>CM060709.1:211769761-214299589 GCA_030686995.1 Artemisia argyi | reverse complement strand
ATATATATATATATATATATGTATATATATATATGTATATATATATATATGTATATATATATATATATATATATATATATATATATATATATATATATATATATATATATATATATTTATATATATATGTGTGTGTGTGTGTGTGTGTGTGTGTGTATATATATGTAAATTTTTTTTTTCGTCACATTTGAAAAAAACATTTCGTCGCATGTAAATTTTTTTTCGTCACAATGTGAAAAAAATTCCGTCACATGTGAAAAAAAAATTCGTCACATGTGAAAAAAAATTAAACTGACATATAAAGACATTGGCTGCTCGAATACCAATTTTCGAATAAAACTTTGATTAAGAAACATAAAGAGGTCAAGTACAAAACCAATTAAATAGCAAAACAAAATACAGTAACCTTTTACCCTTGATCAAATAGTAAACAAAATTACACTAACCGCGCTGCAAACTTATCAAAATTTTGTATGTTACATAACATTTAGAAGCTCAGGAAGTGCCTCTTTACCTTTTCTCTAAAATCTTCAAATCGCACTCTTTCATCAGTATCATGCTGCAAATACAATACACGTGGTAAATCTACAGGATTATTAAATAAGTAACAGTGGCCATTTGATGTGACTCACATAAAACAGGATTATTAAATAACTAATTGTAGCCTAGATTTTTTAAGCATAACGTGTAACCTCCAAAATAGCAGACAGTATCATAATCTGGAAAAAAAAATTACTGTACTATTTTAAAAAGCAGCTAAATTTGTAAACTTCCTGTCCAAATGGCTAAAATGAAGAGCAATCGCAATGGGGGTCGATTTTTATAGTTGTTAAAAGTATATACGTTTAAAGTAAATGCACAACTACTGAAAAAACTTGGCAATCGGTTTGTAGTTTCATTATTGTTGCGCCAATCTGGAAATGAATTACCAGATAAGGTGGTGTTTGGCATTATGATTTAAATAGATTTAAATTACATCTGCAAATGTTGACTCTTTGAACCCGTTTTTCCTTTCGCATCAACCTTTTTTTACCCGTTTACCAAGTTTCTCATATTGGGCAAACAATTAATTTATTTTATGGCATATGCAACTAATATTTTCTAAACCATTATACTGAAGCAACATGTAAACTTATACCTGGAAAACCTCTCATTACGTAAAGGATCCAAAACTAATGTTGATTGTATAGAAAGCTCTTCCATAGTCCGCGAAAAAAGGGAAATAACATTTATTTGCCCTGAAAAATAAAACCAATGTCAAACTCATTATAACTAAACCCGACCAGTTTGCAAAACCCTATCACCCGACCAACCTGAGCACGTCGATGATGCGACATGTAGTTTGTTTTCATCAAAGAAATTTGCACTCTGTAACATTTTTCAATTTGGTACCTAAACATATCAAGGAGGTGTTTGGCTTTGCGCTTAAAAGTAGTAAATAGTCAGTTTCACCTATTGCGAACTTGATATCAACACATCACTATTCACAGGTTCCAGTTTGGCTGGAGGCACATATATTTAACAGATCATCAGGCATATATTTAGGGTATTTAAGTTATATTTGACACATATGTTGTTCATAGAAATCTGAAGGTTGAATGGCAAAAAAATTGAGCACGAACATTACCTGAAGGAGAGCATGAACAGGCTGCAAACTCATCAGCAAGCGACTGCAAAGGCATCAGCAATTCATTACGACTGAGGTCTTCATTATCAGCAAACTACAAAATGACATATAATAGAATATTATTATACCTTTTTTTCCCATTTTACAAAATCTAACAGTAAGCATACACAAATGAACGGTTTGACGGCACCTATTAGCTTTGCTTTTGTTTTGTTGATGATCAGCCTGGCCAGATCACTGTTCTTTTTCTTCAATTTCTGAAAAAAACGTGATAATAGAAGCATCTTTCGCTGCAACAATGGATCTCTCCTTGACTCACATCTCATATTTTGGATTAATTTTCAGAATCTCTTAAGTTTTCTAGTCTTCTTGTGTTGCCACTCGATCCTTTTCCTATATTTTCATAGGCCAATTTGCTTAGCTGATTTGATCACTGTGATTAAGCAATAAAAAAAAACAGTAAGCAAACAATAGTTAAAATGTGAACTCGTACCATACATCATTTCAGTTAACATGCAACCAATTTTTGCAGCCTTCTCGTCACAATTTACAATAGATTAAAGTGAGGACATATCTTTATTGTAGGAAGTTGCAAATGACCTTACTAGTCCTGAAGCATCATGGTGTGTATTAATTACACACCCTTTTATTATCAATTATCGACCCTAAATCGACTATTTGAGCTAACAAATGCCAAAGAAAACACGTGTTTTTATATTTGTGATGTGCAGGTACGGATATTACGGAAAACAAGCAAAAACCCGGAAAAACGGGCACGAGAGTATGAAAGGTTTAAAAAGCCGATGCCAGGAAGCATTTTTCAAGACCGGATAAATATTTGAGCTCAATTTGTCAAAGTCAACCTTGAAGAATATAAAAATTACAAGTTCAGCCCTTGGATTAATTTTGCAAAGATGACAGAATTGCCCTTGGAATTTGAAAATGTTCACTTTTGGTCCTTGTAACTTTTCATTACCAAATCTGAAATCCAATATATCATACCAGGTCCAATAAACTTACCCAATCCATACTCATAAGCCCAAAGTCACAATATTAATGCCTAAGGTCCAATACCTTAATGTGTAACCCGAGCCCAAGTCCATTTCGGTCAAAGAGGTCAACACTCAATAAATAACTCACACCCCGCTCCCATTTCCCCCAATTACCCCCATTTACCCAGCAAAAACTATTCACCAAGAACCCTAGTTACTGTTCCGATCGAATTAACCATAAGTAAGGGTACGGACGTCAATTAAGAGGTGTTTCTAGAAGCTTAATGTGTCAGAGTATCGAAGAAAGCACAAACGGGGCTACGTGGCTGCATTTTAGTGGACGGAACGCGTCACAAATTTTGATCCAAGGGTTGATATCGATCTAGAAATGATTGGAAGAGATCAAGGGCGCTTAAGGGACTTTAACAAGCACAGGTCACACGGATTGCCAACATGGCAATCCGAGACCCCCTCACCCTCATCTTTCCTATAAATAGGTGTTAGTTTTAGCTTATTGGAGTAGTTAGTTTTAGTGTAGCGAAGCTCTGTTAAATTTTAGACTTAATTGTAATTAGCTTAGATTTTGTAATGAATTTCAGTTAAAGCTTAATAAAATTTTAGTTTCCTCATATTTCTTATTAGCTTATTGCTTATGTTTTCAGTATTTAGTTTTTATAAAATTTAAATTCAGCTTATTGTGTTTATCATTTTAGCTTATTTCTGCTTTTAGAAATTTAAGTTTCTGTTTCATTTTTGTCAAAATTTATTTCAACTTTTTACTTTTATATAGCTTATTATCATTTACAAAAGATAAAAAGAAATAAAAATCAAAAATACATAAAAAATAAAAAATACTTGCAAGTAGTTTAGTAAAAGCTTACATAAGAGCTTATTTTGCTTTTATATACTCCATATAAGCTCTATAGCTTTTTGTGGAGTTATTTGAGTCAATTTTCAATGTTCAATCCAAGTTGCTGAATCTGAGATGAAAGGGTGTTGTGGATAAGCTGATACAGACAATAATTGAAATCAGCCTATCTTAGAGATAGGCGACTTTGGAACCTCTCTATTTTGAGCTGAGAGGAGTAATTTGTAAGTCTCATTTTTTCATAATTGCATCTGTTGATAGTCAAACTTGTGTTACTGTATTAGTTTATGTTAGTTCAGCTTTGATTTGAGTTTACCTTGTGTTTCATAGTGTATCTCTACTGAATTGAAGTTTCATTGAGATCTGAGTTTGAATTTGATTGCTGAGAGTTGTGGATCTAAGTGTAGTATTGATAGTATAACTGTATCACTGTTCCATTGAAATTGTTTGATATGCAAAGTTTAGTTTATTTGAATGTTAAGCTTTGATGGATTGCTGAACTAAGCAGCTTGTGCACAACTGGCTGTTTGTGGATCTGTGCTTAAATAACTTTACTAAGCATCTGTTATAGCTGAGATCTTAGTTGATGCTTAGCTTATTGAATCCTTTTGATTGTTACTGTTTTAAAGTTGTGTGTGAAGGATTTGTTGAATTTTTGTCACAACTAGGCTTCTTAAGTGTAATTTTAGAGTATTAAATCTTAATATCATTAGTTCATTTGTATAAAAGTCAAATAACTTTTCAAATTGCATTTCCAGTTAGGATATTTAGTTAACAGTTAGATAAGTTGCTATAGTAGTTACTAATTAGTTTTAGTTAGCTTGTTTTTGCATAATTGTAGCCTGATTACATCTGTAATAGTAGAATCTAGATGTAGAAATTAGCCTTAGTCAATTAGTTTAAAATTTGCATTAGTCAACTGCTCATCAGTCTTACGTATTTTAGCTGCTGAATTTGGGTGTTTAGATCATAACTAATTGTTGAATCTGAGTAGGTTATTGGAAGTTTTGAATATTCATTAGTGTAGTGGAGTAATTTCTTTTTTTTTTCTCTTCTGGATTTAAGCTTTATAGTATAGCTTTTGAAGCCTGCAAATAGTGATGCTGGACTGTTTTTTCTGATTTGATAATTGAGGTCTGCTAGTAATTTTGAGGACTGCTTAGTATTAACTTGAGCTTAATGTTGTAATCTTTGATTGATTCTGAGAATATCTGCATTGATATTAGTAATTGGTGTCATATTGTTGCTTCTGTATTCAGCTTTTACTTATATTGCTTTTTAGTTAGCTTATTTTTGAAGCTTATTGCTATAAATCTTGAGTATCTGTGTTATTTGAGCCCACCCTTGATCATCTCTTGCATTTACTGAGTGTTATATACCATTTTTAGTCTGAAGGATTAGTTTCATTGTGTACTATTCACAAGTGCTTATAAATAAGCACTTGTGATAAGTAGATTTGCTTAAATAAGCATTTTTCCAGCTTCTTTTCACCTAAAAATTTTATTCTGAGTTTCTTTTCTTAATTTTGATTTTCTGGAAATTTTCCAGATTTTTCCTTAGCTTTTTACTACTTTTCTCAATTTATTTTGATTATTTTCTATTTTTAAATAGTTTTTAATTGTCAAAAAGTCATAAAAATTCAGAAAAAGTTCAGAAAATACAAAAATAGTTTCAGTAATTCTTCAAATATATTTTAGAATTTTCAGTTTTGAAATTTTATTTTTCCACCTTTATTTTCTATACTTCTCTATTTTTAATTCACTTTTAATTCTAAATTTCATTTTTAATTCATAGAAAATAAAAGAAAAGTCTAAAAAATATTTTTCTTTTTCCAGAAATTATTTTTCATAGTTTAAGATTTTTAGAAAAAGTTTCAAGTTCGTAGGATAATTTTTAGATAAACGTTGCGTTTTAAATAACGCGCGTGCATTACCGTTTGTACGTTTTTGAATTGTGTGCATTGATTGCTTGTACTTTTTGCATGATTAATCATTGTTTGTGAATTGTTGAATACCTGGATTGCTATTTTCACTCTATCACTCTTTCACCACTCACTTACACTACACGATTCCCAAACCGATAATTCAAATTTTCCATTTGAGCCTTCGTTGGGAAGAACGACCCGGGAATTACTTTAACCGGTATTTCCTCGGAATATAAATATACTATAATTGACTCGAATCAATTTTTGGCGCCGCTGCCGGGGAAGGCTTAAAGTGAATTTTTGAATCATTGTTTTGGAAAATTGTGTTTTGATAAGCCTTCTTCTACTTTGTATATATATCTCTATAAAAATTGAAAAATCAAAAACACTTTTACTAAAGTGTTTTCAAAAATACCAAAAAAATAATAAAAGTTACAGCCTCGACTCGATCGAAAGAAAGGGCGTTGTAAACCAAATAAGTCTCGCAATATAACGAAAACGTAATTTAGTTGTTTATCGGACTATTTCAATTACTACAACCGAATAAGAGGGAAATACGGAAGCTAAGACATTAAATTGCTAGCTGAAGTGAGATCCATTCTTCTCTCCCGTCCCGTCGCGCGTGGTTTTGAAAGAAACAATTTTCGATTAACGTTACGTTTTAAGAAAAGAAAAACAAAAGAAATAATAAGTTTTTGTGAAAAATATAAAAAACAAAAAAAAGATTTTCTTTTCTCTTTTCTTTTTCATTTTCTTTTTAATTTTGCTTGTGGTGTATGCACACCCGATCTTCGTTTGAGAGTCTTACGTCTCCGTTCTCTAACCCCGAGCGGGTTTTACGACATACGAGTCAGGTTCATTTCCTTGACGACGAGGAGATGAACCAAAACGAACACAACGGACCCCCGCCGATGGGTGGTCCGCAGCACAATGTTATCCCGCCGATGGGACAACAACCGGCATTTGATCCGCGTCCGATGGAAGAACAACTCCAATCACCATTCAATGGTGTGAGGAGGGCAATTGTGATTCCGGACATCAATGCCAACTTTGAAATCAATCACGGATTACTCAATTTAATCACGAGTATATCCTTTCACGGGTTTGATAACGAAGACCCCTATGCACACATCCGAAATTTCACCGACATCGCTGAGACGATTAGAATGAACCAAGTGCCTCACGATGTGGTGAAATTGAAGTTATTTCCTTTATCCTTAAAAGGAGAAGCCCGGACTTGGCTGGAAAAGGAACCGCCTAATTCGATTCACACTTGGAATGATCTTGCTTCCAAGTTTGTGAATTACTTCTATCCTCCCTCTAAAACTTCTAACCTACGTTCTCAAATCTTTCGGTTCCAACAAGCTTTTGATGAAACGTTTAGTGAAGCTTGGGACCGTTTCAAAGATTTGAAGGAGAAATGTCCGAACCACGGGTTTACCGACCTTCAGCAGATTGATACGTTTTATAATGGTTTATGTCATGCTGATCAAGATTCGCTTAACTCTGCTGCGGGTGGTAACTTGTTGGCTAGGAACATGAATGATGCTTTCATGATAATTGAGAATAAAGCTCGTGTGAGAATGTCAAGGAATAAACCTCAAGTTTCTAATAATGGTAAAAATAATGATGAATTGGTAAATATGATTGTGGCTTTAACAAAGAAAGTTGATGCAATGTCTATTGAAAAACCAAACCATCAAGTCAATGTGGTTAGTCACGGTTGTGAGACTTGTGGTGGTCCACATGTGTATTATGAATGTCCGGCCACCGGTGCCTTTTCTCGTGAAAACGCGTATGCTGCAAACGCGGGTAACACCGGTTATCCACAACCTCAAGGAGACCGTAATCTCCTCAGCTACCGTTCTTCTCATTTTCAAGGACCACCCGGTTTCGAACAACCAAACCAAGTCAATCAAGTCAATCAGAATCATAATGTGCAGAATCGTAATAATCAAGGAAATCAAAATCAGAGTCGAGCTAATAATAGTTTTCAAAATCATAATCAAGGGTTTAATCAAAATCGGGGTTTTCAAGGTAATTACAATCAAGGCCCGCCTCAAGGGAACAATTTTCAAAACCAACAAAACCATGGAAACCCTGGGAATTTTCAGAACGCAAATCATGGAAATCAGAATAATGGTAATTACCAAAACCGTGGGCAGAATTTCAATAATGATCAAAATCAAGCTGTAATTCCAAATCCGTCACCCACGGAAGATTTGATTAAGCAATTGCTTCAAAACCAACAAGCTTTTATGACAAAACAAGAGGAAACAACAAGGTTGTTAGCTAATCAAATCAACGATATTAACAAACGTTTAAATGATCGACCCTCAGGCTCGGGTATTACATCTTTGCCAAGCAACACGATCGCAAACCCGAGGGGCGAAGTAAAGGCGATCATAACTCGCAGTGGTGCTACATATGAGGGACCCGCAGTTCCTACTACCTCTTCTTCTTCTTCGTCTCCACCCAAGGTAGTAGACTGTGAGACCGAGGCGACAAAGGACCCGGTTCCTCCTATTAATAATGGGGGAGCTGAAAACGTCCAACCTCCGGTTGTCCAAAAGTCGAAAGATAAAGAAAAGGTTGTTTTTGAGAATAATGTGAAATACAAGTCTAAATTGCCATATCCGTCACGATTTAATGATGAAGAGCTCCGTACAAAGTCTAAAATACAAATGGAAAAATTTCTGGATATTTTTCAAAAATTGCACTTTGATATAAGTTTTATGGATGCTCTTGTGTACATGCCGAAATTTGCTTCAACGTTCAAAAACCTCATAAGTAATAAAGAGAAATTGCTTGAATTAGCCGAAACGCCGATAAATGCTCAATGTTCCGCAATTCTTCTCAAGAAGCTTCCCGAAAAGCTTGGTGACTCGGGAAAGTTTCTCATTCCTTGTTCTTTGAAAGATCAAGAAGTTTGTAACGCCCTGGCCGATTCGGGTGCGAGTATTAATCTCATGCCATTATCGATCTACGAACAACTTGGAATGGGGGCTCTTAAACCAACGAGAATGACTTTGGAGCTTGCTAATCGATCGATCACTCATCCAGTTGGAATTGCTGAGGACGTTTTTGTTCGTGTGAATTCGTGTACTTTTCCGGCAGATTTCGTTGTTGTCAATTTTGAAGCTGATCCGAGAGTTCCTCTAATACTAGGGCGACCGTTTTTACGAACCGCTAAAGCCCTAGTAGATCATTTTGAGGATACTCTAACTTTATGACACGATGATGATATTATGATTTTTAAAGCCGATGATTCAAAATCAAAGAAGTACTCCATCAAAAGCATCGATGTTTGTGATTTTACCTTTGATGATTTTGTTAAAACTTTCGTCTCCGACTCTTCCCCATCATTTCCTTCGACCAAGGAATATGATTCTCTTTGGGAAGAGGTCGATGAATTTCTTGCTATTGAAACGATTCCGATTTCTGAGACTGACGATTCTTACTTTGATTCGGAGGGGGATATTATTTATCTTAACAAATTGTTGAACGATGAACCGTTGATCCCTCCGGATAAAGTTAAGACGGAGATTGAGCTTATAATTGATGATCCTCTGGAGCCCGAGCTCGAGGAATTTTTACCAGACTTTGAGAGTTTTACCTTCGATACGATTGAGGAAATAAGTGGCAATCCCACTTATCGTCATGATTTTTATGATCCGACGTTTGAAGCTTTTCATTTTGATCACTCGGAAGAGACGAGTCGTGACAGTACCACTTCTCATGCTTTTATCTCTCTTCCGGAATTTGAATCATTTCGTTTTGATAAATCTGAATGCAAAATGGAAAAGTTTTCTAAATCTGAGTATGAAAGTTTCAGTTTTGATCTTGAAATTGATCATGATCCAGGTGGAGTTCTTAAAATTGAGAGTTTCAATGAAAAGTTTTTCCCATCCCTCCCACCCGGAAAAGATTTTAAAATGAGCTTAAATGATAAGAGTCATAATTCTATAATTATGAAGTTTTATTTTGATGAAGATGAGTTTTTCGAGATTATTATCATAACGTTCTTGCCGTTTATAACGTTTGGTGTGATTTCTCTTATCCTTCACTCCGTGGGGAGTGAGGATGTTGTTTTTGACCCTGGTATCGTTTTTCAAAGTTTTCAAAATTAACGTACCAGCGGTTATCTATTCGGGATGGAACTTTCAACCAAGTCATAAGTTTTTCAAAATATTTTGAATGAAAGCCCGAATGAGATTATTTTTCCACGGTTTTTCCCCAATGACGAATTAATTCGGGGATCGAGTCAAGCTCATGTGACTCGGTGAACAAAAACAAGCGCTTCGTGGGAGGCACCCCATGTTTATCATTCATCTTCTTAAATTTCTTATTTCTTTCTAATGTGACGTGAGGAGGGCTACCTTTTCTACTCTTGTGTTTCGTGGTTGTTTGTGATGATTGTTCAGGATTGTCCGTGATTTATGATGACTCTCGTGCTCGTTATCTCTTCACTTGGAGTCTCATTCATCGGTGCTATTTGGAAATCCTATATCCGTTAAATCTTATCGACTAACGTTTTTTTTGGCATAATTAATAAACGGCCTAGAATTTTGTTAGGATTACCTTAACCCATAAAACATTGAGGACAATGTTTCGTTCTAGTCGGGGGGAGGGTGAATCTTCGATTCGATTTTGACCTTGCATTTTTCACAAAAGTCGTGTACTCTTGCAACTCCGTTTTCCACCAAAAATAAAAAAATTGAGAAAATTTCAAAAATTTTGATGATAAAGCAATGATGAAAAGCACAAAAAAATGTGAAAAGTTGAAAAAGTTGTGCAAAAATATAATAAAGTTTGAATAAGTGTTTTGACACCTTGTTGACTTTCTTGCTGGAGAGAGTAGGAATAAATATTTTGACTTGACCGGGCGTGTTGAGCCCTAGCTTGTTCCCTTAACCAATGATGATCACATAAGCTTGTGCTAGTCTTGTACAACAGGAGCTATAAAATGCGAATTCTTTCTTAAGAATCTGCAAGTTCCCGTACTTGACTTTATACATGCGCAGCTTAAAAGCTTTCGCTAGTCTTTTACATCAGGAGCTAGAAAACGCGAATTCTTCTTCTAGAATTTGCAAGTTTCCGTAACTGACTTTATATATGCGTGGCTGATTATCGGCTAAGTATTCGCTGGTTTCATTATTTGAGATCTTAAATTGCGAAGAGCGAGAAATGATAGAGTTTATTTAGAAGTTAGATGCTAAACGTGGAGTAGTGGTTCTCTTTAGAGCTCATGAGAGGTACTTGTGGCTTTTTACTCCCATCAGATACGTCACCAATATATATAATAGATGTTCTAGGTTAAATTAGTGGTATTTAGGTTTGAATAATATTTAGTTCTTTGTTTTCTTAAGAGAATTTTTGCTTTAGAAGTTGGGTACATATCAAGGAACATCAAAAATAAGAGCAAAAAGTGAAAATAATCAAAAGTCAAAAGTTGATTATCTATGTGGTTTTGGAGCTACCCGTTAAGCTTCCATTGATGTTATGAAAAAAGTCAAGAAAGAAAAAAAAATGAAAAGTATGAAAAGTATGAAAAAAGTGAAAAATGAAAAAAATGAAAGTTGTAGTATTGTTTAATAAGAGCTATTTATGTATAAATAAGTTGTTGGCGCGTGAGGTGCATGTGATACGTGATTAGTAATCAGTCACATGAGGTGCACGTGATCGTACTCCACAACTTATATCCTTGATATTGTATGTATCCCAAATTCCTTGATGTGGACCGAATTTCTATTGCAGTGGTTCTTAAGAGAAAATGATTAACTACTTATCGTTTTAACTTAGGTGTCACTATCGGACTAAAAATTATCGAAATGAGAAAATATGAAGAAATTCATTTCTCAACAAAATAAAATATTGAGATACAAAACCTAGGAAATGGGAGTAAGAAGTTTCACAAGTAACTGTTATGAGTAGTGTTAGCATCTAATTTGTAGATAAGCTGTGATCTTGTTTGTACGCTTAGTTTGGGGACTTGTGAAAAATCAAGGATGACGATTTTTATCCGTATGGTCGCTTCTTTAAATAGAAGTGTTTCTACTCGTTGACCCTAATAATTATTGCAAGATAATGAAAGTTCAACAAACCGTCACAAGTTTGAAGTATGGAAAAGTACAAAAATAGAAAGTATAACTGGAATAAAGAAATAAAAGGAAAATTTTGGATAACGGAGCGTTTTTCGGGAATAAATGATTTTGTAATCTCTTTTGAACCGCCTTGCTACTTTTCAAAGTTAGTAAAAAGAGTATCGAAATTATTTATCCTAAGAGCGTGAATTGATCACATTGCGTGAGGACACGGCAATACCTTAGTCGGGGGGATTTTGGTGTGTATTAATTACACACCCTTTTATTATCAATTATCAACCCTAAATCGACTATTTGAGCTAACAAATGCCAAAGAAAACACGTGTTTTTATATTTGTGATGTGCAATTACGCATATTACGGAAAACAAGCAAAAACCCGGAAAAACGGGCACGAGAGTATGAAAGGTTTAAAAAGCCGATGCCAGGAAGCATTTTTCAAGACCGGATAAATATTTGAGCTCAATTTGTCAAAGTCAACCTTGAAGAATATAAAAATTACAAGTTCAGCCCTTGGATTAATTTTGCAAAGATGACAGAATTGCCCTTGGAATTTGAAAATGTTCACTTTTGGTCCTTGTAACTTTTCATTACCAAATCTGAAATCCAATATATCATACCAGGTCCAATAAACTTACCCAATCCATACTCATAAGCCCAAAGTCACAATATTAATGCCTAAGGTCCAATACCTTAATGTGTAACCCGAGCCCAAGTCCATTTCGGTCAAAGAGGTCAACACTCAATAAATAACTCACACCCCGCTCCCATTTCCCCCAATTACCCCCATTTACCTAGCAAAAACTATTCACCAAGAACCCTAGTTACTGTTCCGATCGAATTAACCATAAGTAAGGGTACGGACGTCAATTAAGAGGTGTTTCTAGAAGCTTAATGTGTCAGAGTATCGAAGAAAGCACAAACGGGGCTACGTGGCTGCATTTTAGTGGACGGAACGTGTCACAAATTTTGATCCAAGGGTTGATATCGATCTAGAAATGATTGGAAGAGATCAAGGGCGCTTAAGGGACTTTAACAAGCACATGTCACACGGATTGCCAACATGGCAATCCGAGACCCCCTCACCCTCATCTTTCCTATAAATAGGTGTTAGTTTTAGCTTATTGGAGTAGTTAGTTTTAGTGTAGCGAAGCTCTGTTAAATTTTAGACTTAATTGTAATTAGCTTAGATTTTGTAATGAATTTCAGTTAAAGCTTAATAAAATTTTAGTTTCCTCATATTTCTTATTAGCTTATTGCTTATGTTTTCAGTATTTAGTTTTTATAAAATTTAAATTCAGCTTATTGTGTTTATCATTTTAGCTTATTTCTGCTTTTAGCAATTTAAGTTTCTGTTTCATTTTTGTCAAAATTTATTTCAACTTTTTACTTTTATATAGCTTATTATCATTTACAAAAGATAAAAAGAAATAAAAATCAAAAATACATAAAAAATAAAAAATACTTGCAAGTAGTTTAGTAAAAGCTTACATAAGAGCTTATTTTGCTTTTATATACTCCATATAAGCTCTATAGCTTTTTGTGGAGTTATTTGAGTCAATTTTCAATGTTCAATCCAAGTTGCTGAATCTGAGATGAAAGGGTGTTGTGGATAAGCTGATACAGACAATAATTGAAATCAACCTATCTTAGAGATAGGCGACTTTGGAACCTCTCTATTTTAAGCTGAGAGGAGTAATTTGTAAGTCTCATTTTTTCATAATTGCATCTGTTGATAGTCAAACTTGTGTTACTGTATTAGTTTATGTTAGTTCAGCTTTGATTTGAGTTTACCTTGTGTTTCATAGTGTATCTCTACTGAATTGAAGTTTCATTGAGATCTGAGTTTGAATTTGATTGCTGAGAGTTGTGGATCTAAGTGTAGTATTGATAGTATAACTGTATCACTGTTCCATTGAAATTGTTTGATATGCAAAGTTTAGTTTATTTGAATGTTAAGCTTTGATGGATTGCTGAACTAAGCAGCTTGTGCACAACTGGCTGTTTGTGGATCTGTGCTTAAATAACTTTACTAAGCATCTGTTATAGCTGAGATCTTAGTTGATGCTTAGCTGATTGAATCCTTTTGATTGTTACTGTTTTAAAGTTGTGTGTGAAGGATTTGCTGAATTTTTGTCACAACTAGGCTTCTTAAGTGTAATTTTAGAGTATTAAATCTTAATATCATTAGTTCATTTGTATAAAAGTCAAATAACTTTTCAAATTGCATTTCCAGTTAGGATATTTAGTTAACAGTTAGATAAGTTGCTATAGTAGTTACTAATTAGTTTTAGTTAGCTTGTTTTTGCATAATTGTAGCCTGATTACATCTGTAATAGTAGAATCTAGCTGTAGAAATTAGCCTTAGTCAATTAGTTTAAAATTTGCATTAGTCAACTGCTCATCAGTCTTACGTATTTTAGCTGCTGAATTTGGGTGTTTAGATCATAACTAATTGTTGAATCTGAGTAGGTTATTGGAAGTTTTGAATATTCATTAGTGTAGTGGAGTAATTTCTTTTTTTTTCTCTTCTGGATTTAAGCTTTATAGTATAGCTTTTGAAGCCTGCAAATAGTGATGCTGGACTGTTTTTTCTGATTTGATAATTGAGGTCTGCTAGTAATTTTGAGGACTGCTTAGTATTAACTTGAGCTTAATGTTGTAATCTTTGATTGATTCTGAGAATATCTGCATTGATATTAGTAATTGGTGTCATATTGTTGCTTCTGTATTCAGCTTTTACTTATATTGCTTTTTAGTTAGCTTATTTTTGAAGCTTATTGCTATAAATCTTGAGTATCTGTGTTATTTGAGCCCACCCTTGATCATCTCTTGCATTTACTGAGTGTTATATACCATTTTTAGTCTGAAGGATTAGTTTCATTGTGTACTATTCACAAGTGCTTATAAATAAGCACTTGTGATAAGTAGATTTGCTTAAATAAGCATTTTTCCAGCTTCTTTTCACCTAAAAATTTTATTCTGAGTTTCTTTTCTTAATTTTGATTTTCTGGAAATTTTCCAGATTTTTCCTTAGCTTTTTACTACTTTTCTCAATTTATTTTGATTATTTTCTATTTTTAAATAGTTTTTAATTGTCAAAAAGTCATAAAAATTCAGAAAAAGTTCAGAAAAATACAAAAATAGTTTCAGTAATTCTTCAAATATATTTTAGAATTTTCAGTTTTGAAATTTTATTTTTCCACCTTTATTTTCTATACTTCTCTATTTTTAATTCACTTTTAATTCTAAATTTCATTTTTAATTCATAGAAAATAAAAGAAAAGTCTAAAAAATATTTTTCTTTTTCCAGAAATTATTTTTCATAGTTTAAGATTTTTAGAAAAAGTTTCAAGTTCGTAGGATAATTTTTAGATAAACGTTGCGTTTTAAATAACGCGCGTGCATTACCGTTTGTACGTTTTTGAATTGTGTGCATTGATTGCTTGTACTTTTTGCATGATTAATCATTGTTTGTGAATTGTTGAATACCTGGATTGCTATTTTCACTCTATCACTCTTTCACCACTCACTTACACTACACGATTCCCAAACCGATAATTCAAATTTTCCATTTGAGCCTTCGTTGGGAAGAACGACCCGGGAATTACTTTAACCGGTATTTCCTCGGAATATAAATATACTATAATTGACTCGAATCACATCACCAACATCCCTCCCACCAATCAATTACCCTGAAATTTCGGCCAAAATAACCACAGGTTGCTGTAAGCTGCATGATAAATAAACGTGGTTGAGGTTATGAGCAACTCAAAAACCAAAAAATAAATTTAAAACATAAAAACCTTTAAAGTAAAAAGTACCTTCATATGGATGTGGAGTGTAGCCGCTGACCCTTTTTAATCATTTAAATAAAATAGCTAATCTGTTGATATCCATCTATCTCCTCTTCGGCACCCCACCAGTCACTCGCATAATTCGAATCCACCCAACCATGGCCAGCCAAAGTGAACCCACCCAGTGAACACACCCTCTTTTAACTTGTTCCTTGAACACACCTAATGAACCAACACCTTTAACTGACTCACTCAAGTGACCCACTTAACAGACTCCGCACTCACTGAACACACACCCTGAGCACACCCACCGAACATGTCCTGTGAACACACGCACTGAACCAAGACACTCAAGTCACAAACTTAATAGACTTCACACTCGCTGAACACATACCATGGAGTTGGACCCTCTGAACACGTCCTATGAACACACACACTCATAGCAAGTAAAACGGTTTTCAGAATCCTAATTTAGTATAACAGTCATGATTAGGTAAAAACGGTTTATGAGGTATCTCCAATAGGAGGTTCACTTTTAAAAAACATGTAAAATCAGACAAAAATGTTTTTGAGGCTCAGACAGGGTCGGAATCCAAATAAGCGTAAACATCCACAATGGTTGCAAATCTGGTGATTTGCCCTGCCAATGTGCAGATGATGACAGCTTTAGTCCAAAGTGAATACATAATCAGTGATGCCACCATTCTCATTATACATAACATCAACAGTGGAGCGAAACTATGAGGTAGAAAGAATACATCCGCCATGGCTGCAACTTTAGTAAGTTGCCACGCCAAGATGCAAACGACCTCATGATTTGTCCTCGCCACCCCTATAGTCATCATTGCCTCGTGTATTCTCGTATTGAATTGACAAAAAGTGTCATCATTTTTAATATAACACAACACAGACATTGCTTAATAGATATAGATAAAGGAAAACTTAGTTCAGATTAGTTGACACGTATCCTGCGCACGTGGAGGTTGCCGAGCCGACCATTTGTCACACCGTACCATCCTTCCAACGTCCGCATCAAGACGACATAGTTAAATGATCATCACAGCTAAGTGAAACACACAACCGAGCACGAAATCATCCATATCTATTAAAAACAATGCTAACTGAAATCACAGCTTATACACAGCTTGTGATGATAGTTTATAATGATATTGTTACCACCAAGCTCGTTATGATAACTCAGTCTTCCAAGTTGACAGATCTTCTTCCTCCCTGCAATTTTTTTTTTTTTTTTTTTTTTTTTTTTTTTTTTTTTTTTTTGTTAAAATTCTTTTTTCTCCAGGCGATAAGGTTTAAGGTATGTAAATATTATGGTTTCTTTTCTTTTGAAACACATGTATTGTGCAATGTATCTTCAAAGTTCCAACAGTCATTGAACTGCTCCCCATTCCTAAGTACACTATTACAGTGACATGGATGGCTCACAGGGCATTGTACATCTAATTAGGTTGTTGGTCACTGTGGCCATTTGAAAAACGTTACCACATAGGCTCCATTAGCATTAGTATACCATATAATGACACACTTAGGCGTGAATAGCTTAGGTCACAAAGTTTCCCATCCAATGGGCTCATGCCATGACCACCCACACGCACTGTTGGGTAAAAAAGTAGGAGTATTATCAACACTAATTACAAATTTCAGCCAATAACATTCTAGTTTATAGGACTTAATATTTTTTTGGAACCATAATTTATGAGGCTCAGATAGGGTGGGAATCGAAAAAAGCGTAAACATCCGCGATGGCTGCAAATCTACTGATTCACCCTGCCAACAAGCGGACAATCACAATTTTAGTCAAATATGCAGAAATTCATCACAGCTTCTTCTGAAAATGAGTACTGCCACCATTCTCATTATACATAACATTAACAGCGGAGCCAAACGATGAGATAAAACATCCGCCATGGCTGCAACTTTAGTAAATTGCCTAGCCAAGATGTAAATGACCTCATCTTTAGTCCTACCCACCCCTAGACTCATCATTGCCTCGTGTATCCCTAATTCTACTCTCAATCATGGCGACTACGTTAAGATCCACATAAAGAGGATCAAGTCAGCAAGTGTCAAAGCGGTACCCAAAACCTGCCATGGCTGCAGCCACATGGCTGCCAAGCCAAGATACGGGTTTTGGCAAACAACGCTTACAATAAGAATAAAGCAAAACTGGTGGCAAACACCTGGAACATTTCCTTCCTGCATTCAAATGATCAAATTCAGTAACCTTATCATATCATCAAAAGCCATATCATATAAAAATAAATCATTTTGGTGTAATTAATAACACATTCACCAAATGTACAAAGTATAATATGCTGAAAAGTTAACATTGACCTACAAAAAAAAACTTTTGAAACATATGAAACTGCTAATGTGTATTTACCTATCTTGACCATCATATCTCTGGCCTACATTTTAAGTTTCTGCATTATGACATCCTGGTTGCAGTTCGCCATGAGCAATCTCTGGCCCTAGTACAACCTATCATAAACATGTATCATTAAAACTAAAAATGATACCATCAGCAAGAATTTCATCAAAAGTCAACAAATTTAGTGTCTGCTTGCATCATCATAAATGATAGTTGGGATTGCTCATTAAAGCTGTGTACATGCTAAATTTCGAAGTGTATAAATAAATGAGAGAACTTTAAATACAAACTCAGTTTAAATAATAGAATTAAAGTATAGTTACCAAACCTTATAATTTGGCCAATGAAAAGTGAGTTTCTAGTGAAACTGTAGAATACATTTTGAGATCGCAATAGCAGATCCACGCTATTGGTTTGTCCCTATAGCGCAAGAACTTTAGCCTCATTCTGCAACAACCAACACCATATAACAGACAATATCATATCAGTTTGAGTAAAGGGGTCTTTAGCAATACGTTTGTTTGAGTGATTATAGGATACAAAATAATCGGAAGATTTCTTTAGAATCAAAATGGAAGTGATTATAGGATACAAAATATGGTATTTCTTACTTCATAGGCGGTTGGGACGCTTAGTGAGTGATCAAATTGGCTGTTGCGGTTCTCCTTTGCTGCAAATCTAAACACACATGTCGTGGCTGCAACTGTAATAAGTTGCCCCGCCAAGATGGAGACAATCTCAGTCTCAATCAAACCGGCCAAGACTCATGACAGCAGCCCCTTACAAAGAACGCCACCGTCATTCTCATCTAAGAAAGCAATGGCTGCTTTACAATGGCAAAATAAATAAAAATCAAAACAATTCACCACAAAAAAACCCTAAATTTGAAAACACCTAAAATTAAACACAACCAAATCCAAACCCATCAAATTCCAACTTAATTAAACCCCGATTTGAATGGTCAGATTTCAATATAACCAAAATTTAAGGAAAAAAAAAAAAAAAAAAAAAAAAAAAACCAACTAAGTATTGAAAACTAAAAAATTAAAAGCTTCACTAACCACATCCTTCTGAACACCAAGAGTCGTCGGAATCATATATATCACATACCTCTTCGAACCTGGAATCAAACATAAAAGCATGAATAAAATCACAAACTTTTTATAAAAAAAATTAGCTGGAAATAAAAAAAAATTAAGAACCCTAAGATTTGGGTCACCTGAAATTACTTTGTGGCATGTGTGTGTATTTTTTTGATTGCTAAAAATTAACAGCAAGAGATACAGATGGATTGTTTGTATGTATTACTACATGCTAGTCCTTGGCACACCATGCCTAAAAATACTGTTAGGGACACTTGTTTTCTGGAGATGCAAGCGTACTCTGTATTAGGTCTGCTACCCTCGTGGGTTTGAAAATAAAGGGAGGTTTGTTGAATTAGCAAAAGGTTACCGATGCTAATTCATGAACAGTTTAAGGCTCAATGTTTGCCAGCCAATGGGCTGTTGCCAAGGGCACTGATATCCAATGTTGGGTCACTAAGCATGCATTTAATCACAATGGGAACCAATAGGGACAATGTTTAAGAGGAGTAAGCAAGTTTAACAAAAGTCATTTGTGTCACATCATTTTTACCTATTAGTATATGGTATAATATATAATGTGATATGTGGTATGCTAAGCTCATGACACGTAAAACGTTAACCAACACCAGTAACACTGGAGTAATTCGACAATAACCGCGGAACTTCATAATATAATAAATGCCTACAAAGCTAGGTACATGCCAGATACTTAGTGAAATTGAATATAGTACATCACATGTGTCGGACTTAGCCCAACATGGCGGGAGGGTCAATTCCTATAGGCCTATATCCCTATATTCGCGATCACTCACAAGTGATTAATGGTTCATGATCCGAGTGACTTGCTTTTGGCAAGGTAAAGCAACTTAGCATATCAGTCAGGAATAGCATACCAATCAGGAATAGCATACAAATAAACAATTGTGCTCAAAAAATATTTAAGAAGCATGTATCTCACCCCAAGGGTTTATAAACAATTAAAAAGTAAAGTGGGGCTCTGAATCACACCTTAGCAGCAGAGAAACGAGATATCACAAGCAATCAAATAATACGTCACAACAAATGAACCTCAGCACAACTTAATCAGTTAGGCATAACTTAGAAATAATACTCGAATAGTTCAATAAACAATACTTGAATAAAAAGTTTTAGTTTCAATGGCGTTTGAAAGAAAATACGTTTAAGTCTCGTGTGGAAGACAAGAAAGGTAGAAATGAGAATAAGTTGGTGAATGCGAATGAATACTCAAGAGACAAAAGATAACGAAGAAAGAAATATAAAAGAAAGAAAAGAAGAAAAAATAAATAAATAACATCGATAGATAGTTTCGGTATTTACCCGGTTTTTCTCCAAATAACATTGAAAAACAATAAATGCTGATAAGGTTTTTGGATATTTAGTAAATCTCAAATGATTTGAGTTTATAAAAGATTTTACGAAATTTCGGCAGGGTTGGGGGTAGAAGATAAGATAAAGGATGAGAGTGGAGTGAAGGAATGAAGTAAAAACCTCCATTTATAGCCTAAGAAAAGAATCTCGCCCCGTGAGTACGCCGGACCTATAACATATTATTGAATATATTATGCACGTATATATTAGTTGTTTAGTTTTATCGACCATTTTGTATTGTTCGGGTCCAGATATATCAAAATAGTCAAAGTCTACCATATCCATTATTCCGTCTCATGTACCAAAGGGTCCATAATATCCAAATAACCAATACCGTAAATCCAATACGTCCAATCATTGTCCACAATATATAACATCAGAATGTCAAAGTCCATATCCAAGTGTTGCAATTTATAATCCCTTCACTATTATTATTGTTATTATTGTTATCGTTATCCTATTTCGTCAAATATTACCAAAACCCGTATCGTTAACACAAATAAATAAATAAAAACAAACAACAAAAAACGAAACTTCACTGTGACTCTCGTGAGTCATGGCTCATCTCAACCGAGCCTATGAGGCTCTCGGCTAAGGAGTTCCGAGACCAAAACAAATCCAAACACAACCATCAAAACTCCACAACAATCCTAAACTAATCCTAAGTCTAAAACAAATCCAACTCCATATCTACAATCCAAATCCAAATACATACCGAACCAAACAAACTCTAACTCCTTATCCGAATCCAAACCCGAACCGAAACCAACTCCAAACAGAAACATCACAACTCTAAATCCTAAACATAAGCTACACTCTCGCTTCACTGTGACTCGCCATGAGTCACGGCTCGGCTTAGCCGTATGTCGGCTGTCGAGATCAAAGCAAACCAAACGAGACCCAAAATCCAATCCGAGACCACAAACACCAACAATAACATCAACTAAACATCTACAACAATAAAAGATACACCAAACCCTCACCGAGTCAACCGATTTGACTCGGTGTGTTGACTGAGTCAACTGCCGAGACGGAGGGGGGGGGGGGGGCACATGAGGGTTTAACAAAACTTTTTAAAACCATTTTATTAATAAAACTTTAATATAAATCAGATTAAATAAAAATATAAAAACTAGGGTTTTGATTTTATTAAAAATAAAGGAGGTAAGGGGTGCGTGGTTGAGGTTTTACCGAGAAGAAACAAGGGGGAGGCTGTTGTGGTGGCGGTGTTGATTGTGGTGGTGGTGGTGGTGGGTGGCGCGTGACAGTGATACAAGGCGCGTCACGAGCTCACAATCTCCAGAAAAGGTAAGGATGAGCCGATCTATTGAATCGGCAAAGAAAACACTTCACCGGAAAAATTTTCTGCAATGGTGGTCACTAGATTTTTGGCCGGAGGTGGTGTCGCGGGCGGTATATATATATATATATATATATATATATATATATATATATATATATATATATATATATATATATATATATATATAGAGAGAGAGAGAGAGAGAGAGAGAGAGAGTGGGTGTTTTATATGATTTGAGGGACCAAACATGTACAAATGAAAGTTTAAGGTTGAACATAGACTTACACGGGAGGGACTAGAAGGGATATTTTGCTAAACTTTTCGTCAAAAAGGTTCGGGGGATTATTTGACATAGCAAACGGACTCGAAAAATTACGAAACTTGCGTCATTGTTCACGAAATCATTTTTCCCATAGAATCAAGTATAAACTTCAAAATTTTCCCGAAGTCAATTTATTTTAATATATTTGACAAATGCGATACATTTTTAGTTTCTAGGTTGTGCCGATTCAATCAAGGGATAAAGTTCTTGTTTCTCAATATTTCTCAAGTTTCTTAAGCCCAATTAATCATGCAAGAAAAGTTTAAGTTCTCAGGTAACGAACTAGACGAGCACGAACGGAGCTTTTTTCATGTTCATTAGTTTAAATTAACCGAACAAATAAACGAACACGAACGCTTAAACGGACAATTTTTCTTATTCATATTCGTTTATTAAGAAAATGATTAGTCCATGTTCATTCGTTAAAACATTAAACGAACATAAATAAACATAGACAAACAAACATAAACTTTATTAAATTATGCACAATATATTGTTTTATAAATGTTGTTTTATTAATAAAAAAAAGTTTCAAAATTATACAATTAAAAAATATGATATACCAATATAAATAAATAAATGAACATAAACGAACATTCACAAATGCATAATCAAACGTTCAAGAACATAAATGAGCGGTCACAACTTTTGTTTATGTTCGTTCATTTAACTAAACGAACGTAAAATAATGTTCATGTTAGTTCATTTAATAAATAAACAAGCTTTTTACAAAACGATTTATGAAATATTCATTGAACATTCACTTCATTTACGGCCTTATGTTCTACGAATATATTAATTACTTTCTGAGGGGTTTTACGAAAATATTTACCTTTTGAAGATAGTTTTATGAAAAGTGTTTACTATTTGATGGGGCTTTACAAAATTATTCTTTTAGGAGGTGTGATACAAAATTATCCTTTTCGTAATTTAAGGGGCCTCACTCGTAATTTCGCGCCGGCCTCACTCATATTATGCTGGGATTTAAACTTGACGGAGATAGCTTTTTTTTCGGATTGGGATGCTTGGTTTTTATCCATTCGGCTTTCGTCTCGTCTTAAATGTATGTTAGAAGGTGTTTTTTGTGTCTCTTGGTGGAGAATTTGGTCTCTTCGGAATAAGATGGTGTTCGATGTTTCACCTCCTAGTCGTTCGTTGCTTTTTGACGATATCGTTTCTTGTTCTTTTTTGTGGAGTTCTAGTAGATGTAATAGGGTGTTTTCTTGGGATTGTTGGCTTAAAACTCCCTATTTAATTTCCTTGTAATTTTTCTAGCTCCTTGCTAGTTTTATAAAGTTGCCGTTAAAAAAAAAATAGCACGGCACTGCCTAGAAGTAGCTAGATTTAAACTCGCAATCTTACACTGATTGATTTTCATGTTTAGAAATCTGACTCTTGTTAAGCTAACTGCTTAATTAATTTTCAAAGTCATGAAATTCTTGCAGGTCTTGAAATTGACAGATTAACACCATGGTTTACATGCATACACACCACATATTATGTATACACACATATGATGCATGTGTTGCGTTAACCGTGCCCACCAATATATTTTCCTCATCCAGCCACACCATCACGTTAATCATGCAACACCACCACCATCACAACCCTCTCTCTAGATAATTAAGTTTGTGGACAACACACTAACAACATATCAAGATTTAATAATATGCAACTATATTTTTTTTAACGATGAATTTATTAAACTAGCAAGTACCTAGAAAGAGGAACTTGCCTTTCATAAAATAATAATAATAATAAAAAAAGAAAAAAAAAAAAAAAAAAAAAAAAACTAGAAAGAGGAACTACAACGAGGTTACAAAATATGATCAGTGATCCATTCTAACTAATTATGTGTAAATTCCTACTTCCATTTAATTGAGATAGAAAAGTAAGAAACTGTTTACATTATTGTTAAAAGAGTGTCCTTCCTCAGGACTTTCAAAAGCATAACTTATTTCGGTAATGCCAACGCACCAAAACAGACCTTCAAACTAGTGATCATTAATTTACTCATGTTGGTGATGGAGAATTAATTGGTTAATGGATGTGAAGTTCAAAGTTTATCGTATTGTTTAATTAGATAAGTAACCAATGTACTACTTTGTACGTCGACGGTCGATCTATTGATTTATTCTGTGTGGTTATGTGATCCTCTCTATGCTTGTTTTGGAATGTTATGTTCAAAAAAAAAAAAAAAAAAAAAAACCCTTCACAAAAGAATTAATATATAGCAAAATTATTTTCAAGATAATCATATTAAAAAAGCAAGAATTTATTTGATTGGACAAATCAATGTAAACTTTTTTTTTTTTTGAATCTTTTGTAAATATAGCATTTTTCGTTTTTGAGTTGTTATTGACACTTTGTAATTTAATATTTCGTAGTTTGTTGCGGTTATTTGCTATAATTTGAAATTCGTTGTTCAATACAATAGAATTCAAATATTATTATTTATTCAAATATACGTATTATAGTGTAAGATTTTTTTACATTATGTAAATTGCATTAATTAGTACTATGATATACGTGAATGCTGAATGTGTCTTTGAATAATAGATTGCTGTAAGAATACGTATATTTTGAACGTAGGTTGACTAATTTATAGAATACTCTACACCGGCAAGGAATCACACAGTTGAATGCATAGGGTGTAAGGTTTAGGGGACAAGTAATTAAGAGGCATGCATACATCTTCCCTTTTTGAACATGAGTTATGGTTTTAATTAGGGCTTCTGTTCCATGTAGTCATGTCAATATGTCCTTGGCATGTACAATTGTACAAATACATGTCTCATACATCTAACTATCTAAGTTGTTCCATCCGCTAGAACAAAAATGTCATTAGAGCTAAAGGTGTGTAAGATATACAATTTCTTCAATTCGAACTTATAAGTTTGAAACATATTTTTTTTTGGAAGGCAGCCAGATCATATAAGTGTGATTGAATATAAAAAGTTGCATAATAATAAGCGTGATTAAATATAAAAAGATATTATTTTTCACACTTATGCTTGTTTGAAATATGTTTTTACTTATTAGTGTGTACGAACATTTAAATTTGTTCGCAACTTAAGGTGTAGAAATTATACGTCACACCGAATTTCTTCACGCAAAAAATATAGCATGAAGAAATTGGGTATGACAAATTTGTAAGCATTCATCTTTTTATATTTGTACACGCTTATAAATGTGAAACTTGTTTCTGTAACAAGTGTGTGGAAATGTAGTATTTTTTAACGCTTATATAATTAATAATTTCTTCTTCTATGGGCTCAAACGGCACAAACTCATAGTGATATTAAGACCTGTTTCGACTTGGTGATTCGAACAACGACATGGGAGATATGGAGATTCAGAAATCGTGTTTGTTTTAACTTGAAGCCTCTGAAGAAAGATATGCTAGGTGAAAAAATTAACGTATTACTATGTATAACAATCTTCGTTAACTCATAATCATGGATCTCTTAAACCTAAATGGTTAGATTGGATTAGTGATGAAATAAATTGTTGTATGATGTAAATGTATTTCTTTATTCTAGCTCCTTGCTAGTTGTTCCTTTAATGAATATAGATGTTCGGAAAAAAGAATAATTTTATATTAAGTTAGAAAAATTCAAATATAGTGTGAACAAATGACATAGTTGTTGCGGTTAAACTAACAATTAACTTTTATCTTAATTAATGATAAAATTCTCAAAGTAGCCCAATACTTATATGGTAGTCCAGAAAAAAAAAAGTAACACGACTCGACGATCGTGCAACTCCATTATATATATATATATATATATATATATATATATATATATATATATATATATATATATATATATATATATATATATATATATATATATATATATATAGTGAGGATCAGGTACGTTTTTGTCTTTTAGTGCGGATGGTACGGACAAATCTCAGCCCTCCATCTAGTCAACCATCTGAAAAAGGCGGAGTGGCAATATCGTAAATATCCCGTCTTTTTTTAATATCGTTACTATCGTATTAGTTTTTTTTCTTAAAAAAATTCAAAAAAATCTGAAAATATTAAAAAAAATAAAGAGGACAACAAATAATTAAGAATCGCTGAAAAAAATTTTAAAAAAAAATCGTTTTCATCGTTAAAGTTATTGTGATATCAGAATCTGATTTTGACTTTTTTACAAAAGTCAAGATTTGCTCTTGACAGACTTTTGTAAAAAAGTCAAAATCAGATTCTGAAAAATTTTTTTTAATAAAAAATTTAATATCACAATAACTTTTTTAATATCGTAAAAACTTTTTCTTAATAAAAATTATTAATATCGCCGTAACTACCATGCTTTCTTAATATCAAAGTTAATTTTTTTTAATATCACTTTAACTTTTTCTTAATATCGTAATATCACGGTTCATTTTTATATGTAAAAAAGCTTAATATCACGGTACCACTCATAATATCGTTAATATCACATTAGCACTCATAATCAAAAAAGAAAAATTGCTCAGAAAAATCTGAAAAAATAAAAAATAAAAGAACACAACTAGAGTAAGGATCGCTGAGAAGGAAAAAAATCAAAAAAATCGTTTTCATGATCAATTGGTACCGTGATATTAGCGTCAGATTTTGACTTTTTTTACAAAAAGTCAAGATCAGATCTGGAATGGGCAGTCCAGATCCATCCGCACGTCCGCACTAAAAAATTGTATCCACACGTGATCCTCACTATATATATATATATATATATATATATATATATATATATATATATATATATATAGTTACTATCAAATAGGAAGAATAATTAAAATAGGAATGATAAGAAGTAATCACAACTACACATTTCAAATGCACCTACAAAAGTGGATGCATCTTCCTTCAAAATTTCTCTCTTAATTTAAAATGTGTGGCTAAAATTACTTCTTACTATTATTATTTTAATTATTTTTCTTACTTGATCTTTTCCTTATATATATATATATATATATATATATATAGGAAATATATTAGCTACAATTAATTGTAGCCAATTGGCTACAATTTTGTGCTAAAAATTGTGGGTCCCTGTTTATTTTTGTGGGTCCCTGATTCTTTTTTGTGGGTCCCTAATTCATTGTGTGTATATTTTTGTGATGGATTGTAGCCAATTAGCTACAATAATTGTAGCTAAGCTATCCCCATATATATATATATATATATATATATATATATATATATATATATATATATATATATATATATATATATATATATATATATATATATATATATATATATCAATCTTACAATGTCTTGAGCAGGATTTTAGTTCACAATCATTTGATTTGAGAACATTCTTAGTTTCTTATACATGAGATACGATTGATATACAAACTCTCGTACTCCTTCCGTCCTAAATTTATTGTCCACTATTGACTTTTTTAGTCTTTCTTCTTCAACTTTGACCTTAAATATTTTTGTGGGTGTTATATATTATTTGATGCAAAATGTATAAATGGATTGAGTTTTAAGTGTACTTTTAAATGGTATAATTTTTCATCAAGTATTATATAATAAAAAAATATATATTTATGGTCAAAGTTGAACCAGTTTGACTTTGAAAATTCAAACTGGACAATAATTTTAGGACGGAGGGAGTAATTTTTTATTAATTCATTCCTGAATACTAGTACCTTCCAAAGAAAAATACTAGCAAATTCTGCATTCTAACAGTTAACACTGTTTATGATTCTTTCTGTCAACACTTGCACACACACACTGAAGTGTGTTGTGTGTGTGATAGAGGGATGGGGTTTTAAGTCAGAAGGGCATATGAGTTAAACAGAAAGGTGGGTAGATTTTGTTATGTTTCATAAAAGCAACAACTGTTTAGACTGGGTGATGCAGTTACTGGAAATATAATTGAGCTAGAAGAGACATTGAGTGATAGTTCTGTAACACAATAAAACAAATCTAACCATACTGTACATACGTATTACTTCTTCAGGGTGTTTGGTATATGTTTTTGTTTATATATAAAAATTTGTCATGAGAAACTCGTTTTCACGCTCTAGAATTGTTCTAGCTCCGACCTTGCTGGGTACAACGTAATAAAGTAATTTCTAATAAGCAATCTCATACACCCACCGTACTGTATATAACGAACTTTAGTCGTGTTACTAAGTGATATAATTATCCCTATTCATAAGTCTTGCATATACGAAACCTTAACTGGTTGAGTATAATTAAAGTAACGATAAATTAACGCTAGGTTTGGTTCATCATATATAACTCTTGTTGTAAATATGTTCCTTGTTAACATTTTACAAATTCATAAACATATTTTTAAATCTTTACAAATTCATAAACATATATAATAAAAGTCACGTACAAATTAAAACATATTTTTTTAACCAACTTTTAGTTAAAAGGATACATTAATACGGTTACAATAATATAAAGTTTAGTACGTTACAAAGAAGAATTATTGGAACCTCATCGTACTAATTAGTTTATAACCAACATTAAAAAAAGATAAGAACTTTCAATAAAAGTTAATGGTGAACTACCTTAATAAGGTTATTTTTGTTAAATCTTCATATCAAACGCTATGGAATTGAACTATACTGATTCATATGATTCCAAGCTTGAATTCCGCTCCAATTGTTTATGCTTCCATTTTGATCATTCCCTGCACTGTTGCTAGTAGCAGGAGTTGTGCGATCCAGATTCACGGCTTCGTAACCATTGTCAAAGAACCACTCAGTTGCTAAGCCACTGCCAATGCCAGTACCATTTTCTTTTCTTGAATCATCATCTATGGAGAATTTTGTTGGTTTTGAAGTCTCAAGATTCTGAAATAAAATGGGTTGTAATTTCTGAGCTTGCAGTTCAAGAACAACTTGTTTTTCGTGATGTTGTTGATCATTTTGTCCGTCGCCATGACCACCACCAAACAACATAGCTAGTCTTTGTTGCTGCAGCTTCCAATGCAAATCTTGGTTTATAGAGCTCAAAGACTCAATGGAAGAAGCAAGATCATTTTTGTGATGAAGATGATTAGTTGTACCCATGTTGTGAAAACTTGCTAGCCCTCCACCAATTTGGTTATGCTGTATTTGCGGTTGATTATTATGATCTCCTTGTTTCGTAACGATATGAGATGATGGAAAAGGGAAATTAAACCCTAAAGGATCATGGTTTACAAAGGAAGGAGCAATACTTGATGTGTTTTCATATGAAGAAGATAATTGATTAGTGGTTGTTACCCTAGGAGTGAGATTTAACCCACCAAGCTGAAAATCAATGGGAGTAAGACCATAATACTTCATCCCTCCAATATCCAAAGATGAATCTTTGGAGGAAGATTCCCCTACAAAAAACCTCGAGGAACAAGATTTTGTTTTCTTGTTCTTCCTACAATTGCCCCCAATAGGGACGTTGCGAATAGCCCCACCTTTAGTCCAATATCTTCTGCACGCCTTGCAGAAGTGTCTGGGCTGGGTGAGGCTATAGTTGTTGTAGTAGCAAAATTTCGTGTTGGGCGAATCACATCTAGGACACTTCAGGACTTGCTCTGGTGGCCTCAACGAAGATGTTTTCCGTCCGCCACCACCGATGCTTTGACCTTCATCTTTGTTAGCTTGTTTTGATGTTATGTTGTGTGACAACATGGAGATCATGTAAATTATTTTTATTAGTGGTGTATATATGATGAAACCCTAATAGCAATATATGAGAGGAACAAAAAAGACAAGTAGGATGTGGGTAGTTTGAGTTTCCTTTGGAAGACGCAAAGATGCACTCAATTGAATGGAATCATGCTTGATCATGACGGATGAAAGATGTTTCTTGTGAACTTCATCAAAGAGTATAGTTGGAGGGTTCTAATTCTGTTATCTTTTAATGAGTGTATATATGATTTCTTTGAATGTGTTTATATTTGAAGGAATAGAAGAGTATGGGTACAAAGCACATACATGGGAACGAGACAAAGAAATCTTATAAAAAGACTTCATCAAATCAAAGTATATGTCCACAGAGAGAGGGTGAGAGATGAAGACACAAGAGACAAAAGCGTTAGGCTGAATATCCCAAGAGTGGATAGATCGTAAAATCTCTATTACTAAACGTATTCTAATAATTTTGACAAAGATGAACATTGTCGTGATTGTATCTCTTCAA
The DNA here is from genome assembly GCA_030686995.1 of Artemisia argyi. NCBI lineage: Eukaryota > Viridiplantae > Streptophyta > Magnoliopsida > Asterales > Asteraceae > Artemisia > Artemisia argyi. The sequence continues at coordinate 214,269,648 of CM060709.1, read as the reverse complement.
TCGCAATGTAGCTTCTTGTTGGTGTGCAAAGTACCAACAAAATTACACTGTTATTAAAAAATGCCTTATATTATATGTTTTTCAAAATGATTTTTGTATATTTAAGAAAGTTAAAGAATTACAATTTACAAGAGGTAGGAAAACAATATACTCACATAAACATGGTACGTACCAATATGGCAATATATCTTTCATTTTTCTTAAATAAAGACAATTATCAAGCCCTGTTGTTACTGATAATATTTATGTAATAGATAATAGAAACAATCTATTTTTATTATTGTTATTATTACTTGGCTTTTTTTTTTAACAATAACCCTTAAGTACTTACGTTCAAACTATTTTTCATATTATTATTAGACGATATATAATAAATGTTCATCTACAAATTACGAGCAATCAAAACATTTACTGTATTAAATAAAGAAGATTTTCATTTGTTGGGTAACATTATCAAAAGACTTATTAAAATGTACCCATAAATTCAATTAAGGCGGTAGTACGTATTTGCAACAGAAAATAGTACTCGTAGTAATAGTAATCAGTAATAAATAGAGAAGAAAAAAAAAAAGATGACAAGAATGGAGGGGGGGATGCATCGAAATCATTTTTTCTGCATGGATGATTTACCCATGTATGTGCTCGTGTTTTTAGGATTAATGAATATAGCCGTACATACATGTCATTAACATTGTTTACACAAATTTTGTTAGTTTTAATCAAACATCGCTTACATATACATGCATGATGCATGCATGCAAATAGTTCTACGATATAAGATCACATTTGTGAAAAAATAGATGGGTGAATACGTTATTTATTTATTTATTTTATTTCTTGGACTAAATAATCGATCACATTTATGTAAAGCTTTAAAGCTTATATAACAGGTTGAGATGTAGGATTCACCTACATCTTACGTGCTTAAACTTTCTTTGGAGTAACAAATTCACCGGGTGTAAAAACTTATTTTAAAAAAAAGCAAAGAGCATGAAAGAAAACATATTGGCACAATGCAAATATAGACACAATACAATAAGCAAAAGAGAGATCAAATCGTACACGATGATTTATAGTGGTTCTGTACGAAGCTTCTCTTCGCCCTACTTTATTCACTGAGTTTCCTACTTGAGAGTTCCTTCGCTAATTCAACAAGCTCCCTTCTCGGTGGAGAAAACCTTACAACATCGCTTACAAGTTTACCTATACTACTAAGCACGTTGTGTTTTATAGCCCAAACACAACAAATAAATTACCTTTGTGTTTTAATGCCTAAACATACCAAACATATAACCTTTGTGTTTTAAGGCCTAAACATAAACAAGCCTAACCTCTAGTTTGGAATATTGTTGGTGATACATAATGTGGTATGATAGTGATACATGGTGTTATATAATGGTGATACATGACATAATTGTCTAACGAAAATGAATGTCTAATCTGAAAACCAAGATATCTAAGTTTGATATGGTTGATCTTCTCTTAATAAGAAGCTTCCAATATATGAAGATGACAAGAGCTCTAAGCTTGTTGTAGTGGATCTTCACATGCTAGCATGCTTTGAATGGATGAATGTGATAAAAAGCTCTAGGTTTGTTTTGGTAGATCATGACATGTTAATTTGCTTTTAACAAATAAGAGTTAGAAACATTCTGATCAAGGGTTGAGGAGTGTTTTGAAGACTTGAGAATGTGTTTTGCTATATTGCAAAAGCTTGGTTTGATTGTGGACTAAATGGTTGTTTAAATAGGCAAACAAAAACTGCATACAACACCGCATGGATCTACGGATCCGTGTCAGGATCCATCCCTTGTTTCGGATCCGTGGGTCACCAGATTCAAAAAAATTTCTAGCCTTTTGACTTTGGTTTAGTCACATGTTTCCATTCTTTGTAAAAATATTCACTTGTTTAAAGAGCTCTAAAGTGTGTTTTTTTACTAGCCAATAATGTTTGAATTTACAAGTAGTGTTTATGAAAGTTTGTTTAGTAAAAAAAACAATGTGTTTTGGACTCACTACCAAAGCAAAATATGTTTTCAACAAAATTTGTTTTCTCTTAATGATAGATTTATGTAAACTAGTTTAACTAATATTTGCATCACTTCCTCAAATGGAAGATTCTTGTTAGTTGGAAGTTCATTTATATAAATAATTTAAAGGTTTTTATAAAAATTGTGCAAGAGTTTATGATGCATTTTATAAAATAATGAAAGTATTTTGATGCAATGTATATAAAATAAGAGAGTTGATACCCCCATCATATTTTTTGATGCAAATACAACAATTGTGCATTGCAGTGTTGTACGGTACAATACTGCAATGCACAAGTTGTGGTGCAAGCATAAGAAAATGTGGTGGGAGTATTGTTGGACCCTTTTACTTAGTTAAGGTTAACTACAAAGTTAATCTAACTAAGTTCCATGGTATAACAAAATATTGATTAATTATAAAAGCAAGTAAACGTAAAAGATAAGACACAAAGTTTTTCAACGTTTAATTCTTTATTAGAAATTAATCAAAAGAATTATACCCAAGTGTTTGCGGAACAACACTTGGGATTGAAATGACAAGTATGGTGTACTCCTCACTAAACCCAAACTAAGTTTGAGTGACAACAACGATCCTGGTAAGCTAACTCAGGGATTGTGTTGTTCTTTGGAGAGAGTAAAGATTTTGTTTGTGAATGTCTAAGCATTAAGTGCACAAACGTAATCTTTACCTCTCTCACTTATTCTCTATTTATACACAAGTAATTTCTAACACTTACCTAATGGACAAAGACTACAAGACAATATTACATCATCCTACATTAGACAAAATACATAGGTATTTTGTCCCTGTTACAATTGGCTATAAGTAGTAAAGGACAAGGATGCTTTGTGGTCTTCAGTGTTGACACACTTCTTGGTATTATACTCATCCATTCAAACTTATCCCACCTAATCCCGCCTTTACTTCAGTCTACTTATCTTCAGTCTTTGTTCACTCAGTGATCTTACTTGGTGAGGAGTCATGGAACTCAGTGAGTTATTGTCATCCCTCACTGAGTCCATCATCCTCTTCTTTGGCTCAGTTATCATTCACTGAGAACCGCCTCACTGAATGGTGAACCTTTCTTCACAGATTCGCCCTGAGCATCTAAAGGATGACTCACTGAACAACTATGCATTCAGTGACTTGTTTGGTGTTCTCGGTTATGAAACACTTAGGATATTTTATGTTCAAATCCTGGATTAAGGATTTTGGGTTTTAACAAACCCAACAAGTATCAACTCTCATAAAATAAATGCAACTTTGATCATTAGCGTAGTTTGTAAATTCATGTTCATACCGTGTATGAAATGTTAAATAGGGTTCGAAAAGGAATGATTGAAATATTTAACACTGAATGACTTCACAAACACTTAATGACTTCACAATATATTTTAAACATTTGGTTTTTTCGATGTTTTGATCATAATGTAACATAACAAACATATTCTAACATGTGTTGAAACACGATACGACTTGAGACGTCGAAGTTAAGAAATGTTAAGGAGTATATTCTTTGATGATTTATGGTTATGAGTAACTTGTAAATTTTACGTTATTTATTACAAATTGCATGTTTGTCATTATTAAAACATAAGAGACAATTTAGTTTAAATATATTCATTTTTTTGGTAAAGAGAATTACCCCGGTAAAATTTATTAATAACAAAAAATAATCAGTACAATGGTATGTGGCAGAAGTACCACATAAACTTCAAGCAAACTGATAAGGCGAAAAATAAACCGTTTTTAGGGGGTCATTTAAGCCGGAATTGGAATTTATTTGATCAAATATTGCCCTAAATTGTTCCTTTTGTGATTTTAGGTACTTTGGGAGTGAATTCTGGAAAAGGAAGCTTTTTGGACGTTTTTAGAGCATAAAAGTGAAGAAAACGGCAAAGACTTAATTTTCCTTGTTGGGAACAGTACCTGACGGCGTCAAGAAGGAAAATATGACGGCGTCAGGAGCAAAATGGATGACGACCCAGAGAAAACGTGACGGCGTCAGAAGTAGGGCGTCAAGAGTTATTTTGGTGACGGCCTGGAGCAGAATTACACATGACGGCGTCAGACCCAGATCTAGGCAGTCCGAGAACTTTATTGGCGGCGAGATGACGGCGTCAGAAATTTCCTCTTGACGCCGTCACCTCACAAAATCTATATATACTTTTCTATGTTTCATTCATTAAAAGAGGAACTTGTGTGGAGAATTCTAGGGCCGAACCTAATAAACCCTAGGTTGGTTGTAACAGTATTTTCAAGAGTTTTCACCCCTTGAAACCCTTCATGTTCAATTAACATAAGTTTTATTTCAATTCATTCAATATGTCTATGTGTTGTTTGAATATATCTTATGCTTGTCTTGATTTTAACATGCTAGGCTAGATCTTTTGTGTGTTTGCTTAGATGTAATGAAACCTAGATGTTGATTATAGGTTGATTTCTTGTTTATAGTTGTAATGGATGAATGATTTCAATGTTAGGCTTAAGAAAACTAGCAGATCTCCATTGAGTAACTTGCTTGAACGTCTTAAGAAATATGAACCGATGTGTACTAGGTTTTTATGGTTGTATTTAATGCATGAGCGAATTCTAGTGATCCCATGTTAGGAGCTTCTTAGCCGGCTCGACATAGGAGTGAAGTAGGAGCTTATAGAATTGGGGAAGTAAGTACGCCACCCCATGAATGGTATTAAGGAATATAACCCGTCATCCACACAACTATAACAAGTAATTAACCTGTAAAAGATATCTAAGGAGTAGTGAAATCTAAGTAAACACAATTCTCCCACATATTGCTCACACCACTAGTTTAAATTAGTTTATTTTCATTTTTGTTATTTTATTTTGATTGCATCTTAGTTATTGGGTTAGTTGACTAGCAACTAATTCCGCCCATCTTTCCAATACCCGAGATTTTTACTTGCTTTTATAAAATAAAAAAAAATACAAAAAGAATCATCCCTCACCTCTAGACCTAGTTTTTAGGCTTTCTAATCCTAGCGACACTATTCTTGAGTTGAACGATCAAACCCCTGGTACTTGTCACTATACTATACTACAAAGATCAGGTACACTGCCTGGTGGGGGTTGTAAGCTTCTCGAGATCCCTCGAGAGGTAAAGCCTGGTGCAATTCCCACGCATCAAGTTTTTGGCGCCGCAGCCCGGGGAATAGTTATTGTCTAGGTTAGAATTTCTTTTTATTAGGTCTACTTGCTAGATTCTTTTCTAGTAAGATTTTATTTTTATTTTTAGGTTTTCTTTAGTCTATCTCATTTCTTCGTGTCTTTGTTCGTAATCTTTACCATCCGACATCATGGAAGGTGGTAACATCTTTGAACCCATCAACCCACCACAACAAGACCACCCACAAAAACCCACCACTAGCAAACCACCCTCTTAGGCCCCGAACCCTAGGAGAGTACTCCCGACCTAGCCACCAAGGCTATCGAAACACCATTGAGCTCACCCAAGGAGCCAATGTGACCCCCTTGCGATCCGACACCATCCGGTTGGTGCAAATCGGATGTGCATTCCATGGACTTCGTTCCGAAGATCCTAATCAACATCTCAAGGACTTCCTTAAAATCGTAGATTCTATAGACCTTGATGTTACAACTAGAGAGTCAACCCGACTACGCATATTCCAATTCTCTCTACGTGATCAAGCTAGTCAATGGCTTGAACGTTTACCCGTGGGATCCATCACCTCATGGGATGATCTCACCACTCGTTTCCTTGCTCAATTTTTCCCACCGGGGAGAACTACCAAGCTTAGAAATGATATCTTGGTGTTCTAACAACGTCAAGGTGAAACTCTTTATGAAGCATGGACTCGTTTCAAGGACTTACTCCAAAAAGTCCCTCATCATGGCATAGATCTTTGGCTCCAAGTCCAAATCTTCTATGAGCATATCGATCTCTCCACAAGGCGAACCATTGACCAATCGGCCGGTGGCAAGCTACGTGATCTTAGTGCGGAAGAATCATGGGAACTCTTAGAGGATCTTGCTCTCTATGACAACGAAAGTTGGAATGATCCCCGTGATTTGAACAAAACGGTCAAGGCAATATCTTTGCCTTCGAACAATTCTAGCACTACCGACCGTAGGATCATGGAACTTGAGGACCAAGTCAAGTTTCTCATGAAATCTTACGAAGCTCCTAAGCCTACAAGCCAAGTGAACAAAATCACTTCTTCATGCGAATTATGTAGTGGTCCCCATGACACTCGTGATTGTATGGAACTCCCAAGCCAAACCCTACAACCCCTCTTGGAAGAATCACCCAAACCTTAGGTGGAAACAAAACCAAAACAATTCTTCCAATCCGCCTAATCGTTACCAACCAAACGGTCCACCCTCCAACCGTACTTTCAACAACAATCCTTCTAATAACCATGGTAGTACCAACAATCTTGAAGGATTGATGTCCAAGTTTATGGCATCTCAAGAAGCTTACATAACTAAGTTTGAAACCGAATTCAACCAACAACAAACGGAGATGACCAGTAAGATTGACAACTTGTTGAAAGCCCTCAACAACCAAGCGTTAACTACACCTAGGAAGGACACTAGGGACGCCAATATCGGAATCCAAACTAAGGACCCCTCGTCATCAAAAAACGTCCACTTTGTCAATGTTGTCACCATTAAGCCAATAGATAAGGATATAGAGGAAAGTGACAAGGATGAAGTTGGAGTAGAAACCGAGACTAGGGATGAAATTAAGGAAGGTGAGGTTGATAAGGGAGAGAAGTTAGAGGAAGTAGAAAACATAGAAGAATACTTTGATAAGTTGCCCACCAAGGAAGAACGGGAATATCATAAAGATTTATTCGATGATCCCGAGACACCATATATCCTTGGTTCACCCCTTATTAAAATAGGTGATCCCTCTAACATCAACATACCATGCAACATTGGGCATATGCATGTGTGGAAAGCTTATATCGATCCTAGGTCTCCTATAAACATCATGACTAGGACTTATTATAATTGGGTAATGAAGAAACAACTTGGTTATAGGATGATGCCCAATAAGAATCTGATAAGCAATTTTGTAGGAAGAGTGAAGGGATTGCATGTGATTGCTGGAAACTTCACTTATGAGACCGACTTTGTGATAGTGGAGGATACTCGTCCGGTGATAGATGATTGCCTAAGTCAAGTAGTGTTCGGAAAACCATTCGTTGAGACCTCTAAGATGAGTTACGATCCGACTCTAGGGATAGTTAGATTCAATGAAGAGAATGATGAGATTGCTTACCAAATGACCTATAAGATTGAACAATACTGCCTCTTACCGAACATAGAAAAGGAACACAAACAAGCAGTTTACTATAGGAATGATGAGGATAGACGTAAAGGAGTTGAATATGTTATGAATAAGATACTTGGTTTCTACAAAGAATGCTTGCAACTAGGTCCGGAATACAAAACCAATATAGGAGATGACCTAGAAGGTGAAACCAAGGACGAGGTCACGTAATAACCCATGACCTTGAGTCTAGCTACAAGACTCGTAAATAAAGAAAAGCGCTTCTTGGGAGGCAACCCATGTTTTGTGTGTGATTTTTAATTGTTTGATTGTTATTTGTTTCCGTATGCATGTTTTATTTTGATTGTTGGTAGATAATATTTCAAAAACTAAAGTGGTGAAAATACTTTATTTTGTCGTTTAGCTTAGTCTTAACTTCATCCAAAGGTATTTCGCAAAAGATAAGTGTAAGGGGAAACCCCAAATATGTTTTTAAAGAAACAAAACCGATCATGATTCTCTACAATATTAAATGAACATGTATATTTGTTTTTGTTAGAGTCAAATGCTTGTATCGAGTCATAATGATGTTTTGCAGGATTTTCCAGGAAGTGGGACAAAGTTTTTCCAGAAATTTTCTGGAAACTTAACATAAGAATTTCTGCAGGTCACTTATGACGGCGTCAGGAAGAAACTCCTGATGGCGTCACGTGTAAAATTCTGGAAATTTTACCAGTTTTGTTTTTCTAAAGGAGTCTTAAAGTTTTTGCTAATTCTTTAGTTTTATAATCTCCAGGAAATTTGCAAACATCATTCCACAAGCATTATATCTTACTTTGCTTTCTAGGATTTGTTAGCATATATTGATTGCCGCCGATTTTACGCGAGGTTGCCTTGTTTGTTTTCTCAGGTTTAACAGGTTATGTTTGACAAGAAGATGATTTATATTCTGGAAGGGAAGCTTTGATTGTTCATTTTATTGGAGGAAGACCTAACCTTATTACCTTATTATCCATACCGAGCGAATCAGAGGAGTATTTGATTTCATTCTTTTTACCTATTTCACTTTTACATTTTTTACTTGAACATTGGGGACAATGTTCATCCTAAGTGTAAGGGGAGGGTAAAATGATGATACCTCATAGGAAACACTTTCGCTTGAGTTTGTTTGTTTGATGGTAGGTGTGTAATAAAACTATGAGAAATACTTGTTAGTGTAATTTTAGCGCCAAATTTAAAATTTTTTACAACATTTAGGAGTGAAACTTTAGTCATAGTAAGCGTCTCATGGATAGGAGTCGTATGACTAGCACAAAATCGTACTATTCAGAAAAATTTTCCACCAAAATATGTGAGGTTCTCCTTTAGATTTGATAGAAAAAGCATTTACTATTAGTGCTTATGAGTGTACCGGTAGCATTTAGATTCTAGAACTTGCGTTAGTGATGCATCCCGAGACCGCTAGTGAGACTACATTCGTGTAGTAGGATTTACTACATGATAAGAGGCATTATGATCACCCTTGTGTTAAACCCGTATCATAATTACTTGACCATTTACGTCATATTACTTGGCTAGTAAAGTCAACTAATTTTTCCCACACCTTAGCGTTGTACTCATTTCTAGTACACGAAACCCTAGTACACCCCTCCGAGCCTATCTTTTCATTTCTAACTTTAAGCATCTTACTTAAAGGAAGAATTTGTTACACCCCACTTAAATGTACACCCAAATCGCCTTAGCCTTCCGTGTATGCACTCATCTTTAGTACGTTATTGTTATTTGTTTAAACCCTTAGTTAATTATCTAATTGATTACATGGTTGCTAAGTCGAGTCATATCCTTGTACATATTGTTTTGGGACGATTGGGACTCATGGGTAAAGTACTTATGTTATGGAGTAATGGGGAAGAACATTATATTATTACCCCCATATGTGCGTTAATCTAAAAAGTACTCCAAGTGTTTTGATTATCTTAATTCGAGTCATTAGTTTAGTTTATTGTAAAGTATGTAAAGATTCAAGTGTAAGGGCAATGTTCATTCCCTATGATGTATTATTTTGGATGGTAGGGTAAGAGTGTATGCAAAAAAAAAAAAAAAAAAAAAAAAAAAAGAAAAAAAAAAAAAAGATCGAAAAAATTAAGAAAAAGAAAAAAACATACGGACTACCATCCCGTTTCATTCTATGTTCATTTTATATTTTTTTTTATTTTTCATTTATTAGCTTAAGTCGAGTCTAGTCTTGGCTTAGCAACGCCATATTGTACATGTAATTGACCAAGATTATTAACTCGCCACCAGTAAAGGTTGCCTATATCCAACAAAACCGTGTATTCCATATCCCTACACCTAACGTTACAACCCTTTAAAAGACATCTTTGATAGTTTATCCTAGGTGCTTACGCCATGTGGTGGAGGTTTGATCCTTTTCCAAGCCTATGGTAATCTATTTTGTTATGACAGGTTGTGAGAGATGTTTTCCATTTCCATATTGTGATATATACTTTATTACACCCGAGAGATGTGAGTATCTAAACACTATTTGTGAGGTGCTAGTGTATGATCTCCATGCTTGTCTTTGGTCTTTAGTGGAACGATTATTTGTTGTAATTACTTTTATATTAGTGTTAAATGACCCATAACTTGTATTTTGACTAGAATAAAAGCGCATTTTCTTGAGGACAAGCAAATCTCAAGTGTAAGGGTATATGATGAGGCAAAAAATGAACCGTTTTTAGGGGGTCATTTAAGCCAGAATTTGAATTTATTTGATCAAATATTGCCCTAAATCGTTACTTTTGTGATTTTAGGTACTTTGGGAGTGAATTCTGGAAAATGAGGCTTTTTGGACGTTTTTGGAGCATAAAAGTGAAGAAAACGGCAAAGACTTAATTTTCCTTGCTGGGAACAGTACCTGACGGCGTCAAGAAGGAAAATATGACGGCGTCAGGAGCAAAATGGATGACGACCCAGAGAAAACATGACGGCGTCAGAAGTAGGGCGTCAAGAGTTATTTTGGTGACGGCCTGAAGGAGAATTACACATGACGGCGTCAGACCCAGATCTAGGCAGTCCGAGAACTTTATTGGCGGCGAGATGACGGCGTCAGAAATTTCCTCTTGACGCCGTCACCTCACAAAATCTATGTATACTTTTCTATTTTTCATTCATTAAAAGAGGAACTTGTGTGGAGAATTCTAGGGCCGAACCTAATAAACCCTAGGTCAGTTGTAACAGTATTTTCAAGGGTTTTCACCCCTTGAAACCCTTCATGTTCAATTGAGATAAGTTTTCTTTCAATTCATTCAATATGTCTATGTGTTGTTTGAATATATCTTATGCTTGTCTTGATTTTAACATGCTAGGCTAGATCTTTTGTGTGTTTGCTTAGATGTAATGAAACCTAGATGTTGATTATAGGTTGATTTCTTGTTTATAGTTGTAATAGATGAATGATTTCAATGTTAGGCTTAAGAAAACTGGCAATCTCCATTGTGTAACTTGCTTGAACATCTTAAGAAACATGAACCGATGTGTACTAGGTTTTTATGGTTGTATTTAATGCATGAGCGAATTCTAGTGATCCCATGTTAGGAGTTTCTTAGCCGGCTCGACATATGAGTGAAGTGGGAGCTTATAGAATTGGGGAAGTAAGTACGCCACCCCATGAATGGTATTAAGGAATATAACCCGTCATCCACGCAACTATAACAAGTAATTAACCTGTAAAAGATATCTAAGGAGTAGTGAAATCTAAGTAAACACAATTCTCCCACATATTGCTCACACCACTAGTTTAAATTAGTTTATTTTCATTTTTGTTATTTTATTTTGATTGCATCTTAGTTATTGGGTTAGTTGACTAGCAATTAATTCCGCCCATCCTTCCAATACCCGAGATTTTTACTTGCTTTTATAAAATATAAAGAAAATACAAAAAGAATCATCCCTCACCTCTAGACCTAGTTTTTAGGCTTTCTAATCCTAGCGACACTATTCCTGAGTTGAACGATCAATCCCCCGGTACTTGTCACTATACTATACTACAACGATCAGGTACACTGCCTGGTGGGGGTTGTAAGCTTCTCGAGATCCCTCGAAAGGTAAAGCCTGGTGCAATTCCCACGCATCACAAACGCTTGAACTTCCACTAAGCCGTTTGTGACATACCATAAAATGAACTAAATCATATAAACCATAACACATATTAACGTGTAAAAGATACTCATTTTACCCATTTACACTTCCTTCTCAAGCTTTTGTCGAAACAAAAAAGCGGGCACTCTGAGCTTTCTAGTACACTACCCGTTTAAACTTCTTTATCCTTCGTTTAAACAACTCTGAGCTTTCTACTCCCCCTAGCTCATTACTCCCCTATGATTATTGCATTCCCTTGTTTTTTACCCTTTAGTGTTAGCGAATCCATAGATCAAATTCTTACAAAGGCTTAACTACTACACTACCCGTTTAAACTTCTTTATCCTTCATTTAAACAACTCTGAGCTGTCTACTCCCCTAGCTCATTACTCCCCTATAATTATTGCATTCCCTTGTTTTTTACCCTTCAGTGTTAGAGAATCCATAGATCAAATTCTTACAAAGGCTTAACCTACATTAACGGTTAGTTTTGCGCAACATAATATATTTATAATGAAGTAATTGGAGCAACATTATATGGAGGAGAGACACATAGCAAGAGACATTCGGGAAATAAACTATGTTAGTCTTAAGCTTTTAAATATCATATGTGATGAGGAAAACTAATTGGGTAGTTGTTAGGGTTCCTAAACTAAGTTAAGCTCTTAAAGAGAATGAATGCTATGAAATATAACCATATCCGTTTTTCGTTCATACCGAGCTAATCAGGGGAGAACTAGTTTCTTTTATCTCAATTATTTTTCCCGTTATGATATCTTTGGTACTTTTAATAACATTGGGGACAACGACGCAACGCATACCGGCACATACCTAGTTAGAGTTTAAACGTTATTTATATTTTTCGGCCTTCATACGTTTTGATAATCACAAAAAGTAATCAAAGTATTATTTTAAAAACATGGTATGGGCAGAAGTGGACACTGGAATGCGTTGATCTATTTCAACTCCTTTTGGAACCAGAAAGAAAGTAAAGCATCTAAATGAGGTTATGGGAAAGTTTACAACAGAAATGGACAAACAAATACTCTAAACATATCTGTTTTTCGTTTTTCGTTCATACTGAGCTAATCAAGGGAGAACTAGTTTCTTTATCACATTTATTTTTCCCGTTATCATATCTTTGGTACTTTTAATAACATTGGGGACAACGATGCAACGCATACCGGAATGTACCTAGTTAAAGTTTAAACGTTATTTATATTTTTCGACCTTCAAACGTTTTGATAATCACAAAATGTAATCAAAGTATTATTTTAAAAACATGGTATGGGCAGAAGTGGACACTGGAATGCATTGATCTATTTCAACTCCTTTTGGAACCAGAAAGACAGTAAAGCATCTAAATGAGGTTATGGGCAAGTTGACAACGGAAATGGAAAAACAAATACTCTAAACACATACACTGATACCTTAATATGCCCTACTATGACCGACTATGCACTAAACATACACATTAATGCGTTAATATGTCTGACGATGTACTACACTAGTCATAGTCACTCATTCCCTAATTTCTCAAGTGTTAAAAACCATATGCCGTATGACCCATCCAACCATACGTCGTGTGGACATGAATTCTAGAAGATTCGTATATGCTATTTTAAAGGCATATGGCGTAACATTTGTTACGTACTTGTTGTATCTAGATATACATTAAGTTGTCTATTGTCTTGTTTAGATAGATTGTGTGTATCATTGTGATCTTGTAGAGATTAGGGAGATCTTATGTAGTTTGTTTCAGCTTCATCATTTCTCTTTGTTTGTCTACTTTTAGGGTTGTAAACGAACTGAACCTTCATTGAACATTTCATTAACCATTCGGTAAACACAATTCCTTTAAAAAAAATAACTAAGAGGGGTGCAGAAGATGGAGGTTGAATTCTGGAATTTTGGGCCAATTGGTGTAAGGTGGATGTGTACTTCAAAATAGGCTAAATTTATTATTTGTAATCGGCTTATTTCACGGCTTGTGCAATTGCACCATTAAACAACTCAAAATCTACTATAATAGTTAACCGACATAGCTATACGTTCCCATAAAATTTGCATATGCTTTGCTCTGCCAATCATTATGACTTCCGGGTACTAAAAGTACATTAGAAAGTAGCTACATGCAATCCGTGCTTTAAATCCACATGGTATGAACAAACAAAGGAACACAACGAAGTGAGTTAAGCAACATAAAAAATATGAAAAAATATTGCTATTCAAAGACGCTTAAGGTTCACAGCTCGACCATTATCACAAGGTATAATTGTTCAACCAATCACACCTCAATCAAGAACGAAATTTTTTAATTAATTGACATCCCGTTTTTCTAGGAATGACTTCCTCTAAGTCATCATTGAGAGAGGGAGTTATAACATAGTTTTGAAGACATGTTCCTCTATGACATCATCATCTACCATATATGATGTTTTGAATCTAGGTAAACTTTTGTCAAAAGTTATATTGAAAGATTCCTAAATTCTTAAGGTTTCTTTGTTAAGCAATATATATGTTTGCTTGTTTGGGAGTATCCTAGGAAAACACCTTTGTAAGACTTTGGGTCGAACTTGGTAAAGTTTAGTGTTACGAATCATTAATAGTTTGACAAGTCATGCCATGATATAGACTCAAAAAGAGTTAAATCATAGGAAAATCCTAATAACTACAATAACCACATAGATATAAATGAAAATGATTCCACATTAAGAACAAGTGTTGTATTTACCTAGGTGTTAAGCTAAGGTTATCAATGATGGTTTAGATTAATATATAATTTGCACTAACAATGCTATACATGGTATGTTTCAAAAGATAAAATGTGCACGTCATCCTATTATGAGTGACTTTTTCTAACAGTTTTGTGACTATGAAGTTTTAAAGTTATAGTTTTCGATAATCCTAGGCTCCATGTAGTTAGTGCCTAATATCCACATAGTCGGAAGGTAGGAGAGCTAGCACTTTCTATCAATAATGAAATCAATTTTAATTAATCTAAAATTTGGGATAATGTGACAAGTTGCATTATTTCTAGTTTTCAATATTCCTAGACTCCATATCATTAGTGCATAGTATCTACATAGTCAATAGCTATGAGAGCTAACACTATTCTATCAATAATGAAATCAATTTTAATATAAAATTTGGGATAATGTGACAAGTTGCATTATTCCAATCATAAATGGCTGATAAGCCCTGTGACTCTAGTTATGTGTTTGAGATAATTTGATGGGTTAAGGGTTTTGTTGTGTGTGATTGTGTAGTTATAAAATATGACTATAATGGTTGTGAGGATTAAAGGTTCTTAATTTAACTATCACTATCAAGAGTGGAATATAGTTATTAGTTTTAAGTACAATGGTTGATGTGTTTCTTGTAAGTTTTGGGTATCATCAATATAAGGTTTGAAGGTTCTTATACTAACTATCACTATTAAGAGTGAAGTGTAGTTATAAGGTTTCAGTGCAATTGTTAATGTATTTCTTTTAAGGTTTGGGCATGATTGATGTAAGAGTTGAAACTTCTTATGACAAGGCTCAATAAAATAGAAAATAATTGGTATTAGGATTGGTGATGTATAAATATTTTTTTCATAAAACATAAAGAGTTGTTAAACACATGATGTGTTTTTCTCCTATGGATGTATTGACACAGAATAACCATGTTGGAGTTAAGAGGTTTAGGAGTATTTCTATGAACAGGGTTTTACTAAGTAGTGTGTACTTGTGTGTTAGAATTTAGGGAGTAAGAGCAACATGTATGTGTTCTTTAGAATGTTTGGCGAAAGACCATATGTGTATGAGTATGTGTTACCCTTCCCTTTAATCGTTGGTCATCCCTTATAATGTGCAACAATTCTAGCCCTTTGAGTTTACTAATATGATGTTTAAGTATGGTACTAGAATCCGTATGAATGTTCAAAAGTAATTTTATCAATGTAGTATATGAATTTATAATTGATAGATTCTTGTTTCATAAGGTAACTATTTTAAAGCATTAGATACATGATATAGGCATTTAAGCATGTAAACATACTTAGGCATACTTAACACAATAATCAAAGAGATTGATATGTAGGACTATAGGTCGTCTAAATATTTATCTTGAATGACATACCTAATTCATTACATACTGTAACATCATAGTATGGGTGTACAATTAACAAGTTAATCAAGTAAAATACCATATAAAGGGCATGTTTACTTCAAATGTAAATTTCGTGCAGAACATGTTTAAATATAATATTAAAGAGCATGTTTCATTTTGATAAACATAAAGATATTGTCTTGGAATTGCTAAGTAAAGACAAAATTCTTCTAACATTTACGCGTTCTACTATTAAAGAAATAGTCACCGTATACCTAGTTAGAATCAAGACAAATAATCATATGACACAAGCACATGTTATTATTTTGATACTTCAAAACACATATGTGAGATGTACGTAGTCTTGATTGGCTAAGGAAAATCTTATTTTCTACTTGTTAATTTGCAATACTAGTGAGAGACAAAGTTCACCAATGCAATACAAACTATAGGCATATATACTATATAGAAAGATATATTTTATCAAGTAAGAGAATGAATATGAGACTATCACTAGTGGTACTCAATTAAAGCTAAACACGACCATTTTTACAGGTGATACCACACACCCAACTTCTCTCCTATAAGTAATTTAACCGTTAGGTAAAATTAGGTTTCTAGTGCAATAGGTTATCTATTATCCATTCTCACGTTTCAAAAAATCGAATTCCTATATTTGTCTATCGAAGTGTAGAAAATATGATATTTTGATTTGTCTACTAATAATTGGGCTAATGTGACTCAATTAACCATGTAGAAAACTAGAAGGGGAGGTTGAATAATTTTACCGATTAAAACTTCATTTTTAAAACTTATAGATATACTTATGTCAATCTAGTTTTGACGTGTTGGATACTGATAGTATAAAAGCATATAAATCTAAGCTATAAGAGTGAGATAGAGAGACACAACCGCAACATAAATATTTATAGTGGTTCGGCTAAAAGGACACCTTCCTTGCCGTACTCCACTCCTCGATTCACCTACTTGAGAGTTCGTAAACACTTCATAACACAAACTCCTTTCACTTGGCAGAGAAGCCTTCACAACGTCGCTTACATTTTATCCATTATAAAGCTAGATACCGAGTCCTTAGCACGGCCGACCAAACCAACACAACTTCGTCGCTTACACTTTATCTGGTACAAGGCTAGATACCATGTCCTTAGCACGGCGGACCAAACCAATACCTAGTACAACAAGACTAAAGGATCAAACGTCCTTTTATACCTAACGACTCAACACATCTACAACACCCTTTTGAGAGAAAGAAAGAACAAGATTCACTTCTGTGATCTTGAAAGAGAAGAATCCAAGCAACTTATATCACGAGTTTGCTTTGAATGTATGAAGATGAAAAGGGCTCTAAACTTGTTGTGATGGATGTTCACATGCTAGTATGCTTTGAATGGATGAAGGTGATAAGATCAGTAGGATTGTTTTGGTGGATCATGACATGTTAATGTGCTTTTTGACAAATGAGAGTTAGAAGAATTATGATCAAGGGTTAGTGAATGTTTTGAAGACTTGAGGATGCATATTTTTACATTGAAAAAGCTTGGTTTGAGTATGGACTAAAGGTTTTTTAAACAGGAAAACAAAAACTGCATACAAAACTCCACGGATCTATGAATCATTGCAGGGATCTGTCCCTTTGTTAGCCTCGCTCTTTTTATAAACATAACATCACACAAGTGAATTGGACTAGATATGATTAGTGTTGCACCCTTAGGGACTAATGTTGTAAAAGGGGCAACCTTGTAGTGAGATAGAGCCTATAAATACCCCTCATGACTCTCCATGAGGGGTGTGGGAAATCATTGTGTATCCTTCATTGTTTCAATCTAGTAAACACATCTTTTCTTCACCTTTCTCTCTCTACTTTCTCTCTCTAGAATAATCATATATTTCCATCAACCTCGACCTCCCGAAGGTGTTTCTTGATCATAACAAGTGGCATCAGAGCTAACCAGGGGCGAATCATTGTGTTTTGTGGTGAAAAATTGTGTTTTTGGTGTTTTTTCTTGGAAAAAGCACATTTTTGGTGAGTTAAGTTGAAGATTAGTGTAACACCCCAACCCAGAAAGGCTAAAGTGTAACATTACGGGGTAGAATCAGAACATAAGCAAGCGAAAAATAATACAAGGGTTACAAAGTAAATCTAATAAATGATAAGGTGCTAAAACTAAGCATAACATCTTCCAAACTAATTACAAACTAAGAACTAAAAGAGCAATCTCTAAGTCCATTTCTAATCTATGGGGAGCTATCAACCATGTAGTCCACTAAAAGCTCCTAAGCACTCTTCCCTCAAACCCAGCTTCCTTCTAAATAACATGCCGCAGGAAGAGAAATGCGGCTGAGCTTAAAAAGCCCAGTGAACAGATATAAACAAACAAAAGCTAATAACGCTAGGGAAACGAAAGTGAATCCGAAATGAATCCAAGCAAACCTGTTGAGACGAATATCAAAAAATATGGAACATATGATAGAATCAACATAATATGATCAAAGAGAATATGTATAAGGAATATCAAATGAATCAAAGGAAAATGGAACGAATCATAAGTGTAAGCAAATGAACTATGGAAAGCATAAGTTAATAACAATAAAGAAATTAGAACAACAAGGATTACATATATAGTAGAAGTAACAGAAATGCCCAATAATCATATATCAAATTGTACATAGAGTAGCTAGCTCGATGTACCAAATGTGAAATGGAGTGTATCGCACACACATACCCATTCACCAAATTCAAAACGAAACAAAGTACCTAGGATGCATCTATACGCTCCCTACAAAAACAAATATACATATACCAAGCTCTAGGCTAAGCATACATACAATAATAATAATGGCCATGGTGCTATAGCATAATAGGGAACGCTGTGGACAAAACCCACCTCCACAGATAGTGTCAATACCACTGGTGCATCAGTGGCAAGGCCATGGACTCCCCATGACTGGCTAGAATTTAATCAAATAATGGGCAGCATATAAGAGCATAGGAATGCTATAAGAAATGAAATATAGCATACAACAAATATCAAAGCAAATCATAACAGAAATAGATCGATCAAATATGGATCATACAAAGGGATCATAGCAATGGTTCAAGTCAAAGGTCCAAATCAAAGATTTATATCATGAGGCTCAAATCAAACGTTCATAATAGCAAAAGGGTTCATAGCAAAGGTTCAAAATTTGAAGTTAAATAATCAAAAGATGTTAAAGAAAGTCATGAGGAATCTTAGAGAATAAAACATATTAAGAACTTTTAAAAATTATTTAAAACCTTTTTATCGTAAAAGTATTCCTCTAAAAACACATTTCATAAAATTTGTTAAAACCTTCATATAAAACTAGCATTGTATCGTAATCAAAAAAATCATTTCAAAAATAGTTTTTCTCAAAAGTCATCAGGTTATATTTTTAAAAGGGTCTTCATACGACATCATACTATCAAATGAACCAATGACATCAGTCGTATAAAGATCAAAAATTATAATAGTGGCAATGGAACGGATCATGAGTCATTAGAAACCTTACTGAAAGGTTAGAATATTTGTACCTCAACCAGATGACAAAGAAGATAAGAGAAGTGATGAAACAGAAATAGGAATTACTCCTTCTTCACAGAACCTAGAAGAATTAGAAGCCGAGAATTATTTACTAGTTTATTTCAAATCAGATTACTCCCTCTTTGGTTATCTTTCCATATTTAGCAAGTTTCCATATTTAGCATCTTAAGGTTACACTTATCATAATTAGGGTTTAAAATTGATTATTACTTAGTTTACTTACTTATTATGGCTAATAATGCATTTTTAGGGTTTCATAACCAAATATAGAAATTTAGGATTTAAAACTTAGGTTTAATATTTATAAACATACTAATCATGTCACATATCAATTTAGGTAATGAAACGCATTTAGGCACCTTAGTCACATCTTTAAAGGTTATATTAATGATAAAGTGTAATTAGGTTAAAGCATGTAAATGACAAATAGGTTTAAAACATTTATTTTGCCTTTTATACAAGGATCAGGTTATAACACCTAAACAGGTCACACACTATCGAATTTTTAAAGTATACTTAGGTATTTCCTGGAGCTCTCATATAATTATCCCAGGTTCATATATGTCTTAAGTACTTAGGTGAATTTTTCTAGAATTTTTTCTATGTATAAATATCCTTCCAAAAATCATTTACCCAGACCTGTCCAGAAAATAAACTGCAGAAACACCCTGAAAGTTGGCCCTTGGTTTACCCATTTAAACACTTCAGAAAAATTTACAAATATTCCAGAAGGTCACATATATACCAAATATCACTTCTGTAAAAGGAGAGCCCTTAACTCTTTATTGTTTGAAAATGAAAAATCCCATATTCCAACTGATTTTATGTTCCCAAAACTCAGGTTTGACACACGATCCCATAAAATTCAAAAAGCTTAACTCCAGACCGCCAATCACAATGAAATTTATATTTCCAGAAAGTAGACAAGTAATACTCATGTTTAGACTCAAAAATCACTTAAAACACGTTGGTATCATCAAGATTCACCCTAATCAATTCAACCCAAGTTTTCTGTCAGCAACTATTTATTCAAACAATTAAAGCAAGCATGTTTCTGTTATTTATCCAATTCGTTCAAATGCATAACTCTTATGATACTTTTATTTAGGTTTAGGATAATATAACACATCTCAAAAAACATCAAGGACACGCACAACAGATTCATATGGTCGATTATATAGATTGGTTGGTCGTTATTTTACGTGAGATATTCATGATTTCATGTGAACTTTTAATACGCATAACTTATCCATTAGGGTGTCGATCATCAAGAGGTTTATATACAGATTAGTATACATTTGTTAGAGATTAAAACAAGAAGAATACAAGGAGATCTAAGTGATACCTTGTGTCAAATTGCAAACAAGAAATCAGACCAGAAAGCCTAACCAAAACGGATCAAAACCAACTAAACCGGTTCAAAGAAAACCCTTTCCTTCTTCTAAGCTTACCAACGAATTTCCCACCTTGTGTCACCAATAATACGAACCAAACACACCTTCTTGAAGCCTGGAATGGATCGAAAAGGACTAGGGAAAATTGGTAAACAGCCGTATGTTTTATTTTAGGTTTAGGGTTTTATTTATTTATTTTTTTGAAGATCGACTTGTGTTTGTGTGTGTCTGACAATAAAAATCCGGCCCCCTTATGGTTATTTCTGTGTCATTTGGGCTTAAGGGCCAATTTGGGTTGTGGGCTAAGTTCATTTGGGTCCTTGTTTGGTTATTGTTGCGTAATAGAAGAAACACGGTCCAAAACAATTATTCGGTTAACGTAAATGGTTCCCCGTATTTTTTTTTTGCTTCTAAAATATTTTGGAGTTCAAATATGTTCAAAAATTCCATAGTGATGTTTCGTTAAGATTTTATGGACTTATTGTTAATTCGTTAAATTATATTCGCGTTCATAATTACTTGTATAGTTACTTAGAAAAAATTCAAATTATACGTAAAATTAGGATTACGGAATTTAGAGTTTTTCAACTCTTCATCTCTAAAAAGAAAATTTCGTCCGCGAAATTGAAATGTAACGAAATGAAGACATATCAAATTATGCAAAACATGAAAACTTGGTTTCTCATGACTCTGTCTTGTTGATCTAAGATGGTTTCCATTTCACACAAAAGGAACATATCAGGTGGTGTCAAGTCAAATGAACAGGATGTCGCATGCAAAGAATGATTGAGATATCCCATCGGAAGAGATACACGGAAGATGTTATGAACATGCGACAGCTGAGAAGGTAGAGTTAGACGATCAGAAACCTCCCCCGAAACGTACAAGAATTCTTAAACGGTCCAATAATCGAGGACTAACTCAGCAAATGTTACTCTTCAAAATTCTCAAATGATCATGCTTCTAATATAACCTTCCCAAGCATTCTCATAAACAATCCAAATTCGGTTTCCTATAGTTAAGATCTTTATTCCAACAAATCATAATGTGACGGTCCCATAGACGTGAAACGTATAAGTAGTAAAACATATGTTTACCCCTCCATATGAACATTGGCATACAAGAAAATAGAAGACAATTCAATCGATGACATCGGACGGTAGAAAGCTCTACAACAAAACCTAAGATTGCTATCAAATACAGAGATCAACAAACATATCTCGAGGATCTAAACATATCAAATCGTACGACGATAAGGCAGATCAAACATATAGGTCAAAAGAGCCTAAAGTCTCACTAATCGCGAATGATCTTCATCGGGGATCAGATTCTAAGCTTGTCAGGCACTCCTCAAGATATCCTATGCCCACAATAAGTGCACGTTATATGGTGTAATTATTATCACGTTGATCAGGCGTCATAATACTAGCACCACATAAATATGCCCTCATGATGGTCATACTTTATCTCGAGTCGTGAATAAAACAACCTATCTTAATCCACCTAGTACTTCTACAGCCCAGAGGTCAACAAAGTCAAACTTCATAACCAGGAGGAAAGACAAAACTACTTGTAAGAGTAACGGAAATCCCAGAATGCCTAGCAGAAGTAAGGTAGGTCGTCCAAAAGCATCAGATCTTCCACAACTCGTCAAAACTCCCAAAACAAAACCATCATCAAACATATGCAGAATGAACACGGAACTGAGATGTTACTAGAGAACTTACATCATTCAAAGGATCTTATTACCAGATAACGAAACTTAAGTGAGTCAACGGGAGTGAAAACTCGTCGTCAATAACTTCATCATTCACGTTATCAACGCATCCAAACATAAAAGTTTGCTTCAATATCTGTACATTCAAAATATATGGTCTCCAATCTCCTCCAAATCTGAGCAGTATGTTTCTGATCGCCCTTCAGTCTGAGAGTGAAACAAAATCATGAACTTATGTCTGGTTCTTCAAGCCTTCTTCAGCTCTTCTTGGAATTATGATGGAGTAATGTAAATCTCTGGCACGATCTTCAAATCCCTTCATCATCTAGTCTGCTTTCGCTCTCAATTAATCTTAGTACAACCAAGATAAATAAGGAAGTGAGACTGCATGTCTTCATCAGCTCCAGGTTTGCCATCTTGACTAGGTTTGTCCTCTGCTCGCCAACACTTTCGCCTTGTATAGAATGTCTTCCACTCTTCAGGGTAGCCATTGCTGTTGTCAACTCCAGTTCATGCAGTGAATAATTCTTCTCATACGTTTCTAGTTGTCTTGATGCATAAACAATCATCTTCCCGTGATGTATACATTCATAACCGAGTCTCTTCTCGAAGCGTCCCAAAATTGGTACCACCTAAAAGTATGGAAGCAAATTTCTATTTCAGCTTTTCCAAAACTCCGTTCCCAATCAAATTAAATTGTTTTCCCTTTGCTCACAAAACTCATCAACGGTAATGCAAGTTGTAAACATCTTCCAAAATTCTTCTGCAAAGTTCAAAATATTTCAGTTTCTCTAATCTGTTGTCAGTCTTGGTCTCTTGGTGATAGTTTCAAATTTTACGGGATTTATAGCAATATCCTCAATTAAGAACACCGTTGTCTCAACAAATATCAACTTCCAGAATGCACAAACGATCGTCAAATTTCTAACAAAGTGCGAAAATGATTCTCATGTTCTTCCTCGTCTCTGAATGTACTAATAAGTCATACAATGATCATTTGTCTAAGTACTTACGAGAGGCACAATTTATCAGGTTCACAAAACAGTCAGAGCATTAGTTAATACTATTAGCATCGCTAACCATCATAGCGGTCGTTACGGATACGAAAGGCAATTCTATAGCGTCTCAAAGTTGAATAGACACATAGTCGTTTCAGGGTGGAGAAATAATGGTTCTTAACAGCAATACGGTTCAGCTTCCAGTAATCAATACAAATCCCCTGTCACCATCCTTCTTTATCGCAAATGAAACTGAAACACGCCTAGAAGATACACTTAAGCAAACTCCCTTCCTAGTCTTCGGTTGCTGCTCTTCCCAATTGCTCGAATCAACTGGTATGATCCCGGACACATTTGAAAGACATCTTCGCGTGGTAACTAGACAATCTCCCGGTATCATGTCAAATCCAACTCCACACTCTGGTGGAAAAACTTGGTGGTTCAACTAGGAATCATATTCGGAAAACTCAGGGTGCCAAATAACTCTCAAGATAAGGTTCATTCATTGGTATACAAAATAGGTTCTAGGAAAACTTCATTACCGCGAAAGTAATGCAAGAGTCTCTAGAGTAATAGTGATAGCAAAAAGTTTATCAATCGGAAATCATGGTAGGGAGTTCAAAATTGTTCCAAATACCAAAGGTGAGACGTAGTAGGATAGTTGTCAGCATCTTGAATGCTTAATCAACCAATTCCTTATTAGAATAAAATCGAAGTTAACTTTCCAAGGAAAGATAGATCAACATGGAAAATCTTATCGTTTAAAAGTGAGGGGAACATTCCTATACTCGTGGTTAAACACCACAAGACTTCTCATAGGGTCAGAGATGGGTAAGACAAAATCAAAAAGCGTCGGAAGGCTTACAAATGCTTATCAAAAGCAAGATACAAATCATAGAATGTATCAAATACGACATCATCATAGAGTTTCTCAAAATGCCCGAAGAGGCATCAAAATGATTAACAAAAGGATCAAAGGTCAGAGTTGGAATCTTAAGATAATGATCAAATAGTATCAGGCATTACTATGCAATTCTTAATGTCTTCAAAGTTCACTAGCTTATAAATCTTAGGTAGTGCAAATCATAAGTTTTCAAATCTCCAAACAGTGATCTTAACAGGCTTAAAAGTAAGGCACAAATTAGAGTGATGCGGAAGCAATAATACTTAAACGAATGCCTTATAGTCTACCCATTCCCCACATGTCATAACTTAAGTTTCTTCGGGGTGGGAAATCCTAAAGCAAAATTCTCAAAGGTTGTTCCCTAACTCTTATGGTGCAAAACTTAGAGGGCCAAATACTCACAGGTCATAGCCTAAGCTCTACGGTTTTTGAATCCGCTGATCAAACCTGTCTCTGATACCATAATTGTAACACCTCAACCCAAAAAGGCTAAAGTGTAACAGTACGGGGTCGAATAAGAACATAAGCAAGCGGAAAATAATACAAGGGTTACAAAGCAAATCTAATAAATGATAAGGTGCTAAAACTAATCATAACATCTTCCAAACTAATTACAAACTAAGAACTAAAAGAGGAATCTCTAAGTCCATTTCTAATCCATGGGGAGCTATCAACCGTGTAGTCCACTAAAAGCTCCTAAGCACTCTTCCCTCAAATTCAGCTTCCTTCTAAATAACCTGCCGCAAGAAAAGAAATGCGACTGAGCTTAAAAATCACAGTGAACAGATATAAACAAACAAAAGCTAATAACAAAAGGGAAACGAAAGTGAATCCGAAATGAATCCAAGCAAACCTGTTGAGACAAATATCAAAGAATATGGAACATATGATAGAATCAACAGAATATGATCAAAGAGAATACGTATAAGGAATATCAAATGAATCAAAGAAAAATGGAACGAATCATAAGTGTAAGCAAATGAACTATGGAAAGCATAAGTCAATAACAATAAAGAAGTTAGAACAACAAGGATCACATATATAGTAGAAGTAACAGAAATGCCCAACAATCATATATTAAATTGTACATAGAGTAGCTAGCTCGATGTACCAAATGTGAAATGGAGTGTATCGCACACACATACCCATTCACCAAATTCAAAATGAAACAAAGTACATAGGATGCATCCATACGCTCTCTGCAAAAACAAATATACATATACCAAGCTCTAGGCTAAGCATACATATAATAATAATAATGGCCATGGTGCTATAGCATAATAGGGAACGTTGTGGACAAAAACCCACCTCCACAAATAGTGTCAATACCACTGGTGCATCAGTGGCAAGGCCATGGACTCCCCATGACTGGCTACAATTTAATCAAATAATGGGCAGCATATAAGAGCATAGGAAATCTATAAGAAATGGAATATAGCATACAACAAATATCAAAGCAAATCATAACAGAATTAGATCGATCAAATATGGATCATACAAAGGGATCATAGCAATGGTTCAAGTCAAAGGTCCAAATCAAAGATTCATATCATGAGGTTCAAATCAAATGTTCATAATAGCAAAAGGGTTCATAGCAAATGTTCAAAATTTGAAGTTAAATAATCAAAAGATGTTAAAACATATTAAGAACTTTTAAAACTTATTTAAAACCTTTTTATCGTAAAAGTATTCCTCTAAAAACACATTTCATAAAAGTCGTTAAAACCTACATATAAAACTGGCATTGTATTGTAATCACAAAAATCATTTCAAAAATAGTTTTTCACAAAAGTCATCAGGTTATATTTTTAAAAGGGGTTTCATACGAAATCATACTATCGAATGAACCAATGATATCAGGCGGATAGAGATCAGAAATCATAATAGTGGCAATGGAACGGATCATGAGTCATAAGAAACCTTACTGAAAGGTTAGAATATCTGTACCTCAACTAGAAGACAAAGTAGATAAGAGAAATGATCAAACAGAAATAGGAATCACTCCTTCTTCACAGAACCTAGAAGAATTAGAAGCGAGAATTATTTACTAGTTTATTTCAAATCAAATTACTCCCTCTTTGGTTATCTTTCCATATTTAGCAAGTTTCCATATTTAGCATCTTAAGGTTACACTTATCATAATTAGGGTTTACAATTGATTATTACTTAGTTTACTTACTTATATGGCTAATAATGCATGTTTAGGGTTTCATAACCAAATATAGAAATTTAGGATTTAAAACTTAGGTTTAATATTTATAAACATACTAATCATGTCACATATCAATGTAGGTAATGAAACGCATTTAGGCACCTTAATCACATCTTTAAAGGTTATATTAATGATAAAGTGTAATTAGGTTAAAGCATGTAAATGACAAATAGGTTTAAAACATTTATTTTGCCTTTTATACAAGGATCAGGTTATAACATCTAAACAGGTCACACACTATCGAGTTTTTAAAGTATACTTAGTATTTCCTGGAGCTCTCATATAATTATCCCAGGTTCATATATGTCTTAAGTACTTAGGTGAATTTTTCCAGAATTTTTAATAAGTATAAATATCCTTCCAAAAAATCATTTACCCAGACCTGTCCAGAAAATAAACTGCAGAAACACCCTGAAAGTTGGCCCTTGGTTTACCCATTTAAACACTTCAGAAAAATTTAAAAAAATTCCAGAAGGTCACATATATACCAAATATCACTCCTACAAAAGGAGAGCCCTTAAATCTTTATTGTTTGAAAATGAAAAAACCCATATTCCAACTGATTTTATGTTCCCAAAACTCAGGTTTAACACACGATCCCATAAAATTCAAAAAGCTTAACTCCCGACCTCCAATCACCATGAAATTTATATTTCCAGAAAGTAGACAAGTAATACTCATGTTTAGACTCAAAAATCACTTAAAAACACGTTGGTATCATCAAGATTCACCCTAATCAATTCGACCCAAGTTTTCTGTCAGCAACTATTTATTCAAACAATTAAAGCAAACATGTTTCTATTATTTATCCAATTCGATCAAATGCATAACTCTTATGATACTTTTATTTAGGTTTAGGATAACATAACACATCTCAAAAAAATCAAGGACACGCACAACAGATTCATATGATCGATTATATAGATTGGTTGGTTGTTATGTGAGATATTCATGATTTCATGTGAACTTTTAATACGCATAACTTATCCATTAGTGCGTCGATCAGCAAGAGGTTTATATACAGATTAGTATACATTTGTTAGAGATTAAAACAGGAAGAAGACAAGGAGATCTAAGTGATACCTTGTGTCGAATTGCAAACAAGAAATCAGACCAGAAAGCCTAACCAAAACGGATCAAAACCAACTAAACCGGTTCGAACAAAACCCTTTCCTTCTTCTAAGCTTACCAACGAATTTCCCACCTTGTGTCACCAATAATACGAACCAAACACACCTTCTTGAAGCCTGGAATGGATTGAAAAGGACTAGGGAAAATTGATAAACAGCCGTATGTTTTATTTTAGGTTTAGGGTTTTATTTATTTATTTTTTTTGAAGATCGACTTGTGTTTGTGTATGTCTGACAATAAAAATCTGGCCTCCTTATGGTTTTTGCTGTGTCATTTGGGCCTAAGGGCCAATTTGGGTTGTGGGCTAAGTTCATTTGGGTCCTTGTTTGGTTATTGTTGCGTAATAGAAGAAACACGGTCCAAAACAATTATTCGGTTAACGTAAATGGTTCCCCATATTTTTTTTTGCTTCTAAAATATTTTGGAGTTCAAATATGTTCAAAAATTCCATAGTGATGTTTCGTTAAGATTTTATGGACTTATTGTTAATTCGTTAAATTATAATCGCGTTTATAATTACTTGTATAGTTACTTAGAAAAAATTCAAATTATACTTAAAATTAGGATTACGGAATTTAAGGTTTTACAACTAGCGAGTTGGGTTTTGAAGATTAGCGAGTTAGGAATTTTTCCTGCCGAGTTAGGAACCTTTCTAGCGAGTTAGGAACATTTTCTAGCGAGTTAGGAACTTTCCTGGTGAGTTAGGAACATTTTCTAGCGAATTAGGAACTTTTCTTGCGAGTTAGGAACTTTCTGGAGAATTAGGAATTTTCCTGGCGAATTAGGAACTTTTCTGGTGAGTTAGGAATTTTTCTAGCAAGTCAGGAATTTTTGTGGCGAGTTAGCCTTAACATTCCTCATAGTTTATCTAGTAAGGATTATTCTTGAATACTTCAAGGGGAAACTATACTTCGTGGAACTTAAATCTTGCGAGTTAGCAAACCTCGAACTTTTCTGCGTGTTACAAGTTCCACCAACTCACCCATACACCAAAAACACATGATATCATTGGTCTACACTTAATAGAAGATGATTCATTTCATTGTTTCATAAACTTAATACCAATGTATCCCGCTTCAAAATACACCACGTATAGCTTAAAAGATCCTGATCAAGTATCACATTCAAATGATAATGGCTAGTATCGGAGTTTTTTGTGACTACAGAGTTTTGTACGATATTGCTTATTTGGGTTTAAAGTTCATTTCATGGGTATGTGTACTTATTTATCTCAAAGTCTAGAGGTTGGATGGATGCATGACTTTCAGAGATACTTGTTTGGGCATACACTAATAGTGATTAAGACTTGGATTATCTAGTTATACCCAATGTAAGGAGTTACATTGTAGTACTCACGGGTTATAGCTATCACTTTAAGGAGTTACGTTGTAGTACTCAGTGTCACATGAAGTTGTGGAGATTCCAAGAGGTAGATATTTCATATACTGTTTGTTGATTTGGGTATATGGCATTACCTATGCTTTAAGGAGTTACGTTGTAGTGCTCAGTATAGGTTCCTAGTCACACTATCGTACAAGATTAAGTCACGTATCTAGGGGATGTTTACTTTATTCTCAGATCGGTTATATTGGGTTGTCTCCATTAAGTTGTCATTTACTAGCTGGTTGGATTTTGAAGAGGTCACTTATAGGTTGAAGAGAAGAGATGAGATTGTAGAAAAAGAGAATCATATATTTTTGGCATATTCTCACAGAATCATGCTTACACAGCTTCAATATTGCATCAAGTACAAGGTAATTTATGACATGTACACTACACTATGATGATTCTGATACCTCGCAACCATCAGGAGGGAGAAGAACATGCCAAAAGAAGTAGTGTTTCGCCTTCAGTGATTGGATTGACTGAGAGAACTGGGCTTAACATCGTGTATGGAGAAGTAGTGTGTGTGTGCATCGGAGCTTATTACCAACTTGAATGCAAATTTTTGTGAGTTATGTTGTTATGCTGCTACCCGACCACACAACCATTTTGAAGATTTCAAAATGTCTTGTCTACTTTATCCGCTGCATGATTAGAAGATTAAAGATATATCATAAGGGTTGTCACTTTGGGAGGGAGCAGGTAAATGAAAAAGGCTCATTAGTTAGGAGGGAGTAATAACCTAACTAGATCATTACAACACACGAAGTTCATAGCTCCAAAGATTAGTGCCTTTAATGGACAAAGATCAAATGCTGAAGTATTCGGAAGAAGGAACTTCAAGGATGATGCATAAGGAGTTCAGAGCTGAAAAAGATCAGAGCTGTCAGTGCCAAAGATCAATGCCGAGATTTTCGGAAGAGAGAACTTCAAGTCATCCTCAGTATCTAGACCACAGAGACTCTGCACTTCAACAACGTCAACATAATTTATTATTATTGTAATTTACTTTGTTTATGTATTTATATGTCTCATTGTAACCATTCACGTGTGACGATATCTCGGAGAGATATTGTTAGCCTCGCTCTTTTTATAAAGATAACGTCACACAAGTGAATTAGACTAGATATGATTAGTGTTGCACCCTTAGGGACTAATGTTGTAAAAGGGGCAACCTTGTAGTGAGATAGAGCCTATAAATACCCCTCATGACTCTCCATGAGGGGTGTGGGAAATCATTGTGTATCCTTCATTGTTTCAATCTAATAAAGACATCTTTTCTTCACCTTTCTCTCTCTAGAATAAACATGTATTTCCATCAACCTCGACCTCCCGAAGGTGTTTCTTGATCATATCACCCTTGTTTCATTCGTGGGTCACCGAATTTGAAAAAGTTTCTAGCCGTTTTTATTTTGGTTTAGTCACATGTTTTCATTCTTTTCCAAAAATGTTCACTTGTTTAAAAGGCTCTTAAAAGTGTGTTTTTGACTAACCAATAATGTTTGAATTTACAAGTGTTTATGAAAGTTTGCTAAAAAATAGTGATTTGGTCTCTTTACCAAAACGAAATATAATGGAAGGTTTATGTAAAATAAGTGAACTCAAATTTAAATCACTTACTCGAGTGGAAGATTCTTGCTAATTGCAAGCTTGTTTTTATGAATTATTTAAAGAGTTTTTATAAAAATGGTG
Organism: Artemisia argyi; assembly: GCA_030686995.1. Lineage (NCBI taxonomy): Eukaryota > Viridiplantae > Streptophyta > Magnoliopsida > Asterales > Asteraceae > Artemisia > Artemisia argyi. The sequence goes on along the minus strand of CM060709.1, from coordinate 214,239,110 downwards.
TAAGTGGCCTTTCAAAAAAAAAAAAAAAAAAAAAAAAAAAAAAAAAAGTTGGTGTAAGTATTTAGGATACATTTAATAAAACTAGAATGGTACCCGCGCAATGCGGCGGCGGGTACTCTTTGACTAAATTTTGTGGGAATCAAATGTTTTTTATTATGTAATAGAATATTACTCTTTGTTGTTAAGTGTGTTGTAATTATGTTATATTTATAATGAGTGTTTACCCTAATTGGGACTATTATATAATTAGTAAGTTTGAGTCTGAATTTTTAAGCCTTGCTAATTATAGAATAGTCTCAAATGCATTATAATTTAGTATAGATAATGCAAGAGTTTTTATAAAATGATGAAAATATATTTTATGCAATGTATAAAAAATATATACAATTTTGATCATTAGGGTAGTTTGTAAATTCATATCCATACCTTGTATGAAATGTAAAATAGGATTCGAAAAAGAATGATTGAAATTATAAATACGTAATGACTTCAAAATATATTTTAATCATTATCAATGGTTTGTTAGATGTTTTGATTATAATGCAATATAACAAACATGATATGATTCGAGACATTGAAGATGAGAAGTGTTGATGAGTATATGCTTTGCGATTTATAGTTACAAGTAACTTGTGCATTTTATGTTATATATTACAATGCTTTGTTATATATTTTAAACATTATCAATGGTTTGTTAGATGTTTTAATCATAATGCAACATAAAAAACATATTTGAACATGTGTTGAAACATGATAAGATTCGAGACATTGAAGACGAGAAATGTTGAGGAGTATACGCTTTAATGATTTATGGTTACAAGTAACTTGTGTATCTTACGTTATATATTACAAGTTACATGTTTGTTATTCATTAAAACACAAGATCGTTTAAGTTAAATATCTTCTTGTTTGTACAACCTTTAATCAAATTTACCATTAAAAAAAAAAAAAAAAAAAAAAAAAAAAAAAAAAAAAAAAACCCTTTACTCAAAAATCTTTAAATTATCTCTAACTTATAAGACATATTTGCTACTTTTGAAAATATAGTCTTATTAGTCTCATATTATTATACCTTTTACATTTGCTGCGTTAAAAACCCTTTACCCAAAAATCTCATATTTAATTTTGATATTATACTCGTAGCAAACAACCAAAATAAGACATCACTTAACGAATTTTGAGTATTGTGGTTATTTGTTTACATCTTATCCGTTTGGAAACAAGATACGACTATCTCAATTCCTCATTAAGCGTTTTCAGGAATTTTGCTTATTCTATACAGTAGTACCTAAACTGAAAAAGAAAGGAAAAAAATATTTAGTGGTGAGAATTTGAGAATAGTGGTGATCGACATTTGGAGAGCATAAGTACAAGTGAAATAAAGAGTAGGCAATAGCGTAGGGATGGCAGGCAAAACAGCTTTGTCCCTTCCAACCATTGTCATGTCCCTTTTGACTCCCATCCCACTTTGTAACCTTCCCAAAAACTACCAACAATACTCTCATTTTCAAATCTACAATGTTCATGTCAAATTACTAATATTAGTAAATTTTATTGCTTTGCTTTGTTTTGTTTGTGAAATTATCTTTGTTACCAATCATCATAACGCATTGATACAATTGGTTGTAAAAAGCAACTCGGCTTTCAAATAAGGTGTTACTGATTTAAATGGAATGGATACATTGTGAAAAAAGCGTCGTAATAACTAATAAGAATTTTAGGTATATTACATTGAATTTCAAACTTTTTATGCATAGTACATCCTTCACCTTTAGTAGATCACTGCATTTAATCAACCAATAGTTATAAAAGATGTGCAATCAACGTATTGAGAAAAGCGTATCCAATTTTTTCATGCAACGAAATCTTTACAACTCATTACTTGGAATAGTTCGTTAAACACTTTAATTATGTTATCAATTTATTGATTAATTCGTTTAATATACTAGTCGAGTATCCGTGGATAGTAACGTAATTTTATAACAGCAGATAGTTATAGTGATATTTTGGTTATACAAAATTTTGTACAATACATTTAACCAAAATATAATTATAATTAGATGCCGTTGTAGAATTCCATTGCTATGCTACACCCATTATATGTAGTATAGATAAGTTAATGTAAAATGACAAATTCCATACTTCTCTTTCTGTATCTAATTTCTATTGGCATGAATAGACATAAATAAAAACAAATTACATGCAAATGTGATTTATGTATGAACCGTAAATCAAACGCAGTTATGTTTTTTAAATTATAAACATCTACATCATTTGTAAACTTTACATTAAAGAATTATCAAGTCAACTTTTATATATTTGTGTGTTTTCATAAACCGTGTTTTTCTTTAAATAATTTTAAGTTTTCAATGTTCTTGAATTTTCAAGAAATCGTATACACCCATTATATGTAGTATATATTAGTTGAACATGTTTGTTTCTTACGGCTAACAAGTTTCATATGTTCAGCTAGCCTATATATGACTTCGACAATTATAAGTAAGCTAAACATGCATGAAAAGTCTTACTTCTTCTTCTAAAAGGCCTAACTATGTGTTAATAATAGTTATTTGACTAATGTATAAGTAGAATATCACACAAAATAATTGAACCAATATGTTGTATATATTCTTAATACAAGGCACCCATCTTCAAGTATCAAGCAGCACGAGATAGCTTAAAGTTGGCATCTATTCGGTTCAAGAAGAGCATTCGTGTGGAGCAAATGAAAAGAACGTGAAAGATTGTAATGTTCAAGTGGAAGTAGGCTAGTCATGTTTCGGTTTAGAGGCTGGCTTCCTTTGTTTATTTTTAATAGCCTCTAGTTCGATTTTAGTGTTATGGTTGTTATATTTTGAACATCTTCAAAACATATTGTCTTTGGTCTTATGTACCGAACCACTTATTTATATTCACCGAGTATAAACCATTTACTCAATCAAAAAAAAAAAAAAAAAAAAAAAAAAAAAAAAAAAAAAAAAAGACAAACCGTCTAGTAAACTAGTTAATTTACTTTTCCTTTAGTGTAATATGTTAATTGCTATTACCAAGATAGATTATTAAGTTTTTTCCACAACAAATTTTTACAACCTACACTACATGTCTCACAAACAAAATATCTCCAATGAAATTCGAACCTACAACCTCTTGATTGATTTTTCACTGGCATACCATTGGATCAAATGCTTTTAGTAAATAAATTCTAATTATTAGTGAAATTTGTAACGATCAAACAACTATTCACATTCTTTTGAAACAAAAATGTAACATCTACTACGTATTAGAAGATAAGCGAATATGATCGAGATCCTAACGTTCATGTGACCGTACGACGTTAACCGAACCTAACGAACACCAATATTAAGACAACGTTCATTTATAAACAATACAAACCATTTATGTTAAGAAAGGTCACCTTTCGTTCTTTCCATTCTCGTCCATTACACAATACCCCCATATGCTTCTAGGGTGTACCCTATATATGGGTCTCTGTCCTATATTAAGTTTATTAAATTTTATGTATTCATAATATTTTTTCATTTTAATATGTAGTTGTGTTATAACTTGATGATTAAACCAAATGTAATAATTTTTTCAATGAGAACTCGGAAAAAAAATATATATATATATAATAATAATAATAAAAAGGTTTGAATGGATTAAAATTAAAACTAAAACTAAGGGCCCGTTTGGTTTGTAGTCGGGTTTAAGATTTAAATTTGAATTAAGATTTGAATTTGAATTTGAGTTTAGATTTTAATTTGATACAAGAAAGTGAAAATATAATATTATAAGATAAATTATTATTTTATAATTTAAATATATCTTTTAATAATAAAATTGGAGAGAGAGATACTGGACCCACAAAATGTCATAAACCCCACGTACCACCCTCATATTTGCAGTAGTTAAGACTTAAGATATTTGGCAACCATGCCCAATAGTAAAAACCACATTATTAACCAAACAACTCTTTTTTACTTTTATAACCCAAACCCAATGATAACACCACCAACCAAACGGCTCCTAAAACACACTGTATAAGAGCATCAATTATGAGAGGTGCAAAAATATGTCTAAAAAAATTAAAAAAGTTTATCTTGTATATTAGCCATAGTGCTATAGTAGAGTTTCATTTTATACCCATGTGGCATGAAAAAATCTTAAATATTACACCTCTTCATAATTTCAAGACATTTAATTCATGTGTTATGTGAAACATTTGTAAAGCTTTAAAACGCTTATGTCATAGTAAAAATATGTTTATTAACTCAAAAGGTCTAAAACTTATTGATGTGACATAAAAATTTTAATTTATAAAGCATTTTAATAATTTACCATAGTGGATGCTAACAAGCATTAAGTAAAACAATTAACGATAGTATTAACCTTCAAATTTTTACATCTCCTTGATTTTTGTAATTCTAAAGAAAACTCATTAACACTTAGGTGGCGTTTAGTTGGAAAACATTTTATTTCATTTCCTATTTCTTGTTTTGTAGAAATAGGGAGGGGAGTTTGATTTCCACAAAACAATGGAAAATTTAGAAAACGCGTTTATTTTGAGAAACATGTGATTGTGTTTTCCATTTTCCAAAACTAGAAAACATGTTTAAGTGTTGTTGTTTTATATCTCAATTCACTATTCACCTTGGTAATATTATAAAAATATCTTCAAAACACAAAAACAAATATTATAAACTAACCAACTAAATTGTAAAATAACTAAAAAAATCTAATACGAGAAAATAAAGAAATTAAAACAGTAAAATATAATATCAAATAACGTTTTCGTCTGTTTTTTTTAAGTTTTCGTCCGATATTTTACTTTTTTGTTTGTTTTTTTACGTTTTCGTCTGTTTTTTACGTTTTCGTCTAATGTTTATGTTTTCGTCAGATTTTTGACGTTTTCATCCGTTTTTATACATTTTCGTCAGCTTTTTTACGTTTTAGTCCGTTTTTTTACGTTTTCGTCAGATTTTTTACGTTTTCGTCCGTTTTTTTATGTTTTCGTCTGATTTTTTATGTTTACATCCGTTTTTATACGTTTTCGTCAAATTTTTTACGTTTTTGTCCATTTTTTTACGTTTTCGTCCGTTTTTTTACTTTTTGTTTGAATTTGTATGTTTCCATCTGTTTTTTTAATGTTTTTGTCAGATTTTTTTATGCATTTGTCCATTTTTTAATATTTTCATTTTTTATGATTTCTTCCGATTTTTACATTTTCTTTCGATTTTTGACATTTTCCTCCGATTTTTTGCCTCTACATCCATCTTCGTATGATTTTTATATTTTCATCTTTCATTTACGTTTTCATCTTTGATTTATGTTTTTTTAGGTTTCGTCCAACGAAAACGTAAAAAACCTGCCAAAAACGTAAAAATTCTGACAAAAACTAAAAAAATCAAACGAAAACGTAAAAAATCTAACGAAAACGTAAAAAACAGATGAAAACGTAAAAAATAAGTGAAAATGTAAAAAATCTGACGAAAACATAAAAAATTTGACGAAAACGTACAAAATTTGACGAAAACATAAAAAAAACAGACGATAACGTAAAAAGTCTGATGAAAAAGTAAAAAATCTGACGAAAATGTAAGAAAACGGACGAAAAGGTAAAAAGTCTGACGAAAACGTTAAATAACAGACAAAAACGTAAAAAAGCTGACGAAAACGTAAAAATTCTGACGAAAAAGTAAAAAATCAGACGAAAACGTAAAAAAAACGGAAGAAAACGTAAAAACTCTGACGAAAACGTAAAAATATGGATGAAAACGTAAAAAATCTGTCGAACACGTAAAAAGTATGACGAAAAATAAAAAATCAGACGAAAACGTAAAAAAATGGACGATAACGTAAAAATTCTAACGAAGAAGTAAAAAATCAGACGAAAACGTAAAAAACGGAAGAAAATGTAAATAGTCTGACGAAAACGTAAAAAAACGGATGAAAACGTAAAAAATCTAACGAAAACGTAAAAAGTCTGACGAAAAAGTAAAAAATCTGACGAAAACATAAAAAATCTGACCAAAACGTAAAAAAACGGACGATAACGTAAAAAGTCTGACGAAAAAGTAAAAAATCAGACGAAAACGAAAAAAAGGAAGAAATGTAAAAAGTCTGACGAAAACGTAAAAAAACGGACGAAAACGTAAAAAATATGACGAAAACGTAAAAAGTCTGACGAATAAGTAAAAAATCTGACGAAAACTTAAAAAACCGGACGATAACGTAAAAAGTCTGGCGAAAAAATAAAAAATCTGACGAAAAGTAAAAAAATGTACAAAAACATAAAATATCTGACGAAAACGTAAAAAAAATGACGAAAACGTAAAAAATCTGACGAAAACTTAAAAAAACGGACGAAAACTTAAAGATCAGACGAAAACGTAAAGAATCGGACGAAAATGTAAAATATCTTACGAAAACGTAAAAAATCTTACCAAAACAAAAAAAAATGGACGAAAACGTGAAAAATCGGGCGAAAACGTAAAAAAAAATGATGTAAACGTAAAAAGTCTAACAAGAACATAAAGAAACGGACGAAAACGTAAAAAAAACGGACGAAAACGAAAAGAATCGGACGAAAACGTAAAAAACCTGACGAAAACGTAAAAAAATGAGGAAGACGTAAAAAAACGGACGAAAACCTAAAAAATCGGACGAAAACGTAAAAAATCTGACAAAAACGTAAAAAAATTGAGGAAAACGTAAAAAATCGGTCGAAAACGTAAAACAACTGACGAAAATGGATTTGGGTTATTTTAATGGAAAATAGGGGAAAACAAAAGAAAATGTTTTGTAGTTTTTTGTATTAAAATTGAAAATAGGAATTTTGTGTTTTGCAAAGAACTTTATTGGAAAATACTAATCTCTGTTTTCGTTATTGTTCACAAAACATTTTGTGAAGAATAAGGGTGTTTTCCCTCAACTAAATACACCCTTAGTATCTTCTTTCTTTTCCATTAAAGACATGAATATTCAAATTCTAATCGTACTATACATTAGTCAATTGTATTAAACATCCGATTGATGTTTAAAAAAAAAAAAAAAAACCTCATGTAATTTATTGTATTAACATCCCTTGAACTTTGTACTACCTCCGTCCATATTTAATGTCCAATTTGAATTTTCAATGTCTTGTTTTATCAACTTTGACCTTAAATATTTTTATTTATGATATATAATTTATGATGCAAAATATATGAATGAATTGAGTTTTAAATGTATTTTTTATTGACATAATTTTTATCAAGTATCATATAATACAAACAAAAATATTTAAAATCAAATTAAAAAAAAAAAAAAAAAAAAACTCGAAAAGTCAAAAGTGAACATTTAATATGGGACGGAGGGAGTAATTTTATAGAAGGCTGATGACATAAGACAGGTTGCTTTTTAGTGGACCTTATTACTTACGTTAGCCCAATGATGATTTTTTTTAGCCCAATGATGATTAAATACGGGTTAAATACATCAAAATAGTGGCATTAAAAAATGATAGCGACTCGAGCTTTTCAAAATATTCTGAAAATGCATATTATTATACACTATATAAGAGAGCATCAATCGGTGACGTAAACTTTGCGTCAGCAATGCCTTTTCCATTTTAGCCCAGCCCGCTAACATCTTTAGCACTTTTTTTTTCTTTTTTTCTTTTCTTTTTTTTTTTTTTTTTTTTGAGCAAAGAGCAGCGAAGAGAATAAACAAATCATATGCTAATAAAAAAATACAGAAAATCAACAAGTAGCGACATGCAGAATAAAAAAGGTTCGTTTATTCAATTATTTGTAAAAACAAATAAAGGAAATACAAATCGCACCATGAACTTTTCATTATTTACGACCTTTTTATATAACAAACTTTATTTGGCAAATATGTAGCAGAGAACTAGCGGTTTCTTGAATAAAAAAATACTGGCAAAAAGGTCTATCGATAACGAACAAAACAAACCCAATATTAATATACTTTTGACGTGCATACGATTTTATAAAAAATATTGAAGTTTAATATATATATACTTTTTAAATAAAAGAACTTTCAAAATGCAACTTTAACCTATTAAATAACTTAGAAAATTATCATAAATTTTTAAAAAACTTTAAGAATCAAAATTAGCCGCGGCGCAACACACTGGTGCCCGACACAACATTCATTTCAAAAAAAAAGTAGTACAACCTACAAATATAGCTTGAGACAACATTCATTCCAAACAAATACATCACGAGTCACAAAAAATATGTCACGATCTCACAATGAGAAGCCCCGACCAAACATTGTTTATCGTAAAAATTTCTCGAAAATTCCCGCTGCAACGCAACAGGCGCCTTCCCACTTGTTTATTAAATTTTGACACAATAGGTGCGGCGACGATAATTATCAATCCAAAAACTACTTTAGAATAACATGTAAAATGAACTAACAATAGCGAAAGAAGAAATTTAGTATACAGTGTAACGAGTTACAATTATTGGCATATTGTTTGTCGAAGTATAGCTACTTTATTTGTTGTTCATTATAACATTTATCAAAGCAACGTATGTCTTGCAAGATATACATGGAGTGATCCAACAAAATTATCATGTGTACGTATTAGCTAAGAGTCGATATCCCTCTTGCATATATATGGCCAGGGATTTTGAAACCATGGGTCTTTATTTTATACAAGTGTGTCGATTAACGGAATTGTACAATACTAACAGTGACACTTATTTTAGGCGAAAAGTATATCGGTTTAATTTTAAGCAGGAAATTAAGAATAGATGAGCATGTACGTTTCGTGTTTGGCTAAGTCGTGGTAGGTGGAAATTTTTGAATTTGTGGTGGACGTGATGAATTTGGTCTCTTCTAAGTTTTGGACCCGGATTCTACATGTTGCATAACTAGTTATAATACTCGTGCATGTCCATAATTTTTTCAGAAAAATTTAATTATATAGTATTATCGTTTAAAAACAGAAAATCTTATGTATATTTAAAAAGTTAGAGCATCATCATGTACGAAAGTAAGAAAAATAGTTACCAGAAATTGTAAATATAACCGTGGCATCGACCTTGTATTAGATTCTTGAGCGTGTCTTTTTATAATATTATTGGGTCAAATGTTCTTTGATCACATGAGTATTACACATAAATCAAATTTATTTTAAATTTTTTGTTTACTATATGGATATATAAGAAATTTAACCGTGAAAATTGTTATATAAATATAACTAATAAGTATGCATGAGTTTTTCATCATATATTAATATCAATTAATATTTTTGAAAATTTTTATTGGATGAAAGATTTAACTTTGTTTAGCTAACATACATGTTAATGTTAAGGTTGATATTGTTATTTAACTTTAACTATTGATATTATTTTGTACAAAATGTGCAAGTTTTGTAACACATAATGAGCGTTGATTAAGTTAAAATATACTCCGTAAAGTTTTTTTAAAATGTTTTTCCAGATATTCTTATATAAACTTTAAATAATAATTACATGAGTCGTTATAAGTACAATCGCGTATATTTATTTTCATATCACAGTAACTCATACTTAGCATTTGAAATTTATATTACTGTTAATAATAATTTAACTGTATTTAATATTTAAACCTGTGTACGTATAGATTAAACTTTTAAATATGATAACATGAGTTCTTATTTATATTTAACGTACATCGTAAAAAATATTTTAATAGATAAAAGTTTAAAACTAATATTTATTTTAAAAGTATTTAACGTATAATAAAATTAATTCATACATTTATAAAATTTTGTATATTTAATGGATGGAATTCTCAAACCAATACTAATACTCATGTAATTGTAAACAAAGTTCATATTATAAAGTGTAAGGGGTTATTTGTTTATTATCTAAAGTTATAAAAAAAAATAATAAAAAAAAAAAAAAAAATCTATAATTTTACACTTAACTTCATATAATATATTTAAAATTCAACCACTAATGTTTTATTAATTATCTCATCTTTTTTTACGTTTTTATTTTCATAAATTTAACACCTATATTTTTATGTGTTTTTTTCCTCAATTAAATTCTCTACCAAATTTTTTAAAATTTGACCAAAATCAATTCAATTTTGACTTTTTATTGGCCAATCATATTGATCGATTTCGTCTATGTGTCAAAATCGAGCTTTTATATTGGTCCAATTTTTTTCCACTAATATTGTTTTGTCAAAAACTCTGAAATAATGTAATTCCTTTATTATATAAAAGATATTTGTGGGTCTATAATTTAATCAAACAAATTTGACACTACCTTATGAAAACGTAGAGTAATTTATATGGCTAATTCTATAAAATAACATTATAGTTGTCAAAAAGTATTTTCATAGTGCTAAAAGATCATATTTGTTATAGAACCAATAAACCATTTTTAGCCACTCATTTTTTTTTTAATAAAAAATAAATAAATAAATAAACTTTCACTCTTTTTTTAAAAATTAAATATCTCGCAAACCATAAATCGTTACAAAAAAAAAAAAAAAAAAAAAAAAAAAAAACTGCGACGAAAATTAAATTATCTTTCTATAGAAATGTATTGTTATATACTTTCAACGATTTTTTTTCTCAAAATTTTTGCTCAGAAAAATCATATATGATTTGTAAAAATCATATGTGATTCGTTAAAATCAAGTCATATGTGAGTTTTACGAATCATATATGGTTTTTACAAATCACATATGATTTTTACGAATCATATGTGATTTGTAAAAATCAAAATATATATGATTTTTCTAGACGGAATTTAAGGAAAAAAAAAAGTTAGTCGAAAGTATATAACGATGCATATCTATAGAAAGATAATTTAATTCTCGTCAAGATAGTTGTTTTTTGTTTTTTTTGTTTCTTTTTTCTTTTTTTTTTTTTTTTTTTGTAGTTTAAAGTAGGGCTGAGCACCGCAGGTTCAAAACCGAACCGGACCGACGAAACCGACCGAACTGACAAAAATCGAACCGGACCAACGGCCCGTCGGTTCGGCTTCAGTTCCGGTTTTTCATGATTTTCGGTTTTGGGTCGGTTCGGTTTGGTCCGGTTCGGCCCAAAACCGACAAAAACATGCCAAAATACACATGGACCGACAAACCCGAACCGAACCGACGAAAACCGAACCGAACCGACGGCCCGTCGGTTCGGTTTCGGTTCCGGTTTTTGATGAATTTCGGTTTTCGGTTTTTTCGGACCGACCCGATGCTCAGCTCTAGTTTAAAGATTTACCGTTTGCAAGATTTTTATTTTTTTTTATTTTATTTTATTTTATTTTTTAAAGAAAGAAAATAGTTTTTTATTAATTTACATAAAAAATGGGTGACTATGATTGTTTCATTGATTCTATAGCAAATATGAGTTATATATTGATCTCATATCTTTTTAGAGTAGCGAACTAAAAAAAATACTCTTGTGAACATTAATGTTGACACGTTTGTCTTTCTGTAAGTAGTATGACTATTTTACCCTTTCAAATTATATAAATGGTCCTTGTGGGTTTGTGAAAATTATATCCACCACCCCTAAGCTAAATTACATAAATGGCCCCTGTCATTTGGAGAAAATTGCCTCCACCGTCCCTATATTTTTCTGAATTTTTTTTTCCAATTTTTTTTCGAAATTCTTTTTTTCTTTCTAAAATAATTTCTTTTAGAAATTTTAATTTCGTGACATGTGAAAAAAATAGAATTTTTTTTTGTAATATCTTCTAATAAACTTTTTTTGATAAAAGAAATTCGAAAGTGAATAAAAAAACAGGTGAAAACGTATAAAAGAGGACTAAAACGTATAAAAACATAGAAAAACGTATATAAAAACGTAACGGATCGATAAAAATATTAGGGACTGTGGATGCAATTTTTACTAAACCACATGGACCATTTATGTAATTTATCCTAGGGACGGTGGATGCAATTTTTAAAAATCCAAGGGTAAAATGGTCATCACATAATATTTTTTTATTTTTATTACTCACATGAAGACAAAAATGTCAAAATTAGTGTTTAAAAGAGTTATTTTTTCTTTTTTTCCCGGTACTCTATAGATGATCTTTTGATAACAAAAAAGTCAAAATTGTGAGTGGAGAAGACCTCCAACCGATCGGCATGCTTCGCATCCAATTCGGTTGGAGCATGCCAAAAGGAAGGATCCGATCGGATGGTCCCTCATCCGATCGGTTGGTTGAAGCTGCAGTTACAAAGTTCACATTTAATGGTGACTTTACTTTAATTTAATCATAAGAGGCCGATCATTTCCAGTTATTTACTTTTATGAATGTTTTTGCTTGGCCATTAAGTGAATCCTATCTATATATTGGATCTTAGGCTAAGTTTACTAGTGTGACATCTTAAATTAGTAAAAGGCTTACACCAAAGTCCTTACTATCTTAATTTATATTGCCCGAAAGTCTAGAAGTGCTGTAAAAACGTCCAGGAAACATTGAGTTTAAGTCTCAAGTGTTTGGTTCTAGTTTAGAGTTGTTTACTTGTCATAGTAGGCGATTGGAGGAGTGTGGTTGCTATAGTTCCACGATTCTAGTTCTTGTAATCCTAAACTAGGCATGTCTTGTTTTCTTACAATGAACTACTTTTACTTTGAGTTTAATGAAAGTATTGTTTATTACTTGTGTTCTATTATAATTGTTATGGAGTAATTTTTGGTATACTTGTGTGTATGATGTAACTATTGTTGGAGTATTCTTATTTAAAAAGTGATGTATGAAAACGTTTCTTCTTTTATGAGTTTGTTGGAATAATATATAATCCTGCTTAATTTGTTGGTAAAAACATTTAAAATAATAAAAAGGCCGAAAGGATTTTCTTTATGTTTTTATTCCAAAAATTAGTGCACGAATTAGTATGAGATATGATATGTGACAATCATCATGTTTACTTATTAAAATGGATGTGAAACGATTTCATCACGAGAAAGGGCCGAAAGGATTCGTAGGAACAAATGAGATAACAATTGCTTCTCAAACAAATAGGTTTTCAATAGAATTATCATAATAGTTAACTAGTCCGAAAGGAGTTAACTAGGCGATTGAATTTTTATAAATGTGTCCCGATGGGACAACCAACAATTGGTAATGATTCTATGGCACGCATGATGCATGATAGAATAATCGATTCCAAAAAAAATAAGGTCTTCGAATTTGTAAGAAATGGAGCAAGAAATTAAGATGGTCATATCGAGATAATAAAGACCCCATAATAGTCTTACAAAGAGACACTAGACATGAAGGTTTCTGAAACCCCCGGGTATGCGAAAAACTATGAGATCTCAATACATGATATAATATAATGTCTAGTATGGTTTGAAATCAAAAAGAAATGAATCGACGTCAATGGTACTATCGAGTATAATATTGCGCAAGATATTGATTTTGTAAATAAGTATAGCGCTAGAACCATGATGAGGATCATGAAGACATATATGCAAGATATGAATGAGTGAAAGGATTTGGCCATAAAGTAAAAATGCTTGAAAAGGCGTTAATGATTTGTTAAAGTCTCTCGTGAAGAGACACGTTTTTGGGCTTGAAGTCCATACACATAAACATATAAACTAATTAGATATGAATCTGTAACACCCCAACCCGACAAGGATAGAAATGTCACATTATGGTGCCGATTCAGAACATACAAATGCAAGCGGAAGACTTATAAACATAAAGTACAAAGGTACTCTAAGGGATACAAAAGAAATGATAACTCCTATACAAAAAGAAATACAAATCCAAACAAAATTTAATAGAATCCAATCCAAGTCTAGTACATATGTAATGGGCTACTAATCATCGGGTAGTCCACTAACGCTCCTATGCACTCTTCACCCAACCTAGCTTCCAGCCTATAACCTGCCACAGAAAAAGAAATGCGGCTGAGCTTAAAAAGCCCATTGAACAAATATGTAACAAAGCAAACGGATAATTGAAATGTATATAAGTAATAGGAAAGAAGCACTAAGCTCCTGTTGAAAGAAAGTCATCTGTCAAATGCATAAGATATCAAAGAAACAACTGATTGAATATCGTAAGTCAACAAAATGAAGCATATGAAGAATCAAATAGTAATAATCAAACGGAGTGAGAAGGATCAAAAGAGTTAGCACAATATAAGTCAAATGAAATGAAGCATCATAGATATATCAAGCATAATAAAATCATAAGGGAAATAAAATCACGTATCAACAAAGGATTGTCTAAACAAGGTACTTGAATAGACACATAGAAACATAAGGAAGCCATGAGCCGACCTACCGAGGTACTCGATAGATCTCCTACACATATTACATATCCAACATAATCATAAGTTTTACAAGGAGCTGTAGACTCCGTTGTGCAAAAGGAGTGAGGGTACAAGGCACATACCATCAGTTACCCGCCAAAATCATATCCTACCATATCATATCGAAACAAAATACTAGGATGCATCCATACGCCCCCGTTGAACAAAATCATATATGCACCCTACTTACACGACAGGTATACACATACATTAAAATGGCCAATCATATCATAACGAAGGAGGACGCAGTGAACAAAAACCCGCCTCCACTAACAGCGTCATGCCATTGGTGCCATCAATGACATCTCTATGGACTCCCCATGGCTGGCTAATAAACTCGGGCATAAGAACGAAACAAAACATAACAAAGGATCGCATCATAGGTTTCCCGAATTAGCTTCTAAAAATAGTAAGCTTCCACTTTAAGTAGTTTAACCATTTAAGTAACTTTCTATTTTAACAGGTTTCCCGAATTAGCAAGCTTAATTATAAATAATTACAATTAAAAATTAATTAAATTAAATACTCAAAATAAAGATTATTATTGATTAGGATTTAATTATGACAAGCTATAATAGTTTAGGATATAAAGTGTAAATTATATAAATACATAACAAGTTTTCTTATTTTAATAATAAGAGAATCCACTATGGAAGTTTAAGAATAAGTCTAAACATCTATGAAGAGATCTAAGAATTTTATACCATACTGAGGAACCATTTCATGCCTATATGGTATGAAAAGGTCTAAGATCTTGGAGAGGTCCAAAAAACATTTATTTTCTTTTTTTTCAACTAAATAATAAGTGGCATTCAAATGTTGGAGCAATTTTATAAACCTCAAAAGGTTTATCCATAGTAACAATAGGTAAGAATTAATGATATTATAAGATATGACAATTTCATAAATGAAGCTTTAATAGGTTGATCTATAGTGGACGATGCCCTAACTTTCGTGACACCAAAACAAATCCGAGATCCCTTATTCTTGTCTTTTCATTTCGAAACATAAACATACGAAAGAACATGCATGCATTCTTTTATTTAGTTCGAAAAGGATTGGTGTAACATGTTATAGATCAAATGAAAGATATATGGAAGCCTACATGAGTCGAACCAGCTTTGTAAATCGATTTAGTCTTAGGTTTTCTCAAACGCTATATCATGTGACAAGTATATGATTTCATGCAATCTCATACCAACGTCAAATGGCCACCTGTTGGATAATTAATCATAAGTTGATCTAGTGTTACATGTATATCACATACATGTTCTAACCTTGGTATATCTCATATAAACTACTTCATAACTTAAACTGATGTTTATAAATAGTGCATGATATATGTATTCAATTTTGAGTTTATCACAGTAGTCATTAAGGGTGATTCGTGGGTTTAATAACGATTACATCTATGAACCAGTTTTATCTTGTTAAGCAATTTCATGCGAGATCGAATCGAAAAGCACGCATGCATAGAACACAAAAGAGAATACGTCATATCTATGAATAATTCCTCTAACTCATTCTTCTAATCACAATATATTTACATATAGTGTATATGATTATAGTTTTTACACAGATCTTTACATTCATTCTTAACTTAGGTTAATATACTGTTAATATATATATATATATATATAATAGGAGGCGTTACACGCGTATTGCCCGGTCATTGCCATGTAATTCATTTTCTGCCATGTCATCAGAATACATACATGTAAGCTAATTTTGTAAGCAATTATTTTCGTATTAAAATTTTAAAAAGTTACGCTTACAGGATTCGAAACATGGTTGTTTGAATGAATAACATGTGTTTTAACCACTCAGACAACAAGTTTTTTGGAATACATGTTACAACTAAAAATATATAAATGCTTCTTGTTAATTATTACTCCTAATCTATATATCATTCTTACGTACCCTTCTGCAACCCTAAATCTAATCCCCCTACCTCCTACCACTCTCTCATAGCGATCTTCATCACCACTTGTAACACCCCCTAAATTTCAACTAGAGCAGCGGAAGACTTTGCGGGGTATTACTTAGAGGATCGAAGTCAAGTCATAGAAAACGACTCAAAGAGACGTTTTAAAATTATGTTTATCATTCATTTAAAAGCAAGTTTTCAAAATACAAAATGGTTCTATTTGTTTTAACATATCATAGAAGATATGAGTTATTAAAAGCGAATGACAAAACATTTTATTTAACACCCTTATAAGGGTTAATGCCCTCTCCATGCTTCGAGCTCCTTCGCATTAATTTCCTGAGATAAACATGCTAAAATTCAACAAAAGTTGAGTGATATTCATAGGTTTAAGTTTGGTAGTTTGAACACAAGCGATAATGATAATTGCATCTAATTACAATTATAAGTTTAAAATCATTTATTATTGCATTAAGCTCATGACGCTCAGCCGATTAACAGATCTCATCATAATGATGGATTAAAGTAACAGGTGCCCTCGGGATAGGTCCTTGCCAGTAACCTATTAGATTTCAAATAAAGTGCGTTTGGTTGTTTTCTCGAACACCCAAACGGGGATGGTCATTCCCTAATAGATCTATCCACAATTATTTACGTTCACCTCCTGGGTGACTAAGGCTCATGATATGAGGGGCTTTTGGCAAAAAGGGACTTAAGCAATAACAATTTCATGCATAATATAAGAAAATACTTGTGTTCAGATTTTTAAGCATGTATCTCCCCACGAAAACAGTTTTATAAAAGTGGGCTATGAACTCACCTTAGTGGTTTAGTGAATAAAAATAATCGATACTCAGTTTGCAAAATGGGAACGGCTCCACACACGACCTAGATAATGTTTGGCAATTTTTCAGTGTTTGATAGTCTTAAATCTTTTAATCGCGGGTACTTTTTAAATGCATGATTTGTGAATTTATCTTTATTAATGCTTTTGGTTTTATAGTATGTCGTACGTTTGGTTTAGTTATGTATATATATAATTATCACGTAAAATAGTAATAATGGTTTAAAATAATGCTTAATGTTTAATAATAATAGTAATAATAATAATAGTTTGAAAATAGACGTAACGTTTAATAAGATATTAGAAATAATAGTTTGAAAAATAATACGTAACGTTTAGTAAAATTAATAGTTATAATAGTTTGAAAAATAATACGTAACGTTTAATAAAAATAATAGTTTGAAAATAAACGTAACGTCGTGATGTGAACTAGTAAAAATGGAAAATGAAAATATAAATTTTAGTATATGGTCCTTATATTTTCAAAAGTTTACACTTTTTACCCTAACGGCGTTAGCGTTACGCCGTTAGTACAAAAGTTAATATAATTTCATTTTAAGTCCAAAACTTTATTTTTCTTACACTTTCTACCCTAAAGTTTATAAAAATCAATTTTTGTCCTTAAGTTTACAAAATGATTTTACCGAAAGTTTGAGATATTTACATTTTTAACCCGAAATTCCTAACTTTTGCAAATCTAGTCCAAAATTAATATTTTCAAAACTTAATGTTTTCTTTTTCTAAATAGTTTCGAATCAGCTTATTAAGCTTAATTCGACAGCTTGTAGTTCGAAAATACTCATGTTTAGCTTATGAGCTTATTAACGAGAAGTTAAGGCTCGTTAGTACTTTTAGGTCCAATGGACTTATGGGGTTTTTGGGCTTCGCTTTGGGCCAAGATTTGGATCGTGAATAAGCTGTCCAAAAGTTCACACCCTCAGCTTATTCCCTTAGCTTATTGTTAAAGGATTGGGCCTTAAGGCCCAATCGGTATTAATTAACTTTTCAAAACAGTTTCATGATCGATTGCTTTGGCTCGATTACTAAGTTTTAACGTGACTTTCGTTAAAAAATTTCTACACAAACTTGATTGTATGACACGAGGTTTGTTGGTTTGTGAAATAAAAGGTTATGCTCGTAAGCAATTTGTAAAAATATACGTGTGTTTTGGACTAGCCTTGGACGACTTTTGTAAATAAAAGACTTAGAAAATATTTGAGTTTTTCAAATGGTTTGGGGTACGTTAGAAACGTACTTAAAAATGGGTTATACGTTGTGTTTTAGTTTCAAATATTTACGTAGCTTATTTCTTAGGGTGTCAAATATATAGAAGGTCGTATAATATATATAGGTCGTTTAACTAGATTTCAATTAATAAGGTGCGTTTGTGTGTGTCGTGTAACAATGCAATGCAACTAATTATATGTTAAAAAAAATATTGAAATGAGTCTATAGAGACTTACGACACCAAATGGTGGGGAAAGAGGGACGTATAGTCGAGAACTAAGTGAGATGACTACGTAGTATGTTAGTTTGCTCGACCAAGATTCACAAACAACCCAAAGCTTCTCCTAAACCCACTCGATTCTCCTTGTATCCTACCCAAAGCTTCGACGTATCTCCTAGCTCTACTTAGAATTATTTTTGGTGAAGTTTAGTTTGCATGGGTGTGGGAAACATAGTATGCATGCATGCGTGTATATATATAAGGTCCTAGGGGTATTCTAGTATCCAAACTTTAATGTGATGGGAAAGTTACGTGTTCTCAAAAGTCTTACTTGTAAAGGTGGTACTAACACTCAATGTTTTTGGTTTCACGTGTCGATTTCCACACAATTTCAAAGTGAACGTGGGCATGGAAACTTTTATACACGAAATGTACTAGGATGTATAGTATAAAGGACTAAGATTCTTTTACTAGGGAGTAAAAGAAGGAAATGTGTATGCTTAAATCAAGGGTGTACTTGTTTGACTTGTACATGTATGTCGACTACACCTTTTCTAGTGAAACCGATTTGTAAATCGGTGGTGACTTGTGGGGTTTTGGAAATTTGACAAACTTAGATCTTAATTTAAAATAAGTTTAGGAGGTTTTAGAAACAATCGTGGGTCAAAATGGTTTAGTTTTGTATAAGTTGACATTTTATAAAATCGGTTTAGGGACATTTACTTTGCCTCTTAAAAACATGCCTAGACTCAACGTGAAAAGCTAAAACTCGACATCCTAATTGTTGGCTAGGAGAGGAATGAGTACGTGTAAAAATATAGGGGTGTCGTGTGGAGGGTTTGAGCGTACCATGCTCGTTTCTATAAGTCCTAGTCGAGTGAAAAACAAAATAAAAATGGAAGTTGGGCTTGTTTTGGTTTTGGGCTTAGGAATAGTAGCAGGCCGAGCATATGATTGGGCTTAGGATAATTAAGGTCCGGTTTATAGTTAAGTATAATTAGTAAAATTTATTAATTATAATTAGTAATTAGTTTAGTATTTAATTAGTTAGACTATTACGTTGTCGGACACGTTTTACTAAAATATGTTACGTTAGTTTGTAAATGGTAAAATTTAATACTCTCACGATTATTAGACTATAGTGGGGCGTGTGTGAGCATCGTTCCGAAGAGAAAAGGTTTTTAAGTATCGTAGTGATCATAGCATATTTAAATAAATAATAATAAAAAAAATTTGTTATCGGTAAAAACGTTATTAATTAACGTAATGATATATTAATTTTTGATTAACTTTACTATTCATAGGGAAATTTTTACGGGTGATCACAGTACCTATCCCTCATTCTGAATTCCGTCCCGGAATTCTAGTCTAAGATGGTCGTCAGGGGTGTCTAAGAAAATAGATGGGGATATTTGGCACGAATTTGGTCCTCACGTTCCCAAGTGTATTCTGGTCCTCGTTTAGAGTTCCATCTAACCTTAACTATGGGAATACGGTTTTGTTTTAGTCGTTTGACTTCCCTATCCATGATTTCTACTGGTTCTTCCGTAAAGACAAGTTTATCGTCGAGTTGAATCTCTTTGAGTGGGATCACTAGAGATTCATCGGATAAACACTTCTTAAGGTTTGACACGTGGAAGGTAGGGTGTACTCGGCTAAGTTCTTCTGGCAATTCTAACTTATATGCCACTGGTTCAGTCCGTTCTAGGATGCTAAATGGTCCGATGTATCTAGGGTTTAACTTTCCACGCTTTCCAAAGCGTATCATTCCTTTCCAAGGAGAAACTTTCAACATTACCTTATCTTCAACCTGAAATTCCATGGGTTTTCGTCTTATGTCGGCATAGCTTTTCTGCCTATCTCTTGCAGCTTGCAGCTGTTGTTTTATCTTAACTATTTTCTCCGTTGTCTCATGAATGAGTTCGGGCCCGGTGAGTTGTACGTCACCTACTTCGGCCCAACAAACGGGTGATCGGCACTTTCTTCCATACAGTGCTTCGAATGGGGCTGCCTTAATACTAGTGTGGTAACTATTGTTGTAGGAGAATTCTACCAATGGTAAGTGTTTGTCCCAACCTTTTCCAAAGTCGATCACACATGCTCGGAGCATGTCTTCTAAGGTTTGGATGGTTCTCTCACTTTGACCATTGGTCTGTGGGTGGTAAGCTGTGCTCATGTCTAGCTTAGTACCTAGGGCTTTCTGCAAAGACTTCCAGAAATGAGGCGTGAATCGACTATCTCGATCAGAGATGATTGAGATAGGCACTCCATGTCGAGTAACAATCTCTTTCAAGTACAACTGTGAAAGTGTATTCATTTCGTCGGTTTCTTTAATAGGCAGAAAGTGGGCGGATTTGGTGAGACGATCAACGATGACCCATATGGTATCATATCCTGTTGATGTCTTGGGTAGTTTGGTGATGAAGTCCATTGTAATCCGTTCCCATTTCCACATGGGAAGTTCAGGTTGAACCAACAATCCTGATGGTTTCTGATACTCTGCTTTCACTCTCGCACACGTCAAACATTTTCCGACATACTCTGCTATGTCGGCTTTCATGTTTGGCCACCAATAGAGTTCCTTAAGATCCTGGTACATCTTGTCGGAACCTGGGTGGATGGAGTACTTTGATTTGTGCGACTCATGCATGATGAGGTCACGTAATCCTCCATAGAGTGGAACCCAACTTCTTTCCTTAAAGCAGAGCATTCCGTTCGATCTCTTCACAAAACCATTTGAATTTTCCGGCATGCCGTAGATTCTCTCATTTGATCTGTTCTCTTCTCGAAGAGCTTCGGATTGTGCTTGAAGTATTTGCGATGGAAGAGGCGAATAAACCGTCATTCCCAATGACCTAACCCTGAGAGGTTTTATTCGTTCTTTCCTGCTTAAAGCGTCTGCCACGACGTTCGCTTTTCCCGGATGGTAGTGAATCTCACAATCGTAGTCGCTAAGCAATTCTAACCATCGACGTTGCCTCATATTCAACTCCTTTTGATCTAGGATATGTTGAAGACTCTTGTGATCTGTGTATACCGTGCACTTGGTGCCGTACAGATAGTGTCTCCATATCTTAAGAGCGAATACTACCGCTCCTAATTCTAAATCATGAGTTGTATAGTTTACTTCATGCGTCTTAAGTTGTCGTGATGCATAGGCTATCACTTTCTCTCTCTGCATTAGTACCGCCCCTAAACCATGGTACGACGCGTCGCAGTACACTACGAAGTCTTCACTTCCTTCCGGTAGTGCTAAAATCGGTGCTTCACAGAGTTTCTTCTTTAACAACTGAAAAGCCGATTCCTGCTTCTCCTCCCAACTGTACCTCTTATTCTTTTGTGTTAACTCAGTCAAAGGCTTGGCGATTTTTGAAAAACCTTCAATGAATCGCCTGTAGTAACCGGCAAGACCTAAGAATTGGCGTATTTCCGTAGGGTTGGTCGGAGCTGCCCAATCCTTAACGGCCTCAATCTTTGCCGAATCTACGTGGATGCCCTGACTGTCGATAACATGACCCAGAAATTGTACAGTCCTAATCCAGAAATCACACTTAGAGAACTTCGCATACAGCTCTTCTCTCTTGAGCAGCTCTAAGATGATCCTCAAGTGTTCCGCATGTTCTTTCTCGTTGCGAGAATAGATTAAGATGTCATCTATGAATACAATCATAAATTTATCTAAGTATGGTTTACATACTTGATTCATCAAATCCATAAACACTGCGGGCGCATTGGTTAAACCAAATGGCATCACTTGGAATTCGAAGTGTCCGTATCGAGTCCTAAAAGCTGTTTTGGGAATATCTTCCTCCTTAACTCTTAGTTGATGGTTCCCTGACCTCAAGTCGATCTTCGAATAGACACTCGATCCTTGTAGTTGATCAAACAAATCATCAATCCTGGGTAGAGGATACCGATTCTTCACGGTTAATTTGTTTAATTCTCGGTAGTCTATACACATTCGGAAAGTTCCGTCCTTCTTCTTAACGAATAAGACAGGAGCTCCCCAAGGTGATGAACTTGGTCGGATGAAACCCTTATCGGACAACTCTTCTAGTTGTTCGGCCAATTCCTTCATCTCGGACGGGGCTAACCTATAAGGTGCTCTTGCCATCGGTCCTGCTCCAGGCACGAGATCTATCTGGAATTCTACTTGGCGGGTAGGTGGAAGGCCGGGTAAATCGTCAGGAAAAACTTCTGGAAACTCCTTGACGACGGGAACGTCCTCGAGTCATTTTTCCTTTGATTTATCTTCCGTTACTCAAACCATGAATACTTGACACCCTTGATTCAAGTATTTCACCGTTCGAATGTACGAGATGATACCGTGTCGTGGTTTACTCTTATCGCCTTGGATAACTAGAGTTTCACCATTAAATGGAATATGGACTGCTCTCTCATCACAGATGATTCTAGCATGGTTTTTGGATAACCAATCCATTCCGACGACGACATCAAAACTACCTAGTTGTGTGGGTAGGAGGTTGATGGGAAAGGTTTCGTTTTCTAAGATTATGGTGTAATTCTGAATTGCGGTGTCTATGCCTATTAAATCTCCGTTGGCCATTTCTATATCATAGGCGGTATCTAACTTAGAGGGTGCTATGTTAAGTAAGGGGGAAAAGGTACTAGACTCAAAACTCTTATCGGCTCCGGAGTCAAATAATACTCTAGCACTATGATGATTGAGTAGGAACGTACCTGTGACTACGTCTGGGTTCTGTGACATATTTCCTTCTCCCATCACATAGGCTCTCCCACGAGCGTTGTTTGCCTGACCACTTCCTTTGGTGCATTGGCTCCTGTAATGGCCAATTTCTCCACAAGTGTAGCATGTTGGGGTCACGGGTTACAGATTGCTCCCGGTAGCGGGGATCTTACACTCCCTAGCTTGGTGACCCACCTTCTGACACTTGGTACACTTAATGGTGCACTGCCCATAGTGGTGTAACTTGCACCTGTGGCATTGGGGTTTTGGACCCGCATATCCACCGCTTCTAGTGGCGGTGTATGCTTTGGCAGTCTCTTGCCGGGGGTTCTGTTGACTGTTGCGGTGGTTGTTGTTATGGCGGTTCTGATTGTTGTTCCTAGAGTTGCGGTTGGAGTTGTTGTGGTAATGGTTGCTACTGTTGGTGTGTGTAGTCCTCTTATCATCAAGCTTTCGCTTGAGTTCCTTATTACACTTGACCTCTCTATCCAACAGCTTCTGAGCAAGGGTCATTTCTACTTCCAGGGTTTGTGGGTTTGACGAGGTAACATCTCATTCGATGCTCCGAGGAAGTCTCTCAACATATTTCTCCAGGGTTCTTTCGAAATCCGGCACCATCGTGGGGCATAGTGCTGATAGTTCTTGGAACCTCCTGTTATATGTCCTGAGATCAATTCCTTTCATCGTTAACTCGTGAAACTCATCTTCCAACTTCCTTATCTCAGCACGGGGGCAATACTTCCTCAGTATTTTTGCTTTGAACTCTGTCCAGGTGAGTTGGAATGCTTCAGCCATTCCCATGGTCTGAGTGATAGAATTCCACCAAGACAGAGCATCTTGTAAAAGGGTTCCGGTAGCAAAGGTAACTTTGCAGTCCTCCGAACAGCCACTCCTCTGAAAGACTGTTTCGGTTCGCTCGAACCACTGAGTAAGTCCAGTCACTCCTTCTGTACCCTTGTAAAAAGTGGGCTGACAACCTATAAAATCTTTATAGGTACACTTGCGGGGTGCAGAGGTTCCACTTCCTCCTAGTGGTAAACTGGTGCCGCTATTCCGTGCATTTGCTTCTAACCCAGCGGCTACACCGTCAGCAATTGCTTTCTCGATATCAGCCGGAGTCATAGTCGGTGTGGATGTTTCGGTTACAGGGGTTGCGGTTTCGGGTGTTGTAGTCGCAGTTGCTCTCCTAGTCCTAGCCATGGCTCTATCAATATCACATATATACTATGTTATGTTGAGAAATTGTCGCGTAAAATTTATAACATTATAAATAATCAACACAACATGCTTGGATAAATCACAACACACAATAAAAGTATAAATGCTTGGTTTGGTTTGTATAGACTGACATGCCCTGTGACAACATATATATAAGAACACAACAACGCATAAAGATACAACCACAGAAAACATAGATAAACATCAATATATTACAAAGTAATTGACAACATAAGATTAATAAGGTCTCATTCATTCGTTTTACAAGAAAACATAACAACACAAGATTTATTTATTAATGCCACATTGGCAGGCTAAGATAGTCCTTAGCTATAATGATATGTCCCAGATCTATGGATTCCCTGGTGCATCTCTGACTCTACGCTGAAGGTCTTCAATCATAGTCATCATGGTCTCTATAGTTAAGTCTCTGGCTCTCTCTCTGGCCTGGGTGTCCCTAATCATACTCCTCAGGTTTAGGACCTGAATGCTCATCCTGTCGATCTCCCTGCATCATGATAGCAATACCTCCTAAGGTACGTATCGTCTCGATGGCCCCCTCCAGATGGGTGCTCATCAACTCAAAGCTCTCCTCCATAGCCAACTGACCAATCTCAAGGTTTCCTACATCTTCTCCTATAGCCTTAATCTGCTCTAATGGGAAATCATCGATAACTCTAACAATGTCATCCAAACGATCCTCATGGCGGGCTATCCTAGCGGCTAGTAAGGGTATGGTATGGTGGATGGGTTCTTCGGTAACTGGAAGAATCCTAGAGGCAGCTAAGGATGAACTCTCTCCTAGTTCCCCAGCACTAGGAGCACCTTCCTGAGATCTCCAGTACTGAAGGATCGGAAGCAAGAAAGACCATTTTCGAGCATCGACCCTCCTACTGGTTTTAGGGCGGGAGGTAGTCTCGGTTACGGTTTGCTCACAAGGGTCGGATAGGGATGAAACTACAATGCGAGGCCTCCTACGGGGTGGAGCGGATAGTGAGGTAATGGTTGGTGAATCAGGTGGTGGTTTGTCGATAAAGGACGGTGTTTGGTGGAACTAGGGATAGTCGGATAGTCCTAGGGTGCTCAAGGGATGAGGATGGGGATGGCCTAATTCCAGTCATAGGCGAGGTGGGAAATATCACTGGTGGTGGTGATACGAGTGGGGTAGGTAGAGGTGGAGATGGTGGTGGTATACGTGGGGTAAGTGTCGCATTCACTTGTTTCCTAGGGGTGTGTTTACAGACATGACCTCCTCCGTATCGTCTGAAAGGTTTACCAAAGGGTTCTGGCTCGTAAATCTGGAGTTGGTGTACATGCCTATGTCTACGGTTTTGGGCAGGTGATGGGGGTGGTGGTATTGGGAGCGAAGTTTCTGAGTCTGAGTCAGATGAGAGGGTGATAGGATAAGAAGATGACGACATGGTACTGTATAAAATCCCGAATAGTAAAGCAAGTCATTAATATAATCATAAACTACGTTAACATTATAAAAAGTGCATATGATAAATAACATTTTCTAACCGTTGATGGAGCTGCGAAGGCACGGAGGGCGTAACATGACTTTTGTAAAAATAAAATTTTGGTCCGTTTTAAAAGTGTAGTTATAGTCCAGTGTTTTAAAATACACCTGGTTCTCTATAACCTTGGCTCTGATGCCAATCTGTAACACCCCCTAAATTTCAACTAGAGCAGCGGAAGACTTTGCGGGGTATTACTTAGAGGATCGAAGTCAAGTCATAGAAAACGACTCAAAGAGACGTTTTAAAATTATGTTTATCATTCATTTAAAAGCAAGTTTTCAAAATACAAAATGGTTCCATTTGTTTTAACATATCATAGAAGATATGAGTTATTAAAAGCGAATGACAAAACATTTTATTTAACACCCTTATAAGGGTTAATGCCCTCTCCATGCTTCGAGCTCCTTCGCATTAATTTCCTGAGATAAACATGCTAAAAGTCAACAAAAGTTGAGTGATATTCATAGGTTTAAGTTTGGTAGTTTGAACACAAGCGATAATGATAATTGCATCGAATTACAATTATAAGTTAAAAATCATTTATTATTGCATTAAGCTCATGACGCTCAGCCGATTAACAGATCTCATCATAATGATGGATTAAAGTAACAGGTGCCCTCGGGATAGGTCCTTGCCAGTAACCTATTAGATTTCAAATAAAGTGCGTTTAGTTATTTTCTCGAACTCCCAAACGGGGATGGTCAGTCCCTAATAGATCTATCCACAATTATTTACGTTCACCTCCTGGGTGACTAAGGCTCATGATATGAGGGGCTTTTGGCAAAAAGGGACTTAAGCAATAACAATTTCAGGCATAATATAAGAAAATACTTGTGTTCAGATTTTTAAGCATGTATCTCCCCACGAAAACAGTTTTATGAAAGTGGGCTATGAACTCACCTTAGTGGTTTAGTGAATAAAAATAATCGATACTCAGTTTGCAAAATGGGAACGGCTCCACACACGACCTAGATAATGTTTGGCAATTTTTCAGTGTTTGATAGTCTTAAATCTTTTAATCGCGGGTAGTTTTTAAATGCATGATTTGTGAATTTATCTTTATTAATGCTTTTGGTTTTATAGTATGTCGTACGTTTGGTTTAGTTATGTATATATATAATTATCACGTAAAATAGTAATAATGGTTTAAAATCATGCTTAATGTTTAATAATAATAGTAATAATAATAATAGTTTGAAAATAGACGTAACGTTTAATAAGATATTAGAAATAATAGTTTGAAAAATAATACGTAACGTTTAGTAAAATTAGTTATAATAGTTTGAAAAATAATATGTAACGTTTAATAAAAATAATAGTTTGAAAATAAACGTAACGTCTTGATGTGAACTAGTAAAAATGGAAAATGAAAATATAAATTTTAGTATATGGTCCTTATATTTTCAAAAGTTTACACTTTTTACCCTAACGGAGTTAGCGTTACGCCGTTAGTCCAAAAGTTAATATAATTTCATTTTAAGTCCAAAACTTTATTTTTCTTACAATTTCCACCCTAAAGTTTATAAAAATCAATTTTTGTCCTTAATTTTACAAAATGACACATTTTTTTACCGAAAATTTGAGACATATACATTTTTAACCCAAAATTCCTTACTTTTGCAAATCTAGTCCAAAATTAATATTTTCAAAACTTAATGTTTTCTTTTTCTAAATAGTTTCGAATCAGCTTATTAAGCTTAATTCGACAGCTTATTAGTTCGAAAAGACTCATGTTTAGCTTATGGGCTTATTAACGAAAAGTTAAGGCCCGTTAGTACTTTTAGGTCCAATGGACTTACGGGGTTTTTGGGCCTCGCTTTGGGCCAAGATTTGGATCGTGAATAAGCTGTCCAAAAGCTCACACCCTCAGCTTATTCCCTTAGCTTATTGTGAAAGGATTGGGCCTTAAGGCCCAATCGGTATTAATTAACTTTTCAAAACAGTTTCATGATCGATTGCTTTGGCTCGATTACTAAGTTTTAACGTAACTTTCGTTACAAAATTTCTACACAAACTTGATTGTATGACACGAGGTTTATTGGTTTGTGAAATAAAAGGTTATGCTCGTTAAGTAATTTGTAAAAATATACGCGTGTTTTGGACTAGCCTTGGACGACTTTTGTAAATAAAAGACTTAGAAAATATTTGAGTTTTTCAAATGGTTTGGGGTACGTTAGAAACGTACTTAAAAATGGGTTATACGTTGTGTTTTAGTTTCAAATATTTACGTAGCTTATTTCTTAGGGTGTCAAATATATAGAAGGTCGTTTAACTAGATTTCAATTAATAAGGTGCGTTTGTGCGTGTCGTGTAACAATGCAATGCAACTAATTAAATGTTAAAAAAAAATTGAAATGAGTCTATAGAGACTTATGACACCAAATGGTGGGGAAAGAGGGACGTATAGTCTAGAACTAAGTGAGATGACTACGTAGTATGTTAGTTTGCTCGACCAAGATTCAGAAACAACACAAAGCTTCTCCTAAACCCACTCGATTCTCCTTGTATCCTACCCAAAGCTTCGACCTATCTCCTAGCTCTACTTAGAATTATTTTTGGTGAAGTTTAGTTTGCATGGGTGTGGGAAACGTAGTATGCATGCATGCGTATATATATAAGGTCCTAGGGGTGTTCTAGTATCCAAACTTTAATGTGATGGGAAAGTTACGTGTTCTCAAAAGTCTTACTTGTAAAGGTGGTACTAACACTCAATGTTTTTGGTTTCACGTGTCGATTTCCACACAATTTCAAAGTGAACGTGGGCATGGAAACTTTTATACACAAAATGTACTAGTATGTATAGTATAAAGGACTAAGATTCTTTTACTAGGGAGTAAAAGAAGGAAATGTGTATGCTTAAATCAAGGGTGTACTTGTTTGACTTGTACATGTATGTCGACTACACCTTTTCTAGTGAAACCGATTTGTAAATCGGTGGTGACTTGTGGGGTTTTGGAAATTTGACAAACTTAGATCATAATTTAAAATAAGTTTAGGAGGTTTTAGAAACAATCGTGGGTCAAAATGGTTTAGTTTTGTATAAGTTGACATTTTATAAAATCGGTTTAGGGACATTTACTTTGCCTCTTAAAAACGTGCCTAGACTCAACGTGAAAAGCTAAAACTCGACATCCTAATTGTTGGCTAGGAGAGGAATGAGTACGTGCAAAAATATAGGGGTGTCGTGTGGAGAGTTTGAGTGTACCATGCTCGTTTCTATAAGTCCTAGTCGAGTGAAAAACAAAATAAAAATGGAAGTTGGGCTTGTTTTGGTTTTGGGCTTAGGAATAGTAGCAGGCCGAGCATATGATTGGGCTTAGGGTAATTAAGGACCGGTTTATAGTTAAGTATAATTAGTAAAATTTATTCATTATAATTAGTAATTAGTTTAGTATTTAATTAGTGAGACTATTACGTTGTCGGACGCGTTTTACTAAAATATGTTACGTAAGTTTGTAAATGGTAAAATTTAATACTCTCGCGATTATTAGACTATAGTGGGGCGTGTGTGAGCATCGTTCCGAAGAAAAAAGGTTTTTAAGTATCGTAGTGATCATAGCATATTTAAATAAATAATAATAAAAAAAAATTGTTATCGGTAAAAACGTTATTAATTAACGTAATGATATATTAATTTTTGATTAACTTTACTATTCATAGGGAAATTTTTACGGGTGATCACACCACTCCTCCATTAATGAAGCCCACTTTAGAAAATAGACCGTGCCGTTTGTAAAACCCTAGCCACCACACCAGGTTTAAACCCTAGAAGCTGCTAGCCCAGTTTAAGCTTTCAAGGTGATACATGGAGACACTGGTTTGGTATGGACAACAACTCACATCAGATACTGTTATTGAGGTGATTATCATGATCCATGCTTTAACAAAGCCGTCCCTATGCATACTTAGGCATTTTAGGCATTATATATTCAGAGAAAAAAAAAATCTCCCATAAAACGTGTTCCAAAATGTGTTCCCGATTCATTCATTATATATTTTTAACTAAAAACCCTAATATCATGATTTTTGATTGCTGCCGTATTGATCATGGCTCTCATTCTCATCTCGAGGTATCAATTTTTTTTTATTTTTATGTTCAAACACAAATTGTAGGTTTCTATATGCATTTGTTGATTGAAGATTGACTTAAAGTAGTTTAAGTTTATGACAGTCAGAAACATTATGTATGGATTTGATGCTTATGTTACATCTATGTTATATCGATGTCTCTAATTTGTATTATGGTGCATATGAGTTACTCAATGAATAACTGAATGCACTACATTTAGATTTGAAAGTTTTATCAGACATGTTTTGTAGTTTAGTTACATTGTTTTGCTATATAAGACTTTCGTTTGCAAAATAGATGATCTGTAATCTCACGAGGGGGGTAACACTAAAGTTCTTAATTTTTCTCTTTTTTTAATGTACACATATCAAACAATGCATATCTAATAAACAGGTATGAAAAACATCTAGTCATGATGATTAGGTACATCAAAAGTTTTTTTTTTTTTTTTTTTTTTTTTTTTTTTTTTTTTTTTTTTTTTTTTTTTTTTTTTTGCAGGTTTACCAGACCAGACTCCTTGGTAGTGACCAATTAGTTGCAGGTAAAGTCTAATTCGTTGCAGATATTGTCAAGATTGCGAACCTAATATAAAGTGAAATTGTCAAAGAGCTTCGAAAATCTATTCCATTGACACATTAATAGGGTTCTACGTATTAACAGTTTTGAAGCTATATATGTTGCTTGGTATTCACTTAAATGTAGTTATTATCAATCAGGTTATCATAATTACAGACCTTGGTTTGTGGCATCGAATCTCAGAACTGACCTACATTAACTCGGTCATTATATTTTGTCATTGTAAGAATAATTAGTCTTCAATTTTCCAATGAGACTTAATTTTCAGGTTTTAAGGCGCAAATGATTGATCGGACTAAAACAATGGCAGACGTATATGGAGCTTTCTGTGAGTTTTATTCAATCCATAAGGTATTTAACTTAATTGTTTAGTATATGAGGTATGCTTATTACGTCATTGCATGCAAAATTTTTAGGCATTAGCCCTTAAAACAGGCTCCTTTGCAAAGATGGATGAAGTAAGATAGCTTCAGCTAAAAACTGTGAAACTTAATGGGTCCTACAAGAATTTTCCAAAGTTGAGATGGTTATCCTGGCCTTGGTATCATTTGAAAATGATACCCTATGGCTTATTGATAAGCAGCTTGGCGGCTATAGACATGCGTTACGGGGATCTGATAAAGTTTGAACTACCCATGGTAGAAATCCAACTACTATTTTTAACTTGACGTTCGAATTTTTCTGTTTTAGACAATCCTTATTTGTGTATGTGATGATAAATCATACTTTTATTCATTGAACAGGTAATTCTTAGTTCGCTCAAGATCTTAAAACCATAGGAGGCCTCACGAATCTTTCTAAATTGAAAATGACAGGGTGTAAGAAATTGTGTAAGGCGGCTTCATCGAATAAGAAGTGTGTGAAACCGGAAAGGCTAAAAGCTTTACATATTGGTGGAGAATGCCTAAGGATTCCTCACAATAGATGAGTCAAAATTGGCACATCTACTTTTGAGAACATTAAAGCATAAGTGTTTGAGTGGTTTGAATCTGATATAGGGCTGCATGAACTAATAACAATGCCACAAGTTCAATGATGCTGAAGTTTTGGGTCTTTGCCACGAACCCAGAAGGTAACAAACAGGCCACTGTCTTATTAAATCACTGAATTTTTGACTTATTTTATGTTAAACAGTAGTGGTGATATTCCAGTGAGAGCTCATTTAATGTGGCTTCTGAACCAGAAATGGATATTTGAAGGTGTGTGTGGTCCGCCACCTTACCATTTTACAAACTCTATATAAGCTTAATGCACGTTGGTCATATGTCCTAACTCCTAATAGAGACCCATACACAAATCTCAAATTTTAAGTCAACTTCGGGCATTATAATTATTATTACCAATGTTCAAAATGTAACATTAGCTTTATTAGTGGTTATAGAATAGCATTCTCTTTAAACAAAGAAATCTCTACAACAACTTTTTAGTGAAAAATAAAGCTAATGTACTTTATACTCTTTGTATGTAATTTTGTTTATATATGCATACCAAGAGTTCCATGTAGTGTATGAATGAAAACTTTCATTATAATTTTTCATTAGCTTTACATAAACCATATTATATTAAAATGAGAAAGCTGGTCACAAGCCATACAATTAACTCCATTAAGCTATGCTTTGAATTTTAGAAAGGTATTTCACCTCTAATTTCCCTCTTTATACGTCTATACATTGTTTTTCTAATGTCACAATCTATTTCAGAAAAGTCTATATAATTCATGGGTGACTAGTACAAAAATGCGACAGTCTGTCATGTCGAACCAAATTGAGATACAACAGTCGAGACATAACTTAAATCTGTACACCATCCTCAAGAATCAGGAAAGAATGTTATTTATATCATTATTACGTCACTTTATGTTGATGTTCTTTCCATAAGATTGAAGAGACATTGTTTACAACAGCTGATCTTGGTTCAAAGGAAGTAGACATGGTATCTCCAACCCTAACACCCCTTCAATTGCTTCCTGCTACCACTATCAAAGGTATGTTTTTTGGTTTAAAAATTTAATTTATATCAGCAACTAATGTTAGATTGAAGTTTTAAAGGAAAAAAAATATGATACCGTGAAAAAACTGCAAGATAAGATACGTACTAGGTTAACTTGGAATAACTTATTTCAAAATAATCTCTCTAATATTTGCTCATGACTAAAATTATTTGTTTGGCACTTGATTTATATATGCATATCAGATATATTTAAATCATGAAAGCATGTGTTCATGCTTTATTCACATAAATTCCTCTATTCACTCTCATAGTCTCAACATTATTTTACACTATTTTGAATTACCTTCTTGTGAATTTAAGTTGTTAATATCATCTTTATTGTATTACGATAAGATATGTGTTCTCGATCTACACTTTATTACATTATGGTGGTATTGTTTAGTTATTGCAGTATTGTGATCATATTTATTTAACGAATGCAGACACCATATTTGAAACTGTGGGATCAGGTTGAGAGGGACCACTTCGTCTCTTTGTCGGCGACTATTTTGTCTTTGGAGTCTAGCACCCTTCGTCTTCCACTTCTTGATGGGTGAAAGGTATTAGTGTTTGTCCTTTTACAAAGCTTTCACATATCTATAAGGTGCGATGTTGTCGTTTAGAATGCTATATTGATAACACCTGATACTTTCACATGATGATCTCCTAAGTTTAAAAGATGTCATGCGTTTGGCAGCTGATGTAATACAAACAATGGTGCCCAATTTGACCAAAACCAGCATGACCTCTCCACACTACAAGTTTAGAGACTTTAACTAAAGGGGTACATTTTTTATTCATTTCCTGACCTACGTAGGATGTTGGTCACACTATCTTGGAGAGCTATTCGCAGGTGTTGGAGAGTTTAGCAAGTGAAGTGATGAACCGCATTGAGGATGTATTCTATGTAGACAATGTGGCGCACGTCCAATCATTATATTCCTTCTTGAAATTTAATCTAATGAATCAAGCTGAAAGTAGCACATAAATGGTGAACTTTTTCTGATAACAAACTGATGCTTCATTCAGTGTAAGTTTTAACTTTCATTATTAATATATGTTTCATTATAAGTCATGTCTGCCCATCGGCCGACCTTATCGACCTTCTTAAGATAAAGGAAAATATGTTAACGATAATTATAAATCATGCCCGCCCAGCGGGCAGGCTTCGAAAGCTAGTATATATATATATATATATATATATATATATATATATATATATATATATATATATATATATATAATATTTTTTTTTCTATTATTAACTGGCAAGATCAGTGACCCAAAACTTATCCTTCATCAATATTAGTGGTTTTACTCGCTTGAGGTTTATAAACAAGTTACTCAGGTATAATACTAATGAAACATTACTGGTTATAAACGGTATACGATTGATATGTCGTCTCAAGAATTACCTCTAACCGAAGTAGCAGCCGATCGATCAAAACTTGAACCAAACATGAACGTCCAATGACTTACGAATGGGACATATAGAACAACCCAAACACGAACCTCTAACCTCCATGAAACGAAACCAAATTTTCCAACCCGAATGCACGAACCACTATCCAACTTGAGCCGACCCAAACTGGAAACGACCCAGCGTACACAACAGCCACCCGAGTCTAAGTCGCGAGCCAAACACCTCCTAAGATTAGCACAAACCTTGGTCACCACCTTGCTTATTCTCCTTCTTCTTTCCTTGGCAGCAACGATGGAGATATGGGTATTTTCTTCTGATTTGTTTTCGGTGCAAAAGTGATAACCAAGAGAGAATGAATATACGGTTTGAAGAGATAAGCAAAGCTTGTGCGTTTATTTGGGAAACTGTGTTATGCTGATTTGGAAATGATAGTATGCGTCGTATGGATTAGCTAAGAAAAAGGGGTTCATGAAATCTTCTAAATCTTATTAAATATTCACTTGTGTTAATCCTTATTTCAACCGAAAGCCTATGAGGAGTGGGCAAGAGAAAATCGGATTTCATTTTATAGAAATAAAAACAAAACGTAAAAACACTCTTAATCACATATAAAAGTCATTATGTGTTAGCTTAGGGTAGGTTAGATTTTAGGAAACATTAAGTTATAAGCTAAATTAGATTAGGCATTATTATAATTATGAATTTTATTATAATCTATAGTTTTAACGTCATTTACTTATAATTCATACTTAGGTAAAATTCAAAATGGTATATAAAATGTAGGTCCAAATTTTAGGGTTTTACAGAAACGGTCTTTGTGCGAAAGTAGTAAAATGAGAATATTTGAAATTATATGATATAAGTTTTATATAGATGGAAGTATCTTGATAGTTATACACTATCTCGTATAGCATTTTTTAAAAAACTTATTGGCTATATGTATAGCTAATATCTTACAAGAAGGCATTGGATGGGGTAAAACAAATACTTAGATATATTCAGGTTAGAAAGATATGGATTTATATTTTACTAACCCATAAAATCAAGATTTGTTGGTTATGAAGATGCAGAGAATTTGTCTGATCCTCACAAAGCTAGATCTCAAATTGGTTGTGTTGTAACACCCCCAAAATTTGATACAGCGGAAGACTCAACAAGCTTTCGGGGTACTACGGGGATTGGTATCCATTCAAAGTCATGAAAGAACGAGATAAAGTAAACGTAAGAAAACACAACCAAAACGGGTTTTAAAGTTTACATTTATCCCAAGAATTATCCAAAGTAAGGCTCAAAAGAAATAAACATAGGTCCACAATAGTTATCAGAGTCTTAGAAATATAGATCCATAACCGGTGCCAATGCCAAGCCTCCAATCCCAAGCATCCATAGAGCATCACTTAATTACCTGAGAAAACGTGCTAAAAGTCAGCTTTCGCTGGTGAGATCGTAGGTTTAAATTCATAATTCAATATAGTGGACATATACGCAAAATGCTTGCTAGCTAGACTAGGCCTCAATCATCCAACCAAAATAATCCATCCAATATACTCCAACCAAATCAAATCATCCCTATAGGTGCACGCTATAGCTCAAATCAATCCAATCAATAGCTTACCTAGTTCGGGACTAGGCCTCGCTCAATAAACAAATCAATAGCGTACCTAGCTCATGTCTAGGCCTCGCTCAATAACCAAATCAATAGCTTACCTAGTTCGGGACTAGGCCTAGCTTAATCCTACCTAGTTCTATAAGCATAGCAAGTTTTAAAATAATAAATAAAGCGATAATAGTCCACATAAAACATTTGCACGTTTCTCACCCCAAGTATTGAAAACAAAGTTCAAGAGTAAAAGTGGGGCTATGACTCACCTCAAGTCCAGAAATCCTCAAAAGAAATTGATAGAAGAAAGACGTAAGTAAACTTAAGCAACTCACGTAACGGCGACTACAGACTCGGCACTTCCTAATAATATCAAACTCGTTCAGAAATCATTTCCTCAAAATCAAATATTCCCATTCCCGAACGTATTCCATTTTACTTTCCAAAAATATCCATTTCTCGAATTAACTTCATATAAATTTGAAATTTGACGTTTGGTATCCATATGGGTGGAGGGTCGACACAACTCAAACCAAAAAGCCACAATAAGCAAAATAATAAACCAACTATAGGTCTAATGTTTGCACAACATATTATTTAAATAATTATCGAAGCCTATCATATCCGTCGATTTGGTAGCCTCCCATATTTATTTACGTAATATATCGTTCCAAAATTATACCCAACCTAAAGCACATTGCACACAGAATTCTATTTGGTATATATCGTAGTCCAATAAATTCCCTATATATATCGTCGAATCGGCCAAATTCCACGAGATACCTAGTAATTTATTACCCTAAAACATATACCACAACCTACAGGCGTCGTGGGATACGATGCCCATTAATATACTCATTTTATATCGTCAAATAACTCGATCTAATCCGTCGATTAAATAAGTCACTTGATATATAAAATGTTTATATTAATCGTCATATATCCGTGACAACACAAAAGTCACAATATAAAGCCCACTTGGACTTTAAAGAACCACAACTCGTATAACTCGATAAGTTTCCAAATTTATAAAAATCACGTTTTTAATTATTATTCACCCGACTTATTATTTATAGTTATTATTTATAACAATATTCCGACATTTATTACACTATTTGCATAGTATAATAACTATCGTTATATTATTATACGTTTACTCGTGATCGTTTTATTTTTAATATACGCACTCATATATATATATATATATATATATATATATATATATATATATATATATATATATATATATATATATATATATATATATATATATATATATATATATATATACGTTTATCACATGTATATACTTATATAAACGATTATATTATCAATAATATTATTACGAGTATTATTTTTAATATTTGACTTTTAAATATTTATCGAGTCATAGAATTTGGTCACATGTCCGAGTCATGACTCTCGGCTCATAGTCCAAGTCCAAATATAAGAATCAAGTCACAATAATAAATCAACTCCGTCCAAATCAATCCCATAACCACGTGCTACAACATGAGGGTCCGACTACGGCACCCAACTATCCTATCTCCGTCATCTAATCGACCGTCTCACAATCGGTCCCCAATTCCACATTCGACAACACATCTCCATATCAAAACACAAGTAAACCAAGTCCAAAAGTTTCGGTCCAACGTATGCCACAACATGAAAATAATAACACAATATCAACCACAACAAAATATACCATATATACGGGTCGACCTACCAAGTCAAACTTGGGTCAACATTGAGACCACAAAACACAAGAATTAACCTCACCCGAGACCTTTTGGTCTCGGCTAGCTCTAGTGAGCCACTCGACCCAAAACAGCCCACAGGGGGGGGGGGGTGTCGGCCGAGAACCAAGACAACAACAACAACAAGTCGAGAACAATAAACCAACCAAGACACCAAATACCATTAATCAAACCCTATAATCGGTCCAACAACCATCTGAGACTCCCAAACGAGTCAAGGGGAGGGTCACACCGAGACCTAGGGTCTCGGTCGAGCTCCATTCGAGCCACAACAAAACCAAACGCGACCCAAAGCCACGAATCGAGTACCAAACTCGTGTCACACCTAAAACCCAAGATACCAAACGGATTATTATTATCAAAACTTCATTTCCCCATCATTATTTTACAAAACCCATCAAGAACATAACAAGATACCCACGATTTGGGTACACATCGGGGCGCACGAAAACAAGTCGTGGCCACTCACCTCCAAACAAGCTCCAAAAATCCGATTTCTTCAAAAACCCAAGAGAAAAGATGGTGTATGTGGTGATAACGTGATGATTTTGATTCGTATGTGGTGTTAGGGTGGTCCAAATCGCGCGTGGTTAGTACCAAAAGATAGATCGTGAAAAGATGGTTAAGATTATGGTGTTACTTTTGATGTTGGAGTGGCGGTGGTGGTGCTATTGGGTGATAAGGGGCGGCGATGGTTGAATTTTAAAAGAGAGAGAGAGAATGAAAAGTTGGTGATGGTGTGTGTTGTGTTTTCCAGGTTATCACAAAGGACGATTTTTGTAGTTTACTCTTATTATATATATATATATATAAAAAAAAAAAAAAAAAAAAAAAAAAAAAAAAAAAAAAAAAAAAAAAAAACTTTTGATAATAATAATAATAATGAGGGTGTAGGGGATTAAGTAGCCCGGTGTAAATACACGGACCAAACCCGAAACTTAAATAACCAAATGACTTCTCAAACCGAACCCGTTCCAAAGATAATAAAATCCGATCCAAAAATAAAATATAATTAAAATTGTTAGGTTAACCTAATGGCGGAGTCAATGTAGTGCCAAAATAACGATCTCAAAATAAATCATCACGAACGAACCAAAACAAACCATAAATAAATAATCGAATCCCATAAATATCGTACGATTAAAAATCACGTACCAACGTTCGTAAAATATCTCGTCACAATAAACTTTTCAAATATTCCAAATTTATAATTTTAATGTAATGCGGGTTTTAAAAATGGCTCCCTATTTTGCCAGTTGTCACATCCTCCCAGCCTCAGAAGAAACCCGTCCCGGGTTTCTCTCGGAACTACCCATCTACGAAGTAAAAAGCTTCGGATATCTCTTTCGAAACTCATCCTCACGTTCCCACGTGAATTCCGGTCCATGCCGCGAATTCCAACGAACTTTGATGAGCGGAATACGACTTCTCTTAAGTCGTTTGATCTCTCTATCCATTATCTCAATCGGCTTTTCCACAAAATTCAAACTCTCATCCACACGAATATCCTTGATTGGTATAACTGGCATTTCCTCCGAAAGACATTTCTTCAGATTGCTAACATGAAACACATCATGAACTTTACTCAGTTCCATAGGTAATTTCAATCGATAAGCTACGGGCCCAATTCTTTCCAAAATAAGAAATGGTACAATGTAGCGGGGATTTAGTTTCCCACGTTTCCCAAAACGTATCACACCCTTCCAAGGTGAGACTTTCAGCATCACTTTGTCTCCAACCTGGAATTCTAGGGGTTTACGCCTCTGATCGGCGTAGCTTTTCTGCCTATCTCTAGCTGCTTGCAGTCGATCTCGAATTTGCGTTACCTTCTCAGTAGTTTCCAAAATAAGCTCAGGGCCTGTGAGTTGGCTATCTCCAACTTCTGCCCAACCAATAGGTGAACGACATTTACGACCATACAAAGCTTCAAATGGTGCAGCCTTAAGACTTGTGTGGTAGCTATTGTTGTAGGAGAACTCTACGAGGGGTAGATATTTCTCCCAGCTTTTACCAAAGTCTATGATGCATGCACGAAGCATATCCTCCAAAGTCTGAATACTTCTCTCACTTTGACCATCGGTTTGGGGGTGATATGCAGTACTCATATCAAGTCTCGTCCCCAAAGCGGTTTAAAGTGATCGCCACAATGCTGACGTGAAGCGGCTGTCGCGATCAGAAATAATCGATATCGGAACTCCATGACGAGAAACAATCTCCTTCACATACAACCTCGCAAGTTTCTCCACACTATCATCTTCACTAATCGCCAGGAAATGAGCAGACTTAGTCAAACGATCCACAATTACCCATATAGCGTCGCAACCGCTAGCTGTCTTTGGTAATTTGGTAATAAAGTCCATTGTAATCCGCTCCCATTTCCAAACCGGGAGTTCTGGCTGCGTCAATAATCCTGACGGTCTTTGATGTTCGACTTTAACCTTAGAGCAAGTCAAACACTTGCTAACATACAACGCTATATCCGCCTTCATATTTGGCCACCAATATAACTTTTTTTAAGTCCTGGTACATCTTGTCAGACCCAGGATGAATAGAGTATCTTGACTTATGCGACTCATGCATAATCAACTCTCGAATTCCTCCATACAATGGTACCCAACTTCGCTCTCCAAAACATAATACTCCATCAGAACGCTTAACAAATCCCTTCTCATTTTCTGCCATCCCAAATATATTCTCAGCAGACCGATTTTCTGCTTTCAACGCTTCCGTTTGAGCTTCTAATATTTGAGATGGTAATGGCGATACGATAGTCATTCCTAATGACCTAACTTGTAACGGTGGAATTCTCTCCTTTTGACTAAGAGCATCAGCAACAGCGTTTGCTTTACCCGGATGGTAGCGAATTTCACAATCATAATCGCTTAGCAACTCAATCCAATGTCACTGTCTCATGTTGAGCTCTTTTTGGTTCAAAATGTGTTGCAGACTTTTGTGGTCAGTAAACACTACACACTTGGTTCCATACAAGTAATGTCTCCATATCCTCAAAGCAAAAACCACAACACCTAACTCCAAATCATGGGTGGTGTAGTTCTTCTCGTGCTTCTTGAGCTGTCGGGAAGCATAAGCTATCACTTTCTCTCGTTGCATTAACACAGCTCCTAAACCTTTATGAGAAGCGTCACAATAGACGACGAAGTCCTCGTTACCTTTGGGTAATGCCAAGATAGGAGCACTACACAACATTTCCTTAAGTAATTGAAATGCTTCCTCTTCCTTATATCCCCATTCATACTTAACACTCTTTTGAGTCAATTTGGTCAACGGCTTTGCTATCTTCAAAAATCCTTCAATGAATCTTCGGTAATAACCGGCTAATCCCAAAAATTGACGAACTTCTGTTGGGGTCGTAGGTGCAGCCCAATCTTTAATCGCTTCAATCTTAGCAGGATCCACATGAACTCCTTGTCTATCAATCACATGACCTAGAAATTGTACCGTCGGAATCCAAAATTCGCATTTTGAAAACTTGGCATACAGTTTCTCCTTCCTGATTAATTCTAAGATAAGTCTTAGATGCTCCT
Organism: Artemisia argyi; assembly: GCA_030686995.1. Lineage (NCBI taxonomy): Eukaryota > Viridiplantae > Streptophyta > Magnoliopsida > Asterales > Asteraceae > Artemisia > Artemisia argyi. The sequence continues at coordinate 214,198,201 of CM060709.1, read as the reverse complement.
CATGCTCCTTCTCACTCTTCGAATAAATAAGAATGTCATCAATGAACACAATCACAAACTTATCTAAGTAAGGCTTACACACCCGATTCATGAGGTCCATGAATACTGCCGGTGCGTTTGTCAACCCAAACGGCATCACCTGAAACTCGTAACGCCCGTAACGGGTTCTGAAAGCCATTTTCAGAATATCTTCCTCGCGCACTCGAAGCTGATGATATCCCGATCTCAAATCAATCTTCGAATACACACTCGATCCTTGAAGCTGATCGAACAAATCGTCGATTCTCGGTAACGGGTATCTATTCTTCACCGTCAACTTGTTCAACTCTCGATAATCAATACACATGCGAAACGATCCATCCTTCTTCTTCACAAATAAGACCGGGGCTCCCCAAGGTGAAGAACTTGGTCTTATGAATCCCTTTTCGGCTAACTCCGCTAATTGTTTCAACAACTCTTCCAATTCAGTAGGTGCAAGACGATAAGGCGCTCGTGCTACAGGTGCAGCACCAGGTATCAACTCAATTTGAAATTCCACTTGTCTAGTAGGTGGAATTCCCGGCAAATCATCGGGAAACACATCCGAAAAATCACGAACTATAGGTACATCTCCAATGCACCTTTCCTTTTTCTCCTTCCCTCCTTTCTCAGAAATTTGAGCTAAGAAAAGGCAGCTTCCTTTTTCCATGAGCTTCGGCAACTTAGTGCAAGATATGACCGCTAATCTAGATGGGCCTCTCAAATCCTTTCTGTCTCCTGGTATGTTCAGAATCTCCTTGCCGTATGGCACACGCACAATCTTCTCATCGCAAATTATATGGGCACAATACTTCGACAACCAATCCATACCAATAATGACATCAAAACTTCCTAATGTGACGGGTAGAAGATCCATGTTGAAAGGACGATTCGGAAAGTTTAACGTGCAACCGCGAATGATAGTCCTAATCCTCTCTATGTTCCCATTAGCTAACTCTACATCATAACCAATTCCTAAGGCCATCGGGGGTTTCTCTAGTAAGGGTGCAAACTTAGTGGACACAAAACTCTTATCGGCACCAGTATCAAATAGTATGGAAGCATAACGATTATTGAGAAGGAACGTACCAGTAACGACGTTCGGATCTTCTCCTCTCTCGTTCCCAAGTGCATACACTCTCCCATGAGCAGCTCCAGCTTCCACACGTTGGTCCCCATTGTCTTGTCGTCCACGATTTCCTCCAGCTCCACGGTTTCCATTATTGTACCCATTACCACCCGATCTTTGATTTCCTCGGTTCCACGATTCCCTACACTCATTCTGATAATGTCCCTTCTTTCCACATCCATAGCAAGTAACATTTGCCTTGCTCATAGTTTCAGGAGTAGCTTGAACCATAGCAAGTGGTCAAGCTCTACAATCCTTAGCTATGTGTCCCATCCTAGAGCAATTCTTGCACATCACAGTACATCGACGAGAATGATGTTTATAACATCGATTACACTTGGGTGCATCTCCATTGTAATTCTTCTTGTCTCCATCTCCCATAGCATAAGCTCTAGTAGTTGTTTGTTGCTTGTTTCGACGGTCATTACCCTTAGAGTGATCATCCCTCTTCCTCTTTCCATTCTTGTCTTTCTCAGCTTCTTCCAATGCCAAAGAGTCCATCAATTGTTGAGCGATAGTGATAGCCTCATGAATGTTTGCAGGCTTAGCAGAAATCACATCGTTCCTTGTAGCTACCGGCAACCCATCGGTATACCTCTCAATCCTTTGAGTCTCAGTCCTAACCATATCGGGACAAAGTAAGGCTAACTCTCGATAACGGCGATTGTAAGTTGTCATATCGGTACCTTTCACCTTATGGTTCCAGAACTCAATCTCCAGCTTCTTAATCTCATTCCTTGGGCAGTAAGTCTGAATCAGCAAAGACTTAAATTGCTCCCAAGTCATAGCATAAGCCACATCACTCCCAACCGAGTTACGGTAATTGTTCCACCAAGTTAAAGCTTCATGCTTGAAAGTAAAGGAAGCAAACTTTACCTTCGCATTCTCCGCACAACCACTGACATTAAACACTGACTCAGTCTTCTCAATACACCTAACCAAGTAAACCACTCCTTCAGTTCCACCAAACTCAATAGGTCCACAAATCTTAAACTCCTTGTAGTGACATCCGTTAGCACGAACAGGTGGAAATGTTCCAGCAGAATTGTTGGAATGATTTGACTCAGCTAGTAGCTCAGCAACTCGTTGCTCCACAAGTTGATTGATCATTGCTTGATCCACAATAGGTGCATTAAGTGGAACATGATCATTGTCTCCCTAAACATCAACATTTTGATTCCTGTTGTTGCGGTTAGTAGTGTCCAGGTTATCAGGAGTAGGGGTCTCAACATTTCGAGTAGGATGGCGTCCTCGACAACCAAGGGTAGTCGTTGCAGGTCCAGTTCTGGTAGCTCTAACAGGGTTTCGTCGTGGGGCCATTGATCTCAAACATCATACAAGTTCATGAGTCTCCGATAGAACTTATCATATGCTCAACAAGAGTTAAATCAACGAAGCCAAGTCATGGAAAGATTATCAACAATACGCCACAAGACATCAATAAGGCGCATAGGAACTCAATTTCCATAATATCCAAAAACCACATAATACCATATTTAAATAACCATCAACCATACAATAAAGATCCAACATCGTTCCAACTATCGAAAACACAAAGATAATAATCGTTCCTAAAAGACGAGTAATCAACGGAAAATACATCAAAATAGGATAACTAGCTTTTCCAACCAAACACTCCTCGGTTAGGAAAGCAACAAGATAACATAGCTCAAACATCTAGCCACGCTGCTGGCGGAGGTTCCTCAACTCCTGCCTCAAGCCATCAAGATCTCTCCATAATGATCCCAACTCCACATTATGGGTGTCTCTGTCTCTCTTGAGGTCAGCCACCTCCTTCTCCAGCTCGGCATTCCTTTGCCATAACTTGCGGTCGGCCTCTTGAGCTGTAACAAAACCTCGCTGTAAACTCTTGATATGCTCATGAATCTCCATCAAACCCCTCCTCATCTCGGTAACTCTCCTCTCAGCCATAACCATGTCAATCCTCAACTCCCCAATGAACTCAACGGTCACCCTATCAATCCGCTCAGACATACATGTAACTCTCTCACCAAGATCAGTAATCTGAGCCCACATCCTACCAATCTCACCTAACTCTGCATGCTCAGCAGAAACCTCAGAAGGTGCATCCAACTCAATGGGACTACCAGGTGGCAACTAAACAAAAAATGGATGATCAGGTGAATCAGGCTCAATCGGATGTATAGGTGAATCAGGCTCCTCAGCCTGACCTGGCGGCACTAACAAATCATCATAATCAGGCATCTCCTCCTCCTGAGGGTCATCCTCCTCCTCAGGGTCATCATCATCACCCTGCTCAGCCTCCTGAGGGTCATCAGCCTCATCCTCACCCTTGTACTCCTCCTCCTCCTCATCGGAAGAGTACATCATCAATCGTCGTCTCCTAACAGGTGAACCATATGGTGAAGGGGTAGATGATCTAAGACGACGACGCAATGATGCAGGTGGCGCCTCAGACAGAAGAGAATGAGCATCAATCTGTAAAAGTGGTGAAGTAGGGCGTACCGACATACGTGCCGTAGCTCGGTGGGCAAAACGTGGAGCCACACGAGCCAAAGCCTGATGAAGAGTAAGCTGCCTCGATGTACCAGGGAGCCCTAGAGAAGATGAGGGTCCCTGCGTAGATGCAGCAGGTGGTGCTGAAGTAGAACCTGTCGGTGTCACAGTAGCTGAATGCATGGCAACCTGGTAAGGGTCATCAGGAGCCATGGTGAACTGTGTTGGCAATATCGGTGTAGTAAGAATATCCTCAACAACGTCAGGCGTACGGGAGGCCATAGTCTGTGACAACGGCGTAGGGTAGGTGTAAGTGCTTCAAAACAACTAAACCGCGTACTCAAAATACCATACCCAAAAATCATCATATAATTCCAAATCATATATAATCAAGAAAGATTTAAAATACCGCATTACTAAAACCATTCGCAAAACTATTAAGCCATATAATTCCTCAAAAACGCATATAATTCCTCAAAACGCCACCATATCACTAAATCAATAAACCTCAAAACCTCAAATCATCTCAAGAAATCCCAAATCTATAATCATCTCAATAATCTCATAATACCTCAATAATAAACAATGATGCTTCGGCTTGGCGGGCTGGCGGGCAATGGTCGAGGATCGTTTTCTATAAAAATCGGTTATAGTTTAGGTGTCTATTTACCTAGTTCTCTATAACCTTAGCTCTGATGCCAATCTGTAACACCCCCAAAATTTGATACAGCGGAAGACTCAACAAGCTTTCGGGGTGCTACAGGGATTGGTATCCATTCAAAGTCATGAAAGAACGAGATAAAGTAAACGTAAGAAAACACAACCAAAACGGGTTTTAAAGTTTACATTTATCCCAAGAATTATCCAAAGTAAGGCCCAAAAGAAATAAACATAGGTCCACAATAGTTATCAGAGTTTTAGAAATATAGATCCATAACCGGTGCCAATGCCAAGCCTCCAATCCCAAGCATCCATAGAGCATCACTTAATTACCTGAGAAAACGTGCTAAAAGTCAGCTTTCGCTGGTGAGATCATAGGTTTAAATTCATAATTCAATATAGTGGACATATACGCAAAATGCTTGCTAGCTAGACTAGGCCTCAATCATCCAACCAAAATAATCCATCCAATATACTCCAACCAAATCAAATCATCCCAATAGGTGCACGCTATAGCTCAAATCAATCCAATCAATAGCTTACCTAGCTCAAGTCTAGACCTCGCTCTAAAATCAATCCAATAGCTTACCTAGTTCGGGACTAGGCCTCGCTCAACAACCAATCAATAGCTTACCTAGTTCGGGACTAGGCCTCGCTCAATAAACAAATCAATAGCTTACCTAGCTCATGTCTAGGCCTCGCTCAATAACCAAATCAATAGCTTACCTAGTTCGGGACTAGGCCTAGCTTAATCCTACCTAGTTCTATAAGCATAGCAAGTTTTAGAATAATAAATAAAGCGATAATAGTCCACATAAAACATTTGCACGTTTCTCACCCCAAGTATTGAAAACAAAGTTCAAGAGTAAAAGTGGGGCTATGACTCACCTCAAGTCCAGAAATCCTCAAAAGAAATCGATAGAAGAAAGACGTAAGCAAACTCAAGCAACTCACGTAACGGCGACTACAGACTCGGCACTTCCTAATAATATCAAACTCGTTCAGAAATCATTTCCTCAAAATCAAATATTCCTATTCCCGAATGTATTCCATTTTACTTTCAAAAAATATCCATTTCTCGAATTAATTTCATATAAATTTGAAATTCGACGTTTGGTATCCATATGGGTGGAGGGTCGACACAACTCAAACCAAAAAGCCACAATAAGCAAAATAATAAACCAACTATAGGTCTAATGTTAGCCCAACATATTATTTAAATAATTATCGAAGCTTATCATATCCGTCGATTTGGTAACCTACCATATTTATTTACGTAATATATCGTTCCAAAATTATACCCAACCTAAAGCACATTGCACAAAGAATTCTATTTGGTATATATCGTAGTCCAATAAATTCCCTATATATATCGTCGAATCGGCCAAATTCCACGAGATACCTAGTAATTTATTACCCTAAAACATATACCACATCTACGGGCGTCGTGGGATACGATGCCCATTAATATACTCATTTTATATCGTCAAATAACTCGATCTAATCCGTCGATTAAATAAGTCACTTGATATATAAAATGTTTATATTAATCGTCATATATCTGTGACAACACAAAAGTCACAATATAAAGCCCACTTGGACTTTAAAGAACCACAACTCGTATAACTCGATAAGTTTCCAAATTTATAAAAATCACGTTTTTAATTATTATTCACCCGACTTATTATTTATAGTTATTATTTATAACAATATTCCGACATTTATTACACTATTTGCATAGTATAATAACTATCGTTATATTATTATACGTTTACTCGTGATCGTTTTATTTTTAATATACGCATTCATATATATATATATATATATATATATATATATATATATATATATATAAATGTTTATCACGTGTATATACTTATATAAACGATTATATTATCAATAATATTATTACGAGTATTATTTTTAATATTTGACTTTTAAATATTTATCGAGTCATAGAATTTGGTCACATGTCCGAGTCATGACTCTCGGCTCATAGTCCAAGTCCAAATATAAGAATCAAGGCACAATAATAAATCAACTCCGTCTAAATCAATCCCATAACCACGTGCTACAACATGAGGGTCCGACTACGGAACCCAACTATCCTATCTCCGTCATCTAATCGACCGTCTTACAATCGGTTCCCAATTCCACATTCGACAACACATCTCCATATCAAAACACAAGTAAACCAAGTCCAAAAGCTTCGGTCCAACGTATGCCACAACATGAAAATAATAACACAATATGAACCACAACAAAATATACCATATATACGGGTCGACCTACCAAGTCAAACCCAGGTCAACATTGAGACCACAAAACACAAGAATTAACCTCACCCGAGACCTTTTGGTCTCGGCTAGCTCTAGTGAGCCACTCGACCCAAAACAGCCCACCGGGGGGGGGGGTGTCGTCCGAGAACCAAGATAACAACAACAACAAGTCGAGAACAATAAACCAACCAAGACACCAAATACCATTAATCAAACCCTATAATCGGTCCAATAACCATCCAAGACTCCCAAACGAGTCAAGGGGAGGGTCACACCGAGACCTAGGGTCTCGGTCGAGCTCCATTCGAGCCACAACAAAACCAAACGCGACCCAAAGCCACGAATCGAGTACCAAACTCGCGTCACACCTAAAACCCAAGATACCAAACGGATTATTATTATCAAAACATCATTTCCCCATCATTATTTTACAAAACCCATCAAGAACATAACAAGATATCCACAATTTGGGTACACATCTGGGCGCACGAAAACAAGTCGTGGCCACTTACCTCCAAACAAGCTCCAAAAATCCGATTTCTTCAAAAACCCAAGAGAAAAGATGGTGTATGTGGTGATAACGTGATGGTTTTGATTCGTATGTGGTGTTAGGGTGGTCTAAATCGCGCGTGGTTAGTACCAAAAGATAGATCGTGAAAAGATGGTTAAGATTATGGTGTTACTTTTGATGTTGGAGTGGCGGTGGTGGTGCTATTGGGTGATAAGGGGCGGCGATGGTTGAGTTTTAAAAGAGAGAGAAAGAATGAAAAGTTGGTGATGGTGTGTGTTGTGTTTTCCAGGTTATCACAAAGGACGATTTTTGTAGTTTACTCTTATTATATATAAAAAAAAAAACTTTTGATAATAATAATAATAATGAGGGTTTAGGGGATTAAGTAGCCCGGTGTAAATACACGGACCAAACCCGAAACTTAAATAACCAAATGACTTCTCAAACCGAACCCGTTCCAAAGATAATAAAATCCGATCCAAAAATAAAATATAATTAAAATTGTTAGGTTAACCTAGTGCCGGAGTCAATGTAGTGCCAAAATAACGATCTCAAAATAAATAATCATGAACGAACCAAAACAAACCATAAATAAATAATCGAATCCCATAAATACCGTACGATTAAAAATCACGTACCAACGTTCGTAAAATATCTCGTCACAATAAACTTTTCAAATATTCCAAATTTATAATTTTAATGTAATGCGGGTTTTAAAAATGGCTCCCTATTTTGCCAGTTGTCACATATGTGCTCTTGAACGGAGGCACAACATATTCATGACGTTCGTAGAAACACACTTGCCTCAACATCATCAAATCATGCTAAAGTTATCACTCTACATGAAGCTAGTAGAGAATGTTTATGGCTGATGTCAATGACACAACTCATTACGACTTCTTGTGGGGTAGAGAAACAGAAAGGCCCAACTCTCATCTACGAAGATAATGCAGCTTGTGTTGCATAAATGAAGGAAATGTATATCAAGAGTGATAGGACAAGCAATATACCTTCAAGATTTTTCTCATACACTTAATACCTTATAAAGGTAAAGCATATTAAAAATGATATATATATATATATATATATATATATATATATATATATATATATATATATATATATATATATATATATATATATATATATATATATATATATATATATATATATATATATATATATATATATGTTCAATTGAGGAACAATTCAGCAAATCTATTAACATAGACACTCCTTGCAACGGTATTCAGGTAACACATGCATGATATTGGTCATTGGAATGCGACATGTGAGAAAGATGTAACAATTTATGGATGTCAACATGAGGGGGAGTCAACTATAAACTGCACTCTTTTTCCCTTAGCTAAAGTTTTTTCCCACTGAGTTTTCTTCAGCAAGGTTTTTAACGAGACACTACTACTAAGTTGAACAAGGGGGAGTGTTATAAATAATTGATGGATGAGCACGTAGTGTTATGAGTTATTATCAACTATTGAACTTCCACATTTTGTGTATGAATTATTAGTTACTTGTTCCCTCATTAATGTTATGCTTCACTTTCCCCAAAAATTCAGAGAATGCATAGTGGACGATTGTTGCATAAATAGCACATGAAAGTAACAAAATGAAATACACCAAGATCAGCTTCTTGCAAGTGATCTTTTACTTTCTTCTCTTGCAATTCTATTCTATAACTAAATTGTCATAGGCCTCGCTAATTACAATACATCGGCAATTATTACTCCAAAACAAGGAAATTTATGAAAAGAAATTGAAAACCTTATTATGCTAACCTGAACCTCATATAAGAGATTGAAAACCTCATATGAAAAGGGTTTTCCATGAGATGGGAAATGAAAACTATTAGCCCCGCATGCAGTTTGTGAATAAGTGATTGTCTAATAATGAGCAAGGAATATTCGTCTTTCTGCTAAATAGGATGTATTGAACTTATAATCATTAGATACTTTTTATGAATGTCAACTAACTATCGTAAGTAAATTGCTCCCGATTGTTCAATCATTTGATACCTAAAGTCATTCTTTGATAAATGATCACTATGAGTCAGACTCAATAAAATTTGATCAATCATTTTTTCTGTTATTAAGATGGAGAACTGAACTTAGATGTCTCGTATTTCTCGAAAAACTGATTCGGTTGATGGGATTTGGTATGATACTTATGAGATCGATGACCAGATCCTAATAAGAGTTCGGATTAATCGAGTTAACACGAATAATATTTGTAACTTGTATTAACTTGATGACCTGAACAAGCTTATTAGGTTTTGAGTCAGGTAGGTTAATTAATCGGATACATGTATTTGTGACACCCTTATCTCCCCCCATAATACGAAGTACTAGTGTTTATTTAAGTATTTTGTATTAAAAAAGACTCTTATATTATAAGCACAAGTTTGATTTTAGAAGTTACTTCAAGTACCTTCTACTTCGAAAGTTTATGATTTCAATAAAACTCGTAACATGCGATGATGCATATTTAAGTTCACAGTCTCATAAAATGATACACTACAAGAAAAAGTGGTTTTAGTGACGGACAAATTTTTGACGACCCATATTCTCGTCACTAATTGGACCATTTAGTGACGAAATAGATACTCGTCATCAATTTTTGTCACAAGCTAAATTTTTGTGACGAAAGTCATAGTTCGTCATTAACTTGTCACAAAATTATGTGATAGATATGTTCAATTCAAATTAGTCACGCAAGTTGATGACGACATAAAAGTTTGTCACTAAAATCTACTTATTAGTGACAAGAATGTTCGTCATTAAGTAGATAAATGTTTTTAACATGTTTGTGGTAGCAAAGCTTATATGATCATAAAATATTTCACTGGGTTAAATAAATCACATGATAATAATTTATAAGTTATTTATAAATTATTCACACATTCTTTCTTATTTATAAAAAGTAAGAATAAACCCAAACACCATTTTAAAACAGATACCCAAAAACGGTCAACCACACAAAAACGGGTCAACCACACATATTTATACCCAAACACATTTTAATCGAATAGTTACCAGATACAATAAACCCAAACACCATTTTGTACACGATGTAATCAAACAGTACCAATAACCGATTGAGTTTTGATACAAACAGTACCTCCATCTCCTAATCATACATTTTATACACGTTTTGTGCCCTAATAACCGATTGAGTTTTGATAGATCAATTCGTGAAGTGAAGTGGTGAGATCGATTGAGGTAGTGATTCGTTTAATTTGTTAATTCGATAATTCGATTACAGTTTGGTTAAAGTATACGATCAGTTGGTGTTTAGGATAGCTTATTTGTATTTTGTATAGTTATGTCCTGATTCGTGAAGTGAGATCGTGAAGTGAGATCGATTGAGGTGTTTAGCCTGATTGAGGTAGTGATTTCTTCACCTTTTGATTCTCATTGTTTAATTAAAGTATAATTTGCGCATATGTCCTGATTATATTGTTTATGAAAGCTTATTATTGATTATGAACTGTTTAGCTTATTTGTATTTGGTATAGTTATGTCCTGATTATATTGTTTTTGCGGAAGTATTTGTGCTATTGAGAATATATTTAATTGTTAGTTTATTTTAGTCAGGAATTTTTCGTAGGTTACTAGTGAGGAAAGAGTTATGATGGAATAAGTTTGGAACTAGAAGTTGTTGTTTGGTTCATGACAGTAACAAAGAACTGAAACTAGATTTTAAGCTCGTAAGCCCTTGAAAAAAGATAAAATAAATACATATGGAATAGCTTACTTTTATCTGTTTTTGATACCGCAACTAGCTTTTTGGATTATTTGACAACTGCTATGCTTATCACTTGTTAGTCCATTTGATCAGTTTACCATTACTATATTTTGATAATGAATTAGCTAAGAAGCTGTTTTGGAAAATTAGTTTTAGCTTAACACTCTTGATTACTGTTTTCGTTGATATAGGTAGTAGTGAAAGAAGTTATTGTTTGGTTTATAAAATAGTAGAATAACTTTTTTTGAAATATGTACTATCTGCTAAAATTTAACATGTATGTTATGTGCCTAAATCTTCTCATATGTGACATGTATGTCAATGTGACATCTTATACTATGAATTTGAATATGTTTTTGGATTATAAACTGTATGGTTACATAACTAGTCGAATTTGCATATAAACCTAGTTAGTCGTGTTTAATGGCTTAGCGTAACTAGAAATTTTGAAAATATGAACATGTATGTAATTGAGCACTATTTGTTTTCAGGTAAGTTTTGTTATACTAGAGCATATGGACAAGTATTGGATGAACATAGTTTATAGGCTGAGCGACCCTAGATATGAATTAGCTGTAATGAAATTTATTGATTTTGCATATCGTAAGAAAGACAAGCGTTTAGAAATTTTGTGTCCTTGTAAAATTTGCCACAATTTTCGTCCTCAAAAAAAAAAAAAAAAAAAAAAAAAGACACGGTATATAAGCATTTGATGCAAAAGGGAATTTCTCTTGATTACATAAGATGGACAGAACATGGTGAGACTTCAGATGGTGAAGATGATGTAGATGATGGTGAAGATGATACATTAATAGATGAGAGTGATGATGATATGAGCGATAATGACCTTGGTGATATGTTAGATAATATAGGGCAAAGTACATGGGGCGATAATTGGAAAAATAGTAGTGAATCTGAATGTAAGCTTGACAAAGATTTAGAAGCTCTTCTTAGATTATTGGATGATTCACACCAAGAACTTTATGTAGGATGTCCGACTTACTCAAAATTTTCTTTCGTTGTTACTATTTTACATTTGAAAACAACGAGTGGATGGTCCAACAAATCCTTTGATCTATTACTTGGTGTATTTAGGAAAGCTTTTCCAACTCCATCCTTAGTTCCAAGGAACTTTTATGAAGCAAAAAAGTACATACGTGATTTAGGGTTCGGGGGACAAAAGATTCATGCTAGTGTCAATGGTTGTTTCCTTTATCGAAAGAAGTATGCCTTGCTTAACGAGTGTCCAAATGAGGAATGCAATGAGCCTCGATTAGAAAAGGATTCGAAGGTACCAAGAAAGGTGCTTCGATACTTTCCTCTCAAACCTAGGCTTCAAAGGTTGTTCATAAATGAGTCAACTGCTTTAGATATGAGGTGGCATAAGAAGCGGGTTAATGATGAAAATATAGTTAGACATCCCGCGGATAGTGAGGCTTGGAAACACCTTGATAGGAAATATCCTCCATTCACGAAATATATGTTTAGGATTGGTGACCAATGGATTTAATCCATTTGGTAACTTGAGTAGTTCTCGAAGCATATAGCCTGTATTTATTGTCCTATATAATCTACCCGCGTGGAAATGTATGAAAGACCCGTACATGTTTATGTCGTTGTTGATTCCAGAATATCCTGGCATCAATATTGATGTTTATTTAGAAACTCTTATCGAAGAACTTAATGAGTTATGGAAAGGTGTTGGTGCTTATGATGCACATAAAAAACAAAAATTTACACTTCGTGCAGCTCTTTTGTGGACCATAAATGATTTTCCAGCCTATAGTATGCTTTTTGGTTGGAGTGTCAAGGGTTACGATGCTTGTCCAACATGTATGAGTGAAACATCATCTCATTACTTGACGCATAGTAGAAAAATATGTTACATGGGCCATAGAAGATTTTTGCCATCCTTAAATCGATGGAGACAGGATAAAACTAGTTTTGATGGGGATGTTGAAATATGGGAACCAATCACACCTAAGTCTGGACGTAAAAGTTTGCAAGATATTAATTGTACAATAAGTGACCCTTATCGATTTGTTAACACGAGAAAGCGTAAGTATTTAGAGTACAAGCGGGGATGAAAAAAAAGAGTATATTCTTTAAGCTTCAATATTGGAAAGAACTGAAAGTTAGGCACAACCTAGACATCATGCATGTTGTAAAAAATGTTGCGGAGAGTTTGACAGCTAGCCACTTTATTCAACATTAAGGGAAAGACTAAAGATACATGGAAATCTCGTAAGGATTTAATGGAATTGGGGTTAAAGAAGAGTTTACATCTAGAGACATGTGGGGATTCATTCAAAATGCCTATAGGTTGCTACCACTTTACAAAGGATGAGAAACAAAAAGTGCTACACTTTCTAGAGTCACTCAAGTTTCCTAATGGATTTTCTTCGAATATTTCAAGATGCATAAAAGATGGGGAATTTCAGTTCTCTCGCATGAAAAGTTGATGCGTGGGAATTGCACCAGGCTTTACCTCTCAAGGGATCTTGAGAAGCTTACAACCCCCACCAGGCAGTGTACCTGATCGTTGTAGTATAGTATAGTAACAAGTACCGGGGGATTGATCGTTCTGCTAGGAATAGTGTCGTTAGGATTGAAATTAATCTAACTAGGTCTAAAGGTGAAGGATGATTCTTTTTATGTTTTTATATTTTATGAAAAGCAAGTAAAAATCTCGGGTATTGGGAGAGTGGGCGGAATTAGTTGCTAATCAACTAACCCAAAAGCTACTAATTAAACTAATGTGCAAGAAAAGTAAACTAGGATTCTACAAGATAAGTGAAGCATGTCCACTAGGCCAAAAACGACCTATGGTCACACATGCTCGATTTGGAACAGCCACACATTCAAATATATGTGTGGCTGAAGGTAGGAAAATTCACAACATTTACGAATTAGTCACACATGAGCATTTCGAATGTGTGACCATAAGACCTCTATTGCCACACAATCGACCCTTATGTAACTAAACGTAACTGGTGATTTTGTTCCAGATCATTTAGTCACATATGCATTTGGAACGTGTGACAAATACAAGTAACCTTGATGCCATATATGGTCACACTAAACTTATAGTCACATTTGCTTCTAATAGTATGACCAAATGCCATATACGGTCACACAAAACAGTTTGTCACACATTATTTAAGTGTAGCCAAAATCCAGTACATATTGTCACACTAAACAGTTTGTCACACATTATTTAAGTGTAGCCAAAACATGATTTGTGTGACTAAATGTTGACAAAGGCCACACAAAAACCCAATTCATGTGGCATGTGGATGATTAATAGTCACACAAAATACACATTCCTTCACTTTAAACAGCATATGATCATACTTATTAACACTTTTGGTCACTTGATGGTTAGTTGTATGTGACTAAATTTACTCCCAAAAACATGCTTTGTGTGACTAAATGTTACCAAAGGCCACACAAAAACCAAATTCATGTGGCAAGTGGATGATCAATAGTCACACAAAATACACATTCCTTCACTTTAAATAGCATATGGTCACACTTATTAACACTTTTGGTCACTTGATGGTTAGTTGTATGTGACTAAATACACTCCCAAAAACATGCTTTGTGTGACTAAATGTTACCAAAGGCCGCACAAAAACCAAATTCATGTGGCAAGTGGATGATCAATAGTCACACAAAATACACATTCCTTCACTTTAAATAGCATATGGTCACACTTATTAACACTTTTGGTCACTTGATGGTTAGTTGTATGTGACTAAATTCACTCCCAAAAACATGCTTTGTGTGACTAAATGTTACCAAAGGCCGCACAAAAACCAAATTCATGTGGCAAGTGGATGATCAATAGTCACACAAACTACACATTCCTTCACTTTAAACAGCATATGGTCACACTTATTAACACTTTTGGTCACTTGATGGTTAGTTGTATGTGACTAAATTCACTCCCAAAAACATGCTTTGTGTGACTAAATGTTACCAAAGGCCGCACAAAAACCAAATTCATGTGGCAAGTGGATGATCAATAGTCACACAAAATACACATTCCTTCACTTTAAACAGCATATGGTCACACTTATTAACACTTTTTGTCACTTGATGGTTAGTTGTATGTGACTAAATTCACTCTCAAAAACATGTTTTGTGTGACTAAATTTTACCAAAGGCCACATAAAAACTAAATTCATGTGACAAGTGGATGATCAATAGTCACACAAAATATACATTCCTTCACTTTAAACAGCATATGGTCACACTTATTAACACTTTTGGTCACTTGATGGTTAGTTGTATGTGACTAAATACACTCCCAAAAACATGCTTTATGTGACTAAATGTTACCAAAGGCCGCACAAAAACCAAATTCATGTGGCAAGTGGATGATCAATAGTCACACAAACTACACATTCCTTCACTTTAAACAGCATATGGTCACACTTATTAACACTTTTGGTCACTTGATGGTTAGTTGTATGTGACTAAATTCACTCCCAAAAACATGCTTTGTGTGACTAAATGTTACCAAAGGCCACATAAAAACCAAATTCATGTGGCAAGTGGATGATCAATAGTCACACAAAATACACATTCCTTCACTTTAAACAGCATATGGTCACACTTATTAACACTTTTTGTCACTTGATGGTTAGTTGTATGTGACTAAATTCACTCTCAAAAACATGTTTTGTGTGACTAAATGTTACCAAAGGCCACATAAAAACCAAATTCATGTGACAAGTGGATGATCAATAGTCACACAAAATACACATTCCTTCACTTTAAACAGCATATGGTCACACTTATTAACACTTTTGGTCAGTTGATGGTTAGTTGTATGTGACTAAATACACTCCCAAAAACATGCTTTGTGTGACTAAATGTTACCAAAGGCCACACAAAAAACAAATTCATGTGGCAAGTGGTTGTTCAATAGTCACACAAAATACACATTCCTTCACTTTAAACAGCATATGGTCACATTTATTAACACTTTTGGTCACTTTATGGTTAGTTGTATGTGACTAAATACCCAAAACAAACATGCTTTGTGTGACTAAATATTACAAAAGGCAATGCAAACATAAAATTCATGTGACCATTGGATGATCAATAGTCACACAAAATACACATTTCTTGACTTTAAACACCATATGTAACACTTATTATTAACATATTTGATATAGCATCATATTAAGTACTTGTATATAAAAAGTAACTAGGAAAAACTGGTATTTGAGAGGGTGAAAAACCGTACAAAATACTCAAAAAGTCGTGCCAAATGCTATTTGACATGGCTTTGACACGCTTTTGGCTCTGTCCTAAATATGAGGGTGCCAAATACATTGGGTCGGGTTAAAATCATTCTACATAGCATTTGGCACGGTTCATCAAACGGTTAAACTTTGTGGTGCCCTGGGTGAGGTATTTGGCACGACTGAGAATCTTTGGTTCCAAATTGACATTCGTCACACTTTTATATCTCGTGCCCAATGCGTATTTTCTACCAATTCATTGTCCGTGCCAAATGCGTATTTGGTACATTTTTTATTTTATCATGCCAAAATTAAATAGGACGGTTTTATATACCGTGACAAACGTATTTGGCACGGCTTCTGTTTTTTGTGCCAAACATATTTGGCACATTGTTATCCGCCTTGCCCAAAAAAACATTTGGCACGCTTTGGCGTCCGTTATAAAATTCATTTGGCACAGTTTTGCATTGGTCAATTAATTATTTGGCACGGATTGCGTAATTATTGCTAACGTAGATTAGGAGCATTTTCCACTACAAACAGGTTTCAGTACACCATCATATCAACTAACCATCTCTGAAAGTGCTCAAATATAATTCGATCGAAGACAAAAATAGATTAAACTAATTTTTATTAATCAACCATAAAATCAATTCAACATGGTCACTTAAATACCATAAAGTAAAAAACATTAGGCACAACACCCTTTTAAACCATGGTCTTTAGAATGACAAAACAATAACTAGAACTCAATATAATCACTAAGATGATTTATTACTAGCAAACTCAAATAAAGCTCTTCGAATCACGTCGTCACCATAAATCCTGCATAATACAATATTCCAACATTAGAAATATGTATGAAATAAGAAAAAGGTTTGATATACAAAATAGCAATAGAAATGAATCAAGGCTTAAAAGAAATACCCAAACTCGATCAGCTAGTTTGGCAACCTATCTTTTGTAAGAACAGTGGTAGAGTTTCTAATTAACACTGAGTATTATATCTTGCCAGTTATATGTAGCTGATCATTTCAATTATGCTAGTGTTGGTGTGCCTATCTATGCAAGCACTCCGGTCAATGAATGGTCTATGCAGCCATGCAGGCGCAGGCACGTCATCAGTGATATGGATAGTTATTAATTGTTTGTTTTCAGTGGTTAAGAGGCTGCAACCATTTCAAAATCCAAATCAACACATCTGGTTCCTCAACTATGAAAAGTAAACCAAAAAACACAATGAGGTAATGACCCACACACCTAGACTTAGTACAAACTTACACATAAATCAATACAGATCTGAAAGCCCAAAAAAATCTAGTTTAGGAGCCCTTGGTTTCTTTGGATTGGAAAAATAACTCATGAGAGTAAGAGGGATTGCAGAGGGGAGGGTGTTACGACTGGGTTAATGCAGGGGGAAAGGGGCTGCTGGCAGTAGGCATTAAGCAAAGAATTGGGAAGTCATGTAATTTGATCAATGTATTTCTAACTATGTATATGTAATAATGAAAATATATGCGGACAATATAGATATTAGATGAAAAATACTCGCAATTAGTCTGAAAAAATATAAAAATAATTAGTGATATACCTGACCAACAGTTGATCCAGATATATGCTCCTGATGACCCGGCGGAGGTGTCAACTCACTTCCTAGCAGATTCAAACTCTTTGTAAACTTTCAAGATAACCATGTTTCAAAGACAGCTGCGTGAAAGAATAAACAAGCTGCATCATTAACTATAATATATATATAACCAAATAGTATCTAAATTACAGGGAAAATAACCTGTACACTATGCGGATCAAAACATACCATAGTTATCACATAGTATTTTTTTGTTATTATCAAGGATACGACTGTATAGTTTTTTTTAACGGTGATTTTATTGAACTAGCAAGAAGCTAGAAGAAGAAACAATTTACGAACAAGTTTTACAAGCAGACATAGGGTCATTTAGCCAATCGAAACAAAGAGGCCGAAAGGTTTTAGACCTGTATAGTACTCAAGGATACGACTATATAGTACTCAAGGATACGGCTGCATAGTACTCAAAAGTCAAAAGTATAAGAAAAATATCTGTGATCTTGTTTTGTCCAACAGCCAAAGAACCTCTTCCTCAGAGTTAGCAACATAACAGAAATCCATTTCAATTTGAAACACATCAATGTCACCATCATTACCATCATCCAGAAACATGGTGCAAAGATGCAACACAATGCTTTCTAAACATGGTGCAAAGATGGTGCAAAGATGCAACACGATGCTTGCCACACAATTAACTACATGGTGGTGAGACACAAATTCATACGTAACACTGATTTTGACAATGAATTACCCGTATATGTTTCTAAGTAAAGAATCAAATCCTGTTCACGGATTCCAAAACAAGAAAACATAGTTACTTTGATCACAGTCAATAAAATGAAAAAATTACACTAGACGTACAACATGTCCATGGATCCACATCGCTGAAAAGAGTTTCTCCATATAAATACGCTCATCACACCATATATATATATATATATATATATATATATATATATATAACATGATATATCATGATATTAGGTTAGTTACTAAATCTACACGTCTGCAAGTGGCCATCATCTCGAAAGTATATCCACTGTTATGTACTTCTAATGGCATCATTTCTAATCATGCGCTCAAAACTCGACTACAACATGTCACAATGATAGAACAAGGAAACATAGCTCTTAGAATTCGCCACATAATATGCATATTTAACAACTACAAGTTTCAACCCACCCTTTGGCATCAACCCCCATCCATCCAAAACAAAATAAAATATGCACCACCTCTAATAGATTAAACTAAAAATGATAGATTTTGTTCTAATCATGTTCTACCTCTAATAGATTAAACTAGTAAAATCAGAAGTTTAAAATACTAGCTACATTAGGAAAGGATCAAAAGGGTAGAAAGTCACCCAATACATGTATTTAGTGCATACAGCCTTCGAAAGCGCTTCATTCAAAACCTTATTTTATAACAGTAATTATATTGTCATCTGCAACCATACTTAACGACAAAGATATTTAGACAAAGAAATGTGTCCGACCCAACCCGCCTCATTTCAACATGTACTAAAAGTTGATATGTTATTCACCAACCACTTTTCACTGGGAACATAAATTTTTACACCACCCAATTTTTAACAGTAGTCGAGATTTACATGTATACGTACATTGATCTTGGTTCACAAAATTGACTACATCATCGTGACCATCTTTTACATAATGGATTTGACCAGCAGCTAGTGTTGGAATTAACGATTTCATAGACGAGCGTGCACCTGCACAAAATAGAGTAATCATCAGACCATGACACTGGTAACTTACGATGGCACAAGAATTATCATCTTAAGGTGTATCAAAAGATTATTACCTTAAAATTGGTTGACTAACTAAACTACTTAAAAAAAAATCAGAAGATCATGTATAAACAACAAGAATCGATGTCATGTTGGACATTTGTTTTACATATCCAGAACAAACATAAAAACCCCAAAAATTCAGTATGTAATGAGAACTAAATGCAGCCATCAACATGCATAAAGCCAACTAAAAGAACCCATTTTCCAGTAGCAAAAAAACCTCATAAAACATTTTTAAGTGACTAACACAACAAGCCCTAAATTCAAGTTCACAGAAACCCCTAAATACAAAAATCACCTCAATAAGAAATTGACTCGTGAACACCTTAAATTAGTTTCTAAATTGAACATATAGCATATTATATTACCTGATTTGTATGTTCATAGCCTTAATAGAATTAGCAATGATGGTGAATGGCGTTGGCTTTTGGTTCGTAAGGATGGTTTCGAGATTTCGAGTACTAGTGCGCGGTGAAGCTGGGCAACCACACCATGTTCTTTCTATGATTTTGATTTTGGAGGAAGACGATAGGTGTGGCTGAATTAGCGAAAGGTCGGAGGGAAAATCATGAGTGTGCTTGAAATAGTGAAAGGTTGGAGGGATAAAAAAAGTGATTTTGATTTTGGGTGAAAATTGGGGCGGGATAATGAAAATATTTTGGAGGAAAACTTAGTTGGGGAAAAACGTTTTAAAGTTAATTTAAGGTATCAATCAATGTTTTAAAACCTAGGCCGACCCGGCTGGTTCAACCTGTTGAACTAGAAACTAGATAGGTTCAACCATAAAGTAAAAAATCAATACGTCCAACATCCTTGTAAACCATGATCTTTAGAATAACAAAATCATAACTAGAACTCAATATAAATCGCCAAGACAATTTATTACTAACGGAAACAAATAAAGCTCGTTTGATCAATTCTTCATAAACCCTACATGGTAGGGATGTCAGATGGGTCAACCCGACCTGGCCTGAACTTGAGAAGGCCTTATAGGGTCAGGTTGATTCGGGTCCAACTTAGCTTATCGGGTCAACCCAGTAGACCCGATAACCTAATAGGGTCGGTTTAGGGTTCTAATTAGTTTTTGTCGGGTTATCGGGTCAACCCAATAAAATCTAATGACATATTAACAAATCTTTAATTTTTTTAACAAAAGCCCATTGACAAGTTTTTTTTTCATAAGTTTAGTACTAAGCATGTTGTTGCTCTTTCACGCAGAGACAACATATACTGCCATAAAAATGTAGACCAAAACCATTTGACACTTAATCACGCTCCAAGGAATGATGACATGCGAGGACACAAGCCGGTCCTTCTAACAAACACATAAATAACAACTCAAACATATAAACCAAAATCGTGAATCAGTAGTCGGGCGGTCGACCACCCTGCAACGATTAATCGGTCAAGGGGGGATTAATCGGCGATTAATCGAATTTGCATTACCTGCAAGTTTTGGGAATTTATAGAGAGCAAACTGAAGATCTTAACTGATTCCAAGCCTACTATATTTCCTAACCTCAATAAAAGGCTCCAATTCTGACTATGAGAGCCATTGCGCATCATAAGTGAACACAACCTAGTAAAACAAAGAAAAAAGGATAAGGACGTATGAAAATGAAAAAATCGTACAAAAATGTACGAAAACGTAATAAATATTTCATAACGTTTTAATACGGAGGAAAACATTCAACAAAGCTTGAAAACATATGAAAACGAGCAAAAATTGCCAAAAACGTTCAAAAATGGACTAAATCGGTCGAAATCGGTTGTAGGCAGTCAAAAACGGTCTAAATCCGTCAAATCTGTTGAAAATTGTCAAAATCAGTCGAAAAACTAGCGAAATCGGTTAAAATCGATTGAAAACGGTAAAAAAGGGATGAAAAACGTTACAAATGGATGAAAACGTAAATAAATACAAAATGTATAAAAATGTTGTATTATATTTATCTTAGTTTACAAAACTTAGTGCACATGACCCATGGCCCATGTGAATTAGCCATTATCACGGTCATGCATGGGTTCCATTACACTATAAGCCACTAGAACCCAATGCACATGGCCCATGACCCATGTTAATTACCCATTGTCGATCACCAGTCATGTATTGGTCAATAAAATGACACTATAAGCCACTGCAATTCAATGCACATGACCCATGACCCATGTGAATAAGCCATTATCACGGTCATGCATGGGTTTCATTACACTATAAGCCACTAGAACCCAATGCACATGACCCATGACCCATGTTAATTACCCATTGTCGATCACCAGTCACGTATTGGTCGATAAAATGACACTATAAGCCACTGCAATCCAGTGCACATGACCCATTATCCATGTTAATTACCCATTGTCAACAGTCATGGATGTGTCGTAACAGGACACTTTAAGCAACTATAACCCAATGCATACGACCCATATGATGTCAAATACCCTATTAATGAATGTGACAAGTGATAACCTAATGCACGTGACCCACGACCCATGTGAATTAGCCATTATCACCGGTCATGCATGGGTTGCACCGGCTTGGTAGGTGCATAGTTATACTGTGAAGGTTATATGAATTGTATTTGAAGTTATTAAAGGGGGTCATGCATGGGTTGCACCGGATTGGTAGGTGTATACCGTTGGTCACAGATACTAAGAAGCAAGTATCCAGGGACCTCCCGATCATGTTATCCAGGATCGAGAAAGTTTGAACTCGGCTTAAGCTTCACTCGAAAAGCTTGATTTATTTGCAAAGATGTGTTTTCTTAAACAAATTAAAATTGAAATATAACCTAAGAATTGAATTCGGTTCAAAATTAGCTCGAAAAGCTCGATACATTCATAAATAAGTATTTACACTTAGTACACTTACATACAAAATATAAAAAAAAATATATGCTATATCACTTACAAACTAGAAAACTCAACAATAACTCGAGCCAAACTTATATAAGGTTGAGCTCAACTCATTAAACATTTCGAGTTCATTTGATAGGTTTGAGCTTGAGCTCAAAGCTCGATAAGAATCAGCTCGAACGAACTCTAGACTCGACAAAATCTCAAATCATTGGCACCTTATCCTTAGCTATTTTACTTAAACAAAAAAACCCTATCTTTTCCCCAAAATTTCAATCTCCCGCTCAAGATCTCACCCTTCTTCCCCAAAAATCAAAACCCTCCCACCCTTTTATATTTTTTCCTTGCAGCAGACCTTTTCTAATTTTCTTCTCTGAACTTTCAACTTTTCATTCCCCGCTCAACAAATCAAATCCACACACAGTTACCTTCAATTGACCTCCTCACGACCAAAGCATCACCACCAGTCATCGAGGTCGAAGTCTTCGCGAGTGATCACGTATATGATTTTCTACATTAGTTTTGAGCCCTAATCTGCCATTAAAGGTCAGTTTAAGCTTTGTCTTTTAAGTATTTATGTGATTCGTTTTTTATCATAGCATAGTTCAGATCCCACAAGTCATAACTTTTCCATTATGGAAGTTAGGGCTTTTTACCAACCCGAAATTGGGGCTTGATTTTGGTCAAATTTGTTTCTCATTGTATGTTAATATCGGTTTATATATGATTATCTCATAGTAAATTTCATTTATTACAAGTTATGAATGCTCTTATGCTTATAGAATTGTGGACCCGTCAAAAGACTTGAATTCTTATGGCTTGGGTAATGTTGACTGGAAAGAAAGGGTGGAAGGGCGGATGCTAACAGGAAAAAAATATGATGCAAATGGTTAACAGTTATGGTGGCGAAGGAAGAGGAGAGATTGAGCGGACCGGTTTAAATGGAGAAAAATTGCAAATGTATGCGAGTGTTTGTCGATGCTATTTATGTTTACACATTAGACATGTCATATCAGTCATGTGACATGGGGCAATTCGGGTTCAGTTATAGACCCATAATACTTCATGTCCTAAATTTTCTAACCATTAGTGTATCAAATATGATCATATAATTTTGTAATTTCAGTTTATAGTGGGCAATTTATAGGATTAAAAATACATAGGGCAATTTCGACCTATTTGACCCGTGTTCTATTAAGCTTACTTTTCATATTTTAAACATAACCCCAATCAATCCATTCATTAGTAAATGGGTTAGAATCGCAACCTATTAAATGTATTAGAAAATATCAGTTTTTAATCCACATAATAGTTGACATGTTCTAGTATCTTATGTAGGGTTGATGTTGTGTGGCAGGGTGAATGATGCTCGCCAACAAATGGGTATGGTGATTCGTGTAAGTTTATGTATGATCGTGGGGATTATAAGTCGGGATGGCAGATGGAGAGGGATTGGGATGAGGCGGAGAAGGTGAGGAAGAGGAAGTTGGCGTTGAAAGGGGGTGACGATGACGATGAAGATGAGGAGGAAGAGATTGAGGATGATGAAGACGGATCGCCGTTTGCGTGTTTTATCTGTCGGCAGCCATTTGTTGACTCTGTTGTCACCAAGTGCAAGCATTATTTCTGCGAGCATTGTGCTTTGAAGGTTTGATTTTTCATTCCTACTGTTTTACGTTATTGGTGCATTTGTATCTGTGGATTTTAGAACTAGTAGGAGCATCATGTTTATGACTGAATACAGAACACTTTTTAGGAGTATAATGTACACTAGAACAACTGTAAATAACATAATAACAGATAACTGTATATCAGCACCCCTGATTATGAAGCTAATAGATAACATTTTGACCATACAAGAGATAAAGAGTGCAGTTTAGCGTAACCATTATTGCTATTTATGTTGGATAAATCGATAAAAAATGAGTTAGTAGTTAAATTTTTAGCACTAGCTATGTAGATCGGGAGATGCTCCAAATGGTGGAGTGGCTTTGCCTTTTATACTTGTGCAGGTATGTTAATCTTTAGCACTATCTTCTATTGAAACCGTTCAATGTTCTCATTATTAGTTAAATTTTTTAGTCCAATATCATTAGCATTCTGTTACAAAAGTTATAATAGCTCTTTGACTGTCAAAGTGGAAATATCAGAAGAACGATGCACTAACCATTTTCCTGAGAAAACCATTTTGTCATACTGATCATGGTCACACAATTTGACATTTTTTGAGCAAATGTACACTTGTAACTGTTAGGGTCAAGGGCAAACCTAATATTTACACATCATATGTCTTTCTTATGATATTAATTTGGCCCAAGTGTAGTAATATTTCAAAGTTTGATAGTAATATTTCGTAACTGTAGACTCGGCCTGATGCGACTGTCGAAGTGGAAATATTAGAAGATATGCAGCTCGTTCATTTTGACTTCAATACGTGAGTACAAGAACTTTTGTTCAGGCTTGATTTATTTATTTATTTATTTATTTTTAAATTTTTTTTATTTTGTTTTCTACATTTTGTTCGTTGTTTCTAACATACTGTCATATTGACTTGCAGTACACCATTTGAGCATCTGTTATAATGTTTTTTTTATTGAAAGGCAACATCTATTGTAATGTGTATACATAAATTAATGTTGCTTGTGCAAGACCTTAAGTTAATTGCTCCTTTTTTGACATATTGTTATGTGTTTATTTTAGCAGCTACAAGTAAGTTATTTTGAAGAAATTAAAATATCAACCGGTGTATTTGGTGATGAAATGTTTATGCAAGATGACACGAAGGCTACTCAGGTGCTCGCTATGTAGCAACATTTCCCTAACCATCTTGTGTAAATATGTTGTTGTAGTTAGAGCATCTATAATGGCATCAAGTCTTAAAGACTTGATGCATTTAATGCATTTAATGCAAATCCATTTAATGCCTAAAGACTTCTATGAAAGACTTGGTGTTTACCAAGCTTTTGCAAAAAGCTTTCCAAAAAGCTAGTCATGCAATGGAAAAAACTATGTCAAAACACTTTTTGTAATAGTAAAAAGTCTTTATGTGTTTTTACCATTGTAGATGCTCTTAGCAAACTTTGTGGTTACCCTTTGTATCTGGTACAATTGTGACACCGTAATAGTGTAATACAATATTTGAATAGTTATTTGTAGTAATTTTTGTAGCAAGTTATCAGTTGCAAAATCTATTTCTTCAAAGTCGTTGCAAGCTTATTACGTTGCAATTAATATCGGCTACTCTGATTAATTGTATGTGACTAAATCTAAAAAAAAATTGCTTTGTGTGACTAAATATTACAAAAGGTCACGCAAACATAAAATTCATGTGGCCATTGGATGATCAATAGTCACATAAAACACACATTTCTTCACTTTAAACACCATATGGTCACACTTATTCACAATTTTGGCCACTTTATGATTTATTGTATGTGACTAAATATCCAAAAGAAAATTGCTTTGTGTGACTAAATGTAACAAAAGGCCATACAAAAATAAAATTCATGTGGCCATTGGATGATCAATAGTCACGCAAAACACACATTTCTTCACTTTAAACACCATATGGTCACACTTATTCACACTTTTGGCCACTTTATGATTTATTGTATGTGACTAAATACCCAAAAGAAAAATGCGTTGTGTGACTAAATGTAACAAAAGGCCACACAAAAATAAAATTCATGTGGCCATTGGATGATCAATAGTCACACAAAACACACATTTCTTCGCTTTAAACACCACATGGTCACACTTATTCACACTTTTGGCCACTTTATGATTTATTGTATGTGACTAAATACCCAAAAGAAAAATGCTTTGTGTGACTAAATGTAACAAAAGTCCACACAAAAATAAATTTCATGTGGCCATAGGATGATCAATAGTCACACAAAACACACATTTCTTCACTTTAAACACCATATGGTCACATTTATTCACACTTTTGGCCACTTTATGATTTATTGTATGTGACTAAATACCCAAAAGAAAAATGCTTTGTGTGACTAAATGTAACAAAAGGCCACATAAAAATAAAATTCATGTGGCCATTGGATGATCAATAGTCATACAAAACACACATTTCTTCACTTTAAATACCATATGGTCACACTTATTCACATCTTTGGCTACTTTATGTTTAATTGTATGTGACTAAATACCCAAAAGAAACATGATTTGTGTGACTAAATGGTACAAAAGGCCACACAAAAACGAAATTTATGTTGCAATTGGATGATCTATAGTCACACAAACCATACATTTCTTCACTTTCAACACCATATGGTCACACTTATTAACACTTTTGGCCACTTTATGGTTAATTGTATGTGACTAAATATACAAAAAGAAAATGCTTCGTGTGACTATAAGAGTTTTTGGTCACACAAAGCTGATTAATCCAACTAAAATTGTACCTATTTAGTCACACATTTTAAAGTTTTGGTTACACTTTTTGAAGTGAGACTAAAAAGAACCAAAACATGTGACCGTAGGTACCCTATGGTCACACGACCTTTAGTCACACATACGAAAAAAACCATGTGTGACTATATGTATATCGTCACACATATTTGGTGTAACCAATTCCAGTTTTTGGCCTAGTGGTCTACCCATGATATGTTACTCCTTGCTAGCTATCCAATTCTACCTATTAACTGTAAACCTTATTTTAATTAACGGGTGTATTCCTAATAACTCATGGAGTGGCATACATATCTCTCCAATTCTATGAGCTCTTATCTCCTCCTATGCCATGCCCGGCACAACCATAGGGATTGTAAACAGTGGCTCATGCGTTAAATACTACCTTAATAGCCTAGTATGCCTTGGCTACATGTTTCTTAAGACATTCAAGCATGTTACCATTTGGAGATCTGCCAGTTTTATTAAGCCTAACATCGAATTCATTCAATCAAAACAAGAATCAATAGGAAACAAGAATTATAAACTAAACCAACTAGATCTATTGAAGTTGTCACGCCTTAATTGATGGAGATAGACACACACATCAACAAGCCCCTCATTTATGAAGATAGACACAACATCAACAAGAAATCAATGAGATCTAATCAATTATATACAAGTTTCACATAATCATAAGTAGACACAAGGTGAATTAGCAAAACAAAATCAAAGAAAAGCAAACAACAAGAATAATGAAAGACATAGTTAAGATAGAATCATCAAACCAATACATGATGTTTATGGAGTGATTGAAACCCTATAAGTTGCTGGAAAAACACCCACCTAAACCCAGGAATCGACTTTAGGGTTTAGGGCTTAAAAATAATGAAGTTTTGATGTTATATTTATAGGCTGAAATCTGCCCGGCCCGATCTTGACGGCGTCAGACAAACCCTGACGGCGTCAAGAACAAACTTTTTTTTACCAAATTGTAGATCTCTTCGTCCTCTTCGCGTGGGCTTTTGAATTACCTAAATCCGAGTTCGTATGCAAAAGTTATGACCAAAACAATATCAGCTACTCCGCGCGCAAGTTTTGACAAGTATACACGTGACGACCTTGGTGACGCCTTCAGGTACACATGACGGCCTAGCTTGACGCCGTCATGAACTTACTGGACCGTCACGTACTTTATCCACTTCCACCTCTTGTATTACTCTTGACGCCGTCATGAAGAAGCTTGTGACGCCGTCAGGTATTGTTTCCAGCAAGGAAAATTAAGACTTTGTCGTTTTCTTCACTTTATGCTCCAAAAACGTCCAAAATACTTCATTTTCCAGAATTTACTCCCAAAGTACCTAAAATCACAAAAGGAACGATTTAGGGAAATATTTGATCAAATAAATTCAATTCCGGGCTTAAATGACCCCCTAAAAACGGTTCATTTTTCGCCTTATCAAAAGTCACGATTGTATTTCTTCATTCAACGAGTCTTACCCTTATCAATCAGGGGTTGCTTGACAAAAGAAGTAAGAGTTGTGTTATATGAGCTAAGTGAGTTTATTCAAAGATTATGCGGGTGAACTATGTATTTAGATGTTCTTGAGAAGCAAGAAGAGAAGATTGTTGTCATTTTGTGTAAGTTGAAGAGGCTATTACCTCCCTCGTTCTTTGACATCATGATACATCTTCTGATTCATTTGCCATATGAAGCGAAGGTAGCAGGTCCGCCTCAATATCAATGGATGTTCCCTTTTGAGAGGTAATCATATATTTCTAATGTTTTTATTCACTTAGCTAATGTTCATGACACTAACTAGCTATTATTTTTTTTAGGAAAATGCGTATTTTAAAGGGTTATGTTAAAAACAAAGCTCGTCCAGAAGGGTGCATTGCTGAAAGATACCTAGATAATGAATGTCTAACTTTTTGCTCTATGTATATGAATGATGTTGATACCGTCTTCAAAAAGGTTGAGCGTAACAATGAAATGATGGAGAGTGGTGGTGAACTTTCAGTTTTTGCATGCAAAGGGCGTCCGTTAGGCGGTCCCCAAAAATGTGCCCTAAGTGATAATGAACTCGAGAAGATTCATACATACATTCTAAATAATTGCCATGAAATGGAAGACCTAATAAAGTAAGTGAACTCCTCATAAGCATTTTTTTTGGTTTAATAACGTTGCTTAGTTTACTTTTTAATATAGTGAACATAAAGCTGAACTTGAAGAAAGTAGCCCCAACAAAGTGAATGAACTTCATGGCAAGCAATTTGCTCTATGGCTTGAAGAACGTGTAAGAACTACGTTTGACATTTGTTATTTATGTAAAGAAACTAAAATTGTAACACCCCAATCCAAAAACGGCTAAAGTGTAATATTATGGAGTCAAATCAGAACACAAGTGAAACAGAGATACATTTCTAATACAAAGTCCACAAAGGGTTACAAGGGAAAATTAAACAAAGTACAAGATACAAAAGGGGCAACAATAATATACTAAGCCCAAACATAAAAGCTTCTAGTCATCTCTAAGTCCAGCAATTAGCTAACAGGGTGAAGTCTTCTAAGCCCAAAAGTAAAATCTTCATCCATAACCCAGCTTCATACTAAACCTGCCGCAGGAAAAGAAATGCGGCTAAGCTTACAAAGCTCAGTGAACAGATATAACAGATAATAAAGCAGAAAATAAGGAAACGATACGAAAGAGATACAATAAATAGAGTCGAGAGAATCATAAGAATTACAAGATAAGGGAGTAGGATAAATGGTTAAGGTATAAGGTGAGTGTATGCATCAGTATATTTACCCCAGGCCAAACAAATATCCAACCATATCATATCTTCATAACCAATGTATTCGGAGGGGAGTCCTCGGAATACCAAATGTAGTAGGAGGGGAGTCCTCAAGTAATCAATGGAGTAGCTAGCTCCCAAAATGTGAAGGGACTGCATGCACGCATGCCCAATCACCAAATCAAATATAATGTATATCCAAATCAGATATCCAAATAAATATCAAACAAATCTAGGATACATCTATACGCCCCTGCAAATCAAATCATAGTGGCCAAACATATATATTCTTGAGCTCATAATCATATAACAAAAAGGGACGGTGTGGTACATCTCTCCAACCACACTAGAGTCATAACATTGGTGCATCAATGCTACGGTCATGGACCCCCCATAACTGGGAACAGATAAAAATGCCTGGGTAAATACTGAAAGGTCAAAGGTAATCCAGAGTCCGAATCAAATATCAATATCAATATCATGGTCAAATAATCAAGGTTGAAGACCAAGGTTCAATATCAAAGGTTCCTGTAATATAAGTGCCAATGTCAAAGGTTCCATATCCCAAAGGTTCCAAAAGTTCCCAAAGGTTCAAATATCCCAAAGGTCCACATAGGTGAGAATCAGTCAAAGATGCAATATCAAAGGTACGAATTATAAGATCGAAATATATTATGAGTCCAAATAAAATAGGAGTTCACAAAAGAGAGAGATAGAGATATAAGTCACGAGAGAGACAAAGTAGAGTACTCTTGTTGAAAGCCTATAAAACTGAGGGGTCAACAAACAAGGTCAAGTTTGGTAAACCTCCAAGTCTTCCAAAGTTCAAAATCCCATGGTTTATAATTAAAGGGTCATAGTAAAAGTTTAAAACAAAAATTTAATTTAGCAGGTTCATATCAGTTGTTTTAAAGGTTCGTAGTAAAATCAAATTAGAAAGTTTATATATAAGGTTTATTTAAGAAGAATCTTCCAAAAGATGGCATTTATAAAAGTGATCTTTAATGAAGGTTTCCATAGATATTCTTTAAAAGTGGTCTTCATGAATTTGTAAAATCCCTTATAAAAGTGATCTTAAATCATGCTAGAAGTGTTGTTTTAAAATGGTTTCACTTTAAAAATGTTTCCATATCATAATTAGGAAAAAGGTTTTCACATCCTATTAAAATATCCCAAAAGAACTTTCAAAGTTTCAAGGGTCCAAATGCTAAGGTCATAAAAGGTTAATGAACAGGTTATGCCAATATCATACCATAAAGGTTCAAACGAATATCAATGGGATCACAATACCAACGAAACGCATCAACCACAAAGCCAAAGTACAAAGGGGGTCATAACAAGGACCAAAAGAAATCATGCACGATAACAAATCAAAGACGAAGTCAAGAGAGAGAAAGTGTGCACTCTTGCTGAAAGAGTACGGAATATCTGTACCTTCGCCGAATCAAACAAAACCAAGATCAACAAAAGGAGAAAGATCACTCACACTTCACGGGACCTAGAAGAAGGTGAATAACGAATTATGAAGAGTTCAAATTATATAAGTTACCTCTTTTAGTTATCTTTCCATTTTTAGTAACTTTCCTTTTATAGAAGCTTTACAAAAATAGTAACTTTCTAAAAATAGTAAGTTTCCTCTTTAAGTAGTTTAACGAATTTAAGTAACTTTATATTTTTAGCAGGTTTCCAAAATTAGTAAGTTTACATAGATAGCAGGTTTTTATAATTTGAAAGATTTCATATTATAATTACGCTAAGTTATTAATTAAGCATTATTATGGAATTAGGGTTCATTTTGACAAGTCATGATAGTTTAGGGTTCAATATGACAACTTTCCATATTTTAGGGTTTATGATGTAAATATACCAATGTTAAAGTCTAAAGTGTAAATATTGCAAATTTCATATTTTATACTAATAAACCATAAGTTTCCAATATTTACAAATCTCAACCTTTTATTTTAACAATTTGCATATTAAACCTCTTAATTAAATAAATTACAAATTGATCCTTATATTATTCATATTTACATATCAAGCCTTTAATTATCTAAAATTACACATTTAACCCCTTACATTAAATATTATACATATCAACCCTCAATTTATATAATTTACAAAATACACCCTTTAAATTTATTTAATTCCAAATCGGATTAATAATATAATATAATTATAAAATAAAAATCTTCAATTACAAAATTAACAATTAACACCCACACTTATCATTTTATTCAATTCACCCCTAGTCTAAAATAACTTAAAAAAAATCCCTCAAGTTTATAAAATTACAAAACTCACCCAAATACTTTTTACATACCAATCGGTTTTAAACAAAAATCAACAAACCCTAACCCTAATCATACCATTCATTTCACAATTAATTGTATCCTTAAAACACATTATATCAGATATAGTACCAAAACCCTAACCCTAACATTTTTTGATTTCTTTTTATTTTATTTTCTTTTTCTTTATTAAACCCGATTACAAAATAAATCCAAACTAAGTTTCCAGGTTTTGAAAATTATAAGGACTATTTTTTTGATGTTATATGACACCCATAGGACAGGAATAAAATATATACAACGCCTAAGAAAATCACATGGCTTATTACATATTTTTATTAGGTTTTTGATTACTTGAATTCGTATGATCAATCTAGCATGCATGGACCAATTCGAACATTTTATACAGATTATATATGATATATAGGGTGATATGAAAATACCAGAAAGATGTTTGATTGAATGTATTAAGCAGGTGGAATTTCTTCTTCTCGGCTAGGACAAATCGAACAAAAAAATGTTCCCACGGTCGAACCAGCCTTCACAACCACAACCACGAATTTTTCCCAACCTATATGACTTAGAATAAGTCCAGGAAAAATATCAAGAAGCTCCAGAAAAATTATATGTGCCACAACGGATTTTTAGTGTTGTTTTAGGGTTTTTAAAATGTATAATATGGAAAATAAATAGAATCCGTGTATAGAGATGGGAGGGGGAGTGATTTTCAGCCAATTAACTAATTTGAAGACCAATTCTATAATTTGAATCCCTTTCAAAAATATTATAGAAATTATCCCTTAGTTTATGTAATTAAATAATTAAAACGTATACAATTAAATAAAATTCGGCCACTATATGTAATTCCAAGGTGATAATTATTTTTTGTAAATTTATAATTATTGTAAAGTTCATATAAAATTTATTACGTATCATATGTCGTTAGTTACCAAGTGTTCGGGATTTATTTTGTATTTATTTAAGTGTTTTATGGAAATTTTAAGCATTAGGGGCCTTTTGATTATTTAAGCACGTTATGAAAATGTGTGTTTTACAAAAATGGAAATATAAACCTTGTGATAATAGTTAAGTTATGTTTTGTTGTGTGTTTAGGCGGATACACATCTACAATCATATACATCAGAAGTTCGGATCTTGTCACGTGGACCATCAAACTCCGTTAATCAATACACCGGATGTATGGTGAATGGGTATAAGTTCCACACCCAAAGTCGGGATTATAATAGGGAAAGTCAAAACAGTGGTGTTGTAGTGTATAGTGATCATGCCACCAACCTTATTGATTATTATGGTAAGTTACAAGAAGTATTAGAGGTGCAATACTTGGGAGAAAATAAAAGAGTGCTAGTATTTAAATGTGACTGGTTTAAGTTTAATGATCAGAACGGGATACAAATTGACAAAGAGTAAGGAGTTACGAGTGTGAAAGTATCTCGAAAATGGTACAAAGACCAACCATACATCCTTTCATCTCAAGCCAAGCAAGTCTTTTATGTACCTGATGCGTAGAGATTGCACCAGGCTTTACCTCTCGAGGGATCTCGAGAAGCTTACAACCCCCACCAGGCAGTGTACCTGATCGTTGTAGTATAGTATAGTGACAAGTACTGGGGGATTGATCGTTCAGCTAGGAATAGTGTCGTTAGGATTGAAATTAATCTAACTAGGTCTAAAGGTGAAGGATGATTCTTTTTATGTTTTTATATTTTATGAAAAACAAGTAAAAATCTCGGGTATTGGGAGAGTGGGCGGAATTAGTTGCTAATCAACTAACCCAAAAGCTACTAATTAAACTAATAAACAAGAAAATAAACTAAGGTTCTACAAGATAAGTGAAGCATGTTTACCCATGATATGTTACTCCTTGCTAGCTATCCAATTCTACCTATTGAATTGTCACACCTTGTTTTAATTGACGGGTTGTATTCCTTAATACCATTCATGGGGTGGCGTACTTACTTCTCCAATTCTATAAGCTCCTACTTCACTCCTATGTCGAGCCGGCTAAGAAGCTCCTAACATGGGATCACTAGAATTCGCTCATGCATTAAATACAACCATAAAAACCTAGTACACATCGGCTCATGTTTCTTAAGATGTTCAAGCAAGTTACACAATGGAGATCTGCCAGTTTTCTTAAGCCTAACATCGAATTCATTCAATCAAAACAAGAATTAATAGGAAACAAGAATTATAAACTAAACCAACTAGATCTATTGAAGTTGTCACGCCTTAATTGATGGAGATAGACACACACATCAACAAGCCCTCATTGATGGAGATAGACACAAACATCAACAAGAAATCAATGAGATCTAATTAATTATACACAAGTTTCACACAATCATAAGTAGACACAAGGTGAATTAGCAAAACATCATCAAAGAAGAGCAATCAACAATGATAATGGAAAACATAATTAAGATAGAATCAACAAACCAATACATGATGTTTATGGAGTGATTGAAACCCTCTAAGTTGCTGGAAAAACACCTACCTAAACCCAGGAATCGACCTTAGGGTTTAGGGCTTACAAATAATGAAGTTATGAAGTTATATTTATAGGCAGTTTTCTGTCCGCACCGATCTGATGGCGTCACCTCTAAGGAATGATGGTGTCAAGAAGCCTTTTTCACCAAATTGTAGATATTTTCGTCCTCTTCGTGTGGGCTTTTGAATCACCTAAATCCGAGTTCGTATGCAAAAGTTATGACCAAAACAAAATCAGCTACTCCGCGTGCAAGTTTTGACAAGTTAACACGTGACGGCCTTGGGTGACACCTTCACGTTCTCTCTGGGCCGTCACCACTTTTACTCTTGACGCCGTCAAGATTTTCTTCTTGACGCCGTCATCCACTGTTCCCAGCAAGGAAAATTAAGTCTTTGCCGTTTTCTTCACTTTTATGCTCCAAAAACGTCCAAAATGCCTTCTTTTCTAGAATTCACTCCCAAAGTACCTAAAATCACAAAAGGAATGATTTAGGGTAATATTTGATCAAATAAATTCAATTCCGGGCTTAAATGACCCCTTAAAAGTAGTTCATTTTTCGCCTCATCAGTACTTGATTTAAAATTAGGTGTCAAGTGGAATGTTGTTGAAAAGCATGTTCCTCGCTCAATTTATGATGTTCCTGTACACATGGCTAATGAAGTTTATCAAGAAGAAGAGCCACATCTGAATCTTATTGTTGATTTGAACATGGATCGCGCATCCTTAACAAGAGGTAACACCGCACTGGAGTTCGTCGATGCTTCAACCTTCTTTGTTGGTTAATCAAGTAGATCAAGGCGAACCCATCATGTCATGGATGAAGAGTTTATTGATGATGATGAAGATTATGATGTCTATGCAACAACTTCTGATGATGATGATGATGATGATGATGTCGATGTTGATGCAACAAACTCCAACTCTTCTCAAGAAGATGAGTCATGCCATGATGATGACTTAACCCATACACCTACTTCCGACTCTTCTGAAAAAGATGAGTCGTTTGAAGATGATGATTATATTAGTTCATATTAGAATCATTTTTCTTTTTTTACATTTTTAATCGTGGTAAAATATCTATTTGTTACTTGGTGTTTGGTAAGATATCTTTTACATTTATATTTGTTTTTTTGGTGATATGTGTGATACTTGTGCACTTACTGTTTTATTAAAAGGGTTTTCCATGAGATGGGAAATGAAAACTATTAGCCCCGCACGCAGTTTGTAAATAAGTGATTGTCTAATAATGAGCAAGGAATTCGTCTTTATACTAAATAGGATGTATTGAACTCATAATTCATTAGATTCTTTTTATGAATGTCAAGTAATTATCGTAATTAAATTGCTCCCGGTTATTCAATCATTTGACACCCAGAGTCATTCTCTGATAAATGATCACTATGAGTTAGACTCACTAAAATTTGATCAAACCTTTTTTCTGTAGTTAAGATAGGGAACTGAACCAAGAATTCTCCTTTTTCATCATCAATTGAATCACTGTTTGCAATCCAGGATTCTATTTTATCATCAATCCAGTCTCCGTTCATGTTTATTATTATTATTATTATTATTATTATTATTATTATTATTATTATTATTATTATTATTAGTGAATAGATCTCTTTACGTGTATGACTTAGATGTCTCGTATTTCTCGAAAAACTGATTTGGTTGATGGGATTTGGTATGATACTTATGAGATCGATGAATAGACCCTAATAAGAGTTCGGGCTAATTGAGTTAACATGAATAAAATTTGTAACCTGTATTACTTGACCTGAACAAGCTTATTCGGTTTTGAGTCCGGTAGGTTAATTAGTCGGTTACATGCATTTGTGACATCCCCATCTCCTACCATAATACGAAGTACCAGTGTTTATATAAGTATTTTGTATTCAAAGAGACACACTCTGTTATTATACTATAGGGCCATCAGTATTCTTGGGACATCTTATTTTAGTTCAACGACAAGTTATATTATATGCTCAAGCTTGATTTTAGAAGTTACTTCAAGTACGTTCTGCTTCGAAAGTTTATGATTTCAACAAAACTCGTAACATGCATTGAGGCATATGTAAGTTCACAGTCTCATAAAATGATATTAATAGTTTTCATGTAAGAGAGACTCTTGCAATAACTAAACCACAAAAAGTAACTAGATCAAATAGAAAATAGATAATAATAAGTTCAACAACGATTGTATCTGAAAACCATGCCGAAAATAATCCAACACTGTTTCTAGCATAACGGACACACTAGCTAGAGTTCTTAAAAGATTAACGCAATACCAAAGCAACTTCACCAAGGGCCAAATCTATGGAGCATTGAGTGAATTTGCAACATCAATGACAAATCGGTATCTAACATCAGATTTCAAGATACGCTCCATGGCAGTGTTCACATAATCAATAGGAATAAGCTCGATATCCGCAGTTATGCCATGCTTTGCTGCAAAATCAAGCATTTCTTGAGTCTCTTTCAGCCCGCCAATCGCACTACCAGCAACAATTTTCCTCCCTGCAAATGCAATTCCATTTAGGTTGAGTATGAGCATCATCAAAGACATAGACAATGTGAAAAAAAAAAAAAAGAAAAAAAAAGATGATTAAATGCTTACACCAAATTAAAGAAAGCCCAGCTATTTCGAGTGGCTTCTCTGGTGCACCAACAAGAACAAGCTTCTCATGTGGTTTTAGAACACTGAGTAATGGTGCAATGGGGTGAGTAGCCGAGACTGTGTCAATTATTCCATCCAAGGAAGTTGCTGCAGACTGTTAAAAAAACCAGACAAAAAATTAATCCACGAATCACAAATGAACAAATTACTAACAAATCTCTTACTACTATACCTGCATCTGCTCTGCATCTTTGCTCACGATGAAATGGTCAGCTTTGAGTCCTTCAAGTGCTTCTTGCTTCTTAGCAGTTGTGGTACTGAAAACAGTAACTTCAGCTCCAAAAGCCTTAGCTAGCTTGACAGCAACATGACCTAGCTAGCCCACCAAGACCAACTACACCCACTTTCACACCAGGCTTGTCTAGCCCAAAGTGTCTGAGGGGGCTGTAAGTTATGATCCCAGCACATAGCAAGGGTGCACCAGAATCAAGAGGTAAGTTTTCTGGCCAACGAAGCACAAAATGCTCTTCTGCAACCATATGATCTGAGTACCCACCATAAGTGCGTGTGCCATCATAGTAAGGGAACCCGTATGTGAGAATTTGTTTTGGACAATAGTTTTCAAGATCATCAGCACAGCTTTGACACGAGCCGCATGATCCCACCAAACATCCAACCCCCACTTTGTCCCCAAATTTGAATTTCTCGACTTTGCTGCCTACTTCTGTCACCACACCCACAATCTCATGCCTGCATTAATCATCATAGTTATACATTTAGAACAATACCTACACTATTAGGAATAATATGTCCCTATATATAGATTCAAAGGTTATTACAAGAATTACTTCATCAAGCCTTGTAAAACAAATAAAAAAAATTTCCAGGTTATCAAAATTCTGTCACTATATAAAAAAGTGACTACCATTTGTTGTTTGAAAATAATCGTAACATGTGTAAATAATTAAATTTAGATTTGCAAGGCAATGTTGCTTGAGAGTTTTGGCCAAACAGCTGAACAATATTTTTTCCCATAGTCAGGTAGATGTTAATTCACAAAACAAAGTTCTCAGAAGATGATGAAAAGTGGGTAAAAACTAAGGGCATTTTGATATAGCGAACTCTAACCTTGGTCACTTTGGTATATCTATTTTGTAATTTCGTCAACTTAGTATTTTAACCACTAACGATCGATGACCATAAATAATTGTTGTATTTTAACCAGTAACGATGGATCTTCTTCAAAACATTAAATGTAGTAAATCACTTTCAAAACCAATATTTGATACCCGACGCCCACAAGGTCCTAATCTTATATAGCAATTACCAATCGTCTAGAATTAATATTCTCCTTATACAATGACAAACATAAAAGTCAAAATAATATTTTTAAAGAAAACAAGTGCATGCGATATCTCTGAAATTAAATGTTCATTTGCAAACTGTGTAGGGTTTAAATAAAAATCTACATTCACTTAGGAACATCATTTTGTTTAAACAAAATAGATTTAAAAATAACACATACTCTGAGACAAAGACGTACTCCGTATTCATTAACTATTAATCCAAAAAAATAAGAAACAAGAAGATTAAAACATACCCAGGAACAAGGGGATAAGTACTCATGCCCCATTCATTTTTAGCAAAGTGAAGATCAGAATGACAGATCCCGCAATACAATACTTTGAACCTCACATCACTAGTACAAAGACAACCTCCGGCGTCGACTTTTTTTTAACCGTGCCGACGTCATGACGTCGGCAACATACCTTCTCGACGTCATGTCGTCGGCAGCAACTAGTCGACAGAGCCGCGTCGGCAACGTCCCTACCGACGAATAACGCCGACGACAGTGCGGGACCCACATGATTTTTGGTCAAACGAATGGGGTGTCCGACATTTTGTTACCGACGTCAGGTCGTCGGTAATGTAATAATTATTTAACGCATTAATTAGATTAACTTAATTTAGTCAACGAAAGTCAAATTTTTTTGTAAATGGTGCCGACGACATATAGTCGGTACCGTTTGAAATTAGTCACCACGTGCGTTATTATGCCGACGACGTGTAGTTGGCACCGTTTGAAAATAGTTAATATGTGTATTATATTGTCGACGTCATATAGTCGGTACCGTTTGAAATTAGTCACCATGTGCATTATTATGCCGACGCCTTGTAGTCGGCACCGTTTGAAAATAGTTAATATGAAAACCTGCTCTGGCCTTGTCTGGGTCGAGCCAATTCTAGATTAAAAATAATTATTACAGTTACAGATAGGGTTGGGTTATAAACACGGTGGCTAGTTTTATAGATCAAGTTACAGATAGGGTTGGGTTATAACACAAGCTGCAAGTGAAAGCCGCAAGTAACAAACCACAAAGAAACAAGTGCAGATATGTCTCGATCACCATTTTACACACAACATGTAATCACCATTTTACACATTAATAAGAGATAACATTAGGCTCAGATTATAAGCTGTTTCACATAACCAAGTTAACTCATATATGGCTGCAACATCGAAAGTTGCAAAATTAAGTTTTATTTTGCCGTCCAGTCGGAAATGCCACGCCAAAATCATGTTTTATTTAAATCATCATTGCCTTATCTCAGTTTTTTTTTAAATAACAAACTGCTTATCAAGCATATAAGCAGTTTGTTATTTTCAGATTCATAAGCACTTTCATCACCCCGTTAAACTAAAAAAGTAGCCACAGTGAATATAACCCAACCCGTAAAGTATATAATAACGGGGTCTAATCTGAGCCTGTGTGCAAATGGTTTGCTTGTGTGCAATAAGCACATAAGCACTTTTTTTATCATAAGCACATAAGCAGTTTGCCAAGAAACCACACAGAGCCTGTGGACTAGGGTAGGCCAGAGCAGGTTTTCATACCACTCAGAGGTGTCTGTTCTCCTGATTAAAAATTCTAGATTAAAAATTCAACGCAGCCTTGTCTGGGTCAAGCCAATTTTTTGTCGTTTAGCGTATGGTGCCGACGACATTGAGTCGTCGGCATTGTGCTCGTCGCCTGTTCTCCTGATTCTTGTAGTGCATCTTTATCGCCCGTAGCCCTGTAAAACACCATCAACAAAAATCGTACGATAAATATTAGACATAGTTCGTATACGTACGTACATAATATTTAAAAAAACAAGAGATCTGATCGCATAGTACAATATTTGATATTTACATATACTAAGAAAAACAGTCTAAAGAGTGACCCATTAACTCGAAAAATGTATTAGCTAGGTGGTATACATGCGAGTAAATGATTTTATAAGAAAAGAACACTTTTAATACTGTGTATTCTATACCTTCGAGAGAAGGTGAGTGGAGAAAATGTTCCAGAAGTGTCACGAGCAGCATAACCATAGGCTTTGATTGGATGCTCAGATTCTGGTGATAACGCCATTGTTGTTAAAGCTTTGAGTTGATGCTTCTTAAAACAATGTTGTTGGTTGATGAGGAGTATTATGGTG
Organism: Artemisia argyi; assembly: GCA_030686995.1. Classification (NCBI taxonomy): domain Eukaryota; kingdom Viridiplantae; phylum Streptophyta; class Magnoliopsida; order Asterales; family Asteraceae; genus Artemisia; species Artemisia argyi. The sequence goes on along the minus strand of CM060709.1, from coordinate 214,157,755 downwards.
TGAAGGAGAAGGACAAGAGTTTATGGGGTGGTATAAAACAATAAATAGAGTGTGGTGGAAGAAATTTATAACCATTATGACATAGGCAGTGGCGTATACGAAGTCACCAGACATAGACAGTGGCGTCACAAAAATAGAATTTTTGTAATGAACGCGCGACGTATTCAACAAAGTTGGCAAAATTTGATGAATCTTGAATATTCAATGGGCGACGTATAAAAATATATATATATATGGGAAGTGATTTGCTCACAGCTAAAAATTATTGACACTCATTTTAATGCTTCACTTGGTTATACAAAACTCACACTTTGCTTTATCCGCTTGTATGGTGAGTGTCTTAATCAATAATTTGAGCATGCTAATCACTTCCCTATATATATATTACAGTATCATTTAGAGAAACTATGATTACTATTGGTTACTTCTATGTCTGCGCGTTCATTATCTCAGGGCCTATTATCCTTATAACAAAATGAAAGAAAAAGATACTCGACGCTTGTTGATCATGAAACAAACTAAAAATAGTTACAACGAGGTGAGAAACCCGCGCGTTGCCGTGGGATGTTTGTATATGCAAGTTAGCCAAAACATATTGGCAACCAAATTTGTATAGAAACGTTGCGTCAGAGCACGATTTTGTGCACTCGAATTGAAAAGTTGGTGTACGTATACTTTCAAGCATTCTGAGACAAATGTTTGAATAATTATGCAGTTCTAAATTTATAATTAAAATGTCATTCAAGGTTTTGCGAAGACTTTTCTAAAATACCTTTGATTGATGGCATCATACAAACTAAAATACATGAAACATTTACAATCCTATATTTCAAGATGGCATTGCAGCCCATATAACCACCTCCCGGCGCACCCGACTGCTGCAACCACACCCTGCTCAACTACTCACTTTTCACCACTTTTTGTCACTAACCTCAACCACACCACCTGGCTTCAGCCCTTGTGTAGCTCGGCTGCTTTATTCCTTTTCGGACCAAAAGCATGTGGGTACACTGCAAATAAACAAACTTTTTGGTGTTATTAAGCATGATACAAAACTGGTAAATAGAAGTATACATAAGCAATTTCTTCCAATAAAGACACGCAACAACGAAATAACAAAAGCATGAATAAGCTTGCTTGCCTTCAGTTATAGAATAATTAGTTTATCTTGAATGCTTTCATGAAAGCTTGGAGTTCCCAAAAACCGAATCTTTTCACTCTAGTCTTTATGGAGCCAATCCCTAAATGACCTAGTGATTCTACAAAATATGCCTATGATCAGTCCTAACGATGCCCGTCTGTTTTTGAACGTTACTTTGTCGGCTGCAATGATACTTTTTCCGAAAACAACAGCAAAACAACCACAAAAACCACCAATAGACACAAAAAGCATTTACATTTTCAGTTTTCGTCATATTTCGTTAAGTGATTAGACATACTTCATTGAGACAAAAGTGGTTTTAAGCAACAATATGAAAAGAATTTTCAAAACCATCAATTGACAATACTTCAAAAATAGAACATATTTTCATTCCGAAGCAGTGATAAAGTACATCAAATAGAATAGGCAACGTTTATCCATTTCAAGACTAACAGACCTGAAAGATAACACCTATGCAGTATTCAAGAAAGAAAGGGAGTCAAACCTGGACCAGTAACAAATCCATATGGTGCAAACTTCATGGATGACACGCGGGTCAGATGGAGCACCAACGATCCTGGTGATGAATCCTTCTTTTCTGCAAATAAAAAAAAAAAAAAAAAAGCCATGAGTGTACATAAATTAAAGAACAGTTTAAAAGAAGCATGATGCAACAACGCAACGTGTTTACCTGTCTGGAGAAAAGGATTTGTATGTGCCTCCAGGTTGCTTGAAGTCGTTATCCCTCTCAATTGTGAACTGCATTATGCAAGCACATTCAAGTTAGAAGTTTAGAGCAATCAAGAGGATTTTAGAACAAATATTTCTCGAAGTAATTTATAAATGAGTATGACAGTTTACTAATGCTCTTGCCAATGCCTGAATAAACAAACAGATGAATAAATTCAACACATGTCCGTGACATTTTTTACAGAACACAGTGGTAGGTCAGCAACAGTTCTTTATAAGTTAATTCTATAACATATTCCTCCATATCCATCCAAAATCCTCCCAAATCCTAATCGAAGTTATTTAAAATGGACAAAAGCTAAATACTTTACCTAAATAGATGCAGAAAAGGGTTTTCAGAGCTGTGAAGATTTACAACTAATAACCCGCATCACCTAATTCAAAACCGCTGAATCCTCTATGCCTACATTTGGGATTGCATTTTAGGCAATATTAAACATATATTATCAGCGCATACAATTTTACTATACGATAGCTATCCACTTCACATTTGGGATTGCACGTATATGGGTATGCTTGACTGTTTGGCAAATTTGGTTTATAAAAGAACAATGAAATCCATAAACTACGTTTAGTCAAACTACAACACTCCTCACAATAGAGGTAATTTCAATAGAATAACTGAATAAGTATCAACCCAAATAAAATTTAGAAAACCAACTTTTGACCCCTAGATAATTAAATAATCATTATCAAGTTTTGTTTGGAGGTAACCCAAATTTGTAAAGCCTCAAAATTTAGATTGTGTTCTACAATGTAGGATAAAATACTTAATTAATTAGCAATTAGGGGAGTGTTTGGGATTGCTAATGTTCAAGCGCTTATAAAGTCTGAAGATTGTGTTTAAAAGTTAGATAAGCAAATACGCTATTTTATCCAGACACTGAAAATTGTTTATTTACACCATAACATATAAGCATATTAGCAATTAAATAAGCAGTCTAAAACACTCTCAATGGCAAAACTTATAAATCATGTATAACCTCATAGCTGAATTTTTACTCTGCAAGTGATTAAACAAGGGTCAATGTTTCTTGCAGTTCATTTGATGTATATTTTAAGATACATCAGTAGCTTTATAACTTTTCAGAGTAGACCTAACTTATTTGACACGGGAAAATGCAATAAGCCAAATAAATGCAGTAAGGAAAAGAAGAACCTCTAATTATCATTTACTGTAACAATGGATTCACCATATCATTCAACAAATTGCAACAACCGAAGCTGCAATAAGACAAATCAGCGAGATAGCATTCAAGATGCACTAACCAAAAAATTGGCTGAAGTGGCCTGCAAGTGAGCATTAAAAAACAGAAATGAAATGAACAGCACAGTTTCATAACCAAAATTGACACCTGGAGAACTGCTTTTGGGTTTGTGGGAAGGATTCGTTCAAACACTTGGGATGTTAATCTTAGTAATGTGTTTGGGATATTTATGAATGAATGTGATTTAGCATGCGGAATTTACTAAAACACACTAAAGGAACAAAGGTGGTGAATAAGTAAATGAGAATGAACACAACATGAATAACACAAAACGATTCAATATTATTGTTGAAATAATACGGGCGATCTAAACTATCACCAGGATTACAAGTGTAACCTTGAATCTTTGATACGTGAAAGGGTTTAAAGATGGAAGTTATGCATGGAAAACTATGGAAAAGATGTGTCTAAGAAGGTGTCTTAAGGGTTCCTTTTATAGTATAAGGAGCCCTTATTACAAGTGGTCAAGTTGCTTAATATAATATATTAGAGGTTTATCTTATCCTAATATTACACCTTTCAAGGTAAAACACTCCATTATATCTACTGAGACTTCTGTACTACTTCTACTTAATGTATAACTTTGTACAAAGACTAATAATACAACTAAATATCTCTAAATAAAATATAACAACTTGTCGTGAAAACTGGCCGGACCTTCTTTAACTAGCAGTACCTTCATACCCAGAAGGTACTGTTAGTATATCTTCAACATCAGCAAAACTGAAGAGGCAGGCTTAACTATCAACTAGCAGGCTCTTCTGGCAGACTTTTTACTTTGTGCATTTTATTCCCAACAATCCTCCCCTAAACTTGTTATTCCCATTTAAAATAACCAAGTTTCTTGTGAATAAAATTCATACCTTGAGGATTTGAGGGAACTCTTCCAAAAACTTTATCTATTTCTCCTTAGGCTTTCATACTGATCAAATATGCTCTCTTTCAATCTTTTGACTGCATCAGTTTCTTCTTCACACAAAAGCTTGTTGGAGATCAAGACTGATAATACTTCATAGCTTAAAGGATACTCCTTCTCACCTAGCATAAAGAGCTCTATTCCACTCTGAGTGGAAAGATGATGAACATGACTCAAGCTAAAGTATTCCCATGTAACAGATAAATCATAGTAAGGAAATTTCCAATGTGTATCAGTAGGATTTGGATCATACAATCTGTTGAACTCCACCCATAGCTCTTGCTCCTTTGCATCAGGTTTATACTTGGTTTTCAGATTCTCTTGAACTAATACCCATAATTCATCTAAATCCATTCTGTTACATGCTCTAAGTAGATTTTCAAAGTTCTTGAAATTCTCAACCTTGTTTCCAACTCTTGTTATCTTCCATGCTTTGCCAAACTTGTCATTGTAGATTTTCCAATCTATGACTGGATGCCTTGCATGTAGAGGTTCAGCAAAAACAATTTGTGGAACATGGACAACCATTTCTTTTGTCTGAACAGGAGGCAAGTCTGCTTTCTCTGCTTGTTCCTTCTGATCATCTTTTCTTCCTTTGGAAGGCCTTTCTTGTGTATCCATGAGAAAACTGGTTTTGTTTCTTCTGTAAGCCTCTAAGTATAGAAGCTTCAATTCATCAAAAGATTTACCTTTGAGTTGACAATCTTTCATGTTCACTTCTCTTTTCAGATATATCTTGAAGAATTTCTTCTGATCTGCCTCAGAATGAGGCATTTTAAATCCTTTCTTCTAATTCTTCTGGATCTGCTGATAGACATCATCCAATGCCTCTTGATTGTATTTCTTAGTGATGAAATCATTGAGCTTGATTGTCATTTCATCTGAGCTAAGAGATTCATCACACACCAGGGTATAAGCTTCACCTCTTACAATTGGATCAATGGAAATGATGTATTGCAGCTGAGCATCAAACTTTTCTTGCAGCATTCTTGATTCTTCTTCAGCCCCTATAACTTCTTCTTTATGAAGCTGTTTGGACAACTCTTCATCTACAGCCAATTGTGCTTGCTCTTTCTTCTTCAACTTTTTAGGCTTTGGTTCATCTTCAACCACAATTTTCTTGCCCTTGTCTTTTGGTGATGATACTGGACTTGGAGCAGCAGATTGTTCATTAGAAACAAGAAACCTCCCCTGAGGCTGTGATCCCCTTTTTCTTTTGTAAGACACTTGATCAGAACCTTTTAAATTCATAGCTAATATCCTCTGAATCACAGGAGGCTCTTGCTCTGCTTCAGCAGTATCTTGTTCTATTTCAGCAGTATCTTTCAAGCTAACAGGCTCTTTTTCTTGAGTAGCAGGCTCTGTTTCTTGAATAGCAGGCTCTTCATCAAACACTTGAGTTCCTTCATGAAACTGAAATTGAATCTCTTCTTCATTTTTAGAACTACCCATCCTCCCCTTTTTGGAAGAGAGACCCAAACCCTCTGCATCTAAACTTGAGGAACTAGAAACAACCAACTGAGATGTTCTTTTATCCTTCAACAATTTCACCTTCAACTCTAATTTCTCAACCCTCTTAACTAACCTAGTGTTGATCTCTGTAAAATGTTTGTTTTGACTTTCAAGAGTAGTTTGCAAGTGCTGCACTTGCTCCTTTAATTCCCTGATAGTCTGAGCATCTACACTCTGTTGTGGAGGAGATTGTGGTGGTGAGTTATGGTGTGATAATGATGGTGATGTTGCAGATGGTGTTTGTGTTGGTTGGTGAGATGGTAATGGAACTGGTGATGGTGGGGTGACTGATGGTACTGTTGGTGTGAGTGATGGTACTGGTGATGAGTGGGATGGTACTGGTGATGGATGTGGTGATGAATGATCAGATGATGTGGATGGTTCTTCAGAATGTTGTGGTAACATTTCCTCAAAAAGTAGTACTTCTTCTCCTTGAAAACCAATTTTCATGTTTGAAAACACCTTGTGTGTAAGTTTGGGAGTTTTAAAAGGTTTGTTTGGGGGAAGTAACAAATGTTTGGATTTGTTGATGAGGCACTGAATGAACCTTGGGTACATCAAAAACTTTGTTTCACTGTCCACATTTTTAACCAATCCTTCAAAAATATATTTTGAAAAGTTGAATTTCTTGTTTGTTGCCAGGCAAATGATAGCTGCAGCCATGTTACCACTAAATTGCTCCCATGAGGTTTTCTTTTGGCTTAAACAATGAAGGATGGTATGAATAAAAAATCTCCATTGAGGGGTAAAATGCTTTTTAAGAAATGTAAGCTTTGTAGAAGTTACATTATCTCCATTTTTGTCAAATTTTCAAAGATTTTAGTATCAGGTAGTTGACTAATGCCATCTGACTCATCCAAACGAAGATGTCTTCTAATGGATGATTCGGTAAAAGTCAAGGTTCTACCATCCATTTTGACCATTAACTCTTGAATCCCATCCCTAAGAGTGTTAACTTTAGCAGTTTGCCAAAATTGTAAAATTTGAGATTCAAAAATAGTGGGATTCACGAGTAAAGCAAACCTGACATAAGAATTGTTTAGAAAATCCACTGCTTGATGAAAAGTTTCATAGTCATCAGACTTTTCCAAAAATGCTAATTGGTTGTGACGTTTGACAAAACTTAGACGAGCCATGGTGAAAGGTTTGATGAAAATTTTGATTTTGAAGGTGGGATTTTATTGTTGTACTGGTAGAAGATAAAAGGTGAGTGTGAATTGTGATAAGGATTGATTATGAGAAAAATGACTTTTGACCGACTATAAAAGATATGGATAAGTAATTGAAGAGGCGGTCAAAAAGATCTTTTATTATAATAACTATATCCTTAATTCGAGGAAAACATGAGAAATTCACAAAAAGACCCTTTAAAAACAACGGCTATATTTTTAACCTGACAGACTCAACGACTATGTAGCAGTACCATCTTACTCTACCAGTACTAAAATTTGAACTACCAGTACCTTGTTTTTAAAATAAAACTTGGCAGTCTCTTTGAAATTTTAGAAAATATCCCTTATAGTTTTTAGCAAACTATCAGTTATCAACGGATTTGATAAGTCTTTGCCAAGAGCCGTTTGCTTTGGACTAGTCAGCTCTTTAAGATTTTAAAAACTGGGTGAACTGATTACCTTATAGTTTTTAGCAAACTATCAGCTATCAACGGATTTGATAAGTCTTTACCAAGAGCCGTTTGCTTTGGACTAGCCAGCTCTTATGTTTTTGAAAAACTTGGTGAACTGATTACCATTTCCACATCCTGGTTTTGTTAGCAATCTTGAGTAACCTGAAATGGTTAGTTGTAAACCAAAAGAACAGAGTGCAAAGCACTTGTTAAATAGCATTGTTAACATTTAAACATCAAGATGAGGCAAAACAGAGCAAACTTTGAACTAACAGTACCAATTTTGTACTGACAGTACCTTATGACTAACTACCAGTACCATGTTTAGAGGCCAGAACTTGTTTATTTATATACAAAACACATGTTTTTCAAAGATTTATCATACCAATACCTGCTACCAGGTATTTAAACCTACCTAAATCAAAAGCTTTGGTGAGAAGGTCTGCAAAATTATTTTCAGAATCAATTTTGACAACTTGTATTAACCTTTTCTCATTGCAATCTCTTATGAAATGGTGTCTGATTTCAATGTGTTTTGTTTTTTAATGTTGAACTGGATTTTTAATGATACAAATAGTACTGCTATTGTCAATGTAAATAATGGTGTTAAGAAAATTGTACCCATAGTCAAACAATTGATTCTGGATCCAAAGAACTTGGCCACAACAACTTGCACCTGCAACATATTCTGCTTCAGTTGTAGAGTTGGCCACCATTGTTTGTTTCTTGCATTGCCATGATATGAGTCTGCAACCAAGAAATTGACATCCACCAGTTGTGGATTTTTTGTCTAAGGTTGCACCAGCATAGTCACTATCTGAATAAGCTACCAAATCAAAAGATTATTCCCTTGGATACCATAGACCCAACTTAGGCTGGCCCTTGAGGTATTTAAAGATCCTTTTGACTGCTGTGAGTTGAGAAACTTTTGGATTTACTTGAAACCTTGCACATACACATACTGAGAACATGATATCTGGTCTTGATGATGTAAGGTACATTAGTGACCCAATCATTGATCTATAGTTGTGCACATCAACATCTTCACCCTCAGCATCTTTGTATAACCCCTTTTCTGGATCCATTGGTGTACTTGTAACCTTTGAATCTGCAAACCCAAATTTCCTTAGAATCTCAGCTACATACTTATCTTGGCTAATAAATATGCCTTCATTTGATTGTTTCACTTGGAGACCCAGAAAGAAAGTAAGTTCCCCCATGGAACTCATTTCAAACTTACTATGCATAAGTTTTTCAAACTCTACACAGAATTCCTGATTTGTGGATCCAAAGATAATGTCATCAACATAAATCTGCACCAGAAAGTTGTCTTTCTTGGTTCTTTTGATGAACAAAGTTGGATCAATCTTACCTCTTTGAAATCCATTTTCCAATAAATAGAAAGCCAATGTTTCATACCATGCTCTAGGAGCTTGGTGTAGACCATAAAGAGCTTTGGTAATCTTGTACACCTTGTCTGGATATTCTGCATCAATGAAGCCTGGAGGTTGAGAAACATACACCTCTTCTTCAATAGTACCATATAAAAAGGCACTTTTGACATCCATTTGGTAGACAGTGAAACCTATGAAAGAAGCATAGGCCAAGAATAGCCTAATTGCTTCAATTCTTACAACTGGAGCAAAAATTCTTCATAATCCACTCCTTCTTCTTGAGTATACCCTTGGGCCACCAATCTGGCTTTGTTTTTTTTATCACTATTCCCCTTTCATCTTTCTTATTTCTGAAAACCCATTTGGTTCCAATTGCCCTGTAACCTTTGGGCAAATCAACCAGTACCCAAACCTTTTGCAGTTTGAATTGAAGTAGCTCTTCTTGCATTGCTTCAACCCAGCTTGAATCATCTAAGGCTTTTGTAATGTTTTTGGGTTCTACTTGAGAGAGAAAGCATGAAAACAGGCATATGTGGGCAACTTCATGGTTCTTTTCTTCATACACAGCTAGGACAAACCCATCTTTGTGTGAAGATAAGACTTGAGTTCTTGTTTTAACACCAGAATCAATGCTGCAATCACATTATCAATGGAGTGATCTTTGAGAATTCTTGTGTTGTGTGTTGTAGGAACATCATAGGAAATTGGAAGGTTTCCAATCCCTACATCTTCTGGTAAGGAATCATCTGATAGAACATTTAATGGTTCAGCAGGACCAATTTGTGAACTGGCAGTACCATCTGTTGAACTGGCAGTACCATCTTGTGAATTGGCAGTACCATTTTCATTTTCAGAATTTTGTTGATTCCCTTGATCTTGAGTTCCATGATCATCTTCAACACCTTCATTTGTAGTATTTGAAGGCTCTCCATGACTTGAAGATGAATCCAATCCTGTCCAAATTGGCATCAAGATGTAATCTTGATCCTCAATTGTTTCATTATTGTCTTCAAAACATGCATTATCATTAGTATTTGTACCTGTGACAGGCACATAATTCATAGATTCTGAAAGCTTATCAATGTCAAAACACCAATCTGATCCAGTGCCTGCAACATTTGGTAGTTTCTCTTGGAACTCTATGTGCAGGTTTTCTTCCACTAGCCTAGTGCATTTATTATACACCCTATAGGCCTTACTTTGCAAAGAATACCCTATCATGTAGCCTTCATCAGCTTTTCCTTCAAACTTTCCTAGATGATCTTTGGTATTGAGAATAGCGACATGACATCCAAAAGGTCTCATAAAACTTAGAGATGGTGTTCTACCAAACAAAAGTTCATAAGGAGTCTCTATGAGGTTTAATCACAAGAACCCTATTCTGTACATAACAAGCATTACCTACTGCTTCAGCCCAAAATGAAACAGGCATTGTTCTAGCAGCCTCTATAAGTGTTCTATTTTTCCTTTCTGCTACTCCATTTTGCTGTGGGGTTCTAGCTACACTATATTCTCTTTTTATTCCTTTTTCTTTGCAAAATTCATCCATAACTCTATTCTTGAATTCTGTCCCATTGTCACATCTAATTACTTTTACTTTCTTATCAATTTGGTTTTCTATCCTTGTAATGTAGGACTTAAAGATCTCACTTGTTTCATCCTTAGTTCTTAAAAAGAAAACCCAAGAGAATCTGCTGTAATCATCAGTAACTACAAGACAATATCTTTTACCATTCAAGCTATTCACAGAAGTAGGACCAAAGAGGTCCATATGAAGCATGTATAAAGCTTGAGAAATTGAGTTATGGGTCTTGGACTTACAAGAAGCTCTATGTTGTTTGCCTTTTAGACAATCAACACAGGTTTGATCATTTTGAAAAATCTTTTTGGGTAAACCTCTAACCAAATCATATTTTGTAATTGTATTGATTGTTTTAAAGTTTACATAACCAAGTCTTCTATGCCAAAGCATAGATTCATCCAATGAGGCTTTTGCTACTAGACAGGTTAAACTCTCTTTAGGAACAATGTTCTTTAAATCAACAATGTACATATTGTTCTTTCTAGGGATTTTAAGAAGAATCTGATTTTCATCAGGAATTTTAAAATCAGGAGAAAGTACAATGCATTCAGTGTCAGTAAAAAGAACATTGTTCTTTGTGTCACACATTTGTGAGACACTTAAGAGATTAAACTGTAGTTCTTTCACAAAGTACACATTTTCAAAATCTAATTTACTGGTTTTAATTGTACCTTTACCAGTAATCTTTCCTTTGATTCCTCCCCCAAAGGTAACATATCCTCCATCAAATGATTTGAAGTCTATGAGGTAATACATGTTGCCTGTCATGTGCCTTGAACATCCACTATCTACATATCATTGATCTGCAATATCATTTGAATGTTCCTGCACATGTATACACATATTGGTTTCCTTGGGGTACCCAAGCCATGACTGACTTGGGTTTGCCTCATGCATCAATGTAATCAAACCTTTTTAGGACTGTTGAAGCACCATTTGATTGGAGTGGTCTCCAAATCCAACATGCTGAGGACTTAACAGCATTTTCATTTTTAACACATTTTGTGGTTTTTGGTCTAACAGTACCAAATTTGCCAGTACCATTCGGTTTAGCAGGACCATATGGTCTAGGAGGACCTTTTGGTTTTGGTCTCCAGTCTTGTGTTTTAACCACAAAATTCCTTTCAATATGACTTTTCAAAACTTTTGGTGTATGTTTGAAAGTATTAATTGCACCCTTATTAGTGAATTTTGGGTAAACAGGCTCATTTGGTCTAACATTATGATTGACTTTTGGTGTGTTAGATTTCACAAAACCTTTTCTGGGGTTTGTTTTATTTGTTTTAGACCTTGATGTACTCCCATAAACCCAATTGTTACAATAAGTATGAGTATGATTAAAACTACCACAGTAATAGCATGCCTTATTGTACAAAACAAAGTTATCACCAAGTTGATGTGACTTAAGATTGTTCCAATTTCTTTGACTACCTCTAGGTTTGCTATTACATTTAGCACAACATTCAACTATTTTTAGAACAAATTTAGTCTTTGTGAACTTTCTACACTTTTAGGACTGATTGGTCCTACTTTGCTTCCTTTCTTAGAAATAGTCTCTTTTCCATTCTCATCAGATGTACAACCTTCAATAGTTGTAACATCTGAGCTCTTATCAGTGAGCACCTTTTCTTTGGAGAGTGAAGTATCACTTGTACTCTCAAAAGGTTCACTATTTTCTACAGGTTTTACTTTTTCTAGTGGTTTATTTGTGAGTTCATGTAAACCTGATTCAACAAGATCAAAACCTGGGGGACAGGGAATTCCTCTGTAAGGAGGTGGACATGTGTTATATCCAATCCCAGATTTGATTTTCTTGTTCATTTGGTTCTCAACTATACTTTTAGTACATGCAGAAGCATTTTCTAATGTTGTAACAGTTAGTTGAATATTATCTTTTGCTTGTTTCACTTTAGCAAACTCAGTTCTTAACAGGTTTATTTCAGCATCTTTAAGAAGTATGTCTCTATTAAGAATAGCTTTTGTGTCAGCAAAGGTGAGTTCATTTTCTCTAAAGTGAATTATCTATTTTTCAAGTTTGGACATACCACACTTATGATTAACTAGGTCTTGATGAGTTTTTCTTTCTTCTACTTTCAGTTCATCATAAAGTTTTCTTAAGATTTCTAGTTCTTTAAAAACTTCATAAGTAGCAGAACATTTAGTAATTTGTACCTCAGGATTGGAGAGAGCCATTAAAGCTATTTCATTTGTGGATGACTCTTCTTCACCCATAAAACTCCAATCAAAACCCAACCCATCAATAGCTACCATAGCTTTTGTTTCAGTGATGTCCACTTCCTTGCTCTTGTTCTCATTGTTTCCCCTGTTCTTGTTCTCAAAACCTCTTCCCTTATCACCCTGCTTCTTTGGTCTTCTACATTCTCTTGAGTAGTGACCCTTCATGTGGAAGTTGTAGCACTCCACTTTAGACTTGTCATACCCAGCAGGTTCATTGCCATTGATGACAATCTTCTTTCCAGTCCTCATCAAATATTTATTAGCCCTCATGCTAAGAAGTGAAAGCTGCCATTTTATGTCCATTTCTTCAAAATCATCATCACTGATCTCTTGAAGATCTTCAAAGGTCAATGTGGAACCATTGTGTTGTGATGTTAGGAAAGCACAACCAATTGTTTCATCTAAAATGGTTTTGGTACTGCTGGAAGTACTGGCAGTACCAAAATTTGTGTTGGCAGTACCTTCTTCTCCACCATCTTTTTCTTCATCAACTTTCTTGGAAGTACCATGAGATGACATAAATTCCATATTTCCTGAGCTTGAACTAGTAGACTTCTTTAGTTCATGCTCTACTATTTTGAAGTTGCTGTAAAGATCATTGAGACTCATGGAATCAATATCTGGTTTGTTTTTCCAGACAATGACATGCATGGCCTATTCAGAGGGTAGACTTCTAAGGAATTTGGAGTTTAAGTCTTCTTGAGATATTATCACTTCATGAATGGCTAACTGACTAGAAAGCTTTTGTAGTCTATTGAACATGCTGTCCAAAGACTCATTTGGTATGGCTGAAAAGTTTTCAAACTGTTGTTTTAAAAGTGTTTTCTTGGTGGCATCATTACCACCAAATCTAGCCACAATAGCTTGAAAAAGGGTTTTAGCACACTTGTATTTGTTAAAGATTAAAAGCTGGTCATTTGGAATAGACATGAGAAGCATACTCCTGGCTTTAAGATCATTTCTCTTTTGAATTCTTTCTTCAGCGGTTATTGGGTTTACTTGCACAGTTGTGACAAGTGCATTATTTACTGTGGAGGTGGTGGTTACTGGTTTAAATGAGTTTCCTTCTTCAATAATCTCCCAAAGTGCATAGTCTTGCACTTGGAAGTATTGTTCAACCCTCAGTCTCCACATCTCAAACTCATTCTGTTTGAGTAATGGAAGTTTTGCAGCCACATTGGTTTGAATGTGCTCAACATCCATTTTTGCTTTGTTCTTTTATGTTGTAAATATCAGCCTTGCTCTGATACCACTTGTGGGAAGGATTCGTTCAAACACTTGGGATGTTAATCTTAGTAATGTGTTTGGGATATTTATGAATGAATGTGATTTAGCAAGCGGAATTTACTAAAACACACTAAAGGAACAAAGGTGGTGAATAAGTAAATGAGAATGAACACAACATGAATAACACAAAACGATTCAATATTATTGATGAAATAATACGGGTGATCTAAACTATCACCAGGATTACAAGTGTAACCTTGAATCTTTGATACGTGAAAGGGTTTAAAGATGGAAGTTATGCATGGAAAACTATGGAAAAGATGTGTCTAAGAAGGTGTCTTAAGGGTTTCTTTTATAGTATAAGGAGCCCTTATTACAAGTGGTCAAGTTGCTTAATATAATATATTAGATGTTTATCTTATCCTAATATTACACCTTTCAAGGTAAAACACTCCATTATATCTACTGAGACTTCTGTACTACTTCTACTTAACGTATAACTTTGTACAAAGACTAATAATACAACTAAATATCTCTAAATAAAATATAACAACTTGTCGTGAAAACTGGCAGGACCTTCTTTAACTAGCAGTACCTTCTTACCCAGAAGGTACTGTTAGTATATCTTCAACATCAGCAAAACTGAAGAGGCAGGCTTAACTATCAACTAGCAGGCTCTTCTGGCAGACTCTTTACTTTGTGCATTTTATTCCCAACAGGGTTGAAAAAAATAGGAAAGTACAATTTTATAACCAATAATCGAAAAGGACAGTAACAAAAACACAAAGGTCCCAAACTTTTACCTCATTCCAAATTATGGGTTGTAAGAATGAGAGCGGCGGGACCGTTAGAAACCTCTTCCAGCATAAATGAAGCATAACCACTGTAACCACCATATGTTTCATTCTTCAGTGGTGACCATCCTTTAAATGTTTCCCTTGCCACAACAGTCAAACAACCCGGACAACCATATGTTTCTGTTCCACCGTTACCGTCACTAATCACTCTCTATCTTTCCAGTTTAAGTACCCCCACCATTCCTCTCACCCCCACTCTCAAACTTCACAACATTCGCAACCGTTTGCACACTTTGCACAATTTGCGCTTTGCACACGTTAATGTTGCAGGTCCACGTTCGCCACGTGTTTCTCGCCAACCTCAACCACCCCACCTAGTTTCAGCCCTTGTGTAGCTTAGCTGCGATGATCCTTTTCCGAACGAAAGTATGTGGTCACACCTGAAACGAAAACATCAGACCAATTATATAAGAACATGTGATACTAAAACAATCATACAAAACAAAAACATCAAACCAATTGTTAGTGTTAGAGGTGCCAAGCTTGGCTGGGCTGATTTAAGCCGTAACTGTTGTTTAAAAAAGTAAGAATAAAGAAACCAACGTGACTTTGAAAGTCTGCTACCATACTTCTTTTTGTACTCAGCGAATACAGCATTATGGAGAGTCTGGTGTCTTCAGTTCATGCACAGAGGAAAGAAGAGAATCATAGTCAACAAATGATTGTTCAAAATTATATTTAAGCTAAAAAAAGTAGCTACAAATTTTAGTGTTGGAGGTGCAACGTTTGACGGGGCTGATTTAAGGCGTCATGCCTCAAACATGGCAAATGTGTATCGACCACCTAAAAAATTAGTCTTTGCCATTCCAATCCATGTTTTCGCCATTCCAGACCTGAATCAACATTTTTAAAATAGAAAATAGTCACATACCGCCCCATGCCCATATATTCCATTCTCCACTACCTCTGCAATATCAAACAAATACAGAAGCATAGTTTGCATTAGCATGTACCTTGGCCAACTTCCATGGCTATCTTTAAAATTCATAGGCTGGAATACCAAGTGACTTATGAAATCTTCATTCCAGCCTAAATACCATGACAGTACGTTGCCAACTTCCGTGGATGACCTGCAATTGCAACAAAGAAATGCATTATAAGCATCTCAATTTATGGATGACATGTAATTGCAACAAAGAAATGCATAGCTAAAAAAAAGTGAGACCCCAAAACTTTATGGTCAAACCGAATTAAAAAAAAGGTAGAATATTTTCACCACAGCTAGCTCAATATAGCCAAAACAACCTCATAAATCCTAAAACTAACACACACCCATAACGCCACCAACCAATAAAGCCACCAACCAAAATAGGTCACATTAGATTAATCAAAACATAAACAAACTTGTAAAAAAATACCTTCAAGAAATTGAGAAGATAAGCAAGTTCCCGCCATTGCTGGAGAATATTTTGTTGAGTTTCAATCCTGGAGACACAACCAAACTGTCTATTTCCAAGTTAATTAATGAATACCCAAATGTGAATATAACCATAATCTAAAAGTTACAAATACCAACGGGCCATAAATAAATATCATTTAATCAAAATATAAATAAACTTAAACTCCATTCCAATAAATGAAAACATAGAAACCAAAACCCCGATTATTTTTTTTTTGTATAAATCTGAATTATTGAATACACATAAATTAGGTAAAAAAAAAGTTACCTGATGATTTTTCGAAAATCCATTTTAGCAAACCAAAAACCCATTACAAAAAGAAAAATTATTTGCATAAAACTTGAAAACAATATCTTAAGAAGACCATTCCTCGTGGACCATGTTTGGAATCGATCATTCAAGCTGCAAAAATAAGAAAAAAAAAACTTAAAAAAATATAAATTAAATAAAATTAAACCATAGAAACACCTAATTCAACCTGCAAAAAACTAAATCATCCAAAAAATATGTGCTCCGATCATTTGTGGATATATTTGTGGATGTGTGTGTGTTTGTGTATGTGTTTTACGATCTGTGGAAAACGCGGATGATTGTGGATCTGGGGGGATCTGTGGAAATCATGGATGATTATGGATATGTGTGTATTTGTGTGTGTGTGTGTGGTCTATGGCTTTGTGGTTTGTGAGATGTCGAGAAGGATCCAAAGCACAATAAAATAATATTATACAGCTGTAGTTGCACCAACACTGTATCAACCAAGTACCAAATATTAGTATATAGGTATAATAAAAGCAAAAAATTAATTAATTAATTAATAAAAATTTAAAAAAAAAACAAAAAATAAAAGAGGCGTGCAAATATGAAAATAGGGGGCATAGATAAGTTACCTTACTTCCTTTTACCTTTCATTGAATGAGAGCTATATCTTGACCTGTTTAAAACAAAAACATGAATAATATAATAAACTTGATCAACTTTTCTAAACAAAAAAGAATTGCAGACATATACTTTGATACATGTAGAATATCATTTAACAAGTTATTATATCTATGCACTGGAGCATATATATATATATATATATATATATATATATATATATATATATATATATATATATATATATATATATATATATATATATATATATATATATATATATATATATATATATATATATAGAGAGAGAGAGAGAGAGAGAGAGAGAGAGAGAGAGAGAGAGTGAGTGGGGATCACATGCGGATTTTGGATTTTAGTGCGGACGTACGGACAAATATGGACCGTCCATGCAGATCTGATCTAGATCTAATCACACACACATCACACACACGCGCTATTATCGCAGTACCAATTGACCATGCAAATGATTTTTTTATTTTTTTTCCTTTTGAGGGCTCCTTACTATTGTTGTCTTTTTTCATTTTTTTATTGTTGGGATCATACTTTTGTATTTTAGTCAAGTCTCGGTCATTACCTTTTGTAATAGGTTGCTTAATTATTTATTATACTTAGTTTATGTTACTAGGCTTTAGAATGTAAGTCCATGGGCCTTAAAGCCCACGTCCAAAAGAAAGGAGGGAGGAAGGGATTGTTGCCCTACTCCTCCTCCTATAAATACAAGCTTATGTAACATTTCTTATTGTTGGTTATTTGATTATCTTAAGGAAACTCTTGCTCTTTCACTTTTCATATTGTCTCATAATCAACCATCTCTCATTCTCATCTTATTTCTTTCTACATCATACTTGTGTTTGCATAAATGGTGACCTAACAAGTGGTATCATTCGCCAAATAGAGATTGAAGTGTGTTTCTTGGTTTGAACGTGGGTATTTGGTGCTTATTCTTCATCTTTTTGCATTTTTCTTTGTTTCTTTCACTCAAATCTTGAAGCTTGGACAAGTTTCAAGGTAGATATAGTGATTTGAAGCTTAGTTTTTGCATAAAGTTGTGATTTTTTAAGGTTTTTAAGGTTTTATAGCTTCTTTGATATTGGAAAACTAGTTTTTGGTAGCAAAATATTCAATAGTTAGTGTTTTCTAAGTATTGGTGAAGTTATTTGATCAAAAGTACCTTATTTCTAAGCATTTTTCTTCAAAAATTTGAGATTTTTCAAGTTTCTGACCAGTTTACGCGTAACTAAAGTGAATAGTATGATTCTAAAGCTGTCAACAGTACTTTTTGTCCTTTCTACGAGTAACTTTTGGCTAAAACCCTTTTCTTACGAGTAACTTAGGTCAAAACCCTGTTCTTACGAGTAACTTTGAGTTCCTACGCCTAATTCTTACGCATAAGTGATTCCTACGCCTAATTCTTACGCGTAAGTGGGAATTCCTACGCAGAAGACAGATCCTACGCCTAAGCTTTACGCATAAGTCTATCTTACGCGTAAGTTTCAGTATCTACGCTTAACTTTCAACAAAGATCTTCTCCTTGTGTTACGGTGACTCAGTACTTCCCTAGCTTGGATAAGTTAGTGGAATACTTCGACTTCGGATATCTTTCAAGCTTGGATAAGTTTGGAAGATTTGTTTGGTTGTTTAACCTTACGCATAAGTCTAAAACTTACGCATAAGCCAAAGCTTACGCGTAAAGAGAAAACTTACGCCTAAACTCTTTTGTTTACGCCTAAACTACTCTTTACGCTTAACCTACAAGTTTACGCGTAAGATTATAGTTACGCGTAAGAATTCAACTTACTCCAAGGATTTTGGACTTGCTCAAAGGAACGTGCATTTCAATCTTCTACAAAGATCCATTTCTACACAGGTATTCAAAGATGTCTCAACCACCTAATTACTACCTCCCTCATTCTCAGAAACAACAACATCAGCAGTATCAGCAACAACCGTATCAACAACCTTCACAATCACACATTCAACAAAAACCATTTAATCCACTACATCATTACCTAATGATGCAACAACATCAAATCATTCCTCAACAACAACCATATCAAATGCCACAACAAAACACTCAGTTTTCCTCCAAACAACCTCACTGGTTTGACAGAATGTGTGAAGTTATTACAACTCAACAATCCCGACATGAGGCAGGATCACTTGAAACACCTCCAATGCTGACACCTGGGAACTATGTTCAATGGTCAAGTCGATTCTTATGATTTCTTGAATTAAAGAAACCTCATGGGAAATTCTTGAAGCAAGTGATACTTGAAGGACCATTTGAGTGGCCAACAAGATTTGAAGTTGGTGATCCAAATGCCGATCCTCCACGTCCTCCTGGTGATAGACCTCTTCCAGAATCTCAACTCACAGAAGAACAGAAATTACATCGTGAAGCTGATGAGTATGCAATGGCTTATATACTTCAAGGAATACCAAATCCAATTTATCGAAGCGTCGATGCTCAGAAAACAGCCAAAGCTATGTGGGAACATGTCCATCTCCTTATGGAAGGCACTCAATTGAACAAAGATGATATGGAATCCAAACTCTACATGGAATACATAGACATCACAATTGAACCAGGAGAGTCACTTTAATCCTACTATCATCGTTTCACAAATGTGGTCAATGATCTGGAACGTCACAAAATCACAGTACCAAGGATAGCAGTGAACTCCAAATTCGTCGGTAGTCTTGGTCCAGATTGGCACAAATATGTGACATTTGTTCGTCAAACAAAAAATCTTCATGATGCTCCATATGGTTTGTTGTATGATTTCCTGAAACACCATGAACCTGAAGTTGAAAAAGATCGAGCCCTACGAGGAGGATACACACCAACACCAACACCAAAGTCTTTGGCTCTCGTAGCTCAATCTCCCTATGCTCCACCACCAATGTCAAATCATGCATATGTTCAAGAGCAGAACTACTTCAGTTATCCACAATCTTCTACCTCGAACCAAATGGTCCTTTATGAT
Source organism: Artemisia argyi (assembly GCA_030686995.1). Taxonomy (NCBI): domain Eukaryota; kingdom Viridiplantae; phylum Streptophyta; class Magnoliopsida; order Asterales; family Asteraceae; genus Artemisia; species Artemisia argyi. The sequence goes on along the minus strand of CM060709.1, from coordinate 214,137,962 downwards.
TCATCTCCACAGAATGCTTCTACTCAACTCGTTCCATTAAACAACAATGATACAGTGTATTACTCAAATTCCAATGACGATGACGATGATGACTTTAACACGTTGAATCAGGGACTTGCTCTTATTGCTCGTGCTTTTAGCAAATTCTCCAACAAAACAAACAACCGACAACGGTCATCTTCTAACACAAGGAATCAAGCTGTTGTCAATGATGGAAGAGTGGAAATTCAGAATCGTAGCTATGGTCGATCTGGTTCAGGAAGTTCTTCAGGAAACTTTGGGAATGGTCAGAGGTTTAGTAACAATGCGGGGTTCAGGAACAACTCAGGGTCTTCTCAACAAAGGTCTGAACCAGTTGCAACTAGGAACTCCAATATAGGGAATGCAGTGTGGTGCTATAATTGTAATGAACAAGGTCATATAGCGACAGCATGTCCCAAACCGAGAACTCGGGGCAGTAAGTTTCACAAGCAGGCATTACTCATGGCTCTTCAAGATGAAAAAGATGGACATTTCCCTGAACAAGACAACAACTTCATGGCAAATGTGTACAATGATGATGATATGGAAGATCTGGAAGCCAATGCAGCTGTGATGCTTATGGCCAACATGCAGGAACTTCAGTTTAATGATTCAGGTCCAGTGTATGACACTGACGGCTTGTCTCAGGTACATGACCAAAAAGCATGCCTAATACATGAAATAGCCTCACCCTCTGCTTCTGAATCAGATATGGCGCAAGTTGTTCCATCTAAATCATCTTCATCTTATCAAACAGATGAACAAATAAGCACAGTTGTCATATTTGATGATGACACAGTTGTTTCATTTGATGATCCTATTGAGAATGATAAACATGATCATTTAGAACAACATGAACCATCATTTGATCCAGACCCTGAACTAATATTGTTATCTAAACAATTGAATGCACAACAATTGCAAATCATAAAATGCAACGAGAAAAACAAAGTTTTAAAAGAAAAAAATGCGTCGCTTGCAAGAGATATTGAATGTTATAAAATTCAACTTTCAAATCAGGAAGACAAAATTAAAAATGCAAAAAGTTTTGAAAAAGCTTTTCAAGATTCTTACAATAAAGAACAAGATCTTCAACGCAAAATGCAAGATTTAATTGAGTCAAACGGAAAGTTGATTTCGAAACTCGAAAGTGAAAAGTGTGAATTGAAAATGCAAGTTGAACGTCTTCAAACAGTTCTTTCAAAAACAGAAACAAAATTGTCAAATTGCAAAAAGGAGTTTTGTGAACATAAAATACGAAAAAGGAAGTATATAGATGACTTACTCGGTGATATTGTTGATCTTGAAAAACAACTCAAAGAATTTCGTCACATTGTTTACAAACACGGGAACTCTGTCACAACAATTCAGAAATTTGCTTTAAAACCGAGACCCGATAAAGGATTTGCACTTTGCGATTTCAAATCAATGTTTCTTCACACAGCATTTAAAGAAAATCCTATGATTTACAGTATAGATCACATGTTTGATAATAAAATTGTACGTGCTGTTGTTTTTGATACTGAGGAAGAAGAAGAACTTGAAGACGAGAGTCAATCAAAAATGAGTTATGTTCAATATTGGACACCATATGACTATTCAAAAGCTCCACCTCTTTCTAAATCTTTTGTTACTCAAAAGGAATTACCTGAGAAATCATGGTTTGTCGAAGAGTCATATGTTTCATCCTCTAATGCGGCCCCTGTCCAAACTGTAGCACAAATAAATGGTCCTTTACCATCATCCGGTGAACTTACACCTTTACCAAAAAGTTGTCGTGTCTTAAACTATTACAAAACTTTTATGGAAGACATCGAAATTTTGGAGGAAACAATTGCACGCAATTCTGAAATAAAAGTTGAAACTTTTCAATCCGCTTACGAGCGAGAAAAAAGAGATATTTTTCAAAAACAAATGCTGCCAATTGTCAAACACCTCCATCTTTGTGCTACACGTTAGGATCAGGAACTTCAAAACGAGGTCAAAAATATGATAAACGTTTTCAACTCAACTGAAAATGAAATTTTGGCTCAAAAGCAAAGAAATCGAGTTTTAAAAAATGATGCTGATCGACTCTTGGAACAAGTTCTCAATGCTGATATTTTGTCTGTTATCATGAATGATCTCTATAAATCTAGTACTTCTATGCTTATGGATGATCTTTGTGTTGATAATAACTTGTTGAATGAGGAAATTGAGACACTCAAACATGAAAAATGATAAGTTGAGAATTACAAATGATGATGTGACAAAACAGTTCTCAAAAGAAATTTGTCTACTCAAACAGAGGATTGAATGGTGTCAAGCTCAAAGTCTTGAACGGGAATTGAAACTTCAAAATCAAAATATTTCAAACTCTTGTCAACTTTGCAAAAACAATGAGTCTTTCAAAAGTTTGTGTCTCAAATACGAGCAAGAAATTGCGGATTTAAAAATTGAAAATGAAGCATTTCTACAAAACTACAAGACATCAAATATTGCAATGGTATACTTGAGTCAAATATTCAGGATAAGAATCACATCATCATTGATTTGAAAGAGAAAATTAAGATACTTCAAAAAGGAAAGTTTGTTGACACCACGGTGATAGCACCAGGAATGTATCAATTAGACAAAACTGATAAAGGAAATGTTGTTCAAAACACTAATGTTGATAACTTCACTTCTACAGGACTAGTCTCCACTAGTAGCGTTAGCAGACCTAAGCGAAAAAGTAAAAAGAAGAATAGGCTCTGGCAACGTAAAAGAGGATCACTAGAAGCTCAAGAAGTAGAAGATCAACTTAGGAATTTGAATAAAACTGATGTTGCATCAGATTTAGATTCTAATCTGGCAAATTGTAATCAAAATCTAAATGTAACGAATGATGAACCTTTGAATGTTTTGAATATTAATGCATCTTGTGTGTTTTGTCGTAAAAGTGTATCATTTGGTGATCATACAAAATGTATTGCTAATTCTCTACTTAATCGTCATAAGAAACGTAGGACACACATTCCTCTTAGGCCCACTACTGCCTCTAAGTCTATCTTAGGAAAGCCGCCTTCTACGGTTTCTAATAAAGTTGATGTTACCCCCATAAGTGCAGAGAACAAATCTAGGACTTAGCCAACCACTAGTGAATTCACCATTAAGAAAGCTCGAACTAGTTGGAATTGGCAACGTTGGTTACAACACAAACCAGACTTTAAATGGATTCCTAAATTGTTGTATACATGTGCTTCTAACCAACAGGAACCCGCAGTTTCTTTGGGTTCCACCCTTACTTCTGTTCAATCCGTGTCTTCTTCTTGTGATGCAGGTGGTGCAGATTGTTCTCTGGATTGTTGATAGCGGATGCACCCGACATATGACAGGCAATCTCAAACTGTTGCAAAACTTTGTCTCAAAGTTCATTGGTACAGTCAGATTCGGGAATGATCATTACGCTTTAATCATGGGTTATGGTGACTATGTCAGTGGGAACATTGAAATCAGTCGTGTTTATTATGTGGAAGGCCTTGGACACAACCTTTTCTCTGTTGGTCAGTTTTGTGATGGGGATCTAGAAGTCGCATTTCGTGAGAAAACCTGTTTCGTTCGTGACTTACAGGGAAACGATCTCATGTCTGGCTCACGTGGTTCTAACCTTTATACAATATCAATGTCAGATATGATTGCTACTTCTTCGATATGTCTTCTCTCCAAAGCAGAATCGACTAAATCTTGGTTATGGCACAAACGTCTTTCGCACTTGAATTTCAAAACTATGACTGACCTTGCTCGTTATAAACTTGTTGATGGATTTCCAAGATTCCGCTTTACTAAAGATCACTTATGTCTAGCCCGTGAACAAGGAAAAAGTACTCGTGCTCATTTTCCTTCAAAACCTGAGCACAGTACGAATCATGTTTTACAATTGTTACATATGGATTTGTGTGGCCCGATGCGTGTTCAAAGTATCAACGGTAAACGCTATATTCTTGTAATTGTGGATGATTATTCCAGATGGACTTGGGTTTATTTTCTACGAAGTAAAGATCAGGCTCCTTCAATGATCATCACCTTTCTCACTAAAATTCAAGTTCAACTACGCAATACGGTACGAATAGTTAGAACTGACAATGGAACTGAATTTAAGAATCAGACACTGCGGTCATACTTCGAGAAAGTGGGAATTGAATATCAAACATCTATTCCTAGAAGCCCAGAACAGAATGGAGTTGTTGAAAGACGCAACAGGACATTAGTGGAAGCTGCTAGAACTATGTTGATTAATGCTCAATTACCAGATTACTTGTGGGCGGAAGCTGTTTCAACTGCATGTTATACCCAAAACCGTTGCATGATCACAAAACGCCATCGCAAAACACCTTATCAAATTGTTCACAAAAGGAAACCGAACATCGATTACTTTCATGTATTTGGAGCACTTTGTTATCCGAAAAATGATCGCGATGATTTAGGTAAACTTAAAGCAAAGGCTGACATTGGAGTGTTCGTTGGATACTATGAAAATTCCAAAGGTTTTCGGATATGGAATTGTCGTACAAGAGAAATTCAAGAAACCATTCACGCTAATTTTGATGAACTCACACAAATGGCTTCTGAGCAACACAGCTTAGGACCCGAATTCAACCGTCTTAACTCTCCGGCATCTTCGACTGAATCATTGCCACTCAACCGCAAAGAATTAGAAACCTTGTTTGCTCCACTATTTGATGACACAATTGAATACCGTCCTACTGAGGTCTCACCTAATTCCGCTGCTCATCCTGATAACATTCCAGTACCAGACTCACCTCAACAAACAACTACAAGTGTTGAGAGAGACGGTCCTCCAATTGTATCACCATCTACAGCAGAACAAACTGGTTCTAACTCCCGCCATTCAGCTGAAGATCCAACACCACAATCAGTTCCACAACCCGCAGAGCATGATCCTGATGCGTTCTTTAACCCGTTTGCACCGGCTCCTACAGTTCCTGATATAGCTGAGTCGTCAACACGCAATTTGGATCCTGCTAACATGTGTGATACCTATCAACTACACCCTTCAACACACAAATGGACTCGAGACCATCCACTAGTTCATATTATTGGCCATCCAGATGCACCTGTAATGACAAGACAACGACTTCACACTGATGGAGAAACTTGTATCTATGCACTCACAGTTTGTCACGAAGAACCTAAGAACATTAAAGAAGCAATGACTTATGACAACTGGATTGAATCTATGCAAGAGGAATTTCAGCAATTCATAAGATTAGAAGTTTGGGAATTAGTTGAAAGACCCGACGGAGTCTTTGTCATCGGGTTAAAATGGATCTGGAAGAATAAGCTTGATGCTGAAGGAACTGTCATACGCAACAAATCACGCCTGGTAGCGAAAGGATACTCCCAACTAGAAGGACTTGATTTTGCTGAATCCTTTGCTCCAGTGGCTAGACATGAAGCTGTTCGGATCTTTTTGACCTATGCTGCACACAGGAACATGGTGGTTTACCAAATGGATGTCAAAACAACATTTCTTAATGGAGAACTCCGTGAAGAAGTTTATGTTAGCCAACCAGACGGCTTCGTTGATCCTGAGCGTCCTAATCATGTTTACCGACTCAAAAAGGCACTCTATGGACTTAAACAAGCCCCACGGGCGTGGTATGACAAACTATCCACTTTCTTGCTGGCCAATAAATTTTCTAAAGGATCGGTGGATCCAACACTATTTACAAAAACCTACGGGGAAGACTTACTTGTTGTTCAAATATATGTCGACGACATTATTTTTGCCTCAACAAAAAGAAGTTACTCTAATGATTTTGCAAAATTAATGAAAGATAATTTTGAAATGTCCATGATGGGTGAACTTTCGTTCTTTCTAGGACTACAAGTTCATCAATCACCCCGTGGAATTTTTATAAATCAGTCCAAATATGCTCTTGAAATTTTAAAGAAACATGGAATGATGTCTTGTGATACTTATAATACACCAATGGGCTATACCACAAAACTAGATGCTGATTTACATGGGACTCCTGTTGACCCTACCAAATACCGAAGTATGATTGGGTCACTCATGTATCTCACAGCTAGTAGACCTGATATAGTATTTGCTGTCTACATGTGCTCTCGTTATCAGTCCAAACCAACTGAAAAACACCTCAGTGAGGTCAAGAGAATCCTTCGATACATAAAGGGAACCATTAACTTGGGAATCTGGTATCCGAAGGATTCTGGTTTTGAACTAATTGCTTTTTCAAATGCTGACCATGCAGGATGTTTAGACACACGCAAAAGTACATCTGGTGGATTACAATTTCTCAGAGACAAACTTGTGTCATGGCAATCTAAGAAGCAGGACTGCACATCACTGTCGTCTAAAGAATCTGAATACGTAGCCATGTCTGCTTGTTGTGCTCAAGTCATTTGGATGAGATCACAACTTAAGGATTATGGCTACCTATTCAACAAGATTCCTATCTACTGTGATTCCAAAAGTGCAATTGCTATCTCCTGCAACACAGTACATCATTGCAAATCCAAACACATCGATCTCCGATATCACTTCATCAAAGAGCATGTGGAAAAGGGTACCGTTGAACTTTATTTTATTGGGACTGAGTACCAATTGGCGGACTTACTTACCAAATCCTTGGCACCATCAAGGTTTGCTAGTCTAGTTCACCAAATTGGTATGCGATGTTTGACTCCAGAAGATCTGGAAAAGTTTTTAAAACACAATTGATCGTCAAACATCATAACTATCCTTTGTATATATTTTTTTCAAAAACAAAATACAAAAATAGAAAACCAATCAAAAACACAAAAAGATTTTTGGTTCTTCTTTCACTCTTTAAAAAAAAAAAAAAAAATGCAAGTATAAACCATATCTTCCAACACTATTTTATAAAATGTCTTCAATTATTTAAAACAAGTGTTGAGGGGGAGGAAAAGTAATTTTTCAAATTTCTCAAAAATATATTAACTTTTATACTTGCATTTTACCAAAAATAAATACGTTTTATCAAAAGTGTTGATTCAAAAAGTGTTTCGGGTTACTCTCCTTGACCAATATAATAAATTTTTCAGTATTTTTTGGACTACTGTCTAAGGTCGAGGGGGAGTACCACAAGTTGTTCTTATCATATCTTGGTGTTAATTAACGAAAGTTATATGTGATAAAGTGTTTAGGAATTAAGAATAAATGTAAGTTAAGGTTAAGGGACCAATTGTGTCAATACATGAATCTTATTTTTAACCTTTGGTCAAAACCAAACCTTGACCAAGCATTTACTCCCACCTGCAAAAGTAATAACTTTTTCACCTACACGATCAACGACTCACAATCATTTGAATAATCCGTGCATCAATCTTCAAATCTGTAAGTGTAAACATGTTTTGATCATTATTTCAAACAAGGGTTTTTAATTTCATAACAATCCAACGGTTCAATTTGTGTCAATCGATTAATTATTCTTAGAGTTGTGCGTAAATTTAGAACCCAGAAATTGTTGATGTTATGATTAAAATAGTTGTTGGGAAATGGTCTAAGGGTGATTACAAACATGTATTCATACTCTAATTGCACCCAGAAACCCCAAATCGCCTTATTTGATTTTAGGGTTCATACGTGTTCTTTAGGGATTTTTTATTCTGAGTGTTATTGTGTCAATTGATGATGGGGATTGTGTTCTTGTATGCCTAGGATCATGCTACTATGGTTTAATTGTTTCAGAAACGTGTAATTGATCAAGAATCATAGGTTTAGGGTTCATACGCACTAGCAGTAATGATATTTTGTTTTTGTGGTCAATTAGTGTTATAACTTGGACCATATGCTCCTTAGGGTGTAAGAAACACTTGCCCTATGCTTAGTACAACCCAGAATCATGTTTGCTTGTGATTATGATTGTGTGTTCATACGGTTCTACGCGTATCTCATATAAATGCATGTTTACGCATAAAAATGGGTATTAAGTGTGTTAAATTGAGTATTGATCAGTGGTTGTGTGTTTTACACTTTTAGGAATCAAACAACTATAATTACGCAAGGTGATTTTCTGGAAAACAGCATGTTTACGCGCAAATCGTTCATCCTACGCGTAAGATTGAATCTTACGCGTAAGATTCGACACGTGGACAAACTTTGTCTTGGATAAGACAAGGTTTACGCTTAAATAAGAATTCTTACGCATAAGTTTGACCTTACGCACAAGTCTTGAACTTACGCATAAGTCATAACCTACACATAAGTTATACCTTACGCTTAAGGGTAATCCTTTGCATAAGTTCAATTCCTACGCCTAAGATTTATCTTACGCGTAAGATTGACCCTACGCTTAAGATTCACCTTACGCGTAACTTATAAGTTTACGCGTAGACTTTGCACTTACGCCTAAATTCATTTCTTACGCTTATGTCATGTTACGCGTAGATTCTTCATGTTACGCGTAAACTTGTCCAAATCAAGAATTTTTCTAAGTGTTGTAAAATTTACAAAGTGTAACTTCTTGTAATGATAAAATTGTGTTGTAACTTAATTGTTAGAAGTTTCTACCTTGTGATAAAACACAAGTTTGTCATATATCAACAGTTTTCACACACACAAACACCCACTGATCAATGTATAATATGCAAATCAAGTAATTTGATGTCTTTGCTAACAATGTAAACCATTGCCATGTTTGTATTTGTTTGTGATCAATTCAGATGGCAGAACACAATGACGTTCCATACGGACCAGAACCCGAACCTAAGCTTTCATGGGAAGAGACATTCCCAGATGATTACACCAGGAAGATTGGAAAGAACAACCTCCGTATCAACTTCAACAAAATGACTTGCAACGAGTCCTCATGTATTGTTGCAGTGGATGCTCTTCTATATCACCCCAACAAGTTGTTGTTCACCAAGTCTGCCTTAGTCTCCTGCTTCTACATCCACCAGTTTTGGCATACACTTCAGCTAGATCTTGGGGAGGCTTCCTTCACCTGTATGCTTCATATCCGTCAGGTCACTGTGGACATTGATATGCTCAGGAATGTACTTAGATTACCAGAACTCGGCCCAGATGAAGTATATGATCAAGTTCCCACCGAAGAAGAGCTGATAGCATGGTTACGGGATATTGGGTATGGCGAATCAGAAGAAGTTATTACAAGACATTCTAGGGTCAACATTAGATACCTTCCACAACCATGGAGAACCCTATACATTCTGATTGCCAAGTCCTTATCTGGCAGAGATTCTGGCCACGAACACCCAAAGCTCCCACACCTCAAACTATTCTGGGCAGTGGCTAATGTGAAGAAAGTTGATTATGCCAGCATCATTTGGGAAGACCTTGTGTGGCACATTCAACACAAGACAACCAACATTCCATTCGTCCGCTTCACAAAACTACTCATCGAAAGCTTCCTTCGTGAGTATGACAATATCCCACAGAGACTTGATGACGAAGATAAGCACACGTTCAGAAATGAAGATACTCTCAGAGTCATCAAGAGACTTGATACCAGCACACGCAAGCAAGGAAAGAAACTTCCCGATTGTCTATTGAATGCCAAAGTGAAGGTTAAGCTCTTAAGGATGACAAAGTTGGTTTCCTTGACGAAGTTGTTCTACCCTCCTGCATGCAAAAGAAGGGAAAGAAAATCAGTAAGACTAGGAGCTCAGGCAGTTCCACTCAGTCTAAGTAGAAGAAGGGTACTCTCAAGAGAAGGACTCCTGCCAAGAAGCCCGCATCCATTCCTAAACCTGGGTGGTTTCCCTCACCACAATCTCCTCCAAAACAGTCTGACTCTGAACAAACCGAATCCGACAAAGGTCCGGTTTACAGGGAGGCATTTGCCAATATCACCGAGGATGTCAACCTTGATGACATTGATGACAAAGACTTGACCTTCGAAGATTGGAATAATGACATTGATGAGTTTGCTGACAATGCCGTATATCCATCATACCTTAATCAAAGACCATTCACTGAAGCTCAGACAATTTTGGAAGAAGAAAGGATTAGGAGAGAGAAGATGAAAGAACCAATGACTGCTGAACAAGAGTCTGTAGGCCTTTCAGTCGAAGAAGAAAATGAAAGGGCTCTCAATCTGGGTCTCCTCCACAGCCGAATTGATGCATTCAATGCTGATCTACCTCCACCTCCAGTGTTCTCTCAAACCACCGAAGCTGGCGAATCAAGCAGCATTCCTGAGCCTACCACAGGGATCAACACAGACTTGGTCGTTTACGACAATCCCTTGGTATCTCCCACAGATATTGAAATGACTAATGCTACAGCAATGGGGGAAGAAGAAGAGGAAGATCCCATGGATACTGATGCTCCAAGGTTGATGACTATGGAAGAAATGGAGCTCAGAGAAAGGGCTTAGGAAGAGGAATTGAAGAGAAAACAGGAAGCTGAAGAGGCCAGGCTTGAGGAGCTTGCCCAAGCAAAACTGGAAGAAGCTATCCGTATGGAGGAAAGCAGGAAAGCTGAAGAAGCAGCCAAGCTGGCTGAAGAAAAGTTGAAAAGAGAAGAAGAAGCCAAGCTTGCTGAAGAACTAAGGCTTAAGGCCGAAGCTGAAAGACTGGCTGATGAACAAAGGTTAGAAGAAGAAGCAGCCAAAGCAAAGAAAGTTGATCAACCGGAACCACAGAAAGGAGATGACAAAGACCTTACCACCATCATTGAATCCTCACAGTCATCACCTCCTGCATCCGAATCAACACACGACAAATCAATCAAGAAACCAAGCACCAAAGCCTCTGCTGCATCAAAGTTACTTAAGTCAGCATTCAAAAGAGTACATGAAAAGAGGAAAAACAGACTGGAAGATCAGGTTGCTACATTAGTAACCCAAGTTGCTGAATTGACAAAGCTGAACTCGAACGTCCAAGAGTTGCAAGACAAAGTTGACACTTTCTTAGCTAAAGACGTACAGGAGAACTTGGAAGCCACATTAGCAGCTCAAGCACAAGAGTACATGGCACAACACTTAGTTGCTGAGTTGAAAGATCTGCTGGCACCCATGAGAGATGAACTCACCAAGTTCGCAGAGCAAGCTGTCAAGAAAGTAATCCGATCGACAACATTTACTCTTCGAGCTGACAAGTCTACTGCTCCACTACCAGGGCTATCTTTGGATGAATTGGAAGCTCAACTCTTAGACAAGCTGGCAAGCAAGTTCACCTTGACTCCTGAAGAAGCCAAAGTCCTGGAAGCATTGAAAGACAAGATGAACAAAGAAACTTGCAGCACAGAGGCCGATAAACTGAAGCGTCAAAGAGATGATGAAGACAGGGATCCTAATTCTCAGGCAAAGAAACAGAAACAAGCCGAAGGACCCTCATCTCAATCTAAAACACCGGTCATCCCTCCAACAACAACAACCTCCTCACAACAACCGAAGGCATCAGGTTCTGCTCCCAAGGCACACAACCACTTTGAATACACCGGTGGTGACAAGATTCCTCAACCCGATGAAGTTCCAGAACCGTCCCCTAAGAAGAAGAAGAAAGATAGAAAAGGAAAGCATCATCAATCCAAACCGGATACCTCACCAAAAGGCACAGAACCAAAGAAACCGAAAACCGTCCTTAAATGGCTAGACCATGACGATAGTGCTGAATATTCCTGGTTTGAGAAGATGATCAATTCGCAACCACCTCTTGGAGACAATCATGAACCTCAAGATGGTCGAACGGTGGAATACGCTCAATTGATTCAGCAAAAGTTTAAGATGAAAAAGATGAATAAGAAAGAGCTGCGAAGAATCAAGAATGATGCTTTCAATCTTCTGAAAGATCGGTCTGCTAACTCAATCGAACTTGAGTATCATCTGGAAAATATTGCTCGAGCTATGTCAAGCAATATTGACTGGATCAACCCTGAATCTTATGTCGATCCAGTCACAAAGAAAACCGCACCCTACATTACTGACTGGTCCAAACCGCTACCGATGATTGGGAAGCCTAAGGAACCAAAGATCCCGTATAAGTTCTTCTTCAACACAGACTTGGAATTTCTGAAACTTGGCAGCAAGATTGAGAAGTACGTTACCTCACTCGCCTTTCTCCCTGCAGCTCGATATCTCAACAATGCCATCGAAGAAGAAGCTTCAGCATTATTCGTTGACAAAATTGTTGAATATGACCGGAATGCACTTTACGGCATACATCATTGGCCAGACAACCGGGCACAGTACTATCGAAGCAGCAGACTCAATCAGACAATGGGCGATGTGACAAGTGATTTGAAGATAGTCTCGATTCAGTTTATTTCGACTGTCACTCACTTTGGGTACCCCTTCCTCAACAAAATCACATTGAAAAGATTTGATGAAAAGGAGTACGATATTTCCGAGTCAGACTTTCCACGACTACTTCTCAATGACATCGAAGACATGTACCTGCTCAAAGTTCAAGGAAAACTCTGTGGCTTACCTAAAGAGATGCAGCTTGCTTTTATCCAAGCTCTCCTAATCTTCATTAGGCAGATAGTCATCAGAGAAAGAGTATAAGATCTTCAATTGGGAGTGGAAAGTTACCAGAAGAAGCTCAATCTCACCAAACCCAACATGTTCGACATCCCCGACCTTCCAAAACTACCTCAATACACCTTGATCAGGCAACCATTTGGGTTCACCTACCGCAACATAAACGGTCGCAACTGCTTCATGGCTTACGACGAAATACATAAGTTCTGTGATGAAACCTTGAAGTTCGTCAGAGATGGAATCAAAAGCAGATTGGATGACATTGCTCTGGGTAAATCTAAAAGGTGGAAAACCAATGAGGCCAGGGATGCTCGCAGATTCATCTTAAGGATTGAGAACAGATTGAAGCGCAGGGATCAGTTTCGAAGGTTGGAAAGTTATGTGGGAGGCAGACAGAAGTTTCCGGTGTTGACATTTCAGAGACCTGATTGGTAGAAAATTGTAAGATTTTGATTTGATTTGTCAAATATATACTTCATAATGGCTTGTGCACGCATTACAGTGCACAACCCGAACTTGTAAAGAAAGGACCCTGAGGTACGCATCAGTGCCTCAATCCTAAATATAAGGAGCGAAGGCTTCTTACTTTTGAGTAGAATTAATCAAACATTTATGATTTTTCATAATTCTACTCAAAAGGACAAGTATTTCACCTCAATAAGACCTAATCACTTGTTGAGGGGGAGCACTTGTCAAAACAAAAATACTTTGCTCAAAATCAAAAGTTCTTGGTGAATCTCCCCGTAAGACTCAAAAGGCATATTTTAATCTAAAAGATTGTCAAAAACATCATTTTATATGCTATTTTTGAGGGGGAGAAAATGAAAAAAAAATGATTAAAATATACGAAGTCAAAGCTTAAAAGTTGTATCATGTGCGAGCTAGACTCAGTATTGACCCAGGAATTGACGAGACAATAAAATTTAGTAATATCGAAAGGACTTATCCTCGACGGGTAATAACATCAAGTTAGTTACTAGAGCTAGTTGTCACCTAAAAGCTGACAATGAATCTCTTTAACTAACCACGTAAGCGTGTCTCGAAAAGGATATGTCTTAGTAGAAATGTACCATCTCGAGAAACTTTTTGTGGACTTGACCAGGCCGGGTAATAACTTCAAGCTAGTCTAACTAGTGATGTAAGCGTGTCTTGAATCGGTCTTGTTCACGGAAAGTGGATCAATTCAAAAGTGCTTGCTCCTCCCGCATGTGCAAATTTATTAAATACTTATGAGCACATATGCAGGGGGAGCCCTTCAAAAGTGTACACAAAACTCTCAAAGTGTTAACCAAAATTATTTATCACAAACACTTTGAGAGATTTTCAATCAAAGGTTTCTTGGCTACTGTCGGAGTTATAAGGTGATTAAGATAGGAATATCCGTCCTATGATCCGCCAGAGCCGGAGGGATCTACCCAAGGACATCTCCCATAGTTAGAATTAGAAGTCCTTAGGTATGATACGAAAAAGGAGAAAAGAATGAAATGGAAAGAAGGAGTTGAAGAATTAAAAAGAAAAGTAAAGAAAAGGGTGAAAAGAAATAGCCCTCCATATGTTCAACCTTAGGGCAGACACCGGGTTCAATACATATGCTACTGGTTGTTGCAAAAGACAACACCGGTATTGAAGACAAAGTTGTCATGGACCCAGTGATGCAATGCACTAAACCTTCTTAACCACTCAAGTTCTCTTAAAAGAACTTGTTTCATTCTCACGAGGAACCAGCGTAACCTATCGACCTATCTCTTAGAGACGGTTGATATTGAAGCAGGAGACCCCTCCCTAGTCTCCGCATAGGAAACCTAGGTATGCACTTATAGAGTCTAGAGCCTTGAGATACATCAAAGATCTCTTAGGAACACTTAGTATTTCTACAACTGGTGTTCTACATCAATGGGCATCAGTTGTAAACTATCGAGTCCTTCGCAGATCTTAGCAATCTGCCGAGAACGTTTATGAGAGGATTACATAAGTATTTCTCAATGATTGAACGAAAATCCTGCCAGGGTCAACATCTAACAGCCCTGACAGCAGGACACTTCGGTAACCTCTTAAGGGTTACGCTTAGTGTTTGCGGTGGTTCCATAGCGGTCTACAGTCGTGGAGTGATCCCCAGCGACTCACCCAGTCATTGAGCTACTTAGTAGGTCTCGTAAGCTCCTTCGGGAGTATCTGATATGGGAACGGCCAGGATAAGGATTAGAGGGAGTCTTCACAATATGCTGTTGATGAACTCTAATTCCTTATCCGTAAGTACCGGTTGTTTTATTGCTAACTGTTTACTCGCAGGTACCTCACTTCCATGATGGTAGAATCCAACATGCTCATACATACATCTTGAAGTCAAAGAAAGCTCCCCCAAAGATCTTAACACCTCAAAGTTCAAAGAATGATTCTACGACAATAAAGAAGAATCTACAAAGTTTAAAGACTAAAGATCTCATAGTATGAAAAGGAACTTCGTGCATGTCAAATTCCGAAGATGTATGAGTATGTTGGAATGGCGGATAACCACCATAGACGCTGGAGTGACGAACGGCAGACTACTTCATGACACAATCACTACATCATCATCAAAGAACAAAGACAAAGAGCAAAGTACATTCATTATCATTCAACCATTTTGAAGACGTCTAGAGTTTTACATGTCACAAGTCAACAACAAAGATGAAGACGTCAAGCAACCGTGATGACCGACCCTTAGGGGGAGATTGTTGGGATCATACTTTTGTATTTTAGTCAAGTCTCAGTCATTACCTTTTGTAATAGGTTGCTTAATTATTTATTCTACTTAGTTTATGTTACTAGGCTTTAGAATGTAAGTCCATGGGCCTTAAAGCCCACGTCCAAAAGAAAGGAGGGAGGAAGGGAGTGTTGCCCTACTCCTCCTCCTATAAATACAAGCTTATGTAACATTTCTTATTGTTGGTTATTTGATTATCTTAAGGAAACTCTTGCTCTTTCACTTTTCATATTGTCTCATAATCAACCATCTCTCATTCTCATCTTATTTCTTTCTACATCATACTTGTGTTTGCATAAATGGTGACCTAACATTTATTTTTTCAGATTTTTCTGAGCACTTTTTTGTTTTTGTTATTATGAGTCGTACCACGATATTAAGAATATTATGAGTTCTACTGTGATATTAACGATATTTACTTAAAAAGTTACTTTGATATTTGTAAAAAAACTTAATATCACTGTTTTTTTATTGCGATATTAAGAAAAGTTACGGTCATATTAAGAAAATTAACTTTGATATTAAGAAAGCATGATAACTATGGTGATATTAATGATATTATGTGTAAAACCCATAAACTTTTGAACATCTGAAATACCCAAATTACCCTCAATTTTAAACTTATGTAAAAGACGAATAATAAACTCAAAGCGTTGAAATGTATTTGAATCTCAGTAATCAAAAACCGTAATACGCAAACGATATACGTTTATATAATTCGTGAACTTATAATAAATAAAAACGTAACATTTGAAATCCGAAAACTATATAACACATAAAACATGTCATGTGGGCCGACTCCTCTAAGTTGTGTACAAACGTATGGGGCTCAAAGAAACATCTAAGTTCGTGATTGAAATTAACATTAACTTGGTCTCTAATTAATCCCTAATTTTCAGCTAGTTACCATTTTTGCGCCTCCCCATTTCTTTCAGCCGAAGATTACCTTTCCACCTCATTTTTTTTCCTAGTCAACTACCACACAAAAGAAATAACAAAACCTAAAAATCCTAATAACTAAATGGCGGCATAACTTCTTCTTTGAACCGAGTATCACAAAAAAAAAAAAAAAAAAAAAAAAAAAAAAAAAAAAAAAAAAAAATTCTATTAACCCTAAACTAAACAACCCAAGCGGCGGCTATCTTTCTTTTCCTCCATTTTTGTTCGACGAAGGAAAGTGCTAGGGAGGGTCTCGTTGATGGTTTCTGCTGGTGTTGGTCGTGGCTCACATCTGATTCGATAAAGGCTTGGGTCGCGGTAAAGATTAAGGCCTGGTTGTGGAGTGTGGGTTCGACTCGGTCTTTGTCTCTTCTTCCTTTTGATCACGCTTCTAGGGTAAAGATATCAAACCTTGTTCGATTCTCCTCTTGTCATTAACATGTCATCTTAATCATTAATATGAATCGGCTAAGTATGCATGCTTGTTTTCGATCAGAAAAACCCGCATAAAATCACAAATATATATGCTCTAGCTCACAAGAATCGGTTTAAATATGTATATGTGTATGCGATATATACCTTGCATGAAATAATAAAGTTGTCTCATATGATAACAAATCGAATCTTTAAACTAAAATGAGATTTGGCTAAGAATGCATGCATGATAAAACTTGAGTTTAACCTATTGAAAAGAAAGAACAGAATGCATGTTTATTTGAATATATATTAGGGTGTGTCGAGCATGACTGTAAAACTGACATGGAAATGATATATAAAACGTGTATCTGAGTGTGTAAATCAGAAACCAAAAAGAGTGGAACATAAAGGTTCGTTCGGTCTCGTTATTTTCCTGTGAAGTCGTACTTTATTAAATATGTATTTATACATACTGTATACGTGATAGGAAGGGATGAAGGGTATGCATGTGTCATAAAGTGACTAAAAATTTAGCATGATCATCTAGTTATATATCTACCTTATAGACCCTAAACTTTGCTATAATAGCACTTTTAACCCCAAACTATCATGAATTGTCATAATTAACCCTAATATATTAATACCTATCATTTTGAGTAATTTAACTTAATTAATTATTAATTGTAATCATAGATGATTAATCTTACTAAATTTGGAAACTTACTAAATATGAAAACTTACTAACTTGGGAAACCTGCTTAAAATTGGAAGTTATTTAAGATGATTAAGTTACTTAAAATATGAAAATTACTGTATTTGGCAAGTTACTAAAAATGGAAAGCCGACTAAAATAAGTAATATGATTTAAAATAATTATTAATAATAAGCCGATCATAAATTCGTATAGATTCGCTGAAGAATGAGTAACCTCCGATCTTTATGATGTGTTTGCACTTGCGGTTTAAGGTATGGATATTCTAACCTTTCATTAAGGTTTCTTATGACTCATGATCCGTTCCATTGCCACTATTATGATTTTTGATCTTTATACGCCTGATATCCTTGGTTCATTTGATAGTATGATTTCGTATGAAGACCCTTATAAAAATATAACCTGATGACTTTTGAGAAAACTATTTTTGAAATGATTTATGTGATTACGATACGATGCCGGTTTTATATGAAGGTTTTATGAATTTTATGAAATGTGTTTTAAAAGGAATACTTTTACGATAAAAAGGTTTTAAATAATTTTCTAAAGTCCTTAATATGTTTTATTTTCTAAGATTTCTCATGACTTTCTTTAACATCTTTCGATTATTTAAATTCAAATTTTGAACATTTGCTATGAACCCTTTTGCTATTATGCACCTATGATTTGAACCTCATGATATGAATCTTTGATTTCGACCATCGACTTGAACCATTGCTATAATTCCTTTGTATGATCCATATTTCATCTATCCATTTTTGTCATGATTTGCTTGATATTTGTTGCATGCTATAGTTCTTATTCTTATAGCATTTCTATGCTCTATTTGTTGCCCATTATTCGATTAATATTTAGTCAGTCATGGGGAGTCCATGGCCTTGCCACTGATGCACCAGTGGTATTGACACTATCTGTGGAGGTGGGTTTTAGTCCACAGCGTTCCCTGTAAGCTAGCTATTCAGGCCTATATTTATTATTGTATATGTTTACTTAGCATAGAGCTTTGTGCATATATATTTGTTTTTGCAAGGAGCGTATGGATGCATCCTAGGTACTTTGTTTCGTTTTAAATTTGGTGAATGGGTATGTGTGTGCAATACACTCCATCTCACATTTGGTACATCGAGCTAGCTATTCTATGTACAATTTGATATATGATTATTGGGCATTCCTGTTACTTCTACTATATATGTGATCCTTGTTGTTCTAACTTTTTTTTATTGTTATTGACTTATGCTTTGCTTAGTTCATTTGCTTACACTTGATTCGTTCCATTTTTTTGATTCATTTGATATTCCTTATACGTATTCCCTTTGATAGTGTTTTGTTGATTCTATCATATGTTCCATATTCTTTAATATTCGTCTCAACAGGTTTGCTTGGATTCATTTCGGATTCACTTTCCTTTCCCTTTTGTTATTAACTTTTGTTTGTTTATATCTGTTCACTGGGCTTTTTAAGCTCAGCTGCATTTCTTTTCCTGCGGCAGGTTTCAGAAGGAAGCTGGGTTGGGAGAAGGGTGCTTAGGAGCTCTTAGTGGACTACACCGTTGATAGCTTCCGATGGATTAGAGAATAGACTTAGAGATTCCCTTTTGGTTCTTAGTTTGTAATTGGTTTGGAAGTTGTAATGTTTAGAATTAGTCCTTTATCTTTTATTTAAAACTGTTTTGTGAACCTTGTGTTACTAATGTATTACGCTTGCTTATGTTTTGATTTGACCCCATAATGTTACACTTTAGCCCTTTTCGAGTTGGGGTGTTACAATTATGGTATCAGAGAACAGGCTATGACTTGTAGTACATTAAACCTTGACCTGTGAAGTTTGGTCCCTTAAGTTTCCACTGTAGGTGCTCATAAGACAACCTTTGAGAATTTGCTTTAAGATCTCCCCATAGGAACTTAAGTTATTACCAGTTAGGAATGGGTAGACTAGGACATCTATGTAAGTAGCATTGCTTCCACATCTCTCTGGTTCATGCATCTGCCCTTAGTTATGCCTTATAAGAATATTTGTTTAAGAAGTTAGAAAGTTATGCTCAACCTAAGCTTAGTAACCAAGCAAGTTTGGAATACCTCAAGAACTACATGGATACGTTACACCATTTAAGTTTCACCTTTTGATTTTGATCTCCGATTCCGATTTGTTTGATAAACGCTTTGATACCTTTCTGACCATCCCGAAGGTCATTCAACCATAATATGTTTGACACATTCCGTGAAATCATTACTTATGCTGGATATGAAATGTATCATATGATACTATTTGAATCTACATAATCCATTACTACTCCTATGAGAACTCTGGTGATTATTGACCACGGGCATAGGAATATTTGTTCCCTCCCTACGAATGATGAACTTTGTCTGCCAGTCAGTTCCTTTGGAAGGATACGATGTTAATATTATCTCAGTATGGATTTGTTAACTGAGCATGAAGATGCTGACAACTCATACTTCATACATCTCACTTGTGACAACCATACAATGTTCGTACTACCGAAGATACACACTCTACCTATCACTTGTGCTAATGTGCCAAACAAGATTCCAACACCTTGAATTGTTCGCTTATCTATCTTAACACTTTGATGAACCATTTACTTGACTCTGATATATGAACTATCCGTATGTTTTGACGACCGTATTCATCCTACGAATACGTTTACTTTCGATATGATTGATGATGAGGTCTTTTGGTTATGGATTGGCTGGCTTGTTATAAAGCTACCATAGACTACCATATTTGATATGTGACCTTTAACAATCTGCTTCACCCTACTTTTGATATGATGGCTCTCACTACTTAAATCTGTAAGATTAATGCTACTTTGGAAATGCAGACTCCGACCTCATTTGATTGTCATGTTCCTTTCGACACCTATTAGTATCCACCCTTGGAAGCTCTAGCATTAAAAGTATTCTGTTGTACGAAATTTTATGATGTCTCGGATGAACCTCTTGGTATACCCTCCTGCTTGGGAAGTAGAGTTAGCATTGAACTGATCTCAGGACGAAACCATGGCGCCATAGAAGTTGAGAGATTGAAGGAGCTGATATGATTTTGTTCACCTCAGCCTTTCTCTTTGGATGCTCCTGTTGGTATGAAGAAGAAAGAGGGAAGTATGTGGCCATTGTATTGACTATCGCGAACTTAACCGTATCACTTTCCGTAATCATTATTCATTTCCGCGTATCAATGATTGATCTCGGTCTACGTTTGAAACTTTGTTTCAGATGGTTTCATTTAGATTTGAAGGGCTGAAGAAGCAACCACTAGAACTTCTAAGAAGGGGGTTAACTAACCGAGAGTAACCTACATGAAGTATTTCAGTTTTATCCATGACGAAGAAAGAAGGTGACGTGAAGTGTATGCGAGGTCTCCCTAAGAGCGATTTAAGGTTTGGTTGTCATCTGTTACTTGTAAAGGAACAAGACGATCCCTGAAGATGCTTTTCTACTCGTTGTGATCATTATGAGCTTTAATGATGCCAATTGTATTGGCTAATATAATCATGTTTTTGCCAGTATCTGGACAAATTGTCATAGTATGACATTATGTTGTGTTCAGAGATGAAAGAGAAACAGGAAGACCATGTTCGTATTAAGTTAGAATGACCCTTTGTTCTTGAAGTGAAAATTTGATTGCCGTTCAGAGATCATAGTAGACAACACTATCATGTATCCTGTGAAGATAGAGTTCCCACAAAAGGACCAAGATTGGAGACAGTTATCAGAGTTGGAAACCTTGTAGAAAAGTAGTAGAAGATATTCGTGACAGGCGTTACCATGAGAGAAGTACTTAAAAAAAAAGGGAAACTGAGAAAGGACTCGATTATATTTTATGCAGCACGTGGAGATTACAGTTGAGAATCAAGACAACCAGACCGTAGGGGACGAGCTATTCAACACATAACCTAGAGTCGACAGCAACGGCGTTTACCTTAAAGCCTGGAAGACATTGCTTGCAAGACAAACATGGTGGCGAACATAGAAGGAGAATGAAATCAAGTTGACGAATTTAAAACTGTGCTAGAAGACCTATCAAAGACATGCAGTCTTGCTTCTCTATTCAGTTTAGTTGTACTAAGATGAATTGATAGCAGAAGCAGATTTGCGGATGAAAGGATGCATAGTGATTATGTCAGAGATTTACATTGCTACACCACAAATTTCAAGAAGAGGTGCCGAAGGCTTGAGGGACCAGACTTAAGTTTATAATTCCTTTTCACCGTATGATCAGTTGTACAAGCGTTGAAAAACTACTCGGACTTGGAAGAAGTTTTGAAATTATGTATTTGAATGGATGAATTTTGAAGCAAACATTTTTGTTTGGATGAGTTGATTTCTGTGAACGATGAAGTCATTGATGACGTAATCCACTTAAGCTTCCGTTATCCTTTGTATGATTTATGGTCTCTATTAGTAATTTTCGTTCTGTGTTCATTCTGCTATGTTAGATGATGGTTTTGTTATGAGAAATCCGACGAATTCTCCAAGACCTGATGCTTTGACGACATGCTTCATTTGATGATACTTATTAGGTTCCGTAACGTTATTTGTACGCTTTGTTTCTCTTGTTTCTCTGATTACGAATTCGTAATGATGTTTGATTCGGACCAACCCTAGGGGATAGAAGGACTGTTAGGTGGTTAAGATAAGTTGCTTATTTCACGACTTGAGATAAAGTATGATCATCATGAGGGCATATTTATATGATGCTAGTATTATGATGTCTGGCCAACGTGATAATACTTACATCATATAACGTACACTTATTGTGAGCATGGGATATTTCGAGGAGTGCCTTAGCACTATTAGAATTTTTGATATCTGATTGAGACTATCTGCATTTAGTGAGACTTTAGGTTCATTCTACCTATACGTTTACTGACCTTTGTACTTCCGATAAGAATCTTAGGTTCTGTTGTAAAACTTTCTGCCGTTTGATGTTATCGAACAATCTATTTTCTGTTTGTATGGATTCGATCCGTTACTGTGAAGGAGTACACCTATGACCTATGTTGTGCTATATGTACGTTTCACATTCGTTGAATCTGTTTCATTATGATCTCCTATGAGTTAAGATATGATATTTCAGATTTGAGGAACAAGATCAGTTTGTTTATGAGAATACCCCTGAAAGGTTATCTTGAAGACGAGACTATTTGAGAATCTTAAGAGTTAAGCATGTACATCACCCTCATATCTCCTGCTATTCGATACGATCTTATCCAATTCGTCTATTTCAATTCCGCGGACGAATATTCGTAAAATCCTATGTTTTCCTTGAATCTCTTTTGAGGGGATACAATTACTATCTGTTACTTCTGGTATATTATTCTTTGATTTGGAATTAGTACGATACGCCTTTTCTAAGGAAGCCGAAGCTATTCTTGATCGACAAGATTGAGTCATGAGAAACAATTCATCCACATTTCCGTTCACAGTCCGTTGTGTTTCCGTTTGGTTTCACTTTAATTTTCGCGGACGAATTTTTTTTTTACAAGGGAAGAATTATAAACCCATAAACTTTTAAACATTTGAAATACCCAAATTACCCTCAATTTTAAACTTATGTAAAAGACGAATAATAAACTCAAAGCGTTGAAATGTATTTGAATCTCAGTAATCTAAAACCGTAATACGCAAACTATATACATTTATATAATTCATGAACTTATAATAAATAAAAACGTAACATTTGAAATCCGAAAACTATATAACACATAAAACATGTCATGTGGGCCGACTCCTCTAAGTTGTGTACAAACGTATGGGGCTCAAAGAAACATCTAAGTTCGTGATTGAAATTAACATTAACTTGGTCTCTAATTAATCCCTAATTTTCAGCTAGTTACCATTTTTGCGCCTCCCCATTTCTTTCAGCCGAAGATTACCTTTCCACCTCATCTTTTTTCCTAGTCAACTACCACACAAAAGAAATAACAAAACCTAAAAATCCTAATAAGTAAATGGTGGCATAGCTTCTTCTTTGAACCGAGTATCACAAAAAAAAATTCTATAAATCCTAAACTAAACAACCCAAGCGGTGGCTATCTTTCTTTTCCTCCATTTTTGTTCGACGAAGGAAAGTGCTAGGGAGGGTCTCGTTGATGGTTTTTGCTGGTTTTGGTCGTGGCTCACATCTGATTTGATAAAGGCTTGGGTCGCGGTAAAGATTAAGGTCTAGTTGTGGAGTGTGGGTTCGACTCGGTCTTTGTCTCTTCTTCCTTTTGATCACGCTTCTAGGCTAAAGATATCAAACCTTGTTCGATTCTCCTCTTGTCGTTAACATGTCATCTTAATCATTAATATGAATCGGCTAGGTATGCATGCTTGTTTTCGATCAGAAAAACCCGCATAAAATCACAAATATATATGCTCTCACAAGAATCGGTTTAAATATGTATATGTGTATGCGATATATACCTTGCATGAAATAATAAAGTTGTCTCATATGATAACAAATCGAAGCTTTAAACTAAAATGAGATTTGGCTAAGAATGCATGCACGATAAAACTTGAGTTTAACCTATTGAAAGAAAGAACAGAATGCATGTTTATTTGAATATATATTAGGGTGTGTCGAGCATGACTATAAAACTGACATGGAAATGATATATAAAACGTGTATATGAGTGTGTAAATCAGAAACCAAAAAGAGTGGAACATTAAGGTTCGTTCGGTCTCGTTATTTTCCTGTGAAGTCGTACTTTATTAAATGTGTATTTATACATACTGTATACGTGATAGGAAGGGATGAAGGGTATGCATGTGTCATAAAGTCACTAAAAATTTACCATGATCATCTAGTTATTTATCTACCTTATAGACCCTAAACTTTGCTATAATAGCACTTTTAACCTAAAACTATCATGAATTGTCATGATTAACTCTAACAAGCGGGTAAACCCGCGCGATGCTGCGGGCGTGTTTTGGAATATAGTATTTGTACATTTTGTGTTTTTTGGTTTACACTGTTTGTAATAGAATTTTGTATTTTTTTTTACCTAATGTTTATAACTTTATAAGATACCCGGGCGTTGTTGCTAGAATGTTGTGTCTAAGCTAAAATTGAAATAAAACGATCGGGGAAAAAATTATTATGGACTAAATTAAAAATTAAAAAAAAAAAAAAAAAAAAATTGTTGCTACAGTAGCGGTGCTACAGTACGGACTCACACAAAACACTGTTTAGTCAACTGTAGCAAACACTGTAACTGCTACAGTGTTTGCTACAGTAAAATCCCGGGGTTTTAATATATTGTATAATATATTAATACCTATCATTTTGAGTAATTTAACTTAATTAATTTTTAATTGTAATCATAGATGATTAATCTTACTAAATTTGAAAACTTACTAAATATGAAAACTTACTAACTTGGGAAACCTGCTTAAAATAGGAAGTTATTTAAGATGATTAAGTTACTTAAAATAGGAAAATTACTGTATTTGGTAAGTTACTAAAAATGGAAAGCCGACTAAAATGAGTAATATGATTTAAAATAATTATTAATAATAAGCTGATCATAAATTCGTGTAGATTCGCTGAAGAATGAGTAACTTCCGATATTTATGATGTGTTTGCACTTGCGGTTTTAGGTATAGATATTCTAACCTTTCAGTAAGGTTTCTTATGACTCATGATCCGTTCCATTGCCACTATTATGCTTTTTGATCTTTATATGTCTGATATCCTTGGTTCATTTGATAGTATGATTTCGTATGAAGACCCTTTTAAAAATATAACCTGATGACTTTTGAGAAAAACTATTTTTGAAATGAGTTATGCGATTATGATACGAGGCCAGTTTTATATGAAGGTTTTATAAATTTTGTGAAATGTGTTTTTAAAGGAATACTTTTACGATAAAAAGGTTTTAAATAATGTTCTAAAGTCCTTAATCTGTTTTATTTTCTAAGATTTCTTATGACTTTCTTTAACATCTTTTGATTATTTAAATTCAAATTTTGAACCTTTGCTATGAACCCTTTTGCTATTATGCACCTTTGATTTGAACCTCATGATATGAATCTTTGATTTCGACCTTCTACTTGAACTATTGCTATAATTCCTTTGTATGATCCATATTTCATCGATCCATTTTTGTCATGATTTGCTTGATATTTGTTGCGTGCTATAGTTCTTATTCTTATAGCATTCCTATGCTCTATTTGTTGCCCATTATTTGATTAATTTGTAGCCAGTCATGGGGAGTCCATGTCCTTGCCACTGATGCACCAATGGTATTGACACTATCTGTGGAGGTAGGTTTTAGTCCACAGCGTTCCCTTTAAGCTAGCTATTCAGGCCTATACTTATTATTGTATATGTTTACTTAGCCTAGAGCTTTGTGCATATGTATTTGTTTTTGCAGGGAGCGTATGGATGCATCCTAGGTACTTTGTTTCGTTTTGGATTTGGTAAATGGGTATGTGTGTGCAATACACTCCATCTCACATTTGGTACATCGAGCTAGCTACTCTATGTACAATTTGATATATGATTATTGGGCATTCCTGTTACTTCTACTATATATGTGATCCTTGTTGTTCTAACTTTTTTTTTTATTGTTATTGACTTATGCTTTGCTTAGTTCATTTGCTTACACTTGATTCGTTCCATTTTCTTTTGATTCATTTGATATTCCTTATATGTATTCCCTTTGATCGTGTTCTGTTGATTCTATCATATGTTCCATATTCTTTAATATTCGTCTCAACAGGTTTGCTTGGATTCATTTCGGATTCACTTTCGTTTCCCTTTTGTTATTAGCTTTTGTTTGTTTATATCTGTTCACTGGGCTTTTTAAGCTCAGCTGCATTTCTTTTCCTGCGGCAGGTTTTAGAAGCAAGCTGGGTTGGGAGAAAGGTGCTTAGGAGCTCTTAGTGGGCTACACCGTTGATAGCTTCCGATGGATTAGAGAATAGACTTAGAGATTCCCTTTTGGTTCTTAGTTTGTAATTGGTTTGGAAGTTGTAATGTTTTGAATTAGTCCTTTATCTTTTATTTAGAACTGTTTTGTGAACCTTGTGTTACTAATGTATTACGCTTGCTTATTTTCTGATTTGACCCCATAATGTTACACTTTAACCCTTTTTCAAGTTGGGGTGTTACAATTATGGTATCAGAGAACAGGCTGCGACTTGTAGTACATTAAACCTTGACCTGTGAAGTGTGGTCCCTTAAGTTTCCACTGTAGGTGCTCATAAGACAACCTTTGAGAATTTGCTTTAAGATCTTCCCATAGGAACTTAAGTTATTACCAGTTAGGAATGGGTAGACTGGGACATCTATGTAAGTAACATTGCTTCCACATCTCTCTGGTTCATGCATCTGCCCTTAGTTATGCCTTATAAGAATATTTGTTTCAGAAGTTAGAAAGTTATGCTAAACCTATGCTTAGTAACCAAGTAAGTTTCGAATACCTCGAGAACTACATGGATACCTTACACCATTTAAGTTTCACCCTTTGATTTTGATCTCCGATTCCGATTTGTTTGATAAATGCTTTGATACATTTCTGACCATCTCGAAGGTCATTCAACCATAATATGTTTGACACATTCCATGAAATCATTACTTATGCTGGATATGAAATGTATCATCTGATACTATTTGAATCTACATAATCCATTACTACTCCTATG
Organism: Artemisia argyi; assembly: GCA_030686995.1. Lineage (NCBI taxonomy): Eukaryota > Viridiplantae > Streptophyta > Magnoliopsida > Asterales > Asteraceae > Artemisia > Artemisia argyi. The sequence goes on along the minus strand of CM060709.1, from coordinate 214,111,001 downwards.
AGAACTCTGGTGATTATTAACCACTGGCATAGGAATATTTGTTCCCTCCCTACGTATGATGAACTTTGTCTGCCAATCAGTTCCTTTGGAAGGATACGATGTTAATATTATCTCAGTATGGATTTGACCCCATAATGTTACACTTTAGCCCTTTTCGAGTTGGGGTGTTACATTATGATACGGTGATATTTATAAAACGGTGATATTATAAACCAACTGTGATACTAAGCTTTTTTTACATGTAAGATTTTTCTGAGAACTTTTTTGTTTTGTGATTATGAGTGGTACTGTGATATTATGGATATCTATGAGTCCTACTATGATACTAACGATATTTACTTAAAAAGTTACTTTGATATTAGTAAAAAAGTTAATATCATTGTTTTTTTTATTACGAAATTAAGAAAAGTTACGTTCAAATTTAAAAAATTTAACTTTGATATTAAGAATGCATGATAATTACGGTGATATTAACAATATTATGATACGGTGATATTATAAAACCAACCATGATACTAATTTTTTTTTAGTAAAAAACTTAATATCACTGTTTTTTTTATTACGATATTAAGAAAAATATTCTATGATATCAAAAAAGTTATCGTGATATTAAAATTTTTACTAAAAAAAGGTTTATGTGATATCAAAATTTGATTTTGACTTTTCTACAAAAGTCAAGATCAGATCTTGACAAAGTCAAGATCTGATCTTGACTTTTGTAAAAAAGTCAAAATTAAACTTTAATATCACAATACCTTTAACGTTGAAAATGATTTTTTTTGGAAAATTTTTTCAGCGACTCTTAATTATTTGTTATCCTTTTTATTTATTTTTTTATTTTTTTAGATTTTTTGAATATTTTTCAAGAAAAAAAACTATTGTGATATTAGCGTTTTTAAAAAAAGATGGGATATTTACGATTTTGGCACTCCGTCTTTTTCAGATGATTGAATAGATGGAGGGCTGAGATTCGTCCGTACATCCGCACTAAAATCCAAAAACGTACCTGATCCATATATATATATATATATATATATATATATATATATATATATATATATATATATATATATATATATATATATATATATATATATATATATATATATATATATATATTGCAATCTAGATAATCATTGCAACAAAAATATAAAAAGGGTGGCCAACTTTGGTTGGGGGTTGGGACACATTTGTCCCCGTTAAAAGTCACTAAACGACAAAGATTTCAGTGACCTGAACACCCGCACCAAGAAAATTCAACGCTCTTGTTTTGGTGGGGACATTTCCCCGCTAAAAATTATGAATATATTTTGATCTTTTGGTGGGGACATGTCCTCGCCAAAAGTGGGATGTTTTATTTAAAAATTATTTAAATTGTTCGGAATAAAATGCACAAGTTAAAGAGTCTGCCAGAAGAGCCTGCTAGATGATAGTTAAGTCTGCCTCTTCAGTTTTGTTGATGTTGAAGATACACTAACAATACCTTCTGGGTAAGAAGGTACTGCTATTTAAAGAAGGTCCTGCCAGTTTTAACGACAAGTTGTTATATTTTATTTAGAGATATTTAGTTGTATTATTAGTCTTTGTACAAAGTTATACGTTAAGTAGAAGTAGTACAGAAGTCTCAGTAGATACAATGGAGTGTTTTACCTTGAAAGGTGTAATATTAGGATAAGATAAGTCTCTAATATATTATATTAGACAACTTGACAACTTGTAATAAGGGCTCCTTATGCTATAAAAGGAACCCTTAAGTCACCTTCTTAGATAGAGTTTTGATAGATCACATGCACAACAAGTAAGCATACTTGACAACTAGATCAATCACTACATGCATAACTTCCACCTTTAAAATCCTTTTTCACGTATCAAAGATTCAATGTTACACTTGTAATCCTGGTGATAGTTTAGATCACCCGTATTATTTCATCAATAATATTGAATCGTTTGGTGTTATTCATGTTGTGTTCATCACTCTAAACTTATTCACGTTTACTTATTCACCATTTTGTTCCTTTAGTGTGTTTTAGTAAATTCAACGTGCTAAATCACATTCATTCATAAATATCCCAAACACATCATTAAGATTAACATCCCAAGTGTTTACATAGAATCCTTCCACAAGTGGTATCAGAGAGAGGCTGATATTTACGACATAAAAGAACAAAGCAAAAATGGATGCTGGGCACATTCAAACCAATGTGGCTGCAAAACTTCCATTACTCAAACATAATGAGTTTGAGATGTGGAGATTGAGGGTTGAGCAATACTTTCAAGTGCAAGACTATGCACTTTGGGAGATTATTGAAGAAGGAAACTCATTCAAACCAATAACCACCACCTCCATAGTAAACGATGCACTTGCCACAACTGTGTAAGTAAACCCAACAACCACAGAAGAAAGAATCCAAAAGAGAAATGATCTTAAAGCCAGGAGTATGCTTCTCATGTCTATTCCAAATGACCAGCTCTTAATCTTTAACAAGTACAAATGTGTTAAAACCCTTTTTCAAGCTATTGTGGCTAGATTTGGTGGTAATGATGCCACCAAGAAAACTCAGAAAACACTTTTAAAACAACAGTTTGAAAACTTTTCAGCCACACCAAATTTCTCAAGAAGACTTAAACTCCAAATTTCTTAGAAGTCTACCCTCTGAATGGGCCATGCATGTCATTGTCTGGAAAAACAAACCAGATATTGATTCCATGAGTCTCAATGATCTTTACAGCAACTTCAAAATAGTAGAGCATGAACTAAAGAAGTCTACTAGTTCAAGCTCAGGAAATATGGCCTTTGTGTCATCTCATGGTACTTCCAAGAAAGTTGATGAAGAAAAAGATGGTAGAGAAGAAGATACTGCCAACATAAATTTTGGTACTGCCAGTACTTCTAGCAGTACCAAAACCATTTTAGATGAAACAATTGGTTGTGCTTTCCTAACATCACAACACAATGGTTCCATATTGACCTTTGAAGATCTTCAAGAGATCAGTGATGATGATCTTGAAGAAATGGACATAAAGTGGCAGCTTTCACTTCTTAGCATGAGGGCTAAGAAATATTTGATGAGGATTGGAAAGAAGATTGTCATCAATGGCAATGAACCTGCTGGGTATGACAAGTCTAAAGTGGAGTGCTACAACTGCAACATGAAGGGTCACTACTCAAGAGATTGTAGGAGACCAAAGAAGCAGGGTGATAAGGGAAGGGGTTTTGAGAACAATAACAGGGGAAATAATGAGAACAAGAGCAAGGAAGTGGACATCACTGAAACAAAAGCTATGGTAGCTATTGATGGGCTGGGTTTTGATTGGAGCTTTATGGGTGAAGAAGAGTCATCTTCAAATGAAATGGCTTTAATGGCTTTCTCCAATCCTGAGGTACATATTACTAAATGTTCTGCTACTTGTGAAGTTTTTAAAGAATTAGAAATCTTAAGAAAACTTTATGATGAACTGAAAGTAGAAGAAAGAAAAACACATCAAGACCTAGTTAATCATAAGTGTGGTATGGCCAAACTTGAGAAATAGATAATTCACTTTAGAGAAAATGAACTCACCTTTTCTGACACAAAAGCTATTCTTAATAGAGATATATTCTTAAAAGATGCTGAAATAAATCTGTTAAGAACTGAGTTTGCTAAAGTGAAACAAGCAAAAGATAATATTCAACTAACTGTTACAACTTTAGAAAATGCTTCTGCATGTACTAAAAGTATAGTTGAAAACCAAATGAACAAGAAAATCAAATCTGGGATTGGATACAACACATGCCCACCTCCTTACAGAGGAATTCCCTGTCCCCCAGGTATAGATCTTGCTGAGTTAGGCTTACATGAACTCACTCATAAACCACTAGAAAAAGTAAAACCTGTAGAAAATAGTGAACCTTTTGAGAGTGCAAGTGATACTTCACTCTCCAAAGAAAAGGTGCTCACTGATAAGAGCTCAAATGATACATCTATTGAAGGTTGGACATCTGATGAGAATGGAAAAGAGACTGTTTCTAAAAAAGGAAGCAAAGTAGGACCAACCAGTCCTAAAAGTGTAGAGAGTATAACAAAGACTAAAGTTGTTCTAAAAACAGTTGAATGTTGTGCTAAATGTGATAGCAAACCTAGAGGTAGTCAGAGAAATTGGAACAATCTTAAGTCACACCAACTTGGTGATAATTTTGTTATGTACAATAAAGCATGCTATTACTGTGGTAGTTTTAATCATACTCATGCTTATTGTAACAATTGGGTTTCTGGGAGTACATCAAAGTCTAAAACAAATAAAACAAACCCCAGAAAAGGTTCTGTGAAATCTAACACACCAAAAGTCAATCATACTGTTAGACCTAATGAGCCTGTTTACCCAAAATTCACTACTAAGGGTGCAAGTAATAATTTCAAACATACACCAAGAGTTGTGAAAAGTCTCATTGAAAGGGATTATGTGGTTAAAACACAAAATTGGAGACCAAAACCAAAAAGTCCTGCTAGACCAAATGGTCCTGCTAGACCAAATGGTATTGCCAAAAATGGTACTGTCAGACCAAAAACTACAAAATGTGTTAAAAATGAGAATGCTGTTAAGTCCTCGGCATGTTGATTTGGAGACCACTCCAATCAAATGGTGCATCAACAGTCCTAAAAAGGTTTGATTACATTGATGCACGAGGCAAACCCAAGTCAGTCATGGCTTGGGTACCCCAAGGAAACTAATATGTGTATACATGTGCAGGAACATTCAAATGATATTGTTGATCAAGGATATGTAGATAGTGGATGTTCAAGGCACATGTCAGGCAACATGTCTTACCTCACAGACTTCAAATCATTTGATGGAGGATATGTTATGTTTGGGGGAGGAATCAAAGGAAAGATTACTGGTAAAGGTAAAATTAAAACCAGTAAATTAGATTTTGAAAATGTGTACTTTGTGAAAGAACTACAGTTTAATCTCTTAAGTGTCTCACAAATGTGTGACACATAGAACAATGTTCTTTTTACTGACACTGAATGCATTGTACTTTCTCCTAATTTTAAAATTCCTGATGAAAGTCAGATTCTTCTTAAAATCCCTAGAAAGAACAATATGTACATTGTTGATTTAAAGAACATTGTTCCTAAAGAGAATTTAACCTGTCTAGTAGCAAAAGCCTCATTGGATGAATCTATGCTATGGCATAGAAGACTTGGTCATGTAAACTTTAAAACAATCAATACAATTGCAAAATATGATTTGGTTAGAGGTTTACCCAAAAAGATTTTTCAAAATGACCAAACCTGTGTTGATTGTCTAAAAGGCAAACAACATAGAGCTTCTTGTAAGCCCAAGACCCATAACTCAATTTCTCAAGCTTTATACATGCTTCATATGGACCTCTTTGGTCCTACATCTGTGAATAGCTTGAATGGTAAAAAATATTGTCTTGTAGTTACTGATGATTACAGCAGATTTTCTTTTTGAGAACTAAGGATGAAATAAGTGAAATCCTTAAGTCCTATATTACAGGAATAGAAAACATAGATGTGACAATGGGACAGAATTTAAGAATAGAGTTATGGATGAATTTTGCAAAGAAAAAGGAATAAAAAGAGAATAAAGTGTAGCTAGAACCCCACAGCAAAATGGAGTAGCAGAAAGGAAAAATAGAACTCTTATAGAGGCTGCTAGAACAATGTTAGTAGACTCTAAGTTACCTATTTCATTTTGGGCTGAAGCTGTAGGTACTGCTTGTTATGTACAGAACAGGGTTCTTGTGATTAAACCTCATAGAAAGACTCCCTATGAACTTTTATTTGGTAGAACACCATCTTTAAGTTTTATGAGACCTTTTGGATGTCATGTCACTATTATCAATACCAAAGATCATCTCGGAAAGTTTGAAGGAAAAGCTGATGAAGGCTACATGATAGGGTATTCTTTGCAAAGTAAGGCCTATAGGGTGTATAATAGATGCACTAGGCTAGTGGAAGAAAATCTGCACATAGAGTTTTAAGAGAAACTACCAAATGTTGCAGGCATTGGACCAGATTGGTGTTTTGACATTGATAAGCTTTCAGAATCTATGAATTATGTGCCTGTCACAGGTACAAATACTAATGATAATGCAGGTTTTGAAGACAATGCTGAAACAAATGAGGATCAAGATTACATATTGATGCCAATTTGGAAAGATTTGGATTCATCTTCAAGTCATGAAGAGCCTTCAAATACCACAAATGAAGGTGTTGAAGATGATCATGGAACTCAAGATCAAGGGAATCAAGAAAATTCTGAAAATGAAAATGGTACTGCCAATTCACAAGATGGTACTGCCAGTTCAATAGATGGTACTGCCAGTTCACAAATTGGTCCTGCTGAACCATTAAATGTTTTAATAGATGATTCCTTACCAAAAGATGTAGGAATTGGAAACCTTACAATTTCCTATGATGTTCCTACAACACACAACACAAGGATTCTCAAAGATCACTCCTTTGATAATGTGATTGGCAGCATTGATTCTGGAGTTAAAACAAGAACTCAAGTCTTATCTTCAGACAAAGATGGGTTTGTCCTAGCTGTGTATGAATAAAAGAACCATGAAGTTGCCCACATATGCCTGTTTTCATGCTTTCTTTCACAAGTAGAACCCAAAAACATTACAAAATCCTTAGATGATTCAAGCTGGGTTGAAGCAATGCAAGAAGAGCTTCTTCAGTTCAAACTTCAGAAGGTTTGGGTACTGGTTGATTTGCCCAAAGGTTACAGGGCAATTGAAACCAAATGGGTTTTCAGAAATAAGAAAGATGAAAGGGGAATAGTGATAAAAAAAACAAAGCCAGATTGGTGGCCCAAGGGTATCCTCAAGAAGAAGGAGTGGATTATGAAGAAGTTTTTGCTCCAGTTGCAAGAATTGAAGCAATTAAGCTATTCTTGGCCTATGCTTTTTTCATAGGTTTCACTGTCTACCAAATGGATGTCAAAAGTGCCTTTCTATATGGTACTATTGAAGAAGAGGTGTATGTTTCTCAACCTCCAGGCTTCATTGATGCAGAATATCCAGACAAGGTGTACCAGGTTACCAAAGCTCTTTATGGTCTACACCAAGCTCCCAGGGCATGGTATGAAACATTGGCTTTCTATTTACTGGAAAATGGATTTCAAAGAGGCAAGATTGATCCAACTTTGTTCATCAAAAGAACCAAGAAAGACATCTTGCTGGTACAGATTTATGTTGATGACATTATCTTTGGATCCACAAACCAAGAGTTGTGTGTAGAGTTTGAAAAACTTATGCATAATAAGTTTGAAATGAGTTCCATGGGGGAACTTACTTTCTTTCTGGGTCTCCAAGTGAAACAATCAAATGAAGGCATATTTATCAGCCAAGATAAGTATGTAGCAGAGATCCTAAGGAAGTTTGGGTTTGCAGATTCAAAGGTTGCAAGTACACCAATGGATCCAAAAAAAGGGTTACTCAAAGATGTTGAGGGTGAAGATGTTGATGTGCACAATTACAGATCAATGATTGGGTCCTTGATGTACCTTACATCATTAAGACCAGATATCATGTTCTCAGTATGTGTATGTGCAAGGTTTCAAGTAAATCCAAAAGTTTCTCATCTCACAACAGTCAAAAGGATCTTCAGATACCTCAAGGGTCAACCTAAGTTGGGTCTATGGTATCCAAGGGAATCATCTTTTGATTTGGTAGCTTATTCAGATAGTGACTATGCTGGTGCAACCCTAGACAGAAAATCCACAACTGGTGGATGTCAATTTCTTGGCTGCAGACTCATATCATGGCAATGCAAGAAGCAAACAATGGTGGCCAATTCTACAACTGAAGCAGAATATGTTGCAAGTGCAAGTTGTTGTGGCCAAATTCTTTGGATCCAGAATCAATTGCTTGACTATGGGTACAATTTTCTTAACACCATTATTTACATTGACAATAGCAGTACTATTTGTATCATTAAAAATCCAGTTCAACATTAAAAAACAAAACACATTGAAATCAGACACCATTTCATAAGAGATTGCAATGAGAAAAGGTTAATTCAAGTTGTCAAAATTGATTCTGAAAAGAATTTTGCAGACCTTCTCACCAAAGCTTTTGATTTAGGTAGGTTTAAATACCTGGTAGCAGGTATTGGTATGATAAATCTTTGAAAAACATGTGTTTTTGTATATAAATAAACAAGTTCTGGCCTCTAAACATGGTACTGCTAGTTAGTCATAAGGTACTGTCAGTACATAATTGGTACTGCTAGTTCAAAGTTTGCTCTGTTTTTGCTCATCTTGATGCTTAAATGTTAACAATGCTATAAAACAAGTGCTTTGCACTCTATTCTTTTGGTCTACAACAAACCTTTTTAGGTTACTCACGATTGCTAACAAAATCAGGATGTGGATATGGTAATCAGTTCACCAAGTTTTTCAAAACTTAAGAGCTGGCTAGTCTAAAGCAAACGACTCTTGGTAAAGACTTATCAAATCCGTTGATAGCTGATAGTTTGCTAAAAACTATAAGGTAATCAGTTCACCCATTTTCAAAAACTTAAAGAGCTGACTAGTCCAAAAGCAAGCGGCTATTGGTAAAGACTTATCAAATCCGTTGATAGCAGATAGTTTGCTAAAAACTATAAGGGATTTTTACTAAAATATCAAAGAGACTGCCAGGTTATATTTCTAAATACAAGGTACTGGTAGTTCAAATTTTAGTACTGGTAGAGTAAAATGGTACTGCTACATAGCCGTTGAGTCTGTCAGGTTAAAAATATAGCCGTTGTTTTTAAAGGGTATTTTTGTGAATTTTTTCCTCGAATTAAGGATATAGTTGTTATAATAAAAGATCTTTTTGACCGCCTCTTCAATTACTTATCCATATCTTTAATAGTCGGTCAAAAGTAATTTTCTCATAATCAATCCTTATCATAATTCACACTCACCTTTCATCTTCTACCAGTACAACAATAAAATCCCACCATCATAATCAAATTTTTCATCAAACCTTTCACCATGGCTCGTCCAAGTTTTGTCAAACGTCACAACCAACTAGCATTTTTGGAAAAGTCTGATGACAATGAATCTTTTCATCAAGTAGTGGATTTTCTAAACAATTCTTATGTCAGGTTTGCTTTACTCGTGAATCCCACTATTTTTGAATCTCAAATTTCACAATTTTGGCAAACGGCTAGAGTTAACACTCTTAGGGATGGGATTCAAGAGTTAATGGTCAAAGTGGATGGTAGAACCTTGACTTTTACCGAATCATCCATTAGAAGACATCTTTATTTGGATGATTCAGATGGAATTAGTCAATTACCTGATACTAAAATCTTTGAAAATTTGACAAAAATGGGGTATAATGTAACTTCTACAAAGCTTACATTTCTTAAAAAGCATTTTACCCCTCAATGGAGATTTTTGATTCATACCATTCTTCATTGTTTAAGCCAAAAGAAAACCTCATGGGAGCAGTTTAGTGGTAACATGGCTGCAGCTCTCATTTACCTAGCAACAAACAAGAAATTCAACTTTCTAAAATATATTTTTGAAGGATTGGTTAAAAATGTGGACAGTGAAACAAAGTTTTTGATGTACCCAAGGTTTATTCAGTGCCTCATCAACAAATCCAAACATTTGTTACTTCCCCCAAACAAACCTTTTAAAACTCCCAAACTTACACACAAGGTGTTTTCAAACATGAAAATTGGTTTTCAAGGAGAAGAAGTACCACTTTTTGAGGAAGTGTTACCACAACATTCTGAAGAACCATCCACATCATCTGATCATTCACCACCACACCCATCACCAGTACCATCCATCACTCCAACAGTACCATCAGTCACACCACCATCACCAGTACCATTACCATCTCACCAACTAACACAAACACCATCTGCAACATCACCATCATTATCACATCATAACTCACCACCACAATCTCCTCCACAACAGAGTGTAGATGCTCAGACTGTAAGGGAATTAAAAGAGCACGTGCAGCACTTGCAAACTACTCTTGAAAGTCAAAACAAACATTTTAAACTACTCTTGAAAGTCAAAACAAACATTTTACAGAGATCAACACCAAGTTAATTAAGAGGGTTGAGAAATTAGAGTTGAAGGTGAAATTGTTGAAGGGTAAAAGAATATCTCAGTTGGTTGTTTCTAGTTCTTCAAGTTCCGATGCAGAGGGTTTGGGTCTCTTTTCCAAAAAGGGGAGGATGGGTAGTTCTAAAAATGAAGAAGAAATTCAATTTCAATTTCATAAAGGAATTCAAGTGATTGATGAAGAGCCTGTTATTCAAGAAACAGAGCCTGCTATTGAAGAAAAGGAGCCTGTTAATGCAAAAGATACTGCTGAAGCAGAGCAAGATACTGCTGAAGCAGAGCAAGAGCCTGCTGGGATTCAGAGGCTATTGGCTATGGAGTTAAAAGGTTCTGATCAAATGTTTTACCAAAGAAAGAGGGGATCACAGCCTCAGGGGAGGTTTCTTGTTCCTGATGAACAATCTGCTGCTCCAAGTCTAGAATCATCTCCAAAAGACAAAGGCAAGAAAATTTTGTTTGAAGATGAACCAAAGCCTAAAATGTTGAAGAAGAGTGAACAAGTTCAGATAGTTGTGGATGAAAAGTTGTCCAAACAGCTTCATGAAGAAGAAGTTATGGGGGCTGAAGAAGAATCAAGAATGCTGCAAGAAAAGTTTGATGCTCAGCTGCAATACATCATTTCCATTGATCCAATTGTAAGGGGTGAAGCTTATACTCTGGTGTGTGATGAGTCTCTTAGCTCAGATGAAATGACAATCAAGCTCAATGATTTCATCACTAAGAAATACAATCAAGAGGCATTGGATGATGTCTATCAGCAGATCCAGAAGAATCAGAAGAAAGGATTTAAAATGCCTCATTCTGAGGCAGATCAGAAGAAATTCTTCAAGATATATCTGAAAAGAGAAGTGAACATGAAGGATCATCAACTCAAAGGTAAATCTTTTGATGAATTGAAGCTTCTATACTTAGAGGCTTATAGAAGAAACAAAACCAGTTTTCTCATGGATACACAAGAAAGGCCTTCCAAAGGAAGAAAAGATTATCAGAAGGAACAAGCAGAGAAAGCAGACTTGCCTCCTATTCAGTCAAGAGAAATGGTTGTCCATGTTCCAAAAATTGTTTTTGCTGAACCTTTACATGCAAGGCATCCAGTCATAGATTGGGAAATCTACAATGACAAGTTTGGCAAAGCATGGAAGATAACAAGAGTTGGAAACAAGGTTGAGATTTTCAAGAACTTTGAAAATCTACTTAGAGCATGTAACAGAATGGATTTAGATGAATTGTGGGTATTAGTTCAAGAGAAGCTGAAAACCAAGTATAAACCTGATGCAAAGGAGCAAGAGCTATGGGTGGAGTTCAGCAGATTGTACGATCCAAATCCTACTGATACACATTGGAAATTTCCTTACTATGATTTATCTGTTACATGGGAATACTTCAGCATGAGTCATGTTCATCATCTTTCCACTCAAAGTGGAATAGAACTCTTTATGCTAGGTGAGAAGGAGTATCCTTTAAGCTATGAAGTATTATCAGTCTTGATCTCCAACAAGCTATTATGTGAAGAAGAAACTGATGCAGTCAAAATATTGAAGGAAAGCATATTAGATCAGTATGAAAGCCTAAGGAGAAATAGATAAAGTTTTTGGAAGAGTTCCCTCAAATCCTCAAGGTATGAATTTTATTCACAAGAAACTTGGTTATTTTAAAAGGGAATAACAAGTTTAGGGGAGGATTGTTGGGAATAAAATGCACAAGTTAAAGAGTCTGCCATAAGATCCTGCTAGATGATAGTTAAGCCCGCCTCTTCAGTTTTGTTGATGTTGAAGATACACTAACAGTACCTTCTGGGTAAGAAGGTACTGCTAGTTAAAGAAGGTCCTGCCAGTTTTAACGACAAGTTGTTATATTTTATTTAGAGATATTTAGTTGTATTATTAGTCTTTGTACAAAGTTATACGTTAAGTAGAAGTAGTACAGAAGTCTCAGTAGATACAATGGAGTGTTTTACCTTGAAAGGTGTAATATTAGGATAAGATAAGTCTCTAATATATTACATTAGACAACTTGACAACTTGTAATAAGGGCTCCTTATACTATAAAAGGAACCCTTAAGTCACCTTCTTAGATAGAGTTTTGATAGATCACATGCACAACAAGTAAGCATACTTGACAACTAGATCAATCACTACATGCATAACTTCCACCTTTAAAATCCTTTTTCATGTATCAAAGATTCAAGGTTACACTTGTAATCCTGGTGATAGTTTAGATCACCCGTATTATTTCATCAATAATATTGAATCGTTTTGTGTTATTCATGTTGTGTTCATCACTCTAAACTTATTCACGTTTACTTATTCACCACCTTTGTTCCTTTACTGTGTTTTAGTAAATTCCGCGTGCTAAATCACATTCATTCATAAATATCCCAAACACATCATTAAGATTAACATCCCAAGTATTTACACAGAATCCTTCCACATAAATTTATAAAAATTTATTTAAATTAATTAAAAATGATTTAAATTACTTTTGTATTAGACGACGAAACAGAAAAAAATGTGAACATATACCACTTTCGAACAAAAAATATAGGCACTTAGATTAATGATCTTATAAAACCGAACTCATTTTAATTCTATTCTTTAAAACGAACAGTGTTAAACCATACAAAGTCATGCTACTTGTTTTCCTAATTTTTGCCGATTCAATAGGATTGATGGAACACATCTACTTAATAAGCATTGTTGTTGCACATGTTGCGCGATGCTAAACAAAGAAAGAAGTAAAATACATACGCTGTACATTACGAATCGGTAAACGTTGAAACATCAAAGCATGCGAAGCAAACCTTTTATTTAAAACACGCATGAGATCTTAGACACATTTCATACATACTCAAACAAAACAACTTGACAAGCAAAAGAGAACACTGTCTTTAGCGGGAGTTCTAAGACACGTTTCTTACATACTCGAACAACACAACTTAACAAGCATAAGCAAACAAAGTTTGCAATACATGAATTACTATAGAACAAACAACGAGTCCGAAAGTAAACGCTTCGCTACGAATTACTCCAAATCGAATTTTTCCAGATCATTATAAAGTTCGTGAAATAGTGCAGCTGAGTCAAGTGTGTGGTTCTCGGCATGCATATATATTTCTATTGTTTTCTCGAGTACCTTTATCTTTGTTGTCAAGAACTTGCAGTTTGAGAAATCTGCATTTCTAGGACTCGATGTTGAAGGTCCTGCAGAATAAGTTGGAGTTGTAGAAGGTCTTGCAGAGTAAGTTGGAGTTCTTGAAGGTCATGTGGGATGAGTTGAAGGTGTTGAAGCTCCAAGAGAACCGGTCATTAAAGAAAGTCATTCCTCCTTCCATAAAAAAAGTACATCCAAAATTCCATGATCGAGGCTATTAGAAAAATAAAAAGATTAACCAAATTATTTATATATTACACAAAAAAAGGTAATTGTTCACTTTTAATAAAGGCAATGCATAGTATAGTTTACCATAGGTGTCACTTTAATGCGATTCTCGCAGAACTACATCTCCTCATCCATAACGACAAGAAAAAGCTTCAAATGGCGCCATCTTCATGATAACGGTGTGTGTGTTGGTGGTTGTGATTATAAGAGTGAGTAATGTGTTTGTGTTTATGAGGATAAGATAGTAATATGTTTGTGTAGATAAGAGTTAATAACTAGCTGATCTACTTTTATAGTAAAAAAAAGAGCTTTTGGTAGGAACTTTTGGCACCAAATTTGTGAAGATAATAGTTAACCAGGTTCTAGCGAGGACATGTCCTCTCAAAATTTTAACCTATTTTTAATAGTTTTCCCTCGTTTGCTAATTACCCAAGCTATTTTTTTCCCGCCAACCTTCTGGCGAGGACATGTCCTCTCAAGAGTTTAACCTATTTTTAACAGTTTTCCCTCATTCACTAATAACCCCACCCATTTTTGCTCGCCAACCTTCTGGCGAGGACATGTCCTCATTCGCTAATAACCATATCATCTCAACTCATTCATTTAACATCTAGCTCATGTATAACGATATCATCTCTACTTATACTACATGTTATGTATAACGTATCATCTGGACTCATTCATTTAACATCTCATGTATAACAATATCATCTCGACTTATTCGTTTAATATCTTAGTATAACCATATCATCTAGACTCATTCGTTTAACATCTCATGTATAACAACAACATCTCGACTTGTACGTTTAACATGTTATGTATAACGATATCATCTCGACTTATACATTTAACATGTTATGTATAACGATATCATCTCGATGCATTCGTTTAACATCTCATTTATAACAATATTATCTTGACTTATACGTTTAACATGTTATGTATAACGATATCATCTCGACTCATTCATTTAACATCTCATGTATAATGATATCATCTCGACTTATTCGTTTAACATCTCATGTATAACAAGATGCAAAGTGTCAGGTTTTGTTATAAATGATTTAAACTAAATATAAATTATTTAAATTAAGAATAATTTAAACTAATAAAAAATTATCTAAAAATAATATAAATTAGTTATAAATAACTTTGTTAAGAATGATTTGAATAATTTTAAAAACTTTTAAATTAATTAAAGATGGTGTAGAAAATATTCAAATTAAATTTAAATGATTTAATACTGATCGTTTTAACTTTACTAAAATGATGTAAAACAATTTTTCAATAAATATATCATTTGGCTAGGAAATGTCCACGCCAAATGTTTTAAACAAAACATTATTTTCCCTCGACACATTTACGTTATCCCGCCAAATGTTTTCACTAGAAAAAAAATAGCTGGGACATATCCCCGTAAAAAAGATGCACTAAAAGACAATTTGTGTTTAAGCGGGGACATATCCCCGCCAAATGTCATAGCAAAATGACTGATACAATAATTGTCAGATCTGGGTTTGATTCTTAGAAAGAAAAACATCACATGCTCACCGTTCTCTTCTTCCTCTCGAACATCACCACTACAACCCCACCACTACACTGCCGCACCACCACTAAACTCGCACCACTGTGTACTACTTCCTCTTTTCCATCTCGTTTAATTCTTTCTCCTCCCCTCTCTCATTTGATTCTTTCTTTTTCTCATCCCATTTCTTCCTTTCTCCCTCTCGTTTAAAAAAAAACCCAGGTGATAATTTTTGTTAATTTATTAATTTTTTTTAAATATGTTAATTTTTTGACATTTCTTAATTTTTGCAATATGTTAATTTTTTATATTTGTGTGTTATGTTTTTTTTTTTTTCTAATTATTTTTTTGGCACAGTTGCTGCTGAGAACCGGAGCCGAGACCACAATGCACCTGTTTTCGAAACCAAAACCGAGGTTTATTTTTTTTATGTTTATGTGTGTAGCTGGGACATGTCGTCGCCAAAAGTTTATAGTGATTATTTGTGTTTATGTATTTTTTTGTTAGCTCCTTGTTGAGATCGAGACCGAGCCGACTCCAACCGTGAACTAGAACTAACCACAGCCTTGACCACAGTATGTTCTTTTATCCAAGTTGAACCACAATGATGTCTTTAATTCACATATTTGAAAATGATTATGTGTTGATTAATCAGTAATGTATTCGATATACGTTTTATTAGTAATGTATTAGTTTAATATTTACGTTTGATTAGTAATGTATTTGGTACGTTTATGAATATATATAGATGATTATGCGTTGATTATTAATGTATTTGGTATACGTTTGACAATGTATTTGGTATGCGTTTATGAATATATGAAGATGATTATGCAAATATGTTATGTTCATATAATTTTTCATCTGATTGGTAGACTTTTGTAAATGATTTTAGGACTTTAGTGATTAATTTCGAAAGTCCCCATCTGAAGTTAATCATCTCATAGAAAACCCGTCCGAAATTAATTTATTAGATTAATTTCGAAAAGTCCCCTGTTTGAGACTGGTTTTTGAATGTTGTCTAATTTAGGATATGAAAGCGTATAATTGATTTACTATTTGTGAAAATTTCAACAGTGTTTCCCCTTTTCTCCTATGAATATATCTTTAATGCACATATTTAGGGAGTTGATGTGAAATGCTGCCGAAATTTTTTCAAATAGTAAATCAGTTACACGCATTTATATATGTGACGAAACATTCAAATAGTGGGTTAAGATTTTCTTCCATAGTTGGATTAGGTGAACAAAAAGCAGGGTCCCCGCGCGATACAACTGCGGGCACCCTGTAATTTAAGTTTTTCGATTAATAATTTATTTTATTGGTACGTTTTTTGGCAATAGCTTTACTGATTAGTTTTTTATGGCAAAAGTTTGATGAAATTTTGCTTTGTTTGTATTATTTTATTTATTATTTATTTTATGTTTTTGTTTAGTAGTTTGCTTAATTTATACAATATGTGAACATATTTTAGTTTATTATATTCTTCTTAACAATAAATTTACGGATATCAAAAATTTCATTTAGCTCGTGTCCGTTCGGGCTCGAGCCCGTTTGACCCGTGCCTATTCGGGCTAAAGCCCATTTGGCCCATTGCCCGTTCGGGCTTAAAAATTTGTATAATATGCTTTATTATTTGTATTAGTGACATTTAATGTAGGAATTGTGTTTCAGTTGATTGTACAATATGCTTGATAATTTGTTTTTCTTATGTAAGGGGTGTTTTAATAATTGTATTTATTGACTATTTAATTAATTATATTTAATACACATAATGATCAATTTTAAGTCATTAATTTTCAATTTTAAGTAATTAATTTTAAACTTTAATGGCAAAAAATGTCTAATTATGTTGAATCACTTGCACTTTTAGCATTGAAATGTGTAATGCTTAATTTTAAGTATTCTATTAATAGTAGGCATTCATGCTTTATAATATAGTATGATAATTATTTATTGCATCATTAAAACGCATTTATGACAATTAAGAGTTGGATCTCATTATCATGCTAGCAAAGAATTTTTAGTTGGTCTTAAAGCTTTTTGGGAGTATTGCAAGCCCTTAGTTAATATTGATAGGAATATAAAATATCCATGTGCTCATATTCTTAACGTACCGTAGGAAAAGCACAAAGATTTGTTTAACCACGTAAACACAAATTGCTGTTTGGACAAAAGTTATACGAAAGGGTATAATCACGGTGAACCGAATGTCCAGACAATAACACAAGACAACCTGGGTTGAGTGACATAGCTGAGTTCCTTCATGATATTTGTCCGAATAATGAACAAAATGAGCCAACTGAAGGAAATATTGACGAGCTAAATAATGAGACAACTCAAGCAACGACACTTCCTCAACGTAACGAGTTTGAGGAGTTACTTGCTACCAACAAAAAACTATACTCGGGCTGTGATTGGATGTCTTCATTGGACTTTATGGCAAAGTTTACGCACATCAAGGTCAAAGGTAAAATGAGTGACACCACATTTTACGAGACCTTAAAATTTCTCCAGGAATGTTTCCCGTCCATTCTAGGATACAAAATCCCATTTGTCATACTATGAACTAAATAAGACATACAAAACGATCGGGTTTGGATACGAATCGATACATGCTTGTGTAATGATTGCTTTTTATATCAGGGGGAATAACGAAGATTTACATAATTGTCTGATGTGCGGCACTAGTAGATGGAAAGACAAGATACACTAGGGAAGAAAGTTCCTAACAAGGTGTTTTGTTACTTTCCTATCATTCCTCAACTACAACGTTTGTGGTGGGTGCTTCTAGGCAGTCTAGTAAGAGCGTTAAAATGCAACACCCGGGTTGATGGTCAAGCATGGAAGAAATTTTTGATGGGTGATTTGAAAAACCTACCGAGTTTTACAATCCTCCTAGGCAGTGTACCTAACCGTTCTAGTATAGTATAGGCAAGACACGAAGGATTGATTGTTCTCTAGGGAATAGTGTTGTGAAGGCCGAAGTGTATGAAAATATAGGTCTAAAGGTGCGGTAGGATTCTTTTTGTATTCTTTTTTATATTTTTTCATAAAGCAAGCAAAAATCTCGGGGTTTGAAGAGTGGATGTTTAAAACTACTAATTAACTAATTAAAACTAAATGAAACTAATAAACAAAAAAGTAAATTGATAACTCTTATGTAGGTAGAGGTGTTCAATTAGATTTCCTTACTCCTTAGTTATCTCTTATTAATTAGTCGAATTGTCACGTCCTTGTTTAATTAGCACTTTGTATTCCTATATTATCGTAGGGTGGTGCCAATGTCCCCAAATCTATGAGTGTATAAGTCTCCTTTAGCAAACCCTAGATCTACAAGTGACAATTAAGTCATCTCCGTAGGATCACCCAATAAATACAACGAAAATAAACTACCAGTGCACTCTAGGGTATGAAGGTGTTTAGTCGGATTTAAAAGCTAGCACATATAAGATTATAGCCAATTTTCCTACTACTAATGCAAGACAACCAATTAAACAAGAGATGACAATCAATAACAAATAACTAGGTTTCATTAGATCTAAGCAAAATTTAGCCTAGCATGTTAAAGTCAAGAAAAGAAAAAGCACATTATCAAACAACACTTAGGCATATCAAATGATTAAAAAGGATAACTTATCTTCAATAAAACATGAGTAAAGTGGCTGAAAAAGCATTACAAAACTACTACAATTCGTCTAAGGTTTGCCTTTCCAAATCAATAAAGGAAAACATACCAATATATATATAGTATTACAGTTGTGACGGTGTCACATTATGGTTATGATGCCGTCAGCCTGAGATTATTAGGGTTTTGTCTTTTGTTGATTCGCCGTTGTGACGCCATCACTTATTTATTAGTGACACCGTCCTGAACTGTTCAATGGTGGTGACGCCTTCGCTCTTTAAAAAGTCCGAGCTGTCGCGTGTGAAATTTACTCTGAATCTTCAATCCAAATTCAAGTGACGATGTCGCGTGTAAAGTCTGACGCCTTCTGGAGCCCATTTCCTTGACTTGGTCGTTTCTTCACTTTCTTGTCCAAATTAGCCCAAAACTTGCTGGTTTTCATCTTTCGTATCCCAAGTTCATAAAATGTGAAAAGAAACAATTTAAGATAAATATTGATCAAATATATACAAGTTTAGGGACTAAATGACCCTTTAAAAAAGGTGTGTTTTAAATTCTTATCAAATATCCCTACACTTGGGATTTGCTTGTCCTCAAGCAAATGTGCTTTTATCCTAATCAATCTACAAGTTAGGGGTCATTTAGCATTGGTTCAAAAGTAATTACAACATACATTCGTTCCACAATAGTCATAACAAGCATGGAAATCATATACTAGCACCTCACATAAAGTGTTTGGATTCTCACATCTCTCGGGTCTATAAGTTATATAACATGTATAGAAATGGGAAAATGGAACACTCTCTACCTATCATAGCACATAAATTACCATAGGATTGAGAACGGATCAAACCTCCACCACTTTGGCATAAACACCTAGGATAAACTATCAAAGAGGGATTTTAAAGGATTATAATGTTAGGTGGAAGGGTATGGAAAACATGATTTTGTGGATATAGGGATTTTTACTGGTGGCAAGTCAATTATCTAAGTCAATCACATGTAAATGCTGGTGTTGCTAAGCCAAGACTTGACTCGCCAACTCTTACTTCTTTTCATATTTTGTTGACTCTTTCTTGACGTAAACAAAAGATAAGCATGGAAATCATATACTAGCACCTTACAATAAAGTGTTTGGATTCTCATATCTCTCGTGTGTATAAACTATATAACATGTATAGAAATGGGAAAATAATGCAGAACACGGCGGTCATTAGAAAATCACGCTCCTCAGACTTTCTGTCTTTTGGCAACCCCTGAAGGGGTTTGAGAACAAGGTAGGATCCCTGGATCTAGTGGCTAGCAAAACTATCATAGCACATAGATTACCATAGGGCTGAGAATGGATCAAACCTCCACCACTTTGGCGTAAGCACCTAGGATGAACTATCAAAGATGGCTTTTAAAGGGTTGTAACATTATGTTTAAGAGTATGGAAAACACGGTTTTGTGGATATAGGGATTTGTACTGGTGGCAAGTCAATTATCTAAGTCAATCACATATAAAACATGGCGTTGCTAAGCCATGACTCGACTCACTAACTTCTAACTCTTTTTTGTATTTTCTTGACTCTTTCCTTGATTTAAACAAAAGATAAAAATGAGATGGCAGTCCGTATGTTTTTTTTCTTTCTTTTTTGATTTTTTTTCATACACTCTTGCCCTACCATCCATAAAATATACATCCATACAAAAGGGATTATAGTTGCATCCGTAGACTTGAACTTTTAAATAAATAAAAACTACTAATGACCCGAATTAAAACACGTGGAGTACTTTAAAATATTAACGTACATATGGGGGTAATAACATTTGACTTTCTTTCCTATTACTCCAAAATAAATAGTACTTGGCTCATGAGTCCCAATCGTCTAAAAACTGTATTTACAAGATATGACTTGACTTAACTACCATGTAATCAACTAGAAAATTAACAAAGGGTTTAACATAATATTATAACAATAATGCACTAAAGATGAGTGTGTACAACGAAGTCTAAGGAGATTTGGGTGTAACATTTGGGGGTGGATTGTAAACAACGCTCTTAATTAATATTTTGGAATCCACTAAAATATTACGAGAACCGCGAAAAGGATAGGCTCAGAGGAGTGCACTAGGGCTATCTTGTACTAAAAATGAGTACATAGCACGGGTGTGGGAGAATTGCTTGACAAATAAAGCGAATGTAATTATAAACAGATTTAAAACAAGGGTTATCCTAATGCCTCTTATCATTTAGTAAATCCTAACTACACGAATGTAGTCTCACTAGCGATCTTGGGATGCGTCAAAAAAACAAGTACAAGAATTTGTATACAACCGGTATACTCATAAGCATTAAAAGTGAATGGCTTTTCCTAAATATCTAAAGACGAACCTCACATTTTTTTGGGTGGAAATTTTTGAGTGGTTTAGTTTTTTTGCTAACTATATAATTCCTATCCATGAGACACTTATTAAAAATAAAGTTTCACTCGTATATGTCATAAAAAAATTTAAATTTGGTGCTAAAATTACATTTACAAGTATTTCTTTCAGTTTATTACACAATTACTTAAAAACAAAACAAATATCAAATGAGTTCTAGTTTCTAAGCTGTCCCTTTTTACCTCCCCAACACTTAAATTGAACTCGCTAACCGAAGAAGTTAAATTGGTACAACATAACTTCAATGGCCCTATGGAAGGAAGAGTGACAAGCCTTGAGAAATCAGTGAAGAAACTCATGAGTGAATCCTATAAGAAACAAAAGGAAAGTGAAGGTATGATCCGAGGAATTAAGATGCAATATAATAGGGCATTAAAAACTCAAGCAAGCGCGATAAGAAGACTGGAAACCTAAGTAGGGAATTTAGCCGAATCTATCTGGAACAGAGATAGAGGTGGACTCCCTAGCACTACTGACACCAATCCTAGAGATCTAGTGCATGCTATCACAACTAGGAGTGGTTTGAACTATAAAGAACTAGTTTATCCTTCAACCACCAAAGACCACAAGAAATAAACCCCTCAAGACGAAAGTGTTATAGAACCAGAAACAAAAACAACAATGCACGATAATAAATCTAAACCATATACACCTCCATTCCATTTCCAGGGAGGATTAAGAAGGAAAAGGAGCAACAACAGTTCAAACAGTTCTTAGAAAAACTCCAAGATCTCAGCATCAACATACCTTTTGTAGAAGCTTTACAATAGATGCCTAAATATGCTAAGTTTATGGAAGATCTTCTTACCTATAGAAGGCTTGCAGATGCAACTCGGGTTACCTTGAACGAAATATGCTCTGCTGTACTCCTCAACGAGATACGTTTAAATGTAAGGGATCCTGGGAGTTTTACCATACAATGCACAATCAGAGGGATAACCTTTGAGAAAGCTTTAGCTTATTTGGGAGCAAGCATCAGCCTTATGCCCTATTCATTGTACTTAAGGTTGGAGTTGGAAGATTTAAAACCTACCCGAATATGCATTGAGTTGTCCAACAAATCAACTCAATTCCCCAGGGGAATTGCTAACAACGTTCTTGTAAAAATTGATAAATTCGTGTTTCATGTGGATTTAATTTTTCTTGATATGGAGGAAGATGCTAATATTCCAATTCTATTAGGGAGACCATTCCTTGCTACTGCACACGCTATGATTGACGTATTTAACAAAAGAAATTTCCTTCAAAATTGGAAAGGAGAAGATAACCTTCAACCTAGAGAAATCTATGAAATATGCTACTTTTACTAATGACGACAGTTAGAACCTTGATTTGGTCGATTTAACAATTCATGAACATGTGTAGGAATCCCTTCCACAAGATTAGTTGGATTCATTCATTTTAGCAATTGTTGAAGAATATAAACCAGGAAGTGACAAAATAGTTCAAGTGAATGATGGAGAAGAGAACATATCTGATATAATTTATGGCGTAAACCTGATGAACAGGCTACGCCATATTCTTCAACCAGAAATAATGATGTGAAAGAAAGTAACATTGAAATTACAACTTTATTCACAGCTAAAACAATGAATGAAGCCACACATATCCCAAAACTCAAGGAGCTCCCATCCCAAAACTCATGAGAAAATTCTTTTATTGCAGGTATTAAGCAATCATAAGGGCACCTGGCTTGGAAGGTGTCTGACATTAAGGGAATTAGCCCTTCGTTCTGCTTCCCTAAAATACTAATGGAAGATGATTTCAAACATGTAGTACAACCATAATGAAGGTTGAACCCGAAAGTTCAAGATGTGGTCAAGGATGAAATAATTTGTTGGGAATTCTACTAAGAGAGAATTCTGCTGAAGAATCTGCTGATGGTTTCTACTGAAGACACAGATTCTGCTTATAGTTTAGTTTCTGCTGAAGTTTAGTTTCAGCATTAGTTGTTTCTGCGGATATAGTTTTTCCATGTTTTATGTAATATAGTTAGGATATGCATGAGTTTATTTAGGAAGTGATAATGCATATCTTTTAGAAGTTTTAGAATATACGTTTCTTGTGAAATGGTTTAGGGTTCCTTGTGTATAAAAGGAACACACGATTATATATTGATTAACGTTTTTAGAAAACACTTTGATAATTAAAAAGGATCCATAGAGGATCAATTGTTCTTAGTATTAAAACTTGTGTTTGTCTCTGCTTTAAAATACAAGTTACAGAGATTGTCTATTAGTGTGTTGGTGATTACATTAACATAACTAACGATTCTAGAGTGCTCAGAAGATCTATCAAGGTCTTACTTTCAACAAGTGGTATCAGAGCCTCGGGAGAGTCTCTGTGATACTAAGAAGCACAAATATTACACCCTCTCAATCCAAAACAATCAAGAAAAATGCCTGGATCAGATGATGAAGCTGATACAACCCAGAACCAAAACACCACTTCTCTCCAACAACTCAATCTCTCCAACAGTAATGCTAACTTCCCATATTTGAAGAATGATGAAGACTATGATTTGTGGTCCATGAAGATGCAAAACTGGATCACAAACATTGACTGGAATCTTTGGGAAGTTGTCCGTAAGGGGAACAGCCTGAAGAAACATGTTAAAGATGCTGATGGGATTGTCACTATTGTAGGTCCCAAAATTGCTGAAGAGGTTCTAGCCGTACAAAGGGAGAATAAAGTAAGAACTATTCTGCTCCAAGCTATACCTGATGACCATATGGGTGACTTCCACTTCATGGAGGATGCCAAGGACATTTGGTTGGCAATCAAGGCCAGATTTGGTGGGAATGAAGAATCAAGAAGGATGAAGAGGTCAATGCTGAAGCAGCAGTTTCAGGAGTTTTAGATATCTGAGGAAGAAGGAATCCATAAAGGCTATGACAGGTTCCACAAGATCTTGAGTCAACTTAATCAGCTGCAGGCTAGGCCAGATAATGAGGACTGCAATGCTAAGTTTCTAAGATCATTGCCACCATCTTGGTTGCAAGTCAGCATCGCTCTCAAAGCTAAAGGAGAGTTGGACATGATTTCCTTTGATGACCTCTACAACAGACTCAAATCTCTTGAGCCTGATGTTAGAAGTCCCATTCGACCATCCACCCACTCAGCCTTCGTAAGCACCACTACAAAACCTGTGCACCATGCCTCAAGTTCTTACACCTCAGGATCATCTTCTCAAACCCAAACTAAATCAGCTCCTAAATCAAAATCCAGTAGTGTAATGGATGATATTCTTCATTCATTTGTGGTTGAATATGAACATCAACAGTTTCTTGCTTATGAGGATTTTGAACAGGTGGATCCATTGGAGATGGAGGAGATGCACTTGAAATGGCAGCTAGCAATGATTTCTATGAACATCAAAAGGTTTTTATACTAAGTCTGGGAGAAAGTTTGGTTTTAATGGAAGAGATGTAGCAAGGTTTGACAGAAGGAAGGTTAAATGCTACACTTGTGGTCAAATGGGCCATTTTTCAAGAGAGTGCAAGGAAAGAAAGTCTGGTGATGAAGTTAGATATGGCTCATGTCTATTGGAATCAGGGAATTCTAAAGCTACACCTTCCAAAGCTTTGGTGAATCTGGATCACCAGATTGATTGGGCTGAACATGAACCTGCTGAAGAGGAAGCTTCTACTTCTAAACAAGTGAATTTGCTGGCATAGTCATCTTCAGAGGATAAGAAGGAACAAGTCTCCTTGATGGGCATCTCTCAGGTACACAATTGTGTTTTTGGATGTAGTGTAAGATACAATGAACTCAAACAAGAATATAATGAATTGAAACCTAAGTACAATGAGTGTTATATAGAAGTTGAGGCCTATAAAAAGGCTTTAGAAACTTTAGAAAAACAAAAGGTCTGGTTTCAAAAGAATCAAGTTAAATATGATGAAAAGATAAGAGTTCTTGAAAGTGATTTAGAATGTGCAAAGATAGATTTAAGACGTACTGAAAAAGAGAAATCTGATGTAGAAAAGGAAAAACAAGAATTACAAGTTAAGTTAGATAAAGAGGTGGCTGGTCGTATGAAGTGGCAAGAAGGAGCATCTAATTTGAATAAATTGATTGATGGTCGCCAATCTGTTAGGTCTAGAAAAGCATTAGGATATGAGAAATATATAGATCATGAAGAGTTAACTTATCCTGATATGTCTAGGGTTTTTGACCCTGAACCAGCCTTAGCATATCAAATACATGTAAAATTTGTTAAGGAAGGGGGAATGAATGCTGTCCCTGGACCTATAAGAGGGGAACATATGCCTATAGATCTGTCCATACCTGTTGACTTTGATGGATCACACCATCTCTATGGCAAAAATTCAAGTGACTTGCCAGACCCTATTATTAAATCTACTGACTTTGTCTCTTGTTGTGACAGTGACAAGTCTTCTGATGAAGGGTCTACTTCATTTGCCAGTTGTGATTCAAGTGAGAAGTCAGACCTGCCCAAGACCACTTTCAAGACCACACCCAAGACTCCCCACAAGCCTGCTAGAGTTACTGCTGATTCCAAGACAGTTTCTTCTGAAGACTTGTTTTCTAATTCTTTGCAAAACAATATTTCTAGTTCTATTAAAAACAATTTTGTTAATCATTGTGGTTTGAATGCTTTTTCATATTATGGAACTTCCTTCAATTTGAATAAATCTTCTAAAAAGAAGAAATGTTTTGTGTGTGGAAGTAAATTTCATTTGATTAAGGATTGTACTTTTCATGAGCAAAGAATGGGTGTATGTTTTAGTCAAGGAAAACCTAGGCAACTGTGGAAGAATGTTAATGAAATACCTTCTTTTATTCCACATCAGCAAAAATCCAATTCTGCTGAAAAACATTCTTCATGGAGAAGAACCAGTACTAGACCTTATGTTCGACCCACTAGTTCTTTCTTTTCTAATGGTTATTGGCCTAGACAATTTGACTCAATGTATATTGGTGGAAGGTATTGGGATACTGCTGTGAAGCCCTCAGCAGGTTATTCTTGGACAAAGAAGGGACCTAATTTATATTACAGGCCCAAGAGCAATGGTGGATCTAAAACATCTACATGGCCTACCTCTAATGATCCACAAGGCAGGCTCAAGTCAGCGATGACTTGAGTCTCCAATGTGTACTAACTTTTGTATATTTTTTGTTGTTGTTGTTGTAGGATCATCCTTTGAAAAGTACTGAAGTAGGTATAGTTGATAGTGGTTGTTCCAGAAGTATGTCAGGGAACAAGGACAAGATGCATGACTTTGTGCCTATAGAAGGAGGAGGCAGTGTAACTTTTGGTGGTGGAGATGGCAAAATTACTGGGAAAGGAACTATTAAAACGCCTCTGTTAGATTTTGAGAATGTTTATTATGTGAAGGAACTTGAGCACTTTAATCTGTTCTCTGTATCACAAATTTGTGACACTAAGAATAAGGTTTTCTTCTCTAAGGATGAGTGTCTTGTGCTCTCCAAGGACTTCAAACTTCCAAAAGATACAACTGTTTTGCTGAGAGTTCCTAGAATCTTCAACTTGTGCACATTCAATATGAATGAGGTTAAGCCAGAAGGTGATCTGACATGTTTGGTGGCCAAAGCTTCCCATGATGAATCTACCAAGTGGCACAGGAGAATGGGTCATGTAAACTACAAGACTATCAATAAGTTGTCTAAACTTGGTCTTGTTCAGGGCCTTCCTTCTAAACTCCTCACCAATGAAGACAATTGTATTGCTTGCAACAAGGGAAAGTAACACAGAGCCTCTTACAAAGCCATAACAGCTGTGAGCACCATCTCAGAACCTCTTCAGTTGCTGCACATGGATCTCTTTGGTCCAACTCCTATCAGAAGTATTGATCATAAGTACTTCTGCCTAGTTATCACTGATGATTATAGCGGGTTTTGCTGGGTATTCTTTCTAAAAACTAAAGATGAAACAACTCCTATTTTGAAAGAATTCATCACTTTAATTGAAAACCAGCTAAATAAAAAGGTTAAAGGCATTAGGTGTGACAATGGGACAGAGTTCAAAAATGTTGTTTTCATAGAATTCTGTAAGTCTAAGGGGATTAGAAGGGACTATAGTACTCCAAGAACCCCACAACAAAATGGGGTTGCTGAATGAAAAAATAGAACCTTAATTGATGCAGCAAGATCCAAGCTTGCAGACTCTAAATTACCCACTATGTTTTGGACTAAAGTAGTAAGTACTGCTTGCTATGTCTTGAACAGGGTATCCATCACTAGCCATCATGTCAAGACACCTTATGAACTTCTCACTGGGAAAGTTCCAGACATTCATTACCTTAAGCCTTTTGGGTGCAAAGTGACCATTTTGAATAGTGCTGACACACTGGGTAAGTTTGATGGGAAAGCTGATGAGAGATACATTATGGGTTATTCAGCTCATAGAAAGGCCTATAGGGTTTATAATTTGAATGCCAAAAGGATAGAGGAGACCCTTAACCTAAGATTTCTTGAAGATCAGCCTAATACTCAGGGACAGGGCCATTCTTGGTATTTTGACCTAGATTATTTGACTGATTATTTGGGGTACACTAGACATGCTTCTAATCCTAATGCAGGTACCAAAGATCCAATTTCTAACCCTGCAGGTTCCATGGATGATGACTTAGAGAGTGACTCTGAGCCAGATGAACATACTATTTTTGTACCTTCTTTTCCACCTAACCATTTTGTAGGAAATCATTCTGCTGCTGAACAAGAAGATGAGTCACATTATGCAGAGGATCTTGCTAGACTTAAGAAGCAAGAACATGCTGCTACTCAAGAAGCTCAGAGACTCAGTGAAAAGGTTGCACAAAAGACTGATGTCATACTTCAACAATCAGCACAAGCAGTTAGTGGAAATAAGGATACTGCTGACAGTTCTACTGAAGGCTCTCCTATTTCTACTGATGAGATCAAAGCTGCTGATAGTCCTGCTGTACAATCTCCCATTTCTACTGAAGCTTCTACAGACTTTGAGAAGCCCTTTACAAGATTTCCAAGTCCTTCTGATCTTGGTAATTATCAGCCCAAGCCTGGTCTCTTTAACTCAGCTTCTTATGATACTGAGTTTGGGCCTACTGTCAACAACCTTGATGCCACAATTGATGTCAACCCTACAACAACAAAGAGAATTAATAATGATCTTCCCCTATCCAAGATTATTGGAGATCCTCAAGTACCTGTTAGAACTAGAAGCACTGTCAAGAACACTAAATATGGTGAAGTTGCTTTCATCTCCTATGTCTACAATCAAAAGAGGGACAATCACACAGACTTCAAACATTGTCTGTTTGCATGCTTTCTTTCTCAGATAGAGCCAACCAGTGTTCCTCAAGCTCTGGCTGATTCAAGTTGGCTTGAAGCAATGCAAGAAGAGATGCTGCAATTTAAGAATCAGCAGGTTTGGATATTGGTTCCTCTCCCTGATGGTAAATATGCCATTGGGACAAAATGGATTTTGAAGAATAAAAGAGATGCAAGGGGTATTGTGGTGAAAAAACAAAGCAAGATTAGTGGCTCAAGGGTTTAGGCAAGAGGAAGGCATTGACTATGATGAGGTCTTTACACCAGTGGCCAGAGTTGAAGCAATCAGGATATTCTTGGCCTATGCATCATATATGGGCTTTATGGTTTATCAGATGGATGTCAAATGTGCTTTCTTGTATGGTGAGATTGAAGAGGAGGTTTATGTGACTCAACCCAAGGGATTTGAAGACCCTGATCATCCTGAGTATGTGTATAAGGTTGTCAAAGCTCTCTATGGACTTCATCAGGCTCCCAGAGCTTGGTATGCTAGACTTTCTACATTTCTGCTGAAGCATGGCTACAGAAGAGGTGCCATTGACAAGACTCTATTACTAAAGAAAGACTCCAGGGATATTATTCTTGTGCACGTTTATGTGGATGACATTATATTTGGTTCCACCAAAGAAGCATGGTGTAGAGAGTTTGAGGATTTGATGAAGGGAGAATTTCAAATGAGTGCCATGGGGGAGCTCACTTTCTTTTTGGGTTTACAGGTTCAGCAGAAACCTGATGGTATTTTTATTCATCAAGAGAAGTATGTAAAGGATATGTTGACAAAGTTTGATATGGAGAATATCAGGACTGCCACTACTCCCTATGAAGCTCCCAAACCAAAGAACAATCTTGACCCTGATCTTCTTGTGAATGTTCATTTATACAGGTCAATGATTGGTTATTTGATGTATTTGACTGTTTCTAGACCTGATATTACATTTGCTGTGAATACTTGTTCAAAGCACCAAGTCACTCCACTCACCTCTCACTTGAATGATGTCAAAAAGATTCTTAAGTACCTGAAAGGCCAACCCAAATTAGGTCTTTGGTATCCAAAAGAATCTCCATTTTAGCTAGCAGCTTATAGTGACAATGACTATGCTGGTGCCAATATGGATAAGAGATCCACAACTGGAGGTTGCCAATTTCTTGGAAGAAGACTGATTTCTTGGCAATGCAAGAAACAGACCATTGTTGCTACCTCTACTACTGAAGCAGAGTATGTTGCTGCTGCCAATTGTTGTGGACAGGTTCTATGGATTCAGAATCAATTGCTGGATTATGGGTATAATTTCATGAATACCACCATTTTCATTGACAATCAAAGTACCATTTGTATTGTTAAAAATCCAAATTTTCATAATAGAACCAAACATATTGAAATTAGACACCACTTTATCAGGGATGCTTATGAGAAACATTTAATTAAAGTGGTAAAAATACACACAGATGATAATGTGGCAGATTTGTTAACCAAAGCTTTTGATGGACCAAGGTTTCAACATCTAGTGGTCCATATTGGTATGCTTAACCCTTAACTGCAAAGTTTAAGGGGAGGCATA
Organism: Artemisia argyi; assembly: GCA_030686995.1. Lineage (NCBI taxonomy): Eukaryota > Viridiplantae > Streptophyta > Magnoliopsida > Asterales > Asteraceae > Artemisia > Artemisia argyi. Next base: position 214,081,096 of record CM060709.1, on the reverse strand, counting down.
AGCCTCAGGGGAGGCATATGCCTCAAGGGAGGATTGTGAGTGTAAACTTTGTAGAATTTGCTAATAAGGAATGGGTGTATCTTTAACTGCCACTTCTGCTGGTGTACCACCTGTTGCTGCTTCATCTTGTATTCACAAAGGTAAAGCTAAAGTGATAGCAGAAGATCCTCCATCTAGAAAGAGAACCAGGAAACAAATGGAGGAGGAAAGGTTGGGTGAAGAGGCTGCTAAAAGGTTAGATGATGAACAACAAGCTGACCTGGCAAGATTTCATGAGATTAAGGAAAGAGAGGTAGAGCTTCAAGCTGCTAGAGCCAAACAGATGAGGAAGGCTATGGATGAACAATATGCATCTGCTACACTTGAATCTTCTCAGGATTCTACTGATGAACAATTGGATAATCCATCAGTGGAAACTGATGCTGCAGAAGGTGTATCTACTGAAGCTAAAGTTCCTGATGAATCTTCTTTACCTCATGATGCCATTTATGTTCCTGGAAGAAGAGCTAAGAGAATGGCTAAAGTCATAACTTCACATTCAGCACAAAGAATAATAGATGTGAATGCTTCTGATGCTTCATTTAGCAAAGAAGGATCCCCTGATGATTGGCCTGAGGCAATTAGAGATGTTTTGGTTCACTGGGAGTTGTCTAAAAATGGACAGATCAATACCATTTATAGACTTGATAAAACTTCCCTATCCTTTACATTTCTACAAGAAATACTACATCTTGTGGATCATCAGGATTTGCTCACTCTCAATTATTTGGTTCATAAATTTTATGCAAATCATACTCCTACAGGGTCTGGATTGTGTTTATTGGGTGATCTCAGAGTATTGTTTGATTCTTCTACTCCCACTGGTGCTGGTTATGACATATGGAAAAACAATCAGAGATGGAAGGTTCAGAGTTGGAAGTTTTATCCTATGCCATATGTTCAAGTGTTGGAAACTACTTCTGGACTCAGACTTATTATGGATCTTGGCAAGAGGTATCCTCTGACAGTGTCACTGATGGAGAAAATGCTTCAACAAAAGTTGGAGATTCCTCCTGATCCAGTTGGGAATGCTAGGTTGTTTGCTGAATCTCTGGTGAAAGTGTTCAAACTCAGGATTAGGACTTCCAGAGCAGCTTCTATTTGATGGTATATTGTTGTATATTTATTTCTTTTATTAGTATTAAAAAAAATAAAAAATAATAAAATAAAACCCTAACATTTTTGTATAAGTATTGTGTATATTGTATGCAGGTTTGGTGTTAATCACACTTTCTTGGGTTATCAACTTACCTGATGTTGACTATTCCATCAAAAAGTTGGCTAGTCCAAAGGGTACAACTTTGGTAAAGACACATCAAATCTGTTGATAGCTGTAATGGTTTGCTCAAAACCATAGGGTACTCAACTCACCCATGCTTCATTGCTGAGAGTTGAAATGGTTGTCAATTGACCATGGATTTTTCCTGTATGGATTCCAAATAATTGGCTAGCCCACATGTATATGGCTTGTGGTAAAGGCAGTGGAAAACCATATTTTGTAATCAGTTGACCAAGATGATTTTTCATCAAAATAATTGACTAGTCCTGAGCAAATGGCTACATGTAAAGACATCTCAAATCCGTTTATAGCTGATGATTTGCTAAAAAAACTACTTTGTTTTGATGTACAATTGGTCATTTGTTGCTGAAAGAATGGAGTTTTCAAGTATATGCTGATCATAGAGATCCTGCTGATGGTGATTCTTTGTTGATGATGTTCGACTTCAATCCTCTTGGTATGTAACTTCAAGGACCTATCAAGAATCTTGAACTTAACCATGTCAAATTCAAGATTAGGGGAGGATTGTTGGGAATTCTGCTAAGAGAGAATTCTGCTGAAGAATCTGCTGATGGTTTCTACTGAAGACACAGATTCTGCTTATAGTTTAGTTTCTGCTGAAGTTTAGTTTTAGCATTAGTTGTTTCTGCGGATATAGTTTTTCCGTGTTTTATGTAATATAGTTAGGATATGCATGATTTTATTTAGGAAGTGATAATGCATATTTTTTAGAAGTTTTAGAATATACGTTTCTTGTGAAACGGTTTAGGGTTCCTTGTGTATAAAAGGAACGCACGATTATGTATTGATTAACGTTTCTAGAAAACACTTTGATAATTAAAAAGGATCCATAGAGGATCAATTGTTCTTAGTATTAAAACTTGTGTTTGTCTCTGCTTTAAAATACAAGTTACATAGATTGTCTATTAGTGTGTTGGTGATTACATTAACATAACTAACGATTCTAGAGTGCTCAGAAGATCTATCAAGGTCTTACTTTCAACATAATTAAACTCTTGGATGCAGGGTTAATTTACGTCATTTCCGACAGTCTCTAGGTTAGCCCAATTCATGTTGTACCTAAGAAAGGAGGGATGACAATAATAGTCAACGAGGAAGACAAAATAGTTCCAACCAGGACTGTAACTGGTTAGAGGGTTTGCATCGACGACAGGAAGCTCAATGATGCTACTTGAAAAGACCATTTCCCACTCCCTTTTATCGATCAAATGTTAAAAAGGCTTTCGGGTCATGAATAATATTGCTTCCTTGACGGTTTTTCTGGGTATTTCCAAATACCTATAGCCCCTAAAGATCAGGAAAAGACTACTTTCACTTGCCTATACGAAACATTTGCCTATCGACGTATACCGTTTGGGTTATGTAATGCCCCAGCCACCTTCCAGAGATGTATTCCAAGAATCTTTTCTTATATGTGTAAAGATTTCATGGATGATTTCTCTATTTTCGGTAATTCTTTCAATTCCTATTAAAGCAAATTATCTAAAATATTAGCTAGATGCAAAGAAACAAATCTAGTACTTAACTAGAAAAATGCCATTTCATGGTTAGAGAAGGAATTGTCTTAGGACATAAAATTTCCCAATCAAGAATTGAAGTAGATAAAGCAAATATTGATGTGATATCTAGGTTGCCTTACCCCACGAACCTTAAGGGAATTAGGAGCTTTTTAGGTCATGCATGATTTTATAGGAGATTTATTAAGGATTTCTCGAAAATAGCTAAACCAATGACCCAACTGCTCATGAAAGACGCAAAATTTGATTTTAACGAAGAATGCAAACAAGCTTTGAATATTTTGAAAAGTAAATTAACTACAGCCCTAGTCATTATTGCACCAGATTGGAATAACGATTTTGAACTCATGTGTGATGCTAGCGATTATGATGTAAGGGTTGTTTTGGGGCAAAGGGTTGACAAAAAGTTTAAACAAATCTATTATGCTAGTAAGACTTTAAATGATGCCCAAGATCATTACACAACCACCGAAAAGAATTTCTAGCACTAGTTTATGCTTTTGATAAATCCAGGTCCTATCTTGTAATGTCAAAAACTATTGTCTACACTAACCACTCTGCTTTGATGTATTTGTTCAGTAAACATGATGCAAAACCCCGACTGATAAGATAGGTATTACTCTTACAAGAATTTAAGATCAAGATCAAAGATAAAAAGGGGGCGGAGAATTTAGCGACTGACCATCTTTCTAGATTAGAAAACCCAATGCTTGAAGAATAAAACGAGGGCGCTATACGCTACTCGTTTCCTGATGAGCACTTGATGTCAGTTAGAGTTAGGGAACTAGACCCAAATCCGTGGTATGCTGACTATGCCAACTATCTTGCCTCCAGGATCCTACCCAGTGACTAGACATACGACCAAATGAAGAAATTCTTTTCGGAAAATACTATTTTTTAGATAATCCATACCTATTCAGGTCATGTGCCGATGGAATCATTAGAAGATGCATGTACGGTGAAGAACTACTACAAATCTTGGAACATTGTCATACAGCCCAGACCAGTGGACATTATGGACGACACTACTGCAAGAAAAGTGTTTGAGGCAGGATTATATTGGTCAAGTATTTTTAAGGATGTTGCAAAATATGTACGGAAATACGATGCGTGCCAACGGTTAGGTAACATTTCTACGCGTAATCAGATGCCATTAAATAATATCATGGTATGTGAAATATTTGACGTTTGGGGAATCAACTTTATGGGTCCATTCACCCCCTCTGGAAAGAAACGCTACATTTTAGTTGTTGTAGATCATGTAAAAATGGGTCGAGGCCATTCACCCCTTTTGGAAAGAAATGCTACATTTTAGTTGTTGTAGATTATGTGTAAATGGGTTGAGGCTGAGGCACTACCTACTAATGACGCTAGAGTTGTAGTAAAATTTCTAAGGAAACTATTCTCAAGATTTGGGGTTATTGCAAGATTTTATTATCTTTTAGATTTACATTGGGGTTATTGCAAGATTTGGGGTTCCTAAGTCAGTAATAAGTTATAGGGGGGTGTACTTTTGCAACTCCTTTTCTAGAAGCTTCGCCAGAAGCGACTAGTCGCTTCCCGAATGCCCCTTTCCTTCGCTACTAGGAGAGTCGCTAGCAAACGCTTATGAGATACGGAGTAGTGCATAAATTAGCAACAACCTACCATCCCCAAACAAGTGGGCAGACAAAAAATACCAATTGTGCGATTAAATGCATTTTAGAAAGGTCTGTCAAAAGTAATCAGAAAGATTGGGTAGATAAGTTAGATGATGCCTTATGGGCATTTAGAACTGCACACTAAACGCCATTAGGTAGCACACCATTTCATATTATATATGGTAAGGCTTGCCATCTTCCAATTGAACTAGAGGACAAAGATTTATGGGCTCTTAAGAATACTAATTTTGATTTGGAAGAAATGAAGAAACACAGGTTCTCAATCAACTGGCTGAATTGAGGGATGACGCTTGTGATCATTCTAGGGCTTACAAGGATACGACTAAATGATGGCATGACGCTATGATTAAAGAAAAAGAGTTTAAGGTCAGACAGAATGTGCTAGTTTTCAACTCTAGACTCAAGCTCTTTCCAGGAAAATTGAGATCACGATGGTGTGGACCCTATACGGTGACTAAGGTATTTCCCTACGGAACAATTGAAGTAATGAGTGATAATGGAGAATTTTTTAACTTAAACGGGCATAGGACCAAAATTTATTTAGGTGATGACAATCGCAAACTATCAGAGACCATTTACTTCGCACTAACATAGAACCAGTGCCTTGAGTCTAACTTAAAGACTCGTTAATAAACAAAAGTGCTTTTTTGGGAGACAACCCGAATTATCCTTTCTCTTCATTTTTTTTATCATAGTTTGGTTTGGTATGTGTTGCTACGACTTTTAAAGGTATTTGAGGAAGAATGATGGCTTAGAAACGCAACATGGATTTTTTCACTCATGGAATTCTTCTCAGAAAGTTTCTACGGCGTCACTATATATCATGGTTACGCTGTAACCATCGTCAGATATCTGCAATTTTTTCAGGTGTCACTACTTAGGGCGTAACTCAATTCATGAGTTTACGCTGTAATCTACTCCTGTACTAGAATTTTTTTTAATTTTAATTTACTTGCGTACCATATCCTTGTATTAGTTTTTAAACGAACTTTGTGGGTGTGTTCCTTGTAAACCCTCACGAGACTTCACTCGTCCACTCGGGACACCAAGTGGTTTAAAAGGCTTATTGCATACGCTAAATGCAATCATGATTCCTATGAAAGTGAGTTAGGATTTTACTTTGTTTTTATTTTTTAGATTTTATGCTTGTTGGTAGTGACGTGATTTCAAGGATTTGAAGTTTGCTCTTGAGGCGAAGGAAAGGCACGTCTTCTTAACTTGATCCTTCTACCATTTTTGGAGAAAATTTTAGGGGAGTTCTCATTCCAATTCTACTTTTCTCTTTTATTATTACATGTTTACGTACAAAAGGGACTTTGTACATTTCAAGTGAGGGGACGGGAGTAGAATTATTACTTGAACTTATTTGCCCTTGTTTTTCTAGTTTATTTTGAAAAACTATGCCATTTTTTAAATTTTTTACATGTTTTTCTTAACTGAACTAGAATCCTTAGCCGTGCACACTATAACCCTTGATTTCTTTGGTGAGGTTTAGCCTTTCATTTTCCCCATATTACTCAAATCTACCAAATATTGAGTGTGCCTGTAGTATTTAAAACTTTAGAACTTGGCTTTTACATTATTTCGAGACCAGAGACGAGTAGTATGTCGAGTTAGCTTGATACATTTGGGAGGGACAATTTGAGAAGGTAGTGTCTTAGGAATTACACCCCAAATATCCTATATGTGAATAATTGTGTGTGTTTATCGATTAGTCACCTTGAATTCTTTACCCCCATATTAATCCCTTTTGTTGCACTCACCTTTAGTGCAAGATACCCCGAACCCTCTCGAGCCATCCTTTTCATTTCTTAACCCATATCAATTATTGTTTTCTCTACACCTATTCGGTTTAGCCTACCGTGTAGTCTTAGTTTGTGATCGGGAAGTTGCCATTTGCCTAAGTTTGAGGTTTGGGTAAAGAGATTCGGGAATCACGCCTACATTAAAGACACATATTTGAAGATCATTAAAGACCCCCCACATTCCTCATATATGATTCATCTCAAGTGGGGGATGATTTGTTTATTTATGTATTTTTAGTTATGAAAAAAAAGTAAAGAAAAAAATTGAAGTTGTTTATTTAGTTATTGTTGTAAAAAGGATAGTGCAAGAAGTACTAACACTAATCCTTGCCTGTGGAGCTTGTTGGACTAGAATCAAGGAACCTACATCGATCACATAGAAGATCGAAGTTGGTGGTGAATTTACATCAACTAGTTTTGAAGACCAAGTAATTGTGCACCTCGCTATATGACATCTACTTATGGTACTCTAACTTGTTACATCATGATCCAGTTTTCACGTCTTGAAGCTTGAATTTTGGATGGACGGTGGGAGGTAAAAACTTAGTTATAGGCTAAGACTATTTGCTTATTTATTTTTATTTTTTTTTACCATTTATATGTATCCCATCTCTTACCCTACCCTTTAGTCATGAATTGTGCTTAGGTGAGGGAGTGACCAGTCATTGGTGTCTTGGCCATGGATTTGGTCATGTATCAATGGTCTTTGTCGCCTTTTTCGTAGCATGTTAGTAATGATAATTCACCCTAGCCTTTTAAAATTGTTCACCCAACATTGCCTATAAAGATTGTTTTGACCTTAACTCTAACATATGAAGTTTTTAAACTCATATTTTCCATGTCTCTTGGGAAATATCTTTTTAAGAATGATTCTAATAAGGTCTACTTGAGGGTAAGTAGAGTTTAAGTAAGGGGATATTTGATAACACCAAATAGTCCTAATATTTTAGTGTCAATTTCCCCCTAATATGCACATTATTTGTATCATTTTACTTGAATATATACTCTTATTTGTTAATATTTCATTTTCATGTTACTAATGAGCATAGGAACAAAGAGGCGCGGATTTGGAAGGTTACTAAAGCAAATATACAAGAGTATGCTGGCCAGACAAGAGTTACGGCGTAATTCCCTACTCTACTTACGTCGTAACAAGGATTAACACAAGAAGACCAAAGTCAATGCAGTTCAAGGTTACGGCATAACTTCACAACATAAGTTACGCCGTATATAGTTCCAGACTTAGAAGAATTTCATGGTCTAGATACTTACGCCGTAACCATTTGTAAGGTTATGACGTAAAAGTAGTGAATTATTTAACGAGAGTTCTACGATCATAACCTATCTTTAGGTTACGCTGTAATGTTATTACTATGGATTCGATCGTCTGAGATACGAAGGTTGTAGTGTAACCGATCCTATGGGTTACACCGTAACTAAAACGAGACTATAAATACAAGCCCAAATTCTGCATTTTTGACATCACTTCCCAACACACAACACCAAGGGACATAAAACGATTCCAAGAGAGACGCTATTCAGCAGCATACGAAGCATTTCCAAGGGAGAATTCACGCCATTCACTGCATAAGTTTTAGTATTTCATATCATAGTTTTGTATTTGTTTCGATGTCTTTCATTATGATATTAAACATCGAATTTTCCGCATTTATGAATATGATCAGCTAAACACCTTTGGTGTTAGCCTAGTTATGAAGTTGTTATTACTATGATGTAGTTTTCTCGTTTTCATATCGCTTTATGCGCATATTTTCTTTGCTTATTTGCGGACACCCTTGTTTCAGTAGTGTTAATGTTTGGTAGTATCTAGGAAACTAGGAGAATTGACCATAGGACCCTAGTGAAATAGATTGCTAGTAGTGGTAAGAATTGACTATAGGACTACCACAATCTTGTGTGCGAATTAACCATAGGATCACCTACCAAAAGGAGGCACTTAAGAAGTTAGGGAGAACCTAAGTTCTGAGAGGCCGGGTTTCATAAAATAAGTCTAGATTATAGCTGGTACTTAATGACTACAACATTGGTTAATGTACGAACTCTTGTAATCGTATGTTTACGGAATAGAAACCTTTGGAATATAGGCTAGACAAATTTACCAGTGGAGTCTAGCGACATTTACCCCACATGGAGCGATAGAAAACATTAATCGGAAAACTTAATCATGGCATACCAAGATTAGTAACTAGGCCAGCACGTTTTTCCCTACTGATTATCTCATCTATTTTAGTTGCTTTCATTTTATTTTCATTTCTTTAGTTTATAATTAATCAACTCAAAACCCCCTTTAAAACCAGTGACATTAGAATTAAATTAGGATCCACACTCATAGCTTTTGGGGCGACCTTGTCTTTACCGATTACTACATTGCACACGACCGGGTACACTACCCGTTAGTGCAATAGGTAGACCTTATGTAGACGAGAAAATATAAATATTAAAACCTGGTCAGAAATCCTGCATCAAAGTACCAAAGTTATGATAACGGGATAAACAAAAGAGATGTAAGAAACTAATACTCCCCTGATTTGCTTGGCATGGACGATGTTGGAACATGGTTAAATCCTCCTCCAAGAAAATAAAGTGATAAGATTCTTCTTCCAAATTGCACTTAAATCTTCTTTTCCAATATAACCTGCAAATTACTATGAAAACGAACACGAAACCTTGCATTAAATCGGCGGTAAACACTATATATAATAAAATAAATCCTAGAAAGTAAATAGGATATAATGTTTGCAAAATAAATCTTTATAGAAATCTAAAATTTAAAAGTTTTGGAAATTTTCAAAAATTAAGTTTCTACAGAAAAACAAAAATCTGAGAAGTTGTTCTGCTACAGTTCCTAAAGCCGTTAGGGTAGACCTGAAAGATTATTACGTTTTGTTTCATGGAAAATTTCTGGAAAAATCTAATAATTAAAACTTGAAAATTCTGTAAAACATTCATTGTGACTCGATACAAGCATTTGACTCAAACAAACACACAAATACATAAAATACTAGTCATTCAGACCTGTGCGTTGCACATGGGCTCTATCTAATTGGTCATAGTGTAATGTGGTATTTATTTTCGTCATTAGGTTTGTAAGTTGTGATGGTATCACAACTTTTGTAAGCATCGCATAAGTTTAAGATGAATGAGTTTAATTAGTTGTTTGTGACTTTTATATTTAGACCGAGTCATTCATACTCGTGTGATGCACACGGGCTTAATCTAAATGTTCGTTAGTGTATTGTTCAACACTAATTTTCGTCATTACATGGGTTGTATATAAGTGTTCATAGCGTAATCTTTGGCACTTATTTTCATCATTATATATCTAAGTTGTGATAGTATCACACTTTTTCTAAGCATGACACACATTTAAATAGTTTATTGACCTTAAAAGGGTATATGTGAAGAGACTTTTTTCAAGATGCTACATTTAGAAGAGTCTCTTCACATGTAATTTTTTAATATGTATAAGTTACATACTAAATGTCAAAGGGAGGTTAAACGCATATGGTTCTTTCAAAATAAATGTAACCCTTATATATAATCGTAACAAAGTGGATATTCTCTATATTTTGATATCTAACTTGTGACAATGAATTATCCTTTTGGTTTATCATATCAAGTACGGTAGCTTACATTACTACGCTTAGTTATTCGAACTTTATTTTATCCACAAAAACCATTTAAGTTTCAATATTTTTTTATTGTTGTGAAAATCGATCCAATATTGTTAGTACATATAATTTGTAGCATACTGCATATAAAAATATATTTGAAGACATCAATCTTAACATATAATTTTTCTACTCTTAATAACTAATATAACAATTTCATTTTGCCAAATTTGTTTGTCATTCTACAAATGAAATTAAAATCATATTAAGATAATCAATTAATCTCTATAGTGATATTAACACACCGCAAGACAAAAAACTACATTAAGAGCAGAAATATTAAAATGCACCAACAAAGTGTAGTAATAATTATTGATTAAAAATTAAATGCTCGTCACATTATTTACAAGAAACTTACTTGCTAACGAATCAATAGTATTAGCCCGTTTATTGGTATTACATGAAGTAAAATATTGCATGTTTAATTTGTAATGTAAATTAATATGAATGCTAAGTATTCATCCCACCGATGGTTGTGGCGTTGTTCTTGTTTTTATTGTTGTTCTTGTCGTTGTTGTCTTGGTCGTTGTTCTTCATTAGCCTTTTGCATGTTTTGTTCTTGATACAATTTTTGTGACTTCTCGATCCCTTTCTTTAATGATTCTTGACGTGCTACAAAAAACAATTAGATATAGTTGATCGTTAGTAACTTAAATACAGTTAATCAATATATTGCATTTTCGATCAAAGTAAAAATGTTCGTGCATGTTTCACTTAATTGATAAAGACAATCATGTGTAGGATCTCCTAAGTACGATCTTTATGTCCTACATTGTTACACACACAAAACATACGTGAAATTTACATGAAACAATATAAATCAATATGCTAAATAAGTAAGACGATATGATGCTTACTTTACCATCATAATAAGTTGTAGGCCAATGTGCACGCAGTGTGGAGGAAGTTGAGGTTTGTTGTATGTGATTTTTGACACATTATATGGTTGATAAAATATTTGTAACTTATGGACGGGAAAGTAAAAAGACTAACCACCAATTGATGTGTTTAATTTATGCATTCATGGCACCAAACAATTCATCTCCTATGTACTTATCCTTATGTATGACTATTAAATCAATGTACTAACACATGAAACATCCACATTTCACTTTCAATTCATGAGCCATTTATTATGACCACTTACATTTATAAGGCTACTTACGCTTTTAGTATACGAGTCATTCATACCCGTGCGATGCACACGGGCTTAATCTAAATGTTCGTTAGTGTATTGTTCAACACTAATTTTCGTCATTACATGGGTTGTATATAAATGTTTATAGCGTAGTCTTTGGCACTTATTTTCGTCATTATATATGTAAGTTGCGATAGTATCACACCTTTTCTACGCATGATACACATTTAAATAGTTTATTGACATTAAAAGAGTATATTTGAAGAGACTTTTTTCAAGATGCTACATTTAAAAGAGTCTCTTCACATGTAATTTTTAATACGTATAAGTTATATACTAAATGTCAAAGGGAGGTTAAACGTATACAGTTCTTTCAAAATAAATGTAACCCTTATATAAAATCCTAACAAAGTGGATATTCTCTATATTTTGAGATCTAACTTGTGACAATGAATTATCCTTTTGGTTTAACATATCAAATACGGTAGCTCCACATTACTACGCTTAGTTACTCGAACTTTATTTTATTCACAAAAACCATTTAAGTTTCAATATTTTTTTATTGTTGTGAAAATCGGTCCAATATTGTTAGTATATTTAATTTGTAGCATATTGCATATATAAATATATTTGAAGACATCAATCTCAACATATAATTTTTCTACTCTTAATAACTAATATAACAATTTCATTTTGCCAAATTTGTTTGTCAATCTACAAATGAAACGAAAATCATATTAAGATAATAAATTAATCTCCATAGTGATATTAACACACCGCAAGACAAAAAAACTATATTAAGAGCAAGAATATTAAAATGCACCAACAAAGTGTAGTAATAATTATTGATTAAAAATTGAATGCTCGTCACATTATTTTCAAGAAACTTACTTGCTAACGAATCAATAGTATTAGCCCGTTTATCGGTATTACATTAAGTAAAACATTGCATGTTTAATTTGTAACATACATTAATATGAATGTTAAGTATTCATCCCACCGATGGTTGTGGCGCTGTTCTTGTTTTAGTTGTTGTTGTCTTTGTCGTTGTTCTTCATTGGACTTTTGCATGTTTTGTTGTTGATACAATTTTTGTGACTTCTCGATCTCTTTCTTAAATGATTCTTGACGTGCTACAAAAAACAATTAGATATAGTTGATCGTTAGTAACTTAAATACAGTTAATCAATATATTGCATTTTCGATCAAAGTAAAAATGTTCGTGCATGTTTCACTTAATTGATAAGACAATAATGTGTAGGATCTCTTAAACCATTAGAGAAGATGATGTTACTACCAAACCTCCTAAGCACCATCTTTATGTTCTACATTTTTACACACACAAAACATACGTGAAATTTACATGAAACAATATAAATCAATATGCTAAATAAGTAAGACGATATAATGTTTACTTTACCACCATAATAAGTTGTAGCCCAATGTGCACATGGTGTAGAGGAAGTTGTGGTTTGTTAAGTGTGATTTTTGACACATTATATAGTTGATAAAATATTTGTAACTCATGGATGGGAAGGTAAAAAGACTAACCACTAATTGGTGTGTTTAATTTATGCATTCATGGCACCAAACTCTTCATATCCTATGTACTTATCCTTATGCATGACTATTAAATCAATGTACTAACACATGAAGCGTCCATATTTCACTTTCAATTCATGAGCCATTTATTATGACCACTTATATTTATAAGGCTACTTAAGCTTTTATTATATAAGATATGTTCATTATTAATTTTAAACTTTCATGTTCAAATTTTGTTCTTTTGAAACAAATATAATCTTCCCTACACTTATCTTTTTGTAAAATACCTTTATATGTAATAAAGATGAGGTTAAAAATAAAATAAAGCATTTTCACAAAGTTATTCAAATCATGAAAGATAATCAATGATGATGAACATATATATGACACAAATAAAAATAAAAACAAACAAACAATTAAAACCTTGTGTTACCTCCTAAGAAGCGCCTTTTCTTAATTTACGAGTCTTGTAGCTAGATTCAAAGTCATGCCTACTACGTGACTCCTTCCCCCATCATGTTCTCACTATCATCCTTTTCATTCCCCGATGTCTTTTCATTCAAAGGTTCATCTTTTCCTCTATCATGGTTAGAGTCTTGAAAAAAATTTCTAGGGAATACATATCCATCATATGAAGGGTTTACATCAAACCAACTAAGACCTGATTTAATCCATCTTTCTAGGTCACTTCCAAAGTGCAGGTATTTTGGATATTGAAGGGTTATATACTCCTCCCTATACTTAGAACTAACATTAGAAATGTCCTTGAAAAATCCACATTCAAAATCAAAAGGGCCCTCACATCCTCTTCTAATGTTATTATCACTAAGTAAAACTTGTGATCCTATTCTATCTTGTGCATCACAATCTAATTCTACGAAATCCCATGAATTATAAGGCGTTTGATAAGAACCCTCCTTAATTCCATCCGTGAAGGTCATGATTTCATTCTTCTCATCTACCATTAAATTTGTAACATCACTAAAAGGTCTACCGAAAACTACTTGTGACAATCTAGGATCAGTGTATCCCTCAATATCCTCCACAATCGTAAATCCCATTGTGAACATCAGAATACTTGTATATCATCGTCTCGACAAACAACGTTTATTCCCTTATATTCTAACCCCCATCTACAAATATTATTATAATGAAACAAAGATATGACGTTCATAGGTAAACCTACACCCATATAAATGTTATAAAAATGTTGGTGGCCAATCATGCAGGGTATTTTAAGCTTACTAGGATCATGCCTTTGTATCCTACGAGGTTCTCTTATCCCTAACTCCTCCATATTACTAACCAACCAGTCATAGTATGGCTTGTCACCTGAATCCTTGTTGGACTTCTTTTCATCATTCTTGTTGTCATCAATCTTATTTTATTCAATTAATTCATTTTGATTTTCACATTCCTCATTTTCTTCTTTCTTAGGTGGAAGGATTAGAATAATGGTATTAATAAAATGAATATGTTTTGAAGAAGAAGAGTCATGAACTTCTTTCCCTTTTAATGATGAATGTGAGAAGAGTTTGCTAGGATCTTTTATCTTCATAAAAGATGGTATTTTTGTTAATGACCGAATTGGGTGAAATGATGTCAACCTCTTTGATTCCAATGATGCCATTAGTTGAAGTATTCACAATTTGATTGTTAATAGCTTTCAAGAGGCTGTCAATTTTATTATTCGTCTCCACTTGTTGTTGTTTAAGTTGATTTTCAAGTTTGACAATTGAGCTTCTTGAGATGACATAAATTTGCTTTTCATTCCTTCTAAACCATGTTGATTGGGAGTGTAGCTGTAAGACTTTTTGTTGGACGAATTGTAGTGTTGAGACCAAGTGAGCGGATAGGAGTCGTTAGTTGAAATGGTTTGAGTTCGACTCCATCTGAAGTTTGGTTTGTCTTTCCATGCCTCATAGGCTTCATTAAAATTACTAGGTCAAGGATTTATTGTAACACCCCAACCCGAAAAGGGCTAAAGTGTAACATTATGGGGTCGAATCAGTACATAAGCAAGCGGAATACATTAAATAATACAAGGGTAAAAAAGCAAATCTAATAAATGATAAGGTGCTAAAACTAAGCATGACAGCTTCCAAACTAATTACAAACTAAGAGCCAAAAGAGGAATCTCTAAGTCCATCTCTAATCCATGGGGAGCTATCAACCGTGTAGTCCACTAAAAGCTCCTAAGCACTCTTCCCTCAAACCCATCTTCCTTCTAAATAACCTGCCACAGGAAAAGAAATGCGGCTGAGCTTAAAAAGCCCAGTGAACATATATAAACAAACAAAAGCTAATAACAAAAGGGAAACGAAAGTGAATCCGAAATGAATCCAAGCAAACCTGTTGAGATTAATATCAAAGAATATGGAACATATGATAGAATCAACAGAATATGATCTAAGGGAATACGTATAAGGAATATCAAATGAATGAAAGGAAAATGGAACGAATCATAAGTGTAAGCAAATGAACTAAGGAAAGCATAAGTCAATAACAATAAAGAAGTTAAAACAACAATGATCACATATATAGTAGAAGTAACAGAAATGCCCAATAATCATATATCAAATTGTACATGGAGTAGCTAGCTCGATGTACCAAATGTGAAATGGCGTGCATCGCACACACATACCCACTCACCAAATTCAAAACGAAGCAAAGTACCTAGGACGCATCCATACGCTCCCTGCAAAAACAAATATACATATACCAAGCTCTAGGCTAAGCATACGTACAATAATAATAATGGCCATGGTGCTATAGCATAATAGGGAACGCTGTGGATAAAAACCCACCTCCACAGATACTATCAATACCATTTGTGCATCAGTGACAAGGCCATGGACTCCCCATGACTGGCTACAATTTAATCAAATAATGGGCAGCATATAAGGGCATAGGAATGCTATAAGAAATGGAATATAGCATACAACAAATATCAAAACTATTCACAATAGAAAGGGATCGATCAATTATGGATCATACAAGGGATCATAGCAATGGTTAAAGTCAAAGGTCCAAATCAAAGATTCAGATCATGATGTTCAAATCAAAGGTTCATAATAGCAAAAGGGTTCATAGCAAAGGTTCATAGCAAGGTTCAAAATTTGAAGTTATATAATCAAAAGATGTTAAAGAAAGTCATGAGAAATCTTAGAGAATAAAACAGATTAAGGACTATTGAAAATTATTTAAAACCTTTTTATCGTAAAAGTATTCTTTTAAAAACACATTTCATAAAAGTCATTAAAAACTTCATATAAAACTGGCATCGTATCGTAATCACAGAAATCATTTCAAAAATAGTTTTTCTCAAAAGTCATTAGGTTTTATTTTTAAAAGGGTGTTCATACGAAATCATACTATCAAATGAACCAATGATATCAGGCGTATAAAGATCAGAAATCATAATAGTGACAATGGAACGGATCATGAGTCATAAGAAATCTTACTGAAAGGTTAGAATATATGTACCTCAACCAGATGACAAAGCAGATAAGAGAAAGGATCAAACAGAAATAGGAATCACTCTTTCTTCACAGAACCTAGAAGAATCAAAAGCCGAGAATTATTTACTAATTTATTTCAAATCAGATTACTCCCTTTTTGGTTATCTTTCCATATTTAGCAAGTTTCCACTTTAAGTAAGTTTTCAAAAATATTAGGTTTTCAAAAATAGAAATATTTTATATTATAATTAGGTTAAGTCATTAATTAAGCATTATTATGAAATTAGGGTTCATTTTGACAAGTCATGATAATTTAGGGTTCAATTTGTCAACTTTCCATGTTTTAGGGCTTATAATGTAAATATACCAAAGTTAAAGGTCTAAAGTGTAAATATTACACTTTCCATATTTTATACAAATAATCCATAAGTTAACAATATTTACTATTCAATCCTTCAAGTTTACAAATGTTACAAGTTAAACCCTTAATTTACATTAAATAAAAAATAGGTCCTTATTAATAATTAATTTACAATTATATCCAAAAAAAATTCATATTAGCACATTAAACCCTTAATTATCAGAGATCACATATTTTACCCCTTACTATAATAATTATATTAAACACGTTCATTTATATAATTTACAAAACAAACCCCTCTATTTTAATTAATTACAAATCAGATTTATTTATTAATAATTTACCACTTAAACCTTTTAGTTACAAATTTTACGTACAACACCCTCATATTATATTTTATATAACTCACTCCTGGTCTAATACAACTTACAAAAATAACCAACTTGTTTATAAAATTACAAACCTCACCCTACACATTTAAAAATCCAATCGGCTAACAATTAAATCAAAAACAACAAACCCTAATTTTTACTAATCATTACCAATCATTAATTTAATCTTAAACACATTCATTATATCAAATAAAATACCAAAACCCAAACCCTAATATTATACACCCTATTTATTTATTAAATTCAATCGGATTAATAACAAATAAATCAAAACAATTACCATAGGCTTCAAATAAATGTAACCACATTTTACACAAGTCGTATATACATAATAACACAGCACAAAAATCAGATCTAGTCACCAAAATTCGTTTAGGCCGATTGGGGTTTTTAACATGATTTTAGGGTTTCCATTATCTTTTAATTGGTATGACTTGTTTAGCATGCATGGACCAATTTTTTGATTTTATACAGATTATATAGGATAAAAAGGATGATGAAAAAAAGTACCCAAATAGGTTGGATCGAATGGAATGAGTAGAAATGGATTTCTCTTACTCGGCCACAATATCGAGCAAACCAAAAATCAAAATTGAAACCCGAGCACTCCACATCCTTTACCAATATTTTTGTAGCCTTCTATGGATCCGTAAAAATTCAATAAAAATAGCCAAGAGCCTCTACAAATTTGGAGCCACCGATTTTGGTTTTTAGGGTGAAATTAGGGTTTTAAAAGTAGTTAAGGAGATAGAATAATAAAATAAAATATATAGAGAGAGGAGGGGGAGTTTTGGCTGAGATTTTGGGCTAGGAGGGTGACCAAATCAGATTTTTAATAGTTTCCGAATATTTGTGATGTTTATCCTTTATTTAAGTCATGTACAAAATTTAGATCATTTTGGACCTTTAATAACACTTTAGGCGTGCCAAATATTTTTAGATAAGTAAAAATATTGTAAATGTTCAAAAAAAAATAATGGTCATATTTTACTCATTTCTAACTTTTTGGGATTTATTTGGTGCTTTATTTAAGTGTTTATTTAAGTTTTAAGTTATAGGGGCATTTTGGTAATTTTACATGTTTGGAAATTTTGGGTTTTACAACTTCTTCCTCTCTAAAATAAAATTTTTTTCCTCGAAATTTTCAGTAGGAAAATCAAACAGATGGGTACCAAACCGCAAAAAGAAACGAAAACGATTTACTCACTCGGACCTGTTCTCCACAGAATTTTAAACGAACGGAATAGTTTGTTTCTAATGACTTGACCCAAACAAAGTAGCTTCGGATTCCTCAGAAAAGACAAATCAGGTTGAATCTGATCAAAAAGCCAATGCAACATATAATGGATGATAGATGAATCTTCTCGAAGCAATACATGGGATACGAAGAAAATTCTGATCGAATAACTGTATCAAACAGTAGAGAGCTATACCAGCAGCATAAGAATTGTAACATATATACAGAGGTCAACATAATGAAAATCGAGAGTCCAAACTTATCCAAGCATCTAACGAACAAAGGCAGAGCCTGCGGATAGGTAGAATGAACCTAAAGTCTCACTAATCGCGGATAATCTTCATCGGAGATCAAATTCTAAGCTTCTCAGGAACCCCTCAAGATATCCTATGCCCACAATAAGTGCACGTTATATGGTGTAAGTATTATCACGTTGATCAGGCATCAAATCTCCCAAAACAAAACCATCATCAAACATACGCAGAATGAACACAGAACTGAGATGCTACTATAGAGCTTACATCATTCAAAGGATATTATTACCAGATAATGAAACTTAAGTGAGTCAACGAGAGTGAATACTCGTTGTCAATAACTTCATCATTCACGTAATCAACTCGTCCAAACATAAAAGTTTGCTTCAATATCCGAACATTCAAAATATATGGTCTCCAATCTCCTCCAAAGCTGAGCAGTCTGTCTTTGCTCGCCCTTCAGTCTGAGAGTGAAACAAAATCATGAACTTATGTCTGGTTCTTCAAGCCTTCTTCAGCTCTTCTTGGAATTGTGATGGAGTAATGTAAATCTCTGGCACGATCTTTAAATCTCTGCATCATCCAGTCTGCTTTCGCTCTCAATTCATCTTAGTACAACCAAGATGAATAGGGAAGCGAAACTGTATGTCTTCTTCAGGCCTTCTAGTTCAGCTCCAGGTTTCCCATCTTGACTAGATTTTTGTCCTCTGCTCGCCAACACCTCCTCCTTGTAAGGACTATCTTCTGCTCTTCAGGGTAGCCACCGCTGTTGTTAACTCTAGGTCATGCAGTAAAGTAAGTCTTCTCATACGTTTCTAGTTGTCTTGATGCATAAACAATCATCTTCCCGTGATGTATGTGTTCATAACCGAGTCCCTTCTTCAAGCATCCCAAAATTTGTACCACCTGAAAGTATGGAAGCAAATTTCTATTTCAGCTTTTTTAAAACTTCACTCTCAAACGAACTGAGTTGTTTCTCTATGTTCACGACATTTATCAACGGTAACGCAAGTTGTAAACATCTTCCAAAATTCTTCTGCAAAGTTCAAGAGATTCCAGCTCTCCAATCTATTGTCGGTCTTGATCACTTGGTTATAGTTTCAAATCTTGCGGAATTTAAAGAGATATCCTCAATTAAGAACACCGTTGTCTCAACAAATATCAACTTCCAGAATGCACAAACGATCGTCAAATTTCTAACAAAAGTAAGAAAATGATTCTCATGTTCTTCCTCGTCTCTGAATGTACTAATAAGTTAAGTACTCACGAGAGACAATTTATGAGGTTCACAAAATAGTCATAGCATTAGCTAATACTATTAGCATCGTTAACCGTCATAGTGGTCGTTACGAATACGAAAGGTAATTCTAAGAATAACTTCAAGTCATAATTCCATCTGAAGGAAAACTTCACACCCTGAAGTTGAACAGATACATAGTCGTTTCAAGGCGGAGAAATAATGGTCCCTAACAGCAATACGATTCAGCTTCCAACAATACATACAAATCTCCTACCACCATCCTTCTTTATCGCGAATGAAGCGGAAGTACTCCGAAGATACACTCATGCATACAAAACCACTCTCTAGTCTTTGGTTGCTGCTCCTTCCATTCTCTCAATGCAACTAGTGCTGATCTCCGACACTTCTCAAAGACATCCCTACATGATGACCAGACAATCTCTTAGTATCATATCAAATCCAACTTCACACTCCGGTGGAAAATTTTGGTGGTTCATCCAGAATTCATATCAAAAACGCTCAGATTGCAAAATAACTCTCGTGGTGAGGTTCATCCTTTAGTGTACAAAATAGATGCTAAGAAAACTTCATAACCGCGAAAGTAACGTATGAGTCTCCAGAGTAATAGTGATATCAAAAGTTTAACAATCGGAAATCCTGGTGTAGGGAGTTCAAAATTGTTCAAAACACCAAAGGTGAGACATAGTAGGATAGTTGTCAGCATCTTGAATGCTCAAACAACCAATTCCTTATCAGAATAAAATCGAAGTTAAAAGACAGATCAACATAGCAAATCTTATCATTCAAAAGTGGGGGGAAACATTCTTATACTTGTGGTTAAACACCACAAGACTTCTCATAGGGATAGAGATGGGTAAGACAAAATCAAATAGTGTCGGAAGGCTTACAGATGCTTATCAAAAGCAAGAGATAAACCACATAATGCATCAAATACATCATCGTCATGGAGATTCTTAGAATGCCCGAAGAGACATCAAAATGATTAACGAATGGATTAGAGGTCAGAGTCAGAATCTGAAGATAAGGATCAAATAGTGTCAGGCATTACTATATATGTAATTCTTAAGGTCTTCAAAGTTCACTAGCTTATAAATCTTAGGTAGTGCAAATCATAAGTTTTCAAATCTCCAAAAAGTGATCTTAACAGGCTTAAAAGTAAGGCACGAATCAGACTGATGCGGAAGCAATGATACTTAAATAAATGCCTTATAGTCTATCCATTCCTCACAGGTCATAACTTAAGTTTCTTCGGGGAGGGAAATACTAAAGCAAAATCCTCAAAGGTTGTTTCCTAACTCTTATGGTGCAAAATTTAGAGGGCCTAATTGTAACACCCCAACCCAAAAAGGGCTAAAGTGTAACATTACGGGGTCGAATCAGAACATAAGCAAACGGAATACATTAAATAATAAAAGGGTAACAAAGCAAATCTAATAAATGATAAGGTACTAAAACTAAGCATCACAGCTTCCAAACTAAGAGCCAAAAGAGGAATCTCTAAGTCTATCTCTAATCCATAGGGAGCTATCAACCGTGTAGTCCACTAAAAGCTCCTAAGCACTCTTCCCTCAAACCCAGCTTCCTTCTAAATAACCTGCCGCAGGAAAAGAAATGCGGCTGAGCTTAAAAAGCCAAGTGAACAGATATAAACAAGCAAAAGCTAATAACAAAAGGGAAACTAAAGTGAATCCAAAATGAATCCAAGCAAACCAGTTGAGACGAATATCAAAGAATATGGAACATATGATAGAATCAACAGAATATGATCAAAGGGAATACGTATAAGGAATATCAAATGAATCAAAGGAAAATGGAACGAACCATAAGTGTAAGCAAATGAACTAAGGAAAGCATAAGTCAATGACAATAAAGAAGTTAGAACAACAATGATCACATATATAGTAGAAGTAACATAAATGCCCAATAATCATATATCAAATTGTACATCGAGTAGCTAGCTCGATGTATCAAATGTGAAATGAAGTGTATCGTACACACATACCCATTCACCAAATTCAAAACAAAACAAAGTACCTAGGATGCATCCACACGCTCCCTGCAAAAACAAATATAAATATACCAAGCTCTAGGCTAAGCATACATATAATAATAATAATGGCCATGGTGCAATAGCATAATAGGGAATGTTATGGACAAAAACCCACCTCCACAGATAGTGTCAATACCACTGGTGCATCAGTGGCAAGGCCATGGACTCCCCATGACTGGCTACAATTTAATCGAATAATGGGCAGCATATAAGGGCATAGGAATGCTATAAGAAATGGAATATAGCATACAACAAATATCAAAGTAATTCATAACATAAATGGATCGATCAATTATGGATCATACAAGGGATCATAGCAATGGTTCAAGTCAAAGGTCCAAATCAAAGATTCATATCATGAGGTTCAAATCAAAAGTTCATAATAGCAAAAGGGTTCATAGCAAGGTTCAAAATTTGAAGTTAAATAATTAAAAGATGTAAGAAAGTCATGAGAAATCTTAGAGAATAAAATAGAATAAGGACTTTAGAAAATTATTTAAAACCTTTTTATCATAAAAGTATTCTTTTAAAAACACATTTCCTAAAAGTCATTAAAACCTTCATATAAAACTGGCATCGTATTGTTATCACAGAAATCATTTCAAAAATAGTTTTTTCTCAAAAGTCATTAGGTTATATTTTTAAAAGAGTCTTCATACGAAATCATACTATCAAATGAACCAATGATATCAGTCGTATAAAGATCAGAAATCATAATGGTGGCAATGGAACGGATCATGAGTCATAAGAAACCTTACTGAAAGGTTAGAATATATGTACCTCAACCAGATGACAAAGCAGATTAGAAGCCGAGAATTATTTACTAATTTATTTCGAATCAGATTACTCCCTTTTTGGTTATCTTTCCATATTTAGCACGTTTCCACTTTAAATAAGTTTCCAAAAATAGTAGGTTTCTAGAAATAGAAAGATTTCATATTATAATTAGGTTAAGTCATTAATTAAGCATTATTATGGAATTAGGGTTCATTTTGACAAGTCATGATATATGTCAACTTTTCATGTTTTAGGGTTTATAATGTAAATATACCAAAGTTAAAGGTCTAAAGTGTAAATATTATGCTTTCCATATTTTATACAAATAATCCATAAGTTAACAATATTTACTATTCAATCCTTCAAGTTTACAAATGTTACAAGTTAAACCTATATCCGTAACAAATTCATATTGGCACATTAAACCCTAAATTATCAGAGATTACATATTTTACCCCTTACTATAATAATTATACAAAACACCTTCACTTATATAATTTACAAAACAAACAACTCTATTTTAATTAATTACAAATCGGGTTTATTTATTAACAATTTACCACTTAAACCTTTTATTTACAAATTTTACATACAACACCCTCATATTATATTTTATATTACTCATCCCTGATCTAATACAACTTACAAAAATAACCAACATGTTTATAAAATTACAAAACTCACCCTACACATTTAAAAAATCCAATCGGCTAACAATTAAATCAAAAACAACAAACCCGAATTTTTACCAATCATTAATTTAACCTTAAACACATTCATAATATCAAATAAAATACCAAAACCCTAAACCTAATATTATACACCCCATTTATTTATTTAATTCAATCGGATTAATAACAAATAAATCAAAAAATTACCATATGCTTCAAATAAATGTAACCACATTTTATACATGTCGTATATACCGAATAACACAGCACAAAAATTAGATCTAGTCACCAAAATTCGTTTAGGCCGATTAGGGTTTGTAACATGATTTTAGGGTTTCCATTATCTTTTAATTCGTATGACTTGTTTAGCATGCATGGACCAATTTTATGATTTCAAAAGATTATATAGGATAAAAAGGATGATGAAAAAAATACCCAAATAGGTTGGATCAAATGGAATGAGTAGAAATGGATTTCTCCTTCTCGGCCACAATATCGAGTAAACCAAAGATCAAAATTGAAACCCGAGCACTCCACAACCTTTACCAATATTTTTCTAGCCTTCTATGGATCATTAAAAGTTCAAGAAAAATAGCTAAGAGCCTCTAAAAATTTGGAGCCACGGGTTTTGGTTTTTAGGGTGAAATTAGGGTTTTAAAAGTTGTTAAGGAGATAGAATAATAAAATAAAATATATAGAGAGAGAAGGGGGATTTTTGGCCAAGATTTTGGGCTAGGAGGGTGACTAAATCAGATTTTTAATAGTTTCCAAATATTTGTGATGTTTATCCTTTATTTTAGTCATGTTCAAAATTTAATTCATTTTGGACCTTTAATAACACTTTAGGCATGCCAAATATTTTTAGATAAGTAAAAATATTGTAAATGTTCATAAAAAATTATAATGGTCATATGTTACTAATTTCTAAGTTTTTAGGATTTATTTGGTGCTTTATTTAAGTTTTAAGTTATAGAGGCATTTTGGTAATTTTACATGTTTGGAAATTTTGGGTTTTACATTTATAGTGGACCACTTCCCTCCTGCTCCGTTAGTATGAGAGGATGCGTAGTCCACAAAATCTTGTTCGAGGATTTCCATGCAATCACGAATGTAATGGGGACCACTACATAATTCACACGAAGAAGTGATTTTGTTCACTTGACGTGAAGATTTAGGAGCTTCGTAGGAACTCATTAGAAACTTGATTTGCTCTTCAAGTTCTGTGATCCTACAATCGGTAATTCTTGAGTAAGTAGAAGGCAAGGATATTGCCTTAACCGTTTTGCCCAAATCGCGAGGGTCATTCCAACATAGTTGTCATAGAGAGCAAGATATTCTATGATTCCACACGATTCTTCTGCATTCTTTTCACTTAGCTTACCATCGCCGCTTGGTCAATGGTTTACCATGTGGAGTGATTGATATGCTCATAGAAAATTTAGACTTGGAGCCAAAGATCAATGCCATGATGAGGGGATTTTTGGAGTAAGTCCTTGAAACAAGTACACGCTTTGTTAAGAGTTTCACCTTGATGTTGTTGGAACATCAAAATGTTATTCCTAAACTTGGTAGTTCTCCCCAGTGGGAAAAATTATGTGAGGAAACGAGAAGTAAGGTCATCCCTAGTTGAGATAGATCCCGCGGGTAGACTCTCAAGCCAATTGATAGCTTGGACATGTAGAGAGAATTGGAAGAGACGCGAGTGCGTCGTCTCCCGAGTAGCAACATCAAGGTCAATGGAGTCAAAAATTTTAAGAAAATCCTTAAGATGTTGGTTTGGATCTTCGGAACGAAGTCCATGAAATGCACTCCCATTTGCACCAATCTGTTGGTGTCGGATCGCAAGGGAGACACATTGGCTCTTTGGGGGAGCTCAATGGTGTTTCGATAGCCTTGGTGGCTTGGTTTGGAGTACTTACCTAGAGTACGGGCTCGAGGTGGTTCGGGTGGGTCTTGGTTGTTTGGTTGTGCATGGTGTGGTTGTGGTTCTTGGTGTTGGTGTTGGTGTGCTTGGTCAAGGGGTTCAAAGATAGTATCACCCACCATGATGGCTGATGAGTGCTCAAACACTCATCATTTTTGGTCTAATCTGAACTGCAAAACATACAAAAACACTCAGAAATGCATCAAAATACCAAAAATATTTCAAAAGTGTGTTTTATATGTTTTAGATGCAAAATGAGCAAAAACAGATGAAAAACGTATAAAGTTTGCAAAATTGGCAGTTTCAGTCCCCCAACTTTCATAAAATGACAAAACTATTCCCTGGATATTCAAAATATAGAAAATTATCACCAAAGGTCCTTTTGAAATCATAAGTTGTCATATTTTGTCCTTTGGTGAAAAATTGGAAAGTTTTGGAAATTTACACTTTTGGTCCCTGAAGTTTCAAACTTTGGCAGGATTGGTCCTTGGTGGGATATTTTTGGAAGAAAAAAAAACCATTTTTAGTCCTTGGAAATTTAAAAATGTTTAATATTGATCCTTGGATAAAAGTTTTCATGAAATGGCAGAAAAGATCCCTCAACTTTTGAAATTTACATAAATGGTCCTTGGGATTTTCAAAACTTGAAAACTATCAAAATGGTTCTTGGGGATATGAAACTTAGCATGAATGGTCCTTGTGAATACTTGGGAAAAATACCACAACTCACCCTCCAAAAATCAAACTTTGCAATTGTAGTCCTTGTGGTAATTTCTACTTAAACCAAACGGACCCCTTTTATATCACAAACCAAACCCAATCCAAAATACAAACAATCAAATCCCAGGCCCAACCTTTTTATCCTTAGCCCACCACCACTTCCCACGACCCAACCACAAAACAAATAATACCCCGTTTTTTTTATTAGTCCCTCCTTCCACCTCATCTCCCCTTCCACTTGCTCTGCTACTCCTCTGCTAATACTCCACCCTCCATCACTCCAACTCACCCTCCCCATACCTTGTCTCCCCTGCCTACCACTAAAACCAAACTCCATTAAATGCTTACCTCTCATCCAAGTTACCACTGCCCATTTGCTTATACCCAATTTGGCGCCAAAAATATTTGAGGGGTCAAGATTAGCCCTGAGCCATCCAACGGCTCAGGAGTGCGATGGAAAGAGCTAGGGGAGTCCACAAACCCTAGAAGTCCCCTATAAATGGGAAAGAAAGAAGAGAGTGGAGACAGTTAGTTAATTAGTAATTAGTTTAGTAGTAGTATAATTTTAGTTCTTTAAAAAGGCTTATGTAAAATTAGTTGTAGCTTAATTCCTTCTGTAACTTTTTTTTTTAATTTAATGAAATATCAAGTTTAGTTTTGGATTTAGTTGCTTTCTTCTCAATTTCATTATTTCAAACAATAAACTGCCTAGTATACTCTTACACTCATAAGCTAATCAATAGCTTATTGATTGTTTAATTTTCAGTGGGATAAGAATTCAAGCTCATTAAGCTAGTCCATAGCTTTTGTAAACCTTATCTCAATTCCATTATTCCATAGCCTATTCCCTGTTGTGTTTCAATTACAAGTAAGATTTCTAATTAGCTTTCTGTGTTTATTTTTATTGTAGCCTAAGTATTGTAATTAGTAGCTTGTTAGTGTCTAAAATTGCTTATTGAAGTCATTTAAGTACTTATGCTTAATATAGTCCCTAGTTTCACTTCCACTGCCTCAATATAGTATAGTCTGCATTACTGTGCCATGGTTGTTCTTTGTCTAATTTTGATGATCATACAGCTTTAATAATAGTTAAGTAATAGGATTTAATCATTGGCTTGTTTGTTGATGCCTGGAATTCTGCATTACATAGTAAGATCAGTTCCTATAGGAGTGTTTGGATTAGTGCTAATCTCTGTGCTCTTGTTGTTGTTTTGCTGATTATCCAGTATGGGTAGGATGCATTAGGTATATATAGGTTAGTTAAACAACAAAATCCAGTAGTTAACTGATAAAAAGTCAAAACTCACTCACTCACTTCATAAGTTGTTACCTGTTAGATCTTGGGCCTTGTAATCTCACCATTTCAGTGTTGTAGTTGTTAAAATAGATTAAATCGGTTTCATATTGGCTTAATATTACATATACAGTCTATTACAAGCAATTAAAACTCATAAAAGTCAAACTGAGTTACAAAAATATAAAAGTCAAAATTGCAATTTTCAGTTTTAGCAAAAATGGTGAGAATTTTAGAGAATTGTGTGTGGGGTTTCAAGCTTTGAAATTTTTAAGATCAGTAACCCCCCACCTCATCTCAAGATTCCCACTTGTGTTGCATTTTTAAGATTTTTTCTGTGTTCCCCACAGCCACCCAAAGTGGGCTGCAGGGCTGAGCATTACCCCTGCTGCACAGAACCACCACCCACAACCACCACTTGGTGGTGGTTTTCTGACCACCTCAGTGGGTTTCAAGGTGCAAAATTTGTTCCTTCCATTCCCCCTCCTACCAGGGTTGTGGTATTGACCACTAGTTTGACCCCTAGGCCTGTGGACCCCACCTGGAACCACACCTCAATTCTGTCCCCATTTTCAGTCCTCAAGTAAGTTTCAAAGTTCTTATTTTGTACTTAATAGCTTATTCTGAGGTCCACTAGTGCTTTTTCCAGCTTAAACAAGTTCAACTAAGTTATTTGAATCAGAAAAACCCATTATGGGTCCCACCTAAGCTGATTTGAGCTTGATTCCCATCCTGGTCAAAAGAAGTCAACTGTTGACCCAATAAGCACTTCAAGTGCTTATTTTTGAGTTCCATTAAGTTTGTTTTTACAAAAGTTTGCTGTTTTTAGATGTAAAATAAGTTTGTAAAAGAAAAATAAGAAAAAAACAATTTAAAATTAAGTGATAGTTTCTATTTAATGTAATTTAATTTTAATTTTCATTTTTAAATTTTTATTAAGTACTTGTCATGTTTATATTTTTATTAAGTTCCTATTATATTAAAGTATTTATAATAATTTTCTCAGATTTTTATTTTATCTTTTAGTATTTCTTAGATTTAATCTTAGTTTTATTAGTAATTAATTAATATTAAGTTTAAAATAGCATAATTAGTTTTTATTAAGTTAAACTTAGTTTTTATATTTTTTTATAGCTTTTATATGTTATAAAATAATTTATAAATTTTCTTGTGATTTTTACTGTTCATGTTCTATTTTTCTTAATTTAAAATAGTTTAATTAGATAATTAATGTTGAATTAGTAATTAATTAATAGAAAATCCACAAAAAGAGAAAAATACTTACTTTTAATTTTAAAATTAGTTTTTAGTTATTTTATAATTTTAGAAATTTTATTTTCACCTTTTTAGTATTTAAATAATATTATATTGTATTTTAGTTATTTAAGTATTAATAATAAGTATTAAATAGTTTTTAATTAATATTAAATAATTAAATAGTGTAAAAATTAATTTTAATTTTCTAAAATTTTCTTTTACCTTTTAGTTTGTAAAAAAGTCATTTTCACCCCCTGGGGGTTTTCAGAATTCAGTTTTCACGTTTTATTTTGTACGTTTACGTTTAATTTAAACGTAACGTACGCGTTTTTAAGTTTTAAACGTTTCTGGTTTTTCTGACTTTCCCGTCTTATTCATATAGCTTATTTAAGCTATTTCATTGTATAAATCCTTAGTGTAACCAATCTCAAACCCCTTTCCCTTCCAGATTCACCCGATCACGAAACCGTTTTATAACCATTCACACCTCGTCGGGACATAATGACCCGGGGAAACACTATATTCCGCGGAGCATTGACTCTAAGGAGTTTGACTATGTTGACCATATCCGTGGTTGACTTTAGTTGACTGCTTTTCCCTCAATCAAAAATTTGGCGCCGCTGCCGGGGAGGTTGTGTGCGTATCTAAACGGTTTTTCTGATTAGTGTTTTTGGAATTCATTCCATTGTACATTTATCCATCCTTTGTTCATATTTTCCAATTATCAAAACAAAACCATTCACGAAAACTTTTTAAACTCAGTTTTCAACGAACACAAAAAACACAAAAACATTTTCTTTATCATTTGTACAAAATGTCTTTCCAAAAATCCAAAAACATTCTCCTTTACCCTCTCACATCTTTGATTCTTCATTCCTACCCCTCCCAAACCTTTTGATTCTTTCTATGTCTCATCCACACTTTCTGGTTTGCCATTGGTGTGGTAATCCTTATAATGGTGGTAATTGCCCCAGTTGTGGCATGGTGGAGTCAGGAAACGGGTCTGTCTATAACCAGAATCCCTATTCCTACCATGACACGACTGATTCATTCCATCAGTTACCACACCATCAGTCTCAGCAGTTTTACTGTTGTGAGTACTGTGGTGGTTCACACTACAGTTATGATTGTCAATCGGGAAACACGCTTGTCTATGAGCAGTCTCCTGGTAACGATTATAACTCTAGCACTTATCACCCACAGCCTCATCAGTTTTACTGTTGTGATTACTGTGGAGCTTCACACTCTAGCTCGGATTGTCAAACAAGGAATCCATTTCCTTGTAACAATTACGACTATTCGTTTTCAGACCCACCTCCACAGTACGATATGATTCACACAACTCCTCAAGAAACTGAGCAAGACCTTTTACTAAAGGCTCTTGATTTATTAAAAGAACTTAAAGAGGAGTTGGTTACTACATCGTTTCGAGACTCTCGTGAGAAATCTATGGCAGAATTATTTGCTGAAGAACGAGAGGCTAAAAACGAATTGAGTATGGAAGAATTACTTGTCTTAGAACAAGCAGCTAAAACACGTGCCATATTTCGCCGTGCTGCTCTTCTTGATGATGATGATGATGATGATGAAGTTACCTTTGATTTTTCAAAATTTTGTACGGGTTCATCAAATTCATCATTTGTGATTCCTTCCATGGAAAATCAGGGAGAAAATAATGAGACGGGGAAATTACTAGCCGTTGAACAAATGGAACTTGAAAATTCCATGAATGCTAGCTCCTCTCATCTCCCTCAGTCTGTTATCACACCCGAAGTTCACACTCACTCTTTAAACATGGGGGATGAGCATCTTAGCACTGTTCCTAATAAGGAATCGGAAGAATTAATAAAGTCTAGTGTTGAGATCCTTGTCCCAATCCCGAGAGAGTCACAGGGAACTTTGGATGATATGTGTGATATTCCTTCCCCTATTGAGTGTCCTAAAGATCAATTTTAAGACTTTCTTAGATTTTAGCGATGATTGTACATCTTATGGAGACATCGAGTATGTTGAGGCGTCAGTTCTACATTCTGATGCTGATCATCTTCTTGAGGAGTTCGCTGATGAACTTGCTCACATCAATCCACTTTCATTGGAAAGTGATGATGGTCTCCTTGACTTCGAAGCCGATCTGGGAGAAATTGAAAGTCTCCTGTATCATGAACTGTCACTCACTTCTGATCCCGACATTCCAATAGAGAATATTAATCTCTTTGTTCCCGAAACATTCAATACGACTCTCACCAATCCTCTATTTGAATTCGAATCTGAATTCACTGTGATTTCTAACAATCCAATCTTTGACGAGGATTGTGATGAGTCCACAATGGAACACGAGTTCACAAATTCACATCTTGTGAATAATTCTCTTTATGAGGAGTTCTCCGGTGAACTCGCTCATCATATCACGACTCCTCCGGAGTTTGATAGCCCGGGGGGAGATGCACTCAATCATGAGAATTTTCAAATTCCCACCCACCCTCCCGGGTTGTTCACGAGCTTACCCTTTGAAATCCAAACTCAGGCTATGGAGCCTGCTCTCGAGGAAGAAGATCAAATCATGCTTTTTATCATGATTTTCTTCCTTTTCTTCACCTATAAGGTGACTTCTTCTCTTCTTCACTCCTTCAGGAGTGAGGATACTATATTTGATCCCGGCATTTTCATGTATCATTATCCTAAGCCGGGATTATATCTCATCGGTGTGGAACTTTCACGTGCTTCATATGTTTGTCCAAACATTTTGAATGAAAGTCCGATTGAGATTGTTTCTTCCACATCATGCTTCCCCAAGGACAAATGAATTCGAGGTCGAGTCAAGCTAGCGACTCGGTAAACAAAACAGTAGCATGCTTATAGGGTTTTCACCCTAAGTGTGGGGGAGTCCCCCATGCTATGATTACAAGAGTGAAAATACAAAATAGTGTTTTCCACGCTTAGCTTGTAATGTTGCCCTTTTACGTTCAAAATGTCGGCATAATAGCCGGGATTTTGAATATTGAGGACAATATTCATGCTAAGTGTGGGGGGGTATTCGCTATTCTAGCGAATTTTTCACGTTTTACTATATAATACCCCCGTTTTAGCCAAAATTTCAAAAATTTCAAAAATTTTTCACTGGTGCTTCAAAATTTTTGTGGTAATCAGTCCATCTTGTCTAACCGACAAAAGGGATTGGCTAGTCCAGGAGCAAACGGCTCTTGGTAAAGACATTTCAAATCCGTTTATGGCTTGCAATTTGCCCAAAATTGTATGGTTCCTCAACTCCAGAAAAACAAATGAGTTGGCTAGCCCGCAAGATTATGGCTTGTGGTAAAGGCAGGGGAAAATCCATAATTGGTAATCAGCTCACCAAGATGTTGACTATTCCATCAAGAGCTGGCTAGTCCAGAAGCAAACGGCTTTTGGTAAAGACTAATCAAATCCGTTGACAGCTGGTGATTTGCTCAAAATCACACGGTTATCAGGTGTGCCACAGTTCTTACACCTGGCTACTCCAGAAGTTATGGCTTTTGGTAAAGAGTTTAAAATCCATCAAGTTTTCAAAACAGTATTGCTAGGGACTAGCAATAGTTTAGTGTGGGGGATTGATGAGTGCTCAAACACTCATCATTTTTGGTCTAATCTGAACTGCAAAACATACAAAAACACTCAGAAATGCATCAAAATACCAAAAATATTTCAAAAGTGTGTTTTATATGTTTTAGATGCAAAATGAGCAAAAAGAGATGAAAAACGTATAAAGTTTGCAAAATTGGCAGTTTCAGTCCCCCAACTTTCATAAAATGACAAAACTAGTCCCTGGATATTCAAAATATAGAAAATTATCACCAAAGGTCCTTTTGAAATCATAAGTTGTCATATTTTGTCCTTTGGTGAAAAATTGGAAAGTTTTGGAAATTTACACTTTTGGTCCCTGGAGTTTCAAACTTTGGCAGGATTGGTCCTTGGTGGGATATTTTTGGAAGAAAAAAAAACCATTTTTAGTCCTTAGAAATTTAAAAATGTTTAATATTGATCCTTGGATAAAATTTTTCATGAAATGGCAGAAAAGATCCCTCAACTTTTGAAATTTACATAAATGGTCCTTGGGATTTTCAAAACTTGAAAACTATCAAAATGGTTCTTGGGGATATGAAACTTAGCATGAATGGTCCTTGTGAATACTTGGGAAAAATACCACAACTCACCCTCCAAAAATCAAACTTTGCAATTGTAGTCCTTGTGGTAATTTCTACTTAAACCAAACGGACCCCTTTTATATCACAAACCAAACCCAATCCAAAATACAAACAATCAAATCCCAGGCCCAACCTTTTTATCCTTAGCCCACCACCACTTCCCACGACCCAACCACAAAACAAATAATACCCCGTTTTTTTATTAGTCCCTCCTTCCACCTCATCTCCCCTTCCACTTGCTCTGCTACTCCTCTGCCAATACTCCACCCTCCATCACTCCAACTCACCCTCCCCATACCTTGTCTCCCCTGCCTACCACTAAAACCAAACTCCATTAAATGCTTACCTCTTATCCAAGTTACCACTGCCCATTTGCTTATACCCAATTTGGCGCCAAAAATATTTGAGGGGTCAAGATTAGCCCTGAGCCATCCAACGGCTCAGGAGTGTGATGGAAAGAGCCAGGGGAGTCCACAAACCCTAGAAGTCCCCTATAAATGGGAAAGAAAGAAGAGAGAGGAGACAGTTACTTAATTAGTAATTAGTTTAGTAGTAGTATAATTTTAGTTCTTTAAAAAGGCTTATGTAAAATTAGTTGTAGCTTAATTCCTTCTGTAACTTTTTTTTAATTTAATGAAATATCAAGTTTAGTTTTGGATTTAGTTGCTTTCTTCTCAATTTCATTATTTCAAACAATAAACTGCCTAGTATACTCTTACACTCATAAGCTAATCAATAGCTTATTGATTGTTTAATTTTCAGTGGGATAAGAATTCAAGCTCATTAAGCTAGTCCATAGCTTTTGTGAACCTTATCTCAGTTCCATTATTCCATAGCCTATTCCCTGTTGTGTTTCAATTACAAGTAAGATTTCTAATTAGCTTTCTGTGTTTATTTTTATTGTAGCCTAAGTATTGTAATTATTAGCTTGTTAGTGTCTAAAATTGCTTATTGAAGTCATTTAAGTACTTGTGCTTAATATATTCCCTAGTTTCACTTCCACTGCCTCAATATAGTATAGTCTGCATTACTGTGCCATGGTCGTTCTTTGTCTAATTTTGATGATCATACAGCTTTAATAATAGTTTAGTAATAGGATTTAATCATTGGCTTGTTTGTTGATGCCTGGAATTCTGCATTACATAGTAAGATCAGTTCCTATAGGAGTGTTTGGATTAGTGCTAATCTCTGTGCTCTTGTTGTTGTTTTGCTGATTATCCAGTATGGGTAGGATGCATTAGGTATATATAGGTTAGTTAAACAACAAAATCCAGTAGTTAACTGATAAAAAGTCAAAACTCACTCACTCACTTCATAAGTTGTTACCTGTTAGATCTTGGGCATTGTAATCTCACCATTTCTGTGTTGTAGTTGTTAAAATAGATTAAATCAGTTTCATATTGGCTTAATATTACATATACAGTCTATTACAAGCAATTAAAACTCATAAAAGTCAAACTGAGTTACAAAAATATAAAAGTCAAAATTGCAATTTTCAGTTTTAGCAAAAATGGTGAGAATTTTAGAGAATTGTGTGTGGGGTTTCAAGCTTTGAAATTTTTAAGATCAGTAACCCCCCACCTCATCTCAAGATTCCCACTTGTGTTGCATTTTTAAGATTTTTTCTGTGTTCCCCACAGCCACCTAAAGTGGGCTGCAGGGCTGAGCATTACCCCTGCTGCACAGAACCACCACCCACAACCACCACTTGGTGGTGGTTTTCTGATCACCTCAGTGGGTTTCAAGGTGCAAAATTTGTTCCTTCCATTCCCCCTCCTACCAGGGTTGTGGTATTGACCACTAGTTTGACCCCTAGGCCTGTGGACCCCACCTGGAACCACACCTCAATTCTGTCCCCATTTTCAGTCCTCAAGTAAGTTTCAAAGTTCTTATTTTGTGCTTAATAGCTTATTCTGAGGTCCACTAGTGCTTTTTCCAGCTTAAACAAGTTCAACTAAGTTATTTGAATCAGAAAAACCCATTGTGGGTCCCACCTAAGCTGATTTGAGCTTTATTCCCATCCTGGTCAACAGAAGTCAATTGTTGACCCAATAAGCACTTCAAGTGCTTATTTTTGAGTTCCATTAAGTTTGTTTTTACAAAAGTTTGCTGTTTTTAGATGTAAAATAAGTTTGTAAAAGAAAAATCAAGAAAAAAACAATTTAAAATTAAGTGATAGTTTCTATTTAATGTAATTTAATTTTAATTTTCATTTTTAAATTTTTATTAAGTACTTGTCATGTTTATATTTTTATTAATTTCCTATTATATTAAAGTATTTATAATAATTTTCTCAGATTTTTATTTTATCTTTTAGTATTTCTTAGATTTAATCTTAGTTTTATTAGTAATTAATTAATATTAAGTTTAAAATAGCATAATTAGTTTTTATTAAGTAAAACTTAGTTTTTATATTTTTTATAGCTTTTATATGTTATAAAATAATTTTAGAAATTTTCTTGTGATTTTTACTGTTCATTTTCTATTTTTCTTAATTTAAAATAGTTTAATTAGATAATTAATGTTTAATTAGTAATTAATTAATAGAAAATCCACAAAAAGACAAAAATACTTACTTTTAATTTTAAAATTAGTTTATAGTTATTTTATAATTTTAGAAATTTGATTTTCACCTTTTTAGTATTTAAATAATATTATATTGTATTTTAGTTATTTAAGTATTAATAATAAGTATTAAATAGTTTATAATTAATATTAAATAATTAAATAGTGTAAAAATTAATTTTAATTTTCTAAAATTTTCTTTTACCTTTTAGTTTGTTAAAAAGGTCATTTTCACCCCCGGGGGTTTCAGAATTCAGTTTTCACGTTTTATTTTGTATGTTTACGTTTTATTTAAACGTAACGTACGCGTTTTTAAGTTTTAAACGTTTCTGGTTTTTCTGACTTTCCCGTCTTATTCATATAGCTTATTTAAGCTATTTCATTGTATAAATCCTTAGTGTAACCAATCTCAAACCCATTTCCCTTCCAGATTCACCCGATCACGAAACCGTTTTATAACCATTCACACCTCGTCGGGACATAACGACCCGGCGAAACACTATATTCCGCGGAGCATTGACTCTAAGGAGTTTGACTATGTTGGCCATATCCGTGGTTGACTTTAATTGACTGCTTTTCCCTCAATCAATGGCAAGTGATATTATTTACGAACAAAGGGAACAAAAAAAAAAGATAGACTACTAGAAAGCTAATAAAATTTTCACTTGATAGTAATCTAGTGAGTAGTCCTAAACGAGATACGGGGGATTGATGTGGATATTGTAGACCTCAAAAAGTTTTACAATCCTCCTAGGAAGTGTACCTAAGCATTGTAGTATAGTATAGGTAAGACACGGGGGATTGATCGTTCTCTAGGGGAATAGTGTTATGAAGGCCGAAGTGTATGTCGAGATAGGTCTAAAGGTGAGGTAGGATTCTTTTTTGTATTTTAATATTTTTTTATAAAAGAAAGTAAAAATCTCTAGGTTTGAAGAGTGGGTGTTTTAACTAATAAATAAACTAAATTAAACTAAATATGCGGAAAAGTAAATTGGTGGTAACTCTTATGATAGGAAAATGTGTTCACTTAGATTATCTTTACTCCCTAGTTATCTCTTATTAATTAATCGAATTGTCACATCCTTTTTTTAATTAGAGCTTTGTATTCCTTATTATTAGTTGTAGGGAGGTGCCATATGCCCTAACTCTATAAACGTGTAAGTCTCCCCTAAGACTGCTTAAAGTCTATTAAGTCTTCTAGGATCTACGAGCCGTAATTCACGCAATAAACACAACGAAAAAAACCACTAGCACACTCTAGGGTTGCGTTTAATAAGATGGACAAGCTAGTACATATAAGAGTTAAGCTAGTTTTCTTATTCCTAACACGAGACAACCAATTAAACAAGAGACAGCAATCAATAATTAATAACTAGGTTTCATTTTATCTAAGTAAACACTAATAAATCTAGCCTAGCATGTTAAAGTGAAGAAAAGAAAAGCATATAATCAAACACACATAAACATATTGAATGATTAAAGATGAATTACTTAACTTCAATGAAACATGAGTTTTGGAGGCTGTAAAGCCTTACAAAAGCTGGAAAATTCGTCTAGGTTTTGCCTCTCAAAAGTGTTACACAAATTATGAAAAACATGCGAAAATATATATAGTTCTATAAGTGTGACAACGTCACGTTATGGGTTGTGATGCCATCAACCCGCCGTCATTAAAGTTTCCTTTATTGCTAATTCGCCGTTGTGACGGCGTCGCCTTGGTCTCTGATGCCGTCATGAACTATGAAAAGGTAATGATGTCGTCAGCTTAGAATTTACAAAAAGTCTAAGCCGTCTCGTGTAAATTTAACTCTGAATCTGGTCTTCAAATACAAGTGACGTCATTATTGTTAAGTTGTGACGCCGTCAGGTCCCCATTCTATACAAATTTGCGACTTGGTCGTTTTTCTTCGTTTCTTCATCCAAAATAGCCCAAAACTTGTCGGTTTCTATCTTTTGCATCCAAAGTACTTAAAATGCAAAAAGAAATGATTTAGGCCAATACTTGATCAAATACATACAACTTTATGGACTAAATGACCCCTTAAAAAATATGTTTTAAATCCTTATCATTCATCAAAATATGTTAATAACACATGAATCTAATTGTCATAATTTCATTAGCACTCAAAAACCATCAGGATGTAAACGAGTCAAGCTTTTGTCGAGTAACTCGAGCTTGTTCGATTTGAGCTTTATCATGCCTCGAGCTTGAGCTCCAGCCCATAATATAAGCTCGAGATGTTTAATGTGTCGAGCTCAAACTTTTGTATTGTCAACTCGAGTTATTATTGAGCTTTTCAAGCCTTTATGTGATATCTATTTTCTTTTTATATTATATATAGTAAACGAGCACCCGTGCATAGCAACAAATTTTTTTATCAAATAATTATAATTGGGATATTTTTGTTAATTGTTTCATGTAACGTTTATGTGTACAACGTAAAATAATCAAAATGTAATAGATAAAGGTTTAAATGTACGATAATACAACCCAACAAACAATTTTAATTTAAAATGCATCAAATAACTTATAAAATCATTTACTGAAACTAAAAATGATCGAAATATGACAACAATTATTTGAAGCATTCATCTTCTTTTATATATAGAAGGGTACCCGTGCAATGCGGCGGCGGATACCCGGTGACTATTTTTGTGGCGAGCAAATGTTTTTCAGGGGTCCGGTGGTGGAGGGGTCTTGTGGTGGCGAACGTAAGTGAGCCGAGGAAGAATCTGTTAGTGAGTTGTGTACTGGTGTGTGTTTTTTATGTGATAGGCTTATATGCAGTATGCATACTTAAGGTTTGGACAAGACTCGATTTTAATGGGCTGTTGAAAGTTTTTAATGGGCTGTTACAAGTTTTTATATGGTTTAAATGGCACCCATCAATATTAGAGGATGTTACAAGTATAAGAATTTAAGACATTAATTATGTGTATGTTGAATTTTTATGCTTAGCAAAAGTAAATTCCTTTTTATAGAAATGTTTTTGGTTTTAAAAATTTTAATGCTACTATATTTAAAATGTCATAAACCCTTTATAAAGGAGTATATATATATATATATATATATATATATATATATATATATATATATATATATATATATATATATATATATATATATTAACAATTGGTGTATTATATATATAGCCAAAATGATAGGTATATATAGTATGTAACAGATGTAATTGATAAAGTTTTTACTAAAGGTTATAATACAAACTTATTAAAACCATGTCAACTTTTATTGGTGGGAAAGTAAGTAAATTTGAAATTTAAAAGGGTACTTTTTGTATAACACATTACTCATTTTAGGCAATGTTTTGAAAACCTGTTTGATCTAGCTGATTGAACCGCTTTTATCAGAAAAACGGGCCAAAATGAATTGGTCTTTTGAGACTTCAAATCCGAGTTTACCCGCCGAGTTTCAGGTGACGCAAGTCAACATAGTTCACCAAAGTTGACCATATTTGATTCTTTAAATTTTATGTTACAAAATATATATGATAAGTTTGGATTAATTTTGGTGACGGGTAATGTTTTCTTTAGGTTTATAACTTGTATTATCGTTGAATTATATGTATTTGGTATTGTATAGTATATGTTTTATAAACCTATTATGAGATTGGTATTGCATTTTTTTAGGTTTTATGTATGCTTGATATTAAATATTAAAGGTTTTATAAGTGTTTGAAGGCCGAAATATTGCAATCTAAATAAATGGAGGATAGAGTTGACCTAGCGTTCGAACTGGTTGAACTGTAACCTAGTGATCTCGTGACTCGACCAGGTCGATTCAAGACTCGGTTTTTAAAACATCGATTTTAAGTTTCTTTAAGTTTTAATAAAAATTATTCTCTTTTCTTATAATATCTATCTATAAACATATAAGATTGAGTCCTAAAATTTAATGTGGAGGCGTCAAGATTGCATAGAGTACAAGTTACCTAATGCTCGGAATTAAATGCAGAAAATAGAGTTTCATTATGCGGAGGCTTCATGCGTAAGTACCTTGATTTAATGTTCGTGCTTAAGTGGTAAGTACATATGAGCAATATTTAGTGTTTCAAATGTAATTGAACCATACGAAGTGTTGCTAGCTTTTATTTTCATTTAATCATTTGCTCCTTTCATTTGCCTTCAAATAAATGTACAAACCCTTCAACCACCTTCATTGAATACTATAAATAACACCATTTGGTCTTTGTTAATGATGTGTATGTGTGTGTGAAACTTTAATTTGTGTGTAATTTGATGATTTTGTATGAATCACGTGTTTACTATTAGTTTATTATTGTTTGTGTGTAAATTCAGTGCAACACCAACTAACCAATTTCCTTTTGATCTTTACTTTTTGTTTCTAGGCACATGATGAGAATGAAATGGATCGCATGCTAGAAATTGATGGCATTGAACACATTGGCATCAATAACCGTAACCTTGGTATGTACCCCATCTGTTTTTATGGCTCAAGATCTGTAACAACCGTGGTTTTAGCAGGTAAGTTTGACTGATAGTCTTGACTCGGTTGACGTTTGTTTGGTGTGTCCTAGGTGATTGAACTGATATATGTGTGATATAGGTGAGTTTTAGCACTAATCCCTTTGCGTGGTGTTGTTTTGTGGGTGAGTAATCTTGATATTTGAGAAAGTTCATTTTGATCGCCTTTGTGGTGTAGAAATGACTTGTGAAGTTTTAGTGTTTTTGTGTTTTTGCGTAACGAGTCTTCGTTCATGTATTTGAGCGTTAGCAAGTTACGAGGAGTTTGTTTTGATATGTTACGCTTATATAAGAGTGTGAAAATCTATTTTTGAAAACTTTATTTTGAAAATGATTATTTTCCGGTTTGTCGTAAAATTAAGGTTTGCCGCGAAAGACGTTAGGATTTGTTGTGGGAATACATAAAATATGAAAAGTATGAGGTTTTGAGTGTAATAAAAAAATTAATAAAGAAATAAATATATATATATATATATATATATATATATATATATATATATATATATATATATATATATATATATATATATATATATATATATATATATATATATATATATGTATGTATGTATGTATGTGTTATAAAAATCGGCTAGAAGGGATAAGGGGGAAAAAAGCAAATTTGAGCACAATTACAACACCTAATGATAAGGATTATCCATAAATAACATATAAACAAACCCAAACACCCCACAAACGTTTTTTCCTGCATATTGGTCGATTTCAAGGAGAGGAGAAAGAGAAAAAAATAGGGTTTTGCTTTTGAAGCCAAAAGTCAAGATCAAGGTATATTTTTAATGCTAGTTTTCATATAATTAATTAATTATTTTTATGATTCATGTAATATTGATTATGATGGAATCTAGGGTTTACATACTTCTGTAAATTAATGATGTAAAACATGATAGGATCATTAGTTGATAATATCATGGTAATTGGTTAAGGGAATTGAGTGTAAAATGTGTTAGATTATGTGTTAGGGTTTGGACAGAAAATTATGGCTGTAAAGATGTGAGTGTAATTAACAGATGGTGAGGAGTTAAGTCACGATTTTCTTTGTCTAAATTGAAGTTTAATGAAAGAGCTTTCCAAAAAGTCTGGCCACGATTGATTTCAAGGTCGGGAAGTTAGTCTTTTGATTTTTATTTGATAAGGTGTTAAAGCTGTTAAACCGGGACAGAATTTGGGTAAAAGTTTGATAGTGAATTGTGGGTGTAAAAGTGGTATTTAGATTAGCCCTTCTTGAATAGTTAAGTTTTAGGTTTTCTTAGACTACCACGAAAAGGATTCGCGATAAAAAGTTGTAGAAGTATTTTATTTTAATTAAAACTTTTTGGCGTGCGTTCAGATCCGAATTTGGATAGTTGACAAGTTTGTTTTTCTTTTGAGTACTTGTTTGTGTTATTAGTCCATGGCCTTCTAGGATTAGCTTGTATGCTTATGAGAGATCATGGTGAATTTTTGGTGTGAGTTGTTGAGCTTTAAGTGTTATTATTTCATGTGGGCGAATGTACCCTAAAATTCTGCATTTTCTGATTTTAAAAGCGCAAGGGATTTAGTGAGTGTTAGGTTATGGTGATGGTTAGTATGGGGTCTAGGAGATCCATGGTGGTCATATGAGACTTAGAAATCCATCATATGTGTATTACATGGGTTGTAGCTTTTATCTTGACCATGTGTAATGTAGATTTATTTTTGTGTGTTATAGATTGTGATTTGTTTTTGTGGAAGCTGCAAGGTTTGAGGTGAGTTCATAGTCCCATATTTTTACTTTATTTTAAACACGGGATGGGAAAGATGTTTGTCTTAAATGTTTGAGTTACTGTGATTATGTGTGTGTCAAAAAGCTTGAACTTATAATGTTATCGTATGTATGCTATGTGTGATGATTCGATTGTGAGATTATGTGCTCTTCATTTGGGGACCCATTTGATGTTGTGTGTGCTTCAATTTGGAGGATGCTTATCTTGTTGTTCGCGCATGTGACCTAATTGATGTTTATTGGGATCGGAGGACACGAGCCGTCCTGTTGTTGCTTTTGTGTGTGGATATTCATTTACGAATGATTGTAGCTTATATGATAGCTATAAATTATTTGTCCAGCTATGTTTTTTTTATAATCACAGTGAACTGGTTGCATTGTGAGTGTATGTGTGGCTTAAACCTATGAATCTCACCAACATTATGTTGACATTTTAAGCATCATTTTCAGGTGAGCATTCTAAGGATAAGATAGAAGGATATGATTAGACGAGACCTTAGTTGCATTGGAAGTGGTTTATTTGTGCGTTTGAAGTTTATCATGTTGTTATCTTTCGGGTATTGTTATGACACTTTGTGTCTATACTTTGCCATTTTTATTGCATGTAGTTATTCTCTATATAGACACCATGTGTTGTGATGATATCTATGAAGTTACACCCTCGCGTTTCCGCCTTAGCGAGGTGTGACAAGATCTGTGAATTAACAAGCTTGCTAATTAGATAAATAGTTTTGAAATAGATATTGACATGATCATTTTTTTTAGTCAATAGTTTTTCCATATTTTTCCTTATGGTGTGATAAAGTTCTTTTTGGTGTAGCTTCTCACCTATGGAATTGAATTTAGTTGGTTAATGTAAAATCTCTCTGTCTAATGAAAGTGTACTATGCATATTAATGTTACGTGCAATGGTTCATGTAGAAATATTGACTTGATTAACGCAAGGGGGTATACGTGCAAAGGTAAGCAAATGGTTAACTTTCTTGCATGTGAAGTCGGTTGATAGTCCAGCTTTGAAGTTTATGGAAGACAAATGGATGTGTTGTTGCCTGAGAAGGAACCGAGGGTTAGATCTGCTAACCTATTTTAAAATTTTGGCTTGGTTAGTAGTTTATTAATGTTATTCTTGCAGGTATTGATAAGTGGTTAGTGACGCTAACGAGGTATATAAAGATGTTGATAACAAAACTAAGTGGAAGATGGAGACGGAGTGGATAATATCTCCACATTTATGAAAGAACTGTCAAAAAATTAGGCATGCAAGAAAATGAAAATCATATGTAAACAAGGTTTATAATTAGTGTGACAAAGCTTTGATGAATATTAATGGTGGCTTGAATCTTGCTTTTATTTTTTTTCCCTTCCACTTAAACAATTTAAGAGGTTGCAATGTATCCACCCCATGATATTAGAAATAATACAAAATCAAAGTTGAATTGATGGAGCGTTTTTGGGCCTTGAAACTTCGCCTGAATCGATAAATTTTTCAGCGTATCGTTCTCCTCGGTCTCACGGTCGTTTTGACAGGTATTACGTCCAAAACGGAGTTACGGTTCAAAAGTTATGGCCGTTTCAAGTTTGGTCAACAAAAGTCAAATTCTTATGCGTAAACAGTGAATCTTTTGGTTAACTTTGAATCTTACGCGTAAGCTCTAAGATTATGCGTAAACAAGATTGTTTATGCGTAGACTTTGATTTTACGCGTAAACTTAGAGTTTATGCGTAAGAATGTTACGCGTAAGGTTTTTTTCAACCAAACTGATCTCTCAAACTTGTCCAAGCTTGAAAGATATCCCGTGTCGAAGTGTTTCACTAACTTGTCCAAGCTAGGAAAGTATTGAGTAATCTCTGATCGTTGAAGAAAACTTTTGCGTAGGAACTTATGCGTAAAATCCAATCTTTTGCGTAGAAACAGACTTAAGCGTAGGATCTTATGCGTAGGAACTCATCTTATGCGTAGGATTCCAATCTAACGCGTGGGAAAAGGTTTTTCTACTAAAACTTAAGCGTAGGATTCCATGTTATGTGTAGAAAATGGGTTTTTTGCTAAAACTCACGCTTAAACAGTACTATTTGTACTATTTCTTCCAAAAAGTTGGTAATGCTTGTCCTTTTTACGCGTAAGATGACCAGAACCACAAAAATCCAAAATTTTTCAACCAAAAACACTTTTTCCACTTGTTTCTTTTGATCAAATCTTTCCCAAAACACTTAGAATCACTAAAACTTCAATAAAGACAACAATTTTAACACTAAAACACTTAAAAATCAAGACTTTTTGCAAGAAAAGTACACGTTATAAAGGAAAAAAACGCAACTTTTATCAAAAAAAACCTTGATGAAAACTATTTCCACACACTCCTAAATCATTGTTAGGCGATTGATAGCACTTGTAGGACCTTAAATCTATCAACTTTAACACAAATAAGCACGTAAGTATTGGTGACTTGATGATATGTATGGCGTATGAAACTAGAGAGAAAGAATATAAAGATGAAGAGATAGAAACATACACAATACATACACAAGCACACCTTACAAATGAGGCATAAGGTGGCTTATATAGTACTTGAGATAAGATACCCTAAAGGCTTTTCTATGGGCTTGGGCTTGGACTTGGATTACATGTATTACAATAGGCTTATATAACATAACACTTAACATATTAGCTTAACAAGTCCAAAGCCCAATGACTAATCTATTATATATCTTAACACACGACACAAAGTTCTAATATGAGAATGACCATCACTTCTCTATATATATTTTTAATGCTAACAATCTCCTCCTAAGGAGTGGTCATTCGAATGATGCTTCACGTGATTAGGTCTTTTGTGATCTTTGTTTTGAACTTTGTGTGTTGTTGAAGAATAGTCTGTAGTCTTTGTTCCTTCATGCTTTGTGATCTTTGATGACTGACTTTTCATCGTTCTTTGTTCCTTTGTGATATGGAGTTATCTGCCTTTCGTCACTTCTGTGTCTGTGGTGGTTGTCCGCCATTCCAACATGCTCATACATCTTCAGTCTTTGTGATACATGCATTTGTTGTTCCCGTTCTTTCACACAGATCTTTATCACTTTACTTCTGTAGATTCTTTCACATTGCGTAGAATCTTTCTTTGAACCTTTCTTTGCTTTGATCTTTGTGAGAACTTTCCTTTGACTTCGAGATGCATGTATGAGCATGTGGAATCCTTCGCCATGGAGATGATGTATAGCTTCAGGTAAACAGTTAGCAATAAACAAACGGTACTTACAGGTTCGAATTAGAGATCGTCA
Source organism: Artemisia argyi (assembly GCA_030686995.1). Lineage (NCBI taxonomy): Eukaryota > Viridiplantae > Streptophyta > Magnoliopsida > Asterales > Asteraceae > Artemisia > Artemisia argyi. The sequence goes on along the minus strand of CM060709.1, from coordinate 214,036,450 downwards.
ACAGCATAGTGTAAAGACTCCTTCTAACCCTTACCAAGGCCGTTCCCATTTTGGATACTCTCGAGAGAGCTTGCGAGACCTACTAATTAGCTCAACAAATGGGTGAGTCGCTGGGGATCACTCCACGACTGTAGACCGTTTGAAACCACCGCGAACACTAAGCGTAACCCATAAAGAATTACCGAAGTGACCTGGTGTCAGGGCTGTTTGATGTTGACCCTGGCAGGAATTTCTGTTCAATCATTGAGAAAATACATAAGTAAATCCTCTCATAAACGTTCTCGGCAGATTTCTAAGATCTGCGTAGGACTCTAAAGTTTACATCTGGCGTCCTTAATGATGAACATCCAGTGTATAAATATCATGTGTTCCTATGAGATCTTTTGATGAATCTCGAGGCTCTAGACTCGATAAGTGCACATTCGGTTTCCTATGCGGAGATTAGGGAGAGGTCTCCTGCTTCAATATCAACCATCTCTAAGAGACAGATCGATAGATTACACCGGTTCCCCGTGAGAATGAAACAAGCTCTTTTAAGAGAACTTGAGTGGCTAGAAGGTTTAGTGCAGTGCGTCAATGGGTCCATGACATCTTTATCTTCAATACCGGTGTCACCTTAGTAACAACCAGTAGCATATGAGTTGAACCCGGTGTCTGCCCTAAGGTTGAACATTTGGAGGGCTATTTCTTTTCACCCTTTTTCACATCATTTATTTTTAATTCTTCAACCCATTCTTTCTCCTTTCTCATTTTCTCCTTTTTTCAATCATATTTAAGGACTTCTAATACTAATCTAATTGGATTTGTCCTCGGGTAGATCCCTCCGGCTCTGGCGGATCATAGGACGGTTTTTCCTAACCTTAGTCACCTTATATCTTCATGACTATCCTATTGTTGCCATAAAACCATTCATTTGAAAATCTCTCAAAGTGTTTATGATAATAAAACACATTGTTGACACTTCGAGAGTTTTGCATTTCTTTTGAAGGACTCCCCCTTCACATGTGCTCATGTATTATTTAATAAATTTGCACATGCGGGAGGAGTTTGCACTTTTGAATTGATCTACTTTCAGTGAACATGACCGATTCGAGACATGCTTACATCACTAGTTAGACTAGCTTGAAATTATAACCCGTCCTGGTCAAGTCCAAAGAAAGTCTCTCGATACGGTACATTCTACTCAGACAAGTCCTATTCGAGACACGCTTACATCACTAGTTAGACTAGCTTGAAATTATTACCCGTCCAGGACAAGTCTTTTCGATTACTGATTTTTTAAGCTTCGTCAATTCATTGGTACTTTTTGAGTCGAGCTCTTTTGAGATTCAGGCACAAACTTTAAACATCTTTGATCACATTTTAATCATGTCTTCTCCCCCTAAAAAATAGCATATTTTGATATTTTTTATATCAACTGATTAAGAAAAAGCTTTTGGAGAGAAAGACAGATTTGTTTTTGCATGAATTCGGAACAATTTTGTTTTTGTACTCCCCCTTAATAATAGCTCATTTTAAAATCAATTAAGGGTTTTGAGGGAGTTATCTTGAGCACTCATTTTGAGAGATTTTGAGAAATCTTTTGAACAATCTTGAAAAAATGCTCAAGAATTCTGTTTTGAAAACGAGTTTATGCTTGAAGTCTTTTTCGTTTGTTTAGACTCGAACTTTTTGAAAAAGATTTCATCATTGAACGTACGAGTCCTTGATTTGAAAATAATCAGAAGTCATCATTTTAAGTCCGGGTTTCGTACTGAAGTATACGAAAGCCATAGTGAAGAAACTTTCGAGAAACGACATGTTTTAGAAAAACATTAAAAAGAACTCCCGTTCAAGCATCTGTGTTGAATGACATTTCTAGAAATGTACAAAATACTGATTTATACGAGAGACATGTCGTGAGAAGAATATTTTTGGATTTTTTTGATTTTATATTGTTTTTGTATTTTTTGAAAGTTTTATATTTTTGTATTTTGTTTTTGTTGGTTTTTCAAATTTTGTATTTTGTTTTTTCAAAAATATTTACAGCGAAGTGATTTTGAAAACATTTTTCAAGAAGATTCGAGAAGACGTTCTAGCTCCTCAGGAGTTAGGCTTCGCATGCCAATTCGTCGAACTAAATAGTTTTTTGAAAGTTTTATATTTTTGTATTTTGTTTTTGTTGGTTTTTCAAATTTTGTATTTTGTTTTTTCAAAAATATTTACAGCGAAGTGATTTTGAAAACATTTTTCAAGAAGATTCGAGAAGACGTTCTAGCTCCTCAGGAGTTAGGCTTCGCATGCCAATTCGTCGAACTAAATAGTCAAACCGTTCTTTTGGAAGGGCTTTAGTAAATAGATAAGCAAGTTGGTAATCAGTCTTAACGAAAAATAATTCAACAGTACCCTCTTCCACGTGTTCTTTGATGAAATGGTAGCGGACTTTGATATGCTTCGTCTTTGAGTGGTGTACAGGATTGCACTAGATGGCTATGGCACTTTTTGAGTCACAATACATAGGTATTCTGTCAAAAGTAAAGCCATAATTTGTGAGCTGTGTCCGCATCCAAAGAACTTGGGCACAATACGCAGATAGAGACACATACTCGGCTTCGGCTATTGATAGTGCGGTACAATCCTGTTTCTTTGACGACCAGCTTACTATCTTTTCACCCAAAAATTGTGCTCCTCCTGGTGTACTCTTTTCTGTATCTTGATCACCAGCATGGTCGGAATCTGAAAATGCTGTTAGATTAAACCCCGAATCCTTCGGATACCAAAGTCCTATGTTAATGGTGCTTCGTAGGTACCGAAAGATCCGTTTAACCTCTTTGAGGTGAAGTTCAGTAGGCTTTGCCTGAAACCGTGCTAATAAACAAACAGCAAATTGAATATCAGGTCGACTACCAGTTAGGTACATGAGAGAACCAATCATGCTCCGATATTTCTTCGGATCGATGGGTTTCCCAAACAAATCAGCACATATTTTGGTGAAGTGACCATTGGTGTACCAACAGAATCACAGTTTTCCATTCCATGTTTTTTCAAAATCTCTATTGTATATTTAGCTTGATTGATAAAAATACCACGAGGGGATTGATGTATTTGTAAACCAAGAAAGAATTTTAGTTCCCCCATCATGGACATTTTAAATTTGCTTTTCATGAGATTTTCAAAATGTTTTGAATGGTTAGGATTGGTTGATCCAAAAATTATGTCGTCCACGTAAATTTGAACGATCAAATGTCATCTTTGAATCTTTTGATAAATAAGGTGTCTCAACCGTTCCTTTGGTGAAATTGTTTTTGAGCAAGAAAGATGATAGTTCGTCATACCACGCTCTTGGAGCTTGTTTTAAACCATAAATGGCTTTCTTAAGCTTGTAGACGTAGTCTGGATGATCTTGTCGATGAATCCCTCTGGCTGACTCACATACACATCTTCTTTCAGAGTTCCATTCAAGAAAGCTGTCTTAATGTCCATCTGATAGATTGTGATGTTTTTGTGAGCTGCATAGGCTAAGAAAATCCGGACTGCTTCAAGTCTAGCTACAGGCGCGAATGATTCTTCGAAATCTATCCCTTCTTCTTGTGGATATTCTTTAGCTACGAGACGAGCTTTATTACGAATGACAGTCATTTCCTCATTCAATTTGTTCTTCCACAACCACTTAAGATCAAGAACACGTTTATCAAGTGGTCGTTCAACAAGTTCCCAACTATCATGTAATTGGTATTAAAGAATTTCATCCTGCATCGCTTCTATCCATGGGTTTTCTGCCATTGCTTCCCGAATGTTCTTTGGTTCTTTGAGGCTGATTGAGAAAATGTAAATGCACAATTCGAGATCGGTGGCAAGTTGTCTCCTTGGCTGAACTGGCTTTGAAGGTTCACCAATAACATGTTCTATTGGATGGTCTTTCATCTATTGAGACGTAGAAGGGTACCTTGGGTTTAACGTACGTGTGTTAGATGGTTCTTGTAACCTTGAAGAAGATTCAGCAGAGTCTGTTGCAAACGGGTTTTGAAATAATTCTTCTTCTTCTAACGCAACATCGTTTGAATTATTTGTTGGTTCTTCTTGAAAATGTGTGTTTTGATTTTGCTCATCAACACTTGGTGTCACACCCCCAATTTACCTGACTTGCAGCGGAATGGAATGCCTGAGGGTGTAACTGTCATAGCACCACAACAAGGAAATATTGAACGACCTAAAGTGTCGTTTGGAAAATACATATCGTTTGATTTATTGAAAAGCATCAAGTGCTACAAAACATAGGTCCCCAACTGTTGAAACGTTTACAGAAAACAAGTTCTGAAAATGTCAAACGATAATTTACACAAGTGCATGAAAATCCAAAATGTAGTGCATCATCCCTGGCACACCCTAATGACTCCATGCATGTAATATGATGATGATGCTTTAGTTACCTGAAAATACATTGCGAAAACGGTCAACACGAATGTTGGTGAATAATCATAGGTTTATGAAATAACATGTTTGTACGGCCACCACAAGTATAAGTGCATGACAAAAGTCACGTAAAAAATAGTACAATAGCCTTAAGCTCATGACACCGAAGCTATGACTGATGAAATTCTATGCCCCTCCCGAATGTTCTGCCAAAACACTCACATGTAAAAGACATGACATGCATCCGCTTACTGTTGGTATCCACTACCACGGATGGAGGCGTCACCCTCGATAGATCTATCCACTCACTCTCGCTTAGCGGTAAATTAACGGTTCATGATGTTACAGGGGACTTATCACATGGCAGAGAAGCTACTTAAGCTATGTACATAGGTTTTGATACTTGGGCTCGTACTAAAATGGTGCAATGTATTCTCCCCCGTGGGATTTGAAAACAATAAAAATGTATACGGGGCTATGAATACTCACCTCAACTGATGATACTGCGATGATATGTAATGAACAACAATGATCGGTTAACTGCCGCAACCTATAATGAATGATGCATGATCTCGTTAAGATCACCAAATGATGTTTATGAATGTCCATGCTCATGTTTCTATACCACTCTACTCTTTAGGAAAACACTTGTATTGTCAAAAATATATAATCCAAAACTTTGGAAAATATTGCTATTAGAAAATATAAATGGCTTGTTATAACATATATACTTATATATATATATAACGTAAGTTCTCATGTAAGCGTTGAAATACTCGGGTTGTAAACCTTGAAATGATGAAAACATACTCATAATAACTAATACTACGTTAGTTTAAAAGCTCGGTACTTGATATTATGTTTAGCTTGAAAATGCACTTCGTAGTTTTTGCGCCAAAATATATAAAAGCTGTCAATTAATAAAGGGTTTTAGCCGATATTCAAACGAGTATATCTTTGTCGTTACTTGTCCGTTTTACTTGTTCTTTATATCCACGGTTTCGTCTTAGTATGTAGTAATATATTTTGGAAAGCTCGGCTCCTCCGGGTTACGTTTAAAGCCTCTTTTTGACCGACGAAAAATGTCCAACAGCAACTATTTTTCCAGAAAATACTTTTCGTCTATAATCTTGCAAAAGTCATAACTTCTTCGTTATAAGCTCTTTTTAATCCGTTCTTTCGCCTACGGATTCGTTTTTGAAAGTATTTTCTAAAAATTTTGCCAAAGTTTCCTTGGTGTTTACTGATTTTCCAGATTTTTACAAAATGGGACAGCATGTCTAAAATGAGTTCCAAATCAAGTTTCCAAGGTTAAAAACCAATTTCTACCATCACCAATCCTCTTGTAATCACCACATGACTAATCTAATCTTACCATACACCTTCTTAGGGTGCCATGGACTCCTAACCAAGTTATTAGAGCTAGGGGATTCATAACAAGAAAGTTAGGGTTTGTATGTTTCATTTTAACAAAAATAAAGTATAGTATAGCTACTTATACATGGTTTTTAGCATGATTCTTATGTAATACATGTAAAAATAGGATGATTCATGAAAAAATAAAGATGAAAACTTACTTGATAAAATGAGGTGATTATTGGATGATTAAACTTGTTGTTCTTGTGTTTTTGTTGCTTGTATCTTGATTAGAATCATAAAAGGAGTAAGATTGTAGCTTTAAGTTATGAAAAATAATTAGTTGATCATGGAGATCCTTGGTACCTTGTTGATGCCGTGGGTATGGAGGAGAGCAAGAGAGAAATGATCTTGAAAATTTGATCCAAAAGTAGTTTATGATTTTAGGTAATTAGTAAAGTTAAGGTTTTTATGTTTATTAGTATTATACTTAGGAAAATTAATGCCAAGGGTTAAAAGAAAGGGCACATGGCCGGTTTTATCAAGGGGTGTAGGGGGGGGGGGGGTTAGGGTGCTTGGTAGTTAATTAGAAACCTTGTAAGAAATTTGCACTAGTTAGCGTTTTTAGTTACGATCGGGTATCGGTTTTATTAGAAATAAATGTTCACGAAGTATACCGGGATGAAATTAGTTATAATAATGTTAAAAACATATTAAAAATATGTTGGGTACATTTACTGAGTGATCGGGTGATTAATGTTTAGTTTTAACGAAAACCGACGCTATATTCATACGCGTACGTTAAAATAAAATAAATTTCCAAAATACTGGGTAACTGAATGTTATAACTTTTATGATGTTAAAATGGATATAAAAATATGTCGGGACCATTGTGGGAATATTTAGATATATTCGCCGTGTATAAACCGAGTGTTAACGTTTACTATAAATACTTATACGTAAAAACGTTAAATGTACTGAATATGGAAATTTGAAAATCCTAAGAGTGGTATAACATGAAAATGCTGTTATGATGATATGCAGACTATCCCCAGTCCGTATGCAGTGTACTCAACACTAATGAAATGAATTCGCACCTAAACCAATCCGGTTACGCGAATTTGAATACCCGTAAACTAAATTTACGATGAAATAATTAATGCAAGCGAATGGTGAAAACTTTTCCGGAAATGAATAGTGTTTGGTGAATAGTAATTTTCCAAAAAGTTTCTCAGAATATCAAACTGACCTCGAAAACGATGAATAGTAAAACGATGAATAGTGTTTTGATGAATAGTGATTTATGAATAGTAAAAAGTCGAAGTTTCGGAAAATGACCTGAAATGGTAAATGACGTGAAATGGTGAGTTGTGACATCCGCCCACCCAAATAGGAATTCAGTCCCTGAATTCAGCTAGTGTTGGTCTCGGTAATAGGTTTAGTGAAAAGGTGTGGATACTTGCGTTGCATTTGGTCCTCTCGTTCCCATGTAAACTCAGGACCTCTTCGAGAATTCCAGCGAACCTTAACGATCGGAATTCTACTCTGCTTTAACTGCTTGACCTCTCGGTCCATGATTTCAACCGGTTCCTCCACAAAGTTAAGTTTGTCATCTAGCTGAATCTCTTCTAATGGTATAACTGAAGACTCATCTGAAAGACATTTCTTGAGGTTTGAGACATGAAATGTATTGTGTACGTTGCTAAGTTCTGCTGGTAGTTCAAGCTTGTAAGCTACTGGACCAATCCTTTCCAGTATCTTAAATGGACCAATGTATCTCGGGTTCAACTTCCCACGCTTTCCAAACCGTATCACGCCCTTCCAAGGCGAGACCTTTAACATGACCTTGTCTCCAACCTGGAATTCCAATGGTTTGCGTCTAACATCTGCGTAACTCTTCTGTCGACTTCTAGCTGTTTCAAGTCTATCTCGAATCTGTATTATCTTTTCTGTTGTTTCCCTAACCATTTCTGGACCTGTGCATTGTACCTCTCCAACTTCTGCCCAACAAACTGGTGAACGACACTTACGACCATACAATGCCTCAAATGGTGCTGCTTTAATACTTGAATGGTAACTGTTGTTATAAGAGAACTCGATTAATGGCAAATGGTTAGCCCAACCATTCCCAAAGTCAATCACACACGCTCGCAGCATGTCCTCCAGTGTCTGAATAGTTCTCTCACTCTGACCATCAGTCTGTGGATGGTAAGCAGTACTCATGTCTAACTTAGATCCAAAGGAATCTTGTAATGACTTCCAAAAGTTTGAAGTAAAACGACTATCCCTGTCTGAAATGATAGAAACTGGTGCTCCATGCCTCGAGACTATTTTCTTGACATAAAGTCTGGCAAGCTGTTCCATGGAATAAGTCTCTCTAATAGGGATAAAATGTGCTGATTTAGTAAGACGATCAACAATTACCCATATAGCATCGAAACCTCCTGACGTCTTGGGTAGTTTAGTAACAAAGTCCATTGTAATACGTTCCCACTTCCATTGTGGAATTTCTGGTTGTTGAAGTAGTCCTGACGGTTTCTGGTACTCGGCTTTCACTTTAGCACAAGTAAGGCATTTGCTGACGTACGTAGCTATTTCTGCTTTCATGTTCGGCCACCAATACAGCTTTTTGAGATCCTGATACATCTTGTCAGAACCTGGGTGAATAGAGTACTTTGACTTATGTGATTCATGCATAATCAAATCTCGTACTCCACCATAGAGTGGTATCCAACTTCGATCCTTGAAGCATAACACTCCATCTGTTCTCTTAACAAAGCCATTCTTGCTTTCTGGCATACCATAAAGTTTCTCCTGTGGCCGATTTTCCTCCTTGAGAGCCTCAATCTGAGCTTCTAAGATTTTTGATGGTAATGGTGAGATAATAGTCATTCCTAATGACCTGACCCTCAAAGGTTTGAGTCGTTCCTTTCTGCTAAGTGCATCTGCTACGACATTTGCTTTTCCTGGGTGATATCGGATTTCACAATCGTAGTCACTCAACAATTCTAGCCAACGACGTTGTCTCATGTTCAGTTCCTTCTGATCAAGTATATGCTGTAAGCTCTTGTGGTCAGTAAAAATTACACATTTAGTACCATAAAGGTAGTGTCTCCAAATCTTGAGTGCAAAAACAACAGCACCCAACTCCAAGTCATGTGTAGTGTAATTCTTCTCGTGTGTCTTAAGCTGTCTAGATGCATAAGCTATCACCTTCTCATTTTGCATTAGCACAGCTCCAAGTCCTTTATGCGAAGCATCGCAATATACCACAAAGTTCTCAATACCTTCTGGTAGTGACAAAATCGGTGCACTACAAAGCTTCTGCTTCAATAACTGAAATGCAGATTCTTGTTTCTCTCCCCACTCATACTTCTGATTCTTCTGTGTCAGCTTAGTCAACGACTTCGCTATCTTAGAAAACCCTTCGATGAACCTTCTGTAATATCCTGCAAGTCCTAAGAATTGACGAATTTCTGTAGGAGACTTGGGCGTAGCCCAATCCTTTACTGCTTCAATCTTTGCTGGGTCGACTTGTAATCCTTGGCTATCAATGACATGGCCAAGAAATTGAACTCTTTGTATCCAAAAGTCACACTTTGAAAATTTGGCATACAATTGCTCCTTCTTGAGTAGTTCCAATATTGTTCTGAGGTGTGCTTCATGCTCTTTCTTACTCTTGGAATAAATCAGGATATCGTCAATGAACACAATCACATACTTATCAAGATATGGTTTGCATACTCTGTTCATGAGATCCATGAATACCGCAGGTGCATTCGTTAATCCAAAAGGCATCACTTGAAACTCATAATGACCATAACGTGTTCTGAATGCTGTCTTCGGAATATCTTCTTCCCGAACTCTGAGTTGATGGTAACCTGATCTTAAATCAATCTTAGAATAAAAATAGGAACCTTGTAGCTGATCAAACAAGTCATCAATCCTAGGTAGCGGATAACGATTCTTCACCGTTAACTTGTTCAGCTCACGATAGTCTATACACATCCTGAAAGATCCATCCTTCTTCTTCACAAACAAAACCGGTGCTCCCCAAGGCGAAGAACTCGGTCTAATGAATCCTTTGTCTAAAAGCTCTTGCAACTGGTTAGACAATTCTTGCATTTCAGAAGGTGCAAGTCTATATGGTGCTCGTGCAATTGGTGCAGCTCCTGGCACCAACTCAATCTGAAACTCAACCTGACGTGTAGGTGGCAGTCCTGGTAATTCTTCCGGAAAAACTTCTGGAAATTCCTTCACAATTGGCACATCTTCAAATCGTTTCTCATCCGACTTCTTTTCCGTTATGTGTGCCAAGAATGCATAACAACCCTTCTTTATGTACTTCTCGGTTTTAATGCATGATATGATACTGAGTCTAGTTCCACTTCGCTCCCCGCGAACAACCAAAGTTTCACCTCCATAAGAAAGATGAACAACTTTCTCATCACAAATGATCCTTGCACGATGTCGAGACAACCAATCCATACCGATAACGATGTCAAAACTTCCAAGTTCTACGGGCATAAGGTCTATATTGAATGGGTGATTTAGGAAATTGATGGTGCAACCACGGATAACTGTGTTTGTGTTAACTAAAGACCCATCGGCTAATTCAACAATGTAGGGAATGTCTAAGGTAGTTGGTTCTATGTTAAGTAAAGGTGCAAATGTAGTAGAAACAAAACTTCTATCCGCTCCTGAATCAAATAAAATGGATGCATAACGATTATTAACGAGGAACGTACCCGTAACAACATTCGGGTCCTCACGGGCATCTTCTCCTCCCATGACATAAGCCCTTCCTCGAGCTACTCCACCCTGATTCCCAGCTCTTTGATCATTCCTCCTTGGGCAATTGTACTGGAAATGACCCAACTCTCCACAACCATAACATGCTCCTGGTTGGTTCTGATTATTCGTTCCTCGTGGTGCTTTGCAGTCCTTAGTCCAATGACCGACCTTTCCACAGTTCTGACAAGCTCTTGGACAATTCCCAGGGTTATGATGAGTTCGACATTTGTTACACTTGGGTAGTTTTCCAATATATCCTTTTCCTTCTGTTGGTCCTGCAGCATAAACCTTTGCCGCATCCTGCCTCTTTGGTGCTGGTTGGTTAGCATTCCCACCTTGGTTATTATCAAACTTCCTCTTGTTGTTATTGTTGTTTTGGTTATTGGGGTAGTTGCGGTTTCGGTTACTGTTATAGCTGTTGTTGTTGTTTCGATTGTTGTTGTAGTTGGTGTTGTTGGAACGGTTATTGTTGTTACTTGCAGCAGACTTTCCTTTCAACACTTGGACCATAAGTTTCTGAGTTATGCGAATGGCCTCCTCCATTGTTTGTGGGTCGAAAGACATCACATCCCCTCGGATGCTTTCGGGTAATCCCCCAGTAAAGTTCTCCATCTTTTTCTCAGCGTCCGGAACCATAGTTGGACACAGTGTAGCCAACTCCTGAAACTTCCTGATATAAGTTTCAATGTCATCTCCTTTAGTCACTAGCTGGTAGAACTCTGTTTCTAGCTTTTGCACCTCAGTACGAGGGCAAAACTTCTTTGTCATCAGCTTTTTGAATTCAGCCCAAGTAAGTTTGTAAGCATTCTCCATGCCAATGGGCTGAGCATACGAATTCCACCAAGACATGGCTTCATCCAGCAGCATACCTGTAGCAAACTTCACCTTGTTAACCTCCTGACAACCACACATGAGAAAGACGTTCTCAGTCTTCTCGAACCAGCGGATTAAAGCAACCGCTCCCTCAGTTCCCTTATACTTGATAGGATCACTAGTCTTGAAATCCTTCCAAGTACATTCACGCCTAGTAGTGGGTTGAACCACTTCAGCAGTAGGTGGAACCTCAGCATTCCTAGCAGCAACTTCAGCTCTCTCAGTCTCTAGAGCTTCTGCTACACTATCCCTGACCAACTTGCGGATAGCTGCTTGTGTCATAGCAGGTTTTGGCGCCATATTTCTGACAAATAATAATCGACAACAACCATGAGAAAACTATAATAGAAATAGTCCTCATACAAAAATATACGCCCACAACATGTATATATATACAACCACAACAAGTATAAATATAACCACGACATGTACGAGTACAACCACAACCTGTAATAATACAACCACGACACGTATAGATACGTTAACCATAAAGAGCAACCATGAAACATCATAATTATAATCACAACACCTGAATATAATACATGAAAATTTCGGCCTACATGGACCGATATATATATATATAGCACAACATTTCCAACATAGTAGAGTCGCACTTGATATATATTTGTTTGTACAACAACAAAAGACTACAAGTTCTTGAACTACGTCCCACACCTCGGGACTAGGAAATAGTAAAAGCTAATATAATACTAGTCTATGTCTATGCTCCTCCTGGTGCTCTAGATGGTCCAGGAGCTCCAGATGCTCCAGGCTCTCCCCTCAAGCGGCGAATCTCACGATCCATCGCAACCACGATCTCCTCCAGATGCTGAACTCGTACTGAGTAGAAACATCCCTGCTCTCCATCACTGTCAACCTCTCACGAAGCAATGCCAACTCCTCAATCTGCTCCTCGACAGCCTCAAGTCGAGTAGTAATGATCTCATCAACTCTATACTCCAACCTATCAACTTGCTCCTGCTGAGCACCCAACTGATCCTCTAATGTGACAGCTGTAGGGCTACTAGCCGCAGCCGCTCTAGAACTCTCTCCTAACAGTAAACCCTCGATCTGCCTCTCAGCCGCCTCTAGTCGAGGAATGATATCCACATCAACCCTATAGTCTAAACTATCAATCTGATCCTGATGAGCCCCTAGCTGGCCCTCCAATGTAACATCTGCAGGCTCCCTAACAACAGTAGGCTCACTAGCCACAGTAGGCTCACTAGCAACTGTAGACTCCCTAGCAACAGTAGGCTCCCTAGCTGCTGCTGCTCTCGAACACTCCTCTACTTGGTACACTGGTGGTGGTTCTGCTGACTCTGACTCTGTAGTGGTAGGTGAATCTGGAGTGGTAAACCTTGCGCGCTTCCTGAGCGGCAAGAGTGAGGTGGATATAAGGGTAGCAGTAGGTATGGCTGGTGGTGGTGTAGGCACAGTAGGACTAGGTAGGTTCCTATAAGTAGATGTAGGATAACGAACTCTCTTACTAGCAACCTGGATAGTTTTCTCCCTACGAAACATAAGTCTAGGTTCTGGTGGACTAGTGGTAGCAGGAGATGATGTATCAGTGGGTGTACAGGTAATCTCGGGTGGTGCAATAGGGGCAACATAAGGAGTAGGAGCCGTCTCCTCATCCTCAAAAGGTTCTGTGTCATCATCTGATGCCAAACGTGGCAACTCAGGTACAATAGGGCTAGGTGGTGATGAACGGACAGTAGAAGACATAGAGTCTTCAATAGGTGGTGGTGAACGGGCAGTAGAAGACATAGAGTCTTCACTATCGGAATCTGTGATGGTGTACAGTACAACAACATTTGGGTTTGCAGACATGGTTCTGTGATAATCAAGGTGAAATAAAATAAATAACTCGTAATGAAATCACTATAAACAATGAACATGCACATATGATGAAATGATGAGATGCTATGATAATGTGGTTATAGTCTAGGGTCAATGATACATCCTAGTTCTCTATAACCTTAGCTCTGGTACCAATCTGTCACACCCCCAATTTACCTGACTTGCAGCGGAATGGAATGCCTGAGGGTGTAACTGTCATAGCACCACAACAAGGAAATATTGAACGACCTAAAGTGTCGTTTGGAAAATACATATCGTTTGATTTATTGAAAAGCATCAAGTGCTACAAAACATAGGTCCCCAACTGTTGAAACGTTTACAGAAAACAAGTTCTGAAAATGTCAAACGATAATTTACACAAGTGCATGAAAATCCAAAATGTAGTGCATCATCCCTGGCACACCCTAATGACTCCATGCATGTAATATGATGATGATGCTTTAGTTACCTGAAAATACATTGCGAAAACGGTCAACACGAATGTTGGTGAATAATCATAGGTTTATGAAATAACATGTTTGTACGGCCACCACAAGTATAAGTGCATGACAAAAGTCACGTAAAAAATAGTACAATAGCCTTAAGCTCATGACACCGAAGCTATGACTGATGAAATTCTATGCCCCTCCCGAATGTTCTGCCAAAACACTCAAATGTAAAAGACATGACATGCATCCGCTTACTGTTGGTATCCACTACCACGGATGGAGGCGTCACCCTCGATAGATCTATCCACTCACTCTCGCTTAGCGGTAAATTAACGGTTCATGATGTTACAGGGGACTTATCACATGGCAGAGAAGCTACTTAAGCTATGTACATAGGTTTTGATACTTGGGCTCGTACTAAAATGGTGCAATGTATTCTCCCCCGTGGGATTTGAAAACAATAAAAATGTATACGGGGCTATGAATACTCACCTCAACTGATGATACTGCGATGATATGTAACGAACAACAATGATCGGTTAACTGCCGCAACCTATAATGAATGATGCATGATCTCGTTAAGATCACCAAATGATGTTTATGAATGTCCATGCTCATGTTTCTATACCACTCTACTCTTTAGGAAAACACTTGTATTGTCAAAAATATATAATCCAAAACTTTGGAAAATATTGCTATTAGAAAATATAAATGGCTTGTTATAACATATATACTTATATATATATAACGTAAGTTCTCATGTAAGCGTTGAAATACTCGGGTTGTAAACCTTGAAATGATGAAAACATACTCATAATAACTAATACTACGTTAGTTTAAAAGCTCGGTACTTGATATTATGTTTAGCTTGAAAATGCACTTCGTAGTTTTTGCGCCAAAATATATAAAAGCTGTCAATTAATAAAGGGTTTTAGCCGATATTCAAACGAGTATATCTTTGTCGTTACTTGTCCGTTTTACTTGTTCTTTATATCCACGGTTTCGTCTTAGTATGTAGTAATATATTTTGGAAAGCTCGGCTCCTCCGGGTTACGTTTAAAGCCTCTTTTTGACCGACGAAAAATGTCCAACAGCAACTATTTTTCCAGAAAATACTTTTCGTCTATAATCTTGCAAAAGTCATAACTTCTTCGTTATAAGCTCTTTTTAATCCGTTCTTTCGCCTACGGATTCGTTTTTGAAAGTATTTTCTAAAAATTTTGCCAAAGTTTCCTTGGTGTTTACTGATTTTCCAGATTTTTACAAAATGGGACAGCATGTCTAAAATGAGTTCCAAATCAAGTTTCCAAGGTTAAAAACCAATTTCTACCATCACCAATCCTCTTGTAATCACCACATGACTAATCTAATCTTACCATACACCTTCTTAGGGTGCCATGGACTCCTAACCAAGTTATTAGAGCTAGGGGATTCATAACAAGAAAGTTAGGGTTTGTATGTTTCATTTTAACAAAAATAAAGTATAGTATAGCTACTTATACATGGTTTTTAGCATGATTCTTATGTAATACATGTAAAAATAGGATGATTCATGAAAAAATAAAGATGAAAACTTACTTGATAAAATGAGGTGATTATTGGATGATTAAACTTGTTGTTCTTGTGTTTTTGTTGCTTGTATCTTGATTAGAATCATAAAAGGAGTAAGATTGTAGCTTTAAGTTATGAAAAATAATTAGTTGATCATGGAGATCCTTGGTACCTTGTTGATGCCGTGGGTATGGAGGAGAGCAAGAGAGAAATGATCTTGAAAATTTGATCCAAAAGTAGTTTATGATTTTAGGTAATTAGTAAAGTTAAGGTTTTTATGTTTATTAGTATTATACTTAGGAAAATTAATGCCAAGGGTTAAAAGAAAGGGCACATGGCCGGTTTTATCAAGGGGTGTAGGGGGGGGGGGGGGGGGGTTAGGGTGCTTGGTAGTTAATTAGAAACCTTGTAAGAAATTTGCACTAGTTAGCGTTTTTAGTTACGATCGGGTATCGGTTTTATTAGAAATAAATGTTCACGAAGTATACCGGGATGAAATTAGTTATAATAATGTTAAAAACATATTAAAAATATGTTGGGTACATTTACTGAGTGATCGGGTGATTAATGTTTAGTTTTAACGAAAACCGACGCTATATTCATACGCGTACGTTAAAATAAAATAAATTTCCAAAATACTGGGTAACTGAATGTTATAACTTTTATGATGTTAAAATGGATATAAAAATATGTCGGGACCATTGTGGGAATATTTAGATATATTCGCCGTGTATAAACCGAGTGTTAACGTTTACTATAAATACTTATACGTAAAAACGTTAAATGTACTGAATATGGAAATTTGAAAATCCTAAGAGTGGTATAACATGAAAATGCTGTTATGATGATATGCAGACTATCCCCAGTCCGTATGCAGTGTACTCAACATTAATGAAATGAATTCGCACCTAAACCAATCCGGTTACGCGAATTTGAATACCCGTAAACTAAATTTACGATGAAATAATTAATGCAAGCGAATGGTGAAAACTTTTCCGGAAATGAATAGTGTTTGGTGAATAGTAATTTTCCAAAAAGTTTCTCAGAATATCAAACTGACCTCGAAAACGATGAATAGTGTTTTGATGAATAGTGATTTATGAATAGTAAAAAGTCGAAGTTTCGGAAAATGACCTGAAATGGTAAATGACGTGAAATGGTGAGTTGTGACACTTGGTAGCTCAGTTTCAATAACTAGAGTTGCTGGAGTAGATGATGATGATGTTGAGGGAGTTAGTGCTTCAGCTTCGATTGTTGTAGATGCATCTTGTGGTGGTAGTGGTGGTTGATGGTTTTGAACTGGTGCAGCGGAATGTTGTTGAGATGCATTTGTCGAAGTTCCACCATAATATTCATCAAACATTAACTCGAAGAAATTTTCTAGTTCTTGTTCTGAAGGTTTGTCCGTGTTTGTTGACTGAGCTCCTTGAGGCACGAGTCCTGAACTGATGTGTCCAGAAGTCTGTTGGTTTGGTGCGGGTCCTAATCCGTTTTGATTAGAAGCCATCGGATTAAGCGCAGGTTCTAGAGCGAGTCTCTCAGAAGCCATTTGTGAAATCTCGTCAAACTTCACATTCATCGTCTCCATTATCCTTTTTGTTCTTCTATTATACACCCTGAATGCCCTCAAGTTTTCTGAATATCCAATGAAGATTCCAATATCACCCTTAGCTTTTAACTTTCCTAGATCTTCTCTGTCATTCGTCGGATAGCACAAAGCGCCAAACACGTGAAGGTAAGAGATATCTGGTTTTTGGTTGTTCACTAGCTCATATGGGGTTTTATCGAATCTTGGATGGAATAGGGATCGGTTTTGAGTAAAACAAGCAGTGGCTACAGCATCAACCCATAAGAATAGTGGTGCACTAGAAAAAATCAGCATTGTGCGAGCAGCTTCCACAAGAGTTCAGTTTCTTCTTTCAACTACTCCATTCTGCTGTGGAGTTCTAACAACTGATGTTTGGTGAGTGATTCCCACATCTTCAAAGTAGGTTCTTAACTCTTGATTAGTGAATGTGCCATTATCTGTTCTTACAATCCTTACTAGAGCTTGAAGTAACACTTGAATTCGCTTCAGAAAGGTGATGATGATGCCTGGTGCTTCGTCTTTTGATCTCAAAAACTTTACCCAAATATATCTTGAATAATCATCAACAATAACAAGAATATACTTCTTTCCATTGATGCTTTCAACTCTCATTAGGCCACATAAGTCCATGTGCAACATATGTAACCGTGCTTCCAAACTAGGTACGGGTTTAGGTTTATATGATGCTCTTTTTCTTTTTCCTTGTTCGCATGATGGACATAAGTATTCCTTGGTGTATTTGAACTTAGGAAGTCTGGTGACGATGTTGTCTTTGGCTAACTTGTTGATGGTGTCAAAATTGAGATGGGATAAACGCCTATGCCACAGCCAAGACTTAGTTTCGGTTGCCCTTGTCATAAGACAAATTGGTGATGTAGAATCCATTTGGTTGATGTCGATAGCATACAAGTTTATACCACGATTACCAGTTAAGAGATCATCACCAACCAAATTTCTTATAAAAACCGTGTTTCTCCTGAATGCAACTTCTAAATCTGCATCACAAAACTGCCCAAGTGAAAACAAATTGTGTCCCAACCCTTCGACGTAGTAAACTCGAGTGATCAAAAAATTCCCAAACCGAAGATCTCCATAACCCTGAATAGCTGCTACATGATCATTTCCAAAGCGTACAGTTCCCATGAATTTCCAGACGAAATTGATCAGTAGCTTTAAATTCCCGGTCATGTGCTTGGAGCAACCCGAGTCGACGACCTAAAGACATATTTCGATAACCTGCCAAGAACAAAAGAATTTGTATTTGGAAACCGTTTTGAATTTGGTTTATATTGTTAGGAGTAAACTCTGAATCACACTTATCAAAGGTTGCTATATGTTTATTTTGAACAACTTCCAATTTGCCATCCTGAAGAGTGAACTCTCTACCTGTTGGAATCCACATACAATACTTATGGTAGTTCTTAGGCATTCGACTACTAAAGGTAGACCTAAAGCGAGCAACTAATCTTTCTATAGATCTAGATCTAGCACTAGTTCCTTTTGGAACGTTCTTCTATTCAGGTGTAACATTCACATTTTTAGAAACACATTCATCATGAACATCATTAATTAAACATTTCTAGCATATTAAGCAAACAGAGTCATTACATGCATTAGAAACAGTACTTTTGACATTACATTCAGATGAAACATGTCTCCTATTACAAAGCGATAAATTCCTAGGGTGTTCTTCTACTTCTTCAACTTTATTCTTGCTACTACTCTTAGATGCAGGCGAGACTCTATTGTTCTTTGTATTGCTCCTAAGCTTTAGTCTGCTGCTCCTAAAGGTGCTTTCTAATCCTGTAGAAGGTAAGGCACACGCGTTAGGATTTATATTGTTGTCCTTTGTAGCATCACTAGACTCTTTAGAATTATCCTTTATGCAATTGTCATTTGTCCTAGATGTGGAGGCAGACGCAATAGTGGGACTAATCCTATAAAGGCCAGGTGCTATCACTTTTGGTGTTTCGACAACCGCTTTTCCTTTATCAACAATCTTATTATTTTCACGTTGCTTGGGCAAGGGTGTTAGAGTGACTGGTTTTGTCAAGTCCTTTTTCTCATCGACTTTTGGAGCAAACCGTGAAATTGAAATTTTTGGTTTTCGAACCGTGTTAGAAACATTTGGTTTCTCCGAAGTCGATGGTTTTGCAAACTTAGTTTCCTCACCCTTCCCTTTTTGACTTTCAAGCTGAGCCCTCAAATGATCATTTTGCTCTTTCATGTTCTTTAAGGCACGCTCATATGACATTTTATCATACTTGCATTCTTCTTTTTTCCGATCAAGTTGCTTAAAATATGACACATTTTCTTTTTCAATCTTTATAAGAGCATTTTCATATTTTGAAACAATTTCGGAGGTCTCAGCTCTCAGTTTTTCATCGTCTTGAACCGAATATGTTTGTATGATGATAGACATTATATCATTAGACAGAACTGCTTCGAAGAGAGAATCATTTAACCTTTCCAAAATATTCATGTTTTCACGAGTTTCATTAGCTTCTTTTACCATGGATTTGTGGTCCTTGACAAAGTCAACCGTTTCTTTTAAGAAATCTTGTTGAAAATGGATTACCCTCGCACTGATGTTATTCAATGGGATAGTAATTTCGTTTTCAAACACCTTTTTCTGTTCGTTATGAAAACTAGAATGCCAGTTGTTAATACTGATAGTATTTTTAGATTTAACAATATTTTAAAGTTCTTGAATTCTCTTTTTAACGTCATCAAGAATGTCTCTAGCCTCGCTTGTATTGAAAGGGTTGTTAGAGGACATTTGTTCCATGTTTTAAAGAGATTTGGAAGCAATTACTTTCTTAGAAAACATTTTTGAGAATGGTCGTTTTATGGAAAACACAGATGGTTCTTTTTGTGGAACAAAAGTAATTCCCAAAAGTTTGTTCAATTTGTTGTAATCAATGAGTTTCAAATCCTTTTGTTTCATTTTAGTAATGCTCTCTTCGGCAAGTTCAATCATTTCCACAGAATTCTGAATGACGGGAGGATCATGTTTGGTGTAAATAAGATTACCATTATACAAAACATTCTGTTCTTCCTGACCTTTCTTGAGATTACCAGGGGTGTTGTTATCAAGAGCCATTTTATGTTTCGTATGGTAAATCGGATTAGTTTGATTTGAAATCATTTTCATTATTTGACTTGACTGACCCGACTTAACCACTAATTCTTCAAGATGTGCAATCATGTGTTCTGACTCTACGATTTCGTTCAAAAGTTTGTCTTCTTTCTTTGCAAAGTCCTTTTTCACCTCGTCCCTTTTTTTTTCAAGATTGGTATAACATCAATTGTATCAAACTTGATTTGCAAAAGTTTTTCCCTTGAAACGGAATTTTGATAACCAGTTTCTAATTCTGACAATCTTTTGTTTTAAAAATCAAAAGCTTTAACGTTTTCCTTGTAACTATCAAGCTCAACGATCAATTTAACATTCGCGGCCTTAACATCACGATTGACCTTTTTTACATTCTCAATTTCAATACTACAATTGTTCAATAATGTTTCAAATAAAGCACGTGTTTCCTCATCATTCTCAGCATGCTGTAAAACGAAGCCTCCATTATAATTCACATCTGGAGTTGTTGAAGGAGTATTGCTACTACTTGGCGTGTCCAGATATTTATCATAATTGGGTGCTAGCTTCTCAGAATGTTGTTCCTCATGAGGAGACATATCAAATATATCATTATTGTGACATGTGTTGAAGTTGGATACCTCAGATGGTGCATTGGTGTCATAAACAGGAAGTGTATCAGAATCCGTGTCATACTTAGCTTCCTGAAGATTTGCCATGAATATGCAGTTCGCATAGATATCCTCTATGTCTTCCATGTCATCCATAAGAGCCATAAAATCGTTCAGCAATGCTTTCTGCAAGTATGTTGTGTCTCTTTTGTTCGGCTTAGTAGGACAGTTCCTTGCCATATGACCTACACCCTGACAGTTGAAACACTTTACCGGATTACCCTGATTTACATTTCCCAGATCTCCAACAACTGGAGCTGCAACATTCCTATTCTGATTACCCATTGTCTGGTTACCAACATTCTGACCCCTCTGATTTCCAACAACCTGACCCATCTGATTCCCTGCATACTGACCATACTGATTCCCTGCATACTGACCTGCATTCTGCATATTCTGATTACCCATATTAAATCCAGTAGCATATCCCTGCTGATTCCCATAAACTCCAACCATTTGGCCTCCATTGACCATATTGAAACTCGCCTGATCAATCTGCTTGTTTCGAGTGTTCGATGAAACCCTTTGGTTGTTGTTAGTTGGTGTAGAATAACGTCCTTGGAATGCCTTTGTCAGAAAAGCAAACGCGTGTGTCAAGGCTGCAGTAGCTTCATCATTGTCAGTGAATTCTGGTTCTTGGAACTGTGGGTATTGTTGTTGTTGTTGTTGTTGCTGTGGGTAGAACTGTTGTTGGTAGACCGGTGTTGGTTGTTGAATGCATGATGGTTGCATGTAGTTGTGAGTGGAAGATGATGATGGTTGTTGTGTGTTCACTGAAAATGGTGTTGGTGTAATAGCAATTAATGCGAGAGGATCATGATTCTTTGCCAATCTTTCTTTCCTTACTTCATTAGCCTCAGCTTGGTTTTGTTTCAGAAAGTCATATAGTTGATCATAATTCACCTTATGTAAATCCTTTGTTTGGTTGACAATTGTAACATAACGACCCCATTCTTCTGGAAGGTTATTGATGAATTTGATGTTTATTGCAATTGTTCGTGGTGTCAACTTGTTTCTGATTAACTCATTCATTAAAGTGCAAAACCTTGTGTAGTAGGATTCACTTTGTTTACCTTTAGTGGATGTAAAGTTCTCCCATTCAGTTAGAAGTTTGTTCTCAACGTCTTGTTGCCCAATCTCTGTTCCATGACATATCCTTCTAACTCGTTCCCATATATCAAAAGCAGTTTCACAGTTGTCGACCGCAGCAAAGATCTCGCGAGGTAATCCAAGTTGGATTAAATGCATTGCCATATCATCAGCGGCGATCTGCTTCTTGTCTTCATCCGTGTAGTCTGCTTCTGTTTGTTCACGCACGAATGGTAGAGTAGGAGGTGTTGTATTCAGATTGCCTACAACTTGAACCTGTCTTAGCTTAAATGGACCATTTGTAATGGAGTTGATCATTAGTTTACCATCAGGCTTTGTTTTGATGTAACGAAGCATGCGGCTTGTCCATGGAAGATATCCACCTTTTTCAAGCATTGGAGGTCGGTTTTCCGCACCGGCTACATGAATGTCTTAATGTCTTGCTGAATTGCCATTGATGAAGTGTAGATTGATAAAGTTGATTCTTGGATCGTTCCAACGAAGTAGGAGTTGTGTTTAGTGTAAGTTGATGCAAGTTTTTATGGTGAAAAATTTGATCTAAGATCTTAAAACCTCAATAACTTCTTTCTGGAGCGTTTTTGGGCCTCGAAACTTTGCCTGAATCGAAAAAATTTTCAGCGTGTCGTTCTCCTCGGTCTCACGGTCGTTTTGACAAGTATTACGTCCAAAACGGAGTTACGGTTCAAAGTTATGGCCGTTTGAAGTTTGGTCGTCAAAAGTCAAATTCTTATGCGTAAACAGTGAATCTTTTGGTTAACTTTGAATCTTACGCGTAGGAAAGTTATGCGTAAGCTCTAAGATTATGCGTAAACAAGATTGTTTATGCGTAGACTTTGATTTTACGCGTAAACTTAGAGTTTATGCGTAAGAATGTTACGCGTAAGGTTTTTTTTCAACCAAACTGATCTCTCAAACTTGTCCAAGCTTGAAAGATATCCCGTGTCGAAGTATTTCACTAACTTGTCCAAGCTAGGAAAGTACTGACTAATCTCTGATCGTTGAAGAAAACTTTTGCGTAGGATTTTTTGCGTAGGAACTTAGTCGTAAAATCCAATCTTTTGCGTAGAAACAGACTTAAGCGTAGGATCTTATGCGTAGGAACTCATCTTATGCGTAGGATTCCAATCTAACGCGTAGGAAAAGGTTTTTCTGCTAAAACTTAAGCGTAGGGTTCCATGTTATGCGTAGAAAATGGGTTTTTTGCTAAAACTTACGCTTAAACAGTACTATTTGTACTATTTCTGCCAAAAAGTTGGTAATGCTTGTCCTTTTTACGCGTAAGATGACCAAAACCACAAAAATCCGAATTTTTTCAACCAAAAACACTTATTCCACTTGTTTCTTTTGATCAAATCTTTCCCAAAACACTTAGAATCACTAAAACTTCAATAAAGACAACAATTTTAACACTAAAACACTTAAAAATCAAGACTTTTTGCAAGAAAAGTACACGTTATAAAGGAAAAAACGCAACTTTTATTAAAAAAAAAACTTGATGAAAACTATTTCCACACACTCCTAAATCATTGTTAGGCGATTGATACCACTTGTAGGACCTTAAATCTATCAACTTTAAAACAAATAAGCACGTAAGGATTGGTGACTTGATGATATGTATGGCGTATGAAACTAGAGAGAAAGAATATAAAGATGAAGAGACAGAAACACACACAATACACACACATGCACACCTTACAAATGAGGCATAAGGTGGCTTATATAGTACTTGAGATAAGATGCCCTAAAGGTTTTTCTATGGGCTTGGGCTTGGACTTGGATTACATGTATTACAATAGGCTTATATAACATAACACTTAACATATTAGATTACCAAGTCCAAAGCCCAATGACTAATCTATTACATATCTTAACACACGACACAAAGTTCTAATATGAGAATGACCATCACTTCTCTATACATATTTTTAATGCTAACAGTAGGGACATGAAAGTGCGAATGTGTCGTAATTAGTGGGAAGGGATAATCTTATGCTCCATTTTTTGTGTCGAATTCATTTTAATGTGCAGTAATCAAGATACTCAAGATGGAGTCCCATTGCATATAGTACAAGATAGCTAATGCTCGAAATTCAATGCAGCCTCATGATAACTATACAATCATGAAAGGATATGAAGTGCAAGGGTTGCCCGAATTGATCACATGGCATTTAGTATAGAATTAAAGTTGGTTAGATGAAGTGCAAGGGTTGCGAAAGGTTGCAAGAATAATTAATGATATAACCTAATTCATGCCTATATAAACCGGCCAAAATCACATTTAGTATGTACAGATTCACATATCTTTTAGATCTTTGATTGTTGGTAGCGGTATGTAAATTCTGTTTTGTAACATTTTGGAGATGATTCACACATCTTTTAGATCTTTGTAATTAACTTGGAATTCTTTTTTTCTTAATTTAGCTATCATACGCAGGTACTATGAAACTCACACAAGATAATGCATGCTCAGATAAATGGAACCAAAGACTGGGATACCAACTATTTTCTTTGTTTCATACATATTTAGGTGATTGTTATAGATAAGCATATATATAGATATATGTATTATGTTAATGCATTTTCATATACAAGTAATTTATGTGCGTTTTCTATTGATGTAGCTCACATGTGCGAATTGATTCAAGAAAATGTGCACGAGCATGTATGTAAAGCAACATTTAAATGGTTAAATGATACTTTTTAGCGTGATTAGTTTATGTAAGTAGTTGCTTTCGAATGCTCTTTGAGAAATATTAGAATAAATTTATTGTGTGCAATTGAATTATTATTGAAAAGAAGAAAGTCCGCGCATCGCAGAGTGTTTTCTTTTTCTAAATGTAGAATCATTAGTAAGAAACCAATATTTATGCCCATTAAATGAGTTTGCCATAATAGTAAAATACAACATATTAAAAATATCATATTGAGTAATGAATATAAAGGAAAAAATACATAATTTTAACTTAAAGCCATTTGTAAATTATAATATCAAATAAAAAAATTGAGCTTTAAACATAAGCAAAAGTTCAAACTTTTATCGAAAAACAAAAACAGTGCATTTAATGTGAAGTATATACAACATCGAGATGGAAGTGAAAGGCTTGCCGGAATTGATCACATGATATTTAGTAATTAGTAGAGAATTAAAAGTCGGTTATGGATTGAGATGAAGTTAAAAAGGTTACAAGAATAATTGATGATTTAACCTAATGCAATATATATAGATATATGTATTATGTTAATGCATTTTCATATACAAGTAATTTATGTGTGTTTTCTATTGATGTAGCTCACATGTGCGAATTGATTCAAGAAAATGTACACGAGCATATATGTAAAGCAACATTTAAATAGTTAAATGATACTTTTTAGCGTGATTAGTATATGTAAGCATGCATCTTGAATAATGAATATAAAAGGAAAAGTACATAATTTTTGCTCGAACCCATTTGTAAATTAAAAAAAAAAAAAAAAAAAAAAAAAAAAAAAAAAAAAAAAAAAAGTAAGTTTAAGACCTAATAGTGGAGTTAAAAAGGTTTTAGAAATTATTAATAGTGTATTAATTAATATTCATTTTGTTAGCTATTTGGAATTGAGTTTATTGATAAAATTTATTATTATTAGTTAGACTTCAATGTTAATTTTCAATGAAATTAGTTGTACAATAAAATGAGATGAAGCTAACTTTAGTTTTTAATCATAAACTTTATAAATAAATATTAATATGTTATAAAAAGATTAAATATAAAAATAACCAAACAACTAATGGCATACTTATAGCAGATGTAATACAATCACAACTTACGAACCTAATAACAAAAATAATTAACGTAAATTACACTATAACAAATAAGAAAAAGTCAGTGTGCTTCCTATTACCATGGAAAAACCGTATAATGCAAACTTATTGTTCGGTTACGTAATAAGTCAAAACAATCAAAGGAAATTACATCAAGCGTATGACAATTTAATAACAACAACCCCATTTAGAAAATATAAAGACCAAAAAATAAAACAATATCAACCATTTTTATATTTTTAAACAACAAACTAAAAACGTTTCATACAACATACTAAACTAAAAATACAAATCCACTCGACAATACACAAAAACTATACGTGCGATTAACAATTAGATTAAAAGTCTGTGCTTACCACGGGTTCTGCATGCCTCTTAGATATTTAAGGGCTTGTATGTCAATACACGTTGTAATTATGTAATTATGAATGGTTCTAGTTTTTTGAGTCGAGCTCGAGCCGAATTTGAACCTGATTTCTTTTTAGTATTTGTTGGTTTTAAACTCATCATTGCAAATAATTCGAGCTTTTCGAGCCAAGCTCGAACCTAATTCAAACTTTCTCGAGCCGAGCTCGAGCTTCTCACATAAAGGCTCGTCGAGCTATCGAACCGACCTCGAGTAGAACATAATATTGTCAAGTCGAGTCGATCTATGCCAAAGTTTGACCCGATTCAATTCATTTACACCCCTAGTTGAAGGTTTATAATCCATGCTAGATCACATTTTTCTATGTCTAGTGAAAGCATACTTTATTACTCCGAAGAAAAAAGAAAGAAACTTAGTTCTGGTCAGGTTAATCGGGTGTTCAAAGTGAAAAGAACTTACACGGCCCGACCCTACAAGGGTTTGGTTTATTCATGTTTGGGGTTAATGAAGCAAATTAGTAGTATTATATAGTGCTGAGCAAAAGTTCAAAACCGAACTGACTCGAGAACCAATTTTGTGAAAAACATGAACCAAAGCCGAACCGAATATGGTCGGTTCAGTTCGGTTTTGTGTCGATTCGGTTTATGTCTGTTTTTAGGTGTGTTTTTGTCGGATTTGGGTCGAACCGAACCGAACCAAAACCGAAAATAGGAAAAACATGAAACCGAGACCAAACCGAAAGGCTGTCGGGTCGGCTCGGTTTTTGTCGGTTCGATCGGTCTTGTCGGTCCATTTCGGTTTTGAGTCATTCATGCTCAGCCCTATTATTATAGAAGAAAAAACGATGAGGACAAAAAAAAAGACATTGGCAATTGTTACTGTAAAACAAGGAAATTTATGAAAAGATATTGAAAACCCTTATTAGGCTAACCCGAGCCTCATATAAGAGGTAAACTTTCTGCTGAAACTCGACCTTAATAAGAGTTTGGGTTAATCGAGTTAACATGGATAATATTTGTAACTTGTAACTTGTATTAACCCGAACTGAACAAGCTTATTCGGGTTTGAGTTGGATCGAATTATTCAGATACATATTTTTGAGTTTGACACCCCTATCTCCTACCATAATACGAAGTACCGGTGTTTATTTAAGTATTTCGTATTCGAAGAGACACTGTTATTATACTCTAGGACCACCAGTATGCTTGGAGCATCTTACGTTAGTACAACTACAAGTTATATTATAAGCTCAAGCTCGATTTTAGAAGTTACTTCAAGTACCTTCTGTTTCAAAAGCTTATGATTTCGACAATCTTTCATAAGCTATGCAATTCAAACAAAACTCGTAAAAGGCGATGATGTATATGCAAGTTCAGTCTCATAAAATTCGATTAATAGTTTTTTCATGTAAGAGAGACTCTTGCAATAACTAAACCATAAAAAGTAACAAATCAAATAGAAAATAGATGATAATAAGTTCAACAACGATTGTATCTGAAAACCATGCCCAAAATAATCCAACACTGTTTCTAGCAAAACCGACTCACTAGAGTTCTTAAACGGTTAACGCAATACCGAAGCAACTTCACCAAGGGCCAAACCTATGGAGCTTTGAGTGAATTTGCAACATCAATGACAAATCGATATCTAACATCAGATTTCAAGATACGCTCCATGGCAGTGTTCACATAATCAATAGGAATAAGCTCGATATCTGCAGTTATGCCATGCTTTGCAGCAAAATCAAGCATTTCTTGAGTCTCTTTCAGCCCTCCAATCGCACTACCAGCAACAATTTTCCTCCCTGCAAATGCAATTCCATTTAGGTTGAGTATGAGCATCATCAAAGACATAGAAAATGTTTTTAAAAAAATGATTAAATGCTTACCCATAATTAAAGAAAACGCAGCTATTTCAAGTGGCTTCTCTGGTGCACCAACAAGAACAAGCTTCCCATGTGGTTTTAGAACACTGAGCAATGGTGCAATGGGGTGAGTAGCCGAGACTGTGTCAATTATTCCATCCAAGGAACTCGCTGCAGACTGTAAAACAAACCACACAAAATAAATCTACCAATCACATATGAACAACTTACTAACAAATCTCTTACTACTATACCTGCATCTGCTCTGCATCTTTGCTCACGATGAAATGGTCAGCTTTGAGTCCTTCAAGTGCTTCTTGCTTCTTAGCAGCGGTGGTACTGAAAACAGTAACTTCAGCACCAAAAGCCTTAGCCAGCTTGACAGCAACATGACCTAGCCCACCAAGACCAACTACACCCACCTTCACACCAGGCTTGTCTAGCCCAAAGTGTCTGAGGGGGCTGTAAGTTGTGATCCCAGCACATAGCAAGGGTGCACCGGAATCAAGAGGTAAGTTTTCTGGCCAACGAAGCACAAAATGCTCTTCTGCAACCATATGATCCGAGTACCCACCATAAGTGCGTGTGCCATCATAGTAGGGGAACCCGTATGTGAGAATTTGTTTTGGACAATAGTTTTCAAGATCATCAGCGCAGCTTTGACATGAGCCGCATGATCCCACCAAACATCCAACTCCCACTTTGTCCCCAACTTTGAATTTCTCGACTTTGCTGCCTACTTCAGTCACGAGACCCACAATCTCATGCCTGCATTAATCATCATTGTTATACATTTAGAATAACACCTACACTATTACGAATAACATGTCCCTATAGATCCAAAGGTTATTACAAAATTTACTTCATCTAGCCTTGTAAAATAAATAAATAAATACCCACGTGATCAAAATTCTGTCATTTAAAAAAAAAAAAAAAAAAAAAAAAAAAGAGAGAGAGAGAGAGAGAGAGAGAGAGAGAGAGAGAGAGAATGAGACAACCATTAGTTGTTTGAAATAATCGCAACATGTCAAAATAATTAAAAATCTGGACGTGCAAGGCAATATTGCAAAAAGTAGTTTAATTTATTTTTAATAAATTTTTACTTAAATGAAGTTATTTATTTAAAATCATTTATAAATTAAATACTCCTCCGTGAACATTATTAAAAAAATCGGATATACTCGTCTCTAAAGATGGAAGCCAACATTTCATTTCCCTCCCACACTATTACTTTATCCCGCCAAAATGAAAATTTCATTTCCAAAAGTGAATCTGATTTTTTGCTAACTCATTCTCATCTCATTTTAAACTCTCAAACACACAAACATCTTCATTCTCATCTCATCTTCCCAAATCCCAACCAAAACCACCACATCTGATTTTTACTAACAAAACTCATCTCATCTTCATCATCCCAACCTAAACCACCACTCACGCACCGTTGTGCACATCTTTTTTCCGATTCATCCTTTGTGTCCACAAACCACCACACCACGTGTTTGGAATAATTATATTAAAGGTATGTTTATTCTTTTAATTATGGCTTTTTTTAATTTTTGTTCTATTATAATTTTAATCTCGGTACATTTTTGTTTGTTTATGTTTGTGTACAAGACACCACGCTCGCCGCTGCCGGACAACTGCTCTCCGCCGATGCTACCGCCGACAACCACAACCACCCCCACCACACAAATTAAAGGTTTGTTTATGTTTAAATTTTAATTTTTAGTTTGTTTATTTAGTTATTTAATTTTTAAAATTTTGTCATTTTTGAGATTTTTTTTTTAAATCCCAACCAAAACCACAGTCATCGGCCACCGCCGAACACCACAGTCACCCAACCGACATCTGTTTTGTTCAAAGGTTTATTAGATTTGAGTCGTGTTTGTTTAGTGATAGTATTTGCGGTTAAAATTTGGTTTAGTTTTGAGTCGTGTTTATTTGGAAATAGTTTGCAGTGATGTAGCTATAAAACTTTTAGATGTGAGCGGTTTAACTCATGTTTGTTTTGAGCTATTTACTGTTAAGAGATTGATTAGGTTGTTGATGACGATTTTGTATGATAAAATGTTTTTTTGGTGGTATGTAATTTGAAAGATATCTTGTTTTGATGTAGTTTACGGATAATAATAGTATGGATGGAGACACAATTATTACTTTTTTGTTTAGAATGAAGCAATGGTCCAAAAAGATGACTTAATTTCACTGGGTTAATGACTTGGTAATTTACCTGTCTATGCTTCGCCGGTTATATATATTACATACTGTGTATTCTAGTTTGAATTAGAGGTAGGAATATGATAGATCGAGGTGTGGTTAGCTATAAAAAGTTCCGGAGATTATATATAATACAGTCCACTGATTTAGTGTTGACCTTTTTCCAAATTCCCTTTCAATATTATATAGACTACAGTCCACTGATTTGGTGTAGTTTACTTGATAATTGAAAAAACTATAGGTATATTCATTAGAATTTGGATAAGTATGTGAATTTGGTTGTTGGATATATTAACCAAACTAGTTGAATATACTCCAAACAATGATGAGGGTGTTGTTGATAGCTACATCTACTATCTAAGTATTGTGCCAGGTTTTGTAATGCAGGTCTACCAACTGATCTTACCACACCATAGACATTGTAAACTTCCACCTTCACAAGGTATTGTTTCTTCTAACTTGCAAGGTTTATCACTATAGACTGCTCTATAATATATCTATACAGTTTAGTTTTGTTTTTGTTTAGTATAAAGTTTAAGTTATTGAGTATTGTTTTTGTTTAGTATAAAGTTTAAGTTATCGAGTATTGTTTTTGTAGTGATTTATTGTTGAAGGTTCGTGTTGTTGGTGTAAGAGCAACGGAGGGGCTTCTACTTCTGGTTAAGAATTCTATACGAGATGTGCTCAAGTTATGATGTGGATACACAAACATGTGTTTTAGTTTTTAGCTTGATTGTATTGTTGTATTTTGAATACTATGACTTCGTTTCTTTGTTTTGTAATGAAATAAGTGGACAAATGCATTTCGTATCCTAGTTTTGGGTTATTAAGAGATTTGGTTTTGGTAGTTTTTTTTTGAAAAAATTTCCGGAATAAAAATGTGGAATAGCAGCTGCTGCATTTTTTTGGCTGTGCAGACACCAGGGTTGTTGCTAAAAGGCCATCTGTCGTCACTAAAAATTGCCACCCAAACAATTGGCCAGCCATATAAATCCATTTTTTTGGCGACAACAGTGTTGTCTCCAAATGCTTTCTGTTTAAAAAAAAAAAAAAAAAAAACTTTATTTTAATTATTAATATTTTTTAAATAAATAAATAAGCAAAAAAAACTAAATTATGGAAAATTTTCAGCGACGACGCCAGTTGTCACTAATTGTGAGGGCCCCACTCCGGTCAAAGTTTTGGTTGAAAATTTGTGGGTCCCACACTTTTGTCACCAAAAGTAGAAAATTGTTGGCAAAAACTTTCTGTGACGGACTATAGGCGACAACCCTTTAGGCGACAACCTGTTGTCACCAAAAGCATTAGCGACAACAAAATGCCACTTTCAGTGACAACACTGTCTGTAGCTAAAAGTGGTTGCTGTTGTAGTGAATGTTGCTTGATAGTTTTGGGCAAACAGCCAAAACAATATTTTTTCAAATATGACAATATGCATTTTGAAAGCGCAAAACAGAGTTCTCAGAAGATGAATGACTCCATAGTCAGGTAGATGATGTTAAAAAGGATGACATCTCACACAAAATAAACCTTTACACAAATAAAGTAAGAAACAAGTCAAGGTAAGGCCCCCTAAAACAGCATCAGATTCAGGTTGTTTGGTTTGGAACATTAGTCAAATTAGGCGTTCAGGGGAAAAATGGAGTTGACTGCCCATTTAACTAAACAAAAAATTCCGTGTGAAAGAATTGACCAATTTGACAAAAAAAATTGCATGTATCAAAGAGAGCATAAGTCATATATTCGGTCTTATAGAGACGGATCAAATGACATAAATAATTTATTACAGTATAATTTGAAATAAATAATTGTGTCACAACATGAGTTAGGATCAAATGGAAAAAATAATTAAAATAGAAATAATAACAAGTAATCACAATCACACATTTCAGATGCACCTACATAAGTGAATGCATCCTTTTTCAAATTTTCCTTCCTAATTTGAAATGTGTGGCTACAATTACTTTTTACTCTTCCTATTTTTATTATTCTTCCTACTTGATCTCTTCCCGTCACAACATAACTTACAAACAAGGAGTATATAATTATAATTAAACAACTCTATTATTTATATCTATTTCACCATAAATAAATGTTGTAAATTCTGTTGTATTTTAACCACTAATTAACGATGGATCTTCTTCAACATACTAAGGCCTCGTTTGTTTTTTCAAAAAAAGCTCTTATTGCCTCTTTTCACTTCTTTCCTCTGCAGGTGCGCAGAGGAACATGTTTGTTTTTTTCAGACAAAATAGTTTCTTTCCTCTTCTTTCCTCTTCCAAAATTCAGACATCTCCTTCCTCTTATTACCTCTTCTTTCACTTCTTACCTCTTCATTCACAAACCATACATCTCTTTCTCAATATTTATTTTTTTACGTTTTCGTTTATTTTTTTATATTCGCCTCCTTTTTTTACGTTTTCGTTCATTTTTTTACGTTTTCGCCTGTTTTTACGTTTTCGACCATTTTTTACGTTTTCGTCTATTTTTTTTTAGGTTTTTGCCCCTTTTTTACCTTTTCGTCTTTTTTCGTTTTCGTCCAATTTTTTACGTTTTCGTCCAATTTTTACGTTTTCGCCGGTTTTTTTTTTACGTTTTTGCCCGTTTTTTACGTTTTCGTCTGTTTTTTTACGTTTTCGTATGTTTTTTTACGTTTTCGTCCGTTTTTTACGTTTTCTTCTTTTTTATGTTTACTTTTGTTTTTTTAAGGTTTTCGTTCTTTTTTTTTTACGTTTTCTTCTGTTTTTTTACGTTTTCGTCCGTTTTTTACGTTTTCGTCTATTTTCTTATGTTTTCGTCCGTTTTTTACGTTTTCGACATCCTTACGTTTTCATCTGTTTTTGTCTGTATTTTTACGTTTTTAACCTTTTTTTTTTTTTTTTTTTTTACCTTTTCGTTTGTTTTTTTTATGTTTTCATCTGTTTTTTAACATAAAAAAATAAGAAAAAAATATGGCGAAAACATAAAAAGACGGAAAAAAATTTTAAAAAACGACGAAAACGTAAAAAAAATAGTGGAAAACGTACCAAAACGGTAACAAGCGGACGAAAACGTAAAAAAACTTGTGAAAAAAAAGGAAAAGAAAAAAGTACTTCAATAGCACAAAAAATAGTTTTTTAAAAAAATGAAAAAAGTACTTCAATATCACAAAAAACAAACGGTCTTCTTCTTGCAGATGAAGAGCTTATACGTATCTCTTCTTCTGCAGACATGGTTTGCAGATGGAAAGGTAAAAGCTCTGAAAAAACAAACGACACCTAAAATGTAGTAAATCACTTTCAAAAACAATATTAGATACCCGATGCGGCGATGCCCACAAGGTCCTAACCTTACATAGTAATTTACCAATCGTCTAGAATTAATGTTCTCCTTATACAATGACAAACATAAAAGTCAAAATGAATTTTTTTAAAGAAAACAACTACATGTTATCTCTGAAATTAAATTTTCACTTCCAAATTGTGTAGGGTTTAAATAAAAATATATATTCACTTAAGAAAATCATTTTTTTTATATACAAAATAACTAGTACTAAACGAAATTAAAAAAAAAAAAAAAAAAAAAAAAAAAAAAATGTCGATTAAAACATACCCAGGAACAACGGGATAAGTAGTCATGCCCCATTCATTCTTAGCAAAGTGAAGATCAGAATGACAGATCCCGCAATACAATACTTTAAACCTCACATCTTTATCACCCGTAGCCCTGTAAAACACCATCAAC
Source organism: Artemisia argyi (assembly GCA_030686995.1). Classification (NCBI taxonomy): domain Eukaryota; kingdom Viridiplantae; phylum Streptophyta; class Magnoliopsida; order Asterales; family Asteraceae; genus Artemisia; species Artemisia argyi. Next base: position 214,002,760 of record CM060709.1, on the reverse strand, counting down.
AAAAAGTCGTACGATAAATATTAGACATAGTTCATACACGTACATAATTTACGGAGTAAAAAAAACAATAGATCTAATCACATAGAACAATATTTCATATTTACAAATACTAAGAAAAACAGTCTAGAACCAAAAACCCCATTTCAATTCGTCGCCTAACGACATGTGTGTACTCGAAAAGTGCATGAGGTGGTATACATGTGTGTAAATGATTTTATAAGAGAAGAACACTTTTAATGCTGTGTATACTATACCTTCGAGAGAAGGTGAGTGGAGAAAATGTTCCAGAAGTGTCACGAGCAGCATAACCATAGGCTTTGATTGGATGCTCAGCTTCTGGTGATAACGCCATTGTTGTTGAAGCTTTGGGTTAGAAAAAAGTTGTTGGTTGATGAGGAGTATTATGGTGTGAAGGATAGGAGTTTATGGGGTGGTATAAATAGAGTGTGGTGGAAGAAATTTATTACATGTGATGACATAGGCAGTGGCGTGTCAGAAATAATCACGAATTCACCAGACATAGGCAGTGACGTTGTAGAAATAGAAATTCTTTTTAGGGTTGACTACATTTTTGGTCCTTAGGTGTGTATTTCATTTTTGGTCCATCTTTTTAAAAAGTTTTGGTTTTAGTCAAAAACCGATAGTTTCATTCGACTTTCAGCCTATTTTGATAACGAAGTTAGTTCAGTTAGTTAAGTCTAATCGTAAAGTGGCAACATCAGTCCTTCATACTAATGTTAGATTGCAACGTTAGTCCTTTATACCATAGATCGTTTGCAACTTTGCCACGTTTGTCCTTTATACCATTAATCGTTTGCAACATTAGTCCTTTTTACCAATCGATCATTTGCAACGTTTGCAATGTTAGTCCTTTTATATACGTCTTTATTTATGTTTTTATATACATTTTTAGACACATTTTTAGACTTGTTATATACGCGTTTTTATACACTTTTTAATACATGTTTTTATACACGTTTTTACGCACGTCTTACAAGCATTTTTACACATGTTTTCCCACACATTTTATACATGTTTTTATATACTTTTTTTTAGAAATTTCTTTTAGATTTTTTTTTCAAAAAACTTTTTTTCCGAAGTTTCTTTTTTCAATTTTTATTTCGATTTTTTTTTTTTTTTTTTTGAAATTTTTTTTCCAAATTTTTTTCTGAATAATTTTTTTCGAAAAACTTTTTTTTAGAAAAACTTTTTTTTCGAAAATCTTTTTTTGATTTTTTTTTCAAATGTTTTTTTATAATTTTTTTCTGAATAATTTTTTCGAATTTTTTTTCAAAGTTTTTTTACACATGTTTTTTTTTCGAAAAAAACATTTGAAAAAAAATTAATAAAAAATATCGAAAAAAATTGGAAAACGTGTGAAAAAATGCATGTAAAAACATTTATAAAAACATGTATAAAAATGTGTGTGAAAATGTGTGTGAAAACGCGTGTAAAAATGTGTGTAAGAACACGTGTGAAAACGTGTATAAAACGTGTGTGAAAACATGTGTGAAAACGCGTGTAAAAACGTGTCTAAAAATGTATATATAAATATAAATAAATACGTATATAAACAGACTAACATTGCAAACGATCGTTGATAGAAAGACTAATGTTGCAAACGATTATTCGTATAAAAGACTAACGTGGCAAAGTTGTAAACGATCTATGGTATAAAGGACTAACATTGCAAACAACCGTTAGTATGAAGGACTTATGTTACCACTTTACGATTAAACTTAACTAACTGAACTAACTTCGTTTTCAAAATGGACTGAAAGTGGAACAAAACTATCGGTTTGGACTAAAACCAAAACTTTTTGAAAAAATGGACTACAAATGAAATATGCACCAAACACAAGGACCAAAAATGTAGTTAACTCTTCTTAAAAAATGAACCTTTGTGAAAGGAGATTATCAAAATGAATCGTGCACATACATTTTATAAAAATAAACTTTCGGTCAATCGTCGGTTAGATATGTTACACCTGGTTCATTCACAACTTTGTAGCTGTTCACGTGTCAAATTAGCGCGAATAATTTATTAAGCGTGTTTATTTAGATTTCCTATTACAAAACTAGCTGGCGAGCATCAAATGTTCGTGTGTATACTAGCATGCACCTCAATAGCCCACGTGCGCTGCGAATTTAAGCCAAAACCAGTAGACAAAATTTCATAAAAAAACAAATGCTAGTGCGCACCAAAATTTTGATAAATGACTCACGCATATTAGCTCCATGCACGTTGAGAATGAGTAAACCAAATAAAAGACAAAGTGTAGCGTGCTTATAAATTCACCACGCATGATAGTAGGAAAAATACACGGCGCGTAAAAGCCCATACGTGCACATAATGGGGAAAAAATACGTTGGCAAAAATTCATGACTCTTGAATAACTTAATAGACAAATGAGCCCCTTTACTCACTATACCATGCCCGACGTATTCAACAAAGTTGGTGAAAATTCATGAATCTTGAATATTCAATCCAAAAGAAAGAAAGAGTAGAACAAGAGTGATGATAAAGGGACTTAATTCGTATAACTAAATTTATATCTAACCAATTTATCATGTGACATGTGGAATACATATTTTCTCTTTTATGATCCTCAACACTAATTTTCGCATTTGTCGTCATCTTAAAGTTAGGCATGAATTTTAGTCATGTAAATCATTTTTCGTAAAGAAAACACTTGCAGGCCGCATGAGATAGCAGCGCAAATTGATGAATGCGCGCATGTACACGTGTCAAGTAGTCATTGGTTTTGGTGGGTAGCACGCGCATAAAACGTGGACACACTGAAAACCGTTTTCGTAAAATGATGAAAAATAGTCGCTTTTTGTAAAAAGGGCATAGCATGGGTTCACTTTAGTAATTTGTTTTAACAAGTATCTATACTACTTATAATACATTTTGCACCTTCTCTCCTATTTAATTTTTAATATTTTCATATTTAGATTTTAAAGTAAAATACAAGTTATCAAACACAAATAACAAGTATTTAAAGCACAGTATTTTAAGGACCATATATCTCTAAAATCTCTTACAATTAATACACCCATCACATATTAATACAAGTTATAAAACACAATGCATAAGAATTTAAAGCACAAGTATTTGTACATGTACAACAATTCTGTCGACCTCCTTTAAAGACAACATATCTCTTAATTTGATGCTAAAAAAATGAAACAAAGATCTTAGCTTTTGCACGACACATAACAAAATTCATATTAGACAAATCACAAAATTTTGATTTCAATGTTTGTATCATCGAATAAAAAATCAAATACAGTTACAAAATAAAAATAATAAAATGCATGAGAGATATAAGAAATTTTTGGTTTGCTTTCTTTAGGTGTTCGAAAAAAAAAAAAAAAAAAAAAAAAAAAAAAAAGCCATGTCTAATTTTTTTGGGGATAAGAGAAAAATTTAGTGTGACTGCGTGTGTAGTTGTATAAGTGTGTTTAGGGTTACACATACTTAGGGATAGATTATGTATATAGTTGCTATTAATTAGGGTAAATAAATAGTGGACTTGGGTTGGTAAAAGAAATATTGGCCTTCTTGCTATAATCCGAAAATTTGGAGTACAAACGTGTTTTGGGCTTTATTATTGAGTTCCGAAGATTTTAGAGTAAATTTTGTGATAATCCAGATTTTTTAGAATTGTAAATTAAAGTTTTTAGGCCTAAAATTAGTATGTATTATTATTAGAATAATATATTGATATTCAAATGTTAGTCAATAGGATAAGCAATGTTGCAAAAAACGGCTTACACGGCCTTGTAATAGCCGATTTCAAGCTACAAGGCCCTGGAACTTGAAGACAATTACAAGGAAGTCGGCTGATTAATCGGCGATTACAAGGTTTTGGGCCGATTAATCGGCTAAAAAACGCAACTCGGTCATCGACCGCCTCAGGACCGATTCATGATTTTTGCAACATTGAGGATAAGAATGGTAGTATTAAATAGTTTAATGTTTAAAAATATAACAAATTAGAATAATATATTGATATTCAAACTAAGATTGTCTGGTTGCTAACTTGGTGTATAATAATAGGAAAAGAATAATAGTAGTAAATCGTTAATATTACAAATATGCTGCATTAAAACAAAATAACATTTGTTTGTCGGAAAATTTAGTTATAGGGTACCCGTCGCCGCATCGCGCGGGTACCCTGCTAGTTAAATATGAATGCACACTTGCACAGTTGATTGGTGGAATTAATGTATGTTCTTTATAAAGAAACTTTTGACTTTGTAAATGTTCAAATCATAGTTGTTAAAATATCGATTATGATCTTAAGATTTTATGATTTTACGATTCTACAAATCAAAAATGATCCGGATCTTAAATAGGATTTTAACAAGTTTAAGATCTTATAGGATTCCGATCGTAACCATAGGATCTTAAGATCTACTCTGATCCGATCTTACTTTTTTCGAACCGCAAACTAAAAAACTACAAATTTATAGTTTATGTTTTTATATAATTTAAAAAACAACATGTAATGCTTCCCAAATATTCCATATTCATAATTTATAACAACACTTCCATAAATCATTCATATAATTTTGTGATTATGATTTATAATAATTTGTAGATTTGAATAATATCACAAAGATCATTAAAAAATAACATTATAGCAGGATCTTAAGATCACGATCTTGCAAAGATGAAAACGATCATAGGGAGGATCCCGATCTTAAAAATCTTGGTTCAAATTATACAATGTGTACTATTTTCTTTCTCTAAAATATCTTCCTGTAAAAAATTTATCGTTTAAAGAAAGTAGCAGGGTACCCGCGCGTTGCAGCGGCGGGTACCATGCAATAATAGTATTCAGCGAAAATTTCTTTTAGTTCTATATTTTACGATACGATAGACAAACGGATGACGACAATTTTAGTTTAAATATTGGTCATCAAAATCATTCACCATGGATGCACAATCCTGAAACTCAAAAACACATCCTTATGCATAATCCAGAAAATCACAAACACACCCTTATGGTATCAAAAGAACCTTACAGGGCTTTTATCTTTATTATCACACCCGTCTCCCTGAACCACCACTTGCAGCATTGCTAGAACCACATTTCTCTTATTGTCAGTGTTGCCAAAATACATTTCAGCTTCATGAGGAAATATGTGTGTTTAAGGAAGAGACGCTTCATGTGAACAAGCATTCACAAGTATCTTGTGGAGCTCATGAAGTAACGAGTAAAAAAAAACAATGAAACCTTTCGTCCTAACTTTTGACATGGTTGTATTAGGTTGTTTTTAAATAATTATATATTTGGATGGCAGTTGATGTAAAAGTGGTTTATCTTTTGTATCCTATTAGTAATGCAACTTCGTTTGGTTAAATTTGATATTTTCCGTATTCTTTCCATATCAGATTGTTTGCATACTTGTTGGTTGTATCAACATTTTATCTCATAAAAACAACAAAAACAGTAAAACACATTCATCAAAATCCAACAACCATCTGGTAATCATGGATTGAACCTACATGCGGTCTTCTTGGTTATTTTGAATGAAGTTTCATTGCTTCTTTTTTCTTGACTTGCTCCTGCATTTTCTTCTTCTTCTTCGCTACCCAAGATAAGTTGAGGAGATCTACGAATGTCTATTTGAATACATTCTTCTTCTTCACCACCCCCTTGTAGTTATGTTTCCACTTCTAACGCCTAAACCTATAACACCACCACTTATAACTACTACACCACTACCTCAACCAGCTGCAACAACTCCTCTGCCTTTGTAAGCATGCCTTTGACAGGAATACCACATACTTTCTCCTCTAGGTAGCCTTGCTTAAAAAGTTAAACCATCCATATTTTGAACTTCCATATAACAACCAATGCATCTCATTTTAGTTGATTCACTGCTGTCATCCAACACCCCTACGTCTGTACAACATCAACCATATTGTTTCTCTTCATTTTTTTACTTGAAGGGTGTGCCATATCTATAATGGAAAACATGTTGGAAGGAGTATTTGCTTCACTATTCTAGTTGGAAGGAGACTTTACTTCAAGAGTAACACACTCTTTCTAACCTAGTTTGAATTTACTTTTGTGTAGTCAAATATAGGGTCAGGCTACTATGAAATTATATTGTTTGACTTTCATTGTGTGAGGTAAAGGATTATTGACTTCGCACATGTACACACAAACCTATGCATCTCAGCTACTTATTAACTTCTCACAATTTCACACAAACCTACCCATCTCATATCATCAACCTTATTCATCAAACTCATATAAACTCTCAGCTCACCATGGATACACAATCCAGAAAGTTAGCAACAAACAGTCACAACCATGCGGTCCAATACCCATTGAAAGTAGGAGGCTCTCAAGTATGGTTATGTCTCCGCTGACCCGAAAAAACCACTTCGACCAATGCCAGAACCACAATCCTCTAAATCTCAATGTTGCAAAAATACATTTCAGGGTTGTGAGGAACTACGCGTGTTTAAGGAAGAGGTATGCTTCATGTAGACATCGATTAACAACTTTATCATGGAACTCATCGAGGAAAGAGTAAAAAAAACCATGAAAGCTGTCCTATCTATGATATGGTTGTATTAATTTCGGTTTTAACTATGTTTATGTAATATGTTTTAAGTACCTCTATGATATGGTTGTATTAAGATAAATATTCGTTTTAGATGTGATTTATTCTTTGATTGTTTTTATTGTAGGAAATATAAACAAAATTATTAATTTAACACATTAACCTATAATGCTTCTAAAATTTAATACTGACTCTTCGTTTTCCCTATTATTTGTCTATATATTTGTTCTATAAACATGTTGTTGCATACACGATCAATCTTCTTTAAGAAATATCAATCGTGTATATATATATATATATATATATATATATATATATCTTAGTATGTTGTCTGTAAACAAAAGAGCAAGATGATGCGGTTCTCGAAAACAATCAAGCATATCAACTCAAGTATGTTAGACAGTTTCATTTATATTTTATGTTTTTCTATGTTTCTATATCCATGAACTATAATTTATTCAACATTACAGGAAACAACATAAGTGATGTGTGGTTTTGCAACCTTGCAAAAGGTTTTACCTCTCAAGGGATCTTGAGAAGCTTGCAATCCCACCAGGCAGTGTACTCCCACCAGGCAGTGTACTTGACCGATGTAGTATAATGTAGTGGCAAGTACTGGGGGATTGATCGTTCAACTCAAAGAATAGTGTTCGCTAGGGTTAAAAGTTAATTAAACTAGGTCTAGAGATGAGTGATGATTCTTTTTTGTATTTTTATATTTTATGAAAAACAAGTAAAAATCTCAGGTTTTGGAAGAATGGGCGGAATTAGTTGCTATTCAACTAACCCAAATAACTACGAATACAATAGAAATAAAATAAAATGACACGAAAGTAAATATGGAGAAAAACAATAATAAGAGAAATGTGTTTACTTAGATTTCACTACTCCCTAGCTATCTTTTACTAGTTGATTAGTTTGTTACAATTGCATGGATGATGGCTTATATTCCTTAATACCATTCGTAGGGCCGTGTACGATCTTCCCTAACTCTATAAGCTCCTACCTCTTCCTATGTCAAGCCGACAATTAGCTCCTAACATGGCCTCCTTAGTAGTTACTTATGCATTAAATACAACCAATTAATCGTAGTACACATCAGATTCATGTTTCTTAAGACGTTCAAGCATGTTACCAATTGGAAGTCTGCCAGTTTTCTTAAGCCTAACATTAATATTATTCATCCATAACAATTATAAAGAAACAACCAACCAATAATCAATAACTAGGTTTCATTACATCTAAGCAAACACAAAGAAAACCTAGCCTAACATGTTAAAGTGAAGACAAGCATAAGATATAATCAAACAACACATAGACATATTGAATGATTATTGAAAAACTTATCTTCAATCAAACATGGATGAAACAAGGGTTTGGAACCCTTAAAAGTAAGGTAAAATTCGTGCTAGGGTTTCTCCAAAACTATCTCAAAGTTCTCCTCCTCTTAACAAATGAAAAATAGAAAACTATATATAGATTTTTGAGTCTGACGGCGTCAAGTTATAGGTCTGATGCCGTCAACTCGCCGCCATAAAACTCCACGGATTGCCTAGATCCAAATAGGATGTCGTCCCATATAATTCACTTCTTGGCCATCTCTTGCAATTTGAACATGACGGCCTTGGTGACGCCGTCACGTGTTAAATCTCTAAAACATTCTGGCGCGTCATGTGTATTTAATTATCCACCTCTTTGTCCATGAGTGACGACGTCACATACAATTCCTGATGCTGTCAGGTACCAATTTCAGCATGATTTGGAGACTTTGTCATTTTCTTCACTTTTTCGCTCCAAAAACGTCCAAAATGCTTCCTTTTCCAGATTTCTTCTCTAAAGTACCTAAAATGACAAAAGGAATGATTTAGGGTAATATTTGATCAAATAATCTTGAATTTGGGCTTAAATGACCCCTAAAAGCGGTACACTTTTCATCTCATCAATAAGGAAGATGAGCATGTCGTATTTAACTAAGAACAACAACCCAAAGTTGAAGCTGTCGAGCATGCAAAAACCCCCTATGCCCTTCTGATGAATTGTTCTATTATGAACTAGAAGCTTTGGAGCAAATTTTTTTGAAGGAGGAAGGTGAAAGAGAAGAGAGGTTAAAAAGACATGCTAAAGTGGCTAAGGAGCATTGGAAAGAGGTGGAAGCACTTAGAAAATTATTAAAACAAAAACCTGATGATACTTAAATTGACAGAAACATTTTGTTACAATAATTTGCATTTGGCATACCTTTCTGATTAATTGCCTTATGAATTGAAGTAAATTTAGTTGATAAATTTGATCTTGATGTTCCCAATTTCGGTTACACTTGCATGTTTGCAAATGCATTTATAGTTTAGGTGTTGTCTGGATTTGACCAGTTTGACTTTTACAAGTCAACATACACCCAAAAAAATGAATGATTGAGTAACCAAACTGTTTCAACATATTTTAGTATTCACTTTTATGTTTAATACATTAAAGTTGTTTTAATTTGTGGCATGCAACTGTTAAACACAATCTACTTCTGTTTGGAACTGCATTTTGCATATGCAATATTACTTTGACTTATAAAAGCCAACATAGAGTTTAGTTACAACTTAATCAGAAAATGAATTCGATACATAGCCATACCCCCGCCCCCAAGTTACCAAAATAACTTTGCATTTTCCTCTCATTCTTTCCTAAATTTGTCCTCCCACTCTTGTTTAGCCCTTGCTTCTTCTTCTAGTGTTTGTATCAATGCTTCTTGGCCTAATCTCATTTGATGCTCTTGTTTCCCAATAAGATATCCACCATCCCGCCAATCTTGTTCAACCCATTCTTCTTCTACTAACAATTTCATTATTTCTTCTTCGTTTAACATTCATATACCAGCTACACCACTCCCATTCCTATAAAGTGTACCCTTGTGGAAAACCTTAACTAAGTTTTTCTTTGTAATGTTAAGATAATGGAGTGATTGTTTAGGAGAAAACACTGAAACGTTATGAAGAATCACAACAGCTCCTATACTAATATCCTTTCCAAAACCACCCTCGTTAATGATTTTGTGATGTATTGCACCAGATATTGAACCTGAGAGTTCTTTTAGAGTTACTATAAGATCGCCAAGGGAATTTGGAGTACACGACTTGATTATTGCAACAACTTGGTCAACTTTCCCATTATTGATAAAGCTCTTGATATCACCTAAACATCCAATCACACCCCCATTAGCATTCACAAACTCAATCCCGCTAAGCCATGGTCCATGTGTAAAATCCTCATCCTCACCCACATCCTCAACAACTTTCCTAATATACTCTTGTGTCGAAATTACACACTCCTACCCACCTTCGCTAATATCTACTTGTATATGACGCTTCGCCAATTGAACAACACTAGCATGATCGAGTATTATCCTAACAAACTTTTCAGGGTTGTGTGATGAATCTAGGTTTTCCAAGGTTGGGGTTCTGTGACGGCTTTGTTGATGGTTGTTGCATGGACGTAGTGGTTGTTGCAGGTATCGAATTTGTCCATTTCATTTGAAGAACTAAAATTGAATGTTTGTGAATTTGTGTTTCAGAACTTGTGTTTGTGAATTTGGGGTTATAATTTATAAATACTGAAATGGTGTTTGAAAACTTTGGTTGTTATTATTGAAGAAAATGAGGGTAAAATAGTCATTTCACATGGCCACTAACGTGAAAAACTAACGGCATTAGCCAAATTCATGAATTTGCAACTACAGTAACCCTTCAAGGGCAAAGCGCGCATAAAACACATAGGTTAGGGACATTTATTGCAATTTTTTTAAAAATGAGGACATTTCTTGCAAAAATGGCAAAGTTTAGGGACATTTTTTGCAGTTTACTCTTTTTTTATTGATTCGATTAATTGCAACTCTTTAAGGCTAAGCACAGCAGTGACCATGGACGACCTTCATTTTGCCAGTCACATCAGCTTTCTCCCTCCGCCGACCAATAGACGACTTTTTGCGACAGTAGTGGCGACCTTCATTTTTTTTAGGATCTACTCCTTGATAGATCTTTGAGCTAATGGATCGATAGATTGCCAATGTAATCAAAAGCAACACTATATGGAAAATCTCTGTATACTTGTATCTATGCGGAATTTAAACATAAGTAATATGAACAATATACTAATAATGCTCTGATCCTCTATGGATCTTTTATTAATCACTAAAGATTGAAAAACAAGTCTTGTCTAAAACATGCATCCAGGTGTTCCTTTTATACTACAAGGAACCATAACCTCTCTTACAAGAAAACGTGTAATCCAAGACTATAAAATATATTACACATCTTTTCCTAAAATAAACTAAATATATCCTATGGATTAACTAAATTAGTACAATATCTCTATCAGCAGTAACCAGATCATCAGCAGAAACTATTAACGCTTTAGCAGAAACTATTAACGCTTCAGCAGGAACCTGTCAGCAGTATCCGTCAGCAGAAACTATCTTCTAACTTCATTAATTCCTAACAATCCTCCCCTAAACTTGAATTTGACTTGGTTAACTTCAAGTTTTTTTTATAGATCTTTAACTTGCAGAAGAAGAGGATTGAATTTTGAACATCAGCAGCAAAGAATAAAATCAGCAGCATAACTATCAGCAGCAAAAACTTTAAGTATCCATTCTTTGCAGCAATAAATGACAAATTGTACATCAAAGCATAACTTTCATACTATTCTCATCACTTCCAGGTGTGTTAACTCCTGTGAGAGGTGAATCATTGAAAATAATGGATTTGATGTCTTTTTACCAATAGCCATCACTACTGGAGTAGCCACACGTTTAAGTTCAAAAACTATGGTACACTATTAACCATATGATTTTTAGCAAACCATCAGCTATAAACGGATTTGACTTCTCTTTACCTGTAGTCGTTTGCTCAGGACTAGTCAATTCTTTGGTTGATTAAATCACCTTGGTAAATTGATTACCAAACATGGTCTTCCACTGCCTTTACTACAAGCCATATACATGTGGGCTAGCCATTTCTTTGGAATCCAAAAGGAAAAATCAATGGTGAATTGATGACCATTCAACTCTCAGCTGTGAAGCATGGGTGAGTTGAGTACCCAATAGTTTTTAGCAAACTATTACAGCTATCAACAGATTTGATGTGTCTTTACCATAGCTGTACCCTTTGGACTAGCCAACTCTTTGATGGAACAGTCAAAATCATGGTGAGTTGATAACCATATAAGGTGTGGTGATTAACCAACACCAAAACCTTCATACAACAAAGAATGGCACTATATAAATCTGTTAGTTCTTTTTTACTAATAATAATAAACAAATATACAATAACAAAAGAACAGATCACCTTAGTGAAGTTTCAAGATGAACATCATACATGGCTGCCAATTCTTGTTTGACAAGAAGACTTCTTCTAATGGCTCTAACAAGCTGTTCAGCATTATGCATATCATTCCCCACCATATCAGGAGGAACAGTCAACTTCACCTCAAGCATCTGCTTCAAAACCTCTATAGTAATAGGATATGTCACATCTTCGGAACGAAGTCCATGGAATGCACATCCACTTTGCACAAATCGGATGGTGTCGAATCGCAAGGGGAACACATTGGCTCCTTGAGTGAGCTCAATAGTGTTTCGATAGCCTTGGTGGCTAGGACGGGAATACTCTCCTAGGGTTTGGGGCCTAAGAGGTTGGTTTGCTAGTGGTGGGTTTTGTGGGTGGTTTTGTTGTGATGGGTTGATGGGTTCAAAGATGTTACCACCTTCCATGATGTCTGATGGCAAAAGTTACAAACAAAGACACGAAGAAAAAAAACAGACTAAAGAAAACCTAAAAAATAAAAATAAAATCTTACTAGAAAGGAATCTAGCAAGTAGACCTAATAAAAAGAAATCCTAACCTAGACAATAACTATTCCCCGGGCTACGACGCCAAAAACTTGATATGTGGGAATCGCACCAGGCTTTACCTCTCGAGGGATCTCGAGAAGTTTACAACCCCCATCAGGCAGTGTACCTGATCGTTGTTGTATAGTATAGTGACAAGTACCGGGGGATTGATCGTTCAACTCAAGAATAGTGTCGCTATGATTAGAAAGCCTAAAAACTAGGTCTAGAGGTGAGGGATGATTCTTTTTGTATTTTTATGTTTTTATAAAGCAAGTAAAATCTCGGTTTTTGGAAGAGTAGGCGTAATTAGTTGCTAATCAACTAACCCAATAACTAAGATGCAATCAAAATAAAATAACAGAAATGAAAATGAAGCTAATTAAACTAGTGGTGTGAACAATAATAGGGAAAGTTGTGTTTACTTAGGTTTCATTACTCCCTAGATATCTTTTACAGGTTGATAATTTGTTACAATTGCATGGATGACGGGTCGTATTCCTTAATACTAGTCGTAGGGCCGTGTACAATATTCCCTAACTCTATAAGATCCTACTTCACTCCTATGTCGAGCCGTTGGAAGCTCCTAACATGGGATCATTAGAATTCTCCTATGCATTAAGTACAACCTAAAATCATAGTACACCTCTGATCATGTTTCTTAAGACGTTCAAGCATGTCACCAATGGAAGTCTGCCAGTTTTCTTAAGCCTAACATCGAATACAATCATCTGTAACAACTATAAACAACCAATCAACCCATAATTAACATCTAGGTTTCACTACATCTAAGCAAACACACAAGAGATCTAGCCAAGCATGTTAAATTCAAGACAAGTGTAAGATATATTCAAACAACACATAGACATATTGAATGAATTGAAATAGTACTTATCTCAATTGAACATGAAAGGTTTCAAAGGGTAAAAACCCTTGAAAAAGCTGTAATATTCGGACTAGGGTTTCTCTCCAAAGTTATACCCTACTTGTTCCTCTCTAATGAATGAAAATTGCAAAACTATATATAGATTTTACAGGATGATGGCGTCAAGATGGAAATTCTGACGCCGTCAACTCGCCGCCCATAATGAAATCGGATTGCCTAGATCCACTTTTGACGTCGTCATGTGCAATTCTACTCTGGGCCGTCACTCTTATTTGGACCATGACGGCCTATGGTGACGCCGTCATGTCCCTAGTGTAAAACTCCTCTGGATCATCACGGACTTTATCCACTTCCACCTCTTGTATTACTCTTGACGTCGTCACTTGATAACTCTTGACGTCGTCAGGTACAGTTTCCAGCAAGAAAAATTAAGACTTTGCCATTTTCTTCACTTTTATGCTCCAAAAACGTCCAAAATGCTTCTTTTTCCAGAATTCACTCCAAAAGTACCTAAAATGACAAAAGGAACGATTTAAGGCATTATTTTATCAAATAAATTCGAATCCGGGCTAAAATGACCCCCTAAAGACGGTTTATTTTTTGCCTCATCAAATACCCTTACACTTGAGATTTGCTTGTCCTCAAGCAAATGCACTTTTATTCTAATCAAAATACAAGTTAGGGGTCATTTAACACTAATATAAAAGTAATTACAACAAATAATCGTTCCACTAAAGACCAAAGACAAGCACGGAGGTCATATACTAGCACCTCATAAATAGTGTTTAGATATTCACATCTCTCGGGTGTAATAAAGTATATATCACAATATGGAAATGGAAAACATCTCTCACTACCTGTCATAGCAAAATAGATTACCATAGGCTTGGGAAAGGATCTAACCTCCACCACATGGCGTAAGTACCTAGGATAAACTATCAAAGTGGTCTTTTAAAGGGTTATAATGTTAGGTGTAGGGATATGGAATACACGCTTTTGTTGGATAAAGGCAATATATACTAGTGGCGAGTTAATCATCTTAGTTAATTACATTATGGCGTTACTAAGCCAAGACTATACTCGACTTAAGCTAATGAATGAAAAATAACAAAAACATAAAATAAACATAGAATAAAACGGGATGGTAGTCCGTATGTTTTTCTCCTTTCTCTTTTTTTTACATATTTTTTTTCTTTTTCTTAATTTTTTTTCGATTTTTTTTTTTTTTTTTTTTTTTTTTTTTTTTTTTTGCATACACTCTTACCCTACCATTCAAAATAATACATCATAGGGAATGAACATTCCCCTTACACTTGAATTTTTACATACTTTACAATAAACTAATCTAATGACTCGAATCAAGATAATCAAAACACTTTGAGTACTTTTTAAGATTAACGCACATATGGGGTTAATAATATGATGTTCTTCCCAATTACTCCATAACATTAGTACTTTACCGATGAGTCCCAATCGTCCCAAAACAATATGTACAAGGATATGACTCGACTTAACAACCATGTAATCAATTAGATAATTAACTAAGGGTTTAAACATGTAACAATAATGCACTAAAGATGAGTGCATACACGGAAGGCTAAGGCGATTTGGGTGTACATTTAAGTGGGTTGTAACAAGTTATTCCTTTAAGTAAGATGCGTAAAGTTAGAAATGAAAAGATAGGCTCGGAGGGGTGTACTAGGGGTTTCGTGTACTAAAAATGAGTACAATGCTAAGGTGTGGGAAAAATTAGTTGACTTTACTAGCCAAGTAATATGACTTAAATGGTTAAGTAATCATGATACGGGTTTAACACAAGGGTGATCCTAATGCCTCTTATCATGTAGTAAATCCTACTACACGAATGTAGTCTCATTAGTGGTCTCGGGATGCATTACTAACGCAAGTTCTAGAATCTAAATGCTACCGGTACACTCATAAGCACTAATAGTGAATGTTTTTCCTATCAAATCTAAAGTCGAACCTCACATATTTGGGTGGAAAATTTTTCTGAATGGTACGGTTTTGCGCTAGTCATACGACCCCTATCCATGAGACGCTTGCTAAGGCTAAAGTTTCACTCCTAAATGTTGTAAAAAATTTTAAATTTGGCACTAAAATTACACTAACAAATATTTCTCTTAGTTTTATTACACACCTACAATCAAACAAACAAACTCAAGTGAACGTATATCCTATAAGGTATCATCATTTACCCTCCCCTTACACTTAGGATGAACATTGTCCCCAATGTTCAATTAAAGAATGTAAAAGTGAAATAGGTAAAAGAATGAAATCAAATACTCCCCTGATTCGTTCGGTGTGGATAGTGCGGTAACAAGGTTAGATCTTCCTCCAAGAAAATGAACAATCAAAGCTTCCCTTACAGAAAAATAAATCATCTTCTTGTCATACATAACCTGTTAAACCTGAGAAAACAAACAAGGCAACCTCACGTAAAAGCTGCGGCAAACATATATACTAACAAGTCCTAGAAAACAATGTAAGATATAATGCTTGTGGAATGAATGTTTGCAGATTTCCTGGAGTTTATAAAACTAAAGAATTAACAAAAACCTTAAGACTCCGTTAGAAAAACAAAACTAGCAAAATTTCCAGAATTTTACACATGACAACGTCAGGAGTTAACTCCTGACGCCGTCAGAAGTGACCTGCAGAAACTTTACATTAAGTTTCCGGAAAATTTCTGGAAAAACTTATGTCCTACTTCCTGGAAAATCCTGCAAAACATCATTATGACTCGATACAAGCATTTGACTCTAACAAATACTAATACACATGTCCATTTAATATTGTGGAGAATCATGATCAATTTCGTTTCTTAAAAAACATATTTGGGGTTTTCCCTTACACTTATCTTTTGCGAAATACCTTTGTATGAAGTTAAGACGTAGTCAAACGACAAAATAAAGCATTTTCACAATTTTAGTTTTGAAACAAGATCTACCAACAATAAAATAAAGCATGCATATGGAAGCAAATAACAATCAAACAAATAAAAATCACATAAAACATGGGATGCCTCCCAAGAAGCGCTTTTCTTTATTTACGAGTCTTGTAGCTAGACTCAAGGTCATGGGCAATTACGTGACCTCATCTCTCGAGATGATGTATCCCATATAATTATGATCCTCACTATCGTGGCGGTGGTGTTTCAATCGATCGATACTCGCAGTCACCTCCCCTCCTCCTTTACTGCTCAAGTTAGCTATCCCATCTTGGCCTATGCCTTCAATTGTGAGTGGCCCATACCACCAGGGACTTGGTTTATCGGGAGGTACTTTTATCTCCGAGTGTCTTAAGAGTACCAGGTCTCCTTTCATGAATGGTACATGATTCTCCGTTGGTTGACTACATTCAAATTTGACATGAACTTTGTTGTAGCCTTTGTCTCTTCCATGCTCAGTTTCTTTGTAACTTTTGATCCTTTTTCCCATGCAAGAATCTTTTCTCGAACATGATTAGGCGATATGTCAATGTCGTTTTTGATCCTTCTCTTCGTCAAGCTTTCTTGTGCACATCGTGGGGTCATGGGAAGGCTAATCTTCCTTTTTCCTGACTTAAGCTCAATTTCCCTTTTTTCATACCTAATAACAGCTCGTGCAGTGGTAAGGAATGGTGCTCCAAGGTGGCATGCATCCACCTCCTTTATCATCGATGATCATGAAATCAACTGGATACATGAATCCTGCAACATTGACCATCACATCCTCTGCAATTCCCAAAGGGTACACATAAGAGTGTCCAGCGAAGGATAGCCTAACGCAGGTGGTGGCTGGCATTTCTGATGGTAGTTGAGTGTAGACAGTTAGGGGCATAAGATTCACTTCCGATCATTGGTCGGTGAAAGCATTCAGACATTGCAGATTCCTAATGCTGGCTGGTATCTCAAAGTTCCCACAAGTCATCTACTTAGTAGCTACTTTCTGTACAAGTAGTTTTTCAAATACCGGTCCCCCAGGTAATGTATCATACTCATCTTCCCCTTCTTTCTCCTTCTTTGAAACCTGCTGGGAGAATTGGTTACACCCGTCACCCTTTATCCAATTTGTTATGGTGTCCTCATTTACATCATGTTTTAGGTAGTAACCTAATGATTGGGATTTTGGCGATTCATCAATGGTTTGTTCACTAGGGGTTTCTTTTTTCTCATCATTCTCATGGACAATTGTGATGGAATTAACAAACCGGGTAATGGAGGTAGCACTTTCTTTCCTTAGTAACATCATTTCTGTGGTTTTCTGGTTTGCGTACTCCTCCACTAGGCTCATCATCTCCTTTATTTTCTCTTGCATCTCCTCCTTTTTTTTATAAATTGCTTCCTCGAATCTAGCAAGCCGCTCAGAATGGGTTGCCATATATTCTCTCATTCGAGCTTCGAATTCCGGGATAAGTTTTTTAGGAGGGGAATAAGGTGGGGCATAATTTTGAAAGGTTTCAACATTTTCTCTAGAAGGTGACTCAGACAATGGCATTGGAATCATTTTCGAGACAGAATTGACAGCTGCTCGTCTAGGACTTAAAGATCTCTTTTGTTTTTCCTCGAAATAGTCAACTTTTGCGTCAAGTTTGCAAAAGAGTTCTTCGAAGATTTGATTAGTCTCTCCAGGTGTCAAGATTGCGTTGATGCCGGCTTTTATAGCATGATTAAATTCCCATAATTCTTGATTATCGGTGGCAAGTTCGTCAATAATTTCCCAAGATTCCTCGGCGTTCCTATCACGTAATCTACCTCCGGCGGCTCAATCAATGGTACATTTGGTGTGAAAGTCGACATGGTCATACAAGATTTGAATTAATAACCAAAGATTTATACCATGATGAGGGACTTTTTGTAGTAAATCCTTGAAACGAGCCCATGCTTCGTACAAAGTTTCACCTTGATGTTGTTGGAACATCAAGATATCATTTCTAAGCATAAAAGTTTTCCCCGGTGGGAAAAATTGAGCAAGGAAACGAGTGGTGAGATCATCCCATGAGGTGATGGATCCCGCGGGTAAACGTTCAAGCCATTAACTAGCTTGATCACGTAGAGAGAATTGGAATAGGCGTAATCGGGTTGACTCTCTACTTGTAACATCAAGGTCTATAGAATCTACGATTTTAAGGAAATCCTTGAGATGTTGATTAGGATCTTCAGAACGAAGTCCATGGAATGCTGTAGGACCTTAGATATATCAACTTTAACACAAATATAAGCACTAGAAGAAGGAAAGATGGTGACTTTGTATGTATATGTATGGCGTTAATAAGTATGAAATAGAGATGAAGATGAAGAGAACTTTTATTAAAGAAAACACACACAATACACACACAAGCACACACCTCAAATGAGCTTTGAGGTGTTTATATAGTACAAGAGTTAGGATGCCCTAAAGGCTTTCCATGGGCTTGGTCTTGGGCTTGGCTTTCTTTTATCTATAAAGGCTTATGAAACATAACTAATAGCATATTAGCTTGCCAAGTCCAAGGCCCATTGACTAAACTATTACTAATCTTAACAAACGACACAAAGTTACAATATGAGAATGACCATCACTTCTATATATAAATATTTTAATGCTAACAATCTCCCCCTAAGGGGTGGTCATTCGAATGATGCTCCACGTGAGTAGGTCTTCCGTGTTCTTTGTCTTTAACTTTGTGTGTCGTTGTAGAATAGTCTTTAGTCTTTGTTCCTTCATGCTTTGTGATCTTTGATAACTGATTTTTCATCTTTCTTTGTTCCTTTGTGATGTGGAGTTATCTGCCTTTCGTCACTTCTGCGTCTGTGGTGGTTGTTTGCCTTTCCAACATGCTCATACATCTTTAGACTTTGATATTCATATGCACGTAGTTCCCTTTCTTTCACTTTGATCCTTAGTCTTTATACATTGTAGATTCTTCTTTTTGGCGTAGAATCTTTCTTTGAACATTGTGTTGTATAGATCTTTGAGGGAGCTTTCTTTAACTTCCAGATGTATGTATGAGCACGTGGAATCTGTCGCCATGGAGATGAAGTGTCCATGCATATAAACAGTTAGCAATAAAACATCCGGTACTTACAGATAAGAATTAGAGATCGTCAACAGCATAGTGTGAAGACTCCTTCTAACCCTTACCTAGGCCGTTCCCATGTCAGATACTCTCGAGAGAGCTTACGAGACCTACTAAGTAGCTCAATGACTGGGTGAGTCGCTGGGGATCACTCCACGACTGTAGACCGTTTGAAACCACCGCGAACACTAAGCGTAACCCATAAAGAATTACCGAAGTGACCTGCTGTCAGGGCTGCTTGATGTTGACCCTGGCAGGAATTTCCATTCAATCACTGAGAATCACAAAAGTGAATCCTCTCATAAATGTTCTGGCAGATTGCTAAGATCTGCGTAGGACTCTAAAGTTTACATCTGGCGTCCTTAATGTTGAACAACCAGTGTAGAAATATCATGTGTTCCTACGAGATCTTTTGATGAATCTCGAGGCTCTAGACTCGATAAGTGCACACTTGGTTTCCTATGCGGAGATTAGGGAGAGGTCTCCTGCTTCAATATCAACCATCTCTAAGAGACAGGTCGATAGATTACACCGGTTCCCCGTGAGAATGAAACAAGCTCTTTTAAGAGAACTTGAGTGGCTAGAAGGTTTAGTGCAGTGTGTCACTGGGTCCATGACGTCTTGTCTTCAATACCGGTGTCACCTTAGTAACAACCAGTAGCATACGAATTGTACCCGGTGTCTGCCCTAAGGTTGAACATATGGAGGGCTATTTCTTTTCACCCTTTTTCATAACTTTTCTTTTTAATTCTTCAACCCCTTCTTTCTCCTTTCTCATTTTCTCCTTTTTTCAATCATACCTAAGGACTTCTAATACTAATCTATTGGATTTGTCCTTGGGTAGATCCCTCCGGCTTTGGCGGATCATAGGACGGTTTTCCCTAACCTTAGTCACCTTATAACTCCATGACTATCCTATAATTGATCACATGCCATAAAACCTTTTTGTGAAAAATCTCTCAAAGTGTTTATGATAATAAAGCACATTGTTGTTACCACTTTGAGAGTTTTGCATTTTCTTTTGAAGGACTCCCCCTTCACATGTGCTCATGAATATTTAAGAAATTTGCACATGCGTGAGGAGTTTGCACTTTTTGAATTGATCCACTTTCAGCGAACATGACCGATTCGAGACACGCTTACATCACTAGTTAGACTAGCTTGAAGTTATTACCCGTCCTGGTCAAGTCCAAAGAAAGTCTCTCGATACGGTACATTCTATTCAGACAAGTCCTATTCGAGACACGCTTACATCACTAGTTAGACTAGCTTGAAATTATTACCCGTCCAGGACAAGTCTTTTCGATTACTGACATTTTAAGCTTCGTCAATTCATTGGTACATTCTGAGTCTAGCTCTTTTGAGATTCAGTCACAAGCTTAAAACATCTTTGATCACATTTTAATCATGTCTTCTCCCCCTCAAAAATAGCATATCGTGATATTTTTGATATCAACTGATTAAGAAAAAGCTTTTGGAGAGAAAGACAGATTTCATTTTGCATGAATTTGGAAAAATTTTGTTTTTGTACTCCCCCTTAATGATAGCACATTTGAAAATCAATTAAGGGTTTAGAGGGAGTTTTCTTGAGCACTAACTTTGAGAGATTATGAGAAATCTTTTGAACAATCTTGAAAAAGTGCTCAAGAATTTTGTTATGAAAACGAGTTTATGTTTGAAATCCTTTTCGTTTGTTTAGACTCGAACTTTTTGAAAAAGATTTCGTGCTTGAAAATACGAGTCCTTGATTTGAAAATAATCAGAAGTCATTGTTTGAGCCCGGGTTTCGTACTGAAATATACGAAAGCCATTGTGAAGAAAATTTTGAGAAACGACATGTTTTAGAAAAACATTTTAAAGAACTCTCGCTCAAGCATCTGTACATATCCGTATCATTGTTGAATGACATTTCTAGAGACGTACAAAATATTGATTTATACGAGAGACATGTCGTGAGAAGAATATTTTTGGATTTTGTGATTTTATGTTGTTTTTGTATTTTTTTTTTTTGAAATTTTATATTTTTGTATTTTGTTTTTGTTGGTTTTTCAAATTTTGTATTTTGTTTTTGTTTTTATAAAAGAAATGGAAAATCAAAAATAGAAGATTGAAAGAATGATTTTATAGAATTTACAGAATTTGAACCCTTTGATGAACTGGGTTCTGAGATAGTTGAAGCACCTGCAACTAAAGATGAAGAGGTTTCACAAATAACAGTGTTAGAAGTACATGAATCATCACTCAGCGGGTGTTGAATATCAACGGTAGAAATGGTTTCTACTTCCTTATCCTGAAGATTATCACTATTATTTGTCTTGGTGCAACTATCAAAAATCTTTCCTGTGGGAATCCATCTAAGACCAACTGTTTTAAAAACTTTTCCCGTAGGAATCCACCTAAGGTAAGATCTAGATGTAGTTTTCTTATCAGATGCAGCGGAAGTCTCAGTCTTGGAAAAACTACATTCTTTAGATATCCACCTATTAGGTTTCGTAACCTCTTGCTTCTTATCAATGGGTTTGTTTTGATTTGGTGTCTTAGTGGATTGGGTCTTGACACTTGATTTGGAATTCTTTGTGTTGCATTCTACTTTCCTAGCATTCTTATTTGTGCCACTACTCTTAGATGCAAGCCAATCCCTAGTATTTTGTTGAAGGTTCCTAGGTAATGGTTTACTACTACTAGCGGTGCTTTGGAATCTTGTAGAATTCATCACACTAGGTTTTGCACCTAAAATTCCGTTTTTTCGATGTTGTGCCTTTTTCCTAGCTTCTTCTAGATGGTGATTTTGGACCATGTCATTAGAACCAACAAATTCCTTTACAGATTTTGTAGTCACATTAGGTGTACTATTCTTAGAAGAGCCAGGTGCACTCACATTTGTGTTTCTTTCAACAACCAATTCTCGTTTTTCAACACTCTTTTCCATTTCCTTTTTCTTGAGCAAGGGTTGTGGAGTGACTGGTTTTGACAAATCCTTGTTCTCATCGACTTTAGGAGCAAACCGTGAAATTGACATTTTTGGTTTTTCAACCGTTTTTGAAACATTTGGTTTCTCCGAAGTCGATGGTTTTGCAAACTTAGTATCCACACCCTTCCCTTTTATACTTACAAGTTGAGCTCTCAAAAGATCATTTTGCTCTTTCATGTCCTTGTAGGCATGCTCATACGACAATTTGTCATACTTGCATTCCTCTGATTTTCGATCAAGTTGTTTGAAAAATGACATGTTTTCTTTTTCAAGTTTTACAAGAGCATTTTCATATTTGGAAACAATTTCAGAGGTCTCAGCTCTCAGTCTTTCATCGTCTTGAACAGAATATGCTTGTAAAATGATGGACATGATATCAGTAGTCATGACAGCTTCGAAGAGAGAATCATTTAGGTTTTCCAAAACATTCATGTTTTCACGAGTATCATTAGCTTCGTTTACCAGGGATTTGTGGTCCTTGACAAAGTCGGCCATTTCTTTTAAGAAAGCTTGTTCAAAATGGATTACCCTCGCACTGATGTTATTCAGTGGGATAGTAATTTCGTTTTCAAAAACTTTTTTCTGCTCAATATGAAAACTGGAATGCCAGTTGTTAATATTGATTGTAGTTTTAGAAGCAACAATATTTTGAAGTTCTTGAATTCTCTTTTTAACATTATCCAAAATTTCTCTAGCCTCACTTGTATTAAAAGTGTTGTTAGAAGAAATTTGTTCCATTTTTGAAAGAGATTTGGAAACAATTACTTTCTTAGAAAACATTTTTGAGAATGGTCGTTTTATGGAAAACACCGATGGTTCTTTTTGTGGAACAAAAGTAATCCCCGAAAGTTTGTTCAATTTGTTGTAATCAATGGGTTTCAAATCCTTTTGTTTCATTTTAGTAATGCTCTCTTCGACATGTTCTATCGTTTGCACAGAATCCCGAACGACGGGAGGATCATGTTTGGTGTAAATCATATTACCATTATACAAAACATTCTGTTCTTGCTGAGCTTTCTTGAGATTACTGGGGGTGTTGTTACCAAGAGCCACTTTATGTTTCGTATGGTAAACCGGATTAGTTTGATTTGAAATCATTTTCATTGTTTGCTTTACTGACCCGATTTAACCACTAATTCTTCTAAATGAGCAATCATGTGTTCTGACTCTACGATTTCGGCCAAAAGTTTGTCTTCTTTCTTTGCAAAATCCTTTTTCAACTCATCCCTTTCTTTTTCAAGATTGGTATAAGCTGTTTTTTGTTTAGAAAGTTGGTTTTGTAAATCAGAAATTTCCGCGTTTAAAGCTTTTATCTTCTTGAAAGAATTAACATCAAGTGTATCAAACTTGAGTTGCAATTGTTTTTCCCTTGAAACGGAATTTTGATAACCAGTTTCTAATTCAGACAATCTTTTGTTATGAAACTCAAAAGCTTTAGCGTTTTCCTTGTAACTCTCAAGCTCAGCGGTCAATTTAACATTCGCGGCTTTAACATCGCGATTGACCTTTTTCACTTTTTCGATTTCCATACCACAGTTATTTAATAATGATTCAAATAAAGCACGTGTTTCCTCATCATTCTCAGCATGCTGTGAAACGAAGCCTCCATTATGATTCATATCTGGAGTTGCTGAAGGAGTATTGCTACTACTTGGCGTGTCCAGGTATGTATCATAAGTGGGTGCTAGCTTCTCAGAATGCTGTTCCTCAGGAGGAGACATATCAAATATATCATTATTGTGACATGTGTTGAAGTTGGATACCTCAGATGGTGCATTGGTGTCATAAACAGGAAGTGTATCAGAATCCGTGTCATACTTAGCTTCCTGAAGATTCGCCATGAATATGCAGTTCGCATCGATATCCTCTCTATCTTCCATGTCATCCATAAGAGCCATAACATCATTCTCCTTGGCATTCAACTGAAATCCTGCCTCTGCCTTTTGTGCCAACATTACTGCTTTCTGCAAGTACGCTAGATCTTTCTTGTTCGGCTTAGTAGGACAGTTCCTTGCCATATGACCTAGACCCTGACATTTGAAACACTTTACCGGGTTACCCTGATTCACATTTCCCAAATTCCCAACTACTGGAGCTGCAACATTTCTATTCTGATTACCCATTGCCTGATTACCAACATTCTGACCCCTCTGATTTCCAACAAACTGACCCAACTGATTCCCTGCATACTGACCATACTGATTTGCTGCATTCTGATTCCCTGCATTCAGCATATTCTGATTCCCGCTGTTAATTCCAGTAGCATATCCATGCTGATTCCCATAAACTCCAACCATTTGGCCTCCGTTGCCTATATTGAAACTCGGCTGAGCAATCTGCTTATTGCGAGTGTTCGATGAAATCCTTTGGTTGTTGTTTGTTGGTGTAGAACAGCGTCCTTGGAATGCCTTTGACAGAAAAGCAAACGCTTGGGTCAATGCTGCATTAGCTTCATCATTTTCAGTGAATTCTGGTTCTTGGAATTGTTGGTATTGCTGTTGTGGAATAACATGTTGTTGTTGCTGTGGGTAGAGCTGTTGTTGATAGACCGGTGTTGGTTGTTGAATGTATGATGGTTGCATGTAGTTGTGAGTGGAAGATGATGATGGTCGTTGTGTGTTCACTGGTAGCGGTGTTGGTGTAGTAGCAATTAATGCGAGAGGATCATGATTCTTTGCCAATCTTTCTTTCCTTACTTCATTAGCCTCAGCTTGGTTTTGCTTCAAAAAGTCATAGAGTTGATCATAATTCACCTTATGTAAATCCTTTGTTTGATTGACAATTGTAACATAACGACCCCATTCTTCTGGAAGGTTATTGATGAATTTGATGTTTGTTGCAATTGTTCGAGGTGTCAACTTGTTTCTGATTAACTCATTCATCAAAGTGCAAAACCTTGTGTAGTAAGATTCAATCTGTTCACCTTTAGTGGATGTAAAGTTCTCCCATTCCGTAAGAAGTTTGTTCTCAACGTCCTGTTGTCCAATCTCTGTTCCATGACATATCCTTCTGACACGTTCCCACATAGCATAAGCAGTTTCACAGCTGTCGACCGCAGCAAAGATCTCCCGTGGTAATCCAAGTTGGATTAAATGCATTGCCATATCACCAGCGGCGATCTGCTTCTTGTCTTCCTCTGTGTAATCTGCTTCTGTTTGTTCACGCACGAATGGTTGAGTAGGAGGTGTTGCATTTGGATTACCTTCAATTTGAACTTGTCGTGGCTTGAATGGACCATTTGTAATGGAGTTGATCATTAATTTACCATCAGGCTTTGTTTTGATGTAACGAAGCATGCGGCTTGTCCATGGGAGATATCCACCTTTTTCGAGCATCGGAGGTCGGTTTTCCACACCGGCTGCATGAATATCTTGCTGAGTAGCCATTGATGAAGTGTAGATGGATAAAGTTGATTCTCGGATCGTTTCAACGAAGTAGGAGTTGTGTTTAGTGTAAGTTGATGCAAGTTTTTATGGTGAAAATTTTGATCTGGAACCTTAAAACCTCAATAACTTCCGTTCAGAGAGGATTTGGGCCTCGAAGCTTGGCTTGAATAATCTTTAGATTATTCAACGTGTCCTTCTTCTCGGTCTCGCGGTCGTTTTGACAGCTGATTCGTCGAAAACGGAGTTACGGTTCAAAAGTTATGGCCGTTTGAAGTTTGGTAGTCAAAAGTCCAAAACTTACGCGTAAACCTTGAATCTTACGCGTAAACCTTGAATAATCTTACGCGTAAAATGTTATGCGTAACCTTTAAGTTATGCGTAAGATCTAAGTTATGCGTAAACAAATTGTTTATGCGTAGACTTTGATTTTACGCGTAAACTTAGAGTTTATGCGTAAGAATGTTACGCGTAAGGTTTTTTCAACCAATTTGATCTCTCAAACTTATCCAAGCTTGAAAGATATCCCGTGTCGAAGTATTCCACAAACTTATCCAAGTCAGGGAAGTACTGAGTCACCGTAGCACGAAGAGAAGACCTTTGATGAAGTTATGCGTAGAATTCTGAAACTTACGCGTAAGATTGAATCTTATGCGTAAGATCTGACTTATGCGTAGAAATGGAACTTACGCGTAAGATTTAACGCGTAGACTTACAAGTTAAGCGTAGGAACAGGGTTTTGACCAATGTTACGCGTAAGAAAAGGGTTTAGACCAAATCTTATGCGTAAAAAGGACAGAAACTACTGTTCACAGCTGTAGATTCGTACTATTCACCCAAGTTACGCGTAGGATGACCAGAAAACTTCAAAAATACGATTTTTTCACCCAAAAACTCCTTTTTCACTTGTTTCTAATGATCAAATCTTTCCCAAAACACTTAGAATCACTAAAACTTCAATAAAAACAACAACTTTAACACTAAAACCACGTAAAAATCAAAACTTTTTGAAGAAAAAGTACACAAATGAATGAAAAGTGTAACTTTTTAACAAAAAACTTGATGAAAACACTCCTAAATCATTGTTAGGCGATTGATACCACTTGTAGGACCTTAGATATATCAACTTTAACACAAATATAAGCACTAGAAGAAGGAAAGATGGTGACTTTGTATGTATATGTATGGCGTTAATAAGTATGAAATAGAGATGAAGATGAAGAGAACTTTTATTAAAGAAAACACACACAATACACACACAAGCACACACCTCAAATGAGCTTTGAGGTGTTTATATAGTACAAGAGTTAGGATGCCCTAAAGGCTTTCCATGGGCTTGGTCTTGGGCTTGGCTTTCTTTTATCTATAAAGGCTTATGAAACATAACTAATAGCATATTAGCTTGCCAAGTCCAAGGCCCATTGACTAAACTATTACTAATCTTAACAAACGACACAAAGTTATCCGCTTTGCACCAACCGGATGGTGTCGGATCGCAAGGGGGACACATTGGCTCCTTGAGAGCCTTGGTGGCTAGGACGGGAATACTCTCCTAGGGTTCGGGGCCTAAGAGGTTGGTTTGTTAGTGGTGGGTTTTGTGGGTGGTTTTGTTGTGGTGGGTTGATGGGTTCAAAGATGTTACCACCTTCCATGATGTCGGATGGTAAAAGTTACGAACAAAGACACGAAGAAAAAAGATAGACTAAAGAAAACCTAAAAATAATAATAAAATCTTACTAGAAAGGAATCTAGCAAGTAGACCTAAAAAAAATAAATCCTAACCTAGACAATAACTATTCCCCGGGCTGCGGCGCCAAAAACTTGATACGTGGGAATCGCACCAGGCTTTACCTCTCGAGGGATCTCGAGAAGCTTACAACCCCCACCAGGCAGTGTACCTGATCGTTGTAGTATAGTATAGTGACAAATACCGGGGGATTGATCGTTCAACTCAGGAATAGTGTCGCTAGGATTAGAAAGCCTAAAAACTAGGTCTAGAGGTGAGGGATGATTCTTTTTGTATTTTTATGTTTTTATAAAGCAAGTAAAATCTCGGTTTTTGGAATAGTGGGCGGAATTAGTTGCTAATCAACTAACCCAATAACTAAGATGCAATCAAAATAAAATAACAAAAATGAAAATGAAGCTAATTAAACTAGTGGTGTGAACAATAATAGGGAAAGTTGTGTTTACTTAGGTTTCATTACTCCCTAGATATCTTTTACAGGTTGATAGTTTGTTACAATTGCATGGATGACGGGTCGTATTCCTTAATACTAGTCGTAGGGCCGTGTACAATATTCCCTAACTCTATAGGATCCTACTTCACTCCTACGTCAAGCCGTTAGAAGCTCCTAACATGGGATCATTAGAATTCTCCTATACATTAAATACAACCAAAAATCATAGTACACCTCTGATCATGTTTCTTAAGACGTTCAAGCATGTCACCAATGGAAGTCTGTCAGTTTTCTTAAGCCTAACATCGAATACAATCATCCGTAACAACTATAAACAACCAATCAACCCATAGTTAACATCTAGGTTTCACTACATCTAAGAAAACACACAAGAGATCTAGCCAAGCATGTTAAATTCAAGACAAGTGTAAGATATATTCAAACAACACATAGACATATTGAATGAATTGAAAGAGTACTTATCTCAATTGAACATGAAAGGTTTCAAAGGGTAAAAACCCTTGAAAAAGCTGTAATATTCGGACTAGGGTTTCTCTCCAAAGTTATACCCTATTTGTTCCTCTCTAATGATTGAAAATTGCAAAACTATATATAGATTTACAGGATGACGGCTTCAAGAAGGAAATTCTGACACCGTCAAATCGTCGCCCATAATGAAATCGGATTACCTAGATCCACTTTTGATGCCGTCATGTGCAATTCTACTCTGGGCCGTCACTCTTATTTGGACCATGACGGCCTATGGTGACGCCGTCATGTCCCTAGTGTAAAACTCCTCTGGATCGTCACAGACTTTATCCACTTCCACCTCTTGTATTACTCTTGACGCCGTCACTTGATAACTCTTGACGCCGTCAGGTACAGTTCCCAGCAAGGAAAATTAAGACTTTGCCGTTTTCTTCACTTTTATGCTCCAAAAACATCCAAAATGCTTCCCTTTCCAGAATTCACTCCAAAAGTACCTAAAATGACAAAAGGAACGATTTAGGGCATTATTTGATCAAATAAATTCGAATCCGGGCTAAAATGACCCCCTAAAAATGGTTCATTTTTCGCCTCATCATCCCCACATATATAAAGTCTTACCAAAAGTGGTGAACACTATATGCACATTGGAGAGAGGGAAATATTTCCAACTAGCTACATCCCAATTCTGTTGTCCACTCCATACCTTAAACCCTTTGCTAACATAATGAGAAGAATCACACATAACATATAAATCCCAAAGAAAGAACATACCAATACCCTCTAGCTTATGAGAGTTATTGAATTCAGTCACCCATCTATATAAGTGAAGAATGTCCTGTCTATCCACCATATGTAAGATTTCACTAAGTGAAATGCTTGGTGGAACCATCTTGTCTGTGTATAACATTAACTTGTCCTTGACCCACTATAGACTAAACAAGTTCCCATTTGACCAATTTCTCCTACAGAACAGGATCTTCTTCATCTTCTTCATCAAACTCAATGAAGGAACCATCTTCTGCTGGCACATCAATAACCTTAGAGGCTCTTTTCTTAGCAAAGCTCTTCTTCCTTTTACCAGGAGTAGAATGAGTAGGAATGTCTGAATCAGGAGCTGTAGCTGGTGCACCAGAAGCATCAGTAGAATCATGAGTAGTACCATCAGTAGGAACGGATTTTGTGTCCTCAGTAGGAACAGACTTTTGAGCATCAGAAAGAATGGGCTCTTGAGCTACAGTAGCAACAGGTTGTGAAACCTCAAAAATGTCAGAATCCTTAGTAGATGGAGGTGGAGAATGCTCCTTAATAGGCACTAAAACTGCAGCAGATGTAGATCCCCCAAGTTTATCAGCAGGTGCCTCATTAGTAGAATCCACAATAGGTCTTGAAGCATCAGAGACAAGAGTAACATGAGGAGCATCAGCAGAATCAGCAACGTGTGTTAGGACTGAGGGTGAATGAACTGTATCCCCATCAGCAGGAAAAGGATCAGCAGAGTCCTTAAGAGTATCAGCAGAAACATCAGTCTTTAACCTCTTTGCTGCAGGTTCACCAAAAATACTTCCATGTCTTTTCAAAGGATTATGTACATTGATCCCAGACTGATGAAGATTTGAAAGAAGCCTTTCATACTCTGCAGTTAATTTAGAGTCTGAAAATCCCCATACTTTCTTCTTTGTCCAACTTGAAGCATACACAGCAGAACTTTGATTCTTGACAAATGTTTTCATATAATCCCTGATTTGTGCTTTAGTCCATGGCTTGTCCCTCTTTTCCTTGGCCTTTTTCTCTGCCTCAGGTTTCCTTCTTTGTTTAACCAATGAACCAACTTCTGAGCATAATCATCCATATCAAACTCATCACCAAGTACAGACTGAGCTAGATCAGGATTTGAGGTAACTTGGGTTGCAAGAGTATCCTAGTGTTTAGCAGTAAATTGTTTGTATATCTCATCCAACTCCCTTTGTCTTTCAGCAGTTAAAGTATATGGGATTGGAAAACCCATCTTATCCAAATCATCTTGGATTTTCCTTGCAAGTGCCTCAGATTGCTTCAACTCTTCATTCCTCTTGGCCTCAACAGCAAATTCCTCAGCTTGGAATTGCGCTGCAACCTGTTCACTAAGCCTTTCTTGTTCCAGTTCTTTCTTAGATTTCTTCCTAGAAGGGGAATCATGCTCAATCATAAAAAATTTCCCTTTATCCACCTGACTAGTAGAAACAACAGCAGGAATGGGTGTCTGATCAGTGGAAACATCTGGAACAGAACGAATGGGACCAGCAGATAACCCAACACTAGCAGTGACTTTATCTGCTGATTGATCAGCAGTAGCAGCCTCAGGACAGGGATCAGCAGAAACAAACGGCATAGGATCATCAGTAGATACATGAGTGTCTTCAACATGAATGGATGGACTAGCTTCAAACTCTCTTCAAAGTCTTTGTGATTGTCTCCTCCTTGCATATAACAACTGAGTAATGGGAGGTGCCTTTTCTTCATTATGATCCTCCTGAACATCCATATCATCAATAGTAGCATCCTTAGCACTCTCCAAGGAAGTGTTAGCTAAGAGATGAAGACCATCTAAATCAGTATCATTCCTGCTTCCATCAACTTCCTCATCAGAATCAACCACTACACCCTTTCTCTTCTTGGACTTAAGCTTACCCTCCAACTTCTTAACCTTTTTAACTAGCTTCACAACTGCCTCTCCAAGAGTTTTCTTGGTTGTCTTTAGATCCTTGTCCAAATCATCAATCTTTTGTAGACACCTGTTCAACAAAATATTCATAGAGGTGAGAGTATCAGGACCTCCAGCTCCACCAGCAGGAATACCTGTGGTATAAGGAGCATCATTGGTCCTGAGAGGAGAATCAGGAAACCCTGCATACATATTTTCATAATCCTCAAAGGCAGGTCTCAATGGACTAGGTGTGTCCAATCTGGTAATCTGTGGTGAGGCAGAAGGTTCAGGTGTGGGAGATCTAGGTGTGGATTGTCTAGGAGATGATGGTGGCTGGGCATTAGTAGCAACTGATGCACTTGCATCAGGAGCAACTAAAGGACCCTCAGCAGCATCCACTAGTGCATTGGCATCAGCATGTTCTTGTCTACCAACAGCATTGCCCTCATTAGCAGCTGCATTGCCACCAGGCAACATGGCAAGTAACAAAGGCCTATAAACCCCAGTATATTTTGATTGCATTGAGGCAAATAATTTGCAGGTTAACTTATTAATAGGCCTATGTGTGTGGTCATTGGTCTGTTTGCCTAAAACAATTTGAAGAAACCTAGGATACATCAGATTTTTGTTTTTGGTATCCTTGACATTTTTAACCATCTCATCAAATATGTATCTAGAAAAATTATATGTCCTACCCTGAGATAAACACACAATAGCAAAGGCTATAGAAGTTGAGAATTGATCCCAACCCCCTGATTTAGAACTTATGCATTGAAGTAAAGTGTGTACCAAAAACCTCCACTTAGGGCAGAACTTGTTCTTGTGCCAGACCTTCCCATCACCTACATAACCAATAGCATGAAGACCCTGAAAAATCTCCTCTTTTGAGGCCTCATATTCACCATTTTCATCATCAAGCTGTAAATGAGCCCTAACCAATGACTCTGTAACAATGCATTCTTCCCCATCAACTGTAGCCACTATCTCTGTTGGTTGCCCTTTAATAGAACGTTCCCGTGCAGTTCCAAAAATTGTGTAATCAAATATTCGTACACAACAGCAGGGTAATAAGTTAGAGCAAAGTGAATCTTGGACCTCCGTAAAAACTCCATCATTGGTACATAGTGTTCATCCCCTTTTGCTCTACCCAAGAAAGCAGTTTTGATGTGATCTCCTCTGAAATGAAGTTCCGCTATTGAAGGTAAGAGAGAATGGATTGTGGAATTAAGAAAGTTTGAAATGGGTTGGTGTTATGAATGAGAGGGAATTAGTTATTTTGGGTGTGTGATATGCACGTTTAGGTTATATGTAGCAATTTCCAAACGTGGAAGGTAATTGGCAATAATCGTGGAAACAATCTTTGACCAATTTTGACTTTAATAATATCCCAAAATAAAACTTAAACCTGACTCCTTCAGCAGAAACCAAAGTCAATCAGCAGGAACTGATGGTCAATCAGCAGCAACCTACATATGTTTGACTACGGTCAACCATTCAATTGATCAGAAGATACATTGACATATCAGCAGTAATGATGGTTAATCAGCAGGAACAACTCATCAGGAGAAATCACACTTCAGTAAAATATCCCCTGTTTGGTCAAACATACTTCAGTAAATATCTTCATCAAGTACTTTTCAACCGCCTATCATTAATTTGCATTAACTTTTCCAAAAATGAGTTTGACTTGGCCTATAAATAGAAGTAAAAATCCCCAAATCACACCAATCAAATTATCAATCCCCAATTAACCATCACAACATTCACTCAGTAGCAACCATGAACCCTAACTCGAATATAATTGATATTTCATCTGATTCTTCATCCGATTCAGAGTCATTACAGCCATCCTACTTCCCTCCAACCATTATTCGAGGACTAACCAAGGAGCAGGCTCGTAAAAGAATACATGATCCAAATCTTGCTAAAAGCCCTCTCTCATTGTCTTTCTTCCCTCCTCAACATAACCCCAATGCACGACCAAGTGATGAAGGACCTTCACAACCACCATCAGTCTTTGAACCAGTCACAACTTTTCTTCAAAGTGACATGGAGAGAGTTATAGCAGGGATGAGTAGAATCCCAATCCCTAAGAAGCCTCAATCATCCCGAAAATGTCCAGGGCCACTGAAGGTCATGATAGGGCTTGCTTGTCCCAGATTTTGGGACAAGGATATGCAATCCAAAGGGGTCCACAAGTGTATGCCTGACCCCAAGGACAAAGGCAAAGGAAAGATAAAAGACTAGTGGGTTGGTTAGGTCGTTTAGGTGTGGGCTTCTTTTGTATGGTTTTGAAAAATTCCTTGTAATATGTCCATCATGAATAAAATCTCTATGTTCTGTTCGGTTTATCCATACTACTAATATGTTATAAGATCATCAGCAGAATCTCATATGTACTCTGTCCATCAGTAGAATCAGAAGCCTGCAAAACAAACACTAAAAAACAGAACACATGACAAACTTATACAAATAATGGTTAGACTAAATATAATTAACCTGCAAAACAAAGTTAGTGAACAAAATCATAATAAAATACAAAATTTACAACATTAATCCTCCCTGAGGCATATGCCTCCCCTTAGGCTTATGCCTCCCCTCAAACAAAGCATTCAGGGGTTAACCATCCCAATATGGACAACTAAGTAATTAAACCTAGGTCCATCAAAAGCATTTGTTAATAAATCAGCCACATTGTCATCAGTATAAATTTTAAGCACCTGAATTAAGTGTTTCTCATTTGCATCCCTAATAAAATGGTGCCTAATTTCAATATGCTTTGTTCTTTGATGAAATACTGATTTTTTAACTATCGAAATAGTACTTTGGTTATCAATATAGATTTTAGTGTTCATGAAGTTGAACCCATAATCAAGCATCTGATTTTGTATCCAAAGTGCCTGTCCACAACAGTTAGCAGCAGCAACATACTGTGCTTCAGTAGATGAGGTAGCCACAATGGTTTGCTTCTTGCATTGCCAAGAAATTAACCTTCTGCCAAGGAATTGACAACCTCCTGTAGTGGACTTCCTGTATAGGTTAGCACCAGCATAATCACTTTCACTATAAGCTTCCAACACAAATGGAGATTCTCTTGGGTACCAAAGACCTAACTTAGATTAGCCTTTAATATACTTGAAAATTTTCTTCACTGCATTCAAATGGGAAGTCAATGGAGTGACTTGATGTCTAGAACAAGCACTGACTGCAAATGTGATGTCAGGCCTTGAAGCTGTAAAGTACATCAGTGAGCCAATTATAGATCTGTAGAGGTAAATATTCACAGCTTCATCTGGTTCATTCTAATTCTTAGGCTTTGGAGCTTCATAAGGTGTAGTTGCAGTACTCAAATTCTCAAAGTCAAATTTCTTGAGAATATCTCTCACATACTTCTCCTGATGGATGAAGATCCCTTCAGGGTGTTGCTTAACTTGTAACCCCAAGAAAAAAGTTAGCTCCCCCATAGCACTCATTTGAAACTCACTCTTAATTAATGTTTCAAATTCTCTGCACCAAGCTTCCTTTTTTGATCCAAAGATGATATCATCCACATAGACTTGAACAAGAATGATATCTCTGGAATTCTTTTTGATGAAGAGTGTTTTATCAATTGCACCTCGTTTGTAACCATGCTCCAAAAGAAAGTTTGACAATCTTGCATACTAGGCTTTGGGAGCTTGATGAAGCCCATAAAGTGCTTTCACAACCTTATACACTTTATTTGGGTTCTGTGGGTCTTCGAATCCTTTAGGTTGAGTAACATATACTTTCTCTTCAATCTTGCCATAGAGAAAGGCACTCTTTATATCCATCTGATAAACCACAAATCCCATGTAAGAAGCAAAGGCCAGAAATAATCTAATGGCCTCAACCCTTGCTACAGGTACAAATACCTCATCATAATCTATGCCTTCTTCTTGTCTAAAACCCTGAGCAACCAACCTTGCCTTATTTCTGACCACAATTCCCATAGCATCCCTTTTGTTTTTCAAAATCCACTTGGTCCCAATAGCAATCTTTCCTGCAGGTAGATCCACAAGTACCCATACATATTGATTCTTGAACTGTTGCATTTCTTCCTGCATTGCTTCTACCCAACTAGGATTACTGAGTGCTTGTGCAATGATGGTTGGTTCCACTTGAGATAGGAAACAAGCAAACAAACAATGTTGCTGATCTGTATGATTGTCCCTTTTCTGATTAGTGATGTAAGTGATAAAAGCACATTCTCCAAACTTTGTCTTTTTCATTGTAGTCCTTGTTTGATCCATGGCAGTGGGATCGCCAAGAATATTGGATTGAGGATGAATAGTGTTTATCCTCTTAGTAGGATTAGGGTTAACTTCAACAGTAGACTGAAGATTGGTCAGAGTTGGAGCAAAATCATCATCATATGAAGAAGATTGGAAAATGCCAGCACTTTGTTGATGATTGCCAAGGTCTGTGGGGCTTGGAAACCTTTTAAAAGGTTCATCAAAGCTTGTGGATGGATCAGTGGGAGTAGTGGAATGAACAGCAGAAACAGGTACTTCAGCACAAATACCATCAGCAGAACTGACATCAGCAGCAACATCAGCAGAAACAGAACCACGATCAGCAGAATCCATGTTCCTACTGTTGTCAAGAGCAGCTTGTCTCAGTAGTGCCTCAGTATCTTTAGCAAACTCAAGACCAAGCCTCTCAGCTTCTTCATTTGCTGTGTGTTCTTGCTTTTTAAGCCTAGCAAGATCTTCTGCATAAGTTGAGTCATCCACACCAGAAACAACTTTGTTATTAGAACCTGCAATGTTAGTAGGAAGAGAAGAAACAACAATGGTAGGTTCATCACACTCTGAGTCACAGTCTGAGTCATCATCCAGGGTACCTACATTGTTAGTTGGTGACTCTTGTATACCTGCAGATTGGTTAGATTTGAATCTAGTATAACCCAAATGATATGTTAAGTAGTCAAGATCAAAATACCAATCATGACCTTTACCCTGAACATTAGGTTTGTCTTGTAGAAACCTCAGGTTAAGAGTCTCCTCAATCTTCTTAGCAGACAAATTATATACCCTGTAAGCCTTACTATGAGCTGAATATCCAACTATATAACCCTCATCAGCCTTCCCTTCAAATGTTCCTAGATGATCACTTGTATTCAAAATGGTCACATGATATCCAAAAGGCCTGAAGTAGATAATGGTAGGAGTCTTCCCAGTCAAAATTTCATAGGGTGTCTTATTGTGTGGTCTAGTAATTGAAACCCTATTCAGTACATAACAAGCAGTGCTTACTGCTTCAGTCAAAAACATAGTGGGAAGTTTAGAGTCAGCTAGCATATATCTTGCTGCCTCTATCAGGGTTCTATTCTTTCTTTTAGCAACCCCATTTTGTTGTGGGGTTCTGGCATTACTATAATCCCTTTTGATTCCCTTAGACCCATAGAGTTCAATCAAGTTAGCATTTTTGAATTATGTCCCATTATCACACCTAATACTTTTAACCTTTTTGTTCAATTGGTTTTCAACCAGGGCTATAAATTCTTTAATAGTTTGAAAAGTTTGATCTTTAGTGCCCAAAAAGAATACCCAACAAAACCTGTTGTAGTCATCAGTGATCACCAGACATAAGTACTTATGGTCAATACTTCTGATGGAAGTTGGACCAAAGAGATCCATATGTAGCAACTGAAGAGGTTCTAAAATAGTGCTCACTGCAGTAATGGCTTTGTATGAAGCCTTGTGTTGCTTCCCTTTATTGCAGGCAACACAGTTGTGCTCATTGGTGAAGACTTTGGAAGGAAGTCCATGGACCAATCCATGTTTAGCTAGCTTGTTGATGTTTTTGTAGTTCACATGTGCCATCCTTCTGTGCCAATTAGTAGACTCATCTAAGGATGCTTTTGCCACCAAGCATGCTATATCAACTTCAGGTTGGACAGTATTCAAGTTGAATGTGTAGAGATTGTAAGTACTTGGGACTCTTAGCAAAACAAGACTTTCATTAGGTAACTTGAAGCCTTCTGAAAGCACAAGACAGTCCTTCTTAGTGAACAGAACATTATTCTTCTTGTCACAAATTTGAGAAACTGAGAACAAATTGAAGTTTTGTAGCTACTTCACATAGTAAACATTCCCAAAGTCCACCTTGGGAGACCTAATGGTTCCTTTCCCTGTGATTCTTCCAACACCTCCTCCAAATGTTATTGTGCCTCCATTAATGGGCACAAAGTCATGCAACTTGTCTTGGTTCCCAGACATGCTTCTAGAACACCAACTATCAACAATACCTACATCTTTACTCTTAAGAGGATGATCCTACAACAACAAAATTTACAACAACATAAGTTACCAAAGAGAGACTCAAGTCATAAATGACTTGAGCCTGCCTTGTGGATCATTAGAGTGAAGCCATGTAGATGAATGAGATCCACCATTGTTCTTGGACCCCCTGTGTGCAAATGGTCTATTATTTCTCCAAGAACAACTTGTTGAGGGCTTAACATCAGAATCCCAGTATGTCCCTCTCATATACCTTGAGTCATAAAAACCAGGCCAATAACCATTCTGAAAGAAATTATTACGTCTAAAAAATGGTCTAGCAACATGTTCGTTCCAGCCAGCCGAAAAAGGCCTACCAACATAAACTAATCCACCAGTAGAAATAGACCCACCAGCAGAAACTGGCTTATCAGCAGGAACTGATTTGGGTCTGCTGGTGGTGTGTGTTGCCTGTGGGACATATGGTCTAGGTCTCATTTGGTCAGCATAAACACCCATTCTCTTCTCATGAAAGTCATAATTTTTAATAAGATGAAATTTACTACCACAAACAAAACATTTCTTCTTTCTAGAAAGATTTATTCAAAACAAAAGATGTCTTATTACACACCAAAGCATTCAAACCAATACTAGAAATTGAATTGTTTTGCAAAGACTGAAAAGAATTGTTTTTCAGAGAAGTAAAAGATAAATCTTCAAGAGAAGTTGTCTTTGAAGGGACTTCATCAGCAGCAACTCTAGAGAAGTCAACAGACTTGCAAGAAGACTTGGGTGAGTCTGACTTGATACTAGAATCACAACTGGCATAGCTAGTGGTATTGGTCTCTGAGGTCTTGTCACTAAAAGAACAAGATACAAATTCATTAGAATTATTGCTAGAGACACTGCTTGAGTCAAGGGAGTCGGTAGACCTATTTCCAGTTTTCATTAGTGATTCAACTTAGTCCAGATGGTGTGAGGTGGGCATAAAGGTTCCTCTAATGGTGGGAGAAACAGTGTGCATCTCTCCCTCGTTAACAAACTTTACAGGGGTTTGAAATTGCAGAGGTGGTTCAGGGTCAAAAATACTAGGTTCATCAGAGTCATAGACCTCATCAGGCCCAATATAGTCTCCATACCCTAATGCTCTTCTAGACCTAGTGGACTGACAACTATCAATGATTCTATCAAGACTTTTAGCTCCTTGTTGCCACTTCATGCGACCTGCAACTTCATTATCAAACTTAACCTGCAACTCTTGTGTTTCTAAATCAACTTTAGCTTTTTCTTTTTCAGAAAACTTCAACAAATTACCAGTATTCTCTAAGTCTCTTTTTAACACCCTAATTTTTTCTTCATATGCGAATTGATTCTGTTGAAACCAAACCTTTTATTGCTCTAGTGTTCTAACTGCTTCCTTATAGGCTTGAGCCTGAATATAGCATTCTTTATATTTTGGTTCAATTTCATCATAAGATTCTTTAAGTGCAGCATATTTTTTATCACAACCAAAAACACAATTAGGTACCTGAGATGAGATGCCCATGAAGGCAAATTTGTCATCACAGCTTGCCAGGCAAGAGTATTGCTGAGAAGCACTGCTTTCAGCATCTTCAGTATCATGCTCCTTCCAATCAATGCAAGAATCCACAATTGTTACCAAAGCCTTTGAATTGCCAGATTCCAACTCCTTCTGCTTGTAGGTTGAATACCTTGTGCTGTCTTCAGTCTTCTTTGCAGTACACTCTCTAGAAAAATGGCCTATCTCACCACATGAGTAACACTTGACCTTTCTCCTGTCAAACCTAGCTGGATCCATTCCTCTGAGATTGAGCTTTCTGCCAGCTTTCTTCTCAAACCTTCTGACTTTAATAGTAAGCATAGCCATCTGCCACTTTAAATCGATCTCTTCCAGATCTAACATGTCAACTTGCTCAAAATCTTCATAAGCCAGTTGCTGCTATTGTTTATAGTCAGCAACAAACAAATGAAGTACATCCTCTACCACACTACCAGATTGTGGATGATTCTTTGGACCAGTAGAGGTGTAAGATGATGTGGTGGAAGAACTTAGACTTGCAGCATGTGTCATCCTGTTTGAAGTAGTGCTTACAAAGGCTGAGTTTGTAGGAGTTGTTGAATAAGTCGAGTACCCCTTGATATCAAGCTCAAGACTTCTGAGCTTGTTATACAGATCATCAAAAGAGAGATAGTCTAGTCCACCTTTGGTTTTTAGTGCAATACTGACCTGGGACCAAGAAGGAGGTAAAGCTCTTAGAAACTTGGAATTGCATTCCTCATTGTCAGGATTGGCTTTCAGCTGGTTCAACTGACTCAAGATCTTTTGAAATCTGTCATAC
The DNA here is from genome assembly GCA_030686995.1 of Artemisia argyi. Classification (NCBI taxonomy): domain Eukaryota; kingdom Viridiplantae; phylum Streptophyta; class Magnoliopsida; order Asterales; family Asteraceae; genus Artemisia; species Artemisia argyi. The sequence continues at coordinate 213,963,046 of CM060709.1, read as the reverse complement.
CCCTTGTGTATACCTTCCTCCTCTAAGATCTTGAATTCCTGAAACTCCTGCCTGAGCATGGACTTTCTCATTCTTTTAGACTCATCATTGCCCCCAAACCTTGCTTTAATTTCCAACCAGATGTCTATGGCATCATCAAGGTAGTGAAAGTCTCCCATATGATCATCTGGGATAGCTTGAAGCAAGATGGTTCTTGCCTTATTTTCCCTTTGGACATCAATAACTTCCTCAGTAGTAGCAGGAAGAGGAAAGATGGCAATTTTACCATCAGGGTCTTTTCTAGTCTTCTTCAGACTATTGCCTTTCAGGATCACATTCCAAAGATTGAAATCACTGTTAGTTATCCAATTCTGCATCTTCATTGCCCATATCTCGTATTCATCCTTCTTGAGATATGGGAACTTTGCATTGCTGCTGGTGAGAGTAAGCTGCTGAAGTTGTTGTGTCAAAGTGTTGTTTGGTTGAGTAACCTTTGTTGCATTTGATGCTACATCTGACATTGTTATAGGGTGAAATGGTGGTGAATAAAGGTTGTTCTTTACTTACAGAGACTCTCCTGTGGCTCTGATACCACTTGTAGGATCTACTCCTTGATAGATCTTTGAGCCAATGGATCGATAGATTGCCAATGTAATCAAAAGCAATACTATATGGAAAATCTCTGTATACTTGTGTCTATGCGGAATTTAAACACAAGTGATATGAACAATGTACTAATAATACTCTGATCCTCTATGGATCTTTTATTAATCACTAAAGATTGAAAAACAAGTCGTGTCTAAAACAAGCATCCGGGTGTTACTTTTATACTACAAGGAACCCTAACCTCTCTTACAAGAAAACGTGTAATCCAAGACTATAAAATATATTACACATCCTTTCCTAAAATAAACTAAATATATCCTACGGATTAACTAAATCAGCAGAATATCTCTATCAGCAGGAACTAGATCATCAGCAGAAACTATTAACGCTTCAGCAGGAACCTGTCAGCAGTATCCGTCAGCAGAATATATCTTCTGACTTCAATAATTCCTAACATTTTTTTTTCAAATATTTTTAAACAACAAAATTAAATTTCATCAATAATAAAAACATTACATAATAATTCAAATAACATTAAAACATTACAACAATAAAATGAGTAAACTAGTTTTGATTTGCACGATGTCAAATGTCTTCCACCAAATCGGTTTTTAGGCTTAGATGAGTTGTTTTGTTGACTATCTCCCGAGTATAGAGTCTTTCAATGTCAGTATATGTTGGCTTTCGCAGAAACTCTTCACCATATAACTCCATGATGACCTCACAAAATTTTTGGAGACACTCAATAGCTGCTATCGCACCTATTTGCAGCGTCTAGAGCATCAGGATTGGTTCCGTATGCTATTTGACAAGTTTCCGAAGTATACTTCATCAATGGAAATATACCAAGTGTGCCCGTACAATTTCCAGTTTGTTGAAATAACGGGAATGATCAGTTACCTCTCGAACAATTCGTGTGAATAGGTTTTGGCTCATTTGGAAACATTGACGGAATGTTCTTTCGTTATACATTGATGTTCAAAGAAGTAAGCCGCCACTAAACGATTATGAGCACTGTAACGATCCCTATCAATTTGGGTTCGTGAGATTTTTGGCTTTAAAGCTTGAAAAGCCTATTAACGACATTCCCTAAAAAGCTCAAGCTCGCTAGTAACTTCATCTTCATCATCCGAAGATGAAGTAGCAAAAATAGCTCGTAAGACATTATGTAGATTAAATGTGTAAAAGTGATTTAAAGAATGTGTTTGAATGTATATAGAGAAAATTGTAATTAGAATTTGTGAATAAATTGGTGAAATGAGTGAGTTATTTATAGTGTTAAAGTATTTAAATTTTAAAAGTTAAAAAAGTTTTTTTTTTCTTTTTCTTTTTTTTTTTTTTTTTGTTTTTTTTTTTGTTTTTTTTTTACCAAACGGTCACGTTTATGCTTGGAAAGTGGAAGATATTGTTTTTATGAGTGTGTTTATCGATCGCAACTACGACCAAAAAAACGACATACTCGTGACCAAATGGCCACAACAATCACGACGGACTCATGAATCGGTCGACTGCTTTACTGCTCATAGCCTAAGTACCATAATTGAAAAGGAAAATTTTCTCAGGGCCTATTATCTTTATAACAAAATGAAAGAAAAATATTATTACATTTTTATTCATAGAAAAAGTTGACAGAAAAAGATACTTGGTGCTTGTTATTCTTGAAAAAAAAAAAAAAAAAAAGGCATAAAAAAGCATAAAAAATGAAAAATAAAAGAGGCGTGCAAATATGAAAATGGGGGGAGGATAAAAAAATACATTGAACTTGACACTTTTTCTCAATGTATGTTGCCAACTTTTTTTTTTTTTTTTTTTTTTCATTGTAACACAAAACCTGACATTTTTTGTTATTGTATGTACTAAGCGTCGCATCGTTAGTCCTTTACACTAACGGTCGTTAGTAAATAACTTAAAATTATGTTTTCTTCCGATTTTACACGTTTTCATCCGTTTTCTTACGTTTTTTTTTATTTTACACATTTTCGTCCGTTTTCGTCTTTTTTTTTACGTTTTCATCTGTTTTCGTCCGTTTTCTTACGTTTTCATTTGTTTAATACGTTTTCATCCATTTTTACACGTTTTCGTCTTTTTTCTTACATTTTCATCCGTTTTTATACGTTTCGTCTGCTTTTACATGTTTTCGTCCATTTTTATATGTTTTCGTCTGTTTTTACATGCTTTCGATCGTTTTCATAATAATAATAAAAAAAATAAAAATAATAATAATAAAATAAAAACTAATAATAATAATAATAATAATAATAATAATAATAATAATAATAATAATAATAATTTCATATGTTTTTATCCGCGTTCATACGTTTTTATCCGTGTTCATACACTTTTATTCATTTTCGTGTATTATTAAACGTTTTCCTCCGTTTTTCTTATATTTTATCCGATATCATCCAATTTAGTACATATAATACGTATGAAAACGGATAAAAATATATGACCCTTTTTTAGTCAGAATCACATATGAAAATTTGACATTTGATTTTAAATCACGAGTATGACCCTTTTCTAGTCAGAATCATCAAAAGTGTAAAACACGAAAGTTGTCTTGAATGATGGTTTACATCAAAAATCGTGAGATTTAAACCTGAAATTGCAAAACAATAATTGTTTACTACCAAAACTTAAGCGGTTTTATAAACTCTTGTAAATATTATAAGTTATAAGTTGTGTAAATCATCAAACTTATAAACTTGGTCAAAAACCGCTTAAGTTTTAATAGTAAACAGTCATTGTTTTACAATTTTAGGTTAAAATCTCACGAGTCTTGATGTAAAACATTATTCCAGACAACTTTCGTGTTTTACACTTTTGATGATTCGGAACAAATAAGGGTCAAAATCTTGATTTAAAATCAAATGTCAAGTTTTCATATGTTGTTATCCATTTTCATATATTTTTATCCGTTTTCATACATATTATATGTAAAAAAAATGGATGAAAATGGATGAAATTATTATTATTGTTATTATTATTATTGTTATTATTATTATTATTATTATTATTATTATTATTATTATTATTATTATTATTATTATTATTATTATTATTATTATTATTATTATTATTTTATTTTATTTTTTTAAAGGTAAAAGATTTTAAATAAAATGGAAATGTTATGTACAAACAATAGCACAAGAAGAAAACACAATGCATAAACAAATGCTGCAAATGTGACTATAACAAAACTGCAAATGGACAACCCCAATCTATAACAAATGCTGCAAATGTGACTATAACAAAACTGCAAATGGCTAAAAACAAAATGCATAAACAAAAGAAACCAATAACCAACCAGGAAACCAACCGAGGCAACCACAACACTAAACAATCCTAGCAGGTTGACAAGCTACAACTAAAAACATTGCATACTCTGAATACATGGGTAGGTACTAAGGACTCAACCAAAGTACTTCCAAACATCACCATATGAGGATGTCCCTAGTAAGCTAAAACTGCTAGGACCGAAAAATATTGAATTGCCAATAATAAACCAATACCAATAGCCAAACTGGCATATAATCACCAAAGCAGCAAGGATCATCAGGAGGCTTGAAACAACGTAAACCATAGCAATCCAAGAACTATCAAACCTTCTGAGACCCGCAATGAAACTGGATGAATCATCAATCAACACTTCACCCATACAAACCTGTCTCGTTAAAAAACTTTGGCAAATAAAAACCCTATGGAAAAACTTTGCACAAGGAAAAAGAGTACAGGTCATGAAAATGTCATTAGTGCAGAAAAATACAAGCATAGTAACATAAATAAAAGTATTCCGAAACAGATTACGCAAGTCTACACCCTCAACAAAATCAAGATTAAACCAAATAGCTAGCGTAGAAACAAACTAATCATTTCTGTAATGCGCCATCAGTTCTGCACTCCTCTTATACCAAAACAAAAGACCAGCGCAGAGATTTAAATTCGGTTCTGTAGTGCATAGCATGTTATACTCCAAACAACCAAAAAACATGCCAGCACAGAAGCAATCCGAATCTCTGTAGTGCCTAGCCAATTGTACATAATCCACCAAAGCAAAAAAAACCACCACATAACCAGTTGCATACTATACCAGTCTCATCGTCACAATAAAATACTTTGTTGCAACTCCAAAAACCGGTACCAGAATAGAACCAACAAACCCAGCCCACACAAACAACGGTTCTACCAGAGTTCAAAAGAAGAGAGATACCTACATGATAACAGTAAAAACACGGATTCCGATAATAACACCAATCACCCTTAACCCCACACTTCTGCACATGATTCAATATGATCACGTACATCAGGAAACAACACCATAATCTAGGTAATACCATCAAAATAACTTCTATAACCCATCCTGCCACCACTAATGATGCCATTCAAAGGGAGCTTCCAAATTGCAGCAATTTTTTCAACCTCCCGAGACTTCTTTATACTTAAACCCATCACCTTATGTCTCACCGTATCCACAATAACACTAAAAATAGCCTCCTCAGTCCTAAATTGATTTTGAGAAATCCTAAGATTTCTCTCTTGCCAAATATAGTAAACAGCAGCCCCAAAAACCAAACACTGGATAACGCTCCACAAAGAGTTATTGGTTTAATAGAAATTCATGAAACAATTTCAGCCCATACGCACGAGAGATCATCAAGCTTCCACAAAGGTTTAAGATTATCCCAAACCATAATAGAGAAGTTACAATTGATAAACAAATGGCTTTGAGACTCATCAACATTATTACATAATGTGCACCGTGTACTAGATATGTTAAACCACCTCGAAATTCTATCTGTAGTTTTAAGACGCCCCCTCATAGCCATCCAAAGAACGAATGCATGCCTTGGAATACACTGAGAAAACCAAACTTGCTTATACCACAACACCTTAGGACAATCAGATCTAAAAGCCTTCTACGCCTCCTTAACACAAAAATCCACTTCCGTATTCTTCTTATTGACCCAGATGAGCTTATCATTACAGTCATTACTTAAAATAGGAACCGGGACCCTCAGAATCTCACCAAACAAGTCATTCCACTTAGATGGCCATTTCCATACATTATCATCAATTAAATCAGCAACTTTGTCATTAATATCAAAACCCTGTTCTGTGATAAATCTAAGTGTAATGAGTTTACATAAAGGGCCATTCGTGTGCCATTTATCAAACCAAACAGAACATTCTCTACCATTACCTAACTTATAAGCAACAAAACTACGAATCTTATTCCTAAGATTAAGAATCTGATTCCAGCTCCATGATCATTCACGCATTTAACATTTTGCCAGAAATTTCTACCCTTGACCCTATAAGCATGAACCCATTTGATCCATAACGAATCCTTTTTACTAATAACGTTCCAAAGGTGTTTAATCATTAACGCCTTATTCATGAGCCTCAATGGTTTAATAAAAGCTCTCATATTTCTTATCTCTCTCTCTAACATACGAATTACACTAATACATATCAAGTCACCATCTTTTCTTCTCTACTTCTTCTAAGCTTCTATATTGGTGTGATAAAGTTGTAATATCTAAGGTCCTACAAGTGGTATCAATCGCCTAACAATGATTTAGGAGGGTTTTGAGTTTGTGTGTTTCGTTTTTTTTAAGCTTAAATATCACGTTTTTTTTAAAAGTTCTTTACTTCTCTTGTTTTTCTTGGTTTTTAACACTTTTTTGATTACAAACTAGTGTTATAAACTTTTTCAAACAAGAAAGTTTAAATCTTTTTGAAGTTTCATAGCTTAAAAAACTCGATTTGGTTTTTGTACTTGTTTTCTAAATCACGAAAAAGTTTCATAAAAATCATCAAGTTTTGAACTTTCTTCAAGTTTTGGTGTTTTTTAGCCTAGAAGTACAAGAATCTTGGATTGCAAAAGTCATTTGGGTGTGCTTTAAGCTTATTCTCAAAACTGTCAACATTTCGAAAATTTGGTGTTTTTTCGAAATCACATTTTGCCAAGTTTTCGAGAACACAAGAAAAGGCTCCGTTCGTGCTCACCGTTGGATACTCGGTATTTTCTCTCTTGTATAAGAAAGAAATTACTTCGACTTTCGGGCTAAATTTCGAAATTGTATAATTTCGAAATTTCTTGTGAAATTGGGTTTTCGAAAAAGTCTTAATTTTCGAGAACATCAGATTTATCGAGAACTTCAGAGATTTTCGAGAACTTCAGATATTATCGAGATCTTGGAATTTATCGAGAATTTTCAATTTTTTCGAGAACTTCAGAGATTTTCGAGAACATCAGAATTTATCGAGAACTTCATAGATTTTCGAGAACTTCAGATATTATCGAGATCTTGGGATTTATCGAGAATACAACATTTTCGAGAACTTTTGGTTGACTTTTGACGACTGAACTTCAAACGGCCATAACTTTTGAACCGTAACTCCGTTTTCGACGAATCAGGTGTCAAAACGACCGTGAGACAGAGAAGAACGACACGCTAAATGATTTATTGATTTAGGCAAAGTTTCGAGGCCTAAAAACGCTCCGAGAAGAAGTTATTGAGGTTTTAAGGTTTTCAGTCAAAATTTTCACCATAAAAACTTGCATCAACTCACTCTAAACTCTACTCCTATTTCGTTGGAACGATCCAAGAATCAACTTTATCCATCTACACTTCATCAATGGCAACGCAGCAAGACATTCATGCAGCCGGTGCCGAAAACCGACCTCCCATGCTGTCAAAGGGTGGATACTCACAGTGGGCTAGTCGTATGATGCGTTATCTTAAGAGCAAAACAAATGGAAGTCTTCTCATCAAATCCATTGTGGATGGACCCTTCAAACCATCACAAGTACTAGACCCTGGTGATCCAAATGGTACCCCCCGGTACAACCATACTACAGAGAACAGAATGAGACTGAATACACTGTGGAAGACAGAAAACAGATTGAAGCTGATGATCAGGCATTTCATTACGTCGTTCTTGGTTTACCTGAAACCATCTATGCTACTGTTGACAGTGAAGTAAGTGCTCATGCAGTCTGGGAAAGAGTCAAGAGGTTAATGTATGGAACAGACATCGGGAAACAGGAAATGGAAACACAACTGCTTAAGGAACTTCGCAAGTTTACTTCAATTCCTGGTGAATCCATAGAGACGTACTACCACAGATTCTGTAAGATCATGAATGATTTATCAAGACACAACCTCAGTCAGACAAATATTGCTAACAACACCATTTTTCTGAATGAGTTACAACCAGAATGGGGAAGATATGTCACTATTGTTTATCAGACAAAGAATTTGCATGAAGTTACTTATGATCAAGTGTATGACTTCTTGAAGCAAAATCAAGATGAAGCTAATGAAGTAAGAGCTGAATTAGTAGCTAAAAAGCATGATCCTCTAGCATTAATGGCTGATACACCAACACCTATACCAGTGAACACACAACAACCATCGTCATCTTCCACTCACAACTACTTGCAACCATCCTACATTCAACAACCAACACCGATCTACCAACAACAATTCTACCCATAACAACAACATGTTATTCCACAACAGCAATACCCACATTTCCAAGAACCAGAATTCACTGACAATGATGAAGCTACTGCAGCCTTGACACAAGCGTTTGCTTTTCTGACAAAAGCATTCCAAGGACGTTATTCTACACCAACAAACAACAACCAAAGGATTTCATCGAATACTCACAACAGGCAGATAGCTCAGCCGAGTTTCAATATGGGCAACGGAGGCCAAATGGTTGGAGTTTATGGGAATCAGCAAGGATATGCCACTGGAATTAACATGGGTAATCAGAATATGCAGAATGCAGGTCAGTATGCAGGGAATCAGTATGGTCAGTATGCAGGGAATCAGATGGGTCAGCATGTTGGAAATCAGAGGGGTCAGAATGTTGGTAATCAGGCAATGGGTAATCAGAATAGGAATGTGGCAGCTCCAGTTGTTGGGAATTATGGAAATGTGAATCAGGGTAATCCGGTAAAGTGTTTCAACTGCCAAGGAGTAGGTCATATGGCAAGGAACTGTCCTACTAAGCCGAACAAGAAAGATCTAGAGTATTTGCAGAAAGCAGTTCTGTTGGCACAAAAAGAGAAGGCAGGGTTTCAGTTGAATGCAGAGGAACATGATTTTATGGCTCTTATGGATGAAATGGAAGACAGAGAGGATATCGATGCGAACTGCATATTCATGGCTAATCTTCAGGAAGCTAAGTATGACACGGATTCTGACACACTTCCTGTTTATGACACCAATGCACCATCTGAGGTACCAAATTTCAACACATGTCACAATAATGATATATTTGATATGTCTCCTCATGAGGAACAGCATTCTGAGAAGCTAGCACCCACTTATGATACATACCTGGACACGCCAAGTAGTAGCAATACTCCTTCAGCAACTCCAGATGTGAATCATAATGGAGGCTTTGTTTCACAGCATGCTGAGAATGATGAGGAAACACGTGCTTTATTTGAATCATTATTAAATAATTGTGGTATTGAAATCGAGAAAGTGAAAAAGGTCAATCGCGATGTTAAGGCCGCGAATGAGAAATTGACCACTGAGCTTGAGAGATACAAGGAAAATGCAAAAAGTTTTCAAATTCACAAAGAACGCGAGTCAGAATTTGAAATTGGTTATAAGAAATTACTTGTTAAAGATAGGGAATGGAAAAACAAGTTTGCTAATCTTGAAATAAGTTCAACAAAAACCATTAACTCTTTAAAACAAGAAATTTCTGAATTAACAAACCAACTTTCAAAACAAAAAACAGCTTATACCAATCTTGAAAAAGAACGGGATGAGTTGAAAAAGGACTTTGCAAAGAAAGAAGATAAACTTTTGGAAGAAATCGTAGAGTCAGAACACAAGATTGCACATCTAGAAGAACTGGTGGTTAAGTCGGGTCAGTCAAGTCAAACTATGAAAATGATTTCAAACCAAACTAATCCGATTTACCATACGAAACACAAAATGGCTCTTGGTAACAACAATCCTTGTAATCTCAAGAAAGCTCAGGATGAACAGAATGTTTTGTATAATGGTAGTGTTTTTTACACCAAACATAATCCTCCCGTCGTTCGGGATTCTGTGCAAACAATAGAACATGTCGAAGAGAGCATTATTAAAATGAAACAAAAGGATTTGAAACCCATTGATTATAACAAATTGAACAAACTTTCGGGTATTACTTTTGTTCCACAAAAAGAACCATCTGTGTTTTCCATAAAAAGACCATTCTCGAAAATGTTTTCTAAGAAAGTAGTTGCTTCCAAATCGCTTTCAAACATGGAACAGATGTCTTCAAACAACACTCTTAACTCAAGTGCTGCCAGAGGATATCTTGATGATCTTAAAACAAGAGTTGGGCAACTTAAAACGACTTTAGAATCTAAAACGAGACTTAATGAGATTAACTGGAATTCCACGGTTCATTTACAGCTTAAAAAGATTCTTGAAAATGAATTTGCTCCTCAAATTAATAACATTCATGCTCGTGTAATTCACTTTGAACAAGCATTTTTGAAAGAAACAGCTGACTTCGTCACGGATCACAAATCCCTGATAAAGAAGGCTAATGAATCTTTTGAGCAAATCAATGTTTTGGAAAACCTAAATGATTCTCTCTTCGAAGCTGTTATGACCACCGATATTATGTCCATCATTTTACAAACATATTATGTTCAAGACGATGAACGAATAAGAGCTGAGACCTCCGCAATTGTTTCCAAATATGAAAATGCTCTTATAAAGCTTGAAAAAGAAAATGTGTCATGTTTTAAACAACTTGATCGAAAAAAGGAAGAATGCAAATATGACAAACTGTCGTATGAGCGTGCTTTCAACATGAAAGAGCAAAATGATCTTTTGAGGGCTCAGCTTGAAAGTCAAAAAAGGAAGGGTGAGGAAACTAAGTTTGCAAAACCATCAACTTCGGAGAAACCAAATGTTTCAAACACGGTTCAAAAACCAAAAATGTCAATTTCACGGTTTGCTCCAAAAATCGATGAGAAAAAGGATTTGACAAAACCAGTCACTCCAACACCCTTGCCCCAGCAATGTGAAAATGATAAGATTGTTGAAAAACAAAATTTGTTTGTTGAAAGAAACAAAAATGTGATTTCACCTGGCTCTTCTAGGAATAGTACACCAAATGTGACCACAAAATCTGTTAATGAGTATGTTGGTTCTAATGACATGGCCCTCAATCATCATCTAGAAGAAGCTAGAAAAAAGGCACAACATCAAAAAAATGGAATTTTAGGTGCAAAACCTAGTGTGATAAATTCTACAAGATTTCAAAGCACCGCTAGTAGTAGTAAACCATTACCTAGGAACTTTCAACAAAATACTAGGGACTGGCTTGCATCTAAGAGTAGTGGCATAAATAAGAATGCTAGGAAAGTAGAATGCAACAAAAAGATTTCCAAATCAAGTGTCAAGACCCAATCCACTAAGACACCAAATCAAAACAAACCCATTGATAAGAAGCAAGAGGTTAAGAAACCTAATAGGTGGATATCTAAAGAATGTAGTTTTTCTAAGACTGAGACTTCCGCTGCATCTGATAAGAAGACTACATCTAGATTTTACCTTAGGTGGATTCCTACCGGGAAAGTTTTTAAAACAGTTGGTCTTAGATGGATTCCCACAGGGAAGATTTTTGATAGTTGCACCAAGACAAATAATAGTGATAATCTTCAGGATAAGGAAGTAGAAACCACAACAACCGTTGATAGTCAACACCCTCAAAGTGATGATTCATGTACTTCTAACACTGTTATTTGTGAAACCTCTTCATCTTTGGTTGCAGGTGCTTCAACTATCTCAGAACCCAGTTCTTCAGAGGGTTCAAATTCTGTAAATTCTATTAAATCATTCTTTCAATCTTCTATTTTTGATTTTCCATTTCTTTTATAAAAACAAAAACAAAATACAAAAATATAATATTTCAAAAAATACAAAAACATTATAAAAAAAAAAAAAAAAAAAAAAAAAAAAAAAAAAAAAAAAAATCCAAAAATATTCTTCTCACGACATGTCTCTTGTATAAATCAATATTCTGTACGTTTCTAGAAATGTCATTCAACAATGATACGGATATGTACAGATGCTTGAGCGAGAGTTCTTTAAAATGTTTTTTTCTAAAACATGTCGTTTCTCAAAAAGTTTCTTCACAATGGCTTTCGTATACATCAGTACGAAACCCGGGCTTCAATGACGACTTCTTAGTATTTCAGCTAAGGACTCGTTCTTCAAAGAAAGGAAAGTGCTTAACAAAAACAAGGTTTTAAATATTTCTCGAGCACTTATCCTAAAAACAATAATTCTCTTTTATGTTGAGCACCAACTTTTCAAGATTCTTCAAAAAGATTTTCAAAATCTATCAAAATCGGTGCTCATCATCAAAATGACTTGTGTACACCTTACAGTGCACAACTCAAGTTTTCAAAGATAGGAAAGTGCTACGCAAAAATGATTTTCATCAAAAAAGTGCACTTATCCTAAAAATGGACACTGTTGTACGCCTCAGTGCGACATTCCTATTCAAACAAAGAGAAGTCTTTGTTTTTCATAAAACCTTGATGCAAAATTCAACAAATCTGAAACTTCTTTCTCTTTCAGAATTTTGCTTCAAGAAGACTCCTTCCCTCTAAACTTTAAAAAGTTTAACATTTCTCAAAAACATATGCGAGTTTTGAGGGGGAGTATTTCATAAAAATAAAAATGTTCCGATTTCATGCAACAACAAATCTGTCTTTCTCTCCAAAAAGTTTTTTCTTAATCTGTTGATATCAAAAATATCACGATATGCTATTTTTGAGGGGGATAAGACATGATTAAAATGTGATCAAAGATGTTCAAAGTTTGTGACTGAATCTCAAATGAGCTCGACTCAGAATGAACCAATGAATTGACGAAGCTTAAAATGTCAGTAATCGAAAAGACTTGTCCTGGACGGGTAATAATTTCAAGCTAGTCCAACTAGTGATGTAAGCGTGTCTCGAATAGGACTTGTCTGAGTAGAATGTACCGTATCGAGAGACTTTCTTTGGACTTGACCAGGACGGGTAATAATTTCAAGCTAGTCTAACTAGTGATGTAAGCGTGTCTCGAATCGGTCATGTTCGCTGAAAGTGGATCAATTCAAAAAGTGCAAACTCCTCACGCATGTGCAAATTTCTAAAATTTCATGAGCATATGTGAAGGGGGAGTCCTTCAAAAGTTGCAAAACTCTCGAAGTGTCAACAAAATGTGTTTTATTATCATAAACACTTTGAGAGATTTTCAATAAATGGTTTTATGGCAATGATAGGATAGTCATGGAGTTATAAGGTGACTAAGGTTAGGAAAAACCGTCCTATGATCCGCCAGAGCCGGAGGGATCTACCCAAGGACAAATCCAATAGATTAGAATTAGAAGTCCTTAGGTATGATTGAAAAAAGGAGAAAATGAGAAAGGAGAAATAAGGGGTTGAAGAATTAAAAAGAAAAGTTATGAAAAAGGGTGAAAAGAAATAGCCCTCCAAATGTTCAACCTTAGGGCAGAGACCGGGTTCAACTCATATGCTACTGGTTGTTACTAAGGTGACACCGGTATTGAAGACAAAGACGTCATGGACCCGGTGACGCACTGCACTAAACCTTCTTAACCACTCAAGTTCTCTTAAAAGAGCTTGTTTCATTCTCACGGGGAACCAGTGTAATCTATCGATCTGTCTCTTAGAGATGGTTGATATTGAAGCAGGAGACCTCTCCCTAATCTCCGCATAGGAAACCAAATGTGCACTTATCGAGTCTAGAGCCCCGAGATTCATCAAAAGATCTCATAGGAACACATGATATTTCTACACTGGTTGTTCAACATTAAGGACGCCAGATGTAAACTTTAGAGTCCTACGCAGATCTTAGCAGTCTGCCAGAACATTTATGAGAGAATTCACACAAGTGTTTCTCAATGATTGAATGGAAATTCCTGCCAGGGTCAACATCAATCAGCCCTGACAGCAGGTCACTTCGGTAATTCTTTATGGGTTACGCTTAGTGTTCGCGGTGGTTTCAAACGGTCTACAGTCGTGGAGTGATCCCCAGCGACTCACCCAGTCATTGAGCTACTTAGTAGGTCTCGTAAGCTCTCTCGAGAGTATCTGACATGGGAACGACCTTGGTAAGGATTAGAAGGAGTCTTCACACTATGCTGTTGACGATCTCTAATTCTTATCTGTAAGTACCGGATGTTTTATTGCTAACTGTTTATATGCAGGGACACTTCATCACCATGGCGACAGATTCCACATGCTCATACATACATCTGGAAGTTAAAGAAAGCTCCCTCAAAGATCTATACAACACAAAGTTCAAAGAAAGATTCTACGCCAAAAAGAAGAATCTACAAAGTATAAAGACTAAAGATCAAAGTGAAAGAAAGGGAACTACGTGCTTATGAATATCAAAGTCCAAAGATGTATGAGCATGTTGGAATGGCAAACAACCACCACAGACGCAGAAGTGACGAAAGGCAGATAACTCCACATCACAAAGGAACAAAGAACGATGAAAAATCAGTTATCGAAGATCACAAAGCATGAAGGAACAAAGACTAAAGACTATTCTACAACGACACACAAAGTTAAAGACAAAGAACACGGAAGACCCACTCACGTGGAGCATCATTCGAATGACCACCCCTTAGGGGGAGATTGTTAGCATTAAAAATATGTATTATGAAGTGATGGTCATTCTCATATTGTAACTTTGTGTCGTTTGTTAAGATTAGTATTAGTTTAGTCATTGGGCCTTGGACTTGGCAAGCTAATATGTTATGTGCTATGTTTCATAAGCCTAGTTATCCAATCATGAAACCAAGTCCAAGCCCAAGCCCATAGAAAGCCCATAGGGCATCTCATGTTAAGAACTATTTAAACACCTCAAAGGCTCATTTGAGGTGTGTGCTTGTGTGTGTAAGTGTGTGTGTTTCTTAATAATATTCTCTCATTTTCCATCTCTCTTTCTACATATACGAATTACATATACTCTCACCAAGTCACCATCTTTCCTTCTCTACTTCTTATAAGTTTCTATTGGTGTGATAAAGTTGTGATATTTATGGTCCTACAAGCCTCAATGGTTTAAGGCCAAGACCGCCTTGGTTTTTAGGTGTACAAATATCTTTCCAAGCAACACTAGCAATCCCGCTCCCATCACCCCCACCGGACCATAAAAACTTTTTGAGAAGCTTATCGATACTATCACAAACATAGACTGGAAGAATGAACATTGAGGCCCAGTAAACATGAAGCGAAGTAAGAACAGAAGCAATTAATTGCAATCTACCCGCAAAGGATAAGGTTTGTTCCTCTAGTCATGAATTCTATTTTTAACCTTTTCTAACAATATACTACAATCATTATTATTATTATTATTATTATTATTATTATTATTATTATTATTATTATTATTATTATTATTATTATTATTATTATTATTATTATTATTTATTTTATTATTATTATTATTATTATTATTATTATTATTATTATTATTATTATTATTATTTATTTATTTTATTATTATTATTTTATTATTATTATTGTTATTGTTATTGTTATTGTTTGTTTTTTACGTGTAAAAGCAGACGAAAACGTGTAAAAACGGATGAAAACGGATGAAAACGTAAGAAAACGAATGAATACGTGTAAAAACAGACGAAAACATGCAGAAACAGACGAAAACGTAAAAAAAGGGACGAAAATATGTAAAAACAGACGAAAATGTGTAAAATTGGACAAAAACGTAAGAAAACGGATGAAAACGTATAAAAACGTAAGAAAACGGAATTTTAAGTTATTTACTAACGACCGTTAGTGTAAAGGACTAACGATGCGACGCTTAGTACATACAATTACAAAAAAATGTCAAGTTTTGTGTTACAATGAAAAAAAAAAGTTTGCAACATACAATGATAAAATTTGTTAAGTTCAATTTATTTTTTTATCATTTTCCCAATCGGGTGCATAGATAAGTTACCTTACTTCTTTTTACCTTTTATCGAATGAGAGCTATATCTTGTGACTGGTTTAAAACAAACAAGAATTAATATAATGAACTTGATCAACTTTTCTTGTTCATATTTGGTAGCAGACAAATAATTACAACAACAAAAATAAATAAATAAATAAAAATAAAAAATGCTGACAGATACTTTGATACAGATAGAATACCATTTAACAAGTTATTATATCTCTATACTATAACATATCTATACTATATATAAACGAAAAAACGAAAAGTGAAAATTAAAAACTTAAAACTAATTTGTTATTTTACTTAAATGAAAGATTGAAAACTAATTTAAGAAACTTAAAACTAATGTATCTTATTTCTTGAATATTGAAATTAGCTATAAAAATTTGTTCTTTTACTTAAATCATTATACGTTACAATAATTTACAGTTACATTTTTCATACAACTCTTTTTACGTTGTATTAAAAAATGTTATACGAAACACCTAACCCAAATATTACAATCATAATTATGTGCCGTGATAAAATATCGTTGTTATGCACATGTACTCATCTATTCACGTAATATCACAATCAATCTCATAAACACTATTCAACCGTTTTAAATATACTTCCGTGAATTTCACGGGTCAATAAACTAGTATATAGAATGCAATCTAGATATTAAAGACAATTAATTTACAAATCATCGTTCCATTATCTTATACGTATGATTATTTTTTTTTTTTTTAGTAACCATGGTTTTTGAAATTTTGACCGATTAATCCATCGCTACACAGACTCAGACCAGGTAAAATTCTCATTTTTAGGAGGTTGGTTTTGGCCGCTTTAAAATTGTTTACAAAACTTAAATGATTTTTTGACCAAATAAGTCATTGTTTTTCATTCAATCGAAGATGCTCGTATGTTTGGCTAATTTGGTTAGAGCTACAGCCTACAAGTTCGAGCTGTGAGGTATAATTCGTACGTAAACGGTTAGTTATATATAAACGTTTGGTAAAATATATTTGCAATTACTGTCATATACAGTAAAAACTCTATAAATTAATACTCGATAAATTAATAAACTCGATAAAATTAATAATCTGTCCAGTCCTAACTTGGGACCAGTACAAATTTAAATCTCAATCGATAAAATAATAAGATAATAATTTTTTTGAAACTTCAATATATATAAAATAGTCTCAATGAAACTATAAATTAATAATTCCTAAAAATTCAATATATATATATATATATATATATATATATATATATATATATATATATATATATATATATATATATATATATATATATATATGTATATATATATGTATATGTATATGTATATGTATATGTATATGTATATGTGTGTGTGTGTTTGTGTGTAGATACACTTCAAAATCTTAAGACTGTTTAGTAAAAAATGAATTTATAGTCACTTATTTTTTTGTTGCACTTCAAATCTATATTGAGTTTATCTTAAAATCTTTTTATTGCTCTAAAGAGTTGGTGCGTTGTCTTCTCTTATAACAACAAAAATTGTTAATTTTATTTTTCATAAAGTGTGAATATGAATTTATAAAATGTTAATTGGAACTTGTTTTTCAAATTTATTTTTCGTCTCTGATGATTATACATCATAACTAGCTAATATATTAGACTTGAAAATTTAGTAAACATACGTAAAACCTCTTTAAATTAATAAATTATTAATTTATCGATATAATAATATCTCGCTAAATTAATAAAATATCAAAATCCCAGCACTATTAATTAATAGAGGTTTTACTGTAATTGTTAAATTACATATGTGACCCATTAATATTTTTATGTGTGTGGCCTACTTGAATAATTTTGCTCAAACATAATAGCTCTTTTTTGTTCCACACTTTATTATTATTTTTTAAAAAAAAATCAAAAACATTAAGTGTCATTAATGATGTAGTAATAATTTCCTAAATTTTAGAAAAAATTTCACCGTTAGTCCCTAAAGTTGTCGTGTTTCACGCATATCGTCCTTAAACTATTTTTTTTGGCATTTTCGTCTCTCAACTCCTTATTTTTGGCGTGGTTGGTCCCTGCAACCCAATTTTGGCTGACGGACATTGCTTTGCAGCGTTAGTTGACTAGTCAGCTGGGTTTTTCGTCATTTCACATTTTTATAATGGCGCATTTGGTCCCTTCCCCTCCCCCCCCCCCCTTTTTCCCGCCTATCTTCTTGGTAAGCGTTTAACAACTCGTCAGCCTATTTATAACCTCGTTTGTATACCCTAGATGACACACCAACACAGAAATCCCTTTGAAAATAACCACACTTAAAATTGGCAGCCCCAAATGCAAATGGATGTTTTCCAAGTGAAGCTGACGAATACGAGTTTGTCTTAAACAACGCCTTGTTGTGGGACGCTGTGTTCAATGAATTCAGGTATGATCCCGTATTGGAATTTGGTAATTACAGGCAGGTTAGCACCATTATGAAGACACAGATACTGAGATGGGTTCGTAGACAGGACTTTTACTGGGACGAGGTTTTGGGGTTGAATGAGGAAGAAGATATAGAGGAGGAGGAGGAAGAGGAGGTGGGGGTGATCAAAATCAGGTGGAGCAGCAGCAGGGCGTGGTGGAGCAGCAGAATAATGTGGTGGATCAACAGCATAATGTGGTGGAGTAGCAGCATAATGCGGTGGAGCAGCAGCCAAACATGTTGGAGGATAGGTTGAATTTGGCAAGCAGGATTACGGCTCTTGAAATATTCTTTCAAGAATATAAAGAAAGGAAGGATAGGAGGGAAAGTGATGCAAGCAGGGCAGAGAGCTCTGGGTCGAACCGGTTGGGGTGAAAGCTTTGAATGATTATGGTGTTTGTATGGTTTTAGTATGTTTGTAATCTGGTTTTTATCTGATGTATGGAATGGTGATGTATGGAATGGTTGCTACTTTATAACTCTATCAATAAATAAATATGAAGTTTAATTACTAGTCATTGTTTATGGTTGATTGTGAATGTTTGATTGCCAACTCCATATCAAGGGCTGTTCAAGTCAACCACAAATTACTCTAATTGTATCTGATGTAAACCTTTATCATAAGGAAGCCATGATTTGCAGAATTTGTAAACTAGAAACATGAATACCATTAACCATTAAGTCATAAAACTAACCACCATAACTTAAGTCTACTACATTAGCACCATTCATAGTATGTTAAGAAATATTTACAAGCATCATCAAAAGTGAACAAGTTTTTCAAAAGCATAAGTTGGACATGTTACATCATCTTCATGTTGCCTTGCCTTTCCCCTTGCCATTGCCTTTCCTTTTGGCTCTATCTGTTGCCTTTGCCTTTGCCTTTGCCTTTTGCCTTTGCCTTCCCTTTGCCTTTGCCTTTGCTGCTTTGACCATGATCCTGGTCACATTTACGTTTCTTTGCTGGGATTGGCTCCTCATCAGGGACAGGCAGAGCTAGGACAGAAAGGTCAGCTGGGAGAGGCAGAGAAGGTAGAATAACTTGGAGAGGTACAGCTTCTATTGGTGAATCAGAGCTTGTAGAATCGGCTATTGAAAACTCAGAGGTTGAACCAGACTCAGTTTCTTGCTCTTCAATTAACCAGTCATGCAATCCAGGTGGGATTGAGTAACCACCAGAACTTAAACTAGAACTGCTGGAAGATGAGCTAATTGGTGATGGGTCACATTAATATAATTGGTACTATTAGTGTTCAAAGGTAGGCATCAAACTACATTATGGTCTTTCTAATCTTAGTAAACACATACAAGCAAACAAATGGAGGCTAGGAGTGAAAAGTTTGATCAAATCATAAAATAAGCTCAGTATGGTCTTTCAAATCTTAGTGTTCAAATGTAGGCATCAAACTACATTATGGTCTTTCTAATCTTAGTAAACACCTACAAGCAAACAAATGAAGACGAGGAGTGAAAAGTTTGATCAAATCATAAAATAAGCTCAGTATGGTCTTTCTAATCTTAGTGTTCAAATGTAGGCGTCAAACTACATTATGGTCTTTCTAGTCTTAGTAAACACATACAAGCAAACAAATGAAGGCGAGGAGTGAAAAGTTTGATCAAATGGTAAAATAAGATCATTATGGTCTCTCTAATCTTAGTGTTCAAATGTAGGCATCATCCTACATTATGGTCTTTCTAATCTTAGTAAACACATACAAGCAAACAAAACCCCCAAATGTTGTCACTAAAAACAAGGTCAAATATGTTAAACAGGATAAACAACAATTAAATGGTGCAAAAGATGTATCAAATGATAAATAACAATTTATAGTTTAAATACTTGGACGGCTAGGGGAGCTCATTGTGTTGATTTGCTTTTTTTTTTTTGAAATTTAGGGTTTGATCAGGTTTAGTTACTGTTTGAGTGTTATGTGTTTAATGTAACCAAGTGTGTGCTCAATACTCTAACTTGCTTTTTATAGTAGGTAAGTTGTTTGACTTTAATTAGTCAAACAAATTGAATGGCACATTCAATGCTTATTCAACAGATGGTTGAAAGTCAAATTAATTGCTAGATACACTTTGTATTTTTTTTTTAAAGGCACACAGAGATAACATATTACAAATGTGACACTGTAGTATTGATCCACTATATTCTTTTGTGCTGAGTACTTCTGCATTGATAGATTGTGTAGGTCATCTTGTTTGACCAAGTTGAGAAGCATTGACTTGTTTACTCTTTGAATGTAGCAGTACCTACTTTAATTCTACCAGTAGCATTTTGTTTCAGCAGTACCTTCTTTAATGTATGGTGACATTTAAGTTGGAGCTCATAATAGTATTATACACAAATGAAGGAAATGATAAAATTGATTTCATTTCATTAAACTGAAACAGATTACACAAGATATTCAAACAAAACAAACATATAACCATTTTCTTTTTTTACACAAGCAAGCCCCAAAGCAGGTTATACTCCTCTTCTTCTTGTTGCAGCCTTTCTTGGTCAGCCTTTGCAAATGCTGCTTCTTCTTCTAATGCAAGGTTTAATGCTTCTTCATCTAAACTCTACTGAATTTCATCATCAACAACATTTCCAACTACCTGCATCTCAAATTCTGCCTTTTCTTATTCTTCCATCAGTTTCATTATTTCTTCTTCCTCTAAAATTCCACTACAACCAGGAAGCGTATCTTTTTTGAATACCTTAACTAAGTTTTTCCTGGTAATGTTAAGATAATGGCCTAATTTTGGGGAAAACACTGAAACATTACGAAGAATCAAAGCAGCTCCTACAGTAATATCCTTTCCATTATCCCCCTCATTAATGATTTTATGATGTATTGTACCAGATATTTCGCCTGAGAGATCTTTCATAGTAACTGTAAGATCTCCAAGCGCATTTGGGGTACACGACTTTATTATAGCAACAACTTGTTCAACTTTCCCCTTATTGATAAAGCTTCTGATATCACCTAAACATCCAATCACAATCCCCCCCCCACCCCCCCCCCCCCCCCCCGCGTTAGCATTCACATAGTCCACGGCGCTAAGCCATGGCCCACGTGTAAAATCCTCATCCTCACCCACGTCTTCAACAACTTTCCTCATATACTCCTGTGTGGAAATTATAGGCACGTCTCCACCTAGCCAAGTTTCCTCTATTTTACATAGCTTCGCCCTTTGATAGATACCCGCAGGACCCGGTATGATCCTAACAGGATGTTGGCCAGAAATTTCATCATTCTGGTGACCTGATGAAGCATGGGGTGAGTTACTCATGTTGTTGTCGTTTTCCGTGATAGCAAGAACCTTGTTGCCAATTTATACTGTCCTTTAAGTTGGTGTTTGTGAGGACCTATAACGCGATTCTCTAAACGGGGACGATACGTACAAAATGTTTTCCCAAATCAGGGACCTAAAACGAGATAAAAGGGTTCAAATAATGCTCATTTGCCGGGCTTTTTAATTTCCCCGCCAATTGTTACTACCTCACAGAGTGTGTGTTTAGTCCCTGAATTACTCACCATGTTTTACCATTAGTCCTCGAAATACTCATTCTATGTTAGTCCTTTGCTCATTTTTCCCGCCAAACCACCATGCCAATGACAACTCTCAGTTGTACCTATAAAACATGGCCCATTGCCCTATCCATTTGCATCCAATAATTCCATATGGCTAAAAAGAAAAGCAGTCTGTTCATTGCAACCCACAACTCCCAAATGGAACAATCAAGAACAAAATGGGCATCAATGCTGGCATTTATCGAAGATGTTGTTGACCATCTCCCTGAATGGTCTGATGAGGGCAGTGACGATCCACTCAACTTCACTGAGCTATGGTTGAACAGGATTCATGAATGCCACAAGTTCAATAATCTGCTGAACGCCATAAAAAAAACTTAAGGGAAGAAGTTGACATGCTGGAAAACAAGGTTAGACATCAAAAGGTTTGTCCAATCAAGGCATGGGCAGATTGGAATGAAACCTTAGACAGCGCACTTGTCAAACTAACTAATGGTGCAGTTAATGTCCCAAGAGTTAATCATGAAATTGTTGCTGATGAAGTTGTTACTCCTGAAGCTGTTGTTGGTGAACATGTGGAATCCAATGGAAGGCCTCAGAAGAGGAAAAGGGTGTATGTTGGTGACAAGAAGGATTTGGTAACCGATGGGTGTTTTTATGTTTAGTATTAGGTTTTTATGCCTTGGGTGTGGTTGTTATGGGTTGCTTCACTTAATGTCTTTTGTACTCACCTATTATGCTTAATGAAAATAAGTTATTGTGTATCTGTCGACTAATTGTATGTTCTACATAATGAACCATGAAATGATATACCCAATATTGGTCATGGCTTTAATTGTCTTTCAAAAGTCAATTTAATTGTGAAACCCATTGGAGCAATATGTAATATTACAAAAGAAAAAATACTTAATAATTTCCACAAACATAATTCATACCATTTAAAATGAAAGCTAACAAGACACAAGTATGTTACTTTCATATTGTTTTAACATTTACTAACATAACTTTGATACTGTTTGATCATTTCCAAACATAACTTTCAGACTGTATGAAGATTTTCCTAAGCAGGTCTTTTGCCATCTGAGTATCTTCTTCGACAGTCAACTTTACAGATAACATCACACTGAGAGCATGTGTTGGCAATGGGTATTCTTTCTCCACCAGCATGTATATGTCAGTTCCAGCTTTTGTAGACACATGGTGAACTCCACATGTATCATACAATATCCATTTCAATGATGCTTCATCTGCATTAAACTTCTACAATTTGTCATCTTTATCTGGTTCAAAAAGCCTATTCAATTCAACCCATAGCATTTTTTCCTTGTCATCAGCTATCTCTGTTAACTTGAACCTTTCAGTGACTAAACTCCATAGCTTGACCAAATCTTCCTTGTCAAATGCTTTCATCATATCTTGAAAGTGTTTGTATACCTCAGAACGATTTCCACATCTTATTATCTTCCAGTATTTTCCAAATTCATCAGTGTAGATCTCCCAGTCAATGATTGGATATTTGGCTTGTAAAGTTTCTGCATTCATACCGTCATATGGAACAATATGCATCATATGCTGAATCTGTTCTTCACTCAAATCTTGTTTCTCTTGGCCTGCAACAAATGTTTTTTGCTTCTTAGAAGACTTTGATTCTAAGTGTGAACCACCTCTCTTAAATCTTGTACTTTCTTCTTCTAAATGCATTGGAATAAACTTGTTAATCTTCCTTTGGGCATATCTGTGTAGCTTTAGAATTTCCTCAAAGGATTTGCCTTTCAGTTTACTTGCAGTCCAATGATCTTGATTGATGAGATATCTCTTCATACAGCTCATCAGTTGTGCTTGAGATTGTGGTTTATTCTTCTTAGCTTCTGATTTCTTTGCAATCTCTTTGTTTTTAATATTCTTGAGTAGATCATTAATAGGATTGTCTCTGATATGAACTAATGTGTGTGCCGCTGTTTCATCAACATTCGGAGTACTAGCAGTACAAGCAGATCCGCCACCAGTACCAATATGTTCAACAGTATCTTTAACAGTATATGTACCATCAACTGTAAAAGGGATATCATTTCCCATTGGATCTTCATTCCTACCATGACTCTCTGCACCCTCTTCAAACTTCATCGGTTTTGAAAGATCCTTCAAATCAAAATCCTCCAAAGCTTCTGAACTATCACAATCCACAATGGTTGATTTCCTCTTACCTTTACTGTCCTTCAGTTTTTGGCGCAACTTCTTTACTTTTTGAATCAACTTGGTAAAAGCACGAGCATAAAGTTGCTTTGTATTCTTCAAGTTTTCCTCCAACCTAGTAACTCTGTCTGACAATTTTGTACAAATATCAATCAACTCTTTGTACTTCAGACTACCTACATCAATTCCATCTGTGTTAACTTTTGGGTCAGGGGAATCATGAGGCATATCCCCTATTGTATCATGCGGAATGGGTTTGCATCACCTGAAGCACCATCATGAGAACTTGAATCATTAGATGTTTCCATGGCTTGGGTCTTATCATTCTTACCACTGGCCTGCCCAGCTTCTAAGCCTGTGAGAGTAGTGGCAGCCCGTACCATTGTCTCACAGATAGGCTCATCTGGTACATTTGGTTGAGTTGGAGATATGGGCTGAGGTACCACATATTCATTTTTGATTATTCTCGTAAATGTCTGTGTAACGTGAGGTTCTGATGATGATGGACCACTAATGGGTGTGTCATGAGACTCAACTTGGGTTGCAGATCCTTGACCCTCGAGTGGTGGAACAATCATTGATAAAAACAGTGGTGTTTCTCTCCCATTATAACCCACACAAAGCGTCTCATATTACTAAAAACCTTTTGACTAAGGGTAGGAGTTTTAAGAATGTTTTTGTGCGGTTGAAGCCGTTTCTTGTGTTTGTTCAAAATAATTTGAATAAATCTTGGATACATTAAAAATTTGTATTTGCTTTTCACATTTTTCACCATACCATCAAAAATCAATTTTGAAAAGTTAAACTTCCTTTTTGTGGCCAAGCAAACAATAGCAGTTGCTATGTTGCTACTAAATTGTTCCCAACAAGTTTTCTTTGGACTTAAACAATGTACTACGGTATGAATGAGAAATCTCCATTGAGGGGGGAATTGTGGTTTTTGAAAAGTTAAGTTATCAAAAGTTAACCCATACCCCATATAGTAAAGATTTTGAAATATTTCATCATTTGGCAATGAACTAATACCCCCATTGTCTGATAGTTTCAGATGCCTCCTAATAGATGACTCAGTAATAGCCATGAATATGTCATCAACTGTAGCATTTATCTCTTTTTCTCCATTAGCAAGTGTTTTGACTTTGGCAGTTTGCCAAAACTGATTGATTTGGGAAACATAAATAGTAGGATTTTGTGTAATAGCATACCTTATGTAACTTCTATTGAGAAAATCCACAATCTGGTGGAACACTTCACTTCCCTCTGGTTTCTGTAAGTAGGCTACCATGTTATGTGTCTTACAATTTTCCAAAATCGCCATTAAGCTTGTTAAAATTTTGATTAGGGTTCTGGGTTATGGTCGTTTAGAAGAATATGTGTGTTTGGTAAACCCAATTGAGATGATATGGATGTCACTTAGGGTTTTGGGAAAATCAACTGAATTAAACTTTTCTTTCTATTGTGAATTAAAGAAAGATTGTGAATTATCGAATGTGGTGAAACCTATAAGCGAACCAATAGACAAAAAATATCTCAACGGTTATTAATGAATAACGGTTATTCCCAAACAGTACGAACGGTTACCTAACCGTAGTAAATTTTATCCTACCAGTACTAAATACACCCATGGCTTTATTTGACTTTTATAAGTCAACTTACAATCAGCACGCAAATTACAAAGTCTTATATAACTAGACTTATTATAGCTATTAATTCCAACTAACAAAAGCCAAATGATGTAAAGAACACAAAATAGCCTTGTTCATTCAACATAAAATAAATTTTTTATTCAACAAAAAATAAACATTACATGATACAATTAACAATTAAAGGAAATGATTCGCACACTCTTCAAATTTATTGGGACACTCCACTGTATGCAACAGACAGTTGTACATTAAGTGTAAGATGCTTTAACTACTTGTACAATAGAGTGTCCCAATAAGATTTAAGAGTGTGCCAATCACCTCCCAACAATTAAACTTGGGAGATTTTTCGGGATCAAATGACAAATGAAAGTTGTCATAAGCCAAATGCTCATCATCTGATGAGTCTTCCTCTTTCTCAGACGCAATATTTTTGCGTTTTCTGTATGCCCACATCTTCTTCCAAGTGTATTTACTTTTTCGACTTGGTTTTTCTCTAGCAGCTTATTCTTGTTTTTCAAATTTTATCAATTTTTTTTGCTGTACTTAAAACTTTTCTTTAAAATACCAATCAATAGTTTCTTCAAATGTCAGTTCTGGTACTTCCTCACTTTCTTCTTTAGCCTCTTCTAGTTGTTGAAGTATTGAAGCTTTTTCTTCAATGTCATTTATTTGCATATGTTGCATTCCTGGTTTCTCTTGCATGTTAACCTCTGCTTCATTCTCTTAGACGTTAATTGTTGATGCAAAAAAAAAATAGTTTAAGAACGATTCGCGCGAAACTTGACAACTTTAAGGACTAACGGTAAAATTTTGTCTAAATTTTATTGCTACAAACATACCATCTTTTAACATAAAGAAAATAACTGAGAGACCTAAAACTTTTACATAATTGTGTGTCAAATGTAAAGTTATCTTATTAAAATGTGAAGCATTGAACCCTATTGTTATAATCAATGAATTATTAACATGTAACTTAACATAATATTAACCTAATCCCATTACGATGTAATAATAGTCATTTAGAAAATGCCATCACAAAAAAGTTAAACATTTTTGAAATACTAAAATTTTTAAGGATATATATGATTACATTTTTAATTTTTCAGGGCTTTGACACGTTTCATTGGTTTAATCCAACATTTAAAATGCCTCCTTTTTTTTTTTTTGTCACATTTTACGTCGACTTTTCTTGTACACTCGTGAAACGTGATACACGTATTTGGAAAGTACAAGTCTCTAGTTCACAACATGTGGCAATAACATATAAAAGGTGATAGAACATGCATCCAAACGACAACCACTCATTTGGCAAATATATGTGTGGTGATAACTTTGACGGAGAGCACAACAATAATATTAAGATTGTGCTTTTATTATTAGAGCGTGTTTCTTTTAGTTAAATATTTAGGTCTGAATCTGATTACCATATTTTATTAGGAAGAGGTGTTAGAACATTTAAATTTAAACGAAATAATGTTGTTTGTTTTTGTATAATTGTCCGAATAATTTTAAGTGCGCATTTCTGCAATTTATTTATATAACTTATGTAAATATGAAACAAAACTTTTTATTATAAATATAACATAGTTATATATTATATTAACACGAGTCTTCAATTTTTCTTATCGAATAAGAGTCAGTAAGACAAGTTTCCCACCTTTTACCGAGTAAGATGTTTTATGTCTAACTGTGTCTGACTCAAAAGAAAAAAACAAACAAACAAAACGTCTGCTCACCTCTTACTGATAAAAGTAAAAAAGAGTAAGAGGGCTAGTAAAACTTTTTTATAAAAAAACAAACACACCCTTATTCTTATATGTGTTTCTGAATATGATTGAGAGATACCATCGACAAAGGACATGAATCGTAGAAATATAGAAAGAGAGGCTTCTAGTATTGATATCTTAAATATATACTACCTCCGTCTCAAAATTATAGTCCCCTTTTAACTTTTTCGGTATTTCTTTATCAAGTTTGACTTTAAATATTTTTGTTTGTGTTATACAATAGTTGATGAAAATTATACCAATGAAAAATATATTCAAAACTCAATCCATTCATATATTTTGCATCAAGTATTATGTAATATAAACAAAAATATTTAAAGTCAAAGTTAAAAAATAAAGACTGAAAAAGTCAAAAGGGGACTATAATTTTAGGACGGAGGGAGTATTGTTGAATTTCCCATGAATTAGTCATTTTAATCATCCTTATAGTGTGTATCAATTGATGATGACAAGGTTTAGCTTGACGGTCTATCTTTTTGTCAACTTAGTGTCTTATTAGTTATCATTTGAACATTTTTTTTCCACATTGACAATAATTTTATTTCTCTCGCTCTCGTTGTTTTATTTTTAGAATGAAAATAACATCTAAGTTTAAATACAACAAAGAAACAATTTGGTTAGCAAAAGATAATGGGTGAGTTTAGGAGGGGCTTATAAGGTTTAAATTTCAAAAATAAGTCTTAGCTTAAAAATAAGTCTTGTTTGACATAAAAGCTTAAAGGGAGGCTTTTGAAATTATAAGTCTTAGCCCAAAAATAACCCTAGTCCCGAAAATGAGGCTAGAAGTTTTATACAACGCTTCTAATATGTTAAATTAATTAATTACCCACAAAATATCTAATATATACACATGTTAATTTAATTATATGTCTTTTTTAGTAATTTTATAATAATAAGCTCCAACTTAAACTAATTAGCCAAACAAATTTATAAAAATAAAAATTCTAATTTCGGCTTATAATATAAGCTCCAGCCCCAGCCAAGCCCAGCTTCAGCCCCAGTCCTTTTTACCAAACATACCCAATGTCTTGTATAACTTTCTACTCGCATAATGTAGAGGATTATAAGTAATATCAGGCTATTTATTTAAAATAGACGAATACTCGTGTATATCAACGGGATTTTATAGTGGTATTTTGGTTACACAATTACACTTCCTAAAATATCATTTGTATAACCAATATATCACTATAAATATTTGCCGCTATAAAATCTCGTTGCTATGTATAGATACTAGTCATGAATTTTATAAAACTATGTACTAATTTCGTGTAAAGGAATTTTACAAACTTACACTCATACATACATGTACGACTATACAAACATACTTAGTCGACTATATATCATACACACTTACGGAGTACAAGTATTCATCATTTACTACATAATTTTAATTAATTAAGTTTTCTTAATTAGTTTTATTAATTTTTCAAGAATTATAAAATTGGGTGTAAACCCTTTATATGTAGTATAGATAATAACAATTCTGAAATTGTTATTAAACTGTTAATCTACAGTGAAATGTGCTTATGATTAATTATATTTCAAGGTTAACAAATAAAGAGATTTTGCATCGAACTATGTCTATGTAATGGCATAATGGTCAACATCCTCAACTTTAACCCAAAGGCCTAAGGTTCGATTCTAATATCTATCCTCCTACAAATCCCACATTTTTTTTTTCCTATTTTGAATTTTGTTTGTATTAAACACGTATGTTTGCATCTTTTGGAATTGGAGGAATCGTGTTGTATTTGCTCCGATCGACATGATTGATATGTGTAAGCTATTTGTTTGGCTTTACATCCGTCTCAAAGAGGAGGATGTTTTCCCAAGTATCCAACGTCTTTTCCACCTTTGGATCTCTTCTCGTATCTCTCCTAAGAAGAAAGCGAGCTGGGCTTGTTGGACGTCCAAGCCTTTTGAATTTTTTGTGTCCTTGGCTCTTTCTGTCTTACTTGTGGTTCGTGTACAATTTATGTTTTGTTGCTTGTCTCCTTCTTGGAGCTTTCTAATAAAATTCTCATCCCTATAATACTTTGTAATAAATAACGATAGTCCTTAGTTGGGTTGCAATGCTTGGCTGATTTTAAAGCTTGGTCCAAGTTTCGAGTGTTACAATTGTTTTTCTTTTTTCTTTTTGTACGTTTTTTGCGCTATATTGTTGCCATTTTGTGGTGTCTTTTTCTTCTACTCTAATTTTCAAAATACTCTACACTCCTTTTTTTAGCAAGAAAATGCTCTTCGCACTAAAAATAATAAAATACTGGTACCAAGCAAGTTTAGAAAAAGTTATATCATTTTCATAAAAATAACAATAGTATAATGCGAACTATTAACAAATTATACTTACAAAATACTATAGTGTTGTCGACATATGTATGCTGCTTCAGTAATTTTTCTTTTGGGTAAGACTCGACATTGTGAGCAGACTAATCACATGGCAACTACTTTTTTAGATAGCTTAATCGGCGTAGGTAAACCTCCATAGCCACATTCCCACCTTTTCAGTCAATGTGCTTTAGTAAAATTCTATTATCTTATTGTGGTATTTCGAAATAGGTGTTGCTAACCTCTGCCCACTTGGCAGAGATTAATCCATTTATAAAAGTTATATTTGAATTCATTTAAGTAAAAATCATTTTTCAAATGTAGTAGTTTACAAGTTCATTTAATATGTAATTAATGCATTTTTTGGTTAATTAAGAAAATTTTTGTTAATTCACTACACATTAAACTCTGCTCAGTGAGCATTGGTTAGTAAAATCCTTTCGAAATTACCAAATACATATTTAAAGAACTGCCCTAACATGTGCATAATCCTTTCAAGTTTAAGCAAAAGTAAGAGATCAAACCTATATAGAATTATCTTACGCAAGCACATTAAATATCTCGACGACAAGTGTGAGGTCCAATTTCCTCGTATAGCATATTTGGGATCTAAAATGCTCCTTGCAGAAGAACGGTGAAACCAACTACACAAGTTGTTAACCCTAGCACTAGTAGGATCGTAAACAAATGTATTATCTATATTCATGTTACATATAATGCACGAACTACATTGTTACAGTAAAATTACTAAAATGCACTCGTTCTCCAAAATCATGCTAAGACATTTTCGTAACTAAAAGTTTAAGCAATACAAAAGAAGAAAAGCCAATGGTACAAACTAAGACATTCCGTAACTAAAAGTTTAAGAAATACAAAAAAGAAAGTCAATGGTAGAAACTAAAGTAACACAATTAAACATCCACATAATTTCATAGTAGGCCATTAAATGATTTTAAAATGGTTCTTTAATTTCTCAATTTGAACAGAACCATTTAAGTAAATCTTTTTTCTTTCTAGCTTGTGACCTATAGGTTCGTTTATTCAACTCTCCTATTACTTGTTTTATATCCGATGACCCTTAGCTTCTTTTATTGTCTTAGAAGTTCCTTCTTCAAATACATTGGCCTCTAGTGAGTGAGACCTATCATAGTTTTGAACTGCTTGTTCATACACGACATCATCAACCCTCACGAACGATGATTTGGGCTCCCGTAAACTCTCATCAAAGTCATATTGAGAGATTTCTAACTCTTATTGTTTCCTTATTAAGCACTATGTATATTTTACTAGTTTGATGGTATCCTAAAAACACACCTTCGTAAGACTTTCGGTCAAACTTGGTGAGATAATCTTTGATGTTAAGTATCACTACTACAGAAAAGTTCATAGAGACCGATTATAATAGCCTATAGAGACTTGATTTTGAACCACTCTCTGTGAGAGGGTATTTCTTTGACCAAAACATATAGAAACCGTTTTCACAATCAGTTTCTAATAGGAGCAGCGAAATCGGTTTACTAGTATGAACATACCTCTACACTAGAGTACGATGACCAGTTTTTCTAAAAAATTATTTTTTAAAATAAAAATTGATGTTAAACTTTTGAAAAAGATTAAAATTTTCATAAATTTCAAAATATACAACTAAATTAAAGTGCATAAGTCTTAATAGATACCAATATAACCAACTACAGCCATGTTTTCTACCATTGAGCTTATTTCTACATAAAAAATCTTAGAAGCTAACATAGAGTTCATTATCTAAGAAATATATTCTATTTTCAAGCTTGCTTCTCTCCAATATTGTATCTTCCTTTTCAAGTTTAGCACCTCTACTCTGCGTACGAGCTCGTCTCTTTTAGTGTAGTTTTCATTAAGATCATCCAAGTGTGTGAACTTGCTAGTAGTACCACAATCTCAAACAAGTTTAAGTTAAATTTTGTATCTAAGTAGCCTATTATTATCCATATAAAAAGGCAAAGTCACAGAGCATCCAAATAACAAATGCACACATACAACTGATGTTGTTGCAACTCTTTAGAGGCTTGAACAAACACATATGCAACCAAATATATGGTCTTACTGATCATTTAGTTAAGACAAGTAATGAGAGTGGCAATTATGCCTCTACATAACAAACATATTTTCATAGTGACATATGTGCAAATTGCATGTGAAATGACAGTAAAACAGACTTGTAAGTCATCTTTTTGTAATATGTTACCTAGCAGATTCATGTCTTGCTAACATTGAACTTCTCTCACTTTAGTAAATAGGAGAGTTTTCTGCAACAACATATAACAATTAATATAGTATTATGAAATACACAACTTGATTGTGTACGTTCATCAAAATATGTTAGTAACACATGAATCTAATTGTCATAATTTCATTAGCACTCTAAAACCATCAGTATCTTGATGTAAACGAGTCGAGCTTTTGTCGAGTAACTCGACTTGAGCTTGTTCGAGTCGAGCTTTATCAAGCATCGAGCTCCAGCCCATAATATAAACCCGATATGTTTAACGAGCCAAGCTCGAGCTTTGTATTGTCAACTCGAATTGCTATCGAGCTTTTCAAGCTTTTATGTGATATATATTTTCTATGTATATTATATATATTAGACGAGTGCCCGTGCATCGCGTCGAGATTTTTTTGTAGCAAATAATTATAGTTGGGATATTTTTGTTAAGTGTTTCATTTAACGTTTATGCATACAACGTGAAAAATTGAAAAAGGTCGCACTTTACGATAATAAAACCAATAGAACAATTTTAATTTAAAATGTATCAAATAACTTAAAAATTATTTGGTGAAACTAAAAATGATCGAAATATGACAACAATTATTTGAAGCAATCATCTTCTTATGGTGTGTATATATATATATATATATATATATATATATATATATATATATATATATATATATATATATTGTCACACCCCCAAAATCGGGTCCAGCGGAAGCATACGTGTAGCTGGGGTGTAACTCAATTGGTATTACAACACTAGTTCAAAAATGGTTTTCACTTTAATCATTTAGAATAAAATCGTTAAATCAAAAATGTTGAATTTACATCGTTAAAAGTAGTGCGGAAGTAGGCCCTTAAAATAGTTTAAAAACGGTCCCCAAATGAATAATCAGAGTCTTCTATGACCATGCCATGCCCTGCCAAAACCTCCTGTAGCGTGCCATATGCTTAAAACCTGAAAATACATGCTAAAGTGTCAACACGAGGTTGGTGAGTTCATAGAGTTTGTTAACAAAATAATGCCTATAGAGAAAAGATCGCCCAGCAAAGGCATCGTAAATCCACTCAGTTGCAAGTCCCGCCATAAGAGACTTGTAACCTGTGTGTTTACAACCCACTGCCAAAAGTATTAAAGTCTACGTGAACATAAGTAATAATGGTATCCAGATTCCCAGATAAATATAGCAAAACGGCTATATAAATAAAATGATTCAGTCAATGAGGTTATCTAAACAATACTGACAATGTCGCCAGATAAATAATACTGACAATGTCGCCAGATAAACAATACTGACAATGTCGCCAGATTAAACAATACTGACAATGTCGCCAGATTAAACAATACTGACAATGTCGCCAGATTTAACAATACTGACAATGTCGCCAGATTTAACAATTATGACAATGTGGTCATGTAAACACGGATAATCAATCCCATGAAATACAGGAAAATCAAACATACCAATGAATGCAGGTGGTTAAATATACCAAAGAAATACCGGTAGTCAAGCATACTAATGAAGTGCAGGTGATCAAATATATATATAGATAAAGCTGGGAACATTTGAGAAATCAACCAGGTAAAACAAGTAATGCGTTTTAAGTAAAACGAGCATGTATTCTCCCCCAAAGAGTTTACCAAAACAATTGAAAAAGTAGGGGCTATGACTCACCTGGTGCGATAGCTACGATGACAAGAATGGATACACTGAAATGAGGCACGATCTCTAACCGCAACCTAATATGAACGATATGATCTAATGTAAGCAATGAAATGATGCTACACATGCAAATACGTATGTTATCGATACCACTCGTTAGTTTTGAAAATAGCGTTTATCGTCGAAAAAATATATTTTTGACGTCTCGTTAGGTTAATAACCACTTTTCATGGAAATAGGTTGAAACGGTACTCCACGATCCTTGTTTGGCGTTCTATCGGCAAATATAAGGTTTTCGTCGCAAAATAGCATTTTCGTTACTTGAAAATATGCCCAATATGGCCTCGTAAAACTAGTCGCGAAATATTGTACGTTAAGTGTTAATGGTCAAGCTCGGCGTTTTTGAAAACCTTGTAACAATATTTTAAGGTCGTGTCATTTAACTTTTGGCGATACGGGTCTCGATCGATGAGAAAATCAACTCTTATTGTTGTTACTTGAAAGTATTATGTTCAACACTTAGAAAATTTCAATATAGTAAAAGCTGTCAAAATATATATAGTTTATTGGGTATATAGACGAGGTCGTAGTTTATTCGTTATAAGTCTATTCGACGAACAGCCAATTGATTTGAAAAGCTTGTTGGAAGATCTTGATTTCATAAAACTACGGCTCGGACTCAAACTGATCCGATCATAAAGAAAAACAGCCGAGAAAATGGTGTTTCGCCAAGACAGTTTTGTGGCAAAAGTTGTAATAGAAAAGCTGATGGAAATATATATATATCGTCTAAGTTCAAACGCTTGTATCTTTTTCGTTATAAGCTCGTTTTCTACGTTCTTTATATCCCCGGAATCGTGGGATGGCATACTAATATATTTTTGATAAATCGGGACGGCTAAATCAAGTTTTAGGCCTCGAAACAGTCCATGAAAATCGTGGGACAGCAAGGTATTTTTCAGAAAATAGTTTTCGTCGTTAAAATAGAAAATAGTATATCTTTTTCGTCGTAACTCGGATTTTAGTGATTCAAGCGGCCACGGTTTCGTTTTTGAAAGTATTTTCTGAATATCTAACCCAATGTTACCCGGAAACCCCTGAGTTTTCTGAAATTGGCGATTTGGGACAGAACCTATATTTGAAAGTATTTTTCGTTCTTAATATTCGGAAAATCATATCTCCTTCGTTATTAACTCGTTTTTATCCCCGTTTTCGGCCATAGTTTCGTCTCGGAATGTATTTTCTAAATCTTTGGTCAAATATTACCCACAACCTACTGAGTTGGCCACGTTTTCAAAATAAGGACAGCCACTTTTCTATTAGTGCCAAAAATGAGTTTTCTAGTTTGTAACTTGTTCAAGGCTTAACCAAACCACTTTCAATCACCACAAAACTAGTCTAATCCTACCATACACCTTCTTAGGGTGTCATGGGTTCCTAAGCTTCACCAACCATGGTGGGTTTCAAGGGAATAATCATAGGAAATCAAAAACCCATTTTATGTAATAAAAGCTAAATAAAGTGGTATGGATCATAACATACTTGCATCTTTTGTTACTAGATCATAAAAATACATCAAGTAAATATTTAAAAGAGTAGGAAAAATTATTAGTAACTTACTTGAGTGATTATTGAAAGATGGTGATGAAAACCTAGTTAATCTTTGTGGTTTTTATTTCAAAACCCTAACTAGATTGCTACTATGACTTGATAAACACCTTGGTCTTGAAAAATTAGTGATTTCTTCCTTGTTGTTATTGTTTGCCGTGAGATGGAGAGCAAGAGAGAAGAAGAGAAAAGTCTT
The DNA here is from genome assembly GCA_030686995.1 of Artemisia argyi. Classification (NCBI taxonomy): domain Eukaryota; kingdom Viridiplantae; phylum Streptophyta; class Magnoliopsida; order Asterales; family Asteraceae; genus Artemisia; species Artemisia argyi. The sequence continues at coordinate 213,927,792 of CM060709.1, read as the reverse complement.
GCTAGTAACTTTGTGAAATACTTGTGCAAAAATGAAGAAATATCTACCAAGTCTTAAAGTATAAAATGTAGTCAAAGAAATTAATTGTGTAAGGACCAAAAAAAAAGGGGGGCATATGGGCGGCAATTAGGGGAAAGGAGGAAGAAAAAGTGGCTAGTTAATGTTCTTGTCTCCAAACATATGTATTTGTTTAGTTTAAGTGTGTATTGGGTGTTATCGGGTACCGAGTTAACTAAAAATAAATGTTAAAGAGGTGAAATAAAATACGACGAAGTTGTAAAAGTTGTAAAATAATATTCCTGATGAGAATTGGAAGTTAAAATAATGATCGGGTTGAAATATCGCAAACCGACGGAGTTTTAGGCTCCGACCGTAAAATGTAGCCATTGATTTAAATACACCGGGTAAACTAATAATATAATTTTTATATTATTATAATGAGTATAAAAATATGTTAGAATCATAGTCGGGAGTATTGGGTATATGTTAGTAGTAACACTGAGTGGTATCGTTAATTACAAATTAAGCATACGTATCTAGAAATAATGCATATCCGTGTAGGTTCTCAAGTGATGATGATAATGTGTAGACTATTCCAGTCTATATGAAGCGTCATTAATGAATTATGCATGAATTCGCAGCTAAACCTAACTGGTTACGCGAATTTGAATACTCGTAAACTAAATTTACGATGACATGAGTAATGCACGTGAATAGTGGTTTTCTTCCGGGAATGAATAGTGTCAAGTGAATAGTAAAATTTCTGAATGTTTCTCGAAATGTCAAATTGACCTCAAAAATGATGAATAGTAATCGGTGAATAGTAACTTGTGAATAGTAAATTGTCGAGGTTTGGAAAAATGACCGGAAATTACGAGTTGTGACAGTCTTCCCTTCTAACAGGAACTTCGTCCCGAAGTTCAGTTTGAGTAAGTCTCTAGAATGGTATTGGTGAAAAGATGGTGATAGTTGAGAATTTTAGCGAACTTCCACGATAGGAATTCGATTCTGCTTCAATCGTTCGACCTAACAGTCCATGATTTCTATTGATTATTACCAAGTCTCCGTCTGTTCTTGGGTTGGATTCCTTTCCAAATGGGATTACGAGTGACTAATCTGAAAGTCATTTCCTGGTATTTGAATAGGTGAAACATGGTTGTGTAATCCAGCTGCTCTCTGACAAGGCTCAAGTCTGACGGCCACTAGGCCTACTCTGTCTGAAGTATTACGTGGTCCAGTGTATATCAGGTTTAACTTTCCAAATTCTTCCGAATAATATCATGCCTTTCCTAGGCAGAACTTTCAACATAATCCTGCCATTAACTTGAAATTCTAAGGGTTCACGACTTATCAAACTTGTAACTGATTCTTGATTCGTAAGAAATTTTCTGGTTATTTTATGAGTACTTACAGGAATAGTGAGTTGGGCTTTTCCAAGTTTTGATCCGTCAATGGATGTTGGCACTTCGACCATAGAGTGCTTCGAATGGTGTAGTCTCTAAGCTCGTGTGGTAACTATGGTTGCAACTGAATTTGATTTATGGAAAATGGTTAATCCAACCATTTCTAGTGTCAATCACACCCGATTTGGGCATATCTCCCTATGTTTGAATCAGTCTCAAATTCTGACCATTGGTCTACAGATGATAGTTGGTGTGGTTCCAAAGAGATCTTAATGAAATCGTTAGGAGTTGAGGTGAATTAAATTCCTTTATTAGGAATAATTGAAATGGGTATCATGAATCTTGTTTTGAAAGACTTACAGGGTTAAATCCGTAAAAGGGTGTTGTTGAAAATAATAGGTTAGGATAAGGTTGTGATCCTCCGCAGGATGTCAGGAATTGAGTCTTTCTCCACCTACGGTGCTTAGTCTCCATTACTAAGATTTTCCCCAAGTTATAGGTCATCAACTCACAAAGTCCTAAAGGTATAAGTGAGGTAATATAATGATTGATTTTTCAAAGTTTGTTTTGAGATTGTGTTTTGTTCATAAACCTTCCCTGAATAAATGAATTTACAAGTTTAAGCAAACGGTTTTTTTTTTAGGTAACATCCTTCTTGATGTTTCAAAATTTAGTAGTTATGCAATATAGGAAAATTTTCAACATAAGGTGGATAGTATGATTTACCAAAGATCGATGTTTAAAATTTTGTAACATTCAATAGTTTTGTAAAAGATTAGTCCAAAGGAATTTGCTTGTTAAAGTAAGTGCATCAGAAAAGTATTTCTTACAAGATATAGGTTTTGTATTAAGTGGATAAAATAGCTAGGTATGTATGTCTGCACAAATGCATAGGTGTCTAACATGTTTGAATAAAGGCTATTGGTGAGGACATGTTCAAGAGGTTGGATTTATATCTATGGTGTTGCTTAGTGAGCACTCGTATCTAAATGAATCTTGTAATTCAGTCAAGCCAATACTTTCTAGATGATAGAATTTTGGCGATCAGGCCAGTGATAGTGGTTCGAATTGTTTTGTGATATCCCGAGATTTCTGTTGAGTTTTGAAAGGTCTTAACGTATCGAGGGATCAACCTCATAGAGGGTATGGAAAGTCTTTCCTAGGGAGGTCATTGATAATATCCACTTATCAATATAGGGAGTAGCGAGGGATGAGTGACATCGGAATCTATAGAGTGTCACCTAATTCTTTGTATATATGGGGGCGGGGAAAAGAAATGATAATGATGGTGAGAAGGGAAGAGACTGTGACAACTGCAACCAAATAAGATTGTGACAAAAGAAAATACTGTGATATGAGTGTATTGTGCATAAATATGAAAGTTCATGAAATAAAATGACTAGCTGACATGCTTCCAATCGGTGGTTTACGAAGTGATGAAAAGTATGAAGGTTCCGACAACGAGAGTATACACACACATGAATGAAACATTTAGAAATTGAGTAGGGGATTCAATCCAGACATAATCTTATTATAACCATTCTCAGTGTTTCAAAATTCACTTCTGAGTCAGACATAGGTGGTCAGCCTATATCTCACTATCCCGGGTTGAATATAGATGACCAGTCTATATTCCACCGAGGTTCCATAAATTTTGAAATACTCAGCTCAGTTATACTAATACCATGTCCTTCACAATACCAAGACGTCCTGAAAGACAAAAGCAAGTGACCAAACTCGAGGTCGATTGATGAAACTATGCAAGAAAAGACATAACAGGGTGACATATATGATACGTGAACATGCTTATATGAAAGACAATTATAGTAATCAACTATAATAAATGAATATAATATATCAGATAATGAGACACAAATCTCATCACCTATGTCAGCAACTAGCCACAAATGAGGCTTCAGCTTGGCAGGCAGGCACGTGACGGTCATAGGGTTAAGTTTTTCGTAAAATTAGCTATAGTCTAGGTTTTAAAAACACTTAGTTCGCTATAGCCAAAGCTCTGATACCAATCTGTCACACCCCCAAAATCGGGTCCAGCGGAAGCATACGTGTAGCTGGGGTGTAACTCAATTGGTATTACAACACTAGTTCAAAAATGGTTTTCACTTTAATCATTTAGAATAAAATCGTTAAATCAAAAATGTTGAATTTACATCGTTAAAAGTAGTGCGGAAGTAGGCCCTTAAAATAGTTTAAAAACGGTCCCCAAATGAATAATCAGAGTCTTCTATGACCATGCCATGCCCTGCCAAAACCTCCTGTAGCGTGCCATATGCTTAAAACCTGAAAATACATGCTAAAGTGTCAACACGAGGTTGGTGAGTTCATAGAGTTTGTTAACAAAATAATGCCTATAGAGAAAAGATCGCCCAGCAAAGGCATCGTAAATCCACTCAGTTGCAAGTCCCGCCATAAGAGACTTGTAACCTGTGTGTTTACAACCCACTGCCAAAAGTATTAAAGTCTACGTGAACATAAGTAATAATGGTATCCAGATTCCCAGATAAATATAGCAAAACGGCTATATAAATAAAATGATTCAGTCAATGAGGTTATCTAAACAATACTGACAATGTCGCCAGATAAATAATACTGACAATGTCGCCAGATAACAATACTGACAATGTCGCCAGATTAAACAATACTGACAATGTCGCCAGATTAAACAATACTGACAATGTCGCCAGATTTAACAATACTGACAATGTCGCCAGATTTAACAATTATGACAATGTGGTCATGTAAACACGGATAATCAATCCCATGAAATACAGGAAAATCAAACATACCAATGAATGCAGGTGGTTAAATATACCAAAGAAATACCGATAGTCAAGCATACTAATGAAGTGCAGGTGATCAAATATATATATAGATAAAGCTGGGAACATTTGAGAAATCAACCAGGTAAAACAAGTAATGCGTTTTAAGTAAAACGAGCATGTATTCTCCCCCAAAGAGTTTACCAAAACAATTGAAAAAGTAGGGGCTATGACTCACCTGGTGCGATAGCTACGATGACAAGAATGGATACACTGAAATGAGGCACGATCTCTAACCGCAACCTAATATGAACGATATGATCTAATGTAAGCAATGAAATGATGCTACACATGCAAATACGTATGTTATCGATACCACTCGTTAGTTTTGAAAATAGCGTTTATCGTCGAAAAAATATATTTTTGACGTCTCGTTAGGTTAATAACCACTTTTCATGGAAATAGGTTGAAACGGTACTCCACGATCCTTGTTTGGCGTTCTATCGGAAAATATAAGGTTTTCGTCGCAAAATAGCATTTTCGTTACTTGAAAATATGCCCAATATGGCCTCGTAAAACTAGTCGCGAAATATTGTACGTTAAGTGTTAATGGTCAAGCTCGGCGTTTTTGAAAACCTTGTAACAATATTTTAAGGTCGTGTCATTTAACTTTTGGCGATACGGGTCTCGATCGATGAGAAAATCAACTCTTATTGTTGTTACTTGAAAGTATTATGTTCAACACTTAGAAAATTTCAATATAGTAAAAGCTGTCAAAATATATATAGTTTATCGGGTATATAGACGAGGTCGTAGTTTATTCGTTATAAGTCTATTCGACGAACAGCCAATTGATTTGAAAAGCTTGTTGGAAGATCTTGATTTCATAAAACTACGGCTCGGACTCAAACTGATCCGATCATAAAGAAAAACAGCCGAGAAAATGGTGTTTCGCCAAGACAGTTTTGTGGCAAAAGTTGTAATAGAAAAGCTGATGGAAATATATATATATCGTCTAAGTTCAAACGCTTGTATCTTTTTCGTTATAAGCTCGTTTTCTACGTTCTTTATATCCCCGGAATCGTGGGATGGCATACTAATATATTTTTGATAAATCGGGACGGCTAAATCAAGTTTTAGGCCTCGAAACAGTCCATGAAAATCGTGGGACAGCAAGGTATTTTTCAGAAAATAGTTTTCGTCGTTAAAATAGAAAATAGTATATCTTTTTCGTCGTAACTCGGATTTTAGTGATTCAAGCGGCCACGGTTTCGTTTTTGAAAGTATTTTCTGAATATCTAACCCAATGTTACCCGGAAACCCCTGAGTTTTCTGAAATTGGCGATTTGGGACAGAACCTATATTTGAAAGTATTTTTCGTTCTTAATATTCGGAAAATCATATCTCCTTCGTTATTAACTCGTTTTTATCCCCGTTTTCGGCCATAGTTTCGTCTCGGAATGTATTTTCTAAATCTTTGGTCAAATATTACCCACAACCTACTGAGTTGGCCACGTTTTCAAAATAAGGACAGCCACTTTTCTATTAGTGCCAAAAATGAGTTTTCTAGTTTGTAACTTGTTCAAGGCTTAACCAAACCACTTTCAATCACCACAAAACTAGTCTAATCCTACCATACACCTTCTTAGGGTGTCATGGGTTCCTAAGCTTCACCAACCATGGTGGGTTTCAAGGGAATAATCATAGGAAATCAAAAACCCATTTTATGTAATAAAAGCTAAATAAAGTGGTATGGATCATAACATACTTGCATCTTTTGTTACTAGATCATAAAAATACATCAAGTAAATATTTAAAAGAGTAGGAAAAATTATTAGTAACTTACTTGAGTGATTATTGAAAGATGGTGATGAAAACCTAGTTAATCTTTGTGGTTTTTATTTCAAAACCCTAACTAGATTGCTACTATGACTTGATAAACACCTTGGTCTTGAAAAATTAGTGATTTCTTCCTTGTTGTTATTGTTTGCCGTGAGATGGAGAGCAAGAGAGAAGAAGAGAAAAGTCTTGCTAGTAACTTTGTGAAATACTTGTGCAAAAATGAAGAAATATCTACCAAGTCTTAAAGTATAAAATGTAGTCAAAGAAATTAATTGTGTAAGGACCAAAAAAAAAGGGGGGCATATGGGCGGCAATTAGGGGAAAGGAGGAAGAAAAAGTGGCTAGTTAATGTTCTTGTCTCCAAACATATGTATTTGTTTAGTTTAAGTGTGTATTGGGTGTTATCGGGTACCGAGTTAACTAAAAATAAATGTTAAAGAGGTGAAATAAAATACGACGAAGTTGTAAAAGTTGTAAAATAATATTCCTGATGAGAATTGGAAGTTAAAATAATGATCGGGTTGAAATATCGCAAACCGACGGAGTTTTAGGCTCCGACCGTAAAATGTAGCCATTGATTTAAATACACCGGGTAAACTAATAATATAATTTTTATATTATTATAATGAGTATAAAAATATGTTAGAATCATAGTCGGGAGTATTGGGTATATGTTAGTAGTAACACTGAGTGGTATCGTTAATTACAAATTAAGCATACGTATCTAGAAATAATGCATATCCGTGTAGGTTCTCAAGTGATGATGATAATGTGTAGACTATTCCAGTCTATATGAAGCGTCATTAATGAATTATGCATGAATTCGCAGCTAAACCTAACTGGTTACGCGAATTTGAATACTCGTAAACTAAATTTACGATGACATGAGTAATGCACGTGAATAGTGGTTTTCTTCCGGGAATGAATAGTGTCAAGTGAATAGTAAAATTTCTGAATGTTTCTCGAAATGTCAAATTGACCTCAAAAATGATGAATAGTAATCGGTGAATAGTAACTTGTGAATAGTAAATTGTCGAGGTTTGGAAAAATGACCGGAAATTACGAGTTGTGACATATATATATATATATATTAACAATTTACGTGAGATATATATATAGTTGAAATGATAGGTATATATAGTACTCTCTCCGTCTCAAATTTATTGTCAACTATTGACTTTTTTAGTCTTTCTTCTTTAACTTTAACTTTAAATATTTTTGTGGTGTTATATAATATTTGATGTAAAATATATAAATGGATTTGGTTTTAAGTGTACTTTTCAATGGCATAATTTTTCATTAAATATTATATAATAAAAAATATATATTTGTGGTCAAAGTTAAACCAGTTTGACTTTGAAATTTCAAACTGGACAATAATTTGGGACGGGGGGGGGGGGGGGTATGTATTAGATGTGATTGATAAACTTTTTAATGAAGGTTATGATACAACTTATTAAAACCAAGTCAAACTTTTATTGGTGAGAGAGTAAAAAGTTTTGAAATTTAAAATGGTACTTTTAGGCTATGTTTGACAGAAGTAACTGTGAGCAGTAGCTGTGAGCAGATGCCACTGCTCACTGCTCACCGCTTCTTAAATAAGCATTGAAAAAATGAGCATTCCTAAAAAATAAGAAAGCTCACCGCTCTTATGCCAAACGACTAAAAATCAAAAAGCTCATTGCACACCACTTATCGCCCCAAAAGGCTCCAAAAAGCTCTGCGCCAGACATAGCCTTAGTATAACACATTACTTATTTTTAGAGTAAACTGCAAAAATGTCCCTGTGGTTTGCCAAAATTGCAAAAAGTGTACTCATACGAGAATTTTTGCAAAAATTGTTCCTCAGCAAGTTTCGATTTGCAAGAATGATACATGTGTGGTTACTGCTCATGAAAATTTGTTTTTTTGGCTAACGCTTGTTAGCAAATCCCGTCAATTAGTCCTCACGTGCCTTGCACGTGAGGGTAATTTTGTCATTTCACATTTCCCGCCTTTAACACACTCCAGCTACCTCACTTGCACTAAAATCGACGAGGACATTTTTGCAATAAGTAAAACCCTAAACTTCACATCTGGTAGAAAGCTTAGTGATGCTAGTAAGAAATATTAGTGCTTCTAGAAGAAATTTTAGTGCTGCTAGAAGAAATATTAGCGCAACTAGTACATAACTGCGATCAACAATACATAAACATGGTCATAAACATACACATGTGACACAAACTACCACTAGACGCAATACTAAAATGTTATTCGACCAGCATAAACTAAATTGTTCCAAAACATATCATCCCAAGCCATAAGATAAACAAAATAAACAGAACAACCTTCACCATTTCCTTGTGCTGACCTTGATCATTCCCTCCTCACTTGGAATCAACCTCCTCATCTGCTTATATTGTCTTCTCATCCTTGTCAGCTGGATCCAACTTTCTTCTCTTCTTTTGTATACCAGACGTCACACTGGCATGTGAATCAACTGTAGCTGGAGTGTCCATGTCTGTCTTTTCCAAAGTATCTTCAACATCTGCTGTTGGACCTTCATCAGCAATTACTACAGCTTCATCTTTGACATCATTTTGTGAAATAGGCATATTTTGAATAACAAAATCTAACTCAGCAAACAACATATCGATATCTGGAGCTTGATCAGGTACATAGGCTGGTTGACCATCCAACCAATCAACTACAATTTCTTTATGGTCGAAATCATCATCTTTGCTTGTCTCCATCAAATCAATCTCCACCTCTTTAATAGGTCCATAGCATGGTCTCTCATCTAGAAAATCCTCTTCAATTTCTATGAGGAAGAACTCTTTCCCCTCATCCTCTTTGACTATCTCCAACAAATCAATCATTGCCTCTTGAATTAACGAGTCAATTTCTACCTTTTCAATAGGTCCATAACACGGTTGATCATCCAGAAAATGCTTTTCAATTTCATCCAGAAAATGCTTTTCAATTTGTACGTGGTATAACTCACCATCCACTTCCACCTCACCTTCTAAAACAAGTTCAAATTCAGGTTCACCCATACCCTTTCCAACATCCTCTTGACAAACTTTCTCTTTTTCATTGTCAACAGTTTGATTCACATCTGCCACACCATCTTTTTTACTCACCTCAGTCTCTTTGTTTCGCTTCTCTTTGATTTCATCATAGTTTAATAAGAAATCCAATTCGAACATGAAGTTTCTGAACTCGTACTCACCACTCAACCTTCTTGCCCTTATTTTGTTCTTCCCTTCATCAGACCATGGTGTTGGAATAAGAAGCTCATCATCATCATCCAGTTCTACGAAAAAACAATTCTCATCATCCCTGCTTCCAGCCTTACTAGATGAAGCATGAGTTAAAGTATCACCTTGTTTTCCCTCCTTTCCTATTTCAGTAGCACCATGCAACTCTAGCAAACAGAACTCACCAGCTTTCTCAGATTCCTTAACAACATCAGCATCCTCTATATCTTCAATCACAACACCCTTACCACGACTATTCGTCATGCACAAAAGATATTCCTCGACTGATGAAATACCTTCTTTAATATAAACCTATATTTCCTTACAACGAGGCACGTATTTAAATATTTGCACGACATCTTCCACACTCATCAATGGGACAAACCCATCATCCAAAGAATTCTCAGGGATCCTAAAATGTGAGAAAAAGTCCTATCCCCTAATCCTAGTGTGTCTAACATTCCAACATACTCTTCAATGTGGAAATGGTTAACATCAATCAGGTCAACATACGCTATATCTCCAAACAAATATCTTCGATTTGGTGGATTTGTGAAGAGCCCTTTGTAGTGAATTTTCAGAGTGAACAGTGTACAATTCAACTCTGGTTAGCAAAACAAATAACATCTTAAAAGTATGAAAATCATGACATATCATGCAATGTAAAAATACTTGTTCGAATAAGAAAAACAAATGACAACTTACCTTAAATAGCATGAAGCTCGTGTTCTGGAAACAAAGGAGTTCGAATCTGCCAAACTAGAGATACCACTACCATGGTATTATTTTGTTGGTGAGTGTTGAATGAAGATAGAATGTGTTTATGTGTATGATTTGGTCGTGTTAAATAGTTCTACATGAATAAGTTGATTTGCAAAAAATGTCCTCGTCGATTATTGTGGCTGGGGTGGGATTACTTTTGTCATGCAGGCGGGAACAGTGAAATGACGAAATTACCCTCACGTGCAATGCACGTGAGGACTAACTGACAGGATTTGCTAACGAGCGTTAGCCAAAAAACCAAATTTGCATGAAAAGTAACCACACAGGTACCATTCTTGAAAATCAAACTTGGTGAGGAACATTTTTTGCAAAAATTCTCGTATGGGTACACTTTTTGCAATTTTAGCAAACCACATGGACATTTTTTTGCAATTTACTCTTATTTTTAAGCAATGTTTTGAAAAGTGGTTGAACCGCTTTTGATTGAAAAAATGGGCCAAAATGAACCGATTTTTCGAAACTTCAAATCCGAGTTTCAGGTGACTCAAGTCAACATGGTTCACCAAAGTTGACCATATTTGATATGTTTCTTTTAATTTTATGTTACAAAATATATGTGATAAGTTTGGATTGATTTTGGTGATGGATAATGTTGTCTTTAGTTTTAAAACTTGTATTATCATGTATTTGGTATTGTATAATATATGTTTTATAAACCTATTATGAGATTGTTTTTATTTAATTTTTTTATTTTATTTTATTTTTTTTTTATTTTTTTTTTATGTTTGATATAAAATATTAAATGTTTTATAAGTGTTTGGTGGCCTAAATATTGCAATCTACATAAATGGAGACAAGCTTGACCTAGCGGTTGAACGGTGACCCAATGACCCGGTGACTAAACAAGGCCGATTCAAGAGTCGGTGTTTAAAACATTGATTTAAGTTTCTTAAGTTTTAATAAAAATTATTTTCTATTTACATATAGTATATATTTGTAAGGGCTTGTATGTAAATACACATAGTGTAAATACGTAATTATGTAATTATGAATGTATCGAGTTTTTCGAGTCGAGCTCGAGCCGAATTCGAACCTTATTTTTTTAGTATTAGTTGGTTTTAAAATACATCATTGCAAATAATTCGAGCTTTTCGAGCCAAGCTTGAGCCTAATTCAAACTTTCTCGAGCCGAGCTCGAGCTTCCCACATGAAGGCTCTTCATCGAGCTATCGAACCGACCTCGAGCAAAACATAATATTGTCGAGTCTAGTTGAGCTATGCCAAAGTTTGATCCGATTCAATTCATTACACCCCTAGTTGAAGCTTTAAAATACAGATCACCTTTTCTATGTCTAGTGAAAGGATACTTTATTACTCCGAAGTAAAAAGAAAGAAATTTAGTTCTGGTGGGATTAATCGGCTGTTCAAAGTGAAAAAAAAAACTTACACGGCCCAAACCCTACAAGGGTTTGGTTTATTCATGTTTTGGGTTAATCAAGCAAATTAGTACGATTTTGATTATAGGTCCGAGTTAACTCGAACAAATCATCTATTATTATAGAAGAAATAAGAAAAGAAAACAAAAGAAAAGAAAAGAAAAGAAAAAAAAAAAGAAACGAAAAGACATTGGCAATTGTTACTGTAAAACAAGGAAATTTATTAAAAGAGATTGAACACATTAGGCTAACCTGAACCTCATATAAGAGGTAAACTTTCAGCTGAAACTCGACCCTAATAAAAGTTCGGTTTAATCAAGTTAACACGAATAATATTTGTAAATTGTAACTTGTATTAACCCGAACTGAACAAGCTTATACGGGTTTGAGTCGGGTCGAATTAGTCAGATACACGTATTTTTGAGTTTGCCACCCCTATCTCCTACCATAATAGGAATTACCAGTGTGAGTATTTCGTATTCGAAGAGACACACTGTTATTATACTATAGGACCACCAGTATTCTTTGAACATCTTATGTTAGTACAACTACAAGTTATATTATAAGCTCAAGCTCGATTTTAGAAGTTACTTCAAGTACCTTCTTTTCAAAAGCTTATGATTTTGACAATCTTTCATAAGCTATGCAATTCAAAAAAACTCGTAAAAGTTGATGATGTATGTATGTAAGTTCACAGTCTCGTAAAATTCGATTAGTAGTTTTCATGTAAGAGAGACTTGCAATAACTAAACCACAAAAAGTAACTAAATCAAATAGAAAATAGATGATATTAAGTTCAACGACGATTGTTTTTGAAAACCATGCCCAAAATAATCCAACACTGTTTCTAGCAAAACCCACACACTTGACTTCTTAAATGATTAACAAAATACCAAAGCAACTTCACCAAGGGCCGAACCTATGGAGCTTTGAGTGAATTTGCAACATCAATGACAAATCGGTATCTAACATCAGATTTCAAGATACGCTCCATAGCAGTGTTCACATAATCAATAGGAATAAGCTCGATATCTGCAGTTATGCCATGCTTTGCTGCAAAATCAAGCATTTCTTGAGTCTCTTTCAGCCCGCCAATCGCACTACCAGCAACAATCTTCCTCCCTGGAAATAAAATCCCATTTAGGTTGAGTATGAGCATCATCAAAAACATAAGACAATGTTCAAAAAAGATGACTAAATGCTTACCCATAATTAAAGAAAAGGCAGCTATTTCAAGTGGCTTCTCTGGCGCACCAACAAGAACAAGCTTCCCATGTGGTTTAAGGATACTGAGCAAAGGTGCAATAGGGTGAGTGGCAGAGACTGTGTCAATTATTCCATCCAATGAATTCGCTGCAGACTGATTGCAAAAACAGACCAAAAAATTAATCCACGGATCACAATTGAACAAAATACCAACAAATATCTAGCTACTATACCTGCATCTCCTTTGCGTCTTTGCTCACGATGAAATGGTCAGCTTTGAGTCCTTCAAGTGCTTCTTGCTTCTTAGCAGCGGTGGTACTGAAAACAGTAACTTCAGCACCAAAAGCCTTAGCCAGCTTGACAGCAACATGACCTAGCCCACCAAGACCAACTACACCCACTTTCACACCAGGCTTGTCTAGCCCAAAGTGTCTGAGGGGGCTGTAAGTTGTGATCCCAGCACATAGCAAGGGCGCACCGGAATCAAGAGGTAAGTTTTCTGGCCAACGCAGCACAAAATGCTCTTCTGCAACCATATGATCTGAGTACCCACCATAAGTGCGTGTGCCATCATAGTAGGGGAACCCGTATGTGAGAATTTGTTTTGGACAGTAGTTTTCAAGATCATCAGCGCAGCTTTGACATGAGCCACATGATCCCACCAAACATCCAACTCCCACTTTGTCCCCAACTTTGAATTTCTCGACTTTGCTGCCTACTTCAGTCACGAGACCCACAATCTCATGCCTGCATTAATCATCATTGTTATACATTTAGAATAACACCTACACTATTACGAATAACATGTCCCTATAGATCCAAAGGTTATTACAAGATTTACTTCATCTAGCCTTGTAAAATAAATAAATAAATACCCACGTGATCAAAATTCTGTCATTTAAAAAAAAAAAAAAAAAAAAAAAAAAAAAAGAGAGAGAGAGAGAGACAACCATTAGTTGTTTGAAATAATCGTAACATGTCAAAATAATTAAAAATCTGGATGTGCCAGGCAATGTTGCTTGATAGTTTTAGGCAAACAGCCAAACAATATTTTTTCAAATATGGCAATATGCATTTTGAAAGCGCAAAACAGAGTTCTCAGAAGATGAATGACTCCATAGTCAGGTAGATGATGTTAAAAAGGACGACATCTCACACAAAATAAACCTTTACACAAATAAAGTAAGAAACAAGTCAAGGTAAGGCCCCGTAAAACAGCATCAGATTCAGGTTGTTTGGTTTGGAACATTAGTCAAATTAGGCGTTCAGGGGAAAAATGGTGTTGACCGCCCATTTAACTAAACAAAAAATTCCGTGTGAAAGAATTGACCAATTTGACAAAAAAAATTGCATGTATCAAAGAGAGCATAAGTCATATATTCGGTCTTATAGAGAGACTGATCAAATGACATAAATAATTTATTACAGTATAATTTGTAATAAATAATTGTGTCACAACATGAGTTAGGATCAAATAGAAAGAATAATTAAAATAGAAATGATAAGAAGTAACCACAACCACACATTTCAGATGCACCTACAAAAGTGGATGCATCTTCAATGTGTGGCTGCAATTACTTCTTACTCTTCCTATTTTTATTATTATTCCTACTTGATCCCTTCCCGTCACAACATAACTTACAAACAAGGAGTATATAATTATAATTAAACAACTCTATTATTTATATCTCGTAAATAATTATAAGAACTGTAATTATTTCACCATAAATAAATGTTGTAAATTCTGTTGTATTTTAACCACTAATTAACGATGGATCTTCTTCAAAACACTAAAATGTAGTAAATCACTTTCAGAAACAATATTAGATACCCGATGCGGCGATGCCCACAAGGTAATTACCAATCGTCTAGAATTAATGTTCTCCTTATACAATGACAAACATAAAAGTCAAAATGAATTTTTTTAAAGAAAACAACTACATGTTATCTCTGAAATTAAATTTTCACTTCCAAATTGTGTAGGGTTTAAATAAAAATATATATTCACTTAAGAAAATCATTTTTTTTTATATACAAAATAACTAGTACTAAACGAAATTAAAAATAAAATAAATAAATAAATAAATAAATAAATAAATAAATGTCGATTAAAACATACCCAGGAACAACGGGATAAGTAGTCATGCCCCATTCATTCTTAGCAAAGTGAAGATCAGAATGACAGATCCCGCAATACAATACTTTAAACCTCACATCTTTATCACCCGTAGCCCTGTAAAACACCATCAACAAAAAGTCGTACGATAAATATTAGACATAGTTCATACACGTACATAATTTACGGAGTAAAAAAAAACAATAGATCTAATCACATAGAACAATATTTCATATTTACAAATACTAAGAAAAACAGTCTAGAACCAAAAACCCCATTTCAATTCGTCGCCTAACGACATGTGTGTACTCGAAAAGTGCATGAGGTGATATACATGTGTGTAAATGATTTTATAAGAGAAGAACACTTTTAATGCTGTGTATACTATACCTTCGAGAGAAGGTGAGTGGAGAAAATGTTCCAGAAGTGTCACGAGCAGCATAACCATAGGCTTTGATTGGATGCTCAGCTTCTGGTGATAACGCCATTGTTGTTGAAGCTTTGGGTTAGAAAAAAGTTGTTGGTTGATGAGGAGTATTATGGTGTGAAGGATAGGAGTTTATGGGGTGGTATAAATAGAGTGTGGTGGAAGAAATTTATTACATGTGATGACATAGGCAGTGGCGTGTCAGAAATAATCACGAATTCACCATACATAGGCAGTGACGTTGTAGAAATAGAAATTCTTTTTAGGATTGACTACATTTTTGGTCCTTGTGCGTATTTCATTTTTGGTCCATCTTTTTAAAAAGTTTTGGTTTTAGTCAAAAACCGATAGTTTCATTCGACTTTCAGCCTATTCTGATAACGAAGTTAGTTCAGTTAGTTAAGTCTAATCGTAAAGTGACAACATCAGTCTTTCATACAAATGCTAGATTGCAACGTTAGTCCTTTATACCATATATCGTTTGCAACTTTGTCACGTTTGTCCTTTATACCATTAATGGTTTGCAACATTAGTCCTTTCTACCAATCGATCATTTGCAACGTTTGCAATGTTAGTCCTTATATATACGTCTTTATTTATGTTTTTATATACATTTTTAGACACGTTTTTAGACTTGTTTTATATGCGTTTTTATACACTTTTTAATACATGTTTTTATACACGTTTTTACACACGTTCTTACAAGCGTTTTTACATACGTTTTCACACACATTTTATACATGTTTTTATATACTTTTTTTTAGAAATTTCTTTTAGATTTTTTTTTTTCAAAAAACTTTTTTTCCGAAGTTTCTTTTTTCAATTTTTATTCCGATTTTTTTTTCTTTTTTTTTGAAATTTTTTTCTGAATAATTTTTTTCGAAAAACTTTTTTTTAGAAAAACTTTTTTTTTGAAAATCTTTTTTTGATTTTTTTTTTCAAATGTTTTTTTATAATTTTTTTCTGAATAATTTTTTCGAAATTTTTTTCAAAGTTTTTTTACACATGTTTTTTTTCGAAAAAAACATTTGAAAAAAAATTAATAAAAAATATCAAAAAAAATTGGAAAACGTGTGAAAAAATGCATGTAAAAACATTTATAAAAACATGTATAAAAATGTGTGTGAAAATGTGTGTGAAAACGCGTGTAAAAATGTGTGTAAGAGCACGTGTGAAAACGTGTATAAAACGTGTCTAAAAACGTGTGTGAAAACATGTGTGAAAACGCGTGTAAAAAGGTGTCTAAAAATGTATATATAAATATAAATAAATACGTATATAAAAAGACTAACATTGCAAACGATCGTTGGTAGAAAGGACTAATGTTGCAAACGATTATTCGTATAAAAGACTAACGTGGCAAAGTTGTAAACGATCTATGGTATAAAGGACTAACGTTGCAAACAACCGTTAGTATGAAGGACTAATGTTGCCACTTTACGACTAAACTTAACTAACTGAACGAACTTCGTTTTCAAAATGGACTGAAAGTGGAACAAAACTATCGGTTTGGACTAAAACCAAAACTTTTTGAAAAAATGGACTACAAATGAAATATGCACCAAACACAAGGACCAAAAATGTAGTTAACTCTTCTTAAAAAATGAACCTTTGTGAAAGGAGATTATCAAAATGAATCGTGCACATACATTTTATAAGGGGGTGGCAACCTTGCCTCAAGTTGCCTCCTCTTTTAAACTAAACAACCAATCAAGCTTGTCCAACTCATTTTTTGCCTAATCTTGCCTAAACCTTCATTTTTAGTGGCAATCTTGCCTAAGTTTTTGCCTAGTCAAGCATTAATTACATTTATTAATAACAAAATTTAAAGTAAAAAAACATAAATAAAAAACAACTATTTTATTAATAATAATTCAATAATTATTACATAATACTTAAAAAAAAAAACATAAATAAAATTAAAAATTGCAAGGCCATCCATACTTTGCTGCGAATTCACGTTTTTAGTGGCAATCTTGCCTAAGATTTGAATGTGTGGAATGTATTTGAAATATTTGTGTATTTTAAATTGTTAATTGTGAGATTTTAAAGGGATTTTTTTTTTTTTTTTTTTTTGGAAAACAGCCCAACGTAAACCACCATTAAATGTAACGTTCGAAATATTCTTGGAAATGATATCTGCCGAATCGGTGAGATATACCGATCTTCATGCCGAATGTAGCTTGCCGAATGGATGGCATTGTGGTTTACCGATCGGTAATGGTTGCCGAACTCCAAATGCCGAAGGGTTGCCACCCCCCTAAAAATAAACTTTCGGTCAATCGTCCGTTAGATATGTTACACCTGGTTCATTCACAACTTTGTAGTTGTTCACGTGTCAAATTAGCGCGAATAATTTATTAAGCGTGTTTATTTAGATTCCCTATTACAAAACTAGCTGGCGAGCATCAAATGTTCGTGTGTATACTAGCATGCACCTCAATAGCCCATGTGCGCTGCGAATTTAAGCCAAAACCAGTAGACAAAATTTCATAAAAAAAACAAATGCTAGTGCGCACCAAAATTTTGATAAATGACTCACGCATATTAGCTCCATGCACGTTGAGAATGAGTAAACCAAATAAAAGACAAAGTGTAGCGTGCATATAAATTCACCGCGCATGGTAGTAGGAAAAATACACGGCGCGTAAAAGCCCATACGTGCACATAATGGGGAAAAAATACGTTGGCAAAAATTCATGACTCTTGAATAACTTAATAGACAAATGAGCCCCTTTACTCACTATACCATGCCCGACGAATTCAACAAAGTTGGTGAAAATTCATGAATCTTGAATATTCAATCCAAAAGAAAGAAAGAGTAGAACAAGAGTGATGATAGAGGGACTTAATTCGTATAACTAAATTTATATCTAACCAATTTATCATGTGACATGTGGAATACATATTTTCTCTTTTATGATCCTCAACACTAATTTTGGCATTTGTCATCATCTTAAAGTTAGGCATGTCTTTAGGCATGAATTTTAGTCATGTAAATCATTTTCCGTAAAGAAAACATTTGCAGGCCGCATGAGATAGCAGCGCAAATTGATGAATGCGCGCATGTACACATGTCAAGTAGTCATTGGTTTTAGTGGGTAGCACGCGCATAAAACGTGGACACACTGAAAACCGTTTTCGTAAAATGATCAAAAATAGTCGCTTTTTGTAAAAAGGGTATAGCATTGGTTCACTTTAGTAATTTGTTTTAACAAGTATCTATACTACTTATAATACATTTTGCACCTTCTCTCCTATTTAATTTTTAAGATTTCCATATTTAGATTTTAAAGTAAAATACAAGTTATCAAACACAAATAACAAGTATTTAAAGCACAATATTTTAAGGACCACATATCTCTAAAATCTCTTACAATTAATACACCCATCACATATTAATACAAGTTATAAAACACAATGCATAAGAATTTAAAGCACAAGTATTTGTACATGTACACCAATTCTGTCGACCTCCTTTAAGGACCACATATCTCTTAATTCGATGCTAAAAAATGAAACAAAGATCTTAGCTTTTGCACGACACATAACAAAATTCATATTAGACAAAATCACAAAATTTTGATTTCAATGTTTGTATCATCGAATAAAAAATCAAATACAGTTACAAAATAAAAATAATAAAATGCATGAGAGATATAAGAAATTTTTGGTTTGCTTTCTTTAGGTGTTCGAATATCAAAAAAAAAAAAAAAAAAAAAAAAAAAAAAAAAAAAAAAAAAAAAACAAACGCCACGTCTATTTTTTTATTTTTTTTTGGGATAAGAGAAAAACTTAGTGTGACTGCGTGTGTAGTTGTATAAGTGTGTTTAGGGTTACACATACTTAGGGATAGATTATGTATATAGTTGCTATTAATTAGGGTAAATAAATAGTGGACTTGGGTTGGTAAAAGAAATATTGGCCTTCTTGATATAATCCGAAAATTTGGAGTACAAACGTGTTTTGGGCTTTATTATTGAGTTCCGAAGATTTTAGAGTAAATTTTGTGATAATCCAGATTTTTTAGAATTGTAAATTAAAGTTTTTAGGCCTAAAATTAGTATGTATTATTATTAGAATAATATATTGATATTCAAATGTTAGTCAATAGGATAAGCAATGTTGCAAAAAACGGCCTACACGGCCTTGTAATAGTCGATTCCAAGCTACAAGGCCCTGAAACTTGGAGACATTTACAAGGAAGTCGGCTGATTAATCGGCGATTACAAGGTTTTGGGCCGATTAATCGGCTAAAAAACGCAAGTCGACCCTCGACCGCCTCAAGACCGATTCATGATTTTTGCAACATTGAGGATAAGAATGGTAGTATTAAATAGTTTAATGTTTAAAAATATAACAAATTAGAATAATATATTGATATTCAAACTAAGATTGTGTGGTTGCTAACTTGGTGTATATTACAAATATGCTGCATTAAAACAAAATAACATTTGTTTGTCGGAAAATTTAGTCATAGGGTACCCGTCACCGCATCGCGCGGGTACCCTGCTAGTTAAATATGAATGCACACTTGCACAATTGATTGGTGGAATTAATGTATGTTCTTTATAAAGAAACTTTTGACTTTGTAAATGTTCAAATCATAGTTGTTAAAATATCGATTATGATCTTAAGATTTTATGATTTTACGATTTTACAAATCAAAAATAATCCGGATCTTAAGTAGGATTTTAACAAGTTTAAGATCTTATAGGATTCCGATCGTAACCATAGGATCTTAAGATCTACTCTGATCCGATCTTACTTTTTTCGAACCGCAAACTAAAAAACTACAAATTTATAGTTTATGTTTTTATATAATTTAAAAAACAACATGTAATCCTTCTCAAATATTTCATATTCATAATTTATAACAACACTTCCATAAATCATTCATATAATTTTGTGATTATGATTTATAATAATTTGTAGATTTGAATAATATCACAAAGATAATTAAAAAATAACATTATAGCATGATCTTAGGATCACGATCTTGCAAAGATGAAAACGATCATAGGGAGGATCCCGATCTTAAAAATCTTGGTTCAAATTATACAATGTGTACTATTTTCTTTCTCTAAAATATCTTCCTGTAAAAAATTTATCGTTTAAAGAAAGTAGCAGGGTACCCGCGCGTTGCAGCGGCGGGTACCATGCAATAATAGTATTCAGCGAAAATTTCTTTTAGTTCTATATTTTATGATACAATAGACAAACGGATGACGACAATTTTAGTTTAAATATTGGTCATCAAAATCATTCACCATGGATGCACAATCCTGAAACTCAAAAACACATCCTCATAATCCAGAAAATCACAAACACACCCTTATGGTATCAAAAGAACCTTACAGGGCTCTTATCTTTATTATCACACCCGTCTCCCTGAACCACCACTTGCAGCATTGCTAGAACCACATTTCTCTTATTGTCAGTGTTGCCAAAATACATTTCAGCTTCATGAGGAAATATGTGTGTTTAAGGAAGAGACGCTTCATGTGAACAAGCATTCACAAGTATCTTGTGGAGCTCATGAAGTAACGAGTCAAAAAAAAAAAAAAAAAACAATGAAACCTTTCGTCCTAACTTTTGACATGGTTGTATTAGGTTGTTTTTAAATAATTATATATTTGGATGGCAGTTGTTGTAAAAGTGGTTTATCTTTTGTATCCTATTAGTAATGCAACTTCGTTTGGTTAAATTTGATATTTTCCGTATTCTTTCCATATCAGATTGTTTGCATACTTGTTGGTTGTATCAACATTTTATCTCATAAAAACAACAAAAACAGTAACACACATTCATCAAAATCCAACAACCATCTGGTAATCATGGATTGAACCTACATGCGGTCTTCTTGGTTATTTTGAATGAAGTTTCATTGCTTCTTTTTTCTTGACTTGCTCCTGCATTTTCTTCTTCTTCTTCGCTACCCAAGATAAGTTGAGGAGATCTACAAATGTCTATTTCAATACATTCTTCTTCTTCACCACCCCCTTGTAGTTATGTTTCCACTTCTAACGCCTAAACCTATAACACCACCACTTATAACTACTACACCACTACCTCCACCAGCTGCAACAACCCCTCTGCCTTTATAAGCATGCCTTCGACAGGAATACCACATACTTTCTCCTCTAGGTAGCCTTGCTTCAAAAGTTAAACCAGCCATATTTTGAACTTCCATATAACAGCCAATGCATCTCATTTTAGTTGATTCGCTGCTGTCATCCAACACCCCTACGTCTGTACAACATCAACCATATTGTTTCTCTTCATTTTTTTACTTGAAGGGTGTGCCATATCTATAATGGAAAACAAGTTGGAAGGAGTATTTGCTTCACTATTCTAGTTGGTAGGAGACTTTACTTCAAGAGTAACACACTCTTTCTAACCTAGTTTGAATTTACTTTTGTGTAGTCAAATATAGGGTCAGGCTACTATGAAATTATATTGTTTGACTTTCATTGTGTGAGGAAAAGGATTATTGACTTCGCACATGTACACACAAACCTACGCATCTCAGCTACTTATTTACTTCTCACAATTTCACACAAACCTACCCATCTCATATCATCAACCTTATTCATCAAACTCATATAAACTCTCAGCTCACCATGGATACACAATCCAGAAAGTTAGCAACAAATAGTCACAACCATGCGGTCCAATACCCATTGAAAGTAGGAGGCTCTCAAGTATGGTTATGTCTCCGCTGACCCGAAAAAACCACTTCGACCAATGCCATAACCACAATCCTCTAAATCTCAATGTTGCAAAAATACATTTCAGGGTTGTGAGGAACTACGCGTGTGTAAGGAAGAGGTATGCTTCATGTAGACATCGATTAACAACTTTATCATGGAACTCATCGAGGAAAGAGTAAAAAAAACCATGAAAGTTGTCCTATCTATGATATGGTTGTATTAATTTCAATTTTAACTATGTTTATGTAATATGTTTTAAGTACCTCTATGATATGGTTGTATTAAGATAAATATTCATTTTAGATGTGATTTATTCTTTGATTGTTTTTATTGTAGGAAATATAAACACAATTATTAATTTAACACATTAACCTATAATGCTTCTAAAATTTAATACTGACTCTTCGGTTTCCCCATTATTTGTCTATATATTTGTTCTATAAACATGTTGTTGCATACACGATCAATCTTCTTTAAGAAATATCAATCATATATATATATATATATATATATATATATATATATATATATATATATATATATATATATATATATATATATATATATATATATATATATATATATATATATATCTTAGTATGTTGTCTGTAAACAAAAGAGCAAGATGATGCGGTTCTCGAAAACAATCAAGCATATCAACTCACGTATGTTAGACAGTTTCATTTATATTTTATGTTTTTCTATGTTTCTATATCCATGAACTATAATTTATTCAACATTACAGGAAACAACATAAGTGATGTGTGGTTTTGCAACCTTGCAAAAGGTTTTACCTCTCAAGGGATCTTGAGAAGCTTGCAATCCCACCAGGCAGTGTACTTGATCGATGTAGTATAGTGTAGTGGCAAGTACCGGGGGATTGATCGTTCAACTCAAAGAATAGTGTTCGCAAGGGTTAAAACTTAATTAAACTAGGTCTAGAGATGAGTGATGATTCTTTTTTGTATTTTTATATTTTATGGAAAACAAGTAAAAATCTCGGGTTTTGGAAGAATGGGCGGAATTAGTTGCTAGTCAACTAACCCAAATAACTACGAATGCAATAGAAATAAAATAAAATGACACGAAAGTAAATATGGAGAAAAACAATAATAAGAGAAATGTGTTTACTTAGATTTCACTACTCCCTAGCTAACTTAATAGTTGATTAGTTTGTTACAATTGCATGGATGATGGGTTATATTCCTTAATACCATTCGTAGGGCCGTGTACGATCTTCCCTAACTCTATAAGCTCCTACCTCTTCCTATGTCGAGCCGACAATTAGCTCCTAACATGGCCTCCTTAGTAGTTACTTATGCATTAAATACAACCAAATAATCGTAGTACACATCTGATTCATGTTTCTTAAGACGTTCAAGCATGTTACCAATTGGAAGTCTGCCAGTTTTCTTAAGCCTAACATCGATATTATTCATCCATAACAATTATAAAGAAACAACCAACCAATAATCTATAACTAGGTTTCATTACATCTAAGCAAACACAAAGAAAACCTATTCTAGCATGTTAAAGTGAAGACAAGCATAAGATAGAATCAAACAACACATAGACATATTGAATGATTATTGGAAAACTTATCTTCAATCAAACATGGATGAAACAAGGGTTTGGAACCCTTAAAAGTAAGGTAAAATTCGTGCTAGGGTTTCTCCAAAACTATCTCAAAGTTCTCCTCCTCTTAACAAATGAAAAATAGAAAACTATATATAGATTTTTGAGTCTGACGGTGTCACGTTATAGGTCTGATGCCGTCAACTCGCCGCCATAAAACTCCACGGATTGCCTAGATCCAAATATGATGCCGTCCCATATAATTCACTTCTTGGTCATCTCTTGCAATTTGAACATGACGGCCTTGGTGACGCCGTCACGTGTTAAATCTCAAACATTCTGGCGCGTCATGTGTATTTAATTATCCACCTCTTTGTCCATGAGTGACGGCGTCACATACAATTCTTGATGCCTTCAGGTACCAATTTCAGCATGATTCGGAGACTTTGTCATTTTCTTCACTTTTTCGCTCCAAAAACGTCCAAAATGCTTCCTTTTCCAGATTTCTTCTCTAAAGTACCTAAAATGACAAAAGGAACGATTTAGGGTAATATTTGATCAAATAATCTTGAATTTGGGCTTAAACGACCCCCTAAAAGCGGTACACTTTTCGTCTCATCAATAAGGAAGATGAACATGTCGTATTTAACTAAGAACAACAACCCAAAGTTGAAGTTGTCGAGCATGCAAAACCCCCCTATGCCCTTCTGATGAATTGTTCTATTATGAACTAGAAGCTTTGGAGCAAATTTTTTTGAAGGAGGAAGGTGAAAGAGAAGAGAGGTTAAAAAGACATGCTAAAGTGGCTAAGGAGCATTGGAAAGAGGTGGAAGCACTTAGAAAATTATTAAAACAAAAACCTGATGATACTTAAATTGACAGAAACATTTTGTTACAATAATTTGCATTTGGCATACCTTTCCGATTAATTGCCTTACGAATTGAAGTAAATTTAGTTGATAAATTTGATTTTGATGTTCCCAATTTCGGTTACACTTGCATGTTTTCAAATGCATTTATAGTTTAGGTGTTGTCTGGATTTGACCAGTTTGACTTTTACAAGTCAACATACACCAAAAAAAATGAATGATTGAGTAACCAAACTGTTTCAACATATTTTAGTATTCACTTTTATGTTTAATACATTAAAGTTGTTTTAATTTGTGGCATGCAACTGTTAAACACAATCTACTTCTGTTTGGAACTGCATTTTGCATATGCAATATTACTTTGACTTATAAAAGCCAACATAGAGTTTAGTTACAACTTAATCAGAAAATGAATTCGATACATAGCCATACCCCCGCCCCCAAGTTACCAAAATAACTTTGCATTTTCCTCTCATTCTTTCCTAAATTTGTTCTCCCACTCTTGTTTAGCCCTTGCTTCTTCTTCTAGTGTTTGTATCAATGCTTTTTGGCCTAATCTCATTTGATGCTCTTGTTTCCCAATAAGATATCCACCATCCCGCCAATCTTGTTCAACTCATTCTTCTTCTACTAACAATTTCATTATTTCTTCTTCGTTTAACATTCCCCTACCAGCTACACCACTCCCATTCCTATAAAGTGTACCCTTGTGGAAAACCTTAACTAAGTTTTTCTTGGTAATGTTAAGATAATGGAGTGATTGTTTAGGAGAAAACACTGAAATGTTATGAAGAATCACAACAGCTCCTATACTAATATCCTTTCTAAAACCACCCCCGTTAATGATTTTGTGATGTATTGCACCAGATATTGAACCTGAGAGATCTTTTAGAGTTACTATAAGACCGCCAAGGGCATTTGGAGTACACGACTTGATTATTGCAACAACTTGGTCAACTTTCCCATTATTGATAAAGCTCTTGATATCACCTAAACATCCAATCACACCCCCATTAGCATTCACAAACTCAATCGCGCTAAGCCATGGTCCATGTGTAAAATCCTCATCCTCACCCACATCCTCAACAACTTTCCTAATATACTCTTGTGACGAAATTACACACTCCTGCCCACCTTCGCTAATATCTACTTGTATATGACGCTTCGCCAATTGAACAACACCAGCAGGATCGGGTATTATCCTAACAAACTTTTCAGGGTTGTGTGATGAATCTAGGTTTTCGAAGGTTGGGGTTCTGTGACGGCTTTGGTGATGGTTGTTGCATGGACGTAGGGGGTTGTTGCAGGTATCGAATTTGTCCATTTCATTTGAAGAACTAAAATTGAATGTTTGTGAATTTGTGTTTCAGAACTTGTCTTTGTGAATTTGGGGTTATAATTTATAAATACTGAAATAGTGTTTGAAAACTTTGGTTGTGCTTGGCGGGAAAGAAGGCAAAGGGGTGGAGTGTTATTATTGAAGAAAATGAGGGTAAAATAGTCATTTCACATGGCCACTAACGTGAAAAACTAACGGGCAATAGCCAAATTCATGAATTTGCAACTACAGTAACCCTTCAAGGGCAAAGCGCGCATAAAACGCATATATTAGGGACATTTCTTGCAATTTTTTTAAAAATGAGGACATTTCTTGCAAAAATGGCAAAGTTTAGGGACATTTTTTGCAGTTTACTCTTTTTTTATTGATTCTATTAATTGCAACTCTTTAAGGCTAAGCACAGCAGTGACCATGGACGACCTTCATTTTTCCAGTCACATCAGCTTTCTCCCTTCGCCGACCTATAGACGACTTTTTGCCACAGTAGTGGCGACCTTCATTTTTTTTAGGATCTACTCCTTGATAGATCTTTGAGCCAATGGATCGATAGATTGCCAATGTAATCAAAAGCAATACTATATGGAAAATCTTTGTATACTTGTATCTATGCGGAATTTAAACATAAGTAATATGAACAATATACTAATAATGCTCTGATCCTCTATGGATCTTTTATTAATCACTAAAGATTGAAAAACAAGTCTTGTCTAAAACATGCATCCAGGTGTTCCTTTTATACTACAAGGAACCCTAACCTCTCTTACAAGAAAACGTGTAATTCAAGACTATAAAATATATTACACATCTTTTCCTAAAATAAACTAAATATATCCTATGGATTAACTAAATTAGTACAATATCTCTATCAGCAGTAACCAGATCATCAGTAGAAACTATTAACGCTTCAGCAGGAACCTGTCAGCAGTATCCGTCAGCAGAAACTATCTTCTAACTTCATTAATTCCTAACAATCCTCCCCTAAACTTGAATTTGACTTGGTTAAATTCAAGTTTTTTGATAGATCTTTAACTTGCAGAAGAAGAGGATTGAATTTTGAACATCAGCAGCAAAGAATAAAATCAGCAGCAAAAACTTTAAGTATCCATTCTTTGCAGCAATAAATGACAAATTGTACATCAAAGCATAAGTTTCATACTATTCTCATCACTTCCAGGTGTGTTAACTCCTGTGAGAGGTGAATCATTGAAAATAATGGATTTGATGTCTTTTTACCAATAGCCATCACTACTGGAGTAGCCACATGTTTAAGTTCAAAAATTATGGTACACTATTAACCATATGATTTTTAGCAAACCATCAGCTATAAATGGATTTGACTTGTCTTTACCTGTAGTCATTTGCTCAGGACTAGTCAATTCTTTGGTTGATTAAATCACCTTGGTAAATTGATTACCAAACATGGTCTTCCACTGCCTTTACCACATGTGGGCTAGCCATTTCTTTGGAATCCAAAAGGAAAAATCCATGGTGAATTGATGACCATTCAACTCTCAGCTGTGAAGCATGGGTGAGTTGAGTACCCAATAGTTTTTAGCAAACTATTACAGCTATCAACAGATTTGATGTGTCTTTACCAAAGTTGTACCCTTTGGACTAGCCAACTCTTTGATGGAACAGTCAAAATCATGGTGAGTCGATAACCATATAAGGTGTGGTGATTAACCAACACCAAAACCTTCATACAACAAAGAATGGCACTATATAAATCTGTTATTTTTTTTTACTAATAATAATAAACAAATATACAATAACAAAAGAACAGATCACTTTAGTGAAGTTTCAAGATGAACATCATACATGGCTGCCAATTCTTGTTTGACAAGAAGACTTCTTCTAATGGCTCTAACAAGCTGTTCAGCATTATGCATATCATTCCCCACCATATCATGAGGAACAGTCAACTTCACCTCAAGCATCTGCTTCAAAACCTCTATAGTAATAGGATATGTCACATCTTCAGAACGAAGTCCATGGAATGCACATCCACTTTGCACCAACCGGATGGTGTCGGATCGCAAGGGGAATACATTGGCTCCTTGAGTGAGCTCAATAGTGTTTTGATAGCCTTGGTGGCTAGGACAGGAATACTCTCCTAGGGTTCGGGGCCTAAGAGGTTGGTTTGCTAGTGGTAGGTTTTGTGGGTGGTTTTGTTGTGGTGGGTTGATGGTTTCAAAGATGTTACCACCTTCCATGATGTCGGATGGTAAAAGTCGCAAACAAAGACACGAAGAAAAAAGATAGACTAAAGAAAATCTAAAAATAAAAATAAAATCTTACTAGAAAGGAATCTAGCAAGTAGACCTAATAAAAAGAAATCCTAACCTAGACAATAACTATTCCCCGGGCTGCGGCACCAAAAACTTGATACGTGAGAATCGCACCAGGCTTTACCTCTCGAGAGATCTCGAGAAGCTTACAACCCCCACCAGGCAGTGTACCTGATCGTTGTAGTATAGTATAGTGACAAGTACCGGGGGATTGATCGTTTAACTCTGGAATAGTGTCGCTAGGATTAGAAAGCCTAAAAACTAGGTCTAGAGGTGAGGGATGATTCTTTTTGTATTTTTATGTTTTTATAAAGCAAGTAAAATCTTGGTTTTTGGAAGAGTGGGCGTAATTAGTTGCTAATCAACTAACCCAATAACTAAGATGCAATCAAAATAAAATAACATAAATGAAAATGAAGCTAATTAAACTAGTGGTGTGAACAATAATAGGGAAAGTTTTGATTACTTAGGTTTCATTACTCGCTAGATCTCTTTTACAGGTTGATAGTTTGTTACAATTGCATGGATGACGGGTCGTATTCCTTAATACTAGTCGTAGGGCTGTGTACAATATTCCCTAACTCTATAAGATCCTACTTCACTCTTATGTCGAGCCGTTAGAAGCTCCTAACATGGGATCATTAGAATTCTCCTATGCATTAAATACAACCAAAAATCATAGTACACCTCTGATCATGTTTCTTAAGATGTTCAAGCATGTCACCAATGGAAGTCTGCCAGTTTTCTTAAGCCTAACATCGAATACAATCATCTGTAACAACTATAAACAACCAATCAACCCATAATTAACATCTAGGTTTCACTACATCTAAGCAAACACACAAGAGATCTAGCCAAGCATGTTAAATTCAAGACAAGTGTAAGATATATTCAAACAACACATAGACATATAATGAATTGAAATAGTACTTATCTTAATTGAACATGAAAGGTTTCAAAGGCTAAAGACCCTTGAAAAATCTGTAATATTTGGACTAGGGTTTCACTCAAAAGTTATACCCTACTTGTTAGGTCACCATTTTACCAAATAATCACTAAGAAATCTAGAGAGAGAAAGTAAGTAGAGAGAGAGAGTGGAAGGAACCCTAAATAAGATATGAAAGACTAATAATAATATTAAGAGAACCAACAACCTCAAATGAGGTTATACATTACTATTTATAGGTAAGGATTAGGGCTTCACCACACTTAGACAATATTACATACTTAGCCCTTAGACTTTATCCAAACCTTTAAACTAAGCATAAAACTTAATAAAACATAAGATAAATGTAATATAAAGCAACCTAGTGTAAAACTTAATGACCGACACTTGAAATAATAAAGTCTATTCCTAAAAATCTCCCCCTAAGTGTTGGTCATCAAAGGTTGCTTGACGTCGTCATCTTCTATACTTAGACTTTGCAGTTGACGTCCTCAAAAATAGTTAGCAAAATCTTTCATCGTTCTTTGTTCTTCGTTCTTTGTTGATGTAATGGTGATCATGTTATGAAGTTATCTGTCGATCGTCACTTCTGTGTCTGTGGTGGTTGTCCGCCATTCCAACATGCTCATACATCTTAGGACTTAGACTTTTGAAAGCATGAAGTTCCTTTGCATACACTTTGATCTTTAGTCTTTAAACTTTGTAGATTCTTCTTTTTGGCGTAGAATCTTTCTTTGAACTTTGTTGTGCTAAGATCTTTGGGGAAGCTTTCATTTGCTTCAAGATGTATATATGAGCATGCTGGAATCTGCCATCATGGAAGTGATGTACCTGCAAGTAAACAGTTAGCAATAAACAACCGGTACTTACAGATAAGGAATTAGAGCTCATCAACAGCATAGTGTGAAGACTCCTTCTAATCCTTATCAAGACCGTTCCCATGTCAGATACTCCCGAAGGAGCTTACGAGACCTACTAAGTAGCTCAATGACTGGGTGAGTCGCTGGGGATCACTCCACGACTGTAGACCGCTAAAGAACCACCGCGAACACTAAGCGTAACCCTTGTGGGGTTACCAAAGTGACCTGCTGTCAGGGCTGTTTGATGTTGACCCTGGCAGGAATTTCCGTTCAATCATCGAGAAATACATATGTAATTCTCTCATAAACGTTCTCGGCAGATAAGGACTCGATAATTTACAGCTGGTGCCCATTGATGTAGAACACCAGTTGTAGAAATACTAAGTGTTCCTAAGAGATCTTTGATGAATCCCATGGCTCTAGACTCGATAAGTGCTCACTTAGGTTTCCTATTCGGAGACTAGGGAGGGGTCTCCTGCTTCAATATCAACTATCTCTAAGAGATAAGTCGATAGATTACACTGGTTCCCCGTGAGAATGAAACAAGCTCTTTTAAGAGAACTTGAGTGGTTAAGAAGGTTTAGTGCATTGCGTCACTGGGTCCATGACGACTTAATCTTCAATACCGGTGTTGTCTTTGCAACAACCAGTAGCATATGAATTGAACCCGGTGTCTGCCCTAAGGTTGAACATATGGAGGGCTATTTCTTTTCACCCTTTTCTTTACTTGTCTTTTTAATTCTTCAACTCCTTCTTTCCCTTTCATTCTTATCTCCTTTTTTCGTATCATACCTAAGGACTTCTAATTCTAACTATTGGTGATGTCCTTGGGTAGATCCCTCCGGCTCTGGCGGATCATAGGACGGTTTTTCCTATCTTAATCACCTTATAACTCCGTGATTATCCGACAATAGCCAAGTAACCTTTGAAAATCTCTCAAAGTGTTTGTGATTATCAAACATTTTGTTTAACACTTTGAGAGTTTTGTGTTTATGAAGGACTCCCCCTTCACATGTGCTCATATGTATTAAATAAATTTGCACATGCGGGAGGAGCGATCACTTTTTGAATTAATCCACTTTCAGTGAACAAGACCGATTCGAGACACGCTTACATCACTAGTTAGACTAGCTTGAAGTTATTACCCGGCCTGGTCAAGTCTACAGAAAGTTTCTCGAAATGGTACATTTCTACTAAGACAAATCCTTTTCGAGACACGCTTACGTGGCTAGTTAAAGAGTTCCATTGTCAGCTTTTAGGTGACAACTAGCTCTAGTAACTAACTTGATGTTATTACCCGTCGAGGAAAAGTCTTTTCAAATTTACTAACTTTTAAGTTTCGTCAATTCCTGGGTGAATCTGAGTCTAGCTCGCATGAGATTTGACTTTTAAGCAACATTTAACTTTCATATTTTAATCACTTTCACTTTTCTCCCCCTCAAAAATAGCATATTAGATGTTGTTTTTGATAAACTTTTGATTAAAATATGCTTTTTGAGTCTTATGGGGAGATTTCAACAAGAACTTTTGGTTTTCAAACGATGAATTTTTCAAGTGCTCCCCCTCAACAAGTGAATACTCATTGAGGTGAAATACTTGTCTTTTGAGCAGAATTATGAAAATCAGAAAATGTTTGATTAATTCTACTCAAAAGTAAGAAGCCTTCGCTCCTTATGTAAGGATTGAGGCACTGAAGCGTACCTCAGGGTCCTTTAATTACAAGCACGGGTTGTACACTGTTATGTGTGCACAAACCAAAGTAATAGATGAAGAAAATATTATGAGGAAACAATGTTAATGTTATACCAAAATGATCATGCTCGAGGAGTATTCGGACGGCGGTAAGTGAGAATGTCAGGAATCGGTTCCCTTGCTCCAATCAAGCTCTCCAATCTGCGTATCTGCTCCCTGAACCTAAGCTTTTGATCAATCCTAGCCAAGAACTTAAGTGCTTCTTTCACATCTCTTTTATTCCATCCCACTTTAATCCCGCTATTATGTTCTTTGAGCTTTTCATTCAGCTGAATTCTTACAAATCTGAGAGTCTGATCCCCGAACTTATGAACCTCTTCGTATCTCATGAAACGGTAACCATCGTTGTGCGGGTATACCACTCCAAAAGGTTTTTTTGTTGAAGATGAAAGGTCTTAAATGCGGGATGTTAGGAGGATATAATTGTGGAGCAGTAAAGTTGAGTGACTTTTGATAACTTTCGACCCCGAGTTGTGCATCTTCGACTCTTGCTTTGATAATGGTTTGGCGCATGAAGAGCAAAATAGAGTTGATGACGTCATACTGAAGGCTACCGGACAAGTTTTGAAGTTTGCCTTGAACCTTGAGTAAGTATATGTCAGCAATGTCATTGAGGTTCAAGCGATGATAGTCAGCTTCACTGAATTTATAAAGTTGATCATCACTTCGGCGGACCTCAATTTCATCAAGAAAGTTATATCTATATCTTTTCTCAGTACTTGGGACTGCCGTGATGGCAAGAATGCGATGATTAGAGAAGACTCTGTGACTGGATCGGAATGTCAGCTTGTATTTGTAGAACCATCTGCGCATCTCTGGCCAGGGAAGCGTACACAAGGCAGCTTCATGATTATATTTGGAGATGGATGTGGAGTGCAAGCCTCTCATTTGATCTTCAAGTGTTTCCAGAGGATATGAGGCGGCTCTGAATTCGGTGAGAGATGTTGCATAACGATGATTAGGATTCGTGCTCCAATGAATAAGATAGAGAAGGTCTTTGTTGAAGAAGTATTGCTTGGGGAGCTTAGGATCACTTGGAGGACCAACAAGGGGTAACGGTTGAGAAAAATCTTGATATTTGAATTCATCAACGAGGGGTTCCGTGCCATGATAGAGTCTGTCCCAAGATGGTCTCTTTTCCCAAGTAATGTTTTCAGACAGAGCTCTTGCAACCTCTTCCACGTTGTATTCGAACTCAAGTTCAGTTGTTGTGCATGTTTTGAACTCCGTGAACCCTGCTTTGCGAATCTTTACCAAGTCAGAAAGCTGAAGTCTTTGAGTCTGCATCACCTTTTTAATTCTTTTTGTGAAGCTTATAATAGAACCTTCAATCATTTCTTCAGCTTCAGTGTCATCTGGGTGAGCATCAACCATTTCATCAAACCAGTTAAAAGAAGGAGCATCTGGGTTAATCCATTCAGGAACTGGATTTAATTGAGCATCCTTGGGTGGTTCCGTAATGGTCTCGGTGATAAACGGAGGGATTTCATCCATATCTACATCAGCATCTTCGGTTGATAGTGACGGGTGTGGATCCTCGGTTGTTTGTGAAGGGTTTGGATTAGCAGAAACATTAACGGTTGTGGTTGTAGTTGGAGCTCTGGAGGTGGAACCGGACACTTTCTTCCTCTTTTCAGGTTGTGGCTGATCATCTGGGTCGGAATCTTCATGTCGACGCTTAGTAGCAATAGTCCTTTTGCAGGATTCGCTTTTCTTTGCAGCTTTCTTGATAGACTTGATAAGTGCTTTGCGTAGATCATTTTCCTCCAGATCATTCACAATAGCTTCCAATAATTTGCCTTTGAGATCACTTATGGAAGGTTTTGGAGGTAGAGTCTGAACAGTGATTGGTGTAGTTTGAAACCTGTGAGAAACGATCTCTGCAAGATTCTTGTTGACATAATGTCTCACAGCAGAAGGAAGTTCCTTCTGAACATACTTCTGAACTTCCCTTGGTAATATCTGTTTTACTTGATCCTCAACTGCTTTATCCACATTGTAGATCTTGAAAGCTTCAACATCACGCTGTTGTTCATTAACTTGCTTTTCAAGTGCGTTGTATTGGTCATGTAGTGATTTCAACAAGCTTGAGTGAACAACAGTTGTATAAGGTTTTTCCAGAGGATGACTTTGAGGTTGTGATAAAGGTTGTTGTTGTGGTTGAACTGTTGGTTGTCCTTCATCAACTCCTACAATGTCAATAGGGGTATCTTGACTAGTTTCAAGTAGCTCATCCTTTTTCTCACCATCCGAATCCTCATCATCTTCATCATTAACATCTTCTTCATCATTAACTTCTTCACTTTCCGATTTATCTTCTTCATCGCTACTCTCATCATTCTCGGATGAATCATCATATTTGCCTTTTGAAGCTTCATTTTCAATTTCAGTTTCATCCGGTTTATCGAGAGATTCTTTTGAATCAGAGCTTGATGACTCAGCTTCATCTTCAGAGTTATCATCCCCAGGTTCAGAGGATGATTCTGTTTGTGAATGAGCTTCTTCTGATGTTTGATCATCTCTTTCTGATTCTGGAGTTGGGCTTACCGGCTCTTGAGTTCCAGAACCTTCACCTTTCTTTGTAACTTTTGTGATTCTTTCCTCTTCTGATTCTTTGCTTTTTCTTAAGGTTAGTTGCAGTTGTTCATCTTCTTCGGATTCAGACATAGGTGAGGTGACTGATTCTTCTTGAGTTTCAATAGCTTTTCCCTTATCTGCCTTCTTGCTTGAAGTCTTTGTGAGTTTTTCAGTTTCTGTTTCCTGATGAGCATCTCCTTCATCATCCGTTGGTTCATCACGAATAGTTGTCACTTTCTTCTTAGGCTCTCTTGTGACCTTTTTGGTTCTGGATTTGGGAATGGTTTTGATTGTAGAAGCATCTTTTGAAGTTTGCCTTTTAGAAGTTTTCCTTTTCTTTGTCTCAGTCAAACCCACTTTATCAATTCTTTGAGCTTCATCATACAAAATATATGCCTCAGTGTCACGAACATCATCGAGCATAAGACTATCGGGAATTCTCATTCCTTGTTTTTGAGTGTTTTTCTTCTGAATCCTGGTTTTAGAATATTTATGATCCACAGAGGGGGGGTGTTTCTTGTCTTCCGATCTACGATCAATATCTGGGTTTTTCTCCATGAAGTGAGCAATGAGACACTTTGTGAATCTGTAGAATGGAATTTTTTAGGTAGATGATTTTTGAAACTGTCTTGCGTGATTAACCATGTCCACCCAAATGAGTTGACCATAGTCAATTTTGGCTTGTTTGATAACCCCCCCCCCCCCCCCCCCAGAAAATCTGCATCAATTCTAGACTAGGATGTTCATGCCCAGTTTCTTTGCCCGTTAAACTATTGGAGAGAATTGAGTAAAGTGTGAGCCATGGTTGTGGAATGTATTTCCTGTCCACGTGGGATATATTTCTGAGTTGGATTACTGATTCATCATACTGCAGTTCTCGAAGAAGTTTGATAACATCTGACAATGATGGCAAAGGAGAGAATTCTTGACATTAGGCAAACCGAGAACCGTGCGGAGAGTTTGTACATCAAACACAACAAGTTTGTGATCAAGATGAACCCCCAATGACTTTTCATCTTTACTAATTTCAATAGTCTCCCAAAACTGTGTTAAGTAGACTTCAGGTACTTCAGTGGTGATGGTGAGGAGGTTGTAAATGAAGTGTCTCTTAAGTATTTCTAGGATGATTGCACAAGTATCATGACATGTGATTGAATCGAGATCTATCCTATGGTTTGTCTTAGCGATTACTCTTTCATCTCCTTGAATCAATTCGTGTCTAGGTGTTGATTTCTTTGCCATATCGAGACCTGAAATGATTCATAAACCAACAAAAGCCATGTGGTGATTAGCTCGTTAGTGTTAGACAAAAGAATAATATCCGAAAACAATCGCCCAAGATAAAAATCAACATCACATATACAACATTTGATAAATCAAACCAAGAGTCACATACAATCCTCATAAGAATCAACACAACTCTTAGATAAACATGAAACGCGATCATCTTTCCATTAAAAAAAACACTCATAACTTGACAAATTTTGAAAAATTTCGGCAGCATTTCTTTTCATAAAAATGGAAAAACTAGAACCCATATGTGATGGTTCCATTTCGAAACTCCTGACTCGGAGTGAAATAAGTAAGAAACTTGATAACATAAGACTTCATCTAAAAAATTTGACATAACTCGATAAGTATAGACTTAACTCGAAAAGTGTTTAATAACAATTCAAACTCGATACTCATCCCAAACTCGATATGAAAAAAAAATTTCAAACTCGGAAACCATATTTGATCCAAACTCGATAAGGCTAAGAAAAAATTTCAAACTCGATAAGCTTTTAAATTTACCAAACTCGATAAGAGAAGAATAGTTCAAACTCGATAACAGAAAAACTTCAAACTTGATATCCAAAACAAACAACTTTAAACTCGATAAGCTCAAGAATTTTCAAACTCGATAAGCTACAAAAAAATTTTCAAACTCGATGAGCCACAAATGTTTCAAACTCGATAATCACTAATGATTCAAACTCGATAAACATTACCAAACTCGATAAGCATGTAACTAAACCAAACTCGATAAGCCACAAAAATAGTTCAAACTCGATAAACAGCACAATTTTCAAACTCGATAAACTCAAGATTCCAAACTCGATAAGCATGTGAATTTACCAAACTCGATACATTCAAGGTTTTCAAACTTGATAAGCATCCAATATCTTAACACTTATTCAAACTCGAAAAAAATTAACAAAGTTCAAACTCGATGAGACAGTCCTTAGGCAAACTCGATATACCAGCCAGAGTTTCAAACTTTGAAAGTCAAGATATGAGAGTGCCAAAGACATAGTTCCATTAACACGATAGCACATCATATATAACATAAGCAACATCCTAACAGTCTTATGAACAGATAAGCGCAAGTAAAGTGGATTCATAGTAAGGTCGAGCTTATGAAACCTAACAGACACCTAAAATTCGATCAATTGTGGCAACAATAATCAAGGTAAAGGTGAATATAGGTTCTTAAGGACATGTCGCAATTGGCCATAACAATCAATTACACTAAATCAGTTCATCACAAAAACCCCCAAATTCAATAGTGATGAACCCTAAAGTTTGATTAGGAACTAATTAAGCATCATATTGATCAAAGAAAATTATGGCGAGTGTTAGGAGTGCAATGTAATGATCGAAAAACACTCACAATCACTGAAAATCTTTAATCTTGAAAAATCTTGATCTTGAGAAAATATGATTAGGCGCGTTTGGTGTTTAGAAATATTGAAAAGACTGGAGTAATTTTTGATAAAAAACAAGTATATACTTTGAAACTTTGAAGATTTGACACATATGGTCCCTTAACTTGTTTTACCAATCAAGTAATAAACTAGCAACTCACATTATAGTCCCTCAAGTTAAAAGAAACTTTACGACTTATGAGACTGAAAAAATGTTACGAGAATTATGGATGCGGCACCCTCTTGAACCAACCATAAGAAGTAATTCGGAAAATTTTAACACGCAATGGTTCAAGAGGTGTCGAGAATGAGATTAAATAGTGATGAGGAAAAATTTATAAAATAAAGAAGTTAAAAAAAAGATTTCTGTCTCCCCCTCAAGATATGCATTTTATAATGATTTTTCAGAAAAACGTTGTGAACTGCATATCTTGAACAAGGAAAACTTTTTTTTTTTTTTTAGATAAAAACCAAAAATCTTTTTGTGTTTTTAATGGTTTTATATTTTTGTATTTTGTTTTTGAAAAACATATTTACAAAGATAGTTTGATGTTTGACGATCAATTGTGTTTTAAAAACTTTTCCAGATCATCTAGAGTCAAACATCGCATACCAATTTGGTGAACTAGACTCGCAAACCTTGATGGTGCTAAAGATTTGGTAAGTAAGTCCGCCAATTGGTACTCAGTTCCAACAAAATATAATTCAACGGTACCCTTTTCAACATGCTCTTTGATGAAGTGATATCGAAGATCGATGTGTTTGGATTTGCAATGATGTACTGTGTTGCAGGAGATCGCAATTGCACTTTTGGAATCACAGTAGATAGGAATCTTGTTGAATAGGTAGCCATAATCCTTAAGTTGTGATCTCATCCAGATGACTTGAGCACAACAAGCAGACATGGCTACATATTCAGATTCTGTTGACGACAGTGATGTGCAGTCCTGCTTCTTTGATTGCCATGACACAAGTTTGTCTCCGAGAAATTGTAATCCACCAGATGTACTTTTGCGTGTGTCTAAACATCCTGCATGGTCAGCATCTGAAAAAGCAATTAGTTCAAAACCAGAATCCTTCGGATACCAGATTCCCAAGTTAATGGTTCCCTTTATGTATCGAAGGATTCTTTTGACCTCACTGAGGTGTTTTTCAGTTGGTTTGGACTGATAGCGAGAGCACATGTAGACAGCAAATACTATATCAGGTCTACTAGCTGTGAGATACATGAGTGACCCAATCATACTACGGTATTTGGTAGGGTCAACAGGAGTCCCATGTAAGTCAGCATCTAGTTTTGTGGTATAGCCCATTGGTGTATTATAAGTATCACACGTCATCATCCCATGTTTCTTTAAAATTTCAAGAGCATATTTGGACTGATTTATAAAAATTCCATGGGGTGATTGATGAACTTGTAGTCCTAGAAAGAACGAAAGTTCACCCATCATGGACATTTCAAAATTATCTTTCATAAGTTTTGCAAAATCATTAGAGTAACTTCTTTTTGTTGAGGCAAAAATAATGTCATCGACATATATTTGAACAACAAGTAAGTCCTCCCCGTAGGTTTTTGTAAATAGTGTTGGATCCACCGATCCTTTAGAAAATTTATTGGTCAGCAAGAAAGTAGAAAGTTTGTCATACCACGCCCGTGGGGCTTATTTGACTCCGTAGAGTGCCTTTTTGAGTCGGTAAACGTGATTCGGATGATCAGGATCAACGAAGCCGTCTGGTTGGCTTACATACACTTCTTCACGGAGGTCTCCATTAAGAAATGCTGTTTTCACATCCATTTGTTAAACAACCATGTTCCTGTGTGCAGCATAGGCCAAAAAGATCTGAACAGCTTCATGTCTAGCCACTGGAGCAAAGGATTCAGCAAAATCAAGTCCTTCTAGTTGGGAGTATCCTTTCGCTACCAGGCGTGATTTGTTACGTATGACAGTGCCTTCTGCATCTAGCTTATTTTTCCAAATCCATTTTAACCCAATGACAAAGACTCCGTCAGGTCTTTCAACTAATTCCCAGACTTCTAATCGGATGAACTGCTGAAATTCCTCTTGCATAGATTCAATCCAGTTGCCATAAGTCATTGCTTCTTTAATGTTCTTTGGTTCCTCTTGACAAACTGTGAGTGCATAGATACAAGTTTCTCCATCAGTGTGAAGTCGTTGTCTTGTCATTACAGGTGCATCTGGATGGCCAATAATATGAACTAGTGGATGGTCTCGAGTCCATTTGTGTGTTGAAGGGTGTAGTTGATAAGTATCTCGCATGTTAGCAGGATCCAAATTGCGTGTAGATGACTCAGCTATATCAGGAAACGTAGGATCCGGTGCAAACGGGTTGAAGAATGCATCAGGATCATGCTCTGCGGGTTGTGGAACTGATTGTGGTGTAGGATCTTCAGCTGAATGTTGGGAGTTAGAAACAGTTTGTTCAGCTGTAGATGGTGATGCAATTGGAGGACCGTCTTTCGCAACAGTTGTTGTTGTTTGTTGAGGTGAGTCAGGTACAGGAATATTATCAGGTTGAGCAGTGGAATAAGGTGAGACCTCAGTAGAACGGTATTCAATTGTGTTATCAAACAGTGGAGCAAACAAGGTTTCCAATTCTTTATGGTTGAGTGGCAATTGTTCAGCCGAAGAGTCCGGAGAGTTAAGACGATTGAATTCGGGTCCTAAGCTGTGTTGCTCAGAAGCCATTTGTGTGAGTTCATCAAAATTAGCGTGAATGGTTTCTTGAATTTCCCTTGTTCGATGATTCCATATCCGAAAACCTTTAGAATTTTCACAATATCCAACGAACACTCCGATGTCAGCCTTTGCTTTGAGTTTACCTAAATCATCACGATCATTTTTCGGATAACAAAGTGCTCCAAATACATGAAAGTAATCGATGTTCGGTTTTCTTTTGTCAACAATTTGATAAGGTGTCTTGTGATGGCGTTTAGTGATCATGCAACGGTTTTTGGTATAACATGCGGTTGAAATAGCTTCCGCCCATAAGTAATTTGGTAATTGATCATTAATCAACATAGTTCTAGCAGCTTCCACTAACGTCCTATTGCGTCTTTCAACAACTCCATTCTGTTCTGGACTTCTAGGAATAGATGTTTGATGTTTAATTCCCACTTTCTCAAAATATGACCGAAGTGTCTGATTCTTAAATTCAGTTCAATTGTCAGTTCTGACTATTCGTACCGTGTTGCGTAATTGAACTTGAATTTTAGTGAGAAAGGTGATGATCATTGAAGGAGCCTGATCTTTACTTCGTAAAAAATAAACCCAAGTCCATCTGGAGTAATCATCCACAATTACAAGAATGTAGCGTTTGCCGTTGATACTTTGAACACGCATCGGCCCACAGAAATCCATATGTAGCAATTGTAAAACATGATTCGTACTGTGCTCAGGTTTAGAAGGAAAATGAGCCCGAGTACTTTTTCCTTGTTCACAGGCTGAACATAAGTGATCTTTGGTAAAACGGAATCTTGGAAATCCATTAACAAGTTTATAACGAGCAAGGTCAGTCATAGTTTTGAAATTCAAGTGCGAAAGACGTTTGTGCCATAACCAAGATTTAGTCGATTCTGCTTTGGAGAGAAGACATATCGGAGATGTAGCAATCATATCTGACATTGATATGGTATAAAGATTAGAACCACGTGAGCCAGACATCAGATCGTTTCCTTGTAAGTCACGAACGAAACAAGTTTTCTCACGAAATGCAACTTCTAGATCCCCATCACTAAATTGACCAACAGAGAAAAGGTTGTGTCCAAGGCCTTCCACATAATAAACACGACTGATTTCAATGTTCCCACTGACATAGTCACCATATCCCATGATTAAAGCGTAATGATCATTCCCGAATCTGACAGTACCAATGAACTTTGGGACAAAGTTGTGTAACAGTTTGAGATTGCCTGTCATATGTCGGGTGCATCCGCTATCAACAATCGAGAGAACAATCTGTACCACCTGCATCACAAGAAGAAGACACGGATGGAACAGAAGTAAGGGTGGAACCCAAAGAAAGTGCAGGTTCCTGTTGGTTAGAATCACCTGTACTCAACAATTTAGGAATCCATTTGAAGTCTGGTTTATGTTGTAACCAACGTTGCCAATTCCAACTAGTTTTTGCTTTCTTAATGGTGAATTCACTAGTAGTTGGCTTATTCCTAGATTTGTTCTCTGCACTTATGGGGGTAACTTCAACTTCATTAGAAACCGTAGAAGGCGGCTTTCCTAAGATAGACTTAGAGGCAGTAGTGGGCCTAGAAGGAATGCGTGTCCTACATTTCTTATGACGATTAAGAAGAGAATTAGCTATGCATTTAGTATGATCACCAGATGATACGCTTTTGCGGCAAAACACACAAGATGCATTAATATTCAAAACATTCAAAGGTTCATCATTCGTTACATTTAGATTTTGATTAGAATTTGCCAGATTAGAATCTAAATCCGATGCAACATGAGTTTTATTCAAATTCCTAAGTTGATCTTCTACTTCTTGAGCTTCTAGTGGTCCTCTTTTACGTTGCCAGAGCCTAT
This sequence comes from Artemisia argyi, assembly GCA_030686995.1. NCBI lineage: Eukaryota > Viridiplantae > Streptophyta > Magnoliopsida > Asterales > Asteraceae > Artemisia > Artemisia argyi. The sequence continues at coordinate 213,886,452 of CM060709.1, read as the reverse complement.
TCTTCTTTTTACTTTTTTGCTTGGGTCTGCTAACACTATTAGTTGAGACTAGTCCTGTAGAAGTGGAGTTATCAACATTAGTATTTTGAACAACATTTCCTTTAGCAGTTTTATCTAATTGATACATTCCTGGTGCAATCACCGTGGTGTCAACCATCTTTCCTTTTTGAAGTAGCTTAATTTTCTCTTTCAAATCAATGATGATGTGATTTTTATCCTGAATTTGAGACTCAAGTTTCACATTGCAATAATTAATGTCATCGCGGTTTTGTTGCCATTCGACGTTTTCAATTTTTAAATCCGCAATTTCTTTCTCGTATTTGAGACAAAGACTTTTTAAAGACTCATTGTTTTTGCAAAGCTGACAAGAGTTTGAAATATTATGACTTTGAAGTTTCAATTCCATTTCAATACTTTGAGCTTGACACCATTCAAGCCTTTGTTTGAGTTGACAAATTTCTTTTGAAAATTGTTTTGTCACATCATCATTTTTAATTCTCAGCTTATCATTCTCATGTTTCAGTGTCTCAATTTCCACATTCAACAAGTTATTATCAACACAAAGATCATCCATAAGCATAGAAGTACCAGAATTATAGAGATCATTCATGATAACAGACAAAATATCAGCATTGAGAACTTGTTCCAAGATTCGATCAGCATCGTTTTTTAAAACTCTATTTCTTTGCTTTTGAACCAAAATCTCATTTTCAGAAGAGTTGAAAACGTTTATCATATTTTTGACCTCGTTTTGAAGTTCCTGATCCCAACGTGTAGCACAGAGACGGAGGTGTTTGACAATTGGCTTCATTTGTTTTTGAAAAATATCTCTCTTTTCTCGCTCGTAAGCGGATTGAAAAGTTTCAATTTTTATTTCAGAATTGCGTTCAATTGTTTCCTCCAAAATTTCGATGTCTTCCATAAAGGTTTTGAAATAATTTAAGACACGACAACTTTTCGGTAAAGGTGTAAGTTCACCGGATGATGGTAAAGGACCATTTATTTGTGCTACAGTTTGGACAGGGGCCGCATTAGAGGATGAAACATATGACTCTTCGACAAACCATGATTTCTCAGGTAAGTCCTTTTGAGTAACAAAAGATTTAGAAATGTGAGGAGCTTTTGAATAATCATATGGTGTCCAATATTGAACATAACCCATTTTAGATCGACTCTCGTCTTCAAGTTCTTCTTCTTCCTCAGTATCAAAAACAACAGCACGCACAATCGTATTATCAAGTAAATGGTCCATACTGTAAATTTTAGGAATTTCTTTGAATGTCGTGTGAAGAAACATTGAATTGTAATCGCCAAGTGCAAATCCTTTATCGGGTCTCGGTTTTAAAGTAAATTTCTGAATTGTTGTGACAGAGTTCCCGTATTTGTAAACAATGTTACGAAATTCTTTGAGTTGTTTTTCAAGATCAACAATCTCACCGAGTAAGTCATCTATATACTTCCTTTTTCGTATTTTATGTTCACAAAAATCCTTTTTACAACTTGACAATTCTGTTTCAGTTTTTGAAAGTACTGTTTGAAGACGTTCAACTTGCATTTTCAATTCACACTTTTCACTTTCGAGTTTTGAAATCAACTTTCCGTTAGACTCAATTAAATCTTGCATTTTGTGTTGAAGATCTTGTTCTTTGTTGTAAGAATCTTGAAAAGCTTTTTCAAAACTTTTTGCATGTTTAATCTTGTCTTCCTGATTTGAAAGCTGAATTTTATAACACTCAATATCTCTTGCAAGTGACGCATTAGTTTCTTTTAAAACTTTGTTTTTCTCGTTGCATTTTATGATTTGCATTTGTAGAGCATTCAGTTGTGACAATATGAGGTCAGGGTCTGGATCAAATGATGGTTCATGTTGTTCTATATGATCATGTTTATCGTTCTCAATAGGATCATCAAATGAAACAACTGTGTCATCATCGAATATGACAACTGTGCTTATTTGTTCATCTGTTTGAGAAGATGAAGATGAGTCAGATGGAACAACTTGCGCCATATCTGATTCAGAAGCAGAAGGTGAGGCTATATCATGTATAAAGCATGCATTGAGGTCATGTACCTGAGACAAGCCGTCAGTGTCATACACTGGACCTGAATCATTAAGCTTAAGTTCCTGCATGTTAGCCATAAGCATCACAGCTGCATTGGCTTCCAGATCTTCCATGTCATCATCATTGTTCACATTTGCCATGAAGTTGTTATCCTGTTCAGGGAAATGTCCATCTTTTTCATCTTGAAGAGCCATGAGTAATGCCTGCTTGTGAAACTTACTACCCCGAGTTCTCGGTTTGGGACATGCTGTCGCTATATGACCTTGTTCATTACAGTTATAGCACCACACTGCATTCCCTGAGTTGGAGTTCCTAGTTGCAACTGGTTCAGACCTTTGCTGAGAAGATCCTGAGTTGTTCTTGAACCCTCCATTGTTACTAAACCTCTGACCATTCCCATAATTTCCTGAAGAACTTCCTGAACCAGATCTACCATAGTTACGATTATGAATTTCTACCCTTCCATCATTGACAACAGCTTGATTCCTTGTGTTAGAGGATGAACGTTGACGGTTGTTTGTTTTGTTGGAGAATTTGCTAAAAGCACGAGCAATAAGAGCAAGTCCCTGATTCAACGTATTAAAGTCATCATCGTCATCGTCATTGGAGTTTGAGTAATACACTGCATCAATGTTGTTTAATGGAGCAAGTTGAGTAGAAGCATTCTGTGGAGATGAATCATGAGGGACCATTTGGTTCGAGGTAGAAGATTGTGGATAACTGAAGTAGTTTTGCTCTTGAACATATGCATGATTTGACATTGGTGGTGGAGCATAGGGAGATTGAGCTACGAGAGCCAAGGAATTTGGTGTTGGTGTTGGTGTGTATCCTCCTCGTAGAGCTCTATCTTTTTCCACTTCAGGTTCATGGTGTTTCAGAAAATCATACAACAAACCATATGGAGCATCATGAAGATTTTTGGTTTGACAAACAAATGTCACATATTTATGCCAATCCGGGCCAAGACTACCAACGAATTTGGAGTTGACTGTAATCCTTGGTACTGTGATTTTGTTAACCACATTTGTGAAACGATGATAGTAGGATTCAAGTGACTCTCCTGGTTCAATTGTGATGTCAGTGTATTCCATGTAGAGTTTGGATTCCATATCATCTTTTTTCAATTGAGTACCTTCCATAAGGAGATGAACATGTTCCCACATAGCTTTGGCTATTTTCTGAGCATCGACACTTCGATAAATTGGATTTGGTATTCCTTGAAGTATATAAGCCATTGCATACTCATCAGCTTCACGATGTAATTTCTGTTCTTCTGTGAGTTGAGATTCTGGAAGAGGTCTATCACCAGGAGGACGTGGAGGATCAGCAGTTGGATCACCAATTTCAAATCTTGTTGGCCACTCAAATGGTCCTTCAAGTATCACTTGTTTCAAGAATTTCCCATGAGGTTTCTTTAGTTCAAGAAAGCGTAAGAATCGACTTGACCATTGAACATAGTTTCCCGGTGTTAGCATTGGAGGTGTTTCAAGTGATCCTGCCTCATGTCGGGATTGTTGAGTTGTAATAACTTCACACATTCTGTCAAACCAGTGAGGTTGTTTGGAGGAAAACTAAGTGTTTTGTTGAGACATTTGATATGGTTGTTGTTGAGGAATGATTTGATGTTGTTGCATCATGAGATATTGTGGTTGTGGATTAAACGGTTGTTGATGAAAGTGTGATTGTGAAGGTTGTTGATATGATTGTTGCGGTTGTTGAAACGGTTGTTGATACGATTGCTGATACTGCGGATGATGTTGCGAAGAATGAGGAAAAAAGTAATTGGGTGGTTGAGACATCTTTCGTGATTACGGTAAACTTAGATCGTTAAAGATAAATAAAGGTTGTAATTAGATTTGTAAAAAAAAAACTTGATTTCAAACTCGGTATGTTCAGATGTTGTTTCAAACTCGGTATGTTCTATAAGTTTCAAACTCGATAAGTCCTGGAGTAATTCAAACTCGGTAAGTTAAGTTTAATGTCTAACTCGGTAAGATTAAAGGGATTCCTAACTCGGTAGAGTGACTTGAGTTGGGCAGAGTTTCCCCTTAGTATAAGTCACAACAAGCCTAACTCGATAAACGATTAGGAAAAGAAGGCTAACTCGCCAAAAAATATCAAACTCGATAAGTAAAAAAAAAAAACTAACTCGATAGAACAGAAAACCTAACTCGATAGAACTGAAAAGCCTAACTCGATAGAACTTACCAATCCTAACTCGCTAAGATTTCACCCTTAACTCGAAACTCAAGCGATGAACAGTACCGGTAAGCCACAAATACACAACAAAACCAAGTTTTTACTACCAAATCAAACCTATATTATCCCTTGGCGAATGATACCACTTGTTAAGTCACCATTTTACCAAATAATCACTAAGAAATCTAGAGAGAGAAAGTAAGTAGAGAGAGCGAGTGGAAGGAACCCTAAATAAGATATGAAAGACTAATAATAATATTAAGAGAACCAACAACCTCAAATGAGGTTATACATTACTATTTATAGGTAAGGATTAGGGCTTCACCACACTTAGACAATATTACATATTTAGCCCTTAGACTTTATCCAAACCTTTAAACTAAGCATAAAACTTAATAAAACATAAGATAAATGTAATAAAAAGCAACCTAGTGTAAAACTTAGTGACCGACACTTGAAATAATAAAGTCTATTCCCAACACTACTTGTTCCTCTATAATGAATGAAAATTGCAAAACTATTGATGCGTGGGAATCGCACCTTGCTTTACCTCTCGAGGGATCTCGCGAGGCTTACAACCCCCACCAGGCAGTGTACCTGATCGTTGTAGTATAGTATAGTGACAAGTACCGGGGGATTGATCGTTCAGCTTAGGAATAGTGTCGCTAGGATTAGAAAGCCTAATTAATAGTTCTAGAGATGGAAGATGATTATTTTTTGTGTTTTTATATTTTATGAAAGCAAGTAAAATCTCGGGTTTTGAAGGAGTGGGCGGAATTAGTTGCTAATCAACTAACCCAAAAAACTACTTTATAACTAATTAACTAATGAAAATGAAATTAAACTAATATTAAACTAAGGTTGTGAGCAGTGGTTGGAGAAATTGTGTTTACTTAGACTTCATTACTCCCTAGATATCTTTTACATGTTAATTACTTGTTACACTTGTATGAATGACGGGTTGTATTCCTTAATACCATTCGTGGAGTGGCATACATAACTCCCCAACTCTATGAGCTCTTATCTCCTCCTACACCATGACCCAGCACAACTATAGGGATTGTAAACAGTGGCTCATGCATTAAATACAACCAATAAAGACCTAGTACGCCTCGGTTCATGTTTCTTAAGACGTTCAAGCATGTTACCATTTGGAGATCTGCCAGTTTTCTTAAGCCTAACATATAATATCATTCATTCAAAACAAGAATAGACAAGTAATCAACACATAATCAACATCTAGGTTTCATTAGATCTAAGCAAACACAAAGGAAATTTAGCCTAGCATAGTAGAATTAAGATAAGAACAAAAGATAGACAACCAACACATAGACATATTGATTGAATTAAGAGTATACTTATCTCAATTACAATGCAAGGTCTCAAGGGTTTGGAACCCTTGAAAAACCTGTAAAAGAGGCACCAAAACCGTCTTTAGGGTTTCACCAAAACTTCTCTCCCTTTAATGAAAAAACTAGAAAACTATATATAGGAAAATCGTCCTGACGGCGTCAAGAGTAAAATCTGACGCCGTCAACTCGCCGCCATATACTTCCTCGGACGCCCTAGATCCAATCGTGATGGCCTATGTGACGCCGTCACCACCCTCGGTAAATTAATCTTGGTCATTTTGACGCCGTCATCTCTTCATCTGACGCCTTCACAACCTTCGGTAAAATATTCATCCTTTCTGACGCCGTCAAGAGTAAATTCTTGACGCCGTCACCTTGTAATTCCAGCTTGGATTAGGTACTTTGTTGTTTTCTTTACTTTATGCTCCAAAAACGTCCAAAATAGCCTCTTTTCCAGAATTCACTCTCCAAACACCTAAAATCACAAAAGGAACGATTTAGGGCAATATTTGATCAAATAAATTCGGATTCGGGCTTAAATGACCCCCTAAAAATGGATCATTTTTCGCCTCATCATATACCCTTACACTTGAGATTTGCTTGTCCTCAAGCAAATGAGCTTTTATTCTACTCAAAAGACAAGTTAGGGGTCATTTAACACTAATATAAAAGTAATTACAACAAATAATCGTTCCACTAAAGACCAATAGACAAGCACGAAGATCATACACAAGCACCTCACAAATAGTGTTTAGATACTCACATCTCTCGGGTGTAATAAAGTAATATAACATTATGGAAATGGAAGATATCTCTCACTACCTGTCATAGCAAAATAGATTACCATAGGCTTGGGAAAGGATCAAACCTCCACCACATGGCGTAAGCACCTAGGATAAACTATCAAAGAGGTCTTTTTAAAGGGTTATAACGTTAGGTGTAGGGATATGAATTACACGGTTTTGTTGGATAAAGGGGATTTTACTGGTGGCGAGTTAACAATCTTAGTTAATTACATGTACAAGATGGCGTTGCTAAGCCAAGACTAGACTCGACTTAAGCTAATAAATGAAAAATAACTAAAAACATAAAATGAACATAGAATGAAAACGGGATGGTAGTCCGTATGTTTTTTCTCTCTTTCTTTTCTATTTTTTTTTTTTTTTTTTTTTTTTTTTTTTTTATACACTCTTACCCTACCATCCAAAATAATACATCATAGGGGATGAGAATTCCCCTTACACTTGAATCTTTACATACTTTACATTAAACTATTCTAATGACTCGAATTAAGAAAATCAAAACACTTGGAGCACTTTTAAGATTAACGTACATATGAGGGTAATAAGTGTTGTTCTTCCCCATTACTCCATAAAATAAGTACTTACCCATGAGTCCCAATCGTCCCAAAACAATATGTACAAGGATATGACTCGACTTAGCAACCATGTAATCAATTAGAAAGTTAACTTAGGGTTTAACAAATAACAATAATGCACTAAAAATGAGCGCATACACGGAAGGCTAAGGCGATTTGGTTGTACATTTAAGTGGGGTGTAACAAATTCTTCCTTTAAGTAAAATGCTTAAAGTTAGAAACGAAAAGATAGGCTCGGAGGGGTGTACTAGGGGTATCGTGTACTAAAAATGAGTACAACGCTAAGGGTGTGGGAAAAATTAGTTGACTTAACTAGCCAAGTAATATGACTTAAATGGTCAAGTAATCGTAATACGGGTTTAACACAAGGGTGATCCTAATGCCTCTTATCATGTAGTAAATCCTACCACACGAATGTAGTCTCACTAGCGGTCTCGGGATGCATCACTAACGCAAGTTCTAGAATCTAAATGCTACCGGTACACTCATAAGCACCAATAATGAATGCTTTTCCTATCAAATCTAAAGGCGAACCTCACATTTTTGGGTGGAAAATTTTTCTGAATATACGGTTATGTGCTAGTCATACAACCTCCTATCCATGAGACGCTTGCTATGGCTAGAGTTTCACTCCTAAATGTTGTAAAAAATTTTAAATTTGGCGCTAAAATTGCACTAACAAGTATTTCTCATAGTTTTATTACTCATCTACTATCAAACAAAACAAACTCAAGCGAAAGTGCATATGTAAGGTATCATCTTTTTACCCTCCCCTTACACTTAAGATGAACATTGTCCCCAATGTTCAAGTAAAGAATGTAAAAGTTAAAAGTAAAGAGAATGAATTCAAATACTCCCCTGATTCGCTCGGTATGGATTTTAGGTTGGCCAGGTTAAATCTTCCTCCAAGAAAACGAACAATCAAAGCTTCCCTTCCAGAATATAAATCATCTTCTTGTCTCAAATAACCTGTAAATCCTGACAAAAGTAGACAAGGCAACCTCGCGTAAAATCGGCGGCATCCTATATAAGTTACTAAATCCTAGAAAACAAAGTAAGATATAATGCTTGTGGAATGAAGTTTGCAGATTTCCTGGAGATTATAAAACTTAATAATTCACAAAAACTTATAAGACTCCGTTAGAAAAACAAAACTGGTAAAATTTCCAGATTTTTGACTCCTGACGCCGTCAAGAGCAATTGCCTGACGCCGTCAGAATGAACCTGCAGAAATCTTTATGTTAAGTTTCCGGAAAATTTCTGGAAAAACTTTGTCCTACTTCCTGGAAAATCCTGCAAAACTACATTATGACTCAATACAAGCATTTGACTCTAACAATACGAATACACATGTTCATTAAATATTGTGGAGAATCATGATCGGTTTGTTTCTTAAAAAACATATTTGGGGTTTCCCCTTACACTTATCTTTTGCAAAAATACCTTTAGGTTGAAGTTAAGACTAGGCTAAACAACATAATAAAGTATTTCCACATTTTAATTGAGAAACATGATCAACCAACAATAAAAATAAAACATGCATACGGAAGCAAATAACAATCAAACAATTAAAATCACACAAAACATGGGTTGCCTCCCAAGAAGCGCTTTTCTTTATTTACGAGTCTTGTAGCTAGACTCAAAGTTGTGGGTTACTACGTGATTTCATCATTTGAAATGATGTACCCCATATAATTGCGATCATTACTGTTATGGTGGTAGTGCCTCAATCTATCAATACTCGCAATAACCTTCCCACCTAATTTGCTTCTCAAGCTAGCTACCCCATCTTGGCTCAATCCTTCGATGGTGAATGGCCCATACCACCAAGGACTCGGTTTATCGGGTGGTATTGTGGTTTCTAAGTGTCTCAAGAGTATTAAGTTCCCTTCCTCAAACGGTGTATGATTGCTTGTGTGTTGGGTGTGTTTGAGTTCTATCGGATCCTTATTGCTTTTTCTCCTTTCATCCTTAGCTTTCTTATAGCTCTTGATTCTTGCCTCCCATGCAAGAATTTTATTCTGAACACGAATGGGCATCGTGCCAATGTTGTTTTTAATCATTCTCCAACTCAAATTCTCACGCCCACTTCGCGGAGTCATGTGAAAACTAATCTTCCTCTTTCCAGACTTAAGCTCAATCTTCCTATCTTCATACTTAATGACAGCCCTAGCGGTGGTGAGGAACGGTGCCCCAAGGATTATTGGCATGCATCCATCCCCTTTATCATCAATGATCATAAAATCAACGGGGTACATGAATCCTGCAACATTGATTAATACATCTTCTGCGATTCCTAGGGGGTATACGTACGAGTGTCCAACAAGAGATAGCCTAACACGAGTAGGTGCTGGCATTTTTGACGTTAGTTGGATGTAAATAGTTAGGGGCATAAGATTTACTTCCGATCCTTGGTCGGCGAAAGCACTAAGATGTTTCAAGTCCCCGATGCTCGTTGGTATTTCAAAATTCCCACATGCTACCTGCTTAGTGGCCACTTTCTGTATTAATAACCTCTCGACCACTGATCCTCCAATAAGCGTATCATACTCATCTTTCTCTTCTTTCTCTTTCTCGGGAACCTGTTCGGAGGATTGGTTACGCCCATCACCCTTAATCCAATTTGTTATGGTGTTTTTGTTTATATCGTGTTTCAGGTAGTAGCTCAAAGGTTGGGACTCAGGCGGTTTTTCTAAGGTCTGTTTAGCGGGAGTTTTTACCTTCTCATTATCTTTATGGACAATGGTGATGGAGTTAACAAATTGGGTGGTGGGAATAGTGCTTTCTTTCCTTAGCAGTATTCGTTCGGGGGTTCTCTGATTGGTATACTCCTCCAATAGACTCAGCATCTCATTCATTTTCTCCTGCATCTCCTCCTTTTGCTTATAAACTGCTTCTTCGAATCTAGCAAGCCGATCAGAGTGGGTCGCCATATACTCTCTCATCCTAGCCTCAAATTCCGAGCTAAGTTCCTTGGGAGGGGAACAAGGTGGAGTGCACTTCTGAAAAGTTTCGACATGTTCTCTAGAGGGTGATTCAGATAATGGTATCGAGGTTGATCTTGAGACAGAATTGACCGTGGCTTGTCTAGGACTTAAGGGTCTCCTTTGCCTTTCCTCAAAATAGTCAACTTTTGCCTCAATTTTGCATAAGAGTTCATCGGGGATTTCGGTGTTTCCTCCAGATGCCGAGACTGCATTGATGGCCGCTTCTACTGTATGTTTAAACTCCCACAGTTCCTGATTGTTAGTGGCTAGCTCCTCGATGATTGCCCAAGATTCCTCGGCGTTCTTATCACGTAATTTACCTCCCGCGGCTCTGTCAATGGTGCGTTTAGTGTGATAGTCAACATGATCGTAAAAAATCTGGACTAATAACCAAAGGTTTATACCATGATGGGGGAGTTTGTGGAGGAGATCCTTAAAACGGGCCCAAGCTTCGTAGAAAGTTTCACCCCGCTGCTGCTCAAACCACAAAATGTCCCTTCTAAGCATTGCGGTCTTTTCCGGCGGAAAGAATTGGGTAAGGAAGCGATTGGCGAGATCGTCCCATGTGGTGATGGATCCCGCGGGGAAACGCTCAAGCCATTGACTAGCTTGATCCCGTAGAGAGAATTGGAATAGGCGTAAACGGGTAGTCTCTCTAGTTTCAACACCTAGGTCTATGGAATCTACAATTTTGAGGAAGTCCTTAAGGTGTTGGTTTGGATCTTCGAAACGAAGTCCATGGAATGCACATCCGCTTTGCACCAACCGGATGGTGTCGGATCGCAAGGGGGTCACATTGGCTCCGGTGAGCTCAATGGTGTTTCGGTAGCCTTGGTGGCTAGGTCGGGAATACTCTCCTAAGGTTCGGAGCCTAAGGGGTTCTAATGGTGGGTTTTGTTGTGGTGGGATGATGGGTTCAAAGATGTTACCACCTTCCATGATGTCGGATGGTAAAGAGTTACGAACAAAAGCACGAAGAAATAAGATAGACTAAAGAAGACCTAAAAATAAAAATAAAATCTTACTAGAAAGGAATCTAGCAAGTAGACCTAATAAAAAGAAATCCTAACCTAGACAATAACTATTCCCAGGGCTGCGACGCCAAAAACTTGATGCGTGGGAATCGCACCTTGCTTTACCTCTCGAGGGATCTCGCGAGGCTTACAACCCCCACCAGGCAGTGTACCTGATCGTTGTAGTATAGTATAGTGACAAGTACCGGGGGATTGATCGTTCAGCTTAGGAATAGTGTCGCTAGGATTAGAAAGCCTAATTAATAGTTCTAGAGATGGAAGATGATTATTTTTTGTGTTTTTATATTTTATGAAAGCAAGTAAAATCTCGGGTTTTGAAGGAGTGGGCGGAATTAGTTGCTAATCAACTAACCCAAAAAACTACTTTATAACTAATTAACTAATGAAAATGAAATTAAACTAATATTAAACTAAGGTTGTGAGCAGTGGTTGGAGAAATTGTGTTTACTTAGACTTCATTACTCCCTAGATATCTTTTACATGTTAATTACTTGTTACACTTGTATGAATGACGGGTTGTATTCCTTAATACCATTCGTGGAGTGGCATACATAACTCCCCAACTCTATGAGCTCTTATCTCCTCCTACACCATGACCCAGCACAACTATAGGGATTGTAAACAGTGGCTCATGCATTAAATACAACCAATAAAGACCTAGTACGCCTCGGTTCATGTTTCTTAAGACGTTCAAGCATGTTACCATTTGGATATCTGCCAGTTTTCTTAAGCCTAACATATAATATCATTCATTCAAAACAAGAATAGACAAGTAATCAACACATAATCAACATCTAGGTTTCATTAGATCTAAGCAAACACAAAGGAAATTTAGCCTAGCATAGTAGAATTAAGATAAGAACAAAAGATAGACAACCAACACATAGACATATTGATTGAATTAAGAGTATACTTATCTCAATTACAATGCAAGGTCTCAAGGGTTTGGAACCCTTGAAAAACCTGTAAAAGAGGCACCAAAATCATCTTTAGGGTTTCACCAAAACTTCTCTCCCTTTAATGAAAAAACTAGAAAACTATATATAGGAAAATCGTCCTGACGGCGTCAAGAGTAAAATCTGACGCCGTCAACTCGCCGCCATATACTTCCTCGGACGCCCTAGATCCAATCGTGACGGCCTATGTGACGCCGTCACCACCCTCGGTAAATTAATCTTGGTCATTTTGACGCCGTCATCTCTTCATCTGACGCCTTCACAACCTTCGGTAAAATATTCATCCTTTCTGACGCCGTCAAGAGTAAATTCTTGACGCCGTCACCTTGTAATTCCAGCTTGGATTAGGTACTTTGTTGTTTTCTTCACTTTATGCTCCAAAAACGTCCAAAATAGCCTCTTTTCCAGAATTCACTCTCCAAACACCTAAAATCACAAAAGGAACGATTTAGGGCAATATTTGATCAAATAAATTCGGATTCGGGCTTAAATGACCCCCTAAAAACGGATCATTTTTCGCCTCATCAACTATATATAGATTTTACAGGATGATGGCGTTAAGAAGGAAATTCTGACGCCGTCAACTCGCCGCCCATAATGAAATCGGATTGCCTAGATCCACTTTTGACGTCGTCATGTGGTATTCTACTCTGGGCCATCACTCTTATTTGGACCATGACGGCCTATGGTGACGCCGTCATGTCCCTAGTGTAAAACTCCTCTGGATCATCACGGACTTTATCCACTTCCACCTCTTGTATTACTCTTGACGCCGTCACTTGATAACTCTTGACGCCGTCAGGTACAGTTCCCAGCAAGGAAAATTAAGACTTTGCCATTTTCTTCACTTTTATGCTCCAAAAACGTCCAAAATGCTTCCATTTCCAGAATTCACTCCAAAAGTACCTAAAATGACAAAAGGAACGATTTAGGGCATTATTTTATCAAATAAATTCGAATCCAGGCTAAAATGACCCCCTAAAGACGGTTTATTTTTCGCCTCATCAAATACCCTTACACTTGAGATTTGCTTGTCCTCAAGCAAATGCACTTTTATTCTAATCAAAATACAAGTTAGGGGTCATTTAACACTAATATAAAAGTAATTACAACAAATAATCGTTCCACTAACGACCAAAGACAAGCACGGAGGTCATATACTAGCACCTCACAAATAGTGTTTAGATACTCACATCTCTCGGGTGTAATAAAGTATATATCACAATATGGAAATGGAAAACATCTCTCACTACCTGTCATAGCAAAATAGATTACCATAGGCTTGGGAAAGGATCAAACCTCCACCACATGGCGTAAGCACCTAGGATAAACTATCAAAGTGGTCTTTCAAAGGGTTATAATGTTAGGTGTAGGGATATGGAATACACGCTTTTGTTGGATAAAGGCAATCTATACTGGTGGCGAGTTAATCATCTTAGTTAATTACATTATGGTGTTGCTAAGCCAAGACTATACTCGACTTAAGCTAATGAATGAAAAATAACAAAAACATAAAATAAACATAGAATAAAACGGGGTGGTAGTCCGTATGTTTTTCTCCTTTATCTTTTTTTTACATATTTTTTTTTCTTTTTCTTAATTTTTTTTCGATTTTTTTTTTTTCATACACTCTTACCCTACCATTCAAAATAATACATCATAAGGAATGAACATTCCCCTTACACTTGAATTTTTACATACTTTACAATAAACTAATCTAATGACTCGAATCAAGATAATCAAAACACTTTGAGTACTTTTTAAGATTAACGCACATATGGGGTTAATAATATGATGTTCTTCCCCATTACTCCATAACATTATTACTTTACCGATGAGTCCCAATCGTCCCGAAACAATATGTACAAGGATATGACTCGACTTAGGAACCATGTAATCAATTAGATAATTAACTAAGGGTTTAAACATGTAACAATAATGCACTAAAGATGAGTGCATACACAGAAGGCTAAGGCGATTTGGGTGTACATTTAAGTGGGTTGTAACAAATTTTTCCTTTAAGTAAGATGCTTAAGTTAGAAACGAAAAGATAGGCTCGGAGGGGTGTACTAGGGGTTTCGTGTACTAAAAATGAGTACAACGCTAAGGTGTGGGAAAAATTAGTTGACTTTACTAGCCAAGTAATATGACTTAAATGGTTAAGTAATCATGATACGGGTTTAACACAAGGGTGATCCTAATGCCTCTTATCATGTAGTAAATCCTAATACACGAATGTAGTCTCATTAGCGGTCTCGGGATGCATTACTAACACAAGTTCTAGAATCTAAATGCTACCGGTACACTCATAAGCACTAATAGTGAATGTTTTTCCTATCAAATCTAAAGTCGAACCTCACATATTTGGGTGGAAAATTTTTCTGAATGGTACGGTTTTGTGCTAGTCATACGACTCCTATCCATGAGACGCTTGCTAAGGCTAAAGTTTCACTCCTAAATGTTGTAAATTTTTTTAAATTTGGCGCTAAAATTACACTAACAAGTATTTCTCTTAGTTTTATTACACACCTACCATCAAACAAACAAACTCAAGTGAAAGTGTATCCTATAAGGTATCATGATTTACCCTCCCCTTACACTTAGGATGAACATTGTCCCCAATGTTCAATTAAAGAATGTAAAAGTGAAATAGGTGAAAGAATGAAATCAAATACTCCCCTGATTCGTTCGGTGTGGATAGTGCGGTAACAAGGTTAGATCTTCCTCCAAGAAAATGAACAATCAAAGCTTCCCTTACAGAAAAATAAATCATCTTCTTGTCATACATAACCTGTTAAACCTGAGAAAACAAACAAGGCAACCTCACGTAAAATCTGTGGCAAGCATATATACTAACAAGTCCTAGAAAACAATATAAGATATAATGCTTGTGGAATGAATGTTTGCAGATTTCCTGGAGTTTATAAAACTAAAGAATTAACAAAAACCTTAAGACTCCGTTAGAAAAACAAAACTAGCAAAATTTCCAGAATTTTACACATGACGCCGTCAGGAGTTAACTCCTGACGCCGTCAGAAGTGACCTGCAGAAACTTTACATTAAGTTTCCGGAAAATTTCTAGAAAAACTTATGTCCTACTTCCTGGAAAATCTTGCAAAACATCATTACTCGATACAAGCATTTGACTCTAACAAATACTAATACACATGTCCATTTAATATTGTGGAGAATCATGATCAATTTTGTTTCTTAAAAAACATATTTGGGGTTTCCCCTTACACTTATCTTTTGCGAAATACCTTTGTATGAAGTTAAGACGAAGTCAAACGATAAAATAAAGCATTTTCACAATTTTAGTTTTGAAACAAGATCTACCAACAATAAAATAAAGCATGCATACGGAAGCAAATAACAATCAAACAAATAAAAATCACATAAAACATGGGTTGCCTCCCAAGAAGCGCTTTTCTTTATTTACAAGTCTTGTAGCTAGACTCAAGGTCATGGGCAATTACGTGACCTCATCTCTCGAGATGATGTATCCCATTTAATTATGATCCTCACTATCGTGGCAGTGGTGTTTCAATCGATCGATACTCGCAGTCACCTCCCCTCCTCCTTTACTGCTCAAGTTAGCTATCCCATCTTGGCCTATGCCTTCAATTGTGAATGGCCCATACCACCAGGGACTTGGTTTATCGGGAGGTACTGTTATCTCCTAGTGTCTTAAGAGTACCAGGTCTCCTTTCACGAATGGTACATGATTCTCCGTTGGTTGACTACATTCAAATTTGACATAAACTTTGTTGTAGCCTTTGTCTCTTCCATGCTCAGTTTCTTTGTAACTTTTGATCCTTTTTCCCATGCAAGAATCTTTTCTCGAACACGATTAGGCGATGTGTCAATGTTGTTTTTGATCCTTCTCTTCGTCAAGATTTCTTGTGCACATCGCGGGGTCATGGGAAAGCTAATCTTCCTTTTTCCTGACTTAAGCTCAATTTCCCTTTTTTCATACCTAATAACAGCTCATGCGGTGGTAAGGAATGGTGCTCCAAGGATTATTGGCATGCATCCACCTCCTTTATCATCGATGATCATGAAATCAACTGGATACATGAATCCTGCAACATTGACCAGCACATCCTCTGCAATTCCCAAAGGGTACACATAAGAGTGTCCAGCGAAGGATAGCCTAACGCAAGTGGTGGCTGGCATTTCTGATGGTAGTTGAGTGTAGACAGTTAAGGGCATAAGATTTACTTCCGATCCTTGGTCGGCGAAAGCATTCAGACATTGCAGATTCCCAATGTTGGCTGGTATCTCAAAGTTCCCACAAGCCATCTGCTTAGTAGCTACTTTCTGTACAAGTAGTTTTTCAAATACCGGTCCCCCAGGTAATGTATCATACTCATCTTCCCCTTCTTTCTCCTTCTTTGAAACCTGGAGGGAGAATTGGTTACGCCCGTCACCCTTTATCCAATTTGTTATGGTGTCCTCATTTACATCATGTTTTAGGTAGTAACCTAATGATTGGGATTTTGGCGGTTCATCAATGGTTTGTTCACTAGGGGTTTCTTTTTTCTCATCATTCTCGTGGATAATTGTGATGGAATTAACAAACCGGGTAATGGAGGTAGCACTTTCTTTCCTTAGTAACATCATTTCTGTGGTTTTCTGGTTTGGTACTCCTCCACTAGGCTCATCATCTCCTTTATTTTCTCTTGCATCTCCTCCTTTTGTTTATAAACTGCGTCCTCGAATCTAGTAAGCCGCTCAGAATGGGTTGCCATATATTCTCTCATTCGAGCTTCGAATTCCGGGATAAGTTTTTTAGGAGGGGAATAAGGTGGGGCATAATTTTGAAAGGTTTCAACATTTTCTCTAGAAGGTGACTCAGACAATGGCATTGGAATCATTTTCGAGACAGAATTAACAGCTGCTCGTCTAGGACTTAAAGGTCTCTTTTGTTTTTCCTCGAAATACTTAACTTTTGCCTCAAGCTTGCAAAGGAGTTCTTCGGAGATTTGATTAGTCTCTCCAGGTGTCGAGATTGCGTTGATACCTGCTTTTATAGCATGATTAAATTCCCATAATTCTTGATTATCGGCGGCAAGTTCGTCAATAATTTCCTGAGATTCCTATGCGTTCCTATCACGTAATCTACCTCCGGCGGCTTGATCAATGGTACATTTGGTGTGAAAGTCGACATGGTCATAGAAGATTTGAATTAATAACCAAAGATTTATACCATGATGAGGGTCTTTTTGGAGTAAATCCTTGAAACGAACCCATGCTTCGTAGAAAGTTTCACCTTGACGTTGTTGGAACATCAAGATATCATTTCTAAGCATAACAGTTTTCCCCAGTGGGAAAAATTGAGCAAGGAAACGAGTGGTGAGATCATCCCATGAGGTAATGGATCCCGCGGGTAAACGTTCAAGCCATTGACTAACTTGATCACGTAGAGAGAATTGGAATAGGCGTAATCGGGTTGACTCTCTAGTTGTAACATCAAGGTCTATAGAATCTATGATTTTAAGGAAATCCTTGAGATATTGATTAGGATCTTCAGAACGAAGTCCATGGAATGCACATCCGCTTTGCACCAACCGGATGGTGTCGGATCGCAAGGGGGACACATTGGCTCCTTGAGTGAGCTCAATAGTGTTTCGATAGCCTTGGTGGCTAGGACGAGAATACTCTCCTAGGGTTCGGGGCCTAAGAGGTTGGTTTGTTAGTGGTGGGTTTTGTGGGTGGTTTTGTTGTGGTGGGTTGATGGGTTCAAAGATGTTACCACCTTCCATGATGTCGGATGGTAAAAGTTACGAACAAAGACACGAAGAAAAAAGATAGACTAAAGAAAACTTAAAAATAAAAATAAAATCTTACTAGAAAGGAATCTAGCAAGTAGACCTAAAAAAGAGAAATCCTAACCTAGACAATAACTATTCCCCGGGCTGCGGCGCCAAAAACTTGATACGTGGGAATCGCACCAGGCTTTACCTCTCGAGGGATCTCGAGAAGCTTACAACCCCCACCAGGCAGTGTACCTGATCGTTGTAGTATAGTATAGTGATAAGTACCGGGGGATTGATCGTTCAACTCAGGAATAGTGTCGCTAGGATTAGAAAGCCTAAAAACTAGGTCTAGGGGTGAGGGATGATTCTTTTTGTATTTTTATGTTTTTATAAAGCAAGTAAAATCTCGGTTTTTGGAATAGTGGGCGGAATTAGTTGCTAATCAACTAACCCAATAACTAAGATGCAATCAAAATAAAATAACAGAAATGAAAATGAAGCTAATTAAACTAGTGGTGTGAACAATAATAGGGAAAGTTGTGTTTACTTAGGTTTCATTACTCGCTAGATCTCTTTTACAGGTTGATAGTTTGTTACAATTGCATGGATGACGGGTCGTATTCCTTAATACTAGTCGTAGGGCCGTGTACAATATTCCCTAACTCTATAGGGTCCTACTTCACTCCTATGTCGAGCCGTTAGAAGCTCCTAACATGGGATCATTAGAATTCTCCTATACATTAAATACAACCAAAAATCATAGTACACCTATGATCATGTTTCTTAAGACGTTCAAGCATGTCACCAATGGAAGTCTGTCAGTTTTCTTAAGCCTAACATCGAATACAATCATCTGTAACAACTATAAACAACCAATCAACTCATAATTAACATCTAGGTTTCACTACATCTAAGCAAACACACAAGAGATCTAGCCAAGCATGTTAAATTCAAGACAAGTGTAAGATATATTCAAACAACACATAGACATATTGAATGAATTGAAAGTGTACTTATCTCAATTGAACATGAAAGGTTTCAAAGGGTAAAAACCCTTGAAAAAGCTGTAATATTCGGACTAGAGTTTCTCTCCAAAGTTATACCCTACTTGTTCCTCTCTAGTGAATGAAAATTGCAAAACTATATATAGATTTACAGGATGACGACTTCAAGAAGGAAATTCTGATATCGTCAACTCGTCGCCCATAATGAAATCGGATTGCCTAGATCCACTTTTGACGCCGTCATGTGCAATTCTACTCTGGGTCGTCACTCTTATTTGGACCATGACGGCCTATGGTGACGCCGTCATGTCCCTAGCGTAAAACTCCTCTGGATCGTCACGGACTTTATCCACTTCTACCTCTTGTATTACTCTTGACGTCGTCACTTGATAACTCTTGACGCCGTCAGGTACTGTTCCCAGCAAGGAAAATTAAGACTTTGCCATTTTCTTCACTTTTATGCTCCAAAAACATCCAAAATGCTTCCTTTTCCAGAATACACTCCAAAAGTACCTAAAATGACAAAAGGAACGATTTAGGGCATTATTTGATCAAATAAATTCGAATCCGGGCTAAAATGACCCCCTAAAAATGGTTCATTTTTCACCTCATCATCCCCACATATATAAAGTCTTACCAGAAGTGGTGAACACTATATGCACATTGGAGAGAGGGAAATATTTCCAACTAGCTACATCCCAATTCTGCTGTCCACTCCATACCTTAAACCCTTTGCTAACATAATGAGAAGAATCACACATAACATATAAATCCCAAAGTAAAAACATACCAATACCCTCTAGCTTATGAGAGTTATTGAATTTAGTCACACATCCATATAAGTGAAAAATATCCTGTCTATCCACCATATGTTAGATTTCACTAAGTGAAATGCTTGGTGGAACCAACTTGTCTGTGAATAACATTAACTTGTCCTTGACCCACTATAGACTAAACAAGTTTCCATTTGACCAATTTCTCCCACAGAACAGGATCTTCCTCATCTTCTTCATCAAACTCAATGAAGGAACCATCTTCTGCTGGCACATCAATAACCTTTGAGGCTCTTTTCTTAGCAAAGCTCTTCTTCCTTTTACCAGGAGTAGAATGAGTAGGAATGTCTGAATCAGGAGTTGTAGCTAGTACACCAAAAGAATCAGTAGAATCATGAGTAGTACCATCAGTAGGAACGGATTCTGTGTCCTCAGTAGGAACAGACTTTTGAGCATCAGAAAGAATGGGCTCTTGAGCTACAGTAGCAACAGGTTGTGAAACCTCAAAAACTTCAGAATCCTTAGTAGATGGAGGTGGAGAATGCTCCTTAATAGGCACTAAAACTGCAACAGATGTGGATCCCCCAAGTTTATCAGCAGGTGCCTCATTAGTAGAATCCACAATAGGTCTTGAAGCATCAGAGACAAGAGTAACATGAGGAGCATCAGCAGAATCAGCAACGTGTGTTAGGACTGAGGGTGAATGAACTGTATCCCCATCAGCAGGAAAAGGATCAGCAGAGTCCTTAAGAGTATCAGCAGAAACATCAGTCTTTAACCTCTTTGCTGCAGATTCACCAAAAAGACTTCCATGTCTCTTCAAAGGATTATGTACATTGATCCCAGACTGATGAAGATTTGAAAGAAGCCTTTCATACTATGCAGTTAATTTAGAGTCTGAAAATCCCCATACTTTCTTCTTTGTCCAACTTGAAGCATACACAGCAGAACTTGATTCTTGACAAATGTTTTCATATAATCCCTGATCTGTGCTTTAGTCCATGGCTTGTCCCTCTTTTCCTTGGCCTTTTTCTCTGCCTCAGGTTTCCTTCTTTGTTTAACCAATGAACCATCTTCTGAGCAAAATCATCCATATCAAACTCATCACCAAGTACAGACTGAGCTAGATCAGGATTTGAGGTAACTTGGGTTGCAAGAGTATCCCAGTGTTTAGCAGTAAATTGTTTGGATATCTCATCCAACTCCCTTTGTCTTTCAGCAGTTAAAGTATATGATATTGGAAAACCCATCTTATCCAAATCATCTTGGATTTTCCTTGCAAGTGCCTCAGATTGCTTCAACTCTTCATTCCTCTTGGCCTCAACAGCAAATTCCTCAGCTTGGAACTGCGCTGCAACCTGTTCACTAAGCCTTTCTTGTTCCAGTTCTTTCTTAGATTTCTTCCTAGAAGGGGGATCATGTTTAATCATAAAAAATTTCCCTTTATCCACCTGACTAGTAGAAACAGCAGCAGGAATGGGTGTCTGATCAGTGGAAACATCTGGAACAGAAGGAACGGGACCAGCAGATAACCCAACACTAGCAGTGACTTTATCTGCTGATTGATCAGCAGTAGCAGCCTCAGGACAGGGATCAGCAGAAACAAACAGCATAGGATCATCAGTAGATACATGAGTGTCTTCAGCATGAATGGATGGACTAGCTTCAAACTCTCTTTAAAGTCTTTGTGACTGTCTCCTTCTTGCATATAACAACTGAGTAGTGGGAGGTGCCTTTTCTTCATTATGATCCTCCTGAACATCCATATCATCAATAGTATCATCCTTAGCACTCTCCAAGGAAGTGTTAGCTAAGAGATGAAGACCATCTAAATCAATACACCCTTTCTCTTCTTGGACTTAAGCTTACCCTCCAACTTCTTAACCTTTTTAACTAGCTTCACAACTACCTCTCCAAGAGTTTTCTTGGTTGTCTTTAGATCTTTGTCCAAATCATCAATCTTTTGCAGGCACCTGTTCAACAAAATATTCATAGAGGTGAGAGTATCAGGACCTCCAGCTCCACCAGCAGGAATACCTGTGGTATAAGGAGCATCATTGGTCCTGAGAGGAGAATCAGGAAACCCTGCATACATATTTTCATAATCCTCAAAGGCAGGTCTCAATGGACTGGGTGTGTCCAATCTGGTAATCTGTGGTGAGGCAGAAGGTTCAGGTGTGGGAGATCTAGGTGAGGATTGTCTAGGAGATGATGGTAGCTGGGCATTAGTAGCAACTGATGCACTTGCATCAGAAGCAACTAAAGGACCCTCAGCAGCATCCACTGGTGCATTCGCATCAGCATGTTCTTGTCTACCAGCAGCATTACCCTCATCAGCAGCTGCATTGCCACCAGGCAACATGGCAAGTAACAAATGCCTATGAACCCTAGTATATTTTGATTGCATTGAGGCAAATAATTTGCAGGTTAACTTATTAATAGGCCTATGTGTGTGGTCATTGGTCTGTTTGCCTAAAACAATTTGAAGAAACCTAGTATACATCAGATATTTGTTTTTGGTATCCTTGACATTTTTAACCATCTCATCAAATATTTATCTAGAAAAATTATATGTCCTACCCTGAGATAAACACATAATAGCAAAGGCTATAGAAGTTGAGAATTGATCCCAACCCCTTGATTTAGAAATTATGCATTGAAGTAAAGTGTGTACCAAAAACCTCCACTTAGGGCAGAACTTGTTCTTGTGCCAGACCTTCCTATCACCTACATAACCAATAGCATGTAGACCCTGAAAAATCTCCTCTTTTGAAGCCTCATATTCACCATTTTCATCATCAAGCTGTAAATGAGCCCTAACCAATGACTCTGTAACAATGCATTCTTCCCCATCAACTGTAGCCACTATCTCTGTTGGTTGCCCTTCAATAGAACGTTCCTGTGCAGTTTCCAAAAATTGTGTAATCAAAGATTCGTACACAACAGCAGGGTAATGAGTTAGAGCAAAGTGAATCTTGGACCTCTGTAAAAACTCCATCATTGGCACATAGTGTTCATCCCCTTTTGCTCTACCCAAGAAAGCAGTTTTGATGTGATCTCCTCTGAAATGAAGTTCCGTTATTGAAGGTAAGAGAGAATGGATTATGGAATTAAGAAAGTTTGAAATGGGTTGGTGTTATGAATAAGAGGGAATTAGTTATTTTGGGTGTGGGATATGCACGTTTAGGTTATATGTAGCAATTTCCAAACGTGGAAGGTAATTGGCAATAATCGTAGAAACAATCTTTGACCAATTTTGACTTTAATAATATCCCAAAATAAAACTTAAATCTGACTCCTTCAGCAGAAACCAAAGTCAATCAGCAGGAACTGATGGTCAATCAGCAGCAACCTACATATGTTTGACTACGGTCAACCATTCAACTCATCAGAAGATACATTGACATATCAGCAGTAATGATGGTTAATCAGCAGAAACAACTCATCAGGAGAAATCACACTTCAGTAAAATATCCCCTGTTTGGTCAAACAAACTTCAGTAAATATCTTCATCAAGTACTTTTCAACCGCCTATCATTAATTTGCATTAACTTTTCCAAAAATGAGTTTGACTTGGCCTATAAATAGGAGTAAAAATCCCCAAATCACACCAATCAAATTATCAATCCCCAATTAACCATCACAACATTCACTCGGTAGCAACCATGAACCCTAACTCGAACATAATTGATATTTCATCTGATTCTTCATCCGATTCAGAGTCATCACAGCCATCCTACTTCCCTCCAACCATTATTCGAGGACTAACCAAGGAGCAGGCTCATTAAAGAATACATGATCCAAATCCTGCTAATAGCCCTCTCTCATTGTCTTTCTTCCCTCCTCAACATAACCCTAATGCACCACCAAGTGATGAAGGACCTTCACAACCACCATCAGTCTTTGAACCAGTCACAGCTTTTCTTCAAAGTGAGATGGAGAGAGTTGTAGCAGGGATGAGTAGAATCCCAATCCCTAAGAAGCCTCAATCAACCCGAAAACGTCCAGGGCCACTGAAGGTCGTGATAGGGCTTGCTAGTCCCGGATTTTGGGACAAGGATATGCAATCCATAGGGGTCCACAAGTGTATACCTAACCCCAAGGATAAAGGCAAAGGAAAGATAAAAGACTAGTGGGTTGGTTAGGTCGTTTAGGTGTGGGCTTCTTTTGTATGGTTTTGAAAACTTCCTTGTAATTTGTCCATCATGAATAAAATCTCTATGTTCTATTCGGTTTATCCATACTACTAATATGTTATAAGATCATCAACAGAATCTCATATGACTCTGTCCATCAGCAGAATCAGAAGCCTGTAAAACAAACACTAAAAAACAGAACACATGACAAACTTATACAAATAATGGTTAGACTAAATATAATTAACCTGCAAAACAAAGTTAGTGAACAAAATCATAATAAAATACAGAATTTACAACATTAATCCTCCCTGAGGCATATGCCTCCCTTTAGGCTTATGCCTCCCCTCAAACAAAGCATTCAGGGGTTAACCATCCCAATATGGACAACTAAGTAATTAAACCTAGGTCCATCAAAAGCATTTGTTAATAAATCAGCTACATTGTCATCAGTATGAATTTTAAGCACCTGAATTAAGTGTTTCTCATTTGCATCCCTAATAAAATGGTGCCTAATTTCAATATGCTTTGTTCTTTGATGAAATACTGGTTTTTTAACTATCGAAATAGTACTTTGGTTATCAATATAGATTTTAGTGTTCATGAAGTTGAACCCATAATCAAGCATCTGATTTTGTATCCAAAGTGCCTGTCCACAACAGTTAGCAGCAGCAACATACTCTGCTTCAGTAGACGAGATAGCCACAATGGTTTGCTTCTTGCATTGCCAAGAAATTAACCTTCTGCCAAGGAATTGACAACCTCCTGTAGTGGACTTCATGTCTAGGTTAGCACCAGCATAATCACTCTCACTATAAGCTTCCAACACAAATGGAGATTCTCTTGGGTACCAAAGACCTAACTTAGATTAGCCTTTAAGATACTTGAAAATTTTCTTCACTGCATGCAAATGGGAAGTCAATGGAGTGACTTGATGTCTAGAACAAGCACTGACTGCAAATGTGATGTCAGGCCTTGAAGCTGTAAAGTACATCAGTGAGCCAATTATAGATCTGTAGAGGTAAACATTCACAGCTTCATCTGGTTCATTCTAATTCTTAGGCTTTGGAGCTTCATAAGGTGTAGTTGCAGTCCTCAAATTCTCAAAGTCAAATTTCTTGAGAATATCTCTCACATACTTCTCCTGATGGATGAAGATCCCTTCAGGCTGTTGCTTAACTTGTAACCTCAAGAAAAAAGTTAGCTCCCCCATAGCACTCATTTGAAACTCACTCTTAATTAATGTTTCAAATTCTCTGCACCAAGCTTCCTTTTTTTTTATCCAAAGATGATATCATCCACATAGACTTGAACAAGAATGATATCTCTGGAATTCTTTTTGATGAAGAGTGTTTTATCAATTGCACCTCGTTTGTAACCATGCTCCAAAAGAAAGTTTGACAATCTTGCATACCAGGCTCTGGGAGCTTGATGAAGCCCATAAAGTGCTTTCACAACCTTATACACCTTCTTTGGGTTCTGTGGGTCTTCAAATCCTTTAGGTTGAGTAACATATACTTTCTCTTCAATCTTGCCATAGAGAAAGGCACTCTTTACATCCATCTGATAAACCACAAATCCCATGTAAGAAGCAAAGGCCAGTAATAATCTAATGGCCTCAATCCTTGCTACAGGTACAAATACCTCATCATAATCTATGCCTTCTTCTTGTCTAAAACCCTGAGCAACCAACCTTGCCTTGTTTCTGACCACAATTCTCATAGCATCCCTTTTGTTTTTCAGAATCCACTTGGTCCCAATAGCAATCTTTCCTGCAGGTAGATCCACAAGTACCCATACATCTTGATTCTTGAACTGTTGCATTTCTTCCTGCATTGCTTCTACCCAACTAGGATCACTGAGTGCTTGTGCAATGATGGTTGGTTCAACTTGAGATAGGAAACAAGCAAACAAACAATGTTGCTGATCTGTATGATTGTCCCTTTTCTGATTAGTGATGTAAGTGATAAAAGCACATTCTCCAAACTTTGTCTTTTTCATTAAACTCCTTGTTTGATCCATGGCAGCGGGATCGCCAAGAATAATGGATTGAGGATGAATAGTGTTTATCCTCTTAGTAGGATTAGGGTTAACTTCAACAGTAGACTGAAGATTGGTCAGAGTTGGAGCAAAATCATCATCATATGAAGAAGATTGGAAAATGCCAGCACTTTGTTGATGATTTCCAAGGTCTGTGGGGCTTGGAAACCTTTTAAAAGGTTCATCAAAGCTTGTGGATGGATCAGTGGGAGTAGTGGAATGAACAGCAGAAACAGGTACTTCAGCAGAAATATCATCAGCAAAACTGACATCAGCAGCAACATCAGCAAAAACAAAACCACGATCAGCAGAATCCATGTTCCTGATGTTGTCAAGAGCAGCTTGTCTCAGTAGTGCCTCAATATCTTTAGCAAACTCAAGACCAAGCCTCTCAGCTTCTTCATTTGTTGTGTGTTCTTGCTTTTTAAGCCTAGCAAGATCTTCTACATAAGTTGAGTCATCCACACCAGAAACAACTTTGTCATTAGAACCTGCAATGTTAGTAGGAAGAGAAGAAACAACAATGGTAGGTTCATCACACTCTGAGTCATCATCCAGGGTACCTGCATTGTTAGTTGGTGACTCTTATGTACCTGCAGATTGGTTAGATTTGAATCTAGTATAATCCAAATGATATGTTAAGTAGTCAAGATCAAAATACCAATCATGACCTTTACCCTGAACATTAGGTTTGTCTTCTAGAAACCTCAGGTTAAGAGTCTCCTCAATCTTCTTAGCAGACAAATTATATACCCTGTAAGCCTTACTATGAGCTGAATATCCAACTATATAACCCTCATCAGCCTTCCCTTCAAATGTTCCTAGATGATCACTTGTATTCAAAACGGTCACATGACATCCAAAAGGCCTGAAGTAGATAATAGTAGGAGTCTTCCCAGTCAAAAGTTCATAGGGTGTCTTATTGTGTGGTCTAGTAATTGAAACCCTATTCAGCACATAACAAGCAGTGCTTACTGCTTCAGTCAAAAACATAGTGGTCAGCTTGCATAGATCTTGCTGCCTCTATCAGGGTTTTATTCTTTCTTTCAGCAACCCCATTTTGTTATGGGGTTCTGGCATTACTATAATCCCTTTTGATTCCCTTAGACCCACAGAGTTCAATCAAGTTAGCATTTTTGAATTTTGTCCCATTATCACACCTGATACTTTTAACCTTTTTGTTCAATTGGTTTTCAACCAGGGCTATAAATTCTTTAATAGTTTGAAAAGTTTGGTCTTTAGTGCCCAAAAAGAATACCCAACAAAACCTGTTGTAGTCATCAGTGATCACCAGACATAAGTACTTATGGTCAATACTTCTGATGGAAGTTGGACCAAAGAGATCCATATGTAGCAACTAAAGAGGTTCTAAAATAGTGTTCACTGCAGTAATGGCTTTGTATGAAGCCTTGTGTTGCTTCCCTTTATTGCAGGCAACACAGTTGTGCTCATTGGTGAAGACTTTGGAAGGAAGTCCATGGACCAATCCATGTTTAGCTAGCTTGTTGATGTTTTTGTGGTTCACATGTGCCATCCTTCTGTGCCAATTAGTAGACTCATCTAAGGATGCTTTTGCCACCAAGCATGCTATATCAACTTCAGGTTGGACAGTATTCAAGTTGAATGTGTAGAGATTGTAAGTTCTTGGGAATCTTAGCAAAACAAGACTTTCATCAGGTAACTTGAAGTCTTCTGAAAGCATAAGACAGTCCTTCTCAGTGAACAGAACATTATTCTTCTTGTCACAGATTTGAGAAACTGAGAACAAATTAAAGTTTTGTAGCTACTTCACATAGTAAACATTCTCAAAGTCCACCTTGGGAGTCCTAATGGTTCCTTTCCCTGTGATTCTTCCAACACCTCCTCCAAATGTTATTGTGCCTCCATTAATGGGCACAAAGTCATGCAACTTGTCTTGGTTCCCAGACATGCTTCTAGAACACCAACTATCAACAATACCTACATCTTTACTCTTAAGAGGATGATCCTACAACAACAAAATATACAACAACATAAGTTACCAAAGAGAGACTCAAGTCATAAATGACTTGAGCCTGCCTTGTGGATCATTAGAGTGAAGCCATGTAGATGAATGATATCCACCATTGTTCTTGGACCCCCTGTGTGCAAATGGTCTATTATTTCTCCAAGAACAACCTGCTGAGGGCTTAGCATCAGAATCCTAGTATGCCCCTCTCATATACCTTGAGTCATAAAAACCAGGCCAATAACCATTCTGAAAGAAATTATTACGTCTAAAAAATGGTCAAGCAACATGTTCGTTCCAGCCAGCAGAAAAAGGCCTACCAGCAGAATCTAATCCACCAGTAGAAACAGACCCACCAGCAGAAACTGGCTTATCAGCAGGAACTGATTTGGGTCTGCTAGTGGTGTGTGTTGCCTGTGGGACATATGGTCTAGGTCTCATTTGGTCAGCATAAACACCCATTCTCTTCTCATGAAAGTCATAATTTTTAATAAGATGAAATTTACTACCACAAACAAAACATTTCTTCTTTATAGAAGATTTATTCAAAACAAAAGATGTCTTATTACACACCAAAGCATTCAAACCAATACTAGAAACTGAATTGTTTTGCAAAGACTGAAAAGAATTGTTTTTCAAAGAAGTAAAAGATAAGTCTTCAAGAGAAGTTGTCTTTGAAGGGACTTCATCAGCAGTAACTCTAGAGAAGTTAACAGACTTGCAAGAAGACTTGGGTGAGGGCTTGGGTGAGTCTGACTTGATACTAGAATCACAACTGGCATAGCTAGTGGTATTGGTCTCTGAGGTCTTGTCACTAAAAGAAAAAGATACAAATTCATTAGAATTATTGCTAGAGACACTGTTTGAGTCAAGGGAGTCAGTAGACCTATTTCCAGTTTTCATTAGTGATTCAACTAAGTCCAGATGGTGTGAGGTGGGCATAAAGGTTCCTCTAATAGTGGGAGAAACAGTGTGCATCTCTCCCTCATTAACAAACTTTACAAGGGTTTGAAATTGCAGAGCTGGTTCAGGGTCAAAAATACTAGGTTCATCAGAGTCATAGACCTCATCAGGCCCAATATAGTCTCCATACCCTAATGCTCTTCTAGACCTAGTGGACTAACAACTATCAATGATTCTATCAAGACTTTTAGCTCCTTGTTTCCACTTTATGCGACCTGCAACTTCACTATCAAACTTAACCTGCAACTCTTGTTTTTCTAAATCAACTTTAGCTTTTTATTTTTCAAAAAACTTCAACAAATTACCAGTATTCTCTAAGTCTCTTTTTAACACCCTAATTTTTTCTTCATATACGAATTGATTCTGTTGAAACCAAACCTTTTGTTGCTCTAGTGTTCTAACTGCTTCCTTATAGGCTTGAGCCTGAATATAGCATTCTTTATATTTTGGTTCAATTTCATCATAAGATTCTTTAAGTGCAGCATATTTTTTATCACAACCAAAAACACAATTAGGTACCTGAGATGAGATGCCCATGAAGGCAAATTCGTCATCACAGCCAGCCAGGCAAGAGTATTGCTGAGAAGCACTGCTTTCAGAATCTTCAGTATCATGCTCCTTCTAATCAATGCAAGAATCCACAATTGTTACCAAAGCCTTTGAATTGCCAGATTCCAACTCCTTCTGCTTGTAGGTTGAATACCTTGTGCTGTCTTCAGTCTTCTTTGCAGTACACTCTCTAGAAAAATGGCCTATCTCACCACATGAGTAACACTTGACCTTTCTCCTGTCAAACCTAGTTGGATCCATTCCTCTGAGATTGAGCTTTCTGCCAGCTTTCTTCTCAAACCTTCTGACTTTAATAGTAAGCATAGCCATCTGCCACTTTAAATCCATCTCTTCCAGATCTAACATGTCAACTTGCTCAAAATCTTCATAAGCCAGTTGCTGCTATTGTTTATAGTCAGCAACAAATGAATGAAGTACATCCTCTACCACACTACCAGATTGTGGATGATTCTTTGGACCAGTAGAGGTGTAAGATGATGTGGTGGAAGAACTTGGACTTGCAGCATGTGTCATCCTGTTTGAGGTAGTGCTTATAAAGGCTGAGTTTGTAGGAGTTGTTGAATAAGTCGAGTACCCCTTGATATCAAGCTCAACACTTCTGAGCTTGTTATAAAGATCATCAAAAGAGAGATAGTCCAGTCCACCTTTGGTTTTTAGTGCAATACTGACCTAGGACCAAGAAGGAGGTAAAGCTCTTAGAAACTTGGAATTGCATTCCTCATTGTCAGGCTTGGCTTTCAGCTGGTTCAACTGACTCAAGATCTTTTGAAATTTGTCATACCCCTTGTGTATACCTTCCTCCTCTGAGATCTTGAATTCCTGAAACTCCTGCCTGAGCATGGACTTTCTCATTCTCTTAGACTTATCATTGCCCCCAAACCTTGCTTTAATTGCCAACCGGATATCTATGGCATCATCAAGGTAGTGAAAGTCTCCCATATGATCATCTGGGATAGCTTGAAGCAAGATGGTTCTTGCCTTATTTTCCCTTTGGATAGCAATATCTTCCTCAGCAGTAGCAGGAGGAGGAAAGATGGTAATTTTACCATCAGGGTCTTTTCTAGTCTTCTTCAGACTATTGCCTTTCAGGATCACATTCCAGAGATTAAAATCACTGTTAGTTATCCAATTCTGCATCTTCATTGCCCATATCTCGTATTCATCCTTCTTGAGATATGGGAACTTTGCATTGCTGCTAGTGAGAGTAAGCTGCTGAAGTTGTTGTGTCAAAGTGTTGTTTGGTTGAGTAACCTCTACTGCATTTGATGCTACATCTGACATTGTTATAGGGTGAAATGGTGGTGAATAAAGGTTGTTCTTTACTTACAGAGACTCTCCTGTGGCTCTGATACCACTTGTAGGATCTACTCCTTGATAGATCTTTGAGCCAATGGATCGATAGATTGCCAATGTAATCAAAAGCAATACTATATGGAAAATCTCTGTATACTTGTATCTATGCGGAATTTAAACACAAGTAATATGAACAATATACTAATAATACTCTGATCCTCTATGGATCTTTTATTAATCACTAAAGATTGAAAAACAAGTCGTGTCTAAAACAAGCATCCGGGTGTTACTTTTATACTACAAGGAACCCTAACCTCTCTTACAAGAAAACGTGTAATCCAAGACTATAAAATATATTACACATCTTTTCCTAAAATAAACTAAATATATCCTACGGATTAACTAAATCGGCAGAATATCTCTATCAGCAGGAACCAGATCATCAGCAGAAACTATTAACGCTTCAGCAGGAACCTGTCAGCAGTATCCGTCAGCAGAATATATCTTCTGACTTCAATAATTCCTAACATTTTTTTTTCAAATATTTTTAAACAACAAAATTAAATTTCATCAATAATAAAAACATTACATAATAATTCAAATAACATTAAAACATTACAACAATAAAATGAGTAAACTAGTTTTGATTTGCACGATGTCAAATGTCTTCCACCAAATCGGTTTTTAGGCTTAGATGAGTTGTTTTGTTGACTATCTCCCGAGTATAGAGTCTTTCAATGTCAGTATATGTTGGCTTTCGCTGAAACTCTTCACCATATAACTCCATGATGACCTCACAAAATTTTTGGAGACACTCAATAGCTGCTATCGCACCTATTTGCAGCGTCTAGAGCATCAGGATTGGTTCCGTATGCTATTTGACAAGTTTCCAAAGTATACTTCATCAATGGAAATATACCAAGTGTGCCCGTACAATTTCCAGTTTGTTGAAATAACGGGAATGATCGGTTACCTCTCGAACAATTCGTGTGAATAGGTTTTGGCTCATTTGGAAATATTGACGGAATGTTCTTTCGTCATACACTGATGTTCAAAGAAGTAAGCCGCCACTAAACGAATATGAGCACTGTAACGATCCCTATCAATTTGGGTTCGTGAGATTTTTGGCTTTAAAGCTTGAAAAGCCTCTTAACGACATTCCCTAAAAAGCTCAAGCTCGCTAGTAACTTCATCTTCATCATCCGAAGATGAAGTAGCAAAAATAGCTCGTAAGACATTATGTAGATTAAATGTGTAAAAGTGATTTAAAGAATGTGTTTGAATGTATATAGAGAAAATTGTAATTAGAATTTGTGAATAAATTGGTGAAATGAGTGAGTTATTTATAGTGTTAAAGTATTTAAATTTTAAAAGTTAAAAAAGGATTTTTTTTTTTTTTTTTTTTTTTTTTTTTTTTTTTTTACCAAACGGTCACATTTGTGCTTGGAAAGTGGAAGATATTGTTTTTATGAGTGTGTTTATATCGATCGCAACTGCGACCAAAAAAACGACATACTCGTGACCAAATGGCCACAACAATCACGACGGACTCATGAATCGGTCGACTGCTTTACTGCTCATAGCCTAAGTACCATAATTGAAAAGGAAAATTTTCTCAGGGCCTATTATCTTTATAACAAAATGAAAGAAAAATATTATTACATTTTTATTCATAGAAAAAGTTGACAGAAAAAGATACTTGGTGCTTGTTATTCATGAAAAAAAAAAAAAAAAAAAAAAAAAAAAAAAAAAGGCATATAAAAGGCATAAAAAAGCATAAAAAATGAAAAATAAAATAGGCGTGCAAATATGAAAATGGGGGGATGATAAAAAAAATACATTGAACTTGACACTTTTTCTCATTGTATGTTGCCAACTATTTTTTTTTTCATTGTAACACAAAACCTGACATTTTTTGTTATTGTATGTACTAAGCGTCGCATCGTTAGTCCTTTACACTAACGGTCGTTAGTAAATAACTTAAAATTCTGTTTTCTTCCGATTTTACACGTTTTCATCCGTTTTCTTACGTTTTTTTTTTATTTTACACATTTTCGTCCGTTTCGTCTTGTTTTTTACGTTTTCATCTGTTTTCGTCCGTTTTCTTACGTTTTCATTCGTTTAATACATTTTCATCAATTTTTACACGTTTTCGTCTGTTTTCTTACATTCTCATCCGTTTTTATATGTTTTCGTCTGCTTTTACATGTTTTCGTCCATTTTTATATGTTTTCGTCTGTTTTTACATGCTTTCGATCGTTTTCATAATAATAATAAAAAAAATAAAAATAATAATAATAAAATAAATAATAATAATAATAATAATAATAATAATAATAATAATAATAATAATAATAATAATAATAATAATAATATAATAATAATAATAATAATAATAATAATAATAATAATAATAATAATAATAAAGCCTTTCAAAATAATAATAATAATAATAATAATAATAATAATAATAATAATAATAATAATAATAATAATAATAATAATAATAATTTTATATGTTTTTATCCGCGTTCATACATTTTTATCCGTGTTCATACACTTTTATTCATTTTCGTCTATTATTATACGTTTTCCTCCGTTTTTCTTATATTTTATCTGATATCATCCAATTTAGTACATATAATACGTATGAAAACGGATAAAAATATATGACCCTTTTCTAGTCAGAATCACATATGAAAATTTGACATTTGATTTTAAATCACGAGTATGACCCTTTTCTAGTCAGAATCATCAAAAGTGTAAAACACGAAAGTTGTTTTGAATGATGGTTTACATCAAAAATCGCGAGATTTTAACCTGAAATTGCAAAACAATAATTGTTAACTACCAAAACTTAAGCGGTTTTATAAACTCTTGTAAATTTTATAAGTTATAAGTTGTGTAAATCATCAAACTTATAAA
Source organism: Artemisia argyi (assembly GCA_030686995.1). Taxonomy (NCBI): domain Eukaryota; kingdom Viridiplantae; phylum Streptophyta; class Magnoliopsida; order Asterales; family Asteraceae; genus Artemisia; species Artemisia argyi. The sequence goes on along the minus strand of CM060709.1, from coordinate 213,853,033 downwards.
CTTGGTCAAAAACCGCTTAAGTTTTGGTAGTAAACAGTCATTGTTTTACAATTTCAGGTTAAAATCACGCGAGCCTTGATGTAAAACATTATTCCGGACAACTTTCGTGTTTTACACTTTTGATGATTCGGAACAAATAAGGGTCAAAATCTTGATTTAAAATCAAATGTCAAGTTTTCATATGTTGTTATCCATTTTCATATATTGTTATCTGTTTTCATACATATTATATGTAAAAAAATGGATGAAAATGGATGAAATTATTACTATTATTATTATTATTATTATTATTATTATTATTATTATTATTATTATTATTATTATTATTATTATTATTATTATTATTATTATTATTATTATTATTATATTTTTTAAAGGTAAAATATATTAAATAAAATGGAAATGTTATGTACAAACAATAGCACAAGAAGAAAACACAGTTAGGACAACCCCTAAACTGTCCACTTCTTGCCTAAGAAACAAAAAAAAAGAAACAATAGAAATGGACAAGCCCAATCTATAACAAATGCTGCAAATGTGACTATAACAAAACTGCAAATGGCTAAAAACAAAATGCATAAACAAAAGAAACCAATAACCAACCAGGAAACCAACCGAGGCAACCACAACACTAAACAATCCTAGCAGGTTGACAAGCTACAACTAAAAACATCTCATACTCTGAATACATTTACTAAGGACTCAACCAAAGTACTTCCAAACATCACCATATGAGGATGTCCCTAGTAAGCTAAAACTGCTAGGACTGAAAAATATTGAATTGCCAATAATAAACCAATACCAATAGCCAAACTGGCATATAATCACCAAAGCAGCAAGGATCATCAGGAGGCTTGAAACAACGTAAACCATAGCAATCCAAGAACTATCAAACCTTCTGAGACCCGCAATGAAACTGGATGAATCATCAATCAACACTTCACCCATACAAACCTGTCTCGTTAAAAAACTTTGGCAAATAAAAACCCTATGGGAAAACTTTGCACAAGGAAAAAGAGTACAGGTCATGAAAATGTCATTAGTGCAGAAAAATACAAGCATAGTAACATAAATAAGAGTATTCCGAAACAGATTACGCAAGTACACACCCTGAACAAAATCAAGATTAAACCAAATAGCTAGCGTAGAAACAAACCAATCATTTATGTAATGCGCCATCAGTTCTGCACTCCTCTTATACCAAAACAAAAGACCAGCGCAGAGATTTAAATTCGGTTCTGTAGTGCATAGCATGTTATACTCCAAACAACCAAAAAACACGCCAGCGCAGAAGCAATCCGAATCTCTGTAGTGCATAGCCAATTGTACATAATCCACCAAAGCAAAAAAAACCACCACATAACCAGTTGCATACTATACCAGTCTCATCGTCACAATAAAATACTTTGTTGCAACTCCAAAAACCGGTACCAGAATATAACCAACAAACCCAGCCCAAACAAACAACGGTTCTACCAGAGTTCAAAAAAAGAGAGATACCTACATGATAACAGTAAAAACACGGATTCCGATAATAACACCAATCACCCTTAACCCCACACTTCTGCACATGATTCAATATGATCACGTACATCAGGAAACAACACCATAATCTAGGTAATACCATCAAAATAACTTCTATAACCCATCCTGCCACCACTAATGATGCCATTCAAAGGGAGCTTCCAAATTGCAGCAATTTTTTCAACCTCCCGAGACTTCTTTATACTTAAACCCATCACCTTATGTCTCACCGTATCCACAATAACACTAAAAATATCCTCCTCAATCCTAAATTGATTTTGAAAAATCCTAAGATTTCTCTCTTGCCAAATATAGTAAACAGCAGCCCCAAAAACCAAACGTTGGATAACACTCCACAAAGAGTTATTGGTAGCTTTAATAGAAATTCTTGAAACAATTTCAACCCATACGCAAGAGAGATCATCAAGCTTACACAAAGGTTTAAGATTATCCCAAACCGTAATAGAGAAGTTACAATTGATAAACAAATGGCTTTGAGACTCATCAATATTATTACATAATGTGCACCGTGTACTAGATATGTTAAACCACCTCGAAATTCTATCTGTAGTTTTAAGATGCCCCCTCATAGCCATCCAAAGCACGAACGCATGCCTTGGAATACACTGAGAAAACCAAACTTGCTTATACCACAACACCTTAGGACAATCAGATCTAAAAGCCTTCTACGCCTCCTTAACACAAAAATCCACTTCCTTATTCTTCTTATTGACCCAGATGAGCTTATCATTACAGTCATTACTTAAAATAGGAACCGGGACCCTCAGAATCTCACCAAACAAGTCATTCCACTCAGATGGCCATTTTCATACATTATCATCAATTAAATCAGCAACTTTGTCATTAATATCAAAACCCTGTTATGTGATAAATCTAAGTGTAATGAGTTTACATAAAGGGCCATTCGTGTGCCATTTATCAAACCAAACAGAACATTCTCTACCATTACCTAACTTATAAGCAACAAAACTACGAATCTTATTCCTAAGATTAAGAATCTGATTCCAGCTCCATGATCCATTCACGCATTTAACATTTTGCCAGAAATTTCTACCCTTGACCCTATAAGCATGAACCCACTTGACCCATAACGAATCCTTTTTACTAATAACGTTCCAAAGGTGTTTAATCATTAACGCCTTATTCATGAGACTCAATGGTTTAAGGCCAAGACCGCCTTGGTTTTTAGGTGTACAAGTATCTTTCCAAGCAAGACTAGCAATCCCGCTCCCATCACCCCCACCGGACCATAAAAACTTTTTGAGAAGCTTATCGATACTATCACAAACATAGACTGGAAGAATGAACATTGAGGCCCAGTAAACATGAAGCGAAGTAAGAACAGAAGCAATTAATTGCAATCTACCCGCAAATGATAAGGTTTGTTCCTCCAGTCATGAATTCTATTTTTAACCTTTTCTAACAATATACTACAATCATTATTATTATTATTATTATTATTATTATTATTATTATTATTATTATTATTATTATTATTATTATTATTATTATTATTATTATTATTATTATTTATTTTATTATTATTATTGTTATTGTTATTGTTATTGTTATTGTTTTTTTTTACGTGTAAAAGCAGACGAAAACGTGTAAAAACAGATGAAAACGTATGAAAACGGATGAAAACGTAAGAAAACGAATGAAAACGTGTAAAAACAGACGAAAACATGCAGAAACAGACGAAAACTTAAAAAAAAGGGACGAAAATATGTAAAAACAGACGAAAATGTGTAAAATCGGACAAAAACGTAAGAAAACGGATGAAAACGTATAAACACGTAAGAAGACGAAATTTTAAGTTATTTACTAACGACCGTTAGTGTAAAGGACTAACGATGCGACGCTTAGTACATACAATTAAAAAAATGTCAAGTTTTGTGTTACAATAAAAAAAAAGTTTGCAACATACAATGATAAAATTTGTTAAGTTCAATTTATTTTTTTATCATTTTCCCAATCGGGTGCATAGATAAGTTACCTTACTTCTTTTTACCTTTTATCGAATGAGAGCTATATCTTGTGACTGGTTTAAAACAAATAAGAATTAATATAATGAACTTGATCAACTTTTCTTGTTCATATTTGGTAGCAGACAAATAATTACAACAACAAAAATAAATAAATAAATAAATAAAAATAAAAAATGCTGACAGATACTTTGATACAGATAGAATACCATTTAACAAGTTATTATATCTCTATACTATAACATATCTATACTATATATAAACGAAAAAACGAAAAGTGAAAATTAAAAACTTAAAACTAATTTAGGAAACTAATTTGTTATTTTACTTAAATGAAAGATTGAAAACTAATTTAAGAAACTTAAAACTAATGTATCTTATTTCTTGAATATTGAAATTAGCTATAAAAATTTATTCTTTTACTTAAATCATTATACGTTACAATAATTTACAGTTACATTTTTCATACAACTCTTTTTACGTTGTATAAAAAAATGTTATACGAAACACCTAACCCAAATATTACAATCATGATTATGTGCCGTGATAAAATACCGTTGTTATGCACATGTACTCGTCTATTCACGTAATATCACAATCAATCTCATAAACACTATTCAACCGTTTTAAATATACTTTCGTGAATTTCACGGGTCAATAAACTAGTATATAGAATGCAATCTAGATATTAAAGACAATTAATTTACAAATCATCGTTCCATTATCTTATACGTATGATTATTTATTTATTTTTTTAGTAACCATGGTTTTTGAAATTTTGACCGATTAATCCATCGCTACACAGACTCAGACCAGGTAAAATTCTCATTTTTAAGAGGTTGGTTTTGGCCGCTTTAAAATTGTTTACAAAACTTAAATGATTTTTGTGACCAAATAAGTCATTGTTTTTCATTCAATCAAAGATGCTCGTATGTTTGGCTAATTTGGTTAGAGCTACAGCCTACAAGTTCGAGCTGTGAGGTATAATTCGTACGTAAACGGTTAGTTATAAATAAACGTTTGGTAAAATATATTTGCAATTATTGTCATATACTGTAATTGTTAAATTACATATGTGACCCATTAATATTTTTATGTGTATGGCCTACTTGAATAATTTTGCTCAAACATAATAGCTCTTTTTTGTTCCACACTTTATTATTATTATTTTTTTTAAATCAAAAAGATTAAGTGTCATTAATGATGTAGTAATTACTTCCTAAATTTTAGACAAAATTTCACCGTTAGTCCCTAAAGTTGTCGTGTTTCACGCATATCGTCCTTAAACTATTTTTTTGGCATTTTCGTCTCTGAACTCCTCATTTTTGGCGTGGTTGGTCCCTGCAACCCAATTTTGGCTGACGGACATTGCTTTGCAGCGTTAGTTGACCAGTCAGCTTGGTTTTTCGTCATTTCACATTTTTATAATGGCGCATTTGGTCCCTTCCCCCCCCCCTTTTTTCCCGCTTATCTTCTTGGTAAACGTTTAACAACTCGTCAGTCTATTTATAACCTCGTTTGTATACCCTAGATGACACACCAACAAAAAAATCCCTTTGAAAAGAACCACACTTAAAAATGGCAGCCCCAAATGCAAATGGATGTTTTCCAAGTGAAGCTGACGAATACGAGTTTGTCTTAAACAACGCCTTGTTGTGGGACGCTGTGTTCAATGAATTCAGGTATGATCCCGTATTGGAATTTGGTAATTACAGGCAGGTTAGCACCGTCATGAAGACACAAATACTAAGGTGGGTTCGTAGACAGGACTTTTACTGGGACGAGGTTTTGGGGTTGAATGAGGAAGAAGATATAGAGGAGGAGGAAGAAGAGGAGGTGGGGGTGATCAAAATCAGGTGGAGCAGCAGCAGGGCGTGGTGGAGCAGCAGAATAATGTGGTGGATCAGCAGCATAATGTGGTGGAGCAGCAGCATAATGCGGTGGAGCAGCAGCCAAACATGTTGGAGGATAGGTTGAATTTGGCAAGCAGGATTACGGCTCTTGAAATATTCTTTCAAGAATATAAAGAAAGGAAGGATATGAGGGAAAGTGATGCAAGCAGGACAGAGAGCTCTGGGTCGAACCGGTTAGGGTGAAAGCTTTGAATGATTATGGTGTTTGTATGGTTTTAGTATGTTTGTAATCTGGTTTTTATCTGATGTATGGAATGGTGATATATGGAATGGTTGCTACTTTATAACTCTATCAATAAATAAATATGAAGTTTAATTACTAGTCATTGTTTATGGTTGATTGTGAATGTTTGATTGCCAACTCCATATCAAGGGCTGTTCAAGTCAACCACAAATTACTCTAATTGTATCTGATGTAAACTTTTATCATAAGGAAGCCATGATTTGCAGAATTTGTAAACTAGAAACATGAATACCATTAACCATTAAGTCATAAAACTAACCACCATAACTTAAGTCTACTACATTAGCACCATTCATAGTATGTTAAGAAATATTTACAAGCATCGTCAAAAGTGAACAAGTTTTTCAAAAACATAAGTTGGACATGTTACATCATCTTCATGTTGCCTTGCCTTTCCCCTTGCCATTGCCTTTCCCTTTGGCTCTATCTGTTGCCTTTGCATTGCCTTTGCCTTTGCCTTTGCCTTTGCCTTTGCCTTTGCCTTTGCCTTTGCCTTTGCCTTTGCCTTTTGCCTTTGCCTTGCCTTTGCCTTTGCCTTTGCCTTTGCCTTTGCCTTTGTTGCTTTGATCATGATCCTGGTCACATTTACGTTTCTTTGCTGGGATTGGCTCCTCATCAGGGACAGGCAGAGCTAGGACAGCAAGGTCAGCTGGGAGAGGCAGAGAAGGTAGAATAACTTAGAGAGGTACAGCTTCTATTGGTGAATCAGAGCTTGTAGAATCGGCTATTGAAAACTCAGAGGTTGAACCAGACTTAGTTTCTTGCTCTTCAATTAACCAGTCAAGCAATCCGGGTGGGATTGAGTAACCACCAGAACTTAAACTAGAACTGCTGGAAGATGAGCTAATTGGTGATGGGTCACATTAATATAATTGGTACTGTTAGTGTTCAAAGGTAGGCATCAAACTACATTATGGTCTTTCTAATCTTAGTAAACACATACAAGCAAACAAATGAAGGCGAGGAGTGAAAAGTTTGATCAAATCATAAAATAAGCTCAGTATGGTCTTTCAAATCTTAGTGTTCAAATGTAGGCATCAAACTACATTATGGTCTTTCTAATCTTAGTAAACACCTACAAGCAAACAAATGAAGGCGAGGAGTGAAAAGTTTGATCAAATCATAAAATAAGCTCACTATGGTCTTTCTAATCTTAGTGTTCAAATGTAGGCATCAAACTACATTATGGTCGTTCTAGTCTTAGTAAACACATACAAGCAAACAAATGAAGGCGAGCAGTGAAAAGTTTGATCAAATGGTAAAATAAGATCATTATGGTCTCTCTAATCTTAGTGTTCAAATGTAGGCATCATACTACATTATGGTCTTTCTAATCTTAGTAAACATATACAAGCAAACAAAACCCCCAAATGTTGTCACTAAAAACAAGGTCAAATATGTTAAACAGGATAAACAACAATTAAATGGTGCAAAAGATGTATCAAATGATAAATAACAATTTATAGTTTAAATACCTGGACGGCTAGGGGAGCTCATTGTGTTGATTTGCTTTTTTTTTGAAATTTAGGGTTTGATCGGGTTTAGTTACTGTTTGAGTGTTATGTGTTTAATGTAACCAAGTGTGTGCTCAATACTCTAACTTGCTTTTTATAGTAGGTAAGTTGTTTGACTTTAATTAGTCAAACAAATTGAATGGCACATTCAATGCTTGTTCAACAGATGGTTGAAAGTCAAATTAATTGCTAGATACACTTTGTATTTTTTTTTTAAAGGCACACAGAGATAACATATTACAAATGTGACACTGTAGTATTGATCCACTATATTCTTTTGTGCTGAGTACTTCTGCATTGATAGATTGTGTAGGTCATCTTGTTTGACCAAGTTGAGAAGCATTGACTTGTTTACTCTTTGAATGTAGCAGTACCTACTTTAATTCTACCAGTAGCATTTTGTTTCAGCAGTACCTTCTTTAATGTATGGTGACATTTAAGTTGGAGTTCATAACAGTTATTATACACAAATGAAGGAAATGATAAAATTGATTTCATTTCATTAAACTGAAACAGATTACACAAGATATTCAAACAAAACAAACATATAACCATTTTCTGTTTTTTTACACAAGCAAGCCCCAAAGCAGGTTATACTCCTCTTCTTCTTGTTGCAGCCTCTCTTGGTCAGCCTTTGCAAAAGCTGCTTCTTCTTCTAATGCAAGGTTTAATGCTTCTTCATCTAAACTCTGCTGAATTTCATCATCAACAACATTTCCAACTACCTGCATCTCAAATTCTGCCTTTTCTTCTTCTTCCATCAGTTTCATTATTTCTTCTTCCTCTAAAATTCCACTACAACCAGGAAGCGTATCTTTTTTGAATACCTTAACTAAGTTTTTCCTGGTAATGTTAAGATAACGGCCTGATTTTGGTGAAAACACTGAAACATTACGAAGAATCAAAGCTGCTCCTACAGTAATATCCTTTCCATTATCCCCCTCATTAATGATTTTATGATGTATTGTACCAGATATTTCGCCTGAGAGATCTTTCACAGTAACTGTAAGATCTCCAAGCGCATTTGGGGTACACGACTTTATTATAGCAACAACTTGTTCAACTTTCCCCTTATTGATAAAGCTTTTGATATCACCTAAACATCCAATCACAATCCCCCCCCCCTCCCCGTTAGCATTCACATAGTCCACGGCGCTAAGCCACGGCCCACGTGTAAAATCCTCATCCTCACCCACGTCATCAACAACTTTCCTCATATACTCCTGTGTGGAAATTATAGGCACGTCTCCACCTAGCCGAGTTTCCTCTATTTTACATAGCTTAGCCTGATGAGGCGAAAAATGAACCACTTTTAGGGGGTCATTTAAGCCCGAATCCGAATTTATTTGATCAAATATTGCCCTAAATCGTTCCTTTTGTGATTTTAGGTACTTTGGGAGTGAAATCTGGAAAAGGAAGCAATTCGGACGTTTTTGGAGCATAAAAGTGAAGAAAACGCCAAAGTCTTAATTTTCCAAGCTGGGAACAGTAGGTGACGGCGTCAAGAGCAAATCTCATGAATTTCCATGACGACCCAGAACAGATTTGACAGCGTCACGTAGGAAGGGCGTCAAGAGTAAAAGAGTCGTGACGGCCTGGAAGTATTTAAGTCTTGACGGCGTCAGAAGTGGATCTAGGCAGTCCGAGGAGAGTTTTGGCGGCGAGGTGACGGCGTCACATTGTTTGTCTTGACGCCGTCAGACCTATTTTTCTATATATAGTTTTCTAATTTTCACACATTAGAGAGAGAAGTTTTGGGAGAAACCCTAAGTACGATTTTGGTGTAACTTTACAGGTTTTTCAAGGGTTCCAACCCCTTGATACCTTGCATGATTAATTAAGATAAGTGTTCTTCTAATTCAATCAATATGTCTATGTGTTGGTTGTCTATATCATGTTCTTGTCTTAATTCTATCATGCTAGGCTAGATCTATCTTGTGTTTGCTTAGATCTAATGAAACCTAGATGTTAATTATGTGTTGATTACTTGTTTATTCTTGTCTTGGATGAATGATTTATATGTTAGGCTTAAGAAAACTGGCAGATCTCCAAATGGTAATGATGCGTGGGAATCGCAACAGGCTTTACCTCTCGAGGGATCTCGAGAAGCTTACAACCCCCACCAGGCAGTGTACCTGATCGTTGTAGTATAGTATAGTGACAAGTACCGGGGGATTGATCGTTCAGCTTAGGAATAGTGTCGCTAGGATTAGAAAGCCTAAATTACTAGTTCTAAAGGTGAGGGATGATTATTTTTGTGTTTTTATATTTTTTATAAAGCAATTAAAATCTCGGGTTTTGAAAGAGTGGGCGGAATTAGTTGCTATTCAACTAACCCAAAACTAAGATGCAATCAAAATAAAATACTAAAAATGAAAATAAACTAATTATACTAAGGTTGTGAGCAGTAATTGGAGAAAATGTGTTTACTTAGATTTCATTACTCCCTAGATATCTTTTACACGTTAATTACTTGTTATAATTGCATGGATGACGGATTGTATTCCTTAATACCATTCATGGGGTGGCATACATAACTCCCCAAATCTATGAGCTCTTATCTCCTCCTACACCATGCCCAGCACAACTATAGGGATTGTAAACAGTGGCTCATGCATTAAATACAACCAATAAAGACCTAGTACGCCTCGGTTCATGTTTCTTAAGACGTTCAAGCATGTTACCATTTGGAGATCTGTCAGTTTTCTTAAGCCTAACATATAAATCATTCATCCACAACAAGAATAAACAAGTAATCAACACATAATCAATATCTAGGTTTCATTAGATCTAAGCAAACACAAAAGAGATCTAGCCTAGCATAATGGAACTAAGACAAGAACAAGATATAGACAACCAACACATATACATATTGATTGAATTAGAAGAACACTTATCTCAATTACAATGCAAGGTATCAAGGGTTTGGAACCCTTGAAAAACCTGTAAAAGTTGCACCAAATTCGTCTTTAGGGTTTCTCCAGAACTTCTCCTTTTTTGAATGTGAAAAACTAGAAAACTATATATAGGAAAATAAGGCTGACGGCGTCAAGACAACAATGTGACGCCGTCACCTCACCGCCAAATACTTCCTCGGACAGCCTTAATCTACTTCTGACGCCCTGTGTGACGCCGTCATCAACTACGGATTTTTATTCTTGGGCTTTTGACACCGTCAGGAACACTCTTGACGCCTTCATGAACTACGGATTTTAATTCTTGATGTTTGACGTCGTCATGGCATTACTCTTGACGCCGTCACATGCTGTTTCCAGCATGGAAAATTGAGACTTAGCCGTTTTCTTCACTTTTATGCTCCAAAAATGTCCAAAATGGCTTCTTTTCCAGAATTCACTCTCCAAGTACCTAAAATCACAAAAGGAACGATTTAGGGCAATATTTGATCAAATAAAGTTGGATTCGGGCTTAAATGACCCCCTAAAAACGGATCATTTTTTGCCTCATCATATACCCTTACACTTGAGATTTGCTTGTCCTCAAGCAAATGCGCTTTTATTCTACTCAAAAGACAAGTTAGGGGTCATTTAACACTAATATAAAAGTAATTACAACAAATAATCGTTCCACTAAAGACCAATAGACAAGCACGGAGGTCATACACTAGCACCTCACAAATAGTGTTTAGATACTCACATCTCTCGGGTGTAATAAAGTAATATAACATTATGGAAATGGAAGATATCTCTCACTACCTATCATAGCAAAATAGATTACCATAGGCTTGGGAAAGGATCAAACCTCCACCACATGGCGTAAGCACCTAGGATAAACTATCAAAGAGGTCTTTTAAAGGGTTGTAATGTTAGGTATAGGGATATGAATTACACGGTTTTGTTGGATAAAGGAAGTTTTACTGGTGGCGAGTTAACAATCTTGGTTAATTACATGTACAATATGGCGTTGCTAAGCCAAGACTAGACTCGACTTAAGCTAATAAATGAAAAATAACAAAAACATAAAATAAACATAGAATGAAACGGGATGGTAGTCCGTTTTTTTTTTTTTTGCATACACTCTTACCCTACCATCCAAAATAATACATCATAGGGGATGAGAATTCCCCTTACACTTGAATTTTTACATACTTTACATTAAACTAATCTAATGACTCGAATTAAGAAAATCAAAACACTTGGAGCACTTTTAAGATTAACGCACATATGGGGGTAATAATATTATGTTCTTCCCCATTACTCCATAAAATAAGTACTTACCCATGAGTCCCAATTGTCCCAAAACAATATGTACAAGGATATGACTCGACTTAGCAACCATGTAATCAATTAGAAAGTTAACTTAGGGTTTAACAAATAACAATAATGCATTAAAAATGAGCGCATACACGGAAGGCTAAGGCGATTTGGGTGTACATTTAAGTGGGGTGTAACAAATTCTTCCTTTAAGTAAGATGCTTAAAGTTAGAAACGAAAAGATAGGCTCGGAGGGGTGTACTAGGGGTATCGTGTACTAAAAATGAGTACAACGCTAAGGTGTGGGAAAAAATTAGTTGACTTAACTAGCCAAGTAATATGACTTAAATGGTCAAGTAATTATAATACGGGTTTAACACAAGGGTAATCCTAATGCCTCTTATCATGTAGTAAATCCTACCACACGAATGTAGTCTCACTAGCGGTCTCGGGATGCATCACTAACGCAAGTTCTAGAATCTAAATGCTACCGGTACACTCATAAGCACTAATAATAAATGCTTTTCCTATCAAATCTAAAGGCGAACCTCACATTTTTGGGTTGAAAATTTTTCTGAATATACGGTTATGTGCTAGTCATACAATCTCCTATCCATGAGACGCTTGCTATGGCTGAAGTTTCACTCCTAAATGTTGTAAAAAATTTTAAATTTGGCGCTAAAATTACACTAACAAGTATTTCTCATAGTTTTATTACACATCTACCATTAAACAAAACAAACTCAAGCAAAAGTGCATATGTAAGGTATCATCTTTTTACCCTCCCCTTACACTTAAGATGAACATTGTCCCCAATGTTCAAGTAAAGAATGTAAAAGTGAAAAAGTAAAGAGAATGAAATCAAATACTCCCCTGATTCGCTCGGTATGGATTATAGGTTGGCCAGGTTAAATCTTCCTCCAAGAAAATGAACAATCAAAGCTTCCCTTCCAGAATATAAATCATCTCCTTGTCGAACATAACCTGTAAATCCTGACAAAAATAGACAAGACAACCTCGTGTAAAATCAGCGGCATCCTATATAAGTTACTAAATCCTAGAAAACAAAGTAAGATATAATGCTTGTGGAATGAAGTTTGCAGATTTCCTGGAGATTATAAAACTTAATAATTCACAAAAACCATAAGACTCCGTTAGAAAAACAAAACCGGTAAAATTTCCAGATTTTAACTCCTGACGCCGTCAAGAGTAATCCTCTGACGCCGTCAGAATAGACCTGCAGAAATTCTTATGTTAAGTTTCCGGAAAATTTCTGGAAAAACTTGGTCCTACTTCCTGGAAAATCCTGGAAAAACTTCATTATGACTCAATACAAGCATTTGACTCTAACAAATACGAATATACATGTTCATTTAATATTGTGGAGAATCATGATCGGTTTGTTTCTTAAAAACATATTTGGGGTTTCCCCTTACACTTATCTTTTGCAAAAATACTTTTAGGTTGGAGTTAAGACTAGGCCAAACAACATAGTAAAGTATTTCCACATTTTAATTGAGAAACATGATCAACCAACAATAAAATTAAATCATGCATACGGAAACAAATAACAATCAAACAAATAAAATCACACAAAACATGGGTTGCCTCCCAAGAAGCGCTTTTCTTTATTTACGAGTCTTGTGGCTAGACTCAAAGTCATGGGTTAACGTGTATCGCTTATGCTCACATAACCAAGTGTGAGCCATCTAATAGTCGCCTCATCTTTCTTATACTCGTCTCCTAACTCTAAGCACCCGCGATAGTATTTTTTATTCTTTTCATGCGTGTACTTAAGTCCTTTTCTCCTATCATTCTCACTTAGCATTTCCATAGGCGGATACCTACTACACTTTTCCATGGAGAAATCCTTGAACCTAGGGTGTGTGCGGGGCATTTGATAGACAAATTCTTCATCCCCATCCGAGAATGTAATTAACCCTTCTATGAGTTTTTCATCGAGGTTGGTCAACCGTTTGAAAGGTCTTCCAAACACAACTTGGGTCAATTTATCATCAATAAATTCTCCTAGATTCTCCATAACCATGAACTCAACAAGATAAACCAAACTTCCTACAAACACATGCAATGGTATTGCCCTAGCCACAATGTTTTCTCCTTTGTATTCTAACTCATCTACCATGATTTTATTGTATTCATTACGTGAGATTATGTTCATTGGAAGAGATGAGTTGAGATAGGCGTTAAAGCTCTTAAATCCAATCTTACAAGGGACTTGCATGTTAAATGAACTATCACACTCAATCCTAGTTCTAGGGTCAACATACCTAAGAGGGTTTATTTCCTCTTCCATTTTATCCTCATTAATCACGTCACCATCATCAAGATCCTCATCGGAGTCTGAATAGTAAAAAGGACTAGCCCTATGGTCATCATCATGATCAGACTCTTCTAACTCATAATTATTGTCAAAGTGGTGGTTGGGTGAGAGGTTAGGTGGGTTCTCATTTTCTGCTAAAGGAAGTGGGGCGGGCATTTGGAAAATCCTACGACGAAAAACACGAATAACAGGGATCGAACGATCAATGTTACTGTTATCCATTGAAATGGTTTACGAACAAAGACACAAAGAAATGAGATAGACTAAAGAAAATCTAAAAATAAAAATAAAATCTTACTAGAAAGGAATCTAGCAAGTAGACCTAATAAAAAGAAATTCTAACCTAGACAATAACTATTCCCCGGGCTGCGGCGCCAAAAACTTGATGCGTGGGAATCGCAACAGGCTTTACCTCTCGAGGGATCTCGAGAAGCTTACAACCCCCACCAGGCAGTGTACCTGATCGTTGTAGTATAGTATAGTGACAAGTACCGGGGGATTGATCGTTCAGCTTAGGAATAGTGTCGCTAGGATTAGAAAGCCTAAATTACTAGTTCTAAAGGTGAGGGATGATTATTTTTGTGTTTTTATATTTTTTATAAAGCAATTAAAATCTCTGGTTTTGAAAGAGTGGGCGGAATTAGTTGCTATTCAACTAACCCAAAACTAAGATGCAATCAAAATAAAATACTAAAAATGAAAATAAACTAATTATACTAAGGTTGTGAGCAGTAATTGGAGAAAATGTGTTTACTTAGATTTCATTACTCCCTAGATATCTTTTACACGTTAATTACTTGTTATAATTGCATGGATGACGGATTGTATTCCTTAATGCCATTCATGGGGTGGGATACATAACTCCCCAATTCTATGAGCTCTTATCTCCTCCTACACCATGCCCAGCACAACTATAGGGATTGTAAACAGTGGCTCATGCATTAAATACAACCAATAAAGACCTAGTACGCCTCGGTTCATGTTTCTTAAGACGTTCAAGCATGTTACTATTTGGAGATCTGCCAGTTTTCTTAAGCCTAACATATAAATCATTCATCCACAACAAGAATAAACAAGTAATCAACACATAATCAATATCTAAGTTTCATTAGATCTAAGCAAACACAAAAGAGATCTAGCCTAGCATAATGGAATTGAGACAAGAACAAGATATAGACAACCAACACATAGACATATTGATTGAATTAGAAGAACACTTATCTCAATTACAATGCAAGGTATCAAGGGTTTGGAACCCTTGAAAAACCTGTAAAAGTTGCACCAAATTCGTCTTTAGGGTTTCTCCAGAACTTCTCCTTTTTTGAATGTGAGAAACTAGAAAACTATATATAGGAAAATAAGGCTGACGGCGTCAAGACAACAATGTGACACCATCACCTCGCCGCCAAATACTTCCTCGGACGGCCTTGATCTACTTCTGACGCCCTGTGTGACGCCGTCATCAACTACGGATTTTTATTCTTGGGCTTTTGACGCCGTCAGGAACACTCTTGACGCCTTCATGAACTACGGATTTTAATTCTTGATGTTTGACGCCGTCATGGCATTACTCTTGACGCCGTCACATACTGTTTCCAGCATGGAAAATTGAGACTTAGCTGTTTTCTTCACTTTTATGCTCCAAAAACGTCCAAAATGGCTTCTTTTCCAGAATTCACTCTCCAAGTACCTAAAATCACAAAAGGAACGATTTAGGGCAATATTTGATCAAATAAAGTCGGATTCGGGCTTAAATGACCCCCTAAAAACGGATCATTTTTCGCCTCATCAGGTAACATGCTTGAACGTCTTAAGAAACATGAACTGAGGCGCACTAGGTCTTTATTGGTTGTATTTAATGCATGAGCCACTGTTTACAATCCCTATAGTTGTGCTGGGCATGGTGTAGGAGGAGATAAGAGCTCATAGAATTGGGGAGTTATGTGTGCCACCCCGTGAATGGTATTAAGGAATACGATCCGTCATCCATGCAATTATAACAAGTAATTAACGTGTAAAAGATGTCTAGGGAGTAGTGGAATCTAAGTAAACACATTTTCTCCAATTACTGCTCACAACTTTAGTATAAATTAGTTTATTTTCTTTTCTAGTATTTTATTTTGATTGCATCTTAGTATTGGGTTAGTTGAATAGCAACTAATTCCGCCTAAATCCTTCAAACCCCGAGATTTTAATTTGCTTTCTAAAAAATATAAAAATACAAAAATAATCATCCCTCACCTTTAGAACTAGTATTTAGGCTTTCTAATCCTAGCGACACTATTCCTAAGCTGAACGATCAATCCCCCGGTACTTGTCACTATACTATACTACAACGATCAGGTACACTGCCTGGTGGGGGTTGTAAGCTTCTCGAGATCCCTCGAGAGGTAAAGCCTGTTGTGATTCCCACGCATCAAGTTTTTGGCGCCGCAGCCCGGGGAATAGTTATTGTCTAGGTTAGAATTTCTTTTTATTAGGTCTACTTGCTAGATTCCTTTCTAGTAAGATTTTATTTTTATTTTTAGGTCTTCTTTAGTCTATCTCATTTCTTTGTGCCTTTGTTCGTAACTCTTTACCATCCGACATCATGGAAGGTGGTAACATCTTTGAACCCGTCATCCTACCACAACAAAACCCACCACTAGAACCCCTTAGGCCCCGAACCTTAGGAGAGTATTCCCGACCTAGCCACCAAGGCTACTGAAACACCATTGAGCTCACCGGAGCCAATGTGACCCCCTTGCGATCCGACACCATCCGGTTGGTGCAAAGCGGATGTGCATTCCATTGACTTCGTTCCGAAGATCCAAACCAACATCTTAAGGACTTCCTCAAAATCGTAGATTCCATAGACCTAGATGTTGAAACTAGAGAGACAACCCGTTTACGCCTATTCCAATTCTCTCTACGGGATCAAGCTAGTCAATGGCTTGAGCGTTTACCCGCGGGATCCATCACCACATGGGATGATCTCACCACTCGTTTCCTTGCTCAATTTTTCCCACCGGGGAGAACTACTAAGCTTAGAAATGACATCTTGATGTTCCAACAACGTCAAAATGAATCTCTTTATGAAGCATGGACTCGTTTCAAGGACTTACTCCAAAAAGTCCCTCATCATGGCATAGATCTTTGGCTCCAAGTCTAAATTTTTTATTACCATATCGACATCTCCACGAGGCGAGCCATTGACCAATCGGCCGGTGGTAAGCTACGTGATCTTAGTGCGGAACAATCATGGGAACTCATAGAAGATCTTGCTCTCTATGACAACGAAAGTTGGAACGATCCCCGTGACTTGAACAAAACGGTCAAGGCAATATCCTTGCCTTCGAACAATTCTAGCACTCCTGACCGTAGGATCATGGAACTTGAGGACCAAGTCAAGTTTCTCATGAAGTCTTACGAAGCTCCTAAGCCTTCAAGCCAAGTGAACAAAATCACTTCCTCATGTGAATTATGTAGTGGTCCCCACGACACTCGTGATTGTGTGGAACTCCCCGGAACAGCTTTTGCGGACTACGCATCCACGCGTACCGACGAAGCGGGAGATAAGTGGTACACTTTCAAGCCCGAGCCAAACACATATGGTGATTCATACAACCCCTCATGGAAAAATCACCCAAACCTTAGGTGGAAACAAAATCAACCCAATTCCTCCAATCCGCCTAACCGTTACCAACCAACCGGTCCACCATCCAACCGTACTTTCAACAACAATCCTTCTAACAACTATGGTAGTACCAACAATCTTGAAGGATTGATGTCAAAGTTCATGGCATCTCAAGAAGCTCGCATATCTAAGTTTGAAGCCGATTTCAAACAAAAGCAAAGCGAGATGACCACTAGAATTGATGCATTGTTGAAAGTTCTCAATGACCGAGAAATGGGAGCACTCCCAAGCGACACAATCAGGAATCCGAAACTAAACGTTAATTCCATATCTTCAGTTTCGTCACCTACTTCATGTCCACAATACTACTCGGTCAAATCAACGAGCACGTGTTTCAAACAAAACCAAGTTCTTCAAAAAGACCAATCAAATAAAATACCCCATATAGAGCCGGTCAAAAGTATAGTTGAAACACCTCCTACGCAAGACCTTGACGATGAATTCAAGGAACTTCACCTTGAACGCCCCGTCATTGATGTCTTAGCGCGTGCTCCTTACTATAGTGCCCTCCTAGAAAAATATGAGAAGTTCAAACTAGGTAAAAATGGGACCGCCTTCGTTCAAAACAAGTTGCCTAAAAAGCTTGATGATCCGGGTATATTTGTTTTGCCTTGTAAGATAGGAAGATCCGAAGCTTTCGACACACTAGCCGATTTAGGGTCAAGCCTCAACTTGATTCCCTTATCCTTATTCATCACTCTTAAGCTAGGAAAGTTAGAGGAAACGGAAGTATTGATAGGGCTAGCGGATGGGAGTATTGCCCACCCGGTTGGAATGATTAAGGATGTAGTTGTTCACGTAGGAAAATTAACTATATTAGCGGATTTTCACGTCCTAGACATGGTTAGTGACACTACATGCCCATTATTGGTAGGAAGAGGATTTTTAGCAACCGCTAGTGCCATGATAAATTGTAAGGAGTCTAAGATAGCGGTAGGTGAAGGAGATACTTGGTCGGTGTACGATGTAAAGAAGCATAGTTATGATTGTGATGATGAACCGATACCGCATTGGGTAGAGATGAATAGGAGACCATCTAGATACGGACCTTGGATAGAAAGGAACTTCATAGGACCTCAATGCCCATTTTATCTAGAGAAAGATTTCGTAGAAAAGACGCATTCGGTAGAACAACTCATAGCTAGAGATGAAGAGCTAGACCCCTTTGAGGACCCCTTAGTCTTTAGGAAGATGATTGAGTTCTTGAGCGTAATGCCTATTAATATAGAGATGAATAAGTGGAAAAGAGAGGGAGACAAGTGTAAATGGAGGTGGGACAAGCCACCTAAAGAAGGTGATGGAACATGGCATATGAGGATGACTTTGTATGATCCGGATGGAGAAAAGTTTGAAAGGTCATACCACACTAAGGAAACCGATAGGAAGTTGAAACCTAAGTTTGATCCCAAAGATGTCCTCAATGAGGAACTCACCCGAATCACGCAGTAACCCATGACCTTGAGTCTAGCTACAAGACTCGTAAATAAAGAAAAGCGCTTCTTGGGAGGCAACCCATGTTTTGTGTGATTTTATTTTTTTGATTGTTTGTTATTTGCTTCCGTATGCATGTTTTATTTTTATTGTTGGATGATCATGTTTCTAAACTAAATAGTAGAAATACTTTACTTTGTTGTTTTGGCCTAGTCTTAACTCCACCTAGAAGTATTTTTGCAAAAGATAAGTGTAAGGGGAAACCCCAAATATATTTTTGAGAAACAACCCGATCATGATTCTCCACAATATTAAATGAACATGTATATTCGTATTTGTTAGAGTCAAATGCTTGTATTGAGTCATAATGAAGTTTTGCAGGATTTTCCAGGAAGTAGGACCAAGTTTTTCCAGAAATTTTTCGGAAACTTAACATAAGGATTTCTGCAGGTCAATTCTGACGGCGTCAGGGGTTTACTCTTGACGGCGTCAGGAGTTAAAATCTGGAAATTTTACCGGTTTCGTTTTTCTAACGGAGTCTTATGGTTTTTGTGAATTATTAAGTTTTATAATCTCCAGGAGATCTGCAAACTTCATTCCACAAGCATTATATCTTATCTTGTTTTCTAGGATTTAGTAACTTATATAGAATGCCGCCGATTTTACGCGAGGTTGTCTTGTCTATTTTGTCAGGTTTTACAGGTTATGTATGACAAGAAGATGATTTATATTCTGGAAGGGAAGCTTTGATTGTTCGTTTTCTTGGAGGAAGATTTAACCTAGCCACCCTATTATCCATACCGAGCGAATCAGGGGAGTATTTGATTTCATTCTCTTTACTTTTTCACTTTTACATTCTTTACTTGAACATTGGGGACAATGTTCATCTTAAGTGTAAGGGGAGGGTAAAAAGATGATACCTTACATATGCACTTTCGCTTGAGTTTGCTTTGTTTGATGGTAGATGTGTAATAAAACTATGAGAAATACTTGTTAGTGTAATTTTAGCGCCAAATTTAAAATTTTTTACAACATTTAGGAGTGAAACTATAGCCATAGCAAGCGTCTCATGGATAGGAGATTGTATGACTAGCACATAACCGTATATTCAGAAAAATTTTCCACCCAAATATGTGAGGTTCGCCTTTAGATTTGATAGGAAAAGCATTCATTATTAGTGCTTATGAGTGTACCGGTAGCATTTAGATTCTAGAACTTGCGTTAGTGATGCATTCCAAGACCGCTAGTGAGACTACATTCGTGTGGTAGGATTTACTACATGATAAGAGGCATTAGGATCACCCTTGTGTTAAACCTGTATCATAATTACTTGACCATTTAAGTCATATTACTTGGCTAGTTAAGTCAACTAATTTTTCCCACACCCTTAGCGTTGTACTCATTTTTAGTACACGAAACCCCTAGTACACCCCTCCGAGCCTATCTTTTCGTTTCTAACTTTAAGCATTTTACTTAAAGGAAGAATTTGTTACACTCCACTTAAATGTACAACCAAATCGCCTTAGCCTTCCGTGTATGCGCTCATTTTTAGTGCATTATTGTTATTTGTTAAACCCTAAGTTAACTATCTAATTGATTACATGGTTGCTAAGTCGAGTCATATCCTTGTACATATTGTTTTGGGACGATTGGGACTCATGGGTAAGTACTTATTTTATGGAGTAATGGGGAAGAACATCATTTATTACCCCCATATATACGTTAATCTTAAAAGTGCTCCAAGTGTTTTGATTTTCTTAATTCGAGTCATTAGATTAGTTAATTGTAAAGTATGTAAAGATTCAAGTGTAAGGGGAATTCTCATCCCCTATGATATATTATTTTGGATGGTAGGGCAAGAGTGTATGCAAAAAAAAAAAAAAAAAAAAAAAAAAAAAAAAAAAAAAAAAAAAAACATATGGACTACCATCCCTTTTTATTCTATGTTTATTTTATGTTTTTGTTATTTTTAATTTATTAGCTTAAGTCGAGTCTAGTCTTGGCTTAGCAACGCCATATTGTACATGTAATTGACCAAGATTGTTAACTCGCCACCAGTAAAACTTCCTTTATCCAACAAAACCGTGTATTTCATATCCCTACACCTAACGTTACAACCCTTTAAAAGACCTCTTTGATAGTTTATCCTAGGTGCTTACGCCATGTGGTGGAGGTTTGATCCTTTCCCAAGCCTATGGTAATCTATTTTGCTATGACAGGTAGTGAGAGATATCTTCCGTTTCCATATTGTAATTTATACTTTATTACACCCGAGAGATGTGAGTATCTAAACACTATTTGTGAGGTGCTAGTGTATGACCTCCGTGCTTGTCTATTGGTCTTTAGTGGAACGATTATTTTTTGTAATTACTTTTATATTAGTGTTAAATGACCCCTAACTTGTCTTTTGAGTAGAATAAAAGCGCATTTGCTTGAGGACAAGCAAATCTCAAGTGTAAGGGTATATGATGAGGCAAAAAATGAACCACTTTTAGGGGGTCATTTAAGCCCGAATCCCAATTTATTTGATCAAATATTGCCCTAAATCGTTCATTTTGTGATTTTAGGTACTTTGGGAGTGAAATCTGGAAAAGGAAGCAATTCGAACATTTTTGGAGCATAAAAGTGAAGAAAACGCCAAAGTCTTAATTTTCCAAGCTGGGAACAGTAGGTGACGGCGTCAAGAGCAAAACCTTGACGGCGTCAAGAGCAAATCTCATGAATTTCCATGACGACCCAGAACAGATTTAACGGCGTCACGTAGGAAGGGCGTCAAGAGTAAAAGAGTCGTGACGGCCTGGAAGTATTTAAGTCTTGACGGCGTCAGAAGTGGATCTAGGCAGTCCGAGGAGAGTTTTGGCGGCGAGGTGACGGCGTCACATTGTTTGTCTTGACGTCATCAGACCTATTTTTCTATATATAGTTTTCTAATTTTCACACATTGAAGAGAGAAGTTTTGGGAGAAACCCTAAGTACGATTTTGGTGTAACTTTACAGGTTTTTCAAGGGTTCTAACCCCTTGATACCTTGCATGATTAATTAAGATAAGTGTTCTTCTAATTCAATCAATATGTCTATGTGTTGGTTGTCTATATCATGTTCTTGTCTTAATTCTATCATGCTAGGCTAGATCTATCTTGTGTTTGCTTAGATCTAATGAAACCTAGATGTTAATTATGTGTTGATTACTTGTTTATTCTTGTCTTGGATGAATGATTTATATGTCAGGCTTAAGAAAACTGGCAGATCTCCAAATGGTAACACGCTTGAACGTCTTAAGAAACATGAACCGAGGCGCACTAGGTCTTTATTGGTTGTATTTAATGCATGAGCCACTGTTTATAATCTCTATAGTTGTGCTGGGCATGGTGTAGGAGGAGATAAGAGCTCATAGAATTGGGGAGTTATGTGTGCCACCCCATGAATGGTATTAAGGAATACGATCCGTCATCCATGCAATTATAACAAGTAATTAACGTGTAAAAGATGTCTAGGGAGTAGTGAAATCTAAGTAAACACATTTTCTCCAATTACTGCTCACAACTTTAGTATAAATTAGTTTATTTTCTTTTCTAGTATTTTATTTTGATTGCGTCTTAGTATTGGGTTAGTTGAATAACAACTAATTCCGCCCAAATCCTTCAAACCCCGAGATTTTAATTTGCTTTCTAAAAAATATAAAAATACAAAAATAATCATCCCTCACCTTTAGAACTAGTATTTAGGCTTTCTAATCCTAGCGACACTATTCCTAAGCTGAACGATCAATCCCCCGGTACTTGTCACTATACTATACTACAACGATCAGGTACACAGCCTGGTGGGGGTTGTAAGCTTCTCGAGATCCCTCGAGAGGTAAAGCCTGTTGCGATTCCCACGCATCATAGCCCTTTGATAGACACCCGCAGGACCCGGTATGATCATAACAGGATGTTGGCCAGAAATTTCATCATTCTGGTGACCTGATGAAGCACGGGGTGAGTTACTCATGTTGTTGTCGTTTTCCGTGATAGCAAGAACCTTGTTGCCAATTTATACTGTCCTTTAAGTTGGTGTTTGTGAGGGCCTATAACGCGATTCTCTAAACGGGGACGATACGTGCAAATGTTTTCCCAAATCAGGGACCTAAAACGAGATAAAAGGGTTCAAATAATGCTCATTTGCCGGGCTTTTTAATTTCCCCGCCAATTGTTACTACCTCATAAAGTGTGTGTTTAGTCCCTGAATTACTTACCTTGTTTTACCATTAGTCCTCGAAATACTCATTCTATGTTAGTCCTTTGGTCATTTTTCCCGCCAAACCACCATGCCAATGACAACTCTCAATTGTACCTATAAAACATGGCCCATTGCCCTATCCATTTGCATCAAACAATTCCATATGGCTGAAAAGAAAAGCAGTTTGTTCATTGCAACCCACAACTCCCAAATGGAACAATCAAGAACAAAATGGGCATCAATGCTGGCATTTATCGAAGATGTTGTTGACCATCTCCCTAAATGGTCTGATGAGGGCAGTGACGATCCACTTAACTTCACTGAGCTATGGTTGAACAGGATTCATGAATGCCATAAGTTTAATAATCTGCTGAATACCATAAAAAAACTTAAGGGAAGAAGTTGACATGCTGGAAAACAAGGTTAGACATCAAAAGGTTTGTCCAATCAAGGCATGGGCAGATTGGAATGAAACCTTAGACAACGCACTTGTCAAACTAACTAATGGTGCAGTTAATGTCCCAAGAGTTAATCATGAAATTGTTGCTGATGAAGTTGTTACTCATGAAGCTGTTGTTGGTGAACAGGTGGAATCCAATGGAAGGCCTCTGAAGAGGAAAAGGGTGTATGCTGGTGACAAGAAGGATTTGGTAACCGATGGGTGTTTTTATGTTTAGTATTAGGTTTTTATGCCTTGGGTGTGGTTGTTATAGGTTGCTTCACTTAATGTCTTTTGTACTCACCTATTATGCTTAATGAAAATAAGTTATTGTGTATCTGTTGACTAATTGTATGTTCTACATAATGAACCATGAAATGATATACCCAATATTGGTCATGGCTTTAATTGACTTTCAAAAGTCAATTTAATTGTGAAACCCATTGGAGCAATATGTAATATTACAAAAGAAAAAATACTTAATAATTTCCACAAACATAATTCATACCATTTAAAATGAAAGCTAACAAGACACAAGTATGTTACTTTCATATTGTTTAAACATTTACTAACATAACTTTGATACTGTTTGATCATTTTCAAACATAACTTTCAGAGTGTATGAAGATTTTCCTAAGCAGGTCTTTTGCCATCTGAGTATCTTCTTCGACAGTCAACTTTACAGATAACATCACACTGAGAGCATGTGTTGGCAATGGGTATTCTTTCTCCACCAGCATGTATATGTCAGTTCCAGCTTTTGTAGACACATGGTGAACTCCACATGTATCATACAATATCCATTTCAATGATGCTTCATCTGCATTAAACTTCCACAATTTGTCATCTTTATCTGGTTCAAAAAGCCTATTCAATTCAACCCATAGCATTTTTTCCTTGTCATCAGCTATCTCTGTTAACTTGAACCTTTCAGTGACTAAACTCCATAGCTTGACCAAATCTTCCCTGTCAAATGCTTTCATCATATCTTGAAAGTGTTTGTATACCTCAGAACGATTTCCACATCTTATTATCTTCCAGTATTTTCCAAATTCATCAGTGTAGATCTCCCAGTCAATGATTGGATATTTGGCTCGTAAAGCTTTTGCATTCATACCGTCATATGGAACAATTTGCATCATATGCTGAATCTGTTCTTCACTCAAATCTTGTTTCTCTTGGCCTGCAACAAATGTTTTTTGCTTCTTAGAAGACTTTGATTCTAAGTGTAAACCACCTCTCTTAAATCTTGTACTTTCTTCTTCTAAACGCATTGGAATAAACTTGTTAATCTTCCTTTGGGCATATCTGTGTAGCTTTAGAATTTCCTCAAAGGATTTGCCTTTCAGTTTACTTGCAGTCCAATGATCTTGATTGATGAGATATCTCTTCATACAGCTCATCAGTTGTGCTTGAGATTGTGGTTTATTCTTGTTAGCTTCTGATTTCTTTGCAATCTCTTTGTTTTTAATATTCTTGAGTAGATCATTAATAGGATTGTCTCTGATATGAACTAATGTGTGTGCCGCTGTTTCATCAACATTCGGAGTACTAACAGTACAAGCAGATCTGCCACCAGTACCAATATGCTCAACAGTATCTTTAACAGTATATGCACCATCAACTGTAAAAGGGATATCATTTCCCATTGGATCTTCATTCCTACCATGACTTTCTGCACCCTCTTCAAACTTCATCGGTTTTGAAAGATCCTTCAAATCAAAATCCTCCAAAGCTTCTGAACTATCACAATCCACAATGGTTGATTTCCTCTTACCTTTACTGTCCTTCAGTTTTTGTCGCAACTTCTTTACTTTTTGAATCAACTTGGTAAAAGCACGAGCATAAAGTTGCTTTGTATTCTTCAAGTTTTCCTCCAACCCAGTAACTCTGTCTGACAATTTTGCACAAATATCAATCAACTCTTTGTACTTTAGACTACCTACATCAATTCCATCTGTGTTAACTTTTGGGACAGGGGAATCATGAGGCATATCCCCTATTGTATCATGCGGCATGGGTTTGCATCACCTGAAGCACCATCATGAGAACTTGAATCATTAGATGTTTCCATGGCTTGGGTCTTATCATTCTTACCACTGGCCTGCCCAGCTTCTAAGCCTGTGAGAGTAGTGGCAGCCCGCACCATTGTCTCACAGATAGGCTCATCTGGTACATTTGCTTGAGTTGGAGATATGGGCTGAGGTACCACATATTCATTTCTGATTCTTCTCGTAAATGTCTGTGTAACGTGAGGTTCTGATGATGATGGACCACTAATAGGTGTGTCATGAGACTCAACTTGGGTTGCAGATCCTTGACCCTCGAGTGGTGGAACACTCATTGATAAAAACAGTGGTGCTTCTCTCCCATTATAACCCACACAAAGCGTCTCATATTACTAAAAACCTTTTGACTAAAGGTAGGAGTTTTAAGAATGTTTTTGTGCGGTTGAAGCCGTTTCTTGTGTTTGTTCAAAATAATTTGAATAAATCTTGGATACATTAAAAATTTGTATTTGCTTTTCACATTTTTCACCATACCATCAAAAATCAATTTTGAAAAGTTAAACTTCCTTTTTGTGGCCAAGCAAACAATAGCAGTTGCTATGTTGCTACTAAATTGTTCCCAACAAGTTTTCTTTGGACTTAAACAATGTACTACGGTATGAATGAGAAATCTCTATTGAGGGGGGAATTGTGGTTTTTGAAAAGTTAAGTTATCAAAAGTTAACCCATACCCCATATAGTAAAGATTTTGAAATATTTTATCATTTGGTAATGAACTAATACCCCCATTGTCTGATAGTTTCAGATGCCTCCTAACAGATGACTCAGTAATAGCCATGAATATGCCATCAACTGTAGCATTTATCTCTTTTTCTCCATTAGCAAGTGTTTTGACTTTGGCAGTTTGCCAAAACTGATTGATTTGGGAAACATAAATAGTAGGATTATGTGTAACAGCATACCTTATGTAACTTCTATTGAGAAAATCCACAATCTGGTGGAACACTTCACTTCCCTCTGGTTTCTGTAAGTAGGCTACCATGTTATGTGTCTTACAATTTTCCAAAATCGCCATTAAGGTTGTTAAAATTTTGATTAGGGTTCTGGGTTATGGTCGTTTAGAAGAATATGTGTGTTTGATAAACCCAATTGAGATGATATGGATGTCACTTAGGGTTTTGGGAAAATCAACTGAATTAAACTTTTCTTTCTATTGTGAATTAAAGAAAGATTGTGAATTATCGAATGACAAAAAATATCTCAACGGTTATTCTCAAACAGTACGAACGGTTACCCAACCGTAGTAAATTTTATCCTACCAGTACTAAATACACCCATGGCTTTATTTGACTTTTATAAGTCAACTTACAATCAGCACGCAAATTACAAAGTCTTATATAACTAGACTTATTATAGCTACTAATTTCAACTAACAAAAGCCAAATGATGTAAAGAACACAAAATAGCCTTGTTCATTCAACATAAAATAATTTTTTTATTCAACAAAAAATAAACATTACATGATACAATTAACAATTAAACTTGGGAGATTTTTCGGGATCAAATGACAAATGAAAGTTGTCATAAGCCAAATGCTCATCATCTGATGAGTCTTCCTCTTCCTCAGACGCAATATTTTTGCGTTTTCTGTATGCCCACATCTTCCTCCAAGTGTATTTACTTTTTTGACTTGGTTTTTCTCTAGCAGCTTGTTCTTGTTTTTCAAATTTTATCAATTTTTTTTGCTGTACTTGAAACTTTTCTTTAAAATACCAATCAATAGTTTCTTCAAATGTCGGTTCTGGTACTTTCTCACTTTCTTCTTCAGCCTCTTCTAGTTGTTGAAGTATTGAAGTTTTTTCTTCAATGTCATTTGTTTGCATATGTTGCATTCCTGGTTTCTCTTGCATGTTAACCCCTGCTTCATTCTCTTGGATGTTAATTGTTGATGCAAAAAAAATTAGTTTAAGGACGATTTGCGCGAAACTTGACAACTTTAAGGACTAACGGTGAAATTTTGTCTAAATTTTATTGCTACAAACATACCATCTTTTAACATAAAGAAAATAACTGAGAGACCTAAAACTTTTACATAATTGTGTGTCAAATGTAAAGTTACCTTATTGAAATGTGAAGCATTGAACCCTATTGTTATAATCAATAAATTATTAACATGTAACTTAACATAATATTAACCTAATCCCATTACGATGTAATAATAGTCATTTAGAAAATGCCATCACAAAAAAGTTAAACATTTTTGAAATACTAAAATTTGTAAGGATATATATATATATATATATATATATATATATATATATATATATATATATATATATATATATATATATATATATATATATATATATATATATGATTACATTTTTAATTTTTCAAGGCTTTGACACGTTTCATTGGTTTAATCCAACATTTAAAATGCCTCGTTTTTTTTTTTGTCACATTTTACGTCGACTTTTCTTGTACACTCGTGAAACGTGATACACGTATTTGGAAAGTACAAGTCTCTAGTTCACAACATGTCGCAATAACATATAAAAGGTGATAGAACATGCATCTAAACGACAACCACTCATTTGGCAAATATCTGTGTGGTGATAACTTTGACGGAGAGCACAACAATAATATTAAGATTGTGCTTTTATTATTAGAGCGTGTTTGTTTTATTTAAATGTTTTAGGTCTGAATCTGATTATCATATTTTATTAGTAAGAGGTGTTAGAACGTTTAAATTTAAACGAAATAATGTTGTTTGTTTTTGTATAATTGTCCGAATAATTTTAAGTGCGCATTTTTGCAATTTATTTATATAACTTATGTAAATATGAAACAAAACTTTTTATTATAAATATAACATAGTTATATTTTATATTAACACGAGTCTTTAATTTCTCTTATCGAATAAGAGTCAGTAAGACAAGTCTCCCACCTCTTACCGAGTAAGATGTTTTATGTCTAACTGTGTCTGACTCAAAAGAAAAAAACAAACAAGCAAAACGTCTGCCCACCTCTTACTGATAAAAGTAAAAAAGAGTAAGAAAGCTAGTAAAACTTTTTATAAAAAAACAAACACACCCTTATTCTTATATGTGTTTCTGAATATGATTGAGAGATACCATCGACAAAGGACATGAATCGTAGAAATATAGAAAGAGAGGCTTCTAGTATTGATATCTTAAATATATATTGTTGAATTTCCCATGAATTAGTCATTTTAATCATGCTTCTAGTGTGTATCAATTGATGATGACAAGGTTTAGCTTGACGGTCTATCTTTTTGTCAACTTAGTGTCTTATTAGTTATCATTTGAACATTTTTTTTCCACATTGACAATAAATTTTATTTCTCTCACTCTCGTTGTTTTATTTTTAGAATGACAATAACATCTAAGTTTAAATACAACAAAGAAACAATTTGGTTAGCAAAAGATAATGGGTGAGTTTAGGAGGGGCTTATAAGGTTTAAATTTCAAAAATAAGTCTTAGCTTAAAAATAAGTCTTGTTTGACGTAAAGGCTTAAAGAGAGGCTTTTGAAATTATAAGCCTTAGCCCAAAAATAACCCTAGTCCCGAAAATGAGGCTAGAAGTTTTATACAACGCTTCTAATATGTTAAATTAATTAATTACCCACAAAATATCTAATATATACACATGTTAATTTAATTATATGACTTTTTTAGTAATTTTATAATAATAAGCTCCAACTTAAACTAATTAGCCAAACAAATTTATAAAAATAAAAATTCTAATTTCGGCTTATAATATAAGCTCCAGCCCCAGCCAAGCCAGCTTCAGCCCCAGTCCTTTTTACCAAACATACCCAATGTCTTGTATAACTTTCTACTCGCATAATGTAGAGGATTATAAGTAATATCAGGCTATTTATTTAAACTAGACGAATACTTGTGTATATCAACATGATTTTATAGTGGTATTTTGGTTACACAATTACACTTCCTAAAATATCATTTGTATAACCAACATATCACTATAAATATATGCCGCTATAAAATCTCGTTGCTATGTATAAGTACTAGTCATGAATTTTATAAAACTATGTACTAATTTCGTGTAAAGGAATTTTACAAACTTACACTCATACATACATGTACAACTATACAAACATACTTAGTCGACTATATATCATACACACTTACGGAGTACAAGTATTCATCATTTACTACATAATTTTAATTAATTAAGTTTTCTTAATTAGTTTTATTAATTTTTCAAGAATTCAAAAAATGGGTGTAAACCCTTTATATATAGTATAGATAATAACAATTCTGAAATTGTTATTAAACTGTTAATCTATAGTGAAATGTGCTTATGATTAATTATATTGCAAGCTTAACAATAAAGAGATTTTGCATCGAACTATGTCTGTGTAATGGCATAATGGTCAACATCCTCAACTTTAACCCAAAGGCCTAAGGTTCGATTCTAATATCTATCCTCCTACAAATCCCACATTTTTTTTTCCTATTTTGAATTTTGTTTGTATTAAACACGTATGTTTGCATCTTTTGGAATTTGAGGAATCGTGTTGTATTTGCTCCGATCGACATGATTGATATGTGTAAGCTATTTGTTTGGCTTTACATCCGTCTCAAAGAGGAGGATGTTTTCCCAAGTATCCAACGTCTTTTCCACCTTTGGATCTCTTCTCGTATCTCTCCTAAGAAGAAAGCGAACTGGGCTTGTTGGACGTCCAAGCCTTTTGAATTTTTTGTGTCCTTGGCTCTTTCTGTCTTACTTGTGGTTCGTGTATAATTTATGTTTTGTTGCTTGTCTCCTTCTTGGAGCTTTCTAATAAAATTCTCAGCCCTATAATACTTTGTAATAAATAACGAAAGTCCTTAGTTGGGTTGCAATGCTTGGCTGATTTTAAAGCTTGGTCCAAGTTTCGAGTGTTACAATTGTTTTTCTTTTTTCTTTTTGTACGTTTTTTGCGCTATATTGTTGCCATTTTGTGGTGTCTTTTTCTTCTACTCTAATTTTCAAAATACTCTACACTCCTTTTTTTAGCAAGAAAATGCTCTTCGCACTAAAAATAATAAAATACTGGTACCAAGCAAGTTTAGAAAAAGTTATAACATTTTCATAAAAATAACAATAGTATAATGCGAACTATTAACAAATTATACTTACAAAATACTATAGTGTTGTCGACATATGTATGCTGCTTCAGTAATTTTTCTTTTGGGTAAGATGAGTTTTTGACTCGACATTGTGAGCAGACTAATCACATGGCAACTACTTTTTTAGATAGCTTAATCGGCGTAGGTAAACTTTCGTGGCCACATTCCCACCTTTTAAGTCAATGTGCTTTAGTAAAATTCTATTATCTTATTGTGGTATTTCGAAATAGGTGTTGCTAACCTCTGCCCACTTGGCAGAGATTAATCCATTTATAAAAGTTATATTTCAATTCATTTAAGTAAAAATCATTTTTCAAATGTAGTAGTTTACAAGTTCATTTAATATGTAATTAATGCATTTTTTGGTTGATTAAGAACATTTTTGTTAATTCACTACACGTTAAACTCTGCCAAGTGAGCATTGGTTATTAAAATCCTTTCGAAATTACCAAATACATATTTAAAGAACTGCCCTAACATGTGCATAATCCTTTCAAGTTTAAGCAAAAGTAAGAGATCAAACCTATATAGAATTATCTTAGGCAAGCACATTAAATATCTCGACGACAAGTGTGAGGTCCAATTTCCTCGTATAGCATATTTGGGATCTAAAATGCTCCTTGCAGAAGAACGGTGAAACCAACTACACAAGTTGTTAACCCTAGCACTAGTAGGATCGTTAACAAATGTATTATCTATATTCATGTTACATATAATGCACGAACTACATTGTTACAGTAAAATTACTAAAATGCACTCGTTCTCCAAAATCATGCTAAGACATTTCCGTAACTAAAAGTTTAAGCAATACAAAAGAAGAAAGCCAATGGTACAAACTAAGACATTCCGTAACTAAAAGTTTAAGAAATACAAAAAAGAAAGTCAATGGTACAAACTAAAGTAACACAATTAAACATCCACATAATTTCATAGTAGGCCATTAAATGATTTTAAAATGGTTCTTTAATTTCTCAATTTGAACAGAACCATTTAAGTAAATCTTTTTTCTTTCTAGCTTGTGACATAGGTTCGTTTATTCAACTCTCCTATTACTTGTTTTATATCCGATGACCCTTAGCTTCTTTTATTGTCTTAGAAGTTCCTTCTTCAAATACATTGGCCTCTAGTGAGTGAGACCTATCATAGTTTTGAACTGCTTGTTCATACACGACATCATCAACCCTCACGAACGTTGATTTGGGCTCCGGTAAACTCTCATCAAAGTCATATTGAGAGATTTCTAACTCTTATTGTTTCCTTATTAAGCACTATGTATGTTTTACTAGTTTGATGGTATCTTAAAAACACACCTTCGTAAGACTTTATGTCGAACTTGGTGAGATAATCTTTGATGTTAAGTATCACTACTACAGAAAAGTTCATAGAGACCGATTATAATAGCCTATAGAGACTGGATTTTGAACCACTCTCTGTGAGAGAGTATTTCTTTGACCAAAACATATAGAAACCGTTTTCACAACCAGTTTCTAATAGGAGCAGCGAAATCGGTTTACTAGTAAGAACATACCTCTACACTAGAGTACGATGACCAGTTTTTGTAAAAAATTATTTTTTAAAATAAAAATTGATGTTAAACTTTTGAAAAAGATTAAAATTTTCATAAATTTCAAAATATACAACTAAATTAAAGTGCATAAGTATTAATAGATACCAATATAACCAACTACAATGCCAATATAACCAACTACAACCATGTTTTCTACCATTGAACTTATTTCTACATAAAAAATCTTACAAGCTAACATAGAGTTCATTATCTAAGAAATATATTCTATTTTCAAGCTTGATTCTCTCCAATATTGTATCTTCCTTTTCAAGTTTAGCACCTCTACTCTGCGTACGAGCTCCGTCTCTTTTAGTGTAGTTTTCATTAAGATCATCCAAGTGTGTGAACTTGCTAGTAGTACCACAATCTCAAAAAGTCCATATCTCGACCTGTTTATAAACAAGTTTAAGTTAAATTTTGTATCTAAGTAGCCTATTATTATCCATATAAAAAGGCAAAGTCACAGAGCATCCAAATAACAAATGCACACATACAACTGATGTTGTTGCAACTCTTTAGAGGCTTGAACAAACACATATGCAACCAAATATATGGTCTTACTGATCATTTAGTTAAGACAAGTAATGAGAGTGGCAATTATGCCTCTACATAACAAACATATTTTTCATAGTGACATATATGCAAATTGCATGTGAAATGACAGTAAAACAGACTTGTAAGTCATCTTTTTGTAATATGTTACCTAGGAGATTCATGTCTTGCTAACATTGAACTTCTCTCACTTTAGTAAATAGGAGAGTTTTCTGCAACAACATATAACAATTAATATAGTATTATGAAATACACAACTTGATTGTGTACGTTCATCAAAATATGTTAGTAACACATGAATCTAATTGTCATAATTTCATTAGCACTCTAAAACCATCAGTATCTTGATGTAAACGAGTCGAGCTTTTGTCGAGTAACTCGACTTGAGCTTGTTCGAGTCGAGCTTTATCAAGCATCGAGCTCCAGCCCATAATATAAACCCGATATGTTTAACGAGCCAAGCTCGAGCTTTGTATTGTCAACTCGAATTGCTATCGAGCTTTTCAAGCTTTTATGTGATATATATTTTCTATGTATATTATATATATTAGACTAGGGCCCGTGCATCGCGTCGAGATTTTTTTTTAGCAAATAATTATAGTTGGGATATTTTTGTTAAGCGTTTCGTTTAACGTTTATGCATACAACGTGAAAAATCAGAATGTAATTGAAAAACGTCGCACCTTACGATAATAAAACCAATAGAACAATTTTAATTTAAAATGTATCAAATAACTTAAAAATTATTTGGTGAAACTAAAAGTGATCGAAATATGACAACAATTATTTGAAGCAATCATATTCTTATGATATTTTTTTTTTTTCTTTTTACAATTTATGTGATATATATATATAGTTGAAATGATAGGTATATATAGTACTCTCTCCATCTAAAATTTATTGTCCACTATTGACTTTTTTAGTCTTTCTTCTTTAACTTTAACCTTAAATATTTTTGTGGGTGTTATATAATATTTGATGTAAAATATATAAATGGATTTGGTTTTAAGTGTACTTTTCAATGGTATAATTTTTCATCAAATATTATATAATAAAAAATATATATTTGTGGTCAAAGTTAAACCAGTTTGACTTTGAAATTTCAAACTGGACAATAATTTTGGAACGGAGGGAGTATGTATTAGATGTGATTGATAAACTTTTTAATGAAGGTTATGATACAACTTATTAAAACCAAGTCAAACTTTTATTGGTGGGAGAGTAAAAAGTTTTGAAATTTAAAATTGTACTTTTAGGCTATGTTTGGCATAAGTAACTGTGAGCAGTATCATTTAGCAGTAGCTGTGAGCAGATGTCACTGCTCACCGCTCACCGCTCACAACTTCTTAAATAAGCATTGGAAAAATGAGCATTCCTAAAAAATAGGAAAGCTCACCGCTCTTATGCCAAACGAATACTAAAAATCAAAAAGCTCGTTGCTCACCACTTATCGCCCCAAAAGGCTCCAAAAAGCTTTGCGCCAGACATAGCCTTAGTATAACACATTACTTA
Source organism: Artemisia argyi (assembly GCA_030686995.1). NCBI lineage: Eukaryota > Viridiplantae > Streptophyta > Magnoliopsida > Asterales > Asteraceae > Artemisia > Artemisia argyi. The sequence continues at coordinate 213,818,716 of CM060709.1, read as the reverse complement.
TTTTTAGAGTAAACTGCAAAAATGTCCTTGTGGTTTGCCAAAATTGCAAAAAGTGTACTCATACGAGAATTTTTGCAAAAATTGTTCCTCAGCAAGTTTCGATTTGCAAGAATGATACCTATGTGGTTACTGCTCATGAAAATTTGTTTTTTTTGGCTAACGCTTGTTAGCAAATCCCGTCAGTTAGTCCTCACGTGCCTTGCACGTGAGGGTAATTTTGTCATTTCACATTTCCCGCCTTTAACACACTCCAGCTACCTCACTTGCACGAAAATCGACGAGGACATTTTTGCAATAAGTAAAACCCTAAACTTCACATCTGGTAGAAAGCTTAGTGCTGCTAGTAAGAAATATTAGTGCTTCTAGAAGAAATATTAGTGTTGCTAGAAGAAATATTAGCGCAACTAGTACATAACTGCGATCAACAATACATAAACATGGTCATAAACATACACATGTGACACAAACTACCACTAGACGCAATACTAAAATGTTATTCGACCTGCATAAACTAAATTGTTCCAAAACATACCATCCCAAGCCATAAGATAAACAAAATAAACATAACAACCTTCACCATTTCCTTGTGCTGACCTTGATCATTCCCTCCTCACTTGGAATCAACCTCCTCATCTGCTTATATTGTCTTCTCATCCTTGTCAGCTGGATCCAACTTTCTTCTCTTCTTTTGTATACCAGACGTCACACTGGCATGTGAATCAACTGTAGCTGAAGTGTCCATGTCTGTCTTTTCCAAACTATCTTCAACATCTGCTGTTGGACCTTCATCAGCAATTACTACAGCTTCATCTCTGACATCATTTTGTAGAATAGGCATATTTTGAATAACAAAATCTAACTCAGCAAACAACATATCGATATCTGGAGCTTGATCAGGTACATAGGCTGGTTGACCATCCAACCAATCAACTACAATTTCTTTATGGTCGAAATCATCATCTTTGCCTGTCTCCATCAAATCAATCTCCACCTCTTTAATAGGTCCATAGCATGGTCTCTCATCCAGAAAATCCTCTTCAATTTCTATGAGGAAGAACTATTTCCCTCATCCTCTTTGACTATCTCCAACAAATCAATCGTTGTCTCTTGAATTACCGAGTCAATTTCTGCCTTTTCAATAGGTCCATAACACGGTTGATCATCTATAAAATGCTTTTCAATTTCATCCAGAAAATGCTTTTCAATTTGTACGTGGTATAACTCACCATCCACTTCCACCTCACCTTCTAAAACAAGTTCAAATTCAGGTTCACCCATACCCTTTCCAACATCCTCTTGACAAACTTTCTCTTTTTCATTGTCAACAGTTTGATTCACATCTGGCACACCATCTTTTTTTTTTTACTCGCCTCGGTCTCTTTGTCTCGCTTCTCTTTGATTTCATCATAGTTTAATAAGAAATCCAATTCGAACATGAAGTTTCTGAACTCGTACTCACCACTCAACCTTCTTGCCCTTATTTTGTTCTTCCCTTCATCAGACCATGGTGTTGGAATAAGAAGCTCATCATCATCCAGTTCTACGAAAAAACAATTCTCATCATCCCTGCTTCCAGCCTTACTAGATGAAGCATGAGTTGAAGTATCACCTTGTTTTCCCTCCTTTCCTATTTCAGTAGCACCATGCAACTCTAGCAAACAGAACTCACCAGCTTTCTCAGATTCCTTAACAACATCAGCATCCTCTATATCTTCAATCACAACACCCTTACCATGACTATTCGTCATGCACAACAGATATTCCTCGACTGATGAAATACCTTCTTTAATATAAACCTATATTTCCTTACAACGAGGCACGTATTTAAACATTTGCACGACATCTTCCACACTCATCAATGGGACAAACCCATCATCCAAAGAATTCTCAGGGATCCTAAAATGTGAGAAAAAGTCCTATCCCCTAATCCTAGTGCGTCTAACGTTCCAACATACTCTTCAATGTGGAAATGGTTAACATCAATCAACATACGCTATATCTCCAAACAAATATCTTCGATTTGGTGGATTTGTGAAGAGCCCTCTGTAGTGAATTTTCAGAGTGAACAGTGTACAATTCAACTCTGGTTAGGAAAACAAATAACAACGTAAAAGTATGAAAATCATGACATATCATACAATGTAAAAATACTTGTTCGAATAAGAAAAACAAATGACAACTTACCTTAAATAGCATGAAGCTCGTGTTCTGGAAACAAAGGAGTTCGAATATGCCAAACTAGAGATACCACTACCATGGTATTATTTTGTGGGTGAGTGTTGAAAGAAGATAGAATGTGTTTGTGTGTATGATTTGGTCGTGTTAAACAGTTCTACACGAATAAGTTGATTTGCAAAAAATGTCCTCGTCGATTATTGTGGCTGGGGTGGGATTACTTTCGTCATGCAGGCGGGAACAGTGAAATGACGAAATTACCCTCACGTGCAATGCACGTGAGGACTAACTGACAGGATTTGCTAACGAGCGTTAGCCAAAAAACCAAATTTGCATGAAAAGTAACCACACAGGTACCATTCTTGAAAATCAAACTTGGTGAGGAACATTTTTTGCAAAAATTCTCGTATGGGTACACTTTTTGCAATTTTAGCAAACCACATGGACATTTTTTTGCAATTTACTCTTATTTTTAAGCAATGTTTTGAAAAGTGGTTGAACCGCTTTTGATTGGAAAAATGGGCCAAAATGAACCGGTTTTCGAAACTTCAAATCCGAGTTTCAGGTGACTCAAGTCAACATGGTTCACCAAAGTTGACCATATTTGATATGTTTCTTTTAATTGTATGTTACAAAATATATGTGATAAGTTTGGATTGATTTTGGTGATGGATAATGTTGTCTTTAGTTTTAAAACTTGTATTATCATGTATTTGGTATTGTATAATATATGTTTTATAAACCTATTATGAGATTTTATATATATATATATATATATATATATATATATATATATATATATATATATATATATATATATATATATATATTTATTTAATATATATTTTTTTTATGTTTGATATAAAATATTAAATGTTTTATAAGTGTTTGGTGGCCTAAATATTGCAATCTACATAAATGGAGACAAGGTTGACCTAGCGGTTGAACGGTGACCCAATGACCCGGTGACTAAACAAGGCCGATTCAAGAGTCGGTGTTTAAAACATTGATTTAAGTTTCTTAAGTTTTAATAAAAATTATTTTCTATTTACATATAGTATATATTTGTAAGGGCTTGTATACTACACAAAAAGTTATATAGATCACTTCATATAGAGTGATTATGTTAAAAACTGATCTAAAAAAAAAAAAAAAAAAGGAAGTATAATAAATAGATCAGTTATTTAGTTAATAACCGATTTTTTAAATTTTGAAACTAGTTAGATCGGTTCGTAACTATTAACCGATCTATTTATCGCTCACAAATTTTTAACACCCGTGACACTATCCTGCTGGAATCACATTTTATATTACATAGATCACTCTTTTCCTAACCAACCGATCTATTTCCCCAAAATAATTTGGGCGGGATACAACTTTTCATTTGCCGCTTCACCAAATTCAGACACACAAAACTTTTCATTTGCCCTACCTCTCACCACTCTCACCAAACTTTTCATTTGCCCTAACCATTTCTCCAAAAGTTCAACAAGGTAAATTACCCAACAGCTCCTGATGCCCCGTATGATGATGAGGAAATGAAGGTAGATGGAATCAAAGTAAACCGTATCATTATATTTCTCATTATCTTTATCTAATTTAATTATGTTAATTATAGTATAATTTTGTATCCACAAGATGTTTTCCAGTTGTTGTTTGTATAAAAACAAGTTTAAAACAAATGGTATCATCATTATTCGTGTCTCCTATCCCTTTTCCTTCAGATCTGTAAATGTTATGTTGATAAGCTTGCGTTAAGCTTATTTTTCGAACTTATTTTAGAGCTTATTTCATTATTTGGTCTCGTTGGTAAATAGTTAGGCGTAAAGGTAAGGACCGAGGCCCAAGTAGCTTTAGATTTGATTTATTATTGTGTTTGGATTCAGATTTAATTGTTTTTGTCCGTATGAATCTTGAGCCAAGACTTTACGATCTCGGTATGCGTGGATTTGGATTCGTCTTTTTGATTTTCGGCCATGTTTGGTTGGGCCGAGACCATAAGGTCTCGGCGTGGTACATGGGATTGCTTATTTTAGATTATCTGTGACTATATTTTAAGACTTTTGGCTTATCTTGTGAACTTATTTGGTTTTGGTTTGACTCGATAGACTAGCCGAGAGAGTTATTTTTGAATGTGATGACCTTATTTTATGAGTGTGCATCATCCGTGATTGGGAGTTTTTTTTTTGCAGTTTTGGGCGTAGAGATTGTGAGTTAGAATTAGGCATTCTTTTCCAGATTTTTGCTATGGATGAAGACTGTTCATCTGTGTGAGGCGCAATCATTTCTTTCTGATTAGAAAAAAATTGGACCTTTATGAATTTTTTGGTAAGTGTAGTAGTGGTTTAATAGAGCCGGCTTTTGTTGTTGTTGGAGTCATCTCAGGCAGGAAAGAGTATAGAATTTATGGTTGAGAAAAGTTAAGTTCCGAGGATTAGCTTTGCTTTGTTTGTATTGGTCTCGGTACTATTCTTGTCTAAGCCAGGAATTGTGCCGATTTGATTGTTTGTTGTAGCCGCATGGCATATTTTACAATTTAATGGCAAAATAACCACTTTTTTGTTGTCAAAAAAAAAAAAAAAAAAAAAAAAAAAACATTTTATGAAATCAGTAAGGTATGCTATATGTTGTAGATTACAAACCTAATTTCCTTTTTAACATTACTTTCTTCTTTTGTCTATGTTACCGTGACATTACGCTTCTTTTGTGGTATAGTCAAATAGCAACTACTAAGCATTGACGAAGCGTGACATGTTGGTGGGGACGACAATCTCATAGAGTGGCCCAGGTAAAGGCGGCCAGCGCCCAGGAGGAAAAATCGGACACATAATTTTAGGCCTAGAATATTGACTTTTCTGTAGCATTAGTGTAACTGTAAATCCTAGCCAAGATTGAAAGTCAATCACATTAATCAGCTGAATTTAGTATAATAGATAAGCAGTTTTTTTTTTTTTTTAATTAAATTTTGTTGTTTGAGGTTGACTTACTTGAGCTATGTTGATTTGCTGATATGTAATCTACTATAAGGTGGTGATATCATCAAGACGCTGAAGGAGAACAATAATGAATACACATGGGGAAATGTGACTGTGAAGCTTGCAGAAGCTTACGGGTTTTGTTGGGGTGTTGAGCGTGCAGTTCAGATTGCTTATGAAGCAAGGAAATAGTTCCCCGATGAGAAGATTTGGATCACAAATGAGATCATTCACAACCCTACTGTTAATAAGGTATCATTGTGACTTGGACTAGCTTTTCAGTTGATTCATGAACCGCTTTAAATTAAAAATTACATTTCAGGTATGTTTGTTTGGGGCTGCTTATTAGAATGTCTATCTGTTTATTGTTTCTAAAAATAAGTTGTTTTGAATAATCAGTTTGGGGTTGTTAGTTCCAAACTGCTTATTTCACTCACAAATAGTCATATAAGCGGTTTGGATAAGCAATCCCAAACACCCTTACAAACAGGTTATCTGCTGTTCTATTAGTCTATGTGCCTTTTTTTTACTGATTCCACTCCCACGTATAGACTTTAGACTATCTATTTAAGAAGTTTATTTGTATCGCCAAAAAGTGTTCCACATTCACTTTTCAGCAGATCGTAATCATAACTCCAGTATACTTATATTTGTCTGTCATTTAGCATCTCCCTGGAATATGATTTGTATGACAAGTTATCGTGTCAAATGAAAGCTCGATTTTTGTAATGTAGAGGCTCGAGGAGATGGAGGTTAAAGACATTCCCGTCAAGGATGGAGTGAAACAGTTTGATGTCGTTGACAAGGGTGACGTTGTGGTTTTGCCTGCTTTCGGGGCAGCAGTCAACGAAATGTTGACTTTGAGTAATAAAGGAGTTCAGATAGTTGATACAACATACCCTTGGGGTATCTAAGGTATTTCATTTTTTTTCTATTTATTAATTGACCTTATAAAAAATATTGTTCATGTTATCATATATATTTTCTGTTTGTGATACAAGGTGTGGAATTCCGTTGAAAAGCACAAAAAAGGGGATTATACTTCTATAATTCATGGTAAATATTCTCATGAGGAGACCGTGGCAACAACATCCTTTGCGGGAAAGTATGTGATCGTGAAGAACCTGGATGAGGTATGCTTGCCGTTTCTTCATACTTTTATCAAACTTTTATCGAATTATCAACCATCTTATGTTTTACGAAAACCTAAACCTAGGCTACATATGTGTGCGATTAGGGGTGTCATTAGGGTCGGGTTGACCCGACCCCGAACCCGAACCCAATAAGGCTTATCGAGTCGGGTTAAATCGGGTTAAATAATATTGTCGGGTTGTTTTGACCCGAACCCGATAATATTATCGGGTCGGGTTCGGGTTAGAAAATTAATGCTATCGAGTTATCGGGTCAACCCGATAAGACCCGAAAATCAAAATTTAACTTTTTCTCCTAACTGAAAGTAGAAGCAAGTCAAACATTTTACATTGTAGAAGGGTGTTAACTGAAAGTAAATGGTTAACTGTGTAGATATTGGGTGTCTACATTTTACAGTAGATGGTTAACTGAAAGTAGAAGCGATTTTAAACTCATGGAAGCATGGACAGATGCTCGTAAAATAGTAAAATAGTCTCAAGTTTGAAAGAAAGAATTTAGCAATGTACATATAATCCTTTGGCTTTCAACATGTAGTTCTAGGCTCAGTATAGTGAAATATAATCATGGAGCGTATAAACGAATAGCTGCTCATGAATTCTTAATGATACAAGAAACAAGATGCAAAAGAAATACTACGTTACTACAGACACTATTGTTTTTTGTTTTACGTCCCGTATATACAACAAATAAATGCAATGTAATTTGACATATATAGGCAGAAATTTGACTACGTGTCTTGAGTTCTGATGCTTAGATCATTTTTTACATTTTTGTAGGAACACTAGTAGAGAGGACCATGATTAGTAAATATGCGGTAGAAAATGCTACAGAACACTTTATAAGCTTCAACACTATCTGTGATGCTACTCAAGTAAGCATTTACCTTATATAAACAGAAAATAGCATTTTGACCCGTTTACTTTGAATGCTTTAATAACGGCTCAAATTAGTAAAATAAAATAAATGAAATGGGTTTAAAGTCGCCTAAGTGTATTTTTTTATGTACAAAACCTTATGCATCATTTCATTCAAAAATCTCTAATATGACTTTGTAAAACTAATTTGGTTTTGAAATCTTTATAAAAAAAAGGCACAAAATCTGTAATGGGTCAACACAGCCTGTTTTGACCCGTTACCCAAGCTACCTAAGCCACTTGTCACCTATTGGAAAAACTTCCAAATTCAGGATTGAAATTTTAACTAAATATATTTCATTTTTAGGAGCGACAAGATGCGATGTATAAATTAGTGGAAGAAAAGACGGATCTTATATTGGTAGTTGGTGGGTGGAACTCGAGCAATACTTCACACTTGCAAGAGATTCCAAAGGATCGTGGTATTCCATCTTACTGGGTCGACAATGAACAAAGAGTCAGTCCTCGAAACCACATTACTTACAAATTTGATGGTAATATCTTTCAACATTAATGTTAAATTTATAGTGTAGCTAATTTATTCTCTGTTCATGTATATTTAAACTGTCTTACTGTAACAGCATGGCGAGCTGGTTGAGAAAGAAAACTGGCTACCAAAGGGCCATGTATCTATTGGTGTCACTTAAATGTTGATCTTTATCTAAGTTATTTGTACTAGAATATTATTGTGTATGACAATGAATTGCAATTCCGGAAAAAACTTGCACTTTTGTATACTTGCATTTTTGTATATGATTAAATTATGGGAAAATCAATTTAATGTATTATTTTTGTTTAAATCATAGCTATTAACTAGATCGGTTATCTAGATTAAAACCGATCTAACTACCCTCAAAAACCAACATTAAATAGATCAGTTATTCGTTATTAACCGATCTTTATGAAATGTTAAAAAGATCGGTTTTGAACCGATCTATATATGTACCTGCTCATAAAGATCACTCCTAGATAGAGTGGTTGGTTACCGATCTATATAATACTTTCTAACTGATCTATATGGCTTTTTTTGTAGTAGAAATACACGTAGTGTAAATACGTAATTATGTAATTATGAATGTATCGAGTTTTTCGAGTCGAGCTTGAGCCGAATTCGAACCTTATTTTTTTAGTATTAGTTGGTTTTAAAATACATCATTGCAAATAATTCGACCTTTTCGAGCGAAGCTCGAGCCTAATTCAAACTTTCTCGAGCCGAGCTCGAGCTTCCCACATGAAGGCTCTTCATCGAGCTATCGAACCGACCTCGAGCAAAACATAATATTGTCGAGTCTAGTTGAGCTATGCCAAAGTTTGATCCGATTCAATTCATTACACCCCTAGTTGAAGCTTTAAAATACAGATCACCTTTTCTATGTCTAGTGAAAGGATACTTTATTACTCCGAAGTAAAAAGAAAGAAACTTAGTTCTGGTGGGATTAATCGGCTGTTCAAAGTGAAAAAAAAAAACTTACACGGCCCAAACCCTACAAGGGTTTGGTTTATTCATGTTTTGGGTTAATCAAGCAAATTAGTACGATTTTGATTATAGGTCCGAGTTAACTCGAACAAATCATCTATTATTATAGAAGAAATAAGAAAAGAAAACAAAAGAAAGAAAAGAAAAAAAAAGAAACGAAAAGACATTGGCAATTGTTAGGGGGGAGGGAGTGGTCCAAACTTTGCCAAATTGCCACATCATCATCTACCAATCACAACCTTCCAACTCAAACTTTACCAAAGTTTACCAAAATGGTGGCGGCGGTCACCAAAGTTTACCAAATCCACATTTTCCACATCATATTTTTTTAATACATATAATCCAACAAAAAATATATAAAATTAAAACATAACATTTTATTAATAACAAAAAAAAAAACATTACACAATACTTAAAAAAAAAAAAAACTACATAAAATTAAAACAAACCATTACATAATACTTAAAAAAAAGCACTAATCGTCATTGAGGTATGGCAAGTCTTGAGCGGCCACGTACTCCGTGAAAACTAGAGCTCGCCGTGTCTTGAAGATGTTCAACGACGGATAACATAAATTGAAGCGAGGTACCATGAGTTTCGTCGGACGAAGTCGGGAAAACGTATTCGGATCCGGATGAGGAATCGGAAGACATTTTTTGGTAAAAGGGTGTTTTAGATTTTTGGGGAAGAAAATTATATGTGAAATGGTATGTATATATACTTAAAAAAAATAAGGGATTTTTTTTTTTTTTTTTTTTTTTTTATTTGCAATAATGGCCAACGGCCAATTTTTAAAAAATATGACCGTTCGAATGGATGAATCAATCGGCAAAAGTCACCGATTGGGTCCTTGCCCGAATCTTGCCGAAGGTCCGGCGGCGGTGTTACCGATTTTTGCCGAGCTTCACCGAGACTTTGCCGATCCCACTCCCTCCACTCTTACTGTAAAACAAGGAAATTTATTAAAAGAGATTGAACACATTAGGCTAACCTGAACCTCATATAAGAGGTAAACTTTCTGCTGAAACTCGACCCTAATAAAAGTTCGGTTTAATCAAGTTAACACGAATAATATTTGTAAATTGTAACTTGTATTAACCCGAACTGAACAAGCTTATACGGGTTTGAGTCGGGTCGAATTAGTCAGATACATGTATTTTTGAGTTTGCCACCCCTATCTCCTACCATAATAGGAACGAGTGGGGTTAGCCCGCGCGTTGCGGCGGGGATTGTATGGTTTGTGTTTTTTTTGTTTTGTGTGTTGTTTCGTGTAGTTATCATTTGTTGGTACGTCAAATATGTGTAGCATAAAAATGTGTATTTATATATGCCTAAAAAAAAAAATAAATAAAGGAAAAAAAAATTAAAAAAACTAAAAAAAAAAAGAACAGAAACTGTATTAAGTTACGTAATATTTATTTTTGCTGTGTATTATTGTTGGGCTTGAACTAATCTTATTCCAAGTTGGTGTAGGCCTTTTTTTTAGTCTTAAAAATTTGGGTCCAACTTGTTGCTGGCCCGTACCATATGTATATTTCTGTGGTCATAACAAATTGGGGGTAAAAGCGTAGAACGGGGGTAGGGTTTTTCCAATCAAGAATACACTCTTTTTCTCTCAACACCCTCGCCGGAAAACTCATAAATTCCGGCCGAGCACCAGCAGTTTCCGGCGCCGCCCACCGGAAAAATTTTCCGGGTATGTATTTTCTTTGCCGATTCGATAGATCGGTTAGTTCCCAACCTTTCTGGAGAGTTTGACCCTTCAGCTCCCACCGCAACCCCCTCCACGTGCCACCACCGAGACACCACCACCACACCGCTACCTCAAAACCCTTCCCCTTTAATTTTCGGCGGTAAACCCGCGCTCTCTTCTCTCTTTTTCTTTAAAGATTTTCAAAACCCTAATTCCTATTTTCTATTTAATCTGATTTAAATGTTTTTATTTATAAAGCTTGTTTTGAAACTTGTAAAAAACTCTCGTGTTGACCCCTCGTGATTCCGCAGCCGACGCGGTCAACAACCGAGTCAACTCAGTTGATTCGGTGTGGCGACCTTGATGTTTTAATTACTCGTGATATATTTTTGATGTTGTTGTTGATTGGGTTGGACTCGGCCGCGACTTGGAATGGACTCACCGAGTCAACTCGTGACTCGGTTAGGGTCTTGATGTTATTGTTGTTGTTTCTGATCTTGATTACGAAGGGAGTATTATTTGTTGTTGTTGTTGGAATTTTGAGGGTCTGTTTGGTTTGGTTGTGTCTCTATAACCGGCAGCCACCACCACCGAGACGCGGGTGGTGGTGGGGATGATGTTCTCAGCAGTTTTTGTTTTGTTTTTTTTTTTGTGCTAAATTTTTTTGTTTATTTTGTTATGTAAATTTTTTAGTGTTTGGATATGAAAAAAAAAAAAAAAAAAAAAAAAAAAAAAAAAAAAAAAAATTACTGTAGAAACCACTGTAGCGTACAACACGCTACAGCGGCCCGGTTACTGTAGAAACAACTGTGCCGTACAACCCTTTGAAGCACGAAAATGCACCATCTTCCTCCCCATCTTTAGTATATATAGGGATAATTCCATATTTACCCAATCTAAACATGATAATGTCATATATACCCAAAATACAAGTTTTGAATGCATGATTTACAATGTAGTTAAAGCATATTTTGGGTAAATATGGCATTATCATGTTTAAGTTGGGTAAATATGGAATTGCCCCGTATATATATATAATTACCAGTGTGAGTATTTCGTATTCGAAGAGACACACTGTTATTATACTATAGGACCACCAGTATTCTTTGAACATCTTATGTTAGTACAACTACAAGTTATATCATAAGCTCAAGCTCGATTTTAGAAGTTACTTCAAGTACCTTCTTTTCAAAAACTTATGATTTTGACAATCTTTCATAAGCTATGCAATTCAGACAAAACTCGTAAAAGTCGATGACGTATATGTAAGTTCACAGTCTCGTAAAATTTGATTAGTAGTTTTCATGTAAGAGAGACTTGCAATAACTAAACCACAAAAAGTAACTAAATCAAATAGAGAATAGATGATATTAAGTTCAACGACGATTGTTTCTGAAAACCATGCCCAAAATAATCCAACACTGTTTCTAGCAAAACCCACACACTTGACTTCTTAAATGATTAACAAAATACCAAAGCAACTTCACCAAGGGCCGAACCTATGGTGCTTTGAGTGAATTTGCAACATCAATGACAAATCGGTATCTAACATCAGATTTCAAGATACGCTCCATAGCAGTGTTCACATAATCAATAGGAATAAGCTCGATATCTGCAGTTATGCCATGCTTTGCTGCAAAATCAAGCATTTCTTGAGTCTCTTTCAGCCCGCCAATCGCACTACCAGCAACAATCTTCCTCCCTGGAAATAAAATCCCATTTAGGTTGAGTATGAGCATCATCAAAAACATAGACAATGTTCAAAAAAGATGATTAAATGCTTACCCATAATTAAAGAAAAGGCAGCTATTTCAAGTGGCTTCTCTGGCGCACCAACAAGAACAAGCTTCCCATGTGGTTTTAGAACACTGAGCAATGGTGCAATGGGGTGAGTAGCCGAGACTGTGTCAATTATTCCATCCAAGGAATTCGCTGCAGACTGTTAAAAAAAACCACACAAAATTAATCTACCAATCACATATGAACAACTTACTAACAAATCTCTTACTACTATACCTGCATCTGCTCTGCATCTTTGCTCACGATGAAATGGTCAGCTTTGAGTCCTTCAAGTGCTTCTTGCTTCTTAGCAGCGGTGGTACTGAAAACAGTAACTTCAGCACCAAAAGCCTTAGCCAGCTTGACAGCAACATGACCTAGCCCACCAAGACCAACTACACCCACTTTCACACCAGGCTTGTTTAGCCCAAAGTGTCTGAGGGGACTGTAAGTTGTGATCCCAGCACATAGCAAGGGCGCACCGGAATCAAGAGGTAAGTTTTCTGGCCAACGCAGCACAAAATGCTTTTCTGCAACCATATGATCTGAGTACCCACCATAAGTGCGTGTGCCATCATAGTAGGGGAACCCGTATGTGAGAATTTGTTTTGGACAGTAGTTTTCAAGATCATCAGCACAGCTTTGACATGAACCGCATGATCCCACCAAACATCCAACCCCCACTTTGTCCCCAACTTTGAATTTCTCGACTTTGCTGCCTACTTCTGTCACGATACCGACAATCTCATGCCTGCATTAATCATCATAGTTAGACATTTAGAATAATACCTACACTATTGCGAATAACATGTCCCTATAGATTCAAAGGTTATTACGGAGTACAAGATTTGCTTCATCAAGCCTTATAAAATAAAAAAATAAAAAAATAATATCCACGTTATCAAAATTCTCTCATTATATAAAAAAAGTGACTACCATTAGCTGTTTGAAAATAATCGTAACATGTGGAAATAATTAAATCTAGATGTGCATGGCAATGTTGCTTGAAAGTTTTGGCCAAACAACCAAACAATATATTTTCCAATATGGCAATATGCATTTTGAAAGCCCAAAACAAAGTTCTCAGAAGATGAATGTTAAGAAGGACATCTCACACAAAATAAACCTTAGACAAATAAGTAAGAAACAAGTCAAGGTAAGGCACCCAACAGGCCAACAAAAACCATTAACAGCATCAGAAGGGCCCCCTAAAACAGCATCAGATTCAGGTTGTAAAATTAGGCGTTCAGGGGGAAAATGGTGTTGACTGCCCATTTAACTAAACAAAAAATTCCGTGTAAAAGAATTGACCAACTTTGAGCCAAAAAAAAATAAAAATTGCATGTATCAAAGAGAGCATAAATCGTATAATCAGTCTTATGTTATATAGAGACTGATTAGATGACATAAACAATTTATTACAGTATAATTTGTAATACAGTAATAATTGTGTCACACAACATAACTTACAAACAAGGAGTATATAATTATAATTAAATAACTCTATTATAATTCGTAAATAAGTATAAAACTGTAATTATTTGACCATAAATAAATGTTGTAAATGTAGTAAACCACTTTCAAAAACAATACGGAATATTTGATACTCGATGCCCACAAGGCTCTAAGAGAGCTAGGTGCAGCTCGTTGTGCCAGCTCGCCGTACAGACGTGGCAAGGCCAACGACGAGCCGTTGCTCGTTGCTGCACCGCCCCCCTGCTGTTCTTAGTCATTGGGTGGTTTTTCGTGGGCTCGGCGAAGCATAGAAATGTACGGTTTGCGGGTTTTTCTGAGTATTAAACGTTACACAACATTTATAAATATTAACGTTACCTTTTTTTTTTTTTTTTTTAACCTAACTTATTTTACACTATAAATACTAAACCTTTATACACATTTCTATCAAATACACAACTTATCATATTCAACCGAGTATGACATTCACAAGTTATACCACGCACATAACGCGGTTCATAAGATACCGGGAATGTTGGGAAGCATCGATTGTATGCACTGGGAATGGAGGAATTGTCCGAAAGAATGGCAAGGGCAATTTCACAGAGGTGATAAAAAGTACCCAACTATAATGCTTGAAGTTGTTGCGTCGTATGATTTGTGAATTTGGCATGCATTTTTTGGTGTGGCAGGTGCGAATATCGATCTTACCATTTTATATAATTCTCCGTTATTCGACGATCGGATTGATGATATTGGCCATCAAGTTCCGTTTGAAGTATATGGAAGAAAATTTAAGCATGGGTATTACATAGCTGATGGAATTTACCGACAGTGGGCAGCGTTTGTCAAATACTTTACTGTTGCAAGCAACCCAAGAAACGCCGCATGGAAAGCGAAACAAGAAAGTGCTCGAAAAGATATCGAAAGAGCTTTTGGTGTCCTCCAAGGACGTTGGCATATTATTGCCCAACCGGCACGTGCTTTTACTGTCGGCAAGTTACGGAGAATCATGTACTCGTGCATTATAATGCATAACATGATTTTGAAAAATAAAAAATTTGCGATATCCGAAGTAGCCGAAATGTATATTCCTTCAACGCCAAATATGCAGCAGACATGGGTTGAGCGTGTTAGAATTAAATAACATGACAATCATATAAACAGGTAAACACATATGCGGAAGCGTAGGAACATCTATAACATATAAGAGATTAACATAAATTAAATAGGAACGTACCTTTAGTGATTCTAGCAAAACAAGAATCAATTAATAATCTTGAACATGTGATGAACCCTAATTAGGGTTTATATGGATCAATGATTAACCCTTTACCGTTTTGTTAATCGATCCCTTGATAACAACAAAAGTATGTTGTTACCTCGTTCTTGTACACACAAACTAATACCGAATCAAATTAATTGCAAGAATAAACACAAGTATTGTTTTGGAAAAACCAAAATCGAAATCCCTAGGGTTTAGGGATGTACGATCGGCCAAGGAAGAAACAAAGGAAGAAAACCAAACTTAGGGTATTGTGTGTGCACAAAAGATGAGAAAACAATGACCCTTGAGTTTGTATATATACTAGAGAATACTTGGTGAACAAGCAAAGGCAATGGGTTTCCCCTTGGGCCTTGATCGACCGGCCACACACCAAAGAAGGGTGTTCCGGATCCTTCTTGTTACCAAGTTTCAATCTAATCCTTTTCGTTTCCTTTTAACGATAGTTAGTCCGTACATTTAATAACTAACGACCATTAGTCCTTAAACTTGTGTTATTAATAAATATATCTAACAATTAATATTTATTAATCTTTGACTCTCGTTTGTAATGTGTGCAATCCCGAGGTCTCGGGTTCGATACTAGACATTTACATATTAATATTTATCCATTATTACAACAGAGCGTTGCGCAACGCAAAGAAGAAAAACAAAAGAACTACACGATAAACGCACACACGCAAAGCTTCAACGATGTCTCATTGAGCATGTTTGGCAACAACAACAATGGGAAGCAAGGAATAATTAGGTTCGTTATAAGTTGATGTTTTTTAGTTCGTATCGTTTTTTTTTTTTTTTTTTTTTTTTTTTTTTTTTTTTTTTTTTTTTTAGTATCGTATGTTTTGTTTGTTGTTTTTTTTAGTTCGTATCGCATGTTTTTTATTTGGATGAAATAAAATTAGTATATTGTATTATTTTTTATAATTAGTGAAATGAACTTATTTTATTTAATAAAATGAATAAAAAATAAAGTTGTAAGTGATGGGGCACAAATGAGTAAGTTGAGGTTTGTTATTTGGTGATGAGTGGTTAGTTATGAAGAGGTGTCAGGCTGATGTGGCACATGTGAGGCCCGAATGAAAAGGTAATTTTGTTGTCTACACCTAGCACTCTAATCTTACATACTCCGTAGTACGTAGTAATTACCAATCGTCTAGAATTAATGTTCTCCTTATACAATCCTTATACAATGACAAACATAAAAGTCAAAAAATATATATTTGTTACAAAATAATGAACAAGAACAAGAGAGAAAGTGAGAATTCTTATTAACTCCTCATCAAGGTTACAAGTGGATTGTATATATAGGGTGGATGAATGCATCTCAAACCCTAAAGCCCAATAGAGATATATGTGAATAGACATAAGCTCATTAATATTTACAACACTCCTCCTTGGATATTCACTGTTTCTTATACGCAATAAACTGCCTCATTAAAAACCTTATCAAGAAAAAACCCAGTGGGATAAAAACACTTGATGAAGAGAAAAAGAGTGCAGTGCGCATAATACTCCTCCTCAATTTAATGTATATCTTTCAAGCATCGCATGCTAATCTTCTAAACGAGTTGCTCGTATACTTTTGTTGGCAACAACTTTACAATGAAATGTATCAAATTGATAATGTTACGAATAAGTCCTGCAAAAATGACAAAATATATGTGTAGCTTCCAACCCAATATCAAATCAATTGGTTGGAAAGTTTACAATGCATGTACAAATATTAAAAGAGAAAAATACACTCACGGGACGCATATTAATTACAAAATTGGCATCTGAACCTCAATTGTACTTATATATGGTACTTGAGGACTAATTATTTCTTTGAGATGTGCAAAAGCAATTTATATAATAGTCGTCCAAAATCATTTTGATCCATATATGGATTCATTCAACTTTATCAATATAAAGTTATTGAGAACTTTATTAATCGAATCTAGAGTTGAAGTTGTAAGCGATGCTTGAGACATTACAGATCATTTATGGTATATGAAAACTCTAATAAAACTCATTTAGAGTGAATTAAATATTTCAATATTGATTGTCTCGTAAAATATCAATAAGATATTTACATCCACCCGAGACAATATGTCTTTTAAATAATCAACTTTGTGTTTTTGTGAATTTATTTATTCACAATTCATTTCTTAAAAAACATAACTTTAGAGCTCTTATTTCGGTTTAGCACAAAAACCGATTTATATCCAATAGATTTTACACATTGACGTGTATGGACTTCATATCCCAATATTTATCGTATTTTTACGATATTGCGTCTTTCCATATTGGCCAATCATTTCCTTGAGCGCACTTTTGATTTATGATCCTCATTATGCATAATATGAAGCGCTATATTGTATGTAAACAAATTTATGGACGTCGTTTATGTTTCGATTCCATATTACTTTAGACATGATATAATTTATTGAGATCTCATTAACTATTTGAGGTTCTTTGGAACCTTCATGTCTAGTATCTCTTTTTGAGACTATCATGTGGTCTTTTATACCTCGAACAACCATCTTGTTTTCATGCTCCATATTTTTCATCGAGGATTTTATTTGGAATCGATTTGTCTACCATCCTTGAGGCATGTCATAATAAAATAGTGTCCTTGAGGGACAACTTCTAATTAGAGCATGAGTAGCTGAAATTTTTTTTTTTGGCCAATGTTTATTTATGGCTATTAGATTATCCATTGAATAATCAATTCATAAAAAATTTCTTTCAAGGATCAACAATATGATAATTCATTATGAATTTGCAGCTACTTCTCTCCTCCTGAAGGAATTATCCATCTTCTATATCCTATATATGTGCATTTAGGTGGAGTAATTTGCACACAAAAAACAAAATGGGATATGTTTGGTTTATAGCCAAAACCAATTATAAAAGGGAGGATTTATAATAACATATTGGCATGATGCTAATTTTATTGTTGTGCATATTATAATATGGCCCCATACAACAACAAAATTTTCTCTCTCTCAGTTTCATTTGATTATTTAGAAGTAATTCATGGCATTTTCATGATGAAATACTTACTCTAGAATGTTAGGCTCATTTTGAGCTATTAATCATGCAAACTTGAGGTTGCAATTTGATGACCATTTAGACGATGCATCGATTTTAAACTCTAAATGGTTCATACATTGGATATTTATGCCTACATAGATCCATTTGTTTTCTTTCCAGAAAATTGAGGAATTGAGTCCCCATTCTAGTTGATAGATGAATAATCAACTTCTTTTGAGAGATAATACCATTTATATTAAAGAAGCTTATTCTTCTATAGTTTCGCATCATTAATGACTCGGGATGGTGTAACCGGTCATGCCAAAAATATTATAATTATAGCTCATAAACTTATGTTATGGCTATGATTAGATTTTACTAATCTTTATATAATGCATGTCGAGGAAGATACAAAAGAATATAATGCATCCTTAATATTTAACTTCGTTCCTCATGACAATTTTATATTTCTTTTGTGGAGCAAAATGTGCTACCACGGATTTTTAAATCTGTGAATATAGTGTGTAATATCTTTGACACACTTGTATGTCATATACATCACATTGCATTTTTGCATAAATAGCATTTTTGTTTGCTCCTTTCTTATTGTATTTTCGCCACTAGTAGTGGTTTGTCATTGTCATACTACCTCGACCATAGCATTTACCATTATAAATGATCTTTAACCATTTATCTTTACATTATCACATTCACATGAGACAATGAGGATCTCATATTGATCATTTTATCTCATTCAATTGAGGGAATGAACATCTTATGTTGATCATTTTATCACATTCACTTGAAGGAATGGAGATCTTTATGTTGCAACTTGAGGTTGCCAACCAGTTTCTTTTAACACGATAATATAGAGCAAATTTAGTAAATGGGTTTATCGTGTTCGTTCAAACATGCCCATATCTTTTATATCAAAAGCATCGTTCTCGATATATGAGTATATTCGAGGCATTTAACCATCTCATCGCAATTTTTTTTCATCATTCAGATGTATTACTTAATATTGCGAAAAATTTTCTCGCATTTGCAAGAATCTCTTGCTTATAATGGTCAAATCTTTCTTTTAGATTTTGACATACATTTAACAGATCTTTCACCGTTATATATTATCTTTTTAATTCAGATCTAACACTGAAATTGTGAGACCGAACTCGCTTATGTCTTTTTTTAATGCAACTTGAGGTGCATACAATCATAGCGAGATTTTTTTTTCTTTTTTCTAAACATAACTTGAGGTTATGATATTGTGATTCTCTTGTGAGAATAATAACCGAACTTGAGGTTCATTAAAAGAGATACAATAACTTGAGGTTATTGTATTTTTAATTTATTCATTGTAATAAAACTTGAGGTTTTATTATGAATAAATATAATCATAACATGAGCTTATGATATTGATTCATGAAAGAATCGTATTAGAACTTGATGTTCTCTCTTTTTAAAGTCATAACATGAGGTTATGATGTTGATCTTTATGAAAAGATCACATTAGAACTTGAAGTTCTAATTATATATGTATATGTATATATTTTATGTTGATTCTTAAAAGAACCATATTAGACCTTTGTGGTTCTATTTTTTTTTTAACATAATATGATGTTGCCTTATTTTTATTTTCCCTTTTTAGTCACAAAAGAACATTTATTGTTCTTCATAACTATAAAAGAGTTTTAATAGATGAACATGAAAGTTAAAAAAAACGCAATTCTCTTTATGTAATTACTATAGAACATGAATTGTTCTTGTAAATTACGAAAGAGTTTAATTTAGATGAGAAAATGAAGAAAAATAAACAAACTAAAAGCTTCATACTTTTCTCTTGAGCAATTCGTGCTACAATATTGGTACAACTAAAAAATATTCAAGCCACAATTTTAAGTTCGTCGCTATTTATTTTTTTTTTTATTTTTTATTTTTTTTTTTCAGATCTTAATGTTCAATGACTTCCAAGTGAACAATATGTATTTTATACAAAATTAATATATCAAGTAATTATGAATATTATAAAAATAATGGCATCTCGATATTGGATACTTACCTATCAAGATCTTGTCGTGAATTAAAAAAAAAAATCAACCATTACTCTTGTAGATCATCCGCCGTTCCTATTTTTTTCGGAGACTATCGTGCTGATAACGTGTTACAAAATAATGAACAAGAACAAGAGAGAAAGTGAGAATTCTTATTAACTCCTCATCAAGGTTACAAGTGGATTGTATATATAGGGTGGATGAATGCATCTCAAACCATAAAGCCCAATAGAGATATATGTGAATAGACATAAGCTCATTAATATTTACAACAATATTTTTTTTAAATAAATTAAAACAAGTACTACTGTTAACTCCGAAATTAAATGTTCACCTGCAAATTGTGTAGGGCTTAAATATAAACGAGCTTGGTAGTCCGCGCGTTGCGGCGGGTGATTTTAGATAGTAGTTCTCTGTTTTGAAACAAAGCAATTACCCAAAATTTACTAACATTAAATTTGTAACTCTCAAACGCATCTTTCAATTCTTCATTTTCACATTCTTCAACAACCTGCTGTCTGCATTGACAAATGAAACAACAGTTATACATTAAAGATCAGTGGAAAACTATCCTCAATATTTTTTTAGAAAAATGAAGAACACACATTTTGCTTTGAAAGATAGAAATAGATTGTACTTTTGAACCCCTATAACATATTAGAACAGATGCAAAATGAAATAAAACATCTAACAGAATTAATTCATAACGGGGAGCAATAATTCATCAGATAATTTTTCATGAATTAAACAACATAAACACTATAATGCACTCTTCTTCGCATGTCACTTGATAAACTACTTTGAGGATTAAACTTTCATCTGCTAATACGGCATTCCCACATAAGCTAACTTTACTTTTTACCATTGTATGAAACAAACTTAGAGCTCATGCATTTGTTCGTCAACTAATTGCACCAAAATGTAACATACTTTCACTTTCAACAATGGCAAGTACTATATAACAAAAATATGAGTATGCATAACACAGAATTGGACGAAAATGAAAGAATGTCACAGAATATCACAGCAATTTCAACATAGATACGGCTACAAATTGAAATGCATCCTCCTATTACAGCACTAAACAACTTAAAAATTCAATATATCGTTAAATTTCTATATGTCACAAATCTAGAAACAAATATACACAAAATTCTCTTTGCGATAAAATTATTTTAATATGCACCTATTGTAGTTCTTACAGGTTTACGAATAAGAAACAATACTAATTGAGTAAGGTTAAGTATATGAATTACAAATGTCAGGTGCAAATAAAGGTAGTGAAGTTGCAATGGCGAAAAAATTATCAAAAAGAATCTGCTTATTAGCGTTGTGGGTGAAAAAAAAAAAAAACTTGTCTTAAATTTTTTTTAATGAATCTTTATTTCCAGAAACACATTAGGTATTTACATAGCTGGTAAAAAATGATCAACCAACGAATCTTATCAAACGTTAAAAAAAGTGGCCGCTGCACTTTTAGTTTTGCTAAACAGAACTTGATAGCATGATTGGGCATTTGTGATAATTGTCACGCCTTCGCCTCCAACTTCGCCTTCTTCTCTGCAACTTTCGGCTTATGGTATGCAAGCACTTCAGCTTGCATTCGTATTTTTCTCCCTTGATATGCGCCAATGAGAACCTGTGTACATCTGAGCAATAATTAAAGCCAACTCATTTGCGTCCGTCCCAGAATTTTTGAACAAAATTCATTAACCCAAACACCCCCTTAATAACCTTAAAATACAACAAAAACAAATTCATAAAAACATAAAAGCATACCAGTTCCTTTAGTAATAATCACAATAGAAACTTGGCGAATACTCAAAATTTTTACGAAAACGGTTGCAATGGCAGCGGCACCAACAGTACCAAAAGTATTTAAACAGTTAAAGAGGTAAATGGGGTGTTATATGTCGGTAGAACTTACTTCTTCAGGGCCGCTGATCTTTGAGGAATGGCGTTTGATTGTCGGCTTTGAAGGAACAGTTGATTGACATATTAGGGGTCCCCTGCATGTAAATAAAAAATATCAGCTACAATGTAGTTGCATTTCACTACCAATACCTAAACAATATCAGCCAAAATGAGTTATATCACAACAGAAAGCTAACAAATCATCTGACCATCGCATTATCAAATATTGAACATCATAAGATTTTAGAGCTTAAAAGTCGCGAAATATGAAAGGTAAAAGGAGGTGAAAAAGATACGTACAGGAATTACGTTACAGAAATTCAAGCTTCAGATTGGTGCGATCTTCAGCTCTACAAACCTGATAAGGAAGCGATGCATCAATCTAAAACATTATAACACCATTAATGAGAACATTGTGTATTATATATAATATTACCATATGTACCTCATACGTTGTCCATCGATGGCTGTTGCAAGACACTTAAATAACCAATAATCCTAAATACCCATTAAACCCCCTCTTTGCAGTAACGTTTTTTTTAAAACCAATTTTTTATCCAGTTACTATCTTTTAGTCTAATTATGTACATGTATCATGAGGCCACGATATCCCACTATGTACATTACAGCACAGAATAAAAATATACATTCCATGTATCTGTTTCTTGATTGTTACCCAAATTTTGTATGTTTTTTTCTAAAGTGATGAATATTTAGGCAATATAGAGTTGACCTGTTTTGGAAAAGTGGTTGACCACGACAGATGCAACGCCAACTCAAATTTGAAAGTTACTTTCTCTCTTTGAAGGCTGGAGACGTGTGGACGTTAAGACAGCAAATGACACTTTTCTTTACAATAAATCTTGGTTTAAAATTGCGCGCATCGTTGCGCTCGCATCACGCATCAGAGTGATGCGTTTGAAAAAACGCAACGCGAAACCTGATGCGAGGTTGTTCCAGGATGCGGCCTAATGCGAACGCATCACATCGCAACAGTGTATTGCTCGCATCGGACGCAATGGACGCATCACTGCGCAACAGTTTTAATTTGGACTTTTATAGTTTAAGTTGACTTTTTGTTTCTGGTCAAACCATTAAGTTCACATATTTGGTGTTATAACGTTAAGTAATATCATTATGCACGTCACTTATTCCATATTTAATCATTTACTTGTAGAGTAAATTAAGTAGAAAGATTATATATTTTTTATTTATTACCTATCGCCGCGCGTCCGTGATGCGCTCGCAACCGCATCGCGCATCACGCATCGGTCTTTTGAACCTTGAGCGCAACGGATCGCCGCACGCAATTTAAAACCAAGCAATAAATATGCATAAGATACATGCCAAGATACATGTTTTGGCAAACGACACTTAGAAAACAGGTTTGAATAGACGATCAGGCTCAGATTTGTGGATGGAAAATGGTAAAAAAAAGGTCAGAATTCAGCCATGGCTGCAAAAGAAACGCGGTTGCATAATAGCACATATGCTATCACACCATCCGGTTATTGCCGTGCCAAGTTATGGTTCAGACCTCAAATGACCAATATCATCTGACTCACATTCATTAGTAATTGAAAAAAGTGAATTCACCCGCCATGGCTGCAAACGTAATAGTTTACCCTGCCAAGACACGGGGATTCGTTGCTTTAATCGAATCCACAAATTCATCACAGCCTATTATATTATATATTATACTATCTATATAAAAGGCGGGCGCTTCGTGACAAAAAAACAAACTACAGTAACTGATTACGCAAAAGTAACGGCCAATTTTGTGTCTCTTCTAAAACCCAGGCATGGGTTGGGCAAAAAATATGTACAAAACTTCATTACGCACATAGAATGGGCCATTTTGTGTTCAAGAAAGAGTCGCCTCATTTCCTTACTTCTTCGTTCTTTCTAATTCATTGACTTCAAGACTGGTTCTGAACACCGCGTAATCGGTTAAGAAAGCATCAACCGATCAGCAGATTCAAAAGCATCGGTTAAGAAAGGATCAACCCATCAACAGATTGAAACTGCAACATAGCAATTTATGCAGCCAAAAAAATGACAGAGCATATGCCGTTGGGTCTGATGACCCTCTTCCAAACCCAATCTTAGTAAGTGTCGAAGCGGTATCGAAAACCTCCCATGGCTGCAACCACAGGGTTACCAAGCCAAGATACATGTTTTGGCAAACGACACTTACAAAACAGGTTTGAATAGATCATTAGGGTCAAATTTGTGGATTAAAATAACATGGTAATTTAGACAAATGATGACCATCTTCACCAAGTTACTTCCCCAATGTAATTGCCTTAAAGTAGCATATACATTTTTTCAAATACTCATATAAGCAGTTTGAAAAAAGCAATCCCAAATGCACCTGTAATATTTTTTCTTCAAAACAATAACTAATATATATATATTTTTCAATTGTACCTTAAAAAAAACATCTACTTGCAGCCTCAGTGTAGGGAAACAGATACCTCAAAAGACTTTGGTGCAAACATCATTAGCAAAGTAACCTGCAAATCAAATCAACAAAAACCCCCAAATTAATGAAACCCTAATTTCAAAGAAAAATAAAAGTAAAAGAAGTATCTCAATTAAATCATTAATGAAACCCTAATTTGGAATGGTGTGTGTTTGTGTGTTTTTTATGTCGATGAAAATGGAGAAAAAGAAGTGAGAAGAAGGGTCTGGAACTGGGAGGTAGTAATAATACCAGGCACATACAGGGAAGCAAGATAACGGGGTGATTACACCCGTATTACGGGGTCTAACAGTGAATGCTACAGTTGTCTTACGGGGATGCAGGTACAAAACGGGACGGACAGCCTTCCTTTTAGCCAATAGCAACTGCACACACGGACCACTACCTACAGTTGAGATGTACCATATTGTACTACAAACAAACGACAACCACAAAAGTACCCGTTACTTTTGCGTAATCAGTTACTGTAGTTTGTTTTTTTGTCACGAAGCGCCCGCCTTTTATATAGATAGTATAATTTATTATCACTAATCATTTTTCTTAAACAAAACGGAATTAAAAATAACATATAATTTGAGACAAAGACGTACCCCGTATTCATTAACTATTTAAAAAAAAAAAAAAAAAAAAAAAAAAAAAAAAAAAAAAACATACCCAGGAACAACGGGATAAGTAGTCATGCCCCATTCATTCTTAACAAAATGAAGATCAGAATGACAGATCCCGCAATACAATACTTTGAACCTCACATCTTTATCACCCGTAGCCCTGTAAAAACACCATCAACAAAAAGTCGTACGATAATTATTAGACATAGTTCATACACGTAGTAGTAATATTTACGGAGTAAAAAAAACAATAGATCTGCTCACAATCTCACATAGTACAATATTCCATACTATAAAAGTATAAATACTAAGAAAAACAGTCTAGAATCAAATGTCCAAACCCCATTTCGTCGTGACCAATCAACTCAAAAGATATATTAGGTACGATAGTATACATAATACATGCGTGTAAATGATTTTATAAGAAAAGAACACTTTTAATACTGTGTATACTATACCTTCGAGAGAAGGTGAGTGGAGAAAATGTTCCAGAAGCGTCACGAGCAGCATAACCATAGGCTTTGATTGGATGCTCAGCTTCTGGTGATAACGCCATTGTTGTTGAAGCTTTGGGTTAGAAAAAAGTTGTTGGTTGATGAGGAGTATTATGGTGTGAAGGATAGGAGTTTATGGGGTGGTATTAATAGAGTGTGGTGGAAGAAATTTATTACCATGTGATGACATAGGCAGTGGCGTGTCAGAAATAATCAAGAATTTACCAAACGCTTTTAAGAGGGAGACTTTATACGGACCTCCGGTAAGAGCCGATGGGTGCCTTGAAACAAGTTATTCCTTGACTTAGCACCGTCACATTATCATCACATCAGCTTTAACTTTTTTCACTTTAACTCATCAAAAAATACCTGTTAGGCTGTTACCTTAACTCAATATTTTGAGCTCCACTTTATAATCTTTTTTTTTTGGTGATAACGCCATTGTTGTTGAAGCTTTGGGTTAGAAAAAAGTTGTTGGTTGATGAGGAGTATTATGGTGTGAAGGATAGGAGTTTATGGGGTGGTATTAATAGAGTGTGGTGGAAGAAATTTATTACCATGTGATGACATAGGCAGTGGCGTGTCAGAAATAATCAAGAATTTACCAAACGCTTTTAAGAGGGAGACTTTATACGGACCTCCGGTAAGAGCCGATGGGTGCCTTGAAACAAGTTATTCCTTGACTTAGCACCGTCACATTATCATCACATCAGCTTTAACTTTTTTCACTTTAACTCATCAAAAAATACCTGTTAGGCTGTTACCTTAACTCAATATTTTGAGCTCCACTTTATAATCTTTTTTTTTTTTTTTTTTTTTTTTAACAAACTAAAATTTTTATTAATTAAATTAATATACACTTAATAATGGGAATTGATTTGCACACTCAAACTTTTGATTGGGACACTTTACAGTATGCATGGAATACTTGTACAAGGTTCACAGCGTGCTTTAACTGTCTGTACAGTTGAGTGTCCCAATCACAAAGTTGAGTGTGCAAATCATCTCCCCTTAATAATAGTTGATAAAAAAAATACCAATGACTAAAATGGGTTGGGCCTGCTCGATTGACTAAAAAAATGTGATTGACTAAAAAAAATGCGATTGACTCCTGCGGTCCATCTTCGTTCACACACTCGTCCGACCTCATCTTCAACCTCAAAATACACACACACACCTACAAAACACACACACACCAAAACCCAATTAAAAAAAGAAAAAAAATCGTGCTTAACGCTGCGTCAAGGCCCCAACGTGTTGCGTTAACGCCGGAAGAACACCGGCAATCGGTATTTTAACGCATCAATAGCGCGTTGATGTGTGTAGGTTTAACGTGGGGGTGCGTTAAGGTACCTAATGCTCTAAGGGTTTTGTGGGGTGTTGTGTATTACGAGTTTGTACGGTGTGTATCACGGTTTGTATATTTTGACCAAAACATCTTATTATCACATTATATGAAATCTTAATAACATAACCATTTACCAAACATAGACAATGGCGTACTGGCGTTATAAAAAATTGTTATGAATGCAAAGTTGGATTGGTGGAATGTTCAAATTATATGATTTATTTGTTTAAACAGATTTGTTAAATGGGTGCTGTTTAAGAATTTCATGTTTAGATAATTACCATTAAGTATTTTTAAATATTTCATACTTACTATCAATATTATGTTTAAAATGAACGAAGTGTATAATATAGAATATATACGATGTTTAAACAACACACATGAGTTGTTAGACCATGCGGTAAGGTGACTTTGTCACCTGCGTTAAGTTTTAACGCACCCCACAAATGGACCGAGTTACCTTACCAGCATAGGAAGTCAAGAGGTGAGTTAAGGAGCCACGTTAAGCCCTTAACATGCGTTAACAAGGGGCAAAGCAATATATATATATATATATATATATATATATATATATATATATATATATATATATATATATATATATATATATATATACACTTTTGGCCCTTGTAATATTAGTTCCTTTTTTTAATACCAAAATGAAAAAATTACAAATTCAACCCTTACGATTTAAAAATCAAATCACAACTTAAAATTCATTATCGAATACAAAACAATACGAAATGTAAAATAACGATAAAATTTAAATAGACTTGTAATTATCGATGAGTGCTGACTTTTCTTCCCAAACTTGCAACACTTGTTCCCTGACTATTTTCAAGGCGACTTGAAGTTGCAAATCCGTTTCATCATTTCTTAAAAGTGTTTCTAAACGTTTGAATTTAAAAGATCCCGCCTTGTATTTAATTTTTGAATTTAAAATTTATCTTGCCTTCTGTTTAAATTTTGAATTAAAAAATATCCCGCTTCTTATATTTTATCCCCTATAAATACCACACAATACAACACTTTTCTTTACACACTCCTAAAGCATTTTACAATGAACAATCGGTGGTCAATGGAAGAATAAGATCTGCTAGCTCGCGTATGGCTTGAAGTTCAGGATTCCGGAGACCTTGTGAATGGACGTTCTTTATGGAATGAAGTTACACAAAGGTTCAACAATCAGACCAATGGTGAGAACCGTAATAAAAATAGTATTACGGCTATGTGGAGTAGAATGAATGCTGAATGTCGTAGGTATAATGCTATTTACAAAGAGTTGTTGCGTACAAGTGAAGACCTTTATCGTCTCAGCAATGCAAACCGAATTTATTATGAGCGCTATGGGAGAGGGATATATTATCAACATGTGTGGTTCGTTCTAAGAACACAGATGCATGGGACAGAGACGATGAGTAATGGTGTTTTATGTAAAGTATTTCCGTATCGTGTTTTTTTTGTTTTCCGTATCGTGTTTTATTTGGTTTCCGTATTGTGTTTTATCATGTAATGTTTATGTTTAATTTTTAGTTGTTTTAATTCCGTATCGTTTCGTTTATGTAATGTTTACGTTTTAATTCTGCCTTCTGTTTGAATTTTGAATTCAAAAATATCCCGCTTCTTGTGTTTTATAAGATGTTTTATGTAATTTGTGTTTTATAAATGTTTATGTTTTATTTAAATGAAGTATTTGTTAAAAATTGGGGTTGAAATTGAAAATATTTGGGGTGGAGGTGAGTTATAGGTGAGTTATGTTACCGGGGTGAAAAGTCAATAGTTAAGATTAAAAGGAAAAAATTGACGTGGCGCTGAAGTGGCAGTGAGTTAAAACTTAACTCACCGTCACCTTACCACATGCTCTTATTAGCAACTTTCTTGTTTAAATACATACATTCTTTATAAAGAAACTTTTAACTTTGTAACCATTCAAATTATACAATTTATTTGTTTCATTAAAATAGGGAAGAGATGTTGTGGTAAAAAAAAATTGAAATGAGAATAACGTGAATAAACTTTAGTGACACATTTTATATGAAGGAAAGAATTTTTAAAAAATATGTATATATTTTCTTTTGTGTTTCAGAACTATACGATTACTATACGATTGTAGTTCCTTTTCACCCTTCTCATTTTAGATTTATTTATCAATCAATCTTAATTCTTTAAAATATTTTTCTATTAAAAACTTGTCGTTTAAATAAAAGATGTTTGCTAACAACAACCCTATTTGGCATGGTTAAGCATTTATTAATTAACAAATTAGTATTAAATGAACTAATATATTTTATAATTGTACACATTTATTCGTTAAAACATATATTGTAATGTTAAACTAGTATGTTTGGTTTTTATTGATCATTGATTTGTCTATT
Organism: Artemisia argyi; assembly: GCA_030686995.1. NCBI lineage: Eukaryota > Viridiplantae > Streptophyta > Magnoliopsida > Asterales > Asteraceae > Artemisia > Artemisia argyi. Next base: position 213,789,524 of record CM060709.1, on the reverse strand, counting down.
AAGGAAGTTGATTTGTTAATTAAGGAATCATTACAGCTGTAGAAAGTGAGATAGTGAGAGAGAAAGTTTAGAGAGAGAAAGTGAGATTAATAAAAAAATAATAATAATAATAATAATAAACATAACAAAATTCTTCGAGAGCATGGTAGGGTCAGGGCATCACGAAACTAAGAATCAGTACAATGGTAAGGCACATGAGATCAGATTCACTGGGGTCAATCGGAAGTCAAATGCATCGTTCATGTTTCATAACTTTCCAGAAGGATGGGAGATGGGAAGACTATGGTTGTTATTCAAGAACTATGGGCCGGTATATGACATGTTTATGGTAAGGAAACGTTTACGAAACGGGCAACGGTATGGTTTTGTTAGGTTTAAAAACGTATTTGATGTTGAATCTTTTCTCAAGAAACTCGAGAAGATCCGAATCGGCAATGAAACCTTGAGAGTGTATAAGGCTTTTGATCGAAGAGATAAAGAAAACAACAACAGGACCTTCGAGTGTAGAAAACAGTCTACGAATACCGGGGAAGAAAAGAGGTTCAACGTGAGTGGTGGAGAAAGAGATCACCGAAGTTATAGGGAGGTAGCAAGAGGAAAAGGAAGGGAGGATGTAACCAATGTGAAGAAACATAAGGTAGAATCACAACATGGAAACAAAGGTAATGGCAGCAACGAAGATGTTCATTTAGATACGAGAATAGTGGAGGTTGACGTGGCAGAAATCGAAAGATCAGTGCTCAACAAAGGGATTATCGGGGAGGTTCGGGATCTAGAGTACTTAGACAAGCTACCTGAATTATGCAAGGTGGAAGGTTTGGAAAATGTTGAGATAAAACTACTAGGCGGCCTTGAGGTGATGATGGTCTTTGACACTGAAAAAACGGCATCTAATGTCATGGGGAACATTGACCACGGTATTCGGAAGTGGTTATGGAAGCTCAGGAGATGGAATATGAGTTATCGAGCATCAGGAAGGCTAACATGGGTTAATATTGTAGGTGTTCCCATCAGTGCGTGGAAAGAATCGGTGTTCCGGAAACTTGCAGGGTTGTGGGGGACAATATTCGAAACGAACAACTGTCACTTTGTAGGAAACCAATCACTTACGGTTGGTCGAGTATTGATACACACATCACAAACTAGCCTGATCAAAGAGGAGGCCTATGTTAAGGTTAAAAAGGAAAAATATAAGGTGTTAATTGTAGAAGAAGTAAGTGACATAGTCAGCATAGATTTCAATACTCAAGGGGATAGCGACAGCGAGGGAGAAGAAGAAGTGGGAGGTAATGGTGAAAGAATGGACGAGGATTCATCGGAGGAGGACGAGGATGATGAGTGTTCGCCGGAATTGGGTTGTCGGAAAGTGATGGAAAACGAAGAGTCCTGGGGTGATAATAGTGGCACGGAGTTCAAAATTAATGGCGTCTTTGATGCGTGGGAATTGCACCTTGCTTTACCTCTCGAGGGATCTCGAGAAGCTTACAACCCCCACCAGGCAGTGTACCTGATCATTGTAGTATAGTATAGTGACAAGTACCGGGGGATTGATCGTTCAGCTTAGGAATAGTGTCGCTAGGATTAGAAAACCTAATTACTAGTTCTAAAGGTGAGGGATGATTATTTTTGTGTTTTTATATTTTTTGAAAGCAATTAAAATCTCGGGTTTTGAAAAAGTGGGCGGAATTAGTTGCTATTCAACTAACCCAAAACTAAGATGCAATCAAAATAAAATAATAAAAATGAAATTAAACTAATTATTACAAAGTTGTGAGCAGTATTTGGAGAAATTGTGTTTACTTAGACTTCATTACTCCCTAGATATCTTTTACATGTTAATTACTTGTTATACTTGTATGGATGACGGATTGTATTCCTTAATACCATTCGTGGGGTGGCATACATAACTCCCCAACTCTATGAGCTCTTATCTCCTCCTACACCATGACCCAGCACAACTATAGGGATTGTAAACAGTGGCTCATGCATTAAATACAACCAATAAAGACCTAGTACGCCTCGGTTCATGTTTCTTAAGTCGTTCAAGCATGTTACCATTTGGAGATCTGCCAGTTTTCTTAAACCTAACATATAAAATCATTCATCAAAAACAAGAATAGACAAGTAATCAACACATAATAAACATCTAGGTTTCATTAGATCCAAGCAAACACAAAAGAGATCTAGCCTAGCATAATGGAATTGAGACAAGAACAAGAGATAAACAACCAACACATAGACATATTGATTGAATTGGAAGAACACTTATCTCAATTACAATGCAAGGTATCAAGGGTTTGGACCCCTTGAAAAACCTGTAAAAGATACACCAAATTCGTCTTTAGGGTTTCACCAAAACTTCTCTTTTTTTAATGAAAAAACTAGAAAACTATATATAGGAAAACTGGGCTGACGGCGTCAAGACAACCATGTGACGCCGTCACCTCGCCGCCAAATACTTCCTCGGACGGCCTTGATCTACTTATGACGGCCTATGTGATGCCGTCACCAACCACGGTATTTTATTCTTGGCACTTTGACGCCGTCATGATGACTTTTGACGCTGTCACCACCTACGGTATTTTATTCTTCATGTCTGACGCCGTCAGGGTGTAACTCTTGACGTCGTCACCTAGTGTCTTCAGCATGGAAAATTGGTACTTTGCCGTTTTCTTCACTTTTATGCTCCAAAAAAGTCCAAAATGGCTTCTTTTCCAGAATTCACTCTCCAAACACCTAAAATCACAAAAGGAACGATTTAGGGCAATATTTGATCAAATAAATTCGGATTCGGGCTTAAATGACCCCCTAAAAACGGATCATTTTTCGCCTCATCATATACCCTTACACTTGAGATTTGCTTGTCCTCAAGCAAATGAGCTTTTATTCTATTCAAAAGACAAGTTAGGGGTCATTTAACACTAATATAAAAGTAATTACAACAAATAATCGTTCCACTAAAGACCAATAGACAAGCACGGAGGTCATACACAAGCACCTCACAAATAGTGTTTAGATACTCACATCTCTCGGGTGTAATAAAGTAATATAACATTATGGAAATGGAAGATATCTCTCACTACCTGTCATAGCAAAATAGATTACCATAGGCTTGGGAAAGGATCAAACCTCCACCACGTGGCGTAAGCACCTAGGATAAACTATCAAAGAGGTCTTTTAAAGGGTTGTAACGTTAGGTATAGGGATATGAATTACACGGTTTTGTTGGATAAAGGAAGTTTTACTGGTGGTGAGTTAACAATCTTGGTTAATTACATGTACAAGATGGCGTTGCTAAGCCAAGACTAGACTCGACTTAAGCTAATAAATGAAAAATAACAAAAACATAAAATGAACATAGAATAAAAACGGGATGGTAGTCCGTATGTTTTTTCTTTTTTTCTATTTTTTTTTTTTTTTTTTTTTTTTGCATACACTCTTACCCTACCATCTAAAATAATACATCATAGGGGTATGAGCATTCCCCTTACACTTGAATCTTTACATACTTTACATTTAACTAATCTAATGACTCGAATTAAGAAAATCAAAACACTTGGAGCACTTTTAAGATTAACGTACTTATGGGGGTAATAATATGATGTTCTTCCCCATTACTCCATAAAATAAGTACTTACCCATGAGTCCCAATCGTCCCAAAACAATATGTACAAGGATATGACTCGACTTAGCAACCATGTAATCAATTAGAAAGTTAACTTAGGGTTTAACAAATAACAATAATGCACTAAAAATGAGCGCATACACGGAAGGCTAAGGCGATTTGGGTGTACATTTAAGTGGGGTGTAACAAATTCTTCCTTTAAGTAAGATGCTTAAAGTTAGAAACGAAAAGATAGGCTCGGAGGGGTGTACTAGGGGTTTCGTGTACTAAAAATGAGTACAACGCTAAGGGTGTGGGAAAATTAGTTGACTTAACTAGTCAAGTAATATGACTTAAATGGTCAAGTAATCGTGATACGGGTTTAACACAAGGGTGATCCTAATGCCTCTTATCATGTAGTAAATCCTACCACACGAATGTAGTCTCACTAGCGGTCTCGGGATGCATCACTAACGCAAGTTCTAGAATCTAAATGCTACCGGTACACTCATAAGCACTAATAGTAAATGCTTTTCCTATCAAATCTAAAAGCGAACCTCACATTTTTGGGTGGAAAATTTTTCTGAATATACGGTTATGTGCTAGTCATACAACCTCCTATCCATGAGACGCTTGCTATGGCTAAAGTTTCACTCTTAAATGTTGTAAAAAATTTTAAATTTGGCGCTAAAATTACACTAACAAGTGTTTCTCATAGTTTTATTACACATCTACTATCAAACAAAACAAACTCAAGCGAAAGTGCATATGTAAGGTATCATCTTTTTACCCTCCCCTTACACTTAAGATGAACATTGTCCCCAATGTTCAAGTAAAGAATGTAAAAGTGAAAAAGTAAAGAGAATGAAATCAAATACTCCCCTGATTCGCTCGGTATGGATTATAGGTTGGCCAGGTTAAATCTTCCTCCAAGAAAACGAACAATCAAAGCTTCCCTTCCAGAATATAAATCATCTTCTTGTCATACATAACCTGTAAATCCTGACAACAATAGACAAGGCAACCTCGCGTAAAATCGGCGGCATCCTATATAAGTTACTAAATCCTAGAAAACAAAGTAAGATATAATGCTTGTGGAATGAAGTTTGCAGATTTCCTGGAGATTATAAAACTTAATAATTCACAAAAACCATAAGACTCCGTTAGAAAAACAAAACCGGTAAAATTTCCAGATTTTTAACTCCTGACGCCGTCAAGAGTAATACTCTGACGCTGTCAGAATGGACCTGCAGAAATTCTTATGTTAAGTTTCCGAAAAATTTCTGGAAAAACTTTGTCCTACTTCCTGGAAAATCCTGCAAAACTTCATTATGACTCAATACAAGCATTTGACTCTAACAAATACGAATATACATGTTCATTTAATATTGTGGAGAATCATGATCGGTTTGTTTCTTAAAAACATATTTGGGGTTTCCCCTTACACTTATCTTTTGCAAAAATACCTTTAGGTTGAAGTTAAGACTAGGCCAAACAACATAATAAAGTATTTCCACGTTTTAATTGAGAAACATGATCAACCAACAATAAAAATAAAACATGCATACGGAAGCAAATAACAATCAAACAAATAAAATCACACAAAACATGGGTTGCCTCCCAAGAAGCGCTTTTCTTTATTTACGAGTCTTGTAGCTAGACTCAAAGTCATGGGTTACTACGTAATCTCATCATCAAACATTACATCCTCCTCATTAATCATTTCATTGTTATTTTCTTGGTAATGTTTTACACGTTGTATGTTAACCGCGAATTCCCTACCCTCATCATCAATTAACACTACTGCTCCAAATTTAGAAGAATTCTTTATCGTGAACGGCCCATACCATCTAGACTTAAGTTTTCCCGGAAATAATCTCAACCGAGAATTGTATAATAGGACCTTGTCTCCCTCCGAAAATTCTTTGGGTTTCTTAATTCTTTGATCATGCCATCTTTTAGCTCTCTCTTTATATGTGATGGAGGATTCGTAGGCTTCTAGTCTAAGCTCATCAAGCTCGTGTAATTGCAAAAACCTATTATTCCCAGCAGTTGTGTAATCTAAGTTGCATGCTTTAAGCGCCCAATAAGCCTTATGCTCTAACTCTACCGGTAAGTGACATGCCTTACCATACACCATGCGGAATGGGGTCGTTCCAATAGGTGTTTTGTAAGCAGTTCGGAATGCCCATAAGGCTTCGTCGAGTTTGAATGACCAGTCCTTTCTGTTTTGACTAACCGTTTTTTCAAGTATTCTTTTAATAGCTCTATTGGTGTTTTCGACTTGGCCATTGGTCTGTGGATGATAGGCAGTGGAGAATCGATGGGGTACTCCATACCTCTTCATGACCTTTTCCATTTGTGCGTTGCAAAAATGTGTCCCCCTATCGCTGATGAGAGCTTTCGGAATCCCGAATCTTGCGAAAAGCTTTTTCAGGAAATGAATGACTACTCTAGCATCATTAGTCCTACGGGCTTGTGCTTCAACCCATTTTGAAACATAGTCAATGGCGACTAAGATGTATTCGTTCCCCCCTGAGGACGAAAATGGTCCCATAAAGTCAATCCCCCAAACATCGAATACCTCACAAACTTGTATAAAGTTCTGAGGTGCCTCATCCCTATGTGATATATTTCCAGCCCGTTGACATGCATCACACGCCTGCACCATCTCTTTTACATCACGGAAAATTGTGGGCCAGTAGAATCCTGCATCGAGAATCTTTCGGGCGGTAACGTTTATCCCATGATGCCCTCCAGAGGGACCGGAGTGACATTCCCTCATAATTTTTACTGCCTCATTCTCCGAAACACAACGCCTTATAATGTGGTCAGGACACCTACGGAATAAAAATGGTTCATCCCAGAAGTAATATTTTAGCTGGGAAAAGAACCTCTTCCTCTCGTATTTAGTCAGGTGTTCAGGAACAAGTCGACATCTACTTGCGAAGTAATTGGCAAAGTCGGCGTACCATGGCTCCGAATCAAGGATAGACATCAGTTGTTCGTCAGGAAACGAATCCTTAATCTCACTTCTATCGTGTTTATCCAAGGGGTTTTCAAGACGAGATAGATGATCGGCGGCTAGATTCTCTGCCCCCCCTCTTATCGCGAATCTCAACATCAAATTCTTGTAGCAACAAGATCCACCGAATTAGTCGTGGTTTGGCATCCTGTTTCGCAAACAGATATCTAAGAGCTGAGTGGTCAGTGAAGACGACTGTCTTTGAAAGGACAAGATATTGTCGGAATTTGTCGAATGCAAACACTACGGCTAATAATTCTTTTTCTGTGGTGGAGTAGTTCTCTTAGGCGGGATTCATGGTTTTGCTAGCGTAGTAAATAGGTTGGAAAAGCTTGTCACGTCGCTGACCTAATACAGCCCCGACAGCGAAGTCGCTAGCGTCACACATTATTTCAAATGGTAACTCCCAGTTGGGTGTGATCATGATTGGAGCTTGAGTGAGTTCCCTTTTTAGGAGATCGAAAGCATCTTTGCATTCTTGGGAAAAATCGAACGGAGCATCCTTCACAAGCAATTGAGTCATTGGCCGGGCAATTTTGGAGAAGTCTTTGATGAATCTCCGATAAAATCCGGCGTGCCCCAAAAAGCTGCGTATTGCCTTAACAGTCGTGGGGTACGGTAACTTAGATATAGCTTCAACTTTAGCTTGGTCCACCTCTATTCCATTTCCCGAGATCTTATGCCTTAACACAATTCCTTCCTTTACCATGAAATGACACTTTTCCCAGTTTAACACCAAGTTGGTTTCCTCACAACGTTTAAGCATTTTTTCTAAATTAGCAAGACAACGGTCGAAGGAGTTCCCGAAGACTGAAAAGTCATCCATGAACACTTCCATGCTGTCTTCCATGAGTTCGTGAAAGATTGCGGTCATGCAACGTTGGAAAGTGGCGGGGGCATTACATAGCCCAAAAGGCATCCTTTTATAGGCAAATGTTCCATAGGGGCATGTAAATGTGGTCTTTTCTTGGTCCTCGGGTGCTATGGGGATTTGAAAATATCCAGAAAATCCATCCAGGAAGCAATAGTACTCGTGTCCAGATAATCTCTCTAACATCTGATCAATGAATGGTAAGGGAAAGTGATCTTTCCTCGTGGCATCATTGAGCTTTCGATAGTCGATGCATACCCGCCATCCAGTGACAGTTCTCTGGGGCACCATCTCACCCTTGTCATTCTTCACTACAGTCATTCCCCCCTTTTCAGGTACAACCTGCACAGGACTGACCCATGGGCTATCCGAGATCGGGTAAATCAGTCCTGCATCCAAAAGCTTGATAACTTCTTTCTTTACAACTTCCTTAATGTTAGGGTTCACTCGCCTCTGGGGTTGCACAGTAGGTTTATAATCTTCCTCCATAAGAATCTTATGTGTGCAAAAAGTTGAGTCAATCCCCTTAATGTCGGTCACGCTCCATGCGAGTACCCCCTTGTATTTTTTTAGGACTTCCAAGAGTTTAACTTTTTGTTCTTGTTCCAAGGAAGAGTTTATGATTACAGGGAGTTGGTTCTCCCCCTGAAGGAAGGCATACTCCAAATGGTTAGGAAGCTCTTTAAGATCAACGTTAGGGGGTTTGATAATAGAAGGTTTGAGCTTGTTTTCGGGCTTTTGGAGCTCGAGATGTTCCGTTGCCTCTTGTCTGGGGTAGAAGGAGACTGCATTAACATCCTCCGTCTTTTCCACCTCTAGCAAAGGCAGAAAACTCTCGTCCCGTAGCCAGCCTTCATCGATTTGTTCATCGATGCAACTATCAATGACATCTGTGAGTTCATCTACTTCCCCGATAAAGTAGAGCCGGTTGGCTGCTTCGAGGGAAAGGTCCATGGAATCCTTAATGTCGAAGGTTGTGCTGTCGTCTCCCACTCGTAAGGTCAATTTGCCATCGTAGACATCGATGACTGCACGAGCGGTGGCAAGAAATGGTCTACCTAAGATGATAGGTACCAAGTCATCCTCCTCCATATCCAGGATTACGAAGTCGACCGGGAATTTGAATTTTCCAACTTTGACTAGCACGTTCTCGCATATCCCTACGGGGTACTTGACTGATCTATCGGCTAGTTGGATGTTCATACGGGTAGGCTTCAATCCAGAATATCCTAATTTACGGAACATAGAGTGAGGCATGAGATTGATGCTTGCTCCCAAATCGGCAAGAGCATTCTTGATTGATAGAGGTCCTATGGAGCAAGGCAAGGTGAAGCTGCCCGGATCGTCTACCTTCTTTGGCAGCCCTCGATGAGTTACCACTGCGCATTCTTCCCCCAGGGTCACCAGACCCTCGAGTTTCTTCTTGTTAGCGAGAAGCTTTTTGAAGTATGTGCTATACTTTGGCGTGTGATAGCAAGCATCAAGGAGAGGTATATTGACAACTGAGTCTTTTAGGTATGACAAGAACCTCTTGTTATCATTCTCAGTTTTCTGGTTTCTTAATCGGGACGGATATGGGATTCTCACAGGTTGGCTAGGCAAGGCCGATGGGGAAGGGATCGTTACGGGCGGTTGGTCTGGGGTGCCAATGCCGACATCCTGCTCCTCCTCCTCAGGTTTGTCTGGATCGAGGGTGACGGGGGACGAGTTTGGGTAAGGAGGGTCCTTGGTTGTCATTCCAGCTCATGTGGTTATCGCGAGCATGGGGTCTTTTTTTCTTTCTAACGGCGTTTGGAGGTGATCTAAGGCTGAGTTAAGCTTGTTGAAAAATTCTCCAATACCCTCCTGCTGCTCGTCGAAAAGCTCATTAAGCTCTTTCATTTGCAAGTCTTTTTCTTGAGTGAAGTGACCAAGGTCACTTTCGAAATTGCTCCTAATTTTGAATTCAGGGCCTTCCTCCCCTTCTTTTCTCTTTACCAGATTTCCCCAAAGGGTGTAATCGTCATTTTGGTAGAAAGGCAAAAGGGAGGGATCAGCATAAATGTCCCCTCCTGACAAGCACGCATGTTCAGTTGTGGCTGCTCCTCCGCATTCTTCTACCTCATGCGGGCCTCCACAGTAATCGCAGATCAAGTAAGGATTTGACAACAGTTTAGGTAATTGCGATCCAGCTAGATAATCCATTCTTTTGTGAATTTTGCTCAACCGATCAGAGGTGATCTCAGAAATGCTGACAGTCGACTCAGGTTCATCCCAAGTGTCATCCTGGTCTTGAGCATATTCTTCAATCCTATCCCATCCTTCCTCGGCACTAAGATTGGCCAACCTTCCTTTCCTAGATTGGTTAAGTCCGTTCCGGTCATTAGAGGAGATATTTTTGTAAAAGATTTGGACCAAGAGCCAAAGTTCAATGCCATGATGTGGAACTTGTCTTATTAAATCTTTGAATCTAGTCCACGATTTATGGAAGGGTTCATCCTTCTCCTTTCGGAAACGGAGGATCCTATCTCTAAGTGCTGAGGTTCTTCCAGGTGGAAAGAACTTCTCATAGAACTTGGTTATGAGTTGCTCCCATGTAAAGATAGACTCAGAAGGGAGTTTGTCATACCATTCTTGGGCTTTTTCATATAAGGTGAAAGGAAAGAATCGCAATCGGGATGTGTCTCTAGTAGCCCCATCCGTATGGAGGGTGTCTACTATTTTTAGGAAGTCCTTGATGTGTTGGATTGGATTTTCCTCATCAAGTCCGCTGAATTTACACACACTTTTGACAAGCCAAACATCATTTGCATGCAAGACCTCGTTGGTGTGTTCGTTTGGGTAAACAATGGCATTGGAAAACCCACGAGGAGTTGGGGAAGAGTAGTCCTTGAGACGCTTAGGAGGAGGTATTATAGGGGTATTCATCTCGTTGTGGGAGCTAGGGGTTGTGATGTGATTTTCTGAATTTTCTTCAGAGAGAGGTGCATCAAAGTCGATAGCAATGCTGGATGGTTCAGGTGTTGAGTGAGTTCGTCTTAACCTACACATTTCTCTTTCGGGTTCTGCATAAGGCAAGACAAGGTCTTTAGTGGTGCTACGACTCCTAGTGATCCTAAGGTTGGAGAATTCGTTGGTTGCCATGATGGCGGAAGGTGAAGAGTTACGAACAAAGACACGAAGAATTAAGATAGACTAAAGAAAACCTAAAAATAATAAAATCTTACTAGAAAGGAATCTAGCAAGTAGACCTAATAAAAATAAATCCTAACCTAGACAATAACTATTCCCCGGGCTGCGGCGCCAAAAACTTGATGCGTGGGAATCGCACCTTGCTTTACCTCTCGAGGGATCTCGAGAAGCTTACAACCCCCACTAGGCAGTGTACCTGATCGTTGTAGTATAGTATAGTAACAAGTACCGGGGGATTGATCGTTCAGCTTAGGAATAGTGTCGCTAGGATTAGAAAACCTAATTACTAGTTCTAAAGGTGAGGGATGATTATTTTTGTGTTTTTATATTTTTTGAAAGCAATTAAAATCTCGGGTTTTGAAAGAGTGGGCGGAATTAGTTGCTATTCAACTAACCCAAAACTAAAATGCAATCAAAATAAAATAATAAAAATGAAATTAAACTAATTATTACAAAGTTGTGAGCAGTATTTGGAGAAATTGTGTTTACTTAGACTTCATTACTCCCTAGATATCTTTTACATGTTAATTACTTGTTATACTTGTATGGATGACGGATTGTATTCCTTAATACCATTCGTGGGGTGGCATACATAACTCCCTAACTCTATGAGCTCTTATCTCCTCCTACACCATGACCCAGCACAACTATAAGGATTGTAAACAGTGGCTCATGCATTAAATACAACCAATAAAGACCTAGTACGCCTCGGTTCATGTTTCTTAAGACGTTCAAGCATGTTACCATTTGGTGATCTGCCAGTTTTCTTAAGCCTAACATATAAAATCATTCATCCAAAACAAGAATAGACAAGTAATCAACACATAATCAACATCTAGGTTTCATTAGATCCAAGCAAACACAAAAGAGATCTAGCCTAGCATAATGGAATTGAGACAAGAACAAGAGATAAACAACCAACACATAGACATATTGATTGAATTGGAAGAACACTTATCTCAATTATTGTTAGCCTCGCTCTTTTATAAAGATAACGTCACATACGTGAAATGGACTAGATTAGTAACAAGTAGTACCTTTAGGGACTATTATTGTACACTAGGCATAGTAGTGTTGTTATGAGCCTATTAATACCCCTCATGACTCTCCATGAGGGGTGTGGGAAATTGTGTATTGTTCTTTCATTATTAATAAACCCCCATTTCTTCACCCTCTCTCTACTTTCTCTCTCTAAAACTAAATATGGATTTCATCTATAATCACCAACCTAGACCTCCCAAATCACATAAATCTTCTATACTTTCGGTCCTACAATTGGTATCGGAGCTCATGGTGTTCTTTTTATAGATTTTTATGGTGGTTCGTACCGTTTTAGAGGCTGGTTTTACCCATTTTTTTTCGGACCTGGAAATTTTTTTCTTATCTTTGGGTAACAGTTTTCTAAACAGCTTTTTTATGTATCCCATGTGGTCAAAAAGTCATATTCTATCACAAAGTTATCTGTTTATTGTGGTCATCTATGTACCTTGATAACAGTTTTTATGACTATCATCTTTATGAGCTTTTTGTACCATCTCGTTGAAGATTTTTGTGGTCAAAAGGCATAAACATGGTCCGTGATATTCGGTATCTGCAAAAAGGTCATCAGAAACTCATCGGAATCTGCAGAATAGTCGCCGGAATCTAATCGGAATCTCTTGTATAAGAAATTCTCGATATGTACCTGCTTTTCAAAGAACACATGTGGTTTTCGAGAACACAAAACCCTACTTATCAAAAACATGTTCTCGATAAACATGTTCTCGATACACAAGTTCTCGATAAATCAGTAGTTTCGATAAAAAGATGCAATGTATTCTCGATAAAAGTTTACACAGTTTCGCAATCACAAGGTTACAAAGTTTCAAAATTTTTGTAAAAAGTTTCGAAAACACTAAATGTAAACTTTCAAAAATACATAAGTAAGATGAAGGAGAGACTTTGACCAAGACCACAAAACCAATTACCTACTCGACCTCAGTAGACATCATCAGTCAACGACACAAATTCTAGTTCCAAAAAGTATATTACAACGAGAGTTCAAGACCATCACAGGCTCGACCATATATCAAAATCATAACCAACATCACCAATACCTACAACTAAACCTCGCCATCACTCCCCAACTCTCAAGATTTCAAGACACAAACGAAAATGAATTAATTTCATGATCTCTGAACCGGCTCATTTTTAATCTTTCAAAGATTTTTGTTGAACCTTCATCATCACTGATCACTGTTGAAGACCATGCTTCATTTGTATACGAAAAATAAAAAACGAGTTATAACAAGTATGTTACACCCGTTTCTTTATTTCGGTATCGAAACACAAAACAATTAAACCCTACCTGAGACCCAAAAATGGATCTTGAAGACTTTGGGTTAACTTCTTGATCCGGATTGTGCAGCGAATGAATATATAGGCTACGTACGGTTGTGTTTTTGTTTGTGGGTTTCGATTAGAAGGACTGATGATGCATTGGTTATGGTGATGATATGGAGATGAGTTTGTGATAAAGGATGCGTTATCTTTTTTTTTCATAAGAGGAGCGTGTATGTGAGAGTAGGCGGATGAAAATATGATGAGTAAGTTTAGGTTATCACAATTAGGGTAAGTCTATAACTGACACTGAATTGGATCATGGTGTGCGTATGGGCTTTGAGCTGAAATCCAAATTTTGAGCTTAAGTCGAATATTGGGCTACAATGGTAGATCACTTTTTGATTGGACTGGATCGAGCAATGGGCTGCTAATGGACTTTGATATATACGAAATTATTTGGGGTTTGTGTCTCTACTTACATGGAATTCTCAAAAGTTATATTCCAAAATTTTCAATTTTTTTTGGATAGAACTTTTGATAATATTTGGTTGATTGAGTGGTATTTTGGTATTATAAAATTTCACGGGGATACATATATTCACGGCTAGAATTGTTATGGTTTGACAAGAAAATGACTACGGAGTTCGTGTACGGCATTATTGATTTGATTTTGAAGTGGCATTTCAAAATGTGTACTTATTTGTCTCAAAGTCTAGGGGTGGTTGGATGCATGACTTTCGAAGATACTTGTTTGTGCATTCACGGGAAATGATAGTGATTAAGACTTGGATTATCTAGTTATACCCGCTGTAAGGAGTTACATTGTAGTGCTCACGGGTTATAGCTATCACTTTAAGGAGTTACATTGTAGTACTCAGTGTCACACGCAGTTGTGGATAGTTCAAGAGGCGGAGAGTTCATATACTATTTGCTGTCTTGAGTATATGTCTCTATCTATGCTTAAAGGAGTTACGTTGTAGTGCTCAGTATAGGTTCTTAGTCACACCATCGTACAAGATTAAGTCACAAGATGGGATGTTTACTTCATTTTCAAGTTGGTCATATCGGGCTGTCTCCAAATGTGGTCATTACTATTAGCCGGTGAATTCAAAGGAGGTTCGTTTAAAGGTTGATTTGAGAGACAAGTATTGAGAGTATATTTCTGCAACATATACTCACAAATTATGCTTACACGGTGTATATATATTGCATCAGAAGTGTAAAGTACGGGTAATTATGGCATGTACACAAAATAGTATGATGATTTCGATAAATCGCAACCATCAGGAGGGAGAAGAACATGCCAAAAGAAGTAGTGTTTCATCTCTAGTACGTTGGTTGATCGAGGGAATTGTGCTTACACTGGAACCGAAGAAGTACTAATGACGTGTACATCGGAGTGTATTACCAACCTTCTGTGCAATGTTATGTGAGTTATATTGTCATGATGCTCCCTGAACGACAACCATGTGCCTACACTTATGAATCTACTTTATCCGCTGCGTGATGAAAAGAGAGTTGTCGGTTCAGGAGGGAGCAGGAAAAAGAATAAAGGCTCACTAGTTAGGAGGGAGTAATAACCTAACTAGACCGTTACAGTTGAAGTTCAGAGCTACAAAGATCTGTGCCGTCAGTGCCAAAGATCAAATACGCCGAGTTCGTCGGAAGAGAGAACTTCAAGTCTGCCTCAGTATCTAGACTACAGAGACTCTGCGCTTCAACAACGTCAACATAGTTTACTATTGTTGTTATTTACATTTTTATGTATTTATAGGTCTCATTGTAACCATTCACGTGTGACGATATCTTGGAGGGAGATTGTTAGCCTCGCTCTTTTATAAAGATAACGTCACATACGTGAAATGGACTAGATTAGTAACAAGTAGTACCTTTAGGGACTATTATTGTACACTAGGCATAGTAGTGTTGTTATGAGCCTATAAATACCCCTCATGACTCTCCATGAGGGGTGTGGGAAATTGTGTATTGTTCTTTCATTATTAATAAACTCCTATTTCTTCACCCTCTCTCTACTTTCTCTCTCTAAAACTAAATATGGATTTCATCTATAATCACCAACCTAGACCTCCCAAATCACATAAATCTTCTATACTTTCGGTCCTACAATTACAATGCAAGGTATCAAGGGTTTGGAACCCTTGAAAAACCTGTAAAAGATACACCAAATTCGTCTTTAGGGTTTCACCAAAACTTCTCTTTTTTTAATGAAAAAACTAGAAAACTATATATAGGAAAACTGGGCTGACGGCGTCAAGACAACCATGTGACGCCGTCACCTCGCCGCCAAATACTTCCTCGGACGGCCTTGATCTACTTATGACGGCCTATGTGACGCCGTCACCAACCACGATATTTTATTCTTGGCACTTTGACGCCGTCATGATGACTTTTGACGCTGTCACCACCTACGGTATTTTATTCTTCATGTCTGACGCCGTCAGGGTGTAACTCTTGACGCCGTCACCTAGTGTCTTCAGCATGGAAAATTGGTACTTTGCCGTTTTCTTCACTTTTATGCTCCAAAAACGTCCAAAATGGCTTCTTTTCCAGAATTCACTCTCCAAACACCTAAAATCACAAAAGGAACGATTTAGGGCAATATTTGATCAAATAAATTCGGATTCGGGCTTAAATGACCCCCTAAAAACGGATCATTTTTTGCCTCATCAGTCTTATTCGAGGATATTAACCCGGTTAACGAGACACATGTTTTTGAAGAGTCAATTTGTAATGGAAAAGTTAACGAGGAGCACGGGAAAGATATGACAGAAGCTGAAAAGCCAAGATTCGGTAATGTTGTAGCTGGTCTCGAGGAAAATTGCATGGGAATTGAAGAAGTTGGCGGCACCAATGTTGGGAAGAATGATAAGCAGGTTGAAAAGTCAAATATTGAGGTGACTATACGTGAAGAAAATAATGTGGTGAACATAACTAGAGAAGGTGTATTTGAATTCTCTGGCATGGATCCTCAGGCCCATTCTACTATTGATGGGGAATCGAAGACGGCCCAAGATGTTGGGCTTACAACTAGTGGAGTAGATGTTGGTGGAAATAATGTTGAAGCACAATATGATATGGTTAAAGAAAATATGGCCCAACAAGATAGTATGAATAAGAAGGTGGATTCGTTATCTCAAATCAATAATAACATTGAAGTTCAGCAAGTAGGTTTAGTGATGGAACATGACAAGGGTGAAAAGGCACCAGGTGATGGGACACATATTAATATTATATTTAAGGATAATAGAGAATCAAGCTTGGGAGGAAATATAATCAACACAAATGAGGCATATACCAAGGATGATGAAGATTCCAGTGGTAGTGGTGACAGGTGTTCAAAAAAAAGAAAAAAGTCTCTTAATGGATCATATGATGCAAACAGGAAATGGGTTAGCGATACGCATAAAGATGGGTCAAGCGAAAAGAAATATAATAGAAGAAGAAGCTTTAATTTGGCAAAAGTGGTGGTGAGCCAAAAAAGAAGGTACTCGAGTATAAAAAGGAATTCATGTGATAGTAAGGGGCAGGGATTATCAGAAGCGTACAAGGTTACTCACACAGAAGTCTCATTAATCGGGAAGAATGATGCGAGCATGGGAAAGTGTGAGGAGGTCCAGTCCGGTTCCCTGAGTAGAGAGAAAATCAGACAAGTTGGGGAGCAGATCGGGGTTAAGTGGCATGACGTGAACGGTGGGAACTGTCAACAGTAAGTGTTGTTTTTCTTTATTGTCATTCGATCTATAGTTTGTATGAAGATTATATCAATAAATATTAGGGGTTTAAGGAGAGAATGAAAGAAAGGGTGGGTACAAGGTATTCGTCGTAGTGAGGGGCCTGATGTCATAGCTTTACAAGAAACTCAGTGCGGAACAATTGATGAGTATTGGATAGAAGAAGTGTGGGGAAATAGGAATGTTGGGTTTGTTCAAATGGAGGCAAAAGGAAGATCTGGGGGTATGGTGATGATGTGGGATAATAATATGTTCTCATGTTCGGAAGCAGTTGGGGAGGAGAGATTTATAGCGGTGAGAGGTACTTGGAAGGGGATACAGGGAGAGATATATCTCGTGTGTGTATACGGGCCACATGTGGGAGGTCAGAAAACAACATTATGGAACAGATTATCTAACCTTATGAATAGTGGTGGGGAAGCATGGTGTTTATTCGGTGATTTTAATGAAGTTAGAAGTGCACAAGAGCGAAAAAACACTATATTCCATGCGAAGGAAGCTGATGATTTCAATGAATTCATTAATAGAGAACAATTAGTGGACATCCCTATGGGTGGGCGACGCTTTACACGGATTAGTGATGACGGGCTCAAGTTTAGTAAACTAGATAGGTTCCTTGTTTCAGAAGAATTCAAGAATAAATGGAGTTGTCTTTCGGCAATCGCACTTGATAGAAAGCTTTCAGATCATTGTCCTATCATGCTAAAAGTCATTGATATGGACTTTGGACCTAAGCCTTTTAGGGTGTATGATCTATGGTTGGAGGAATTAGACATTGAGCAGGTAGTACAGGACGCTTGGGCTAAGGAGGTTCGGGGGTCTAGGCCGGATTGCATTTTTAGGGATAAACTAAAAAATGTGAAGATGGCTCTAAAAGAGTGGAGTAAAGTAAGATTCGGTGCTTTAAGCGAGTGTATAGAAAACCACAGGAAAGAAGCTATGAAGTGGGAGTTGGAGGCTGAGACGAGAATGCTAGAGGATAATGAGGTAGCTACATGGCTTGAAGAAAGACGTGCGTGGATTGAGAATGATAGAAAGTGAGCCAACATGCTTAAACAAAAAATAAGAGTGGCATGGGATGTAGAAGGGGACGAAAATTCAAAGTTTTTCCATTCCATGATTAAAAGAAGAAACAACAAGAGTAATATTCGTGGGCTCATGATTGAAGGCATATGGTGTGAAGACCTGGAAAAGATCAAAAGGGAGGTGTATAGATTTTATAAAGCCATATTTACGGAGCAAATGGATACGAGGCCCTCCTTCACAAATGAGAGGATGAAAAAACTATGTGACGAGGATGTTAGGTGTCTCGAGAGGCAATTTGAGGAAAAGGAAATCTGGGAGGCTATTTGCAGTTGTGGTGGTGAAAAAGCGCCCGGACCCGATGGCTTCAATTTTAAATTCATAAAGAGGTTTTGGAGCATTTTCAAATGTGATCTTGTAAGGTCGGTAAGATGGTTTTGGGAAACAAAGGAGATATCAAGGAACTGTAACGCGTCTTTTGTCACCCTTGTGCCTAAAGTAGATGATCCCATTGGTCTTGGCGATTTCAGGCCTATAAGTCTTATAGGTTGCTACTATAAGATTGTGGCCAAAATTCTTGCTGAAAGAGTAAAGAAGGTGGTCGGCAAGATAGTAGGTGATGTGCAAAGTGCTTTTATTGAGGGTAGGTTCATATTAGATGGGATTCTTATTGCAAATGAAACCGTAGATTTCTTGAGAAAAAGAAAAAAAAGAGGTTTAATATTTAAAGTGGATTTTGAGAAGGCCTATGATAGTATTAATTGGGATTATATGATTAGCTTATTAAAACAAATAGGGTTTGGTGATCGTTGGTGCTCATGGATTAACTCGTGCGTAAGGTCGGCTTCTATGTCCATTCTCGTGAATGGTTCTCCAACACAGGAATTTCATTTGGAGCGCGGCATTAGGCAAGGTGACCCATTGTCGCCATTCCTGTTCATCATTGCGGCTGAAGGATTGAATGCAATGGTTAGAGAAGCAATAGCTAAAGGGCTCTTCAAAGGAATATCAGTAGGCGATGATAATGTAGTGGTGTCGCACTTGCAATATGCTGATGATACAATATTCTTTGGTGAATGGAATGTGGAAAACGCAAGGGATTTGATGTGTATATTGAAATGTTTTGAAGAGGTTTCGGGTCTAAAGGTAAACTTGAATAAGAGTCGACTGTATGGTGTCGGGGTCCCTCAAAACGAGATTGTGAGAATGGCTAGATGGATGGGATGTTGTGTAGGTGAATTCCCATTTACATATTTGGGTCTTCCTATTGGCTCGAGTATGAGAAGGGTGAGTGCCTGGAGACCTGTTGTGGAAAAAGTTAAGAAACGGCTTTCAGAATGGAAAGCAAAATCAATGTCGTTTGGTGGAAGATTGACGTTGGTAAAATCAGTTCTTGGTAGCCTTCCATTGTACTTTTTCTCAATGTTTCGTGTGCCCCTATCTGTTATCAAACAAATTGAGTGTATTAGGAGAGATTTCTTTTGGGGAGGGGTTGGGGAGAGGAAAACCATGTCATGGGTTAAGTGGGAATCGGTTCTAGCTTCTTATCAGTCGGGGGGGTTAAATATTGGGTCGTTACGTGGGAAAAATTGGGCTTTGCTAGGGAAATGGTGGTGGAGGTTTAAGGATGAGGGCGACGCTTTTTGGGGAAGGGTAGTTAGGAGTATTTATGGTAGTGATGGTGGTTTAGGTAGTGTAAGCTCGATGAAGGAGGCTTGCGGTTGTGGCATTTGGGGAGGCATTGTTAGGGTTGGGGTAGACTTAGATAAATTGGGTATTGGGTTTACTAATTCTTTTTGTAGGAGGGTAGGAAATGGTTGGGATACTTACTTTTGGAAAGATAGGTGGATGGGGGATATGAGCCTTAAGGATAGATTTTCTAGGTTATACCACTTGGATAGTAGAAAGGAGGCGAAGATAGCGGAGAAGGGGGAATGGGTTGAGGGGTCTTGGAGATGGAAGTGGGAGTGGGTTAGGGAACCAAGGGGTAGGGCTAATGGTGAGGTTGAAGATCTTATTAGTGTTTTAGGGGATTTTTCTTTATCTTGTGATTGTAGGGACTCATGGAGGTGGCTACTTGAAGACAATGGTCGTTTCACGGTCAAGGCGCTATCAAAGATGGTGGACATCAAGTACTTGCAAGAGGAAGATTCGAGGCAAGAAACTGTGTGGAACAAGATTGTACCAAAAAAAGTGAACATATTTATTTGGCGTGCTTTAAAAGGAAGGCTTCCGGTTAGAAGTGAACTTGACAAAAGAGGTATTGAGTTGGACTCTCTTTTATGCCCTAGTTGTAATGATGTTGTCGAGACAATTGATCATTGCCTGGTGTTATGTAATATGGCTTCACACATATGGGAGAAGATTTTTGATTGGTGGAAAATCGCCCCGTTTAATGCTTTTTCCACTAATGAGGTATTTCGACATAGCGGTAATGATAGTATGCCGAGTTATATGAGAAATTTGTGGCAAATAGTAACGTGGGTTACTGGTTATCACATATGGAAAGAAAGAAATAATAGAGTATTTAGAGCAAAAGTTTCAAGTGTGAACAAAATTGTGCAAGACATTAAATTACAAAGCTTTGAGTGGATTGTGAGAAAGTCAAAAAAAGAAGCATTAAGTTGGCAACATTGGCTATATGATCCAATCAAATGTGGTACAAGTTTGAATGGATCGTGACTGCTTGTGCTTTGAGTGTTTCCTGGTGTGATACCAAAGGGTATATGTTGCTCTTATGGTTGTGCTGCAAATCTGCTGCAAGTGAGTTAGTTATGCATATGCTCATGCTCTTTTGGTTCTTCTGCAAGTCTGATGCAAGTGAGAGTTCTGCATGCTTCATGTTTTGTGGTCAGTTGTAAGTCCTCTGCAAGTGGTCAATTCTTCATGTTGGAAATATGGTTCCAGGATTTGGAAACGGTGTGCCGGTGGGTTCCCAGGTTCATGGGAATTTCTTTCTTTTATGGGCCCGACTCTCATTTGGATATTCAATGATCTAGTATTATTCTTTGGTCTTGTGGTATCTGTTTTTGTCGGTATCTAAATTGTATCTTTAGTTAGTGGGTTAGTTTGGTTCTTTATGTTTTGTAGTGTTTTGCTTTTTGGGTCCTCTCACTATTAATTATCTTGATTAGTTGTGGGGATGCCTTGTTTTGTATTTTTGGTATGTTTTTTGGTTCTATGTCATTGATGCCTTTCTAAAAAAAAAAAATTAAGGAATCATTAACCACAACTCATACAGTTAGTAAAACTCTAAAAAAAATATGATTACTATTGGTTACTTCTGTCCACTATTGTATCTATTTTCGTATTTTTCTTTTATTTATTTTTTCTTGAACCTATTAAATGCAACTCCCTAAGTACCATAATTAAAAAGGAGAATTTTCTTAAGGCTTCTTATCACGATAACAAAAAGATAGAAAAAATATCAAGAAAATTTTATTCGTGAAAAACTGACAGAAAAAAAATATCCGGTGCTTGTTATTCATTAAACAAACTTTTAAAAATACAAAAAACACAATAATTGAAATAAATAACAACGAGAACATCTTTTCCTGAAAAAATGAAAATCGTAATCGAAACGAGAACATTTATTATATACTGTATATTAGTAGATTGTTTCAATAAAAATAAAAAAGATTAAGGTGGTTTTTGTTTTTTAATAGGCTATGAATCTAAATCTGAACCGCATATCTGAATCTGAATCTGAGACATAAATGTCTAAATCTGACCGCACCTGAAAAAATAAATAAAAACTCATGTTTGAACCGCACATTTGCTTGCTCGTTTTTTTTTCTTTTTTTTTTTTTTTTTTTTTTTTTTTCAACAAGAGGCAACAAGAGCTATTAAGACACCCCTCTCAAGTCTAAACTATTAAGATCGTACTGTCTCTAACCGTGTCTGAAAAAAAAATATATCTAAACGGCCAAAATGTCTAACCGCGTCTGAAAGGTTCAGATTCAAAGGTTGTTAAAAGCCTTTTATTTTTTAAAAACAAACACGACCTAAGAGTCATTAAAAATTAAGCAATAACTCCTAAATTTTATTGCTACAAAAATAATATCTTTTATTTTAACATTAATATTAATCTAATCTCATTAGTTTGTGTTTAGCTGTAACAAAGTTTTTTTATTTCCTCTTTTTAGTTTTTTTGGAATGAATTAACTCTTCTTTAAACAGTGAACCTTTTGAAAACTAAAGAATTCTAAATTCAAGCCTTCTAAATCATGATTATAACGAGGTAGGCGACGGTCCGTCACGTTGCGGCAGGACATCATTTTATGTCGTTGGCCATTGTACAATGTTTTTTCCTTAAGTAGAAAGTGGGGTTTGTTTTTGGAAGCACTAATGCTCTTATGAAATTCAACGATAGTTGTTTGTTTTTGGAAGCACTAATGGTCTTATAGAAGCTTACCTTCAGCCATGAAATCGCTGATTGTTGCAGCAAAGACAAAAGTTTTGAAGTGTCATGTACAAAATGAGTTATTTCAGATTTCGTTCCATGGTGAGAACGGAAAACGTTTTCTAGCAATAAATACCTAAGTAAATTTTACCTGCGAACATGCAGCCCCAACCAACAAAGGTGCTAGGCCGCTGTATAACGATGATCGGTCTTCTTGCAGAACAACCTAACACAATTAAACTAAAGTTAATACATAATTAATTGATAATGCTAGTTATATACTTTAGCGAATGTTACAGTAGAATTGCATATAAAACTATGCTACAAAGGCTCACCTTTCCAACATTCTTATGCATAGACGGACTTGGATTGTGGTGTGTCCCCTTCGCCTCCAACCCATGAACTTTTAGTATCTATGAATAAAAGTTCAGATATAATGAAAAGATCTACTGGTTGTTAGAATTATTATATCATGACAATCATATATAATTACTAATATCAAAGAAACACATATGCGGAAGCAAGGATCTTGTATAACACGTAAAAGTAACTAAAACATAAAAGAACACGTACCGTGGTGATTCTAGCCCGAACAAGAATCAAAAGCAATTATCTTGAACAATATGAAGAACCCTAAGTAGGGTTTATATGGACCAATGATTAACCCCTTACCGTTTTGTTAATCGATCCTTTGATAATTACTATAGTGAGTAATTACCTCGTTCTTGTACACACAAACTACTAACGAATTAAAGTGATTGCAAGATCAATGTAAACACTATGTTTTAAAGAAACAAAAATCGAAACCCTTAATATTAGGGGTGTTCGATCAGATTTAAGGAACAAGAAAGAAGGAAGAAAATTTTAGGGTTGTTTGTGTGCACAAAAGGTGAGAAACACATAACCCTTGTGTTTGTATATATAGCCTTGTAAACTTGTTGTCCAAGTTTGAATGGGATTGGGTTACCCCAACCCATTGTCAACCGGCCATAGGCCTTAGAAAGGCATTCCGGATCCTTCTTTGGCTATATATTTTATCCTTAGTCATTTAACTTAACATTTAACGATAGTTAGTACTTACGGTTAATAACTAACGACCATTAAGTCCTTATAGTGTTCAAATAATTATATATATATATATATATATATATATATATATATATATATATATATATATATATATATATATATATATATATATATATATATATATATATACTTCAATTCTCGTTTGTAATGTGTGCAATCCCGAGGTCTCGGGTTCGATACTAGACATTTATCGTATTACAGTAAAACCTTTATAAATTAATAGTGTTGGGACCGAAATATTTTATTAATTTAGCGAGATATTATTATATTGATAAATTAATAATTTATTAATTTAAAGAGGGTTTACGAATAGCCTTTAAATTTTCAAGTCTAATATAATAGCTAGTTACAATTTATACTCATTAGAAACAAAAAATAAATTTGAAAAACAAGTTCCAATTAACATTTTATTAATTCACATTTATACTTTATGAAAATAAAATTTACATTTTTTGTTGCAATACAAAAAGACAATGCACAAACTTTTAGTTCAATAAAGAGATTTTAAGATAAACTCAATATAAAATTGAATTTCAACAATAAACAAGTGACTATAGATTTATTGTTTACTAAACAATCTTAGGATTTTGAAGCGTATCTCTCTCAAACACACACATATATACATAAATATGGAGTTTTAAGTAATTATCAATTTATAATTTCGTTGGGACTAATATATATACATTGTGGTTTTAAAAAAGTTATTATCTTATTATTTTATCGATTGGGGTCCAAATTTGTACTGGTCCCAAGTTGGGTCCGGGCAAATTATTAATTTTATCGATGTTATTAATTTATCGAGTATTAATTTATAGAGGTTTTACTGTAATATATATCCATAATTCCAACAGCTCCCACTTGGTTATCTATTAATAGTAAAATGACATTGGTTGGCGTCTTGCAACACTCCAATGCCCCTAGTTCGACCCGAGCTAGGTTTTCTGGAAAACCTATTATTATCTTTTTGTTTCTAATACCACGTTAATAAAGATATGGATCTTAGTCATTCTTTAATTAACAATTATGTTTCTCGTTGTTTATAATTGAGCAAGATTACCAAAACATCTGAACGTATTCCAGATAGACTTTGGGCGTGCGCACGCAAACATATTGTCAACCCTACGAGGGGCCCAACAATATTAAACTTCAAAACTAATTTGAAGGAACAAATTCTTTCTTGACTACAAGAATAACCCATCGACTTTGCAACACTTCTGAAAACAGCCCTTATAACTCCCTGTTACGGTGAGTGGTAGATTGCTTTACAGAAATGCACTACATCCATGACACTTATCTGGTATCTCAAGTCTGAGGATAACAAATTCATGATTTACTTACTGACAAGATCCATAAAGTAAAATCATGTAGTTGGGATAAGTCCTATATTCAATTCATTGAATATCATGTGAAATTGGTATGTCAACGCATCAATATACTTTCAAGTATATTCTAACCAATACTCAAATTTGTCTTAGTTTAATGATATTCCCATATCATTAATCGACAACGGATAATTTAGAAAAATATAAGTCATTCACGGATTTAAACATGCAAATATAGGATACAATATATTATTAATGAAAACAAACGTACAAAGTACTTTAATTCATTATAAATAATAATTGTTTAATATCCCTTATCCAAATACCAAAATAGATCAATGCATGATAATTATAGTTAATGAATTTTGTCTCAAGTTAAATCTTGAAGACAATTATGCCTCAAGTAATGACAATCATACTTGTTGACAAGGCATTATTCAACTCACTTTTGATCTTTCATAATTTTGAGAATACTTATTTCAAGAATTTAATTAGCAAAATTCTTGTATGTGTATATCCAACTATCTTGATATAGTTACACATAACATTCATAAATGGTGTGATATCCTCGACTATCAATTTATGACAATCAAACTTTCAAACCTTTTAAAGTTTAAAGTATTCTAATTCTTTAATGTATAATGCAACTATGCTCTTAGTTGAGCACAACTAGTTCACTTGGCTAAGGATAAAATCCTTCCATGACTAGTTATTGAGTGTCAGCTCAACTAAACCAGCATAATTGTATACAAACAACAATATGCTCTTTTAAATTTCGTAAACTTAATATCCATTGTGTAATGTTCGTCACCTTCCAATCTTTCAAGATTTATTGTCAACTATAACAATTACGCAACAATTTGTCGTATTGTTCGTACTTAGAATTTTTAAGCAATTCCAGGCTGAGGATCATTTATTCTAAGTCCAAATATATTCCATTAGAATATTCATTACACAATATATCAAATATTGTTAATTCATTACGCTTTTAAGCATGATACAACAATAATATAATGTACATGAAAATCCTTCAGTCAAACTTAGATTTTATTCATGTTCTATCTTTACAAATATGTATATCCATTTAGCCTTTCAAAATAATATATCATATTTTATTTAGAATTATTTATCGCACATGTTTATTTAACAATAAACTTTTGTTTCAAGGTTATATGTTTTATTTTCTAAATCTTTCAAATAAAGTTTCATTCCAAACTAAGTCTAACATTTTACTTACATGGAATGTTACTCTACAATATATACAATTTATTAAATTAAACATAATACTCCCACTAGCTTTCAGGAATATTTAGAAATTATCTTATTTCAATTATAAATCAAAACATGAATTTAATAATTAAACATAAGATTAATCTCCTAGATGCATGCATTTATCCATTCATGGATCATTGCAATTTGTACATTTCCAAAGATTTACTTGAATTCATAAACTCCTTTTGATTACTTATCGTCCTCGCTCAAGTAATTATTCAAGAAAGAATTTTGAAATTCATTGTCAAATTTCATATATATGAAAATAAGCATGACAATTACTTTCTTTGTATTTTAATGTGCTTAAGAAAGAGTATTCAATCATAGTTAATTGCTTAAGTACGATTAATAATCTTGTCATAAGACATGCATTAAAATATATATACAATTTTTGTCCATATGATTATTACACAAAGATTTAAACCACTAGGGTTACTTTATCTTTGAATAAACTCATCTTCATTCTCTAACCATTAAGAATTAAGATAAACCAAATTTTAAATTTGAATATCTTTATGAACAACATCTATAACATTCATAATATGAGTAATTTACCCAATTCATTATTTTGGTAATACTACATCATATAATCTTTAGCATATTAATCAAATATCTAAGATATCCAAGTAGATCTATGAATGAGAATTCCATCACCTTGAGGTTTATCATTTACATGTTTAGCTTCATCATGATTTTCACTAGTGTGTTTTTAGAAGATTATGTATCTTGTAATTTTATCTTTTTAAGATAAAAATACTCCCACTTGCCTTTAGTATTATATAAATACTTAGCAATTAGAGCAACAATTCAACGTTCTCTTTTAGGACATTACAAATACACATTGATAGTTCCTGATATTCTTTTGTTAATGACCTACACATAAGTAGCTTAACAAATTCAGAACTTCAATTTTTAAGACTTAATGTGATTCATCACATTTCATAATTCAATAACGTCTAATTAATCTTCTAGGAGTCTAATTGAGTATATTCAATCCATACTCAATTTCTAACCTTGATAACTTTTGGAAGAAAAGAAGATGTAGTTATCTTGAACCAAACACTACAACAAGAGTTTGATTCCTAACTGAACATACTATAATCTAGTATTTCATTAGAACTCATATTGTAAGATAATCTAACAATATGTAAGATAACCATATATCTTTTAGCTTGTCTATTTACCAACTAAATCAACTTAATGGTATAATAGTATTTTCAAGCCAATTGCATGCTTTATAACCCAAGTACTTAATAATCAAGTCACTTCATGTTCATGTCTTAGAAAGAAGACATAAACTGTTATAATCCCACTAAACGTTATAAATCATTGATCAACTCAATGACTTCTTGTATATGTTTTAATTAAAACATAACAAGTTAACGTCTTACTTTATTATAAGTCTTTGTAGAAGACTACATGTTTATAAGAACATATAAACATGTATAAGTGTATAACTAAAGTAATCATGAACACCATCATTTGGTTTCAATAGTATTTTCAAGTTAACACACCACTTCATTTATTTATGTCATTCTAAAAATATATAATTATTGAAGTAGTATTATATTACTTCATGCATTTATGTCATTCTAATAATACATAAATATTAAATTTGAAGTTGTCTTGTTATCATATTGACACATGTTCTAATAGATGCCTAATTTAGAAACAGTAAATTATCCATGTAGGTCTCACGCATACATGGAAATTCACCTTGTCATTAAAGTTTAGCATGCGTCTCACGTTTACTAAATTTCAACACCAAGTGTTTCTTAGATTAGATGTGTATTAGAATGTGAGTCTCTTACTTTACAGTCAAGAGAATCCTTTAAATCATATTCCTATGTGTTGTACCTTGCACACAATAAAGATTTCTCCCACTTGTGCATGGAACAACATCATGCACCACATAACCAACACTACACGTGTTTGTTAATATGAACAATGTGATTTGTGTCATTAGCATATCTAGTAGATATAGAGTTACTCAATCAAACAAGGAAACGCACAAGACTATCCTTGAAAACATTAGTGTCTATATTTGGAAAGTAATTATCTTGAGACATTCAAAAGATAATTAAAGTACTACCAAGATAACAATCCTTGTGACTCCCACTAAATTAGACAACATTGTAAATGTTTCATTAATCAGTGAAGGAAATAGTGTACTATTTACTTTCCTACATCTTTTAAGAAAACTCATTCCAACAATTATATATAGGTTTTAAAAGAATGTATTCTACTACGTAAATGTGATTCATCACATTCCAAACTTTTAACTTGAAAAAAACTGGGCATGCAATTTCCTCCTATATAGATCTACCATTCCATCAATTATATGTAGTATCTTTAAATGGTCAAATCAAAACAACTAGATAAAATAATCTAATTCGTCTTTTACCATTGTGCAGTAATCAGTCTAACTTCTACTTTAATAACTCATAAAGTGCAAATAATCTTACTATTAAATTTTGCTATGAGTTATGTATTTAGAATTTAGACTATTCTAATCATCCTATGGAAAGAATAGGATTAAGTCTCACACTTCTCCTAATGGAAAGAAGACTTGGTTTATTCTTTTAGTAAAATTGACTCTAACCAAAAACCCATACGGGTGTAGATCAATTTACTTGATAAAAGAATAACTCACGTTTACGGTTTTAATGTTGCATTAATACATTTAAAAGAATTTTCAAAATTCAATTTTAGTATTTTCGATAATTTATATTTCCAAGAAAATATAATACCCAAGGATATATTCATATAACCAACATATTTTCTTGAAAATCTAGGATCCAACTTTACATAGATTCCACCACATCAGTTGATCTGCTATTGGTGAAAGTATAAAAGATGGTAATCTGTCGAACAATAATTGGCAAACAATTTTCCAATTCCTAGATCATTATGCGATTTCCATCAAATTGGTTCATCAAATTTTCATATAAGCATGTTTCATCCCATCTCATGCCTTAAGTTCTAGGTCTCACGCATCAACTTAATTAAGTCGTCTAACTTAGAAACTTCAAATTCTCCATGTGTGGTCTCACGCAGACTCGGAAATTTACCTTGTCATTAAAATTTAGCCTACGTCTCACGTTTACTAAATAATAACTTCAAGTGTTTCTTATAGTTAGATGACACGTAACTTAAATTTTAGGGTATTTAGTTTGATGTGAAAATCAAAACATGTATAAAGACGCATGCACTCATCTTTATAACATAAGTTTTCAAAACCTTTTTAATACCAATTATTAAGATTAATACAAAAAGTTTTACTTGATGTAAAATACCTTAAGATGACTTTGTACAAGAATGACTTTAAAA
Organism: Artemisia argyi; assembly: GCA_030686995.1. Taxonomy (NCBI): domain Eukaryota; kingdom Viridiplantae; phylum Streptophyta; class Magnoliopsida; order Asterales; family Asteraceae; genus Artemisia; species Artemisia argyi. The sequence continues at coordinate 213,760,341 of CM060709.1, read as the reverse complement.
GAAAATCGTTTAAGACGTATTCGTAAGTATGATAACCAAGGCAGACTCTAAGTCTCTTTCCAAGCCTTCTTACCACGACTATGAATTTGTCTTAAAAGAGTTACTTTTAAAACCATGTGTACAAAACATTAATCAAGCAAAAGTTTATGGATTAAATCTTAAAACATGTAACAAAGTATTAATCTTGCTAGTCTCGCCTTGGAGCGAATTACCGTGCGAAGCGAACCGTTGTTGGCACATAAGACACCGCAAGATTCAATCTTTATCACTTAATGTTTCACCATTATTAGTCCATATTATTTTCTTTATAAAAATTACCCTTTTATTGCTTAAAACGTGTCCAACAAAATAAAACAATAAAACAAGTAATTAAAGACAAATCAAACAACTAATAAACATAACAATTATAAAGGTGAAACAAATAGCCACATGAAATCATGATTAGAAAAGATCCTAATAAAATCAATTCTTGGTTTTAATATGCATATAATCAACCAAGGCCTTCCCTTCTTAATGAAAGTGAGCCACATACATTGACAAGTCAATTGCGTAGGCTATAGCACATAGTTGATTTTAATAATTATGGGGTCTTCTCCAATTTTTAGATCTATCTAAACATGTGACAAAAACAAAACAGTTATCAATCCATGACTAACATGCATGTTTCGTCACGGATCAAAGCATAACAATTACCAATTAGGTCACAAGTACGTTCAATTAACTAGTTAATGACCTAGGGTTTCTGATTAATTACTATTTTAATTAATTTAAACCACAAACCCTAATTAGGGTTCATGGAAAAATCGACCCCCCCCCCCCAAAATTAGGGTTAGGGTTTCGAAAATTTAAAAAAAATTAAAGAAAAAACCCTAGATCCAAAACATGTATCTAAAACTATTAAAGATACAATTTTTATTATGTTTTAGTAATCAATTACATGTTATACATGACTCGTGATGCCACTGTTAGAATTATTATACCATGACAATCATATATAATTACGAATATCAAAGAAACACATATGCGGAAGCAAGGATCTTGTATAACACATAAAAGTAACTAAAACATAAAAGAACACGTACCGTGGTGATTCTAGCCCGAACAAGAATCAAAAGCAATTATCTTGAACAATATGAAGAACCCTAATTAGGGTTTATATGGATCAATGATTAACCCATTACCGTTTTGTTAATCGATCCCTTGATAATTACTATAGTGAGTAATTACCTAGTTCTTGTACACACAAACTACTAACGAATTAAAGTGATTGCAAGATCAATGTAAACACTATGTTTTAAAGAAACAAAAATCGAAACCCTTAATATTATGGGTGTTCGATCGGATTTAAGGAACAAGAAAGAAGGAAGAAAACTTTAGGGTTGTTTGTGTGCACAAAAGGTGAGAAACAAATAACCCTTGTGTTTGTATATATAGCCTTGTAAACTTGTTGTCCAAGTTTGAATGGGATTGGGTTTCCGCAACCCATTGTCAACCGGCCATAGGCCTTAGAAAGGCATTCCGGATCGTTCTTTGGCTATATATTTTATCCTTAGTCCTTTAACTTAACATTTAACGATAGTTAGTACTTACGGTTAATAACTAACGACCATTAAGTCCTTATAGTGTTCAAATAATTATATATATACATAACATTTAATATATATAATTATTATACTTTAATTCTCGTTTGTAATGCGTGCAATCCCGAGGTCTCGGGTTCGATACTAGACATTTATCGTATTAATATATATCCATAATTCCAACACTGGTGACCAAAAACGGCAAAGTACAATAAAAAAAAGGATGAAAGGTGCTTTACAAATATTGCATGTACCTGTACGGGAGTCGGGAATACTTAAGCAACAATTCACTGGAACTTCTTATATATACAGTTAAGTGTACTAAGAAAATAGACCTTGTTGGTGTTGTAATGGTTTGTTGCTTTCTTACATTTCTCATTTTTTCTGTTGTGCAGCTCGAAAACTGGTTAAAAAAAATACAAATTGGAGCTAGTGAAAAGAAAGGCCAAAATCAAAGTAATCCAAAATTGAACATGCTATAACAGCAAGATATCATAACCCCATATCACAAAATCATGCAAAATATAGGTAAATATCATAAACCCACAAGAATCTAACCAATAACGAAAACCCATAAATCAAGTTTTTTAGTTTACCTGTTATAGTAAGTGGGTTTGCAGATTTAGGGCGTCAAACGCCCACGATGGCAGCAACCAAAAACCCCATGTAGCTACCTTGCGAAGATACTGAAGTTGACAAAACCGGTACACGTCAAACGACATCAACCCCGCACCATAACTGTAACCACAAAGTCCATGTGGCTACCCCGCCAAGCGTATTGGTTCACTCAAACACGACGGGAGTGCAACGCTCGTCGTTATGTACAGTTGATTAGATCCCCAAAGGATAACAAACACCGACTATGAAAGCTCTGGGTTGATGTATTCGGAGAATTGCAAATATAATTTATAAGTATAGTAGTCATTTTTTTTAGTTTAACGAACAGGCCAATGAAACGGCCCAAGAGGCTTCTATTTTTTTCCCTTTTCAGGAAACCCAGTGCCAAAACGTGACGTCCGTTCCTCCATTTACTATATATATTAATGGTAGAGGACATGTTTTCTAATTTCAGTAGAGAAATTTTTAAAAATCATTTTAAACACGTTGTCTGTTTTCTTTATGTTTTTTTAGAAAACTTTTCTAAAAATTTTTCATTTTTCAATAACTAAACACATCTTAAACATTTTTAAAATACAAAAATTTGTAAAGGATATATATATGAGTACACTTTTAAATTTTCAAGGTTTTGACACGTTTCATTGGTTTAATCCAACATTTAAAATGCTCTCTTTTTTATTATTTTTTAATTTTTTTCTTCTCATTTTATGTCTTTTATCGTACTCTCGTGATACACGTATTTGGAAAGTACAAGTCTCTAGTTCACAACAAGTGGCAAAAACATTAGAAAGGTGATAGACCAGCATCTAAACGACAACCACTCATATGGCAAAGATTTGTGTGGTGGTAACTTTGACTGGGAGCACAAGAATAATTTCAATAGAATTAATTTGCGCACATTTAAAATTGATTGGTACAATCCAATCCAATTCAAATATAAGATATTTGTACATTATTAACATGGAAAATAATATTTTTTCGTACTTTCGTACTCATGAGATTTAGACAAGTGTAAAGATTAATGAATCAAATTTAAAAAAATATATATTAGTGTATTTATTACACATGTCACATAATTGTATTGGTAGGAAGATAAGTAGATACATTAAGTAGGAGGATATAGCATTATGCTCTATTAACATTTGGTTTAACTATTTAAACATTTGAGTGTGTAAATAAAAAGTAGAAGTGTGCAAATCATCTATCTAAGATTAAAGATCATTTATATACCAAACTTTTTTAGTATCACTCCACAATCCATCTTTATTTGATCTAATATATGAAATTAATCCCAACAATTTAAAAACACACTTTCATCATTTTTTTTTTCAAATATTAATATCTTTCAAACCGTTAATCGTTAAACGGAAAAAAAAATATACCGTTACGAAGAGAATTTAATTATCTATGTGTTGATAGTCACTTTGATATACTTTCGACAAAATTATTTTTTCATGTTTTTTTACGTTTTTTTTTTTTTTTGTATTTTTTGTTTTTTTCGTTACTGAAATTTGCATGAAAAAATAATATGTGATTTAACATTAATATCACATGTGTTATTACATATCATATGTGATTTAGCACTAATATCACTTGCGATTTTTACATACAAATTTCAATAACCAAAAATATAAAAAAGGACGAAAAAACGTGAAAAAATTATCGAAAATATATCAAAATGGCCATCTATAGAAAGATAATTAAATGCTGATCGCGATAGTTTAATTATTTTCGCTTAATGATTAACGGTTTAGAAGATATTTAAATTATAAAAAATATATGAAATATTAAAATGCTTTTAATCTAAAATATTGATTTCTTTTTAGATAAATGGTTCAGATGAATCCCTTCGTAAGCAAGAAAAATTTAGTATGTAAAATAGCTTTCCTTCAACAATATGAATAGTACCTTGAATTTGAAATATAAACAAATTAAAATTTGCATGCGTGTTGGATTGAAAGAAAATAAAACGAGAAAAAACAATTATATTAAAATATTTTAAATTAAAATTAATATACTAAACAATAATAATAACAATAATAATAATAATAATAATAATAATAATAATAAAATTTTATAAATTAATTATAATAATTTTAAAATAATAATAATAATTTAAAAAGTTAATATAATAATAATATAAATAAAAATATGGTAATAATATAAATTTCTAATAAAATAATATTTATAATAATATTAAAAATAATATTCATAATAATAAAATGAAACGATGGAACCGTGGAAGTGTTAATATCGTCAAAAGATTAGTAAGAAACAACAACAATAGTTAGAAAATTAAAAGTTATGAATGTTAATCATGTCTAATTATTTTCTTAAAAGTAAGCAAGGTTATAAATAGCGTAAGGCGTGGCGTAGTGGCACACTCACACCTCAAGCATTACGAGCATTTGCGAAGCTTTTGCGTTTCTTAAAGCTTGCTTAAAGCGGCAAAAAAATATGAGCAAATTACCTGAAAATGTATGCAACTTGCCACTTTTTCCCATTGTATGTAGCCTTTTTTTTCCCAATCTATCAATGAACTTGCAAAATCCGTTCATTGCATGTAGCGGTGACTTGTTTGACCTGCAGGAGCAGGTAAACCTAACGGTCGTTAGGTTTATCATTGCACCGTTAGTCCTTTAGAATAGCGATCGTTTATCATGGCTACATACAATGACAAAAAGTAACAAGTAAGATGACTTTTTACGTTTTTGTCCGATTTTTTACGTTTTCGTCAGTTTTTTTACGTTTTCGTCTTTTTTTTACGTTTCGTCGGTTTTTTTTACGTTTTCGTCCGATTTTTCGCGTTTTTGTCCGTTTTTTTCGCGTTTTTGTCCGACTTTTTTACGTTTTCGTCCGGTTTTTCACGTTTATACACACATTTTTATACACATTTTTACACACATTTTATTCACCTGTAATCATGGTACTATACTACTATAGTATGTTTCATCTGTTTTTTTTATGTTTTCGTTCGTCTCTTTACGTTTTCGTTCGTCCTTTAACATTTTCGTCATTTTTTTACGTTTTCGTCAGTTTTCGTCCGTTTTTTTTTACATTTTCGTCCGTTTTATACGTTTTCGTAATTTTTTTATGTTTTTGTCCCTTATTTCACGCTTTCAGACAAAAAGGTAAAAAACTGACAAAAACGTTAAAAATACAGACGAAAACGGGAAAAATCTGATGAAAACGTGAAAAATAGGACGAAAACATGAAAAAACGGACAAAATGCGAAAAACTGGACGAAAACGTAAAAAAAAACGACGAAAACGTAAAAAAATGACGAAAACGTAAAAAAAACGACGAAAACGTAAAAAAAAACGGACAAAACATAAAAAACGGACGAAAACGTGAAAAACAAGACGAAAACATGGAAAACCAGACGAAAACGTAAAAAAGTTGGACGAAAACGCGAAAAACTGGACGAAAACGTAAAAAAATAGACGAAAACGTAAAAAACCGACAAAAACGTAGAAAGACCGACAAAAACGTAAAATAAAACGGACGAAAATGTGAAAAAACTGACGAAAACGTAAAAAATCGGACGAAAACATAAAAAGACGAGCGAAAACGTAAAAAAACTGATTAAAACATTAAAAGAGTGACGAAAATGTAAAAATCTGATGAAAACTTTAAATTGTGTGTATAAAAACGTATATAAAAATGTCAGACGTGTGTATAAAAACGTGTGTAAATGTGTGTATGAAAATGTGTGTAAAACCGTGCATAAAAACGTGTGTATAAAAAACATGTGTATAAAAACGTGCATAAAAACGTGTATAAAAATCCGTATAAAAACATGCATAAAAACGTGTATAAAAATGTGTATAAAAACGTGTATAAAAATGTGTGCAAAAACGTGTAAAAAACGTACTTGAATTTTAAAAATAATAAAATTCATCTAACTTGTTATTTTTTGTCATTGTATGTGGCAATGATAAACGATCGTTAGTCTAAAGGACTAACGGTGCAATGATAAACCTAACGACCGTTAGCTTAACCTGCTCCAGCAGGTCAAACAAGTCACCGCTACACGCAATGAACGGATTTTGCAAGTTCATTGACAGATTGGGAAAAAAAAAGAAGGCTACATACAATGGGAAAAAGTGAGAAGTTGCATACATTTTCAGGTAATTTGCCCAAAAAATATTTATAGATTTATTTATTTATAATTTTATATCATTTTTTAAGAGCAATTTCAAATATTAAAGCCCAAATCCCAAATAATCAGGCCCAAATACGAGGCTCAAGTAGGAACTAAGTTTTGAAATTACGATAACCAAGGAAATAGTCCAAATATTAGAAATTCAACCCTAAATTCGTAAATCTCCTAAATACTTCTAAAAATGGAGTCACGCCTTACCAAACGGCACGTCTTTTCGTTCCTTTTCTTGCCTTATTCCACGCTACGCCTAGAGGAGCCACTAAGGTCTATTTCGTGACGGTGAGGCTACGACTCGCGCCTTGACGCCCCATTTAGATCACTGAAAGTAAGATACTATTTAAACAAAAAAAATGGTTTCCCGTGTTTCGTAATAAATAAATAAGTAATGTAATTCTAATTTTGGTTTACCCTATATAATATTTTTTTTGAACGGCGGATTTATTAAAACACACTAGCAAGGAGCGAATGACGTACAATCTTTATCACTCCTAGAAGCTCTCCAAACTTCAAACCATTGCAGGCATTCGAACCAAGAAGAAAAGGAGGGCATATCTATATCGATCCATCTTCTTACAAGACACCAAACATGTGAAGACAAGTCATAGCCAAAGAAGACATGGTCCACAGATTCCATCACATTGTTACACATCGGGCAAACGATGGACGGAATATCAAGGCCCCTCAAAGATAAATTAAGACGAGTAGGAAGCATGTCTAAAGAAAGACGCCAAACAAAAATGTTTACCTTTCGAGGAAGAATATTGAACCACTGAGTGCACGGGGAACACGAAGGAAACAAACAGGAGTCAAGGTGAACTCGCGTCACATGAACCGAAAAACTGCCATCATTATCAAGGTTCTAACTCCCTGAGTCAGGCTAATCAAGAAGCTTTACCTGACCCAACTCCGAAACTAGAGAATCTAAGGCAGCTTCATTACGGGAGCCCTCGACTTGCCTCTTCCAATTCCAAACCCAAGAATCATTTACTCTCCGATTTGAGAGTAAGCAATCCGAATTTGCATCTAGGTGATATAACCTATTAAATCTAGACATTAACGTGCTATTGCCATTCCATTGATCTTTCCGAAACCGAATAGATAAACCATTACCCACTTTACGACTAAGAATACTCATCAAGAGAACATTATGTTGATGAAGCATTGAGTATGTCGAGATAATGGATGCCCAAACGCCATTACAATTGCACCCTTTAATATCAAAACCTGCTTCCACACCATGAATAGCCACAATGACACGAGCCCAAATAGAATCTAGGTTATTAACAAGACGCCATCTCCATTTTTGGAGAAGAGCAAGATTGAAAGATTTCAAACTTCCAATGTTTAACCCACCCTTATCAAATGATGCCAGGACGTTTTCCCATTTAGGCCACGACATTTTTCTACCTTCAATACTGCCACCCCAGAAAAAGGAAGCCCGAATAGCTTCGAGGGAGTTAAGAACAGATTCTGGACATTTGAAGATCGACATATAATAAATCCCAAGGCTTCCCAAAACTGATTTAATAAGGGTTAGATGACCCCCAATGGATAAAGTGCCTGATTTCCAAGAAGAAAGTTTTGCCCGGAAACGGGCTATTAAAAGCTGCCAATTTGCTATGAGGTTCATATTTGCTCCAACAGGTAAGCCAAGATAAGAGAAAGGAACAATACCTGAGCTACATCCTGTGGTACGAGCCAAAACATCAATATCATGAGAGTTCACTCCAAGACCGTAGACATTAGATTTGGAGACGTTTATTTTGAGGCCTGAAGCAAGATAGAACACGTGAAGAACTCGAATGATATTATTCATATCATGCCTATTCCAATCTGAAATAATCACAACATCATCCGCATAAAAAAGATGATATAATTTAAGACTTGAATCTCCTATCGAAACCCCGTGAATAAGGCCCGAAGAAACCGCATTTTTTAACGCGGTGTGAAGCCCTTCCATAATGATAATGAATAAGAAAGGACTTAGCGGATCACCTTGACGTAAACCACGCTTTATAGAGAATTCACTAGAAGGACTTCCATTTATAAGAACAGAAGCTATAGCCGAATGAAGGCAAACCTGAATCCATTTTCACCATTTGTTACCAAACCCAAGACTCGCTAACATGCGATCGAGAAACTTCCAACTTACGGTGTCAAAGGATTTTTCAAAGTCAACTTTAAATAACATCAATTTTCTTTTCTTCTTTTTGTACCATGACATTATCTCACTAAGCATCAAAGGGCCATCAAGAATGTATCTTCCTGAAATGAAAGCCGATTGTTCTTTACTCACCACTTTATCAATGACTTTTGAAAGCCTATTAGCCAAGACTTTAGCAACCATTTTATATTGCATACCAATCAATGAGATTGGACGAAAATCTTTAATATGAATAGGATTTGCAATCTTGGGGATCAACGTAATAAAAGAAGAATTTGAACCTTTAGGCATGATAAACGAATCAAAAAAACCTTTAACAGCTTTCACCACGTCTTGTTTCAAAAGATCCCAATACGTTTTAAGGAAAAGAAAAGAAAAACCATCCGGGCCCGGGGCTTTTTGACTCCTACAGTACCAAACAGCCAACCTGATCTCTTCTTCAGAAACATTCTTTTCCAAAACCAAATTATCATTATGATTTAAGGTAGAATGTGGTGTAACAGTAGAAAGATCAATCAAGGAATCGGAAACATCAAATTTGTCTTTGAAGAAGTTAAAGAACGCCGTTTTAACTTGGTAGGGGTTAGTAACCCAAATGCCATCAATCATAATACCTTGAACTGTTTGATGGGACCTCTTTTGCTTCAAAATACCATGAAAGAATTTTGTATTTTCGCCTCCTTCAACATCCCATTTGACCCTAGCTTTTTGCATCAAGTCCATGTCTTCGAGTTGTTGTATGTCGTCACGTTCTTCGAGAAGCTTCACACGTTCCTCCTTTTCACTAACCGAAGCTGTATTAGAATCAATCTTCTCTTCAATGTCAATTATCTTCTTCATAACCTCTTGTTTTCTAGACACTTCATTGTTTTTAGCTTGGCGATTCCACTCTTTGATATTCTGCTTAAACCATTTAAGCTTCTCATGAAAAGGCATATGAGGGTTAGTAAGCGAGCCCTCATTATAAGCCTTCCTAATACACTCATCCAAACCATCACGATGAAGCCAAGAATGAAAGAATTTGAAAGGGACTGGACCGTAATCAATCTTATCACAATGGAGCAAAATTGGAGTATGATCCGACCATCCACGAGGAAGAGCTGTGACTTTTACATCCGGAAAAATATCTGTGACATGTTGAGATATCAGGAAACGGTCCAACTTACTCATCTTGGAACCTGCTTTATTCATCCAAGTAAAATTCCGACCTCCCAAAGGGATCTCTAGTAAACTTGTGTTGTCAATAAAAGTGTTAAAGTTGTTAGCTGATGGACGATTGAACTCAGTGCCAAATCTCTCACTTTCATCTCGAACTTCATTTAAATCTCCGAAGAGAACAAAATGGCCATTGTGGTTTCGAATGAACTCTAATAACCGATTCCACATGGCAATTTTATCTACCGACTCTTGAGGCCCATATATATTGATCATAAAAAATATATTATCTGAAGTAGCCCATCTCCCTTTAACAATGATATACCAATCATCACACCAAATTTGCTCCTTGGTGGAGTGATTCGGATCCCAAACTGATATTAAACCCCCTGAGCGACCTTGAGAAAGACTGCAAGCATAGTCAAATGTATAGTTACCCCACATTGATTTAATACAGAACAATTCAAGACGCGTCATTTTTTATTCTTGGACACCTAAAAATTGAATGTTATTTTTGTAGCACATCTCCTTGATCCAGATACGTTTCCTCCTTTTCTTGGAACCTCGAATGTTAATAGAAAGGATCTTCATTTATCCACTGATGCGTGGGAATTGCACCAGGCTTTACCTCTCGAGGGATCTCGAGAAGCTTACAACCCCCACCAGGCAGTGTACCTGATCGTTGTAGTATAGTATAGTGACAAGTCCCGGGGGATTGATCGTTCAACTCAGGAATAGTGTCGCTAGGATTAGAAAGCCTAAAAACTAGGTCGAGAGGTGAGGGATGATTCTTTTTATATTTTTATAAAAGCAAGTAAAATCTCGGGTTTTGGAAGAGTGGGCGGAATTAGTTGCTAGTCAACTAACCCAATAACTAAGATGCAATAAAAATAAAATAACAAAAATGTAAATAAAGATAATTAAACTAGTGGTGTGAACAGTAAATGGGAGAATTGTGTTTACTTAGATTTCACTACTCCCTAGATATCTTTTACAGGTTAATTGTTTGTTACAGTTGCGTGGATGACGGGTTATACTCCTTAATACCAATCGTGGGGTGGCGTACGTACTTCCCCAACTCTATAAGCTCCTACTTCACTCCTATGTCGAGCCTGCAAGAAGCTCCTAACATGGGATCACTAGAATTCGCTCATGCATTAAATACAACCATAAAAACCTAGTACGCATTGGTTCATGTTTCTTAAGACGTTCAAGCAAGTTACACAATGGAAGTCTGCCAGTTTTCTTAAGCCTAACATCGAAATCATTCATCCAGTACAACTATAAACAAGCAATCAACCTATAATCAACATCTAGGTTTCATTATATCTAAGCAAACACACAAGAGATCTAGCCTAGCATGTTAAAATCAAGACAAGCTTAAGATATATTCAAACAACACATAGACATATTGAATGAATTGAAAGGATACTTATCTCAATTGAACATGATAGGTTTCAAGGTGTGAAAACCCTTGAAAATACTGTAAAAGTCATGCTAGGGTTTATTCAAGTCGACCCTAAAATTCTCCTCTCTTTAGAATGAAAATAACAAAGACTATATATAGATTTCCTAAGGTGACGGCGTCAAGTAGAAACTTCTTACGCCGTCAACCCGCCGCCCATAATATTCTCGGACTGCCTAGATCCAGATCTAACGCCGTCATGTGTAATGTTGTTCTGGGCCGTCACCACTTTTACTCTTGACGCCGTCATCAAAATGCTCTTGACGCCGTCAGGTACTGTTCTAGCAAGGAAAATTAAGACTTTGCTGTTTTCTTCACTTTTATGCTCCAAAAACGGCCAAAATGCTTCCTTTTCCAGAATTCACTCCAAAAGTACCTAAAATCACAAAAGGAACGATTTAGGGCAATATTTGATCAAATAAATTCAATTCCAGGCTTAAATGACCCCCTAAAAACGGATCATTTTTCGCCTCATCATATACCCTTACACTTGAGATTTGCTTGCCCTTAAGCAAATGCGCTTTTATTCTAATCAAAATACAAGTTAGGGGTCATTTAACACTAATATAAAAGTAATTACAACAAATAATCGTTCCACTAAAGACTAAAGACAAGCACGGAGGTCATACACTAGCACCTCACAAATAGTGTTTAGATACTCACATCTCTCGGGTGTAATAAAGTACATAGCACAATATAGAAATGGAAAACATCTCTCACTACCTGTCATAGCAAAATAGATTACCATAGGCTTGGGAAGGGATCAAACCTCCACCACATGGCGTAAGCACCTAGGATAAACTATCAAAGAGGTCTTTTAAAGGGTTATAACGTTAGGTGTAGGGATATGGAATACACGGTTTTGTTGGATATAGGCAATCTTTACTGGTGGCGAGTTAATCATCTTGATTAATTACATGTATAATATGGCGTTGCTAAGCTAAGACTAGACTCGACTTAAGCTAATAAATAAAAAATAACAAAAACATAAAATAAACATAGAATGAAACGGGATGGTAGTCCGTTTTTTTTTTTTTTTTTTTTTTTTTTTTTTTTTATTTTTTTGCATACACTTTTACCCTACCATCCAAAATAATGTATCATAGGGAATGGACATTCCCCTTACACTTGAATTTTTACATACTTTACAATAAACTAATCTAATGACTCGAATCAAGATAATCAAAACACTTGGAGTACTTTTAAGATTAATGCACATATGGGGGTAATATATGATGTTCTTCCCCATTACTCCATAACACAAGTACTTTACCCATGAGTCCCAATCGTCCCAAAACAATATGTACAAGGATATGACTCGACTTAGCAACCATGTAATCAATTAGATAATTAACTAAGGGTTTAAACAAATAACAATAATGCACTAAAGATGAGTGCATACACGGAAGGCTAAGGCGATTTGGGTGTACATTTAAGTGAGTTGTAACAAATTATTCTTTTAAGTAAGATGCTTAAAGTTAGAAATGAAAAGATAGGCTCGGAGGGGTGTACTGGGGGTTTCGTGTACTAAAAATGAGTACAACGCTAAGGTGTGGGAAAAATTAATTGACTTAACTAGCCAAATAATATGACTTAAATGGTCAAGTAATTATGATATGGGTTTAACACAAGGGTGATCCTAATGTCTCTTATCATGTAGTAAATCTTACTACACGAATGTAGTCTCACTAGCGGTCTCGGGATGCATCACTAACGCAAGTTCTAGAATCTAAATGCTACCGGTACACTCATAAGCACTAATAGTAAATGCTTTTCCTATCAAATCTAAAGGCGAACCTCACATATTTGGGTGGAAAATTTTTCTAAATAGTACGGTTTTGTGCTAGTCGTACAACTCCTATCCATGAGATGCTTGCTAAGGCTAAAGTTTCACTCCTAAATGTTGTAAAAAAATTTAAATTTGGCGCTAAAATTACACTAACAAGTATTTCTCATATTTTTATTACACACCTACCATCAAACAAACAAACTCAAGTGAAAGTGCATCCTATAAGGTATCATCATTTAACCCCCCCCCCCCCCCTTACACTTAGGATGAACATTGTCCCCAATGTTCAATTAAAGAATGTAAAAGTGAAACAGGTAAAAGAATGAAATCAAATACTCCTCTGATTCGCTCGGTATGGATAGTGTGGTAACAAGGTTAGATCTTCCTCCAAGAAAATGAACAATCAAAGCTTCCCTTCCAGAATATAAATCATCTTCTTGTCAAATATAACCTGTTAAACCTGAGAAAACAAACAAGGCAACCTCGCGTAAAATAGGCGGCAATCTATATATGATAACAAATCCTAGAAAACAAAGTAAGATATAATACTTGTGGAATGAATGTTTGCAGATTCCCTGGAGTTTATAAAACTAAAGAATTAACAAAAACTTTAAAACTCCGTTAGAAAAACAAAACTAGAAAAATTTCCAGATTTTTACACATGACGCCGTCAGGGATTTCTTCCTGACGCCGTCAGAAGTGACTTGCAGAAATCTTTATGTTAAGTTTCTGGAAAATTTCTGGAAAGACTTTGTCCTACTTCCTGGAAAATCCTGCAAAACATCATTATGACTCGATACAAGCATTTGACTCTAACAAATACAAATATACATGTTCATTTAATATTGTGGAGAATCATGATCAATTTTGTTTCTTAAAAACATATTTGGGATTTCCCCTTACACTTATCTTTTTTGAAATACCTTTGGATGAAGTTAAGACAAAGCCAAATGACAAAATAAAGTATTTTCACTATTTTAGTTTTGAAACACGATCTACCAACAATAAAAATAAAACATGCATACGGAAACAAATAATAATCAAACAAATAAAAATCACACAAAGCATGGGTTGCCTCCCAAGAAGCGCTTTTCTTTATTTACGAGTCTTGTAGCTAGACTCAAGGTCATGGGCTATTACGTGACATGGGTGAGTTCCTCATTGAGGACATCTTTGGGATCAAACTTAGGTTTCAACTTCCTATCGGTTTTCTTAGTACGATATGACCTTTCAAACTTTTCTCCATCCGGATCATACAAAATCATCTTCATATGCCATGATCCGTCACCTTCCTTAGGTGGCTTGTCCCATCTCCATTTACACTTATCCCCCTCTCTCTTCCACTTGTTCATCTCAATGTTAATAGGCATTACGCTTAAAAACTCAATCATTTTCCTAAAGACTAGGGGGTCCTCAAAAGGGTCTAGCTCTTCATCTCTAGCTATGAGTTGTTCCACCGAATGTGTTTTATCGATGAAGTCTTTTTCTAGATAGAATGGGCGTTGAGGTCCTATAAAGTTTCTTTATATCCAAGGTCCATATCTAAATGGTCTCCTATTCATCTCTACCCAATGTGGTGTCGGTTCATCCTCACAATCGTAGCTATGTTTCTTAACATCATATACCGACCAAGTATCGCCCTCTCCTACCACTATCTTAGACTCCTTATAATCTATCATGGCGCTAGCGGTTGCTAAAAATCCTCTTCCTACGAATAGTGGGCATGTAGTATCACTAACCATATCAAGGACGTGAAAATCCGCTAAAATAGTTAACTTCCCTACGTGAACAACTACATCCTTGATCATCCCAACCGGGTGGGCAATACTCTCATCCGCTAGACCAATTAATACATCTGTCTCCTCTAACTTTCCTAGCTTGAGAGTGGTGAAAAGGGATATGGGAATCAAGTTGAGGCTTGACCCTAAATCGGCTAGTGTGTCGAAAGTTTCGGATCTTCCTATCTTACAAGGCAAAACAAATATACCCGGATCATCAAGCTTTTTAGGCAACTTGTTTAACGAAGGTGGTCCCATTTTTACCTAGTTTAAATTTCTCATATTTTTCTAGGAGGGCACTATATTAGGGAGCACGGGCTAAGACATCAATGACGGGGCGTTCAAGGTGAAGCTCCTTGAATTCATCGTCAAGGTCTTGCGTAGGAGGTGTTTCAACTATGCTTTTGACCGGTTTGATATTGGGTGTTTTATTTGATTGGTCCTTTTGAAGAATTTGGTTTTGCTTGAAACACGTGCTCGTTGATTTAACCGAGTAGTATTGCGGACAAGAAGTGGGTGACGAAACTGATGATATGGAATTAACGTTTAGTTTCGGGTTCTTGACCGTGTCGCTTGGGAGTGCTCCCATTTCTCGGTCATTGAGAACTTTCAACAATGTGTCAATTTTGGTGGTCATCTCGCTTTGCTTTTGTTTAAAATCGGCTTCAAACTTAGATATGCGAGCTTCTTGAGATGCCATAAACTTAGACATCAATCCTTTAAGATTGTTGGTACTACCATAGTTGTTAGAAGGATTGTTGTTGAAAGTACGGTTGGAGGGTGGACCGTTTGGTTGGTAACGATTGGGCGGATTGGAAGAATTGTTTTGGTTTTGTTTCCACCTAAGGTTCGGGTGATTTTTCCAATAAGGGTTGTAGGAATCACCGTAAGGGTTTGGCTCGGGCTTGAAAGTGTACCACTTATCTCCCGCTTCGTCGGTACGTGAAGATGCGTAGTCCGCAAAATCTGTTCCGGGGAGTTCCACGCAATCACGAGTGTCATCGGGACGACTACATAATTCGCACGAAGAAGTGATTTTGTTCACTTGGCTTGAAGGCTTAGGAGGTTCGTAAGATTTCATGAGAAACTTGACTTAGTCCTCAAGTTCCATGATCCTACGGTCGGGAGTGCTAGAATTGTTCGAAGGCAAAGATATTGCCTTGACCATTTTGTTCAAATCACGGGGATCATTCCAACTTTCGTTGTCATAGAGAGCAAGAACTTCTATGAGCTCCCATGATTCTTCCGCACTTAGATCACGTAGCTTACCACCGGCCGATTGGTCAATGGTTCGCCTTGTGGAGAGATCGAAATGGTCATAGAAGATTTGGACTTGGAGCCAAAGATCTATGCCATGATGAGGAACTTTTTGGAGTAAGTCCTTGAAACAAGTCCATGCTTCGTATAGAGTTTCACCTTGACGTTGTTGGAACATCAAGATATCATTTCTAAGCTTGGTAGTTCTCCCCGGTGGGAAAAATTAAGCAAGGAAACGAGTGGTGAGATCATCCCATGAGGTGATGGATCCCGTGGGTAAACGTTCAAGCCATTGACTAGCTTGATCACGTAGAGAGAATTGGAATAGGCGTAATCAGGTCGTCTCTCTAGTTGTAACATCAAGGTCTATAGAATCTATGATTTTAAAGAAGTCCTTGAGATGTTGATTAGGATCTTCAGAACGAAATCCATGGAATGCACATCCGCTTTGCACCAACCGGATGGTGTCGGATCGCAAAGGAGACACATTAGCTCCTTGGGTGAGCTCAATAGTGTTTCGATAGCCTTGGTGGCTAGGTCGGGAATACTCTCCTAAGGTTCGAGGCCTAAGAGGTTGGTTTGCTAGTGGTGGGTTTTGAGGGTGGTCTTGTTGTGGTGGGTTGATGGGTTCAAAGATGTTACCACCTTCCATGATGTCGGATGGTAAAGATTATGTAGAAAGACACGAAGAAATAAGATAGACTAAAGAAAACCTAAAAATAAAAATAAAATCTTACTAGAAAGGAATCTAGCAAGTAGACCTAATAAAAAGAAATCCTAACCTAGACAATAACTATTCCCCGGGCTGCGGCGCCAAAAACTTGATGCGTGAGAATTGCACCAGGCTTTACCTCTCGAGGGATCTCGAGAAGCTTACAACCCCCACCAGGCAGTGTACCTGATCGTTGTAGTATAGTATAGTGACAAGTACCGGGGGATTGATCGTTCAACTCAGGCAAGGATTAGAAAGCCTAAAAGCTAGGTCTAGAAGTGAGGGATGATTCTTTTTATATTTTTATAAAAGCAAGTAAAATCTCGGGTTTTGGAAGTGTGGGCGGAATTAGTTGCTAGTCAACTAACCCAATAACTAAGATGCAATCAAAATAAAATAACAGAAATGTAAATAAAGATAATTAAACTAGTGGTGTGAACAGTAAATGGGAGAATTGTGTTTTACTTAGATTTCACTACTCCCTAGATATCTTTTACAGGTTAATTGTTTGTTACAGTTGTGTGGATGACGGGTTATATTCCTTAATACCAATCGTGGGGTGGCGTACGTACTTCCCCAACTCTATAAGCTCCTACTTCACTCCTATGTCGAGCCTGCAAGAAGCTCCTAACATGGGATCACTAGAATTCGCTCATGCATTAAATACAACCATAAAAACCTAGTACGCATTGGTTCATGTTTCTTAAGACGTTCAAGCAAGTTGCACAATGGAAGTCTGCCAGTTTTCTTAAGCCTAACATTGAAATCATTCATCCATTACAACTATAAACAAGCAATCAACCTATAATCAACATCTAGGTTTCATTATATCTAAGCAAACACACAAGAGATCTAGCCTAGCATGTTAAAATCAAGACAAGCGTAAGATATATTCAAACAACACATAGACATATTGAATGAATTGAAAGGATACTTATCTTAATTGAACATGAAAGGTTTCAAGGGGTGAAAACCCTTGAAAATACTGTAAAAGTCGTGCTAGGATTCATTCAAGTCGACCCTAAAATTCTCCTCTCTTTAGAATGAAAATAACAAAGACTATATATAGATTTCCTAAGGTGACGACGTCAAGAAGAAACTTCTGACGCCGTCAACCCGCCGCCCATAATATTCTCGGACCGCCTAGATCCAGATCTGACGCCTTCATGTGTAATGTTGTTCTGAGCCGTCACCACTTTTACTCTTGACGCCGTCATCAAAATGCTCTTAACGCCGTCAGGTACTGTTCCCCGCAAGGAAAATTAAGACTTTGCCATTTTCTTCACTTTTATGCTCCAAAAACGTCCAAAATGCTTCCTTTTCCAGAATTCACTCCAAAAGTACCTAAAATCACAAAAGAAAACGATTTAGGGCAATATTTGATCAAATAAATTCAATTTCGGGCTTAAATGTCCCCCTAAAAACGGATCATTTTTTGCCTCATCATCCACCATCAAAACACCAATTCTGTCTATCACCTATGTAGCGAATTGTCGCACCCTTTAACGTCGTATCCCAATTTTTCTCCAACCTCTATAAGTCTATTCATTTCATGAATATCTGAGATGCCCCTTATGTCATTACGTTTAAGTTTATCAAAATGTGTCGAGCACTTACCAGTTTTGAATTGAAGAGAGCTTGTTGAATGTTCCTTTTCAGTACTTTTGAAATGTTCGAAACCTGGTGGGCGGCTCAAGTCTGATGTACTAGGTTTGTCCAATCGCTCCTTTTGAATTTCAGGTATCTCCTCTTCATAAACAACATTGTCATTGTTGCTATGGATACTTTCATTTTGGTCTTTTGTCACATCTTTACCTTCCTGAGTATCATGTAGAACCTCTTGTATATCCTCTTTCTCATCACTTTCTGAATCTGCTTCTTTTTCGTTATCAGACTCGGACCCCGCAGTGGAGTTTGTTTCAGTCTCCTGAGGTGATGCATCTTGAAGGTTAATACTCCAAGATCCTAGCTCTTGAACATAAACATCATAATCTTCTCCATGAATATTCACCTGTACCACATCAGAGATAAAAGATTTTTTTCGTGTAGCCACACATACTCTTCCCAAGCTCATAGGTGTGATGCTATCATTTTCAAAAAACATAAATTTTCCCACCATTGAAGAAACTTTTTTATAGGCATTCGATCCCCAAGCACATAGGGGAAGCCTGGATATTTCCACCCACACCATTCTCTCATCCACATAGAAGCTCTTAGAAACCGGCTTAACCAAAGAAAAAAAGGACTTCAATGTGTTATTTTTTTTGAAAGTGTTACACGACTCTACGTTTTGGAATTGCATCCAAAGCCACAATCCTCCAATGTGATGAATCTTAATGTCGACAAAACCCTCTTCCCTACATAGACGGTACAAACTATTCATAGACTCTACATCTTTTACCTTTACTAGAACTACATCTAGTGGGTCTGTGATTTGAACCAGCTCTTGATCAGATAAAGTAAGCTCCTTCTTGATCACTTGTTTTTCCACCTTACTATCCCCATCACCATTAAAAGTAGAAGCATGAGACCTTTTATTATGAGATGATCCCACCTGTTCTGCCTTTTGAGAAGGAATAAAATTAGTCGTCTTATCTGCAGTATTCTTTGATAACGCTTCCTTCTTTTCCTGCCTATTGAAACGAGCAACATATACGAATAGATGATAACTCCCTACCCATATACTAGCCAAAGAACGAGCTAACTATTCTTCATTCTTTACACCTAGAAAGCGAACAAATCCAAACCTCTTCCCTGATTTTGATTTTTTATTTGGAATGAACGCGTCGACAATACGTCCATATGATTCACATTCGTTCCACAATCTTTTTGCATGAACATAATCAGGAAAACTTGTAATATAGAAGGAGGATGCAATTTTGTCTACCTCTTTATGGAATGGATTTCTGATCGGAATAGATGACTCTTGTTTGTTATTTTTGAATTTCCAATACCATCCATTGGTATCTTGAATCGTTGATGTGTTTCTCACCATGATCCCTCCCCCTCCCCGTCAAAAGACTACACGAACCTAAAAACCTCAAAAATAAATTGAAAGAAAATGATAATTAAAAGAAACCTATGATTGGAAGGTAGTAAATTGGAAAAGATTGGTGGTGTTGCTGGGTTTTGATGATGGTTGTGGTGGTGGTGTTGTTGGGTG
The DNA here is from genome assembly GCA_030686995.1 of Artemisia argyi. NCBI lineage: Eukaryota > Viridiplantae > Streptophyta > Magnoliopsida > Asterales > Asteraceae > Artemisia > Artemisia argyi. The sequence goes on along the minus strand of CM060709.1, from coordinate 213,740,495 downwards.
TTGCGGTGATTTGGATCTACTGGGTGTTTTTTACCCTATATAATATATGCTACATATTAATTACATAAACTGGAACAACAGTTTTCATAATCTAGATCAAAAAGACAACTTATAAAAAAATATATGTAATTAAAGAAGCAGTTGCAATATATATTCTTTATAAAAATAGAAATTTAAAAGTCAAACCCCATGCAAAAATGGATTATAACCCGTGACGAAGCACAAGCATATTGAACCTATTTAGACTAAAGGTAATAAGACACCCCCTCACACCGTAATATTAGCTTTCTCTTTGCTTAGACACCGCCAAAACCACACCTATATCAAACACTCATAGGAAAAGCACCACACTAATAACTAAAAACATACCTCACAAAATTAATTAAATACAAAATACACACACACAAACCATACATATCCTTCGGTCCACTGACGGACCAAACGAATTTGGTGTGGGGGGAGACACATCTGGTATCTTGTGAGTTGTGATCCCAGCACGTAGCAATATTTAATGCAAAAGATGATAAAAGTTTAAGTATTGAAAAATATTTAAAATATCAATTTAGTTGTAGATAATGTTATATATTTTAATTAATAGTATAATAGTCCAATGACATTTGTTGATACAAAAGTTGGGCATTCCTTGTTTGAACTCCTGTTCTCGTATCAATTGGATCTTAATGCTTGAGACCTGCGCACTAAGAAAGCAAACAACACCGTTAGGCTTATCGTGGGATTGTCTCCCACGATTATCCTCCGGCGTGAGAGTAAGTAATCGGTTTTAGGGTTATAGTGAAGAGTTAGGGTTTTTAGATGATACCTCAATGAGGGCCGAGATGCCCTTTATATTTACACGAAATCCTTATTGGTTTCGTGTTCCTTACTCTTCGGCATATCCCAATTAATGCGGTCTTTGATCCTTATCCCATAAATAAGAGATCACGTATCTAGACCATAAATAATAATTACGGATTTGGGCCTTTGTAAGCCCAAATCTTGACCATGATAGCCCATGCGTGATGGGCTAGGTATTAGTAGTGCCGATTAGTCGGGTTCGTGACCCGAGTGCGGACTATACGTCATCATGTCCCCACAGTCTAGTATGCGCAAGGTGCAACCGCAGATGCTAGACTAACAACTGCATTGGAAAATTATCCAGAATGCGTAGTGGGGAAGCTTCAAGTGTTTCCCGCCAAAAAGAAATATACGGTGTATCTAGTCCAAATTAGTCCCAAATATTCCTCGGAAATCATGAGGAGGTGGGTGAAAAAGTGTTGTACCTGTTGATCCCCAGCCACACGATTAGAATTAGTGGGATCCACATGTCAAGCATCCAAGACTATGGGTAACCCTATATAAAGGGTATCTCCCTTTTCACTGTGATTATCACAGTAGAAATACCATTTCCACCATTGTTAAGCCTTCGAAACTCAGTCAAGAAATCAACCGTATACTAAGGTAATAGCGCATGCGCATCTGAAACCATCAAATTTTAAGAATGGTTCTCCAGTTATCCGATTTTACCTCCGGTATAACCGAGGATGATCTTCGTGAGTTCACCTCGGATTACTATATCCCCCTCGCGTTGCACCCGGTAGTACCGATGGTGACTACATCTATGGCTGATTTCCCTGAGGAAAAATAGGGGTATACACGCGCTTTTTTGAATTCGCGAATCAGCGCATGCCCATTTCACTATTCTTGTGCGATGTACTCAATTATTATTGCCTTCATATATCCCAGCTGCATTGTATAGGCGCACCTAAAATAACCAATTTTGAGGTAAACTGTCGTTTACTAGCAATTAACCCAACCAATAATCTCTTCCGCGCGTTTTATCACACAACGTGGTCAAACGGGTGGGTGTCATTTTCCAAGCTAGATGCACTCAGGAATTGGAGGGAGAGGTTTTTCTGGGTTGATAATAGAGTGTATCCTTGGACCTTTGAGTTCTATACCCAGGGGACATTGCCAAAGGATGAGCGGCCAAACCCCGGGATGTACAGCGTAGATGACGCGGAGACAATAAATGCCAACCGCATCCCTATCAACTCCTACCCAGAAGAGTTTTTGGTGCATATGGGGATCAGCCGCAACTACTTCCAAGGCGCTGACGAGGTTCCAACTTTTATAGATGAGGATAACCATTGTGGGTGCTTGTCCTTCCTTTCCTTCGCATCTGTAGTGTAAGCGATCTCTTGTATTGTAACTTTATGTAACCCCGTTTGTTTGTTGTTTGTTGTTTGTGGTTTGTTGCGCAGAGATGGATCTGTTCAGCATGGTGAAGCTAGCGAAGCCCACACATGTAACCGTGGGGGTGCGCCCTTTGAGAGATGGTGAGACACCAATTTTAGAGGCTGCCGCAGGGCGCACCATGGAGTATGCACAGGAGGAATCGGCAAATGTCCCCCCACCACTATTAGAGGCGACCCTAGTGCGCAGTGTTCCATCTCAGAGGGTATGGGGATCCTGAAGGTTGATAGTGAGCAGGAAGAAGTGAGCCAGGGAGTGAAACACAAGAAAGTTTCTGGTGATGGTGGCGCGGGCACATCCAAGCGAAGACGCCACATTATTACTGTGGATGTATCATCAGATGAGGATGCGTCGCCATCCATCACTGCGCAGGATACGGCTAAAACTCCTTCCCCCAAGTAAGTAATGAAGACTATGCCTTGTTTATTATTATTATTTTTTTATTCTCGATATAATAACCTTGACTTTTTGTCCTTTGCGTGCAGTGATGAAGCTGCAGGGGGTGATGCAACGCATACTGGGAAATTGCCACCTGAGGCGAGTCTCCTTCAGATGGATGAGCCTTCGAAGGCATGTGAGGATATGCCTGCAGAGCAGCTGATAGAGGAGCTTAGCTTGGCTGCTGCGCACCAGGCCGCGTTGGTTGCTCAGCTTAAGGCTAAGTATGCTGGTGAAGGGAGCAGCAGTGCGCAGAAAAATGAAGAGATTGCGCTACTGAAGGCGCAGTTGGCTAGTGCTCATGCTGCAGTAGAGTCAACAAATGCGTACGCCAAGAAGCTCGCCGATGAGAAAATGTCTCTACTTACCCAAGTCAGCCAAGAGCGTTCTGCCTTTGATCAGTACAAGTCCACTTACTTATAGGGGCTGAAGTACATGGAGCAGAACAAGAGCAAGCACTTCTCTCAATTGGATAAGTTCCACAAGACCGTGGAGGATGCGCTGGAAAAGCAGGAGGGGAAGCTACGCAAGCTTAGTATAGAGTATGATGAGGTGCTGTACCCACACTTGGTATCCTCCATTGCTGAGCGCAGGTAACATTTGATTCCTTTGATTCCTTTGAATCCCATCGTATTTTTCAAACTTGCAGCATTTGATTCCTTTGAAATTATTGTCTTATAATACAATGGGAATGGTGTTTTATTCGCAGGTGGCTAATCAGCCATGATCTTCGTCTGGCTACTATGAGCACTTTAGAGTTCCAAGAAGTTATAGAAGCATTTGGGAATGTTGTTCAATGCGCCTTGGCACATGGCAAGGCGGAAGCTGTAGAGGAGCTGTACGAGAGCCAAATGTTGACCGTGCCCATCGCGGAAGTGCCAGGTTACAATGGTGATGCCTACGCTGAGCTTGTCGCTGCCATGGAGAAGATGAAGATGTTAGAGCTTCCTCATATTGCTCAACTAGAGCGCGACCAAGACTACCCCATAGGTGTTATCATGGAGGGGTTGACCTTGGCGAGGCATATAGCAGAGGACGCTGAGGCACAACTTGACTACTTTCTGAAGCCTGATGTATCGCAGCTGCAGGTACCTGTCTTTGCACGTCCACGTGACATTCTCAACCCTTTTGCCCTTGAGAAGGAGATCCCTTTGAAGGAATCCCTAGAAGCCCATGCCATGAGACTTGCTAGGAAGAAGGGTGTGAAGGGGAAATCCACCCTTTGTGGTTTAGGTGCAGCGCATATCCCGAGGTCTGATGGAGTACCTGTTAGTGTGGCGATGGTGTCACCCAGGATATTGATCTACTGAAGAAGCTTGAAGAAGCTAGGAGTGATGTGCACCGGGTTGGCAGCTCAAAGCTTGAGCGTTCCCATAGTATGTTGGTTGTATTTATTTTGTAATAGATTAACAATTTTTTTGCACATGTGCATGTTAAATCTATGTTTTGTATAAACTCGTAGTCTATAATAAAATTGAAGTTGAAAGTGCGATTTGTACGCATGTTTATTATAATGTTTGTACTTAGTTTCTTGTCTTTGCATAAAAGACATCCAAGAATCAAACTGTTATCCAAACGTACTTAAAAAAGAGATTACAATATCTATAATCACTTATAATTGTGTATGAAGTCCATAACTTAATGTATATGCGAATAAAATTCACAAGTGTATGGGTTAAGATGCAGCGTACCGCAAATACCATATGAAGGAGTCAAGAGTCTTGGCTCCTAATTTGTTAAACGCGCACAGTGTTGATGCGTAGGGATTGCACCAGGCTTTACCTCTCAAGGGATCTTGAGAAGCTTACAACCCCCAAAAGGCAGTGTACCTGATCGATGTAGTATAGTATAATGATAAGTACTGGGGGATTGATCCTTCAGCTAGGAATAGTGTCGCTAGGATTAGAAAACCTAAAGACTAGGTCTAGAGATGAGGGATGATTCTTTTTGTATTTTTTAGTTTTTATAAAAGCAATTAAAAATCTCGGGTTTGAAGGAGTTGGGCGGAATTAGTTGCTAGTCAACTAACCCAATTACTAAGATGCAATCAAAATAAAATACTAGAAATGAAAATAAACTAAATTATACTAAAGGTGTGAGCAATATATGGGAGAATTGTGTTTACTTAGATTTCACTACTCCCAAGATATCTTTTACATGTTAATTACCTGTTACAGTTGCGTGGATGACGGATTGTATTTCTTAATACCATTCATAGGGTGGCGTACTTACTTCCCCAATCCTATAAGCGCCTACTTCACTCCTATGTCGAGCCGGCTAAGAAGCTCCTAACATGGGATCATTAGAATTTGCTCATGTATTAAATACAACCAATAAAACCTAGTACACATCGGTTCATGTTTCCTAAGACGTTCAAGCATGTTACACAATGGAGATCTGCCAGTTTTCTTAAGCCTAACATTGAAATCATTCATCCAATACAACTATAAACAAGTAATCAACACATAATTAACATCTAGGTTTCATTACATCTAAGCAAACACATGATATATCTAGCCTAGCATGTTGAAATCAAGACAAGCATAAGATATATTCAAACAACACATAGACATATTGAATGAATTAAGAGAAGACTTATCTCAATTGAATATGAAAGGATTCAAGGGGTGAAAACCCTTGAAAATACAGTAAAAACCGACCTAGGGTTTTTAGGGTTCGGCCCTAGTATTCTCCACACAAGTTCCTCCTTTATGAATGAAAAATAGAAAACTATATATAGATTCTGAAAGGTGACGGCGTCAAGAACAAATTTCTGACGTCGTCATCTCGCCGCCAAATAATTTCTCGGACTGCCTAGATCTGGATTTGACGCCGTCATGTGTACTCCTTATGCAGGCCGTCACCAAAAATACTCTTGACGCCCTTCTTGTGACGCCTTCAGGTTTTCACTGGGTCGTCACGGATTTTACTCTTGACGCCGTCAGGATTTTCTTCTTGACGCCGTCAGGTACTGTTCTCAACATGGAAAATTAAGTCTTTGTCGTTTTCTTCACTTTTATGCTCCAAAACGTCCAAAATCCTTCCTTTTCCAGAATTCACTCCCAAAGTACCTAAAATCACAAAAAGAACGATTTAGGGAAATATTAGATCAAATAAATTCAATTTCGGGTTTAAATGACCCCTTAAAAGTGGTTCATTTTTCGCCTCATCATATACCCTTACACTTGAGATTTGCTTGTCCTCAAGCAAATGCGCTTTTATTCTAATCAAAATACAAGTTAGGGGTCATTTAACACTAATATAAAAGTAATTACAACAAATAATCGTTCCACTAAAGACCAAAGACAAGCACGGAGGTCATATACTAGCACCTCACAAATAGTGTTTAGATACTCACATCTCTCGGGTGTAATAAATAATATCACAATATGGAAACGGAAAATATCTCTCACTACCTGTCATAGCAAAATAGATTACCATAGGCTTGGGAAAGGATCAAACCTCCACCACATGGCGTAAGCACCTAGGATAAACTATCAAAGAGATCTTTTTAAAGGGTTGTAACGTTAGGTGTAGGGATATGGAATACACGGTTTTGTTAGATATAGGCAGTCTTTACTGGTGGCGAGTTAACAATCTTATTTAATTACATGTACAATATGGCGTTGCTAAGCCAAGACTAGACTCGACTTAAGCTAATAAATCAAAAATAACCAAAACATAAAACAAAGGTAGAATGAAACGGGATGGTAGTCCGTATGTTTTTTTTTTTTTTTTTTTTTTTTTTTTTTTTTTTTCTTGATTTTTCGATTTTTATTTTATTTTATTTTTATTTATTTTTTTAATACACTCTTACCCTACCATCCAAAATAATACATCATGGGAATGAAATTCCCCTTACACTTGAATTTTTACATACTTTACAAATAACTAATCTAATGACTCGAATTAAGATAATCAAAACACTTGGAGTACTTTTAAGATTAACGTACATATGGGGGTAATAATATGATGTTCTTCCCCATTGCTCCATAAAATAAGTACTTTACCCATGAGTCTCAATCATCCCAAAACAATATGTACAAAGATATGACTCGACTTAGCAACCATGTAATCAATTAGATAATTAACTTAGGGTTTAACAAATAACAATAATGCACTAAAGATGAGTGTATACACGGAAGGCTAAGGCGATTTGGGTGTACATTTAAGTGGGGTGTAACAAATTCTTCCTTTAAGTAAAATGCTTAAAATTAGAAACAAAAAGATAGGCTCGGAGGGGTGTACTAGGGGTTTCGTGTACTAAAAATGACTACAACGCTAAGGTGTGGGAAAAATTAATTGACTTAACTAGCCAAGTAATATGACTTAAATGGTCAAGTAATTATGATACGGGTTTAACACAAGGGTGATCCTAATGCCTCTTATCATGTAGTAAATCCTACTACACGAATGTAGTCTCACTAGCGGTCTCGGGATGCATCACTAACGCAAGTTCTAGGATCTAAATGCTACCGGTACACTCATAAGCACTAATAGTAAATGCTTTTTCTATCAAATCAAAAGGCGAACCTCATATATTTGGGTGGAAAATTTTTCTGAATGGTACGGTTTTGTGCTAGTCATACAATCTCCTATCCATGAGACGCATGCTAAGGCTAAAGTTTCACTCCTAAATGTTGTAAAAAAATTTAAATTTGGCGCTAAAATTGCACTAACAAGTATTTCTCATAGTTTTATTACACATCTACCATCAAACAAACAAACTCAAGTGAAAGTGTATCTGTAAGGTATCATCATTTTACCCTCCCCTTACACTTACGATGAACATTTTCCCCAATGTTCAAGTAAAGAATGTAAAAGTGAAATAAGTAAAACGAATGAAATCAAATATTCCCCTGATTCGCTCGGTATGGATAATAAGGTGGCCAGGTTAGATCTTCCTCAAAGAAAATGAACAATCAAAGCTTCCCTTCCAGAATATAAATCATCTTCTTGTCATACATAACCTGTAAAACCTGAGAAAAAAGACAAGGCAACCTCGCGTAAAATCGGCGACAATCTATATATGCTAATAAAACCTAAAAAAGCAAAGTAAGATATAATGCTTGTGGAATGATGTTTGCAGATTTCCTGGAGATTATAAAACTAAAGATTCGACAAAAACTTTAAGACTCCGTTAGAAAAACAAAACTGGTAAAATTTCCAGATTTTTACACGTGACGCCGTCAGAAGTGACCTGCAAAAATTCTTATGTTAAGTTTCCGGAAAATTTCTGGAAAAACTTTGACCTACTTCCTGGAAAATCCTGCAAAACATCATTATGACTCGATACAAGCATTTGACTCTAACAAATACGAATATATATGTTCACTTAATATTGTGGAGAATCATGATTGAGTTTGTTTCTTAAAAACATATTTGGGGTTTTCCCTTACACTTATCTTTTGCGAAATACCTTTGGATGAAGTTAAGACTAAGCCAAACAACAAAACAATGTATTTTCACCATTTTAGTTTGAGACATGATCTACCAACAATAAAAATAAAGCATGCATACAGAAACAAATAAAATCAAACAAATAAATAAATAAAGCTTGGGTTGCCTCCCAATAAGCGCTTGTTTTTGTTCGAGTCACGAGCCTGACTCTACCCTTATTTAATGGAAATAGGGGAGGTTTTCCCTACACTTAGGATTAAGTGCAAGTGGAAGTAGCGATACACACCCTTAGGGTGAAAATATGCCATGTGAGGAAAGGGTGGTGGATGAATTATATGCTCAAAGGGGTGTGCTCCTATCATCATAACCTTACCAAATTCCATCGGGTTAATGGGTGGATTAAGATTTTCTCCTAGAAAGGGATCATTTTCTATCAACTTCAAGAGACTACTAGTTGGGGATCCATCTTGACCTAATAAACCCGGTTTAAACCCATAATGTTTCTTGTGATCAATCATAAATGGGTGATGTAAGCATGTAAGGTCATTTTCAACTCCTATATTGGCTTCCTCTCTACAAGGCTTAGAGTCCACTACCTTTATCCTAAAACTACCTGGACTACATGGGTTGATGGGTGGGTCGGCTCCTCTTTTGTCTCCTAGATGTATATCTAAGGATGGAAAGTTGTGTGAAGATTGAGGTTCCGGTTCATCAACACTAGGTAATTCCCTAGAACTAAGAGTAAGGTTATCACTACAAGTATTCAAACCTATATCCTCTAGTGGTGTTTGGTACAAGGGTTGTACCTCTATTGGGGCTCCTATAGTCTCTTCTACTTCTTCCAGGTAAGTCACGGGTGGTGTGTATTCCTCAAGTGATGGCGGGAGTTGTGGGGTACTTTGTAGGTTTGTGTTATTCACCTCATCCTTCCTTTTCTCAACATCACCTATATCCTCATCACGTGCTTTAGTAGAATCTAACCTAAACATGTTCCTAAGTATCTCAAATCCTTCTCTAGCCATTTCAAGTTCTAAGTATGATTCATAAGAACCTTCCTCAAAAACTTGATTACAATGTTCAATTTGCCTAAAGGATTCATCTTTTTGCTCAATATGATCATGTTCGGCTAAATCCTCCCTAATTGTTTCCTCAACTTGTGATGTATACAAACCCATCAATTCATTGAACTCATGGTTCACGGTTAGGAGGCTTTCCTCAAAAATTTTCCAAAGGGTCTTACTAAAAGGAATTGATCCTAACAATGATTGTTTAATATAGGCCACACATGCGCATAACTCATCAAACCTATCAAACTTTACACCCATCTCCTCTTGTATATAGCTAAGATCACTTAAAAATTCATTGGAACAACAAGAAGCAAATCTATCCGAGTAAACTAATTGTTCCTCTATTGTTAATGATCTAAATGGAATCTCATCCGCCATGAAGACAAATGAAAATGGTTTTACAAACAAAGGGCACAAAGAAAAAGATAGACTAAAGGAATCCTATAAAAATAAAAATAAAAATCTCACTAGAAAGGATTCTAGTAAGTAGACCTAATAAAAAGAAATCCTAACCTAGACAATAACTATTCCCCGGGCTGCGGCGCCAAAAACTTGATGCGTAGGGATTGCACCAGGCTTTACCTCTCAAGGGATCTTGAGAAGCTTACAACCCCCACCAGGCAGTGTACCTGATCGATGTAGTATAGTATAATGACAAGTACCGGGGGATTGATCGTTCAGCTAGGAATAGTGTCGCTAGGATTAGAAAACCTAAAGACTAGGTCTAGAGATGAGGGATGATTCTTTTTGTATTTTTTAGTTTTTATAAAAGCAATTAAAAATATCCGGTTTGAAGGAGTTGGGCGGAATTAGTTGCTAGTCAACTAACCCAATTACTAAGATGCAATCAAAATAAAATACTAGAAATGAAAATAAACTAAATTATACTAAAGGTGTGAGCAATATATGGGAGAATTGTGTTTACTTAGACTTCACTACTCCCTAGATATCTTTTACATGTTAATTACTTGTTACAGTTGCGTGGATGACGGATTGTATTCCTTAATACCATTCATGGGGTGGCGTACTTAATTCCCCAATCCTATAAGCGCCTACTTCACTCCTATGTCGAGCCGGCTAAGAAGCTCCTAACATGAGATCATTAGAATTTGCTCATGCATTAAATACAACCAATAAAACCTAATACACATCGTTTCATGTTTCCTAAGACGTTCAAGCATGTTACACAATGGAGATCTGCCAGTTTTCTTAAGCCTAACATTGAAATCATTCATCCAATACAACTATAAACAAGTAATCAACACATAATTAACATCTAGGTTTCATTACATCTAAGCAAACACATGATAGATCTAGCCTAGCATGTTGAAATCAAGACAAGCATAAGATATATTCAAACAACACATAGACATATTGAATAAATTAAGAGAAGACTTATCTCAATTGAACATGAAAGGATTCAAGGGGTGAAAACCCTTGAAAATACAGTAAAAAATGACCTAGGGTTTTTAGGGTTCGGCCCTAGTATTCTCCACACAAGTTCCTCCGTTATGAATAAAAAATAGAAAACTATATATAGATTCTGAAAGGTGATGGCGTCAAGAACAAATTTCTGACGCCGTCATCTCGCCGCCAAATAATTTCTCGGACTGCCTAGATCTGGGTTTGACGCCGTCATGTGTACTCCTTATGCAGGCCGTCACCAAAAATACTCTTGACGCCCTTCTTGTGATGCCTTCAGGTTTTCACTGGGTCGTCTCGGATTTTACTCTTGACGCCGTCAGGATTTTCTTCTTGATGCCGTCAGGTACTGTTCTCAGCATGGAAAATTATGTCTTTGCCGTTTTCTTTACTTTTATGCTCCAAAAACGTCCAAAATGCTTCCTTTTCCAGAATTCACTCCCAAAGTACCTAAAATCACAAAAGGAACAATTTAGGGCAATATTTGATCAAATAAATTTAATTCCGGGCTTAAATGACCCCTTAAAAGTGCTTCATTTTTCGCCTCATCAAGTGTGCATTGTTGCGTATCCGTCGTGGGATGCACATTGAACGTACTCCAACGTCTTGAGAGTAAGGTGTTTAACAAGGATGCGTGATCCAACGTTGATGGAGTTGCAACCCTCTTACTCAACGAGTTATTTAGTAGATTAACTCATCCTTTTACCATCGTGGGTTTTAATAAATGCATGCACGCCATGTAGGCAAAAAGATAAATCAACAATATTGTGACATAAATAAAATGTAAACAATAAAGTGAAATGTTTCGCGGAGTTAGCTAGAAACCGCGATATTTAATTAATTCTTGCAAGTTTTTGAAAAAAGAAAAAACATTTGCCTAAACAAAACAAAATGTAAATACACGGACATTTATTGAGCACTTATTAAAGTGCGAAGGTATCTGTGCACGGGCCGTAGTCTTTTCTAAAGATAGCATCTCTTGAGATTGCAAATATTCCATGTGCGTTGTAGCTCACAGCCCTCCATATTACGCAGCCTGTATGCGCCTTTTCCTAGTGCTTCTGTGACCTCATAGGGTCTTCCCACTTTGTTCCAAGTTTTCCTGTATCTTCTGGGTGGCTTGCATCATTAGCGCGATATACAAAGTTGCCTGGTCTGAATAAGGTGCTTCTGACTTTAGCATCATAGTATTCCTTCATCTTTGACTTAGCTCTTGCCTCACATATAGTAGCACGTTCGCGCCTTTCTTCCAATAGATCCAAGTCTATACGTCGCTCGTCGTCATTGGTTGTGACATTAACTTCTGCCGTACGAATAGTTGGCATCCCAATTTTAGCTAGTATGACAGCTTCTGACCCATAGACAAGAGAGAAGGGTGTGTCTCCAGTGCAAACTTTGATTGTCGTGCGGTGCGCCCATAAAATGTGCGAAAATTCATCCACTCATCTTCCTTTGTGTTTGTCAAGACGCGCTTTAATTCCTTCGCCCAGACTACGATTCGCGCGCTCAACCAAACCATTGGTTTGTGGGTGCTTAACTAACGCGAAGTGTTGTGTAATATTTAGTTGCGCACACCAGTCTTTGAACGGGTTATCACAAAATTGTTTTCCATTGACCGAAATGATCTCTCCTGATAGTCCAAAGCGGCATACAATGTTTTCCCAAACAAATCGTTTTACCTGGTTGCCTGTGATTGTTGCCACTGCTTTTGCCTCAATCCACTTAGAAAAGTAGTCTATAGCCACAATAAGAAATTTCAGTCCCCCTGCTGCAACAGGGAAGGGGCCTGCAATATCGATGCCCTAATTATAGAATGGCCATGGAGAAGTAATAGGCGTTATCTCTTGTTGTGGTTGGCGCGGGATGGATCTATGAACTTGGCAGTCGCTACATTTCTTTATCATATCCTGCGCATCGCGATGCATAGTAGACCAATAGTATCCTGACCGCAAGGCTCATGCCACAACGGACCGTGGTCCTGAGTGCATACTGCATGAACCGGCGTAGATTTGTTAGAGTACGTAATCTGCCTGAAGAGGTCCAATGCACCGAAGCCATGGTTGTAGAAATGAACGTCGATATAGGATACCATCTCGAAGTTCGAACCTCTGCGCTGTGCGCCGTATCCGTCGAGCGTCCTTCGGCTCATGGGGTAATATACCCTTGCTTATGAATTCAATGATAGGGGTCATCCACGTAGGATCCTGCTCTTCTATCACCGTGGATATCTCCATCTCCGAGATGAATTTATTTTTCAGGGTCTCCACCAATACTTGTTTTGACAGGCGCGCAAAGCTTATAGATGCGATCTTGCTTAGTACATCCACTTTCCTGTTTTCTCCTCTAGGAGCTTGTTTAATGGTGAATATGTCAAAACCCTGGATTAGGGACTTGGTCTTGTCGAGGTATTGGACCATGTTATCCTCTTTAGCCACATATTCGCCCAACACATGATTGGCTACTAATCAGGAATCGACATTTGCTTCTAGGTTAAGTACACCCATTCGAGTTGCAATGCGTAATCCCGCAATTAGGGCTTCATACTCTGCCTCATTGTTCGTAGCTGTGAATTCAAAGAGCAGTGCGTAAGTGAATTCCATTCCTTCTGGGCTGGTGAGGATAAGGCCTGCGCCTGACCCGTCCACGCACGAAGATCCGTCCGTGAATAGGACCCATGGTTCTTGTAGTTCTACCTCACTTCTTGGAGGTGGAGCATCAGTATCTGGTTTCTCAATGATGAAGTCTGCTAGTATATGCCCCTTAACCGCAGTGCGTGGTCTATAAGAGATGTTATGCTCGCTTAGCAACACACTCCATTTTTGTAATCTCCCCGATGCGTCAGGTTTGGAGATAACTTGCTTGATAGGTTGGTCCGTGATCACTGCTATTGGGTGTGCTTGAAAGTATCTGCGCAGTCTTTTCGCTGCGAATACTAACGCCATGACTAACTTTTCCATTGCGGTATAGTTAATCTCCGTCTTTTTTAGTGTTTTGCTTACAAAATATACCGGTGTTTGTACGGAGTTCCTATCTGTCAATAGCACCGCGCTGACTGCTCCATGAGTTACAGACAGGTACATAATCAACTCTTCCCCTGGTCGGGGTGCGACTATTGTGGGAAGCACTGCTATATGTTGCTTAAGCTGTTGAAAAGCTTTCTCCGCTTCCGCAGTCCAACGAAAGTCTCCCTTTTTTGTACACTTCGTGAGTGTTTTAAAGAGAGGAAGTGACTTATCCGCTGATTTGGACAGGAATCTATTCAACCTAGCTAGTTTTCCATTCAGGGACTGGACTTTTTTCGATGTGCGTGGTGAAGGGAGTTGGATGACAGCCTTTGTTTTTTCTGGGCATGGCTTAATGCCATCAGGCTCTATCAAGTATCCAAGGAACATGCCTTCTGTAGCGCCAAAAGTGCATTTCTTAGGATTTAACTTCATGTTGATCTTTCCCAGCGTCCTAAATGTTTCTTCAATGTCGCGTACCAACTCATCTTTGGTATGGCTCTTTATAACAAGGTCGTCAACAAAGACCTCCAGGTTGCGGCCCACTTGCTTTTCAAATGCATTATCTACTAATCGCTGGTATGTGGCGCCTGCATTTTTAAGCCAAAGGGCATTTTTGTATAATAGTAGACGCCCTGGCTTGTGTGAAAGGCTGTTTTTTCCTCGTCTTCTTTAGCCATTTGAATTTGATGGTACCCTTTGTATGCGTCTAGAAAGCATTTAAAGGGGTATCCGCACAAGGATTCTATTTTCCAGTCTATTTCTGGTAGCGGGTAGTAGTCTTGTGGGCATGCTTTGTTGAGATAAGTGAAATCCACGCACATCCTCCAGCTACCATCACTCTTTTTCACCATCACCGGATTGGAGAGCCAGTCATGGTAATAGACCTCTCGCATGATGCATGCGTCCACAAGCTTGTGTACTTCCTCTAGAATGGCTTTTGCGCGCTCTGGGCCTGGCCGCGCTTTTTCTGCCATACCGGAGGGTATCCTTGTCGGATTTTCAACTTGTGTTCTGTAATCAATCGTGGCACACCAGTCATGTGCTTTGGTTCTCATGCGAAGATATCTAGATTCCTTTGCAAGAGTGCGCATACGGACGCTCTGCCTTTGTCAGACAGCGACCCCCCAATCGATACCTCTTGCTCCGGGTAATCAGGATGGATTGCGACCTTCAGGTTTGATACTTTAGCTGCGTGCTGTTCTGGGGTGCGTGTCGTCTCACATGTAACTGTGTTACACTCTCTAGGTGGTACAATGGTATTGTAGAGGGTGACAATGCCTCCTTCTACTGGGAATTTGAGCATCCCATGTGCTGTGGACGGTACCGCACATATGGCTGATATTCCTGGTCTTCCAATAATGCCATTGTATGGCGAAGGAGATCTGATCACCATGAAATTCATCCAGGCCGCTATAGAGTGTTGCTTATCCCCAACGACTACGAGTAATCGTATTTGCCCCATGGGCCATATCTTTTCTCCTGTAAAGCCAGTCAATGACGTCGTGGTCGGGCTTAACTGACTTCGTATCTTAGGCCGCAACCTTTTGAAACAGTGTTCATACATTATGTCTGCGGATGCCCCTACATCAACTTACATGCGGTGGATATCATGACCCCCCGTATTTATCTCGATAGTGAGTGGTTCCGCTATTGCGTTGTCCGCAGCTAGAGTGGGGAAAGAGATTTTGCCCCCGTAAGAAAACTTTTGGCTGACCTTTTGCCTAGTCTTTCGCTGCCATGATTGTATCATGTAGATGGTGTCAGCCTTGTCCTTAGGTGTCTCTTTCTTGTTCCCGACCTTCTGTTTGTCTTTTCCATCTTTGATGCTCTTAACTAAATGATCCAATTTGCCTTCTTTCACTAATTTATCAATTAGTTGGCGCAATTGGACACACTCATTGGTGGTGTGGCCCTTTTGTCCATGATACTCGCAGTACCCATTCCCTACGCGCCGATCTTCTGGGGTGCGCATTGGTGGGGGTTTCGGGAAGTTCGCGCCTTCCGTCACAAATATCTCCCTTGGAGTCTTTATTAGTGGCGTGTACTTGTCTTTATCTCGTCCGCCCCCGACTGCGGTAGCTTTTGTTACGGTTGCTACTCTGGTCATTAGATTGTCTCCTGGGCTGTTCTTGTGACCTATAATTTGAGTAGCCTTTCTTGCTATCCGCAGCGGCTGCTTCTCCTTGGATAAAGGACCTGGTGCGCTTCATAAGTTCATCAAAGGTTTGGGGAACCTTATCATTTAACCTTCTGATGAGTTCTGGGTTATTGATTCCATTCATAAACCCTAAGATCTTTAGTATTTCGGGGCATGCCTTGATGTGTATGCGTTCGTCCTTACAGCGCTCCACATAAGCGCTTGTGGATTCCCCTTGGCGTTGTTTTACCCTAGCCAGTTCGACAGGGTTCTTGGCGCACTTCTTCCTTTGAGTAAAGTTCAAGCGAAACACCTTTCGCAACTCTTCAAACCCATCTATGCTCCTTCGTGGCAGCTTACTAAACCGGGTTCGCGCATTCCCCACCAATGTGGAGTTAAACATGTGGCACCACACGGGTTGGGGACAATTTTCGATGGTAGCAGCTGATTCAAAAATTTTGAGGTGGTCATCTGGATCACCCGTCCCATCATAAGTTTTAACATTAGCGGACATGCGCCTTCTCTTATCTTCTGAAAAATCGCTGATGCGCCGAGTGAATGCGTCAACCTTTTGGCGGCGCCAAGGACGAGACATATCTTCGTCCTCATGGTCGCTATACCTTTTCTTGGACTTTAAGTGTCCTGTTTCTCTGTCCTCGTTTTCCGAGGAGTCACTTGAGGATGAATTTACCCTTTTGTGGCGCCTGCGCCGACTTTCCTCAGAATCCGAGCATGAAGGGCTTTCGCTTGGGGAGCGTCGTCGCCCAAGTCTATCATGAACCCTGCAACTACCCAGCCTAGCGTGGACATTGGTACGCCTTCCATCGTCTTCGTGCTCCTCCAGGTATTGTATGTCAGCTGCTTCATCATCCACAACTTTCTTTCCGACCCTAGTGAACACTGAGAGTCGGCGGCTATCCCTCTCGCGCCTCTCATTTCGGTGACGCGGTGGGGATGCTTCATACTCAGGACCGAAGTTGAGCCGGGCTTGCAGGCTCTGACTTGACCTCTTTTTTGCTTCCTCCTGCATAAGGGCAGCCAAGGCTTCATAGTTTTGAGACACAAAATAACTTGGTGCTAGTTCAGACGCGACTCCTTCTAGCGCGAGGATGTTTGTTTCCATATCAGGACCCTTGTCCCGATTAGGCGCACATGGCGGCTCAGTGAGGTCTGGCACCGTTTGGTGGGGAGTGGTGAAAAGAGTACGTTGTAGATCTTCCGCGCTAGTGGTTATCGTAGTGGCCTGGGTAGTCCCTGTAGGCAGTTCTACTTTTGGAAAGATCATATCTGAGCCTGATCCTTGGTGCCTGGGAGCACTGGTTGTCCCAGAGGCCTGCTTAGAGGTTGAATCACTTTGCTCCTTCTTCCCCTGTGGGTCACCATGTGTTTTCTTCATCTGCAGAGTCTGCTGGTTTACGTTTTCGTGTTTCGTCATTCTAGTTTTTAGTGGAGTTCTTAGTGTAGGGTCCCACGGATGGCGCCACTTGTTGATACAAAAGTTTGGCATTCATTGTTTGGACTCCTGTTCTCGTACCAATTGGATCTTAATGCTTGAGACCTGTGCACTAAGAAAGCAAACAACACCGTTAGGCTTATCGTGGGATTGTCTCCCACGATTATCCTCCGGCGTAAGAGTAAGTAATCGGTTTTAGGGTTATAGTGAAGAGTTAGGGTTTTTAGATGATACCTCAATGAGGGCCGAGATGCCCTTTATATACACACGAAATCCTTATTGGTTTCGTGTTTCTTACTTTTCGGCGTATCTCAATTAATGCGGTCTTTGATCCTTATCCAATAAATAAGAGATCACATATCTAGACCATAAATAATAATTACGGATTTGAGCCTTTGTAAGCCCAAATCTTGACCACGATAGCCCATGTGTGATGGGCTAGGTATTAGTAGTGTCCATTAGTCGGGTTCGTGACCCGAGTGCGGACTATACGTCATCAACATTACTCAATTTAAGTTTTTAGGTTTTAAAAAACTAACAAGGTTACCCGCGCGATGCGACGGCGAATACTCTGTGACTAAATTTTCCGGCGAATAATTGTTATTTTATTTTGGGCTGTAGGATTTCAGATTTATGTTTTGTAAGCTTAATTAGATTGTACTTTGTGGTTAAATAGTTGTATATTTTGATGAAATTTTGAATTAAAGTATGTATTAATTGTATGTGTTGAATAGTGTTTTTAGTTTTATTTGTACATTATACTTACGTAGTTGTATATATTTGTGATAGGGTTTTAAATTATGTATTAATTGTATTTAAGAAATAGTGTTTTTTTAGTTTGATTTGTGCTTTACATACTTGTAAATTATTTTTTTGACTTGTATTTACTTAAAATTTATTTTAGAAAGTCTTAAAAATTAAATATGAGGGAAGTGTCTAAATGCTTTATATGTAGTATTGACATCATTCACATTTTATAAGAGCAACTATGTAGAATGGCATTGACAGAGAAGCCGTGTATTTTTCACTTTTTTTATTATTTGTTTAATTAATAAACACGTGGAGATTGACCAATATTAAAACTTGCCAGTTTAAAAGTTAACGTATTTGAAAGTAGTAGATATTGATATTGATAAAACAGTCGTATGTCTTAGAATTGTTTTGAAAAAGAATGTAAAATAGTAAACCTGTCGTTTAAGCATTTAAGTTTAAAAAGTATTATAAAGAGTAAACTACATTGTTCGTCCTTGTGGTTTGCGTTGACCAACAAGTTTCGTCATTTGATAAAAAAAATGCACCATCCACCCCTAAATGTGAAACGTTATGTATCGTTAGTCCTTCGTTTTAACGGAACACACTAACAATCGTTAAATCTTCCCTCATGCCTTATCCGTAAGGGTAAAATGGACATTTTATATTTTCCCCCCTTTTTGACCACACATTCTCCTATCATCATCATTTTTTTTTCTCGTCTTTGTCACCAAAAAATCATTTGTCCACCATTAAACCATAATCATCAAACTCCAAATACGAATTTCAGTCAACGATTAACTGAAACTGATAAACAATAATGAATACAAGCCACTTTTAACCAATAAAGCTATAAGAGTACAATCTATATTTCACCAACAAAAAATCTCTTCTTACCTTATCTTTCTACTAGCCTTAGGCCCGCCCCGATGGGGCGCTAGCATTAAGTTTTATTATTCAAAATAAAAATTTGTTACATGTTTTCTATATAAAAAAATCACCACAAAAAACAACACTTTAGCCTAAGACCCGACCGTTGGCCGGCTAGCTTAAAGTTTTAATACACTATATCAATATTTTCAAAGTTTCCAACATTATCATCATTTTTATTTCAAAGTTATGATACACTATAATAATTATTAAAAATATAATAGAAATAGTAAAATGGTTGATAGAAATAACGAAAATGACATTATATTAAAAACCAAAAATTAATAAGATCACGTTGAAGATAATATAAAAACTGAAAGAATAATTAAAAAATCATACATAACATCACACAACATAAGATGAATATAAAATATTTAAATTTTTTAAATCGTTATAGATAAAAGTTAACCGTTCCTATACATCTAAAAGTGAAATTTAGGAGATTTCTCGGAAGACCATCCTAAATGTGCTTTTTGCAATCCAAATACAAAGGATTCTCATTGTTCGATCAGATGTTGTTTGTTGCTACATTCTCGTCTTCAACTTCCCAACACTTCTGATCCTCCATTTCTACTCCATAGTACCACTCATCAGGCACCAATTCGTATGGTTTTTGAATTTCATCAACTGTGTCGTTAACGTTATCTATATATAATACACAAACAAAC
Organism: Artemisia argyi; assembly: GCA_030686995.1. Classification (NCBI taxonomy): domain Eukaryota; kingdom Viridiplantae; phylum Streptophyta; class Magnoliopsida; order Asterales; family Asteraceae; genus Artemisia; species Artemisia argyi. The sequence goes on along the minus strand of CM060709.1, from coordinate 213,720,972 downwards.
CGGATCAAAAATTATGTTATATGGCTTTAATAATGGTTCAGTACAATATTAGATTCTTTGAAAAACTAAAAATCATTGTTAAGTTATTAGATACATAACTTAATATGTCTCTGAGTTATTTGCATAAGTTTTTTCAATAACGATTGTGTATATTAAATAATAAAATTATACTCCTTATGTTCTATGGCTTTTTGTAAACTCAATTATCATGAAAATACAAATCAAATTGAATAAAAATAGTTGAAAATTGGATTATTTGATTAAGTTGTTTAGCAGACTTTAAATAAAACTTCACTTTATAACATACCTTTTCATTGTTTCCGTGATCTTTGAAAATTGTTCTTCAATGCATTGTTTCCTGCAATGAAATACCTATTTGTTACTAAACATATACAACTTATAAATTACAGCTATTATTGATCTTAATGCTTGTTTCACAAATACTTATGAGAGAAGTATGATCCCTGTTAAGCACAATGATACAGTGTGTATTCCTTTTAACATGAGCTGTGAAGATTAAGTGATCATGTTGCTTCCTGCTCATCAATGCTTGAGGATGTGGTCACCTGATCATGCAAACATGTATAGTAAATAAATAAATGCCACTCATTAACTCCATAAGAAAGTGATGTGGCTCAGATCATACAATGGGGGTCTAAAAATTATACATAATAAATAAATAAATAAATAAATGCCACTCATTAACTCCATAAGAAAGTGATGTGGCTCAGATCATACAGTGGGGTTCTAAAAATTATACATAAAAAATAGTAAAAGGTGCATACTTATATGTGTGTAGAAATAATAATCAATAGCCGGAACTAAAGCCCATAATTAGAAGAGCCAAATTTAGAAAAGGTTTATGCTTGTAAGTCTAAGATAGAGCGTGTAATTATTTACGGTGTGTATTCTTTTCTATGATCAATACCTCAAATGATAATATCGTGTAAACAAAAGAGTCGTTTAAAAATCCTCTAAATAATAACTTGTTTATTATCACTGAAAGAATTCTACTGTGGTGTGACAGGTTTCACACAAAACTGATGAGAATAACGTATATTAAAGGAGTTTTTGGCTACGCTTATTTTAGATGGTTAATAGGTTGTTAAATTTTGGTAAAGCTAAAATGCCATTTGAAGGTGTTTCGTAAGCTTATTTTATGGGCTTATATGCTTACTTAGGAGAGAAAATGAGAAATAAAAAAAAAAAATCATATGGCTATTTGGGAAAGCTTAGACCATCGTATATAAGATTACCCAAAAATCCCAAGTGATGCGCAATATAAATTAACAATAAAAAGCATGACATATCTGTATATCGAGACACGGATTTGTATGACACATCATAGATATGGTTATAGCCATAAAATTGACAAACCAATCTAATATATTTAGCGATATTTTTCCTTTCTATTTTTTACTAAACGATTTTTCCGTTTAATACTCCAAAGTTAAAAAAAAATCGTTTGTAGTTCCAAGTTCATCAACAACTCCACTGCATGTGTCCTTGAATGCTAAAATCCATTACCTTTATCTCTCTCCACTGAGAAACCACAAACTTGGTGTGCCATTCTATGATTCTATCTTATATATGAGGCTGTTAGTTTGAATTCTTTTATGCTAAATTCTATGTTCCAATAAATAAGGAACTTTTCATTTCCTATTTCTTGTCTATATACATACTCCATATAAGTAGTGGTCTAGTTGATGCCATAACTTCGGACAAGTAATGCATTATCCTAAAAAATAGAAATCAAGAAATCCCCTTACAATATAGTAGATATATATTAAGTGCAAAAAGAATGTGTTTGTAGCAAGCCATGTATGGTGTTTGGTTTGAGAGATTGGATTTGGTAGTGCTCAAGTATGTTTGGTTTAAAGGTATATATTATAAGGAATGGGGCTACTACCTATAAAATTATGCATCCTACCCATTCAACCACTCTATCATCAAACTCGTCGTCATAGATGATCGTGGGTGCAAGCCAGTCACCCCAATCTTTCGCTTACGTTAACTATAATTCCAATCCTAGTTTCAACTAACAAAATACATAAGCTATAAGTTGCAATATCGCACAATTCATTTCAGCCTCGCAGATATATCCTAATAAAAAATATAATGTAATTAGATTTATATAAACTAAATAACTACTCTCAGTTAATCATGTGATTTGCTCATTGTAATTTAGCAAGTGATCTTTTAGAGGCTGTTTGGGTAACTCTTTACTAAAAGTTTATGTTTTTCCAAAAATCTTCATTCAACAGCTTATGCTTATTAGCTTATTTCCTTCCCAAAAATGATATAGGCCAAGTAGACATAAAACTAAGGAGTACGTTTATTAACTCTTAACCAACCAACCAACCAACCAACCAACCAACCAATCTATTTTATCACCTTAAGTATCACTAAGAGCATACCTCGCTACGTGAACCGATAACAGATGAGAATCACTTTGAAGGCTTTCCATATGCAGGGTTTTACCCCTCTTATATGCAGGCTTTTCGTACACTGCGCCAAACTCTATAAAATTCAATATGTAAGCGTTAAGCTAAGATATCATTATACAACCTTTTTCAGAATTCAAAATGAGATTTTTTGAAGTCGTGCCACTTGTATACCTGTAGAGTTGTAATGGGTTGAGCTACTACGTCCAGCGTATCGGTTTGCACCACTTTTACCTCCACGGTTATAGAATGTTATGAGCTGCAAGTGAAAAAATATCTTATCAATGTAACATAGAATATAATTGATATATTGTGATACCATTAAACACAATTCATGTTCTACTTTTAACTGCTTGTGATTGCTCCTCTTCATGCTCTTATCAGGATCCTTCTTAATTTCCATAGACTCATTATCCTATTTTAATTGATTTTCATCCATAATCAATTTCAAAAACTAATCCCAAACACTCCAATCAATCTTCGATCATAACTATGTCAAAACACATGCAATCAAAACTCCTAAAAATCACAATTAGGTAAAATTAAATTACCACATGCTAACATAGCATAAATTGATTTTTAAAAAATATCAATGCCTATGCAGCGGTATACTCCATCACGGTGGCTAGAGATCTGCTACTTCTTGCTGATGTATGAAAATGTTTAAATAGAATTAGGGTACAACAAATAAATTCATGAATAAAAAAATTGTCTAAATGAGTTTAGTGTGTTGATAGGAATTAATACAAACCTTGTGGTGCTTTCGGTTCTGGTGCTTGTCATGACGGATTGTATTGTCGGCGGTAGTGGTGTTGGACTCTGGTATCGGATCATGATAACTATATTGGGGATGAATTGATTTAGGGTAAACTGCTTTTCGGGTATGAATTGATGTGAAAAAACCATTTCTTAAACTTTTTTTTTTTTTTTTTTTTTTTTTTTTTTTTTTCTTAAATGCAATTACATTGATCTATGTTTATTGTGTTGGGTTAATTGTTGGAGTGGTTTTTTTTCCAGGTAAATGTTTGGGTTTTTTTTTTTCCATACGTAAGTTGTGTTTGATTGATGGGATAGAGTAATTGGTGTGTTTTATTGTTTGCATTAATTAAATGGCTGAAATTGCATTTGGTCTATTGGATCACTTTGAATATCCAGGTGTTATTATCCTGGAGTTTTGGGCAAAGCCTTCCTTACGCTCAGTTCTCGAGTTAAAATTTGAGAGGAAAGGAAAGGAAATGGAATGTGTTTTGTGTTCTTGAGTTTTTTTTAAGAGGGGAAAGTGAAGCTGAGAAGAAGGAGGGAGGAAGATTTTTAATAAAATCTTCCGCCCATTTTTGGCCGGAAAGGGAAAGGAAGGGGAAAGGGAACTCAAGAACAAAGCCTAGAGAAAGCTTGTTTTATATAGTGAGAGATTACAATATTCATATGTAGTAAATCTCAACTACCAAAACATACGAAATATACATAATACCACATTCTTCTCTTTAACCCACACGATAGTCACCATTAGTTCATATCCCGAGTCCATATTCTTTTTTTTCAAAGTCAATAACATCATAACCAAAATCCAAATTAAAAAAATCCACATAAATTCTACCTAAATGACACAGCATATCTATACCATAACCAAATTCAAACTTTTCATTTCCACTTTATGGTTTAATTTTCTTTGTGGTTTGTTGAGAAGCAAGACTCGACCACAGATCTGGGTAACAATCGTCATTGTTGTTAACATTCAAATGGGTTTTATCACTTTATTATGTATGTTTTAATTAGATTTGTTGACAAAAGGGTTGGTGGTGGGTAGTGCTAATTTCTAGGATTAAATAATTTAGTACGAAGATGAAAACCATGGTTAAGTGGATGGTTGTAGATGATGATATAGATGATGACAGTGGTGGGAAAAAAAGAAGTAGCTGGAGAAAGATGTGGTGTTGTGGTGGGTTATGTTGTGGTGTAGATGATGATGGTGGCGGCGTGGTGGCTTTGGTGCTGATTATCTTAGACTTAAGTGAACAAGATGGTGGTAGGTGATTGGTTTTAGAGTATCTTTGTAGTTTTTGAAGACGATGGTGATGAATCACACAAGTCGCTAAACTATGTCGACATTTTCACATCTTTTGCTCACACTTTCGAGAGTCGTCTTCATTACAAATTGTGATCATCTTCATTATCACCATACCTTTAACAAACCTGATTCCACACGTACCCATAAGAACCATTGTTCTTTAAGAATTTCAAACATCCCATGTCAGTTCTTGAGGTTCTTTCTAATTCTGGATGACTTTTATAGTTTTTTTTTTTTTTTTTTTTAAATGCTCTGTTTTTTATTTGGAATATTGTTTTTTGTTGTTTAATTTCAGGAACTAATCCCTTTGGTTTATTCTGAAGAATTTGAATCAAAGATTGAAACTTTTTCAGGTGAATTTTAATACCTTTTTTTTTGAATTTGATTCATTTTTTGGTGGAGTAATATTTTATGGGAATTACTTACATTTTTGTCTTTTGTAATTAGGTGGTGTTTGGGATTGCTTATACAAATTGTTTATTTGATTATTGACCATAAACATATAAAATAGATTTATTAAGCAATCCCAAACACCCCTTTTTAATTACACATTTGATGGCTATTATAATATTAAATTTCCAAGATTAAAGGCATATGCAAATTTTATGGTTTTTCGATGGTCGGTTATAAGCTAAATTTTTACTTATTTTGTAGTGACATTATGTGTACGAATCTAAGTGCCATTTGTGTATTTATTGAGATTTTGTTGGTGTTTAGACTCTTGAAATGTGATTAATTATAAAAGGAGTTCTATGATGTGAAATATGTACTTTTTATAGCATACGAATACGATTCGCACGGCTGAGAGTTCAATAAAGCATGCACTTTCTTACCTTTTTCCCATGTCCTAATACTTTTAAAACTTTGGCTCGTGGGGTGCTAAAATAATTCGCGCACTTAAAGTTAAGTAGATTCTGTATTGATGTCTAAGTGTATGTTCTACATTACTTGCTTTGAGCAGAATCATCTTTTTCTATATGTTCCTTTAAGTAACTGTATCTTTGAATTCTTACGCATGATTGAATTGTCCGTTATATCAGAATCAAAGACGTAATAAGAAAATTGTAGTCATTTGATTATCAATGTGATAAATCTTATTGGGGTCTATCTAATGTTCTTGATTTAATCTTCTTGATTCTAGAAGATTGTTTATGAATTATGATTAAGCATTCATTTTACGCCATCTACCTTTGTTTTTGCTTGTAAGACGTTGAAGTACATGGATAATATCAACTGCTTGCTTTAGATTTGTGAAATATTAACCAACCCTTTCTGGAAAATTTTCCAGCTAAAATACTAAGTTGATTTCTTCTTATTTAATAGGCTCGCTTTTGAGGCATATTTCTGAATCCATGTCGAGTGTTAGCTGCAGCGACTCACCTGAACTAGAATCATGCCGGGATGAAAAGGCTGCTCTTATCCTTAAGTTCATAGCTATTGCTTCCATCCTTATAGCCGGAATTGCTGGAGTTGCTATCCCCTTAATTGGCAAGAAACGACGGTTCCTTAGAACAGACACCAATCTCTTTTTCGCCGCCAAAGCCTTTGCAGCGGGTGTCATCCTAGCCACAGGATTTGTCCACATGTTTCCGGATGCCACTTCAGCACTATCAAATCCATGTCTTCCTAAAACCCCGTGGTCAAAATTTCCATTTTCTGGTTTTATTGCAATGATGGCGGCTTTGGGGACATTGTTGGCGGATTTTCTTAGTACTCAGTATTATGAACGGAAGCATGAGAAGCAGGTCCAAGCTGTTAAAGTTGACTCTGTTGACTTGCCTTCTGAGGAAGGGATAGTCCAGGTGGCAGGAAATGATAGCAACGCAAAGCTGTTTGGGGAAGAGGACGGAAGCGGGATTCATATTGTGGGGATGCATGCTCATGCTGCGCAACATAGGCATAACCATGCAAGTGGGCAGGAGGGTTGTCATGGGCAAGTTAGTGAGCATTTGAACGAGAATTCACATATGCATTCTCACTCCCATGGGTTTGATGATGATGATGAAAGTGGCATACGACACGTTGTTGTTTCACAGGTAAACTTTAACTTGAAACTGATTTTATGGGTGTTTAGGTTTGTGTTTTGGAACTGATCTGGCAAATGTGAAGGTGCAATCTAGGTTTATAATGTTTGCGTACACAGATGTTCCCTTTGGTTTTTTGATTATTCATTAAGATCTAAATAAGTCTGTTTGGGATAATCCGCTGCATACGATTGCAAGGAAAAGATATAGGCCTTTTTAAAGCCAATTTGAATGATATCTGCTCCCATTTAATAAGAGTGATTGATTCTTCAGTCATTTAATTTGTTATTTCCAAGATAACTAGATTTGGCAGACACAAATATATGTAATCTGATTAGGAGCTTATTAAAAAACTATAGACACATGAGCACATCAGCAGATTATGTGATTTTCATAATTTTAATATCACTTATTATTATTGCCAATATTTTCAAGCTTTGAGTAAGTTGCTGATTCAAACATGTAACATCATTTCTACAGGTGTTGGAACGTGGGATTATCTCACATTCAATAATAATCGGGCTTTCACTAGGAGTTTCACAAAGCCCGTGTACCATCAGACCTTTGTTAGGAGCCTTATCCTTTCATCAGTTCTTTGAAGGATTTGCACTCGGCGGCTGCATCTCACAAGCCAAATTTGGCACTGCTCACTCAATGGTAATGGCGTGCTTTTTTGCGGTAACTGCTCCTATAGGCGTCGGCATAGGAACAGGTATATCAAAGTCTTATAACCCTAATAGCCCCCGAGCTTTAGCTGTTGAAGGAATCTTGGACTCGATATCTGCTGGCATATTGATATATATGGCTTTGGTAGACTTGATTGCTGCTGATTTCTTGAGTAAGAGGATGAGGTGCAATACAAGGCTCCAAGTAGTGTCTTATATTACACTTTTTCTTGGAGCTGGTTTAATGGCGTCTCTTGCAGCTTGGGCGTAGAGTTCGACTTCTAGTGTAGTACGGCTTCTAATTGTAGTATAATTTCCTATTTGTTCAGAAATGAGAAAAAACATCGCATACGACGAATCAATGAAATTAATCTTTCATATCATAAGAAATGATGTGATTCAAGAAAGTTTCTTATGACTATTTAGCAAATTTCCAGTTTGGTTAGATATGATGGGAAAAATTTGTCAATGTAGTGGATGTTTTTTTCGGGGCAATTCCATATTTTTTCCCAATAAAAACATCAAAATCCCATATTTTTCCAAACATGCATCAAAGTCATTGTATATTATGCATTATTCACTTGTAAGTTGGATAAATATGGCATTTTCAGGTTTATATAGTATATTATGCATTATTCATTTGTAAGTAGGATAAATATGGCATTTTCAGGTTTATATCGAGTAAATATGAAATTATTCCGTTATTTTCTATATTTTTAAAAAGTAGATAACCAGAAAAGTAGTTAAAATAAGCAATGATAAACACCCACTTAGACTTAAAAAGCGTAAAACATCAAGATATCAATGCATTAATTTATCTACCGGTTTCTTTAAACTCCCGGTAAAATGATCGACGACTACCATAGTACCATTTCTCAAGAACTTCTAAGGGGGTGGCAACCTTACTTAATCTTGCCTCATAGTTTAAAGCAAACAACGAATCATGGCCCTCCAACTCATTTTTTGTCTAATCTTCATTTTTTAGTGGCAATCTTGCCTAATGACAAGCATTAAATGTGTATTAATTATATAACTTAAATTAAAAAAACATAATTAAATAATTAATAAAAAAACAACTATTTTAATTCAAAAAACAATACATTTTATGAATAATTCAAAGCGAAATTACATAACACTTATTAAAAAAAAAAAAAAAGAATTCAACAAAAAATAGGAAATCACTAATCATCGAGGTATGATAAGTCTTGAGCTGCTACGTGCTCCGTAAGATCATATCGAAGACGATTATGGATATCTTCGTCGAGTAACTCATGTAGCACAGTATCATCGTAAACTGGAGTTACCGGCGGATCCATTATATGAACCGGTGATATTGCCATACCATCGTTTTTCAAAATCATATTGCACAATATAATGCACGTATAAACCAGTTGACGAATCTTTTGAACCGACATAGCTCGGAGAGGTCGACTGAGAATCATCCAGTTTCCTTTTAGACGACCAAATGCTCGTTCGATATCCTTTCTTGCAGACTCTTGTACTTTCTTGAATCTCTTTTCCATTGGGTCAGTTGGATACGGATATGCTTTAACAAATGTTGAATACTTAGGATAGATTCCATCGGTAAGATAGTATCCACGTTTGTAAAGCCTTCCACCCAATAAAAATGAACTGTTTGGTGCCGTTCCATTTCGTTCATTAACATACAATGGAGACTGATTCAAAACATTTATATCGTTGTTTGAACCAGGATGACCAAAAAACGAATGCCAAATCCACAAATCATATGAAGCAGTCGCTTCAAGCATAATAGTCGGGTATTGGTGATCACCTCTCTTATATTGGCCTCTTAAGTGTCTAGGACAATTGCGCCAAACAAAATGCGTACAATCAATGCTACCAAACATTCCCGGAATATGATGTTTTTCTTCATGTACATTGAATAAGCATGCTACGTCATGGCTTGTAGGCCTACGTAAGAACTCTCGACCATATAACTTTATAATCGCATCGCAAAATTTATCAAGGCATTCTCCTAAAATAATAACGAAATATATAATGAAAAAATAATAACTAAACTATTATAAAAAAAATAATAACGAAAACAATTTAAACAAACAAAAAAAAAAATAATAACGAAATATTAAAAAAATTAATAACGAAATAATTTAATTAAAATAACAACCTGACGTTCTTCGTGCCATGTTTAGATAGTCATCAAATCTATCCGGAGGTTCACCCGTTGCGAGTTGTCGAATTGCGGATGTACATTTTTGTAATGGCGTGAAACTATTTTGGCCCATCGCGTCTTGACCCGGTTGAAACCATTCGAATTGGGCTTCAATATCATCAACAATTTTTAAAAACAAATTTTTACTCATACGAAAACGATCACGAAAAACGCTTTCGTTAAACTTGGGTTGTTCAACAAAATAATCATTCAAAAGAGTTTCTAATGCTTTTTCACGAAAACGTTGGACATAACCACGGGTGTCGGTAGAGCTAGCCGTGTCTTCAAGACCTTCGATTGCGGCTAAAAAGGTTTCAAACGTACTTCCGGATAACCATTCTTCGGACGAATCCGGGGGAATAATGATCTCGTCCAATGAGGAAGAAGACATTGACATGGTTAAATAAATTGTGTATTGTTTTTTTGATTTGATTTGTGAGTTTAAATTGTGTGTTGTATGTACTTATTTATAGGGATTTTTTTTTTCTTTTTTTTTTCAAAGCAATACACGCTCCTCTCTTAAATGTCAAACGGTAACATATTCCTTGATCCACTCCCCACCGATTCGGTATAAACTACCGCATGACCTGCCGAATTTCACTTGCCGCATGAATGGCAATGGTATTTGTCGATTGGCAACCCTTGCCGAACCTTGCAAACCGCAAGGTTGCCACCCCCTAACAAAGTTCACATCCTGCAGCAAAATGTTTTTTTGGAAACCATGGTTTTAAAATTCAGATCAGACGTCGATCTAGATCTAGCCATTCTACCAGTTCAATGGTCCCTCCTATTCAACTGGCTATACTCGCTTGAAGACGACTATCAGTCCATTTCATTTTTTTTTCCTTCTTAAGTGATATTCAAAAACACAACCATTACTATTTCCTTTTCACTTTCTTTTTTTTTTTTTCTTCCTTAAATATAACTCGAGAACACAGATACTCCTCTGTATGACCACATGTCTTTCACAATTTAGCTTTTACAAACATTTGGTTAAATATTTTAGGGATAATTCCATATTTACCCAATATAAACATGAAATTGTCATATATACCCAAAATACAATTTTTGATAGCATGATGTACAATGCATTTAAAGCATGTTTTGGATAAATATGACATTATCATGTTTTAGTTGGGTAAATATGGAATTGCCAATATTTTAAACCTATATATATTTTGTGTTGCTCCCGACATCGTCTCAGTGATGAATTAGCCACTTTATTGCCAGTAAATGCAAAGGCCCAACAAAGAAATACACTACACTAGCAGTGGGCTAATTTTGGGCTGTTGGCTAAGATATACTAGTAATTTTCTTGGTATGTTTTGTTTGAATATTGAATGGTGCGGTTGGTTCAACGGCTTTTGTTTAACCAGCCTTATCTTTTGCACTTTGTCTCCTGGTTGAATTTTTAATTGCTGTGAAAGGCTTTACCTTGACGTGGAAACGTAACAAAGCCTTTATTATCTTTATAATATTTTACTTTATCTTAATCATATTTTATTCAGAACTAAAAAAATTGATAAAGAAAGTTGGAAAGATATTTAAAGTTTTTATCCTAAAACAATTGTTTTGACAAATTTGTAAGATTCGGGATAACACATACTTGTCAAGATTTTGCAAAACAACACTTTGAACTAAAGAACTTTGAAAGACACTCCCTCTTGACATATGCATTTAATACTTCAATAGTTTTTCATGTAAAAAAGTTTGGTAGACACATTTTGTTTTCAAAGTTTCATTTCACATGATTGATTTCTTTTGATAATCACGATGATGTAACCTATAAAAGTTAGAGAATTCTAAAGTGTTTTTGAATAATTAAAATGATATTAACATTTAGACGTTTTGTTTATGAAGATCACTCCCCCTCAAAATATGCTTTTATATTTTAAGAATATTCATATAAAGGAAAGTGAAAATCTTTTTGAATTTGTGAAACCTCCCCCTCAGATCAAAATATCCTTAAAGAAGTAAGAGAAGAGCTCCACTTCAAAAATCCAAAGCTTTTTCAAAAAACATTTTAGAGAATCATGAAAAGTTTGAGGATTCTCAAAGTGTTTGTTAATTTACAAAATGTTTGAAGTTTGAACACTTGAGAATCTCGTTTAAGAAGGACTCCCCTTTAGCACACATATAAAAGTTTTTTAAAGTTTACATATGACGAGTTCGTAAAAACAAACACTTATTGATTTAGAATAAGTTTAGGAACTCTAAGAAATTATGAGTTTTCTATTTTGACAAAGGAAACATAACCTATCTACAAGCTTACTTGATGGTGGAGAGAGAGAGAGAGAGAGAGAGAGAGAGAGAGAGAGAGAGAGAGAGAGAGAGAGAGAGAGAGAGAGAGACTATTGAACACACACATCAATACCCTTGAGGTAGGGGTATTTATACCCTTACAACAAAATATTGAGAGACCTCTCAACAATGAGCTTCCCCTCGCAACTATACAAGTGTTGCGAGGGTAAGTGGTCTCTCAACAACAAAACAATATAACGTGCCCAATCTAGTGTAGATAAATTACATAGAAGACCTTACACTATGATTTACACTTTTTGTACTCTAACAATCTCCCACTAATGGTAGATCATTCAGGTCTTCTATTGATAGACAAATTGTCAGGTTAGCTTCGAGCTCCAATCCTTTGTTCCATGTCCTACCATGAGTCTCGAAGAGTCATCCTTTCTCTAATAACTTTTACAACTCTACTCATCAAGGAATGTTATTTTGCAGTCATTTCCAGCTGTCTGTTCTCCACCTTGTTCAACATTTTCTCTAGTTTCTCCATAATCCATATCAGCGTTTCAGTACAGAAGTTTGCAACTTCAACGGCTCTGAATAATCTTTTCTGCCTTGCATCAGTCACATATACCAAACAGAGACCAAGAATGGGCTTCTCAAAGCAAATCCACTTCTTAGCCCTGTGAATACCCAGACAAGCTAACATTGAAGGATTCAAGCTAACATTTGAAGACCTTCTAAACGGGGTCGTTTCTCACGTTAAATGTATAATAGAGTAATGAGTGAAGGCCTACCATTCCGGAAGACAAAAGTAATCCCCAGCTATCTATGTTGGATTTGTGTAACTTTATATATTTGGCATAAGACCAAAATGATTAAAGTATTAAACAATGCTTTCAAATCAAGCATATATTTGCTTTTATGCCTATTCCTATAAACCAACACTTCATAACAAACGCACCTTTGGTGTTTCTAGCAGTAGAAAGAGAATTTGTACATCTCAAAGGTTATATCTTTCTAAATTATTTCATTTGAGGGTTTGTTTAACTAATTCATGGTTTTAAAAGGCGCGTAAAGGTCTCACAAAGGTCATGTAAATGCGTGAGGCTTGTACATGCCGCCACGCTATGCGTTATGTCACCTAATGTTATGTCTTTTTGTAAACTTGATATATATGGAGTATAATATAAATATATAAATATTTTCATATTTTTATGCCGCCTTATGCCACGCCTTATAAACGTAAAAGATTCGCATTTACCGCTAAAGCATGAGGCTTGGTCATGCCATCACGCCACGCCTCGCGCTATTTATAACCTTGAATCAATGCCTTCAAGGCATTGGTTTAAATGATTAAACAAGGAAAGTTTGCGTTTATTAAATAAAAATCACATTTTTTAAGCTAAATTATAACTTTAATTACTGTGTATTAAATGCATTTTTCTGTTAAAAAGAAATTTTGTGTTGAACTAGTACATTTAACTAATGGTCTTGAGGCACTTATTAGACAATCCTTTCATTTAATAACAAAAATCATTTCTTTATAATTAATTCTTTTGTGGCCACGGAGGTTCACATGCGTCGACTTTGAGCTATTCAAAAAGGTAGTCGCTTTATGATTAGTCGGCACTAATATCGAGTCGAAAAGCCTGATAAAAAAAGAGAGAAAAAAAAAAGAAAAAAAAAATCTTTATTTATGTTGGTAATAGTTGAATTGAAATGGATTAAACTAAACCAAAAACAAGTACAATTTTACCATGGAAGGAATTCGAACTTCACCTTAACCACTAGTATATCGAAAAAACAATTGAAGTTGACATATTGCAGAAAATTATCATCAACATTCACAATGGTGCTCTCTTTCGCTTCAACTTGATAGAGCAGACTCTCGGCTACTTTCCATAGAACATGGGTTGATTAATTTGTATTGTCAAATCACTTTTTTGGCATGTGTCCTAGGAAACACTAGTTTGCATGTGAAAGATTAAGATTAGCGAAAACGTATCTTTGTCACTCTCTCAACATATCAAGGAGAATGAACGAACTAAACTATATATGCCATCATTAAAGTTACTATCTTTATCATGCCGAATAGAAAATCAATCACGGCTTGATTTTCATTATCGGATTACGCTAAGCAAATCTGAAGTTTCCATATTTAATGGGTGACTTTGTAATGAATATTTCTAGATCCACTCACAATTTACAAAAAAAAAACCCAATCGCTGACGTGTCAGCGAGAAACCAACCAATCAGCTCGCTGACACGTCAGCGAGTGGGTTTTTTTTTGTAAATTGTGAGTGGGTGTAGCACACCTCCTTTGTAATAGTATACGGCGTAAAGTTACATAAATATAGAGTACCACCATCTAAAATTATGACGGGCCTAACACTTATTCTGCCAATTAATTATCGGGTAAATAAACGAGGCTTTTTCTTTTGGGTTAACTTTAAAAAACAACTTTTTTAATTACTGTATATCATGATTGTTGTTTCCATATACTTTCCCTTTTCACTACTGCCCAAGAACAGTCAACATTCTAACTCAATATCACAATAGGTAAATGTTATTTGTGAAGACAATAGTCTCATAGCGATAACGAACGTTTCTTCACTTCCGCTATCTGATATTAAACCTGAAAAAATAGAAAATATTAGGTGCGTATATGTCCATTTCATCTCTTGACACCCCGATGGAACCTTTCATAACCTAGCTTGAACACCATTGTCTTGTGTTTTGTGTATTTTTGTTGTGTGGGCAACATCGTAAGGTTTTCTTTCCGCCTCGTCTCGCTTGTCCACTCAGTTCCTTTAAAACTTCGACATCATTCTTTGTTTTACATTAGAAGACATTGATTTCCATCAATCAATGTGTTAACAAGTATAACTATACGAGTATAATTAATTAATACGTATCATATAAGAAGCACTCATAGAAAAGAAAGTGTATTTTACATCAGATATATTTGTGTGAAATTTAGAAACTTAGTCCTTTACCACAAATATGTTGATCTTGTGAAATTTTCTTTGATGATAGATGCTATCTTAGTCTGAATGGGTGATGTGGAGAGTGCTTATTAAAATATCACAAGTAGATAAGATTTTGTAAATAAAATCCGAGAAGATTAGGGATCTTAAATATGTATTTTATCATAGTTAGTTGGGTTTTGTTACAACGTGATAAATGGTTATTATTAACTGGTTTTAATTTTGTTTTTGAGTTTATGAAAATGGAGTTTTCGTATAATGGTTTTGGGTGCTGATTTGGGTATCAGTGATGGAGACGATGGTGGTATATGGTTTTGGTAAAAATATCTAATGAATATAATGATTGAGGTTTGTCAAGGTGGATGGGGGTGGTGAGAGTGGTGGTGTACGATGGTGGTGGCGGGTGAATCTTGAAATGATAGGTGGTGATGGTTTGAAGATGAAGATGCCGAGATATTAAAAAACGAAAATGAAGTACATGGTAAAAAAAGACTAAAACACCCTTGAGTGTAGACATTTAACGATTGTTAGTGTGTTTCGTTAAAGCGAAGGACTAACAATACATAACGTCTCGCATTTAGGGACAGATGGTGCATTTTTTTTGTCAAAAGACGAAACTTGTCGGTCAACGCAAACCACAAGGACAAACAGTGTAGTTTACGCTATTATAAAAAACAAACATTACTCATTTTAAGCATTTTAAATCTTTACTACTTAGAGTAAATTACACCGTCCGTCCTTGTGGTTTGCGTTGACTGGCGTCGTTAGTCCCTTGACAAAAAAACTGCACCTTTCGTCCTTAACGGGCAAACATTTGGCGTCGTTAGTCCCTCCCCCACTAACGCTTGTTAAGTGTTGTTACACCTGAAGTCCCATGAGGGTATACTAGTAATTTTGTAAACCAAAAGAACGAACGGTGCAATTTTTTTAATACGTTCATAAGTTCCGTTTTTAATACGTTTTCGTCGGTTTTTTTTATGTTTTTGTTATTTTTTTTGTTTTCATCTTTATTTTTTTACGTTTTCATCCGTTTTTTTTGTTTTCGTCTATTTTTTTTACGTTTTCGTCTGTTTTTTTCGTTTTCGTCTGTTTTTACATTTACGTCCGTTTTTTTTTACATTTTTGTCCGTTGTTCTAACGTTTTCATACGCTTTCGTCCATTTTTTTACGTTGTTATCCATTATTAACCATTTTTTTCGGTTTCGTCTGTATTTTTACGTTTTCCTCCGATTTTTTACGTTTTCATCCGTTTTTTTTTCGTTTTCGTCTGTATTTTTACATTTTCCTTCGTTTTTTACGTTTACATCCGTTTTTTTTTTGTTTTCGTCTGTTTTTTTACGTTTTCCTCCATTTTTTTCGTTTTCGTCTGTATTTCTATATTTTCCTCCGTTTTTTTAACATTTTCATCCGTTTTTTTCGTTTTCATCTGTTTTTTACGTTTTCCTCCGTTTTTTACGTTTTCATCCGTTTTTTTCGTTTTCGTATGTTTTTTTACGTTTTTGTCAGTTTTTTTCGTTTTCGTCTGTTTTTTTATGTTTTTGTTCATTTTTTTACATTATCATCCGGTTTTTTTTGTTTTAGTCTATTTTTTTACGTTTTCGCCCATTCTTTTACATTTATGTCTTTTGTTATAATGTTTTCATAAGTTTTCATTCATTTTTTACATTTGCATACGTTTTTATCCATTCTTATCCGTATAAAACGTATAAAAATGGATAAGAGTGGATAAAACGTATGAAAATGTAAAAAATGAACGAAAATGTATGAAAATGTTAGAACAAAAGACAAAAACGTAAATGAATGGGCGAAAACGTAAAAAAAATAGACTAAAACAAAAAAAAACGGATGAAAATGTAAAAAACGAACGAAAACGTAAAAAACAGACGAAAACGAAAAAAAACATATGAAAATGTAAAAAAAACGGAGGAAAATGTAAAAAAACAGACGAAAATGAAAAAACGGATGAAAACATAAAAAATGGAGAAAAATGTAAAAATACAGACGAAAATGAAAAAAACGGATGAAAACGTAAAAAAAACGGGGGAAAACGTAAAAATACATACGAAACCCAAAAAAAGGTTAAGAATGGATAACAATGTAAAAAAATGGACGAAAGCGTATGAAAACGTTAGAACAACGGACAAAAACGTAAAAAAACGGACGTAAACGTAAAAAAAGACAAAAACTAAAAAAAAACAGACGAAAAAGTGAAAAAAACAGACGAAATGAAAAAAAACGGATGAAAACATAAAAAACGGAAGAAACGTAAAAAAGAGACGAAAACATTTTAAAAAACGGAACTTACGAACGTATTAAAAAAATTGCACCGTTCGTCCTTTTGGTTTGCGAAATGACTAGTATGCCCTCGTGGGACTTCAGGTGTAACAACACTTAACAAGCGTTAGTGGGGGAGGGACTAACGACGCCAAACGTTTGCCCGTTAAGGATGAACAGTGCAGTTTTTTTGGTAAATGGACTAACGACGCCAGTCAACGCAAACCACAAGGACGACCGGTGTAATTTACTCTACTACTTATAAAGCAATTTGCTATGTTTTAAATTTAAATTTTTTAAAAAAGAGTAAAGTGAGTTTCCTAATCTACACTTAAATGGCAACAACATTCACAATTAAATTAATATTTTATATATTATTCAATACTTAAAGTTTTATCTTTTTTGTTTATAACTCATATTATTTTTTCGCAATGATTACAAATTAAACTTATAAGTGTTGCATTAATATTAGAAACACAAGTTCACATGTATAATTATTAACCGCTATACAACATCATTTGTGCAAATATTCATCTAGTTTTAAAAAATGCATATCTACGCATTATAAGTAAAAAGAGGAAAAAATAACATCTAATAAAGTTTAGATCAGACAAAGAAACAATTTGGTTAGCAAAAGAAAATGTCTTGTATAACTTTCCACTCGTGTAATGGGAGGACTATAGAATAAGAGAGAATCTTCCAGAGAAGGCATATTAATATAATAATATCGGCCTATAAGTATATTTGGGATCTAAAATGCCCGTAGAAGAACCGCGAAACTAACTACACAAGTTGTTAATCCTTGCACTAGTAGATTGTTAACAAATTTATTTTTTATATTTATGCTACATACAGTAAAATATTTATAAATTAATACATGATAAATTAATAATATTGATAAAATTAATAATTTGTACAGTACCAAAGTGGGACTAATAGAAATTTGAATATTAATCGTTAAAATAATAAGTTAATAATTTTTTTGAGACCCCAATGTACGTATACATATTGGTTCTAACGAAACAATAAATTAATAATTACTTACAAATTTCTCAATTTCTTAAATGCCTTAAACCTCGTAACAGTCATTAGTATACATTCATTAATTTTTTCAATGTTTTGAATCATAAAATGTTAATTGAAACTTGTTTTTTTAATTTATTTTTTTATTTCTAACTAGTATATATCATTATATTGTAATTAGTATATTAGATTTGAAAATTTAAATGTCATACGTATAATCTTTGAAAATTTAAATATCTCGATTTTAACATTATTAATTTATAAAGGTTTTACTATATGTTAAAATTTTAAATAAACTACTCTATAACATGTTAAGATATTCCATAAATAAAAGTTAAAGCAATAAAAAAAGAAAGTCAATTAGTATAAACTAAAGTAACACAATTTAAAATCTACATAATTTCATTGATTGATTAGTCCATGACTTTCGTAATAGAAGCCGCCGGGTTGACCCCGAAGGCCGAATTATGTGTATAGAACGAATGATTCTTTAATTTTTTATGTGCTGTTTGTTTGACGGGTATTGAATGAAAGATGTGGGCTCCAAAGTTAAAAACTCAGTTTGGTAGATCACTCAAAGAAAAAGTAATAGAACCATAATTAAAAATCCATTCCATACTATAATGGCCACTTTTGAGGCATTTCCTCTGACACACAAATTTGAGCCCCACGATTCATTTTTTTTTTGTTTTATTTTCTTTGTTTTTTTATGACAAGTTTTTTAGTTAAACAATTAAATATTATTAAATAAATATATAAATAAAATAATTATTAATTTTCTCTTTCTTACTTTTCTTTCAAACCAATCCCAAATCCAATTCTAAACCCACTTACAAACCAAACGGGCCCTTAATGTGAATAAGATCATTTAGGAAAAGACAAAAGTTTCTTATAAAACAACTTTTTGTTAGACTATGTTTATTGGCAAGTTTATTGATAAGATTGTCAATCAAACTCATTGAAAATACATACAAAATAATACTCCCTCCGTCCCAAAATTATTGTCCCCTATTAATTTTTTCGGTCTTTCTTTCTCAACTTTGACTATAAATATTTTTGTTTGTGTTATACAATTTTTTATAAGAATTATACCAAATGAAAATACATTTAAAACTCAATCCGTTCATATATTTTGTATCAAGTATTATGTAATACAAACAAAAATACTTAAGGTCAAAGTTGGAAAGTAAAGACCGAAAAAGTCAATAGGGGACAATAATTTTGGGACGAAGGTAGTAATTGTTTAATTTTTTTATCCAATCTTTTCTTCTAATCTAAATCACATGGCAACATAAGTTGCCAACCTATAATCGGTCACATGTCAATTTTTTTATTTTTTTATTTTTTATTTTTTATTTATTTTTAATACTTATCATTGGTTGTATGAATTGGTTAGGATGGGTTGTTGATAATTAGTAAAATGATATAGATTGGTTTTATGTATTCGTTGTGTAGGTGGAGGAAAAAAAATAATATTTTAATAAGAGATTTGGGTTGTGATAGATTATTAATAAAGATAGTTTTAAAGAGCAAATCAGTAGATCTCAACCGTCAATTCTATTTCAATCCAAAGGTTTTGATTAATTAGCATTTTAATTTAGGGATAAATGAGTATTTGCCTCATGAAATTCACCATGCTTTAAGCCTAGCCTCATGCGACTTTGAATATAAGGTTTTGCCCCAATTCGACTTATGCATTTTATGCCATTATGTTCATATGGTCATTTTTGCCCCAAAATCAAGTACAGGTGTGTAAGTGTGTGTGAGACCCAAGTACACTTGTGTAAGTGTCATTTTTTATGCAACATGTGCCTATGTGTGTAAGTGCACTATTATGCAACATGTACAATTTAAAAAAAAAATCAAACTTTTGAAAAATAAAATATATTTTATTTTTTATGCAAATTGTACTTTTTAATGAGATTGGATGTTTCAAATAGTATATGTACTTTGTTATGCGATTTATACAAAATGTTATTTGATTTGATATGTTGAAAGTTTATGTACTTGATTATGCGACTTGTACTCATCCCGAACCTAAGTTTTAAGATTCAAACTCCATACTAAATACCTAACCAACATCCAAACCAAGTACAAAACCTTACAAACATCAATCTTCCACCACATTTCATCTCCTTTTCAAATCTATACACAACATCTCTCTCCCATCTCATAAACCAGCACCACCACGTTACAGCTACAACACCACCACGTTAATATGTTCTTGCTTTATTTGTTATGTTGTTAAATTTTTACGAGTTCTAATAATTTTATAAAATGTAAAAGATATTAGTTAGATTTATATTAAATGCATTGACCATTGTTAAACATTGGGCACTCAACAGTCTTTCATGGGATACCCAACCGGTGGTTCATGTACCAAAGTGTATCAATTCCCCATGCCCCATGGTCCTCTATATATAGCCGCTCCTCATACCACAATGACACACACATACAACTTTTTTCTAAAGTAAAACAACAATGGCTCCACTACCACTTTTCGATGAACTTGCTCATGCTTGTGGTTCCACCTTGTTGGAACGCCAGCTAGATTTGTATCTTGAGAGGTCTTCTGCCAAAGACAAGGATCTGGAGCGTGATATCACGAAAGTCTGCATGAAGTTATCTGAGTCCATCAAAGAAGCCCAAGCAGAAGCCCAAGCTTTTTTGAACGAAGTCGATGTCCTGAAGGGTAGGGTCGAGGCTGTAGAGACTGCAAAGTTCCTTAGGCAGCGTCAGCATAAGGATCTGCTTCGGCTGATGGCTCTGATGATTTCTATGAAGGAGACTGAGTTGAGCATGCATGAGAAAGATATATTTGCTGAGAAGCTGAAGGGATGGTTGCCATTCTAAGTCTCTGGGTGATGCTTTTGAAAGTCTCTGGCTGGATTTCGTATTTGGTTTATGTTTAACATGTTTCTTAGACTATGCACTCTTAAAAATTTTGAATCTTATGTTTATGGTTTATGTTTATCATTTTTTGCTCTATGGTTTATGTTTATCGTTTTTCTTTTTTGATTAAGTTTGGTTATGCTACTCTCCCTAAATTCCTTTTTAAAAACTGCATATGTTATTTGTATTAAATCTGCAGGTTTATGTTTCGGGATCATTTTTCTTTTTTATGCGCTATGATAGTATTACATGAATGGACTTTTAAATTTATAATATATAATTAATGATGTTTTGTTTAATATTGATTATGCTACTCTCCCTAAATTCCTTTTAAAAAAATGCATATGTTTTTTTTTTTTTTTTTTTTAATTAAATCTGGTTTATTTTTAGGGATCATTTTTCTTTTTTTATGCTCTATGATGGTGTTACATGAATGGACTTTTAAATTTATAATATATAATTAACGATGTTTTGTTTAATATTGATTATGTTTGATTAAGCTACTCTCCCTAAATTCCTTTTTAAAAACTGCATTTGTTATTTGTATAAAATTTGGTTTATGTTTATCATTTATCTTTTTTATGCTCTATGATGGTGTTACATGAATGGACCTTTCAATTTATAATATATAATTAATGAGTTTTTGTTTAATATTGGTTATGTTTGGTTATGCTAATCTCCCTAAACTCTTTTTTAAAAACTGTATATGTTATTATGTGTATTAAATCTGATAATTTGCACATGAATAGTATCAAGTTTGATAATTATTGCGTTGTTATTCTTCAAACTAATATTATTTTAGTTATTGTTATTTATTATTTATTTATGTTTTTAGAAAAAATTTAATCTTAAATAGGATTTTTTTATAAGTATAAAAATATAAGTTATAAGTATTTTTTTGAATTTTAGGAAGTTAATGGTAATGTATTATGCCTGGAAGGGTTGATTTATATCCATTGCATAAATGAGGGGTTTAAATTGTAATATTGGACATCTTCCTAAATACTGCATTCCCCATTTATGCATGGGAGAAGATGGAAAGGCTTCATTAACAACCAAACTAAATGTTCCAATGCCTCGAGAGTGTCTTTGTGGTGTTATTTTTACACATTGTAATTTTCTATCATTAATTACAACAACCAAATATTTTCATTATATATACGCATACATTTATCAAATACTTTTAACCCTATATTTTAAAGATACATTTATCCACATTTTAACCCTAACCTTAAGATGGCAGACACACCAAACCTTAATTAGATGAAAGATGCAACAGAATCTGGTAAGCTAGTTGATGCGTTCAAGCTGTTGGTAACGCATGACAAAGCAGAGAAGATAAGTTTTATCGCTCGTATTGGGGAGGAGAGTAGCAAGTTGAGGGCGGTGATTGAAAAGAAGGAGAAAACAGTAACTGGGGTAGCTACCTCATTTACTCGTTTCATGCTGTGGCTGAAACTGGCCGTCATTGCCTGCTTGAAGTTCAACAAAAAGACCGCAGGAAGCATGATCTGTTGGCTCGACTACTGGTGCTGTCTCGTCAAAGCTTGGAGGAGAAGGATGAACTTTTGGAGAGGTTGGAAGAAGCTGAAGCGGATGACGAATATTAGTATGTTTTGGTCAATGTCTTTTGTGTTTTGATGAATGTACTAGGGTTGTATCTATATGTTTATGATCAATGAATGGAACAACGGATCAAGGATGATCAGTTATCTTTAAAGTATTTATGGCTTATTACCTTTTAGAGTATATTTATTTTCATTTTTTTTGGTATAAAGGGTAAAGTAGTGTTTGACTTTCTTATCTCACACATTTCTCTCTCACACTCGGTTAAAACAAGCTGTTACATCTCAATAGCAGATTTAGGGTTTTCAATCTAAGCAAAAAATTAATCAAAATGTATATTAAACAATCAAATATTTATCAGGGCTATGATAAAGGATTCTAGTCTTTGATGATTGAGCCTAATATTTCAGGTATTCGATTTCAGTTTGCGCAAATAGATATTGATGATGGTTTCAAGTTTAGTTAATTGATATGAAATTTCCTATGTTATGCATGCTTGTTGAACCCCACTTAGCTATTTATGGATGGACTTCAAATTCTTCACACTGTTTGGATTGGGATGCTGATACTGGCAATCTTGATGATATAGTTGTTGAAGTTGGAACAATCAAAAGAAAGGTTAGTGGATACTTTATTTGAATCATTGAGTAGTTTATATCATCTTAGGCCGTTTACTTTATGTCGAAATTTGTTTGAAGGGAAAGTTCATGTTGTCATATTTCATTTGAAGTATTTGGAAGTTCTTCATTTGTGTAGTAATGAGTTTGTTTGGGGTTTTCGGATATCGTTGATCTGTTTCAATGGTAAGCCATCTTTCCTTTTTACTATATATTTAACCTCGTTTGGTTTAACTGCTATAAAATGAGGTATGATATGATATATATCTTTACTAAATTGAGGTATTGTGTGTGAATATATGATTCATTCTAATCATACATTTTCCTTGGAAGTGTATTTCGTTTAATCATTTAGTGTTTATTGAAACAAGTCTAGTTTTACATGGGTCTTACCCTCTAAAAACCAAACCTGATGCCCACTTAAGTTTCCTATCCTATTACCAATTTTGATACGACCCAAATGTAGAGTATCATTGATGCGTGGGAATCGCAACAGACTTTACCTCTCGAGGGATCTCGAGAAGCTTACAACACCCACCAGGCAGTGTACCTGATCGTTGTAGTATAGTATAGTGACAAGTACCAGGGGATTGATCGTTCAGCTTAGGAATAGTGTCGCTAGGATTAGGAAGCCTAAATACTAGTTCTAAAGGTGAGGGATGATTATTTTTGTATTTTTATATTTTTATGAAAGCAATTAAAATCTCGGGGTTTGAAGGATTTGGGCGGAATTAGTTGCTAATCAACTAACCCAATACTAAGATGCAATCAAAATAAAATACTAGAAATGAAAATAAGCTAAATTACACTAAAGTTGTGAGCAGTAATTGGAGAAAATGTGTTTACTTAGATTTCACTACTTCTTAGACATCTTTTACACGTTAATTACTTGTTATAATTGCATGGATGACGGATCGTATTCCTTAATATCATTCATGGGGTGGCACACATAACTCCCCAATTCTATGAGCTTTTATCTCCTCCTACACCATGCCCAGCACAACTATAGGGATTGTAAACAGTGGCTCATGCATTAAATACAACCAATAAAGACCTAGTGCGCCTCGGTTCATGTTTCTTAAGACGTTCAAGCATGTTACCAAGTGGAGATCTGCCAGTTTTCTTAAGCCTAACATATAAATCATTCATCCAAGACAAGAATAAACAAGTAATCAACACATAATTAACATCTAGGTTTCATTAGATCTAAGCAAACACAAGATAGATCTAGCCTAGCATTATAGAATTAAGACAAGAACAAGATATAGACAACCAACACATAGACATATTGATTGAATTAAAGGAACACTTATCTCAATTACAATGCAAGGTATCAAGGGTTTGGAACCTTTGAAAAACCTGTAATAGTTGCACCAAAATCGTACTTAGGGTTTCTCCAAAACTTCTCCTTTAATGTGTGAAAATTAAAAAACTATATATAGAAAAATAGGTCTGACGGCGTCAAGACAAACATTGTGACGCCGTCACCTCGCCGCCAAAACTCTTCTCGGACTGCCTTGATCTACATTTGACGCCGTCAAGACCAAATCATTTCCAGGCCGTCATGACTTTTACTCTTGACGCCCTTCCTTCGTGACGCCGTCAAATCTGTACTGGGTCGTCATGGATTTCTGCTCTTGACGCCGTCAGAGAAATACTCTTGACGCCGTCACCTACTGTTCCCAGCATGGAAAATTAAGACTTTGGCGTTTTCTTCACTTTTATGCTCCAAAAACGTCCGAATTGCTTCCTTTTCCAGATTTCTCTCCCAAAGTACCTAAAATCACAAAAGGAACGATTTAGGGCAATATTTGATCAAATAAATTCGAATTCGGGCTTAAATGACCCCCTAAAAACGGATCATTTTTCGCCTCATCATATACCCTTACACTTGAGATTTGCTTGTCCTCAAGCAAATGCGCTTTTATTCTACTCAAAAGACAAGTTAGGGGTCATTTAACACTAATATAAAAGTAATTACAACAAATAATCGTTCCACTAAAGACCAATAGACAAGCACGGAGGTCATATACTAGCACCTCACAAATAGTGTTTAGATACTCACATCTCTCGGGTGTAATAAAGTGTAAATTACAATATGGAAACGGAAGATATCTCTCACTACCTGTCATAGCAAAATAGATTACCATAGGCTTGGGAAAGGATCAAACCTCCACCACATGGCGTAAGCACCTAGGATAAACTATCAAAGAGGTCTTTTAAAGGGTTGTAACGTTAGGTGTAGGGATATGAAATACACGGTTTTGTTGGATAAAGGAAGTTTTACTGGTGGCGAGTTAACAATCTTAGTTAATTACATGTACAATGTGGCGTTTCTAAGCCAAGACTAGACTCGACTTAAGCTAATAAATGAAAAATAACAAAAACATAAAATGAACATAGAATAAAAAGGGATGGTAGTCCGTATGTTTTTTCTCTTTTTTGTTTTTCTAATTTTTTTTTCTTGATTTTTCGATTTTTTTTTTTTTTTTTTTTTTTTTTTGTGCATACACTCTTACTCTACCATCCAAAATAATACATCATAGGGAATGAACATTTCCCTTACACTTGAATTTTTACATACTTTAGAATTGACCTGCAGAAATCGATAAAATTTCCAGATTTTTACACCTGACGCCGTCAAGAGTAAACTCCTGACGCCGTCAGAATTGACCTGCAGAAATCCTTATGTTAAGTTTCCGGAAAATTTCTGGAAAAAACTTGGTCCTACTTTCTGGAAAATCCTGCAAAACTTCATTATGACTCAATACAAGCATTTGACTCTAACAAATACGAATACACATGTTCATTTAATATTGTGGAGAATCATGATCGGTTTGTTTCTTAAAAACATATTTGGGGTTTCCCCTTACACTTATCTTTTGCAAAAATACTTTTAGGTGGAGTTAAGACTAGGCCAAAACAACAAAGTAAAGTATTTCCACTATTTAGTTTAGAAACATGATCAACCAACAATAAAAATTAAGCATGCATACGGAAACAAATAACAAAAAAAAAAACAAATAAAATCACACAAAACATGGGTTGCCTCCCAATAAGCGCTTTTCTTTATTTACGAGTCTTGTAGCTAGACTCAAGGTCATGGGTTACTACGTGATTTCATCATTGGTTCCACTCTCTAGGTCGTCTTCTAAACCAATTTTGTATTCCGGACCTAGTTGCAAGCACTCTTTGTAGAAACCAAGCATCATATTTCTCACATACTCTACTCCTCTACGTCTATCCTCCTCATTCCTATAATAAGCCGCTTGCTTGTGTTCCTTTTCGAAATTAGAGAGAAGGCGGTGTTGCTCAATCTTGTAAGGCATTTGATAAGCAACCTCATCATTCTCTTCCTTGAATCTAACTATCCCTAAAGTCGGATCATAACTCATCCTAGTGGCCTCAACAAATGGTTTCCCAAATATTATTTGGCTTAGGCAAGCATCTATCACCGGACGAGTGTCCTCAACTATCATAAAATCGATCTCATAGGTGAGATTCCCTATAATCACATGCAATCCTTTCACTCTTCCCGCAAAATTACTTATCAGATTCTTATTAGGCATCATCCTAAAATCAAGTTGCTTCTTCATCACCCAATTGTAATAAGTCCTAGTCATGATGTTCACGGGGGATCTAGGGTCGATGTAAGCTTTCCATATATGCATGTGCCCGATATTACATGGGATGTTAATGTTAGAGGGGTCTCCCATTTTGATAAGGGGGTCGCCAAAGATATATGTTCTCTCGGGACTATCGAATAAATACTTATGGTATTCCCGTTCTTCCTTGGTTGGCAACTTATCAAAGTATTCTTCTATAGGTTCTACCTCCTCTAATTCCTCTCTACTATCAACCTCAACTTCCCTACTCTCATCCTTAATCTCGGCTTCTACTCTAACTTCATCCTTGTCACTCTCTTCTATCTCCTTATCTATTGGCTTAATGGTGACAACATTGACAAAGTGGACATGTTTGGATGATGAGGGGTCCTTAATTTGGCTTCCACTATTGGTGTCCCTAGTGTCCTTCCTAGGTGTGATTAACGCTTGGTTGTTGAGGGCTTTCAACAAGTTGTCAATCTTGTTGGTCATTTCCGTTTGTTGTTGGTTGAATTCGGTTTCGAACCTAGCTATGCGGGCTTCTTGAGATGCCATAAACTTTGACATCAATCCTTCAAGATTGTTGGTACTACCATAGTTGTTAGAAGGATTGTTGTTGAAAGTACGGTTGGATGGTGGACCGGTTGGTTGGTAACGGTTAGGCGGATTGGAAGAATTGGGTTGATTTTGTTTCCACCTAAGGTTTGGGTGATTTTTCCATGAGGGGTTGTATGAATCACCGTATGTGTTTGGCTCGGGCTTGAAAGTGTACCACTTATCTCCCGCTTCGTCGGTACGCGTGGATGCGTAGTCCGCAAAAGCTGTTCCGGGGAGTTCCACACAATCACGAGTGTCGTGGGGACCACTACATAATTCGCATGAAGAAGTGATTTTGTTCACTTGGCTTGAAGGCTTAGGAGCTTCGTAAGATTTCATGAGAAACTTGACTTGGTCCTCAAGTTTCATGATCCTACGGTCGGGAGTGCTAGAATTGTTCGAAGGCAAAGATATTGCCTTGACCGTTTTGTTCAAGTCACGGGGATCATTCCAACTTTCGTTGTCATAGAGAGCAAGATCTTCTATGAGTTCCCATGATTGTTCCACACTTAGATCACGTAGCTTACCACCGGCCGATTGGTCAATGGCTCGCCTCGTGGAGATGTCGATATGGTCATAAAAGATTTGGACTTGGAGCCAAAGATCTATGCCATGATGAGGGACTTTTTGGAGTAAGTCCTTGAAACGAGTCCATGCTTCATAAAGAGATTCATTTTGACGTTGTTGGAACATCAAGATGTCATTTCTAAGCTTAGTAGTTCTCCCCGGTGGGAAAAATTGAGCAAGGAAACGAGTGGTGAGATCATCCCATGTGGTGATGGATCCCGCGGGTAAACGCTCAAGCCATTGACTAGCTTGATCCCGTAGAGAGAATTGGAATAGGCGTAATCAGGTTGTCTCTCTAGTTGCAACATCTAGGTCTATGGAATCTACGATTTTGAGGAAGTCCTTAAGATGTTGGTTTGGATCTTCGGAACGAAGTCCATGGAATGCACATCCGCTTTGCACCAACCGGATGGTGTCGGATCGCAAGGGGGTCACATTGGCTCCGGTGAGCTCAATGGTGTTTCGGTAGCCTTGGTGGCTAGGTCGGGAATACTCTCCTAAGGTTCGGGACCTAAGGGGTTCTAATGGTGGGTTTTGTTGTGGTGGGATGACGGGTTCAAAGATGTTCCCGTTGTCCATGGTGTCGGGTGGTTATGAACAAAGGCACAAAGAAATAGATAGACTAAAGAAACCTAAAATTAAAAATAAAATCTTACTAGAAAGGAATCTAGCAAGTAGACCTAATAAAAAGAAATTCTAACCTAGACAATAACTATTCCCCGGGCTGCGGCGCCAAAAACTTGATGTGTGGGAATCGCAACAGGCTTTACCTCTCGAGGGATCTCGAGAAGCTTACAACACCCACCAGGCAGTGTACCTGATCGTTGTAGTATAGTATAGTGACAAGTACCGGGGGATTGATCGTTCAGCTTAGGAATAGTGTCGCTAGGATTAGGAAGCCTAAATACTAGTTCTAAAGGTGATGGATGATTATTTTTGTATTTTTATATTTTTATGAAAGCAATTAAAATCTCGGGGTTTGAAGGATTTGGGCGGAATTAGTTGCTAATCAACTAACCCAATACTAAGATGCAATCAAAATAAAATACTAGAAATGAAAATAAGCTAAATTACACTAAAGTTTTGAGCAGTAATTAGAGAAAATGTGTTTACTTAGATTTCACTACTCCCTAGACATCTTTTACACGTTAATTACTTGTTATAATTGCATGGATGACGGATCGTATTCCTTAATATCATTCATGGGGTGGCACACATAACTCCCCAATTCTATGAGCTCTTATCTCCTCCTACACCATGCCCAACACAACTATAGGGATTGTAAACAGTGGCTCATGCATTAAATACAACCAATAAAGACCTAGTGCGCCTCGGTTCATGTTTCTTAAGACGTTCAAGCATGTTGCCAAGTGGAGATCTGCCAGTTTTCTTAAGCCTAACATATAAATCATTCATCCAAGACAAGAATAAACAAGTAATCAACACATAATTAACATCTAGGTTTCATTAGATCTAAGCAAACACAAGATAGATCTAGCCTAGCATGATAGAATTAAGACAAGAACAAGATATAGACAACCAACACATAGACATATTGATTGAATTAAAGGAACACTTATCTCAATTACAATGCAAGGTATCATGGGTTTGGAACCCTTGAAAAACCTGTGAAAGTTGCACCAAAATCGTACTTAGGGTTTCTCCAAAACTTCTCCTTTAATGTGTGAAAATTAGAAAACTATATATAGAAAAATAGGTCTGACGGCGTCAAGACAAACATTGTGACGCCATCACCTCGCCGCCAAAACTCATCTCGGACTGCCTTGATCTACATTTGACGCCGTCAAGACCAAATCATTTCCAGGCCGTCATGACTTTTACTCTTGACGCCCTTCCTTCGTGACACCGTCAAATCTGTACTAGGTCGTCATGGATTTCTGCTCTTGACGCCGTCAGAGAAATACTCTTGACGCCGTCACCTACTGTTCCCAGCATGGAAAATTAAGACTTTGGCGTTTTCTTCACTTTTATGCTCCAAAAACGTCCGAATTGCTTCCTTTTCCAGATTTCTCTCCTAAAGTACCTAAAATCACAAAAGGAACGATTTAGGGCAATATTTGATCAAATAAATTCGAATTCGGGCTTAAATGACCCCCTAAAAACGGATCATTTTTCGTCTCATCAATCATTAATATGAAGGTTTATGTGTTAGTTTATCAAACCCTCTAAGCTTGTATATCACAAAAGTAGTAAAATTCCTTAACAAGAAACAAGTCTAAAAATAAGGCAAACACAATGCACAAGTTTGAATGCTACTGCAGAGACATCATTGCAAAATATATATTGATAAGTTTAATTGTGATTTGACAAGGCTCTTACCCTCTCAAAGCCCAACCTCCCCTGATGCACATTTAAGTTCACCGTCCTATTAAAAAGTTTGATAAGACCCAACTGTAGAGTGTGTAGGTGTGTGTTTAGATTGAGATTGTGTGTGTGTGTGTGTTTAATGTGTATTTTTTCTATGGTTATGATTGTTAATTTATGTTTCTATGTGACTTATAAGGGCAGTTGATTAGATTGCCACCCTTGAGCCACAAGCATGAATAGTTATTCATCATTAATTTCCCTTCCCCATGCATGAACATACAATAACTACATCTCATTTTACATCCAATAGGAGTTTGACCAAAACTAATAACTATATTTATATCAAAGATAACTTATCATATCATCCATGGCTTCTTCTTCTTCCTACAATTTGGCAACAGCGGTCAAGAGGCATTTCAAGAAAGAGTTGACTCAAGAGAGGGGTCGTTTGAAGCGATTTGTGAAAGAATGTAATCAAATACAAAAGCAAGTTGAAGACCGTCAAGTTGCACTCAATGAGACTCAGCATCTGGTCCCATTGGACCAAAATACATATGCTATTATACGTTCTCTAATTGAAACACAAGTAAGGGAGCGTAACAGGATTGTTTTGTTGACTGCTCTAATCAATGATATCAGTGATGGGATTCAGGAGAAGGAACGCCAAGTGCAGCTTATGGAGGTCCAAGGAGAAGACTCATGTGCACAAAAAAAAAATATAAAAAAAGTCTCCTCTGATGAAGATTAGAGTATGATCATGATGATTGTCTTTTGCGGTTATATTATGGCAGTTATTTTCTATGTTTATGTTGTGTAACTTTGAATGAAATGGCTTTAAGCCTGCTGTTGTAATGACTTTGATGAATTATTAATATTAAGTTGTAGTTATCTTTAATATTCAAACTGATGTCTACATATAATTATTATATTACCTGTACGTGATGCGCAGTAGTATGTTAGAAGCAGGTTAACAAAAATTTTGTAGATCACATGATACCGCAAAAAACATAGTAACTCATCACCAGGTTCAACATCAAACAAGAACAAAATTGAATGCAAAATTGTTCTACAATAGTACAAATTCATGATCTTTGATCAAAATACAAATTGTCAACAAGTAAACAAACTTACATTTCAAGATTAAACCAAGTGATTAGATTGATGAAAGATACATAATACAAGCATTGTTAATAATTATGATAACATAGACACATACACACAAACTTAGCGAAACATTAAGAAGTAAACAAATTATCTTCAATCCCTTTGTAGACATCAACAATTTGTTTGCGTATTTCCGCTATTGTTGTATTGCGTTCTTCAATCATCTTCTGGCGTTCCTGTATGATCTCCTCATCCCTCTTGATTTGTTTTTCATGAAATTTTATACGCTTGTTATAAAGATCAATCAACGTTTTTTCAGTTCCATAAGCGCCAGAAAGGCATTTATCTCATATATCTTGGGGTATGTCGAAAATCTTGTACTTCTCAGGAATAGGAGGAATAGAATCATCTCTTGCTCGTTTATTTTTCCTAGAATCAGCGTTTGATGATGAAGATGCCATTAGGGTGAATGATTGACAGAAATGGGTGAGATAGTTTGTTATTTATACTAAGAGAAAAAATCCAATCCAAATGAAAAGTCACTAACCACCAATCAGTGTGTTTAAAAAATAACTGCAAAGTCACTAACCGTCACTAATGAATCACTAAACCTTGTGTCTATTCCAAAATTTAAAAACCGTTCAGTTGCCTTTGTCAATGGTTATAAATTGGAACATCCATTCACAACTAAATCATTCAAAAGAACTTAAATATTTACACAAACCAAAAATGGCATCAAATTTACATGTATACAAATAAGATTCTATACACATGTCTTACAACAACTATAAATAAATAACTAAGTTTCACACCTTCTTTGATTCCCTATTGACTAGCACTAGTAAGAAGTTAATACTCCTTTACCTACCTCACATAATGAAGTAAATTATCCTACCAACTAGGATAGTAAAGTCTCCTTTCAACTTTCTCAAAAACATAGATATGGCAGAATCTATAACTCAAAAATTAAAGAGAAAGAAAATGAGTAGTAATGATACACAGGTAGAGGAAGTAAGTGGTTGTATAATTGGTCTTGGTATCAGAAGTGGGAACAAAACAAGAGGGGGTGGTGCAAAGATAGAGGTGTTTGACGAACATAGAATACATTTAAACAAAGAGTACAAACATAGAATCCAACATACAATAAAGTGAAACATATTGTTCAAGGATAGTGGGTAACAAATTAAGAACTAGGAACTGCATGCTCATCATCTGACTTCATCTTTTTAGTTGGCCTGTCAACATGAGGTCTGTGATTGGGTGGTATAATTACTGTTGTAGAGTCAATTCTTGTCCAGTATTTGCGACCAGAACAGCCATTGATCTTGAATGAGTACATACGCGCCCATGAGTACCATACACCTCCCTAGACTAGTAACACAGACTCCAATAATATAGGATGATAAGAAGGAAAAAGAGGATATGGAAAAAGAATGTATTTTCACCAAATACACTTGTACGACATCCTCTCTTCCCTACTTATCACTCTATAGTATAACAGGATGCACTCATAAGGTAGTCTTATATAGCGAGATATGAGCAAGAAAAAGAGGATGTGACAAAATGAATCTGCACCAAATACACTTGTACGACATCCTCTTTTTTCTTTCCCATCTCTCGCTGTTAAGAAAATTTTATGAGCTGTAAAGCTGTTGATTAAAAAAGCTATAAGGTGACAGTGGAAGGAAACGTCTCTAACGGGATAAAAAAGGAGTGTGTTTTCTCGTAAAAAAACAGACCACAACTTTATCACAAACAACACGCTTCTTACCACTTTGAACTGTCTACATATGCAAGTGGACACACTTTGATACTTTGAGCCTCCACTCGAAATCTCATTGCCATGTCAACGAAATTTGTGCAAGGATTTGTGCCAAATCGATTGCAATGACACTACATAGGAACGGGTTTTCGAGGGGAAGCTCAAAGTACCGATGTGTGACCAATTAAAAAGTTATCGATTCTAGAAAAGCATGTGAGTGAATCGTGTTGAATGGGATAATGAAGGATGGTGGATTGCCATGAACAATACACGATATATCATTATCACAATCAACACAACTCAATTACCAAGGCCTATCTATCAGACGATGTATGTGGGTTCCATTGCTTAAATTGTCCGAGTTACCTAAGGTCATTGGAGTGTCTCCGTGTCAATATCAAGCACTTTAATGTCCTTAGGTAAATCGGTCACTTTAAGCAATGGAACCCATCTACAACGTTAGATAGGTGGGCCTTGATTATTGAGTTTTCCAAAGTGAAGTTGAATGTAGCAAGATGTGTATTGTCGCATTACATACCTTGTTACATTAAACTTATCTTTGACTCACTATTTCTAGAATCCACAGTTATAGCATATTGATCCTTAACTTTGTTAACTAACTCTGTAACATATATAAACTAAAATATTTCACAAAAGAGGTTTCATCAGGAAATATATACATTAAAAAATAGAAATACACTTTCAGAAACCCTAGAATTGATACATATAACTGCTAATCAATTTAAAATATTAACAAATGAAAGATGAGGTGGAAAAAGTTCACAACATTCTTAAGTTGTTGATATTAACAAACAGTGCTGAATGTCCGTTACTAAATTAAAATAGGTTCTGCCATATTAATTTGAGTTTAAAAAGACAATATGATAGAAAGGTCATACACATAAAAGTGTATTACATGCAAAAGGATTTACGTCAAGCATCATAAATGTGGGTGAAGTTGATGATGATAATTTTGGGTGTATGATACACTCCTGAAAAGTGTATCCTACACCCAAAAGTATCATCATCACTTCATATGATAGTCACGTAAATCCATTCGCATGTAATACACGTTTGAATCTATAAAATAGTTTGAGTAACAGGACTCGTCTTGACTGAGATAATAAAGGAGTGTGGCATGTCATGAACAATAATCACTATATCATTATCCTTATCAACACGTCTCAATTATTAAGGCTGAATCATCTATCAACATAGATAGATTCCAATGCTTAATTTGGACACCGTCTAGTATCACTTATGTGCTTGATCTAGGTTACATGTTTTGGCTATTTCAAAAAGAGAATGAAGATCAAGCGAAATAAAACTTTTTATCAACATTAAGTGGACGAGTTTTCATCACTTGTTTTTGTCCGATTGATCTTCATTCTGTTTTGAAAGAGCCAATACTTGTCATCAAGATGAAGCAAATAAATGAAACTAGATGGTTACAAGATTATCAATGGAATCCATCTAAGTTGACAGATGATCCTGCCTTAATAATTGAACTTCTTCTTATAAAAGAAGATGATCTTTCAATTAAAGGTCATTTCACCGATATGTGTACGGACACAATACTTCGATTAAGGCTGCTTTTAGAGCATACAAACAAATGCAGTCTCATCAAGTAATGTGGCCACATAATACATACAATGATAAAATGAGCTTCACATTCAAACTCTTATATAGACTCAGCAACTATATCACACACATAAAGTTGTACATGTTAACTACCATGTAACACACTTGATCTAGGTTACATGTTTTGGATATTTCAAAAAAAAAATTAACAAGGTAATAAAAGAATTTAAAAAAGACCACATCATTCTTAAGAAAAGTCTCAAAGGCACTTATTTTTTTAGTATTTTTTTTATTTTTATTATATTTTTTCTTTTTTAAAAATTGATTTTTAGCTAATCCAATGCAAATTTTTTCAAAACAGATTTATTTATCTCACAGAAGACTTAAAGAACAACAGATTAACGCTTGAAGTGTCAAAACATGCAAGTCAAAACAGAGTAAAGGCCACTATTAGACTTACTTTAGTGACACCTAAGAAGCCCAGAAGAAAAAAAGTAAAACAGATCCAAAGAAACACTTATTGTAAGCTATCCAAAATGGTCAAAATCAAGCTATACAATTAAAGTTAACTGAATATGAACAAAATTAAAGAATCAAACTAAGTTTGACTTTTTATAAAAAGAGTAGCAGTTTTTATGACTTAGATATCCTGTATGTACCTAATATGTATGCACCTAAAGCAGCCTTGAATACAGACATGAAACAAAATACCTTAAATTTAGTATGGTTAGTGCAAGTTATGACAGATTATCATAGGTTCTGTGACAGATTTCATGAGAAATGATGATTTTTTTTTTCATTTTTTTAGGGTAAAAAATCTCACATGAAAATTAAATAATTTCTTTTTTTGTCATTCAATTGATTATAAATAAACTAGTCTCATATTTTTCTTTTTCTTTTTTAAATATTAACTAATAAATAAAAAAAAAAAAATTCACAAATTTTTAAAACAATTTACAAGACTCTGCGTACCGCCAATGTACTGAAATCTTGGCAATTACAATCTCAAGTTGTTAAAACAGTTGCCCAAACCGGTTCCCTCTGATCGAGAGTACAGACTATTTCCGCCGTGTCTTAATCACAAGCAGGATGTATATAGGCTGAGGCCCGATATCTGAGTGCAACTCCGCTGGGTTAAGTAAGCAGATCATCTATGGTTCCGACATGCCCAGGATCACCCCTAGACCCGTTTATGTCTTGTTTTTTCCCTTAGAATAGCTGCTTACCACCATTCCGATACAACACTTATATCGATCGCTATCGCAAAGACAAGTACACAAGTTTCCACAAGTAGCACTTGAAAAATCACTTTTAAAAATTGTGTGAAGTCTCATTTTCTTCAAAATCATTTTTATAATAAAATTCATTTATTGAATATATCATAAGTTGTATTATATAAACCAAAAAACTTTCCACAACTAGCACATAAACTGTCATAGAATCAAACATAATCTGTCCTAAATCTTAAACTGCCGAGACTGCCCAAATCAACTACAAGACATTTAAAAATTTCGACAACTAGCATATATCACGTAAACCAGAAAAAAGTATCACATATAACCCACAAACAATCCAATCAATCTCAACTTCCAAGACTACCCAAATCCTAAACTCCATCGACCTAGACACAACAAACTGTAAACTTAACAGAATAGAGAGACTTACAGTGCTTTACTTGGTATGCAGCGGAAGACGTAATTGATTATCCAACTTGGTAATCGTGGTAGTCTCTAACATCTTCAAACTTAACTCAGTTGAAGAGGTTAGTGACTCCCAAGGTTGCTAAGCAGATAAATAAATTAAGAGCCTTGTAAATAGGATTTAATTCAGATATACACCTATTTCAAACTTAACCATATTAAACGTATTTAACTTAGGCATAAAACTGGTTTCTTGCTTTCTAGGATTTCAAACTTACCCATATTAAACGCTAACCATAATGTTTCTCTGAGTAAGGCATCGATAACTTAGGCATCTATCTGATTTTTCATGATATGTTTTACATGATATGTTTCTCCAAAAACTTAGGCATCTAACTGTTTTTTCAAAAATCATTAGTAGCTAACGGAAAAGCAAATATCCCTAACCATAAAAAGCCCTAAATACAAAAACAATACTCGTAACCCTGACCGCCATCTATCCACATTTTTAGACACAATATAGAAGCATTCTAACTATGTAACAACCAAATATAAAACTCCCAAAAACAGCCATAAACCCTAACACTAAATAACATAAAATACATAAAGCCCTAACCCTAAATTAAAGTAACCCTAAATCGATTTGAATAATCATCAAACAATTAAACCAAATAAACAAACCATAACCCTAAATTAGAGTAACCCTAAATCGATTTGAATAATCATCGAACAATTAAACCAAATAAACAAACCATGACCCTAAATAAGAGTAACCCTAAATCGAATTGATAATTCGTTACCCTAACCCAAATCATTTTTTATCGATTGGATCTCAGATTTGCGAGTGAAGAGAGTGTGCAAACGCTTTGTGAGTGAGAGAGAGAGAGGAAGTAAGTGTGTTTCAAAAGAGGTGTACGCTTTTATAAGCGTGTTATTTTTTAAAAAAGAGGTGTGTTAGATACGCTAGTTCAAAAAATAATTAAATATTATCGAAACCCAAAAAATTTTGGGTTTGGTTTTGGAGTTAGGTTTAGGTGTTTGGATCTTAAAACTTTGGGTTGGAGTTAGGTTCGGTGCATTAATGCATAAATAAAAAAATTATTAAAAGTACAATTCACATAATTTTGGGTAGGTTCGGGTGTTTGGATTTTAAAACTTTGGATTGGAGTTAGGTTCGCTTAGGAAAATGGCAATAATGCATAAATAAAAAAATTATTA
The DNA here is from genome assembly GCA_030686995.1 of Artemisia argyi. NCBI lineage: Eukaryota > Viridiplantae > Streptophyta > Magnoliopsida > Asterales > Asteraceae > Artemisia > Artemisia argyi. The sequence continues at coordinate 213,683,575 of CM060709.1, read as the reverse complement.
CAAGTACAATTCGCATAATTTTGGGTTGGAGTTAGGTTCGGGTGTTGGACATTAAAACTTTGGGTTGGAGTTAGGTTCGGTGTTAGATTCGGTGCAATAATGCATAAATAAAAAAATTATTAAAAGTACAATTCACATAAGTTAAAAGTACAATTCGCACTAGTAATAATTATATTTCTTACAAGTTTGACTTATTTTGCTAAAAAATACAAGTTGCATAATAGTTCACTTACGCATAGTACAAAAATGATACTTACACAACTACAAGTAGAATCACTATTCCAAACATCAAATAGAATAAAAATTGTACAAGTTGCATAAAAAAATAATGTATATTTTATTTCTTACAAGTTTGATTTTTTTTAAATAGTACAAATTGTATAATAGTTCACTTACGCATAGTACAAAAAGGACACTTACACAAGGGGTACTTGTGTCTTACACACTCTTACAAAAGTGTACTTGGTACTAGGACACATGGCAACATGTTATTCGTTTGTACGATTCGCTTAGGTTACATAAGTCGCAATGGGGCAAATGCGAAATGTAAAAAAAGCAAGGGCAATGCTTAAAGCATGGTGTATTTCATGGGGCAAATACTCAATTACCCCTTTAATTTAATTGTTTACTGAAAAGCATTTCGGCAATTCTACTATCTCAGTTAACTCAAGATACAGGGGTCGGTTATCCTTCATTCATTTCTCATTCACTCATACACACTAATTTCACACACCAACCACCCCAAACCACCGTTATTCAATGCTAAATTGATCATAATCCACGCTATACAAGGATGTGTACGACACGAAATATCATTATCTAAAGGTGATCAATCGTCTTTTCATTTCCGGCTTCCGATCAGAATAAGCGTCGAAATGTGGATTCTAGTATACATTTGAGTTTTTCTTTGTTGATATAAATAATGCCTAAAAATGTTATTAATGTTTTTCGATATCTCTACGTTTTGATAATCACAAATGTAAAATCATTAAACGTAAAATTATTATAAAAACAAGTATTTAGTTGTAAATATTCGTTTTATCAAATTAATCGTTCAAGGTATGAATAAATAAATGGTTAATGCATTTTATGATAAAAGCAACTTTTATTCAAGTACTAGATTTTTTTATAAAATATTACAAACATTTTATATCATTTACAAAACATTTTTGGTAAATAAAATGAAATGTTTAATTCACAATAAATACTTGAATTCAAATTTTTAGCCTAAAAATGTTAATAATGTTCCGGGAAAAACCTCCTCAGGAAAAAGACAAATTAAGAAAACAGTCAGGATGGGTGACTCCCTTAAATAAGGGGCGGTCCCCTTAAACTTTAAGGGGACCGGCCATTGTAACCACCGGTAAATTTCCACTTAAATTAAACTTATACTTATCCATTTTTCCACGTCTAAATTTTTTTTAAACATTATCAGTTTAACTAATCACAACAACTAACTAATATGATTTAACTCACATTCTAAATAAACTAGTTCACTTAGTTTTGTTTTGAATAAATATTTTTATATGTCAAGTACCAAAGTTTGCAATTTCTTATTTACCACCTTACGTTATTTTATACCTAACGTTCAAACCAAACGTTAGCCATTTATTAGAGTTTTAACGAAACTTTTGAGGTTAATAAATTAACTATTAACTTCTATTTATTATCACTATAAATTTTTAGTTTAAATAACGTTTAAACACACCGATAAACCCACGACTCGTTTTAAATATAAAAATTGAGTATGTTGATAACTTTTAACATTTTTTTTATAAACTTTATATTTTTACGTCACCAGATTTTAAATTTCGTGACTAAAGGACTTAACGCTAGTAATTACCGGGATCAAACTACACTCTCTAAACCTTAAACGAATAATAAATCTAAAGATTGTCATAAAAACTTCTATCCATTTCCTAAGGCCCGTCAACTACATGTTACAAATACAAAATATATGTCTCATAATCAAGCAATATATCCATTGTCATATATATACATACGTGCCTTACTTTTCCACCATGCATGCAAAAACCAAACCAAATTATTTAAACTAACTACTTGGTAAATCTTAGGTCACAAGGAATTTATTAGCTCTAAGAAACACCACCTCATCTTGTCTCCTTAAACTTTTACCATGGTCAAATATTGTAGGAATTTTGCAAGGATAGAATTGAACCACACCATACCATGTTTACCATAACCACGAGTATCCCCCAAATGATATGTAAACACCTCACCATGTCCCCTTGATTCCCTACCAACAAGCCAATTTGATTAAGACTTCATGTACATATGATTGTGTAATAATTCGAACCAAGCAAACAAATCCTAACTATATGGCTATAACACGAACAAGTATACACATGTGTGTCTTCTTTTAATCCATTCGAACTACTTAACCCGCTCATGAACATCTTTCATACACCTCATCTTGTTCCCTAAACTCTAGCCTATATAAATCGATCCACATTTCTATTTTCCCTCACCAACCATTCGAAATACACCAAACACTCCCACTCCATACATGTGTTGAACCAGGGTATTAGCTACATCGACATGTCCTATTTTGATGACCTAGCACCTCTCTAGAAGTCCCATGATGTCTACCCTATAAAATTCGAGCCGTACACCCTCTTTTTCACTCACATTCTGTTCGAAACTCACAAACCAACATACATATAGTTTCCTAATGATCCTAACAGTCCAAGCGAAGCCAAAAATAGAGTAGTAGCAGCATAAGATAGAAGAAAGATTAGTGTTGCAAGTTCAAGTTTCTTTGTGTCCAAGAACCTGTATAAATCGACTTCTACCAAGGTAAGAACTCACAACCCTTTTCCAACTCTTTTATACATTCCATTAGTCCTTAACTTATTGTTATAAAAGTCTTAATAAAAACCTATATCAAAACTCACAATTTCTTTTCTTTTTTCTGTTTTGGTCGAGCAAACAAACACCCTCTATTGTTTTTTTTGTTGATATTTTAAGAACACTAGATTATAGGACACTCACATATTGTTGAAGAGAATATTTTTAGAAGAACGTAGCAATTTGAATCATCAAAAATGAGTAAACAAGTCAAAAGTTATAGCAAATTGAAGTTGAATAAAAACTATAAAAACCTACTGTTACAGCAGGCAGAATCACGCAAAACGAGGCCTTTCTGGTCCGTTTCGTCAAAAACTTAAAACATGAAAGTTCTCAGGAACGACGTTTTCTTCAAAACTTCTTTAGACCTGGAGTCATGAAAACGCATAACAAAGGGTGTTTTTAATTAATTTCAGAACAGTTTTTTTTAAGGGACAGCAGCAGAGCTGCTGCTTTAGACCTAAATTTCATGTAGTAAACGTGCTTCTAAAAATCTGGGTCTCGACATGGTTAAATTACACTAGAAGGTCTAAACATAGGAAAAAGAATCAACCATTTTCATTGAGAAACGAGGGAGAACGGGGCGTTTAAAATTGGTGTTTTTCTGTGTCGAGTATATATTGGATCGCAAGTTTCTGTTATTTATTATGAGATCGTGGGATCAAATCAGGCCATAATATTTCACAAGAATACTTCTATAACACTTATAAACATTTTAGAAAAGGATTCGTAAAAAGTTTCGAGGTAAAACGCAAGACATGAATTGTTTTTGATTAAAAGGATTTCGAGTGGGATCGGGGGTTAAACACAAGGATCAATTATGCCAAAACTCTAAAATATTTCTATTGTTGGACTTGTTGTGTAATCGGGAAATCCCTAAGGGGTAAAAACTGTCCATTTTGAAACTTAAGGGTAGAAAGTGTCATTTAACCAAAGTTCAGGGGTAAAAGTTGTCATTTTTATATAGTTCAAGGGTAAAAGTTGCCAACTTTAGAAACTTGAGGGTTTAAAATGAAAATATATATAAACCCTAATTATTATTATTATTATTATTATTATTATTATTATTATTATTATTATTATTATTATTATTATTATTATTATTATTATTATTATTATTATTATTATTATTATTATTATTATTAGGGTTTGGAAAATAAACCTAAAATATGTTTTGTACCGTAACTAACAAACGAAGTATTCATTTAACGAACGGACAGAACCAAATCTTACGGATAAGAAAATATAATAAAATAATACTTTTGAAACTACATATTGGTTCAATAAAATATTTAACCATTAAACTAAAACGAAACGAACATTTAAAAACTGATATAATCAGAAACAATTACTGAGAACTTAACCTAATAACTCAGGTTTCAAGCCGGAGACGTTTATCAACTTTATTTAAGTTGATTTCCATTCAGACTGCTTTATTACCAAGGTGAGTTCATAGTCCCACTTTTATACTGTTTTTCAAACTTGTGGGGAGATACATGCTACAAAACCGAACACAAGTATTTTCTGTATGCTATCTTGATTTATATTGCCTAAGTTCCCACTGTCGCCTTTCCTGATAAAGACCCTCATATCATGAGCCATTAATCACTTGTGAGTGAACGCGAATATAGTAAATAGATCTATTGGAAGCTGACGGCCCATTTGTACTAGCCGGATAGATAGCTATAAGCTAGCCGGATTGATAGACAGATGTACTATATTTGAGTTGCATAGGAGACTGACAAACTCCTACCGGAGGGCATTATTACTTTCATTTGGTTATGTTAGTAATAAAACATTATCTCGGTAATGTTCTAGCAGTTAATGTTTGCGCTCATGAGGCTTAGTGCAATATATTGACTTATTATTACTCAACTTGTGTTCAAATAACCTTACTTAAACACTATGGATTCACTCAACCTTTGTGTTGACGCTTTTAGCATGTTTATCTCAGGTCAATAACAAACAAGGATGGCATGGAGGAGCATGGATACGGAAGGAAGGCTAAAATTTTATTATTCTTTGATAAAGTATTTAACAATTTGTAAAACTACCGGGACCTCATTTTGTAAACTCTGATATTTGAATAATAAAATTTCTAAAACAACTCAATTAGAGATTGTTTTCCTATTATTATAACTGTTGTGCCGTCGAGTAACACCCAGCTTTAATTCCGCTGCGTATCCCAAATTTGGGGGTGTTACAGCCATGCTCCCCGAACCTTCTCAGTCTGCCTATAAATACTGGCCTTTTTCCCAACATTTTTCTCACCTTTTGCACTCCAAACTTTCTGTTTAAATTCTTCCCATATATCTTTATAAATCCATTAATCATATAATCATAAGCTTTTGTTTCCAAGTAATCCAAGCTTAAATCATTCAAGTGCAAGAGAAGAATACTTTCATCCATCAATATAAGAAGTATTTGTGTGATCCTTTTACCTAAGTTGTTTGTGTACTATATTTTGTAAATCATTCATTCATTTATATAAAGGTGTGTATATTAGTTAGATATGTGTGAACATAAGTGATTAAATTAGTTTAGTGTGTTAGTACTGTTGTCAAGGTGTGCAGAAGTCGTGGTGTGAGAAGTAGTGTTAAGTCGTGTAAAGTTGTGAAGAAGTTATGTAGTGATTAGAGTCGTGAGATTGGTTCTAGCTAGGATTAGAACTCAACATTTTTCTTAGTGTCGGAAATTGGTGTAAGCAAAGGTGTGTAAGGTTTCCTCCGCCATAAGGGAGCTTGTTGATATAATGAAGAGAACTCTCGAGTTAGGTGCTCGAGGAGTAGAGTAGGGCGAAGAGGTGCTTCGTTACTGAACCACTATAAATCATTCGTGTCACGGTTTGATCTTTCCATCTCTTATTGATTACTTTACTTACATTGTTATTGTTTTCATACTTAGTTATAATTGTCTATATTGTGCAAGAGTTGAGTTCACATAAAGTCGAATCAAAGTTTTAATTGCAAAACAAAGTTTTAATAACAAATTTAAAAAGACGTAAAATTATTCAACCCCCTTCTAGTTTTCAACATTCTTCATTTTATTTTGTTATATAATCAGTAGATGTTGCTTATTTAGCTTTTTATGTTTAGTTGGTTATTTTAGATCAGTAGATGTTGCTTATTTTGGATATAATCAGTAGATGTTGCTTATTTAGGTTTTCAGCTTTTTAGGTTTTGTTGCTTATATTTGCTTATTTCGGATAAAATCAATAGATGTTGCTTATTTTGAATCAGTAGATGTTGCTTATTTTGGATATAATCAGTAGATGTTGTTTATTTAGGTTTTTGTTGCTTATATTTGCTTATTTCGGATATAATCAGTAGATGTTACTTATCTTTGTTGCTTTTTATGGATATAATTAGTGGATGCTGCTTATTTAGGTTTTTGTTGCTTAGTCAAATACAAGTGATTTGTTCAAAAATGACTAATAACGTACACGTGTTATTTTTTGTTACTGATGATTTTTTTTTAATGTTTTTGATTGATGTTAGGTGTTCGTGTGGCTATTGTACGTGGTGCTCCTAAGAGTAAGTGGGTTACGAAGGATATGATTCACTCAATAAAACCTGGTGATCAAGTGTTGAACCCAAAGCCGGTGTCTCAGTTTAATCCTATTACTCGTGATGTTTTCAAGTCTGGTGGTGTTGATATTGCGAAGGATAAGGTGTCTGGTGGTAATGTTGTGACAGATAAGGCATCTGGTGGTGTTGTTGCGAGGCATGGTGATATTGTGAATGATAAGGCGTCCGATTGTGATGTTGTGACATATAAGGCGTCTGGTGGTGATGTTTTGACAGATAAGGTGTCTGGTAATAATATTCCCAAGGACAAGCCTAAGGCTGATCTTTCCATGGATAAGCCAAAGGACAAGCCTAAGCCTAGTGCCGATCTTCCCAAGCACAAGCCTAAGCTTGATCTTCCCAACGATAAGCCAAAGGACAAGCCTAAGCCTAAGGCCAATCTACCGAAGGACAGGTCTATGGCTTATCTTCCGAAGGACAAGCCTAAGGGTGATCTTCCCAAGCCTATGCCAAAGGACATCAGTAAGCCTAAGGCCGATCTTCCCAAAGCATAAGCGAAAGGACAAGCCTAAGTGATAAGAATTTATTTGATACGCTTTTAGGGGTCATTTAAGACCTAAATCGTGTTTTTATGGTTAAATATTACCTCAAATCGTTTATTTTGTCATTTTAGGTACTTGGTACATGAATTCTAGAAAATGGAGCATTTTGGAGCTTTTCGGACGTTTTTATGCTCAAGAACGAAGAAAACCAAGAAAGTCTGGAAATTACACCAGACGGTGTCAGGCTTTGGAGCTGACGACGTCGCCCTGAAAAAACGACATGAAATGTTAGATCAAACTATCTTACAAAAAAAATATTTAAAATTTATCATTTAAAACACTTATTTAAGTAATTATCTACCACATAAAATCAAAACAAATTAATGAATATATTTATATAGACTAGCAATAATCAATATTTATATAACAAAAAATTTGTCATGACCTCGTGCGTGCATGAGTATTATAACTATTCTTGAATATAAGATTGTTATTCTATGCTTATCCTGAATTAAATGCGCTAGTAATTAATCACAAAAGAGTTCTGTATATTTTGTAACTAGATATAATACTCGCGCACGCGCGGGTTTTTTTTTCTAATCTTTTAAATAAATTATTATTTTTAATTTCGGGTTTTAATTTTTTTTATGACGTAGTTAGTGATTATACAGGGTTTTATTTTCAATAAGCTTTTACACGAAATTTTATAAACCAAGATATACGATTAAGATAGCTTGAGTATGTGTTGATAGAATTCTCGTAAACTCACGATGTTTTTTTTAATTAAATTTTAAAATTCTGGTTGTGGTGAGATTTTTTTTTTCAATTTTAATTTTCTTTTTTTTTTGTTGAATAATGTAACGAAAATATTATATATATATATATATATATATATATATATATATATATATATATATATATATATATATATATATATATATATAAACTATTAGATGGTTTAGTGAGGAATCTGGTTAAGCACGCAACCTTTAGTGAGGAAATATGTATTTCAAGGGAACTAAATCTTCCTTATTAGGCAATAATTAAATCATTTTTAAATTTTTATAAAAAAACATAAATTATAAAAAATAAGGCTATTTCCTTATTTGGTTAAATTTTTAGAAAATTTCGTTTTTTAAATAACACATGTCCTTAGTATTGTATTGTTGATACTCATTGGCATAGGCGTTTTCACGAGCAACACCTTTCAACCTTTCTTTGTATGATCGAATTCCGACATCTTTTGACTTTAAAACTGCATGGATTTGTCTTTCAATCTATTTGAAACGACTTTAGCCCTCTTTGTTTTAGCTTATGTATCTGTTGCACATAGTAAAATTCAATAGAAAGTTAACTAAATCTAAAATTAACACATACATAATACAAAAAATATAGTAGACTCACACGTACTTTATTCGGAAGCCCCCATTCTTACATATAAATCAGGCCCATCTCTACCATATATTTTGATATCAACCAAATCAGCATCCAATTTCCTCATAATTTGTACAAGTATAGTTTCTTAAGCATACTCTCTCACGCTCACATTAAACCAAGTCTTCTGTGTATCTCCTCGTGCCTCTACACCCCTTTGTTTCACAAACCCATCTCCACCCAAACAGTTTAACTCAACTTTTCTCACACGCCCATTCGTCGAATCAGCTCTTCTACACTCTTCTTGGAGTCTCGGCTCAAACCCTCTTAAGCATCACAAGCAGGGGAGTTATAGAAAAAATATCAGATACAACCCACTAATATCTTATTTGAAATTGATTTTATTTAATCACCTGTAGAAGCGAAAAATAATTAGACGATAATAAAGAGAATAAAACATTAAGCGATCTTAAACATTATTAGCAAAAAACTCACTAAGCCACAACAATACATTTAATTTTAGGATATTACATTTACGTAGAATGAATACCACTCACGTTAGTTGTTTCTATTGGTCCTCCACTCCTCCCACCACCACCATGGACTTACATACCACCTTCTATTGTTTTCGTGTCAGATACATTCAAGAGGTCTGATGTGTAAGTGCCCAGTTTACTCACCCCGTTGCATGCGTACCTTCCGAGCAACAATCTTAAACTTCATCTCATCGTATTGTTTGTTGTTGTGGATTAACATCAGCCTCTACAATAAAAACACATAATCTAAGCTTAGATTAATCTACATAAACTAAACGATACAAAAATTATAGGCTTATAGCATACATTACTTGTTTATAAAATCTGGCCAACCCCAATTCAACCTAAACTTAAGAAAGTACATGGTTTAACCCGTACCCATTTTGACTCGTGACCAGACCAACTCATTTTGCCACCTCCATTTTTCATGTAAGCTTACATACTTATCATAAGACATACTGGACACAAAGAAATAATAAATTATTATTTTTAACAAAGAACACACGGATAAAAGCTTTTTTTATTACTTTATACCATGACATTTCATTCCTTAAATTTTGCCAAATTTCCCTAAATCAAATTAATTCAGAATCACATGGAATGCTCTCGTCATAACATATCGACTCAAAATTATCGTGTACATGACAGTATGTCGGCCAAAAGTTTCTGCAGCCTTCTCAAGCTCATGCTATCATCCAGCAATTATAGAGTTGGTTTCTGGTAGAGGTGACAATCTCAACCCATTTACTTATAAATGGGTCCGTTTGGGTTGTAGCAATAATAAATGACGCAATTAACTTGTATAGATATATGTTGCAGTATCCATCTTTGAACTCACAGATATTTATGCTACACATATCTAACTTTAGTTTGTTCACATCTTGAGTAAGAATATACATTTAAACCACAATGACTACACTAAAAATTATTGTCTCCTTGGTTATAGGGTTTCTCTTCAAATCTGCCAATCTACTTGATGCTTTTCTAGACTACAACCAAACCGACCCATTCATAAGTAAATGGGTCAGAAAGACAACTATCTAAAGTAAACAAAGTTTATAAGGAAACCTTGTCCTGAGGTTTATTGGCCTTGTTTTATATCTTGCAATTATCATTGAGAAGCCAAGCATCAAAATGAGTCATCTTTAGTACGACTAAAAAGAGTTCAACGTCCATTTTCTGTCTCGGCTTATCATTATATCACACTACTGTATTTCACAATATTTAACTCGTTATCACATCACATAGTTAAAGTGAAATAATCAATGAGCTAAAACTATTTTCGAGATATTTACTTACTCATATAGTTTTTTAAGGGAAGATTAGATGTTACAATTGCAGGTTGTTGTAGTGTGAAGAAGGAAGAGCAGAGTTCACATAACTCGGTCTCTCAATAAAGGATTATCGAGTTGTTAAGCAGCCATAGGCTCTTCAATTAACACACAAGCACGTAAGTATGAACTATTGGGGCCTCAACGCACTATGTTTTGATAAACAAAAAGCATCATCTCATTCTAACACAGCTATACTACAATATAAAAAGACATTTACCAAATTATGTTGTGAAAGTGAGATTATGGAAGAAAACATAGATGTTACACTTTTAACATGCTTAAAAAGACATCTTCCCATGTGATCTCTAGAATCTTAGGATGGATGTGGCAATTTATAATCATTTAGTTAAGCGCCCTCTAAATGTTACACTTCTAACATAAAATCTTAAGCGCCCTCTAAACCACAATGCCAAACACCCCTTAATGAGTATCTTGATCTATAATTTTCTACTTGATTTTAATAGCACATTGAAACTTCAAACTTCAGTGACAAAGTTAAGATACTTTATGTTTAAACTATAGACGACACGTAAGAATAAAACTTATCATTATTAATTATTTAGGATTTCCAACACAATATTTACCTTCTTGAACTATATGAGCAAGGTAATAAGATAACGTATAAGGATATATGGTCAAAGAAACTTACAATTAGAGGATAATATCATGGCAAAGATTAAATTTGACCATAAATAAATAAAGGGTGTCTGACATAACTAACCTCAGGTTGTTACTGTGACTTATGAGTGTTCGCATTATAATGGGCAAAAATTTGTAAAGGCGACGTCCAGGTCATGTATCTGTGTATTTCCACATTTAAGTGGACATCGATGTTAAGTGATGAGTGTTTAAGGAGTGAAAGGAAGGAGAACCTGTATCTCAACACTTTCTTGTGAAGTGTAAGTTAATCCTTGCAACCTTTCTAACCACGATACTTCTTCTGGATAGCTAAGGCTGCATTATGATGATGTGCATTTCCAAAAGTCAACTTTGATATTGCTGAAAGTCCCTCAATGTCACTTGGAAGGATACCATACTCATCTACACCACCATGTTCAACAAATACATTTTGTTTTCTCTTCTAAAAAGAATGTGCCCTCAAAAGCAGTTCGTATAACCGAAGCAGGCAAGCAGCTTGATATGCATTCCTTGCAGCTGCTATAGCGTCCTTGAGAGAATGAGAGAGAGAGATAACCTGCAAGACCTTCGTGTCAATAAGTATGATATAAATTTCGACAATGTACTTTTTATCAACCCAAGGGCCATTTTGATCTATAAATTGAATACGGTGTTTCAACCCACACCGATTTTGACATGTTTCGCATCCAATTCTACCGTCAATAAACAATAATTTCATTTAATATAACCAATTATAAATATTTCTTTGCAAACTCACTTCTTTCCAATGCCGAACACTTCTTTCTATCTTTTTTCTTTGCAAACTAAGTAATCAGAAAATCAGTTCCAATACGTAATGTTATCATATGGTATGCTATCAATGTTTAACCAAACTTGACTATCAAGTACTGACAACTAATTCCTAAGACTCTTCAAGGACTATCCCATGCATTATATTGTGATTATAGTAATTCAGTAAATACATAATCACTTTCAAAAGGCACATCCAAACATCATATAAATGACATAGAAGTAGACAAAAACACATAATGATCAAAGGTAATTTATCACTCTCGTGTAATTAATTTAAACACCTACAATTGATCTAACATATAATTCTTAATAAACTTTGATTGTTCACGTAACAAAAACAACTGCCTAAATCAGTTTAATAAGAAAAGTAAGCACAATATCATATCAATAAACACGAATTTATCATAAAAACACTTTTAAGCATAATACTAAAAGGTAGGCTTTATCTGGTTTGAGTCTGTGTGGCCAATGGCGGAGCTTGAAGATTTTCTCTAAGGGCCGAAATTATATTGGTTTAAGTTGCAACTAGCAAGTCCTAAAAATAGCATCCACGTAATTACAATATATATAAAGAAGTACATAACCTAAGTGATAAAGCCAAATTTATAATAAGAACTCCACTTGATGACTTTTAAAGCTCTTAACTCAGAATTTTGTACGAACGTAATATTTAGAATTTACTCTTGACAAATAAGAATATGATTTTTGTTCAATAATAGAAACATTAAAGTTAATCCTCTTTATTTTTAGGTGCAACCTGAATTCCATAGAATCATAGGTAGTTCAAGTAATCCCGGCTCTATTATCCCCTCCAATTTCGCCAATGGCATATTTTTGCATATTATAGTTCCTCCAGTGATATTTATTTATTAATCATTAGTATTTATTAATTTAACTACAAAAGCAATCCAAACAGACAAAAACGTCAATATTCTATTATTCTTATCATATGCTAATAAGCAAAGAAGCATTTACCTCTGTATCTCTTAGATATTTTCGATCTGAGTCACCAAGGAAGCATGCCACTGGCAAACGGCCTAGATCCAATATTACCTACCCGAATAAGTAAGAAAGCAAAGTGTGGAAATAAATTTATAATCAACACATTAGTAAAAATTTCATGTCTGGTGGATGATCAGATTTTGATGGGTGGGTTGACATCTCAGTGGACCTCCCAAAATATTAAGTAATTCATTTTCTATAGGAAAAAAAAGAGTAATCTTTATTTGTTTCCCGTTTATTTTAGCGACGACTTATTGAACGGGTCAGACGGGTCAAAAGTCACTAAAAGATTATTCAAAATTTATAAAACCTTATAACTCGTTTATTTTAAAATTTGATCATCCTTTTAATTCTTTGTCAACTCAAGAAAAAAAAAGTAGAAAAATAGTTCTTACAGTTCAGTGTGACCTGACGCCCAAACTGGACCAGATGAACCATCAATTTCCTGAATACACTCAGGTAACTTGCCGCATTGGAATTGGTTATAGCACATGGACTAACATCCATAAAACTAGACCAGGCGTGGTGTTGTAAGTTTCATCAACCTCACTTATAGCGGCAGACGAAGCTAGCTGAGTGGCGTAGTAGTTAGAACTCCGAATGATATTAAATGATCCCAAAGTCAATGCTGAAATGGGTCCAACACTATGCTTAACCTGCAAGGTACGAAGTGGTTTAGAACACATGATAATTAGTAATTGGCTGTAAAACAAACTGCATGAACTATTTTTGTATTTTAACAGAAATTCATAATGGAGTACGCAAGTAACTTACACCTTTAACCTTATGACGTACAGGCCGATCATGACTCCATCTTGGAATATTTTTTTAAAGGTGTAGGAAGCAACCGGGTAGACGGTCATGCATCTTTGCTTCCCTGCATATCACATTCTTCTGTTAGACGAAAATAGAATTAAGATGAAAAAAAATGCTTTTAGCATGTGTGATCTACAAAAAGACTCTGAATGAAATAATCACCAACAGATAACGAACCTTGGATCAAAAACATGATAAGTGGCTTACTTTTTGACTTCACATCCAAACACCCCCTATCCATTATGTCTGCAAACCCAAACAACCAAGTTAAAAGAGGGGAGTAGGACTTGGATTACAATAAGCAACTCTTCTTTCAACAAAACTTTTTAATAGATATTATGAGATGCTTTCCATTGAAAAAATTGTTCAGCCTCTTGTTTTATCTTGCGTTGTAGCTGAACCTATAACCTATGTAATTTAGTACAAAATTTAATTCATTATTTTTAGTTAATTTATTACCTTCATAGAACAAAAAGCTAGAACAATGAGCTGAACGAACTTATGTCTCTTTACTACTTTTACATGATAAGTATCATATTTGTTTATGTGTATGCTGTCACATAATTTCACTTATGCACATATTTACTCTCTTGCGGAAGTAGGACTTCATTCCAAGTTTTTTAGAGTATCCGTCAACCTGTCACAATCACAGGAAAAAAAAAATAAAAATAAAAAAATGAAATCAGACCCCAAGAACACCTAAATCCAACAATTTAATAGAGATCCACAACCACCACCACCACCACAACAACAAACTCAATCCCGCCGGGGCAGGGTTAAAAGAGATCCATAACCAATTCTATTTAACAGCTACCGAACATAATGTTTAAAAATAGTTTGAAACACCCATGAATACCGAGTTAGTGGATATGATTATAGATGGACAAAAGCTCTATCTAATCGCTACTTAAGCACAGGTCATATATGTATCATTTGATATTTTGATTATAATAATTATTCAATTTAATATCGATTTCAATAGCAGCTCCATCCCTTTCAAAAAGGCCATGCCAAGAAGAGTGTCAGAATTTTTTCAAAAAGGCCATTCCTTTTAATTTTTTCATAAAACATAAGTGATGTTTCATCTACTTAAGGAAAAAACTTTCATTCCAGTTATCTACTTATTAGGCCCAAGTGTTTTGTTAATGTTGGGCTTAACATAGCTATCTCTTGTATTATACATTGTAATCTATTGTCATCAAGGGGAATATAATTCTACAGGTGAGGGATCATTTAAAAAGTCACAATATTTTAAAAAGCCTAAAAAGTGTTATTAACTTTTGCTTTCTAAGCTCATATGACCAAGTAGTAATAGTACTCGTTTTTAAGCCGTCTATTAGACCCGTAAATAATCATCCACATATAATAAAAAGATTAAAAAAGTAAAATACTATTTTAAGACCATAGCAATTACACAATCTAAATAACTGAGATACGATTCCGTTAAGCAAATCCCTACTCAACTTCACCATATATATATAAATATTGTAGTGAATCATATTATTTCATGTATATAAAAGATTAGTATAAATTGTATATTTGGGTTCTATTTGAAGCAAACATCAATTTAACCAAACACCTCTTTATTGAAATAAATCTTGGTGAGCTTATGTGCGAGTGATGTCAAAGCCCAGATGGGTCGCAAATATTGTTAGTTTTAAGACAATGAAAGTGTTTAAAAATCAAAGCTTATTAGCATAGGGATGTATGTTCTCCTAATTATGTAAAATCAAACACTCTTTATAATATAGTACAACGTCTTCAAGTCCATAAATAGTGTTTGTGACTCCTTTTTCAAACACAATTTATGTACTTTCAAGTCATTGAAAGTGTCAAAATACCGAAAGATAGTAAAAAACATTCATAACTATTGATGCTTACCCATGAAAGTGTTTTGGACACAGATTTGAGCTGAATAAATCTAAATATGCTTCTACGAAGATGGGAAAAAACGTGATGAATAAGATGATAACTAAATATATATATTTTTTGAACCTGTCATCTATGAAATAGGAACTTGAAAGACTGTTTGGGTATGGCTAATGCACCAGGTCTAATCGTTGTTTGTGACCACCTACTACACAAAATTTAAAGGCATTTGGGTTAAAATACAACCAAAGACACTTATATACATATAAACAGGTCAAAATCAACAAAACTGCCACGAGTAAACTTACTTTCCTATTATCTAAAAGGGTGTTTGGTTTAATTAGATATGGACAATACAAAAGACAATATAAATATGCTACCCTGTAGATAATATATCAGTAGGATATGTTATAAATCTGGTACTCACTACTTAACTGTTGTTTGGAAAATACATCAGTAGCCAAATTGTGTTATACCAGAACAAGAGGCCCTTGTTCATTTGCTTATACACAAATTCATAAATTTTTCTTGATATGTCATCTACTCAATTTTCAACTTCACCAAATAAACAAACATTAAACCAGGCAAAAGGTAATCAAAGGACTTGCTATAAGTGGTAACATGAGTGAATCATGAAAACTTAAACAAACAATCAAGAACAACAACATTCATAATTTAAACTAATTTTAATTTTGGCTTATTTTATCCAATGACTGAATCCATTTCATAGCCTTAATAATCTATGTAAATGCATCTAATAGCTTCAAATCACACATGGATATAAACATATAAATTAGACAAAGATTTTACAAATTGACTGGAAAAAAAATCAAGATATAACATATAACCCAAAAAATTAAAAAGATTCAACCATTAAGCAAATAATTATCTCGAATGTAATCTTTCAAACAATACTCCATACAAATCTTTACCCAAAACCCTTAAAAAATTAAAAGAAGTATTCGAACCCTGATGAGTGCTTATTCACACATCCTTTTTAGGCCTTAATTCAGATCAAATACACCAAATACTAACCAAATATGCCAAGAGAATGTATGTTTTTGTATTTGTGTATGTGTAGGTACGGATATGTGAAAAATGAACAAAAACAAGCCAAAAACCGACAAAAACGAGCACGAGATTGGAAAAAGGTAAAAAGCCGAAGCCGAGGAAGAAATTTATCCAAGAAAAGCCCAAAATGACAAAAGTAATCCTTAGAGATTCAGAGAATAACAAAAGAGACTCTTAGTTGAAATATGAAGACCTTTACAATAATGGCCCTCCAAGTTTCAGCAAGTTGTCAACTTTGGTCCTTTGAAGAACTTTGGAAGAAAAGTCAACTAAATTCCCCCAAGTTATAAAATCGTTACGTGTAGTATTTAGTTGCATTTGTAGCGTTTTAATATGTTTTAAGTAGTTTTCTCATGTTTTGTAAAAGTCTAGGGGCTAATTATGCAACAAACTCATAGATTAGAGAAGCCCTAGCCCCTAGCCTATAAATAGATCTCATAAGCCTCATTTGAGAGGTTGGTAAGTTTTAGGGTTAGTCTTAGGGTTGTTGAGGGTTGGTCCTCATAGTAGTAGGAGTAGTGTAGTTTTATTTTTATGAAGTATGTGTTTTATTTTACTTTCTCTCTCTAGCTTTATCTTTCTAAAAATCTTTAATTTTTAGTTGTTAAATTCGTGTTTTTATTGGTGGGATTTATAGTTTATGGTTAAACTAGTTAGTCTAGTGTTAAATTTGGTGAAAAACATTAGTTTTTAGGCTTTATTTTGGATCAAAATGGTGTTTTGTTACGGTTTTTATCGAGTTTGAATTTTGAGATTTATCGAGTTTGCATTTTAAAAATTTTTCATCGAGTTTATTTTTTTTAAAGGTTTATCGAGTTTGGTTTTTCAAAAAAATAATATGTTACCGAGTTTGTTTTTTTAGAAAGTTACCGAGTTTGATTTTATGTTTTGTCGAGTTTGATTTCTTGTTTTGTCGAGTTAGGGACCAAATAAAATTTAAAAATATTATCGAGTTATCAACTAGGGACTCATTTGCAAATCATTTTTTATCGAGTTTCATATGGTTTTCGAGTTACAGATTTTTACACTTAGGGACTAAAATGCAAATTTTTATTATCGAGTTAGGATATTTTTTTTGTTTAATCGAGTTTGACTTTTTTGTTTTATTCTTTTACCGAGTTTGACTTTCTTTATTTTTTTTTTATTTTTTATTTTTTTTTATCAAGTATTGTTTTTACCAAGTTTCATTTCTTTTGGCGAGTTAGCCAAGATTATCAAGTTAGATAATCTATACCTCATCGTTTATCGAGTGAGGTTCTCTTATGCTTTATGCTTAGGCGAAACTCTGCCGAATTTTATTTTGGCTTATTTTGTTTGTTTCTTTTATCGAGTTTTTTTTATTTTTTAAAAGTGACTTTATCTTATTTAATATGAGTTTCGAGTAGTTTATTAGTGTTTGCTTGGAGGCACGAGTTTGTGAGTTAAGTGTGGATTACTTAAAAGAGGATCGTAATTAATAATCGTTATGATTATTTAGACTTGTGATTTTATTATTGAGTTAACTACATAAACGGTCCCTGTGGTTTACCGGGTTTTACGGGTTCAGTCCATTTTTCAATTTCGTTACGGGTCCAGTCACTGTGATTTTGACATGTTACGGATCTAGTCCATTTTGCTCAAATCTGTTAGTTTGACTTAGTTTGACCGTTAAATGAGGGGGTATCTTTGTCATTTCAAGTACATATATATGATTACATGAGTAAACTACATTTTTGGTCCTTGTGGTTGTATCAAAATTCCACTTTCAGTCCAATTTGCAAAAAGTGAAAAATTCAAAAAAAATTCTAAAAAAAATTTTAATAAAAAATATTCTTAAAAATTACTAAAAAAAATTATTTTTTTCGAAATTTTTTTGAATTTTTTATTTCCAAAAAAAATAATTTGAAAAAAAAATTCTAATAAAAAATTTTCTTCAAAATTACTAAAAACATTTTTTTTTGGAAATTTTTTTTTCCAAAAAAAAATTTTGAAAAATTCGAAAAAAATTCTAAAAAAAATAATTTGAAAAAAAATTTTTTCTTAAAAAATTATTTTTTTCCAAAAAAAATAATTTGAAAAATTCGAAAAAAAAAAATAATTTTGTCGAAATTTTTTTTTCCAAAAAAAATATTTTGAAAAAAATTTCCAAAAAAAAATAATTTTTTTAGAAATTTTTCGAATGTCCATTAAAAAAAATTTTTCCAAAAAAAAATAATTTTTTTAGTAATTTTTTAAGAAAAAAATTTTTTTTTTGGAAAAAAAATTTCGTCAAAAAAATTTTTAGAATTTTTTTTGAATTTTTCAAATTTTTTTTTTGGAAAAAATAATTTTTTTAGTAATTTTTAAGAAAATTTTTTATTAGAAATTTTTTTTTCAAATTTTTTTTTTGGAAATAAAAAATTCGAAAAAATTTCTAAAAAAATAATTTTTTTAGTAATTTTTAAGAAATTTTTTTTATTAAAAGTAAATATAAATGAAAAAAAAGATGAAAGTGGGGGTATTTTCATCATTTTATTCGACTTAAAATCAAAAACTAACAGATTTGGGCAAAATGGACTAGATCCGTAACATGTTCAAACCACAGTGACTGGACCCGTAACGAAATTGAAAAATGGACTGAACCCGTAAAACCCGGCAAACCACAGGGACCATTTATGTAGTTAACTCTTTATTATTTGAAGGGCAAAAGCCGGAGAATAATCAAATTACACATCTAGTAATTATTTTCTTTTTAAAGGATTATTTTCAAAATAAACCAACGTTGTGAGAAAATAATCTTGTCTAAGGAAAATAATTCGTCGTCAATCCTTGATCCACACTTGATGAACTTATTCACGTCGCTTAGCAAACATATTGTTTTTAAAGTCTTTTCCCGTCTTAATTTCATTTAGCGTTTTAAATCTCGTTTTCTTTAGTTATTTTATCCAATGCTTGTTTTATTTGTTTGTTTCCTTTTCGTCGTTTTATTGTTTCTTTTTACTTTAACTACGTTTTAAATCCTTTTAGTAGTGTAATCAAAAACCAACCAAATCATCTTTTTAATTCCATTCACTTCACAATCACGCGACTCAAAGCCGACTCAATCGCCGTCTTACCTTCGTTGGGACATAACGACCCGGGGAACATACTTTCACGAGTGTTTCTTCGGAAAACAAACATATACTATAAAAACGACCTAAATCAAACCCCGACGAAAATTTTTTAGTCAATTTTGTCAGTGTCATCAAGAACCCTAATGTGAATATTAAAAGTCAAAACATTAACCAAAAGATTAAAAAAAATCATACCTTGGATCGATAGTTTTCCGGTTCTTAACAATAGTTATGAATAATTCGATTGTAATATACGATTTTGGTTCTTCAACATCGCTTAGATTAGGGTTCTTCAATAGGGGTATAAAGTTTATTTTGGGTTTTGGGGAAGAATGAGAAGAAAAGCGTGATGTTGTTTTTATAAAAAGATTGTTATGAAAAATTTGTGTCCCGCTTTTTTTAATTTTACACTTCGCATCCAAATCTATTAAGTATTAAATCTCAAGAACATGTGTATATTTAGTTTTTTCCAACATAAAATATGTATAGACGAAATTTTCAATTTTTTTGCTAAATTAGGAAATAATTAGGTTTAATTAATATTCAAAATTTATGGAAAAAAATCAAATTAAAACACTTATTGCTAAATAAGGAATGAATTATTTTTTTGAAATGGAAAATTTTCAATAAGGATTTTATTTTATTATATAAAAAATATATTACATGGGCTTTAATTTATCTTATGAAATCAACATATATATCATAGAAGCCCTAAAACGATGTCAACAACATATAATAATAATAATAATAATAATAATAATAATAATAATAATAAAGACTTGAAGCATGATTAGCTTAGCTGCATTACCGGGAGGTAGAATATGAGCTGCTATTATTCAATTTTCGGGGATATATAGTATTCCTTAGGCTATGTTTATTCATGATCCCATACAATCGATTGGGGGTACAAAGTACACAAATAACTAATATTATAATACAAGTACATAAAAGGAGGAAAGAGATGTTCACAACCAGTTCGTTTGATGACCTCCAAATAATTGATCCAACCTCGCCACATGTAACACTAAGAATGGTCAATCAAACTCCTTATAATTATTAATGCTCATGTGTGATTCAATTCACATGCATAAAAAAATAATATTATATGTAAGGTTGGGTTGTTGATAAATGGTAAAAAAATTGAGATTGATTATATGTATAGATTGTATATTTGGATGAGTGAGAAAATAATATTTTAATGAAAAATTGGGTCGAATGAGATTGTGAATAAAGATAATCTTATGGCAAGTAATGGCTTTGAGTTTCTGTTGCACTTTAGGCAGTGTTTCAAAATTATGAAATATCTTGTATTTGTGCATTAGCTTGGAAGGTAAGGGTTTTATAGTCTACGTCGGTATATCACTTTCGAACAATGATACGGCTATGAAAGTGGTTGTACTTTAAAGCGAGCATTAGTGGTTTGGCCTTACAATCGGCCCAAAGTCAATCATTTAGGGCAATGAAAGTGGTTGTAGTTTAAACCCATAATTATTGCAAGAGTCAACCTACTTGTAAAAAAACAAGCTTAATTTGTTGTTACTTTTCATTCTATACAAGTTCTTTGTTAGAGGATATGGTTTTTACTTCTTAAAGAGAACTTTTATTCCAAAACAATATTACAAATGCATAGAATCTTTATCTAAGAGGCTCACTGCCTATTACAAAATGTTCATAAATACATAAAATTACTAAGAGAACTAGAACATTCATTAAGAGCTTAAAGAATCGCCCTATTCAGCCTTGATAGAATTGGCTACGTCAATCACAAATCGGTACCTCACATCAGATTTCAACAACCGTTCCATGGCTGTGTTCACATAGTCTATCGGGATAATTTCTATATCTGCGGTTATCCCATGCTCTGCTGCAAAATCAAGCATCTCTTGAGTCTCCTTAATCCCTCCAATGTTACTTCCAGCAACAAGCTTCCTACCTGTTAAAACCCGAGTTATAGATTCATCCACAATTTCTAAAAGCAAAACAAAATGCATCTATCAACAGACTTACCCATAATCAAAGAAAATGCTGCTACTTCAAGTGGCTTTTCTGGTGCACCAACAAGAACAAGCTTTCCATGAGGTTTAAGCGCATTAAGCAATGGGGCGATAGAATGATCTCCAGACACTGTATCAATAATACCATCAAGTGTGTAAGCAACAGCTTTCATTTGTTCTTGGTCTTTGCTGTTAATGAAATGATCAGCTTTAAGTCCCGCAAGCGCTGCTTCCTTCTTAGCAGGGCTGGTGCTGAAAACAGTAACTTCCGCACCAAAAGCCTTAGCCATCTTGACAGCAACATGACCAAGCCCACCAAGACCAACCACACCCACTTTCGTTCCGGGCTTATCTAGTCCAAAGTACTTGAGTGGGCTGTAAGTAGTGATTCCCGCGCACAGCAAAGGTGCACCAGAATCAAGTGGCAAATTGTCTGGCCAACGTAGGACAAAATGCTCATTTGTAACCATGTGATCAGAGTAGCCACCGTATGTTTGTGTACCATCGACATCACGGCCACCATAAGTGGCAATCTGCTTAGGACAATATTGTTCATAATCAATAGCACAGGCTTGGCACGATCTGCATGATCCAACCAGACATCCAACCCCAACTTTGTCACCTATTTTGAATTTCTCAACTTTGCTACCTACTTCTGTCACCACACCAACAACTTCATGCCTGCATTATACAATTAGAATCATAAACTTATTAGAAAAATGTTTATTGTCAAAACTCGAAAGAAAATAAATGGGTGTTTGGATATGTAAATACCCGGGGGAAACGGGATAATTGGTAATGCCCCATTCGTTTTTGACAAAGTGTAGATCTGAATGACAGATTCCGCAATACAGAATTTTGAACCTCACATCATTCTCACCGGTAGCCCTGTACAAATACCATCAATATAAAGATCCAATAATATAACATCGAAACTCTAGCACGACTATTAGTTTGCTTGAAGCAATAAGTGGATATTACTCAGGGTAACCTGTACAAATCCTCCTAAATCACTTCTCACTTTCTTCTGAAAGGAAACTACACACGCACACTTACTATACACCTTAATAATAGTCTTTTACAAAGTCAACAACATGTGAAAATTACATACAAGTGTCAGTACTTTAAACATAAAAAGTGTTTTAAAAGTGCTTGTTTCAGAGGTGATTTGCACACATCTACTTATAATTCATACATAGGTACAAACAGTAGAAGCACTTATAATTCATATAAATGTAATTTAAGGTACATTTATAACCATTACGGGTATGTATCAATAACGGATGTGTGCAAATCAACTAGTTATGTCTATGTAATGAGCATCTAAAAATAAGTACCTAAAATTTTCTCGTAACGGATATTATATGTGTTTTGTGTCCGAAGCAATAATCACTTTTTTCATAAGGTTTGCTAAATACTTCTATTATTTGCGTTTCGCAAACGCAAGAATCTCCAACACATATAGGATCAGATGAGTCTAAAACGATATATATATATAACTGATTACTAGAGCGAAAAATACCTTCGAGAGAACGTAAGAGGTGAAAGTATTCCAGAAGTGTCACGAGCAGCATAACAATAAGCCTTGATTGGATGCTCAGTTTCTGGTGATTTTGCCATTGTTGTTTAAGGTATTAGAAGGAAACAAGTGTTTGTTTGATATTCTTTTGATATGGTAGTTTTAGGTGTGGTTATAAATAGGCCAAGCATGAAGCATGAAGCATGACCCCTACACACACGTAAGCAATGATGCTGCTGCTTTTTCAGTGCATTCATATTTGTGAATGGAGGACGACCTTTTGAATTTTCTAAGTTAACGTGGCCGGTCAACCGACATTTATTGGTTGTTTGGTCGTCTTCAAATTTGATGCTTAATTCCTTATATGTGAAAAGTGAAAAGTGAAAACTAGTGATCGACATGACTAATAATATATATAGTGAAGACTACTTGTATTACGGAAAAGAAATATATATATATATATATATATATATATACTAGAAAGTCTAAAATTTCACGTAGTAAAATGACTACAGTATTTTTGATTATCATTCAATATTCTCGGCCAAATTTCACCTAACATGTCATATGTATAGTTTCTCATTCATCTATTTATCACTATGCAATATTTTAGTAATGTCGTCAATATGATTATTCTCAAGAAAAACATATAACATAAACGCATTTGTTCGTTGTAATATTTAATTACACATGTATCCGCCGTCGTAATGTCCGAGTACCGGTCAACTAGTTTATTAAAAATATTGTCTTATTTTATAATGTTAAAGTTTCATAAAACACGTTAAGGGGGGCGTTTGTTATCCTTATTCCGTTCGTAAACGTTTCATACATGGCTTGCAAACAAATCTTACATTGTGTGAACTTTTTACACCGTAATTTTGGCATAGTCAAAAAAAGTGGCTACCAAAATTTGTGGTTGCATATTGTCCCACTAATTCATAAAAGATACATTTCACAATCGTTTAAAGTTTCAATTTTTGGTACATTATTTCATTCGGAAAGAACTTTCTGATGACAAATTAAAAAGTATCACATAGAACCGTGGTAGGCGGGTTCCTGTTCGCATTTAATTTGGATTCGATATAGTTGTTTCGTGTACGTCGTGGTGGTGATACTAGAACGGTAGAACCATGGTAGGCAGGGATTGCTGATACTGGAGCATGTGATTCATTTGTTTTGCAGGGCATGTGATTCATATTGTAGAATGCTATCTAGTATATTGTTATTAGTTAACACTTGCAATTTGTAAAATAAGATACTTTTATAAAGTACACCATCCAACCAGCTATTTCTAGCTAGAACCTGTTATTAAACTGAGTTGGCGATCATCTTTGTGCATTTTTAGTTGTTAGGTTAATAGACTTTAGAGTAAAAAAGTGAAATGATACTAGAGCTTAGTTTGTTTTGTTGGTTGGCTTTCCACTTTTAAATAAATATGTGCAATTTCATTTATATCCTTATAAAACTTGATAATTATGTCAATATCCGTGTAAAAATCATAACTACGTCAATATCCTTTCAAAATCTAAAACATACTCGTACATGTCCAAACATAATGAACATGTCAAGATCAACTCAGTATGCAGAGCTGAACCAGTGAATTCAATGTACAAAACCATGTCCACAAGTTACTTACATCATGCAAGATGTTTGGAAGACTGCAACAGCATGTAGTTAATACTTAGCTTTGTAGATGTATTCTTTGTATTAGTTTTGTAGCTTGGTCAACACAAGGTCAAAGTGTAACTAACTTTCTCGCCTTGTATACTTTGTATATAAACCATGTAATAGACCATTTGGTCATTAAGTTCATTTCAATAAAACTACATTTCATGTTTTCTCTCTAATTCTGATATGGTATCAGAGCACCACCGTTGCTCTAACAAACTACAACAAACCATGGTGGCTTTCTAACAAACTCCATCATAACAATAAAATTCCGATCATCATTTCTCTCCAAAACCACCACAAAACCATCATTAAACCACCATTAAATCACTCAAAAATGGCTTCAAATTCACATAACACCAATAATAATCAGAATCAACCACAAATCAATGGAGAAGATGATCTAAACTCACCAAATCATCCACTTTATCTACATCAAAATGATCATCCAGGTCTGATTCTTATCTCAAAGAAACTAACTGGATCAGACAATTATGGTCAATGGAAGAGATCCATGATGATAGCATTGAATGCTAAGAACAAGTTAAAGATTGTCACTGGTGAGTATGATGAACCAGATGTGGATTCAAGATTGAGGGCACTTTGGGAAAGAACAAATGATATGATCATTTCATGGATTCTGAATACACTAACAGAACAGATAAGCAATTCTTTGAATTTTGTTCATACTGCTTCAGGCTTATGGAATGAATTGCAAGAACATTATGCTCAACTTGATGGTCACAGAATTTATCAAATTACAAATGATTTGGTGCAATTGAAACAAAGTAGCTGTTTAATTGAAGCTTACTATCACAAATTGAAAGGATTGTGGGATGAGTATGATGCATTGGAAGCACCATACATATGTGTTTGTACTTGTACTTGTGAAAATGGTAGAATGAATGGTGAAAGAGATCAGAGGAAAAGGCTTATTCAGTTTCTTATGGGTCTTGATGAATGCTATGCAAATGTTAGGGGTCAAATCTTGTTGATGCAGCCAATGCCTACTATGGCAAAAACATACAACATGATCAGACAAGAAGAAAGACAGAGGGAAGGATATGTGTCACAATCCATACCTACAACTACTTTATCAGTTCATTCAAATCAGAGGAATTATAGTCAAAACAGTCAAAACAATGGAAGGTCAAACAGAGGTTATAGTCAAAACAACAATCAGGGTGAGTTATCTGGTAGAAAAAGCAATTTCAAGAAAGGTGTTATGTGTGGGAATTGTCGTAAAGAAGGGCATACAGGGGAGGAATGTTACAGAGTTGTTGGATATCCCATTGGACATCCATTGCATGGGAAGTACAAACCACCAAATCCAAGAAATCACACAATCGGAAATGTTAACTCAGCTCATACAACTCAGGAACAGCAGTTTAATGCAAGTACATCAACAAGTGGAGCAGAGATGGCTATGAATGCTAGGATGGATCAATTGCAGAATCAACTCAATCAAATGATGATGCTAATGCAACAGAATTCAAAGGAAACAGCTGGTCTGGGCACAGCAGGTACAACTAGACTCAAAATTACTCACATTACCTGCGATTCTTATAGACTAATTGGCTCTATCATGCTTAATCAATTACATCTATGGGTAGTTGATAGTGGTGCCACAGATCATGTCTGTATAACTTTAACCTCAATAACATCAGGCTTTGTAAACATCCCATTTATGTGACACTTCCAAATGGACAACAAACTCAGGTTAGACATATAGGCTCAGTGTACATTAATGCTAATATCACCCTACATGATGTTCTATACATTCCATCATTCTCATATAACCTGCTCTCAGTTAGTAAACTTGGTGCAAACCTACCACTATCTGTCCTGTTTACACCATTCTCATGTTACTTTCAGAACCAACACAGGAGGATTGCACATGGCAACCTCTGTAATGGTCTTTACATCATCAGGCAAGAAAAACCTACTCCTCAATCACTCACACTCTCAGTCAACAACAGTCACCATCATCTCTGGCATGCAAGACTTGGACACTCATCATACACTACTCTTCAACACATAAAGAGTATTTCTTTACCTTCTGCTTGTAAAATACCATCAAATGCTTGTACTATATGTCCCTTAGCTAAACAACATGCATCTTCTTTTCAAGAGAGTGAATTTCATGCTAAGACTTTGTTTGAATTAGTTTATGTAGATGTGTGGGGCCCTTATAAACATACAACTTTACACAACTGCAAGTATTTTCTTACACTTGTTGATGATTATTCAAGAGCTACATGGACATATCTAATGCCATCAAAACACCACACAATTTCACATATAAAAATGTTTCATTCATTTGTTCAGACTCACTTTAACACAAAAATCAAAACACTGAGAAGTGACAATGGGTCTGAATTCTTAAATCAATCACTCAATGAGTTCTTTAGAGAACAAGGCATCATCCATCAAACATCATGTCCCTACACACCACAACAGAATGCAAGAGTTGAAAGGAAGCATAAACATTTACTTGAGGTAGCTAGAGCTATAAGATTTCAAGCCAATTTTCCAATCAGTTTCTGGGGATATTGTATTCAAGCAGCCACTTATATCATAAATAGACTACCTGCTAAGCCTCTTCACAACAGGACACCATATGAGCTCATCTACAAAACACAACCAACACTCTCACATCTCAGAATTATTGGATGTCAGGCTTATGCACATGATCACACATTTGATAAGTTTGCTGCAAGGTCCATACCATCTGTCTTACTTGGCTATCCAACAACACAGAAAGGCTACCTTCTCTACAACCCACAAACACACAAAACCTTTGTAAGTAGACATGTACACTTCAATGAATCCATCTTTCCATTCCATCAACAACCCTCCAAAACATCACCTACCTTAATACCAACAATCACTGCAACACCTTCTGATTTTCATCCTATCCCAAACATCTCTTCATCAGAACCAATTCTGCATCTCAATGATCCACCTACACCAAATCCTATACCATCAACTGAATCAACTTCTAACACCACCAATTCACCTTCACCAACACCAATTGCACTAACTGAGAGCATAACAGAACCACAATCAACCACACAACTCAACACTGAGCCAAACACATTCACATCCACACACACTGAATCTAATCTTAACACACAACCTTCACAAAACACACACACAACAACTCCTCTTCCACCAAGAAGATCCACAAGACAAATCAACATTCCACTTAAATTCAAAGATTTTCATCACAAACTACCAAAAGTCAAAAACACAATTCAATCTGTCATTAAATTTCATCATTCCAAATACATAAATTATAACAACATTAAATCATCCATCAAAAGACATTTAATCAACACCATTAACAACATTGTGGAACCACAATCATATACTCAAGCTGTAAAAGAACCTAGGTGGATAGATGCTGTGTCTAAAGAATTGCAGGCACTGGAAGCTAATGATACATGGGAAGTCACTTCTTTGCCACCAAACAAATTACCAATTGGATGTAAGTGGGTCTTCAAAATCAAACTGAGGGCAGATGGGACAATTGAGAAGTTTAAGGCAAGATTAGTGGCAAAAGGGTACACACAGAAGGAAGGAATTGATTATAATGAGACCTTTGCACCAGTAACCAAGATGGTAACAGTCAGAATTCTCTTAGCCTTGGCAGTTCATCATAACTGGAACATTGAACAATTGGATGTTAACAATGCATTCTTACATGGAGATTTAGAAGAAGAAGTGTACATGACACTACCACAAGGGTACAAGGCAGATCCTTCTATTCCAAATCCAGTTTGCAAACTCAGAAAATCCCTCTATGGACTGAAGCAGGCTAATAGGCAATGGTTCACAAAGCTCACTACTTTCTTACTCACTCTGGGGTTTAAACAAAGTTATGCAGACACATCACTTTTCATCTACAACAAGGGACAAGATTTTCTAGCATTGGTCATATATGTTGATGATATTCTCTTAACTGGCAATAACAATCACCTCATTACTCACTTCAAGCAACAATTGGATCAACAATTCAGCATCAAAGATTTGGGAGAACTCAATTATTACCTTGGAATAGAGTTTCTCAGGAACAGCAAAGGCATTACTATGTCACAAAGAAAGTATGCACTTGAGCTTTTACACACTGCTGGAGTCCTTGATATCAAACCCTCATATATACCTATTGATCCCAACATCAAACTTAATGATACAGATGGTGATCCATTACCAGATGCTTCACTCTACAGGGCTTTGGTTGGAAAACTTCTATACCTTACAATTACCAGGCCAGACTTGGCCTATGCTGCTCACTGTCTTAGTCAATTCAGTCATGCACCAAGAACAACACATTTTGATGCACTGATCAAAGTCTTAAGATACATAAAGATGTGCCCTGGTCAAGGATTATTCTTCCCTTCTAACTCATCTCTAAAATTACAGGCTTACTGTGATAGTGATTAGGCCAGCTGTTCCATAACTAGAAGATCAGTTACTGGCTTTTGTGTATTTCTTGGTCCTTGCTTGATTTCCTGGCAGTCTAAGAAGCAAACAGTTGTCTCAAGGAGTTCAACTGAAGCAGAATATAGAGCACTTGCTGATTGCACCTGTGAACTAACATGGTTACAAAGCCTACTTATGGAGTTTCATGTTCCTATCACTAAACCAATCAACATCATGTGTGACAATCAATCATCTATTGCTCTAGCCTTAAATCCTGTTCAACATGCCAGGACCAAGCATATAGAAATTGACTGTCATTTTGTCAGAGATAAAATCAAAGCTGGATTCATCTGTCCCACTTTCATTGCTTCTCATGCTCAAACAACTGATGTCTTAACTAAAGGTTTGAGCAGATCTTCTTTCCAAACATGTATTGCCAAGTTTGGCATGTGTGATCCATACACACTGCCAACTTGCAGGGGGGGGGGGGGGTAATGGACATGTCAAGATCAACTCAGTATGCAGAGCTGAACCAGTGAATTCAATGTACAAAACCATGTCCACAAGTTACTTACATCATGCAAGATGTTTGGAAGACTGCAACAGCATGTAGTTAATACTTAGCTTTGTAGATGTATTCTTTGTATTAGTTTTGTAGCTTGGTCAACACAAGGTCAAAGTGTAACTAACTTTCCCGCCTTGTATACTTTGTATATAAACCATGTAATAGACCATTTGGTCATTAAGTTCATTTCAATAAAACTACATTTCATGTTTTCTCTCTAATTCTGATAAAACAAATATTTGGGAGCAGAGTCACTCATGACTCGACCTCATGTACATGTTCTATCAAACAAGTAGTAAAATTTTGTGGTCCTGAAAATTTGGCAAATTACAATAAAATATTAACTGAAAACAGAAAACATTAAACAAGAAACATGCAACAAACAGTTCATGAAAGTAATAGGGTGTTTGTGATTGCTTATCTAGTGTTTCCAGCTTATTTTAAAGCAAGTAAACACCTTCGAGTGTATGGATAAAACTGATAATCTGCTTATTCAAAGTAACAAAAACACCTAAAAATAAGCAGGTTGTTATCTAGTTATTTTTATCAGTAGATAAGTAGTCCCAGATAAGCAAATCCCAAACAACCCCTAAATCTTAAGCTAGCATGTCAATATAGGACATTTTAGTATCCTATAAGCCACCTTTTCTTACTTCGAGGAGGTTTTTTGAGGACCCTGCTGACGAATATGAGCAACCACTACTTGTAGTCTGAGACACCTTCATCCCAGACATCTCCGTTTCACTTAGACCAAGAGAAGACGTGTACGTGAACCTACACATACTCATCGGAGGTGCATAATACATAGGCACGGGTTGTTTAGCCGGGAGCCTAGGCAATGGACCTTCAAAATTTAGCACACTTATAGCTTGTTTTATCGATGGCCTGTCATTACTATCCGGATTACAACACCACAAACCAACCACCATCAAACATTCCATTTCTCGTTTGTCAAATTCTCCATTTAATCTCTCGTCTACGGCTTCCAATATTTTCCCTTCACCATAAAGACTCCAAACCCATTCTACCAACCTTTGTTTACTAGGTTCCGCCTTTGTGTCAATGGGCTTTCGTCCACACGCGATTTCTAGTGCAACAACCCCAAAACTATACACATCCGACTCTCTACTTGCTTTGCCTGTCATTACATATTCAGGGGCCATGTAGCCCATTGTTCCGGCTAGAACCGTGGTCTGAGACCCCAAATCATGGTCTACAAACCGTGCAAGTCCAAAATCGCCTAACTTAGCACTGTAACTTGAATCCAGCATTATATTACTAGACTTAATATCCCTATGCACCACACATTGTTCCCATTCTTCATGGAGGTAAAGTAACGCAGAAGCAATACCCATGGCTATTTTGTATCTGATCGCTGAACATAGCTTCGATTTTGAGTAAAACAAATGTGAATCAAGGCTTCCATTAGGCATAAACTCATAAACAAGAAGGAAATCACCTTGTTCATGACACCATCCCATGAGTTGCACCAAGTTCTTATGTCGCAAGTGACTGATGATCTTTACTTCTGATACATACTCTTTCTTCCCTTGATTTGATCCACTTGACACCCTTTTGACTGCAACAACTGAGTTTACATTGTTACCACTCAATACGCCCTTGTAAACGCCTCCAAACCCACCTTGACCAAGCTTTCGGTCCTCTGAAAACCCATCAGTGGCTTTACTTAGTTCACGAAATGAGAATCTTTTTGGCCCCATGCTTTTTTCAAAGTCGTATTCCATATCCACGTCCTGTTTTCTAGTCAAAATGAGTCGCTTCCTCCATAAAAATAACCAAAACAACCCAACCACAAGACTCAAGGCACCCGACCCAGTGGCTAAACCGGTTGCTAACTGCATTTTATTTTTCACACCAGTTTTCCCCAAATTGGAACTAAACGTCCATGCCAAAACAGTGTGTGTTTCGATCCAGTCACCTGTTCCAGCTGAAAACCCAACTCGAACGGATTCAGGTAAAACTTCCCTCAGATCAACTATATGCCAAAGACTGGAGTTCCCATTAAAATATGGGTGCTCTTCATAGGATAAAAAAACACTTAGGTTATAAGTACTAGAATTATAACTCACCCATGCATTAGCAATCCTTCCATCTTTAATACTAGTATTCCACGATATATTAGCCACTGATATAATCGAATTAACATTGATCCCGACATGATTATCACTTGGATCCCATGAATTCTTAAATGAATCAAACTCAACTGCCACAAGAGTATTGTTTGAGGAGTTAAAAGCCGAAGCTGGACTAAATAAACCAAGGTACCCACCAAATGAACCATTAGGAATCTCGGGCTCAAATGGCATTAAAAAGAATGATAACCCGTCACCAAAATTAGTCTCGTTAAGTGCATTTATTGAGAACGTAAAATGGGTCACGAAATCTGTCATCTTTCGTGTCTTTTTGTCCCAAATTTGAACAGGCTCATAGTACAAAGCTCGCCCGACACTATCTTTCAGCGACTTGTCACGTTGATTCTTGGTTACTTGAATTCCACTAGATGCAAACGCGTCACCTTGGTATACAATCATCTGGTTGTTCGGCTGAAAGCTAGGAAAATTAAACGAAATTGAGTTCACTTTAATGATCACAAGAAAAAACATAGTAATGATGAAACGAAACATTATTGAACAATGAAAAACTCTTGCTTGAAATGTACCATATGATGTTCTTTTATTTGTCTCTAACTGTCTGATCATATTCATAAATAAATCTTGCACGTTGAATAAGCTCGGGCGGCAGTCACTAATATCGTATTCATTTTATTCGTTTGTAATTTTCTTTTAACAAAAACATGAAACAACATTTGGTGTAGTTTGGTGTAAAGATCAAAGAATTAAGTAGAATATATAGAAGCCGGTTGCCGTCTAATATATTCCATTTAGAAAAAGACATATTACAATACTTCATTTTCATTTGCAAATTGCAATGCTAAAAGTGTCATAAAAACATATATACAGAGTTAGTATGTGTGTAGCCTAGGCAGACAAAGTGCCGTCTATGTTTAACTTGGTTGGATTTCCAGAAGGTGGCAAGAAATACACTCGACTTACTCGAGGAACAACTGAAAAACTGGTTGAAAGAAGAGGATTTTGAACATTTGATTGTACTTTTGGTCACTTTGAACATGTTTGATCGATTCATTTGAGTTACTCCGTATTTCATTTTGTAACCAACTGTTTAAGTTTGGGTTAAGTCTAAGAGGGGAGGGAGTCATACCACGAATTAACACCAACACCACTGCCACGTCAGCGCCACATCACTTTAACACCAAATAACATAACATCAAAAACACCAGAAAATCATAACACCAAATAACATACTTTTTACATATTTATAAATTTTACCCTCAACAAATTCATTTATTAAACATTCAACCATTTTATTAATAAAACTAAACATTACATTATGGAAATAAAAACATTACAACTAAAAAAAAAACACATACATAATTAAAAAAAAAAAAAAAAAAAAAAAAAAAAAAAAACTAGTTGTTTGACGGACCGGTTGGCGGATGTTGCAAATTATACTTTTGTTTGATTCTTTGTTTTTCCATTTTGATAAAATACGCCTCATCCGGATCTACGTCACTCATTTTCATACTAAGAAATCTAAATTCCTCCAAACGCGTAGTCGTCTCATCTTTCGTTCTAGCCGCCTCGTACGCCATTTGGGCCGCTTCCCGTCTAAGTCGAAGCTCGTTTGCCATAGAATCCAAGTTGCTTGACGCACTTCCCCCGGTACTAGTTGATGTATCGGACTTTTGTTTTTTTCCGGTGCGTTCTTTCCCGGGCGGACGTGGTCGTGCATCATGACCGAATAGCTCTTCGTTGCTTTGACCGGGGACATCTCCGGTTAAATCAATCGGTTCCGGCGCGTCCCATTTTGGACATCCCCTCAAAATCAACCACGCTTCCTTTTGAGCAAACGAAATACCTTTGTGTTCGTCACGATAGAATTCTCTAGCATGCCTCATATCATCATTATCACCTTCCCCACTTTTTGTCAAACGTTTAGCACGTTTGTAACACGCTTCGAACTTTTGGCAATTTGCGTTCAACGTATGCCACTTGCTTGATAGCATATCTTTGTTACGATTTTGAAAATTTTTCCGGTTGAACTCATTCATCACTCGATACCAAAACGTAATCGACTTTTGAGAAACCCCAACATTCTTATCCTCGGAAACGGCCACCCAACACACGGAAAGTAAACATTCTTCTTCCGATGTCCAACGTAATGTAGTATTACTCACGTCGGGATTTTTTTTATCATATACTTGTGCGGTTTCTTTGGCTCTTTTTGACATCCGTTTACCTCCACGTTTTTGCTTTGGTGGAGTTATATCTTCGGGCTCCAAGGATGCCGCTTGTGAGGATTGGGTTTGTGGTGTTGGCGGTGTATGTTGCTCGGTTTAGGTTTGTGCGAAACTTTGTTGTCATATTAACATAAATTGTTGTTGTTCGGGAGTGAAATTAAGTGGGTTAGGCATTGATGAAGATCCGGCATTGTTCGAGTTAGGATTTCCAAAACCCATCATCAAGTTCATGAAACTTTGATCGTCACGTCCCGACATTTTTTTGGATCGGATTGTTTATTTTTGGATCGGATGCTTTGTTTTTTTTTTGATCGGATGTTTTCTTTTTTGAGTATATGGACATCAGTAGCCTATGTATATATATAAAGAAAGTTTTTTTTTTGGGTTTTGCAAATGTATCCGTTGCAATGCAACGTTCTAAATTCAAATGGTAAAAATACTTGGGGGCCTTTATTGAACCAGTTGCATAGTTGCATAACGCGCGTTACTCTGGCAACGCCAAAGGAAACGCAGGGCCAAAAAAACGAGCTTGGAAATGGTGTTAACGGCAAAACGCCGTTATTAGCGTGCCACCTAGGCTTTAACGCCTATGCTGCGTTATTACTCCCTCCTCTCTAAGATAAACGAACTTTCAAAATTGTACAAATATCATACGTGTAACAAACTACTTATATCGTATACATGCCTTAAAATTTCATTTTATTATCATCACAAACTTATGTTTCGCAAACAGAATTACATCGATCATTATCAGCTGTGTGCAGATGTCATCTCACTACATGCCACATCTTTCACTACATGTTGGATTTTGTTGTGTACCTAGTTAGATTTTTGAAATTGCTCCATCATTACTCATGCTATTGAATGAGTTTTTGTTTTTTGTTTTGTTTTTTTTTTTTTTTTTTTTTTTAACTTTGATTTTCGACCTTTTGGCCAATTAATGCATGGGGTTTGAACCCACCGCCACACAGACTCAAACCAAATAAAGCTCTCCCTTTCAGGAGGTTGGCGTGACCACTTAACGCCACTTAAGATTATTTGCACATAGCAGAAATTGAACTTGAGACCTCACACATTTTATAGTGATAGCTACAAGCCGTTTAGACACTAGACCACCCTCAACTGGTTTACACTTAAACAATTTGATAATACACTACAAATGAATTCAGTGGCAACATTAATATTAATATATATATATATATATTGTTCATTAGCATAAGAGTTAATTACTTAAATGGTACTTGTGGTTTGTTGATTTTTATGGATCTTGTCCTTGTGCTTTTTTTTAGCGGGTTTGGTCCCTGTGCTTTTAAAATGTTACGGATCCTGTCCCTATTTCGACCCAACTTCAAACGACCGTTAAAAAGGATCTCAGTTGAATTAAATGGACCAACGTGAGGTCTAAACTTGTAGTTTGAGTTTTCCCTCTCAAAATGCAAACCACAAGGACGATTTATGTAATTCACTAAAAAAAAAAAAAAAAAAAAAAAAACTTTTTAATTTCTATTATGCGAAATTTTTTTAATTTTATTATCAAAAAAAATATAAAAAAAAAAAAAAAAAAAAAAAACTTCTTAATTTTTATTATACGAATTTTTTTAATTTTATTAAAAAAAAAACTTTTTAATTTTTATTATACGAAATTTTTTTAATTTTAAATCACGATTTTGACTCCTTTCTGGTTCGAATCATCAAAAGTGTAAAACACGAAAGTTGTCCGAAATATTGTTTTACATCAAAACACGCGAGATTTTAACCTGAAATTACAAAACAATGGCTGTTTAGTACCAAAACTTAAGCAATTTTCGATCAAATTCATAACTTATATACTTATATAATTTTGTAAATCTTATAAGTTTGATGATTTACATAAGTTCTAACAACCTGAAATTACAAAACAATGGCTGTTTAGTACCAAAACTTAAGCAATTTTCGATCAAATTCATAACTTATACTCTTGTAAATCTTATAAGTTAGAACTTATGTAAATCATCAAACTTATAAGATTTACAAAAGTATATAAGTATATAAGTTATGAATTTGATCAAAAATTGCTTAAGTTTTGGTAATAAACAGCCATTGTTTTGCAATTTCAGGTTAAAATCTCGCGAGTTTTGATGTAAAACATCATTTTGGACAACTTTCGTGTTTTACACTTTTGATGATTCGAACCAGAAAGAAGTCAAAATCGTGATTTAAAATAATACAGAAACAATTTTATCAAATGTCAAGTTTTTATACGTTTTTATCTATTTTCATATATTTTTATCCGCTATACATAATATATGTATAAAGCGTACAAAATTTTTTTGTAGTAAATTTCAAAGAAAATAAAAAAAAAAAGTTTTTTAATTTTTTTTATTATAATAAAATTAAAATAGACATTTTTTTAATAAAATTAAAAATATTTAAAAAGTTTTTTTTCTTTTTTTTTATTTTTATTATAATAAAATAAAATAAAAATTAAAAAGTTTTTTTTAATAAAATTAAAAAAAATTCGTAAAATATATATATATATATATATATATATATATATATATATATATATATATATATATATATATATATATATATATATATATATATTTTAGTGTGAATTACATAAATCGTCCTTGTGGTTTGTATTTTGAGAGGGAAAATTGAAACTACAAGTTTAGCCCTCACGTTAGTCCATTTAATTCAACTGAGGTCCTTTTTAACGATCGTTTGAAGTTGGGTCGAAATAGGGACATGATCCGTAACATTCTAAAATCACAGGGACCAAACCCGCTAAAAAAAGCACAGGGACAAGATCCGTAAAAATCAACAAACCACAAGGACCATTTAATTAATTAACTCTTTGCATAAACTTAGTCATTGCATCAGTTAACACAAATTTTGATATGATTGTCTACAAAAGATTTGGCAACATAATTGCTAAAAACATGAACCGTTTTCTCCTTCAATTTCCTGACGGCTCCGAATTTTGATGGTTAAGGTTCATATTTGT
Source organism: Artemisia argyi (assembly GCA_030686995.1). Taxonomy (NCBI): domain Eukaryota; kingdom Viridiplantae; phylum Streptophyta; class Magnoliopsida; order Asterales; family Asteraceae; genus Artemisia; species Artemisia argyi. The sequence goes on along the minus strand of CM060709.1, from coordinate 213,646,635 downwards.
GTAATTAGCGACTGTGTTTTTGTAACAATATAAAGAATATAAGTGTTACATACTAAGTATTAGACTAACCTCCACATCAACAATAAAAAAATGCCACATAACTACTTTAATCGGTGACTAGCCATGCCGCGCCATCTAAGATATGATATCGGAACGAAATTTGAAAGTACAAATACAATTGTGGTACTTTTTGAAGTTCACGTATGATATTTGTATATTTCTAAAAGTATGTTGCTATTATATGAATTTAACCATTTAAGTTTTATGACTTTATCGACTAGACTTGATGCAAATAAGATCTTGTTATAATTCAGCCAAATGAGGTGAAATAGTAACTATACATATCACATAGGGAAGAACATTACAAGTAAGCAAACACATTGATCCAACAAACTGGAACCTTAATTTAGTCTCATTAATCTTAGTATCTCTGTATCTAACAATAGTAAATAGTTTATATATGGGACTTAATTAGTCTCACTAAATACATAATTTCTATCATATACTTGTTGGAACTAATGTCATAATCAGTAGTTTGTTAATATAAAGTCTAAGGACCTTTTAGTATTTTAGTATGTGTATGTATGTAAGTTCTGTGAATACAGAAACTTTATTATGGGCTCGGTCATAAACCGATTAAGGGTTATAACGTTTGGAATAGGTTGTGTCGTTTACTTTATGTGAAATGGTTTTCCTCTCTTCCAAAGGTACCGATTCAGCTTGTATAAATAGATTAGGAATCTGTAAACATATATCAGTTGTAAATCAACAATCAATCGATCAAATAAATATGCTCAGTTCCTTATATTGTCTTGTGTATCTTTCTGCATAACTCAATTGTGTCCCAACCTTCTGTCACCACAGTAACGATCCAATATGGTGATCACTAACAGATTCTTTGTAGGAGAATCAAGCAATAAGAAGAGAAGGAGTCCATGCAATCAACAGTGGTATCAGAGCCAAAGGTATGGATCAAACGCAAATTAAACAACATACGTTTGAAGAAATTGCATGCAATCAACAACAAGATTGAAATTCAGGAATTGCAACAAGAGAAGCAAAACAAGGCAGAAGGATTGATGAATATAACATGTTACAAGTGCAAGGAACAAGGACACTTTGTCAATAATTGTCCAGTATGGAAGAAAAAGAGAAAAGCCAAGATCATAGAAGAAGATGATGCAGAATCTGCTGTAGAAAATCACCAACATACCATTGAAAAACTCAAGCCACTTGAACCCTATATCCAAGTTTATCGAGAAAGAATCATGATTTCCAGAGACTACTTGGTATTAGGAACTGAAAATGGTTGTTGGAACGAATTCTGGTATGTTAATTCAACTATCTCAAAACATATGTCACCATCTAAACAACTTTTTTACAAAACAAAGGAGTGCTTCTTTGTTGAAGAACACAAGTCCAATTTACTTTACGTACATGGTATTGGTGGCATTGAATTAACAACCGAAAACACTAGTTACATAATTCCCTATGTCTCTTAAGTACCCGAAATAAATATAAATGTTTTAAGCATGAAGCAGTTGATACTTCAAGGTTTTGAAATTGAAGTAATGGGTGACAAGTGCAACATCACTCACATGTTCAATCCCATAAATGGTAAAATAGAGAAAAAGAGTCAAAGTGGACGTATTAAAGATGGTCTAAGTGGCCATGATCATATTGAAGTTAATGAAGAAATAGTGTCTCTAAAGGTTCGGACGATTGAAGAATTCATACAATTCATGGAGTTGATGAATATAGATAAGGTATCATACAAACACAAGGAGGTATTTACAAGAAAGTTCAATGATACGCTCAAGTGGTTTCACGAGACAAAATCAAGAAATAATTTGGAAGGAAAACTGCCACCAAAGATATCGAATGTTGAAATTTGCTTATTTGATTTTTATAAACTTGTTAACAATTGTGGAGGCTATGAAAAAAATATCACAAGAAGGTGAGTGGATGGAAATTGCAATGTACTATGGATTTCCAAGTTATGAAGATGAAGATCTCAAGAAGATCTTTGAAGACTACTTGCTACTCCCATATATCTACTACGAGTTTTCTAAAGACAGGATACCGAACAAGTACACCGAAGGAATTGGTACTTTTGAAGAACAAGAAGATGGCATGAAGTCGAACATGTACACTACTGGAATGGGTACTTTTGAGGATCAAGCAAAAGGATGTGCTGATCGAGTTAGCACAACTGTTGCAGGTATGGATGTAGCAAACAAGCACGCCTCAAACAACAAAGCTATTAAAATCAAGAAAGAAGATGATGACTTTGCCATCATTTGAAGTGAAGCCTCTCAAAGTTCAAGAACCACTGATTATATCATTAAGGGGGAAATGTTGGAACTAATGTCATAATCAGTAGTTTGTTAATATAAAGTCTAAGGACCTTTTAGTATTTTAGTATGTGTATGTATGTAAGTTCTGTGAATACAGAAAATTTATATGGGCTTGGTCATAAACTGATTAAGGGTTATAACGTTTGGAATAGGTTGTGTTGTTTACTTTATGTGAAGCGGTTTTCCTCTCTTCCAAAGGTACCGATTCAGTTTGTATAAATAGATTAGGAATCTGTAAACATATATCAGTTGTAAATCAACAATCAATTGATCAAATATATATGCTCAGTTCCTTATATTGTCTTGTGTATCTTTCTACATAACTCAATTATGTCCCAACCTTCTCTCACCACAGTAACGATCCAATATGGTGATCAGTAACAGATTCTTGGTAAGAGAATCAAGCAATAAGAAGAGAAGGAGTCCATGCAATCAACAATACTTGCTATAATGAAAACTAAATTTCAGCATTGCCGATTAACAAGTTGGGCTTTCTTACCGGAGAGCCATAAAAACATGTGTTTTCGACATTCTGAATTAAAGCTAACGACTTTCCTTCCTAGACAGCTGAGCTAGGACCTTAGCGTGTACGTCGTTAGGATTACCTGGAGAGGCTAGGCCGGCTAAACACCCTATCCGGGCTCTAATGAATAAGCGGGATAACCACTAACCTATAACATATGCAAACACAACTTTTTGATTAAGATACTCCACTTTATGCATTAAACATACATTTTGCTTTGACTGCTTATACATTGGAGTATGCAAATCAATAAACCATGCGTGCAATAAATCATCATTCCTAACCAAAATTACCAAATATTGAAGTAACTGGCAATTTCTTTTGGTATCAAAATCAGAATTTAAAAGTTATTGTTATCTCTACTATTTATCATGCGCTTATAACTTTCAGTTTTAGAAATTTTAAAAAATTAAGTTTATAAAAATTGCTAATTTTATACGTTTGCTACATCAAACGTCATGTTAGTGCAAATATTACGATATTTAATCTATACAGTCTCGTTTGTTTTGATTGATGACAAACGTATAACTTGATACATAACGTAAAATGTACAAGTTACTTGTAATCATAGTTTGTCTCAACATACATTCAACACCTCTCAACGTCTCGAGTCGTTGTATGCTACAACACAGGTTCGTACATGTTTGTTATGTAGCATTATGATCAAACCCCTTGACCAACCATTTAGAATGACTAAAATACTTTAGGAGTCTTTAAGTATTTTAGGTGTCAAATACACTTTAGGTGTTAAATAGAATAAGTGCCACATTAGGTGTCTAGATAATATTAGTAAGTTTACAATATATAAAAATGTGTCTTATAACAACATAAGTACATAAAACATTTTTAGTAACTTACTAAATATTATATAGCTAGCTAAAATATTTTTTATACAAGTAACTTACCTTTTTAAGTTAGTATATATATTTGTCTAAATGTATTTTTCATAAAATGGAAAACTAAATTTGGAAAGATCTTGATTAGACTAGACATAAATATAGAAAGACATTGTGTCATACATCTTGTAAGAGATGTCATAGAATCTTGATTTGACATATTGTGTGTTGACTTAGAAGATCTTGATTTGACATATTGTGTGTTGACTTGGAAGATCTTGATTTGACTAAAGATAAATATATTTGGAACATGGTTTTATCTTTGTTAGTTTTGGAAAATGGTTTTGGAAAACCCCTTTGTAAGTTTGCCTATAAATAGGAGTTTATAGTTTACTTGCAAACTTGATGAAAAACTACACACACATAGATATATAGGAAACCATGTAGAAACACACATGAGTCACCCTTTCCATAATGATCATAATGCTTCTAACATTCATCATTGTTGTAAGCATATCATACTTCATGATCCACCAAGAAGGTCACAAGATCTTGAAGTCATCATTCATTAAAGCATTCCAACATATGAAGATTCAAAGGCACTTGACATTCTCAATGGTTGAAGACTTCTTATTCAAGAAGTTCATGTAGATTAGGCATGTGTATCCATTAGACTTTTATGTCATGGATCATCATTGTATCATCACAATATAGATTAGATGGTTATGTGTTTGTGCCATAAAACACAGGGTTTTTATATTGGGCCACAAAACATAGCGGGAGTGGTTGTACCCTTGGTAAAGAACTCGACATCTAGCTTAGTGTCGGAAATATTGTATAAGCGACGATAGGAGTGGTTGTACCTTGTAAAAGAACTCGGTATCTAGCTTTGTACCGGATAAAGTGTAAGCGACGATTGTAAGGTTTTCTCCGCCGAGAAGGGAGGTTGTTGATCTAGTGAAGTAACTCTCGAGTTGGGTACTCGAGGAGTGGAGTAGGGCGGAGAGGAGATCCGTGACCGAACCACTATAAATCCTCGTGTTCGGTTTGCACTTTCCTTTTACTTATTGCTTTACTTTAATGTTTGCATTATCTGATTGTTTGTGTTGTGACTTGTTGATTGTACTTGTGTGATAACATGTTTTAAGTTATGTTAGTCATAAACTACAAGTAACATCTTTCATATTAGAACAAGCTAAAAATGGACATTTGATACAACAAGTTTAAAGTTTTTAAACGGTAAACTATTCAACTCCCTTCTAGTTTTCCAAAATTGGTACCAGAGCCTCGTAGCTCTTATTTTTAAAACAAATGGTTTTTAAAATAGAGTACGATCCATGTATCAAATTACCATTGAAGCGGAATATAATATGAAGAATGTTTCGCAAAGTATACTTAGAAATTTTGTGGTTAAATGTTACTTTATATACAAGCTTGAAGGTGTCCTTGAAAAATAAAAGGAAACATTTCTCATAATTTGTAAGAGTCAAATTATGTGGTTAGAGCTAATGTACGTTAAACACGGTTTTAAAAGGAGTGTTTGGGATAACTAAAAATTTAGTTGAATAATCACCTCCGTAAATGATTAGATGAGTCACATAAGAAGAAATGATGTTAAAATAGTTGTATTAAATGTTTACTAACAAATCTAGTAAGTCCTACACATTTTCGCTATGCGAAATACATGTTTTTAGCATTATGTGACATTTTGTTACAGCAGACCCGCGGATCCCGCGGAACCCTCAGAAGGGTTCCTTGGCTGCACAGTCAAAATTTTTTGTAAACTTCAAAAATTCATAACTAATTAACCGTAAGTCCATAGGAGTCACGCCACCTATTAATTTGAAGGGGATTATGTCTACTTTCTTTTAAAAATGATGTTATGGCCTAAATCTAAACTGAAGTCAAAATATTAAACCAAATACTTCAATGTGTTCAAAATATCAAGTTTTGTTTTGACGTAGAAACTCAAACTTTTGAGTTAGGCAATATAAGTTAGTATCCTTTGAACATTGACATTATTTTCTTTGAAACTAAAGATTTTTTTTTGATATTCATATATACAAAGGAAACGAATCAAGCTTGGCATACATCGTAATATTTAAACGCAAAGTGACGAAAAGTATATTTCTTCTTATGTTATGCTAAATGACTACTTGTTTTAGTTGTATGCATATATGGTATTTGCTTATTGAAAGTTGTGATTGCATTTATTTATTTGTGATTCATGAGTGTCAATCTTTTCATGATATTCATTTGCTTGTTTGTCTAATTCATGTTTATACACAATAGGATATTTGCTAGATTGTGTGTGCTAAGTTGAAAATTTGTGTTTGTATTGCTTATTGATTTAGATATTCTTCCTTGCATATGTTATATGATTATTTTGCATAATTCACTTAGGAATGAGAATTAAGTAATACTAATTAAATATCTTGGAATATGGTCACGCGTCTAAATGAGTCACTACATTTTTAAACATGTAGTATTCTTGTAAAATGGTGTTTGATATACATGCTTCTACAATGATGTTTAATGAATGTGTCGTGCTATAAGATTCAAACTTATCTTTGATTGATCATGTAAACTAACCGTATCATGTTTGGATGATAACACTTTGTTTTTATCAATTTTCCATGTTTGGCTTAATTTCCATTTATGGTAAGCTCATAATCATTGGCTTAATCTATATGCTAACATGGGTTACAATATGTGTTGGTTTTAATCTATCACATCTAATTAGGTGCATATGTTCCAAGTATTATTAGGATACTTGAACGGGTTTCGGGAGTCAATAAATATCCATTGTTAAGGAGTGTTTGGCACTACTTAAAATTTGAACTATTTAGTAGTTAAACAATGTGTTTCATGGATATATGTACTTCTAGGATCTTTTGTTATCTTTTTACATCGTCTTGTACTAACGGATATGCAGGTAGAAAACATTTGGGATGTTGTCAAATTTTCAAGTTTATGGATATTTCACTAAGTATAGTGAAATTCGCTAGCCCCCGGTCAAAGTCTATCGGTAAGAGTGTTTCTACATCCATTTCTTGCATTTCCTAATCAGATATGGTATAAAGTTTTGTTTTTAGGAGTTTTCTAAAAATTTAAAAATCGTCTCGATAGTCAAAATAGTGGACTGCCACTTTTTTCAGACCTGGCGGAACTGGCGGAACCAAATATTGGGTTCCGCTAGTGCATTTTCTGGGTACTCCAGAATTTGGCCCAACGGACCAGGCGGAACCAAAATCTGGGTTCCGCTTGTGTATTCGTATGGTTCCGCCAATCCTGCATCTTCCTTCTTAAATTTTCATTTAAGACCCTCAGTCAAGATCACTCAATTTCATCACTAGGATTCTTCTCACTGATGTTCACTCTTATTTGGATTAGGACTTCTCACTTGCACCTATAGGATAATCATCTGTAATAACACTTTCTAAATTTCACAAGAATGATCCAAGATACCTTTCTCCTTAAAGGAAGGAATCCGGAAACTTTCTTGATGAGTGTGTAAATACTCATCATTTTTACCGTATTTCAACTGCCAAAACACGTGAAAACACTCAAGAATGCATCAAAATAACGAAAATATCCCAAAGATCGTGTTTTATATGTTTTAAATGCAAAATGATTGAAAACAAACAAAAAAAACGAACAAAGTTTGCATAATTGGCAGTTTCAGTCCCCCAACTTTCAAAAGTTATCAAAACTAGTCTCTAAGCGTTTATTTTGAAAGAAAAGTCAAACCAAGTCTTTAAAAATCAAAAGTTACCAAAAAATGATCTTTGGGTAAAAAGCTTTCAGAAAATGAACAAGTTTAGTCCCTGAAGTGAAAAATTTTGAAGATTGTACAAGTTTGGTCCCTGCAGTTTGGAAAATGACAAAAGTGATCACCGGGAATTATTCTAAGAAGAAAAATGATGAAAACAACTCTTGGAAATCACTACTTGGTTCGTGGATGAAGTTTGAGAATATGGCAGAAATGGCCCCTTGAATTTCAGCAAACTACATAATTGGTCCTTGTGCTTTTCAATAACTACAACCAACCGGACCTTTGATTAATATTACCCCTTTACCCAATCCAATCACCAAGCCCGCCCTATCCTGATCCACCCTTGGCCCAATTTAATCCCAAAGCCCAAACCTACATAATAAACGTATCACTTATACGTTTTAATATCCCAAACCCTTGACCAAGTCAAAACACGCCTCACCATCTCCTTCAATCCCTGTTATTACCCACAAAACAAACCCTCCTCACCCACGCCAACCACCTGCTACACGCATCCTCTCCCCCCAATACCTCAAAAGCATCCCTCCTCACCAATTCCAATCTCAACTTCACGAGATGCCATCGCCAAGTCATCCATCCTCAACACCCTTTGGGCGCCAAAAATAAATAAAGGGCCAAGATCATGTTAACTTTAATCTGATGGTTGAGATGTTTTCAAAGAAACACAAAGGATGACAACTCAGCAATTCTCTTAGTGAAGAAACACAACAAGAAGAGCAATCCAGTGGAAACCCTAGAAGATTAGTAGTATAAATAGATAAGTATTGTAAGCCATGAAAGGCAGTCAATTTAGGTTTTTAGTTTTAATTCTTAGCTTTTAAGTATTTTCTAATGTCTTTGTATTTTTTTCAAAATCAATGAAAGTCTATTTCTTTTTACTTATTGTTGTTCCTTAGTTTCTGCTTCTGTTAGTAATTATATCTCCTTTACTATTACCATTTTAAATGAAATCATGTTTAGAATTATAGTTTTAACAGTTGGTCTTAGTATAAAAAGTTCATCAAATGCTTCTTAAAACAGTGTTTGGCTCAAAGGTTGTTTTTGGCTGTAAAACTGTTTTCGACCTGTTTTCTAATTCAACTAGCCTATAGTAGGTTTATAGCAAAGATTTGCAGTTTCAAATAGTTTATAAGATTCTTCCAAGTTTTTTTTAGTTTGCATCTGTTTAAAGTAAGTAGCTTAGGTATAATCTCTTTTGGGTTCGTTAAATAGTTATACTTGGCTCATATTAGTTTAACGTAGAATATTTAAACATGTTACATCTCTGTACCAAGGTCTCGTGGTCAAAATTTATTTTCTTTGACCCATTTTTCATGTCACTGATTCAAGCAAAACCTGTCCCAAATAACCCTTTTTATTCATCATTATATATATGCTAAAGTTAGATTTAGGTTTTGAAATTGGTTTTACTAACAGTCAGTAGTATAGAGATTATGTGTTTAAGTTCATTTTGAAGTTTTAGTTCGTTTGGTAGCTTAAATCTCCCGTTGCAAAAGCCCCTTTAGCCTAAAGCCATACCCATTGCTTCAACAGTTATCTCTTTTTGGATTGGATTTTAGGAATGCTTCAGTAGGATTTAGCTTCATATATTGGTCGTGCAAGTTGTTTGCAGGTCAAGCTCCATCAAGCTAAGCTCATTTCGTGTTTGAAGTTCTTTTAGTAGCTGGTCTTATCCCTGCAAACATCCCTTCCCAGGACTGCAAATTAGTTGCGCATAGTCTCAAACCACTTTAGTAAGATATTTTTAATTTGTTACTGCATTTCCCTTTTGCCCTAGAATTTGGTTTAGAACTAATTTGACAGCTTGTGAGTATTGTAGTATTTTTGTTTTATTTTTTTTGGATTTTTTTTGTATACTCATTAGACCCTTTAAACCTGCTGTTGATCATGTTTATGCCTTGCACCCAAGCTTTCACCCAACTGGTCCATTTTTCCTTAAATCATAACTTGTTCATGTTCTGAGATCTTGGTGTGATTTTTGTTGTTTCGGGAAGCCTACTAGGCTATCTTGTTATCTGTATACTTGGTTTCCCTAGCTTGCGTATTTATTTTCTTATTTTTGCCCCCAAACGTGCCCATTTAGACCCATTGCTGCTGCTACAGTATCAGTGCACTAAGTCTGTTTAATTATGTTTGTTCCTTGGGGTTTGAATGTCGTTATTATGTTGTAGGCATGTGTTTTTGTTAGTTAGTTCTTTGGTTGCCTTGGTTTGCGTAGATGCTTGTTCGGTCGATTGTTTCGCTCCATTTTCAAACTCATTTTGGCCAAAAACCACCACTAATGGATTTGTAAGCTTGCACAAGCTTCATTAAAGCTTTTTAGATAACTTGTCTTCACAAAAGTTGTGCATTGTTTTAAAAAAAAAAAGATTTTGCAAAAAGAAAAACTGAAAAAAAAATTGCAAAAAAGTGGGGTTTGAGATTCGAACCTGGGTCTCTGTCCAGACACCACACAGACTCACAAATAACTCTACCATTTGTGCTACCCCTTTTTAGTTGTTATTATTTGTTTTATTCATCATTTAATAGAACCTAGTAGTTAGCTTATTGATAATTCAGCTTTTACATTGCTTATTCTAGCTTATTGGCGACTGTATTTTCCCTTTTTATATTTTTCTAAGGATTGTATTTGCTTTAGGTGTTTTCAGAAAAAAAAATCAAAATTATTGAAATAGGTTTAGTATTTTTAGTGATTTAATTTAGATTAAATAGAATTTAAATCGTAATAAATAGAATTTTTATTGAAAATTTAATTTTCTTTTTTCAAAAATTTTCTTTTATCATTAGGATTATGAGAAAATTATTTGTAGGCCCGTAGGACTTGCGTAGCTTTAATTTCACGTTTTTGTGTGAACATTGACGTTTATTTGTCAATTTGTGTTTTAGGATTCCCGATACCTAACTTTGTTTCCCGTAGTGTTTTAGGATTTCCCTAGTTTACCTATTGCCTTTTATTTCCCCTTAGGTTGTTTATAATTCATCTACGTTTGATAATTTCAAATTTCCGTTAGTTTAACGTATCACAAAACCAAACAACCCTGCCAACATACAAGATTTTAATCTCAATCTCACTCGAAGCTTTCCATTCACACCTCGTTGGGGTACGACCCGGGAAATCACTTCCCGGTCTCACAATATCACTTTCACGAGTTTACGGGGTAATCTTTTTCCTAAAAGGTTTACTTGTAGTTCTCCACGTCTTGTTGTCTCACCATAACATTGACCTCACGTTTGTTGATATTTTGATAAATTGTTTTTGCACACATCAAAACACAACGAATCAAATGGCGCCGCTGCCGGGGAGGCTGTGTGTCGAAAGTCTCGATAAGGTTTAGACGATTAGTCTTGTAGAACCTTCGCAAGAAGTTACGCTTTTATAAAACTTATAAAAAACCAAAAATATTTTTCTTTTGTTTCTATATATGTATTATATCTATATAAGATAAGAAAAACACAAAAAAGATTTTCCCGTTTCTTTGTTTAATAATAACAACATTAAAATCTTACCACCGCAAACCAAGGCAGAACACCTACCAACTGGGGGTGTGACCATAATAAGTTCCCAAACCAAAGATCAAAACTTGCCTTTGTATCACTTGCGTTTTGGAAAACTTTTAAACGAGAAAGACACTCTAAGAGGAGTCGAAACGGTATGTGGCGATCCAACGAACTTCGCCCAGTGAGAGATCCATTCTTCTCTCCCGCTCCTTTGTGCGTTTTTCTTTAGAAGTCGACTTTGCGTTCTTGATTATTGGTTTAAGTTCCCTTGTCGTTAAAGTGGTATTGTTTTAATTGATTTTGATTTTGTGGTGTATGCGTACTCGTTCACAATCGAAGCGAAATCGTCAACTAAGAAACGTCACCGAACTACGTCCTATTGTTGAAGATCACGTTCCGAAAGTGGATAATAATCATGAACCTCCGAAGGATGACCCAATTCCCGATCTCCGCATGATGGAGGAATTGTGTCAACCTACTATGCACGGAAGGGGTGGCCCTATTGCCCCTCTTAACATCGCGGCTACGGATTTTGGACTTAAGCATCATATGATACAACAAGTCCAAAACTCGTGCCAATTCCATGGTTTGCCGGGTGATGATGCAAACAAACATCTTGATAAATTTCTCATCGTCACCCAAAGCATGAAACAAAACGGTGTCACCGATGATGCCCTTCGTTTGTGCCTCTTTCCATATTCTTTGATTCATCATGCCACTGCGTGGTTTGATCGACTCCCAAAGAATTCCATTCATACCTTTGAAGAGATGGTTGCTAAATTTTTAGCCAAATACTTTTCACCATCTATGGTCACGAAGTTACGTAATGAAATTAGTAACTTTCGTCAGCTTCCCGAAGAGTCCTTATTCGAGGCATGGGAACGCTATAAGCTTTCAATCGATCGGTGTCCTAATCATAACATGTTGCTAGTCACTCAAATAGACACCTTCTATAATGGGTTGACAATGAGACACCGAGATACAATCAATGCTGCTGCGGGTGGTACCTTTATGAAAAGGAGACCCGAAGAGTGTTATGATCTCATTGAAAACATGACCGCTCACCATAATTTTTGGGATTCCACAGCCGAGAGAAACGAGTCATGTAGATCTATCACTCTCGCATCCAATGAAATAGCGACTCTCACAAAGAAGCTTGATGACTTATCTACGGATATGTTAAGGATGAATCAAACCATCGAAAACCAACAAGTCAAAGCCGTAGCTCAAAGTTGTGAAACTTGTGGATGTCCACATTCTTATTCCAAGTGTCTTGTCGTCAGTGGCAACACTCAAGAGAACGTATACGCTGCTCAAAGTTCCTATAATCTGGGAGGTAATGTTCACCAACCGCAAGGGGACCGTAATCTTCTTAGCTGTCATTCTAACAATTTCCTTGGACCACCTGGGTTCAATCAAAACCAAAGCCAAAGTTTCAATCCTAACCAAAATGGCCAAAACCGTAACCAAAACCAAAATCGAATGAACCAAGGTTTTCAAAACCAAGGGAATTTCAATCAAGGGTTTCAAAATCAAGGAAACTTGAATAGAAATCAAGGTTATGGTAATCAAGATTATGGAAATCAAGGAAAAAATTTTCATGGTAATGGTAATCAAAACCAAGGAAATGTTCAAAACCAAGCTTTCAATCAAAACAACCGAGCTCCAAATTTTCAAAATCAAAACCAATCCGTTGTTCAACCTCAATCATCATCCGATGAGGTTTTGAAAAAATTCATGAAAGCTCAAGAAGAAACAAATAGGTTGTTGATCACTCAAATTTCTGAACTAAAGAAGTCTTTAAATGATCAACCTTCGGGATCGGGAACGCTACCAAGCAACACGATCGCCAACCCGAAGGGCGATGTAAAGGCGATCACAACCCGTAGTGGTGCTTCTTATAATATACCCACGATTCCTACTACCTCTTCTACTTCTCCTCCAAAGGTAGTGGAACGTGAACTTGAGGCGACAAAGGACAAAGTGCACATTACTAGTCCACAAAGTACCGCACACGTCCAACCTCATGTTGTCCCAAAAACCAAATCCAAACCGGGAGTTGTTTTTGAACCCTCGGAAAATCCCGTTCAATCCAAATCTTCAATACCTTATCCATCACGTTTAAACAATCAAAAGCTTCGTGAAAAGGCTAGTCACCAAATGGACAAGTTCTTGCAAATCTTCTAAGAATTACATTTTGACATAAGCTTTGTGGATGTTATCATGTTAACGCCAAAATTTGCTTCAACTATCAAAAATTTGGTAAGCAACAAGGAAAAGTTATTTGAAATGGCAAAGACTCCACTGAATGAGAATTGCTCCGCAATTATACTAAAGAAGCTTCCCGAGAAGCTCGGAGATCCTGGAAAATTCCTTATTCCTTGTGTTTTTCCAGGAATGGGTGAATGCTTCGCCTTGGCCAATCTTGGCGCTAGCATCAACCTAATGCCTCATTCAGTGTGGAGAAAACTTTCACTTCCCGAACTTACTCCTACATGCATGACTCTCGAGCTTGCGGATCGTTCCATCACTCGTCCACTCGGCATTGCTGAAGATGTGTTCGTGAAAGTAGGAAAGTTCCATTTCCCTGCCGACTTTGTAGTTGTTGAGTTTGATTCGGATCAAAGAGTTCCTCTCATTCTTGGAAGAGGATTCCTAAGAACGGGACGTGCTCTTATTGACATTTTTGAACATGAGATCACTCTACGTGTTGGTAACGAAGCGGTTACTTTTAACCTTGATCAAACTTCAAGGTACTCCTCAAATTTTGACTCCGAATCGGTAAACCGAATTGATGTCATTGATGTTGCATCTGAGGAGTACTCTCAAGAAGTTCTCGGTTTTTCTTCAAGTGGCAATCCCACTCCTTCTACTACACCTATCATAGCCGACTCTTCCCCTTTTCTCACTCCATTTGAGGGAAGTGACTTTCTTTTAGAAGAGGTCGATGCTTTTCTTTCCCAAGATAGCTCAATGTCACACGAGTTTGATAGTAACTATCTTGATTCCGAGGGGGATATACTTATGCTTAAAAAATTGTTGGAATGAAGATCCTTCACCCCCTCCTCCTCCAAAAGAACTTCATATCGAGGAGGTCAAAAATGTTGAAAAAACTGATGACTTCCCCGAGGTTGAACTCAAGGAACTACCACCTCATCTCGAGTATGCATTTTTTGTGGGAGACGATAAGTTTCCCGTCATAATTGCCAAAGACTTGAATGAGGAAAATAAAACCGCTCTCCTCAAGGTTTTAAAGTCACACAAGCGAGCCATTGCTTGGAGACTTTCCGACATCAAGGGTATTAACCCGGAATTTTGTATGCACAAGATTTTGATGGAGGATGACTTTAAACCGGCGGTTCAACAACAAAGAAGGGTAAATCCAAAAATTCACGAGGTTATCAAACAAGAAGTCATAAAACTTCTTGATGCCGGTTTGATTTACCCTATTTCGGATAGTCCTTGGGTGAGTCCCGTTCATTGTGTGCCCAAAAAGGGTGTTATAACGGTAGTTAAAAATGATGATAACGAGTTGATTCCTACTCGATTGGTAATGGGTTGGCGTGTTTGCATTGACTATAGAAAGTTAAATGATGCCACCCGCAAAGACCACTTTCCTCTACCTTTCATGGATCAAATGCTCGAAAGATTGGCGGGAAACGAATACTATTGTTTCCTTGACGGTTTTTCGGGTTATTTCCAAATTCCCATTGACCCTCAAGATCAAGAGAAAGCAACTTTCACGTGTCCATATGGAACATTTGCTTATCGACTCATGCCTTTTTGATTGTGCAATGCTCCGGGCACGTTTCAAAGATGCACGATGGCCATTTTTCACGACATGATCGAGAAAACAATGGAGGTCTTCATGGATGATTTTTCGGTTGTTGGGAATTCATTCGAATCATGTCTCGCCAATTTAGACAAAATGCTTCAAAGGTGTAAAGACACCAATCTTAGTCTAAATTGGGAGAAAAGTCATTTCATGGTCAAGGAAGGAATTGTACTTGGCCATAAGATTTCTAAGAGCGGGATTGAGGTTGACAAGGCTAAAATCGATGTCATTGCTAAACTTCCTCCTCCCACAACCGTTAAAGGTGTTCAGAGTTTTCTGGGTCATGCCGGCTTCTATCGTAGATTCATTCAAGATTTCTCAAAGATAGCTAGGCCTATGATCCGACTTCTTGAAAAAGAGACTCCGTTTGTCTTTTCTGATGAGTGCATCGAAGCTTTTCAAACTCTCAAGAAAAAGCTTACCGAGGCACCAATTCTAGTTACCCCCGATTGGGACCTACCTTTCGAACTTATGTGTGATGCAAGTGACTTTGCCATAGGTGCGGTCTTGGGGCAACGAAAAACCAAGCATTTTCAGCCGATTCATTATGCAATCAAAACCTTGACCGAAGCTCAAGCTCACTACACCACAACGGAAAAAGAATTACTAGCTGTGGTGTAAGCGTTTAAGAAGTTTCGGCCATACTTAATCTTGACTAAATGCATAGTGTACACGGATCACTCGGCTCTCGAATATCTCTTTGCCAAGCAAGATGCAAAGCCGAGATTGCTCCGTTGGGTTCTCCTCCTACAAGAATTTGATATCATCATTCGTGATAAAAAAGGAGCCGAGAACCTCGCTGCTGACCATCTTTCCCGATTAGAAAATCCTCATCAAGGTGTTCTTGAGAAAAAGGAAATAAATGAAACATTTCCTCTCGAGACACTTAATGTAATTTCTTCTCGTGGTGATTCTAGTACCCCATGGTTTGCCGACTTTGCAAACTAGCATGCGGGGAATTTTGTTGTCAAAGGGATGTCGTCCCGCCAAAAGAACAAAATTTTCAAATATGTGAATCATTACTTTTGGGACGATCCCTATTTATTCAAAATTTGTGCGGATCAGGTCATTCGTAGGTGTGTTCATGGCCAAGAAGCCATGGAAATTCTTAGGGCTTGTCATAATGGACCTACCGGGGATCATCATGGCCCGAACTACACCGCTCGAAAAACATTTGATTCGGGTTTTTATTGGCCCACTATTTACAAAGACACCCATGACTTAGTCAAATCTTGTGACTCATGTCAACGTCAAGGAAAGATAACACAACGGGATGAAATGCCACAAAATGTCATCTAAGTTTGTGAAATCTTCGACGTTTGGGGCATAGACTTTATGGGGCCGTTCCCGTCTTCACGAGGGAACAAGTACATACTCGTGGCCGTTGACTATTTGTTAAAATGGGTTGAAGCAAAAGCTCTCCCAACAAACGATGCCCGAGTAGCTGTAAAATTTTTAAAGTCTCTATTTGCTAGGTTTGGAACTCCCCGCGCTATAATTAGTGATCGCGGTACTCACTTTTGCAACGACCAATTTGCAAAAGTCATGCTCAAGTATGGTGTCACTCACCGACTTGCTACCGCTTATCACCCACAAACGAGTGGGCAAGTGGAGGTTTCAAACCGTGGACTAAAAAGAATTCTTGAAAGAACTGTAGGCGAAAACCGTGCCTCTTGGTCGGACAAGTTAGATGACGCTCTATGGGCTTTTCGCACGGTTTATAAAACACCCATCGGGTGTACTCCTTATAAGCTTGTGTATGGAAAAGCGTGTCATCTACCGATTGAGCTCGAGCACAAAGCTTATTGGGCTTTGAAGAATGCCAACTTCGATCTCAAGTCTGCGGGTGATCATAGGAAAGTTCAAATGAATGAACTTAATGAACTTCGTGATCAAGCGTACGAAAACTCTTTAATCTACAAAGAGAAAACAAAGAAGATCCACGACTCCAAAATCAAAAACCGCATTTTTAACGTTGGTGACCGAGTCCTTCTTTTCAACTCTAGATTGAAGATATTTTCGGGTAAGCTTAAAACCCACTGGACTGGGCCTTACACCGTTGCCAAAGTTTTTCCATATGGTACCGTCGAGTTATCTCAAAATGACAGTCCAAATTTCAAAGTGAATGGGCATCGGTTGAAGCATTATTTTGGAGGGGACATACCACCCATGGTTGTCCCGGACCTCCAAACTTTCCCCATGGACCAATGAATTCGGGGATCGAGTCAAGCTAGCGACTCGATAAACAAAAACAATAGCACAACATGGGTTTTCACCCATGTCTCTAACTTCTTTCTACTTTCTAACACCCTAGTGTGGGGGAGTGGCCACCCCTGCAGCTGTTTGCAATGTATATATCTTCAAAAAAAAAAAAAAAAAAAAAAAAAAAAAAATTGTGTGTTGTATGTATAAATAAAGTGAAAAATGAAAAATGACGTTCCCACAATTAGCTTCTAATATTATCTTCTTACGTTCAAAGATTCAACATAATAGCCGGGACTTTGAATATTTAGGACAATATTCAATTCTAAGTGTGGGGGAGGGGAAAATTCTAGCGAATTTTATCAAACTATACCGTCTAGTACCCCCGTTTTTGGCCTAAATTTTTTTTAAAAAAAAATTTCACTTTATTTCAAAATTTTTGTGGTTATCAGTCCGCCAAGTCTAATCGACAAAAGGATTGGCTAATCCAGGAGCAAGCGGCTCTTGGTAAAGATAACTCAAATCCGTTGACGGCTTGCAATTTGCCCAAAAAGTGAAAGAGTTGGCTAGCCCGCAGGATTATGGCTTGTGGTAAAGGCAGTGGAAAAACCATAATTGGTAATCAACTCACCAAAATGTTGACTGTGTCCATCAAGAGTTGGCTAGTCCAGAAGCAAACGGCTTCTGGTAAAGACAAATCAAAACCGTTGGAAGCTTATGGTTTGCTCAAAATCATATGTTATCAAATGGACCATAATTCTTACTTGAACCGAAACATTTGGCTACTCCAGAAGTAATGGCTTTTGGTAAAGAGATTTCAAATCCATTAATTTTCATAAAAGATTGCTAGGGACTAGCAATACTCAAGTGTGGGGGATTGATGAGTGTGTAAATACTCATCATTTTTAGCGTATTTCAACTGCCAAAACACGTGAAAACACTCAAGAATGCATCAAAATAACGAAAATATCCCAAAGATCATGTTTTATATGTTTTAAATGCAAAATGATTGAAAACAAACAAAAAACACGAATAAAGTTTGCATAATTGGTAGTTTCAGTCCCCCAACTTTCAAAAGTTGTCAAAACTAGTCCCTAAGCGTTTATTTTGAAATAAAAGTCAAACCAAGTCTTTAAAAATCAAAAGTTACCAAAAAATGATCTTTGGGTAAAAAGCTTTCAAAAAATGAACAAGTTTAGTCCCTAAAGTGAAAAATTTTGAAGATTGTACAAGTTTGGTCCCTGCAGTTTGGAAAATGACAAAAGTGATCCCCGGGAATTATTCTAAGAAGAAAAATGATGAAAACAACTCTTGGAAATCACTACTTGGTTCGTGGATGAAGTTTGAGAAAATGGCAGAAATGGCCCCTTGAATTTCAGCAAACTACATAATTGGTCCTTGTGCTTTTCAATAACTACGACCAACCGGACCTTTGATTAATATTACCCCTTTACCCAATCCAATCACCAAGCCCACCCTATCCTGATCCACCCTTGGCCCAATTTAATCCCAAAGCCCAAACCTACATAATAAACTGATGAGTGTGTAAATACTCATCATTTTTATCGTATCTGAACTGCCAAAACATCCAAAAACACTCAAATACGCATCAAAATACAGAAATTATTCCAAAAGTGTGTTTTATATGTTGTAGATGCAAAATGTTTAAAAACAAACGAAAAACGAACAAAGTTTGCACAATTGGCAGTTTCAGTCCCTCAAGTTTCAAAAATTGACAAAACTAGTCCCTGGAAGTTTAAAACGAAAGAAAAGTCAACCCAAGGCATGGAAAAGTCAAAAATTATGAAAAACGATCCTTGGGTAAAAAGTTTGAGAAAATTACATGTTTGGTCCCTGTACTTTGCAATTTGGCAAAAACGATCCCTGTAGTTTGGAAAATTACACAAATGGTCCCTGGGGTTTTGAAAGATAAAAATTATCAAAAATTGCCCTTGTACGATTCACATGTGTAAAAAAGAGTCCTTGTTGCAACTTTGTAACATTGGCAGTTTTGGTCCTCAAAGTTTCAGCAGTTTGCAAATTCAGTCCCTGGGAAATTTAAATTGTAAATTTACGTGAAAAGTCCTTGAGGAATTATAACTTGGCATAAGTGGTCTTTTGAATCAAGTTTGGAAAAGTATCAATTCCAGCCCCTCATTTTCAAGTAAATTACATAATTGGTCCTTGTGTGAAATTTCTACAAACCAAACCGGACCTAAACTTACTACTACCCCTAAAATCCAATTAATAAAACTACCCTCCCAAGCCCACTTCAAATCCTCAGCCCACCAACAAAAGCCCAAACCCTTATATTATTTAGAACGGTCAAAGTGTGACCGTTTGACCGCACCTCCTTCCCAAGAAACCCACCCCGTGACCTGCAACACCATCATCACCTTCACTCTGCTACCCCCCCCCCCCCCCCCTCAACACTCAATCATCATAACCTATCCCCCCTTGCACCCCCTCCAAACACTACCCTCCAAAACTTACCCACTGCCTCAATTATCTCAAGAAGCAGCCAAAAATCAGATGGGCGCCAAAAATTTGAATGGATGAGATTGAGGATAAATGATCCTATGGCAAAGATAGAAGCTGGGAAGAGTCCAAGGCACTCCTAAAACCCTAATGGAGGTGTATAAAATGAGAAGCTATAGCAGAGAAGGGAGGGTAGCTTTTTAGTAAAATTTCTAGTTTAAATCAAGTTTCTTGTAATTCTAAGATTTATGTATTGTACTTTGTACCTTTCAATCAATATAAGTCTTTGTTTCAAATATATTAAGCTCCATTTGCATTTTCATTCCAAATTCCAATTCATAATAATAAACAAGAAAAATAGAAAAAAAATATAAAAAAAGAAAATAAAAATCAAAGAAGTTGAGATGCAGAGCTGAATCAGAGAATGGAGAAAGGGTATTAGGGACTCATGGGAGTCATATAAGTGGGTGATTTGTCGTTGGTTCAGTTTACTTGCAGGATTGCACACTATGAGTTTCAATCTTTTTAAAGGTTTACTGTAGCATTGCTAGTTGTTTGTTAATGATTGCTTAGATCAGCTTGTTAGTAGTACTGATAATGTATTAAGCATAGTTAGTTTGGTAGTCATAATTATAGAAAGCATTCACTTAAAGTTTTTTATCTATCTGTCTCATTAGATCTGTTAGTGAGAATTATGGATTTGTGGGATCATGGGTGTTTACATCTGAGTTTTTGAGTTTGAATAAAGTTAGTAAACCATAATACATGCTTAAATTGAGATTTCATGGCTTAAATCAGATGGTTACTTCATGTATCACAAAACAGTTAATCCTAAAAGGGTGTTTGGATCATGCTGATTTACTGGGTTGTGGTTGTTTGTTGGTAAAGCACTAGGTTCTAACTAGTTGCTTAGGGTCAAATTAAGTCACATTGGTCATCCAATTTGGTCACAGGCTTGCCAATAGTCAAAATCACCCCTCACCTTAGATTTTTCATTCACTGTTGAGTTATTTGACTGCATAATCATATCAGTAGTGGTACAAGTAGTTATAGTAGTATATATCATCTTTTCATTAACTTATTTCAACACATTAAGTAAGCTAGAATCAATCAAAACTCATAAAAGTTAAGGATTCAAGTTTTACTAAAAAGTCAAAAAGCTGTCTCAGTCATTTTGCTCCAACTTTGGAGGCCTTTAATTTGCTTGATACAAGGAATCAATCCTTGAGCTTTTACAAGCTTGTTCTTTACCAGCTTGTTGATTTTTAGCATTTTTCTCAGATTTTTTGGAATTTGTTTAATGGGTCCCACAAGGCCTCAAAGAGACCTGCAGGGGAACTGAGTGCCCTGTACACAGACCCTCACCACCACACCACTACCTTTGGTGGTGGATTATGGCCACCTCAGTGGGCCCTAAGCCTTGTTTTAGGTTCCAAATTGCTCACAAGCTAGCATACTAGCTTCTTCAGCCAAGCTTAAGCTCTTAATCACTGTGGACCCCACCTAGATTAGGCTTGTTTGTTTGTCCCCAAATCTGTTTTAGCTTAGTGACTGTTTGAGCTTATTGAGTGCTTATTGCTTATTCAGGCATCATACTTGGTTGAGTTTAGCTTATCAGAGTCTAATTAACTTATTTGAACCTGTTTTCACCACTGTGGACCCCACACTAGCTTATTTGAGCTTTTTCCTCTCATGGTCAAAGAAAGTCAAACTGTGTGGCTTTTTGCTTAGCAAACAGCTTATTTTGGAGCTTAATCAAAAGTCACTTCATTAAAGTCTCTTCATTTAAGTGGTAAATCAGTTTGGTGAAAGAAAATTTGGAAAAAGTCAAATATTTAGAAAGAATTAGCTTCTATTTAAGCCACTTTGGCTTATTTTCTGCTTATTTATAAGCATTTTTCATTTTTAAATTTTTCTTAGGCTTCTTTTTAGTTAAAATAATTTTAGGAATTTTTTCAGATTTTTCCTTGTTCATTTAGTATTTTTCATAATTAATTTTAGTTTAAATTAATTAAATAATTAGTGTTAATTAATATTAAATAATTAAAAAGTAGAAAAATTAGGTTTTCTGTTTTAAAAATAGTTTTATAATATTTTAGATTTTTCTAAAATTAATTTTCATTTTTTTTTGTTAATTTTCATAATTAATTAATAATTAGTTAATTTAGTTAATTAAAAAGTAATTAGAAATTAGTAATTAATTAATAGTAATTAATTAAAAAGTGTAAAAATTATTTTTCTTTTTCTAAAAATTTTCTTAAGTCATTACGATTATAAAAACATAATTTTCACGTTCGTAGGACTTTATTTGCTCACGTTTCATTTTTATTTTTGCGCGTTCGCGTTATTTTTAATTCAAACGCGCGTTTTTAGGTTTACTTACGTTTCTAGATAATCTGATCATCAGTAATTGTTCCAATAGTGTTTCTAAATTATTTTCAATCATAATCTCATAGTATAATCACTCAAATCAAATTTCTGATCCTCCTGTTAAATCACCCGATCACTTTAAACGTTTTTGAATACAATTGCTTACCTCGCTGGGACATAACGACCCGGGAATACACTGTACTCCTTGGTTAGTTGGTTTTAGACGTTTGACTAGGTTGACCATCACCTGGGAAACTTAGTTGACCGTTCAGAACCAATCAAAATTTGGCGCCGCTGCCGGAGAGGTAGCTGCGTGTTTAAAACGTTTCTTAGAGATTAGTGGTTTTTCACTCGTCACTGTATAAACCCACCACCCTTTTTGTAAATTCAAATCATAAAACAAAAACGTCATTAACACTTTTCCTAAAGTGTTAACAACACCAAAAAAATCAAAAAACAAACAAAACATATCGTTACGTTTTCTATATCGTGTTTCTTTTAAGGTGATTCTTAAAGAGATACGATTTTGGTAAACGAATCGATACCAAAAAAAAATTGTCTAAAAAGTTTTTATCCCTAGTGCATGCGCACTCGTTCACAATCGAAATGAAATCGTTAACTTAAAAACATAACTGAGTTACATCCTATTGTTGAGGATCCAGTTCCGAAAATGGACGGTAATCCAAAAGACCCACCCATCATAGATGATGCAGCTCCTGATCTCCGAACGATGGAGGAGTTGTGTCAACCCACAATGCTCGGAAGAGGCGGCCCCATTGCCCCTCTTAACATTGCTGCCACTGATTTTGGACTTAAGCATCACATGATACAACAAGTCCAGAATTCGTGCCAATTTCATGGCTTACCTGGTGACGATGAAAATAAGCATCTTGATAAATTTCTGACCGTCACCCAAACCATGAAGCAGAATGGTGTCTCCGATGATGCCCTTCGTCTATCTCTTTTCCCCTATTCTCTAACCCATCATGCCACTGCATGGTTTGATCGACTTCCTAAGAACTCGATTCACACTTTCAAAGAAATGGTGACAAAATTTTTAGCCAAATACTTTCCACCATCCATTGTTTCCAAGTTACGAAATGACATTAGTAACTTTCGTCAGCATCCCGAAGAGTCTCTATTTGAGGCATGGGAACGCTATAAGCTCTCACTTGATCGGTGTCCTAACCATAACATGGTACTCGTTACCCAAATAGATACTTTCTATAATGGGTTGACCTTGAGACACCGTGATATTCTCAATGCTGCTGCTGGTGGGACCTTTATGAAAAGGCGCCCCGAAGAGTGCTATGATCTCATTGAGAACATGACTGCCCATCATAATTTCTGGGATTCCTCAGCTGAGAGGGAAGAGTCATGTAAGTCTGTCACTCCAGCATCTTCTGAAATAGCGATCCTCACTAAAAAGATGGATGATTTCGCTACGGCTATGTTGAGGATGAACCAAAGTATCCAAAATCAAAAAGTCCAAACTCAACAAGCCAAAGCCGTTAGTCAAAGTTGTGAAACTTGTGGAGGTCCACATGCTTATTCCGAGTGTCCAGCCACTAATGGTTACCCTCATGAGGACGTATATGCTGCTCAAGGTTCCTATAACTCGATAGGTAATAACTACCAACCGCAAGGGGACCGCAATCTTTTAAACTATCGTTCTAACAATTTCCTTGGACCTCCCGGATTCAATCAAAACCCTAATGTCCCAAACCGTAACCAGAACCAAAATCAGAATCGAACAAACCATGGTTACCAAAACCAAGGAAATGTCAATCAAACCCAAAACCAAGGTTTCCATCATAACCAAAACCAAGGTTTCCAAAATCATGGAAACTACAATCGAAACCAAGGTCAAAACAACTATCAGGGAAACAATTCTCATGGACATGGCAACCAACATCAGGGAAATTTTCAAAACCACGGTTCTAACCATAATAATCGGGATCAAAATCTTCCCAATCAAAATCAAGCCATCACTACAACTACTCAGAATTACCCTAACCAAGCTCCTCCCAACAATACTCAAGCAATTGTTCCAACGGGTCCTTCACATGAGGAGTTGTTGAGACAATTTATGAAATCTCAGGAGGAAATGAATAGGGTGATGATGACTCAGATCGCTGACCTTGTTAAGAAGTCTTTAAATGATCGACCCTCGGGCTCAGGTAATACTTTACCTAGCAACACGATCGCTAATCCGAGGGGTGATGTTAAAGCGATCACAACGTGAAGTGGTGTTTCCTATGATGGACCCAAAGCTCCTACTACCTCTTCTTCTCCTCCCAAGGTAGTAGAGAATGAGCCTGAGGTGACAAAGGATAAGGTGCAATTTACTAGTCCACGAAGTACCATACACGTCCACCCTCAGGTTGTACCAGAAACCGTACCAAAACCAGGAGTTGTCTTTGAACCACCAACAACTCCTGAAGAGAACCCTAAATCCAAACCTTCACTACCATATCCATCTCGGTTACAAGACCAAAAGCTCCGCGAAAAAGCAAATCATCAAATGGAAAAGTTTTTTCAAATTTTCCGAGATATTCATTTTGATATCAGCTTCGCGGATGCTCTCCTTTTGATGCCTAAATTCGCATCGACAATAAAAAATCTGTTGAACAATAAAGAGAAGCTATTTGAAATGGCACGAACTCCACTCAATGAAAACTGCTCTGCGGTTCTTTTGAAACAGCTTCCCGAGAAGCTAGGAGATCCGGGAAAATTTCTCATTCCATGTGTTTTCCCCGGAATGGTTGAGTGCTTCGCCTTGGCCGATCTAGGTGCAAGCATCAACTTGATGCCTTATTCAATATGGAGAAAGCTCTCTCTTCCGGAACTCACCACCACCTGCATGACTCTCGAGCTTGCAGACCGCTCAACATCTCATCCCCTCGGCATTGTCGAGGATGTATTTGTAAAGGTGGGAAACTTCCACTTTCTGGCAGATTTTGTGGTTTTCGATTTCGATGCTGACCCGCGAGTTCCTCTCATTCTTGGGAGAGGATTCTTAAGGACGGGTCGTGCGTTAATTGATGTGCACGAAGAGGAAATAACTCTTCGTGTTGGTAATGAAGCAGTAACGTTTAACCTTGATCAAACTTCGAGGTACTCCTCTAATTATGACGCCGAAACGGTTAACCGAATTGATGTCATTGATGTTGCGTCTGAGGAGTACTCTCAAGAACTTCTTGGTTACGTTCTGAGTGGCAGTCCCACTCCATCTACTGAGCCTATCATATCCGACTCTTCCCCTTCTCTCACTCCTTTTGAGGGAAGTGACTTCCTTTTGGAAGAAGTCGAGGCTTTTCTTGCCCAAGGTAGTTCAATTTCGAGTAAATTCGATGAGGACTATCTTGATCCTGAGGGGGATATTCTTTTGCTAGAAAAATTGTTAAACGAAGATCCATCTCCCCCTCTTCCTCCAAAAATACTTCATAAAGAGGAAGTCAAAAATGTTGAAATAACTGATGACTTGCCTGTGGTTGAACTTAAGGACTTGCCGCCTCACCTTGAGTATGCATTTCTGGAGGGTGATGATAAATTACCCGTCATAATTGCTAGAAATTTAAGTGTTGATAAAAAGGCTGCTCTCATAAAGGTTTTGAAGTCTCATAAACAAGCAATTGCTTGGCGACTCTCCGACATCAAGGGCATTGACCCTGAATTTTGTACTCACAAGATTTTAATGGAGGATGACTTCAAACCAGCAGTCCAACACCAAAGAAGGGTGAATCCAAAAATTCATGAGGTCATTAAACAAGAGGTTTTAAAACTTCTTGATGCCGGATTGATTTACCCTATCTCGGACAGTCCTTGGGTTAGCCCAATACATTGTGTTCCAAAAAAGGGTGGCATTACTGTTGTCACAAACGAGGAAAGTGAGTTGATTCCAACTCGTTTGGTTACGGGATGGCGTGTCTGCATTGACTATCGCAAGTTAAATGACGCCACCCGCAAAGATCATTTTCCTCTGCCCTTTATGGATCAGATGCTCGAGAGATTAGCGGGGAATGAGTACTATTGCTTCCTCGATGGTTTCTCGGGTTACTTTCAGATTCCCATTGATCTGCAAGATCAAGAGAAGACCACTTTCACGTGCCCCTATGGAACTTTTGCTTATAAACGTATGCCATTTGGTTTATGTAATGCTCCGGGCACGTTTCAAAGATGTATGATGTCCATATTTTCTGACATGATCGGGAAAACTATGGAGGTCTTCATGGACGATTTTTCGGTCATTGGGGATTCATTTCAATCATGTCTCTACCATTTAGACAACATGCTCAAACGTTGTGAAGACACAAAGTTATGTCTAAATTGGGAGAAGAGTCACTTTATGGTCAAAGAGGGTATTGTCCTCGGCCATAAGATTTCAAAGAATGAGATTGAGGTTGACAAAGCCAAAATTGATGTCATTGCAAAATTACCTCATCCCACTACCGTCAAAGGTATTAGGAGCTTTTTGGGTCATGCCGGTTTTTACCGTAGGTTATTCAAGATTTTTCTAAGATCGCCCGGCCTATGACCCATCTCCTCGAAAAGGATGCTCCTTTTATCTTCTCACCTGAGTACGCAGAAGCTTTTGAAACTCTAAAGAAAAAGCTTACTGAGGCACCTATTCTTGTTGCCCCCGATTGGGACTTGCCCTTTGAACTTATGTGTGATGCTAGCGATTATGCTATAGGGGCAGTCTTGGGGCAACGCAAGTCTAAACACTTTCAGCCTATACACTATGCAAGCAAAACGATGACTGAGGCTCAAAGTCATTACACCACCACTGAAAAAGAATTATTAGCTGTGGTGTATGCCTTTGAGAAATTCCGGTCATATTTGATCTTGACCAAAAGCATAGTGTATACGGATCACTCGGCTTTGAAGTACCTTTTTGCAAAACAAGATGCAAAGCCGAGACTACTTCGTTGGGTTCTCCTCCTGCAAGAATTTGATATCATAATTCGTGATAAAAAAGGAGCTGAGAACCTAGCTGCTGATCATCTCTCCCGTTTGGAAAACCCCCATCAAGATGTCTCCGAAAAAAGGGAAATTAATGAAACCTTCCCTCTCGAGACACTCAATGCGGTTGCCTTTCGTGGAGAGTCTGTTACCCCATGGTTTGCCGATTTTGTAAACTACCTTGCGGGTAACTTTATTGTGAAAGGGATGTCGTCCCAACAAAAGAACAAGTTCTTTAAAGACCTAAAAATAAAAATAAAAAATCTTACTAGAAAGGAATCTAGCAAGTAGACCTAATAAAAAGAAATCCTAACCTAGACAATAACTATTCCCCGGCAGCGGCGCCAAAAACTTGATGCGTGGGAATCGCACCTTGCTTTACCTCTCGAGGGATCTCGCGAGGCTTACAACCCCCACCAGGCAGTGTACCTGATCGTTGTAGTATAGTATAGTGACAAGTACCGGGGGATTGATCGTTCAGCTTAGGAATAGTGTCGCTAGGATTAGAAAACCTAATTAAAAGTTCTAGAGATGAAAGATGATTATTTTTGTATTTTTATATTTTTATGAAAGCAATTAAAATCTCGGGTCTTGAAAGAGTGGGCGGAATTAGTTGCTAATCAACTAACCCAAAAACTACTTTGTAACTAATTAAACTAATGAAAATAAAATTAAACTAATATTAAACTAAGGTTGTGAGCAGTAATTGGAGAAATTGTGTTTACTTAGACTTCATTACTCCCTAGATATCTTTTACATGTTAATTACTTGTTACACTTGTATGAATGACGGTTTGTATTCCTTAATACCATTCGTGGAGTGGCATACATAACTCCCCAACTCTATGAGCTCTTATCTCCTCCTACACCATGACCCAGCACAACTATAGGGATTGTAAACAGTGGCTCATGCATTAAATACAACCAATAAAGACCTAGTACGCCTCGGTTCATGTTTCTTAAGACGTTCAAGCATGTTACCATTTGGAGATCTGCCAGTTTTCTTAAGCCTAACATATAAAATCATTCATTCAAAACAAGAATAGACAAGTAATCAACACATAATCAACATCTAGGTTTCATTAGATCTAAGCAAACACAAGAGAGATCTAGCCTAGCATAGTAGAATTAAGATAAGAACAAAAGATAAACAACCAACACATAGACATATTGATTGAATTAAGAGTATACTTATCTCAATTACAATGCAAGGTCTCAAGGGTTTGGAACCCTTGAAAAACCTGTAAAAGAGGCACCAAAATCGTCTTTAGGGTTTCACCAAAACTTCTCCCTTTTTATGAAAAAACTAGAAAACTATATATAGGAAAATCGTCCTGACGGCGTCAAGAGTTAAATCTGACGCCGTCAACTCGCCGCCATACACTTCCTCGGACGCCCTAGATCCAATCGTGACGGCCTATGTGACGCCGTCACCACCTTCGGTAAATTAATCTTGGCCACTTTGACGCCGTCATAACTCCATCTGACGCCGTCACCAGCTACGGTAAATTATTCTTCATGTCTGACGCCGTCAAGAGCAAACCCTTGACGCCGTCACCTTGTATTTCCAGCTTGGATTTTTGGTACTTTGTCGTTTTCTTCACTTTATGCTCCAAAAACGTCCAAAATAGCCTCTTTTCCAGAATTCACTCTCCAAACACCTAAAATCACAAAAGGAACGATTTAGGGCAATATTTGATCAAATAAATTCGGATTCGGGCTTAAATGACCCCCTAAAAACGGATCATTTTTCGCCTCATCATATACCCTTACACTTGAGATTTGCTTGTCCTCAAGCAAATGAGCTTTTATTCTACTCAAAAGACAAGTTAGGGGTCATTTAACACTAATATAAAAGTAATTACAACAAATAATCGTTCCACTAAAGACCAATAGACAAGCACAGAGGTCATACACAAGCACCTCACAAATAGTGTTTAGATACTCACATCTCTCGGGTGTAATAAAGTAATATAACATTATGGAAATGGAAGATATCTCTCACTACCTGTCATAGCAAAATAGATTACCATAGGCTTGGGAAAGGATCAAACCTCCACCACATGGCGTAAGCACCTAGGATAAACTATCAAAGAGGTCTTTTAAAGAGGGTTATATCGTTAGGTGTAGGGATATGAATTACACGGTTTTGTTGGATAAAGGGAATTTTTACTGGTGGCGAGTTAACAATCTTAGTAAATTACATGTACAAGATGGCGTTGCTAAGCCAAGACTAGACTCGACTTAAGCTAATAAATGAAAAATAACAAAAACATAAAATAAACATAGAATGAAAACGGGATGGTAGTCCGTATGTTTTTTTTTTTTTTTAATTTTTTCGATTTTTTTTTTTTTTTTTTTTTTTTTTTTTTTTTTTTTTTTTTACACTCTTACCCTACCATCCAAAATAATACATCATAGGGGATGAGAGTTCCCCTTACACTTGAATCTTTAAATACTTTACATTTAACTATTCTAATGACTCGAATTAAGAAAATCAAAACACTTGGAGCACTTTTAAGATTAACGCACATATGGGGGTAATAATATTATGTTCTTCCCCATTACTCCATAAAATAAGTACTTACCCATGAGTCCCAATCGTCCCAAAACAATATGTACAAGGATATGACTCGACTTAGCAACCATGTAATAAATTAGAAAGTTAACTTAGGGTTTAACAAATAACAATAATGCACTAAAAATGAGTGCATACACGGAAGGCTAAGGCGATTTGGTTGTACATTTAAGTGGGGTGTAACAAATTCTTCCTTTAAGTAAAATGCTTAAAGTTAGAAACGAAAAGATAGGCTCGGAGGGGTGTACTAGGGGTATCGTGTACTAAAAATGAGTACAACGCTAAGGGTGTGGGAAAAATTAGTTGACTTAACTAGCCAAGTAATATGACTTAAATGGTCAAGTAATTATAATACGGGTTTAACACAAGGGTGATCCTAATGCCTCTTATCATGTAGTAAATCCTACCACACGAATGTAGTCTCACTAGCGGTCTCGGGATGCATCACTAACGCAAGTTCTAGAATCTAAATGCTACTGGTACACTCATAAGCACTAATAATGAATGCTTTTCCTATCAAATCTAAAGGCGAACCTCACATTTTTGGGTGGAAAATTTTTCTGAATATACGGTTATGTGCTAGTCATACAACCTCCTATCCATGAGACGCTTGCTATGACTAAAGTTTCACTCCTAAATGTTGTAAAAAATTTTAAATTTGGCGCTAAAATTGCACTAACAAGTATTTCTCATAGTTTTATTACTCATCTACTATCAAACAAAACAAACTCAAGCGAAAGTGCATATGTAAGGTATCATCTTTTTACCCTCCCCTTACACTTAAGATGAACATTGTCCCCAATGTTCAAGTAAAGAATGTAAAAGTGAAAAAGTAAAGAGAATGAAATCAAATACTCCCCTGATTCGCTCGGTATGGATTTTAGGTTGGCCAGGTTAAATCTTCCTCCAAGAAAACGAACAATCAAAGCTTCCCTTCCAGAATATAAATCATCTTCTTGTCTCAAATAACCTGTAAATCCTGACAAAAGTAGACAAGGCAACCTCGCGTAAAATCGGCGGCATCCTATATAAGTTACTAAATCCTAGAAAACAAAGTAAGATATAATGCTTGTGGAATGAAGTTTGCAGATTTCCTGGAGATTATAAAACTTAATAATTCACAAAAACCATAAGACTCCGTTAGAAAAACAAAACTGGTAAAATTTCCAGATTTTTAACTCCTGACGCCGTCAAGAGCAATTGCCTGACGCCGTCAGAATGGTCCTGCAGAAATCTTTATGTTAAGTTTCCGGAAAATTTCTGGAAAAACTTTGTCCTACTTCCTGGAAAATCCTGCAAAACTTCATTATGACTCAATACAAGCATTTGACTCTAACAAATACGAATATACATGTTCATTAAATATTGTGGATAATCATGATCGGTTTGTTTCTTAAAAACATATTTGGGGTTTCCCCTTACACTTATCTTTTGCAAAAATACCTCTAGGTTGAAGTTAAGACTAGGCTAAACAACATAATAAAGTATTTCACATTTTAATTGAGAAACATGATCACCCAACAATAAAAATAAAACATGCATACGGAAGCAAATAACAATCAAACAATTAAAATCACACAAAACATGGGTTGCCTCCCAAGAAGCGCTTTTCTTTATTTACGAGTCTTGTAGCTAGACTCAAAGTCGTGGGTTACTACGTGATTTCATCATTGGTTCCACTCTCTAGGTCGTCTTCTAAACTAGTGTCGCTCTCATAGTGTGAGTACTTTGGATCTTCAAATTCGAAAACATCCCTCCGATACTTAGAGCCAAGCTCACTAACATCCTTAAAGAACCCACAAGATAAATCAGAAACATTTCTACAACCTCTTCTAACATCGTCATCACACAAGACAAGTTGGGAGCTCATAACATCAAGCCCGTCGCAATCTATCTCCCTAAGGTCTCTTCTTTTGTATGGCGTTTGGTATGAAATCCTCCTAATCCCGTCAGTGAAAGTCATGATTCCGTTCAAGTCATCCACCATCAACTTAGTGATTTCACAAAAGGGCGCTCCAAATACAACTTGCGA
The DNA here is from genome assembly GCA_030686995.1 of Artemisia argyi. Lineage (NCBI taxonomy): Eukaryota > Viridiplantae > Streptophyta > Magnoliopsida > Asterales > Asteraceae > Artemisia > Artemisia argyi. The sequence goes on along the minus strand of CM060709.1, from coordinate 213,615,166 downwards.
TAACCTAGGGTCAACAAAGTCCTCTATGTTGTCCACAATTGTGAATTCCATAGTGAATGCCATATTTCCTATGAACACTTGGATTTCATGATCCTTACCAACCACTTTCTCTCCCCTGTAAATCATCCCCCATCTGCAGATATTGTTATAGTGAAACAATGACATGAAATTCTTTGGCAGGAATACATTAATGTACACATTCTCGAAGTGTTTGTGACCGATCATGCAGGGGATTTTTAGGTTATTCGGATTACGTCGTTTGATCTTTTTCAACTCCCCTCCCTTTGACCCGTATGGATTCCCCTCAAGGGAGGGACGATACTCATAAACTTCCTCACCATCCCCACGAAAAACTACCGTTCTAACACCATTGGTGAATAATACACTACCATCCTTCTCGTCAAGGATTGCTCCCGATTCATTGATAAATGGTATCCCAAGGACGAGGTTGGTCAATGCTTGATTGGCGAGAGGGTCCACGTCATCAACCACAGTGAGCTCAGTATCGTAATCAAATTCTCCAATCCTAATTGATACATTCTCTATTACTTTCTTGCATACGACGTCCTCTGGGAAGGTTTTGCGGTATAGAGAAAGTGGGATTACGCTGACCGGGAAGCTAGGATCTATACGGCTATTAATTAAGACCTTTCCCTCAATGGTACAGGGGATTTTGAAAAGCTTAGGGTCGTTCCCCTCGGGTTGATTGCTATCCCAACTTATAGCATCTTCTTTTTCGGATTCTTTTATAACCGATTTGCTCAAAATGGTTGGGTCTTTCTCCTGTTCCTCCGATGTCTCGTTCCAATCATCCAGTTTGTCGGATTTCTGCGCGGTGCACTGCTCGGGTGAGTTGGCAGGTTTCCTTGCCGAAGTGTGGTCAACCTTTGGTGTCTCATCATTCGTTGTCTGACTAAGGTTGTCAGTTTGTTGTTGGGTTGGTTTGGATGCAGCAGCTGAAATTGTGGTGATGGTGTTTACAAAGTGGATTGGTCCAGAGGGGTTGATAGGTCCTTTCTTGTCAGGGGATAGATGTTTGAATAGCTTGCTAGGACTTTTTATCTTTACAGGGGAGGCTGGTGGACTCATGACGGTAGCAGACTTAACCTCATCAATGTGAATGGGCTTATTATCAATATGCTCTTTGATAGCCGTCAGCAGATTACAAATCTTGTTGTTCACGTCAGCCTGCTGTTGTTTGAATTTTGCCTCGAGTGTCGTAAGCTGCAGTTCTTGAGAAAGAATGAATTTTTTTAAATCATCTTCACAGCTTTGCCTAGAGGTATCTTGTGATGGAAAATGTTCGGACCAAGTGAGGGGTGAGGAATCATTAAATGATACACTTCGTGTTTGGTACCCTCTAAAATTAGGTTTATCCTTCCATGCTTCATATGCTTCGGCAGAAGTTCGAGGACCTTGCCCTAAGTGCGATGATGTGAATTCGTTATAAGCACGTTTTGGAAGTTCCATGCAGTTGTAGGTCTCATGAGGGCCATTGCAAAGTTTGCATGTAGAAGCGATTCTGCTTACTTGGCTTGAAGGCTTATGAATTTCGTAAGATTTCATGAGAGACTTGACTCGACCTTCAAGTTCCATGATCCTACGGTCGGGAGTGCTTGAATTATTCAAAGGCAAAGATATTGCCTTGACCGTTTTGTTCAAATCACGGGGATCGTTCCAACTTTCGTTGTCATAGAGAGCAAGATCTTCTATGAGTTCCCATGATTGTTCCGCACTAAGATCACGTAGCTTACCACCGGCCGATTGGTCAATGGTTCGCCTCGTGGGGATATCGATATGGTCATAAAAAATTTGGACTTGGAGCCACAAATCTATGCCATAATGAGGGACTTTTTGGAGTAAGTCCTTGAAACGAGTCCATGCTTCATAAAGAGATTCATTTTGACGTTGTTGGAACATCAAGATGTCATTCCTAAGTTTAGTAGTTCTCCCCGGTGGGAAAAATTGAGCAAGGAAACGAGTGGTGAGATCATCCCATGTGGTGATGGATCCCGCGGGTAAACGCTCAAGCCATTGACTAGCTTGATCCCGTAGAGAGAATTGGAATAGGCGTAAACGGGTAGTCTCTCTAGTTTCAACACCTAGGTCTATGGAATCTACGATTTTGAGGAAGTCCTTAAGGTGTTGGTTTGGATCTTCGGAACGAAGTCCATGGAATGCACATCCGCTTTGCACCAACCGGATGGTGTCGGATCGCAAGGGGGTCACATTGGCTCCGGTGAGCTCAATGGTGTTTCGGTAGCCTTGGTGGCTAGGTCGGGAATACTCTCCTAAGGTTCGGGGCCTAAGGGGTTCTAATGGTGGGTTTTGTTGTGGTGGGATGATGGGTTCAAAGATGTTACCACCTTCCATGATGTCGGATGGTAAAGAGTTACGAACAAAAGCACGAAGAAATAAGATAGACTAAAGAAGACCTAAAAATAAAAATAAAAAATCTTACTAGAAAGGAATCTAGCAAGTAGACCTAATAAAAAGAAATCCTAACCTAGACAATAACTATTCCCCGGCAGCGGCGCCAAAAACTTGATGCGTGGGAATCGCACCTTGCTTTACCTCTCGAGGGATCTCGCGAGGCTTACAACCCCCACCAGGCAGTGTACCTGATCGTTGTAGTATAGTATAGTGACAAGTACCGGGGGATTGATCGTTCAGCTTAGGAATAGTGTCGCTAGGATTAGAAAACCTAATTAAAAGTTCTAGAGATGAAAGATGATTATTTTTGTATTTTTATATTTTTATGAAAGCAATTAAAATCTCGGGTCTTGAAAGAGTGGGCGGAATTAGTTGCTAATCAACTAACCCAAAAACTACTTTGTAACTAATTAAACTAATGAAAATAAAATTAAACTAATATTAAACTAAGGTTGTGAGCAGTAATTGGAGAAATTGTGTTTACTTAGACTTCATTACTCCCTAGATATCTTTTACATGTTAATTACTTGTTACACTTGTATGAATGACGGGTTGTATTCCTTAATACCATTCGTGGAGTGGCATACATAACTCCCCAACTCTATGAGCTCTTATCTCCTCCTACACCATGACCCAGCACAACTATAGGGATTGTAAACAGTGGCTCATGCATTAAATACAACCAATAAAGACCTAGTACGCCTCAGTTCATGTTTCTTAAGACGTTCAAGCATGTTACCATTTGGAGATCTGCCAGTTTTCTTAAGCCTAACATATAAAATCATTCATTCAAAACAAGAATAGACAAGTAATCAACACATAATCAACATCTAGGTTTCATTAGATCTAAGCAAACACAAGAGAGATCTAGCCTAGCATAGTAGAATTAAGATAAGAACAAAAGATAAACAACCAACACATAGACATATTGATTGAATTAAGAGTATACTTATCTCAATTACAATGCAAGGTCTCAAGGGTTTGGAACCCTTGAAAAACCTGTAAAAGAGGCACCAAAATCGTCTTTAGGGTTTCACCAAAACTTCTCCCTTTTTATGAAAAAACTAGAAAACTATATATAGGAAAATCGTCCTGACGGCGTCAAGAGTTAAATCTGACGCCGTCAACTCGCCGCCATACACTTCCTCGGACGCCCTAGATCCAATCGTGACGGCCTATGTGACGCCGTCACCACCTTCGGTAAATTAATCTTGGCCACTTTGACGCCGTCATAACTCCATCTGACGCCGTCACCAGCTACGGTAAATTATTCTTCATGTCTGACGCCGTCAAGAGCAAACCCTTGACGCCGTCACCTTGTATTTCCAGCTTGGATTTTTGGTACTTTGTCGTTTTCTTCACTTTATGCTCCAAAAACGTTCAAAATAGCCTCTTTTCCAGAATTCACTCTCCAAACACCTAAAATCACAAAAGGAACGATTTAGGGCAATATTTGATCAAATAAATTCGGATTCGGGCTTAAATGACCCCCTAAAAACGGATCATTTTTCGCCTCATCAAGACTCAAGATCTTCTCGGGAAAGCTTAAAACCCGATGGACTGGTCCATTCACTATCGTTAACGTTTATCCTTATGGCACCGTCGAGTTATCATAAAATGACGGTCCTAATTTCAAAGTGAATGGACATCGTGTGAAACATTACTTTGGAGAGGACATATCATCCATGGTTGTCCCGGATCTCCAAACTTTCCCGAAGGACAATTAAATTCGGGGATCGAGTCAAGCTAGCGACTCGATAAACAAAAACAATATCAACAACATGGGTTTTCACCCGTATCTCTGATTTCTTTCTACTTTCTACCACCCTAGTGTGGGGGACTGGCCAACCCCCCGCTAATTTGAAATGTATATATCTTTGAAAAAAAAATGTGTGATTGTATGTATAGATAAATAAAGTGAAAAATACAAAACAATATTTCCACAGTTAGCTTCGAATATTATCTTTTTACGTTCATAAGTTCGGCATAATAGCCGGGACTTTGAATATTGAGGACAATATTCAATTCTAAGTGTGGGGAGGGGGGGGGGAATTCTAGTGAATTTTATCGCAAAATACTTTCAAGTACCCCCATTTTGGCCCAAAATTTTCAAAAATTTTTCTCTTTATTTCAAAATTTTTGTGGTAATCAGTCCACCGTGTCTAAACGACAAAAGGGATTGGCTAATCCAGGAGCAAACGGCTCTTGGTAAAGATAACTCAAATCCGTTTACGGCTTGCAATTTGCCCAAAATTGTATGGTTCCTCAACTCCCCATCATCCTCAAAAGCTAATGAGTTGGCTAGCCTGCAAGATTATGGCTTGTGGTAAAGGCCGTGGAAAAACCATAATTGGTAATCAGCTCACCAAGATGTTGACTATTCCATCAAGATTTGGCTAGTTCAGAAGCAAAAGGCTTTTGGTAAAGACTAATCAAATCCGTTGACAGCTGGTGGTTTGCTCAAAATCACACGGTTATCAGGTGTGCCACAGTTCTTACACCTGGCTACTCCAGAAGTGATGGCTTTTGGTAAAGAGTTTAAAATCCATCAAGTTTTTCTCAAAAGATTGCTAGGGACTAGCAATAGTTTAGTGTGGGGGATTGATGAGTGTGTAAATACTCATCATTTTTATCGTATCTGAACTGCCAAAACATCCAAAAACACTCAAATACGCATCAAAATACAGAAATTATTCTAAAAGTGTGTTTTATATGTTGTAGATGCAAAATGTTTAAAAACAAACGAAAAACGAACAAAGTTTGCACAATTGGCAGTTTCAGTCCCTCAAGTTTCAAAAATTGACAAAACTAGTCCCTGAAAGTTTAAAATGAAAGAAAAGTCAACCCAAGGCATGGAAAAGTCAAAAATTATGAAAAACGATGTTTGGGTAAAAAGTTTGAGAAAATTACATGTTTGGTCCCTGTACTTTGCAATTTGGCAAAAATGATCCCTGCAGTTTGGAAAATTACACAAATGGTCCCTGGGGTTTTGAAAGATAAAAATTATCAAAAATTGCCCTTGTACTATTCACATGTGTCAAAAAGAGTCCTTGTTGCAACTTTGTAACATTGGCAGTTTTGGTCCTCAAAGTTTCAGCAGTTTGCAATTTCAGTCCCTGGGAAATTTAAATTGTAAATTTACGTGAAAAGTCCTTGTGGAATTATAACTTGGCATAAGTGGTCTTTTGAATCAAGTTTGGAAAAGTATCAATTCCAGCCCCTCATTTTCAAGTAAATTACATAATTGGTCCTTGTGTGAAATTTCTACAAACCAAACCGGACCTAAACTTACTACTACCCCTAAAATACAATTAATAAAACTACCCTCCCAAGCCCACTTCAAATCCTCAGCCCACCAACAAAAGCCCAAACCCTTATATTATTTAGAACAGTCAAAGTGTGACCGTTTGACCGCACCTCCTTCCCAAGAAACCCACCCCGTGACCTGCAACACCATCATCACCTTCACTCTGCTACCCCCCCCCCCCCTCAACACTCAATCATCATAACCTATCCCCCCTTGCACCCCATCCAAACACTACCCTCCAAAACTCACCCACTAGCCTCAATTATCTCAAGAAGCAGCCAAAAATCAGATGGGCGCCAAAAATTTGAATGGATGAGATTGAGGATAAATGATCCTATGGCCAAGATAGAAGCTGGGAAGAGTCCAAGGCACTCCTAAAACCCTAATGGAGGTGTATAAAATGAGAAGCTGTAGCAGAGAAGGGAGGGTAGCTTTTTAGTAAAATTTCTAGTTTAAATCAAGTTTCTTGTAATTCTAAGATTTCTGTATTGTACTTTGTACCTTTCAATCAATATAAGTCTTTGTTTCAAATATATTAAGCTCCATTTGCATTTTCATTCCAAATTCTAATTCATAATTATAAACAAGAAAAATAGAAAAAAAAATATAAAAAAAGAAAATAAAAATCAAAGAAGTTGAGATGCAGAGCTGAATCAGAGAATGGAGAAAGGGTATTAGGGACTCATGGGAGTCATGTAAGTGGGTGCTTTGTCCTTGGTTCAGTTTACTTGCAGGATTGCACACTGTGAGTTTCAATCTTTTTAAAGGTTTACTGTAGCATTGCTAGTTGTTTGTTAATGATTGCTTAGATCAGCTTGTTAGTAGTACTGATAATGTATTAAGCATAGTTAGTTTGGTAGTCATAATTATAGAAAGCATTCACTTAAAATTTTTTATCTATCTGTCTCATTAGATCTGTTAGTGAGAATTGTGGATTTGTGGGATCATGGGTGTTTACATCTGAGTTTTTGAGTTTGAATAAAGTTAGTAAACCATAATACATGCTTAAATTGAGATTTCATGGCTTAAATCAGATGGTTACTTCATGTATCACAAAACAGTTAATCCTAAAAGGGTGTTTGGATCATGCTGATTTACTGGGTTGTGGTTGTTTGTTGGTATAGCACTGGGTTCTAACTAGTTGCTTAGGGTCAAATTAAGTCACATTGGTCATCCAATTTGGTCACAGGCTTGCCAATAGTCAAAATCACCCCTCACCTTAGATTTTTCATTCACTGTTGAGTTATTTGATTGCATAATCATATCAGTAGTGGTACAAGTAGTTATAGTAGTATATATCATCTTTTCATTAACTTATTTCAACACATTAAGTAAGCTAGAATCAATCAAAACTCATAAAAGTCAAGGATTCAAGTTTTACTAAAAAGTCAAAAAGCTGTCTCAGTCATTTTGCTCCAACTTTGGAGGCCTTTAATTTGCTTGATACAAGGAATCAATCCTTGAGCTTTTACAAGCTTGTTCTTTAATAGCTTGTTGATTTTTAGCATTTTTCTCCGATTTTTTGGAATTTGTTTAATGGGTCCCACAAGGCCTCAAAGAGACCTGCAGGGGAACGAGTGCCCTGTGCACAGACCCTCACCACCACACCACCACCTTTGGTGGTGGATTGTAGCTACCTCAGTGGGCCCCAAGCCTTGTTTTAGGTTCCAAATTGATCACAAGCTAGCATACTAGCTTCTTCAGCCAAGCTTAAGCTCTTAATCACTGTGGACCCCACCTAGATTAGGCTTGTTTGTTTGTCCCGAAATCTGTTTTAGCTTAGTGACTGTTTGAGCTTATTGAGTGCTTATTGCTTATTCAGGCATCATACTTGGTTGAGTTTAGCTTATCACAGTCTAATTAACTTATTTGAACCTGTTTTCACCACTGTGGACCCCACACTAGCTTATTTGAGCTTTTTCCTCTCATGGTCAAAGAAAGTCAAACTGTGTGGCTTTTTGCTTAGCACACAGCTTATTTTGGAGCTTAATCAAAAGTCCCTTCATTAAAGTCTCTTCATTTAAGTGGTAAATCAGTTTGGTGAAAGAAAATTTGGAAAAAGTCAAATATTTAGAAAGTGATAGCTTCTATTTAAGCCACTTTGGCTTATTTTCTGCTTATTTATAAACATTTTTCATTTTAAAATTTTTCTTAAGCTTCTTTTTAGTTAAAATAATTTTAGGAATTTTTTCAGATTTTTCCTTGTTCATTTAGTATTTTTCATAATTAATTTTAGTTTAAATTAATTAAATAATTAGTGTTAATTAATATTAAATAATTAAAAAGTAGACAAATTAGGTTTTCTGTTTTAAAAATAGTTTTATAATATTTTAGATTTTTCTAAAATTAATTTTCATTTTTTTTGTTAATTTTCATAATTAATTAATAATTAGTTAATTTAGTTAATTAAAAAGTAATTAGAAATTAGTAATTAATTAATAGTAATTAATTAAAAAGTGTAAAAATTATTTTTCTTTTTCTAAAAATTTTCTTAAGTCATTAGGATTATAAAAACATAATTTTCACGTTCGTAGGACTTTATTTGCTCACGTTTCATTTTTATTTTTGCGCGTTCGCGTTATTTTTAATTCAAACGCGCGTTTTTAGGTTTACTTACGTTTCTAGATAATCTGATCATCAGTAATTGTTCCAATAGTGTTTCTAAGTTATTTTCAATCATAATCTCGTAGTATAATCACTCAAATCAAATTTCTGATCCTCCTGTTAAATCACCCGATCACTTTAAACGTTTTTGAATACAATTGCTTACCTCACTGGGACATAACGACCCGGGAATACACTGTACTCCTTGGTTAGTTGGTTTTAGACGTTTGACTAGGTTGACCATCACCTGGGAAACTTAGTTGACCGTTCAGAACCAATCAAAATTTGGCGCCGCTGCCGGGGAGGTAGCTGCGTGTTTAAAACGTTTCTTAGAGATTAGTGGTTTTTCACTCGTCACTGTATAAACCCACCACCCTCATAACACATACTCAAACTCAACATAAAAGATGTCTCTCTTTAGATCATTCAACCATAGATTCCAAACACAAAGATTAAAATCTTTTTGCATTACACATACATGTGTCGATTACATGTTATTTGTTTGATATGATTGGACATCTTAACATAACCATGATAACTATTTTATTGATTCATGTGTAAATCTTGGTTATATCTTTATGATGCCTGCATGCTTATATGTTTCGTGTTACTATATATCAACATGATTTATATGATATTTTCATTCTTTATTTATATGATGTTTTGCATGATTAACATGTTACTTGTTAACTCATGATATGTCATTTTGGTACATGATGCTTTTATATGATATTCATATATTTGAAAGCTTGTGTATGTTGTTGTCATTTATTAGATCCATGCTTAGGATGATCTATATAATACTTTCTCCAAAATGTTATCGTTTAAACATGGGTTGCATAAATTTTTTGTCTTGTCTCTTTCGTAACTTTGTCACACTATTTGTTCACTTCGTGTGCACTTATTATTTGTAGAAGTACTCTTGGTATGATAAACATTTAGAAGACGTTTTATCATACAAATTTATCACATAGATTGTTATATGCTTAAGTGTCTAAGCTTAACAACAAAACAATTTCACAATGAAGTGTCTTAAATAATGTCATACTATTGCTTAGTATAATTATTTGTTGCTATGTGGTAACTTTATGTCTAGTAGTCGAATGCGTTGTTTGTATTAGATAATGTCTTTATATTTTTATCTTGTTGACATCTTTTGTCACTAACAAATGTGTTTTAGTGGATTGAGAACTAATCACTTGCCATCTCACTTCGTTCTAGCTTTTATATGCTTATCTCGCATAACTATAATCCCTTTATTGCTACGTGGATTAGTAATATATTTTATGGAACCCCTACACTTGCATATAGTTTTATAGCAAATAGGATTGAGTCTTAGAGATTTGAAATTTGTGTTTGGATATCTTTCAATCAACCTCTTTCTAATTCGCATTAGTGCTTCCGCTTTCCAAAATCACCTCGATAACAATACTCTAATCCTTTCCACCTCCTTTGAGAAAACCACATGCCTCGTCATACGATCATCTCGCATTGATAGAGAAGAGCTACATGACTTTAAGGATAAAGTTCTTTCTATGCTAACCAACATCCGCAAAAATATTACCAAGCTCATCATTTTCATTAACCTACAACCTCCTAAACACTTCATCATCATTCTTTATACAATGCACTAGACAATATGTTGGATGTCCACCTATTGAGGAGGAGAGAATTTCATTCACATATTTGTATTTTGTCAAATTATATTTAAAGAACATCTACTCATGTTTCTTACACCCTAAAATACCAACACATAGGTACACTCCATTTAGTTAAAGTCGGTTCACAAAACCACAAGTGCTTCAAGCCTTTGACCTTTTCTCTTTTTTAATAGTTCAAGCCTCTTTCACCCCCAATATCTCATCAAGTGAAAAACACATCAAGTGAAAAACACATCATGTGTTTGACAAATTTATTCACTTCCACAACCAAAAACTAAACCAAATGGAGTCTAGGGTTCTTCTCTCAAAACTAGGACTTCAAAACCTCATTTTTAAGAACACCATCATAGGATCTCATCCTCTTCTTCCTTGACACATATCATGCACATCATTGTCAGCGAAAACGATATATTAATCAAAGCCATCATTCCCAACACTTTCTCAACACGTTGGTCTAACCAACACTCTCTCATCATATGCTGTCATTCTCATCCTCATATAGGTATTTAGCATTTTTTTTACTCTTTTCATATGGAATTCTTGTTTCTTGGTGCTTATTGTCCTCACTTCCTTTCAATTCCATTCAAGCATGTATTATGGCAATATACATCATCTTTGGTAGATGATAAAGTCATATTCGTTGTTTATCCCTCGAGTTGTGAATTTTAGGATTGCATGAGTCAATATGTTCTATCTTTATCTTTCGTTAGAACATTTGCTATACACACGAGCTTCTAATTCTTTAAATAGTTGCCTACCCATCACCACCATTAGCACCATCCTCTTTAAGCATTTCAACCTCATGTCATCCTTCTAGGCTTTTCTTAGTAGGTTCCTATCATATTATATTCATGTTTTTCTTATGATTGCATTTCTTTTTAGAAGCATACACCTCATGAGATTTTTTGGTTTCATGGTTCTCTACTTTGAGTCGCTTATATCATTTATATATTTACATCTTACTTTTCTTTGATATGAAATATATTGCACTAACTCTTTCATTGTAGGTTCACCATTATATACGCTCGATCGTATATAGCATAATCATCTAAGGATGATGTTTGCATCGAATATTTTCCTTCTTTCATTATAGGTGCTTCTTGACGTAGGAGGAATATCCATCAAGCACTCATATTGCATCCTCTATACACGTTGTTGTAGAGGACCTGCTTGTCTAAAGACAAAACTTCCACTATACTAACTTTTGTTTTGTAGGTTCATATTGACGCCCTAAAACAAGGGGAGCTTCCGTCAAGCATAGGAAAATTATTGTCTTATACTAACCTTTATCTTGTAGGATTCTTCATCCTTGCATCATATACGTTGGTACCCTAGCAACGGGGAGTATTGATCAAGGGGGAGTCGATCATACACTAACCTTTGTTTCTTTTGTAGCTTTCTTATCCTTGCATCATATACATTGGTACCCTAGCAATGGGGAGTATTGATCAAGGGGGAGCTAATCATGCACTAACCTTTGTTTTTGTAGCTTTCTTATTTCTTGTGTCATATACGTTGGGACCCTAGCAATGGGGAGTATTGATCAAGGGGGAGCTACAATCTAGGGAAGGCATGCACGCATTTATCTTTATTCTCATTCTTCGACACACTTTTGTGTTTCGACAAAAAGAAGGAGATAAGTCAACATAGTCCAACATGCATTTTATTCATCATGCATTTTTTGTATAATTTTTATGTTCCACAACACTAACCTTGATGTAGGTCAAGGAACTTAATTTGATCCATGGATCCGCTAAACACCTAAGGGACGCAACAACCTTAGGAAATTGGAGTTGAAGAATTAACTTCACTAGGGATGATGCAAGCTCGCCATGTCGGGGAGAAATTAAGTTAACTTCAAGGACACACCCATTTTTGTTTCGACAAAAAGGGGAGAAGAGTGTAAACGGAGAAGGAAATGTAGAAGGTGTTGCGGATACAAATAAGTTATACGGACACAAGTAACTTTTTACATTTTGCGTTCTATCACGTTTACATATTTTGTCATCATCAAAAAGGGGGAGATTGTTAGTTCAAATATTACGATATTTAATCTATACAGTCTCGTTTGTTTTGATTGATGACAAACGTATAACTTGATACATAACGTAAAATGTACAAGTTACTTGTAATCATAGTTTGTCTCAACATACATTCAACACCTCTCAACGTCTCGAGTCGTTGTATGCTACAACACAGGTTCTTACATGTTTGTTATGTAGCATTATTATCAAACCCCTTGACCAACCATTTAGAATGACTAAAACACTTTAGGAGTCTTTAAGTATTTTAGGTGTCAAAGTACACTTTAGGTGTTAAATAGAATAAGTGCTACATTAGGTGTCTAGATAATATTAGTAAGTTTACAATATATAAAAATGTGTCTTATAACAACATAAGTACATAAAACATTTTTAGTAACTTACTAAATATTATATAGCTAGCTAAAATATTTTTTATACAAGTAACTTACCTTTTTAAGTTAGTATATACATTTGTCTAAATGTATTTTTCATAAAATGGAAAACTAAATTTGAAAAGATCTTGATTAGACTAGACATAAATATAGAAAGACATTGTGTCATACATCTTGTAAGAGATGTCATAGAATCTTGATTTGACATATTGTGTGTTGACTTAGAAGATCTTGATTTGACATATTGTGTGTTGACTTGGAAGATCTTGATTTGACTAAAGATAAATATATTTGGAACATGGTTTTGGAACATGGTTTTATCTTTGTTAGTTTTGGAACATGGTTTTGGAAAACCCCTTTGTAAGTTTGCCTATTAATAGGAGTTTATAGTTTACTTGCAAATTTGATGAAAAACTACACACACATAGATATATAGGAAACCATGTAGAAACACACATGAGTCACCCTTTCCAGAATTATCATAATGCTTCTAACATTCATCATTGTTGTAAGCATATCATACTTCATGATCCACCAAGAAGGTCACAAGATCTAGAAGTCATCATTCATTAAAGCATTCCAACATATGAAGATTCAAGGGCACTTGACATTCTCAACGGTTGAAGACTTCGTATTCAAGAAGTTCATGTAGATTAGGCATGTGTATCCATTAGACTTTTATGTCATGGATCATCATTGTATCATCACAATATAGATTAGATGGTTTATGTGTTTGTGCCATAAAACACAAGGTTTTTATGTTGGGCCACAAAACATAGCGGGAGTGGTTGTACCCTTGGTAAAGAACTCGACATCTAGCTTAGTGTCGGAAATATTATTATCAAAACATTTTTGAATCTCGGGTTAAAAACCGAATTGCTCTTGATTGCCCGGTCTATTTTAGTAATTATCTCTATAGTAAACATCGTAACTCAAATAATTTTATATGACAACTAAAATATCCAACATCTTAGCTCAAAGAATTTTATACAACTTAAATATCCAATTAAAAAAATAAACACAAACTAATCCTTGCATGATTACTATTTTTTCTAGAATGACAAGATATGATAGAAACACTTCAATAAAAACCTCTCTTTGACGACGACAACAACAAAAAAAATGCTTTCAGTATTATCTCTTTTACAAGTTTTTAAAGATGTACTTAATTAACAAGTTTTTAAAGTTGATGCATGTGTCAACTGTCAATGCACATTTAATACGTGGGAATCACACCAGGCTTTACCTCTCGAGGGATCTCGAGAAGCTTACAACCCCCACCAGGCAGTGTACCTGATCGTTGTAGTATAGTATAGTGAAAAGTACCGGGGGATTGATCGTTCAACTCAGGAATAGTGTCGCTAGGATTAGAAAGCCTAAAAACTAGGTCTAGAGGTGAGGGATGATTCTTTTTGTATTTTTATATTTTTATAAAATCAAATAAAATCTCAGTTTTTGGAAGAGTGGGCGGAATTAGTTGCTAATCAACTAACCCAATAATAAGATGCAATAAAATAACAGAAATGAAAATAAAGCTAATTAAACTAGTGGTGTGAACAATAATGGGGAGAATTGTGTTTACTTAGATTTCATTACTCCCTAGATATCTTTTACAGGTTGATAGTTTGTTACAATTGCATGGATGACGGGTTATATTCCTTAATACCATTCGTGGGGTGGCGTACGTACTTCACTCCTATGTCAAGCCTGCTAGAAGCTCCTAACATGGGATCATTAGAATTCGCTCATGCATTAAATACAACCATAATAACCTAGTACGCATTGGTTCATGTTTCTTAAGACGTTCAAGCATGTTACCCTATGGAAGTCTACCAGTTTTCTTAAGCCTAACATCGAAATCATTCATCCGTAACAACTATAAACAAACAATCAACCCATAATCAACATCTAGGTTTCACTACATCTAAGCAAACACACAAGAGATCTAGCCTAGCATGTTAAATTCAAGACAAGCGTAAGATATATTCAAGCAATACATAGACATATTGAATGAATTGAAAGGATACTTATCTCAATTGAACATAAAAGGTTTCAAAGGGTAAAAACCCTTGAAAGAACAGTAAAATTCGTGCTAGGGTTTCTCCAAAGTTACACCCTCTAAAGTTACACACTAATGAATGAAAATTGCAAAACTATATATAGATTTTACAGGGTGACGGCGTCAAGAAGGAATATCTAACGCCGTCAACTCGCCGCCCATAATGAGATCAGATTGCCTAGATCCAGATTTGACGCCGTCATGTGTAAATTAGTTCTAGGCCGTCATCATATCTTGAACCATGACGGCCAAGCTTGATGCCGTCATGATTTCTCTGGATCGTCACCACTTCCACCTCTTGTTCACTCTTGACGCCGTCATTAAGAGACTCTTGACGCTGTCAGGTACTGTTCCCAGCAAGGAAAATTAAGACTTTGCCGTTTTCTTCACTTTTATGCTTCAAAAACGTCCAAAATGCTTCCTTTTCCAGAATTCAATCCAAAAGTACCTAAAATGACAAAAGGAACAATTTAGGGCAATATTTGATCAAATAAATTCAAATCCAGGCTTAAATGACTGTTAGGTGCCCATATTGATATCACACAAGTAAAGAATGAGATAGATATAAGGATTGGTTGATTACAAGATATGAGAGAATTATAAAAGCAAGAGTTTTATTATAATATCAAAATAACCAACAAAGTTTAAGGCAACATAAGCCTTGTATTTATAGGAGGGAAGCTAGGGCAACATTCCCTAGTCCCTTTCATGTATCTAACGTGGGCTTCATAAGCCTTATAGGCTTTTACAACTTGCCCATGATCTAAAACATAAACATAAATAATACTAAAGCAACCTATTACAAAATTTAATGACCGAGACTTGACTAAATACAAAAGTATGTTCCCAACAATCTCCCCCTAAGGGTCGGTCATCACGGTTGTTGGACGTCTTCATTTCTGTCTTTGACTTGTGACATGTATAACTTTTGACGTCTTCAAAAATGTTGTATGATGAATGTACTTTGCTCTAAGTCTTTTTTCTTTGGTGATGATGTAATGATTGTGTAGTGAAGTAGTCTGCCGTTCGTCACTCCTGCGTCTGCAGTGGTTGTCTGCCATTCCAACATGCTGATACATCTTTTGACTTTGTCTTTCAAGTGCACGAAGTTCCTTATCGTTCATATTGATCTTTGTCTTTTAAACTTTGTAGATTCTTCTTATTGGTGTAGAATCTGTCTTTGAACTTTGTGGTGCTTAGATCTTTGTAGGAGTTTTCATTGACTTCAAGATGTATGCATGAGCATGCTGGAATCTACCATCATGGAGGTGATTTGTACCTGCATGTAAACAGTTACCAATAATCAACCGGTACTTACAGATAAGGAATTAGAGCTCGTCAACAGCATAGTGTGAGGACTCCTTCTAATCCTTATCAAGGCCGTTCCCATGTCAGATACTCCCGAAGGAGCTTACAAGACCTACTAAGTAGTTCAATGACTGGGTGAGTCGTTGGGGATCACTCCACGACTGTAGATTGCTATGGAACCACCGCGAACACTAAGCGTAACCCTTGTGGGGTTACCGAAGTGACCTGCTGTCAGGGCTGTTTGCTGTTGACCCTGGCAGGAATTTCCGTTCAATCATTGAGAAAAACTTATGTAATTCTCTCATAAACGTTCTCGGCAGATTGCTAAGATCTGCGAAGGACTCGATAATTTACAGCTGGTTTCCATTGATGTAGAACACCAGTTGTAGAAGTACTAAGTGATCCTAAGAGATCTTTGATGTATATCATGGCTCTAGACTCAATAAGTGCACACTTAGGTTTCCTATGCGGAGACTAGGGAGGGGTCTCCTGCTTCAATATCAACCATCTCTAAGAGATGAGTCGATAGATTACACTGGTTCTCCATGAGAATGAAACAAGCTCTTTTAAGAGAACTTGAGTGGTTAAGAAGGTTTAGTGCATTGCGTCACTGGGTCCATGACGACTTTATCTTCAATATCGGTGTTGCCTTAGCAATAACCAGTAGCATACGAGTTGAACCCGGTGTCTGCCCTAAGGTTGAACATATGGAGGGCTATTTCTTTTCACCCTTTTCTTTACTTTTCTTTTTAATTCTTCAACTCCTTCATTCCCTTTCATTCTTTTCTCCTTTTTTCGTATCAGACCTAAGGACTTCTAATTCTAACTATTGGTGATGTCCTTAGGTAGATCCCTCCGGCTCTGGCGGATCATAGGATGGTTTTTTTTATCTTAATCACCTTATAACTCCTTGATTAACCGATAGTAGCCAAGAAACCTTTGATTGAAAATCTCTCAAAGTGTTTTTGATAATCAAATATTTTGGTTAACACTTTGAGAGTTTTGTGTACACTTTTGAAGGGCTCCCCCTTCACATGTGCTCATAAGTATTTTAATAATTTTGCACATGCGGGAGGAGCAAGCATTTTTGAATTGATCTAATTTCAGTGAACAAGACCGATTCGAGACACGCTTACATCACTAGATATACTAGCTTGAAATTATTACCCGGCCTGGTCAAGTCCACAGAAAGTTTCTTGAGACGGTACATTTCTACTAAGACAAATCCTATTCGAGACGCATTTACGTGGCTAATTAAAGAGTTCCATTGTCAGCTTTTAGGTCACAACTAGCTCTAGTAACTAACTTGATGTTATTACCCGCCGAGGATAAGTCTTTTCAAGATTACTAACTTTTATAGTTTCGTCAATTCCTGGGTCAATTCTGAGTCTAGCTCGCACAAGATACAACTTTTAGCTTTTTGACCACTTATATTTTTCCATTTTCTCCCCCTCAAAAATAGCATATAAAATAATATTTTTGATAATCTTTTAGATTAAAATATGCCTTTTTGAGTCTTATGGGGAGATTCACCAAGAACTTTTGATTTAGAACAAAGTAGTTTTGTTTGACAAGTGCTCCCCCTCAACAAGTGATTAGGTCTTATTGAGGTGAAATACTTGTCCTTTTGAGCAGAAATATGAAAATCATAAAATATTTGATAAATTCTACTCAAAAGTAAGAAGCCTTCGCTCCTTATATTAGGATTGAGGCACTGATGCGTACCTCAGGGTCCTTTCTATACAAGTTCGGGTTGTATACTGTAATGTGTGCACAAACCATAATGAATATAATTATTGACAAATCAAATCAAGACCTTACAAACTTCTACCATTCAGGTCTCTGAAATGTCAACACTGGAAATCCTGGTCTGCCTCCTACATAGCTTTCCAATCTCCTAATCTTATCCCTACGCTTTAACCAGTTCTCAATCTTTGTGATGAATATGCGAGCTTGTCTGGCCTCATCGGTATTCCACCTTTTAGATTTGTACAGTGCAACATCATCTAATCGGCTTTTGATTCCATCTCTGACAAACTTGAGAGTTTCATCACAGAACTTGTGGATTTCATCATAAGCCATGAAGCAGTTTCGTCGGTTGACACTGCGGTAGGTGAACCCAAATGCCGGATGCTTGATCAAGGGGTATTGAGATTCATGTTGAAGGTTGGGGATGTTGTAAAGGTTAGGTTTTGTGAGATTCAGCTTCTTCTGGTAACTTTCCACACGAAGTTGAAGATCTTCTACTCGCTCTTTGATGACGATGTGTCGGATGAAAATGAGTAGAGCTGTGATGAAGGCAAGCTGCATATCCTTAGGTAGGTTGCACAGCTTTCCTTGGACTTTGAGCAGATACATATCTTCGATGTCATTAAGAAGTAATCGTGGAAAGTCTGACTCGAAAATCACGTACTTTTGTTCATCAAGTCTTTTGAGTACGATTTTGTTGAGAAAGGAGTACCCAAAGTGAGTGACTGTTGATATAAACTGAATGGAGACAATCTTTAACTCACTTGTCACATTACCCATAGTCTGATTGAGTCTGCTGCTTCGATAATACTGTGCCCAGTTTTCTGGCCAATGGTGTATTCCATAGAGTGCGTTCCGGTCCTAGGCTACAACTTTGTCGATGAACAAGTCTGAGGCTTCTTCTTCGATGGCGTTGTTGAGATATCTAGCTGTAGGGATTGAGAAGGTAAGTGAGGTGGCGTACTTCATTTCAATCTTGCTACCGTGTTGTAGAAATTCCAAGTCATTGTTGAAGAAGAATTTGTAGGGAATTTTCTCTTGTTTCGGCTTTCCAACCAAGGGAAGAGGTTTGGTCCAGTCAGTGTAGTACGGCCCTTTGTTCTTTGAGTAGTGGTCGATGTTGGACTCGGGGTTTAGCCAGTCAATGTCGTTAGACATTGCGCGGGCAATGTTTTCCAGGTGATATTCGAGTTCAACAGAGTTGGCCGAGCGGTCTTTCAACAGGTTGAATGCAGCATTCTTTACCTTTCTCAGCTCTTTCTTGCTCATGTTCTTTAAACCATAGTCCCTCTGCAGAAGTTGTGCATATTCCATTGTGTGGCCATCTCGTGGTGATTGATTTTCTGCCAGAGGTGGTTAAGCTTTAACCATTTCATCAAACCAAGAGTACTCAGCCGTTTTGTCTTCGTCCAGCCAATTGAGAATGTTTTTCGGTTTCTTAGGTTCGGTGCTTTTCGAAGAGGTTTTCGGTTTGTGCTGATGATGTTTTCTTTTCCTTTCTTTCTTCTTAGTTGATGAAGGTTCTGGTATTTCGTCTGGCTGAGGGAAATCATCTCCGCCAGTGTACTCAAAGTGATCATGGGCTTTAGGACTTGAACCTGATGCCTTTGGTTGTTGAGTAGATGTTGTGGTTGTTGAAGGTATGACAGGTTGTTTGTGTTGAGATGAGGGTCCTTCGGCTTGCTTTTTCTTCTTAGCCTGCGAGTTAGGATCCTTGTCTTCATCATCTCTTTGACGTATCAGTTTATCGGCCTCAGTGCTTGATGAGTGCTCAAACACTCATCATTTTTGGTCAAATCTGAACTGCAAAACATACAAAAACACTCAGAAATGCATCAAAATACTGAAAATATTTCAAAATTGTGTTTTATATGTTTTAGATGCAAAAAGAGTAAAAACAAATGAAAAACGTACAAAGTTTGCAAAATTGGTAGTTTCAGTCCCCCAACTTTCAAAAATTGGCAAAAATAGTCCCTGAGCACATATTTTAAAAGAAAATTCACCAAAGGTCCTTTTAAAATCATAAGTTGTCATATTTAGTCCTTTGGTGAAAAATCTCAAAAGTTTTGGAAATTTGCAAATTAGTCCCTGGAGTTTCAAATTTTGGCAGAATTGGTCCCTGGTGGGATATTTTTGAATTAAAAATCATTCAGGGTCCTTTGGAAAATGAAACTTGGCAAGAAATGCCCTTGGATAAAAGTTTTGGCAAAATGACAAGAATGGTCCTTTAACTTTGAAAAATATCAATTTTGGTCCCTAGGAATTTTGAAAAGTGGAAAATGAAATCAATGGTCCTTGTATAATTGATAAATGCAGGTTTGGTCCTTATGGTTACTTTGGAAAAATTACAGTTTCAACCCTTGCATTTTCATAAATTACACCATTGGTCCTTGTGTTACATATCAAAACAAACGGACCCTTTTATTTATTTAAACCCAACAGACAAACAAAACCCATCACCCTTACCACCAATCCAATCCACTAACCAAATCCCCCAAAACCCAATCCACCCCTACCTGATCCAATAACACCCTTAGCCCACCACAAGCCCAAACCTAAACTAATAACACACCAGGGTCAAACACCCAGTCAAACACCACTGTTCACCCTCCACTCTTCCCCCGTTTTCCTGCATCACTGTCTCCCCCCTCCTCTCCAACTCCACCAAAAAATCACCAAACCCAATTAATACCTTCACCAAAACCCTCCCCTTCATTAAATGCTTCACCCACCTCACCTGCTCCACTCAGAACTCCAATTACTTTTTTCCCGCCAAAATCATATAAACGGCCATGATCAAAAGGAAGCATCCAAGGGTCACAATTCAAAGTGTGAAAGAAGGAGAGAGACACCAGGGCTTATTTAAGTCAAGAAAAAGTGGAAGGAAGGGACCAATTAGAGTAGCAGTAGTATAGTTTAGGTTTAGTTAATGTCAAATTAATGTAATCTTGTATTTTTAGTCACAATTATAGCTTGTAATCTGTTATTTGTAAGTTAATATAAATTTTCAATCTTCAAGTTTAAGTCTTGTATCATTTTCAGTGTTAATGAAATTTCAAAGCTTTTAGTTAAATTCTTGTTCAAAGCCTTGTTGTTGTTTGAAACCTTTTTAACAAGCTCATTTTAGCCTATGTTATTAGTTTATCTAAGTACCCTAGGTATTGTAAGTCATTACTTAAAAAGAAATGAAAAACAGTGATAAATCCATAAAATAAGTAAAAAAATCAAAAAGAAGAAAGAGGAAGGGAAGCAGAAGCAATGCAAGCATGGATGTGGTAATGGTTTAGAGCCTCAGGGGAGGTTTAGGACAGGGTTGAATACTAGGTGTTTGATTCTGAGCTCACTTGATCCACTTGTAAGCTAATTTTCAAGTTTTATCACATTTACTGTAGCATAAGTATGTATTACTATTCTTCATTGTTAATCAATGTTTTGAACTTATGAGATGTTAGTATGGCTTAAACAATCAGTTTCATGGCTTAATCTTTTGATTTGCTCCATAAATTTTCAAAACTACTTCCATTAGGGGTGTTTGGTTTAACACTGCCTAGGTGATTTTGTGGTTTTATTGTGAGTAATTGTTGTCTCTGCATGTCACAATAGGGTAGTACAAGTTAATTAAACCTTTAAATACAAGTTCCTATTTGCCTAAAGTCAAAATCTTGCATTATCTTGTCAAGTCTGCTAACTGTATGGATTTGTGAGATCATACCTATGTACAATGATGCATAATTGTAGGTTCTAGCTTAATTTAGTTTAGTTACAGCATATAACACCAATCTCAGTCCATTAGAATCATCCAAATCTCATAAAAGTCAAGTTCCTAGATTCATATAAAAAGTCAAAATCCCATTTCTCAGATTTTGCCAAACTAGCAAGATTTTTGTAGATTTTTTTGTTTAATTTCAGGGGGTGAAACTTGTTCCTATGTAAAGCCCCCCCAGCTGCACACACTTGCAGGGGAGGGTGTACCCTTGCTGCACAGAACAGTCCACCATCACCACCACTTTGGTGGTGGTTTCTGGCCTCCATAGTGGTCTCACAGGCTCAATTCTTGGTTCATTCAACCCCTCTCCTGGCAGGGTTCAAGCTTTGACCAACCATTTGACCCTAGATCCTGTGGACCCCACCTGAAACCTTCCCAAGAGTTTGTCCCATTTTCTGTTTCAGTTTTTAAAATAGTAAGTGCTTATTGTGGATTTTGAGCTTATTCAAGCAGCTTATTTGATTGAATCCCTCTTAACTTTGTCCAAGTAACTTGAGTGAACAAGAATTCACCCTAGTGGACCCCACACAAGCTGGTTTGAGCTTATTTTCTCATTTAGTCAACATAAGTCAACTGTCATGACTTATTGTGTCCACATTGCTTATTTTTTATTTATAAAAAAGTTTTTTTTACAAAAGTTGTTTGTTTTTAGGTGTAAAATAGTTTTCAAAAAGAAAAATCCAGAAAAAACAATCTAATAATAAGTGATAGTTTCTATTTAATATAATTTAAATTTTCATTTTCATTTTTATATTTTTATTAAGTACTTGGAATTTTTATATTTTTATTAATTACCTTTTATATTAAAGTAATTTTAGTAATTTTTTCAGATTTTTATTTTATCATTTGGTATTTATTAGATTTAATATTAGTTTTATTAGTAATTAATTAATAATTAAGTAGTGAATAGCATAACTAGATTTTATAAAGTAACATATAGTTTTTATATTTTTCCTAGCTTTTATATAATATAATATAATTTTAGGAATTTTTCTAGAATTTTTACTGTTCATTTGCTATTTTTTATAATTTCAAATAGTTTAATTAGGTAATTAATATTTAATTAGTAATTACTTAATATAAAAACCACAAAAAGACAAAAATACATATTTTTAATTTTAAAATTTGTTTTTAGTTATTTTATAATTTTAGAAATTTAATTTTTATTTTTCTAGTGTTAAATTAATATTATATTCTATTTAAGTTATTTAAATATTGATAATTAGTATTAATTAGTAATTAATTAATAATAAATAATTAAATAGTGTAAAAATTAATTTTCTTTTTCTAAAAATTTTCTTTTATCCTTAAGTTTGTAAAAAAAATGTCATTTTCACCCCCTGGGGGTTTTCAGATTTCACTTTTCACGTTTTATTTTGTACGTTCGCGTTATTTAAAACGTAAACGTACGCGTTTTTAGATATTGAACGTTTTTAAGTATTTAGCTTTCACGTAACCGTTCATATAGCTTATTTAAGCTATTTTATTGTACAAATCAGTAGTGTAATCAATCACAAACCCCTTTCCATTCTAATTCACCCGATCACAAGTCCGTTTGATAACCATCACACCTCGTCGGGACATAACGACCTGGGGAAATCCTATGTTCTGCGGAGCATTGACTCTAAGCAGTTTGACCTTGTTGACCATTCCCTGGTCAATTTAAGGTGACCGTTTGGAGCCAATCAATTTTTGGCGCCGCTGCCGGGGAGGTGTGCGCGTTTTTCTAAACGGTTTTGCGTATTAGTGAATCGGGATATACATCCATTGTATATTTACCCACCCTTGTTCATATTATCTTCTTATTTTCATATAAAAACAAAACCGTTCCCGAAAACATTTTAAAATCAGTTTTCAACGAACACAAAAAACACAAAAATATTTTCTTTCTCATTTGTATAAAATGTCTTTCCAAAAACCCAAAAATATTCACCTTTACCCTCTCACATCTTTGATTCTTCATTCCTTACCCTACCAAACCTTTTGATTCTTTCTATGTCTCATCCACACCTTCTTATTTGCCAATGGTGTGGTAGTCCTTATAATGGTGGCAATTGCCCCAGTTGTGGCATGGTAGAGTCAGGAAACGGGTCTGTCTATAACCAGAATCCCTATTCCTACCATGACACCACTGATTCATTCCATCAGCTACCACACCATGAGACTTATCAGTTTTACTGTTGTGAGTACTGTGGTGGTTCACACTACAGTTCTGATTGTCAATCGGGAAACACGCTTGTCTATGAGCAGTTTCCTGATAACAATTATGACTCTAGCACACACGACTCACAGCCACATCAGTTTTACTGTTGTGAGTATTGTGGAGGTCCACACTTCAGCTCGGATTGTCAAACAAGGAATCCATTTCCTTGTAACGATTATTTCTATCCGTATCATGACTAACCTCTACCGTACCAAATGATTCACACAACTCCTCAAGAAACTCAGCAAGACCTTTGTCTAAAGGCTCTTGAAATTTTAAAAGAACTTAAGGAGGAGTTGAATAGAACAGCATTTAAAAATGCTCCCAGTTTTTCTTGTGTATATTGTGGGGGTCCTCATGATGATTATCAATGTCAACCTTTCGGTTTTGACAAATCCCCATCCCCACAATGTTCTTTCATTCAAAATTCACATGAGAAATCCATGGAAGAATTGTTAGCTGAAGAGCAGGCTGCTAGAATAAATTCCCAAGATACCTATGAAAAATCTGTTAGGGAATCAATTGCAAAAGAAAAAGCAGCCAGATCTAGCTCCCAGTTTCGTTTTATTCTTGATGACAGTGATGATGAAGATACCCTTGATATTCTTTAATTTTATAAAACTTCATCAAGTTCATCAGTTGATATCCCAGCAGTTGAGATTCCATCTCAAACAACTGCTATCACACCCAAGGTTCTCACTCACTCTCTGAGCATGGGGGACGAGCATCTTGATACTGTTCCTAAAAAGGAATCGGACGAATTCATAAAGTCTAGTGTTGAGAACCTTGTCCCAATCCCAAAAGAGTCACAGGGAATTCTTGAGCATATGTGTGATCTTCCTTTTCCTTTTGAGTGTTCAAATGATCATTTTGAGACTTTCTCAGATTTTAATGATGATTGTACATCTCATGGAGACATTGAGTATATTGAGGCATCACTCCCACAGTCTGATACCGATCCTCTTCTTGAGGAGTTCGCCGATGAACTTACTCACATCAATCCACTTTCATTGGAAAGTGATGATGGTCTCCTCGATTTCGAAGCCGATCTAGGAGAAATTGAAAGTCTCCTATATCATGATCCGTCACTCACTTCTAATCCCAACAGTCCAATAGAGAATGTTAATCTCTTTGTTCCCGAAACTTTCAATACTACTCTCACCAATCCTCTATTTGAATTCGAATCTGAATTCACTTTGATTTCTGATAATCCACTCTTTGATATTCAGAATGAGGATTGTGATGAGTCTATTCCGGAACATGAATTCACAGATTCGCATCTTGTGAATAATTCTCTTTATGAGGAGTTCTCCGGTGAACTCACTCATCATATCATGACTCCTTCGGAGTTTGATAGCCCGGGGGGAGATGCACTCAATCATGAGGATTTGCAAATTCCCACCCACCCTCCCGGGATGTTTTTGAGCTTAACCCTTGAAATCCAAACTCAGGCTAATGAGACTGATCTCGAGGAAGAAGATTAAATCATGATTTTCATCATGGTTTTCTTCCTTTTCTTCACCTATAAGGTGACTTCTTCTCTTCTTCACTCCTTCGGGAATGAAGATACCATCTTTGATCCCGGCATTTTCATTTACCATTATCTTGATCCGGGATTATATATCATCGGTGTGGAACTTTCACGTGCTTCGAATGTTTGTCCAAACATCTTGAATGAAAGTCCGATGGAGATTGTTTCTTCCACATCATGCTTCCCCAAGGACAAATGCATTCGGGGTCGAGTCAAGCTAGCGACTCGGTAAACAAAAACAGTAGCATACTTATAGGGTTTTCACCCTAAGTGTGGGGGAGTTACCCATGCTATGGTTACAAATAAAGTGAAAAACAAAATGGTGTTTCCACATTTAGATTGTAATGTTGCCCTTTTACGTTCTAAGTGTCGGCATAATAGCCGGGACTTTGAATATTGAGGACAATATTCATTCTAAGTGTGTGGGGGGGGGGGGGGTATTTCGCTATTCTAGCGAATTTTATCACATTTTACTATCTAGTACCCCCGTTTTGGCCAAAATTTCACTGGTGCTTCAAAATTTTTGTGGTTATCAGTCCGCTTTGTCTAAGCGACAAAAGGATTGGCTAATCCAGGAGCAAACGGCTCTTGGTAAAGATATATCAAATCCGTTTATGGCTTGCAATTTGCCCAAAATTGTATGGTACCTCAACTCGCCATATCCTAAAAAGCAAATGAGTTGGCTAGCCCGCAAGATTATGGCTTGTGGTAAAGGCAGTGGAAAAACCATAATTGGTAATCAGCTCACCAAGATGTTGACTTTGTCCATCAAGAGTTGGCTAGTCCAGAAGCAAACGGCTTTTGGTAAAGACTAATCAAATCCGTTGACAGCTGGTGGTTTGCTCAAAATCACATGGTTATCAGGTGGACCATAGTTTTTACTTGAATCGATACATCTGGCTACTCCAGAAGTGATGGATTTTGGTAAAGAGTTTAAAATCTATTAAATTTTCAAAACAGTTTATTACTAGGGACTAGCAATATTTTAGTGTGGGGGATTGATGAGTGCTCAAACACTCATCATTTTTTGTCAAATCTGAACTGCAAAACATACAAAAACACTAAGAAATGCATCAAAATACTGAAAATATTTCAAAATTGTGTTTTATTTGTTTAAGATGCAAAAAGAGTAAAAACATATGAAAAAACGTACAAAGTTTGCAAAATTGGGAGTTTCAGTCCCCCAACTTTTAAAAATTGGCAAAAATAGTCCCTGAGCACATATTTTAAAAGAAAAGTCACCAAAGGTCCTTTTAAAATCATAAGTTGTCATATTTAGTCCTTTGGTGAAAAATCTCAAAAGTTTTGGAAATTTGCAAATTAGTCCCTGGAGTTTCTAATTTTGGCAGAATTGGTCCCTGGTGGGATATTTTTGAATTAAAAATCATTCAGGGTCCTTTGGAAAATGAAACTTGGCAAGAAATTCCCTTGGATAAAAGTTTTGGCAAAATGACAAGAATGGTCCTTTAACTTTGAAAAATATCAATTTTGGTCCCTGGGAATTTTGAAAAGTGGAAAATGAAATCAATGGTCCTTGTATAATTGATAAATGCAGGTTTGGTCCTTATGGTTACTTTGGAAAAATTACAGTTTCAACCCTTGCATTTGCAGAAATTACACCATTGGTCCATGTGTTACATATCAAAACAAACGAACCCTTTTATTTATTTAAACCCAACAAACAAAACCCATCACCCTTACCACCAATCCAATCCACTAACCAAATCCCCCAAAACCCAATCCACCCTTACCTGATCCAATAACACCCTTAGCCCACCACAAGCCCAAACCTAAACTAATAACACACCAGGGTCAAACACCCAGTTAAACACCACTGTTCACCCTCCACTCTTCCCCCGTTTTCCTGCATCACTGTCTCCCCCCTCCTCTCCAACTCCACCAAACCCAATTAATACCTTCACCAAAACCCTCCCCTTCATTAAATGCTTCACCCACCTCACCTGCTCCACTCAGAACTCCAATTACTTTTTTCCCGCCAAAATCATATAAACGGCCATGATCAAAAGGAAGCATCCAAGGGTCACAATTCAAAGTGGGAAAGAAGGAGAGAGACACCAGGGCTTATTTAAGTCAAGAAAAAGTGGAAGGAAGGGACCAATTAGAGTAGCAGTAGTATAGTTTAGGTTTAGTTAATGTCAAATTAATGTAATCGTGTATTTTTAGTCACAATTATAGCTTGTAATCTGTTATTTTTAAGTTAATATAAATTTTCAATCTTCAAGTTTAAGTCTTGTATCATTTTCAGTGTTAATGAAATTTCAAAGCTTTTAGTTAAATTCTTGGTCAAAGCCTTGTTGTTGTTTGAAACCTTTTTTACAAGCTCATTTTAGCCTATGTTATCAGTTTATCTAAGTACCCTAGGTATTGTAAGTCATTACTTAAAAAGAAATGAAAAACAGTGATAAATCCATAAAATAAGTAAAAAAATCAAAAAGAAGAAAGAGGAAGGGAAGCAGAAGCAATGCAAGCATGGATGTGGTAATGGTTTAGAGCCTCAGGGGAGGTTTAGGACAGGGTTGAATACTAGGTGTTTGATTCTGAGCTCACTTGATCCACTTGTAAGCTAACTTTCAAGTTTTATCACATTTACTGTAGCATAAGTATGTATTACTATTCTTCATTGTTAATCAATGTTTTGAACTTATGAGATGTTAGTATGGCTTAAACAATCAGTTTCATGGCTTAATCTTTTGATTTGCTCCATAAATTTTCAAAACTGCTTCCATTAGGGGTCTTTGGTTTAACACTGCCTAGGTGATTTTGTGGTTTTATTGTGAGTAATTGTTGTCTCTGCATGTCACAATAGGGTAGTACAAGTTAAGTAAACCTTTAAATATAAGTTCCTATTTGCCTAAAGTCAAAATCTTGCATTATCTTGTCAAGTCTGCTAACTGTATGGATTTGTGAGATCATACCCATGTACAATGATGCATAATTGTAGGTTCTAGCTTAATTTAGTTTAGTTACAGCATATAACACCAATCTCAGTCCATTAGAATCATCCAAATCTCATAAAAGTCAAGTTCCTAGTTTCATATAAAAAGTCAAAATCCCATTTCTCAGATTTTGCCAAACTAGCAAGATTTTTGTAGATTTTTTTGTTTGCTTTCAGGGGGTGAAACTTGTTCCTATGTAAAACCCCCCAGCTATAATTTAAGTTCCCATGGTCCCTTCATTTTTGTGAATTTTTCTTTGGGCCCCACCTTGGATCAAACACACTTGCAGGGGAGGGTGTACCCTTGCTGCACAGAACAGTCCACCATCACCACCACTTTGGTGGTGGTTTCTGGCCTCCATAGTGGTCTCATAGGCTCAATTCTTGGTTCATTCAACCCCCCTCCTGGCAGGGTTCAAGCTTTGACCAACCATTTGACCCTAGATCCTGTGGACCCCACCTGAAACCTTCCCAAGAGTTTGTCCCATTTTCTGTTTCAGTTTTTAAAATAGTAAGTGCTTATTGTGGATTTTGAGCTTATTCAAGCAGCTTATTTGATTGAATCCCTCTTAACTTTGTCCAAGTAACTTGAGTGAACAAGAATTCACCCTAGTGGACCCCACACAAGCTGGTTTGAGCTTATTTTCTCATTTAGTCAACATAAGTCAACTGTCATGACTTATTGTGTCCACATTGCTTATTTTTTATTTATAAAAAAGTTTTTTTTACAAAAGTTGTGTAAAATAGTTTTCAAAAAGAAAAATCCAGAAAAAACAATCTAATAATAAGTGATAGTTTCTATTTAATATAATTTAAATTTTCATTTTCATTTTTATATTTTTATTAAGTACTTGGAATTTTTATATTTTTATTAATTACCTTTTATATTAAAGTAATTTTAGTAATTTTTTCAGATTTTTATTTTATCATTTGGTATTTATTAGATTTAATATTAGTTTTATTAGTAATTAATTAATAATTAAGTAGTGAATAGCATAACTAGATTTTATAAAGTAACATATAGTTTTTATATTTTTCCTAGCTTTTATATAATATAATATAATTTTAGGAATTTTTCTAGAATTTTTACTGTTCATTTGCTATTTTTTATAATTTCAAATAGTTTAATTAGGTAATTAATATTTAATTAGTAATTACTTAATATAAAAACCACAAAAAGACAAAAATACATATTTTTAATTTTAAAATTTGTTTTTAGTTATTTTATAATTTTAGAAATTTAATTTTTATTTTTCTAGTGTTAAATTAATATTATATTCTATTTAAGTTATTTAAATATTGATAATTAGTATTAATTAGTAATTAATTAATAATAAATAATTAAATAGTGTAAAAATTAATTTTTTTTTTTCTAAAAATTTTCTTTTATCCTTAAGTTTGTAAAAAAAGTCATTTTCAACCCCTGGGGGTTTTCAGATTTCACTTTTCACGTTTTATTTTGTATGTTCGCGTTATTTAAAACGTAAACGTACGCGTTTTTAGATATTGAACGTTTTTTAAGTATTTAGCTTTCACGTAACCGTTCATATAGCTTATTTAAGCTATTTCATTGTACAAATCAGTAGTGTAATCAATCACAAACCCCTTTCCATCCTAATTCACCCGATCACAAGTTCGTTTGATAACCATCACACCTCGTCAGGACATAACGACCCGGGGAAACCCTATATTCCGTGGAGCATTGAATCTAAGCAGTTTGACCTTGTTGACCATTCCCTGGTCAATTTAAGGTGACCGTTTGGAGCCAATCAGTGCTGCAAGATTCTTTGGACATCTTGGCTTGTAAAGCTTCCCATACCTTAATTTCTTCATGTGTCATGGTTGTTTTACTTGCCAATATGTTGAAGAGCTGAGCCTCTAACTCATTTGCTGTCATTTCTGGTTGTGGTAGAGGAGTCTTGTCAGCTCGGAGAGTGAAAGAAGTAGTTCTAATCACTTTCTTGACAGCTTGTTCAGCAATTTTTGTAAGTTCATCCTTCATCGGTTTTAGCAATTCTTTCAACTCTGTGACCAGGTGTTGTTCCATGTACTGAGTTGCTTGAGCAACCAATGTAGCTTCCATATCTTCTTGTACATCTTTGGCTAAGAAGGTGTCAACTTTTTCATGCATTTCCTGGATATTCGTCATTTTCTTAGTCAATTCAGCAATTTGACTTGCCAGTGA
Source organism: Artemisia argyi (assembly GCA_030686995.1). NCBI lineage: Eukaryota > Viridiplantae > Streptophyta > Magnoliopsida > Asterales > Asteraceae > Artemisia > Artemisia argyi. The sequence continues at coordinate 213,584,988 of CM060709.1, read as the reverse complement.
TTCAACTTGACTTTCTAACTTGCTTTTCTTCTTTTCACGAACTCTCTTTACTGCCCTCTTAATCAACTTAGATGCAGTTGTGGCTTCAATTCTAGATGGTTTCTTGACTGATTCGTCATGTGTTGGTTGTGATGCAGGAGGTGATGATTGTGAAGATTCAATGTTGGTGGTTGTGTCTTTATCATCTCCTTTTGGTGATTCGGGTTTATCCTTTGGCACTTCTTTCTCTTCTGTGACTTTAGCAGCTTCATCCCTTAATCTTTGCTCTTCTACCAATTTGTCAGCTTCTGCCTTTAGCCTTAACTCTTCTGCTAATTTGGCTTCTTCTTCTATTCTTTTCTTTGTTTCTTCTTGAAGCCTTAATTCTTCGGCAAGTTTAGCTGCTTCTTCAACCTTCCTGCTTTCTTCCATCCTTCTGGCTTCTTCTAGTTTAGCTTGTTCTATTGCCTCAAGCCTTGCCTCTTCAGCTTCTTGTTTTCTTTTGAGCTCCTCCTCTTAAGCCTTTTCTCTAGCCTCCATCTCTTCCATAGACATAAGGTGTGGAATATCTGTATCCATATGGTCTTCCACATCATCGTCTCCCCTCTCTGAAGCATTATGCATCTCTACGTCTTCAGGTGTAATAGTGGGAGATTCGTAGACTATCATATCAGCAGTGGTACTCGTTTCCTGAGTTTGATCTACTGGAGTGGACTCAGGGATACTGCTAGACCCGCCTGCTTCAGGAATACTACCAGATCCTCCAGCCTCGGTTGTTTGCTGTGGAGGAGACCTAACTTGAGTGCTCGTTCATTTTCTTCTTCCACATATAGACCAAGATTAGTGTGAGCCTCTTCTTGGTGTTCTTGTTCTGCAGTCATAGGTTCCTTCATCTTTTCACCCCTTAACCGTTCTTCTTCCAACTTCGCATCCTCTTCAGTTAAAGGTCTTTGAATGAATGTTGTTTCTTTTTCAATTTGATCAACAAATTCATCAATGTTTTTGTCCCAATCTTCTAGAGTCATGTCCAGATCGTCAAGATTATCATTCGGTTTGTTATAAGCTTCCCTATAAACTGGACCACTATCAGATTCGGTTTCTGAGTCAGATGGTTTTGGAGAAGATGGTGGTGTGGGTTCAGGAACTGGTTAAGGGATTGGTTTCTTGACCGGTATTCTGATCTTGAGCGGTCTCTTGTGAGGCTTTTTAGCATATTTTGTAGAGCTTTCGGAGCTGCCAGACTTACTACCTTTCTTTCCCTTTTTCTGCATGAACGAAGGTAGAGGGATTTCGTCCAAGAATCCTACTTTCTCTTCTTTGAGAGCTTAAACATAGTACTTGTAGTTTGAACATTTCTTTACCTTATCATTCAGGAGGCATTCGGGAAGTATCTTTCCTTGCTTACGTGTACTAGTATCAAGTCTCTTAATCTGCTTGAGAGTAGACTCATTTCTGAATGTGTTCTTGTCTTCATCATCCAGTCTTTGAGGAATGTCGTCATACTCACGAAGGAAGCTTTCAATGAGTAGCTTGGTGTAGCGAATAAATGGAATGTTTGCAGACTTATGCTGAATGTGCCACACTATGTCTTCCCAGATAATGCTAGCATAGTCCACCTTCTTGACATTTTCCATAGCCCAGAAAAGTTTGAGATGTTGGAGTTTGGGGTGTTCGTGACCTGTATCTCTGCCAGACATGGACTTGGCTATAAGGATGTACATGGTTCTCCATGGTTGTGGAAGATTCCTTGCGTTAACCTTTGAGTGTCTAGTCACTACTTCGTCTGACTAAGGCATCCACAGTGACAATGCAATATGATTCATTGCATGTGAATTTGTTGAAGTTGACCCGTAAGTTGTTCTTTCCAATCTTTCTGGAGTAGTCGTCAGGAAATGTTTCTTCCCACGTGAGCTTTGGTTCAGGTACAGGTGCTTGTGGGATGTTAGCTTGTTGGGCCATCTGAATGATCATACACAAACATAGACATTGCAATAATATCATTTGTTAGCTTATTATTAATTTACATGTTAATGCATGATTGGATTGATCAGTGGGTGTTATGTGTTCAAAATGTTGTTATATGATAAACTTGTATATTTGTTGTTAAAACTTAGTAGAAACTGATAACAATCAAGTCACAACATGTGTTAACAAATACAAGAGATTACACATTTGAAAATTTACAACACTTAGACAAATTTCATGAAATCAGACAATGTTACGCGTAAGATTTGAAATCCTACGCATAACATTTCTTATGCGTAAGGAATCATATTAGGCGTAAGTTCAAAACTTTTGCGTAGGCTAAATCTTATGCGTAGGAATAAATCTTATGCGTAAGATTGGAGCTTATGCAAATGTTTGAACCTTATGCGTAAGATATAACTTATGCGTAAGATTATTACTTATGAGTAAGAAAAAACTTATGCGTAAGAAATGTTCTTTTGCGTAAACATTGTCTTATCCAAACGGTCGAATCTTATGCGTAAGATGAGTTAAACTTTTGCGTAGGATCGTCTGAATGAAAATCACCTTTGAAAATTAGGTTTCTTTTGATTCCTGAAAGTTTTAAACAACACCACTGATCAAAACTATATCCAAAAACATCCCAAAACACTTTAATACATAGACTTTTGCGTAAACATGCTACAAGCAAACTTATGCGTAGAAACGCAAGAACATCAAATCAAAACACATGAAAACATGATTCTGGGTGGAAAAAGAAGTTAGGCGAGTGATTAATACATGTTAAGGATCCTATTGACCAATTTATAACACAATTCATCCACACAAACCCAAAATCATAGCTGCTAGTGACAATACAACCTAAACTCATCAAATCAAACTCAAAACATGTTTTTGAAATAATTAAAGTACTGAGATATGATAATAAACACATATAATCATAATCCTAAGCATTTAATTGAACCAAATCATCACAGATCAAAAACACCTAATTTATTCGTATGAACCCTAAATCCAATTTTCATTCAAGAATGTTTCTGGGTGTGATTAAAGTATAATAACATGTTTAGATTCATCTTAGGATCAAATCCCACCAGCCTATTTAATCACAAACACTCCAAATCAAATGTTCTAATTTTACGCAAACCCTAAAGTCATTTTAACGATTCTGGATAAAACTTGCCGTTGGATCTAGATGAAATTAAGAACAAATGATAAGAAACATGATCAAAACACTTTGGCACTTACGGATTTGAAGAACAATGATTGGATTATTAGGTTGATTTTAAGTCGTTGATAAGTTTGGTGGTAAAATTCAATGTGTTTCAGATTTTGCAGGTGGGAGTAAATGCAAATGGTCAAATTGTATTTTGACTAAGGATTAAAAGAAGTTTTAATGTTTGTCATCTTTGGTCCCTTAACCTTAAAGTATTTTTCAAGCTTGATGCCTAACTAACTCACATTATAACAATAGTTAACTACACCAATCATTATAAAGGAACAACTTAGGATAAATTTACTCCCCCTTGACCTTAGACCGATGTCTTTTAAATTTGAAAATTTGGTTTCAATTAGTCAAGGAGTGTAACCCGAAAAACCATTTAAGCATCACTTTTTGATTATTATAAAATATTTTCGGTAAAATGCAAGTACGAAGTAATCATTTTGAAAATTTTAAAATATGTTACCTCCCCCTCAACACTTGTTTTTGTAATATTTTTAGACATTTTATAAAAAATAGTGTTGAAAAGAGTGGTGAGTACTTGCATTTTTTATTTTTATTTTTAATAAAAGAGTAGAAAAAAATAAAAAATAAAATCTTTTTGTGTTTTTGTTGGTTTTATATTTTTGTATTTTCGTTTTTGGAAAAAATATTTACAAAGATATTTTGGATGTTTGACGATCATTTGTGTTTTAAAAACTTTTCCAGATCTTCTGGAGTCAAACATCGCAAACCAATTTGGTGGACTAAATCAGCAAACCTTGTTGGAGGTAAAGCTTTAGTGAGTAAGTCTGCCAACTGGTATTCAGTTCCCACAAAATATAATTCAATTATACCATTTTCGTCATGCTCCTTGATGAAATGATAGCGGAGATCAATGTGTTTGGATTTGCAATGATGAACGGTGTTGCAGGAAATGGCAATGGCACTTTTGGAGTCACAGGAAATGGCAATAGCCATAGTCCTTAAGTTGTGATCTCATCCAGATGACTTGAGCACAACAAGCAGACATAGCTACATATTTAGATTCTGTAGACGACAGTGATGTGCAGTCCTGCTTCTTAGATTTCCAAGACACAAGTTTATCTCCGAGAAACTGTAATCCACCAGATGTACTTTTGCGTGTGTCTAAGCATCCTGCATGGTCAGCGTCTGAAAAAGCAATTAGTTCAAAACCAGAATCCTTCGGATACCAGATTCCCAAGTTAATGGTTCCCTTTATGTATCGAAGGATTCTTTTTGCCTCATTGAGGTGCCTTTCAGTCGGTTTAGACTGATAACGAGAACAAATAAAGACAGCAAAAACTATATCAGGTCTACTAGTTGTGAGATACATGAGGGACCCAATAATACTTCGGTATTTTGTAGGGTCAACTAGAGTCCCATGTAAATCAGCATCTAGTTTTGTGCCAAAAGCCATTGGTGTATTATAAGTATCACAGCTCATCATTCCATGTTTCTTTAAAATTTCTAAAGCATATTTGGACTGATTTAGAAAAATTCCATGGGGTGATTGGTGAACTTGTAGTCCTAAGAAGAACGAAAGTTCACCCATCATGGACATTTCAAAATTTTCTTTCATTAAGTTGCAAAGTCATTAGAGTAACTTCTGTTTGTAGAAGCAAAAATAATGTCATCGACATATATTTGAACAATTAGTAAGTCCCCCCCCCCCCCCCCCCCCCCCCCCCGTAAGTTTTTGTAAATAATGTTGGATCCACTGAACCTTTAGAAAATTTATTGGCCAGCAAGAAAGCAGATAGTTTGTCATACCACGCCCTTAGGGCTTGCTTGAGTCCGTAAAGAGCCTTTTTGAGTCGATAAACATGATTGGGACGCTCAGGATCAACGAAGCCTTCTGATTGGCTGACATAGACCACTTCACGGAGTTCACCATTCAGAAATGTTGTTTTCACATCCATTTGATAAACAACCATATTCCTATGAGCAGCATATGCCAGAAAGATCCGAACAGCTTCAAGTCTAGCAACTGGAGCAAAAGATTCCTCAAAATCAATTCCAACTTCTTGGGAGTATCCTTTAGCTACCAAGTGTGATTTGTTACGTATGACAGTGCCCTCTGCATCCAGTTTGTTTCCAAATCCATTTTAGCCCAATGACAAAGACTCCATCAGGTCTTTCAACTAATTCCCAGACTTATAATCTTTTGAATTGCTGAAATTCCTCTTGCATAGATTCAATCCAGTTGTCATAAGTCATTGCTTCTTTAATGTTTTTAGGTTCTTCTTGACAAACTGTGAGTGCATAGATACAAGTTTCACCATCTGTGTGAAGCCGTTGTCTCGTCATGATTGGTGCATCTGGATGGCCAATAATTTGAACTAAGGGATGATCTCGAGTCCATTTGTGTGTCGAAGGGTGTAGTTGATAGGTATCTCGCATGTTAGCAGGATTCAAATTTCGTGTGGACGACTCAGCTACTTCAGGAATTGTTGGAGCTGGTGCAAACGGGTTAAAGAATGCATTTGGATCATACTCTGGGGGTTGTGGAACTGATTGTGGTGTAGGATCTTCAGCTAATTGCCGTGAGATGGAAGCGGTTTGTTTTGTTGTTACGGGAGATGCAATTGGAGGACCGTCTTTCTCAACAGTTGTTGTAGTTTGTTGAGGTGAGTCAGGTACTTGAATATTTTCAGGTTGTGCAGCGGAAATTGGTGAGACCTCAGAAGAACGGTATTCAATTGTATCATCAAACAGAGGAGCAAACAGTGTTTCCAATTCTATGTGGTTTAGAGGCAATGGTGCAACCGAAGAGTCCGGAAAGTTAAGACGGTTGGATTCGGGTCCTAAGCTATTTTGCTCAGAAGCCATATGAGTGAGTTCATCAAAATTAGCATGAATAGTTTCTTGAATTTCTCTTGTTCGACGATTCCATATCCGAAAGCCTTTTGGAATTTTCACAATATCCTACGAACACTCCGATGTCAGCCTTTGCTTTAAGTTTGCCTAAATCATCACGATCATTTTTCGGATAACAAAGTGCTCCAAATACATGAAAGTAATCGATGTTTGGTTTTCTTTTATGAACAAGTTGATAAGGTGTTTTGCGATGGCGTTTTGTGATCATAGAACGGTTTTGGGTGTAACATGCAGTTGACACAGCTTCCGCCCATAAGTAATCTGGTAATTGAGCATTAATCAACATGGTTCTTGCAGCTTCCAGTAACGTCCTGTTGCGTCTTTCAACAACTCCATTCTGTTCTGGACTTCTAGCAATAGATATTTGATTTTAAAATATTTTCGTGAACTGTTTTGTTTTTATGTGATAATAATAAGAAAATATGAACAAGGATGGGTAAATATACAATGAGTGTATATCCAGATTCACTAATCTGCAAACTGTTTAGAATAACGCGCACAACCTCCCCGGCAGCGGCGCCAAAAATTTGATTGGCTCCAAACGGTCAACTAAAGTCAACCACGGATGTGGTCAATAGAGTCAAACAGCTTAGAGTCAATCTCTGCGGAATATAGTGTTTCCCCGGGTCGTTATGTCCCGACGAGGTGTGGATTGTATTCAAACGGGTTTGTGATCGAGTGAATTTGGACAGAAAGGGGTTTGTGATTGATTAAACTAAGGAATCTACAAGGAAATAGCTTAAATAAGCTATATGAACAAGACTGGAAATTTGGAAAAACCAGAAACGTTTAAAACCTAAAAACGCGTACGTTCAATTTAAATTTACGTGAACGTACAAAATAAAAACTGAAAACTGAAATCTGAAAACCCTCAGGGGGTGAAAATGACTTTTTTTACAAACCTAAGGATAAAAGAAAATTTTTAGAAAAAGAAAATAAATTTTTACACTAATTAATTATTTATTATTAATTAATTACTATTTAATACTAATTATTAATATTTAAATAACTTAAATACAATATAATATTATTTTGACACTAGAAAAATGAAAATTAAATTTCTAAAATTACAAAATAACTAAAAACTAATTTTAAAATTAAAAATATGTCTTTTTGTCTATTTGTGATTTTTATATTAATTAATTACTGATTATATATTAATTACCTAATTAAACTAATTAAAATTATTAAAAATACTAAAGTGACTTAGATAATTAGGAAAAAATTTATAAAACTAATTAACCATCACAGAAATCCTAAAAAATTATAAAAAGTTTCTAAAAATTATATTTAGACTATTTTACTAATTATTTACTTAATTATTAATTAATATCTAATTTAACTAAATTAATTAAGAAAATTAGAAAATTAATAGTAGAAATTCTAGAAAAATTCCTAAAATTACTTTATATTATATAAAAGCTAGGAAAAATATAAAAACTAAGTTTTACTTAATAAAAAACTAATTATGCTATTTAATGCTTAAATATTAATTAATAATTAATTAAACTAATATTAAATCTAATAAATACTAAATGACAATATTAAAATTTGAAAAAATTACTGAAAGTACTTAAAGATAAAAGGAAATTAAGAAAAATATAAAATTGCAAGTTACTTAATAAAAATCTAAAAAGGAAATTAAAAAGATAAATAAAATTAAATAGAAACTATCACTTATAATTAAATTGGTTTTTCTGGATTTTTCTTTTACAAAACTATTTTAACACTAAAAACAAACAACTTTTACAAAAACAACTTTTTCAGAACTTAAAAATAAGCCAAATGCATGCTTAAAAGCTTGATAGTTGACTTTGGTTGACCAAACTAGGAAATAAGCTCAAATTAGCTTATGTGGGGTCCACTGGGGTAAAACTTGGTTCAGATAAGTAAAATGGACTTATATAAGCTAGAAACAACAAAATATTAACACTGATAACCCAATAAGCACTTGAAGTACTTAGCTAAACACAGAAATTGGACAACATTGGGGCTCATCTAGGGGGCCCACAAGGTGGCTTAAGCTCAAAAGCTTGGTACCACTGGAAAGGTGGCAAGCTTGAGAGTTCAAAAAACCAGGGGGAAGAGTTGGGTCCACTGAGGTGGCCTGTAGGACTCACAGAAGTGAGGGTGGTGGCTGCAAGGGTCTGTGCGCAGGGGAGGCTCTTCCCATGCAGCTGAGTTTGAGGACCTGTGGGGTCCACAGAAAAAATTGCAAAAATGAAGTGAAGGTTGGACTTTGAAGTTGAGGTGGGGGACTACCACATATCAAAAGCTCAAAGTCTAAAAGCTTACACAAAATTCTCTAAAATTCTTGCAACTTTTGGAAAATTTGAGATATTGCAAATTTGACTTTTGTAATGAACTAAGCTAAGTTGACTTTGTTGAGATTCCTATGGCTAATAATCACTGAAAATGAAGCATTAAGGTAATGAGAAGTTAAAATAGGCTACTATACTAACTTATGCATTGAAATGGGTGATCAAGCATTCACAAATCTTAACAGTGATCACTTAAGAAGAAATCAAAGGTCATTTTGACTTTTTGACAAATAAAGGCTGGATGTAATGACTGAAATGAACAGTGGTCAAGGTTTGACCACTGGGGTTTGACCGGGTTTGTAATATCAAAGGGGTTGTGGGCTTTTTGGTGGGTTAAGGATTGGACCAAGGATATGGATTGGATTTGGGTGGATTTAATTAATAAAGGGTCCATTTGGTTGTAATATTTATCACAAGGACCATATGTGTAATTTCTGAAACATGAGGGGCTGACTTTGCGCATCATCCAAACTTGTTTCAAGGGTCTTTCCTGCCATCTTTCAATAGTCCAAAGATAAAAATTACAATTTTCCAATTTTGAGATTCCAAGGGCTATATTTGCCAATTTTCAAAGTTCGGGGACTAATCTTGCAATTTCTTCAAACTTTTCATTAGAGGACTATTTGTGATAACTTTTGATTTTCCAAAGACCTTTGTTAAATTTTCCATCCAAAAATATTTCCCAGGGACCAAATCTGACAAAATTAAAACTCTAGGGACCAAAATTGTAAATTCTCAAAACATTTGAAATTTTTCACCAAGGGACTAAATATGACAACTTATGATTTCAAAAGGACCTTTGGTGACCTTTCTTTTAAAATAAGTGCTCAGGGACTATTTTTGCCAATTTTTGAAAGTTGGGGGACTCAAAATGTCAATTATGCAAACTTTGTACGTTTTTCATCTGTTTTTACTCATTTTTCATCTAAAACATATAAAACATAATTTTGGAATATTTTTAGTATTTTGATGTCTTTTTGAGTGTTTTTGTATGTTTTGCAGCTCAGATTTGACCAAAAATGATGAGTGTTTGAGCACTCATCAATCCCACACACTAAACTATTGCTAGTCCCTAGAAATCTTTTGAGAAAATTTAATGGATTTGAATCTCTTTACCAAAAGCCATTTCTTCTGGAGTAGCCAAATGTTTCAGTTCAAGTAAGAACTATGGTACACCGATAACCATGTGATTTTGAGCAAACCACCAGCTGTAAACGGATTTGATTTGTCTTTACCAGAAGCCGTTTTCTTCTGGATTAGCCAACTCTTGATGGACACAATCGAAATCTTGGTGAGTTGATTACCAATTATGGTTTTCCACTGCCTTTACCACAAGCCATAACCTTACGGGCTAGCCAACTCTTTTACTTTTTAGGATATGGAGAGTTGAGATACCATACAATTGTGGGCAAATTGTAAGCCATAAACGGATTTGATATATCTTTACCAAGAGCCGTTTGCTCCTGGATTAGCCAATCCTTTTGTCGGTTAGACATGGCGGACTGATAACCACAAAAAAATTTGAAGCTCCAGTGATTTTTTTTTTTTTAATTTTGGCCAAAAATGGGGGTACTAGAAGGTAAAATGTGATAAAATTCGCTAGAATACCCCCCCCCCCCACACACACACACACACACACTTAGAATTGAATATTGTCCTCAATATTCAAAGTCCCGGCTATTATGCCGACTCTTTGAACGTAAAAGGGCAACATTACAAGCTAAATGTGGAAATACCATTTTTCACTTTATTTGTAACCATAGCAGGGGTAACTCCCCCACACTTAGGGTGAAAACCCCATATGCATGCTACTCTTTTTGTTTACCGAGTTGCTAGCTTGACTCGACCCCGAATTCATTTGTTCTTGGGGAAGCATGATGTGGAAGAAACAATCTCCATCGGACTTTCATTCAAGATGTTTGGACAAACATTTGAAGCACGTGAAAGTTCCACGCCGATGAGATATACAGACCCTAGCTTAAGATAGTATAAACTATAAGCGGTGATGCCGGGGTCAAAGATAATGTCTTCATTCCCGAAGGAGTGAAGAACAGGAGAAGTCACCCTATAGGTGAAGATAAGGAAGAAAACCATGATGAAAATCATGATAAGATCTTCTTCCTCGAGAGTAGGCTCATTAGCCTGAATTTGGATTTCAAGGGTTAACCTCGTTGGATTTGAAAACATTCCGGGGGGGAGGGTGGGAATTTGTAAATTCTCATGATTGAGTGCATCTCCCCCCGGGCTATCATACTCCGGAGGAGTCATGATATGAGTGAGTTCACCGGAGAACTCCTCATGAAGAGAATCATTCACATGATGTGAATCTTTGAACTTTTGTTCCATTATGGACTCATCACTATCCTCATTCTGAATACCAAAGATTGGATTATCAGAAATCAAAGTGAATTCAGAATCGAATTCAAAAAGAGGATTGGTGAGAGTCGCATTAAATGTTTCGGGAACAAGGTAATTAACATTCTCTTATGGACTGTTGGGATAAGAAGTGAGTAACTGATCATGATATAAGAGACTTTCAATTTCTCCTAGATCGGCTTCAAAGTCCAAGAGATCATCGTTACTTCCCGTTGGAAGTGGATTGATGTGAGTGAGTTCATCGGTGAACTCCTCAAGAAGATGATCAGCATCAGAATGTGGAGCTGATGCCTCAACATACTCGATGTCTCCATAAGATGCACAATCTTCGCTACAATCAGAGAAAGTCTCAAATTGATCTTTTGGACACTCAAGAGGGGAAGGTAAATCACACACATGATCAAAAGTTCCCTACGACTCTCCTGGGATTAGGACAAGGTTCTCAACACTAGACTTTGTGAATTCGTCCGATTCCTTTGTAGGAATAGTGCTAAGATGCTCATCCCCCATGTTTAGAGAGTGAGTGTGAACTTCGGGTGTGATGATAATAGACTGAGGGAGTTGAGAGGAGCTAGCATTCATGGATTGTACAAGTTCCATTTGATATTCTGCTAGTAATTTCTCCGTCATATTATTTTCTCCCTGATTTTCCATGGAAGGAATCACAACTGATGAATCTGACAAACCCTTATAAAATTGAAGGATATCAAGGGTATCTTCATTATCACTATCATCATAACAATCGAGAAGAGCAGCTTTACGAAATTTGGCACGTGTTATAGCTGCTTGTTCTTCGACAAGTAATTCCTCCATACTCTTTTTGTTTCTAGCCTCTCGTTCTTCCGCAAGTAATTCTGCCATAGATTTCTCACGAGAGCTTTGAAACGATATGTTAGCCAACTCCTCCTTAAGTTCTTTCAATATTTCAAGAGCTTCAAGACAATGGTCTTGCTGAATTTGAGGAGTTGCTTGGATCATTTGGTACTGTGGAAGTGGGTCATGATACGATGTGTCAAAATTGTTACAGGGAAGTGGATTCCCTGTTTGACAATCTGAGGTGAAGTGTGGACCTCCACAGTAATAACAACAAAATGATTGTTGTGGCAGATTTGGTGAATCATATGGGTATTGGTCATAACCAAAGTTCTGATTGCCTCCCGAAAACTGTTCATAGGTAAACATGTTTCCGGCTTCACACTCAAATCCTTGGTGAGGACCTCCACAAAACTCACACAGATATGTCAGTATCTCATGATGTGGTGGCTGGTAGAATGAATCAGAATGTCATGGTAAGGATAGGGAGCTTGGTTATAGACAGACCCATCTCCTGACTCTACCATGCTACAGCCGGGACAATTCCTACCATTATGAGGACCACCACACCATTGGCAACCAAAATGGTGTGGATACGACATAGGAAAGAATCAAAGGTTCATAGAGGGGTAGGGATGAAGAATCCAAGATGTGAGAGGGTAAATGGGAATATTTTTGGAGTTTTTGGAAAACATTTTGTAAAAATGAGAAAGAAAATCTTTTTGGGTTTTTGTGTTCGTTGAAAACTGATTTTAAAATATTTTCGTGAACTGTTTTTTTTATGTGATAATAATAAGAAAATATGAACAAGGATAGGTAAATATACAATGAGTGTATATCCAGATTCACTAATCTGCAAACCGTTTAGAATAACGCGCACAACCTCCCCGGCAGCGGCGCCAAAAATTTGATTGGCTCCAAACGGTCAACTAAAGTCAACCACGGATGTGGTCAATAGAGTCAAACAGCTTAGAGTCAATCTCTGCGGAATATAGTGTTTCCTCGGGTCGTTATGTCCCGACGAGGTGTGGATTGTATTCAAACGGGTTTGTGATCGGGTGAATTTGGACAGAAAGGGGTTTGTGATTGATTAAACTAAGGAATCTACAAGGAAATAGCTTAAATAAGCTATATGAACAAGATTGGAAATTTGGAAAAACCAGAAACGTTTAAAACCTAAAAACGCGTACGTTCAATTTAAATTTACGTGAACGTACAAAATAAAAAGTGAAAACTGAAATCTGAAAACCCTCAGGGGTGAAAATGACTTTTTTTACAAACCTAACGATAAAAGAAAATTTTTAGAAAAAGAAAATAAATTTTTACACTAATTAATTATTTATTATTAATTAATTACTATTTAATACTAATTATTAATATTTAAATAACTTAAATACAATATAATATTATTTTGACACTAGAAAAATGAAAATTAAATTTCTAAAATTACAAAATAACTAAAAACTAATTTTAAAATTAAAAATATGTCTTTTTGTCTTTTTGTGATTTTTACATTAATTAATTACTAATTATATATTAATTACCTAATTAAACTAATTAAAATTATTAAAAATACTAAAGTGACTTAGATAATTAGGAAAAATTTTATAAAACTAATTAACTATCACAGGAATCATAAAAAATTATAAAAAGTTTCTAAAAATTATATTTAGACTATTTTACTAATTATTTGGTTAATTATTAATTAATATCTAATTTAACTAAATTAATTAAGAAAATTAGAAAATGAACAGTAGAAATTCTAGAAAAATTCCTAAAATTACTTTATATTATATAAAAGCTAGGAAAAATATAAAAACTAGGTTTTACTTAATAAAAAACTAATTATGCTATTTAATGCTTAAATATTAATTAATAATTAATTAAACTAATATTAAATCTAATAAATACTAAATGTCAATATTAAAATTTGAAAAAATTACTGAAAGTACTTAAAGATAAAAGGAAATTAAGAAAAATATAAAATTGCAAGTTACTTAATAAAAATCTAAAAAGGAAATTAAAAAGATAAATAAAATTAAATAGAAACTATCACTTATACTTAAATTGGTTTTTCTGGATTTTTCTTTTACAAAACTATTTTAACACTAAAAACAAACAACTTTTACAAAAACAACTTTTTCAGAACTTAAAAATAAGCCAAATGCATGCTTAAAAGCTTGACAGTTGACTTTGGTTGACCAAACTAGGAAATAAGCTCAAATTAGCTTATGTGGGGTCCACAGGGGTAAAACTTGGTTCAGATAAGTAAAATGGACTTATATAAGCTAGAAACAACAAAATATTAACATTGATAAGCCAATAAGCACAAGAATAAGCACTTGAAGTACTTAGCTAAACACAGAAATTGGACAACATTGGGGCTCATCTAGGGGGCCCACAAGGTGGCTTAAGCTCAAAAGCTTGGTACCACTGTTAAGTTGGCAAACTTGAGAGTTCAAAGAACCAGGGGGAAGAGTGGGGCCTACTGAGGTGGCCTGTGGGACTCACAAAAGTGAGGGTGGTGGCTGCAAGGGTCTGTGCACAGGGGAGGCTCTTCCCCTGCAGCTGAGTTTGAGGACCTGTGGGGTCCATAGAAAAAATTGCAAAAATGAAGTGAAGGTTGGACTTTGAAGTTGAGGTGGGGGACTACCACATATCAAAAGCTCAAAGCCTAAAAGCTTACACAAAATTCTCTAAAATTCTTGCAAGTTTTGGAAAATCTAGGATATTGCAAATTTGACTTTTGTAATGAACTAAGCTAAGTTGACTTTGTTGAGATTCCAATGGCTAATAATCACTGAAAATGAAGCATTAAGCTAATGAGAAGTTAAAATAGGCTACTATACTAACTTATGCATTGAAATGGGTGATCAAGCATTCACAAATCTTAACAGTGATCACTTAAGAAGAAATCAAAGGTCATTTTGACTTTTTGACAAATAAAGGCTGGATTTAATGACTGAAATGAACTGAGATAGTCTAAGATGAGTTAATGGTACATCAAATGATAACCAATACTCCCTTGAATACCTAGAAACAGGTATTGCCAAACACCCCTATACATGACTGCTTGGTGATTTTTCAAAGCAGGTGACTAGTTTAACCCACAAGACTGATCCACAAGCTAATAATATGGTACCATAGACCTATTGAAACATAAAAACACTACTAACAACAACAAATACCCACGGATCATAAATAAGCTACTATAACTGTGAAAATGAAGTAAAAAAGTCTCTTCGGGATCACAAAAACTCTCCTCCCTATGGCCATTTTTTTTCCTATCTCCTATCTAATCAATCATCAATAAAACATTCCCTAACCCTCTAATTCTTGCAACGATCTATTTAAATTATTGTTTAAACGTTTGTTTTTCATTAATTTCTTCATCATTGTTGCTAGATTCTAAGCGCTTAGGCTGTTTCTTTGGGAGTCGGTTACTTAGGGTTTTTAGGATTTTTAAAACCATAAATCGATCTGCTGCTCGATCCTTTAGCGATCGATCTGATTTCTTTTTAGGGTTTGTCTTAATCGCTCGTTAGGGTTTTTTGGTAGGTTTCTGATCTGCTGCAGTTTTGTTAATTATTCATTATCATCAAGCAGCAAAGTATGGGTTGATTTATTATGCTAAATTCTTATAAACCCTAGGCAACTAGGGTTTAATTATCAGCCTACGATTGGCTTGTTTCTGGTTTATTTGCTTCGTTGAGGTTTTTAACTAGTAACTTCATATTTTATTTGTATTGGCTGATGTAATAGAACGATTAGGAGAGATGAATAATGTGGATGACATACGTGATATGTCTAAGGTAACTATGCGACGTCCCCGACCAGGTCGCGGGAAGGATACTTCTATCCGACAACAAGATAATTCTGAACCAAGTAGTGTATGTACGTCTGTGGGAAATTCTGACCCTATGGTTAAGGGTTTTCATGTTCATGAAGATGGTTTACATGCTACTGATGTTGCTATTGATGGTCCTAATGCTATCTCTGGTGTTGATTATGTACATGCCCTCTTGGGTGTGTCGATTAAAACTATTAAGGATATTGATGATTTCATTACAGGTCTTGAAGAGGGTAAATATCCTATGTGGGCTGATGTGGATGGTAACATTAAAGATAAGGTAATTGCTGATCTTAGGAGTCTGTTATTCGAGTTAGAGGCTGCTGAACCTCAAGAGACTCCCATTGTTGCATCAGAATGTGTAGGTGTTGATATCTCTATTCCTCGTAAAGTGGTGGAAAAGGTTAGTTCTCGTTTGGAACATATCTTATATGGCTACTTTATTGGGAAAAGGATGGCGTATCCTGTGGTTGAATACTATGCTAGGAGTAATTGGGCGAAACATGGTCTTAAAAAGATTATGATGAATTCCAAAGGTTTCTTTTTCTTTAAATTTGATACATTGGTTGGTCTAGAAGCTGTCTTGGAAGGAGGCCCTTGGATGATACGCAAATCTCCAATTATTCTCAAGAAATGGTCTTTGGATACTTGTCTGCGTAAGGAAGAGTTAACTAGTGTTCCGATTTGGGTGAAATTGCATGATGTTCCTCTTCAAGTCTTTGAAGAGGAGGGTATTCGATTGATCTCTAGTTTCATTGGTAAGCTTGTTATGCTTGATTTATATACTACCTCTATATGCATGGATTCATAGGGTAGGAGTAGTTTTTCTAGATGTCTTATTGAGGTTGACTCTCACTCTGACCTTCTGGATACTGTGACCATTGGGTTCCCTTCACTTACGGGGGAGGGTTTTATTAAAGAGAGCATACGCATTGAATATGAATAGAGGCCCCCCAGGTGCAATTTATGCAAAATCTTTGGTCATACTCAAGATCAATGTTCTGAAAAGGTGGTGAGGCCTCCTACACAGGTGATTAGCCCTTCTATTGTATCTACTTCTCATGTTACTACTCCTACAATGGAATTGGATATTGATGGTTTTCAAAAGGTGGGTAAGAAGAAAAAGAAGAAGGGTAAAGCAAAGGCTGCTAATGGGAATCCTTCTGTTGGTACTTCGGTTAAACAGTTCAAATCTGTTCCTAAAGCAACTACTAGTGAACCTAAGAAGGGTGCAAATACTATGGGTACTGCACATACATCACTGTCTCAGTTGAAGTCTACTGGTAACGCTTCTAAGGAAGTTAATGTGTCTACATCTAATCTGTATGCTGCATTGGTGATGGATGATGAAGGAAAAGTGGAAATGGTGTCTGATGAATCGGCCAATCTATTTGCTAAAATGGGGGCAAGTTCATCTCGCACGTTCTCTGCTGGCTAGATGTTTTTTGTTTAATTCTAGATGCGTTTTTGTTTCTAGTTTTGTTTGTGCTTTTGGCATGTCTTAAGCACTAGAGTTAGGAGGTTTTCAAGCTTTTTAGCTTGAGGTTAATATGGTATTTCAGCCATATTCCAATTGTACTTAAACGTTTTTTGGTTAATCAATTTACCAGGGTGCAGGATTACTCCCCTTTACCCAAAAAAAACTGTGAAAATGAAATACTAAGCAATTATGAAAACTAATGAACAAACAGGCAAGCTTAAGCATTAATATCACTAACATTCACCAAATATACACTAAACAACACAGATAATCATATGATAAGCAAACACACAGTAAAAAGCAAAAAAGGAAAAATGTGGCTTACAAGGGATTCCAAGTGCACTACTGAGAACCAAAAACTATGAACACTACCTATACCTCCCTTGAGGCTTCTAAAACCATAGAAAGTCAGATTCCACCATGTCACTTGCTGCAATCTTCTTCCACACTGATTTTTGAATTAAGAGCTATTTTTGAGGTATTTTTGGTATTTTTTTTTTATTCCTTTAACTAGCAATCCACTAAATGATGTCTAAGCTTGAGAAATTTATTTGTAAGCTTAAATAATCTTGAATAACGACTTAACAATGACTTTTAAACATTAATGAACTAAAATGGAAATTGAGCCCTTTGTTGACATGAACTGAAAAATGCACTGAAAATTTAAATTGCTTATTGAAATATGTTTCTCATACACTGAAAACATCAAAATTACAACTTTTAAGCTAAAACAATCACTGGAAAGCTAAAAATTAACTAATTCATTACTCTACACTACACTACTATATTATATTAGCTACTACCCTCTTTCTTCTCTATTTCTTCACTTTTATAGATCCTCAAGAGTTTCTCTTTCTTTCCCACTCTAATTTAAGCCGTTGGATGGCTTCTAATTGATCCCAGCCGTTCAAACTCAATTTGGCGGGAAATGGTGTTTTGGCAGGTTAGTGGGTTTGGTGAGGTATTAATGAGGAGGGGGTTGGAGTGTTGGTGAGAGGAGTATTAATGAAGGTTGGTGAGTGTTTGGTGGAGTTAGAGTGGAGGGGGAGACAGGATAGCAGGTAATCAGGGGTTGAGGTGGGGGATGAACAATGGTCAAGGTTTGACCACTGGGGTTTGATCGGGTTTGTAATATCAAAGGGGTTGTGGGCTTTTTGGTGGGCTAAGGATTGGACCAGGGATATGGATTGGATTTGGGTGGATTTAATTAATAAAGGGTCCATTTGGTTGTCATATTTATCACAAGGACCATATGTGTAATTTCTAAAACATGAGGGGCTGAATTTTCACATCATCCAAACTTGTTTCAAGGGTCTTTCCTGCCATCTTTCAATAGTCCAAAGATAAACTTACAATTTTCCAATTTTGAGATTCCAAGGGCTATATTTGCCAATTTTCAAAGTTCGGGGACTAATCTTGCAATTTCTTCAAACTTTTCATTAGAGGACTATTTGTGATAACTTTTGATTTTCCAAAGACCTTTTTGAGTGTTTTTGTATGTTTTACAGCTCAGATTTGACCAAAAACGATGAGTGTTTGAGCACTCATCAATAACCAAGATTTAGTTGATTCTGCTTTAGAGAGAAGACATATCGAAGATGTTGCAATCATGTCAGACATCGATATTGTAAAAAGATTAGAACCACGTGAGCCGGACATTAGATCATTTCCTTGTAAGTCACGAACGAAACAAGTTTTCTCACGAAATGCTACTTCTAAATCCCCATCACAAAATTGACCGACTGAAAAGAGGTTGTGCCCTAAGCCTTCCACATAATAAACACGACTGATTTCGATGTTCCCACTGACATAGTCACCGTATCCCATGATTAAAGCGTAATGATCATTCCCGAATCTGACAGTTCCGATAAACTTTGAAACAAAGTTGACTAACAGTTTGAGGTTGCCTGTCATATGTCGGGTGCATCCGCTATCAACAATCCATAGAACAATCTGTACCACCTGCATCACATGAAGATGACGAGGATGGAACAGAAGTAAGGGTGGAACCCAAAGAAAGTGTGGGTTCCTGTTGGTTAGAAGCACACGTATTCAATAATTTAGGAATCCATTTAAATTCAGGTTTATATTGTAACCAACGTTGCCAATTCCAACTAGTTCTCGCTTTCTTTTTGGTGAATTCACTAGTTTTGGGCTTGTTCCTAGAATTGTTCTTTTCAATTATGGGGGTAACTGCAATATCATTAGAAGCCGTAGATGGCGGTTTTCCTAATATAGACTTAGAGGCAATAGTGGGCCTAAAAGGAATGCCTGTCCTACGTTTCTTATGACGATTTAAAAGAGAGTTAGCTACACATTTTGCATGATCACCAGATGATACACTTCTACGACAAAACACACAAGATGCATTAATATTCAAAACATTCAAAGGTTCATCATTCGTTACATTGAGATTTTGATTACAATTTGTCAGATTAGAATCTAAATCAGATGCAACATGAGTTTTATTCGAATTCCTAAGTTGATCTTCTACTTCTTAAGCTTCTAGTGTTCCTCTTTTACGTTGCAAGATCCTATTCTTCTTGTTACTTTTTCGCTTGGGTCTGCTAACGCTATTAGTGGAGACTAGTCTTGTTGAAGTGGAAGGGTCAACATTAGTGTTTTGAATATCATTTCCCTTATCAGTTTTGTCTACTTGGTACACTTCTGGTACTATCATAGTGGTGTCAACAAACTTTCCTTTTTGAAGTAGCTTAATTTTCTCTTTCAAGTCAATGATGATGTGATTTTTATCTTGAATATCAGACTCAAGTAAACCATTGCAATACTTAATGTCATCGTAGTTTTGTTGCCATTCAGCATTTTCAATTTTTAATTCCGCAATTTCTTTCTCATATTTGAGACACAGACTTTGAAAAACTTAGTATTTTTGCAATTTTGACAAGACTTTGAAACATTTTGTCTCATCATCAAGACTTTGAGCTTGACACCATTCAAGTCGTTGTTTGAGTTGAGAAATTTCTTTTGAAAAACGTTTTGTCACATCATCATTGTTTTTCCTCAGTATATCATTTTCTTGTGTTAATGTCTCAATTTCTGTATTCAGCAAATCATTATCAGCACAGTGATCTTCCACAAGTATAGAAGTACCAGATTTATAGAGATCATTCATGATAATAGACATAATATCAGCATTGAGAACTTCTTCCAAGAGTCGATCGGCATCATTTTTCAAAACTCTGTTTCTATGCTTTTGAACCAAAATTGCATTTTCATTTGATTTGAAAATATTTATCATTGATTTCACTTCTTTTTGCAGATGTTGTTCCCAACTTGTAGCACAAATACGGAGGTGTTGAACAGTTGGCAACAATTGTTTTTGAAAAATATCTCTCTTTTCTCGCTCGTAAGCGGATTGAAAAGTTTCAATTTTTATTTCTGAATTACGTTCAATTGTTTCTTCCAAAATTTTGATGTCTTCCATAAAAGTTTTGAAATAATTTAAGACATGACAACTTTTTGGTAAAGGTGTAACTTCACCAAAAGATGGTAAAGGACCATTTACTTGTGCCACATTTTGCACCGGAGCCGCATTAGAAGATGAAACATATGACTCAGTGATAAACCAAGATTTTTCAGGTATTTCCTTTTGAGGAACAAAATATTTAGAAATGTGAGGAGTTTTTGAATAATCATATGGTGTCCAATATTCAACTTGACTCATTTTGGATCGACTCCCTTCTTCAAGTTCTTCTTCTTTCTCAGTATCATAAACAATAGTACGCACAATCATGTCATCACGCATACATTCCATACTGTAAAGTTTAGGATTTTTTTTGAACGCTTTGTGAAGAAACATTGATTTGTAATCACCAATTGCAAAACCTTTATCGGGTCTCGGTTTTAAAGTAAATTTCTGAATTGTTGTTACAGAGCCCCCGGTTTTGTAAACAATATTACGAAACTCTTTGAGTTGTTTTTCAAGATCAACAATTTCACCGAGTAAATTATCTATATATTTCCTTTTTCGTATCTTATGTTCACAAAAATCCTTTTTGCAAATTGACAACTCTATTTCTGTTTTTGAAAGCTCCTTTTTAAGTTGTCCAACCTGTTTTTGAAGTTCACACTTGTCACTTTCAAGTTTTGAAACCAACTTTCCATTTGACTCAATTAAATCTTGCATTTTGTGTTGAAGATCTTGTTCTTTATTATAATGTTCTTGAAAAGCTTTTTCAAAACTTTTTTCATGTTTAACCTTGTGTTCCAGATTTGAAAGTTGTATTTTGTAACACTCAATGTCTCTGGTAAGTGACTTATTTGTCTCTTTTAAAGCTTTATTTATCTCATTGCATTTCAAAATTTGCAATTGTTGAGCGTTCAGTTGTTTAGACAACAATATAAGGTCAGGGTCTGGATCAAACAATGGTTCATGTTTTTCTACAGAATCATGTTTATCATTTTCAATAGGATCATCAAATGAAACAACTGTGTCGTCATCAAATGTAACAACAGTGTTCACTTGTTCATCTTCTTGAGGGGATAAAGATGAGTCAGATGGAACAACTTGCGTCTTATCTGATTCAGAAGCAGATGGTGATGCTATTTCATGTATTAGGCATGTTTTATGTGCATCAACACTGCAATAAATTGGATTAGGTATTCCTTGAAGTATGTAGGCCATGGCATATTCATCAGCTTCATGATGTAGTTTCTACTCTTCAGTTAGTTGAGATTCTGGAAGTGGTTTCTCTACTGGAGCTCGAGGAGGATCAGCAGATGGATCTCCACTTTCAAGTCTAGTTGGCCACTCAAATGGTCCTTCAAGTATCACTTGTTTCAGGAATTTCCCATGGGGTTTCTTAAGTTCAAGGAATCGTAAGAATCGACTTGACCACTGAACATAGTTCCCAGGTGTTAGCATTGGAGGTGTTTCAAGTGATCATGCCTCATGTCTTGATTATTGAGTTGTAATAACTTCACACATTCTATCAAACCAGTGAGGTTGTCTGGACGAATACTGAATGGGTTGTTGTGACATTTGATATGGTTGTTGTTGAGGGATGATTTGATGTTGTTGCATCATGAGATATTATTGTTTTGGCTGAAACGGTTGTTGCTGAAAGTGTGATTGTGATGGTTGTTGATACGATTGTTGCTGATGGTATTGCTGTGGCTGATACTGCTGATGTTGCTGTTGCTGAGGATGAGAGAAGTAGTATTTTAGGGGTTGAGACATCTTAGAACACTTGTGTAATGTTGGATCTTGTAGAAGATTGAAATGTACGTTCCTTTGGTTAAGTATAAGAATCCTTAGGCAAAGATAAGAATCTTACGCGTAACACAGAATCTTATGCGTAGGCTTTAAAATTGTTAGCATTAAAAATATATATATTGAAGTGATGGTCATTCTCATATTGTAACTTTGTGTCGTTTGTTAAGATTAGTAATAGTTTAGTCATTGGGCATTGGACTTGGCAAGCTAATATGTTATGTGCTATGTTTCATAAGCCTTGTTATCTAATCATGTAACCAAGTCCAAGCCCAAGCCCATAGAAAGCCTTAGGGCTTCTCTTGTAATCTAACTATATAAACACCTCAAAGGCTCATTTGAGGTGTGTGCTTGTGTGTGTATTGTGTGTGTTTTTAATAAAATGTTCTCTTCATCTATTACTCTCTTTTAGATACTAACGCCCCACATACATATATTCAAGTCACCATCTTTCCTTCTTCTAGTGCTTATATTTGTGATAAAGTTGATATATCTAAGGTCCTACAAGTGGTATCAATGGCCTAACAATGATTTAGGAGTGTTTTTATCAAGTTTTTTGTTAAAAAGTTTCGTATTTTTCATTTATACGTGTACTTTTTCTTTAAAAAGCTTTGATTTTTACGTGTTTGAGTGTTAAAGTTGTTGTTTTTATTGAAGTTTTAGTGATTCTAAGTATTTTGGGAAAGATTTGATCAAAAGAAACAAGTGAAAAAAGTGTTTTTGGTTGAAAAAATCGTATTTTTGAGCTGTTTGGCACGTTTACGCGTAAGTTTTTGCCTAAAACCCTGTTTCTACGCGTAAGTTTAAGCCTAAAACCCTTTCTTTACGCATAGGTGAAGATCCTACGCGTAAGTTTTGCCTAAAACCCTTTTTCTACGCGTTAGATTGAAATCCTACGCCTAAGTCTGATTTCCTACGCATAAGTGAAAGTCCTACGCAGAAGTTCTACGCATAAGTTGTACTCAGTACTTCCCTGACTTGGATAAGTTTGTGGAATACTTCGACACGGGATATCTTTCAAGCTTGGACAAGTTTGAGAGATTTGTTTGGTTCTTGAACCTTACGCATAAACCATATCTTACGCATAAGTTCTAACTTACGCGTAAAGTTCAAGTTTATGCATAAACTTTGTGTTTACGCTTAACCTTATTCTTTACGCATAACTTTTAACTTACGCATAAGATCCAAGTTACGCGTAAGATTCAGAGTTTACGCGTAAGATTCACTGTTTACGCATAAGATCAAGGTTTACGCGTAAGAATTTGACCTTTTGACAACCAAACTTCAAACGGCCATAACTTTTGAACCGTAACTCCGTTTTCGACGAATCAGCTGTCAAAACGACCATGAGACCGAGAAGAAGGACACGTTGAATCATCTAAAGATCATTCTAGCCAAGCTTCGAGGCCCAAATCCACTCCGAACGGAAGTTATTGAGGTTTTAAGGTTTCAGATCAAATTTTTCACCATAAAAACTTGCATCAACTTACACTAAACACAACTCCTACTTCGTTGGAACGATCCAAGAATCAACTTTATCCATCTACACTTCATCAATGGCAACTCAGCAAGACATTCATGCAGCCGGTGCGGAAAACCGACCTCCAATGCTTGAAAAAGGTGGATATCTCCCATGGACAAGCCGCATGCTTCGTTACATCAAAACAAAGCCTGATGGTAAATTAATGATCCAATCCATTGAAAAAGGTCCATTTCAACCAAGACAAGTTCAAATTGAAGATAATCCAAATACAACACCTCCTACTCAACCATTCGTGCGTGAACAAACAGAAGCAGTTACACAGAGGAAGACAAGAAGCAGATCGCCGCTGATGATATGGCAATGCATTTAATCCAACTTGGATTACCATGGGAGATCTTTGCTGCGGTCGACAGCTGTGAAACTGCTTATGCTATGTGGGAACGTGTTAGAAGGATATGTCATGGAACAGAGATTGGACAACAAGACGTTGAGAACAAACTTCTTACTGAATGGGAGAACTTTACCTCCACTAAAGGTGAACAGATTGAATCTTACTACACAAGGTTTTGCACTTTGATGAATGAGTTAATCAAAAACAAGTTGACACCTCGAACAATTGCAACAAACATCAAATTCATCAATAACCTTCCAGAAGAATGGGGTCGTTATGTTACAATTGTCAATCAAACAAAGGATTTACATAAGGTGAATTATGATCAACTCTATGACTTTTTGAAGCAAAACCAAGCTAAGGCTAATGAAGTAAGGAAAGAAAGATTGGCAAAGAATAATGATCCTCTTGCATTAATTGCTACTACACCAACACCGCTACCAGTGAACACACAACAAAAATCATCATCTTCCACTCACAACTACATGCAACCTTCATACATTCAACAAACAACACCGGTCTACCAACAACAGTTCTACCCACAGCAACAACAACATGTTATTCTACAACAGCAATACCAACAATTCCAAGAACCAGAATTCACTGAAAATGATGAAGCTACTGCAGCATTGACCCAAGCGTTTGCTTTTCTGTCAAAGGCATTCCAAGGACGTTATTCTACACCAACAAACAACAACCAAAGGATTTCATCGAGCACTCGCAACAAGCAGATTGCTCAGCCGAGTTTCAATATGGGCAACGGAGGCCAAATGGTTGGAGTTTATGGGAATCAACAAGGATATGCTACTGGATTTAATATGGGCAATCAGAATATGCAGAATGCAGGTCAGTATGCAGGGAATCAGCATGGTCAGTATGCAGGGAATCAGATGGGTCAGTTTGTTGGAAATCAGAGGGGTCAGAATGTTGGTAATCAGGCAATGGGTAATCAGAATAGAAATGTTGCAGCTCCAGTAGTTGGGAATTTGGGAAATGTGAATCAGGGTAATCCGGTAAAGTGTTTCAACTGTCAGGGTGTAGGTCATATGGCAAGGAACTGTCCTACTAAGCCGAACAAGAAAGACACAGCGTACTTGCAGAAAGCATTACTGTTGGCACAAAAGAATGAGGCAGGGTTTCAGTTGAACGCAGAGGAGAATGATTTTATGGCTCTTATGGATGACATGGAAGATAAAGAGGATATCGATGCGAACTGCATATTCATGGCGAATCTTCAGGAAGCTAAGTATGACACGGATTCTGATACACTTCCTGTTTATGACACCAATGTACCATCTGAGGTACCAAATTTCAACACATGTCACAATAATGATATATTTGATATGTCTCCTCATGAGGAACAGCATTCTGAGAAGCTAGCACCCACTTATGATACATACCTGGACACGCCAAGTAGTAGCAATACTCCTTCAGCAACTCCAGATGTGAATCATAATGGAGGCTTCGTTTCAAAGCATGCTGAGAATGATGAGGAAACACGTGCTTTATTTGAATCATTATTGAATAATTGTCGTATTGAAATTGAGAATGTGAAAAAGGTCAATCGTGATGTTAAGGCCGCGAATGTTAAATTGACCACTGAGCTTGAGAGTTACAAGGAAAACGTTAAAGCTTTTGAATTTCATAACAAAAGATTGTCTGAATTAGAAACTGGTTATCAAAATTCCGTTTCAAGGGAAAAACAATTGCAACTCAAGTTTGATACACTTGATGTTAATTCTTTCAAAAAGATAAAATCTTTAAACGCGGAAATTTCTGATTTACAAAACCAACTTTTTAAACAAAAATCAGCTTATACCAATCATGAAAAAGAAAGGGACGAGCTGAAAAAGAACTTTGCAAAGAAAGAAGACAAACTTTTGGCCGAAATCGTAGAGTCAGAACACATGATTGCACATTTAGAAGAATTAGTGGTTAAGTCGGGTCAGTCAAGTCAAACAATGAAAATGATTTCAAATCAAACTAATCCGATTTACCATACGAAACATAAAGTGGCTCTTGGTAACAACACCCCCAGTAATCTCAAGAAAGCTCAGCAAGAACAGAATGTTTTGTACAATGGTAATGTGATTTACACCAAACATGATCCTCCCGTCGTTCGGGATTCTGTGCTAACGATAGAACATGTCGAAGAGAGCATAAATAAAATGAAACAAAAGGATTTGAAACCCATTGATTACAACAAATTGAACAAACTTTCAGGAATTACTTTTGTTCCACAAAAAGAACCATCTGTGTTTTCCATAAAACGGCCATTTTCAAAAAT
This sequence comes from Artemisia argyi, assembly GCA_030686995.1. Lineage (NCBI taxonomy): Eukaryota > Viridiplantae > Streptophyta > Magnoliopsida > Asterales > Asteraceae > Artemisia > Artemisia argyi. The sequence goes on along the minus strand of CM060709.1, from coordinate 213,558,708 downwards.
GTTTTCTAAGAAAGTAATTGTTTCCAAATCTCTTTCAAAAATGGAACAAATGTCCTCTAACAACACTTTTAATACAAGTGAGGCTAGAGAAATCTTGGATGACGTTAAAAAGAGAATTCAAGAACTTCAAAATATTGTTGCTTCTAAAACTACACTCAACATTAACAACTGGCATTCCAGTTTTCATATTGAGCAGAAAAAAGTTTTTGAAAATGAAATTACTATCCCACGGAATAACATCAGTGCGAGGGTAATCCATTTTGAACAAGCTTTCTTAAAAGAAATGGCCGACTTTGTCAAGGACCATAAATCCCTGGTAAACGAAGCTAATGAAACTCGTGAAAACATGAATGTTTTGGAAAACCTAAATGATTCTCTCTTCGAAGCTGTTATGACCACTGATATTATGTCCATCATTTTACAAACATATTATGTTCAAGACGATGAAAGACTGAGAGCTGAGACCTCCGCAATTGTTTCAAAATATGAAAATGCTCTTATAAAGCTTGAAAAAGAAAATGTGTCATATTTTAAACAACTTGATCGAAAAAAGGAAGAATGCAAGTATGACAAATTGTCGTATGAACGTGACTTAAAGAAAATGAAAGAGCAAAATGATCTTTTGAGGACTCAGCTTGAAAGTAAAAAAGGAAAGGGTGAGGAAACTAAGTTTGCAAAACCATTGACTTCGAAAAAACCAAATGTTTCAAACACGGTTCAAAAACCAAAAATGTCAATTTCACGGTTTGCTCCAAAAGTCGATGAGAAAAAGGATTTGACAAAACTAGTCACTCCAAAACCCTTGCCCAAGAAAAAAGAAAATGAAAAGATTGTTGATAAAGGAAAAGCGGTTGTCGAAACACCAAAAGTGATAGCACCTGGCCTTTTTAGGATTAGTCCCACTAGTGCGTCTGCCTCAACATCTAAGACAAATGACAAGTGCATAAAGGCTAATTCTAAAGAATCTAGGGATGCTAAAAAGGACAACAATATAAATCCTAATGTGTGTGCCTTACCTTCTACAGGACTAGAAAGTACCTCTAGGAGCAGCAGACTAAAGCCTAGGAGCAATACAAGGAACAATAGAGTCTCGCCTGTCTCTAAGAGTAGTAGCAAGAATAAAGTTGAAGATGTAGAAGAACACCCTAGGAATTTATCGCTTTGTAATAAGAGACATGTTTCATCTAAATGTAATGTCGAAAGTACTGTTTCTTGTGCATGTAATGACTCTGTTTGTTTAATATGCAAGAAATGTTTAATTAATGATGTTCATGATGAATGTGTTTCTAAGAATGTTACGCCTGAACAGAAGAATGTTCCAAAAAGACCTAGTGCTAGATCCAGATCTATAGAAAGATTAGTTGCACGATTTAGGACTACCACTATTAGTCGAATGCCTAGGAACTATCTTAAGTTTTGTATGTGGATTCCGACGGGTAGAGAGTTCACTCTTCAGAACGGCAAATTAGAAATAGCTCAAGCTAAACAAGTAGCAACTGTCTATGAGTGTGATTCTGCTTTTACTCCTAACCCCATGGAACCAAATTCAAAACGGTTTCCAAATACAAATTCTTCTGTTATTGGCAGGTTATCGAAATATGTCTTTGGATCGTCGACTCGGGTTGCTCCAAGCACATGACCGGGAATTTAAAGCTGCTGATCAATTTCGTCTGGAAATTCATGGGAACTGTACACTTTGGAAATGATCATGTAGCAGCTATTCAGGGTTATGGAGATCTTCGGTTTGGGAATTTTATAATCACTCGAGTTTACTACGTTGAAGGGTTGGGACACAACTTGTTTTCAGTTGGGCAGTTTTGTGATGCAGATTTAGAAGTTGCATTCAGGAGAAACACGGTTTTTATTAGAAATTTGGTTGGTGATGATCTCTTAACTGGTAATCGTAGTACAAACTTGTATGCTATCGACATCAACCAAATGGCTTCTACATCACCAATTTGTCTTATGACAAGGGCAACCGAAACTAAGTCCTGGCTGTGGCATAGAAGATTATCCCATCTCAATTTCGACACGATCAACAAGTTAGCCAAAGACAACATCGTCACTGGACTTCCTAAGTTCAAATACACCAAGGAACACCTTTGTCCATCATGCGAACAAGGAAAAAGTAAAAGAGCATCATATAAACCCAAAACCATACCTAGTTCAGAAGCAAGGTTACATATGTTGCACATGGACTTATGTGGCCCAATGAGAGTTGAAAGCATTAATGGGAAGAAGTATATTCTTGTTATTGTTGATGATTATTCAAGATATACTTGGGTAAAGTTTTTGAGATCAAAAGACGAAGCACCAGGCATCATCATCACCTTTCTGAAGCGTATTCAAGTTCTACTTCAAGCTCCAGTAAGGATTATAAGAACAGATAATGGCACAGAATTCACTAATCAGGAGTTAAGAACTTACCTTGAAGATGTTGGAATCACACACCAAACATCAGTTGTTAGAACTCCACAGCAGAATGGGGTAGTTGAAAGAAGAAATAGAACTCTTGTGTAAGCTGCTCACACAATGCTGATTTTTTCTAGTGCACCACTATTCTTATGGGCTGATGCTGTAGCCACTGCTTGTTTTACTCAAAACCGATCCCTAGTCCATCCGAGATTCAATAAAACCCCATATGAGCTAGTGAACAACCGTAAACCTGACATCTCTTACCTTCACGTGTTTGGCGCTTTGTGCTATCCGACGAATGACAGAGAAGATCTAGGGAAGTTAAAAGCTAAGGGTGATATTGGAATCTTCATTGGATATTCAGAAAACTCGAGGGCATTCAGGGTGTATGATGAGGCGAAAAATGATCCGTTTTTAGGGGGTCATTTAAGCCCGAATCCGAATTTATTTGATCAATTATTGCCATAAATCGTTCCTTTTGTGATTTTAGGTACTTTGGGAGAGAAATCTGGAAAAGGAAGCAATTCGGACGTTTTTGGAGCATAAAAGTGAAGAAAACGCCAAAGTCTTAATTTTCCATGCTGGGAACAGTAGGTGACGGCGTCAAGAGCAGAAATCCATGACGACCCAGTACAGATTTGACGGCGTCATGAAGGAAGGGCGTCAAGAGTAAAAGTCATGACGGCCTGGAAATGATTTTGTCTTGATGGCGTCAAATGTAGATCAAGGCAGTCCGAGAATAGTTTTGGCGGCGAGGTGACGGCGTCACAATGTTTGTCTTGACGCCGTCAAACCTATTTTTCTATATATAGTTTTCTAATTTTCACACATTAAAGAGAGAAGTTTTGGGGAGAAACCCTAAGTACGATTTTGGTGTAACTTTACAGGTTTTTCAAGGGTTCCATACCCTTGATACCTTGCATGTTTAATCAAGATAAGTGTTCCTTTAATTCAATCAATATGTCTATGTGTTGGTTGTCTATATCTTGTTCTTGTCTTAATTCTATCATGCTAGGCTAGATCTATCTTGTGTTTGCTTAGATTTAATGAAACCTAGATGTTAATTATGTGTTGATTACTTGTTTATTCTTGTCTTGGATGAATGATTTATATGTTAGGCTTAAGAAAACTGGCAGATCTCCACTTGGTAACATGCTTGAACGTCTTAAGAAACATGAACCGAGGCGCACTAGGTCTTTATTGGTTGTATTTAATGCATGAGCCACTGTTTACAATCCCAATAGTTATGCTGGGCATGGTGTAGGAGGAGATAAGAGCTCATAGAATTGGGGAGTTATGTGTGCCACCCCATGAATGGTATTAAGGAATACGATCCGTCATCCATGCAATTATAACAAGTAATTAACGTGTAAAAGATGTCTAGGGAGTAGTGAAATCTAAGTAAACACATTTTTTCCAATTACTGCTCACAACTTTAGTATAATTAGCTTATTTTCATTTCTAGTATTTTATTTTGATTGCATCTTAGTATTGGGTTAGTTGATTAGCAACTAATTCCGCTCAAATCCTTCAAACCCAAGATATTTACTTGCTTTCTAAAAAATATAAAAATACAAAAATAATCATCCCTCACCCTTAGAACTAGTATTTAGGCTTTCTAATCCTAGCGACACTATTCCTAAGCTGAACGATCAATCCTCCGGTACTTGTCACTATACTATACTACAACGATCAGGTACACTGCCTGGTGGGGGTTGTAAGCTTCTCGAGATCCCTCGAGAGGTAAAGCCTGTTGCGATTCCCACGCATCAAGTTTTCGGCGCCGCAGCCCGGGGAATAGTTATTGTCTAGGTTAGAATTTCTTTTTATTAGGTCTACTTGCTAGATTCCTTTCTAGTAAGATTTTATTTTTATTTTTAGTTCTTCTTTAGTCTATCTCATTTCTTTGTGTCCTTTGTTCGTAAACTATTTCGATGGATCACAATAACATTGATCGTTTGATTCCTGTTATTCGTGTTTTTCATCGTAGGATCTTCCAAATGCCCACCCCAATTCCTTTAGCAGAAAATGAGAACCCACCTAACCTCTCACCCAACCACCACTTTGACAATAATTCTGATTTAGAAGAGTCTGATCATGATGATGACCGTAGGGATAGTCCTTTCTATTATTCAGACTCCGATGAGGATCTTGATGATGGTGATGTGATTAATGAGAATAGGATGGAAGAAGAAATAAACCCTCTTAGGTATGTTGACCCTAGGACTAGGATTGAGTGTGATAGTTCATTTAACATGCAATTCCCTTGTAAGATCGGATTTAAGAGCTTTAACGCCTATCTCAACTCATCTCTTCCAATGAACATAATCTCACGTAATGAATACAATAAAATCATGGTAGATGAGTTAGAATACAAAGGAGAAAACATTATTGCTAAGGCAATACCATTGCAAGTGTTTGTAGGAAGCGTGGTTTATCTTGTTGAGTTCATGGTTATGGAGAATCTAGGAGGATTTATTGATGATAAGTTGACCCAAGTTGTGTTTGGAAAACCTTTCAAACAGTTGACCAACCTTGATGAAAAACTAATAGAAGGGTTAATGACATTCTCGGATGGGGAAGAAGATTTTGTCTATCAAATGCCTCGCACACACCCTAGGTTCAAGGATTTTTCCATGGAAAAGTGTAGTAGGTATCCGCCCATAGAGATGCTAAGTAAGAACGATAAGAGAAAAGGACTTAAGTATACTCATGAAAAGAATAAAAGATACTATCGCGGATGCTTAGAATTAGGAGATGATTATAAGAAAGATGAGGCGACTATTAGATGGCTCACACTAGGTTATGTGAGCATAAGCGATACACGTAGTAACCCATGACCTTGAGTCTAGCTACAAGACTCGTAAATAAAGAAAAGCGCTTCTTGGGAGGCAACCCATGTTTTGTTTGATTTTATTTGTTTGTTTGTTATTTGCTTCCGTATGCATGCTTTAATTTTATTGTTGGTAGATCATGTTTCTAAACTAAATAGTGGAAATACTTTACTTTGTTGTTTTGGCCTAGTCTTAACTCCACCTAAAAGTATTTTTGCAAAAGATAAGTGTAAGGGGAAACCCCAAATATGTTTTTAAGAAACAAACCGATCATGATTCTCCACAATATTAAATGAACATGTGTATTCATATTTGTTAGAGTCAAATGCTTGTATTGAGTCATAATGAAGTATTGCAGGATTTTCCAGGAAATAGGACCAAGTTTTTCCAGAAATTTTTCGGAAACTTAACACAAGGATTTCTGCAGGTCAATTCTGACGGCGTCAGGGGTTTACTCTTGACGGCGTCAGGTGTAAAAATCTGGAAATTTTACCAGTTTTGTTTTTCTAACGGAATCTTATGGTTTTTGTGAATTATTAAGTTTTATAATCTCCAGGAGATCTGCAAACTTCATTCCACAAGCATTATATCTTATCTTTTTTTATAGGATTTAGTAACTTATATAGAATGCCGCCGATTTTACGCGAGGTTGTCTTGTCTATTTTGTCAGGTTTTACAAGTTATGTATGACAAGAAGATGATTTATATTCTGGAAGGGAAGCTTTGATTGTTCATTTTCTTGGAGGAAGAGTTAACCTGGTCAACTTATTATCCATGCCGAGCGAATCAGGGGAGTATTTGATTTCATTCTCTTTACTTTTTCACTTTTACGTTCTTTACTTGAACATTGGGGACAATGTTCATCTTAAGTGTAAGGGGAGGGTAAGCTTGAGTTTGTTTTGTTTAATTGTAGATGTGTAATAAAACTATGAGAAATACTGGTTAGTGCAATTTTAGCGCCAAATTTAAAATTTTTTACAACATTTAGGAGTGAAACTTTAGCCATAGCAAGCGTCTTATGGATAGGAGATTGTATGACTAGCACATAACCGTGTATTCAGAAAAATTTTCCACCCAAATATGTGAGGTTCGCCTTTAGATTTGATAGGAAAAGCATTTACTATTAGTGGTTATGAGAGTACCGGTAGCATTTAGATTCTAGAACTTGCGTTAGTGATGCATCCCGAGACCGCTAGTGAGACTACATTCGTGTGGTAGGATTTACTACATGATAAGAGGCATTAGGATCACCCTTGTGTTAAACCCGTATCATAATTACTTGGCCATTTAAGTCATATTACTTGGCTAGTTAAGTCAACTAATTTTTCCCACACCCTTAGCGTTGTACTCATTTTTAGTACACGAAACCCCTAGTACACCCCTCCGAGCCTATCTTTTCGTTTCTAACTTTAAGCATTCTACTTAAAGGAAGAATTTGTTACACCCCACTTAAATGTACAACCAAATCGCCTTAGCCTTCCGTGTATGCGCTCATTTTTAGTGCATTATTGTTATTTGTTAAACCCTAAGTTAACTATCTAATTGATTACATGGTTGCTAAGTCGAGTCATATCCTTGTACATATTGTTTTGGGATGATTGGGACTCATGGGTAAGTGATTTTATGGAGTAATGGGGAAGAACATCATTTATTACCCCCATATGTACGTTAATCTTAAAAGTGCTCCAAGTGTTTTGATTTTCTTAATCCGAGTCACTAGATTAGTTTAATGTAAAGTATGTAAAAATTCAAGTGTAAGGGAAATGTTCATTCCCTATGATGTATTATTTTGGATGGTAGGGTAAGAGTGTATGCGGAAAAAAAAATAAAAAAAAAATAAATAAAATAAAAAAAAATCGAAAAATCAAGAAAAAGAAAAAAAATAGAAAAAGGAAAAAGAGAAAAAAAAAACATACGGACTACCATCCCTTTTTATTCTATGTTCATTTTATGTTTTTAGCTTAAGTCGAGTTTAGTCTTGGCTTAGCAACGCCATATTGTACATGTAATTAACCAAGATTGTTAACTCGCCACCAGTAAAACTTCCTTTATCCAACAAAACCGTGTATTTCATATCCCTACACCTAACGTTACAACCCTTTAAAAGACCTCTTTGATAGTTTATCCTAGGTGCTTACGCCATGTGGTGGAGGTTTGATCCTTTCCCAAGCCTATGGTAATCTATTTTGCTGTGACAGGTAGTGAGAGATATATTCCGTTTCCATATTGTAATTTACACTTTATTACACCCGAGAGATGTGAGTATCTAAACACTATTTGTGAGGTGCTAGTATATGACCTCCGTGCTTGTCTATTGGTCTTTAGTGGAACGATTATTTGTTGTAATTACTTTTATATTAGTGTTAAATGACCCCTAACTTGTCTTTTGAGTAGAATAAAAGCGCATTTGCTTGAGGACAAGCAAATCTCAAGTGTAAGGGTATATGATGAGGCGAAAAATGATCCGTTTTTAGGGGGTCATTTAAGCCCGAATCCGAATTTATTTGATCAAATATTGCCCTAAATCGTTCCTTTTGTGATTTTAGGTACTTTGGGAGAGAAATCTGGAAAAGGAAGCAATTCGGACGTTTTTGGAGCATAAAAGTGAAGAAAACGCCAAAGTCTTAATTTTCCATGCTGGGAACAGTAGGTGACGGCGTCAAGAGTATTTCTCTGACGGCGTCAAGAGCAGAAATCCATGATGACCCAGTACAGATTTGACGGCGTCACGAAGGAAGGGCGTCAAGAGTAAAAGTCATGACGGCCTGGAAATGATTTTGTCTTGACGGCGTCAAATGTAGATCAAGGCAGTCCGAGAATAGTTTTGGCGGCGAGGTGACGGCGTCACAATGTTTGTCTTGACGCCGTCAAACCTATTTTTCTATATATAGTTTTCTAATTTTCATACATTAAAGAGAGAAGTTTTGGGGAGAAACCCTAAGTACGATTTTGGTGTAACTTTACAGGTTTTTCAAGGGTTCCAAACCCTTGATACCTTGCATGTTTAATCAAGATAAGTGTTCCTTTAATTCAATCAATATGTCTGTGTGTTGGTTGTCTATATCTTGTTCTTGTCTTAATTCTATCATGCTAGGCTAGATCTATCTTGTGTTTGCTTAGATCTAATGAAACCTAGATGTTAATTATGTGTTGATTACTTGTTTATTCTTGTCTTGGATGAATGATTTATATGTTAGGCTTAAGAAAACTGGCAGATCTCCACTTGGTAACATGCTTGAACGTCTTAAGAAACATGAACCGAGGCGCACTACGTCTTTATTGGTTGTATTTAATGCATGAGCCACTGTTTACAATCCCTATAGTTGTGTTGGGCATGGTGTAGGAGGAGATAAGAGCTCATAGAATTGGGGAGTTATGTGTGCCACCCCATGAATGGTATTAAGGAATACGATCCGTCATCCATGCAATTATAACAAGTAATTAACGTGTAAAAGATGTCTAGGGAGTAGTGAAATATAAGTAAACACATTTTCTCCAATTATTGCTCACAACTTTAGTATAATTAGCTTATTTTCATTTCTAGTATTTTATTTTGATTGCATCTTAGTATTGGGTTAGTTGATTAGCAACTAATTCCGCCCAAATCCTTCAAACCCGAGATATTTACTTGCTTTCTAAAAAATATAAAAATACAAAAATAATCATCCCTCACCCTTAGAACTAGTATTTAGGCTTTCTAATCCTAGCGACACTATTCCTAAGCTGAACGATCAATCCCCCGGTACTTGTCACTATACTATACTACAACGATCAGGTACACTGCCTGGTGGGGGTTGTAAGCTTCTTGAGATCCCTCGAGAGGTAAAGCCTGTTGCGATTCCCACGCATCAGTGTATAATAGAAGAACGATGAATGTGAAGTTTGATGAGATTTCACAAATGGCTTCTGAGAGATACGCTCTAGAACCCGCGCTTAATCCGATGGCTTCTAATCAAAACGGATTAGGACCCGCACCAAACCAGCAGACTTCTGGACACATCAGTTCAGGACTCGTGCCTCAAGGAGCTCAGTCAACAAACACGGACAAACCTTCAGAACAAGAACTGCAAAATTTCTTCGAGTTAATGTTTGATGAATACTATGGTGAAACTTCGACAAATGCATCCCAACAACATTCCGCTGCACCCGCTCAAAACCATCAACCACCACCACCATCACAAGATGCATCTACCACAATCGAAGCTGAAGCACCAACTACATCAACATCTACTCCAGCAACTCCAGTTATTGAAACTGATCTACCAAGAGTTGATGAGCAAAACCAAAACACAAATTTTCAAGAAGAACCTACAAATAATTCAAACGATGTTGCGTTAGAAGAAGAAGAAGAAGTATTTGAAAACCCATTTGCAACAGACTCTGTTGAATCTTCTTCAAGGTTACAAGAACCGTCTAACACACATATGTTTTACCCAAGGTACCCTTCTACGTTTCAATGGACAAAAGACCATCCAATAGAACATGTTATTGGTGAACCTTCACAGCCAGTTCAGACAAGGAGACAACTTGCCACCGATCTCGAATTATGCATTTACATTTGCTCAATTAGCCTCAAAGAACCAAAGAACATTCGGGAAGCAATGGCAGAATACCCTTGGATAGAAGCGATGCAGGATGAAATTCTTCAATACGATTTACATGACAGTTGGGAACTTGTTGAACGACCACTTGATAAACGAGTTCTTGATCTCAAGTGGTTGTGGAAGAACAAACTGGATGAGGAAATGACTGTCATTCGCAACAAAGCTCGTCTCGTGGCTAAAGGTTATCCATAAGAAGAAGGGATAGATTTCGAAGAATCATTCGCGCCTGTAGCTAGACTTGAAGCAGTCCGGATTTTCTTAGCCTATGCAGCTCACAAAAACATCACAGTCTATCAGATGGACATTAAGACTGCTTTCTTAAATGGAACTCTGAAAGAGGAAGTGTATGTGAGTCAGCCAGAGGGATTCATCGACAAAGATCATCCAGACTACGTCTACAAGCTTAAGAAAGCAATTTATGGTTTAAAACAAGCTCCAAGAGCGTGGTATGACGAACTATCATCTTTCTTGCTTAAAAACAATTTCATAAAAGGAACGGTTGATGACACCTTGTGTATTAAAAAATTCAAAGATGACATTTTGATCGTTCAAATTTACGTGGACGACATTATTTTTGGATCAACCAATCCTAACCATTCAAAACATTTTAAAAATCTCATGAAAAGTAAATTTGAAATGTCCATGATGGGGGAACTAAAATTCTTTCTTGGTTTACAAATACATCAATCCCCTCGTGGTATTTTTATCAATCAAGCTAAATATACAATAGAGATTTTGAAAAAACATGGAATGGAAAATTGTGATTCTGTTGGTACACCAATGGTCACTTCACCAAAAATAGGTGCTGATTTGTTGATCCGAAGAAATATCAGAGCATGATCGGTTCTCTCATGTACCTAACTGCTAGCCGACCCGATATTCAATTTGATGTATGTTTATTAGCACGGTTTCAGGCAAAGCCTACCGAACTTCACCTCAAAGAGGTTAAACGGATCTTTCGGTACCTACGAAGCACCATTAACATGGGACTTTGGTATCCGAAGGATTCGGGGTTTAATCTAACAGCATTTTCAGATGCAGACCATGCTAGTGATCAAGTTACAGCAAAGAGTACATCAGGTGGAGCACAATTTTTGGGTGAAAAGCTAGTAAGCTGGTCGTCAAAGAAACAGGATTGTACTGCACTATCAACCGCCGAAGCCGAGTATGTGTCTCTATCTGCGTGTTGTGCCCAAGTTCTTTGGATGCGGACACAGCTCATAGATTATGGCTTTACTTTTAACAGAATACCTATGTATTGTGACTCAAAAAGTGCCATAGCCATCTCGTGCAATCCCGTACATCACTCTAAGACGAAGCATATCAAAATCCGCTACCATTTCATCAAAGAACATGTGGAAGAGGGTACTGTTGAATTATTTTTCGTTAAGACTGATTACCAACTCGCCGATCTATTTACTAAAGCCCTTCCAAAAGAACGGTTTGACTATTTAGTTCGACGAATTGGCATGCGAAGCCTAACTCCTGAGGAGCTAGAATGTCTTCTCGAATCTTCTTGAAAAATGTTTTCAAAATCGCTTCGCTGTAAATATTTTTGAAAAAAACAAAATACAATTTGAAAAACCAACAAAAGCAAAATACAAAAATATACAATTTCAAAAAATACAAAAACAATATAAAATCAAAAAATCCAAAAATATTCTTCTCACGACATGTCTCTCGTATAAATCAATATTTTGTACGTTTCTAGAAATGTCATTCAACAATGATACGGACATGTACAGATGCTTGAGCGGGAGTTCTTTTTAATGTTTTTCTAAAACATGTCGTTTCTCAAAATTTTCTTCACAATGGCATTCGTATACCTTAGTACGAAACCCGTACTTAAACGATGACTTCTGATTATTTTCAAATCAAGGACTCGTACGTTCAATGACGAACTCTTTCTCAAAAAGTTCGAGTCTAAACAAACGAAAAAGACTTCAAACAAAAACTCGTTTTCAAAATTGAATTCTTGAGCACTTTTTCAAGATTGTTCAAAAGATTTCTCAAAATCTTTCAAATGAGTGCTCAAGATAACTCCCTCAAAACCCTTAATTAATTTTAAATATGCTATCATTAAGGGGGAGTATAAACACAATATGTACCAAATTCATGCAAAATCTGTCTTTCTCTCCAAAAGCTTTTTCTTAATCAGTTGATATCAAAAATATCACGTTATGCTATTTTTGAGGGGGAGAAGACATGATTAAAATGTGATCAAAATGTGTAAAGTTTGTGACTGAATCTCAAAAGAGCTCGACTCAGTATGTACCAATGTCAGTAATCGAAAAGACTTGTCCTGGACGGGTAATAATTTCAAGCTAGTCTAACTAGTGATGTAAGCGTGTCTCGAATAGGACTTGTCTAAGTAGAATGTACCGTATCGAGATACTTTCTTTGGACTTGACCAGGACGGGTAATAACTTCAAGCTAGTCTAACTAGTAATGTAAGCGTGTCTCGAATCGGTCATGTTCACTGAAAGTGGATCAATTCAAAAGTGCAAACTCCTTCCACATGTGCAAATTTCTTAAATATCCATGAGCACATGTGAAGGGGGAGTCCTTCAAAAGTTGCAAAACTCTCAAAGTGGTAACAACAATGTGTTTTATTATCATAAACACTTTGAGAGATTTTCGAATAAATGGTTTTATGGCAACAATTATAGGATAGTCATGGAGTTAAAAGGTGACTTAGGTTAGGTAAAACCGTCCTATGATCCGCCAGAGCCGGAGGGATCTACCCAAGGACAAATCCAATAGATTAGAAATAGAAGTCCTTAGGTATCATTGAAAAAAGGAGAAAATGAGAAAGGAGAAAGAAGGGGTTGAAGAATTAAAAAGAAAAGTTATGAAAAAGGGTGAAAAGAAATAGCCCTCCAAATGTTCAACCTTAGGGCAGACACCGGGTACAACTCATATGCTACTGGCTGTTACCAAGGTGACACCGGTATTGAAGACAAAGACGTCATGGACCCAGTGACGCACTGTACTAAACCTTCTTAACCACTCAAGTTCTCTTAAAAGAGCTTGTTTCATTCTCACAGGGAACCGGTGTAATCTATCGACCTGTCTCTTAGAGATGGTTGATATTGAAGCAGGAGACCTCTCCCTTATCTCCGCATAGGAAACCAAATGTGCACTTATCGAGTCTAGAGCCCCAAGATTCATCAAAAGATCTCATAGGAACACATAATATTCCTACACTGGTTGTTCATCATTAAGGACGCCAGATGTAAACTTTAGAGTCCTACGCAGATCTTAGCAATCTGCTAGAACATTTATGAGAGGATTCACTTTTGTGATTCTCAATGATTGAATGGAAACTCCTGCCAGGGTCAACATCAAACAGCCCTGACAGCAGGTCACTTCGGTAATTCTTTATGGGTTATGCTTAGTGTTCGCGGTGGTTTCAAATGGTCTACAGTCGTGGAGTGATCCCCAGCGACTCACCTAGTCATTGAGCTACTAAGTAGGTCTTGTAAGCTCCCTCGAGAGTATCTGACATGGGAACGGCCTTGGTAAGGGTTAGAAGGAGTCTTCACATTATGCTGTTGACGATCTCTAATTCTTATCTGTAAGTACCGGATGTTTTATTGCTAACTGTTTATATGCAGGGACACATCATCTCTATGGCAACGGATTCCACATGCTCATACATGCATCTCGAAGTCAAAGGAAAGTTCTCACAAAGATCAAAGCAAAGAAAGGTTCAAAGAAAGATTCCACGCAATGTGAAAGAATCTACAGAAGTAAAGTGATAAAGATCTGTGTGAAAGAACGGGAACTACAAATGCATGTATCTCAAAGACTGAAGATGTATGAGCATGTTGGAATGGCAAACAACCACCACAGACGCAGAAGTGACGAAAGGCAGATAACTCCACATCACAAAGGAACAAAGAACGATGAAAAATCAGTTATCGAAGATCACAAAGCATTAAGGAACAAAGACTAAAGACTATTCTACATCGACACACAAAGTTAAAGACAAAGAACACGGAAGACCCACTCACGTGGAGCATCATTCGAATGACCACCCCTTAGGGGGAGATTGTTAGCATTAAAAATATATATATTGAAGTGATGGTCATTCTCATATTGTAACTTTGTGTCGTTTGTTAAGATTAGTAATAGTTTAGTCATTGGGCTTTGGACTTGGCAAGCTAATATGTTATGTGCTATGTTTCATAAGCCTTGTTATCTAATCATATAACCAAGTCCAAGCCCAAGCCCATAGAAAGCCTTAGGGCTTCTCTTGTAATCTAACTATATAAACACCTCAAAGGCTCATTTGAGGTGTGTGCTTGTGTGTGTATTGTGTGTGTTTTTAATAAAATGTTCTCTTCATCTATTACTCTCTTTTAGATACTAACGCCCCATATACATATATTCAAGTCACCATTTTTCTTTCTTCTAGTGCTTATATTTGTGATAAAGTTGATATATCTAAGGTCCTACAAAAGTTATGCGTAAAGGTTGATATTATGCGTAAACAGTGAGTTTATGCATAAGATTTACCTTTACGCGTAAGTTTTAAGCTTATGCGTAAGGTTCAAAGACCAAACAAATCTTTCAAACTTATCCAAGCTTGAAAGATATCTGTAGTCGAAGTATTCCACTAACTTATCCAAGCTAGGGAAGTACTGAGTCACCGGTGCACGAAGAGAAGACCTTTGAAGAAAATTTTGCGTAGATTTCTGTAACTTACGCGTAAGATAATCTTATGCGTAAGATATGACTTCTGCGTGGAACTTTAGCGTAGGTTACTCTCTTATGCATAGAAATGGGGTTTTACACCAAAACTTAAGCGTAAATAGTAAACTTCTGCGTAGGATTGGGGTTTTTGGCAAAAGTAATGCATAGGGAGACCAAATAGTACTGTTGACAGCTTTAAAATTGTACTGTTCCACTAACTTTTGCGTAGAGTGACCAGAATCAAGTAAAAATCACTACTTTTTGAAGAAAAATGCTTAGAAATAAGTTTCTTTTGATCAAATAACTTCCCCAACACTTAGAAAACACTAAATATGAAAGATTTAGGTACCAAAAACTAGTTTCTAATAGCAAAGAAGCTACAAAACGTAAGAAACAAAGAGAAAAAGTACTAAAAACTATCAAAGATCAAAACTTTATGCAAAATCTATGCTTCTAATCACTATATCAACCTTGAAACTTGTCCAAGCTTCAAGATTAGAGTGAAAGAAACAAAGAAAAAGCAAAAATATAAAGAAACAAACACCTAAACCCCACGTTAACCAAATAAACAACACTTCTATCTCTATTAGGCGAATGATACCACTTGTTAGGTGCCCATATTGATATCACACAAGTAAAGAATGAGATAGATATAAGGATTGGTTGATTACAAGATATGAGAGAATTATAAAAGCAAGAGTTTCATTAGAATATCAAAATAACCAACAAAGTTTAAGGCAACATAAGCCTTGTATTTATAAGAGGGAAGCTAGGGCAACATTCCCTAGTCCCTTTCATGTATCTAACGTGGGCTTCATAAGCCTTATGGGCTTTTACAACTTGCCCATGATCTAAAACATAAACATAAATAATACTAAAGCAACCTATTACAAAATGTAATGACCGAGACTTGACTAAATACAAAAGTATGTTCCCAACAATGACCCCCTAAAAATGGTTCATTTTTCGCCTCATCATATACCCTTACACTTGAGATTTTCTTGTCCTCAAGAAAATGCGCTTTATTCTAATCAAAATACAAGTTAGGGGTCATTTAACACTAATATAAAAGTAATTACAACAAATGATCGTTCCACTAAAGACCAAAGACAAGCATGGAGGTCATATACTAGCACCTCACAAATAGTGTTTAGATACTCACATCTCTCGGGTGTAATAAAGTATATATCACAATATGGAAATGGAAAACATCTCTCACTACCTGTCATAGAAAAATAGATTACCATAGGCTTGGGAAAGGATCAAACCTCCACCGCATGGCGTAAGCACCTAGGATAAACTATCAAAGAGGTCTTTTAAAGGGTTATAACGTTAGGTGTAGGGATATGGAATACATGGTTTTGTCGGATATAGGCAATCTTTACTGGTGGCGAGTTAATCATCTTGGTTAATTACATGTACAATATGGCGTTGCTAAACCTAGACTAGACTCGACTTAAGCTAATAAATGAAAAATAACCAAAAAAAAAAACATAAAACAAACATAGAATGAAACGGGATGGTAGTCCGTATGTTTTTTTTTTTCTATTTTTTTTCTTTTTCTTTTTCTTGATTTTTTCGATTTTTTTTTTTCTTTTTCGGTTAGGGATGCTAAAGAGAAACTATGATGAGGGAATTTTCGAAGTAAAATTTTAAAACGAGTCCATGCATCATATATGGGTTCATCTCGATATTGTTTAAAATTCGAGATGTCAACAGGGTAGAATGGCCTTTTTGGTTGGTGGTATGGTGGATTCGCGTACTCCATAATGGTGAACGGAATAGTCAATGGAAATTACGAACAAACACACAAAGAAAAAGATAGACTAAAGAGAAAACCTAAAAATAAAAATAAAATCTTACTAGAAAGGAATCTAGCAAGTAGACCTAATAAAAAGAAATCCTAACCTAGACAATAACTATTCCCCGGGCTGCGGCGCCAAAAACTTGATGCGTGGGAATCGCACCTTGCTTTACCTCTCGAGGGATCTCGAGAAGCTTACAACCCCCACCAGGCAGTGTACCTGATCGTTGTAGTATAGTATAGTGACAAGTACCGGGGGATTGATCGTTCAGCTTAGGAATAGTGTCGCTAGGATTAGAAAACCTAATTAATAGTTCTAAAGGTGAGGGACGATTATTTTTGTGTTTTTATATTTTTTAGAAAGCAATTAAAATCTCGGGTTTTGGAAGAGTGGGCGGAATTAGTTGCTATTCAACTAACCCAAAACTAAGATGCAATCAAAATAAAATAATAAAAAATGAAATTAAACTAATTATTACAAAGTTGTGAGCAGTATTTGGAGAAATTGTGTTTACTTAGACTTCATTACTCCCTAGATATCTTTTACATGTTAATTACTTGTTATACTTGTATGGATGACGGATTGTATTCCTTAATACCATTCGTGGGGTGGCATACATAACTCCCCAACTCTATGAGCTCTTATCTCCTCCTACACCATGACCCAGCACAACTATAGGGATTGTAAACAGTGGCTCATGCATTAAATACAACCAATAAAGACCTAGTACGCCTCGGTTCATGTTTCTTAAGACGTTCAAGCATGTTACCATTTGGAGATCTGCCAGTTTTCTTAAGCCTAACATATAAAATCATTCATCCAAAACAAGAATAGACAAGTAATCAACACATAATCAACATCTAGGTTTCATTAGATCTAAGCAAACACAAAAGAGATCTAGCCTAGCATAATGGAATTGAGACAAGAACAAGAGATAAACAACCAACACATAGACATATTGATTGAATTGGAAGAACACTTATCTCAATTACAATGCAAGGTATCAAGGGTTTGGAACCCTTGAAAAACCTGTAAAAGATACACCAAATTCGTCTTTAGGGTTTCACCAAAACTTCTCTCCCTTAATGAAAAAACTAGAAAACTATATATAGGAAAACTGGGCTGACGGCGTCAAGACAACCATGTGACGCCGTCACCTCGCCACCAAATACTTCCTCGGACGGCCTTGATCTACTTATGACGGCCTATGTGACGCCGTCACCAACCACGGTATTTTATTCTTGGCACTTTGACGCCGTCATGATGACTTTTGACGCTGTCACCACCTACGGTATTTTATTCTTCATGTCTGACGCCGTCAGGGTGTAACTCTTGACGCCGTCACCTAGTGTCTTCAGCATGGAAAATTGGTACTTTGCCGTTTTCTTCACTTTTATGCTCCAAAAACGTCCAAAATGGCTTCTTTTCCAGAATTCACTCTCCAAATACCTAAAATCACAAAAGGAACGATTTAGGGCAATATTTGATCAAATAAATTCGGATTCGGGCTTAAATGACCCCCTAAAAACGGATCATTTTTCGCCTCATCGTGATCCTAATGCCTCTTATCATGTAGTAAATCCTACTACACGAATGTAGTCTCACTAGCGGTCTCGAGATGCATCACTAACGCAAGTTCTAGAATCTAAATGCTACCGGTACACTCATAAGCACTAATAGTAAATGCTTTTCCTATCAAATCTAAAAGCGAACCTCATATATTTGGGTGGAAAATTTTTCTGAATAGTACGGTTTTGTGCTAGTCATACGACTCCTATCCATGAGACGCTTGCTATGGATAAAGTTTCACTCCTAAATGTTGTAAAAAAATTTAAATTTGGCGCTAAAATTACACTAATAAGTATTTCTCTTAGTTTTATTACACACCTACCATCAAACAAAAAAACTCAAGTGCAAGTGTATCCTATAAGGTATCATCATTTACCCTCCCCTTACACTTAGGATGAACATTGTCCCCAATGTTCAATTATAGAATGTAAAAGTGAAATAGGTAAAAGAATGAAATCAAATACTCCCCTGATTCGTTCGGTGTGGATAATGTGTTAACAAGGTTAGATCTTCCTTAAAAAAAATGAACAATCAAAGCTTCCCTTCCAGAAATATAAATCATCTTCTTGTCATATATAACCTGTTAAACCAGAGAAAACAAACAAGGCAACCTCGCGTAAAATCGGCGGCAATCTATATATACTAACAAATCCTAGAAAACAAATTAAGATATAATGCTTGTGGAATGAATGTTTTGCAGATTTCCTGGAGTTTATAAAACTAAAGAATTAACAAAAATTTCAAGACTCCGTTAGAAAAACAAAACTAGCAAAATTTCCAGAATTTTACACATGACGCCGTCAGGAGTTAACTCGTGACGCCGTCAGAAGTGACCTGCAGAAATATTTACGTTAAGTTTCCAGAAAATTTCTGGAAAAACTTATGTCCTACTTCCTGGAAAATCCTGCAAAACATCATTATGACTCGATATAAGCATTTGACTCTAACAAATACTAATACACATGTTCATTTAATATTGTGGAGAATCATGATCAATTTCGTTCTTAAAAACAAATATGGGGTTTCCCCTTACACTTATCTTTTGTGAAATACCTTTGTATGAAGTTAAGACGAAGTTAAACGACAAAATAAAGCATTTTCATCATTTTAGTTTGAAACATGATCTACCAACAATAAAAATAAAACACGCATACGGAAGCAAATAACAATCAAACAAATAAAAATCACACAAAACATGAGTTGCCTCCCAAGAAGCGCTTTTCTTTATTTACGAGTCTTGTAGCTAGACTCAAGGTCATGGGCTATCGTGTGTCGCTTATGCTCACATAACCAAGGGAGAGCCATCTAATAGTCGCCTCATCTTTCTTATAATCATCACTTAACTCTAAACATCCACGATAATACTTTTTATTCTTTTCATGAGTATATTTAAGCCCTTTTCTTTTATCTTTCTCACTTAGCATTTCTAGGGGCGGATACCTACTATACTTCTCCATGGAAAAATTCTTGAACCTAGGGTGTGCACGTGGCATTTGGTAAACAAAATCCTCATCCCCATCCGAGAATGTAATTAACCCTTCCATAAGTTTTTCATCAAGGTTGGTTAATCTTTTGAAGGGTTTCCCAAATACAACTTGGGTTAACTTACCATCAATAAATTCTCCTAGATTCTCCATAACCATGAACTCAACAAGATAAACAAAGCTTCCTACAAACACGTGTAATGACATTGCCCTAGCAATAATATTTCCTTTGTATTCTAACTCATCTACCATGATTTTATTGTATTCACTACGCGAGATTATGTTCATTGGTAGAGATGAGTTAAGGTAGGCATCAGAGCTCCTAAATCCAATCTTACAAGGAAATTGCATATTAAATGAGCTATCACTCTCAATCCTTGTTCTAGGGTCGACATCCCTAAGAGGGTTCGCTTCATCTTCCATCCTACCCTCATTAATTACGTCACCATCATCAAGGTCCTCATCGGAGTCTGAATAGTAAAAAGGACTAGCCCTATGGTCATCATCATTGTCAGACTCCTCCATTTCAGAATTATTGTCAAAGTGATGGTTAGGCGAGAGGTTAGGTGGGTTCTCATTTTCCACTAAAGGGATTGGGGCGGGCATTTGGAAAATCCTACGACGAAAAACACGAATAACAGGAATCAAACGATCAATGCTATTGTTATCCATCGAGATAGTTTACGAACAAAGGAAACAAAAAAATAAGATAGGAAGGATAGGAAGTAATCAAACGATCAATGCTATTGTTATCCATCGAGAGAGTTAGGATCAAATAAGAAGAATAATAAAAATAGGAAGGATAGGAAGTAATCACAACCACACATTTTAGATGCACCTATAAAAATGGATGCATCTTCATTCAAATTTCCTTCCCATATTAAAATGTGTGGCTAGAATTACTTCTTACCCTTCTTATTTTAATTATTCTTCTTATTGGATCTCTTTCCTATATATATATATATATATATATATATATATATATATATATATATATATATATATATATATATATATATATATATATATATATATATATATATATATATATATATATATACTTAAACTTATAATAGCATATATATCCTTGATAAACCTTAAATCCATCAGAAAACAAAGATTGTTCGTGGGGGTTTCCACAAAAAGACCCCTTGGTTCTGGCAAACGGATCACAATTACAGGTACCTGGGAGCATACCGATGGAATGAATGACATACGAACAGTTAACATAATATGGTCATAGATCTTAGGTTTTAACTTGATCATGAGCACCAAACACTGGTAGTTCTTTCTTGTTGTAAGTAAATGCAACGAAAAGACCCGGAAATAACGAATAATGAAACAATTCATATATTGACGTGCTCATTTCAATACTTCTACATTGTTATTCCAATCATCATGTGGTTTCACAATGATCCACAAGAAAGCTTCCTCGCAGGGACATCCATAATAGGCCTGGTGCGCTTGACAAGATCTCCTTCTTTAATAGCAGTATCACTACCAAAGCTAACAATCCCTACATTCTCATTCTCAAGATTCAAGGCTTCCTTTCACACCGCTGGCAAATTCAACCATTTCCCCAGCTTGAGTCTCGTTTAACCCATAAACACGTGCAATCGCATCTCCAACTGAGACCACTCGACCAATCTCATCCACTTGAAAATTCGTGTAAAAGTTGCTAATATAGTCGTTAGTTCATGAGAGAATTCCATGATTCTATTTCTTTTTGGCTATATATAAGGGGGAATGCCACTTTCATTTTTCATCATGTATGGTGCACTTTGTTTCGGGATAATTATTCAATGTAAATTTAAACTCTAAAATAAAATAAAAGACAGTTAAAATTGTAATATAAAATATTTCATTAATTTATATCTTTTTTATTTATAAACTTGTAAGCAGTAATATATGCATTCATTGTAAACATACTAAATCAATTACACATATATAACAATCATGATGTCTATGATTATCGAGTTTGGTTCATGTATTCATACATATTCTATATTCAACCAACAAATTATACATAAGGTGACTTTCATTTTTTGAGATTATAAATTGTCTTAATAGATTGTTTTTTGTCACGTAGTTTATTTTGAATATCGGAACATCATACCTCTTGAAACAAATGTTGTTGTTGCTATTTTTAAATTATAATTACCATAATTTAGAGTTTTAAATTATAGTAAATAACTATTTGGATTAAGGATGAACATCAGTTAAAATCGACCCAAACCGACCAAAAACTAAACCGATCAAACCGAACCGAACCGAAAATTGATTGTGTGAAAGACATGAACCGACAACTTAACCGAAGTGATTCGGTCGGTTCGGTTTTGTGTTGGTCCGTTCGGTTCGGTTTATACGGTTTAAGTGTGTTTTTTCTCCTTTTTTTCACGGACCGGTTCGGTTGGGTTTTTCGATTCAGTTTGATTTTCGCTATGTTTTGCTCAGCCCTAATTTGGATATGTATGACATAATAAAGTTTTAGAAAGAATACACATGCAGTTATAAATAGAGCAAATTACACAAGAAGATACCTAACTTACGGCTATTTTCAATCGAGCTACTCAACTTTTTTTCTAGCACAAAAAATCAAAAAAGAATATTGGAAAAAGAAAAGTAAATTGTCACAAACGTTATTACTTTAATGATATGCAAGGTTTAGCCGTTTAGGGCTTAAGACTTTAGGTTATCCAACCCAAAGCGAAACTGGGCCTTCAATTTCAACTTCGAAACTGGGCTTGAAAATACAAATTACACAATGTTGGCCTGTTTTCAAATAGTATGAATAAACTGGGATGTCTAATATTCGGTTACAAACTGATCGACTTGAAAGACGAACAAAACCAAAACCGAACAAACCGAAATCACTCTGAAATTTGGTAATGTGTTCATTATTCGAACCAAATAAACCGAGGAACCAAAAAACAGAACCTATGCACAAACAATATATTATAGAAGGTAATGTGTTCATTATTCGAACTAAGTTATTTGGTTTATTTAAGGTTTAGCCGAAACCTGATTCAAGAAATAGAAAAAACCAAAAGCCAAACTTGTTATAATGTAAAAGGGTAATGTGTTCAACTGCGGCGCTACTTGGGCTTTGCTCTTGCTTAGGCATAGGCTCGGATAAAGAAGGGGGAGAAAGAAGGGAATTTCAACATAACACAAACAATATTCTTAGAGAAATATGATCATTACATAATCCACTCGACCAAAAATAGCTAGTAGCCGATCAAAGGTACCCCAATCCAACCTGTCGCAATGGAAGGAAAACTTGTAACGAAGATATTCGTTTTCCACGTATTAACTGGTTTTTATGTGGATCATCTTATAAGGTTGTATCATGAAGGGCACTAGCACTTCAAAGTACAACATTAAACATAAATTATAGGTTTATATGTGACTAATCGAAAATCTTAAAAATTATTCCTTCGTGACTCATTAGATTGAATATGTGTTGCTTTCCAAGTTACATCATCCCACTAGACCTCAAACAAAGAAACATTACCATCATGGTAATATTATTAATTACTTTAATTTGGTGTTTTCTAATTTAGTCTGCCGGCCCTATCAAATATTATTCATAACCAACAGATTATTTTATCAAGTCATTTAAAAAAATAATGCCCCTTGTTGCACGATTATAATGGAACTAAATATATATATTTTTTTTAGTTATAAATTACGTATATTAGTATATTGCAAATATGGACAGTATATACGTGCAACTTGGATAGCTACAGACGGCCAAAACCAATGCCCGATGTGGTATTTAAGTAACTATGTCTATCTCGTTCGTTTTCTCTTTATTAAGGGCTCAATATTTTTCTAAAATGATAAAGGTACATTTCTCAAAGCTACAAATATCCTTTTTTTTTTTTTTTTTTTTTTTTTTTTTTTTTTTTTCATGTTGTGATATATGCTGGCCTCCAAGTAAACCGGAAACCTCGTTTTATTGGTTGAACTGTGAACTCTTGATTACGATTTTGCATATTTACAAAATACTGAACAATTGATATTCTTTTTCTTCAAGATTTTCTCCATCAGTACATTGTTACAAGAGTATAGTTTTCTTTTAGTTTCAAGTGTTAACTAAAACGTTATTTGTGCTAACTAAAAGTCTAAAACGTTATTTAATAATTTCTTTAAATAATTCAATTTAAAAAGATAAAGTTGTATGAAGCGAAAAAAAAAAAAAAATCTCGACCCCCACCAATTCCAAATCTGACCAACGAAAAAGATAAAAAGATCAAGTTTAATAATAGTTCAACCGCTTGTTAATTACAACCCAAACATAAAGACAAATCGACCCAAAAGTTTAGGACTCTAATCTATACTACTATATAATGTATTTGGGACTATTTTATAATTAGAAAAGCTTAAAAATTCAGATTTTTACTTACTAATTATAGAAACAACCACCCCTAACAATCACGCCCAACAATTTATAACCACTTCAACAACCACCCCCAATAATTTATAACCACCTCAACAACCACCCCACCTCCCCCCTCTTCACCCAACAATCCGCCCCCGCATCGCGCGGGCACCTTTCTAGTGTATATAATACACATAGTCGTCTGAAGCACTAGAAGGCTTATAATTTATTCTTATAAGAACATATGTTAAAGCAACATGATTGATTCAAGTAACAGAAATTGTTAAAGTATCCTGTGAACCTTCATGTGTATAGTAGGTACGGCCTTTAAGGCCGTGGAAAATCACTCCGCCACGTTCCTTAACATCAGCTGAACTAAGTTTAGGGTCCGCTTGATTCAAAGTGGTGAAAGAGAAAAGTAATGCAAAAGAATGAGTAAGGTGGGTAATCAATCCCTTACCCCCAATTTACTCTATAATAGTTGATTACCCACTATAGGATAATCAATCCTTTTGAACCCTCTTACCAAGCACAAAACAATTAATGATGTGGGCCCTTTTCAACACCTTATCCATTTCCCATCCCTTTAACCTCCCCACCAAGCACCCCTTAGTTTAGTCATACTATGCATCTATTTTTCGTTTAATAGTATTATAAATTTTAGTTGTTTAAACGTATTACTCATTTTCAGCAACATACATCAAGTTGCATAGATAAAAAGAATAATATCAGGTGTATGGGGGCAACAATATATGTGCACTGTTCAGTCAATAATTATTTGGTGGCAGGCTATGAGGGAACGACGGGTGTTCTTAACAAGCCACCTCGCCAACTAACGCCCACGTCAATTCAATCTTCCAATTAAAACCACTTTTTAATGTTATCGTTAGAACATAAAAAAAGGGAAAACATTATGATATCTCGATGCCCTTTTGGTAAGAGTATATAAATGTTGTTTCTAGCTTATTCTACGTTGATTAGTCGCATTACTCTTTTCATAAGAGGTTTCACGTCTAAATATCACTAATATTAAAGGTGGTGAAGAAAGAGGTAAAAAAATGATTATGAGATAACACGGTACGTAAAAAATCCGACGTTTTTGAATAAGTTAAACAGTAAATACAACCGCGAGATTATAGTAATAAAGTTCAAATTATATGTCTAGACAATGTTGAGAAATTAATATGAACCACTGCTATGCGAGACGATTAATCCAATGTTTCTGTAGCATGTTAATACAGTATCAAATTAGATCATCTCCAAAAAAAAAAAAAAAAGTCATTTTCATGTACACGAGTGGAGTACGAAATTTTGCCGAAAGTTAATGTGTCACAAAAATCAAGAAAATAAGTTACGGAATTCATCTATTGATACATCTCTTTAAGACTAGCGCCTCAAAAGATACGTAAATGTTGTTAGGTTTGATCATTGATATTGAAGTGTATAGGACCATTTTAACGTAAGCATGTCGCCCACTGGGCACTGGCCACTACAGGTACAAGGGGGCATGATGTTCCTTTCATGAGCGGAGCCAGAAAGTTATGATCAATAGGCATGGGCGGAGTTATTAAGGAACCGGGAATGGTCCCGGCTCCTCTGGACCTAAGCCTGTTAGTGTATTTTTTCGCGATTTTATGTATTAAAATTTATTTTTTTCCATCTCAGCACTTCTATCTAATTCCGGAAAAAAAAGTTGTTTTGGCCCTCTCAAAAAAAAAATTTCTAGCTCCGCCATTGTCAACAGGACAAACTTTGATAATTTTTAGAAACAACACTACAACTCGGTTCGTTAGAGGACACATAACAAAAATAGCCATATATTTTAAAAAACTTACACTATAACTTTTTCCGTTAAAGAAAAACGTGCTCAACCTACCCCTCCTGTCTCCGCCTCTGCATTTCACCTATCATCAACAGGCTGTTAAAGAACTCGAAACTCAATGATAGAGAACTAATGCGGCAAACGACATTGTGGTCCTGAATACAAAGAGGTGCCCAAGAATAGAAATAACATCTGTTTTCTTCTCATATTGGCTAGCATTTATACGGATTCTCAATCATTTGAGTAGATCATGAATGTGTTTTTTAAAAGCGTTATTCAAATAGACGAGGGAAATGAAAGCGTATAAACTAAATAAGTTTGACCAATATTGATATTGTATAAAAATCTAATTGCTTATACATGTAGCCATCAAAAATGCAGATCACATAACTAACACTAATTTAGTATTGTAAGGGGGTGTTTGTTTCGGCTTATTAAACGTAAGCCCATTTGAGCTTATTTTTTATAAGCTCCAATTTTGTAGTTTATTTTAAGACTTGTCGGCTTATATAAGTTTATTATGATATGATAAACTTAATAAAAGCGGACAAGTCTCAAAATAAGCCGTAAAATTAGAGCTTATAAAAAATAAGCCCATACGAGTTTACGTTTAACAAGCTTAGCCAAACAGGCTATAACTAAGGAATAATACGTGTAGCTTTCATATGATCCTAATTATTTCACCGGATGCATTAACGATTTCAAACTTAGCATATGGTAAATATATGGCATTTTGCACTTTATAAAAGACACATCATTTGGAGATAAAGAAATGAAAAGTTGGAAATGTAATCATATAATCACATTGCGAATTCAAATTTAACATTGATGTTGACAATATATAATACTAGATTGGGAAGTAGATTGTAAGTACCCTTATAATATATGGGTGACAACAAAATAAAACGAATAATGTAACAGAAATATCAAAACATTTGATCGTTATAGATATCTATGTAAAGCATCTTAACTACTTATAATGTAGATTTAGTCAAAGTGAAAAAGTGGAAAACTGAATTTTCAGTCAATTCTCATTTTGCCCTTCTATACTACAAGGGTGAGAGAAAATAAATTGTGTAATTAATGCTCTTATTAAAACACCCAATAACTTAAAATTACAATAATTTATTCATATGATACAACCAATTAAAAGCATCTATATCAAATTAAAAACAACAATTAAAACACCCCTTACTAAAAAAAGTACAATAAAATTTTCACAATATACAATTTAAACAAGTTACAACATAATATAAAATATAAAATAATTAAACACACTAATTAATGTTATTTTTAAAACACCCTAAAATGAAAAGTATATGTTATTATACACATACAAATTAATAAAACACACAAAACTTTATACAAGCTAACAAGTTGATGTTGCATATAGTTTTGAAAACTGGACCGGACCAACGGGTTCAACTGGGAAAAACATATAGTTTTGAAAACTGGACACGACGGGTTCAGTTATTAAAAGCATGACTCGGTTTAAATCGACCCATTTTTCGACCGGAACGGTTCAACCGGGTTTCAAAACATTATGTTGATATGAGCTTAAGTATCAAAGTCAATAAGTCAACACATTTAATCCCTAAATCTTCAAACTTTTATTAGAGGTGGCAAAACGGGCGGGCACGGGCTAAAATGGCACGGGTTAAAACGGGCACGAGCTAAACGGAAAAATTATAAATCGGGCCAAACGGGCACGAGCTAAAACGAGCAAATTATAATTCAACTATTAAAAACAATAGGAACAGTCCTAAAAACCCTTTTAATTCATCTTGTAAAAAAAGATCAAGCATCTAAGTCTTAACTATATTTAATTATTTTTTCTTAAAAAAAAATAGAGTATTAAATGAATAAAAATGCAACTAATTAAATATATCTATCAATTAATTAGAGTATTAAATAATTATGCATAAAATATAGTTAATAAATGAGATAAATTAAAATTAAAATAGTTGGAATGTTTTATAGTTACCAGTGACAAGTGAATTGGTCGGAAAAAAAATGAGAGTAATTGCTTGAAAGTTGAATTGTGTGATTCGAAAGCCCATCTAACAATATCTGTTTTTATCTTTTGCCTGTAAGAGCCCATCAAATAAATACAATGGGGCAAAAAACGCCCCAAACTTTTAAAAATGTGTCAAAAATCGCCCAAAAATTACAAATTAGACAAGATTTGCCACCCTTAACTTTTATTATTTTTCATTTATAACCCATAAACTTTCTTTTATCACTAAACGATCTGTCGTTATAAAATCTCGTTGTTATGCACGGGTATTCGTCTAGTATTATAAAAAAGATGTTTATGAAATATAGTGAAAAGGGACCATGACCATGACAAAGGAATCGAGAAAACGAGGCAGAAACACATGGGGAGTGGCCCATTGCAAACTCATTACGTCCACCCCAGGTTTCCTTCAATCCCACCATACATATCACAAATTTTTATTGAATGTTGAAAATACCGTATATCAAATATAATACATATTCTTTAACATGCTTGTTATTTATTGTAAGTTAAATATTGAGATCTTTCTATTTTGATCTATTAAGAAAAAATTTGACACATAGATGGCAATGGTTTTAACTTTTAAGTGAGTACTTGAGTAACTTTAGATAGTAGTTTAACTAATAAAAAATTTACAGTGATATTTGGCATAAATATACGAAGTTTTCTGCATACAGCCATACATGCCCTTGTGTAAGGCTGTGAGCCTTTGATTACATGTATTTTATTTCATCTATATCTCATTCCGACAGAATTAGCGTTTTTGTGTTTGTTAATACGAGTATTTGCGTTTATTTAGATTTTATTATTATTATTGTACTAGTTATAAGACTCGCGTATGCGCGGAGTTTACATTTTATGTATTTTTAAGAATTGATTTTTAATTTTTTTT
Organism: Artemisia argyi; assembly: GCA_030686995.1. NCBI lineage: Eukaryota > Viridiplantae > Streptophyta > Magnoliopsida > Asterales > Asteraceae > Artemisia > Artemisia argyi. Next base: position 213,530,184 of record CM060709.1, on the reverse strand, counting down.
TTATTATAATTTTTTGTAAATCGTTGATCTTGTCACCTTATTATTATTATAAATCTTTTGTGTTAGTGTTATATAATTAAATCATGCACATTAGGACAATAACGACTTCAATGACAAATTTTGTCATACTATGAACTAACAATTTAAACATCCTCAACATCATGTGGGATTTGCTTTGAATCAGGAAGCCTTACTTTTTTGGTCTAAACTTGTGCTCTGTTAAAAGGTTTAAGAGACTGCACACGAAACATAAAAACATAAATATGTAAGTATTAACAAACAAAAACTTATAAACTCAAAGTTCAGCATAATATGAATTGATAAACATACAAACCTCCTATAAATTATGTACATTGGCAACGCTTAAAGAAAAATAAAAATACGATATGAGTTGCTCCTTTTTCTAATTTTTTCACCAAATGAGTTCCTGTTGTAAGCATCGAAGGCATAAGGTGAAAGAATATTTCAAGCATGTTCTTCAAGGGGCAAGTGTATCTTTATGGGTGGGGAGAATAAGGCCGATCATATTACATTGTAGCAGAAAAGGGAGTTAGTAAACTATTAAAAAATTAAACCAAATTCCGTTACCATTTTATGCAATTAGCCCAAAATAAAGACAGTTTGAATAACGAATAGCTAACAAACATGTTCAAAGAAATTCTTGAAAGATGAATTTGGACTCAAGATATTTTTCATATATGTATCTACTGATTTCATGTAGTCAATCGCCATTGCACGAGCAAGAAAGTAACCTCTAACATAAGCAATATCCCAGGAAGCCTGGTAAGAATACAGGAGAGCCACATGCTTATCTGAATCAACTCCAAACTGAGCCACAATGTGACTCCACTGGTTCTCAAAATCCTCTATATTTTCAAGATGGCACTGGGCAGCAATAGCATCTCCAAGACCTGAACCTAAATCTGTTATAATGGTCTGTGGGGGATGTCCTCTCAAGATCTAATGAAAGTCTTCAGGGCCCACGAAAAGCACCGAGATGTCTTGTAGCAAAACAAACCCGAGCACAAAGGATTTGCCTTGGTTATGTTAGACGTATAATTTATCTAGCCCAACATGTATTTGTACGGGCTACGGCCCATGTTCTAGAATATTCATTGTAATGGTATTTATATACCACGATTATTATTAATGAGAGATATACAGTTCACGTTTAATATATCTTCCCACATGGTATCAAGCCAGACCGATCCTTATTTTCCTGCTTTTCTGTGAGTCGATCGTTGGATAATAATATCCAGTCAAATGTTTTAGTTTTGTTTAAAGTTGATCGTTGGTTTACTATTGATAACCAGTCAACGTGGGTGTTCGTTGGTTGCTATTATTTGCTGATGTTATCTCTTCTATTGGTTCTTTTAGTTGCTCTTGTTCCATTATAAACTACTACATCTCTATACCTCTACATATTCACCACGTATCCAGTTTGTTTCATACAAAACTCAGTGTTTTTATTTTTCAAACCCTAACTCACCTCCTTCCCAAAGTCTCATAATGACAAGCGATACTGCTACTCACGCCCTCCTATTGTCGGACAAGCTCATGGCACTCACAAACCTTACTACTCGTGTCCCAGTTTTGTTAGATGTGGATGAGATGAATTACTCATCATGGACATATTTTTTCTAAAATTTATGTCGCGGTTACACCTTGTTGGATCACATTCTACCTGCTCCGGATGAAGCTACTTCTAGCACTAAGCCGCCACCCACAGCCGAGTGGCTCGCCATTGATTCCATCATTCTTTCTTGGATCTTTACCACTATGTCTAAAACCCTACAACAACAGCACGTGATTGAAAACCCTAAAACAGCCAAGGAAGTTTGGGATCTTCTTTCGTTGATCTTTAATGACAACAAACGATCTCGTTCCATTGCATTGAAGGCGGAGTTGAGATCTATGAAGCTTGGAGATTTATCGATCGATGCCTACTTCCGAAAGATTGAATCTATTGCCACCGTTCTAAATAGCCTTGGATCTCCTATCACCAATGATGATGTGGTGAACATTGCTCTCGATGGGTTACCGGAAAAATATGATCATGTTTCCGATATCATCATTCATCGTGATCCTTTTTCGGATCTCAAGACGGTCTGTTCGATGCTCACTACGGTGGAGATGCGCTTGAAATCTCGTTCGCATGCTACATCTGTTGATGCTTCTTCCTCCTCTCCCATGGTGTTGTTGGCGAATAATGGTACCAACTCTCGCTCGTCTTCTTCTTTTCAGGAAAAGGTATACAAGCCATGCTTTGATTTTAATAAGGGCGCATGTCGTTTTGGTTCGCGTTGCAAGTTTCTACATAATGGTGTTCATGGTTTGCCGAATGGTACTCCTCGTTCTAATCTGTCATCGAATGATGTTGCATGTTTAAATTCACAAGACATGTTAATACTTCAAACTCTTTTGGCCAAGTTGGGGTTGCATGGGGGATCTCCTTCTGTTACAGCTAATACCACGAATACAAATACTACACCTGTTGCACTTTATGCTAGCCCTTCTACACCACCAGGCTTTAATATTAATCCAAATTGCTACATGGGTCCATATATGGGGAGTCTAAATTCACAACAGATTCATGGTTCTTTGCCAAGTTCACAAGTCGAGGGTCCGGTTCAACAGCCAGTTCATATGCCGCAGTTTCACTTGGGGGGTCAGAATGCTATGGGGGGTCAACTTGGTATGACAGGTCCAACAACTTTTGGTGGTAACTTTAATGTGCATGGTCATGGCTCTAATGCTTGACGAGGCGAAAAATGATCCGTTTTTAGGGGGTCATTTACGCCCGAATCCGAATTTATTTGATCAAATATTGCCCTAAATCGTTTCTTTTGTGATTTTAGGTACTTTGGGAGAGAAATCTGGAAAAGGAAGCAATTCGGACGTTTTTGGAGCATAAAAGTGAAGAAAACGCCAAAGTCTTAATTTTCCATGCTGGGAACAGTAGGTGACGGCGTCAAGAGCAAAAGCTTGACGGCGTCAAGAGCAAATTTCATGAATTTCCATGACGACCCAGAACAGATTTGACGGCGTCACGTAGGAAGGGCGTCAAGAGTAAAAGAGTCATGACGGCCTGGAAGTGTTTAAGTCTTGACGGCGTCAGAAGTGGATCTAGGCAGTCCGAGGAGAGTTTTGGCGGCGAGGTGACGGCGTCACATTGTTTGTCTTGACGCCGTCATACCTATTTTTCTATATATAGTTTTCTAATTTTCACACATTAAAGAGAGAAGTTTTGGGAGAAACCCTAAGTACGATTTTGGTGTAACTTTACAGGTTTTTCAAGGGTTCCAACCCCTTGATACCTTGCATGATTAATCAAGATAAGTGTTCTTCTAATTCAATCAATATGTCTATGTGTTGGTTGTCTATATCATGTTCTTGTCTTAATTCCATCATGCTAGGCTAGATCTCTTTTGTGTTTGCTTAGATCTAATGAAACCTAGATATTGATTATGTGTTGATTACTTGTTTATTCTTGTCTTGGATGAATGATTTATATGTTAGGCTTAAGAAAACTGGCAGATCTCCAATTGGTAACATGCTTGAACGTCTTAAGAAACATGAACCGAGGCGCACTAGGTCTTTATTGGTTGTATTTAATGCATGAGCCACTGTCTACAATCCCTATAGTTGTGCTGGGCATGGTGTAGGAGGAGATAAGAGCTCATAGAATTGGGGAGTTATGTGTGCCACCCCATGAATGGTATTAAGGAATACAATCCATCATCCATGCAATTATAACAAGTAATTAACGTGTAAAAGATATCTAGGGAGTAGTGAAATCTAAGTAAACACATTTTCTTCAATTACTGCTCACAACTTTAGTTTAATTAGTTTATTTTCATTTTTAGTATTTTATTTTGATTGCATCTTAGTATTGGGTTAGTTGAATAGCAACTAATTCCGCCCAAATCTTTCAAACCCCGAGATTTTACTTGCTTTCATAAAAATATAAAAATACAAAAAAATAATCATCCCTCACCTTTAGAACTAGTATTTAGGCTTTCTAATCCTAGCGACACTATTCCTAAGTTGAACGATCAATCCCCCGGTACTTGTCACTATACTATACTACAATGATCAGGTACACTGCCTGGTGGGGGTTGTAAGCTTCTCGAGATCCCTCGAGAGGTAAAGCCTGTTGCGATTCCCACGCATCAAATTTTTGGCGCCGATGCCGGGGAATAGTTATTGTCTAGGTTAGAATTTCTTTTTATTAGGTCTACTTGCTAGATTCCTTTCTAGTAAGATTTTATTTTTATTTTTAGGTTTTGTTTAGTCTATCTACTTCTTTGTGTCCTTTGTTCGTGAACGTTTTCGATGGAACACAATAACATTGATCGTTTGATTCCTGTTATTCGTGTTTTTCGTAGTAGGATCTTCCAAATGCCCACCCCACTTCCCTTAGCAGAAAATGAGAACCCACCTAACCTTTCACCCAACCACCACTTTAACAATAATTCTGAGTTAGAAGAGTCTGATCATGATGATGACCATAGGGCTAGTCCTTTCTACTATTCAGACTCTGATGAGGATCTTGATGATGGTGATGTGATCAATGAGAATAGGATGGAAGAAGAAATAAACCCTCTTAGGTATGTTGACCCTAGGACTAGGATTGAGTGTGATAGTTCATTTAACATGCAATTCCCTTGTAAGATCGGATTTAAGAGCTTTAATGCCTATCTCAACTCATCTCTTCCAATGAACATAATCTCACGTGATGAATACAATCAAATCATGGTAGATGAGTTAGAGTACAAAGGAGAAAACACTATTGCTAAGGAAATACCATTGCATGTGTTTGTTGGAAGCTTGGTCTATCTTGTTGAGTTCATGGTTATGGAGAATCTAGGAGAATTTATTGATGATAAGTTGACCCAAGTTGTGTTTGGAAAACCTTTCAAACAGTTGACCAACCTTGATGAAAAACTCATAGAAGGGTTAATTACATTCTCGGATGGGGAAGAAGATTTTGTCTATCAAATGCCCCGCACACACCCTAGGTTCAAGGATTTTTCCATGGAAAAGTGTAGTAGGTTTCCGCCCATAGAGATGCTAAGTGAGAATGATAAGAGAAAAGGACTTAAGTATACTCATGAAAAGAATAAAAGATACTATCGCGGATGCTTAGAATTAGGAGATGATTATAAGAAAGATGAGGCGACTATTAGATGGCTCACACTAGGTTATGTGAGCATAAGCGATACACGTTAACCCATGACCTTGAGTCTAGCTACAAGACTCGTAAATAAAGAAAAGCACTTCTTGGGAGGCAACCCATGTTTTGTGTGATTTTATTTGTTTGTTTGTTATTTGCTTCCGTATGCATGTTTAATTTTTATTGTTAGTTGATCATGTTTCTAAACTAAGTAGTGGAAATACTTTACTTTTTGTTTGTCCTGGTCTTAACTCCACCTAAAGGTATTTTTGCAAAAGATAAGTGTAAGGGGAAACCCCAAATATGTTTTTAAGAAACAAACCGATCATGATTCTCCACAATAATAAATGAACATGTGTATTCGTATTTGTTAGAGTCAAATGCTTGTATTGAGTCATAATGAAGTTTTGCAGGATTTTCCAGGAAGTAGGACCAAGTTTTTCCAGAAATTTTCCGAAAACTTAACATAAGGATTTCTGCAGGTCAATTCTGATGGCGTCAGGGGTTTACTCTTGACGGCGTCAGGAGTTAAAATCTGGAAATTTTACCGGTTTTGTTTTTCTAATGGAGTCTTATGGTTTTTGTGAATTATTAAGTTTTATAATCTCCAGGAGATTTGCAAACTTCATTCCACAAGCATTATATCTTATCTTGTTTTCTAGGATCTAGTAACTTATATAGGACGCCGCCGATTTTACGCGAGGTTGTCTTGTCTATTTTGTCAGGTTTTACAGGTTATGTATGACAAGAAGATGATTTATATTCTGTAAGGGAAGCTTTGATTGTTCATTTTCTTAGAGGAAGATTTAACCTGACCATCCTATTATCCATACCGAGCGAATCAGGGGAGTATTTGATTTCATTCTCTTTACTTTTTCACTTTTACATTCTTTACTTGAACATTGGGGACAATGTTCATCTTAAGTGTAAGGGGAGGGTAAAAAGATGATACCTTACATATGCACTTTCGCTTGAGTTTGTTTTGTTTGATGGTAGATGTGTAATAAAACTATGAGAAATACTTGTTAGTGCAATTTTAGCGCCAAATTTAAAATTTTTTACAACATTTAGGAGTGAAACTTTAGCCACAGCAAGCGTCTCATGGATAGGAGATTGTATGACTAGCACATAACCGTATATTCAGAAAAATTTTCCACCCAAATATGTGAGGTTCGCCTTTAGATTTGATAGGAAAAGCATTTACTATTAGTGCTTATGAGTGTACCGGTAGCATTTAGATTCTAGAACTTGCGTTAGTGATGCATCCCGAGACCGCTAGTGAGACTACATTCGTGTGGTAGGATTTACTACATGATAAGAGGCATTAAGATTACCCTTGTGTTAAATCCGTATCATAATTACTTGACCATTTAAGTCATATTACTTGGCTAGTTAAGTCAACTAATTTTTCCCACACCCTTAGCGTTGTACTCATTTTTAGTACACGAAACCCCTAGTACACCCCTCCGAGCCTATCTTTTCGTTTCTAACTTTAAGCATTTTACTTAAAGGAAGAATTTGTTACACCCCACTTAAATGTACACCCAAATCGCCTTAGCCTTCCGTGTATGCGCTCATTTTTAGTGCATTATTGTTATTTGTTAAACCCTAAGTTAACTTTCTAATTGATTACATGGTTGCTAAGTCGAGTCATATCCTTGTACATATTGTTTTGGGACGATTGGGACTCATGGGTAAGTACTTGTTTTATGGAGTAATGGGGAAGAACATCATTTATTACCCCCATATGTACGTTAATCTTAAAAGTGCTTCAAGTGTTTTGATTTTCTTAATTCGAGTCATTAGATTAGTTTAATGTAAAGTATGTAAAGATTCAAGTGTAAGGGAAATGTTCATTCCCTATGATGTATTATATTGGATGGTAGGGTAAGAGTGTATGCAAAAAAAAAATAAATAAATAAAATAAAAAATAAAAAAATAAAAAGGAAAAAGAGAAAAAACATACGGACTACCATCCCGTTTCATTCTATGTTCATTTTTATGTTTTTGTTATTTTTCATTTATTAGCTTAAGTCGAGTCTAGTCTTGGCTTAGCAACGCCACATTGTACATGTAATTGACTAAGATTGTTAACTCGCCACCAGTAAAACTTCCTTTATCCAACAAAACCGTGTATTTCATATCCCTACACCTAACGTTACAACCCTTTAAAAGACCTCTTTGATAGTTTATCCTAGGTGCTTACGCCATGTGGTGGAGGTTTGATCCTTTCCCAAGCCTATGGTAATCTATTTTGCTATGACAGGTAGTGAGAGATATCTTCCGTTTCCATATTGTAATTTATACTTTATTACTCCTGAGAGATGTGAGTATCTAAACACTATTTGTGAGGTGCTTGTGTATGACCTCCGTGCTTATCTTTGGTGTTTAGTGGAACGATTATTTGTTGTAATTACTTTTATATTAGTGTTAAATGACCCCTAACTTGTATTATGACTAGAATAAAAGCGCATTTGCTTGAGGACAAGCAAATCTCAAGTGTAAGGGTATATGATGAGGCAAAAAATGATCCGTTTTTAGGGGGTTATTTAAGCCCGAATCCGAATTTATTTGATCAAATATTGCCCTAAATCGTTCCTTTTGTGATTTTAGGTACTTTGGGAGAGAAATCTGGAAAAGGAAGCAATTCGGACGTTTTTGGAGCATAAAAGTGAAGAAAACGCCAAAGTCTTAATTTTCCATGCTGGGAATAGTAGGTGACGGCGTCAAGAGCAAAAGCTTGAAGGCGTCAAGAGCAAATTTCATGAATTTCCATGACGACCCAGAACAGATTTGACGGCGTCACGTAGGAAGGGCGTCAAGAGTAAAAGAGTCATGACGGCCTGGAAGTGTTTAAGTCTTGACGGCGTCAGAAGTGGATCTAGGCAGTCCGAGGAGAGTTTTGGCGGCGAGGTGACGGCGTCACATTGTTTGTCTTGACGCCGTCATACCTATTTTTCTATATATAGTTTTCTAATTTTCACACGTTAAAGAGAGAAGTTTTGGGAGAAACCCTAAGTACGATTTTGGTGTAACTTTACAGGTTTTTCAAGGGTTCCAACCCCTTGATACCTTGCATGATTAATCAAGATAAGTGTTCTTCTAATTCAATCAATATGTCTATGTGTTGGTTGTCTATATCATGTTCTTGTCTTAATTCCATCATGCTAGGCTAGATCTCTTTTGTGTTTGCTTAGATCTAATGAAACCTAGATATTGATTATGTGTTGATTACTTGTTTATTCTTGTCTTGGATGAATGATTTATATGTTAGGCTTAAGAAAACTGGTAGATCTCCAATTGGTAACATGTTTGAACGTCTTAAGAAACATGAACCGAGGCGCACTAGGTCTTTATTGGTTGTATTTAATGCATGAGCCATTGTTTACAATCCCTATAGTTGTGCTGGGCATGGTGTAGGAGGAGATAAGAGCTCATAGAATTGGGGAGTTATGTGTGCCACCCCATGAATGGTATTAAGGAATACAATCCGTCATCCAGGCAATTATAACAAGTAATTAACGTGTAAAAGATGTCTAGGGAGTAGTGAAATCTAAGTAAACACATTTTCTCCAATTACTGCTCACAACTTTAGTTTAATTAGTTTATTTTCATTTTTAGTATTTTATTTTGATTGCATCTTAGTATTGGGTTAGTTGAATAGCAACTAATTCCGCCCAAATCTTTCAAACCCCGAGATTTTACTTGCTTTCATAAAAATACAAAAAAATAATCATCCCTCACCTTTAGAACTAGTATTTAGGCTTTCTAATCCTAGCGACACTATTCCTAAGCTGAACGATCAATCCCCCGGTACTTGTCACTATACTATACTACAACGATCAGGTACACTGCCTGGTGGGGGTTGTAAGCTTCTCGAGATCCCTCGAGAGGTAAAGCCTGTTGCGATTCCCACGCATCAATGCTACTCAACAATCCATACTTGGTCCACACCCAAGTCAGCAAGGTTCACAGCCAGGTACCATGGGCAATCTAACGGGACAAGAGACCATTTTACCAAGTGCGTTTAATGCGGTAACACTTCAAGATCCTAACCCCGGTGACTGGAATATGGATACAGGTGCGTCCTCTCATCTTAATGATGAGGCCATATTTCTTAGTGATGTTTTTAATTCGTGGATTTATCCATATGTTGCGGTTGGTGACGGGCATTCTATTCCCGTTATCAACTCTGGCCATAGCATTTTGCATACCCCTACTCGTCCTCTCCATTTAAATAATGTTTTAATTACTCTAAATATTGTAAAAAATTTGATCTCTGTTTGTCAATTTGTCTGTGATAATTATTGTACAGTTGAGTTTGACCCTTTTGGTTTTTCTGTTAAGGAGTTTCAAACGCGTCGGGTGCTGCTCCGCTGTGATAGCAATAGAGATCTTTATCCAGTCACTCAACCTTCCACCATTCCGCAAGCCTTTCTAGCGAGTCAGTATACGTGGCATCAACGACTTGGACATCCAGGAAGTGAAGTGTTATGTCGTGTCCTTTCCAGTATTTCTATTTCATGTAATAAAGAGAAGTCTCCCGTTCTTTGTCATGCTTGTCAGCTTGGCAAACACGTGAAACTTCCGTTTGTCAGTTCTAATAGTTTGGTTCAGTCGTCATTTGATATTGTACACTCGGACATGTGGACTTCCCCAATTCCGAGTCTTTCTAGTTTCAAATACTATGTTTTATTTTTAGATCATTATTCTCAGTTTGTTTGGGTGTATCCTTTAGTTAATAAATCTGATGTTTTGTCTAAATTTACATTGTTTTGTACATTTGTTCGCAATCAATTCAAGTGTGACATCAAGTCTTTTCAGTGTGACCATGGTGGGGAATTTGACAACCATGTTTTTCATAAGCTATTTTCTGATAATGGGATTCAGTTTCGTTTTTCTTGCCCTCGTACCTCTCAACAAAGCGGGAAATCTGAAAGGATGATTCGAACCATCAACAACCTTATTCGTACCCTATTATTTCAAGCCCATCTCCCACCTAATTATTGGACTGAGGCTCTAAATATGGCTGTCTATTTATTAAATATTTTACCATCTCGTGCCATAGACAATGAAGTCCCCTTTACTCGCCTTTTTGGATTAACCCCTGACTATACCCTCCTACGTACCTTTGGGTGTCTTTGCTATCCTCATATTGATACTGTAGAAAACTATAAGGGGGGTTAAATAGTTTACCGCTTTTTTTTACTCGATTATCCTTTAAAAACTTTATGTTTGTTTAAAGATATTAACACCACTTTACTTGTTTTAATTCTTTGAAAAGCTTTGCTTGTGAATAACAATTCTAACTAAAGACAATATGTAATAAGCAAAGACAAATAAAGAAACGATCAAAACACAACACGATAGTTTATCGTGGTTCGGCTACAAGGACTCTTTTTCCTTGCCCTACATCCACGCCCCGAGTTTCCAACTCGAGAGTTATAAGCACTAATCAACAAGCTCCTTTCCCGGTGGAGAAACCTTTACAACGTCGCTTACACTTTTACCGACACTAAGCTAGATGTCGAGTTCTTTTACACGGGTACAACCACTCCCATCGTTGCTTACACTTTTACCGACACTAAGCTACATGTCGAGTTCTTTACCAAGGGTACAACCACTCCCGTTAGTTCTTTTAAAAGGGTACAACAACTCCCGACACACTATGTATTTTGAGGCCTAAAATACTAACCGATCACTTCTATACACATGATACAAATGAAGTATAAACTACCAAAGCTTATACATAACAAAGCTAACAAGACTTGCAACTTTAGAGTTGAAGCTTGTAACTTCTTGAATGATCTTGTGAAGTCCCTTGCTACATAAGAGGATCACACAAGTCAAATATTACTGAGTTAGTTGAGAGAGTATATGAAAATATATGTCCTAAAGTGATGACCAAAACAAACAAGTGGCTTGGTATTTATAGTAAAACAACCAGCAGGTCTAGCGGATACGGCGGAACACTCAGATGGGTTCCGCCCGTGTACCCCCTGGGTTCTGCCAGGCTTACAGTAGGTTTTACCATAAATAATCCAAACCAACCAAAGTCACATCAACAACAACTAGTCAAACACATTGAATCCACTTTGGAAAGCTTCCAAAAGTGTGTAAGATGTTATGGCAAGTCAAACACACAAGCTTTCCATAAATGTATGATGTGACAAGACACTTTCTATTTAAAGAAATAAAAACAATGTTTTGTTTAAAAGGAAATGTAAACCTTAGTTAAACAAGACTTAAACACTAAAGTGATGATTTACTATTAGCCAAAGTTCATACTTTGTCATTAACAAAACTTAGCAAAGATCGTAAAATATAAATAACGTTCTTAGGCGATATTTGTATTAACAATCTACCCCTTTTGTTGATGACAAAACATAAACTTTATTTATAAGTAAGCCACTAGTTTTAGTGTTAAGTCTTATAAAGTTAGTATTAAAACTTGTTTTTGTTAAGATGATGTGACATGCAAGAGTTAGAGGGAAAAAAAATGAGAACAAGTTTATATATAAATTCTCCCCCTTTTTGTCGAAACAAAAAGAAGAGTAGTGAAGCGGAAGTATGCACTTGCTCCCCCTTGGACGATACTCCCCCTAAATGGAGTGCCAATAGAGGAGACATGGATTTTGAACCTACAAGAAAAAATGTTAGTTGCCGCACAAGACAAGTCATGAAAGCATTTCATGTCTAAAACACAACTAAGAGTTGCGAAGCCGAATAATGCAATATTCATGCTCCCCCTTGAATATTACTCCCCTAAATGGACTATCAAAGAAAGAAAACATGGATAATGATCCTACAAAAAGAAAGGTTAGTTTCTAAAACACAAGATATAAGTATGCTACCATAGCGAGGTATAGTTTACTCATTATACCTAAATGGTCAACAAACAATGCAAACCTTGTAGTAGAATGAAATTCATTTCATGTAAAATTTTGACTCTTAAAAAGTCAAAGACAAGAAATTAGGACGACATCATCCTACTTCTTAAAAATAAAGAAAAACTAAAAATAAACTAAGAACATAAAATGCTACAAGGAAGTCATCATTTTCCTTAATGAGAAACATCTTCCAAAAATAAGGCTAAGGTTGTTTAAGGATGAAAATGTGTGTTGGAGGTTGTAGCGGGCTTTATTTTGAAGGTTGAGAAGGTGACAAGGTTTTGGTTTGTTGGTTTAAATGGGAAACATTTTCCACAAGAAACGGTTTTGTTTCATTTTGGAGACTCTAAAGTTGAGGTGGGTGAGACAAGGATTGTAGATGGTCCAAAATGTGGTTTAGGATAAACCTCATTTCTTTGGATAGCTCGCGAATTTCTGTTCGACACCCTTCACTAATGTGAGCGGTTCTTTCGCAATGTCCACAACCATGGCCGGGAAAGTTTGGTGGAAGAGAGGTTTGATTTGTTGGTGGTGGATGGTTTGAACTTGAAGAAGCAAATGTGGATGGTTGAGAGGTGTTTTTAGTTCCTTCACTAGATGAGTGTAGTGTTGTTTGTAAAACCATAATATGGTTGATTTTAGAGTCAACCATACGTTTGAAGGCATGAAGGTGGTTTAAATGAGTGTCAATCTCATCATTAAGGTTTGGAGGTTTTTCCCATATGGATGCTTCTATTTTCTTGTAAGAAGAAAGTAGAGATTCAAATTGTTGGGAAGGTTCTTGTGGTGATGGTTGTTGTTGTTGTGGTTTTTGTTGTTGTGTTTGTTGGTTTTGAACAAAATGGCGGAAGCTTGGTTCTCTGGAAGCATGAAGGTCTTTGTAAATTGGGTGATACACAAATGATTGTGAGTGTGTATGACCTTGATCATTTGGAAAAATTGATGGTCTAGCATAACGGTAAGCCAACCGTTCTACTAATGATGGTTGATGGGGTTCATCATCTAATTGCTCACTAGGTTGTTGTTGGGTTTCCATTTGAGCAATGGTGTCAAAGAGTGACAAAGATGGTGGGTTTGATGATTTTGGTGATAGGTCTTCTAATGTTTCCAAATAGGGTAGTGGTGATGTTGGTGGTGTATGGAAAAGTTCCATTGGTGTAAGTGGTGGTGATTGGGGTGATGGAGTTTTTGATGGTTGAGCTTGTTGAGATGGTGATATTGAATTGCTTGAAGGTCTAGTTGGTGGTGGAATAGTGGCTATGTTGCTGTTGTAATGTGGTGGAGAGGGTGTTGGAGTAGCAAGATTAAGCAAATCTTGGATAGTGATCACATTGGTATTGCAAGGTGTTGAGGATGGTGTTGAGGTAGTAATGTTAAGGAAATATTGGATAGGTGAAGAAATGTTAAGTGAAGCATCACTTGAAGATGATGAGCTTGACTTGACGGTTTTGTTGAAGCAACAAGGTTTAACACTAATCTTAGTGGTTTTTGCCAAAGATTTTGATGACTCGGATGAGGTGTTGGATTTAGTCATTTCAAAGGAGTGGTTTTGAGGTTTTGAGAGAGGAAATTTTGATGGTGATGGTGTGATTTGAATTGTTGCAAAACTTTCAAATTTATAGGGTGGAAGAGATGTTGAAATGGGTGTTTGGATATGATGTTCTACCATTCAAAGATTGAGGTTTCAAATGATTTAGAAAATTTTCATTAACATGTCAAATCATTGGATTTCAATCCAATGGAATTGGGTGGAGTGAAAGACCAACATATGCACTCAATGCTTTGTGATCATAGGAAGTGATTAGGTTGAAAGTGTTCCAATAGTTTGAAGGATCCTTTAAAAGGGTTCCTTGGGTTAGTTATGTTTGAATTTGAATTTTTGGCGGGAAGTGACATTCTAATTGTTTTAGTGAGTGAGAGTTGTCCTAATATTTTTATTTGAGTTAAGGGAAGATGTTTCTCACTAAAGATAATGGTTTAACACTTTACAAGTTTTGAACTTAAGACAAATGACAAAAATTTTCTGCAGGTGACTGGCGGAACCCTCGCGAGACACAGGCGGAACCCTGTTTTGGGTTCCGTCTGGTCCGTTGGGCCATTTCTGGGTTGCCCAGAAATTTCACTGGCGGAACCCATTTGAGGGTGCCGCAAGATCCGCCAGGTCTGAAAAATCAGACAGTCCACTAATTTGACCCACGAGACGATTTTCAAATTTTTCAAAAACTCTTAAAAATGAAAATTTATTATATGTCTGATTAGGAAATGCAAAAATTTGGCATGTAGACATTCATATCATAGGACTTTGACCGGGGGCTAGCGATTTTCACTAAACTTAGTGAAATTTACCATAAGCATAAAAATTGACAAACACTTCAAATATTGTCATTATGCATAAAGCTCATACAAAACATGTTCCGACAAACGTAATAAAACATGAACGTGAATGTGGAAAACTAGAAGGGGGGTTGAATAGTTTTACGTCTTTTTAATTTGTTACAAAAGATTGTTTGAATGTTTTCTTTGTTTTCAAAAATTTAGATTCGATAATATGTGATTTCAAGTCTTGCACAATATGAACAACAATAAAAATGTATGATATAGCAATAATAATGTAAGTAAAGAAATAAATGAGAGATGGAAAGATCGAACCGCGAGACAAGAGATTTATAGTGGTTCGGCTACAAGGACACCTTCCTTGCCCTACTCCACTCCCCGAGCACCTAACTCGAGAGTTTTCTTCACTTTGTCAACAAGCTCCCTTATGGCGGAGAAAACCTTACACACCAATGTACACACCACAACTTCGTCACAACTTAATCACAACTTCTTCACACCAATCTACTTCACACCTATTTTTCTTCACACCTTTCTACTTCACACCTATTCTTCTTCACACCTTTCTACTTCACACCTATCTACTTCACACCAATCTTCTTCACACCTTTCTACTTCCTAGCACTTCTTCTTCACAACAAACTACTAACCAATCACACTACTTATCTACCTAGCTAAACTATCTTTTATCAAATATTCACAACTAATTACACAAAGATAGATACAATAGATGATGCTCTAACTGATTTTGGTTAAAAATTTGAATTCATATATTTGGTATGATTAAAACATTT
The DNA here is from genome assembly GCA_030686995.1 of Artemisia argyi. NCBI lineage: Eukaryota > Viridiplantae > Streptophyta > Magnoliopsida > Asterales > Asteraceae > Artemisia > Artemisia argyi. Next base: position 213,514,990 of record CM060709.1, on the reverse strand, counting down.
TTCTTTATTACCAAAAGTGTTTTTCAAAAATATATAATAAGTTTATATAATTAAATAAACTTTGTAAAAATTAATTAAATACCCCTTTGATCATATATTGCAATAAACACTTTGTTTATTCATACCTTAAGTGATTTGGATATAAAGAGAATGTTAATCACTAAATACTTGTTTATGTTATAAATTTTAGTTCAATGAGTTTATGTTTTGTAATAATTAAAACATAGAGATATTGATAATATGTTAATAATGTTTTTAGGCATTATTTATGTCAACAATCTCCCCCTTTTTGATTATTACAAAACCTTAAACTCAATAGGTCTAAAATTTATTTTTAGACAAGTATTTTAGAGTTTACTATTCTCTTCTCCCCCTATTTGTAAAATCAAAAAGGTTAAACCGAGTAAACTTCATAAAATAAGTTAAATGGGTAGAATGCTCCCCCTTGATGTATGCTCCCCCTCATTTGAGAGCACCAAGGAAACGAGCTATGGAAAGCTTGTCTACAAAAAATATGTGAAGAGAATAAGACATATATATGCAAAGCAACAATTATGCAAATAAAAATAGATTCATTCAAGCATCATAGAAATGATTAGCATTACAACATTCAATGTGCTTGAAGCACATTGATTACAATAAAACAAAAGAGAAGACATAGTCCTATATTGCCTAAGAGAGCACTTGGACTTGCTTGCAACCCATGGTTAAGTGTTTTATTTGCTTGAAGGGGAACATAAGCATAGAGCTTAGTTGTTAGATGGAGTGGGGTATGGAGCGGAAGAGGTGGATCTTACGATGTTGTATCGAGTTAAGGGTGGTATTGGGTGAGGACGAGTGAGAAGATATTCAATCCAAGAAATATCTTCACTCAAGTAAAGAATTTGTTTTTGAAGGAAGATGCAACAAGGGCAATAGTGAGTGTGGTTTGTAACTTGATCCAAGTTGAGAGAGTGGGGTAGGCAATTTGCATAGGGTGATGAAGGAGGTTGCCCTTTGTTACGTTGTGCACGATGCATAGCAAGGAGATCACTAAGATCATGGATTTGGGTTATTTCATCACGGAACTTTTGCTTTTCTGTGGCAATGTGGAGAGAATCATTGTGTTGATATGGATGAATTGGGGTTGTGTAGTTGAAATTGTAGTTTGATGGTTGATCAAACTTGTATGGATCATTATAAGTGGATGGAGGATGAGATGTGTAGTTTGGCATGAAAGAAGATGTTTGGCCAATGTTGTATGGTTTGAAAAGAGGATAAAATGAATGTCCTTGTGGATTTGGTGTAAAGTTTGGGAAGTAAGTGGTTGGAGGTGTTGAGTGATTTCCAACTTCATTGGTTATGATGGATTTGTTTCGAGGGCTTTTTTTTGGCCAAACGGGTTTTTCCGTCATCCTTGCTAGCTTTGAGGCTTTTGGTTTTGGTTTGTTTGGAGAAGTCATGAAGGGATGAATGGAGAGTGTTAAAGATTGAGGATATTTATAGTGTAAGATTTGTGTGTTTATGGATGGATAAAGTTTGTTTGGGAGATTAGGACAAAATATGTTGGTGAAAATTGGGAAATGTAGGTTGAAATGAGCTAAAAAGCAGAAAAGATTCTGTAAACCCGACCAGCAGATGGCCGGTCCCCTTAATTAGGGGGTGGTCCCCTTAAAATTAAGGGGGCCGCCTTACATAATTAAGGGGGCCGCCCATCTGGTGATTTCCAGATTGCCAGAATTGGGTTTTTGGCAGAAAATTTGCAGAAAGGTTGTGTTTTTGGATTTGGATTCAAGTAAGTTCAATTCCTTGAGGCAATATAGCATCTAATCTAATCATGATATAGCATGCATGCAAAAACACTTAAGTAAAAGATTAAAAAAGCAACAAATAATAGGCTAGAGGAGACAAATAAAGGCAAGGGCACTTAATCTTCCTAAGGCAACTATCCTAGATCAAAGGCAAAGGTAACTAGTGAGTCAAAAACTAGTGATGAAACAAGATGACCACATTATGAGTGATTTTGTCCTAGTGTGTGCCTATATGCAACAAATGTGGAGTTGTGATTGTTTCGACTCATAAATGCAAAGAAAAATAAGTTTCCTAAGAAACAATCCAAAATCTCCTTGATTCGATTTTTGCTCGATTCATGAATGTCAAAGATATATATTAGATTATATACCTTGACAATTTATGTGAGAGTTTATGCATGATTTTGGAAAAAGGTTATTAGCATTTGTCAACAATGCAAGGAAGATGATGTTCATGTAATTCCTAGATGTGAAAATAGTTTTAAAAAAAACTTTGATTGGGTTTTACAAGAGAGTTTATGCAAAGAAAATAAGGTTTCCCAATCTCTAATTTTGTGCGAAATAGATTCCTAGACTCAGAAATGGAGAAGTGGAAGAAAAGTAAATTTTATGCAAATTTTATGCAAGAGAAAAAAAAAATGTCTAAATGCAATAAAATTTAGTAAACTTGTTCCATCATTCCTAATCCTAAACGCAAGTGATTGAATAATTCACGCTTAAGGGGTTTAGTGAATATATCCGCAATGTTATCTTCCGATGCAACTTTTTCTATAGATATGTTTCATTTTTGTACATTATCCCTAAGGAAATGGTGGCGTATTTCTATATGTTTAGTCCTAGAGTGTTGCACCGGATTTTTACTTAAATCTATCGCACCTTTGTTATCGCACATAATGGGAACATTTTCTAACCTAATGCCATAGTCTATGAGAGCTTGTTTCATCCATAGTGCTTGTTGACATGCCTTTCCAGCGCTTACATATTCGACTTCGGTGGTAGAAATAGCAAGAGCGGTTTGCTTCTTCGAAAACCAAGATGTTAGACAACATCCCATAAACGTGCAAATACCGCTAGTGCTTTTTCTATCTACGTAGTCTCCCGCATGATCCGAATCCGCATAGACGATAGTTTCTATGCCGGATCCCTTAGGATACCATAATCCTAAGTGTATAGTGCCTTTAATGTATCGGAAGACACGCTTAACCGCTTCTAGGTGAGAGGTTTTGGGATCCTCTTGAAAACGGGCACAAAGGCAAACACTAAACATGATATCGGGTCTACTTGCCGTCAAGTATAGTAAACTACCTATCATTCCTCTATACTTGGTGTTATCTACGGACTCACCTTCATCATCCTTTGTGAGTTTCACTTCCGTAGACATGGGAGTTTTCATGGGTTTTGAGTCTTCTAGGCCAAATTTCTTAAGCATTTCCTTAATGTACTTAGATTGGTTAAAGAATATTCCATCTTCTAATTGTTTTATTTGTAATCCTAGGAAGAAGTTTAGTTCACCCATCATACTCATCTCAAACTCATCATGCATGATTTTGGCAAATTCATCACACATGTCTTGACAAGTTGATCCAAATATAATGTCATCAACATATATTTGGACAATGATGAGATTTGGGTCTTTCCTTTTTGTGAAAAGAGTGTTATCTACCATTCCCATGGAATAATCATGTTTAATAAGGAAAGCTTTTAATCGATCATACCAAGCTTTGGGAGCTTGTTTGAGTCCATACAAAGCTTTCTTTAACTTATAAACATAATCAGATTTTGTGAAGTCAATGAATCCTGGAGGTTGTGCCACATATACCTCCTCATTGATAAAACCGTTAAGGAATGCACTTTTCACGTCCATTTGAAATAACTTAAAATCTAGGGCGCATGCATAGGCAAGTAATATCCTAATAGATTCTAGTCTAGCTACGGGGGCATAAGTTTCGTCATAATCAATTCCTTCTTGTTGATTATAACCTTGGGCAACTAACCTAGCTTTATTCCTAGTTACTATTCCATTTTCATCTAACTTATTCCTATATACCCATTTAGTTCCTATGATGGTCATATTCATTGGATTTGGGACTAATTCCCAAACAGCATTAGCCTTAAATTGATTTAATTCTTCTTGCATAGCTATAACCCAACTTTCATCTTTTAAAGCCTCATTAATATTCTTAGGTTCTATTGCTGAGAGGAAACAAAAGAAGTTATTTTTATCTTGGGCTTGTGACCTAAGGGTTCTTTGGTTAAGATGTCCTATTATATTATCTAATGGATGTGATCTAGATTCTTTAACATTTACAATTTCGTTATTTCCTAAGTTTATGTCTTCATTATCATTTCCTATAGATTTTGTTTTACTAACCTCAATAGCTTCATCTTCGACTAAGTCATCATCTTCTAAAGGTAATGTTTTAGGAGGTGGTGGTGTTTCATCAAATGTTCCATTTAGTGATTCTTCTACTTTCATGGAGTGTTTGTTAATGTAGGACCTTAGATATATCAACTTTAACATAAATATAACACATAAATGAAGTAAAGATGGTGACTTGATGTTATATATGTGTGGCGTTAATATTGAAAGAGAATGATAAGATGAAGAGAACTTTTATTCAAAGAAACACACACAATACATACACAAGCACACTTACAAATGACTAGGTAAGTGCCTTATATAGTTAGAGAGAAAGGCCTCATGGGCTTTCTAATGGACTTGGGCTTGGACTTGGTTACATAATTAGATAATAAGGCTTATGAAACATAGCACATAACATATTAGCTTGCCAAGTCCAAAGCCCAATGACTAAACTATTACTAATCTTAACAAACGACACAAAGTTATAATATGAGAATGACCATCACTTCTACATATATATTTTTAATGCTTGGAGCAACCCGAGTCGACGATCCAAAGACATATTTCGATAACCTGCCAAGAACAGAAGAGTTTGTATTTGGAAACCGTTTTGAATTTGGTTCCATGGGGTTAGGAGTAAAACCACACTCATAGACAGTTGCTACTTGTTTAGCTTGAGCTATTTCTAATTTGCCGTTCTGAAGAGTGAACTCTCTACCCGTCGGAATCCACATACAAAATTTAAGGTAGTTCCTAGGCATTCGACTAATAGTGGTAGACCTAAAGCGTGCAACTAATCTTTCTATGGATCTAGATCTAGCACTAGGTCTTTTTGGAACATTCTTCTGTTCATGCGTAACATTCACATTCTTAGAAACACATTCATCGTGAACATCATTAATTAAGCATTTCTTGCATATTAAACAAACAGAGTCATTACATGCATTAGAACCAGTACTTTTGACATTACATTCAGATGAATCATGTTTCTTATTACAAAGCGATAAATTCCTAGGGTGTTCTTCTACTTCTTCAGCTTTATTCTTGCTACAACTCTTAGAAACAGGCGAGACTCTATTGTTCCTTGTATTGCTCCTAGGCTTTAGTCTGCTGCTCCTAGATGTGCTTTCTAATCCTGTAGAAGGTAAGGCACACACATTAGGATTTATATTGTTGTCCTTTTTAGCATCCCTAGATTCTTTAGAATTAGCCTTTATGCACTTGTCATTTGTCTTAGATGTTGAGGCAGACGCACTAGTGGGACTAATCCTAAAAAGGCCAGGTGCTAACACATTAGGTGTTTCGACAACCGCTTTTCCTTTATCAACAAACTTAACATTTTCACTTTTCTTAGGCAAGGGTGTTGGAGTGACTGGTTTTGTCAAATCCTTTTTCTCATCGACTTTTGGAGCAAACCGTGAAATTGACATTTTTGGTTTTTGAACCGTGTTTGAAACATTTGGTTTCTCCGAAGTCAATGGTTTTGAAAACTTAGTTTCCTCACCCTTTCCTTTTTGACTTTCAAGCTAAGCCCTCAAAAGATCATTTTGTTCTTTCATGTTCTTTAAGGCACGCTCATACGACAATTTGTCATACTTGCATTCTTCCTTTTTTCGATCAAGTTGTTTAAAATATGGCACATTTTCTTTTTCAAGCTTTATAAGACCATTTTCATATTTTGAAACAATTGCGGAGGTCTCAGCTCTTAGTCGTTCATTGTCTTGAACAGAATATGTTTGTAAAATGATGGACATAATGTCAGTGGTCATAACAACTTCGAAGAGAGAATCATTTAGGTTTTCCAAAATATTCATGTTTTCACGAGCATCATTAGCTTCGTTTACCAGGGATTTGTGGTCCTTGACAAAGTCGGCCGTTTCTTTTAAGAAAGCTTGTTCAAAATGGATTACCCTCGCACTGATGTTATTCAGTGGGATAGTAATTTCGTTTTCAAAAACTTTTTTCTGCTCAATACGAAAACTGGAATGCCAGTTGTTAATATTGATTGTAGCTTTAGAAGCAACAATATTTTGAAGTTCTTGAATTCTCTTTTTAACGTCATCCAAAATGTCTCTAGCCTCACTTGTATTAAAAGTGTTGTTAGAAGACATTTGTTCTATTTTTGAAAGAGATTTGGAAGCAATTACTTTCTTAGAAAACATTTTTGAAAATGGTCGTTTTATGGAAAACACAGATGGTTCTTTTTGTGGAACAAAATTAATTCCCGAAAGTTTGTTCAATTTGTTGTAATCAATGGGTTTCAAATCCTTTTGTTTCATTTTATTTATGCTCTCTTCGACATGTTCTATCGTTAGCACAGAATCCCGAACGACGGGAGGATCATGTTTAGTGTAAATCACATTACCATTATACAAAACATTCTGTTCTTGCTGAGCTTTCTTGAGATTACAAGGGGTGTTGTTACCAAGAGCCATTTTATGTTTCGTATGGTAAATCGGATTAGTTTGATTTGAAATCATTTTCATTGTTTGATTTGACTGACCCGACTTAACCACTAGTTCTTCTAAATGTGCAATCATGTGTTCTGACTCTACGATTTCTTCCAAAAGTTTGTCTTCTTTCTTTGCAAAGTCCTTTTTCAACTCATCCCTTTCTTTTTCAAGATTGGTATAAGCTGTTTTTTGTTTAGAAAGTTGGTTTTGTAAATCAGAAATTTCCGCGTTTAAAGATTTTATCTTTTTGAAAGAATTTACATCAAGTGTATCAAACTTGAGTTGCAATTGTTTTTCCCTTGAAACGGAATTTTGATAACCAGTTTCTAATTCAGACAATCTTTTGTTATGAAATTCAAAAGCTTTAACGTTTTCCTTGTAACTCTCAAGCTCAGTGGTCAATTTTAACATCGTGATTGACCTTTTGCACATTCTCAATTTCAATACGACAATTATTCAATAATGATTCAAATAAAGCACGTGTTTCCTCATCATTCTCAGCATGCTGTGAAACGAAGCCTCCATTATGATTCACATCTGGAGTTGCTGAAGGAGTATTGCTACTACTTGGCGTGTCCAGGTATGTATCATAAGTGGGTGCTAGCTTCTCAGAATGTTGTTCCTCATGAGAAGACACATCAAATATATCATTATTGTGACATGTGTTGAAGTTTGATACCTCAGATGGTGCATTGGTGTCATAAACAGGAAGTGTGTCAGAATCCGTGTCATACTTAGCTTCCTGAAGATTCGCCATAAATATGCAGTTCGCATCGATATCCTCTCTATCTTCCATGTCATCCATAAGAGTCATAAAATCATTCTCCTCTGCGTTCAACTAAAACCCTGCCTGAACCTTTTGTGCCAACATCACTGCTTTCTGCAAGTACTCTAGATCTTTCTTGTTCGGCTTAGTAGGACAGTTCCTTGCCATATGACCTACACCCTGACAGTTGAAACACTTTACCGGATTACCCTGATTCACATTTCCCAAATTCCCAACTACTGGAGCTGCAACATTTTTATTCTGATTACCCATTGCCTGATTACCAACATTCTGACCCCTCTGATTTCCAACAAACTGACCCAACTGATTCCCTGCATTCTGACCATACTGATTCCCTGCATACTGACCAGCATTCTGCATATTCTGATTACCCATATTAACTCCAGTAGCATATCCTTGCTGATTCCCATAAACTCCAACCATTTGGCCTCCATTACCCATATTGAAACTCGGCTGAGCAATCTGCTTGTTGCGAGTGTTCGATGAAATCTTTTGGTTGTTGTTAGTTGGTGTAGAATAGCGTCCTTGGAATGCCTTTGACAGAAAAGCAAACGCTTGGGTCAATGCTGCAGAAGCTTCATCATTTTCAGTGAATTCTGGTTCTTCGAATTGTGGGTATTGCTGTTGTGGAATAACATGTTGTTGTTGCTGTGGGTAGAACTGTTGTTGGTAGATCGGTGTTGGTTGTTGAATGTATGATGGTTGCAAGTAGTTGTGAGTGGAAGATGATGATGATTGTTGTGTGTTCACTGGTAGCGGTGTTGGTGTAGTAGCAATTAATGCGAGAGGATCATGATTCTTTGCCAATTTTTCTTTCCTTACTTCATTAGCCTCAGCTTGGTTTTGCTTCAAAAAGTCATAGAGTTGATCATAATTCACCTTATGTAAATCCTTTGTTTGATTGACAATTGTAACATAACGACCCCATTCTTCTGGAAGGTTATTGATGAATTTGATGTTTGTTGCAATTGTTTGAGGTGTCAACATGTTTCTGATTAACTCATTCATCAAAGTGCAAAACCTTGTGTAGTAAGATTTAATCTGTTCACCTTTAGTGGATGTAAAGTTCTCCCATTCAGTAAGAAGTTTGTTCTCAACGTCTTGTTGTCCAATCTCTGTTCCATGACATATCCTTCTAACATGTTCCCACATAGCATAAGCAGTTTCACAGCTGTCAACCGCAACAAAGATCTCCCGTGGTAATCCAAGTTGGATTAAATGCATTGCCATATCATCAGCGGCGATCTGCTTCTTGTCTTCCTCTGTGTAATCTGCTTCTGTTTGTTCACGCACGAATGGTTGAGTAGGAGGTGTTGTATTTGGATTACCTTCAATTTGAACTTGTCTTGGCATAAATGGACCATTTGTAATGGAGTTGATCATTAATTTACCATCAGGCTTTGTTTTGATGTAACGAAGCATGCGGCTTGTCCATGGGAGATATTCACCTTTTTCAAGCATTGGAGGTCGGTTTTCCGCACCGGCTGCATGAATGTCTTGCTGAGTAGCCATTGATAAAGTGTAGATCGATAAAGTTGATACTTGGATCGTTCTAATGAAATAGGAGTTGTGTTTGGTGTAAGTTGATGCAAGTTTTTATGATGAAAATTTTGATCTAAAACCTTAAAACCCCAATAACTTCTTCTCGGAGCGTTTTAAGGCCTCGAAACTTGGGTTGAATAAATAAATTTATTCAATGTGTCCTTCTTCTCTGTTTCACGGTCGTTTTGACAGCTGATTCGTCGAAAACGGAGTTACGGTTCAAAAGTTATGGCCTTTTGAAGTTTGGTTGTCAAAAGTCAAAAAATCTTATGCGTAAACCCAGATCTTATGCGTAAACAGTAAACTTAAGCGTAGACTGAAACTTATGCGTAAACCGTGAATAATCTTACGTGTAAGATGTTATGCGTAACCTTTAAGTTATGCGTAAGATCTAAGGTTATGCGTAAACAATATTGTTTATGCGTAGACTTTGATTTTACGCGTAAACTTAGAGTTTATGCGTAAGGATGTTACGTGTAAGGTTTTTTCAACCAAATTGTTCTCTCAAACTTATCCAAGCTTGAAAGATATCCCGTATCGAAGTATTCCACAAACTTATCCAAGTCAGGGAAGTACTGAGTAATCTCTGATCGTTGAAGAAAACTTATGCGTAGGATCTTTCGCGTAGGATCTTTTGCGTAGAAGTTCACCTTATGCGTAGGATTCAGACTTTTGCGTAGAAACAGACTTTAGCGTAGGAAGTTATGCGTAGGATCACACCTTATGCGTAGGATACTAACTCACGCGTAGAAAAAGGTTTTTCTGCTTAAACACACGCGTAGAAAGTCGTGTTACGCGTAGAAAAAGGGGTTTAAGCCAAAACTCACACGTAAATAGACCAAAAAGTACTGTAGACAGCAGTTGGTTTGTACTATACTCAAAACTTACGCGTAAGATGACCCAAACAGCTAAAAAATCCGATTTTTTCAACCAAAAACACTTTTTCCACTTGTTTCTATTGATCAAATCTTTCCCAAAACACTTAGAATCACTAAAACTTCGATAAAAACAACAACTTTAACACTAAAACTTGTAAAAATCAAAACTTTTTGAAGAAAAAGTACACAAAATGAATGAAAAGTGTAACTTTTTAACAAAAAACTTGATAAAAACACTCCTAAATCATTGTGAGGCGATTGATACCACTTGTAAGACCTTAGATATATCAACTTTAACACAAATATAACACGTAAATGAAGTAAAGATGGTGACTTGATGTTATATATGTGTGGCGTTAATATTGAAAGAGAATGATAAGATGAAGAGAACTTTTATTCAAAGAAACACACACAAGCACACTTACAAATGACTAGGTAAGTGCCTTATATAGTTAGAGAGAAAGGCCTCATGGGCTTTCTAATGGACTTGGGCTTGGACTTGGTTACATAATTAGATAATAAGGCTTATGAAACATAGCACATAACATATTAGCTTGCCAAGTCCAAAGCCCAATGACTAAACTATTACTAATCTTAACAAATGACACAAAGTTATAATATGAGAATGACCATCACTTCTACATATATATTTTTAATGCTAACAGTTAAGTATTATATATGCTTTACTATTTTGTGAGTATCCTAAATATATTCCTTCATATGATTTTGGATCAAACTTAGTGAGGTAATCCTTAGTGTTTAGAATATAACATTTACTACCAAATACCCTAAAGTAGCTTAAATTTGGTTTTATACCTCTTAGTAACTCATAAGGAGTTTTTCCTAGAATTCTCCTAATTGTTATTCTATTAATAATATATGTTGATGTATCTACGGCGTGACACCAAAATTTTTGTGGGATGGATTGTTCATTTAACATTGTTTTACTCATTTCTTGTAGTGACCTATTTTTTCTTTCTACTACGCCATTTGATTGAGGAGTACGAGGAGCGGAGAAATTGTGAGATATTCCATTTAAATCATAATATTTTCCGAATTGTACTTCGTTGTAAAATTCCCTACCATGGTTCGTCCTAATGGCTACTATTGTGCATCCTAATTTATTTTGAATCATTTTACTAAATATTTCGAATTTTTCAAAGGCTTGGGTCTTGTCACTTAAAAACCTAGTCCACGTGTATCGTGAGTAGTCATCTACTATTACTAAGGTATATTTGTTTCCTCCATAGCTCTGCACAGCGGATGGACCAAAAAGATCCATATGTAATAGTTCTAGGCACCTAGTAATGGATACTATATTCTTAGCTTTGTGACTAGCATGAACTTGTTTTCCAATTTTACATGCATCACAAAAATGCTTGTCATATTTTAGATTTGGCAAGTTTCTAACTAGTTCTTTAAAGGCCAAAGATTGTATTTGTTGCATGTTAGCGTGTCCTAGTCTCCTATGCCACAATGTGGAGTTTTCGTCTAGGATCGTTAGGCATATCCTATCCTCAGGTTTGTTTCCTAGTTTCATAACATATATGCCTCCCTTCATAATTCCTCTACCTATAATTTTTCCATTCTTAACTATTTCGCTATCCTCTTCGGTAAAGGTAACTCTACATTTATTATCGCATATTTGTCCTATAATAAGCAAGTTATATGTTAAATTATCTACATGCTCTACATTTTCAATAGTAAGTGAGTCTTGAGAAATCGTACATGTGCTAATGATTTTTCCACGTAAGTCACTACCGAAGATAACGTTACCTCCATTGTATGCTTTGTACGTAGAAAATAGCTTGCGGTTCCCCGTCATGTGCCTCGAACATCCGCTATCCTTGATCCATTCGTCAGGCTCCAAGTCAATTTCTAAACATATTTCGTCGGTTGCTTTTGCCACAAAACACTTTTCGTCTCTTAGTTTTTCCACTTCTTCTTTGTCACTATCACTCTATGTTCCACTAACAAAGGCGCCTTGATTTTCATAACCCGGCGACTTTAGACATTCACCAATGAGATGATTTGGACTTCCATATCTAAAGCACTTTCTTTTCCCGTAGTTATCACTTCTATTTCTTTGGAATGGTTTTCTTTCGTCTCGTGGTGATCTAGTGAATCTTCCTCGTCTCTTGAAGAATTTCTTGAATTCTCTTACGGCCATTGCATATTCTTCGTCTTCACTCTCGTCACTCGAATCATCATCGTCACTTGGTTCCTTTTTGGCTTTTAGAGCAATAGATTTGGTTTGTTCTTTCTTGAGTTTGACCGTTTCCGAATCTCTTCTTATAATTTCTTCATGGACCTTCAAGTTGCCAATAAGTTCATCAAGTGATAACGTCATCAAATTCTTTGACTCTTCAATTGCCGTGACCTTAACTCGCCATTTTGGATGCAATGCCCTAAGAAATTTCCTAACACAATTTTTACTAGAAAATGTCTCATCAAGTGTTTTTAAACTTGTGATAATAGTGTTAAATTTAGCAAAAGCATTATCAATTGATTCCTCTTCCGGAATCAAAAATTGTTCATATTGTTGTAGAAGAAGATCTATTTTATTGTCTTTGACTTGACTATTACCTTGGTGAGTAATAAGTAGTGATTCCCAAATTTCTTTTGCAGTTTTACACATAAAAATTCTTTCATATTCTTTACGTGGTAACGCATTATAAATTACCATTTTAGCTTCATTATTTTTAGCTTGTTTCTTTTTCAAATCATCATTTTATTTTTCAAAAGGTACAATTTCATCCTTTTTAGTTTCCGAATTTTGTTGAGTGGGAGGAAAATCACCAAAGGTAATAACATGCCAAAGATCAAGATCTTTTGATTTCACATAAGTTTCGAATCAATTTTTTCAATATAAAAATCCATCACTTTCAAATAGTGGTGGTCTTTGCATAGATTGCCCTTCTAAATATTTTAAAGATTCCATAGATCGTTACAAGTTTTAAAATACAATATATTTTAAAAATCTTGCTAGACGTGGCTCTTGATACCAATTGTGGAAAACTAGAAGGGGGTTGAATAGTTTTACGTCTTTTTAATTTGTTACAAAAGATTGTTTGAATGTTTTCTTTGTTTTCAAAAATTTAGATTCGATAATATGTGATTTCAAGTCTTGCACAATATGAACAACAATAAATATGTATGATATAGCAATAATAATGTAAGTAAAGAAATAAATGAGAGATGGAAAGATCGAACCGCGAGACAAGAGATTTATGGTGGTTCGGCTACAAGGACACCTTCCTTGCCCTACTCCACTCCCCGAGCACCTAACTCGAGAGTTTTCTTCACTATGTCAACAAGCTCCCTTATGGCGGAGAAAACCTTACACACCAATGTACACACCACAACTTCGTCACAACTTAATCACAACTTCTTCACACCAATCTACTTCACACCTATTTTTCTTCACACCTTTCTACTTCACACCTATTCTTCTTCACACCTTTCTACTTCACACCTATCTACTTCACATCAATCTTCTTCACACCTTTCTACTTCCTAGCACTTCTTCTTCACAACAAACTACTAACCAATCACACTACTTATCTACCTAGCTAAACTATCTTCTACCAAATATTCACAACTAATTACACAAAGATAGATACAATAGATGACGCTCTAACAACTTGGATGTGGAGATCACAACAAGTTGTAATACTTCTTGTCTTGAGGGATAGAAGTATTCTTCTCTTGCACTTGAGAGGATGATGTTTGAATCACTTTGAAACAAAGATTTATGAATGTATGATCAAAGGATTAAGAGAATGGAAATGGAGATCTAGAATAGAAAGTTTAGGAGTGCAAAAGGTAGGGAGAATTGTAGAAATGAACCAGTATTTATAGCTAAAAATTTCTGACAACTGGAGCATGCCGGTCCCCTTAATTCATGGCCGGTCCCCTTAAATTTAAGGGGACCGCCCCTTATAATTAAGGGGGCCGCCCAGCTGTAACGGCCAGAAACCTTGTCTTTTAGTGGGAAAAGTTTATTTGGTGAAAAACTAACTGATTTTGGTTAAAAATTTGAATTCATATATTTGGTATGATTAAAACATTTTTCTTTATTACCAAAAGTGTTTTTCAAAAATATATAATAAGTTTATATAATTAAATAAACTTTGTAAAAATTAATTAAATACCCCTTTGATCATAGATTGCAATAAACACTTTGTTTATTCATACCTTAAGTGATTTGGATGTAAAGAGAATGTTAATCACTAAATACTTGTTTATGTTATAAATTTTAGTTCAATGAGTTTATGTTTTGTAATAATTAAAACATAGAGATATTGGTAATATGTTAATAATGTTTTTAGGCATTATTTATGTCAACAGTGAAAAACAATACAAATCACATAGTTTAGCACATACAAAGTTCTAAAATATTCATAAGCCAAACACTCCTTAATTACTCATCTCACAACCGGTCTATCTTCTTATTGAGCTTACTTAGGTACCTTCCAAAGCACTTGAAGATTCCTTTGGTTTGCTTGAATTCTTCAGATGCATTGTCAATGACGGGGAGTTCTTGAAGGTAGTCAAAAGGAGGTAATTTGGAGTTAGGAAGTTTATCGTCTTCGCTCATGTCGGATGATGATGATGATGGTGAAGGTGAGCGAGTACGTTTGCCCTTAGCTTTGAAGACTCGTTTATCACTTAGAGGGACGAAGATGTGAGGAATGAGAGAATAGTCAAGGCACATTCCCTTATCGTTATGAGGAATGGGTGAGATTGCTCTAAAGAGGCGGGTGAGAAGCATTCCATAAGGAAGAGCGGTTGTTCCTACCAAGGGTATGTCGGCCATTCTTTTGGCGAGGTAATAGGCTAAGTTAAAAGGTTGACCGGTGGAAATGCTATAGAGCATGTAGCTAAGACATGTGTTGGCATGATCTCTATTTCCTATGGAAGTTATAACGTTGGCTCTAAGAATTTCTTCCTATTTCTTAAATTGTGGTTTGAGCTCATTGATTTCCATACCAAAAGGGTCCTTATCTACCTCATTACCCGAACGATTCTTCCTAGTTGTTGAGGTTCTAACAAATAGGTGCTCACGAATAGCTTCCTTCTTCGCAAGAGGAGTGTTGTATGGATGAAAACGCTCAATAGAATCAAGACTAGAAAGGGGCCACTTATCCGTGTAGAGACATGTACCAACATTAGGAACACCAAGAATTGTTGCAAAATCTTATATTCGATTGGTTGTAAAGGTTAGTGAGAATTCACCATCGTCATCGAAGAAAAGGCTTAAGGTTGTATAGAATTCTAAGATGAACCTAGGGCAAATTTGCTCATCGATGTCTAGAAGACAATCAAAGTTGATTGCGGCAAAGTTTTGGCGAATGAATGTTCCCTCTAGGAAGGATGGATCAATGGTTCTTCCTTCATGAACATAGCGTTTTTCTAGACTCTTAAAGGTTTCAACTTGATCTTTAGTAAGACCTTTGGTGCTATGGTGTTTGGGTAAGTACTTAAGGGTTTCCTTGTGATCGGAGAAATTTGCGGGAGGCATGTTAATTCCTAGAAAACACAAAATTTTATGTTAATGACTTTTAACAATGTGGATGTTCTAATGTGTTCCTATATGCAAACAATGTGGAGACTTGGTTATCTTGACTCATTTTGATGCCTAAATTGTTTTGTTATGCAAATTTTGTTATAAAAACAAAAGATAACCAAAACTCTCCTAATTGAATGTGTCTTCGATTGAATGTACCTGAAAATACATATTAGTTATGTATCCCCTTTAGCATTCAAGAGACAATATGCAAGTGATGTTTCAATGATGTTTTTCATTTGTTTTAACAATGTGGTGAAGAGTTATGTTCTAATTGTGGATTGTAATTTTTGAAAGACAATGCACTTGGTGTGTTTGGAAAATCAAAATAACAACAAAAAGGATACAATTCTTAACTAATGGAAGACATGATTGGTTAGCAACCAAGTTTTTCATGAATCAAAAAGTTCTATGCATAAACCCTAAGATTCTAGTTAATTAATGTAAATGAGAATGTTATACTTGAATAAAAAATGCAATTATGATTAGAACACTTACACAGTTGATTGGATTTGAAGAGGTTAGATTAAAAGCCCTAAATTTCGTATGGTTGTGTGTTTTTGAGAGGGTGATGGTTGTTTGAAAAGTGAATGATTAAATTAAGAGGGTGTTTGGTTTTGAAATTAAAAATAAAACATGCTGCAGATTTGGCGGACCAGACGGAACCAAAGGGAGGGTTCCGCCCGTATGGTCTGAGGGTTCCGTGGGTACTGCAGGGAAAAATTCAAAAGGGATTGTCTTGATTTTTGTGGTTTTATCCTAATGTTCAAAACTATGGTTTTAGGTCTTATGAGTCTTTGACTAAGCATAGGGATGATGAATGCTTCTCATTCAAGAGGTTTTGTGAAAACGTTGACAGAATTGTTAACATATAAGACTTTCTTAGTTAAGATGTTCCTCAGTAAACATTTTTACCAAGACAATGATGACGGATCGCAGTATGTCAATTAAGAACATAATGAATTGGATTGTTGCTGAAGTCGATGCTTCCTTTGTTGAAGGGATAACAATGTTGATGAGATGAATTCGGTTGTCGACGCGAGTTAGCTTGTTCAAGTGGAGCTTGTTGACGTACTTCTCCATTCGTTACTAATATGAGAACCATAAGCGTTTTTTAAGAATCAATTGGTAAGTAAGTATAAAAGTGCAAGTACCACTTGTGCTTTTCTTATCAACTTATTACCTACATAGTTCCATTTGGCATACACTATTGTTTCTATTCCTGTTCTTTTGGGATACCATAATCCTAGTTGTGTAGTACCTTTTGATGTATCCAAACAAGCTCAACTAAAGAGTTGTTTTAGGATCTTCTCTAAAACGAGGACATAGACAAACACTAAACATAATGTTGGATCTAATTGTTATGAGAACAAGTAGTCTTCCGAACATTTCTTTACGTTTAGTTTTACCTACGGATTTACTAATCTCATTCTTGATAAGTCATCAATAACTTAACCATTGAGAACAAGAGAGTAACTAGGAATGTCTTTAAAAATCACTTGCCTTTGGGGCTTGCTTATATTTAAGGATGAGCATTTTGAACCGAATCCCGGAACCGAACCGGAACCGTACCGGTACCGTACCGAAACGGTACCGATCCCGATATACGGTACCGGTACCGGTACCGGTACTACGAAATAAGGAGGAAAAAAATTCGGTACCACTAATTCGGTACGGTACCGGTACCAAATCGGGAAATTCCCGAAAAAAAATAGGAAAATCCCGATTTCCCGGTACCGGTACCCGAATCCCGTTCGGTACGGTATCGGTACCCTAATTTATGCTCGGGAAAAGATCGGTACCACTAATTTGGTACGGGATCGGTACGGTACCGGTACCGTGCTCATCCCTACACTATGAACTTTATTCGTTTTGAAAAAGTCCAAGAGGTACAACATCATAAGACTAAGTGTCACATTTGATGTGTAAATCCTAGATGTTGAAAACTCATTTTCTTTCACACATCCTAATGTATGCTAATGTGATTTATTTCACCTTGTGTGTTTTATGTGAAATTATCATAAAGGAGTGGTTGAAGTAAAACACAATTTAAGACCCAAAGTATGGTGTTTAAGAATGTTGTTTTACAAAGGTTTGTTTTGCAAGCATCATAAAAGTGTTAGACATTTTATCACTTAGGAAATTCTTAGTTAGCTCACTTGTAAGCAAGAGTTGAGTGAGACTCACTCAAGATTTTCTCGTGTTTATCTCTTGACGGTTAAAGAACCGAAACACCTTATATCTCCTACTAGTACTAATGACGAAATTCCTTGTCGCAGAGAATCTAATCTTTGTTATTACTAATAGCAGGTAAACACTTTAGAATGCTACTAATAACACATACAACAACACATAATGCTAGAAACAATAGACAATCAAAGTCAAGTTGAAGTAATGCGTACCTTTTAAATTGCATAGAGATGCTATCAAGAGAATAAACACAAAGCGTAAAATCTTGGTTTGACGACACGCTTGGAAACTCAATTACTCATGTATCCAATAAGGTTAGATAGTCATATAAAAGCATAGAACATAATAATCTTAATCCTTGTATCATGAGTTTCTATTAGAGATTGAATTATCTCTAAATCTCTCTTCTAGGTTTAACAAATTTTACTTGCTTTGTTTTACTAGTTGATGGTGCTTTTGAGTTAAATCCTAACCTGGTTTTATCTTTAAACAACCTTTGACTCCTCAATAATCTTTCAAGAGATTTTGAGCTTTCATCAAATTTAGCTAACATTTTTCTTTTCTCATTTTGCTTTTTAATCTCATGTTTGTAATCTAGACATAATTTACATTCTAGATCAATTTCAACATTACTCTCAAGTCTAGACATTTTATCTTCTAACAAGATTTCCTTTTCAAGGTTATTCACAAAAGATTTTGAAGACTCATTGTTAAAGATAGTTTTTAGGTTCATGTTACCTAAAAGTTTAGACTCATTTTCTAATTTAGAAAATTCTAAGATAAATGTGTCAAAGCAAAAATGTTTGGTTTCAACATGTACCTTGCTTATTGTTTCAATAAATTGACAATCACCCACCGGATCATTTTTTTCGTCTATATCCGTTTCATTCCATGATTCGCAAGCAAGTTCATCAAGACACACGTACTCATCTTCACTTGTACCTTTATTTAAAACATTTAAACTAGTAGCACATGTATTAACTTCTACTAAGTGCCTATCTATTAGTTTTTCTAAAACTTCTAATTCATATGTAAGATCAAATTGATCATCTTTGACTTGACATATTTCTTGATGAAAGTTGATTATATTTTTCCAAATATCATTAGCCGTTTGACAAAAATACATTCTTTCATATTTGGTACTTGATAAAGCTTTATAGATCATTATCTTAGCTTTAGTATTTTTATCAAGTTTAGAATAGTCATCTTGGTTTTCAAAACTTGTTTTCGTTGGTTTGAAAGCACTAATAGAAATAATATGCCAAAGATCTTGATCAATTGATTTTACATAGTTTTCAAATATACTTTTCCATTTAAGGAAGTTTTCTTTTTCAAATTGCGGTGGGTTTTGAATAGGTTGCCCTTCTTTGAGATTTTCAAAATCCATGGATCGATCCAAGTTTTAAAATACACTATATTTTAAAGATCTTGAGTAACGTAGCTCTGATGCCAATTGTGGAAAACTAGAAGGGGGGTTGAATAGTTTACCGCTTTTTTTATTTGATTATCCTTTAAAAACTTTACGTTTGTTTAAAGATATAAACACCACTTTACTTGTTTTAATTCTTTGAAAAGCTTTGCGTGTGAATAACAATTCTAACTAAAGACAATATTTAATGAGCAAAGACAAAGAAAGAAACGATCAAACCACAACACGATAGTTTATCATGGTTCGGCTACAAGGACTCTTTTTCCTTGCCCTACATCCACGCCCCGAGTTTCCAACTCGAGAGTTATAAGCACTAATCAACAAGCTCCTTTCTCGGTGGAGAAACCTTTACAACGTCGCCTACACTTTTACCGACACTAAGTTAGATGTCGAGTTCTTTTACACGGGTACAACCACTCCCATCGTCGCTTACACTTTTACCGACACTAAGCTACATGTCGAGTTCTTTACCAAGGGTACAACCACTCCCGTTAGTTCTTTTACAAGGGTACAACAACTCCCGACATACTATGTATTTTGAGGCCTAAAATACTAACCGATCACTTCTATACACATGATACAAAGGAAGTATAAACTACCAAAGCTTATACATAACAAAGCTAACAAGACTTGCAACTTTAGAGTTGAAGCTTGTAACTTCTTGAATGATCTTGTGAAGTCTCTTGCTACATAAGAGGATCACACAAATCAAATGTTACTGAGTTAGTTGAGAGAGTATATGAAAATATATGTCCTAAAGTGATAACCAAAACAAACAAGTGGCTTGGTATTTATAGTAAAACAACCAGCAGGTCTGGCGGATACGGCGGAACCCTCAGATGGGTTCCGCCCGTGTACCCCCAGGGTTCCGCCAGGCTTGCAGTAGGTTTTACCATAAATAATCCAAACCAACCAAAGTCACATCAACAACAACTAGTCAAACACATTGAATCCACTTTGGAAAGCTTCCAAAAGTATGTAAGATGTTATGGCAAGTCAAACACACAAGCTTGCCATAAATGTATGATGTGACAAGACACTTTCTAATTAAAGAAATAAAAACAATGTTTTGTTTAAAAGGAAATGTAAACCTTAGTTAAACAAGACTTAAACACTAAAGTGATTATTTACTATTAGCCAAAGTTCATACTTTGTCATTAACAAAACTTAGCAAAGATCGTAAAATATAAATAACGTTTTTAGGCGATATTTGTATTAACAGATACTAATCACAAACTGGGGGCTCGGGTACCACCTTGCATTTTCTTGGGGCATGCCACCAACCATCGTGGTTATCGTTGTTTAGATCTCAACACAAATAAAATTATTCTTTCTCGTCATGTTACATTTGACGAGACTGTTTTCCCCTTTGCAACCAAAACATCCCCTACCGCCACTCCCACTACCGGTTCCTCTTATGAATTCTTGGATGACTCTTCCAATGTCATTTCCAACATTCTAAGATTATCACCTACCACTTCCCCAAATATTAATCCATCTGATGCACCTGTTGAGCCTCTTAGTCCAACACTCACTTCACCTATTACATCTCCTGCACCGGTTTCCCCACCTCCTCAACCAACACCACCGACGCCTATTCCAAATTCACCTAGTCCATCTCCAGCACCAACTTCACCACTTACTCCACCATCACCACCGGCACCTATTACTGATTCACCACCAGTTCAAACTCCAACTGTTTCTATTCACTCCATGGTCATACGTTCTCGTGTCGGGACTACTCGTCCTAATCTCTGTTATGCTGGTCATGTATCTACCATTTCTCCTTTACCTAGGTCTTATAATGATGCGTTTCATAATCCCCATTGGCAAAATGCTATGTATGATGAACATAATGCGCTTATTAAAAACAAAACTTGGATTCTTGTACCAAAACCTCCGGATGAAAATATTATTCGCAGTATGTGGTTGTTTCGTCACAAGTTCTTATCAGACGGCACTCTTAGTCGTTACAAGGCTCGTCTTGTTGCGAATGGTAGTAATCAGGTAGATGGTGTTGATGTTGATGAGACCTTTAGTCCGGTTGTTAAGCCAAGCACTATTCGGACAGTTCTTAGTTTGGCTATTTCTCGACATTGGCCGGTACATCCGCTAGATGTCAAGAATGCGTTTTTACATGGGGATTTGGCTGAGACGGTTTATATGTATCAGCCGCCTGGGTTTCATGATCCTGTTCATCCTGACTATGTTTGTTTATTGCAGCGATCGCTGTATGGTCTTAAGCAGGCTCCTCGGGCATGGTTTCAGCGCTTTTCTACTTACATCACTACTATTGGCTTTTCTCCTAGTCGTTGTGACTCCTCCTTATTTATTTATACACAGGGTGATGATACTGCATTTTTGTTACTCTATGTGGATGATATTGTGCTCACTACTTCGTCTGATGGTTTATTACAGCGGGTCATTGCTTCTTTACATAAGGAGTTTGCTATGACAGATTTGGGTGCTCTTAATTATTTTTTGGGTGTTTCATTTACTCGGGACTCTTCTAGGATGTTTTTGTCACAGCGTAAGTATGCTATGGAGATATTGGAACGTGCACATATGGCCAATTGTAACTCTTCTCGGACTCATGTTGACACTGATTCTAAATTGGGTGATGATGGTGCTCCGGTTTCTGATCCTAAGTTATATCAGAGTCTTGTAGGTTCTCTTCAGTATCTTACCTTCACTCGACCTGATATTACATATGATGTGCAGCAGGTTTGGTAACAATCTTCTATCTTGGTCCTCGAAGCGTCAGCCGACGCTTTCTCGTTCTAGTGCCGAGGCAGAATATCGTGGTGTTGCCAATGCTGTTACAGAGACCTGTTGGTTGCGAAACCTGCTAGGTGAGTTGCATACGCCTTTGTCTTCTGCTACGCTTGTCTACTGTGATAATGTCAGTGCTGTCTACTTATCTACTAATCCAGTTCACCATCAACGTACGAAGCATATCGAGATTGATATTCATTTTGTAAGGGATTTGGTTGCTGCATGTCAAGTCAGAGTGCTTCATGTACCGTCACGTTATCAATATGCAGATATTTTTACCAAATGCTTACCAGCAGATTTGTTCAAAGAATTTCGTACCAGTTTGAGTGTTCGGTGTACTCCTGCGGGAGAGTGTTAGACGTATAATTTATCTAGCCCAACATGTATTTGTACGGGCTACGGCCAATGTTCTAGAATATTCATTGTAATGGCATTTATATACCACGATTATTATTAATGAGAGATATACAATTCACGTTTAATATATCTTCCCACAGGTTGTCAATATCAAATCAAGCACCGAGTGCCATGTTGTAGGTAATGGACCGATACGTGGTATCAAAAGTAACCACTTTTCCAAAAACTGAAAAACCGCGTATCAAATCCCCATAAGCCCACGAAAAGTTTTCAACATTACCATTTTCGTCTATTTTGTTTTCGGCCTCACCTTTTGGAGTTCTTTTTAGGACTTGACGGGTTTAATTGGACTAACAGAAGCGTTACCCATTTTATATCATATGTATTAGCTAGTGTTTTTTGAGCTTCCATGTATATCCTTATATCCCTAATCTGTAATTCAGAATGAAAAACCTCTGATGAGTTTTCAAAATAATTAAATCTGGAGTTGTTAGACAGTATGAAATTTTAACATGTACCTGTTCTTCAAGATCCATTATTTTCTCATCCTTATATTTTACTGATGCAGTTTTCCTGAAATGATAATGGCAAGCCGACAACAAAGAAGTATTACAATATACACTAATATCTAACCAAAAACATGTATGGGTTGGGAAATGGGTCAAATTTGGTTAAGGTTGACACAAGTTCTTTTATGGTACAACTTCAGGTTGAAGCAGGGGCGGGTGGTACCAGGTTGATCCACAACACATTTTGTTGTCTAAAGTTTTTAATATTTCTTGTAAATAATTAATGCGTAATGACTAAAAAGCAATTCATTCACATCAATAATCGAAATCTTTGAATAAAATCGATTTAGGATGTAGTATGCAGTAAAAATAGTCTTTTTGCCACTTCCAACCCATTCAACAGTTTAGTTGTATATTTTGTAATTTGTATCATTTGGCCTGTTTGGGATAAAGCACACGCCATATTGACCCATTTATGAGTAAACGGTAGGGATGAGTATTTTGAACCGAATCCCGGAACCGTACCGGTACCGTATCGAAACGGTACCGATCCTGATATACGGTACGGTACCGGTACTACGAAATAAGGAGGAAAAAAATTCGGTACAACTAATTCGGTGCGGGACCGGTACCAAATCGGGAAATTCCCAAAAAAAAGGGGAAAATCCCGATTTCCCGATACCGGTACCAGTACCCGAATCCCGTTCGGTACGGTACCGGTACCCTAATTTATGCTCGGGAAAAAATCAGTACCACTAATTCGGTACGGGATCGGTACGGTACCGGTACCGTGCTCATCCCTAGTAAACGGGGTGATATTGCAAATTTGACTACAGTTGTGTGCAAAGAAAATATGTCTTCTGAATTTCTTTATAGGTTTTCTTAAGAGATTCTTGATCTTTTGCAAGTTATTCGTTAATCTAGCAACAAAAGACAAAAAATAAAGTGCATTGTTAAATTTCATAATTATATGATATTAAACGGTCACGTTTACTGTCACAATCTTTTTCATCCAGCAAACTTCGCTATGAGCTGAGAGAAAAACACTTACATTAGAAACGCCCTTTGTGTCTTTGGCTAGTTCTTCAAGTTTTTTTAAAGTTCTTCTGTCCTTTCAGCTTCAGCTATGGATATCTCCTTCAACTTGTTGCCTCCGCAAGTAGTATTCATAATGCCAAAAATTGCCAATTTTAGATTGAGTGTTGATATAAAACTAACTGATAACCAAAAAAAAAATGGCATGATAGTAGTTTGCATACTTGCCATTGGGTCCCCTTCTGGGTTGCTAGAAGAAAATTGTACTTGTCCATAATCTGTTTTTATCAATTAAACAGATAACTAACATGACATATGGAATAGAAGACATTCGTATACTATATAGAAAATTAAGTAACGACAGCAAGTAGAAATACAAATATGGATAAATGGGGAAAGTTGCGTGTCAACTTTAGTGCTAAAAAGCGCCCCAACAAAAACTTTAGTACTTTAATAGTGATCTTGTCTTAACCTTAGATTATTTGAAGGCTCTAGAAGCGAGTTTGTGTTACCTAGGATTAGAGCAGCTTCCCATCTAGTCATTGTTGGTTGGAAGCCTCCTTCATAGAACCTTTGTGATCGAGTCCTCAATGGTCTTGTCTTGAAAGAATGCCAAGCCTTAATTCCATATTTACCAGCCATGGCTGCAGCTGCTACTGCAAGCCCAGCAATAAATGGGGTAGCCTGATACACACATCTAAGGCTCGTTATCTTTCTGGAAAGTTTCCTATAAAATAAGTATACATAAACAGTACTTGATTCATCCTAAAGTCCATTAACACAAGATCTTTGTCGATCCTTTTCTAATTGATTCATATAACGGGGTGTTTGGGATTGCTTATTTAAAAGTGCCTACCTATTCAAAACTTAAGCACAGCTAGTCAATTTATCCAAGCACTCAAAACCGATAATTTACTTAAGAGTATAAGTAGATAAGCACTTATATAAACAATCCCAAACAGCCCTGTTAATGTCAGTTTCCTGATTATATAACCAAATAAACTACATACATCAAATTTGAAGAAAAACAAAAAAGGACCAACAAAACACAAACTGAACTACAAAAGCATCAATTTAATTTACCATGAATGGTCGTTTTTCGTTTGACAATAATTAAGAACTCTCCGGTGAATTTAATTTAGGGTTTTGGGAGACGGAAAAGATTGC
The DNA here is from genome assembly GCA_030686995.1 of Artemisia argyi. Taxonomy (NCBI): domain Eukaryota; kingdom Viridiplantae; phylum Streptophyta; class Magnoliopsida; order Asterales; family Asteraceae; genus Artemisia; species Artemisia argyi. The sequence continues at coordinate 213,490,147 of CM060709.1, read as the reverse complement.
TATGTATGTGTCGTCTTTGGGGTGAACCAAACTCTATGAATTGAGATATAGTGCGCGCTTCTTCTTTTTTTAATATATAGTTTTGTCCAAAACTATGAAATATGAGCCAAGAAGGACGTGTGTATTTACTAACTTTTTCATACATCTACGTGAAAAAACAAATTTTATCAAATTTGGCTAAATCAAGAAATATTTAAGTTTTTTAAATTTTAAAAATTTTAAATAAAAAATCACAATAATTCATCTCTTACGTAATAAGGTATGAATGCATTTTTTTGAAATGAAAAATTCCTGATAAGGGTTTTGTTTTATTAGGAAAAAGATTATTATTATTATTATTATATATATATATATATATATATATATATATATATATATATATATATATATATATATATATATATATATATATTTGTTGTTATCAACTAAGTGGGTTTTTCTTTTTAATATGGATGATATGATAAAGTAAGTCTTGTAGATATCAACTATTTAAAAGATTTTTATATGTCCCACCTAAAAAGTAATAAGATTAAATTATATCCCTTAGCTAAGCGAAAAAAAGAAACACCCCCTAAGACTTTCATACATATTTGATATTTACCCTTTTACATTTTAAGTAATTCTTAAAAGAAACATGATTTAATCCGAGATTGTTGCATTTGCGGCTTTCTTGGTACTGAGTATTTTCTTATTGCATTTGCGGTTTTCTTGGTATTTTATTTTAAAAAATAAAAAATAAAAAATAAATAAAAACCCACCATGTTGCATTAAATTAGCACGGGTTTTTCTAACTTGTATTTTAGAGGCACAACTTAAGCACACAAAAAATGCATAAAAGTACACAGAGACTCGTATAAAAGCACACTTGTCTGTATCTTTATGTGAATTGTTTTGTACTTTTTCTTGGCCTTTATGTACTCTTTGTATGCTTAACTTGTGCCTAAAGTTAGAAAACCCAATTAGCACATAACACCTTATGTGAATTCTGCATGATATCTTCCTTCAACATATATGTTGTGTTCTTGAGTTGTAATTTAGGGAGAAAGGAAAGGATTCTTACTATATTTTGTGTTCTCTAGTTTTTTATGGAAGGAAATTCATGAAAGGAAATGGAATTAGAGGAAAGGGGTGGATTTTTGTGGAATAATCTTCCGGCCTAATTTGGGCGGAAAAGGAACCACTGCATTATTGTAGTTGGTGAAAAGACTAAATGCCCCCTTCTTTTGAAAGATTGACCAAGGAAACAATAGGCAAGATTGTAATTTGCCTAGCTATTTATGTGGTTTAACAGCATAACTCAAGAACACATCATCGTGTTCGATCTGAACTTTCCATTTCTTTTATGTTTCTCTTCCCTTCCTTTTCTTTTTCTGTTTCCCATCGCTCAAATTGAAGAACACATCAATAAAGTATAAACTAGATGAAAAATCATTTTTACCAAAGAAAAAAGTAACTTTTTGTATAGTAAAATTGTTACAATTTCTAAGTAAAAGTAGTAAAAGACTAAACGTTCGTTGGCTCTCACCAATACACACGCTTGCAAGACTTTTATCGAAACATCATCACTAAAACAAACGTACGAGTCGTTGACAGTGTATAGTATAGCTTTAAACCCCCATTACAACTCCGTTAAGAAGGGTGGCAGTAGGGGCGGCATCACCCATCGGCATGGTGATGCCGGCGGTGAACACCGCCGCCACCCCACCGGCATCCCCATCGGCAAGCTCTCAACGGCATATATTGCCTCCGAAGCATTCTCGTTTCATGTGTAAAATTCGAACGTTGCATTAATTAAAAGAGACGTTGGAGCGTGCATTGGGCCAAAAAAAAAATCCTATACATATTACACATTTTACATTTCATTTTCAAACACAATTCATTTCCAAACACAACACAAACACAATTCATTTTCAAACACAAACACTTTTTACACATATAGTTTGTGAAGCATGGAAAGTGGGAAATCAAGAGGTGGTTTAACACAAAAAGGTCGTGGACGTGGCTACCGTCCTCGTGTTCATCCGCAAGGTCCACCACCTTCGTATCCACAATACCCTCAATCGGGATATTATCCCCAACCTCCACAACCAATGCATCAACAATACCCTCAATCTTTTAACTATCCCCCAGCTCCACCCGCAATGAACCCAAGCCAATATAACATATCGATGACGAGTGACTTCAACCCGTTTGGTGACTACCGTTAAGGTCCTTCGCGTCGTGAACCAAGTGTGGAACGCGAACTTCCTTTATATGGTGATGACGTTGAGTTTGTTCCCGAAACGCAACAACAAACTCAAATTGGTATATAAATATTTTTTTTATACGCGTTATTTAATTGTTATATTTTTTATATGTTTTTTTTTCGTTATTTAATTGTTATAGTTTTTATATGTTTTTTTTTTTCGTTATTTAATTGTTATAGTTTTTATATGTTTTTTTTTTTCGTTATTTATTTGTTATATTTTTTATATGTTTTTTTTTTTTTTTTTTTTAGATGAAGATGTTCAAGTGGGTAAAGGGAAAACTAAAGCGGATAAAAAGAGTTGGACGTCGATCGAAGAGGTTGCTTTGGTCAAAGCATGGATTCATATCTCAACATGTAAAAAAGTCGGGAATTAACAAGGAAGAGATAAGTTTTGGGAAAGAATTTTGGAACATTTCAAAGCCACGATTAAAAATACTAATCGAACTCATCATGCGTTAAACACAAAGTGGAAACATTTGAATCACGCAATGGAAGTCTTTAACGGGCTTTACATCCAACAAGTAATTTTTATATACTTGTGTTAATTTATATATACTTGTGTTAATTTATATACTTGTATTAATTTTTATATACTTGTGTTAATTTATATACTTGTAGAATCGCATTCGTGAGAGTGGGTGTGAGTGTGTGACGATGTCAACGTCTCGGAAAATGCCATGTCTGATTATAATAAGAGGAATAAGGGCACTTCGTTTAATCATATTGAAGCGTGGAGGGTTGTTAAGGATGAATCGAAATGGTTGGAGCAACCATGTTTTGAAAAAGTATCTTCGACATCTCATTCCGACAAACGAAGAAAGTCGTCGGAATCTAGCTTTTATGGGTCCAGAAGCAATGACAATATTGATCCTGTTATTCCGGATCTAAATGACGACATAACTCCTGTTTCAAAAAAAAGGGAAAAAGACCGCTAGTGAGGCGTCGACAAAGAATAGTGCTGCTGAGTTTATTGGGTAGTATACGTCAAAGAAAGCACTAGCGTTGAATGAGGCCATGGCAGATAAACGTGCAAAGGATCAATTGTCCCACCAGTTGCTGCAGACACAAATCGAAAATGCTAAAGAAAAGGCTATGATTCGGGCACTGAAATTCTACAACGAGCTGCACGAACACATAACCAATCAGGTTATGCGAGATTTCATTATCAACAAAAAACCGTGGGTACGCGGAGACATATGAATGACCTACGGATTTTTAGATTTAATAATGTATTTTTTTTCCAAGTATAATGTAATGTTATTTTAATTATTAATGAAATATTTATGTTTTATTTAAATTGTTTAATTTAATTTATTGTTAAAGAATAAAAAATTGTGAGGTATGAAAAAGGCATGGTTGTCACTAAAATGAGGTTGTGAAGTATGGAAAAAGTATGAATAAGGTGAAATGAGATGGAATGATATTATTGGTGGATTTCGAAGGTATGGATATTTTCAGAATCATGACTGCCAGTGTCCTAAGTTTACAAACAGAGAAATGTAGTTTTCACCAAAATTCATTATTAATAAGTGGTAGGCTCATGGTCCTAAAAACGATATTGACGTCTGAATCCGTTGATCCCATCACTTGGGTCCCATTAGATAAAATGTCCAATCATAAATCTGCATCGCTTCTGTAGCGCGTGTCTCAATGACGGGGTAGGATAACCGCACCTTCCTTAGGGAAGGTGTGTTGACTTTGACCAGCTGCCGCCGCCTGTACTATCTGCATTAAAAATTGTACATTTTAACTAAAATAGGTGAACCTCTTCTTGGTAGGAAGGGTTAGTATAACACAACCCCTCAATGACCATTGCGTCTAATCGCCTCCATTTGAACCACACGCGCTGATGGAGCGTTATAAAGAAGTTGACTGCCCTCGTGCTGTTCATGTGGGTCACTTCGTATTGCACCAGTTTTCATATCCTATATTTTAGCTTTATATTTTATTGGTTTTGAAACGGAGTCGACGATGAGGTGCGTGTTGTGTACTTTCCTAGCCAACCACTAATTTCTTTGGTTTTGAGTTTATTGGTTATTTAGGGTTTCGAATTGGTCAAGGATTTCTCCGAAAGAACCGTTCCAAAAAAATTTACCTATGACCAAAATTAGTTTCGTAATAACTTGCATTGTTGAGATGAGTTATAACGAGAAATTAGCAAAATGTCCGCATAATCGACGTCACTTGCGAGAAAGAAAGAAGAGCAAATTCTTAAAATAATTAAATTTTCTAAATGATCAAGTCGTCAAAATTGTTCTTTATAAAAAAAAAAAAAAAAAAAAAAAAAAAAAAAAAAAAAAAAACTTCTCAAAATATTCAAGACGACTTAGACGACTATTCCTTAAATAAAATGTTGACAAGTTTCCTCTGATAATATTATGAGAGACTTTTTTTGTAAAATATTTTTTCAAGACGTCCAAGTCATTCAAATAAAATGTTGACAAATATCTTTTAATTGTATTTTGAGCGACTTTTTGAGTGACATTTTATTTGAGTGATTAGTCGCTCAAGTCATCTTATCTATTTAAGAAGTCACGCTTCTTTATTTTATCTAAAGAGAGTGAACCATTTCGACGATTTATGCATTTAAAGAATTTGCTCATAAAATAAATAGTGCCGGCAGTGATGTAGAGTAATGAGGACCGATATATGTAGTTATTGGTAGTGAGAAAATATTACAGTAACAAACATAACTTTAGTGCGATTTGATGAATTCTCCGTTTTGAGCTAACTAATGTTTTCTCACCACTTTAGCATTCTCTAACCATTGAGATTTCAAATCACCCTAAATTATCATTTTAATACTCATGAAATGTATAACGGACATTTTAATATTCATTTACACGCTTTGTAACTTAAACCATGTGACTCACATGCTTTACAAAATTTTCACTTTTACTCATTTTATAATAAAGCCTTTTATATTGGTGATGAGGAAGCAACTAAACATATTGAAATGAGTAAATTACATGGTTGGTCCCTGTGGTTTATACAAAGTAACAACTTTCGTCCCTATCTTTTAAAAGTTGCATGGTTAGTTCCTAAGTGCGTAAACAAATAACACTACAGGTCCCTTGGTTTAACTGGTGTTAACTAGGTTAGTTAAAATTTACAAGTTAGCCCCCTTTGGTTAAATAGCGCTGCATCGTTAATCCTTTGGTTAAATAGCGCTGCATCGTTAATCCTTTGGCTAAATAGCGCTGCATCGTTAATCCTTTTAACGTTTTCGCCCGTTTTTGTCCTTTTTTTTTTTACGTTTTCGCCCGTTTTTGTCCGTTTTTTTTTTGTTTTTGTCCGTTTTTTTTGTTTTCGACCGTTTTTGTCTCTTTTTTTACGTTTTCGCCCGTTTTTTTTGTTTTCGCCCGTTTTTGTCCGTTTTTTTTTACGTTTTCGCCCGTTTTTTTTCCGTTTTTTTTGTTTTCGCCCGTTTTTGTCCGTTTTTTTTACGTTTTCGCCCGTTTTTGTTTTTTTTTTTCGTTTTTTTTCCGTTTTTTTTTCGTTTTCGCCCGTTTTTGTCCGTTTTTTTTTTGTTTTCGCCCGTTTTTGTACATTTATTTTACGTTTTCGTCCGATTTTGAACCATTTTTTTATGTTTTGGCCCGTTTTTGTCCGTTTTCGCTCGTTTTGTCCGTTCATTTTACGTTTTCTCCTCTTTTTGTACCTTTTTTTACCCAAATTTTTTTTTTCGTTCTTTTTACGTTTTGTCCGTTCTTTTTACCCAAAAAATTTTTTCGAAATTATGTTTTATTGAATTTTTTGTCCGTAAAAAAATAGACAAAATCGGGCAAAAACGTAAAAAAACGGACAAAACGGGCGAAAACAAAAAAACACGGACAAAAACGTGCGAAAAGGGACAAAAACGGGCGAAAACAAAAAAAAACGGACAAAAACGGGCGAAAACGTAAAAAAACGGACAAAACGGGCGAAAACAAAAAAAAACGGGCGAAAACGTAAAAAAAAACGGTCAAAAACAAAAAAAAACGGACAAAAACGAGCGAAAACGTAAAAAAACAGACAAAACGGGCGAAAACAAAAAAACACGGACAAAAACGTGCAAAAACGTAAAAAAACGGACAAAAACGGGCGAAAACAAAAAAAACGGACAAAAACGGGTGAAAACGTAAAAAAAAACGGTCAAAAACGGGCGAAAACAAAAAAAAAACGGACAAAAACGGGCGAAAACAAAAAAAACGGACAAAAGCGGGCGAAAACAAAAAAAATGGACAAAAACGTGTGAAAACGTAACAAAAACGGGCGAAAACAAAAAAAAACAGACAAAACGGGCGAAAACGTAAAAAAACGGACAAAAACGGGCGAAAACAAAAAAACGGACAAAAACGGGCGAAAACGTAAAAAAAAGGGTCAAAAACGGGCGAAAAAAAAAACGGACAAAAACGGGCGAAAACGTAAAAAAAAAGGACAAAAACGGGCGAAAACAAAAAAAAAACGGACAAAAGCGGGCGAAAACAAAAAAAAGGGACAAAAACGTGTGAAAACATAAAAAAAAGGACAAAAACGGGCGAAAACAAAAAAAAAACGGACAAAAACGGGGTAAAAAAAAAGGACAAAAACGGGCGGAAAACAAAAAAAAAAACGGACAAAAACGGGCGAAAACGTAAAAAAACTGACAAAACGGGCGAAAACAAAAAAACACGGACAAAAACGTGCGAAAATATAAAAAAACGGACAAAAACGGGCGAAAACAAAAAAAAAACGGATAAAAACGGGAGAAAACGTAAAAAAACGGACAAAAACGGGCGAAAACAAAAAAAAAACGGACAAAAACGGGCGAAAACGTAAAAAAAAACGGTCAAAAACGGGCGAAAACAAAAAAAAAGGACAAAAACGGGCGAAAACGTAAAAAAAAACGGACAAAAACGGGCGAAAACAAAAAAACAACGAACAAAAGCGGGCGAAAACGTAAAAAAAACGGACAAAAACGGGCGTAAACGTTAAAAGGATTAACGATGCAGCGTTATTTAACCAAAGGATTAACGATGCAGCGCTATTTAACCAAAGGATTAACGATGCAGCGCTATTTAAACAAAGGGGGCTAACTTGTAAATTTTAACTAACCTTAGTTAACACCAGTTAAACCAAGAGACCTGTGGTGTTATTTGTTTACGCACTTAGGAACTAACCATGCAACTTTTAAAAGATAGGGACGAAAGTTGTTACTTTGTATAAACCACAGGGACCAACCATGTAATTTACTCTATTGAAATTAACGACATGATCAAAAGAGATTAAAAATATCCATATGAATAAAAAACTAGAAGTTGAGTTGAACACGTTTCACTGGAGAGGAGTTATGATGCAATAAAAGAAGTGGTGCGCGACAGACATTGTTCCTCGTTTTTATTTTGATGCAAAATTTTACTTCATATTGTGAGAAAGAAGCGAGTCTGAGAAGGGTTATGTGTATGTTGATGGTTTTCTTAGCAAAGAAGGGATTTGGAGATTTAGAAAAACGCAAATGTAGAACAGAAAAGAAAAAGACTTCTGTGACATAAAGTGAAAGGTGCGAGAAAGGAGTAAACAACTTCTTACACCTTAATAATATTTGGATTAAGTTATTTAGTTAAGAGTTTTTCTAACTTGTGCCCTGGTGACACAAGTTAAGGGTGTGTTTGGTATGCTTTCGTGAATCACAATGGGTATTAGTTTGATAGTAGTGGTGGGCCTCTCGCCTACGATAGAGTCATTCCTCTCCTCTTGAACTCCTATGGAGTATGGATAATATCCATGTTTCATCCCATGTAATGTGGGCCTCTCATCTTAACCAAACACTTAGAATCATTACTACTATGATTCCCTCATTCCCAAAGGAGAATACCAAACGCACCCTAAGTACACCAAAAAGACAGAGGATCTCACGAAAAAGTACAAGAAAGCACAACAAATTCATGCGTCACTGAGTACTTTCTTGTACTTTTTCGGGGGACCTTCTATCCTTTTGGTGTATTTAACTTGTGCCCTCAGGGCACAAGTTAGAAAAACCTTTTAGTTAATCGTTTATTCTAGTTCAAAAACTTTTAACTTGAAAACTTTTTTGACATTTTTTTATAACGGCACCACACTTTAAATTCGACTCCTGAGTTAAACTATCCAAACGGGCAGGCTTCGTGACCCGAACCACTAGAAGAGACCCACGAAGAGAAACCTTTATAATTTACGGCTTCGCACTAAGAGAAAAATCCTGATTTTCTTTGTCACTTACGAGACTCGAACACGGGTTAAACCTCTTCTCAAATTACAGAAGAAACTCAAGTGATCAACTGAATTAAACAAGTTGGTCACTTTTTTACTTATAAAGTTACCACCTCAAACAAACTTGATATACATACACTATTTGAGTTGATAAACTAGTGATAATAAGTTTATAAACACAAATAACAGCTTTTGAATATTTTCATGTCCATATAAAATTGTAAGAGCAGTGGGTACCTTAACGTGAACCCACGTTATTCATTAATTCTCCGGCGTTATTGGGTGCGTTAAGGTACCGAGGGCTGGCGTTATTGGCACATTAACGCGCCAAGTTGTTGCAATGACGCAACGTTATAGGAAGAAATGGGAAGAAAAGGTTTGGGCGGGATTTTATAATTCAAAAAAAAAAAAAAAAAAAAAAATCATTTTAACCCTCTAAAAAAAGTGTAGCTTGTGATTTCTATCTTTTAGTAAAGAAAGATAGTAGATATCTTTAGTCTTCGTATAACACCCCCAAAATCGATCAATACAGCGGAAGACTTTTGGGGTATTATATCGTGAATCTTTGCCACAATTATAGAAAACGACTCAAATGAGACGTTTTAAGTTTTATTTAAAATACCAAATATTCATGTTTCCAAGAGGTTTCATTATTCAACAACAAGTTTTTATTCAAAGAGAAATAAACGTTTCTTTATTTGCCCACTTCGTGCCTTTGCCATCCATTCCATTTAGTTACCTGTGATAAACATGCTAAAAGTCAATAAAAGTTAAGTGAAATTCATAGGTTTATAATTAATAGTTTGAACACAAGAGATAGGTGTTTATTGTATATGGATACGAATAAATAAGTTAGAAATCACATTCATTATTGCCTTAAGCTCATGACACTCAATGATTCAAGTGACATCAAAATTATCCGTAATAATGATGTGAAATAAGTTGCCCCCAAGATAGGTATTTGCTAGTAACCTATGATATTAAATAAAGTGCATTTGGTGACTTTCCTCTAGCAACCAAATGAGGATTGTCAATCCTTAATAAATCTATTAACAATTATTTACATTCACCCTTCAAGTGATTAAGGTTCATGATCGAGGGACTTTTGGCAATAGCTACTTAAGCAATAATAATATCAGGAAAAGACTTGTGTTCGGTTTTTGAGCATGTATCCCCCCCCCCCCCCCCCCCAAAAAAAAAAAAAAACAAATTAAATGTGGGCTATGAACTCACCTTAGTAGTACAGTAGAATAATCGTAATCTCAACGATGCAAGGCAACGGCTTCACACACGACCTAAAAGATATGGCAAGTTTTAGTTTCTAAGTCTCGTTTTATTGCGAACATTTATTATTGGTCATTATTAATCAATAATGTGCATAGGTGATGTGTTACGTCGTAGATAAAAGATAATGGTTACGTATGGTTTTATCGTCTAAAATTTAATTATCGTTATATAAATTTTATACGTATATATATATATATATATATATATATATATATATATATATATATATATATATTAAATTTATTATTCAAAAATCAATATTACTATTCGATCCCTTAAGTTTCTCTAATTTACACATTTTACCCTTAACGGAATATAATTACGTCGTTAGTCCAAAGTTATATATTATTACATTTTTAGGTCCAATTATATCAATATTTACATTTTTCAATTCCTAGTTTCAATATTAACAGTTTATACCCTTAGAAAACAGATTTGACACTTTTTACCCAAAGTTTACACGCTTGACACTTTTAGTCCCTAGTTAACGAAATTTTGCAAAATTAGTCCAAAAATTACCAAACTTGAAAGTTAACATTTTTAATATTTCAATAAGCTCAGCATGTGTAGAACAGCTTATTCCAATAACTTATTAGCTTATTTTCCTTATTTTTCATTAAATGGGCTTAACGAGTCCAAAATAAGGGCCCGTTGACGTTTTTCGATCCAAAGGGTTTGGGGGAACATTGGGTTTATCAAAATCCATCATTTTAAGTTCTAATAACATTTCAAAACAGATTTTACACCTAGCTTATCGAAATAAGCTAAAAATAGCTTTTTGGGCTTAACGGCCCATATATAGTTTTTAATTTTCTGAAAATCTTATGAAACCCCCTTTTACTTTAGGCTCGTTCAAGCTATCCAATTAAGTTGTTAGGTCGAATTATTTGTCATTCTCGTTAGTATACCAGGGAGATAATTAGTTTGCACAAAAATAATAGGTGGTCATGTGTTGATATTCAAAATGACGAGGCCAAAGTATAAGCCAAAACTCAATACGTAAAAACTTATAAAACTTGAAAAATAATCCAAGTGTTTTAGTAAGCAACGTATAGGTTCAATATGACTTAGAAACATGTGATTATTATTGTGCATACGTTAATATAAGTTCAAAGTCGTTATAGGTTCTCGTTAAGGACCTAGCCAAATAATAGTACGATGCATAAAATATATGTGTTGTTTTTATATTTTACGAGTTATAAATAGAAAGTGTTTGTGCATAAACCATAAGTACGTATATATATATAAATAGAAATAAAGTCAAGGTCTCACCTCACCTTTCAAAGGTGGTGTAAAACGACGTGTAGGGATCGTGTGTGTGCAAAATGGCTTCGTGGTTCACTTCACGTTCCACCAAAGGTTCAAGAGGCTACAAGCTTGGTCTCCTAGGTTCACTTGAGACGTGGTACTCTTGGCGATCCGTTCGTCCTCCACAATAACTCCTTCTCGTTATTATTTTTGTGAAATGGTGCGTTTTAGTGCATGTAACGATTTAGCTTGCATGGGGAGTCTTATATAGTGAGTTTATGAGTGTAAGGACAAGATAATTTTACAAGTGTTGGTGTGTGCATGTTAGGCGAATAGTATCACCTCAAACATTGTCCAATCGCAAGTTTACATGGCTAGGATCTTGTGAGATATCATTCTATTCATTCCTGACAATTCAGGTTATGCACATTGTTCGTTTAGATGTAATTGGGGAGCAAGGGTGGCAACAAGGAATGACATGCCATGTTTAGACTTATCCTTCAAATGGTTCGTTTGGTGCTTTGCTTGGGTGGTTTCTAGGGTAGTAAACGAGCAAGGTTGTATGTAAGTTTTATTGTTCATGAATCTTGGGCACTAGATAAAACGAGACAAGGAAAAATATATACATGTTATGTATAGAAATCGTAATAAAGTAGGGTGGTTTTGGGCGTGGTCGCGACAGAAAAACAAAGAAAGAAAAGGAAAATAAAACAAGGGTGCGTTTGGGCTTGGCCTGTGGGCTTGTGGTTTGTGTCGGCCCAAAGAAAGAAAAGAAAGAAAAGGAGTCCGTTTGGTTTGTATTTGGTTTCCGTGGCCCATTGGGTGTTAGGGGCCCATATGGTGTTTTTCAAATATCGTGTCGAGGTTCAAAAACATTAGTGAGCGTTCTCGGGAAGTTTCGTAGGTACGGGGAATATGTAAATAGTATACGGTATTTAGACGAAACGTATTGTTATAAATATAAACGTTTTATATATATTTATAGTTCGCAATAATTATAGGTTATCTAGGTTGTGTGTAAGCATCGTTCCTGGGTAATCAGTCAATCACAGTTATCGTAGTGGTTCCAATATCAAGCCATAAAATAAAAAATAAAAAAAATTGTTACCCGTAAAAATGGTATTAAGTTATCATAACATCGTTTTATTTATTCGTGTGCATTTACTAATCGTAAGGGAAATTTACGAGAGGTTACACTTCGGTTTACACTAGCAGATTCACAATCTGTTTATTAAATTTCAACGTTAAAGCAACATTACACCAAGTTACAAACGATACAGAAAACAAATAAACACGATACGGAAAACACAAAGACACGATACGTAAAACAGAAAGACACGATACGGAAATACTTAACATAAACCACCATTACTCATCGTCTCTGTCCCATGCCCTCGTGTTTCTCAGAATGAACCACACATGTTGATAGTATATCCCTCTCCCATAGCGTTCATAATAAATTCGGTTTGCATTGCTGAGACGACAAGGGTCTTCACTTGTACGCAACAACTCTTTGTAAATATCATTATACCTACGACATTCAAGGTTGATTCTACTCTATTGAGCCATAATACTATTTTTATTACGATGCTCACCATCAGTCTGATCGTTGAACCTTTGTGTAACTTCATTCCAAAAAGAACGTCCGTTCACAAGGTCTCTAAAATTGTGAACTTCAAGCGATACGTTACCTAGCAAGTATTCTTCTTTCATTGACCAACGATTATTCATTATGAAATGCTTTAGGAGTTTGTGAAGAATACTATTGTATGGTGTGTTATTTATAGGGATGATAGAATTTTGAAAACCGAGCGGGATAAAAATCAAATTTCAAAATTCAAATTTGAAAACCGAGCGGGATCTTTCAAACATTTAAAATTCAAAAGTTCGTGGGCGGGATTGTTTTAAACGTTTAAAATTCAAATCATTGGGCGGGATTTATAAGCTTATTTAACACCCATTCAAAACTCATTATTGCTCACACAATTCACACATAATTCTTTCACAAATCATACATAATTCACAAACAATTCTCTCAAACAATGTCTCGCAAAGACTTTTCCCAACAATTCTGTTGATACATAATCTGGCGCGGGCCGGATTCAACAACTCTCCTTGGACCGTTAGTCGTCTTCTCGAGCCCTGAGTAGACCTGTCAACAAAGAGAACCCGTTAGGAGTGGACCCGAGGCCGTAGCCCCGGGATCCACCTCTGACGGTCAAGTTAGTATAGATGCGCGGTAGCATATGATAGTTAGGTTTAGGGTAACCTGTTATATTCTGTGGTGAATTTTAACACCCCCATTTTAGGAACGCAACGGAATACAACATGGGGTGCTATTTGGTCACATTGTACAAATATAGTAAACGACTTTAAAACAAAGTTGTTTTTAAAACTTCACATTCGATAATTTATCAGAGTTAACAAGGTCCCAAAAGTTTTTAACATAGATAAAAGATACATAAGTTTTGAAAGTTTAGAAGATTATCGAATGAAAATTTTTATTTAAACATGAGCCATCATGTAGATATCCATTTCTTGCGCCGCCCATCCAAGCCGAAAGTCACTTACGGACCTGAGATAAAACATGCTAAAAGTCAACACAAAGGTTGAGTGAATTCATAGAGTTTAATAAGTAATAAGTTGAATACAAGCATTATTTATCAATAGACATATAACAAATACATGTCGGGAAATAAGATTTATAGCATTGAGCTCATGAAACCGAACCTTGACCTAGTTTAATAGTGCCCCGAAAAGGGTAAGATTTGCCATTTACCACAACCTCTCAATATTATGTGACCGTTGAAAGGTGAGCGCTACTCACTCGGCCAAGCCCGCCAAGCCTAATATGCATATTCATAATACCAGTGTTTCCCTACGGAATTAACGGTTCATGATGGGGACTTAATTGGCAAGAAATACTCAATGTCTGATGTCTATAAATCATGTAATTGGGTCAAGCATACCAAAAAGAAAGCTACTCGTATTCGGTTTGTAAAACTAGCATGTATCCCCCTCGCGAGGTTTATAAAATATTTAAATGAGTAAAGGCGAGGCTATGAACTCACCGTGAACAAAGAGGAATAATCACAATCAAGCAAGCGAAGAAAGATAGCCGCGAAGCTCTACGAAGAACCTAAACATATATACGTTGTCTTAGGTTTTTGAAAATAAACATTGATGCAACTTAGCTATATATAAGTTATTATCTTATTTACGCTTGGTACATAATTCCTAAATGTATCTCAAGTTTTAGTTTACCACTTAAAAGTTATAAAATTTCAAGTAATAATCCTATATTTGATCCTAAGTCCAAATATATGTTGTGAAAGTCCAATATAATCATAAGTTTCAAATTTGGTCCATGGGTCAAGTGTTAGCCAAAAAGTTCACATTAAACTTGAGGTTTCAAAAATATATTAGGTGGTTCAAAAATGAATTAAATGTCCAATTTTTATAAACTGTATAACATTTTTATACTTTTTAATAAAAAGCTGATGGAATTTTTATAACATGTCCATCTTTGAAAATTCATTACTCTTAAACCGTAAGTCAAAAATTGAAGTTCTTTATATAGCCGGAAAGGTATTCATCTGTACTAACAAGTTTTGTGGGTCCCACCAAGTCAAAAATTATCTAACAGTAGGAAACTTATTAGTTTACCATTACTACTCAGTTCTGAAAATATTAACATCACAACAGTCCCACGAAAAATGCGATAGCTAGAGTTCTACAAGCCCAAATAATTCCCCGTTTGCGGCCACGTTTAAGTTAAGATGTTATCTACAACTTTTATGTTTTGAGTAACAGTGCATTATTCACAAAAAAAATGACTAATACACGTTTCAAATTTGTTACTCAGAATGTGACATGTTTCACGAAAATAATTCTAGTTTAATCATAGTAATGAGTTATTCAACGAAATACCCGTCAAAATTTCCGTAAGACATAGCCCTACAACCCCATATTTTTCGTTTAGGTCCAATGTCTATTGATTAGTGCAATTTATTCCATTTTTACCCCTAAATCAGATTCACAGTTTGCATGTTTAGTCCTTTAGTGATTTTCTAGTGTTCTAGCTTATGTACCAAGCCTAACCAAGCCAAATAACTTATATAATATAAAAATACATCAAGAAATAATATATATACAGGAATGAAAATAAAAATAAAGTGAAAAGGGAGTGATTGGTTCCTTACAATGGTTGATGAACAAGAAAAATTACAAGAAACAAGGACCCTAATCCTATGATTACCAACAAAACTTGCACCCTTTACTTCCAATCTTTTTCCCAACCAAATAACCTTTAATAACCTTGATCCACCATTGAAAATACTTTATAATCTCAGAACTTTTACACTTTATTAAACCCTTGCAAGAACTGCTAATACAACCTAAGACTTGATGAGATTTATGTGTTGTTTGAGTGTAATAAATCAAGAACAAGACTAGGGATTCAAGACCTAAAATCTATGATCAATAATTTAGTGAAAATTTAGATGAAATTGGTGTTGAGAGGCTGTTTTATTTCGTTCACCACAAGAGAGGGAGAGTAAAAATGGGGATGGTGATGTAAACTATGTGAAAAATGAAGAGTTTTGGTTTAAATAATTTGTTTTGACTTAATGGAAACTTGAGGTGACAAGCTTAGGTGAAATGTGTAAGAAAGACATCACCAAAACCAGCCACCTATCTAGGTGAGTGGGTTTTGGTAACTAGTGTTGTATAATTTTGAGCTATAGAGTGTATTTTGATCCCGGTAATTGCAAACGTAAAGTTTTTAAGATGCGTAACGTAAAACCAGGTAACGTAAAAATATAAAACTTATAAAAATGTTAAAACTTATTAACATAACCTATTTTAGTAATTTAGATGAGTAGTGAGTTCATCGAAGGATTTCAAAAACTGTTAAAACTGAATCCGTGAGTTGAAAACGCGTTTAGTGACATTGGTTCTTGATAAAAGTGACGTAAACTATAAAAATGAAATGACACATATAAAATTTAATTGTAAACATGAAAATAGGTTAAAATGAATAGAATATGTAAAATTATCATAGTCTAGGGTTTGTTCACATTGTTAAAACCATAAAACGTAAATTTAAATCGCGTAAAACGTAAAAGGTGCAAGGTTTACGTAAAATGGAAAAAGTAAAGTGTGACTTTTAAAATATGATTGTAAGGAACCCAAAATGCATAAAAAGTGTAGAATGGACATAGTCTAGTCGCGGTTAGATTAATTGAACGTACGCAGATAACTTCCGACGAAGTAAATTATTAAAAAAATAGAATAGTTAAATAATAAAATATTAAAATTAGTGACATGAAAATTTTACGAAATGTCACAGCACGTACCCCTTAAAAGAGAGCCGTCCCGGAGCTCAACTCGCTTTATCTCTAGACGGTTCACTTGCAAAAAGATGAGGATACTCGTAATAAATGAAGTCTAGAATAACTAACGACGCAGTTCGATTTTCATCGTCTAGAAATACGGTGCAGAGTAAGGTTGACTATACGCGATAAAGATAGAGTGAGAATTTGTTTAGTTGTTTTGCTCGATCGAACGAATAACGCTGAATTGTTTATGCTCACATAAAAATTTTGTGATTCTCGAAGATCAAGTAGAAGATCAATTAGACATAACCCATATATAACTATTCTTAGTATTTGAAAAATCTAAGTCGAACATAGGTAGTCAGACTATGTTCTACTGTCCCAAGGTTAAATATAGGTGACTAGACTATATTTAATCGAGGTTCGATTAAATTTTCAAATACTTAACTTAGTTATACTCGTGATATGTCCATTGTTGGACAAGTATGGAGTTTGCATAAGTATCTTATATACAAAGAGTGATATAAGTTTGTACATACATAAGAATCAATCATAAGTAAGTAGTATGAGTATGTAACACAAGCGAATAAGGAAAATGCACGCAGAAAAGGAAGTTTTAAGCATTTCTAAGTCGGTACACATCGGGCCAGAATCACGAACCTTTAACAATGAAGGATTCAAAAGAGAACTTGATGAATGTAGAGAAAGTTACTGAACTTCAGCTTTTGAAGATAATGAATCAATTTATAAGAATTATAGAAGAATGAAGAACGATAACATAATAACAAAATAGTTATGATTTGCAAGAAGATGTCTAAATGATTTATAGGGTGGTGAAAATTTTGGTATAAGGTAAATGACAGAGCGATTTGTAAGATGATAACAAATAGTTTATTCGGAACTAGTCAAACCAGTTTATGTAACGGTAGTAAATTAGTGATTTAGTTTATAAGATGGTGGTGATGTAGTTTGTAAGGGAGTGACAAAATGATTGATGAATGGTGACAAACATTGCAAATTATTTTAGCGAAATGATTTATAAAGCGGTAGTAAAATAGTTAAGTTAACGGCAAAAATCATTTGTAAGGTGCTTAAAATAGTTTATATGAGACTAACAAAGGTGTTCATAAGTTGATAGTAAGTATGGTTATACGCTATACAAGGTATTCGTAAGGTATTTCTTTGGAGAGTAGTAAATACGTTTGATAATATCTTGAAATAAAGTTTATATGGTAATAACGAAGTTGTTTATAAAATGGTATTGAATTTCCAAGGTAAATAAATAGAATGTGATGGGTTTCATATAAGACACCATTGTTTAAGGTCATGAAAAGATTTTTTTTTAGACATCATAACATTACTCATGATTTTTGAGAAAATAAATGAGACCACTATGTCACCCACAATGTACGAGAAAGTTTTTAGAGGATTATCAAAATGAATAAATATGTATTTAATAGTTTAGGAATTTAATGAAACATATATTTGCTTGGGACTGTTAGGGTTTGGCTCGATGTGTAAAGAATCGGATAAAACATTTATAAAAATAACCTCTATACAAATAAGAAGTAATGCTTTGATGGGTATAAATAGTCGAGAGAAAATCAAGTGTATATAGATAGTCTTTTATATAATTAGCATTAATTCGGAAAGGGAGAAGAAACGCTCAGAAAACATAAGTTTACGGGGAGTAAAGCAATCGAGAGGAATTGATAAATTGTAACGAGTTTCGCCATCAGATGTAATGATAGTATATAAAGTTATGAAAGTGTATATAGACCATTGTAATCACCTACAACGTCTGATAAATAAGAGAAACCATTGTGCAACTCACAATGTTAATGAAGTAAGTGAGACCATTGTGTAACCTACATTGTCATAACAATGAATGGGACCATTGTAATCGCATACAATGTCTAAGAGAGACCATCGTGTAACTCACAATGGTTAGAAGAGTTTAGTATTCATGTGAGAACTTTATATAGAAATATATCAATGTTTCAGGATCAAGCAAGATAGTCGAGAGAGAAAAGAAAAAAAAAATTATCTTAAGTACATATAGTAATATTCACTATATGTATACGTATAGTAATGGTGCACTTGAAGATGTGTATAAATTTCCGGATGGAAATTCACAATGCACATGAATATGTAGGACCGTATAACAACCTATTTCACATATGAATCAAGCCTAAACCTAGAGAGAGAAAGTAAGTAGAGAGAGAGAGAGTGAGTGGGAACTCTAGTGTGTGAAATATTAACCTTGATATTACTAATAGAATCACTAAGAGAACCAACCTCTCAAATGAGGTTTACAAGAGTATTTATACATGAAGTCTAGGGTATCATCTATCTTATACATTATTACACTAATGGCCCTTAGACTTTCACAAAACATGAATACTAAGCCTAAACTTCATCATAATGATATTCTAAAGCAACCTATAACAATACGTTAATGACCGACACTTTTTATAAATAAAATACGATGCTAACAATCTCCCCCTAAGTGTTGGTCATTGAAGGTTGCGCGACGTCATCATCTTTGTCTTCATACTTTAACATTCATAGCTCTTGACGTCTTTAAGAATTATTAGAAGAATCATAGTACTTAGTTCATTGTTCTTTGTTCATCGATGTTGATATGATCCAATGATGTCATCTGCCTTTCGTCACTTCTGTGTTTGTGGTGGTTGTATGCCTTTCCAACATGCTCATGCGTCTTAAGTCTTTGTCATACATACATTTGTTATTCCCGTTCTTTCACGTTGATCTTTGTCACTTTACTTTGTAGATTCTTCTTTTTGGCGTAGAATCTTTCTTTGACTGTTGCTATCCTTTGATCTTTGTGAGAACTTTCCTTTGACTTTGTTGATGCGTGTATGAGCATGTGGAATCTTTCGCCATGGAGATGATGTATAGCTGCAGGTAAACAGTTAGCAATAAACAACCGGTACTTACAGATAAGGAATTAGAGATCGTCAACAGCATAGTGTGAAGACTCCTTCTAACCCTTACCATGGCCGTTCCCATATCAGATACTCCCGAAAGAGCTTACGAGACCTACTAAGTAGCTCAATGACTGGGTGAGTTGCTGGGGATCACTCCACGACTGTAGACCGTTTGAAACCACCGTGAACACTAAGCGTAACCCATAAAGAATTACCGAAGTGACCTGCTGTCAGGGCTGCTTGACGTTGACCCTGGTAGGAATTTCTGTTCAATCATTGAGAATATACATAAGTAATTCCTCTCATAAATGTTCTCGGCAGATTGCTAAGATCTGCGTAGGACTCTTAGGTTTACATCTGGTGTCCTTAATGATGAACAACCAGTGTAGAGATATCATGTGTTCCTATGAGATCTTTTGATGAATCTCGGGGCTCTAGACTCGATAAGTGCACATTTGGTTTCCTATGCGGAGATTAGGGAGAGGTCTCCTGCTTCAATATCAACCATCTCTAAGAGACAGGTCGATAGATTATGCCGGTTCCCCGTGAGAATGAAACAAGATCTTTTAAGAGAACTTGAGTGGCTAGAAGGTTTAGTGCAGTGCGTCACAGGGTCCATGACGTCTTTATCTTCAATACCGGTGTCACCTTAGTAACAACCAGTAGCATATGAATTGAACCCGGTGTCTGCCCTAAGGTTGAACATATGGAGGGCTATTTCTTTTCACCCTTTTTCATAACTTTTCTTTTTAATTCTTCAACCCCTTCTTTCTCCTTTCTCATTTTCTCCTTTTTTCAATCATACCTAAGGACTTCTAATTCTAATCTATTGGAATTGTCCTTGGGTAGATCCCTCCGGCTCTGGCGGATCATAGGACGGTTTTCCCTAACCTTAGTCACCTTATAACTCCATGAATCCTATAATTGCCATGAAACCTTTGATTGAAAATCTCTCAAAGTGTTTATGAATATAAACACATTTTTGTTGACACTTTGAGAGTTTTTGTTTCTTTTGAAGGACTCCCCCTTCACATGTGCTCATGAATTTTTATGAAATTTGCACATGCGTGAGGAGTTTGCACTTTTTGAATTGATCCACTTTCAGTGAACATGACCGATTCGAGACATGCTTACATCACTAGTTAGACTAGCTTGAAGTTATTACCCGTCCTGGTCAAGTCCGAAGAAAGTCTCTCGATACGGTACATTCTACTCAGACAAGTCCTATTCGAGACACGCTTACATCACTAGTTAGACTAGCTTGAAATTATTACCCGTCCAGGATAAGTCTTTTCGATTACTGACATATTAAGTTTCGTCAATTCATTGGTACTTTCTGAGTCGAGCTCTTTTGAGATTCAGTCACACTCTTTAAACGTCTTTGATCACATTTTAATCATGTCTTCTCCCCCTCAAAAATAGCATATCGTGATATTTTTTATATCAACTGATTAAGAAAAAGCTTTTGGAGAGAAAGACAGATTTCATTTTGCATGAATTCGGAACAATTTTGTTTTTGTACTCCCCCTTAATGATAGCACATTTTAAAATCAATTAAGGGTTTTGAGGGAGTTATCTTGAGCACTCATTTGAAAGATTTTGAAAAATCTTTTGATGAATCTTGAAAAAGTGCTCAAGATTACTATTTTGAAAACGAGTTTTTCTTTGAAGTCTTTTTCGTTTGTTTAGACTCGAACTTTTTGAAAAAGATTTCGTCCTTGAAAATACGAGTCCTTGATTTGAAATAATCAGAAGTCATCATTCGGGTCCGGGTTTCGTACTGAAGTATACGAAAGCCATTGTGAAGAAAGTTTTGAGAAACGACATGTTTTAGAAAAAAAACATTTAAAAGAACTCCCGCTCAAGCATCTGTACATATCCGTGTCATTGTTGAATAACATTTCTAGAAACGTACAGAATATTGATTTATACGAGAGACATGTCGTGAGAAGAATATTTTTGGATTTTTTGATTTTATATTGTTTTTGTATTTTTTGAAAATTTTATATTTTTGTATTTTGTTTTTGTTGGTTTTTCAAATTTTGTATTTTGTTTTTTCAAAAATATTTACAGCAAAGCAATTTTGAAAATTTTTCAAGAAGATTCGAGAAGACGTTCTAGCTCCTCAGGAGTTAGGCTTCGCATGCCAATTCGTCGAACTAAATAGTCAAACCTTTCTTTTGGAAGGGCTTTAGTAAATAGATCGGCGAGTTGGTAATCAGTCTTAACGAAAAATAATTCAACGGTACCCTCTTCCACGTGTTTTTTGATGAAATGGTAGCGGACTTTGATATGCTTCGTCTTAGAGTGATGTACGGGATTGCACGAGATGGCTATGGCACTTTTTGAGTCACAATACATAGGTATTTTGTCAAAAGTAAAGCCATAATCTGTGAGATGTGTCCTCATCCAAAGAACTTGGGCACAACACGCAGATAGAGACACATACTCGGCTTCGGCAGTTGATAGCGCAGTACAATCCTGTTTCTTTGACGACCAGCTTACTAGCTTTTCACCCAAAAATTGTGCTCCACCTGATGTACTTTTTGCTGTAACTTGATCTCCTGCATGGTCGGCATCTGAAAAGGCTGTTAGATTAAACCCCGAATCCTTCGGATACCAAAGTCCCATGTTAATGGTTCTTCGTAGGTACTGAAAGATCCTTTTAACCTATTTGAGGTGAAGTTCGGTAGGCTTTGCCTGAAACCGTGCTAACAAACAAACAGCAAATTGAATATCAGGTCGACTAGCAGTTAAGTACATGAGAGAACCGATCATGCTCCGATATTTTTTCGGATTGATGGGTTTCCCAAACAAATCAGCATCAATTTTTGGTGAAGTGACCATTGGAGTACCAACAGAATCACAATTTTCCATTCCATGTTTTTTCAAAATCTCTATTGTATATTTAGCTTGATTGATAAAAATACCACGAGGGGATTGATGTATTTGTAAACTAAGAAAGAATTTTAGTTCCCCCATCATGGACATTTCAAATTTGCTTTTCATGAGATTTTCAAAATGTTTTGAATGGTTAGGATTGGTTGATCCAAAAATTATGTCGTCCACGTAAATTTGAACGATCAAAATGTCATCTTTGAATTTTTTGATAAACAAGGTGTCATCAACCGTTCCTTTTGTGAAATTGTTTTTGAGCAAGAAAGATGATAGTTCGTCATACCACGCTCTTGGAGCTTGTTTTAAACCATAGATGGCTTTCTTAAGCTTGTAGACGTAGTCTGGATGATCTTTGTCGATGAATCCCTCTGGCTGACTCACATACACTTCTTCTTTCAGAGTTTCATTCAAGAAAGCTGTCTTAATGTCCATCTGATAGACTGTGATGTTTTTGTGAGCTGCATAGGCTAAGAAAATCCGGACTGCTTCAAGTCTAGCTACAGGCGCGAATGATTCTTCGAAATCTATCCCTTCTTCTTGTGGATATCCTTTAGCCACGAGACGAGCTTTGTTACGAATTACAGTCATTTCCTCATCCAGTTTGTTCTTCCACAACCACTTGAGATCAAGAACGCGTTTATCAAGTGGTCGTTCAACAAGTTCCCAACTATCATGTAACAAGTATTGAAGAAGTTCATCCTGCATCGCTTCTATCCAAGGGTATTCTGCCATTGCTTCCCGAATGTTCTTTGGTTCTTTGAGGCTGATTGAGCAAATGTAAATGCACAATTCGAGATCGGTGGCAAGTTGTCTCCTTGTCTGAACTGGCTTTGAAGGTTCACCAATAACTTGTTCTATTGGATGGTCTTTTGTCCATTGAAACGTAGAAGGGTACCTTGGGTTTAACGTATGTGTGTTAGACGGTTCTTGTAACCTTGAAGAAGATTCAGCAGAGTCTGTTGCAAACGGGTTTTCAAATACTTCTTCTCCTTCTTCTAACGCAACATCGTTTGAATTATTTGTTGGTTCTTCTTGAAAATTTATGTTTTGATTTTGCTCATCAAATCTTGGTAGTTCAGTTTCAAGTACTGGAGTGGCTTGAGTAGATGTAGATGATGTTGAGGTATTTGGTGCTTCAGCTTCGATTGTTGTAGATGCATCCAGTGGTGGTGGTGGTGGTTGATTTTGAGCGGGTGCAGCGGAATGTTGTTGAGATGCATTTGTCGAAGTTCCACCATAATATTCATCAAACATTAACTCGAAGAAATTTTCCAGTTCTTGATCTGAAGGTTTGTCCGTGTTTGTTGACTGAGCTCCTTGAGGCACAAGTCCTGAACTGATGTGTCCAGAAGTCTGACTGTTTTGTGCGGGTCCTAATCTGTTTTGATTAGAAGCCATCGGATTAAGCGCGGGTTCTAGAGCGTATCTCTCAGAAGCCATTTGTGAAATCTCGTCAAACTTCACATTCATCGTCTCCATTATCCTTTTAGTTCTTAGATTATACACCCTGAATGCCCTCGAGTTTTCTGAATATCCAATGAAGATTCCAATATCACCCTTAGCTTTAAACTTTCCTAGATCTTCTCTGTCGTTCGTCGGATAGCACAAAGCGCCAAACACGTGAAGGTAAGAGATGTCAAGTTTTCGATTGTTCACTAGCTCATATGGGGTTTTATTGAATCTTGGATGTACTAGGGATCGGTTTTGAGTGAAACAAGCAGTGGCAATAGCATCAGCCCATAAGAATAGTGGTGCACTAGAATAGATTAGCATTGTGCGAGCAGCTTCCACAAGAGTTCGGTTTCTTCTTTCAACTACCCCATTCTGCTGTGGAGTTCTAACAACTGATGTTTGGTGTGTGATTCCAACATCTTCGAAATAGGTTCTTAACTCCTGATTTGTGAATTCTGTGCCATTATTTGTTCTTACAATCCTTACTGGAGCTTGAAGTAGAACTTGAATACGCTTCAGAAAGGTGATGATGATGCCTGGTGCTTCGTCTTTTGATCTCAAAAACTTTACCCAAGTATATCTTGAATAATCATCAACAATAACGAGAATATACTTCTTCCCATTAATGTTTTCAACTCTCATTGGGCCACATAAGTCCATGTGCAACAAATGTAACCTTGCTTCCGAACTAGGTACGGTTTTAGGTTTATATGATGCTCTTTTGCTTTTTCCTTGTTCGCATGATGGACAGAGATGATCCTTGGTGTATTTGAACTTAGGAAGACCGTTGACGATGTTGTCTTTGGCTAACTTGTTGATTGTGTCGAAATTGAGATGGGATAAACGTCTATGCCACAGCCAGGACTTAGTTTCGGTTGCCCTTGTCATAAGACAAATTGGTGATGTAGAAGCCATTTGGTTGATGTCGATGGCATACAAGTTTGTACCACGATTACCAGTTAAGAGATCATCACCAACCAAATTTCTAATAAAAACCGTGTTTCTCCTGAATGCAACTTCTAAATCTGCATCACAAAACTGCCCGACTGAAAACAAATTGTGTCCCAACCCTTCGACGTAGTAAACTCGAGTGATTAAAAAATTCCCAAACTGAAGATCTCCAAAACCCAGGATAGCTGCTACATGATCATTTCCAAAGCGTACAGTTCCCATGAATTTCCAGATGAAATTGATCAGCAACTTTAAATTCCCGGTCATGTGCTTGGAGCAACCCGAGTCGACGATCCAAAGACATATTTCGATAACCTGCCAAGAACAGAAGAGTTTGTATTTGGAAACCGTTTTGAATTTGGTTCCATGGGGTTAGGGGTACAAGCAAAATCACACTCATAGACAGTTGCTACTTGATTAGCTTGAACTATTTCTAATTTGCCATCCTTGAGTATAAATTCTCTACCCGTTGGAATCCAAACACAATGCTTAAGATAGTTCCTAGGCGTGCGACTATTAGTGGTGTTCCTAATTCTTTTAATTAGGTTTCCAACAAATCTAGATTTTGCACTAGGACCTTTCAAAACGCTCTTCTGTTCAGGCGTAACATTCACATTATTAGAAACACATTCATCATGAACATCATTAATTAAACATTTCTTGCATATTAAACAAACAGTGTCATGACATGCATTAGAACCAGTACTCTAGACATTACATTCAGATGAAATATGTCTCTTATTAGAAAGCGATAAATTCCTAGGGTGTTCTTCCACTTCTTCAACTTTATTCTTGCAACTACTCTTAGAGACAGGCGAGACTCTATTGTTCCTTGTATTGCTCCTAGGCTTTAGTCTGCTGCTCCTAGAGGTGCTGTCTAATCCTGTAGAAGTTAAGGCACGCGCATTAGGATTTATATTGTTGTCCTTTTTAGAATCACTAGACTCTTTAGAATTATCCTTTTTGCACGCATTTGTCTTAGAAGTGGAGGCAGACGCATTAGTGGGACTAATCCTAAAAAGGCCAGGTGCTAGAACTTTTGGTGTTTCGACAACCGCTTTTCCTTTATCAACAATCTTTTCATTTTCAATTTTCTTGGGCAAGGGTGTTGGAGTGACTGGTTTTGTCAAATCCTTTTTCTCATCGACTTTTGGAGCAAACCGTGAAATAGACATTTTTGGTTTTTGAACCATATTTGGAACATTTGGTTTCTCCGAAGTCGATGGTTTTGCAAACTTAGTTTCCTCACCCTTCCTTTTTTGACTTTCAAGCTGAGCCCTCAAAAGATCATTTTGCTCTTTCATGTTCTTGAAAGCACGCTCATACGACAGTTTGTCATACTTGCATTCTTCCTTTTTTCGATCAAGTTGTTTAAAACATGACACATTTTCTTTTTCAAGCTTTGTAAGAGCATTTTCATATTTGGAAACAATTTCGGAGGTCTCAGCTCTCAGTCTTTCATCGTCTTGAACAGAGTATGTTTGTAAAATGATGGACATAATGTCAGTGGTCATAACAGCTTCGAAGAGAGAATCATTTAGGTTTTCCAAAACATTCATGTTTTCACGAGTATCATTAGCTTTGTTTACCAGGGATTTGTGGTCCTTGACAAAGTTGGCCATTTCTTTTAAGAAAGCTTTTTCAAAATGGATTACCCTCGCACTGATGTTATTCAGTGGGATAGTAATTTCGTTTTCAAAAACTTTTTTTTGCTCAATATGAAAACTGGAATGCTAGTTGTTAATATCGATTGTAGTTTTAGAAGCAACAATGTTTTGAAGTTCTTGAATTCTCTTTTTAACATCATCCAGAATGTTTCTAGCCTCACTTGTATTAAAAGTGTTGTTAGAAGACATTTGTTCCATTTTTGAAAGAGATTTTGAAACAATTACTTTCTTAGAAAACATTTTTGAGAATGGTCGTTTTATGGAAAACACAGATGGTTCTTTTTGTGGAACAAAAGTAATTCCCGAAAGTTTGTTCAATTTGTTGTAATCAATGGGTTTCAAATCCTTTTGTTTCATTTTAGAAATGCTCTCTTCGACATGTTCTATCGTTTGCACAGAATCCCAAACGACGGGAGGATCATGTTTGGTGTAAATCACATTACCATTATACAAAACATTCTGTTCTTGCTGAGCTTTCTTGAGATTACTGGGGGTGTTGTTACCAAGAGCCACTTTATGTTTAGTATGGTAAATCGGATTAGTTTGATTTGAAATCATTTTCATTGTTTGACTTGACTGACCCGACTTAACCACTAATTCTTCTAAATGTGCAATCATGTGTTCTGACTCTACGATTTCGGCCAAAAGTTTGTCTTCTTTCTTTGCAAAGTCCTTTTTCAACTCATCCCTTTCTTTTTCAAGATTGGTATAAGCTGTTTTTTGTTTAGAAAGTTGGTTTTGTAAATCAGAAATTTCCGCGTTTAAAGCTTTTATCTTCTTGAAAGAATTAACATCAAGTGTATCAAACTTGAGTTGCAATTGTTTTTCCCTCAAAACGGAATTTTGATAACCAGTTTCTAATTCAGACAATCTTTTGTTATGAAACTCAAAAGCTTTAGCGTTTTCCTTGTAACTCTCAAGCTCAGCGGTCAATTTTACATTCGCGGCCTTAACATCGCGATTGACCTTTTTCACTTTCTCGATTTCAATACCACAATTATTTAATAATGATTCAAATAAAGCACGTGTTTCCTCATCATTCTCAGCATGCTGTGAAACAAAGTCTCCATTATGATTCACATCTGGAGTTGCTAAAGGAGTATTGCTACTACTTGGCATATCCAGATATGTATCATAATTAGATGTTAGCTTCTCAGAATGCTGTTCCTCATGAGGAGACATATCAGATATATCATTATTATGACATGTGTTGAAATTTGATACCTCAGAGACTGCATTGAAGTCATAGACAGGAGGTGTGTCAGAATCTGTGTCATACTTAGCTTCCTGAAGATTCGCCATGAATATGCAGTTCGCATCGATATCCTCTCTATCTTCCATTTCATCCATAAGAGCCATAAAATCATTTTCCTCTGCGTTCAACTGAAATCCTGCCTCATTCTTTTGTGCCAACAGCACTGCCTTCTGCAAGTACGGTAAGTCTCTTTTGTTCGGCTTAGTAGGACAGTTCCTTGCCATATGACCTACACCCTGACAGTTGAAACACTTTACCGGATTACCCTGATTCACATTTTCCAAATTCCCAACAACTGGGGCTGCAACATTCCTATTCTGATAACCCATTGCCTGATTACCAACATTTTGACCCCTCTGATTTCCAACAAACTGACCCAACTGATTCCCTGCATACTGACCATACTGATTCCCTGCAAACTGACCTGCATTCTGATTCCCTGCATTCTGCATATTCTGATATCCCTTCTGATTCCCATAAACTCCAACCATTTGGCCTTCATTGCCCATATTGAAATTCGGCTGAGCAAACTGCATGTTGCGAGTGTTCGATGAGATCCTTTGGTTGTTGTTTGTTGGTGTAGAATAACGTCCTTGGAATGCCTTTGACAGAAAAGCAAACGCTTGGGACAATGCTGCAGTAGCTTCATCATTGTCAGTGAATTTCGGTTCTTGGAATTGTGGGTGTTGCTGTTGTGGAATAACTTGTTGTTGTTGTGGGTAGAACTGTTGTTGGTAGACCGGTGTTGGTTGTAGAATGCATGATGGTTGCATGTAGTTGTGAGTGGAAGATGATGATGGTTGTTGAGTGTTCACTGGTAATGGTGTTGGTGTATTAGCAATTAATGCAAGAGGATCATGATTCTTTGCCAATCTTTCTTTCCTTACTTCATTAGCCTCAGCTTGGTTTTGCTTCAAAAAGTCATAGAGTTGATCATAATTCACCTTATGTAAGTCCTTTGTTTGATTGACAATTCTTCTGGAAGGTTATTGATGAATTTGATGTTTGTTGCAATTGGTCGAGGTGTCAACTTGTTTCTGATTAACTCATTCATCAAAGTGCAAAACCTGGTGTAGTGTGATTCAATCTGTTCACCTTTAGTGGATGTGAAATTCTCCCATTCAGTAAGAAGTTTGTTCTCAACATCTTGTTGTCCAATCTCAGTTCCATGACATATCCTTCTAACACGTTCCCACATAGCATAAGCAGTTTCACAGCTGTCGACCGCAGCAAAGATCTCCCGTGGTAATCCAAGTTGGATTAAATGCATTGCCATATCATCAGCAGCGATCTGCTTCTTGTCTTCCTCTGTGTAATCTGCTTCTGTTTGTTCACGCACGAATGGTTGAGTAGGAGGTGTTTCATTTGGATTACCTTCAATTTGAACTTGTTTTGGCTGAAATGGACCTTTTTCAATGGATTTGATCATTAATTTACCATCAGGCTTTGTTTTGATGTAACGAAGCATGCGGCTTGTCCATGGAAGATATCCACCTTTTTCAAGCATTGGAGGTCGGTTTTCGGCACCGGCAGCATGAATGTCTTGTTGAGTTGCCATGATTTGAATTCAAAGTGAAACATTGTTCTGAGGATCTTTTGAAAGATAACAAAGGTTGTTGTTGAAGATTAGATGTTTTGGTGAAGATGAAAGTTCGTTCTCGGTTGATTTGATTGATTTCGTAATTTCCCGCCAAAAGTTGAGTATGAAAATTTTCTTTATGAAAATTTGAAAATCACTATAAAATCCAATTCTAAGGTTACAAGAAAATTTTGAGTTTTTAAAAATTTTGACGTCAAATTTTACCGAAAAATTTTGAATTTTGGCCAAAAAGTTTGAATTTCGGGTCAAAATTTTCAACCTGATACGAAAATTTGAATCTCGCGTAAAAATTGAACGTTAAGTCTCGTGTAAAAAATAAATTTTACTCAACTTTTCCCGCCAAAATACTCGATAATACTTGGTACTCTAACTCGATAAGCTCAGAAAATGCAAACTCGGTATGTAAATGAGAAAAGTTCAAACTCGATAACTATTGTTGTAACTCGATAAAGTTCAAACTCGATAACTTTTGTTGTAACTCGATAAAGTTCAAACTCGGTAAGAAATTGTAGTTTCTAACTCGATAAGCTGGTGAAATTCGAGCAGAGTTTTCCCTAGAAGGTTGCCACACAAAACCTAACTCGATAAACGATTAGGTAAGAAAGGCTAACTCGCCAAATTTTTAACCCCTAACTCGATATGATTTTTAACCCCTAACTCGATATGAGTCTCTAACTTGATAAGATTTTTAACCCCTAACTCGATAAGATTTTTAACCCCTAACTCGATAAAACACCCAAACTCGATAGAACTGATATTCTAACTCGATAAAAAGTCACCCTAACTCGAAAAAAATTCCTAACTCGAAAAGTTTGGGATGAACAGTAACCGAAATCTTAAAAATCACTTTTATACCAAGTTTTTTCAACCAAATCAAACCTAAAACAACCTATATTATCCCTAGGCGATTGATACCACTTGTAGGACCGTAGAACAACCTATTTCACATATGAATCAAGCCTAAACCTAGAGAGAGAAAGTAAGTAGAGAGAGAGAGTGAGTGGGAACTCTAGTGTGTGAAATATTAACTTTGATATTACTAATAGAATCACTAAGAGAACCAACCTCTCAAATGAGGTTTACAAGAGTATTTATACATGAAGTCTAGGGTATCATCTATCTTATACATTATTACACTAATGGCCCTTAGACTTACACAAAACATGAATACTAAGCCTAAACTTCATCATAATGATATTCTAAAGCAACCTATAACAATACGTTAATGACCGACACTTTTTATAAATAAAATACGATGCTAACAGAATAGCATAAAATACAACAAGGAAGTTTAGTGCACAAAAGGTTATATATATAAGAGTGATACTTTCGCGGATTATCAGACGAGTTAAGAAATAATTATAGTACTCCTATAATTATCCCTAATATAGTATGATTAAGATATATATACGAGGGAGAAATAGGAAGCTCAGGAGTAGGCGCGCATGGATATCGGACAAGATGATGGAAGCGCATGATTTTGAAAAAAAATAATAAATAAATGATTATAGTCTAGGTTTTTAAAAACAAAAAGACCTAGTTCACTATAATTTGTGCTCTGGTACCATTCTTTAACACCCCCATTTTAGGAACGCAGCGGAATACAACATGGGGTGCTATTTGGTCACATTGTACAAATATAGTAAACAACTTTAAAACAAAGTTGTTTTTAAAACTTCACATTCGATAATTTATCAGAGTTAACAAGGTCCCAAAAGTTTTTAACATAGATAAAAGATACATAAGTTTTGAAAGTTTAGAAGATTAT
The DNA here is from genome assembly GCA_030686995.1 of Artemisia argyi. NCBI lineage: Eukaryota > Viridiplantae > Streptophyta > Magnoliopsida > Asterales > Asteraceae > Artemisia > Artemisia argyi. Next base: position 213,459,276 of record CM060709.1, on the reverse strand, counting down.
CGAATGAAAATTTTTATTTAAACATGAGCCATCATGTAGATATCCATTTCTTGCGCCGCCCATCCAAGCCGAAAGTCACTTACGGACCTGAGATAAAACATGCTAAAAGTCAGCACAAAGGTTGAGTGAATTCATAGAGTTTAATAAGTAATAAGTTGAATACAAGCATTATTTATCAATAGACATATAACAAATACATGTCGGGAAATAAGATTTATAGCATTGAGCTCATGAAACCGAACCTTGACCTAGTTTAATAGTGCCCCGAAAAGGGTAAGATTTGCCATTTACCACAACCTCTCAATATTATGTGACCGTTGAAAGGTGAGCGCTACTCACTCGGCCAAGCCCGCCAAGCCTAATATGCATATTCATAATACCAGCGTTTCCCTACGGAATTAACGGTTCATGATGGGGACTTAATTGGCAAGAAATACTCAATGTCTGATGTCTATAAATCATGTAATTGGGTCAAGCATACCAAAAAGAAAGCTACTTGTATTCGGTTTGTAAAACTAGCATGTATCCCCCTCGCGAGGTTTATAAAACATTTAAATGAGTAAAGGCGAGGCTATGAACTCACCGTGAACAAAGAGGAATAATCACAATCAAGCAAGCGAAGAAAGATAGCCGCGAAGCTCTACGAAGAACCTAAACATATATACGTTGTCTTAGGTTTTTGAAAATAAACATTGATGCAGCTTAGCTATATATAAGTTATTATCTTATTTACGCTTGGTACATAATTCCTAAATATATCTCAAGTTTTAGTTTACCACTTAAAAGTTATAAAATTTCAAGTAATAATCCTATATTTGATCCTAAGTCCAAATATATGTTGTGAAAGTCCAATATAATCATAAGGTTCAAATTTGGTCCATGGGTCAAGTGTTAGCCAAAAAGTTCACATTAAACTTGAGGTTTCAAAAATATATTAGGTGGTTCAAAAATGTATTAAATGTCCAATTTTTATAAACTGTATAACATTTTTATACTTTTTAATAAAAAGCTGATGGAATTTTTATAACATGTCCATCTTTGAAAATTCATTACTCTTAAACCGTAAGTCAAAAATTGAAGTTCTTTTTATAGCCGAAAAGGTATTCATCTGTACTAACAAGTTTTGTGGGTCCCACCAAGTCAAAAATTATCTAACAGTAGGAAACTTATTAGTTTACCATTACTACTCAGTTCTGAAAATATTAACATCACAACAGTCCCACGAAAAATGCGATAGCTAGAATTCTACAAGCCCAAATAATTCCCCGTTGGCGGCCACGTTTAAGTTAAGATGTTATCTACAACTTTTATGTTTTGAGTAACAGTGTATTATTCACAAAAAAAAATGACTAATACACGTTTCAAATCTGTTACTCAGAATGTGACATGTTTCACGAAAATAATTCTAATTTAATCATAGTAATGAGTTATTCAACGAAATACCCGTCAAAATTTCCGTAAGACATAGCCCTACAACCCCATATTTTTAGTTTAAGTCCAATGTCTACTGATTAGTGCAGTTTATTCTGTTTTTACCCCTAAATCAGATTCACAGTTTGCATGTTTAGTCCTTTAGTGATTTTCTAGTGTTCTAGCTTATGTACCAAGCCTAACCAAGCCAAATAACTTATATAATATAAAAATACATCAAGAAATAATATATATACAGGAATGAAAATAAAAATAAAGTGAAAAGGGAGTGATTGGTTCCTTACAATGGTTGATGAACAAGAAAAATTACAAGAAACAAGGACCCTAATCCTATGATTACCAACAAAACTTGCACCCTTTACTTCCAATCTTTTTCCCAACCAAATAACCTTTAATAACCTTGATCCACCATTGAAAATACTTTATAATCTCAGAACTTTTACACTTTATTAAACCCTTGCAAGAACTGCTAATACAACCTAAGACTTGATGAGATTTATGTGTTGTTTGAGTGTAATAAATCAAGAACAAGACTAGGGATTCAAGACCTAAAATATATGATCAATAATTTAGTGAAAATTTAGATGAAATTGGTGATGAGAGGCTGTTTTATTTCGTTCACCACAAGAGAGGGAGAGTAAAAAATGGGATGGTGATGTAAACTATGTGAAAAATGAAGAGTTTTGGTTTAAATAATTTGTTTTGACTTAATGGAAACTTGAGGTGACAAGCTTAGGTGAAATGTGTAAGAAAGACATCACCAAAACCAGCCACCTATCTAGGTGAGTGGGTTTTGGTAACTAGTGTTGTATAATTTTGAGCTATAGAGTGTATTTTGATCCCGGTAATTGCAAACGTAAAGTTTTTAAGATGCGTAACGTAAAACCAGGTAACGTAAAAATAAAAAACTTATAAAAATGTTAAAACTTATTAACATAACCTATTTTAGTAATTTAGATGAGTAGTGAGTTCATCGAAGGATTTCAAAAACTGTTAAAACTGAATCCGTGAGTTGAAAACGCGTTTAGTGACATTGGTTCTTGGTAAAAGTAACGTAAACTATAAAAATAAAATGACACGTATAAAATTTAATTGTAAACATGAAAATAGGTAAAAATGAATAGAATATGTAAAATTATCATAGTCTAGGGTTTGTTCACATTGTTAAAACCATAAAACGTAAATTTAAATCGCGTAAAACGTAAAAGGTGCAAGGTTTACGTAAAATGGAAAAAGTAAAGTGTGAGTTTTAAAATATGATTGTAAGGAACCCAAAATGCATAAAAAGTGTAGAATGGACATAGTCTAGTCGCGGTTAGATTAATTGAACGTACGCAGATAACTTCCGACAAAATAAATTATTACAAAAAAAGAATAGTTAAATAATAAAATATTAAAATTAGTGACATGAAAATTTTACGAAATGTCACATGAATGGAATCCCAGCCCTATATTTATAAGGCATGGATTAGGGTTTAGGCGTAAAGTGGGCCGCTGTCTGCCGGGCCTGGCCCATGTAGGATCCAGTCCGGACCATACGTCCACAAGCCCCCCAAGTTTAGTATGACATAGTTCGTAGCTATGTTATGCTAGACTTAAGTTCTATTCATGGCCGCGTAGGCTCAATCAACCATGACGGCATGGCCCATGTGTGCGCAACTTGTGTGCACATGGGACGGACCATACTGCGCAGCCCACATGCGACAGTGCGCACTGGGATTGCGATTGTGATTGTCTCACAATGGTGAAGGTGGATTCCACATGTTGTATCCTGGGTAAGGGCGTACCTTTTGTACCAGTAGCGATGCAACATGGTGCAACAGAAGACGTGCTTCTGTGGCAGACGTGCGCGCCGTGCGCAACAAAGGTGCGCGTTGTGTGCGAACATTACATTCGTCATTACAACCGACAAAGGACGTCTCCCATGCGGTAAGATGGTGCGAATATTTAAATCCGTCTTTGTACCGGGCTTGCAATACCTCTTACGTACGATCTGCTTCCAAATATGCCTGCGTGACTTGTACGGAAACAATGGTAGTACATACGCTGGTAGCCCTCCAAAGTTGGATGGTGCTACTCTTGTAGGAGCATTTAACTTTGTTATTCAAATCCTGAAAAAACACTTAATGCAAATATTAAAAGTATATGTCGCGAATCGCAACATATAAAACTTAATAAAGTAAAAGATTAGCACATAGCAAAAGTATAGCACATAGCATGTATAATTAAAACATAAGAGAGGTAGTAGTGCGAATTACACCTATCGTGAGGTTTTACAAACTATATAAGAGAAGTAGCACGTAGCTAATCTACGAATGCAGTGCGCTCATGGCGATTTTTCTTTTTTATTATTAATAAAAACAATGGCGCAGATGGGCGTACCATAACCGCGACTAATAGTTTCAATTGCATGCACAGACGCAGATAGATTTATCGTGACCGCATAGACGCTAACGTTTTGTGGATGATCGCAGAGGACCACGGCTTTTTGTCTTCATGCGCTCATGTCGATTGACTAGCATCGTGGTACCTGTACGTGACAGTGCGCTCATGACGCCAATCTGCGAAGACGTCCGAACGCATGGCCTAACGCGGGTAGATTTATCGTGACTGCGTTGTTCGCGGCTAAAAGATAAAGTAGTTCCGATCGTGCGGACTTATTGCGTTTATAGGTAAAATCGTGTTTACCAAATTTAAAAGATTTACATAAAATCTTATAAGTATTTAAAAGATATTGGAATATCTTTTTAATTTTAGAAAATATTGTGTTCTCGATTGGAAACAGTGCGAACCCTAAAGGGTGTAGAAACTGTTCGAACTAAAAAAGATCCATGCAATATCTTTGAATTAAAAATATGCACGTGATTTTAATATGCAATCCATGCATGTATAATGCAAATGAATTTAATATTACATGTGAATTAATAAACAGGTTATACATTAGGACTTTGCATGTGCGTTGTGAATTATGAGATCAGATATGATATTTTTGACAAAAATCAACCCGATCAAACAATATTTTTTTTTGGGTACGTCGTGTACTAGCAGAAAGTTTAAAAGTTACCGGATTTTGAACACGATGGTTGCTTTCCGGTGATGTGAGAACACGAAACTTATCGTGGTCCCACGGATGGCGCCACTTGTTGATACATAATTTGGCGCGGGCCGGATTCAACGACTCTCCTTGGGCCGTTAGTCGTCTTCTCGAGCTCTGAGTATACCTGTCAACAAAGAGAACCCGTTAGGAGTGGACCCGAGGCCGTAGCCCCGGGATCCACCTCCGACGGTCAAGTTAGTATAGATGCGCGGTAGCATATGATAGTTAGGTTTAGGGTAACCTGTTATATTCTGTGGTGAATGGAACCCCAGCCCTATATTTATAAGGCATGGATTAGGGTTTAGGCGTAGAGTGGGCCGCTGTCTGCCGGGCCTGGCCCATGTAGGATCCAGTCCGGACCATACGTCCACAAATTCCCAACTCACCGTGACTTCTCCCAATAATTTCCAACTCACTGTGACTTCTCCCAGCAATTCCCAAGTCACCATGGCTTCTTCCAGCAATTCTCAAGCTCCAGCATGATACCAAATGAACCGGTGAACACTCTACCGGAAGACATCTTTTCGGTATTCACATTGGATAATGAACCGGTGCCCAATCCACTGGTTGTCCAACAACAACCCAACCCATTTGGAGAGGGTTGACTGGTGAAGAACTGTTTCAACAATATATGCAAGAATTGTTACGTGTCCAAGCAAAGGAAGAAGATGCGGCAAGAGCTCTTAAGGAGTATTTAAGAGCTAAACAGGCTCGGAGAAACCGTCGAGCAGAATGACGAATACAAAATGGATTGCCCCGTGTGCCATCCAGTGAGGACGATTCGAGTGCCTCTTATTCGAGTCACAAGGGCTATGTGTCTGATGATTCGTTTTTTTAATAATCGTAGTTTATGTTTAAGTATCGTAGTTTAATAATTGTATTTTAATTAAGATGTTTTATGTTTAAGTATCGTAGTTTAGTTAAGATGTTTTCTTTTTAATAATTGTAGTTCAATTAAGATGTTTTATGTTTAATTAACATGTTGAGTAAATTACACGGATGGTCCCTGTGGTTTGTCAAAAATTTCATGTATAGTCCCTCAAAGTTTAAAGTTGCATGTATCGTCCCTCTGACTGCAAAAGAATAACATCTATGGTCCCTCAGACTAACTGTCGTTAGTTTTTCCGTTAGTCTATTTGCACCGTTAGTCCTTTAACGACCACATTTGCATTGTTAGTCCTTTTTTGTTAAATATCATTGCATCGTTAGTCCTTTTATACGTTTTCGCCCACCACCTCCACCCACCACCGCCACCACCACCACCACCCACCACCACCACCCACCACCGCCACCACCACCACCGACTCCACCCATCACCACCCACCATCAATGCCACCACCTCCACCACCACCACCACCACTGCCACCACCACCACCACCCACCACCTCCACCGACCACCACCACCCACCACCGCCACCACCACCACCACCACCACTGCCACCACCACCACCACCCACCACCTCCACCGACCACCACCACCCACCACCTCCACTTTTTTCAAAAAAAAAATAAAAAAAAAAAAAATCAGAAATAAAAAAAAAATTTGAAAAAAATTTTTCAAAATTTTTTTTCTAAAAAATTAAAAAAAAAAAAAAAAAAAAACTAGAAAAAAAATCAAAAAAAATTTATAAAAAAACCAAAAAAAAAAATTTTTTTGATTTTATGTTCAATTTTTTCAAAAAAAAATATATTTTTTTTCGAATTTTTTTTTAAAAAAATTTCTAAAAAAGTTTTATTTTCGAAAATTTTTTCTAAAAAAAATTTCTAAAATTTTTTTTTGCTTGAAATTTCTAAAAAAAAATCAAATTTCAAAAAAAAAAATTTTTTTGGTTCGATTTTTTTTTCAATTTTTCGAAAAAAAATTTTTTTGAAAAAATTGAAAATAAAACTTTTTTAGAAATTTTTTTAAAAAAAATTTCGAAAAAAAAATATTTTTTTTTGAAAAAATTGAAAATAAAATCAAAAAAAAAAAAATTTTGATTTTTTTATAAAATTTTTTTGATTTTTTTTCTAGTTTTTTTTTTTAATTTTTTAGAAAAAAAATTTTGAAAAAATTTTTTCAAAATTTTTTTTATTTCTGATTTTTTTTTATTTCTATTTTTTTTTTGAAAAAAGTGGAGGTGGTGGGTGGTGGGTGGTGATGGTCGGTGGAGGTGGTGGGTGGTGGTGGTGGTGGCAGTGGTGGTGGTGGTGGCGGTGGTGGGTGGTGGCGTTGGTGGTGGAGGTGGTGGCATTGATGGTGGGTGGTGGTGGGTGGAGTCGGTGGTGATGGTGGTGGCGGTGGGTGGTGGTGGTGGCGGTGGTGGGTGGTGGTGGTGGTGGCGGTGGTGGGTGGAGGTGGTGGGCGAAAACGTATAAAAGGACTAACGATGCAATGATATTTAACAAAAAAGGACTAACAATGCAAATGTGGTCGTTAAAGGACTAACGGTGCAAATAGACTAACGGAAAAACTAACGACAGTTAGTCTGAGGGACCATAGAAGTTATTCTTTTGCAGTCAGAGGGACGATACATGCAACTTTAAACTTTGAGGGACTATACATGAAATTTTTGACAAACCACAGGGACCATCCGTGTAATTTACTCTAACATGTTTTATGTTCAATTATTGTATGTGGAAAACTAGAAGAGGGGTTGAATAGTTTACCGCTTTTTTGATTCTTATTTAGCTTAAATATCTTTAAAAACATTTACGTTTGCTTAAAGATATAAGTACAATGTTATACGTTTGATTCTTTGAAAAGCTTTTCATGTGAATAACAATTCTAACTTTACTAGTTTCAAACTTTGAAAAGCTTTGCTTGTGATGATCCTAACTTTGCTAGTTTAGTTCTTTGAAAACCTTTACTTTTGTTTGCAGATATAAACACATCTTTACTTATTTAGTTCTTTGAGAACCTTTATAAGTAACTAGCTATGTCAACAAAAGAACAACATGTAATAAACAAAGATAAGGAAAGAAACGATCAAACCACAACACGATTGTTTATCGTGGTTCGGCTACAAGGACTCTTTTTCCTTGCCCTACATCCACGCCCCGAGTTTCCAACTCGAGAGTTATAAGCACTAATCAACAAGCTCCTTTCACCGGCGGAGAAAACCTTTACAAAGTCGCTTACACTTTTACCGACACTAAGCTAGATGTCGAGTTCTTTTACAAGGGTACAACCACTCCCGTTCGTCGCTTACACTTTTACCGACACTAAGCTAGATGTCGAGTTCTTTACCAAGGGTACAACTACTCCCGTTAGTTCTTTTACAAGGGTACAACAACTCCCGACACACTACGTATTTTGAGGCCTAAAATATTAACCACTTACTTCTATATACATGACACACATGAAGTATAAACTACCAAAGCTTATACATGACCAAGCTACCAAGACTTGCAACTTTAGAGTTGAAGCTTGTAACTTCTTGAATGATCTTGTGAAGTCCCTTGCTACATAAGAGAATCACAAATCAAAAGGTTACTTAGTTAGTTGAGAGAGTATGTGAATATATATCCTAAAAGTGTTTTCAAAAACTAACAAATAGTTTGGTATTTATAGCAAACAACACTGCAGGTCTGGCGGACCCCTCAAAAGGGTTCAGCCCATGTACCTCCAGGGTACCGCCAGGGCTGCAGTTGGTTTTGCAATAAATCTTGCAAACCAAACAAGGTCTTGTCTCATAACTCCTAGCAACCAAACAATGTCACATCTCATAATAACAAGTCAAATACAAAGCTTACAAGCAACAACAAAGTTAGTCAAACACATTTCTTTCCATAAATGCATAATGACAAAACTTGCCCTAAATGTGATGTGACTTTACTATATTAAGAAATAAATATGATGTGACAAGACTCATTTTAGTTTAAGAAGTAAAAACAATGTTTTGTTTAAAAGGAAATGTTAACCTTAGTTAAACAAGACTTAAACACTTAAAGTGATGATTTACTTATAGCTAAACTTCATACTTTGTCATTAACAAAACTTAGCAAAGATCGAAAATATAAATAACGTTTTTATGCGATATTTGTATTAACATTGTAGTTAATGTAAGTTGTGTTTTATAAATGTTTATATTATTTTTAAATGAAGTATTTGTTAAAGTTTGGGGTTAAAATTGAAAATAATTGAGGTGAAGGTGAGTTATAGGTAAGTTAAAGTAAGGGGTGTTTTTTGCTCTGTTGTAAAAATCGGCCCAGGCGGCCGATTAATCCCCGCATAATCGCTGATCGCTCACTAAACGTCTTGATTTTTCATAATCGGCCTATTTAATCGCTTTTGTCAAAGATCACTTAAAAATCGGTCAACAAACCGATTAATCGGACAAAATAATGGATTAATCGGACAAAATCGCTTAAAATTCAGTCAACAAAATCGCTTAAAAATTGATCAACAAACCGATTAATCGAACAAAAATCAGTTAAAGATCGCTTAAAAATGGTCAACAAACTGAGTAATATCTATGTTTGACTTTGAACTTTAAAGAATTATGTATTATGTTTATAATTGAACACTTAAAATATTTGAACTTTGATACATTATGTTTATCTTATATATATATAATATAATATAATATCTAAAATTATAATTTTGTACATAAAAATTTCAATCCGATTAATCTCCGATTAATCCCCGTCTAACTGATTAATCGCTAGACCCTACCTAATCGTCTCACTAATGCCTAGCGATTTTTACAACCTTGATTTTTTGGTGAGTTATTGTGAAAATATAAAAGATGATTTGACGGTGACGTGACACTGATTTATTGAATAACTCATGAGCAAGACACCCAATGCTCTAATCGAGTAGATAAGCTAATCGCAACAACGCAATGTCGTATTGTAAATCTAACCAGTGGCTAAATAATTTACTGTAGTTAGTTGTCGCAGCGCGTGGAGTAAGAACTAGTTGAAAAGAAAACATATCTCAAGTGTAAGAAGGGGACCTACCACGTCAATTCCTTTATTAAAAATTGATGTACGGTTATTAAGGGCTCGAAAGTGCATGGTCTATCATGTAGGGTGAGGTGCACTGTATTGCCATCATCATCATTATCAGGCAGTCTATATGCATTGCGGTGCAGCCACGCCTCCTCTTGTTGCCACTTAAATCTCTCTTAGACCCGCCACCCAATCCTTCTCTTTCTTGCATGTTCTAATTTTATATTTACCCCTTACAGTTTTTCAAATATACATACAACCTCTTCTACAGGGACCGAACCAGGGGTGTCCTGGGGGGTCCCGGGACACCCATGAATTTTTGTCTTGTAGTGTTAATTTTGTTATAAAACCTCTATTTTTCTATAAATGCACCCGGTCCCAAAAAGTTATGCATGTAGTCTTGTTTGATTTCTCATAAATACACCCGGTGACTTTATCTTCTAGTTCCGTCCCTGCTCTTCTACATTTCCTTGCATGTGATATTTCTAAATTACACACATCAATAAAATGTGTTGTTTGTTTTTAATGAGTATTCTTGCCGGTTAAAATGTGAAAGTCGACATTTGTTTAGCAAAAAGTAAAATAAAATATCAAACACTTTATTTGAGACGAAAAAAATGACACTTCATTGAAAGAGCTAAATAGGTGTTTCAGTTTCTCGTTGTGGGCTTTCCTACTTTTCTTTTTATATTTAAGTGAAAGTAAACATGTTTATGGATGGACTAAGACACAATATTACATTACATATTATTTTTTCAGTGTATTTAGTGGAGTAACTATTATAAGTTAGTGATGTCATTATATATATATTCTAAAAGGGATTTGGGGTATGTGAGTGTTTTGCACTGTTCATACTACAGTGCAAAACAGAGAAAAACAGTGCCCACTTTTTTTTTTTTTTTTTTTTTTTTTTTTTTTTTTTTTTTTTTTTTTAAGTATCAAAGAGATGCACCACCCTCTAATTAAATTTTCGTTTTAGACCATGAGGTTATGAATCTATTGCAAAGTTAGTCCGGCCGTTTCCTTAAATACTAACTTTGCAACATACCAACAATCTCAGGCCGTAAAAAAAATACTATTTTCAGAAACACTTTACGAAAATAGTACTTACGGTTATCAACCTTTTGCATATTTAGTCCTTAATAACAAATTTTTTTTATACAACCGTTTAATTTCGAGTTTAGATTAAACAAAACATTCCCGCAGCAACGCGCGGGTAAACCCACTCGTTAATTTACTAAAATAAATATAAGGCAAGTCAGAAAAAAAATATCATACTTTAGATCAATTTAAATTTTATGTATAAAACTTTTGTTTTTCTCAATTTAACGTATCAAACTTCTTGTTTGTGCAATGTAAGGTTTATTAGACTTTTTAAAAGCAACTGTCGTTCATAATTTTATTCGAAATGTCATTATATGCTCATGTATAATGATCATCACATTAATTAACCATTTCAGCTGAAAAATCTGATGAAATTTACACAACTACAACAAAACTAGTTGAGTCTCAATTCAATTATAAACATCTCTCAATTTAAATTGTTTTCAATCAATAACAACACATTAAAACATAAGTTGTATGTCATTTATCTAATCAATAAATGTTCTATTACAATGATTTTTATAACTAGAATGAATATTGAAAGAGATATAAAACTAGAAAAATATGAGAGAAAACTGGGTTGAGTTATGAGAAATAGGGTAGAGCATCGGTCTAAAATCGACCCGACCTGACCTGAAGAGACAAAACAGAAAACCAAATGTAGAAAACTTAAACCGAAACCGAACCGAATATGATTGGTTCGGTTCGGTTTTGTGTCAGGTCCGTCGGTTCGGTTCGGTTTAGGTGTGTTTATGTGTATTCTTGTTGGTTTTGGGTCGAAACGAACCGAACCGAACTAACCCGAAACGGAAAATCATGAAAAACATAAACCGAAACCAAAGGGCTATCGGGTCGACTCAATTTTTGTCGGTTCGGTCGGTTTTCTCGGTCCGATTTGAATGTTTTGATGTCGTTCTGATACTCACTGGCAGTGACTGCATGCGCGCCTTATCGTGTGATGAGTGGCACGTGCGTGACTTGGGTATGCTGGCCTAATGGACCGTAGCCTCATGTTTCCCACTAACATTGATTTTTACCTTTTTATAAATAGGGTATGGGAGGGTAAGGAGTTATGCTTTTAACTTTTTACTTTTTACTTGCCCTACAGACACTCCATTTTCTCTGCTTTGAAACCGGGAACGGTTTTCTACCTTTGAAGATTTTCGTTTTATCCAGATTCTTAAAAGGAAGATGGCAAAGCAAGGTTAGTTCGCTTTTTTGTTCCCTCTTCTCTAGAGAAAGGTCTTTTGTTCTCTCTCTCTCTCTCTCTCTCAGGTAACCCTGCTTGGGTGAAACCTCCCAAGTTTAAAAAGTTTTTGTTTGATTATGGGTGGATTAAGCCCTATTCGCCTTGAGTGCCTGAACAGCATGAGAGGGCTGATCAACCACTGTCACCCTGTGTTACAACATTCTATCTAGAATATGCCATGGACTGTAATGTTAGGCTTCTAATATGTCCCTTCTATCTTGAAATATATTGTCATTATAACGTTGGTTTTGCCCAAGTACATCCATTGGGATATCAAAGGCTTAATGTCTTTATCCTTACTTGTGTTGGGTTGAACTTGTGGCTTCATGCATGTTTTCCGTCATATGTCCCGCCTATGGAAGTGTGGGAGCGGTGGAAAGTGGAGAGGAGGTCTAGTAAGGAGGATGGTTTTACTATAATTTGGACCGTTAAGGTTTTGTCGGGTTGGCACAAAAATTGGGTGTGGATCACTGTTTATAAAGATATTTTGCCCCATCCATACCTTAGATAGAGTAATATAGTTAACACTAACATGGGTAATTTACATGGTACTCCTCTGGGTGACCATGAGTTTTTTGCCCGCTTGAATGAGTTGCGTGTTTTTAGGAGGCCAATGCTGGATGGTGTTGGCCAACCTGAGTCTGTATTGGAAGCCTGGGGACGTACCTGTGATCTTTAGGGATGATGAGGGTGAGTTATTTTCACATGCTCCTTTTGTTTCTATCTTTTGTGGTTTGATCTAACCATAAGCCTTTTTTTCTTTATTTTGCAGTGATGGATATTTCATCTTTTCTTGTTGAGCCTGATAATGAAGGTGTGAAAGTTAGGTATGAGCTAGTTATTTAGGTGAACCCTGATGTTGGTGCCAATCGTCCTCCTCCTCCACCTACGCCAACGGGCAAAGTGCATGGCATTGACCTTGCGATGGAGGATGTTGATGACGAAATCCCCTTGTCTAAGCATTTCGTTTGGAAGAAAAGTCATGAGGGTGCTGAGGCTGGTGGGAGTGGGACTACTACTGCTGGTGAGAAAACTAATTCCTCACCTTTTAAGCCTTTGAATGTTACCCATTTGATGATCGTGTACCTTATTTCATATGATGAAGAAACGGAAGCTGATAAAACTTCTAATGTTCATGTTGCCATTGCCTCTGGGTCAAGGGTGTCTACTAGAAAGAAACCCAAGTCTCGGAGAATCAATGATGATGTCTTTGCCCAGACTGAAACTAGTAAGGTTATTTATTCTGTTGACATAAATTAATAATGTCTAAAAACATTGTTAACATATTAACAATGTCTCTATGTTTTGATAATTACAAAGCATAAACTCTTTAATCTAAAACTTATGACGTAAACAAGTTTTTAGTGCTTAACATTTGTCTTTACATCCAAATCACTTAAAGTATGAATAAACAAAGTGTTTATTGCATTCTATGATCAAAGGAACAATTTTCTTAAACACTAGATTTTTTATAAAATGTCACAAAACATTTTATATCTTTTACAAAACATTTTTGGAATTAAAAGAATATGTTTAATTCATTATAAATATATGAATTCAAATTTCCAACCAAAAATGGCAAATCTAATCCAGAAAAACCTTCCCCACAAAAAGACAAATAAACCCAACGTTCTGGAGGGGCGGCCCCCTTAATTCCCTAGGCGGCCCCCTTAATTATTAAGGGGACCGGCCCCTAATTAAGGGGACCGGCCACGCTCCAGAACAGTATTTTTTCTCCCTATAAATACTGATTCATCCCTCAGATTTTTCTCACCTTTTGCACTTCTAAACTTTCTGATCTAGATCTATTTTTCTATTCTCTCATCCTTTGATCATAAGTGTATATATTCTTTGTTTCAAAGTGATCCAATTTCCATCCTCTCAAGTGCAAGAGAAGAATACTTCTATCTTCCTAGACAAGAAGTATTACAACTTGTTGTGATCTCCACATCCAACTTGTTGGTGTATCATCAAGATTATTTACATATTCTTTGTGAAGATTGTTGTGAATATTTGCTTGTAGATAGTTGTGTTAGATATAGATTGTGTGAATAGTTGATAGCTTGGTGTGAAGAAGAAAAGCTAGGAAATCTATTGGTGTGAAGAAGATAGAGTTGAAGTAGTTAGTTGTGAAGTAGATTGATTTGAAGATAGGTGTGTAGTAGATTGGTGTGAAGTAGTTGTGAAGATAGGTGTGTAGTATATTGGTGTGAAGTAGTTGTGAAGATAGGTGTGTAGTATATTGGTGTGAAGTAGTTGTGAAGAAGGTGTGATTTCGTTGTGACGAAGCTTTGGTGTGTAATTGGTGTGTAAGGTTTTCTCCGCCATAAGGGAGCTTGTTGATATAGTGAAGAAAACTCTCGAGTAGGTGACTCGAGGAATGGAGTAGGGCAAGGAAGGTGTCCTTGTAGCCGAACCACTATAAATCCTTTGTCTCGCGGTTAGATCTTTCCATATCTTACTTATTATCTTGCTTATATCGTTATTACTTTTGTAGACGTAGACGTATATATATAGTTGCTCATATAGTGCTAGTATTGATTTTACTTAAAGATCAAACGAAAGTTTTATTCACAAAACAAAGTTTTTACAATCAAACTAAAAAGGTTACATACATATAATTGATCATTTCGATCAAGTATAGTTTTCATACAAAATATAACTAAGGATTATAAAATAAACGATTACGTACTTATCTCTCGTATATAGCTACAATTGTTTATATTATGCATGTGTTGATTTCACATACTTAGCATACATTATTATTATTGTTTATACTTAGATATACTTGTTCATATTGTTCAAGATTTGAGTTCACATAAGATTGAATCAAAGTTTTAAAAGCAAACAAGGTTTTAAAACTAAACTAAGTTTTCAAAATAAAATTAAAAAGACGTAAAACTATTCAACCCCCCATTCTAGTTTTCCACAATTGGTACCAGAGCCACGTCTAGCAAGATTTTTAAAATATATTGTATTTTAAAACTTGTAACGATCTATGGAATCTGAAAAATATTTAGAAGGGCAATCTATGCAAAGACCACCACTATTTGAAAGTGATGAATTTTTATATTGGAAAAATCGATTCGAAACTTATGTGAAATCAAAGGATCTAGATCTTTGGCATGTTATTACCTTTGGTGATTTTCCTCCTATTCAATATAATTTTGAAACTAAAATGGATGAAATTATATCTTTTGAAAAACAAAATGATGATTTGAAAAAGAAACTAGCAAAAAATAATGAGGCTAAAATGGTTATTTATAATGCGTTACCACGCAAAGAATATGAAAGAATTTTTATGTGTAAAATCGCAAAAGAAATTTGGGATTTTTTACTAATCACTCACCAAGGTAATAGTCAAGTTAAAGATAACAAAATAGATCTTCTTGTTCAACAATATGAACAATTTACGATTCCGGAGGAAGAATCAATAGATAATGCTTTTGCTAAGTTTAACACTATCATCACAAGTTTAAAAGCACTTGATGAGAATTTTTCTAGTAAGAATTTTGTTAGAAAATTTCTTAGGGCTCTTCATCCAAAATGGCGAGCTAAAGTTACGGCGATTGAAGAATCAAAGAATTTGTCAACTCTACAACTTGACGAATTGATCGGTAACTTAAAGGTCTACGAAGAAATAATAAAGAAAGACTCCGAGATGGTCAAAGGAAAAAGGGAGCAAAGCAAATCAATTGCGTTGAAAGCTAAAAAGGACTCTAGTGACGAAGAATGCTCAACCTCCAAAAGTGACGATGAAGAGTATGCTATGGCCGTACGAGACTTCAAGAAATACTTCAAAAGACGAGGAAGATATGTTAGGCAACCATATAATGAAAGGAAGTGTTTTAAATGTGGCAATCCAAATCATCTCATCGAAAAGTGTCCAATGATGTCAAGAGATCAAAATCAAAAGGCGTTTATCGGAGGTGCTTGGAGTGATAGCGATGAGGATAAGAAAGAAACCACAAATGAAGAAAAGTGTCTTATGGCTAAGACATCAAGCGAGGTGCGATGAGGACAAGAAAGAAACCACAAATGAAGAAAAGTGTCTTATGGCTAAGACATCAAGCGAGGTACGTTTCGAAACCGAATACTTTAGTGTAAAAAATTTATCATTAGACGAAAAAGACCTAGATAGTGAATATAATAGGTTATGCAAATTAGGTCAAAAGGTTATAGCTAAAAATAAGTCACTAAAACATATTAATAATCAATTAGAAAATGAAGTACTCGAATTAAAAATTAAACTACAACATTTGGAAAAAGGAAAAGAAGTTTTTGTAAAATGTAAAACTTGCTTAGAGGTTAAAAATGAAAACGAAAAACTTAAAGATGAAAATTTCAAACTTGACAGGTTTAAAAATAATAATAACCCACTTAAGAAAATACTAAGTGCTCAAGAAACTTCGGGAGATAAAACCGGTCTAGGATTAACTTCAACTAATGTTTCAACTAGTGAAAATAAAAGTATAAAGTTTGAATGTGAATCTAGTAAACAAAAATTATTAGAATCAAATCCTAAGTGTATACTTACAAAAGATAGAAAAATACCCATTGCGAATGATGAAAAAGTAAAAACTTTTTATAAACCATCCTTAAAGACCGAAGTAGGATCCTCTAAACCTAAATTTAGATCTAAAACTCCACCACCAAGAAAAACTAAAAATCATCATCCAAGATCTAAAACATCTCAACCTAGAAGAAATCAAAATAGACAATATTACAATAACACTAGAAATCAAATGTGGAATTATCAACCAAGTTATAATCCTTGGGAAATATTACCATCATACATGCATCCTAGCCAAATGTTAAATATGTTTGGACCAAACAACTTTGGACCAATGAGACAATGGGAAATATTACCACCATACATGCATCCTAGCCAAATGTTAAATATGTTTGGACCAAACAACTTTGGACCAATGAGACAATGGGGACCAAGTGGCTAAGTTGTCAATCTTGGAATAAGTTGGAATATCATCTACAAATGACTTCTATAAGTCAACATGGTCACTTGAAGTGCTTGAAGATATTCCATTGAAGACTAAAAGGTACGCGTTTCTTTTAAGTTCATCACTATAATTTGCATGCTTAGATAAATGATTAGTTAGATTAATGCTTAGTACATAATTGCTTATATTCTTATAACCTAGAAACATCATTGGTTGACTTTTCTAGGAATAAGATAAAATTGTTCATTGCTGAACAAAATAGAAAATGGAAATCTTCTATATCCACTATTAGGAAACTCATGGTGATGAAGTGAAATGAGTTAAGTGGATCAATCGTTGATATAGAAGTAGGATTAGATCCCTCGCGTAAGAAAACTATGGATGAAACAAGCTCTCGTAGACTATGGCATTAAGTCAGATAAGCGTGCAAAAACAAAGGAACTATAGATGTTAGGTTATACCCCATTCAACACTCTCGCATCTAACATATAAATTATCGTCTTCATTTCCTTTAGGATCATAGGATATGTAGAAACGATAACATGAGACAATAATAGGCTTAACCAATCCTCTTGAGCATGAGATCTTTAATAAACATTTTTAAAAAAAAATATTTGATTTATGATATTTGTTGTCAAAAATCTAATATCTCTAAAAATATGCAAAAACCTCACATTTTGAAAAATAGTCTTTCAAATAACTATCCCACTTTTAAATAACATGTTTTCACTATCAATATCCACAATTTTGTTTTGATCAAAACTAAAGATTGGGAAAATATTCTTTACCGTTCATTCACACATTTTGAAGTAAAAACCCAATCTATTTTATTCAAATAACTCTCACATCCAAGTGAAAACTTACTTTCAAACATTGTTGAATAATGCTAAAAACGTCTCTTTTAAAATCATGCATGGTGATCTCATATTTGTCATCTATATTTATATAAATGACACTTATAAGTGAACTAAATCAAATCAAGAGGACCATGGTTTGTTCATTAAGACTTTGTTTGTAACAAGTCTAGAAATACATGCTATCATAACTACCCACTTATTGCACATTGATACACATTAGGATTAATCCTCATTATTATGTAGTTATGAAATACTTGATGTTGCTTATCGTTTCCTAGCACTTATATTTTACTTGCTTGATGAGTATGTTTGCATGCTAGATGAAATTGCTTGTTTACTTAATCTCTTTGGTTAACATGCTTTGGCTACATAATTGCCTACATAATTAGTATATGCTTAATTGCCTCAAAGAGTTGGACTCGTTTGAAACCAAAAACACAACCTTTCTGCAATTCACTACCAAAAACCCTTTTCTGGCAATCTGGGAATCACCAGATGGGCGGCTCCCTTAAATCATAAGGCGGCCCCCTTAATTATTAAGGGGACCGGCCTCCAATTAAGGGGACCGGCCATCTGATGGTCGAAGGTGTTGTTTCCCTTTTCTATTTTTTAGCCCATTTCATCCTATACTTCCCAAAATTCACAAACCTATTTTATCCTAAACCTTCCATCAATGTTTATCCATCCTTGATCCCACCAATCCTACATTATAAACACTCTCATTCCTCTCAATCTCTACTCATCTCATCATTTCCTCTCCCATTAAACCAAAACCACCAAGAAACTTGTTTGGAGAAGAAAGCCTAGCTTCCTTTAAAATTCCGTCAAATCAAATGACGTTGTCAAACATCCAACACCAAATTCCTCCTATGTTTTCAAACATTACTTACCTAACACCTCACTTTCCTTCTCACCAACATTACATATCAAAAACCTTTACTCACCCATATCCTTCTACATTACACTCAAACCTCATAATCTTTTCACAACTCAAGCGATGTTGTTCATAATCAACCAACACCTAAACCTCACTCTCACACAAATGATCCATTTAACAACAAATCATCCATTCGTGCTTCGACTAATGCTCCTTCTTATGATGAGCATGCACAATCCCAAAACAATAATCTCAACCTCATTACCAACACTTTACATGTTGCTCATTCAACAAAAACACCATCCACTCATGAAGGATCTCTTCCACACATATCATATTTTCATGATTACCCAAGCTCAAACATGTCTCCACCACCAAGAGTATCACCACCACATCCTACAACCTCACATGCCATTCCTATGTTGCATGTTCAAACCATCACCCAAGACAACTATCATGCTCCACCACCTTCACCTTCCTCCGAACACTTGAAGTTCGTTGAGGCGCTAAAACAAGCCCATGAGCAACATCCAAAAACCATTGCATTCAATGAACACTTGGATTGAATATCTTCTCACTAGATCACATCCAATACCCTCACTTGAACAACATCCAAAACCTCAATCAACCTCTTCCGCTACAAACTCTCCACCACCAAACTATCCAACATTCATGACCCGAACATATACCTCCATTAATCCAACAACCTCCGTTAATCCAACAACCTTATCCTAACTCAACCATCATCATTCCAAATACTCCATCATCAACCATCTAAGTATACCATATGCTTATGATTTTCACTTTCAAATACGAATCAACCAACCTTTTGTTACAAGCAAGTCCGATGGCTCTCTTTGGCAAATTAGGATCTTTTAACATAATCACTTTGAATTAATTGTTATGTATCCTTAATATTTGTTTACTATGCTTGTTATTTGTATATTGCATATTCTTCTATATATGCTTGTGCTTCTAATATTTTTCTTGCGAGAATTCCATATCTCGATCCCTTGGTGCCATCGAACAAGGGGGAGCACACATCAAGGGGGAGCTTTTATCCCGTCTAACTTCATTACGAAGCTAGTCGGCATAACCTTTTTGATTTTACAAAAAGGGGGAGAAGTGAATGTTAAACTCTAATACTTGTCTAAAAATTAATTTTTAGGTTTAAAGAGTTTAAGGTTTTGTAATCATCAAAAAGGGGGAGATTGTTGACATAAATTAATAATGTCTAAAAACATTGTTAACATATTAACAATGTCTCTATGTTTTGATAATTACAAAGCATAAACTCTTTAATCTAAAACTTATGACGTAAACAAGTTTTTAGTGCTTAACATTTGTCTTTACATCCAAATCACTTAAGGTATGAATAAACAAAGTGTTTATTGCATTCTATGATCAAAGGAACAATTTTCTTAAACACTAGATTTTTTATAAAATGTCACAAAACATTTTATATCTTTTACAAAACATTTTTGGAATTAAAGGAATATGTTTAATTCATTATAAATATATGAATTCAAATTTCCAACCAAAAATGGCAAATCTAATCCAGAAAAACCTTCCCCACAAAAAGACAAATAAACCCAACGTTCTGGAGGGGCGGCCCCCTTAATTCCCTAGGCGGCCCCCTTAATTATTAAGGGGACCGGCCACGCTCCAGAACAGTATTTTTTCTCCCTATAAATACTGATTCATCCCTCAGATTTTTCTCACCTTTTGCACTTCTAAACTTTCTGATCTAGATCTATTTTTCTATTCTCTCATCCTTTGATCATAAGTGTATATATTCTTTGTTTCAAAGTGATCCAATTTCCATCCTCTCAAGTGCAAGAGAAGAATACTTCTATCTTCCTAGACAAGAAGTATTACAACTTGTTGTGATCTCCACATCCAACTTGTTGGTGTATCATCAAGATTATTTACATATTCTTTGTGAAGATTGTTGTGAATATTTGCTTGTAAATAGTTGTGTTAGATATAGATTGTGTGAATAGTTGATAGCTTGGTGTGAAGAAGAAAAGCTAGGAAATCTATTGGTGTGAAGAAGATAGAGTTGAAGTAGTTAGTTGTGAAGTAGATTGATTTGAAGATAGGTGTGTAGTAGATTGGTGTGAAGTAGTTGTGAAGATAGGTGTGTAGTAGATTGGTGTGAAGTAGTTGTGAAGATAGGTGTGTAGTATATTGGTGTGAAGTAGTTGTGAAGATAGGTGTGTAGTAGATTGGTGTGAAGTAGTTGTGAAGAAGGTGTGATTTCGTTGTGACGAAGCTTTGGTGTGTAATTGGTGTGTAATTGGTGTATAAGGTTTTCTCCGCCATAAGGGAGCTTGTTGATATAGTGAAGAAAACTCTCGAGTAGGTGACTCGAGGAGTGGAGTAGGGCAAGGAAGGTGTCCTTGTAGCCGAACCACTATAAATCCTTTGTCTCGCGGTTAGATCTTTCCATATCTTACTTATTATCTTGCTTATATCGTTATTACTTTTGTAGACGTAGACGTATATATATAGTTGCTCATATAGTGATAGTATTGATTTTACTTAAAGATCAAACGAAAGTTTTATTCACAAAACAAAGTTTTTACAATCAAACTAAAAAGGTTACATACATATAATTGATCATTTCGATCAAGTATAGTTTTCATACAAAATAAAACTAAGGATTATAAAATAAACGATTACGTACTTATCTCTCGTATATAGCTACAATTGTTTATATTATGCATGTGTTGATTTCACATACTTAGCATACATTATTATTATTGTTTATACTTAGATATACTTGTTCATATTGTTCAAGATTTGAGTTCACATAAGATTGAATCAAAGTTTTAAAAGCAAACAAGGTTTTAAAACTAAACTAAGTTTTCAAAATAAAATTAAAAAGACGTAAAACTATTCAACCCCCCCTTCTAGTTTTCCACATATTCTTTCTTGTATCTTGTTACTTTTGCATGTGCATGTGTAACTAAGTTTTGCATATGCAAGCTTAACATGTAGCGGTTCGAGTCAAGTGGATGAGGTATCCTGGGCTAGTAGGACCAAGTTTCAGGATGGTGGGTATGGTGGTGATCAAGTCATCTTCCAAGGTAAGTCACCCGCAACTCCTGAAGATGTTGATGATTCTACCTTTGTGTTTCGTACTTGCTTGAAGATTAATGATACTTGTACCTCTAGGGATTCTGCCAAGTCTTACGTTGAAGGCATTGTTTTTCCTGCTCATCGGGGCCCAACTCCCTAATAGGACCCTTTGCGAGTCTTATTCCTTTGACCACGGTCTGGTAGAGATTATTAATGAGTATGCATTTCTTAAGGGTTTGACAGGCTTTACGCATCGTGCTGGAAAAAGAGGAGTCAAGGTTGAAGAAACTTTTGGGGGCGAATGAGGTTACCAGGTTGAAGCTGGAGGTTCATGTAAGGAGCCTTAAAGAAGAACTTGCGCAGGCTAGTACACCTGGTAAGTCGGAGCTTGAGGCTCAGCTGAAGAGTTTGCAAGAGACAATTCTCTTGGTTACAGCTGAGAAGGAGAAATCCTTCCAGACCCTGTAGGCTAGTAAAACCGATGCTGGTAAGCGGCACGAGGAAGAGGTGACTAGTTTGAAGAATCAGCTTGCTGAGTTGCAAACCGAGGTTAAGAGCTTAATTATTGACCTTGCCATAACTGCTCAATCTAATGCCGATAATTTTAAACTTGCTGCTTTCTGTAACTGCTCATTCAAATGTTACTTTATGTGACTTTAAATAATGGGTATAAAAAATATTGTGTACTGTTTTTAATCACAACTCATAAGTGGGTATGAAACTCTCTTATGTAAAGGCATCAAATCCATTATCTCAAAATTTCAAAAACTAATGATCAAATGTACCCTCAACCCGAAACACCCAACGCTTATCCTTCACTTTTTTTATCAAACGTATACAGATTTTGATTCCAATATCTTCAATAAATATCACCGATCGAGAGTCCCGTCATAGAATGGTTTCAAGTGATTACAGGATTTATTTACATGTTCGCTGTAAAACAAATCAACCAGTGGCGGTGGAGGTTGACTAGGGGGTGGGGGGGAAATTTTGAGAATAAAATATACAGTAACATTCGTATATAAAA
This sequence comes from Artemisia argyi, assembly GCA_030686995.1. Classification (NCBI taxonomy): domain Eukaryota; kingdom Viridiplantae; phylum Streptophyta; class Magnoliopsida; order Asterales; family Asteraceae; genus Artemisia; species Artemisia argyi. Next base: position 213,436,657 of record CM060709.1, on the reverse strand, counting down.
GACTAACGAGAAACAAAATTTATAAATTACCAATATTGATTAGACAAAGTATCAATTGACAACTATTTTCTTGAACTTTTAAAAGCTTTATTTACTCATGTCTAGTCAAATTATTATAAATAATGAAACTAGTTACTAATATACTAGAGAAAAGAATGGCAAACTAAAATACCAAGAGACCAAGTGAAAAATCTGCAACATGCACGTTTCTTTTTATTTTAAACTTTGACTTTTTTTCATTAGCTATGTATTGGTAGTAAGTTTTAAAGACGCACGCGATGTAAAATACTTTTATAAATCTTTGTATAATTACAAGTCGCTAATTATGAGCAAAAATTAAGAGGGCCATGCCCCCTTCTAGCTCCTTATATCCTCTGCTAATGATTTCGACAAATATTAGTATACCACGATACCAAAGTAACCTCAAGAAATTCCCAAATTAGCATGCACACCAATTTTAAACAAGTTGAAATACTTCAAGGTCATTATTTGTATCTCAAAGCTCCTAAATGTATGGTTGCATTATATGCTTTCAATAGCATCTTACTTGCGGATAGAGGTGGCCAACGGATCCGGTTCCAGAACCGTGACCGGATAATTATCCGGAACTGAATCCGGTCAACACCGGTTCCGGCAAGAACTGGTCCGGTTCCAAAAATATCCGCATGATCCTATCCGATTCCACATTTCTGAGACTAGATCCGGTTCGGAACCGGATAATCCATAACCGGATCCGGAACCGGTGCCCAGGAACCGGATCCGAACCGGTTCCCAACGTTAATATGCACTTTTTTCTGGGTTTTGGACAGTAAGCAGCAGCCAAGCAATGGACAACGGTCATATGACCGTTTTTCTGATTTTCCAAACGATATTGTCCCCTATTTGTCCCATTTTAAGCTCCTAAACATTCCTATAAATACCATTTATGATTTTGGTTGAATCACAACAATCAAATTCAAGAAAAACACTCAAAATTTGCTCACAAACTTGATCAAAAATGTCTAGAAGAAACCAAGCTTCTCAATCTCAACCAACATCATCAAACAATACCGCTTCTCATGCTCAAAGTTCTACAAACCAACCTTTGGAAGTTGGGATTGAACCAACAACCCGAAACCAAGAGATTTGGAGTCATTTCGACTTGGTTAGGTTTTCGGATAATTCAAAAAAGGCTCGTTGTAAAGCTTGTAACACTTATATGTCTTCATCGGGGAATTCTACGTTGAAGAAGCACACGAATCACCATTGTAAAGCAACAAGAGGCGTTGGGTCATCGGATCAAAGTGTTATGGGACGAGATGGGAGTATTTTTGTATATGACGAAAGGGCGCTTCGTCAAGATTTAGCTCACTTTGTGATTCAAGAGGGTTTGCCGTTCAACCACTTCGACAACCCTCGGTTAACGAGGTTGATTCAAAAAAGGCTTCAACCACGCTACACTCATGTAAGTCGTCAAACTCTTAAACGTGATTGTATTAAATCTTGGGCAAAGGTTAAAAAGGAATTAATACTTGGTTTTGATGCTTTAAAAACTAATGTAAACTTAACAACCGATGTTTGGTCGGCGGGTCATGGTTTGCCGGGTTCGTACTTGTGTGTTACCGCACATTGGATTGACCCCACGACTTGGCAAATGATGAAACGTACTATTGGTTTTGAAATATTTCCAAATCCGCACACGGGTCAAAATTTAAGTATAATGTTGAGATATGTTATGAAAATGTTTAATTTAGAAGAAAAGGTATTTTCAATATCATTCGATAACGCTTCTAATAATACAAATGCGGTAGGATTACTAAAACTAAGATACCGACCGATTGTTGAGGGCATTTTTTATCATAGTCGATGTGTTGCACACATCATTAACTTGGTTGTGCAAAGCGGACTAGCGACCCAACAAATGTTTAATTTAAGAGAATCTTTTAGAAAAATGTTACAAGATATTTTTCAATTTCATTCGAATAGATATTTGGATTATATAAAATTGTGTCATGAATCGAATTCTATTTTTTTATCACCAAATTGGGACGTTCCTACAAGATGGAATTCGACCTATGACATGTTTGTTAGTTCTTTACGTCAAAAAAACACGTTACAACATTTTCATGATGAGCTTTGTGCTAGACAAAAGCGTGGGGAAAATATGGTACCATTTTCGGTTGAAAATTGGAGTCTTATTCAAAAAATAACCGATTTACTCAAAGTTTTTAAAACCGCAACAACTATGTTATCGGGTGTTTATTATCCCACGAGTCATTCGGTCCTCAACCAACTTTATGTGATGTGTAGAAAATTAGGAGCATACGAATATGATGGTCCACTTTTTGCTAATATGGTTGTACCGATGAAAGAAAAGCTTAAAAAATATTTTCAAGAAATTCCACCGGTAATTACTTGTGCCGCCGCAATAAACCCATGTTATAACGTTAGCGGGGTGGAATATCTTATCTCCAAGATTGGTGAAGACTTGGATTTGAACCAAATAGACCCTTTTTATGTAATTAATGCACAAGAATCGTTTAAAAATAATTTCAAACGTTTATATGATGTTTATTTTGAGAAATATGGTGCAACAAATGTGGGAACGAGTTCGGTGCCAAGTATGTGGACTTCGTCTTCAAACGTGGATCCGGATTTGGACTTATTTTCAAGTTTAAGACAAGAAAGTGGTAAACGGGCTAGGAGTGACAATTTAACGAGCAACGAATATGGGAGATATACGGGAACCGATTGGTTAAACACTATCACACACGAAGAGTTCAAGAAATTTGATGTTTTGAATTGGTGGAAACAAAGGGAATCTCAATTTCCCGTTCTAGCCGCAATGGCCCGGGATTTACTAAGCGTACAAGCTTCAACCGTTGCTTCGGAATCCGCTTTTTCTACTAGTGGAAGGGTATTGTCGGTAAGAAGAACAAAACTCACACCTTTATCTTTGGAGATGTGTATTTGCTTGAAGGATTATTTGGATGGGAATGAACGTATACAAGACGTTTCAATACTTGAAGAACCGATGGACTACGAAAAACAATTACAAGAGGTCGAGGTGCAAGAAGGTTATGTAATCAATCTTACCGAAGAAGAAATTGCTTACGATGAAGCTACAAGCGCCGCAAGGGCCGCCGTTCAAGTTGAAATTCAAGATGAAGATGAAACCGAAGAATAATAAATAGTCGAAATGTAATAAATTTGTGTTTCAAGTACTTTAAGTGTGACGTCTATTAGTTTTTTTAATAAAAGTCGAAGTTTATTAAGTTTATTGTGTGGGAAACGCGAACGAAAAAAAAAAAAACCCGGAATCGAAAAAGTTAGCATGCCCACTGTTAAGAAAATGACCACCGGTTCTTTGGAACCGGTCCGACCGGTTCTTGGGACCGAACCGGATTGGATCCGATCCGGAACCGGGTATACTTGTTCCGGTTTTTGGACCCCGGATCCGAATGGAACCGGATCGGATTGGAACCGGATCCGGTCCATTGACTTTGACGGCCGAACCGGTCCGGATTGGAACCGGTCCGGTTTTTTTTGGAACCGGCAAATGGCCACCTCTACTTGCGGATGAAATTTCTTTAAAGCAAATAACAAACCTATCAATAAAGCAAGCTTTTGTATCTCCGTTGGTTCTTCTTATCACATACCATTTGCAATTAAATGTTTTTCACACGAAACTTGAACGCATTTTTCAGAAGAGTTAAAATGTGAAATATATATTTTAACGGGACAAGACTACAAAATTTAGTATTTTTTACATAACTAGTAACTAACATAAGCACATGGTACCTGCGAGAAAAAAACGCAGGGGGAAGGAGTGTATCTTAAAGATAACTTATGAGATAACTTGGCTACAATTATTGTAACCAATTAACTACAATCCGTCATATAAATTACATAAGCAAAGAATAAAAGACCCACTAAAAAAACTTGGGAACTCACAGAAAGACTCACGAACATATAAATTATAGCACAAATTATATGATATTGGCTACAATGCAATTGTAGCTAATATATTCCTAAGGATCATTATTGGCAACAACCTTATCACCAACAAAACGAGATGCACGTAATCTAGACACCGTATTTTTGCCAAGGCTACAACAAAATGCAAATACAACACTTCTTTGAAACTGTTTATTTATAGGCATATTAGAATTAACAAGTACTACTACGTACTAAGCAATATTCCTGAGCACAAAGTTAAGTAAATAAAAAATGAAACAAAACATATATAAATAAACAAAAATATCAAAGAAAGATAATAATAATAGTAATATTTGTCTTCCTTATCTCTTCCATCTCCAGTTGATCCTGTGTTTCTTTCTTGAAGTTTGAACCTCCACTCTTCACGAGCACTTAAGATCCAACTCTCCCTTCTCTTTCTACTTTTTATAAACTCAAACCAACCCTATTTCTTCCATCTTTCTTTCCTTTAATCAACACACAAACAAACCCTTTTTCTATATCATCATGAAGCGAGATCGTGAGCGTAAAAAAGACCAAAATACTCCATCTTCATCTTCAATGCATCCCACAAAGGCTAAAGAAATGAACCATTCGTTACCTGATTCAGGTGGCATGGATGAGCTTTTAGAAGTGTTGGGATATAAAGTTAAGTCAACTGACATGGCTGACGTTGCTCAGAAGCTTGAACAGCTTGAGATGGTTATGGGTGATGATGGGGTGTTGCAGTTGTCTGATACTGTTCATTACAACCCTTCTGATTTATCTGGATGGGTTCAGAGTATGTTGTCTGAGCTGAATACTAGTTGTAATGATGCTGTTTTGGGTGGCGAATGTTCCTCGGGTAATATGATTGGTTTTGGTGGTGACAAGGTTGTTGCCAATAATGATCCTTATGACCTGAGCGTGATTCCTGGCGGTGCTATTTATGGTAGCACCACGGAGGAATCATGTGTTAAAAGGATGAGATCTGAGGATGTTAGTGACATGCTGCCTCCTGAATCACCGCGCCCTGTTATGCTCGTTGATTCTCAGGAGGCAGGTATTAGGTTAGTGCACACGCTTATGGCGTGTGCCGAGGCCGTGCAACAAGATAATATGAAACTTGCTGACGCTCTAGTGAAACACGTGGGGATCCTCGCGGCGGCTCAAGCCGGCGCGATGGGAAAAGTCGCCACGTATTTCGCTGGAGCGCTTGCGCAAAGGATTTATAAGATCTATCCGCAAGATGGGCTCGAAACTTCGTGTTGGGAGATGTTACAGATGCATTTTTATGAAAGTAGTCCGTATCTTAAGTTTGCGCACTTTACAGCGAATCAAGCGATTTTAGAAGCGTTTGCGGGTGCAACGCGTGTTCATGTTGTGGATTTTAGTTTGAATCAAGGTATGCAATGGCCAGCGCTTATGCAAGCGTTGGCCTTGCGCCCTGGCGGTCCACCTGCTTTCCGCATAACGGGAGTTGGACCGCCGCAACCCGATAACACGGATGCTTTACAACAAGTGGGATGGAAACTAGCTCAGTTAGCGGAAACCATAGGAGTTCAATTCGAATTCCGTGGGTTTGTTGCTAATTCATTAGCGGATATTGATGCAAGTATGCTTGACATCAAACCGAGCGAGGTCGAGGTGGTGGCGGTGAACTCGGTATTCGAGATGCACCGCCTTCTAGCTCGACCTGGCGCGGTCGATAAAGTATTGGACTCAATAAAAGCAATGAAACCTAAAATTGTGACGCTAGTTGAACAAGAATCGAACCATAACGGCGCCGTTTTCTTAGATAGGTTTAACGAGGCTTTACATTATTATTCAACTATGTTTGACTCGTTAGAAAGTTCGGCGTTGAGTCAACCTATGAGTCAAGATTTGGTGATGTCGGAGGTGTACTTAGGGCGGCAGATATGTAACATAGTAGCTTCTGAAGGCACGGACCGAGTTGAGCGTCACGAGACGCTCACTCAGTGGCGAACCCGGATGAACACTTCCGGGTTCGAGCCTGTTCATTTGGGGTCCAATGCTTTTAAGCAAGCGAGTATGTTATTAGCTTTATTCGCGGGTGGGGATGGGTATAGAGTCGAAGAAAACGACGGGTGCTTAATGCTCGGGTGGCACACTCGTCCCTTGATTGCGACATCGGCTTGGAAACCTAGCAGTATCGAGTCATGAACGAGATGACTCGGGATATGGTCAAAGTAAACTCAGTTGATGGAGTGAGTTTGATTACCGAGTTTTGGGCGGTGCAATGGGAGACAATGATAGAAAGTAAGGCCCATAAGAGTCAAATCAAGTCTTTTCAAAATTTTACATTTCAAACACCTAAGTCAGCTTTTGTTGCCTTTTTCCCACTACTTTTCTAGTGGTTGAACCTTTCTTTTTAAACGTTTTAATGCGAGTCGTTTGTACTTGTTTTAGTTTTGTAGGGCAATGGCCCGATTTTATGTTAATATTTTTGTAATAAAGTTCAGTGAGTTTCTGTTAGTGAAATTCATAAATCAATTGGTTTTTATGTGGTTATTGATGTTAAATTTAGTCTCGTTTTTTTTTCAGTTTAGTTTGTAGAATAAAACTAAAAGAATGCATGAGAGAAAGTAAAGGGTGTACCTTATGGCTAAATCTAATCAAGTTGTGACGAGATAAGAACCATTGCCGAGAAATCAAAATTCGAAGTAGCTGCATAGTTGGTCTTTTAGACAGAGTAAACCATAAATCAGGTCCAAGCCAATTAAAAACTCACTATTCCAGCTGCGTATTCAAGGTCTAAACTAAATGTGTGAATTGTGTAAACCTAATCAACGTAAATTGTATAGTTTTTGTAACAACAAATATGTTGGAAAACTTTCAAAATGCTAACAAGTAATATATCTGGCACCACCAATAAGTCTAACAATGCCTTATCCTACCAACAAGTGCATGTTGAATGGTTGATACATGCGTTTATTTTTTGGTGAAAGTATAGCCTCTCAAATAGTAATCTTGCCATCATAACCTAAAGACAGTGAAGAACTTAAGATTGCAATCTGCAAGTAGATATTAAAGGGGCCCTGGTCGGGACGCAGGAGTGTCTCTATGCACGTTTCTTATATGGGTCAATGGACCCTTAAATTATGAGAGACATCTAGATGTAGGGTCAAATACGTGATGAAAGTCCTCACTCCAATAATGTATTTGGTATTTTGGTTCCTTCAAGAGTTTGTTTAATTCTTTATTATACTTAGAGGAGCCAGAATAGGCCGGAATAACATATCGATAACAACTTAAGCTTAAAATGATCTATTTTTAATACAATGTTGGGTGGTTTAGATTGACCCACATATACATTTTTCTTTCTTGTTAATGAATAACAATCCAACTATTGAAACTACTTCTAGGGATAATGATCGCTTTTTAATACAAGTAAAACTTGTCGGGTCATCGGGTCATTTAGGTTGACCTACATATATATTTTTCTTTCTTGTTAATGAATAGTAATCCAGTGGCACTTTATTTTGCATACTCTTATTTTGGTGCATACTAATGGACAAATCTCCACCATCCATCTAGTTTGATCTAATGGTGAGGATTAACCTAAGATTAAATGGGGAAACATAAGTCCATGTTTTTTTTTTCTTTTCTTTTTCTTTGTCTTTTTGTCTTTTTTTATTATTCATTTTTTTTTGTCATTTTTATAACACTTCAAGTTTTATTTTTTATTTATTTATTTTTTAATTCGCGTTCTTTTTTCTAATAAACGTTTTATAAGTTTTTTTCGTTTTCATATATTTTCGTCTGTTTTCATATGTTTTCGTTCGTTTTTCATACGTTTTTGTCGGTTTTCATACGTTTTCATACGTTTTCATATATGTTTGCCCGTTTTCGTCCGTTTTCAAACGTTTTTGTCCGTTTTCATACGTTTTCGTCTGTTTTCTTACGTTTTCGCCCGTTAACGTCTGTTTTCATACGTTTTCATATGTTTTCTTACATTTTCGTTTGTTTTCATACGTTTTCGTTCGTTTTAATGCATTTTCGTCCATTTTCTTTCGTTTTCGTCCATTTTTCATACGACTTCATCCGTTTTCAGACGTGTTTTTACGCTTTCATACGTTTTTGTCCGTTTTCATACATATTCATCCATTTTCTTATGTTTTCGTCCATTTTCATCCGTTTTCTTTCATTTTCGTCCATTTTTCAAACGTTTTTGTCCTTTTCATACATGTTTTTACACTTTCATATGTTTTCTTCCTTTTTCATACATTTTCGTTCATTTTCTTACATTTTCATCCATTTTTTATTCATTTTCGCCCGTTTTTAAATGTTTTTGGCAATTTTCATACGTTTTCATATGTTTCTAAATATCACAAGTGATATTCTGAATATCACAAATTATATTCTAAATATCACAAGTGATATTCTGTGATATTCTAAATATCACAAGTTATACTCTGAATATCAAAGTGATATTCTGTGATATTCAGAATATCACAATTGATATTCTGTGATATTCAGAATATCACAAGTGATTTTTTGTGATATGCAGAATATCACAAGTGATACTATGAGTACTACAAATGATATTCCGGATATCATAAGTAATATTCTGTGATATTCAGAGTATCACAAGTGATATTCTGAATATCATAAGTGATTTTCTGAATTTGACAAGTGATATACAACAAATGTTTTGTAACATGAAAATCATAAATGATATTAAGAAAATCACAAGTGATAGATATTCAGAAAATCACAAGTAATATTTAAAATATCACCATTGATATTCAGAAAAACACAAGTGATATTCTGAATATCAATTGTGATATTCAGAAACGTATAAAAACGGACGAAAAAGTAACAAAAATTGACTAATACATATGAAAACGGACGATAACATAAGAAAATCACAAGTGCTATTCAGAATATCACAAATATTAAAAAAAAATGGACTAATACCAAAAAAGCTTATGGAGTTCTTGGCATTTTTCGTGTTGTTTCTGAGTTTAATGCTGAGTATATAATGAAGATCATTATTGGATTTTACACCAAGGTATTAATTATGTATTTTTTATGTACAAGATGGTTTTTGTGCATTTCACTGTAATAGACAAACACAATAAATTTTTTTGCTGACGGTATATGTGTAGCATCACTAGTGATATGCTTGATATATGTGTAGTATCACCAGTGATATGTTTGATATATATGTAGTATCACTAGTGATATGCTTTATATATGTGTAGTATCACCAGTGATATGTTTGATAATCTGTTTCTTATTGTTGTAATTACTGATAAGCTGTCTATGATATTGGACTTCTTTTGTAGACAACCTGAGAGAGCTAAAGTCAAAAGTTGAGACTGATTTGCCAAGTCTTCCACCCTGAAAAGTTTGTGATATTGTTCAAGATTTTATGGGTATAAAGAATCTTCCTAAAGGACATAAGAATGACCGTATTAAGGGTGGACGTGAAAAAGCTATTGAGAAAAGTAAGAACCAAAAGAAGGGTTGTAATATTTGTAGTTTAACTGATCATAATTGACATACTTGTCCAAACAAGGGAAAAGTTTCACCATCTTTTCTACTACCTTGGATTTGTTTTGAGTGGTATTTAGTTTAATATGGTAATGTGAAAAGTGTCATACATGTAGTATCACCAGTAATATATCACAGAATATTACTTATGATATCTGGAATATCATTTGTGGTACTCATAGTGATATTCTACATATCATAGAATATTACTTATGATATCCGGAATATCACAAGTGATATTCTACATATCATAGAAAATCATTTGTGATATTCAGAAAATCACTTGTGATATTCAGAAAATCACTTGTGATATTCTAAATATAACAGAATATCACTTGTGATATTCAAAAAATAATTTGTAATATTCAGAAAATAATTTGTGATATTTAGAATATCACAGAATATCACTTGTGATATTCAGAATATAATTTGTGATATTCAGAATATCACTTGTGATATTTATAAACATATGAAAACGTCTGAAAATTGCCATAAACATTTAAAAACGATGAAAACGAATGAAAAAATGGACGAAAACGAATGAAAAAATGGACGAAAACATAAGAAAACGAACGAAAATGTATGAAAACAGAAGAAAATGTATGAAAGTGTAATAACATGTATGAAAAGGACAAAAACATTTGAAAAATGGACGAAAACGAAAGAAAACGGATGAAAATGAACGAAAACGTATGAAAACGAACGAAAACGTAAGAAAACAGATGAATATGTATGAAAACGAACGAAAACGTAAGAAAACGGACTAATATGTATGAAAACGAATGAAAACGTATGAAAACGAACGAAAATGTAAGAAAACGGACGAATATATATGAAAACGAACGAAAACGTATGAAAGCGTAAAAACACGTCTGAAAACGGACGAAGACGTATGAAAAATAGACGAAAACAAAAGAAAACGGACGAAAACGTATTTAAATGAACGAAAACGTATGAAAACTGACGAAAACGTATGAAAACAAACGAAAATGTAAGACAACATATGAAAACGTATGAAAACAGACGTTAACGGGCGAAAACGTAAGAAAGCGGACGAAAACGTATGAAAACTGACAAAAACGTATGAAAACGGACGAAAACGTAAGAAAACGGGCGAAAATATATGAAAACGGGCAAAAACCTACGAAAACAGACAAAAACGTATGATAACGGACCAAAACGTATGAAAACAGACGAAAATATATGAAAGCGAATAAAATGTTTATTAGAAAAAAGAACTTGAATTAGAAAAAAAGAAAAAAAAAAGAAAAAAGAAAGAAAAAAAAAAAAAAAAAAAGAGCGTGAAAAAAAGGACAACAAAAAAAAAAGAAACAAAAAAAAAAAAAAACAAAAATCCTATGAAGCATGAAAAAAAAGAAAGAAAAAAAAAGAAAAAAATGAATAATAAAAAAGACGAAGAAAAAGGAAAGAAAAAAACATAGGCTTATGTTTCCCCATTTAATCTTAGGTTAATCCTTACCATTAAATCAAACTAGATGGATAGTGGGAATTTGTCTATTGGTATGCACCAAAATAAGAGTATGCATTTAAATTTTCCTCTAGTAATGCAACTATTGAAACTGTTTAGAGAAAATGATCGTTTTTTAATACAGGTTAAAACTTGTCGGGTCATTTGGTTGACCCACATATATATTTTTCTTGCTTGTTACTACGTAGTGAATAATAATTCAACTATTGAAACTATTTATAGAAAAAATGATTGATTTTTAATACAAGTTAAAATTTGTCAGGTCGTTGGGTCGTTTAGGTTGACCCACATATATAATTTTCTTCCTTGTTAATGAACGAGTAATTTAGCAGTCGCATGGTGTGGCGAAGTCAATTTAAGCTTGATATTCGTTTCGAACAATTTTTTGTATATCTGTTCTAAATTATTTCCTATTGAGCTTTGTATTTTCTAAATTTTAGCGTTGCGGTGGAGCCAATTTATGTCAGATATCTGTTCTAAATTATTTCCTATTGAGCTTTGTATTTTCTTTGTGTCGAATTTTTTGTTACCGTAAAGATATGTAATCGTGTTTTGATGTAACTGTTTCCTATTGGCAGCAATATAGTGCTAAAAAATGAAAAAAGTCCACTCAGTTAATGGATTTAAGATATAGAACATGATATTTGCTTTTTGGGTGAGTTATAGCGACGGAGGCTATTGGTTAGATTAACCTTCTATTTTTTTTTTATAATTTTGTTTATATCAAAAAGCTATAAACCTGAAAGTACGAACAGAAAATATAAAGTTTGATAAGTCAAATGCTTAAAACTGTCAGAAATATGAAGCAGAAACTGACAAAAACTGAGCTGCACTGGAAAAAAATAGGAGACAAAGAGGGAGACAAGTTGACTGCCACCCTTGTCCCCCGTTTCCCTATCAGTCCCCTTGCTTTTATTATATTACCTTTAAAGCTGCTCCAAATATATCTAAAGCTAGTCGATGAGGAAGCCTCAAGTGAAATCAACACTGCATGAAATACCTGGTTTTTAAGTAGTTAATTGTCATATTTTTAAGGCTAAATACAACCGCAATATTTTCCAAAGGTCTTTTGTTGCTTTCAGCTTAAGTCAGTTATAGTATACGTCATAATATTTTGTTCTTGCATTATTGTATTTTGTTAGACATTATAAAGAAATATACTATCAAAGTGTTATACACAATGTTAAAAGAAACAAATACCACTTTATGTTTAACATATTGTTTTAAAACGTACAACGGCGCAACATACCCTATTACTTTTATTGCCCATAAATGATTATACCCTGAAATCCTTTCAAAGATATCAAAGTGCTCGTAAATAGAACAACTTCCATATCCAACATTTTCCTACAGCTTAATCATTCTTTGAAGTAGACTTCTCAGCAAAACCAAACAGTCATCGTAGTCTAAGGGTGAGCATTCCGACCGTTTGGACCGGTCCGACCGACAAAACCGACCGGACCGACCGAAAACCGGACCGACCGAAGGACCAACGATCCGGTCTCGGTCCGGGATTTTTCATTAATTCGGTCCTCGGTCCGGTCCGAACCGACCAAAAAACCGAAAAAACTTGCCTAAATCTTGCCTAATTGGACCGGACCGACCGGAACCGAACCGGACCGAGACCGGACCGACCACATTCGGTCCGGTCTCGGTCTATGGTATTTCCCAAACTCGGTCTTTGGTCCGGTCCGGTCTTGGCCGGTCCGGTCCGGTTTTTGGACTGTGATCACCCCTATCGTAGTCTAAGCTATCATCAACTATGCATGTTTCCTCTATCTTGCTAGCCGAAACTTCCGATTCACCACTATCCTTTTCATCTTGAACCAACACCTCCTCGCACCTCTCTTCTTCCGCAAGATTTTTTTGTTGCACCAGATTCCTACTTTTAGCGCAACGATGTTCATGCCACCGTGACTGCAAAAGCAAGAAGTTGCCCCACACAAATGCAGATAGTCTCACTTCAACCTAAAGTCCCAAAAAGATATAATGTTTATCATCATAGCCTTTCACATTAACATTTCAAGCAGAAAAGCGCCATGAGAAAATTGTTTAATGGTACCTAAAAAAAATCATTTGTAACTACTTATACACAGCATACAACCAAAACTTACGAAATTCTAAAAAAAGAATAGTCTCATATCTATTACGTACAATGTATACACGTCGATAGTGAATTAATATGAATGGCCTGCAAAATGCGCTTATTCCAAAACATTGACGGACTCCCCTAGACAATATATAAAGCTACCACGAAACACACAATATAACACACACAATCTCACAATCACTATCGTTCTCTCACATCATTGTCTCACAGATAGCCTTATTATGAAGGTAGTGATCTGATGCACGTTTTTTCTTAAGGAGTATGTATGCATGACTATGTATTTAGGACACGTATAAGCCTAGCTATAAAGAAAGCAGTAAACTGCATTGTTTCCCACAGCAAATAAAATATGTTTTAGCATAATTGACCCGTCATTAGCAATTTTGATGATCGAGTTAGCGAACTGTCATTTGTTTCTTGGAAGTGAACTAACTATAAACAAACCGGTGTCCCTGAAACTAAAATGAAATTTCAAACAATGTAAGTTAAATAATTAACCATCAAAACTCTGATTTGCATAAACTAAAATGGTACCACTTACATGAAAGTAACTATCTACTTATCACCCTTGAATATAAACCTATAAAACCGCCATTCCTTCCTAAATGCTGTAACCTGCACGAACGATTGGTTTGGATACCAGAAGTGGCCTACTAACCTGGCCCTACTTTTAAATGAAACCCGCATCCAACCAACAAAGAGAACCATTTTATCGATTTCTTACATCCTCCTCACCCCTATATTAGCATGTCTTGTTGACATTTCTTGGTTATCGTAAATACAAAAGAGAACACTTTATTGATAATCATAGCAAGAATATTTATGCATGTGGCTAGATGTGGTATTTGGCACAAAACACGTATGCATTTTGTAGTGCACAACAAAGCGCGCGTTAAACAAACGTAACCTACATTAATATTTGTCAATAGAAAGTATTATAAGTGTTATAAATTTAGTATGTACCTATTATGCACCTAATTCGACTAGTGAAATTGAAAAGCTACATTGAGGAACATCAATCGCAAAGGACGATAAAATTTGTATATTGCCTTCGCAAATGCATTTTAAATAGCAACACGTCATCCCCATATCAAAAATAAATAATTGTAAACTCATTAGACCCCAAATCGAAAAATCAGTTTCCTTTTTTAAGTGGTAACAGTTATGAAAACAACAATTATGACCACGACTTACAAACAAAAAATCATCACCTTTGACAATGCACCATATTTTAATGAATATCAAGAACAGTTTATTTTCCTAAGACAATATATATTGTGAATACAACTAATGCAAAACACATAAAATTAGCATCGATAACCATGAGACTAAATTAAAATACCCAACCATCAAACATCTAAATTCTATTCATAGCAAAACGCACACGAACTATGCTTAAAACTGTATCACCTTATACTAAAAGTCAATAGCATAAACTGTTGCTGTTGAAAACAAAATACATACATGTGTTGCGGCCGATGTTTGTCGAAGAGAATGTCGTATGCGACGTGCAAAGAATTCGCATGGCGACAACATCAATGGCAAGCTGAAAACATAAATACGAAAATAAGAACATATACTTGATAAGTTTTAAAACTCTAAACAAAATCGAGAAACTAGGTCGAACAACACGAAGTCTAGAAAACGATTCAATCTATATATTTATCCAAGTTAACTACATTTTTGGTCCTTGTGGTTTGCCGGGTATAACACTTTTAGTCCTATAGTTTAAAAAGTAACGGATCCAGTCCAAAATCTGACGATCCGTAACAGGTTTGGTCCATTTTTGATAACACCGTTAGTTTGACTTTTTTGACAGTTAAATATGAGGGTAATTTAGTGATGAGTCTCGTATTATACATATTTAGACCCCTGATATTATGTGAAATATATGGAAAATAACCTTATTATTAGGACTTTTGGTACTTAATATATGAATGAATGTATAGGATTGAAGATTGGTGAAATGACGCGAGAAGCCCAAGAAAAACATAACTTTGTGAACATATAAGGAAAAGATATAGTTTGGACTAAAGCACGCCGGACATAAGTGAAAAGAGCGCCGCTTACGGGTATCTTTGGTCAACTATGCAACTACGAGTCAAACATGAAGTACGCCGATTATATATTACATAAGCGCAGGTTACGCGAAGAGAAGGTTGTCGGTTTTATATCGGATGTGCGGCGTACTTCCCATGGCAGTTATCTTTTCTACATTAATGAGCTACTTCAAAGATGAGGCCGATCACTTGCCTATCATACCTTACCAGGGACATGCTAGGGCAACATCTTACACTATAAATAGGAGTGCAAATCGGAGGTTTAGACACACCACGACAAAGAATCATATCTTGATCTTTTAGAAGCAGTTTAAGTAGTGGTTTGCACCAAAACCACTAGCTAAGGAGTTGGAGTCAGTACTACACTTGGAGAAACACCTTGGAGCACGAGAATCTTTGGTATAAACTCGTTGTTATAATGGAATTACCTGTTTACATGTTTTACTTTATCCTAAGTATGGAGTAGTATCTTTATGTTTATTTGAGGCACTTCTGCCATTATTATTATTATAAGAATTGTATCATGAATATTGAATCTATGATGTATGCTTTTGTTATGTCATTGTTTAGTCTCTTATCATTTGTCTTGATTGATCATTGTGATTGCTTAAAGGTCGAAAGATTCAATCATGTTGATTATATTATGAATTTTCTGTCTATAACAAATCATTGCTATGCTTGTGAGAATTGCTTAGTAAAAAAATGATGACCTTGACTATGACACGTTTAAGGGCTAGTCTAATGTCTAACGACTTGACTAGAAGAAATGCATATTTGATACTTCATACTTGGACCACACTTTATGCATTCTGTATTTATAGAATCAAAGGCCGGAAGGAGATTCTTTTACATAGGATAGATATACTAGTTTACATGATTAACCATCATGCTTTACTCCTATGCTTAACTTCTGTGATATCACTTCTTATGATTCTCATGAGCTCAGCCTTGAATAAACATACTTTTGAATCAATTGTGATGCGTGGAATTGCGCCCTCGCAAAAGGTTTTACCTCTCAAGGGATCTTGAGAAGCTTGCAATCCCCACCAGGTAGTGTACCTGACCTTTGTAGTATAGTATAGTGACAAGTACCGGGGGATTGATCGTTCAACTCAAAGAATAGTGTTCGTTAGGATTGAAATTAATCTAACTAGGTCTAAAGGTGAAGGATGATTCTTTTTGTGTTTTTATATATTATGAAAAGCAGGTAAAAATCTCGGGTATTGGAAGAGTGGGCGGAATTAGTTGCTAATCAACTAACCCAAAAGCTACTAATTAAACTAATGTGCACGAAAAGTAAATTAAGATTCTACCAGGGAAGTGAAGTGTATCTACCTATGATGTATTACTCCTTGCTAGCTATCCAATTCTACTTATTGAATTGTCACATCCTTGTTTTAATTGACGGGTTATATTCCTTAATACCATTCGTAGGGCCGTGTACGATCTTCCCTAACTCTATAGACTTCTACCTCAATCCTATGTCGAGCCGACTAAAAGCTCCTAACATGGTATCACTCGAAGTTACCTACGCATTAAATACAACCAATAAATCGTAGTACACCTCCGATCATGTTTCTTAAGACGTTCAAGCAAGTTACCAATTAGAAGTCTGCCTGTTTTCTTAAGCCTAACATCGATATCATTCAATTAAACAAGAAACAATAGGAAACAAGAATTATAAGCTAAACCAATTCGACCTATCGAAGTGTTACACCCTAATTGATGAAGATAGAGACAAACATCAACAAGGAATCAATAAGATCTAATCAATTATATACAAGTTTCACACAATCATAAGTAGACACAAGGTGAATTAGCAAAACATCATCAAAGAAGAGCAAGCAAAAATGATAATGGAAGACATAGTTAAGATAGAATCAACAAACCAATACAAGATTTTTATGGAGTGATTGAAACCCTCTAAATTGCTGGAAAAACACCTACGCTAACCCTAGAATCGGACTTAGGGTTCGGGGCTTAGAAAAAGTGAAGTTGTGATGTTATATTTATAGGCTATTTTCTGCCCGGCCCATCTTGACAGCGTCAAGACCAACTTTTCTTCATCAAATTTTAGATCTCTTCGTCCTCTTCGCGTGAGCTTTTGAATCACCTAAATCCGAATTCCTATGCAAAAGTTATGACCAAAACAATATCAACTACTCCGCGCGCAAGTTGTGATTGTCTTGATCATCTTGTGACGGTTTCACTAAGGTTTCTTCTTGTGTAAGCCTTCTTCCTGACGTCGTCACTCTATAACATCTGACGTCGTCAGGTTAAATCCTGACGCCGTCATGTGGAATTTAACTCTGGGCGGTCACATGTATTCTGACCCTGATGGCCTTGGTGACGCCGTCAGGCCAAATTGCCTTGAAATAGTTCTGGGCCGTCATGTGTATTAGCCATATCCACCTCTTTTTCCAATCTTGACGCCGTCACTAGTAAACCCTTGACGCCGTCAGGTACTGTTTCCAGCAAGAATTTGAGACTTTGTCGTTTTCTTCACTTTTTCGCTCCAAAAACGTCCAAATGCTTCCTTTTGTAAATTTCCTCTCAAAAGTACCTACAATGACAAAAGGAATGATTTAGGGCAATATTTGATCAAATAATCACGAATTCGGGCTTAAATGACCCCCCAAAAGCGGTACACTTTTCACCTTATCAAATACCCTTACACTTGAGGTTTGCTTGTCCTCAAGCAAATGCGCTTTTATTCTAATCAAAATACAAGTTAGGGGTTGATGCGTGGGAATCGCAACAGGCTTTACCTCTCGAGGGATCTCGAGAAGCTTACAACCCCCACCAGGCAGTGTACCTGATCGTTGTAGTATAGTATAGTGACAAGTACCGGGGGATTGATCGTTCAGCTTAGGAATAGTGTCGCTAGGATTAGAAAGCCTAATTACTAGTTCTAAGGGTGAGGGATGATTATTTTTGTATTTTTATATTTTTTTAGAAAGCAATTAAAATCTCGGGTTTTGAAAGAGTGGGCGAAATTAGTTGCTATTCAACTAACCCAAAACTAAGATGCAATCAAAATAAAATACTAAAAATGTAAATAAACTAATTATACTAAAGTTGTGAGCAGTAATTGGAGAAAATGTGTTTACTTATATTTCACTACTCCCTAGATATCTTTTACATGTTAATTACTTGTTATAATTGCATGGATGACGGATTGTATTCCTTAATACCATTCATGGGGTGGCATACATAACTCCCCAATTCTATGAGCTCTTATCTCCTCCTACACCATGCCCAGCACAACTATAGGGATTGTAAACAGTGGCTCATGCATTAAATACAACCAATAAAGACCTAGTACGCCTCGGTTCATGTTTCTTAAGACGTTCAAGCATGTTACCATTTGGAGATCTGCCAGTTTTCTTAAGCCTAACATATAAAATCATTCATCCAAGACAAGAATAAACAAGTAATCAACACATAATCAATATCTAGGTTTCATTAGATCTAAGCAAACACAAAGGAGATCTAGCCTAGCATAATGAAATTGAGACAAGAACAAGATATAGACAACCAACACATAGACATATTGATTGAATTAGAAGAACACTTATCTCAATTACAATGCAAGGTATCAAGGGTTTGGAACCCTTGAAAAACCTGTAAAAGTTGCACCAAAATCGTCTTTAGGGTTTCTCCAAAACTTCTCTTTTTTAATGTGAAAAACTAGAAAACTATATATAGGAAAATCGGGGTGACGGCGTCAAGAACAAAGGTGTGACGCCGTCATCTCACCGCCAAATACTTCCTCGGACGGCCTTGATCTACTTCTGACGCCCTGTGTGACGCCGTCATGAGCTACGGATTTTAATTCTTGGGGTTTGACGCCGTCATGAGTTTACTCTTGACGCCTTCATGTACTGTTCCAGCATGGAAAATTAAGACTTTGCCGTTTTCTTCACTTTTATGCTCCAAAAACGTCCAAAATGGCTTCTTTTCCAAAATTCACTCTCCAAGTACCTAAAATCACAAAAGGAACGATTTAGGGCAATATTTGATCAAATAAATTCGGATTCGGGCTTAAATGACCCCCTAAAAACGGATCATTTTTCGCCTCATCAGGGGTCATTTAACACTAAGATAAAAGTAATTACAACAAATAATCGTTCCACTTAAAACCAAAAACAAGCACGGAGGTTATACACTAGCACCTCACAAATACTGTTTAGATACTCACATCTCTCTGGTGTAATAAAGTATATATCACAATAAGGAAATGGAAAACATCTCTCACTACCTGTCATAGCAAATAGATTACCATAGGCTTGGGAAATGATCAAACTTCTACCACTTGGCGTAAGCACCTAGGATAAACTATCAAATAGGTCTTTTAAAGGGTTATAACATGAGGTGTAGGGATATGGTAAACACGGTTTTGTTGGATAAAGGCAATATTTACTGGTGGCGAGTTAATCATCTTGGTTAATTACATGTATAGCATGACGTTGCTAAGCCAAGACTCGACTCGACTTAAGATAATAAATCAAAAATAACAAAAACTTAAAATAAACATAAAGGAAACGAGATGGTAGTCCGTATGTTTTTCTCTTTTTCTTTTTCCATTTTTTTTTTTTTTTTTTTTTTTTTTTTTTGCGTACACTCTTTCCCTACCATCCAAAATAATACATCACATGAGATTTACATTCCCCTTACACTTGAACTTTTACATAATTTATAATTAACTAATTTAATGACTCGAATTAAGATAATCAAAACACTTGGAGTACTTTTTAAGGTTAACGCACATATGGGGGTAATATATGATGTTCTTCCCCATTACTTCATAACACAAGTACTTTACCCATGAGTTCCAATTGTCCCAAAACAATATGTACAAGATATCACTTGACTTAGCAACCATGTAATCAATTAGACAATTAACTAAGGGTTTAAACAAATAACAATAATGCACTAAATATGAGTGCATACACGGAAAGCTAAGGCGATTTGGTTGCACATTTGGGGTGGATTGTAAACAAATTCTTCCTTTAAGTAAAATGCTTAAAGTTAGAAACGAAAAAGATAGGCTCGGAGGGGTGTACTAGGGGTATCGTGTACTAAAAATGAGTACAACACAAAGGTGTGAGAAAAATTAATTGACTTTACTAGTCAAGGTAATTGACATAAATGGTCAAGTAATTATAATACAGGTTTAACTCAAGGGTGATCCTAATGCCTCTTATCATGTAGTAAATCCTACTACATGAATGTATTCTCACTAGCGGTCTCGGGATGGATCACTAACGCAAGTTCTATAATCTAAGTACTACCGGTACACTCACAAGCACTAATAATGAATGCTTTTTCTAACAAATCTAAAGGCGAACCTCACATATTTGGGTGGAAAATTTTTCTAAGTGGTACGGTTTTGTGCTAGTAATACAACTCCTATCTATGATACGCTTATTAAGGCTAAAGCTTCACTCCTAAATGTTGTAAAAAATTTTAAATTTGGCGCTAAAATTGCCCTAACAAGTATTTCTCTTAGTTTTATTACACACCTACTATCAAACAAATAAACTCAAGCGTAATTGTATTCTTTAAAGTATCATCATTTACCCTCCCCTTACACTTAAGCTGAACATTGTCCCCAATGTTCAATAAAAAGATGTAAAAGAAAATAAGGTAAAAGAATGAAAACAAGTACTCCCCTGATTCGTTCGGTGTGGATAATGTGGTAACAAGGTTATGACTTCCTCCAAGAAAATGAACGTTGAAAGCTTCTCTCCAGAAATATAAATCATCTTCTTGTCCAATATAACCTGTTAATCCTGAGAAAACAATCACAAAAACTTAAAGCAACAATCCGAACAAAGAAAACTCACAACTAGATGTAATTCCAGACTTAAGAATAAAAACAAAACAATTAAAGATATAATGCTTCTGGAATGAATATTTGCAGATTTCCTGGAGTTTATAAAACTAAAGATTTAACAAAAACTTTTACGACTCTGGCAGAAAAACAAAATTTGCAAAATTTCTAGAATTTTACACATGACGCCGTCAGAATGCTCCTGCAGAAATTTTATGTTAAGTTTCAGGAAAATTTCTGGAAAAACATATACCTTAATTCTTGGAAATCCTGCAAAATAATCATTATGACTCGATACAAGCATTTGACTCAAACAAATACTAATATGCATGCTGATTCAATATTGTTGTGATTCATGTTAAATCCCGTTCTTATAAACAAATTTAGATTTTCCTTACACTTATCTTTTGCAAAATATCTTTATATGTAGTTAAGACGAAGTTAAAAACAAAATAAAGCATTTTCACAATTTACTTTGAAACATGAACCACAAACAATAATGTAGGATCAAAATATGTGTTGATTATGCGGTGAATTGGGTGGTCTTGGGTTGTGAAAGTAGATGGTAAAAATTGTTATTGTTAGAGAGAGAAATAGAGTAGAGAGAGGTGGGAGGATTTCCTTGAGAGAGAAAACTTCACACTTGTGTGTGTGTGTATTATGAAATCAACCAACCCTCTCCCTTGGTGGGAAGAGGGTATATATACAATGTACGCCCTACTATGGGCTGTGGATCAGGTGTACAGTGGGTAAAGACCCGTCCGTCCTCCGCGGTGTGACTAAATCTAATCTAAACTAACTAACTGTATACTAACTAAGCTAATACTAATACGTAACTACGAGCTTATCACAATGCTATTACAAGAATGAGGTGACCGAGTCTTCACTAGGAATATTTGTATTCCTAATAATCTCCTCCTAAGCGAGGTCACCTTTGGAAATAATTAAGTACTATCATTAAGATCTTCGTCTTCAAGCATTCTTGTGATCTTATAGCACGTAGTCATTGATTACTCATAATTGATTCACTTTGTACTTCAAACGATGAACTTGGTTATATTTTCTAATTTAGTCATATCCTGTGCACGCTCACATCATGTCAAATTCTTCGAATTTTATCATATCTGAGATACTCAAATTCTATGACATGAACGATGACCTTTTGAGAGTGTTCCTTTGGCTTATGTGATCTTGGAGCTTTCTTTGAGATCATCAGTCACCGTAAATCTCCAAGCCATCCTTTGTAGTATTACCGCCATGTGATGTTGTGTCTTTTGGGCCGTCATGCTCACACCTTTTTGGATCATGAAACTTTGCATCAGAGTTACGGAAGCATTGTTGTTGATCTTTCACTTTTCATGATGTCTTTAATTGTGAGTGTGGAGTGTGAGCATGAGGTTATGAATTGACGTCTCATTTGCCCTCAGCTACAACCGTCGAGTGTTCCTGCAAACAACAGTTAGCAATAAACACCCGAAAGTGTCTTTGTTCACCTTCGTTGAATAGGGTTGCAAGAACCACGGTTCCCCGTTAATCAGTATAAATACTGCCTGTGATCAGGTAGAATTCCGAAGAACTTCCTTGACAAGGTTTCGCAGCTGTACTAGCCGTTCTCAAACCGAATCGTCTCAAAGTAGACAACACGGAGTGAGTGAACCGGTGAATTAATGATTCACCAATTAATGAGGAAATTGATTTTGAAAAATAATCATGTATTGCTAGAGAAAGAGTTTTTGCAATACAACGAGAGTTTTATGATAAACATCAATTTTATGTCAAATACTTTTGTTTGAATGCGCAGTCAATGTGCTCGAAAGAAAGTAGTTGAGCACATCAAAGGGTTTTTCAAAAGTATCCATCAATTCATTTCCTGGAACAAGTTTGATTCAAAAATGAATCGCCCCATCGTTGCTTTCCAGTTGTCACTAGTTTGATCCATGAAGGATCTCACATGTCACCTACCAAGAGCTTGATTGATGTTCACTCTAGCAGGATTTCCATCTTCATGGTGAATAATTGCATATCAGTCAGATGTTCTGGCAATACCACAAGGATAATGCGTAGGACTCTAAATATATTATCTTATTTTCCACATTGTGTGAAACAATAAGCATATTTGGAAGTGTGTCCTAGTGAGATTTATGGATGATCTCTTGGCTCTAGACTCAATAGTGCGTTTTGATCCGCTCCTAGAGACTGGGGAGGCATCTCCTGTTTAGGTATCAACATAGCTCGCAATGAGCGGTCGATACATTGCACAGGGTTCCCCATGAGAATGAAGCAAGCTCTTTTAAGAGAACTTGAGTGGTTGGGAAGTTTAGTGCAGTGCGTCACTGGGTCCATGACATCTTGTCTTCAATACCGGTGTTACCTTAGTTACCACCAGTAGCATATGAGGTTGAACCCGGTTTCTGCCCTAAGGTTGAATATTTGGAGGGCTATTTCTTTTCACCCTTTTCACATTTCATTTCTTTTTCATTCTTCAACCCCTTCAGTGCTTACCGAGACTTCATCACTAGAACCTTTTTGGGTTTGTTCCAGTCCTAGGTCTATCTCAGTCCGCACTATTCCCTTTCTCACTTTTCTTCTTTTCTTTTTTTCAATCATTCCTAAGGACTTCTAATCTATCTATGGATTGTCCCTGGGAAGATCCTTCCGGTTCTGGTGGATCATGGGAACTTGTACCTAACCTTAACCATCCTTATAACTCTGTGCATTAAAGTAAATAGCCGGTCTTTGGTATTTTTCCACAAACGCCTTTTGCTCCCCCTTAATATGTGCATCGGTATTATCAAAGAGTTTAACACATATGAGGGAGCCTGTTATTGAGTCCAAAAGATCACATTTTATCAGATTTCATATTTAAATCACATTCTCTCCTCCGATCAAAAATATCAAACCTTTTGAGATTTTGGATCTCAATTGATTTAAATAAGTTAGAAAACGTTGTTGGGAGAAAATGTGCCAGGTAAACTTTGTCTGATAAAAGGAACATTTTTTGAGTTCCCCCTTAATTTATGAGGGGGACGGTTATGTGACAAAACTGATGAGTTTATAAATGATTTTGAGTTCAACGAGAAACTCATGAAAAATTCATGCATTGACACATAACAACAAATGTTTATTCACTACTTATGATGTACAAAGAAAAACATTTGATGATCTAAAATAAAATTTGAAATCACTCTCCCCCTCAATCTATGACCATTTGTACATTTTAAAATTTTGTGAAAAATTAAACTTTTTTTGTCATAGATTAAGTGGCAAATTTTATGAGAAACTTAAGTCCAATTGATTTTCAAATATTGTTTTAAACCACCATTTTATATACAAAATATTTTTCTCAAGAATCATAGATGGAAGAATATTTGTTTTCGCAAAAGAAGACTTCTCTTCTTAAACAAGAAGTAATGCACTGAAACGTACATTAAATCGAAGAAACACGGATATAAAGTAATCCGTGCCCGGGTGAACTTCACCCGGTAAAAGGAACAACCATCTTTTTGGCGACGTGTTTTCCCCATTTTGAAAAATGGGTTGCTATCTGAAGTAATAGCAAGCCATAATTTTGAAGTACGGGTTACAGCCTGAAATGACTGCAAGCCATATTTAAAGAAGATTTTGAGAAGCAACATGTTTTAGAAAAACATTATTTGGAAAAAATAGCAAAATTCTCGCTCAAGCATATGTATGTTTTCGTGTCATTATTGAATGACATTTATAGAAACGTACATAATATTGATTACACGAGAGACATGTCGCGAGAATAATATTTTTGGAATTTTTATGTTTTTCCGATTTTTATGGATTTTGTTGGTTTTATAATTTTCTATTTTCTTTTTACTTGTTTAAAATATTGATTGGCTCCAAACGGTTAACCTAAATTGACTAAAGGATGGTCAACAAGGTCAAACTACCTAGAGTCAATCTCCGCGGAAGTATAGGGGTTTCCCCGGGTGGTTATGTCCCGACGAGGTGTGGATTGTATTCAAACGGTTTGTGATCGGGTGAATTTGGACAGGAAAGGGGTGTGAATGTGAGTGAGTGATTAATCTAAGAGATTATAAAACAAAATAGCTTAAATAAGCTATTAGAATGATTACGTGAAAGCTAGTTACTTAAAAACGAATAAAACCTAAAAACACGTACGTTTAATTTAAACTTACGTAAACGTACGAAATAAAACGTGAGATTTAAGAAATAAAAAGCCTATGGATATGAAAATTAACTTTTTATAATCCTAATGATATAAGAAAATTATTGGGAATTTAAAATTATTTTTACAACTATTTAATTAATTACTAATTTTAATTATTTAATAATACACTAAAATACAAGAAAATATGAAAATGACTTAGAAAAATAAAATTTAAACTTAGAAAAATCTAAAATATTATAAAACTAATTTTAAAACTGAAAATATATTTTTCACACTATTTATCTAATTATTATTAATTAAAAACTATTTATTAATTAATTTAAACTAATTAAAATTAAGAAAACACCAAATGAACAGTGAAAAATCTAAAACTTTTTCTAAAATTATTTCATAACTACAGAAACTTATGAAAATTATAAAAATGAGAATAGCTTATTAAATAAGCTGAAAATAAGCCAAATGGTTTAAATAGAAGCTATCACTATTTTTAATTTTGTCTTTTCTGGATTTTTCTTTTACAAAACTATTTTTACACTAAAAAGAAGCAACTTTAAGGAAGGAACTTTTTCTGGAAATAAAAAATAAGCACTTTGAGAATCAAATTGCTTAACAGATTATGGATTTATGCTTATTAGGACTTTTGATTATTGAAAAAGCTATCATAAGGTGTTGATGCGTGGGAATCGCACCTTGCTTTACCTCTCGAGGGATCTCGCGAGGCTTACAACCCCCACCAGGCAGTGTACCTGATCGTTGTAGTATAGTATAGTGACAAGTACCGGGGGATTGATCGTTCAGCTTAGGAATAGTGTCGCTAGGATTAGAAAGCCTAATTAATAGTTCTAGAGATGGAAGATGATTATTTTTGTGTTTTTATATTTTATGAAAGCAATTAAAATCTCGGGTTTTGAAGGAGTGGGCGGAATTAGTTGCTATTCAACTAACCCAAAAACTACTTTATAACTAATTAACTAATGAAAATGAAATTAAACTAATATTAAACTAAGGTTGTGAGCAGTGGTTGGAGAAATTGTGTTTACTTAGACTTCATTACTCCCTAGATATCTTTTACATGTTAATTACTTGTTACACTTGTATGAATGACGGGTTGTATTCCTTAATACCATTCGTGGAGTGGCATACATAACTCCCCAACTCTATGAGCTCTTATCTCCTCCTACACCATGACCCAGCACAACTATAGGGATTGTAAACAGTGGCTCATGCATTAAATACAACCAATAAAGACCTAGTACGCCTCGGTTCATGTTTCTTAAGACGTTCAAGCATGTTACCATTTGGAGATCTGCCAGTTTTCTTAAGCCTAACATATAATATCATTCATTCAAAACAAGAATAGACAAGTAATCAACACATAATCAACATCTAGGTTTCATTAGATCTAAGCAAACACAAAGGAAATTTAGCCTAGCATAGTAGAATTAAGATAAGAACAAAAGATAGACAACCAACACATAGACATATTGATTGAATTAAGAGTATACTTATCTCAATTACAATGCAAGGTCTCAAGGGTTTGGAACCCTTGAAAAACCTGTAAAAGAGGCACCAAAATCGTCTTTAGGGTTTCACCAAAACTTCTCTCTCTTTAATGAAAAAACTAGAAAACTATATATAGGAAAATTGTCCTGACGGTGTCAAGAGTAAAATCTGACGCCGTCAACTCGCCGCCATATACTTCCTCGGACGCCCTAGATCCAATCGTGACGGCCTATGTGACGCCGTCACCACCCTCGGTAAATTAATCTTGGTCATTTTGACGCCGTCATCTCTTCATCTGACGCCTTCACAACCTTCGGTAAAATATTCATCCTTTCTGACGCCGTCAAGAGTAAATCCTTGACGCCGTCACCTTGTAATTCCAGCTTGGATTTGGTACTTTGTTGTTTTCTTCACTTTATGCTCCAAAAACGTCCAAAATAGCCTCTTTTCCAGAATTCACTCTCCAAACACCTAAAATCACAAAAGGAACGATTTAGGGCAATATTTGATCAAATAAATTCGGATTCGGGCTTAAATGACCCCCTAAAAACGGATCATTTTTCGTCTCATCATATACCCTTACACTTGAGATTTGCTTGTCCTCAAGCAAATGAGCTTTTATTCTACTCAAAAGACAAGTTAGGGGTCATTTAACACTAATATAAAAGTAATTACAACAAATAATCGTTCCACTAAAGACCAATAGACAAGCACGGAGGTCATACACAAGCACCTCACAAATAGTGTTTAGATACTCACATCTCTCGGGTGTAATAAAGTAATATAACATTATGGAAATGGAAGATATCTCTCACTACCTGTCATAGCAAAATAGATTACCATAGGCTTGGGAAAGGATCAAACCTCCACCACAAGGCGTAAGCACCTAGGATAAACTATCAAAGAGGTCTTTTAAAAGGGTTATAACGTTAGGTGTAGGGATATGAATTACACGGTTTTGTTGGATAAAGGAAATTTTACTGGTGGCGAGTTAACAATCTTGGTTAATTACATGTACAAGATGGCGTTGCTAAGCCAAGACTAGACTCGACTTAAGCTAATAAATGAAAAATAACTAAAAACATAAAATGAACATAGAATGAAAACGGGATGGTAGTCCGTATGTTTTTTCTCTCTTTCTTTTCTATATTTTTTTTTTCTTTCTTTTTCTATTTTTTTTTTCTTTTTCTTGATTTTTTCGATTTTTTTTTTTTTTTTTTTTTTTTTTTTTTTTTTTTTTTTTCATACACTCTTACCCTACCATCCAAAATAATACATCATAGGGGTTTGAGCATTCCCCTTACACTTGAATCTTTACATACTTTACATTAAACTATTCTAATGACTCGAATTAAGAAAATCAAAACACTTGGAGCACTTTTAAGATTAACGTACATATGGGGGTAATAAGTGTTGTTCTTCCCCATTACTCCATAAAATAAGTACTTACCCATGAGTCCCAATCGTCCCAAAACAATATGTACAAGGATATGACTCGACTTAGCAACCATGTAATCAATTAGAAAGTTAACTTAGGGTTTAACAAATAACAATAATGCACTAAAAATGAGCGCATACACGGAAGGCTAAGGCGATTTGGGTGTACATTTAAGTGGGGTGTAACAAATTCTTCCTTTAAGTAAGATGCTTAAAGTTAGAAACGAAAAGATAGGCTCGGAGGGGTGTACTAGGGGTATCGTGTACTAAAAATGAGTACAACGCTAAGGGTGTGGGAAAAATTAGTTGACTTAACTAGCCAAGTAATATGACTTAAATGGTCAAGTAATCGTAATACGGGTTTAACACAAGGGTGATCCTAATGCCTCTTATCATGTAGTAAATCCTACCACACGAATGTAGTCTCACTAGCGGTCTCGGGATGCATCACTAACGCAAGTTCTAGAATCTAAATGCTACCGGTACACTCATAAGCACCAATAATAAATGCTTTTCCTATCAAAACTAAAGGCGAACCTCACATTTTTGGGTGGAAAATTTTTCTGAATATACGGTTATGTGCTAGTCATACAACCTCCTATCCATGAGACGCTTGCTATGGCTAAAGTTTCACTCCTAAATGTTGTAAAAAATTTTAAATTTGGCGCTAAAATTACACTAACAAGTATTTCTCATAGTTTTATTACTCATCTACTATCAAACAAAACAAACTCAAGCGAAAGTGCATATGTAAGGTATCATCTTTTTACCCTCCCCTTACACTTAAGATGAACATTGTCCCCAATGTTCAAGTAAAGAATGTAAAAGTTAAAAGTAAAGAGAATGAATTCAAATACTCCCCTGATTCGCTCGGTATGGATTTTAGGTTGGCCAGGTTAAATCTTCCTCCAAGAAAACGAACAATCAAAGCTTCCCTTCCAGAATATAAATCATCTTCTTGTCTCAAATAACCTGTAAATCCTGACAAAAGTAGACAAGGCAACCTCGCGTAAAATCGGCGGCATCCTATATAAGTTACTAAATCCTAGAAAACAAAATAAGATATAATGCTTGTGGAATGAAGTTTGCAGATTTTCTGGAGATTATAAAACTTAATAATTCACAAAAACTTATAAGACTCCGTTAGAAAAACAAAACTGGTAAAATTTCCAGATTTTTGACTCCTGACGCCGTCAAGAGCAATTGCCTGACGCCGTCAGAATGAACCTGCAGAAATCTTTATGTTAAGTTTCCGGAAAATTTCTGGAAAAACTTTGTCCTACTTCCTGGAAAATCCTGCAAAACTACATTATGACTCAATACAAGCATTTGACTCTAACAATACGAATACACATGTTCATTAAATATTGTGGAGAATCATGATCGGTTTGTTTCTTAAAAAACATATTTGGGGTTTCCCCTTACACTTATCTTTTGCAAAAATACCTTTAGGTTGAAGTTAAGACTAGGCTAAACAACATAATAAAGTATTTCCACATTTTAATTGAGAAACATGATCAACCAACAATAAAAATAAAACATGCATACGGAAGCAAATAACAATCAAACAATTAAAATCACACAAAACATGGGTTGCAAAGATAAATAATCAAAAATTAAAAGCTAATCATTCAAACATTAATTAAAAGAACAGAAATGGAAATTGTTCAAAACCAACAAAGGCCGGATCCTAAACTATTACAACCAAATGTTTTAAATTATTCAACCAAAAATAAATTGTTCAAGAATTACAGACATCAAGATGGATCACTGAGGGGGAGGACCAAAACGATAATCATAGCCAGGTGGGAGATGTCCAGTGTACCCATAGGGAGGGTAGTCAGTCTCTCGGCCTGGGAAGGGGTCAATCTGCAGGTGAGGCTCAAGCTGATCTCGGGTGGAGAGGTGCTGCATCTGGCGGACGGTATGATCATACATCCAGTCAAAGCGCTGGTCGGTAGCTACTCGCCACGTGTCCATCTGACCCATCTAGACACCCTGGTGTGCCTGCCAGTCTCCCCGACTCATATGTCGATAGAAATCAGCCGTCCCTACCTCATACTGATGCTGCTGGGGCACTCCCTCATCATCACCGTCATCATCCTCATTATCATCCCCTATGTACCATATATAGGTACCGTCCCCCACCTGCATCACAATCCTCATCTGCCTAAGGGATTTAGCCCTTACTACCCTGCATTTCCCACATTCGCTCAAGTACCCCATGATCTGAGGAGTAAGAAGATCATAGGAACGAGCCAACCGTGTGATGAACATCCCCCCATAAACCTTGTCGATATCCCTCTCACCCACACTGCTCTTCAAGTAACTGGCCACCCAAAACGGGATGTTGCAGTAGACATCCTCAGCAAAGATGGTGTACAAGTAGAATAAGTCCGAAGCAGTGATACGGTGAGTGGTGCCCTGACGTGCAGACAAACCATATGTGAGGCACCTGTGAACTAGCCTAACAATGGGGTCCCTGATCGATGCAGCCCCAGTAGTCGACGTGTAGGCCCCATTCCCAATGGTGGGCCAGAAGGTAAGACACCTCATCTCATTCCGCTGAGTCTCTCCATGTAACAGATTTAGCAGAAAAGCCCCATCAACCTCCTCACTAGTATATAGCCCCAGCCTCCAACCAAACTCAGCCACAGAACAAGACCTCAACTCACCCCCTAGCCTAAAGTATATCGTGGTGCCCCCCATATCTCCCCTAGCCTCAGCTTGGTCAAACCGGAAAGTCGCAAAGAACTCTCGTACCAACTCACTAAACACCGTCTCCCTTATTCTAAACAATCTCTCCCATTGCGGACCCGCGAATCCATCTGTGCGGATCCTCCCTACAAACTCACCCTCCAACCCACTAGCTCTCAGAAAATCCCAGTCAACCACCGCCCCAACATCGATGTGGTGGTTACACAACTCCTCATACTTAGTACTAGTGCCGACATCACCAAACTCACTCCAACTATGCACTAATTCCCCATAAGTAACTCCTTGAGATCTAGAAGAACTACCCCTATGTTGGCGAGTTCGTTTGCTCATTTTCCTGAAAAAAATGTGGTGAGCGGAAACGATTAGAACGTGAGATTTATATGAATTTTTATGCAGTCAGACACATCTGACGCCGTCAAGAGTATTTTCTGACGTCGTCAGATGGACCAGAAATGAAGCCATGCAAAAGCGAGGGAAAAATCAATTTTCAAACTCTTAACCCATTACCCAAACGCTCCTTAAATCAGGAAGGTGGGGGGTCAAAAAATCTGAGGCATGATGGGTTCTCCGTAAATTAATGCATGATTCGGATGAGACAACATCATCAAATGGTAACCCCACGATTAAAAATCACCAATTGGATGGCATTACAATTTGCTAATGGTGGGTCAAGAATGGGGTTTCGGGCGAAAGGGGTTTTTCAAATTGACGGGTCCAAAGGATAATTAACCGAGAAAGGATGAAGAAAACTTACTTACAAAGGAGAGATCGAAGGCGGAAGATGTCGAATTGGGGGTTTGAGAGTCGGAGTAGCAGCAACACTTGGGTGAGATTTGTGGGGTATGGGTTGAAAGTGATTGGTTCTTGGGTTAATATTGCTGATTCGTCGAGCTGACGGCGTCAAGGGTTAAATTTGACGCCGTCAAATGCCCGTGTGGGGTGGACTTTGGAGTAGTTTCAAGTTTAGTCCCTGCTCTTTGCGTGAATAACTAAACGTGAGTAAAACTCATGAGTAGCTATTCCGTTAACGAGGTCCACCAGGGTCGAACGTCTCATTACTGTCGCGGAGAGAGGTGATGTAGTAGCTGGGGTCGGGCGATGTTTTGGCCAAGTTGATCCTTATGCATGGGTCGTTGGCGCGAGAAGAAAGATGTTGTTCGATGGGAGGTTTCAAATCGATGGTATTTATAAGGTGTAGCCTCTTCACACCGGGTTTAAAACCAAAAGAACATTTTTTGGATGAGATCGGGAATGTGGTTCGCAAGCACCCAACGAAAATGCAATTTATTTGCGAGCTTTTCTCCTTATGGGAGTACTTATGAGAATGGGGGGTAGTTAGTGGTAAAGCATTTGAGGAGAATTTCCAGCTGTCCTCCTGGTCAAATACCAAAGAAGCTGACACCTCGAAGACTTTTTCAATCTTTTTGGGTATAGAATTTTCTTTGATCTTTTCTTTGACCCTTGATATGAATTGGTCTGCGAAATCCATGAAGGTTTTGTGAGTGTTTTCCATGCGTGCCTCAAGGTGCTGGATTTGCTTTTCCTGATTATCCATGAAGGTTACCATTATTCCTTCGAATTCTTCTTGCCGTGAGCGTTCAGGAAAATTTTGGCAGATAACCGTGTTCCTAAGTGGACTAGGGTTCCATATGGGTTCATTAGCTAGTTTCTCAATACTCATCAGTTCTTTTACCTGTTTCTCGATACTTCCCAACAATTGTTCTTGGGTGGCACATGCATAGTCAAGCTTTGCTTTGCTCGGGAGCATCGGGTCTTCCCATCCTTCCTCTTCGTATTGTGCTAACTCCTCAAGAACTTTCCAACATTCGTCAACGCTAAGTCTATCTAGCCTACCCTTGGCTGCGTAATCAATGGCTTTCCTTGTTTGATAGTCAACCTTACCATAAAAGATTTGGATCTGCAGCCACGGTTCGATCCCATGATGAGGAACTTTTCGGAGTAGGTCTTTATATCGATTCCATGCTTCATAAAAAGATTCATTTTGACGTTGTTGGAACATCAAGATGTCATTCCTAAGCTTAGTAGTTCTCCCCGGTGGGAAAAATTGAGCAAGGAAACGAGTGGTGAGATCATCCCATGTGGTGATGGATCCCGCGGGTAAACGCTCAAGCCATTGACTAGCTTGATCCCGTAGAGAGAATTGGAATAGGCGTAAACGGGTAGTCTCTCTAGTTTCAACACCTAGGTCTATGGAATCTACGATTTTGAGGAAGTCCTTAAGGTGTTGGTTTGGATCTTCGGAACGAAGTCCATGGAATGCACATCCGCTTTGCACCAACCGGATGGTGTCGGATCGCAAGGGGGTCACATTGGCTCCGGTGAGCTCAATGGTGTTTCGGTAGCCTTGGTGGCTAGGTCGGGAATACTCTCCTAAGGTTCGGGGCCTAAGGGGTTCTAATGGTGGGTTTTGTTGTGGTGGGATGATGGGTTCAAAGATGTTACCACCTTCCATGATGTCGGATGGTAAAGAGTTACGAACAAAAGCACGAAGAAATAAGATAGACTAAAGAAGACCTAAAAATAAAAATAAAATCTTACTAGAAAGGAATCTAGCAAGTAGACCTAATAAAAAGAAATCCTAACCTAGACAATAACTATTCCCCGGGCTGCGGCGCCAAAAACTTGATGCGTGGGAATCGCACCTTGCTTTACCTCTCGAGGGATCTCGCGAGGCTTACAACCCCCACCAGGCAGTGTACCTGATCGTTGTAGTATAGTATAGTGACAAGTACCGGGGGATTGATCGTTCAGCTTAGGAATAGTGTCGCTAGGATTAGAAAGCCTAATTAATAGTTCTAGAGATGGAAGATGATTATTTTTGTGTTTTTATATTTTATGAAAGCAATTAAAATCTCGGGTTTTGAAGGAGTGGGCGGAATTAGTTGCTATTCAACTAACCCAAAAATTACTTTATAACTAATTAACTAATGAAAATGAAATTAAACTAATATTAAACTAAGGTTGTGAGCAGTGGTTGGAGAAATTGTGTTTACTTAGACTTCATTACTCCCTAGATATCTTTTACATGTTAATTACTTGTTACACTTGTATGAATGACGGGTTGTATTCCTTAATACCATTCGTGGAGTGGCATACATAACTCCCCAACTCTATGAGCTCTTATCTCCTCCTACACCATGACCCAGCACAACTATAGGGATTGTAAACAGTGGCTCATGCATTAAATACAACCAATAAAGACCTAGTACGCCTCGGTTCATGTTTCTTAAGACGTTCAAGCATGTTACCATTTGGAGATCTGCCAGTTTTCTTAAGCCTAACATATAATATCATTCATTCAAAACAAGAATAGACAAGTAATCAACACATAATCAACATCTAGGTTTCATTAGATCTAAGCAAACACAAAGGAAATTTAGCCTAGCATAGTAGAATTAAGATAAGAACAAAAGATAGACAACCAACACATAGACATATTGATTGAATTAAGAGTATACTTATCTCAATTACAATGCAAGGTCTCAAGGGTTTGGAACCCTTGAAAAACCTGTAAAAGAGGCACCAAAATCGTCTTTAGGGTTTCACCAAAACTTCTCTCTCTTTAATGAAAAAACTAGAAAACTATATATAGGAAAATTGTCCTGACGGCGTCAAGAGTAAAATCTGACGCCGTCAACTCGCCGCCATATACTTCCTCGGACGCCCTAGATCCAATCGTGACGGCCTATGTGACGCCGTCACCACCCTCGGTAAATTAATCTTGGTCATTTTGACGCCGTCATCTCTTCATCTGACGCCTTCACAACCTTCGGTAAAATATTCATCCTTTCTGACGCCGTCAAGAGTAAATCCTTGACGCCGTCACCTTGTAATTCCAGCTTGGATTTGGTACTTTGTTGTTTTCTTCACTTTATGCTCCAAAAACGTCCAAAATAGCCTCTTTTCCAGAATTCACTCTCCAAACACCTAAAATCACAAAAGGAACGATTTAGGGCAATATTTGATCAAATAAATTCGGATTCGGGCTTAAATGACCCCCTAAAAACGGATCATTTTTTGCCTCATCAGGTGTATTAAGTACAAATAAGATACAAACAGGTAAAGAGGGACTTGGAATGAGCAAGATGGAATAGAAAAGCACAACCAAAAAGCTGATAATGGCAAATAAGCACTTAGCCAAAAACCAAACTCAACATAGGCCAAATGAGCAACATTTGCAGGCCTGTGGGGCCCACTAGGGAAGTTGGAAGCCCAATGTAAAACTTGATTCTAAAAGCCACCTAGATAAGCTCTCTAAAAAGCCCAAGTTCAGCCACAAGGTCCCACTAATAAGCACTAGGGGGCATGAACTTGGCTTGTTTATACTGCCTACTCTGCATAAGAGTAAAATTGGACAAACTAAAAGGGATGAGCAGCCCTACCTAATAAGCTACAAAGTACAAAATAAGTCCTGGAACTTTGAGATGGGTGGTTAAGCTTTACAAAAAACTAAATATCACAAGCTAAAGCTAAATATTGAGGATTGTGCAAGCACATGAATGTTGGGCATTGACCATGGTCTGTGGTGCAGGGGAGGTGCTTCCCCAGCGGTGTGTTTGAGCATTTATGGGACCCACACAAAAATTCATAAAAATAAAATGGAAGTGAGACATCAAAGTTTAGCTGGGAGACTACAAGTCCTAAAAATTTCAACCCTTGAATCAAAACACAAAATTCCCTAGAATTCTTGCAAGTTTTGGATTTTTCTGAAAAAGGTTGAATTTGACTTTTTTCAATTTAGAACAAGGTTTGAATAAAATGAGATTGCAATGATCCTATGTGATTAAATAAGTTAAACTAAGCTAAAATGAGACTAAAGTAAGCAACCTAAGCAAGTTTAACAGCTAAAATGGTGATTATGCTAGCTAAATCCTCAACAGTGAACCTAATATGTGAGATTAAGATCAATATTGACTTTTTAGCTAATAAGACATAGATTTTAAGTTTTAGCTAACCTATTAGGTACCTTGGTGACATGTATTAAACACAAAGATCAACAAAAGACCCAGAAACTCAGCAAACACTACTGAGCCAAACACTCCTTAATTTAAGCAAATACACTATGGAACTAAGCTACATCATGAACAAGCTATCAAATAGCTTCAATAAGCAGTGACTAGTGGTATTAAGCTAAAAATTACAATATATAAAATAATTTACATAGATTGCAAAATGTTAAAAGGGTAAACTCACTTTAAGCCTGAGCAATGGTTATGAGACTGAGCTAGAGTGTGAGATAAGCTCAAAGAAGCTATCAAGAAGCTTTCTGAGCTTATCAGGAGGTGGTTTGAGCTCTCAAAAGCCTGTAACCTCAGCTTACTACTACTTTTTTATTTTTGAACTATTTTTTTATTTATTTTTGTGATTTTTCAGACTTTGAAACAAGAAGGTTTATAAAACCTTAAAAACTCTGAAATACATTCAAATAAGCTTAACTAAGCTTAAACAAGCATTACACAACAACTTTTAATACTTTTATAAGGAATTGAAATTTCTACTTTAAAAGGTACAAATTTGAAAATGTAGAACTGACAAACTGAAATTGATGATTTAACTGAGTTTCAAATACACAAGCAATACATAATACAAGAGTTTTAAGCCAAAAGTTACAATAAGAATAGATAATTGAGCTACTTCGACATTAACTATACTACTCTAACCTATTCTACTCTCACTAATAATCTTTTCTTCATTTTTCTTCACATATATAGGTCCTGGAGGCACTCTCTGTCTTTCCCACCTCTTTTGTGAGCCATTGGATGGCTTAAGATGATCATAGCCGTTCATATCACTTTTGGCGGGAAAATTGATACAAGTAGTTTGGGTGGAACAGGTGGGGTATTAAATGGAGGGTTGGTGTATTTAATGGAGGGGGAGTGTTGGTGAAGAATTGGTGAGGGTTTTGTGGAGATATCATAGAGGAGGGGGGACACAGAGGAGGGAAATACGGGGAAGGGGAAGGGGAAAGGTGAACAGGGCATTTGACCCTGGGTTTGACCCTGTGTTTAATATTAAAAAAAGGGGGGAGGGGGTGGGCTTTGGGGTAGTGGGCTGGGGATAGGATTGGGTTTATTTGGTTTGTTTGTTTATTTAAGGCTTTTAGGGTACACTTGGTTTGTTAATAAATATAAGGACCATTCATGTAATTTTTCTGAAAATTAGGGGCTGATTTGTGATTTTCCAAAAGTTGCTCAAAGGACCAAACTTGTCACATGTGATTTATCCAAGGATAAAATTTGCAAATTTTTACTTTTTGAATTCCCAGGGATTAAAACTGCCAATTTTCAAACTTGAAAGACCAAAACTGTAATTTCTTCAAACTTTTCATCCAAGGACTAATATTGACTTCTTGTGATTTTCCAAGGACCGAAAATGATTTTTCTTCCAAAAATATCTCACCAGGGACCAAATATGTCAAAAGTGAAAACTCCAGGGACTAAACTTGTAATTTCTCAAAAATTTTGAGGTTTTTCACCAAAGGACTAAATATGACAACTTATGATTTCAAAAGGACCTTTGGTGACTTTTCTTTTTATATACGTGCTCAGGGACTATTTTTGCCAATTTTTGAAAGTTGGGGGACTGAAACTGCCAATTACGCAAACTTTGTACGTTTTTCATCTGTTTTTACTCATTTTGCATCTAAAACATATAAAACACAATTTTGGAATATTTTCAGTAATTTGATGCATTATTGAGTGTTTTTGTATGTTTTGCAGTTCAGATTTGACCAAAATTGATGAGTATTTGAGCACTTATCAAATATGTACAAAGGATATTATGCAGTTTAAGAGGATTTTGACATGAGTACCGAAAAGAGGATATCGGTCTGCACGTAGTAGAAGTCTGTAGTCAACATCTCTTAAACTTTCACCACCAAAGCGTTCGAGGCTCCTGAATTGTCGTCTGAACTTGAGCCTTCTCAATGTGAAGCTTTGATAGCTCAGCAACGTATCATCTCATGCTTGACTAGTTCTTCTCATCTTTCTTCCATGCTGAATGCTAAAGTAATGCGTACCAAAAGTATCCAGAGACCACTTCCCCCCAAGTAGTAGAAATGATGCAAGCAGTCTCATTATATGAAGCTCAGAAACACGAAGTACACACACAAACCATTGTGTACGTGTTTTGTGATCAGAAACTGTTTCTTACATCTCTTCCCCCACACCAAAAGAACGAGTTAAAACACAGATTTTTTCTGCGGTTATGACATTTGTCTTCCCGGAATAACTTCAATTAAGTAGAAGTATAAAGCTCATCACGTGTACTCGTTGTGCATTCCGATGTATGTCTCCTTCCCCCTTGCTGGTTTTGATACCTCAGAATCAGCAACACATTTTATGCACATATTTATGAAATCTTGTGAGAAGAACAAAATTAGCTCAAATGTATCCTGTGAGAATTAACTTGCTGAAAAGCAATATAAGCACGTCTAATTAGGGATTAACTCATACTTATTACTCTCCCCTAATTAGTGCTCTCCTCCAAACTGACAACCTTTCTGATGAATGCCTTGAATATAAAGAAGTCTTTTGATAATCAAATGCATATCGTCTTTAGTCTTCTAACACACAGAAGAAAATGTAGAACAGATTATAGACTCGACCTTCTTCAAGGTTGTTCATTTGGGAATAGAATATCAACATCTTCATCTCACCAAATGCATTCTAGTTAGATTACATCGACCAAATCAGCCCATAATGCACACATGTACCCAACACAAGTTGAAACGATAACACCAAAGTAACAGGTTGAAGCACTGATCATCTCTGCGGATATCAACTCCGGAATAACTGATTAAGCTCGATCAAGTGAACCTGTTGTGCGTCCCTGATGTACACATTTCTCTCTCCCCTGATAGTTGCGATTAATCAGCCCGTGACGTGCACATGAAGTGATAATACTAAAGTAACAAGTTGAACCATTGATCAACTTTAATTTGTTTCATAAGACATTAAGCCCGATCACGTGAACTCGTTGTGCATCCTTGGTGTACACATTCCTCTCCCCTGATGGTTGCGATTAATCGTAATCATCATAATGATGTGTACATGAAGCATTAACTTGAGGCCTGATTCGCCCCAAACCAACCAACTTTATTTCCCAACCACTTGTGAATGGTCAGTACTAAAAGTCAAACAGCCCGGGAGGAAAAGCAATTAAAACCATGGGAGTATAGTTATTCCTAGGTCGTTATGTCCCAACGAGGTGTGAAATCTGTAATACAACGAATCTGTGTCTAGGTGAAGTTAAATATAAAAACAGGAATCTGACTGACTAACACTAGCAATGTGAATAGTAAATAGCTCTTGTCACAGCTATTTCAGTAAAAATGTACAATCAGAAACCCTTAAAATGTAAAAGGATTTATAAACGTACGTTTAGTTTAAACTAAACGTAAACGTATAAAAACAAAGTGGGAATTATAACAAAAGATGGATTTGCATACCTTAGGGGCATAAATGCAAATTAAACAAACTTAAAATATTTATTTATTAATTACAAACTTATTTAAATATTAAGAAAACCTAAAAATGTGAAAAGTAATAAAATTGTACGTTTAAATTAAATTAAACGTCTACGTACCAAAATAAAACTGAAAACTGATCAATACAAATCCCACAAATGTGAAATTTATATTTTTGTGATCCTAATAATATAAGAAAATTAATTATGAATTAAAATGATTTTTACAAGTACTTATGTAATTACTATTAATTAAAAACTATTTATTTATTATTTAACTAATTAAACTGATTTAAAATATTACACATACTAAAAAGACTTAGATAATTAAGAAGATTTTTATAAATCTTATTAACCATCACAGGAATCCTAAAAAATTATAAAAAGTTAGTTTTATGTATTTTTAATTTATTTTACTAATTATTATTCTAATTATTAATTAATATCTAATTAAACTATTTAATTATAAAAAATAGAAAATAAACAATAAAAATTCTAGAAAAATTCCTAAAATTATATTATACTATATATAATCTAGGAAAAATATAAAAACTAGGTACTACTTTATAAAAACTAATTATGCTATTTAAAACTTAATTGTTAATTAAAAGCTAAATATACTAATTTTAAATCTAAAAATTAGAAAACTAAAAGTGAAAATTGCAAAAGTATTTTTTATATATGCTAAATAACTTAATAAAGTTATAAAAATTATAAAAAATTATCTAGGATAAAATTTAAATACTAGAACTAATTTATTTTTGGCTTTTTCATTTAAACTAATTAAATTAAAATTGAATCTAAAAACTATCTAATGAACAGTAAAAAATGTGAAAAAATTATGGAAAGTAATTTACATAGTAAAGAAGCTGGGAAAAAATTATGAAGCTCATAGCTTATCCAGATAAGCTGGAATAAACCAAACAGCTTGTATAAGCTTATTTTAATAAGCTAAGCTTCTTGCTACTATAAGAATAAAATTGTGCAAAGGATAACTGAGAAGTGAGCTAGCTAATATCTGTTATTTCTGTTTCTTTTTTGCTTATTAGATATAATTAAATGATATTAGAACTTAATATGGTAAATTGGATTGACAGATTCCCTTATGCTCAAATATTCTAGGTTAACTGTCATCTTAGCTTATTATTGATTGTTGGTGTTTTATTGTTGTTTTTGTTAATCATGTGTTCATTTAAGCTTACATAATCATATTGTATGATTCTGAATCAGTTTCAATGTCCAACTTCATCATATGCATTGAAAATAAAAAATAATCATAGGTTTAGGGGTGTTTGGTATAACTGTGTGTGCTTTGTTGTGGTGGTTGTTCATGGTTCAACTTTGCCTAGACTTGTCACTTAGGCAGTAACAAACTTGGCTCAACAATTTTCTGGGTCACTTCACTAGAAAAAGTCAAAATAATCTAGTAACAATCATCACAGCCCACTGAGTTGAATGTGAGTTCCATAAACTTCCATATTGGTGTATAAGTTGTAGCTTAAGCTTAATTTAGTTTCATTTCATCTTATTACATCTTAATTAGTAAGTGGATTAAGTTAAAAACTCACCAAAGTCAAAGTCCATTGTTTTCTTAAAAAGGTCAAAAGCTGTCTCAGTCAAAATACCCCAACTTTGATGGTTTGTAACTTGTTTGGTATAAGGTTTTAGGGTCTGAGATTTTACAAGATTAATCTTTACCACTTTGTTGATTTTTAAGAATTTTTTCAGATTTTATGGATTTTGTTTAGAAGGGCCCACCAGGCCTCAAAGTGAGTTGCAGGGCAAGAAACTTGCCCTGTCTCAGCAGTTCACCCTCACACCACCACCTTTTGTGGTGGTTTGTGGCCACTACAGTGGTCCAAGACCCTTGATTTTGGTTCCCATCAACCCCCCTCCTACCAGACTTGAGGTATTGACTCATGGTTTGACCCCTAGGACTGTGGATCCCACTTGAATTAAGCCCATTACTTTGTCCCACAACTGCCTCAGAAACCAATAAGTAAAGTGCTTATTTGAGCTTTTTGGCTTATTCAGCCAACCCATTGTGCTTTTATCTACTTATTCTTGTTCTTTGGACTCAGAGAAACCAACATTAATCATTGTGGACCCCACATCTCACCATTTGAGCTAAAAATACTCCACAGTAAATAATAAGCACTTCAAGTGCTTATTTATTGGGTTAAAATAAAAGTGTTTTCAGTAAAAGTAGTTGTTTTTAGTTTATAATTAGTTTAGAAAAAGAAAAAAAATCCAAAAAACCAACTTTAAAAATAGTGATAGCTTCTATTTAATAGGATTTATCAATTTATTTTTCTTTTTAATTTATTTCTAAGTAATATATCAATTTTATATTTTTAGAAATTCTATTTTAGGTTAAAATAATTTTATAAATTTTTTCAGATTTTTATTTTGTCTTTTAGTGGTTTTTCTAATTAATTTTAGTTTAATTTAGTTTTAATTAATATTAATCAATTAAATAGCATAATTAGATTTTATATAGTATAACCTAGTTTTTATAATTTTTCTAGCTTCTATTTTAGTTAAAACATTTTTATAAATTTTTCTAGAATTTTTACTGTTCATTTTATATTTTTTATAATATAATTAGTTTAATTAGTAATTAGATTAATAATTAATTAATTAGCTTAAAATTACATAAAATTAACTTTTTATAATTTTCTAGGATTCCTGTGATGGTTAATTAGATTTATAAAATTGTTCTTAATTTTCTAAGTCTTTTTAGTATTTTTAATAATTCTAATTAGTTTAATTAGTATTAAATAGATAATTAGTAATTAATTAATAATAAATAATTAAATAGTGTAAAAATAATTTTTATTTTTCTTAAAATTTTCTTTAATTATTAGGATTGTAAAAATATCAATTTTACACTTTTAACCCTTCCCGTCCTTCAGTTGTACTTTTTGTTTTGTGCGTCTGTATACGTTTTTTAATTAAAACGTACGTTTTTAAGTTTTAGCTCAAATCTTCGTAATCTAAATTCTCGTAATCACTCACGTAGCTTTCCTAAGCTATATTTGTTAATAATTTCCAAATAATTCTGATCATAACCCTTTTCTGTGAATAATTACCCGATCACGAATACGCTAAAGTTACAATCCACACTTCAACGGGACTTAACGACCTGGTGATACCTTATATTACCCGGAGCATTGACCTAGGTTATTTGACTTTGTTGACCATTATTTGGTCAATATAAGTTAGGTGGTTCGGGGTCAATCAACTTTTTAAGGTGGTGAACAGTAAAAAGCTAAAATTATAGAAAATGCTTACAAGAGTTGCTAGTGAACCAAACAATGAACCAAGAATCACCCTATAGCTTTCTACAAAGCTCTAAATACCCATTCCCATCCAAGCTCAACTCCAAGCTTTCTTCACAGCTTCTTTGTTTTTGATTTTTGATTTTCAAGTTCAATTATCCTATTTTTTTTATTTTTTATTTTTATTTTCTGCTTTTCACTACCAACTGAATTTAAGGGTTTCTAGCAGCTTAAATAAGCTTATATGAGCTTATGTGAACCTAGATAGTCTAAGTTATCAGCTACAACAACAATCAAGCTTTTAAGAATTTTGAAGTTTAAACAAACTTGAAATTTAACTTAAAACTGAAATGATATTGATTGATAAATTTCAAAAGATACAACTGAGATTACATTACTTGTGCTTAATTAAAACTAGAGCTTGAATTTAAAATACATTGAAAAATGAAAACTAAATTTTTTCTCTCATTTACTAACACTTTTCCCAGCTGGCTTCTCTCTTTCTTTATAACCTTCCAAAAGGTCCTTTGGACGTTTCCCACCTCCATTCTGGTTCATTGGATTAGTTGGGAAGATCCTAGCCATTCAATTGCTTTTGGCGGGAAAATGGTGATTTGGCAGGTGGTGGTTGCTTGGAGAGATTTGAGCTTAATTAAGAAAGTTTGGAAGGTAGTGTTTGGAGGGGGGAACAAGGTGTGGGATGTTGAGGTGGAGGTGAGGAGGGTGGAGTGTGTCAGTGGGTGTTGCAGCCAAGTTGGGGGAGAAGGAGGGTCGGTCAAACGAGGGTTGACCGTTTTTATTTAAAACGGTTGTGTGGTTTTTTTTTTTTTTTTTTTTTTTTTTTTTTTTTTTTTTTTTTTAAGTGGTGGTGGGCTAATGGAGGTGGGCTGGGGTAGTTATTGGATTAGGAATGGGTTGGATTTGGTAGTGGTTTTGGGTTTATATAGTAACATAGGTCCGTTTGGTTGTAGCTTAGGTAAAACAAGGACCATTCATGAAATTTCTGAAAACCCAAGGGCTATTTTTGTCCATTTTCCAAAGTTACTCATAAGGGATAATTCCT
Source organism: Artemisia argyi (assembly GCA_030686995.1). NCBI lineage: Eukaryota > Viridiplantae > Streptophyta > Magnoliopsida > Asterales > Asteraceae > Artemisia > Artemisia argyi. The sequence goes on along the minus strand of CM060709.1, from coordinate 213,393,058 downwards.
GCCAAACATAAATAATCCAAGGGCCACATGTGAAATTTTCATTTTTTTGTATCCGAGGACCTATTATGTTAATTTCCAAATTCCAAGGACCAAACATGTAATTTCATAAAACTTTTCACCCAGGGACTAAAAATGATTTTTGTAATTTTCCAATGACCCAAAATGATTTTTTATTCAAAATTACCCCACCAAGGACTGAATTTGCCAAATACTAAAACTCCAGGGACTGTTTATGCCAATTTTGGATTTTGAGGGGTAAAAGTGTAATTTTCTCAAACTTTTTCACCCAAGGACTTATTTTGATAATTTTTGACTTTTCTTTGCCTTGGGTTGACTTTTCTTTCATTTTAAACTTCTAGGAACTAGTTTTGCCAAATTTTGAAACTTGAGGGACTGAAACTGCCAATTATGCAAACTTTGTTCGTTTTTCATTTGTTTTTAAACATTTTGCATCTAAAACATATAAAACACACTTTTGGGATAATTTGTGTATTTTGATGCGTTTTTGGGTGTTTTTGGATGTTTTGGCAGTCCAGATACGATAAAAATGATGAGTGTTTGAGCACTCATCACTAGCCTAGGTGGGTTATGCAGTGAACTTGTCACCAATGGAACCTAGGTTCGAATCCTATACACAACCTTTTTGTACTTTTATTTTATTTTTTTAATTTTCTTTTTGCAAAACTTTATATTAACTAATTATATGGAACTTTAACAAAGCAAACTTTTTCAAAACTTAGAAATAAGCTCTGTGGGAGCTTATTTCTGACACAGAAGGCTTTTTAAGCTTAAAGCTTCTTAAATAGAAGCTATCACTAGTGTTAAGGTTTGGTTTTTGGTTTTTCTTTTTCTGGACTATCTAAGTACTATTATTATACAAGTATTAAGAATATGGAACTGTGCAAACATGAAAATAAGCTGGTTCAGGAGCTTATGAACCATACAGTGGGATTATGACACCCATAGTATGATCACAAGCTCAGAAATAGCTTGAAAAAGCTATACAGAAAGGAAACAAAGAAAAGGAACATGTGAGCTACTCCAAATGACACTTATAAACAAGGTTATGCACTGGAATAGGCCACATAGGTGTTAGCTTATGGTTTAGTCAGTTAAGCTTTTGACAGCTTAACTTGGATTGAGTTGAGGCCTGTTAAGCCTATAATAAGCTACACACTTGAAAAGAAAGATGAAAAATATATTTGTACAAGTATTATGGACAGTAATGAACAAGCTTGTATAGTGAAATTCACTTATAAGCTCAAAATAAGCTAATAAGCAATACTCAATATACTCAGATCCAAACACCCCTGCAACTAATTAGAGTGGCAATTTCAGCTTAGTGAATAAGCTTCAAAGGCCAAAATAAGAATTGGAGTAGCAAGCTGAGGTGGATGGCTTTCCAAAAAGCCCAAGTTCACCCTGTGGGATCCACAGATGAGATTGTGAGAAGCTTATGAAAATGGCTTAATTCTACTGAATTGCTCAATGGAATCAAGAATGGGACAAACAAAAAGCCACTTGCAGCCCTAGTAAATAAGCTGCAAGCTAAGAATTAAGCACTGGATCACTTAGATGGGTAGATAAGCTCCACAAGGAACCAATTTTTACCAGCTAAGTCCAAGGAATAAGCTTTTTGTGAGCTTATGAAATATAGTGATTATGGTAAGGTATGCTAAGGACTCAGCATAGCTTTTCACATGGTGATAAGTTAAAGCTACTTGCAGCCTAGTTAAATAAGCTACAAAATGGATTTTTGGCACAGGATCTTAAAGTTGGGTAGTAAAGCTTCACAAAAAACTAAACTACACAAGCTAATTATCACTAATGAGCTTATGAGAGCTTGTGGAAATGGTGTAATACCACTGAATTGCTCAGGGGTATGTTGTGAGTGGGCAAACAACAAGCTCAATTCTAACTTATCTAATAAGCTTCAATAAGCTCAACAAGCACTGAGTATTTGAGATGGGTAGTTGAACTTTGTAAAAAGCCAAATATCACAAGCTTAAGCTCAGTGAGGAGACTTTAATGGGCTTATGAAAAGGTACTCACCTTCACTGTTTGCTTCAGTGAAGGGAGTATGGTGAACAAAAAGGTGGGGTTGAAAAAACTATCTAAATAAGCCAGAAATTAACAAATAAGCTTACACATAACATACATGCCACTAAAACATCACAAAGAAGCCAAGTTCACTAAGTGTGGTCAAGTCATGAGACTTGTACAAGCTCATGAACTTGACAGATCACTAGTGACACAGGGCAAAAATAAGCATAATTAAGCACTAATTTAAGCTATGAAACATGAAAAGTAAAAATTAACAAAAATCATACAGACAGATAAGCAGTCAAACTAAAACATACTACAAGCACAGGTTCTAAAACTTAATAATAAAAGCACAATGAAAATCACAATTTAATTAAAAAACAGGTTAACTAAATTTTGACTTTTTAAGTTTTATGATCAAAGTTGACTTAGATCAACTTTGATCTGAATTTAAAGACTAAATAAGTTATAATAAGCTAAGAGAACATGAAACTAACAAATATTAACAACTTTTAAACACTTATGCAAGGTTTTAGGTTAAGACAACTTTAGAATACTCATAATGAGACAGTCAAGTGTCATTTTGACTTTCTACCATGCTATACTCTTTGGTTAATGTTTCCCTGAGTTATTTAGGTCAAGTATGAGGTACATCAAACAAGAAAAACCACAAACACAACCTGTAACACAGATCATCTATCAAATCCAAACAACCCTTTAATGGAAATTTATTGAGCTTTTCATTACATAGGACTGTGTATCATTAATCTATCAAATCCAGAGGACCTAATATGTCAAATTAGACCTTTTTGAGCATAAACAAATAGTCACAAAGGTTTATACTTAGGATTCTCAAAAACAAAGCTATTGACAGTCAATATGCAATATTCAAGCACAATCAATTCCAAAACATCAACAACTAATATTAAGCTAAATAATCATTAATAAACAACAAATAAACATAAAAAAGTGGAAATCAAAACAGATAAGTAACTTAAGCCATAAAAAGCAAAAATTGTAAAAATTGCTTACAAGTGAATCCAAGCTGAGACTTTGGAACCAATGATCAAAACCAATACCTATAGCCTCCCATGAGGCAACTAAACCATGGCAATCCATTATGAACCATGCTCCAAGCAGAATCACACTAGAACAACTATTTTTGATTTTCTATTGAATTTTCTTGATTTTTGGTGATTTTTGATTTTTTAAAGACTAACACTGAATTAATGTATCTAAAAGCTTACAAAGCTTTGTCAGGAGCTTATGTGACCTATAGAGTCCATTTAAACAACAATAATCAAACAGGAATTAAATAACAAGAAATTTAAATAGTAAATATGAAAAACATGAATTGTAAAAGAGACTTGCAATTAAACTGAAATTAAAGTTCCATTACACTATTTTGAAATTCATTACACTATTAAAGCTTGTAAATGACATTTAATTAAATGAAAGCAGTAAAGATTATACTATGATTAAGCTATTCTAAGGTGACAATGGCATAAGTCCAAGGTGAGTTTTCCTCTGCTTTTCTTGCTCCTTTTATACTCTCTGAACTCCTTGGTGACCACTCATAAGTTCCCATCAATCTTGACCCTTGAATTTGTCCAATTTGATCTCCACCGTTTAAATGACTTTTGGCGCCAAAATGCTACACGTGGCATTGAGGCGGTTTGAGTGTAATTAAAACATCTTGGTTGTTTGTGGAGGTGTAAGGGACAAGGTGAGAGTAGTTTAGAGGTCAAATTGGAGTTGTAATAAGAAAACAGAGGCTTAGGCATGGTTTGGAGGGAAAAGGAGGTGGGGAAGCATTTATTGTGGTGTGGGATAGCTGTGAGGTGGTGTAGGGAAGTAGGTGGTAAGCTGGGGAAGACAGGTGGAGGGTGAGAGGTGGCAAAACCACAGTGGTTTTGAGTTTGCAGGTGTGGGAGAAGAGGTGCTACAGTGGTAGTGGTTTTGGGCGGGGTCAAAGGGTCAAAGCCCAGGTTTTATATTTAAAGGGTGTTGGGCTGGCGGTATTTTGGGCCAATAGAGTGGGCTGGGGTGGTTTGTGTTTGTGTTGGATTTGATAATAAGGGTCCGTATGGTTTTATTAGTACAAAGCCCAAGGACTAAACATGAAATTTCTGAATTCTTGAGGGGTTAAACCTGTTACAATTCCAAAATTATCACAAGGACCAATATTGTTAAGTTTTGATAAACCAAAGGACTATTTTTTGCATTTATTACAATTTAAAATACCCCGAGGACCATTTATGTAATTTTCCAAAGTTTAGAGGGTTAAATTGTAATTTCCTCAAAGTTATCAAAATAGTTCCAAATTGTAAATTCATGAATAGTACAAGGGTAATTTGTGATAAAATTCTATTTTGAATACCCAGTAGGGGTGTAAACGAGCCGAGACAACTCGCGAGCAACTCGAGATCGACTCGAAAAATACTCGATTCGGCTCGATTTTAAACGAGCCGAGACAACTCGCAAGCTACTCGACTCGATTACACATTTACACCCCAATATATATATATATATATATATATATATATATATATATATATATATATATATATATATATATATATATATATATATATATATATATATATATATATATATATATATATATATATATATATATATATATATATATATATATAGGGGTGTAATCGAGCCGAGACAACTCGCGAACAACTCGAGATCGACTCAAAAAATACTCGACTCGACTCGATTTTAAACGAGCCGAGCTCGAGCATGTCAATACTCGACTCGGCTCTATTACACCCCTAATACCCAGGGACTAAGTTTGCCAATTTTGAAACTTGAGGGGTAAAAATTGCCAGTTTGTGTAAACTTTCATCCAGGGATCATTTGTGAATATTTTTGGTTTCCCAAGGACTTAAGTTGACTTTTCTATCATTTTAAACTTTCAGGGACTAGTTTTGCCAATTTATGAAACTTGAGGGACTGAAACTGCCAATTATGCAAACTTTGTTCGTTTTTCATCTATTTTTGATTATTTTGCATTTGAAACATATAAAACACACTTCTAAGATATTTTAAGTGTTTTGATGCATATTTGAGTGTTGTTGGATGTTTTGGCAGCTCAGATTAGTATAAAATGATGAGTATTTAGACACTCATCAAGGCCCTTTATCAATAACTGGAAGCCCTTTATCAATAATAATATCAGCTCGTGAGAAGATGTCAATAAACCTCACGAGTCCTGAACTGAAGTATTCAGGAGTCATGAGATGATGACTAATTGAGTTTGCTCCCCCTCAATTAGGCCATTGTATGTAAAGAGCCTCTTCAAAAACTTGTGAAGTTGTTGAATCGGCTCCCCCTCAAACTGACCATCCCCTTCTTCATATTCAACACTTTAACGTCATGATCACGTTTGAAGGTCTTCATATTAACCATCTTCTTCTTTATCTGAATCAATCAATCAACTGAAGTACTAAATGATAACACCAAGTTCGAATCCCCGCAATGACTATAGAATTCGAACAGAGTAACAAACTACGAAATATATCGGAGAGGTAGACATTAATTTCGCCGACATGAATAACTAAGCTCGATCCCTTCATGATTTATAACCCCAGCATACACATTACTCCTCCCACGAAAGAATAGAAAGAACACGCGCCTATTCTCCCCCTCAAAAGTGGCATGCTAATGACATTTTTGCCATAGTCGAAAGGAAAAGGACATACGCTTGTTGTCCCCCTAAAAAATGGCATGAAATGACTATTTTGCCATAGTTGAGATTCCGTGATGGTTGAAATTTATTAGATGCAGCATAAATATGTGTGTAGCACCAAAAACTATTGCGAAGAAGATGACGATTAAAACACTCTTGAAGCAACCCCTCTTTTGTTTCCTCATCAAAGGTTTAGCAAATGAAGGGTTCCATGAAGCTTGTAATACGCCTAAACCACGTTTTGAAATGTGTTAAACCTTAGAGGGAGAAAATATCTGCATACAAGAGCCGAATGACCATTCTACAAACATCATCAACATGTAGTATCTTCATCCTTTCCGTTCTCCCCCTCAAAAATTGCATATGCCTGTTTGCAATTTTTGATTGAATAAGTGAAGCATAAAAATATAATCTAATGTATGTCGATCCACTTGATGACTGTACGAACATGGGAAAAGTATGAAGCTTGTTGATGAGAATGGTCATAAATAAGAAGATCTCTCTTCTTCCAAAGATAAGGCGCACTGAAGCGTACACCCTTCTTTTCTTTGAGGAACAGGGCCTGAAGTGTTGTCAACAGACGCCATTATGTTGAAGAATGAGGCTTGAACCGTTGTGTCCAAACGTCATTTCTCTCTTTTCTTCTTCTCTCTGTTAACTCGTTACCAACCCCATTATCATTCTGTCGGCTATATGACGTGACTACCGATGGAGAAAAACCCAATATGATGAACTTGAGACTGAAGTAAAATAACCCGAACTTGTGACTTAAGCTTGCACTAATATGTGACAAAGAGCGATGTAGAGAGTTCTTGCAACATTGAATCCCTAAGTACTCTATACTCTTCAACCAACCAACCATCAAGTATAAGACGTACATCACCTCTTGAATATCCACAACTTCGTGTGACACTGAGCACTACAACGTAACTCCTTAAAATGATAGTTATTTTGTGGTAACAGAAAGGAAGAATCCCAAAAATAACTAGATATCCAAGTCTTCATCATTGTAATTGATGAAAGCTCGAACAAGGATCTCGAAGAATCTTCATCCAACCACCCCGATATCTTCAGATACTAAGTACACGGACCCGTGAACTTTCACTTCAACCTCAAATAAATAATAATGAATTATCGCCATAGTCACATCTTGCGGTTTAAATGCCCAAATCTAGCCTTTTGATGTTTTAAGTGAACTTTGATAATGGTTTTATCCCGATCTTATTAAAAGCGCATAACTCCGTACAAACTCGTTATAACCGAAACGCCATAAATTATATCAAAACTCATCCAATACATGAAGTAAACACTTTAACCCTTCTTTGAAGTTGAAGCCGTAGCACCCGAGTCAATTAAGTTACGGAAATACACATTTCATTCTCCAGGATAGTTCCATCATCACGGGATTTTACAAATCTATAATTTAAACCAAAAAATAGATTCTTTCGCGGGATTTTACAAAACCAAGAAGAAACTGTGAGACAATGATAGATTGCATGAGTTATGACAAATTTGGTTTTGGTGAGCAACTGTTTGGGGGAACACGCAAGAGATTAGCAACAATTCATCTCTCGTATGTAGAATACTTTACAACCCATACTAAGTAAAGTAGTATACACTACTTCCCCCTGTAAGTTGACCGTATAGCATCAAAGTACACATTTCTCCCCCATGATGGTTTCGAACATTCGGAAGCAACATTAACGTGTACGACCATATACCCGAGAAGCTCTTGTCTTAATCAAACATCTTGAGAAATCATGAAGGACATTGAAGGATCTTGAAAGATTTTGCTTAGACTGTGAAGAATCTTTTTTGTGCTGTAGCGTCGAATATCCCATGAGAATTGTTGATCACATCTCAACCTTTGAACTCCTTGGCAAACAACCTAACCTTGTATTCTGTCGGCTATTGCTGTGACCACTTGGCGAAGTAAACCAGATATACCCAACTTGAAAATGAAGTAGAATTCCCCAAATTTGTTACTTAAGCTTGCACCGTTGTTGGAAGAGCGGTGTAGAGAATTTTTGCACCATGCAAATCTCTAAGTACTCAATACTATCCTGACAAAGTATGAGACATTCATCACCTCTTGCGATTATCCACATCGTCTTCTGCGTGTGACACTGAATACTATAATGTAACTCCTTTAAGTGATAGTTAACCAGGTCTTCAACCTACCAACCGACTACTGGTAACTAGATAAACCAAGTATTCAACTCAAATCTTAAGCACGAGCAAGTTATCATTGAGAGTCATGCATCTAACCAACCCCGACTTCAAGATAAAATAAGTACGCGCTTTCGTGAAACCCACTTTAATCTCAAATAAGTGATACCCGATCAACTCCATACTCACTTAGACATTCCAAGTCCAAATTCTCAGCCATCATGACATTTTAGTGAATCTTGATAAAGTTCTTGTACATAATACGCCCAAATTTTGGTAAATTTCGGTAAATTATGGTTTGAAACTAGGGTTTTGTATGTTGAGATTTCTGTTCTTGTCAAAATTGTATCCCCGCAGTCACATTAGGTATACATTGAAAACTTTAGCCGTGAGAAATGTATCCTATGAAATAACGAACCTCAACTAACCACTAAACCACTAACTATACCACATATTTGTATTATCAAATTTGAGCACAAAAAGTACCTCCGTTATATGAATTATCGAGAAGTTCATTTCAACGCAATCATTAACAACCCAAATTAAGTATCCATTCAAACACATATAGCCCATTTATGTCAAACACAACAAAAATCCACGCAGACCCGAATAATCTCAAACCAAAATATTTCTCAATCACGGATAAACGATGCTTAATCAAAATCGTGGTTCATAATTATAGCAAAAATTCTCCAAAAAAAGAAATTTCATGCCTTTCACAAATGACAGTTCGTCCCTTTACTAAATCACATTCGACCCGTGTTGGTTAAACAGCTTCAACTATCAGTTACCACTTAAGCCCAATAATCCAAGAAAAATTAACACCAATCACCCTTTGTACATCACGACACACGGCCCAAAGGAAGTATATGAAAATCAGCCCAACATAAATTTAAAAAGTATACTCGGATTATCTAGTCCAAAGTCCAACAAACCGGGTCCAAACAAACACTGATATAAGGTTACTATCCCTAATTAGTCTCACATAAGCTAACCCTAATTACACATAATCCGCCCCCTCATCTCTCCACTTTGCAGATCAAAAACCAAGTACAGTCAAACATATCATCTTCTCACCTTTATCTCTTCAACAAAGAAGATTTATCACCTTCTAAACAAATCCAACCCAGACGCCACCCATATGACATCTTTATTACTCCACGACAAAGCAAACTCCCCTTATCACTCACGTAACAAGAAAGGCAGTCGATTTCATCCACCCTCATCGATCCAAAAATCATCATACGCTCCAACCTTATAACTCGATTAAGAATAAATTAACTCAATCCTCATAACTTCTTAAACAAAATACACAGCCACTAAGTAACCACGCTCCAACCCACGAATAAAAACACCACCTTTAGTTCATTTAGCCATAAACACTCAACAACTGAAGAGATACGCATCATGTCTTCAAGACCTTGTGTGGTCTCGGGTAGGTGTGTTTTTGATATATGTAAAAGATCAGCGATGATTTATGTTCAAGCATGTAAAGATCTTTATAGATCTATTAGTATGTTGAGTAAAAAATCTGAGATCTTGTTTTAATTCTTTATAGCATACGGGTCTTTCTTTGTGTTCAGATCTGTGATGTTAAGAGCTTTTGGACTGATGATGTTTTAAGATCTTTTGGACTGATGATGGTTTTAGAAAAACTGAAGTCACCATAGGGAGTACTAAAACTGAGTTGTTGTAGACGTGATGTTAAGAGTAACTGATGATGTTGTTGTAAAGCGAATGAGATATGATTTTAAGTTAGATATGGTTTGGTTGGCTGTGGTGGTCTTCTTCATTCATTTTTGTCTTTTCATGCAACTAATCGCTAGATTTTTAGTTGAAAATTTGGCAGCATCTCCTTTAGATTTTGCAAATAAAATTGATTTTCAGGAGGTAATCACTACACCATTTCATCACTAAACGCTACATCGAATCTTTACTTGTACATTTTGTCTTTTTGCAACAAGACACAGAAGACAGTCCATAGCAGCAAAAAAAAAAAAGAAAAACCAGATATGGGTGTTCTCAATCAACAAATCGCTATGAAGAACAAACATAAAAAAACTCAGATTCCGACCATAAATTTCAGACCACATTTTGACCACATCTCAGGGATGGTACAAAACAAGTTACAAACAGATTTAATTTACACACAAAATGTATTTATACCGAAAGGTGAAGTTGTGAAACTGCAAATGAAAAGATGAGACCATTTAGACAGTAAACTGTATGAAAAAAGCTGTTACAAGTAAAGATAGGAAAATAAATTTTCAGATCCAAAAAAAAAATGTGATGTAAACAGCTTCAATTAATAGGTACCAACCACAAAAATCAACATAAATAGCAACCTGGCTCTGATGCCAATTGTAGGATCGAAATATGTGTTGATTATGGGGTGAATTGGGTGGTCTTGGGTTGTGAAAGTAGATGGTAAACATTGTTAGTGTTAGAGAGAGAAATAGAGTAGAGAGAGGTGGGAGGATTTCCTTGAGAGAGAAAACTTCACACTTGTATGTGTGTGTGTATTATGAAATCAACTAACCCTCTCCCTTGGTGGGAAGAGGGTATATATAGAATTACAAGTACACGCCCTCTTACGGGCTGTGGATCAGGTGTACAGTGGGTAAAGACCCGTCCGTCCTCCACGGTGCGACTAAATCTAATCTAAACTAACTAACATTATACTAACTAAGCTAATACTAATACGTAACTACGAGCTTATCACAATGCTATTACAAGAATGAGGTGATCGAGTCTTCACTAGGAATATTTGTATTCCTAACAAATAAAAATAAAACATGCATACGGAAACAAATAAAATCAAACAAACAAATAAATAAATAAATAAATAAAGCTTGGGTTGCCTCCCAATAAGCGCTTGTTTTTTTCCAAGTCACGAGCCTGACTCTACCCTTATTTAACGGAAATAGTGGAGGTTTTCCCTACACTTAGGATTAAGTGCGGGTGGAAGTAACGATACACACCCTTAGGGTGGAGATATGACACGTGAGGTGAAGGCGGTGAGTGAATGGATTCCTTCATCCTAAAACTACCCGGGTAATATTGGTTGATGGGTGGGTCGGTTCCTCTTTTGTCTCCTAGAAATAAATCTAAGGATGGGAAGTTATGTAAAGATTGAGGTTCCGGTTCATCAACACTAGGAAATTCCCTAGAACTAGGAGTAAGGTTATCATTACAAGTATTCACACCTATATCCTCTAGTGGTGCTTGGTCCAAGGGTTCTACCTCCATCGGAATTCCTAAAGTTTCTTTTACTACTTCCAGGTAAGTCAGGGGCGGTGTGTGTGCCTCAAATGATGGTCGGACTAGTGGGGTATTTAGCGGGCTTATGTTACTTACCTCATCATTCCTTGTGTCAAGATCACCTATGTGTTCATCCTGTATTATGGTAGTGCCTAACCATGACATACAGCTAGCTGGCTCAACTCTACCCTCATCCCCAAACAAACTTGTTTCATGATCCTTGAAATTTGTGGTCAATTGACTTATACTAACGTTTGTTGGGTTGTCTATTCTATAATAATATTGGGCACAATCTTCTATGACATCCCATGCTTCTTCAGCATTTAATCCCCTAAGGTCCCAATTGAAAAAAATCATTAATGCACCTTTGGTCACATAGGCCGACACGATCGTAAAATTTTTTAGCTAGGGACCATAAATCGAAATTATGATGAGGGACTATTCGGAGTAAATTTTTAAAACGAGTCCATGCATCATATATGGGTTCATCTCGATATTGTTTGAACATTAAGATGTCATTAGGGTTGAATAGATTTCGTGGTCGGTAGTATGGTGGATTCGCGTACTCCATAGTGGTGAACGGAAGAGTCAATGGAAAGATTTTTTACGAACAAAGACACAAAGAAAAGATAGACTACTAGAAAGCTAATAAAAAGAAAATAAAAATCTCAATAAAAAGGAATCTAATGAGTAGACCTAATCAAAATAAATTTCAACCTAAACAATAAATATTTCCTCGGGCTGTGGCCTCGCAAAAGGTTTTACCTCTCAAGGGATCTTGAGAAGCTTGCAATCTCCAACAGGCAGTGTACCTGACCGTTGTAGTATAGTATAGTGACAAGTATCGGGGGATTGATCGTTCAACTCAAAGAATATTGTTCGTTAGGATTGAAATTAATCTAACTAGGTCTAAAGGTGAAGTATGATTCTATTTGTGTTTTTATATATTATAGAAAAGCAGGTAAAAATCTCGGGTATTGGAAGAGTGGACGGAATTAGTTGCTAATCAAATAACCCAAAAGCTACTAATTAAACTAATGTGCACAAAAAATAAATTAAGATTCTACCAAGGAAGTGAAGCGTATCTACCTATGATGTATTACTCCTTGCTAGCTATCTAATTCTACCTATTGAACTGTCACATCCTTGTTTTAGTTGACAGGTTATATTACTTAATACCATTCGTAGGGCCGTGTACGATCTTCCCTAACTCTATAAGCTTCTACCTCAATCCTATGTCGAGCCGACAAAAAGCTCCTAACATGGTATCACTGGAAGTTACCTACGCATTAAATACAACCAATACATCGTAGTACACCTCCGATCATGTTTTTTAAGACGTTCAAGCAACTTACCAATTGGAAGTCTGCTAGTTTTCTTAAGCCTAACATCGATATCATTCAATTAAACAAGAAACAATAGAAAACAAGAATTATAAGCTAAACCAATTAGACCTATCGAAGTGTCACACCCTAATTGATGAATATAGACACAAACATCAAACAGGAATCAATAAGATCTGATCAATTATATACAAGTTTCACACAATCATAAGTAGACACAATTTGAATTAGCAAAACATCATCAAAGAAGAGTAGGCAACAATGATAATGGAAAACAAAATTAAGATAGAATCAACAAACCAATACAAGATGTTTATGGAGTGATTTAAACCCTCTAAGTTGCTGGAAAAACACCTACCCTAACCCTAGAATCGGACTTAGGGTTTGGGGCTTACAAAAAGTGAAGTTGTGATGTTATACTTATAGGCTATTTTCTGCCCGGCCCATCTTGATGGCGTCAGCCCTAGCCTTGATGGCGTCAAGACAAACTTTTCTTCATCAAATTTTAGATCTCTTCGTCCTCTTCGTATGAGCTTTTGAATCACCTAAATCCGAGTTCGTATGCAAAAGTTATGACCAAAACAATATCAGCTACTCTGCGCGCAAGTTGTGATTGTCTTGATCATCTTGTGATGGTTTCACTAAGGTTTCTTCTTGTGTAAGCCTTCTTCCTGACGTCGTCACTCTATAGCATCTGACGTCGTCAGGTTAAATCCTGACGTCTTCATATGTAATTTAACTCTGAGCCGTTACATGTATTCTGACCCTGACGGCCTTGGTGACGCCGTCAGGCCAAATTGCCTTGAAATAGTTTTGGGCCGTCATGTGTATTAGTCATAACCACCTCTTTTGCTAAGCTTGACGCCGTCACTAGTAAACCCTTGACGCTGTCAGGTACTGTTTCCAGCAAGAATTTGAGACTTTGTTGTTTTCTTCACTTTTTCGCTCCAAAAACGTCCAAAATGCTTCCTTTTGTAAATTTCCTCTCAAAAGTACCTAAAATGACAAAAGGAACGATTTAGGCAAATATTTGATCAAATAATCACGAATTCGGGCTTAAGTGACCCCCCAAAAGCGGTACACTTTTCTCCTTATTAACAATACAAAAATTTTAAATCAAACAAACACGGTTTTAGTGTTAAGTGACAATCATTGGAATCTAATTTTGCTAGCATAAGGGATCATTACCTCTCTTGGGATGACCTGGTCTTACCTAAACCTTTACTATAAACGGGGGTTATACTTTACCCGTGTGTTTTGTATATTAGGGAATCGGTAAAACTTGTTATTATAAATTTAAAGCTTTTAAGTTTTTGGCGCCGTTGCCGGGGAGGTTAATTGGATATATATTTTAGTTTTTATTTGCCTAATACAAAGTTTTATTGCAAAAATTTTAAAGAATTTGGACTCTGAGAAACAAAGTACACCGATTTTTCAGACAAAAACCGCCGAATTTTTAGTACAGTTGAAAAAACAGTTGGATTTAATTTCAAAAACCCCAAAAACAAACTTGTAAAATGCTTTTTACAGATTTTGAGAACATCAGATTCATGTTTTTTTGTTTTTACTATCTGAATTACTGCATAAGTATAAATTGCACATTAAAATAAAAAATACAAAAATATTTTGCTTTTGCTTTTGCTTTTCCTTTTTAATTGTTTGCTTAAGAATGTTATACTGGATTGATCTTATGAATGAGATGATAATTGCAATATATTTTCAACTATTATATGAGTTTATGAATGATTATATATTTTGTGATGAACTGATAAAACCCAAAAACACGCTGATTTTATTCCTAAGACCGCCGTATTTCTGGAAAAATTCAAATAAAACGGTTCGAAAGCCACGTAACCACCGCACTTTTCTTAAAGTACGCCAAAGTTTTCTACAAAAATATTTACAGAAGACTTGTTTCTCTTCTATGATGATAAAACAAACGCATATCTTGACATACATAAGTTATATGAGACTATTTGAGTATGAATATGTGCTTATAACTTATTTGACTAACCTATTAATTTTTCATTTGATGTTTTTGCACATTTTAGCCATTTTAGCCATGAGTCAAAACAATAGGCTAGGAAAGAAGTTGGAATTGGAGAATAGCTATGGATGGATTGATGAATTAGAAAGTATTAGAGAGAACAATTTCTCTGATTCAGACATAGTTGAAAGTGGTTTGAAGAATTTCTCTGACTCAGATTGCTATTTGAAATTTCTCACACCATGTTTTGTGGAAGAATTATATGCTTGTGATGCTGTTGCAGACTTGGACTATAATAAAAACTTGCTACACAAATAATTCTTCAAAAGACTAGGTGTTGAATGTGAAAAAAGAGAGGATGGCAGTGTGATTGTGACTAAGAAACTTTTAGTAAGCTTGAAAGGAGAGTTGTTTTTAGTTGAATTCTATGTCAATCCTAATGAAAATGAATGGGAACCTAATGTAATCCTTAGGATACCCTTATTGAAATTGCTAGAAGTATTGTGGACTTTGCCAATGGTTTGCTTACCATTTGGCCTGATGCAATAATGATAGATGAAGATTTTCATAACCTTGATGCATTGCTTGCTAAGATTAGTGAAGATGATTTTCCACCACTTCCTAATGAACTTTTATTGGAAGCACCTGAGTTTGTATGCAAGATGGGAAAAAGTAAGAGACTGAAAAGCAAACCACAACCAATTTACAAAATGAAGTATGGAGAAGAAGGACCTTCATTAACCATAAACCATCCAATAACTAGAGATAAGCTTACTAGGGAAGAAATGGAAGTTGATGTGTATGCTAGGATCATGTTATTGTATGAGAAGAGGCCCATTATTAAAACTTTGAAGAATGCAGACAAGCATAAAAAGATTTTAGACGGAATTCTAATGGATAGACTTAAGATAGATGGAGAAGTTGAAGATGAGGATGAAGAAGAGGCTGCTGCACAAGTGGTAAAAGGGTATAAAGTACTTAGAGAACTTGAGGATCCTGGATGTTTTGTTCTAACAATTCGTTTGGAAGGGAACCTAACCTACCATGCTTTAGCTGATACGGGTTCCAATATCAATATGATGCCTTACAAAATTTATGAGTTGCTTGAAAGAGGAAAATTTAAACCTAAGATTGATAAGATTAGAATGCTTGATATGCCACGAGCTGAGACCATGGAAAGATTGCTAGATGTTCTATGTCAAGTGAGCACCCATACTATTTTGGCAAATTTCTTGCTACTTGATGTTCCTATTGACAAAGATGTACCATTGGTAGTTGGAAGAAGTTTTATTCACACCATAGGATCAGTTCTTGACACAAGGAAGAAAAAGTTGACAACTTTTGATGGGGTGGTTCACTACCATTTTGAAACTGCAAAAGTTAGAAGGAACAAGGATGATGAAAGTGATAGTGAGGATGAGGAGGAATTCTCACCAAAAAGAGATGAAAATGGTAAGCCAATTTATGGACCTACACGTCCTAAGTACTATGATTATGAGGACCCAATGGAGTTTTGGCTGAACAAGAATACCTCAACCCATTTAGGAATGTTTGTGTTTGGAAGAAAGTAACTGCCTTACTTGGATCACTACCATTATCAATCAAACATACTGATTGGACACCAACTATTCTGGAGGAATCACAAAGGGTGAAGGAGATAGGAAATGACATGTTAATATTAAGATTGTTGACCCATATGGCAATAGGTATGAGAAAGGTTTTGAGACTAAGCACACCAAGAAGAAGCCATCTGGTTCCTACAAGTTGAGTGACATCATGTCACCAGAACATTTCACTGCCTAAACACCAAAGTAACACCAAAAATGAAGTTGAAACAATGCTCGTTCCTTAAATTTTCATTTCTATGTTATTTTGCAATATTTTGAATAAATTGTATCTCAATGCTGATGCTTGATGATTATGCCTCTGATAAGAGATGAATGAATAACCTTTGTGAATATTTATATGATTGCTATAATTGATAGTTTGATTTTTAACAATTTCTAGAAGATCATAGCATACTGTGAAGAAAAATTGCAGAAATAATTGCTGATCTTTTCATTAAGATCGCCGAGCTTTTAACAAGGGAAGCTTTTATAACTCAATTGCTTAGGATTTTTGACCTTACGCACTAAAAAGGGAAAAACACACACAAACAACACCGACGATCTTTCCAACCATCTAAAAATAATTTCAAGAGATTTTTGAAGATCAAAACCAAAATTTCAAAACAATGAGGAACATGGATGATGAAGGAAGTTCAAACATAGCATCTAGAACCAGGGGGCTCTTAAAATACCTAAGAAAAACCCTGAAGAACATCCAAATCTAATGTGGAAAAAAGTGGATAGAGTGGAGAAAAAGATTTTGAATAGTAAGCTGAGTAGACTCTGTGAAAGAGAGATACATGTGCCAAGGATAGTGGACTGGCGCATAATAAAAAATTTAGGATATTTTGAGTGGATTGAGGATATCTTGTTAGTTAGGATGCTATTTAACACAGATATTTTCACCTCATGGATGTGGAAGAGAGCTTTGGATATTAGGGAGCCAATCTACAAGGAATGAGTATTGGAATTCCTAAGCAGTGTGAAGGTAGTGAAAGAAATTGGAGATGAGGGGATGGAGACTGATCCTTTCATCAGTTTTAGGCTAGGAGGAGAAAGCATGAATGTGTCTTTGTTTCAGTTTAGAAGAATGTTGGGATTGATTCAAGAACAGGAAGCTTGTAATGACAAATTCATATACATGATCAGTAAAGGAGAAAGAAAAAAGGGAGATTTTGATGCTACAGCTTATTGGAAAGAGATAAGTGGAGAAGATGTGAGAATATATGGAAGGAAAAGGATCTGGAAGATTAAGAATCCTATGTTGCAAGTGTTGCATAAGCTGTTGGTGCATTCAATCCTTCACAGGTCTTACCATGAGCAATATGTTCTTGATGAGGATTTGTTGATTCTACATGCTTTTGACAAGAAACATCCATTGAGGCACCTCAATGTGATTTGGATCATTGCTCAACACTTAGCAAATGGAGCTGCTGCTGCTGGAGGCACATGTTTATGTTGTGGTCACATCATTACCAGGATTGCAAAGAGTATGGGGTTGTTTAATAATAAAGAGATGGAGTTATTTTGTGAGCCTGTGAGATGTAAGCCAGTTGATGTGAAGAGTTTTTGGTATTTAAGAGATGAAAGTGGGAAGATAAAGAACCTGCCAGAAGTGTTAGAGGTGGAGCCTCTGAATGAATGGTAGAGGAGAAGGACAAGAGTGAAGACCGTCGGGTTTAGCTGGAAGAACAGCGGGGTTTGTTATCTGATTTGATGATGGAAGACCAGTATGTTGGTCTTGGGTTTCAAAAACAATTTCAAACATGTTTCAAAACTATATTTGTGGGTTTGTAATATTTGGTTACCTCTGTTGGTACCCACTAAAACATTTGAACCCTTGCACCACCGTACCACCACCATGGCACCACCAGAAACAAAAACAATCTATTATTATTATTATTATTATTATTATTATTATTATTATTATTATTATTATTATTATTATTATTATTATTATTATTATTATTATTATTATTATTATCATCATCATCATCATGTTATTATTATTATTATTATTATTATTATTATTATTATTATTATTATTATTATTATTATAACTAATGTTATGTGCTATGGGTGCACATTACCATTTTGTGGATAATGTTTTGTGTTGCATGAGAAATGTGTGTGCAGGAAAGAAAATTGGTCCAAAAGATGGACAAGAACTTGGAGATTTCTCGGAAAAACCAAAGAATACCCGGGAAGTACCGTTATCCTTTATTTTTCCCGTTATACTTTGTTTTTAATTCTAAAGTATTAGGGACAATGCTTAATTTAAGTATTGGGGGGGGGGGGGGGGGGGGGGAGATAACTTCAAAAATAAAGAAAAACTTATGCTAGTATATAAAAAACTTTTAAACTGTTAAGAGAAATTTTTTAAAAAGCGCCGCTTTTGGCATAAAAACGCCGTAATTAATAAAGACCGATGCACATTTTAGTGATGTACGCCGATTACGGGGGTATATAAAAATTAATAACATTGGAAATAACTAAATAATTTTATAGAAAACGTATCCAAAACAATCATAAGAAGTTTGAATTGGGATTAATGACATTATTTGCACATTTTATAACCATTACCACTATAAATGTGAGGATTTCGAGCCTATATCGGCATATACCTTTTATGCTTGATTTCTTTGTTTATTAGTGTGCTGATAATTTATGTGATTATAGAACTTGTATTTGAAATCATTATTAGACCGTAGTAAGATCACATTCGTGTGATATAAGTATTTTTATATGATAAGACGCAAAAATTAGGAATTACACCATATACAAGCCATCCGTTTTCTAATCAAAACTTAACCCATTTAGCACTCACTTTTAGTGCTATTGTGGACGTATAGTCTGGAATGGGCCCGGCATGGCAGACAGCGGCCCACTCTACGCCTAAACTCTAATCCATGCCTTATAAATATAGGGATGGGATTCCCTTCTTGAGGACACAACACAACACAACAGGTTACCTTAAACCTAACTCTTATATGATATATCGTATGGAGACTAACACTGGTAGAAAAATGGCCTTTCGTCCCACATGGTTGATTTCAAACGGTCACACTGTAACATATTTACGTAACTAAATGTATGAAAATAAAATAAACAGCCACACTCGATCCGACTTGTGTGACCATTTCGGAAGATATATGTCACACATTTGTGTATTTATGTGACTAGAAGGTAGCTGGTAAAAAATTTTTGATCATTTAGTCACGTTTAATTTGGGATGTGTGACCAATACAAATCAGCTTTAAGCATTAGTCACACTACAGATATACATATGTGACAAATATATGTCACACAATTGAAGAGTGTGACCAAAACAGATATATGGTCACATGAAGTAATTGTGTATGTGACTAAATTATATAGTCAAGTTTGTCACACATTATTTAAACGTGACTGCTATTCTTTGCTGAATATTTAGCCACATAGCGTTTGAAATTTGTGACAACTAAAAAGTAAGTTTGAAGCGTTAGTCACGATATGCATTTAATATTGACAAATAAATATATGTCACACACTTGAAGAGTGTGACCAAATGTCATATATGGTCACACGAAACCATAGAAACATGATTAAGTGTAACAAAAATTCGATACATATGGTCACGTAAGTAAATATGTGTGTCTAAAGTTTAGTGTGTGTTTGCTTGCCACAACCTAATGTGTATAGTCACATTTAATTGTAGCATGATCATGTGACTATATGCTTTACAATAGTCACACCATATCACAAATGTGTATTTAAATTATGTTTATTGCCACATTATAAGGGTATTATATGTGCAATACATTCAAAATAGTCACATTGTGATATTTATGTGACTATTATTTATAGCAAAATGTGATATTTAAGTGTAACGAAAATTCAAAATATGTGCAACACATTCAAAATTAATGTTGCTAGGCATAAGTTAATGCTGCTAGGCATAAATTAATGTTGCTAGGCATAAATCAAGCTTAATGAATAGATGAAAAATCAAGCTTTAATGAAGCAAGAAAGTTAAAATTCATATATAATAAACCAAAAAAAAAAAAACATTAGTATCCATATATAATAAAAGTAAAATAAAGCAGTTCATACATATAAAAAGTTTCACAATTAAATTTAAGAGATTTCTCCGGATCAAACAACAAATGCACATTATCGTAGTCAATGGAGTCGAATCTCTCTTCCTCACTCAAAAATCCAACATCTGCCGCATCCTCTTCCACTGAACCAACCCTCGGCTTTGATCGCTTGTATTCCTTCTCATCTTTCTTAATTTGAAGCAAACTTGCTTTGCGTCTTGCCTTGTTTCTTCGAGAACTCCACGACTCATACCACTCTTCAATGTTAAATACCTTCTCTGGTTTCCTGAAATCAAATAAGCATTAGATGATAAATTTACAGATTATCCTTTTAATTTGGTATTCTTAATTATATGATGTATATAATGTAACATTCTAAAATTAAAGATTATCATTTTGATAAATTTATACAGATTATCCTTTTGATAAATTTATAGATTATCCTTTTGACCGTTTTGATTGGGGGGGCCGAAAATTTTCGATATAATAATGTTACATTCTAACATTAAAGTTATCCTTTTGGTATATTATGATGTAAGTTTTGAATGTTGGGTGAGTAAAGCTAGGTTTTTTTTCACGGATCTTATGTTACTAGGAAGATAACAAATATAAGGAATAAAACATTCAAACAACTACGTAGTAAACTAACACAATTTCATAACTGATTACCTAAAGCTACCAATTGATAACCATTTTTATAAATTCATAAAAGCTTAATACACCAAAATTATTATGGATTAACTAACTTCTATTAGAAAAAAACAACCAAGTCAACATGTACATACATAACATCTTTACAAACTTTGAATATTTACGTGTACAAAAGTTTAATTAGTAGTACTTACTTTGAACGCTTCTTCTTTGATGAAATGCACGTTTTCTTGTTTCCAGCCATAACTTCAATCTTAGATAGTTTTAAAAAGTGTGTGTTGAAAAGCTAAGTGATGGCCTTAAAAAGGGATGCGACATACTATACGCCTAGGGAATTTTGAAAGTCTCAACATTAAAGATTATTGCAATTTACCAAGTTTAACGTCACATTATCATGTGAAATGCACTAATTACTCGTGCCTAATTGTAATCGTTTTAATTTTACACATTAAATGCGCGCTCCTAAACATTCTATAATTTTATTTTTAAACTTTAAATGGTAATAAGCATTATAAGTGGTTTCAGATGTTAGAAAATATAGTAAGAATAAACATAATGGTATTAATCTAGTTATTAGTTGTGTAAAATTTGTGTTTGTGACAGTGTTTACTCGCTGAATTGGCAAACTTACTTCAACACTATTATGACCTGATTAATAAAGAACTTAATGCTGCTAGGCATAACTTAATGTTGTTAGGCATAAATTACTGTGAACCGGTGTAACTGTAAAAAAGTAACTGTAAACCGTTGTGACACTTTGTAAACTGTTGTGACACTTAAACGTTGTGACATTGCGACTCTTGTGTGCCTATAAATACAAAGGAATTACAACCAACTTCTTTCATCTTTTCATTACGCATTCAATTTTTGTTTGGAACTGCAATGGCTTCATCATCTTCAAATCCTGCTTCAAAGAAAACAAAATGTTCAAGGGATACTTCTCCTCCTCCTCCTCCAATGCCAGAAAAATGTAAAATCCATGGCCTAACCCAAGAGTGCTGGGAAAAATGCCATTCTCAAGGCCAATATGGTACTGAACGACAGTTGGTTGAACTTTACAACAAACGAATCGCGTTGTTGGAAGAACAAAACAAAAAAGACCAAGATATCATACTGGTGCATCAGAACAAAGTTAATGTTCGTAATCAAGAAATAGAACAAATCCGTGGAAACATTGTTGATATTTACAAAGGCATTCAAAATAGTTTGTATAATTTTCATTGAATTAACCCTGATGTAAGATGATATTAATCATTGTTATGTTATTTCTTTGAAGTTTAATGTTTTCGAGTTCAAAGAAAACTTATCTTATGTTTCTTTGTTAATCAAGTTATCGACTATATTACTATATGATCAAGTTATCTTTTTGTTGATTAATTATGTTATGTTGCTTTGTTGACTATGTTATGATGCTTTGTTAAAAGTCAAACAAAGATTGTCAAACTTGATTGTCATTTGCAAAAGTCAAAGATTGTCAAACTTATCTTATGGGCAACTCCGGGTTTGGATTGGAATTTGGGTGAATGCTAGTAACTCAGAACTTAATGCTACTTGGCATAACTTAATGCTGCTAGGGATAAAAATAAAATGCCACAAAAATTAGCCGATTCATATTCAGTTCATTAATGAGAAAATTGAGCAATGACAACATGTTTATTCATAAAGTCAAATAAAGTAGTACAAACGGATTACACATGTTTATTCAAATTACTTCTTAACTCAACTAATACATTTTCTTTTTACCCTTCCCTTTTGAACAAACTTTGGGCATTTTTGGTTCCCATGGTTTTATACCCTTGTCTTCACAAATCTTAGCATTGGGCAGGCCTAGCACCTGAACCCTCTCATCAAAAAGCTCTTTGGCAGTCTTTTTTGGAGTTTTAACCTTCCTAGCATCTTCCTTTTTTGTGCCTGATCCAGAATATCCCTTTGGAAAGTAGTCTGCCCATGTATTTGGAGGATCTTCAGAACTGCTTGATATGTGAACTGAACTTGAGTCACTGCTGCCAACAAACGTAACCCTTCTAAGTTCCCGATACAGCTCCTTTTGTCGTTTCAACTCCCTTTGAGCAAAGGACTGCACCAGCCGCATTGCTAGATTGTTGAAAAAACAAAAGGAACTGTATGGGAACTCATAATGGAAAGGTATGTTGAAATGAATTTGAGTCACTGCTGTCAATGTATGATTTCTGAAAAAAAAAATATATATTAAAATTTTAAAAAATATAGTGTAAATGAAATAAAAGATAATGTTGGAATTCAGGGTGTATTTGAAACAACCTTTGTTCTTGGAACTCCAATGGCCACATTACTTGGTGGATGGTTGGTTTTAGATCATAAAAAAGAATGGAATGCAATAAACCAACATACTTAACCCTTCTAAGTTCCCGATACAGCTCCTTTTATCGTTTCAACTCCCTTTGAGCAAAGGACTGCACCAGCCGCATTGCAAGATTGTTGAAAAAATAAAAGGAACAGTATGGGAACTGAGAATGGAAAGGTATGTTGAAATTACAGACTCATTTAGATCATAAAAAAGATTTGAATGCAAACAGAGTGATACAAACAATTAGAAATGTTAAGTAAAGAATAGAGTCTAAGTAACATCACTCATCTTGAATGCGATGATAAAGGAGTGTGGCCTGTCATGAACTATACACACTATATCATCATCGCATTAAAAACGTCTCAATGATCAGGCCAGATCTATCTAAAGTTGCAGAAGGGTTCCATTGATTTGTTTTTTGGACACCGTCTAATAACGGTAGTAGAGGTTTTCCAAATTAAGTAATGGAACCATTCTACAACTTTAGATAGATTTGCCCTAACATTGAGCTTTAAGTTATTAGAAAACAGATTCTTACTATCGTTTATATTGCTCCCTTAGATGTGACGAACATACATATTAATTATGTAGATTCGACGACATTAGAGAGCTAATCCTGCATGAATGAAATCATATTAAACTTATAATAACAATGCAATGAACTACCATCCTTTCTACCCTAGCCAACAACAACATATTATTCAGCCTTGAATCTCTAACCTACCAACATTCATTGAAGACGAAGACCCTAAATTCAAGTATCGAACCTACAAATTATACTTGTTAATTGTTTCTGGATTTTGACAAAGAGCAAAGATGAATCAACAATGGATGAACAACACCAAAACAAGTTTATGCTCATACTTGAAAGTGGTGTCTGTTCATCCAACGTTGATACTTCTTCCATCTTTGATACTTGGATGTTTTAGCCTAAATATTCGCACACACATCCGCCACTTATCTTCATTATACTCTCAATACAAATGCAACATAATTCTTATATCAAAAATACATCATACATATATATAAAGCAAACAGAGTGATACAAACAATCTACAAATGTTGAGTAAAGAATAGAGTCTAAGTAACATCACTCATCTTGAATGCGATGATGAAGGAGTATGGCTTGTCATGAACAATACACACTATATCATCATCGCATTGAAGACGTCTCAATGATCAGGCCAGATCTATCTAACAATGTAGATGGGTTCCATCGCTTTAACTGGACCCCATTTTCTAACGATGTTTAATCTTGATTATTGAAAGAACCATTAAACATCGTTAGAAAATGGGGTCTAGTTAAAGCGATGGAATCCATCAACATCGTTAGATAGATCTGCCATGATAATTGAGCTTTAAGTTCTTAGCAACCAAATTCTTACTATCATTTATATTGCTCACTTAAATGTGACGAACATACATATTAGTTACGTAGGTCCTACGACATTAGAGAGCTAATCATGAATCAATGAAATCATATTAAATTTATATCAACAATGCAATGAAAATATTTTCATTGTAACTAAATACATGAAAAAACTCTTTAAGTTCTTGATATGTTTATTGTACTTCAACCTAATCCTAAGATAAAATATTTTCATTGTTATTGTATTTTGGCAAAGAGGAAAGATGTATCAGTAATGGATGAAACACCAGAACAAGTTCATGTTCATACTTGAAAGTGGTGTCTTTTCATCCATCATTGATACTTCTTCCATCTTTGATACAAATACATATCATGTTCATACTTGAAAGTGGTGTCGGTTCACCCATCCTTGACAAAGAACAAAGATGAATCAATAATGGATGAACAACACCAGAACAAGCTTATGTTCATACTTGAAAGTGGTGTCGGTTCACCCATCCTTGATACTTCTTCCATCTTTGATACTTGATGTTTTAGCCTAAATATTCGCACTAAAACTAAAAAACAACCATAAACCCTAACAATAAAAAACACAAATATACAGATCATACATAAACCCTAACACTAAATAACACTAATTAAATAAGCATAAACAATGAAATAATCAGATAAACCAAATCATATGTCAAACTTAGGGTCAATATAGAAGCGATCTAAGTATGTTACCATATGCTTCCGATCTAACTTAGGGTCAAACTTAGGGTGTAGTAGTGAGAGAGAGAAAGAAAGAACAAGGCAGCTGTG
Organism: Artemisia argyi; assembly: GCA_030686995.1. Lineage (NCBI taxonomy): Eukaryota > Viridiplantae > Streptophyta > Magnoliopsida > Asterales > Asteraceae > Artemisia > Artemisia argyi. Next base: position 213,367,719 of record CM060709.1, on the reverse strand, counting down.
TGTGATTTTTGGATAGAGATTAAGTATATGTTGGAGTGTGTGAAGTGTGTTTGTGAAGCTTTGTAAATAATATATATTATAAGTGATGTGTGTTATAATATATATTAATTATAAGTGTTGACCGGTCAATGTGTGTAGGTGCTAATACTTAAATTGATTGTACATATAGCTTAATTTGTTGTATTTACTTAAAATGTATAGATAAGTTTAAAATGATTAAAAGTATAAAAACTAAAAGTATTAAAAGTTTCAAGATCAGGATCAGATCCTACCCAGGATCGTTTTCGTCTTTGCAAGATCATTATCGTATGATCGGATCGGGATCGTAAGATCCTACTAGCTATAATGTCATTTTCTTAATAGTCTCGCTCTCTTTAACATGCAGTTTCCTTGTAAAATCGGATACATGAACTTGCATGCATGCCTACCTTAACTCATTAGTACTTGTTTGAGTCAAATGCGTGTATCGAGTCACAATGAATGTTTTGCAGTATTGAATAGATGAGTTACACCACCGCCAAACTCATTAACTCTCTAGAACCGACTCACACCACCCCGCCACACTTCACCGCCTTATCTCGCCGTGGTTCCACCAACCATCGATCCTCCACGCCATCACCGTCATCAAGACAAGGGAACTGTATGGGAGAGTTTGTTTGCTTCGGTTGTTTGGTTCGAGAAAACCAATACATATTTTATATTACTTACAAGCTCGAGAACTCAACAATAACTCGAGTCGAACTTATATAAGATTGAGCTCAACTCATTAAACCTTTCGAGCTCATTTGATAGGCTTTCAATCTCTAAAATTTTAATCAGGCGCTCAAGATCTCAACATCCACTTCTAATTTTTCCCCAAAAATCTCAATATCCCGCTCAAGATCCCGCCTCTTTTTCCCCAAAATCAAAACACTAACACTTACACTAGTCAGATCTGTTGATATAAATAAATGACTAAAAACGTTATTCATATCTTTCGATATCTCTATGTTTTGATAATCACAAAACGAAAACTCATCAAACCAAAGATTATGACATAAACAAGTATTTAGTAGTAAATACTCATCTTTACCATTAAATCACTTAAGGTATGAATAAACAAAGTGTCTAATGTATTACAAGATCAAAGGAACATTTTTGTTAATCACTAGATAATTATAAAATGTTACAAAACATTTTATATCTTTTGTAAAACACTTTTGGAATTAAAAGAATATGTTTTATTCATTACAAATTTGTGAATTCAAATTTTCAACCAAAAATGGCAAATCTAATCCAGAAAAATTCCCCTCACAAAAGGACAAGAAAATCCAACGTTCAGGAGGGCGGCCTCCTTAATTATACTAGGCGGCCCCCTTAATCATTAAGGGGACCGCCCCCTAATTAAGGGGACCGGCACGCTCCAGAACAGTATTTTTTGGCCCTATAAATATTGGATCATTCCACATATTTTTCTCACCTTTTTGCACTAAAAACTTTCTGATCTAAACATCCCTCTTCATCCTCTAAAAATCCTTTGATCTTATATACTTTGATCTTTGTTTCAAAATGATTCAAGCCTCAACACTCAAGTGCAAAGAGAAGAATACTTTCATTAGAAGTATTACAACTTAGTATCATCTTGCTATCTAAGTTGTTTGTTTGTTTTATCTTGTTAATCTTTCATATTTTGGTGAATAAGGTGTATGTATTAGTTTGCTAGATTTAGTTGTTGAATCTAGAATTGTTGTAAGTGTGTAGTGGAAGTTGAAGTGAAGAAGTAGTGTTGGATAATAGTGAAGATAGGAGAGAGTGGCAATAGTGACTAGTAGTGAAGAAAGTGAAGCTTTCAAGTGGAGAAGACTTGAAGACATTAGTAGATTGAAGTTGTGAAGACTCAAGTGGCTTGAAGGTGCAAAGATATTATTGGCTTGAAGTTGTGAAGACATTGGTGCTTTGAAGTTGTGAAGTTGCAAGACATTGAAGTCGTGAAGAATTTTGTGAAGGCGTGAAGATACTAGTGGTGTGAAGTCTTATTGAAGAAGTCAAAGGTGTGAAGAAATTGTGGTGTGTTATTTGGTGTGAGATTGGTTCTAGCTACGATTAGAACTCGACACCTTGCTTTGTATCGTTAATTGGTGTAAGCATTTGGTGTGTACGGTTTTCTCCGCCATAAGGGAGGTTATTGACTTAGTGAAGAAAACTCTCGAGTTCGGTGCTCGGGGAGTGGAGTAGGGCAAGGAAGGTGTCCTTGTAGCCGAACCACTATAAATCCTTTGTCTCTCGGTTTGATCTTTCCATCCCTCATTCTTTACTTGTTTACTTACTTGCTTCTCGTACATTATTATTATTGTGTGTTGTGCATATATTGGTTTCGCATAAAGATCAAACTAGGTTCCATTCAAAACATTAATTATACATTAGTAAATTAAAAGTATATACAATCATTAAAACACATATACACATATAAATACATACTTATATTTAAGTGAGATATATGAAATTATAATTTCTATTCAACACTTTAAATAAGTAGTATTTATGTGACATATGTGAATTAATTTGTATCTACACTTTAGCTTAAAAGGTTTTTACAAATTACCATCAATTCTTTGTAAGTAAACTTTTATTAAAACAAAAAAGACGCAAAACTATTCAACCCCCCTTCTAGTTTTTCACAATTGGTATCAGAGCCACGTCTAGCAAGATTTTTAAAATAGATTGTATTTTAAAACTTGTAACGATCTATGGAATTTGAAAAATATGTAGAAGGGAAATTTGCACAACAACCACCTTTATTTGAAAATGATCATTTTCTTGAATGGAAAAACAAATTTGAAAATTATGTGAAATCAATAGATCTTGATCTTTGGTATATCATTTCAATGGGTGAACTTAAACCAACCAAAATAGATTTTGAAAATCAACATAATAATCTTCAAACTAAAATTGATAAAAACACTAAAGCCAAATTACTTATTTTCGAAACTCTACCAAGAGTTAAATATGAAAGATAATCTAGTTGTAAAACGGCACATGATATTTGAAAATGTCTTTTAAAGATTCACCAAGAGAAATGTAAAATCAAAGATGATAAACTAGATATTGCATAAGAAATAATTAATCTAGAAAATTTAGTAAATAAATATTTAGTTGAAATAAACACATGTACTACTAGTTCAAATGTGATCATTGAAGGTATCTACAACGAAGAATACATGAGCCAAATCCGAAGAAAGAGCGTGAATAAATCATGGAGCAACAAGTGCAAAGAAGACGATGATAATACGGCTTATGAGAATATTCAAACAAATGAGAACACAAGTATTGATGGCAAGAACTACATGTTTCTAGATCCAAGTGAAACTACAAACAAAACATGGAGCGACATGGAAAATGGAATTGATCACCATATAGCATGTGAAGAATGTACAACTACAAATAAGGTACAATCAAAAACCAAAAATTTTTGCTATGATCAATTTATATTAGAATTTTTAAAAATGGAAAACAACTTCAAACATTTTTGCGACATTGACTCAAAAATTATTTTTAAGAACGAATTTTCAACATCCGCTGAAAACAACTTTGAAAAAGAAATCATTTTAGAAGATAAATTGTCTAGACTTAAAAGTAATATTGAAATCGATCTTGAATGTAAAAAATGTCGAGACTACAAACATGAAATTAAAATGGAAAATGAAAAAGCAAAAACATTGGCAAAGTTCGAAAATAGTTCTAAATCTTTAAAATATCTTCTCAACATTCAAAAGCCATTTTATGATAAAACCGGCTTAGGATTTATCGTAAATGATCCTTCAACAAATGTATCAAAACAAATAAAATTTGTTAAACCTAGTGAATAAATTTAGAACTAATACTATTAACATTCATTACTTATTACTCTAGTAAAAAAAGTCATTGTTTGTTAATTAAAACAAACTATTGATGAATTCTTGTACTTATCGATGACATCCCCATCATGTGCATTCAAATGCAATGGATGTTCTCATCTAACCAACTAGGACCCATGAGAATCTGGGTACCAAGCTGTTTATCATGTTTAGGTAATTAACGAACGAAGAGTCTATTACGTGTTGATTTACTCATCTCGCTCTATTACCTTTGACGGATATTGGTTTCTATCACGTCGTTTCACATTCTGCTAATGTTTCGCCTATGACGTCGTTGCGGGAATCTTCTTGTCTCGGCATTTTGTTCTTCACTCTTGGAGTATTGGTATCATGGTGTGTCCGTTACTATTTCAAGATGAAGCCTCCTAAGTACTACTTCTATTAGCCTTCACGACTTGTGATGATTGGTGTGATCGATTGAGCATCTCGGATCCAGTTCCCTTGATTTCTATTCATGGGAATATTACTTGGCTACTTCGACATGTTTTGGACTAACTCTTAAGATTTCTTCTATCAACGTCATGCCTACTCTTAAAGAAAAGCTGGACCTGAGATAAGTTTTCTTTTAAAAAACTTGCCAATATTACATTATATTTTAGAATGTTTTAATTAGTATGTGAATATGATTTAACTTATAAGTTGCCATGCTTTTAGATCATTAACACTAATATATGCATACATGATATTAGCATTATAAACCTTCTTGTTGTTTAATCTATTATCATTCTTCTTAATCTTCTATAATCTATAGTAGAACCTTTCCACTTTATCTATATGATCTTACTAGTTGCATAAATAGATGTATTATAATTGAGACTTGTTTGCAACTTGATATTATGATGTTATTTGTATACATACATACATACATACATACATACATACATACATACATACATACATATATATATATATATATATATATATATATATATATATATATATATATATATATATATATATATATATATATGAATGCCTATCTTGTATCCATGAACTATTTACTCTACTCCTTCCTATCCCGTTGCATTTAGATCATAAATATCTATCATCTCACTTTAATACCTTTAGATGTCATTAGAGATGATTATGTATGACAATGGGCTAAATTGATTCTCTTGAGCATGATAAGCTTCCATTTCAAATCCTTCACTTGCAACTCCTTGATTATCATGATCAAAACATCATGGTTAAAACTTCTCTCTTTTTGATTGAAACAATTTTTTTTTAACAATTTACTTAACTAAAATTTCTTTCACAACCTTATTTTAATCAAAAACAAGATTGAAATTCTTTTTATACGTTATGAAACAAAACTCAATTTGTGTTATTGTAATGCACACTTGAATTTACTTCAAAACATTGTTGAATAAAACTAAAAACGTTTTGCTTAAAACATATTTGACTTTCTCACATATGTCATACACTTCTATTGGAAATGACATTCACAATTTCATCAAATCATCTCATGAGAATCATAGCTTGCCCATATGGACCTTGTTTGTAACAAGTCTTGAAGTCCATACAATCATATCCACCTATTTGTTACTTGTTAACAATCATCAACATGTTTGCTCTAGACTAAATGTTATCATCTTCATATAGTTACACATTTTACTTATTTGACTTATTGCCTTCTTAGTTGCATATCTTAATTGATGAATTATTAGATAGCATGATTATTAGAAATTAATTGCCTAATTCAATTATTTCTATATCACTCTCTACATTCATGAATAGTATGCCCTATATTGCCTCAAAGAGTTGAACTTACTTGAATCCAAATCCAAAAATACAACCTTTTTGAAAATTTTCTGCCAAAAACCCATTTCTGGCATTCTGGGAATCACCAGATGGGCGGCCCCCTTAATTATATAAGGCGGCCCCCTTAATGATTAAGGGGACCGGCCCCTAATTAAGTGGACCGGCCATCTGATGGTCGGGGATACTGTTTTCTTTATCACTTTTTGACCCATTTCAGCCTATACTTCCCAAAATTCACAAACATATTTTGTCCCATGCTATCCCTCAAAATTTACCTTCCTAAACCACATTTCTCATACACTATAAATACCCTCTTCCCATCATTAATGCCATCACAACCAAACATGTCATCTCCCAACAAACAAAAACCTAAGATTTCAAGAACCGCAAGGATCTCCGTCAAACCTGTTTAGATGAGGAAACTTGATTCTTGTCATAACTCAAGTAATGTTGTTCCAAGTCAACCAACTACTAAACCTCAAACCCACAATAATGACTCATCTCACAACCTATCACCCAATCATTCCCTCATTCATGCTTCTTCTTATGATGAGCATGCTCAATCCCAAAACAACAATCCCAATTTCTCAATCAATATTTCACATGTTGCTCATTCAACAAAAACACCACTCACTCTTGGAGAACCTCTTCCACCCATTTCATGTTTTCATGACTACCCAAGCTCAACCATGTCTCCACCACCAAGAGTACCACCACCACATCCTACAACCTCACATGCCATTCCTATGTTGCATGTTCATACCTTCACCCAAGACAACCATCATGTTCCACCATCATCACCTTCCTCCGAACACTTGAAGTTCGTTGAGGAGCTAAAAGAGGCTCATGAGCTTAGTGCTCTTTTAGCATTACATCTTGCGCAACGCAATTTGGATCCAACCCAATCAAGCTCACCATCATCACCACACAACATCAACCAAGTTGAGAAGCATGTCAACAATTGCCCTTGTTGCATCTTCCTTCAACAACAAACCATTGCCTTGAATGAGCACTTCACTTGGATTGAGTATCTTCTTACAAGATCTCAACAAACATCATCACTTGAACAATATCAAAACCCTCAATCAACAAACCCTATCTCTAACCCACCACCTACAAGTTCCACATCTCCAAACTCACCAACATCCATGCAACCAAAAGTTTATCTCCACTAAACCACCAAGCATTTTATATGCTTATGTTTCTCATTTTCAAATAAAACCTTTCAACCATTTTGGGATTCAAGAAAGTTTGGTGACACTCCTTGTTAGCACAATAGGATGCTATACTTAGTCTTAGTATTCTATAGGTATGGCTTTTGTAACAATGATTATGGGTTGACATAATCATTTTCTATCAATGAATGACTTAATATGTATTCCTTATTATCTTTTGCCATGCATATTGCTTGTTGGTATTATGATATATGTGTTTGCTTTTGCTATGCTTGTGCTTCTAATATTTTTCTTGCAAGAATTCCAATTCTCGAACCCTTGGTGCCCTCAAACAAGGGGGAGCATACATCAAGGGGGAGCTTACTTCCTTTTGGCTTAAACCTTTTTGATTTTACAAAAAGGAGGAGAAGTGAATATAAACTCACTAAATAGTTGTCTAAAAATTAATTTCTGGATTTAATGAGTTTAGGTTTTGTAATCATCAAAAAGGGAGAGATTGTTGATATAAATAAATGACTAAAAACATTATTCATATCTTTCGATATCTCTATGTTTTGATAATCACAAAACGAAAACTCATCAAACCAAAGATTATGACATAAACAAGTATTTAGTAGTAAATACTCATATTTACCATTAAATCTCTTAAGGTATGAATAAACAAAGTGTCTAATGTATTACAAGATCAAAGGAACATTTTTGTTAATCACTAGATAATTATAAAATGTTACAAAACATTTTATATCTTTTGTAAAACACTTTTGGAATTAAAAGAATATGTTTTATTCATTACAAATTTGTGAATTCAAATTTTCAACAAAAAATGGCAAATCTAATCCAGAAAAATTTCCCTCACAAGGACAAGAAAATCCAACGTTCAGGAGGGCGGCCCCCTTAATTATACTAGGCGGCCCCCTTAATCATTAAGGGGACCACCCCGTAATTAAGGGGACTGGCACGCTCCAGAACAGTATTTTCTAGCCCTATAAATATTGGATCATTCCACATATTTTTCTCACCTTTTTGCACTAAAAACTTTCTGATCTAAACATCCCTCTCCATCCTCTAAAAATCCTTTGATCTTTGTTTCAAAGTGATTCAAGCCTCAACACTCAAGTGCAAAGAGAAGAATACTTTCATTAGAAGTATTACAACTTAGTATCATCTTGCTATCTAAGTTGTTTGTTTGTTTCATCTTGTTAATCTTTCATATTTTGGTGAATAAGGTGTATGTATTAGTTTGCTAGATTTAGTTGTAGAATCTAGAATTGTTGTAAGTGTGTAGTGGAAGTTGAAGTGAAGAAGTAGTGTTGGATAATAGTGAAGATAGAAGAGAGTGGCAATAGTGACTAGTAGTGAAGAAAGTGAAGCTTTCAAGTGGAGAAGACTTGAAGACATTAGTAGATTGAAGTTGTGAAGACTCAAATGGCTTGAAGGTGCAAAGATATTATTGGCTTGAAGTTGTGAAGACATTGGTGCTTTGAAGTTGTGAAGTTGCAAGACATTGAAGTCGTGAAGAATTTTGTGAAGGCGTGAAGATACTAGTGGTGTGAAGACTTATTGAAGAAGCCAAAGGTGTGAAAAAATTGTGGTGTGTTATTTGGTGTGAGATTGGTTCTAGCTACGATTAGAACTCGACACCTTGCTTTGTGTCGTTAATTGGTGTAAGCATTTGGTATGTACGGTTTTCTCCGCCATAAGGGAGGTTATTGACTTAGTGAAGAAAACTCTCGAGTTCGGTGCTCGGGGAGTGGAGTAGGGCAAGGAAGGTGTCCTTGTAGCCGAACCATTATAAATCCTTTGTCTCTCAGTTTGATCTTTCCATCCCTCATTCTTTACTTGTTTACTTACTTGCTTCTCGTACATTATTATTATTGTGTGTTGTGCATATATTGGTTTCACATAAAGATCAAACTAGGTTCCATTCAAAACATTAATTATACATTAGTAAATTAAAAGTATATACAATCATTAAAACACATATACACATATAAATACATACTTATATTTAAGTGAGATATATGAAATTATAATTTCTATTCAACACTTTAAATAAGTAGTATTTATGTGACATATGTGAATTAATTTGTATCTACACTTTAGCTTAAAAGTTTTTACAAATTACCATCAATTCTTTGTAAGTAAACTTTTATTAAAACGAAAAAGACGCAAAACTATGCAAACCCCCCCCCCCCCTTCTAGTTTGTTTGCTTCGGTTGTTTGGTTCGAGAAAACCACCACATCCACCACCATCACAGTCAAGCCTCCATCACCCTCTCGATTATGTTATCCGGGATCGAGAAAGTTTGAACTCGGCTTGAGCTTGACTCGAAAAGCTCAATTTATCTTTAAAGATGTGTTTTCTGACACAAATTAAATTGAAATATAATATAACCTAAGAATTGAATTCGGTTCGACTTCAGCTCGAAAATTAGCTTGATACATTCATAAATAAATATTTACACTTACTACACTTAAAAAAAATTAAAAAAAAAATACATATTTTATATTACTTACAAGCTCGAGAACTCAACAATAACTCGAGTCGAACTTATATAAGATTGAGCTCAACTCATTAAACATTTCAAGCACATTTTTCCCAAAATCAAAATAGTAACACTTACACTAGTCAGATCCCGCCCCTAATTTTCCCCCAAAAATTTCAATCTCCTGCTCAAGATCCCTCCCTTTTTCCCCCAAAATCAAAACACTAACACTTACACTAGTCAGATTTATCTTCTTTCTATTCATCTCTTCTCCTTTTCTCTAGAACCGACTCACACCATGCATCGCCACACTTCACCGCCTTATCTCGCCATGGTTCCACCAACCATCGATCCTCCACGCCATCACCGTCATCAAGACAAGGGAACTATATGGGAGAGTTTGTTTGCTTTGGTTGTTTGGTTCGAGATAACCACCACATCCACCACCATCATAGTCAAGCCTCCATCACCCTCTCGATCATGTTATCCGAGATCGAGAAAGTTTGCACTCGGCTTGAGCTTGACTCGAAAAGCTCGATTTATCTGTAAAGATGTGTTTTCTGACACAAATTAAAATTGAAATATAATATAACCTAAGAATTAAATTCGGTTCGACTTCAGCTCGAAAAGCTTGATACATTCATAAATAAATATTTACACTCAGTACACTTAAAAAAATAAAAATGAAAAAAACAAATTTTATATTATTTATAAGCTCGAGAACTCAACAATAACTCGAGTCGAATTTATATAAAATTGAGCTCAACTCATTAAACATTTCAAGCTCATTTTTCCCCAAAATCAAAACACTAACACTTACACTGATCCCGCCCCTAATTTTTCAGCAAAAATTTCAATCTCTCGCTCAAGATCCCTCCCTTTTTCCCCCAAAATCAAAACACTAACACTTACACTAGTAAGATCTATCTTCTCTCTATTCATCTCTTCTCCTTCTCTCTAGAACCGATTCACACCACCGCCACACTTCACCGCCTAATCTCACCGTGGTTCCACCAACCATCGCTCCTCCACGCCATCACCGTCATCAAGACATGGGAACTGTATGGGAGACTTTGTTTGCTTCGGTTGTTTGGTTCCAGATAACAACCAGAATCACAGTCGAGCCACCATCACCCTCATCTCACCTATCCTACTCTGTTCATGGGTATGCTCAAACACATATTTAATTTATATTTTCTTAAATGTGTAATCGAATATAAAACGATTTAAATTGATTTACGTGGATTAAACTAGCCTAAAACATGTTTTTGATTATAAATTCGTGTGGTGGTAATCGTTGCAGGTAGACTTATTAAGACGAAATAGTTTTCCTGTTTATTGGAATGGAGACAATCGACGTGTTCTAAAAGGCCACTTTTTTGCTCGTAAAGGGAGTCTTGATTGGTTTCCACTCTGGGAGGATGTTGCTGAACAGTTGGAGTTTGCTTATCGCAGTTGCATAAGTTATCTATCAAAAGATTAAAATAACATATGTTATATAGGAAATTAACTCAAATATGGTTGCTTTTTTTCAAACTGTTTCATTTGTACCAAATGTTAGTGATTTGCTTGCTTGGTAATGTGTTTGACATTTATTCGTTCCACGTTTGGCACTGCATAAAATTGCAACCAATTGTATATTATTTGTTGCCCGAGTCGATATGCAACCCGTATGTTTGTTTTTTAGGCTAAACTTATATTTGGGACATCTAATGTTGTCGTCTTTTATGTTAGCATTAATCACATTACTTGTTTCTTGCAGGGGGTACATGCTATTTTCACGGGTGAGGATGATACATGGGATGCCTGGCTAAAAATTCCCTCGGATGGATTTTCTGGCACACTTCATTTTCGAGGCGTGGGTATGCTCCATCTCAGTTACGAAAACCAACCCATGCATATTTTTACGGTTTCATTGTTGGCAGATCTTATATTATGCAGCGTTATTAGTGCCTTAGTTTCTTACATTTCCCATATTTTTTTTGCAGAAAGAAACTGGCATTAGACTCAGATGTAAGCCAATTTTTATGTTGTTAACAATTTCATTTTATAATGATAACACCAGTGTATTTCTTAATTTATATTGCAGGTAACCACTCCAATGGCCATTGAAACTTTGGAAAACGTACCAGTAATGGAAACAGTTGTAAGTAATAAAACATCCACCTTTGATTTTTTTAGTTTTACGTACATGACTAATGTACCGTGTTTTATATATACATATAGGAACATGTTAAAACTATCGGACATACGAAAACGCTTAAGCCACGACAAACCGGTTCTACAGGTTACACCACCAACTATGATACCAAATATTAGTGAACAAAATACAGGACTAAAATTAATACCAATGAAGCAAAAACATTTGGTCTCTAGTGAAACCTTGAAAAAGCAAGCTAAGGCGGCGCAGAGTCAACAGGTTTTAACTTATGATAGTTGAGAATTTGATTATATACGACATTACAATTTTATATATATTTGCTTCATTTATATACATTCTGTTTTTTTTATATATATACTAGCAGTAGTAACTCTGCTCCAGCAGTACTAACGTGGTACTAGTATTAACTCTCCTATCATGTTTGTGCAGATACTTGAACCAGTGGCTCATCTAGTTCTATTATGTTGTGAGCTTTGACATGTTCTAGTCCTGCTCTCATCCTGATGTGTTGATATGCAGTAGCCTACATTTTCAAGGCTTTTATATCCAGATGATGAGATTAGATCAATGGGAGAAAAACTTGTAAGTTTAACTGCAGGTTTTATTAGTATGTTCATTGTTTTGGATTAAAAGTCTTCATGATGTTGTTTGAATTACTGTTGATCATGTTTGTATTAATATTGCTTAGATGGATTTAGTGCAGCTCATGAACTTCAAAGAAAATGTGGCCAAGTATTTACTACTGCTAGAACAAAAGTTACTACTGCTAGTTAAAGTTCGTACTGCTCAGAGATTAAGACCGCTCGAAGTTGTACTTGCTTATGGAAAAGATTATAGATACTTATAAAGAAACTATTGTAAGCCGACTAGGATTCCTTAGTGTATAAAAGGATATCCAATTTCATATTTTGTTCAGTTATACATTCCAATTTTATTGTATTTGAATTTGTTTTGATATATATTTGAATTGTTTTGATATATATTGATTTTTTAAACGTGACTAAAAGATACATATAGTCACACTTATTAACACTTTTGGTCACTGTTTGCTTTAGTCGTTGTGTGACTAAATATTACCGAAGGCCACACAAACATAAAATTCATGTGGCCATTGGATGATCTATAGTCACAAAAATACACATTTCTTCACTGTAAACAGCATATGGTCACACTTATTTACACTTTTGGCCACTGTTTGCTTAATGGTATGTGACTAAATACCCAAAACAAACATGATTTGTGTGACTAAATATTACAAAAGGCCACACAAACATAAAATTCACGTGGCCATTGGATGATCAATAGTCACACAAAATACACATTTCTTCACTTTAAACATCATATGGTCACACTTATTTACACTTTTGGCCACTGTTTGCTTAATAGTATGTGACTAAATACCCAATACAAACATGCTTTTTGTGACTAAATATTACAAAAGGCCACACAAACATAAAATTCATGTGGCCATTGGATGATCAATAGTCACACAAAATACACATTTCTTCACTTTAAACAGCATATGGTCACACTTATTAACACTTTTCGCCACTGTTTGATTAATGGTATGTGACTAAATACCCAAAACAAACATGGTTTGTGTGACTAAATATTACAAAAGGCCACACAAACATAAAATTCACGTGGCCATTGGATGATCAATAATCACACAAAATACACATTTCTTCACTTTAAACAGCATATGGTCACACTTATTTACGCTTTTGGCCACTTTGTGTTGAGTTGTATGTGCCTGACTCCAAAAAAACAACACCCATTGTGTGACTAAATCATCACAAACGTCACATTTATTGTATATTCATGTGGCCACATGACGGGAAATAGCCACACAAAATACACATTTACTTGAATATATCATCTCAAATGTCACATATATTATATATTTATGTGGCCAAAGGACGAACAATTGTCACTCTCAAAAAACATTCGTGTGACTATAAGTTGTTTACGGTCACTGATAATGACTAATCCAACAAAACTTGTGTCTAATTTGTCACACATATTCGGGGTTTTGGTCACTCTTTTTCGATGGAAAAGGCCACGAACTCAACAATGTGACCATATGCCACCTATGGTGGCGGGACTTTTAGTGACACACAACGAAAAAAACGTGTGTGACTATAGGCATATCGTCACACATTTTTGGCGTGACCAACAGAACTTTTTGTACCAGTGTAACTTGACCGTCGGAGGTAGATCCTGAGGCTACGACCTCGGGTCCACTCCTAACGGGTTCTCTTTGTGGAGAGGTCTACTCAGGGCTTGAGAAGACGACGAACGGCCCAGGAAGAGTCGTCAAATCTAGCCCGCGCCAGATTACGTATCAACAAGTGGCGCCATCCGTGGGACCGACTACAACAAGTTTCGTGCCCTCACATCACCGTAACTTTAAAATTTTGTATTTTTTTGGGTTGCACTTTAAAACTCGGGCGATGCGGTATTCATGCGTTAAGATATGTTATCTTTTAAACATTCATTAGATTTTATGTAAATCTTTTAACTTAGTAAACATGATTTTATCTATAGTCGCACTAAGTCTGCATGATCGAATCTACTTTATCTTTTAGCCGCGGATTAATTCGCGCGCATATTGCTTTTACGGTTGGTATGCCTGTTCACGCTTGTTTGCACTATAGAACTATGTGTTCGAACAACGCAATCCCGATAAATCTACCCGCGTTAGGCCGTGCATTTGGACATCTTCGCAGATTAACGCCATGAGCGCACTGTCACGTACAGGCACCACTATGCTAGTCAATCGCCATGAGTGCACTGGCAAAAGCCGTGGTCATCTGCGATCATCCACAAACGTTCGAGTCTATGCGGTCAGGATACGTCCATCTGCGTTTGTGCGTGTGATTGAAACTATTAGTCGCGGTCATGGTGTGTCCATCCGGGTTATATATATATATATATATATATATATATATATATATATATATATATATATATATATATATATATATATATATATATATATATATATATATATATATATATATATATATATATAAACAATTAATTATATATGCTATGTGCTATATATTGCTTCACGCTAATCTTTTACTTCATTAGGTTTTATATGTTGCGATTTGCGGCATATACTTTTAATATTTGCATTAAGTGTTTTTCAGGATTTGAATAACTAAGTTTAATGCTCCTACACGAGTAGCACCATCAAACTTGGGGGGCTACCAGGGTATATAATACCACTGTTTCCGTACGCGTCACTCAGGTATATTTGGAAGCAGATCGTACGTAAGAGGTATTGCAAGCCCAGTACAAAGACAGATTTAAATATTCGCACCATCTTGCCTCAGGGGAGACGTCCTCTGTCGATTGTAAAGACGGATGTAATGTTCGCACCTTGTCGCGCACAGCGCGTACCTCTGCCGCAGAAGCACGTCTTCTGTTGCACCATGTTGCATCGCTACTGGTACAAAAGGTACGCCCTTACCCAGGATGCAGCATACGAGATCCACCTTCACCATTGTGACACTCTCACAATCGCAATGTCAGTGTTACCCCAATTATAGAACTACGTGTTCTTCTTACGGGGTCTTTACTGTCAAACTGTGGCGGGAAACCTAGCATATGCGCATCCCTCCCCGTCATAGAACGGGAGTTACTCAGGATGGAACATGGTCACCACGGACGCGCCTACAAGGTCGCGGATTCAGATATATTCTAATGGGCTAAACAGGACCGCGCCTCTCGGATAACTAGTGCGCACTGTCGCATTTGGGATACGCAGTATAGTCTGTCCTATGTGCACACCTGAATTGCGCACACATGGGCCATGTCGTCATGGTTGATTGGGCCTACGCGGCCATGAACAGAACTTATGTCTAGCATAACATAGCCATGCACTATGTCACACTAGACTTGGGGGCTTGTGGACGGATCGTCTGGAATGGGCCCGGCCCGGTAGACAGTGGCCACTCTACGCCTAAACCCTAATCCATGCCTTATAAATATAACGCTGGGATTCCCTTCTTGAGGACACAACACAACACAACAGGTTAACCTAAACCTAACTCTTATATGCTATATCGCATGGAGACTAACTTAACCGTCGGAGGTTGATCCCGAGGCTACGGCCTTGGGTCCACTCCTAACGGGTTCTCTTTGTTGACAGGTCTACTCAGGGCATGAGAAGACGACGAACGGCCCAGGGAGAGTCGTCAAATCTAACCCGCGCCAGATTATGTATCAACAGCTATTATCAATTAGATACACCTTTTTGAGCCTTGATTTCGTTTCAATTTATCCATCAAGAAAACAACAAAAATATGTTGCTTAGTTGGGAATCTAAAGATTGGAGTATATATATGAGAAAAAAGTATGATTGTTTACCAATTACGATAAGTATGAAGAGTGTACGCTCTATGTTTGTTATAATATGGTTGAGAAAAGAAAAAATAAAAGAAAAAAGAAAAAAATGAAAGGAAAAAAAAAAAGAAAAGTTATGAAAAAAGAGAAAGAATAAAGAGAATAATATGATTTTCCGACTTATGTTTCTACAACAATTATTCCATATACCTACCTTATAACCCTTAAACCAAATAAAAGACCTCTTTGGTATTTATACTTGGTGCTTACGCCACGTCGGTGCAATTTTGTTTCTTTTACAAGCATATGGTAAATCTATAAGTTATGACTGAGCTATAACAGTGATTTACAACCAAAACACTATTTTTATTAGTGCTAGAGCGAACTTGAATATATATACACTTACGTGAGGAACATGTCATGTTATTTTTGGTTGTCTTGGATACACAACAAAATATACATTTGAAACTTATACGAGACTTGGTTTTTGAAAGACATTTCTTATATGCTTGAGGGCAAGCATTAGTTTAAGTATGGGAGGATTTGATGAGTCTCGTATACATATTTATACCCCCGATATTATGTGAAATATATGGAAAATAACCTTATTATTAGGACTTTTGGTACTTAATATATGAATGAATGTGTAGGATTGAAGATTCCTGAAATGACGCGAGAAGCACAAGAAAAGGATAACTTTGTGAACATATAAGTGAAAAGAGCGTCGCTTACGGCTATCTTTGGTCAACTATGCAACTACGAGTCAAACATGAAGTACGTTGGTTATATATTACATAAGCGCCGGTTACGTGAAGAGAAGGTCGCCGGTTTTATATCGGATGTGCGGTGTACTTCCCATGACAGTTATCTTTTCTACATTAATGAGCTACTTCAATGATGAGGCCGATCACTTACCTATCATAACTCACCAGGGATATGCTAGCGCAACATTTTACACTATAAATAGGAGTGCAAATCGAAGGTTTAGACACACCACAACAAAGAATCATATCTTGATCTTTTAGAAGCAGTTTAAGTAGTGGTTTGCACCAAAACCACTAGCTAAGGAGTTGGAGTCAGTACTACACATGTAGAAACACCTTGGAGCACGAGAATCTTTGGTATAAACTCGTTGTTATAATGTAATTACCCTTTTACATGTTTTACTTTATCATAAGTATGGAGTAGTAACTTTATGTTTATTTGAGGCACTTCTGCCATGATTATTATAAGAATTGTATCATGAATATTGAATCTATGATGTATGAATTTAATATGACATTGTTTAGTCTCTTATCATTTGTCATGATTGATCATTGTGATTGCTTAAAGGTCGAAAGATTCAATCATGTTGATTATATTATGAATTGTCTGTCTATAACAAATCATTGCTATGCTTGTGAGAATTGCTTAGTAAAACAAATGATGACCTTGACTATGACACGTTTAAGGGCTAGTCTCACGTATAACGGCTTGACTAGAAGAAATGCATATTTGATACTTTATACGTGGACCACACTTTATGCATTCTGTGTTTATAGAATCAAAGGCCGAAAGGAGATTCTTTTACATATGATAGATATACTAGTTTACATGATTAACCATCATGCTTTACTCCTATGCTTTGTCCATGTAACTTCTGTGATATTACTTCTTATGATTCTCATGAGCTCAGCCTTGAATAAACATACTTTTGAATCAATTGGGAAAAACAATAAAAAATCTTGAATCCAACAAACACGGTTTTAGTGATAAGTGACAATCATTGGAATCTAATTTTGTTAATCATAGCTAGCATAAGGGATCATTACCTCTCTTGGGACAACCTGGTCTTACCTAAACCTTTACTATAAACGGGGGTTATAATTTACCTGTGTGTTTTGTGTATTAAGGAATCGGTAGAACTTGTTATTATAAATTTAAAGCTTTCAAAACACATCATTTAGTCATTTCGATTATTCTGTTAAAAAATGTAAATGTTAAAAGGTTCATACCCACCGACCACTTACAAACAACCCACTCACCCCTCACATGAACACATTCACATAACCTTCTCCCTTATTCTTCTCCTTCCCTAAATTTCGACCAAAAAAACCGGCCACCACTCCCACCTCCGACGACATACCAAGAAACAGCATACCACTACACCATACTACTCTTCATCCTCTCCCTTTTTCTACTCTAAACACAAATCAAATCTTCCAACTACCTACTCCTATCTTTTCTTTATCCTTGTCATTTAACACCATCACCACATCTAAGTAGCTTCACCCCACAACCACCAAAACATAAAACCAACAACATTCAAGACAAACTAATCTCACTTCCTCCCATCAACACGTTTATACTAAATCTGAAAAAAAAATAAAATAAAAAATAAAAAGAAGAAGAAGAAGAAGAAGAAGAAGAAGAAGAAGAAGAAGAAGAAGGAAAAGCCCATTAACATAACCATCAAACACTTTCTTCCTTCAATACAAAAAGCCCATATGTTTGAAAATAAATAAATAAATAAATAAATAAACGAACCTTATACTTTCCACTCAAATCACAAATTAACTTCATAAATCAACAATTTATTCTTCAACAACACATACTTTTCAATCAATTTCTCTAATTTAATAAAAAAAAACAGAAAGCCCCAAAGTTTTTAAAAATTAAAAACCACCACCAACAATGATGAGGCGAAAAATGAATCACTTTTAGGGGGTCATTTAAGCCCGGAATTGAATTTATTTGATCAAATATTGCCCTAAATCGTTCCTTTTGTGATTTTAGGTACTTTGGGAGAGAAATCTGGAAAAGGAAGCAATTCGGACGTTTTTAGAGCATAAAAGTGAAGAAAACGCCAAAGTCTTAATTTTCCTTGCTGGGAACAGTAGGTGACGGCGTCAAGAGGAAGATCATGACGGCGTCAAGAGTAATTTGCATGACGGTCCAGTACAAACGTGAAGGCGTCACAAGTAGAGCGTCGAGAGTAAAAGACGTGACGGCCTGGAAGACTATAACACATGACGGCGTCAGATGAAGATTAAGGCAGTCCGAGAAGTATTTGGCGGCGAGATGACGGCGTCACCTATTTGGTCTTGACGCCGTCAGCCTCAGTTTTCTATATATAGTTTTCTAATTTTCATTCATTAAAAAGAGAAGTTTTGGAGAAACCCTAAGACCGAACCTATTACGAATTTTACAGGTTTTTCAAGGGTTTTCAGCCCTTGAACCCTTTCATGTGTAATTGAGATAAGTATTCTTTTAATTCAATCAATATGTCTATGTGTTGGTTGTCTATATCTTGTTCTTGTCTTAATTCCATCATGCTAGGCTAGATCTATCTTGTGTTTGCTTAGATCTAATGAAACCTAGATGTTGATTATGTGTTGATTACTTGTTTATGGTTGTATTGGATGAATGATTTTCGATGTTAGGCTTAAGAAAACTGGCAGATCTCCAAATGGTAACATGCTTGAACGTCTTATGAAACATGAACTGACGTGCACTAGGTTTTATTAGTTGTATTTAATGCATGAGTAAATTCTAATGATCCCATGTTAGGAGCTTCTTAGCCGGCTCGACATAGGAGTGAAGTGGGCACTCATAGGACTGGGGAATTAAGTGCGCCACCCCATGAATGGTATTAAAGAATACAATCCATCATCCACGCAACTATAACAAGTAATTAATGTGTAAAAGATATCTAGGGAGTAGTGAAATCTAAGTAAACACAATTTCTCCACTTATTGCTCACAACCTTAGTTAATTTAGTTTATTTTCATTTCTAGTGTTTTATTTTGATTGCATATTTAGTATTGGGTTAGTTGACTAGCAACTAATTCCGCCCAAATCCTTCAAATCCGAGATTTTTACTTGCTTTCTAAAAAATATAAAAATACAAAAATAATCATCCTTCATCTCTAGAACTAGTATTTAGGTTTTCTAATCCTAGCGACACTATTCTTAGCTGAACGATCAATCCCCCGGTACTTGTCACTATACTATACTACAACGATCAGGTACACTGCCTGGTGGGGGTTGTAAGCTTCTCAAGATCCCTTGAGAGGTAAAGCCTGGTGCGATTCCCACATATCAAGTTTTTGGCGCCGTTGCTGGGGAATAGTTATTGTCTAGGTTAGAATCTATTTTTATTAGGTCTACTTGCTAGATTCCTTTTTAGTAAGATTTTATTTTTATTTATAGATTCCTTTAGTCTATCTTTTCTTTGTGTCTTTGTTCGTAAAAACATTTCCATTGACTTTTCCGTTCACCATTATGGAGAACGCGAATCCGCCAAATTTTTCATCCAATCGACCAAACCCACTACAAAATCTACCCTTTTCACTTCAAAATGACATCTTGATGTTTCGACAACATCATGGTGAATCTTTTCCCGATGCATGGACTCGTTTCAAATACTTACTACAAAAAGTCCTTCACTATGGTCTTGATTTATTGCCTCTACTTCAACTATTTCACACTCGTATCGACTACGAAACCCAAATGAGGCTTGACTATGTAACAGATGGGGAGTTTTGGGAGTATGATGTAAAAAACGCATGGGAAAACTTTGAGATTCATGCCCAATACAGGAGTGGAACATGGGACCCAAAAAACGTAAGTGTAGACCTATTTTCAATTTGGAAGGCTCAATCGAAAAGTTTGTTTAGGGATAAAAAGATTAGAGTTGAGACACCTAGGTGCATGTCATGGTTAGCACTACCATAATACAAGATGAACACATAGGTGATATTGATGTGATGGAAGAGATAGTAGAAAACCCAAGCCCACCAAGTACTCCACAAGTCCTACCATCATTTGAGGCATACACACCGACTGTGACTTATTCGGAAGAAGTAGAAGAGACTTTAGGAACCCCAGCAGAGGTAGAACCTTTGAACCAAACACAACTAGAGGATACAGGTTTGAATACTTATAATGATAACCTTACTCTTAGTTCTAGGGAAGTTCCTAGTTTTGATAAACCGGGGCCTCAACCAAAACCGTTACCTAATCTTCCATCCTTGGATGAAAATGTAGGAATTGAAATAGGTTCTGATCCACCCATCAAACCATATAGTCTGGGTAGTCTTAGGACAAAGGTAGTGGACTCTAAGCCTTGTAGAGAGGAAGCCAATATAGGAGTGGAAAATGACCTTACATGCTTACATCACCCATTTATGATTGATCACAAAAAACATTACGGGTTTAAACCGGGTTTATTAGGTCAAGATGGATTCCCAACTAGGAGTCTCTTGAAGTTGATTAAAAATGATCCCTTTCTAGGAGAAAATCTTAATACACCCATTAACCCGATCGAATTAGGTAAGGTTATGATGATAGGAGCACACTCCTTTGAGCATATAATTCATCCACCACTCTTTCCTCACGAGGCATATTTACATCCTAAGGGTGTGTATCGCTACTTCCACCCGCACTTAATCCTAAGTGTAGGGAAAACCTCCACTATCTTTGTTAAATAAGGATAGAGTCAGGCTCGTGACTCAAAAAAAAAACAAGCGCTTCTTGGGAGGCAACCCATGCTTTGTGTGATTTTATTTTTTTTGTTTGTTATTTGTTTCCATATTCATGCTTTATTTTTATTGTTGGTAGATCATGTTTCTAAACTAAAAAGTGGAAATACTTTACTTTGTTGTTTTGGCCTAGTCTTAACTCCACCTAAAAGTATTTTTGCAAAAGATAAGTGTAAGGGGAAACCCCAAATGTGTTTTTAAGAAACAAACTGATCATGATTCTCCACAATATTAAATGAACATGTATATTCGTATTTGTTAGAGTCAAATGCTTGTATTGAGTCATAATGAAGTTTTGCAGGATTTTCCAGGAAGTAGAACCAAGTTTTTCCAGAAATTTTCCGGAAACTTAACATAAGAATTTATGCAGGTCACTTCTGACGGCGTCACGAGATTACTCTTGACGGCGTCACGTGTAAAAATCTGGAAATTTTACCGGTTTTGTTTTTCTAACGGAGTCTTACGGTTTTTGTGAATTATTAAGTTTTATAATCTCCAGGAAATCTGCAAACTTCATTCCACAAGCATTATATCTTACTTTGTTTTCTAGGATTTAGTAACTTATATAGACTGCCGCCGATTTTACGCGAGGTTGTCTTGTTTGTTTTCTCAGGATTTACAGGTTATGTATGACAAGAAGATGTTTATATTCTGGAAGGGAAGCTTTGATTGTTCATTTTCTTGGAGGAAGATTTAACCTGACCACCTTATTATCCATACCGAGCGAATCAGGGGAGTATTTGATTTCATTCTGTTTACTTATTTCACTTTTACATTCTTTACTTGAACATTGGGGACAATGTTCATCTTAAGTGTAAGGGGAGGGTAAAATGATGATACCTTACATGTACACTTTTGCTTGAGTTTGTTTTGTTTAATGGTAGATGTGTAATAAAACTATGAGAAATACTTGTTAGTGCAATTTTAGCGCCAAATTTAAATTTTTTTACAACATTTAGGAGTGAAACTTTAGCCATAGCAAGCGTCTCATGGATAGGAGATTGTATGACTAGCACATAACCGTATATTCAGACAAATTTTCCACCCAAATATGTGAGGTTCGCCTTTAGATTTGATAGGAAAAGCATTTACTATTAGTGCTTATGAGTGTACCGGTAGCATTTAGATTCTAGAACTTGCGTTAGTGATGCATCCCGAGACCGCTAGTGAGACTACATTCGTGTAGTAGGATTTACTACATGATAAGAGGCATTAGGATCACGCTTGTGTTAAACCCGTATCATAATTACTTGACCATTTAAGTCATATTACTTGGCTAGTTAAGTCAACTAATTTTTCCCACACTCTTAGCGTTGTACTCATTTTTAGAACACGAAACCCCTAGTACACCCCTCCGAGCCTATCTTTTCGTATATAACTTTAAGCATTTTACTTAAAGGAAGAATTTGTTACACCCCACTTAAATGTACACCCAAATCGCCTTAGCCTTCCGTGTATGCGCTCATTTTTAGTGCATTATTGTTATTTGTTAAACCCTAAGTTAACTATCTAATTGATTACATGGTTGCTAAGTCGAGTCATATGCTTGTACATATTGTTTTGGGACGATTGGGACTCATGGGTAAAGTACTTATTTATGGAGTAATGGGGAAGAACATCATTTATTACCCCCATATGTACGTTAATCTTAAAAGTACTCCAAGTGTTTTAATTTTCTTAATTCGAATCATTAGATTAGTTTATTGTAAAGTATGTAAAGATTCAAGTGTAAGGGAAATGTTCATTCCCTATTATGTATTATTTTGGATGGTAGGGTAAGAGTGTATGCAAAAAAAAAAAAAAAAAAAAAAAAAAAAAAAAAAAAAAAAAAGAGAAAAAAACATACGTACTACCATCCCGTTTCATTCTATGTTCATTTTATGTTTTTTTGTTATTTTTCATTTATTAGCTTAAGTCGAGTCTAGTCTTGGCTTAGCAACGCCATATTGTACATGTAATTAACCAAGATTGTTAGCTCGCCACCAGTAAAAACTTCCTTTATCCAACAAAACCGTGTATTTCATATCCCTACACCTAACGTTGCAACCCTTTAAAAAGACCTCTTTGATAGTTTATCCTAGGTGCTTATGCCATGTGGTGGAGGTTTGATCCTTTCCCAAGCCTATGGTAATCTATTTTGCTATGACAGGTAGTGAGAGATATAATCCGTTTCCATATTGTATTTTATACTTTATTACACCCGAGAGATGTGAGTATCAAAACACTATTTGTGAGGTGCTAGTGTATGACCTCCGTGCTTGTCTATTGGTCTTTAGTGGAACGATTATTTGTTGTTTACTTTTATATTAGTGTTAAATGACCCCTAACTTGTATTTTGACTAGAATAAAAGCGCATTTGCTTGAGGACAAGCAAATCTCAAGTGTAATGGTATATGATGAGGCGAAAAATGAACCACTTTTATGTAACACCCCCAATTCATGGATGCAGCGGAATTCGAACTGGGTGTTACTCGACGGCACAACAGTCACAATAATAGAAAACGAACTCCAATTGAGTCGTTTTAAAAGATTTATCATTCAAATTATATAAATATCAGAAATTACAAAATGAGGTCCCAATTGGTTCCATGTTTACAATGTATAATAAATGAGTTTTTGAATGATAATAAAATTTATAGCCCTCTTGAGTATCCGTGCCATTCCGTGCCATCCTTGATCGTCATGAACCTGAAATACATGCTTGAGAGGTCAACACAAAGGTTGAGTGATATTCATAGAGTTTGTTAAATGTTTGAACACAATATGTTGGTAGTGTGAGCTATGGACTCACACCAATGTTTGGAAAATAAAACAGGCAGGCTACGTTATTATACGCCCATAAAATGTATTATACACTAAGCTTATGACACCAAAACGTTAACGTGTACCAATATCGATCGGCAGATTTATCCCGGTAGATACTTTGCCGTCATACCTAATGTCTCAAATATTAATGAATTTGTTTGAACTTAGTCAATACAAATGGATTCGTCAATCCCAATAGGCCTATTCACAATATTCGCGCTCACTATTTCTAGTGATTAAATGGTTCATAATAAAGGATCTCGGTTTGGCAAGGATGGTACTTAGTGATAATAAAACAATCAGGCAAGCATACAATTTAAAAACATTGTGCTCGGTTAAAATAGCATGTATTCCCCCCAAGGGTTTGTAAAACAATTAAGTAATGGAAAATGGGGCTATGAACTCACCTTAAGTTGGATGATGTATAATGAGAATGATGGATATGCCGTAAGAACTTCTACGAGCAACCTAGAATAATTGTTGTAACTTAGGTTTGGAATAATGTCTAAGGAAACATAAACATGCCAATATATATATCTTGCATTTAGTCCATGATGTGGTATGATGTATAATGTAAGTCTTTGAAAGAAAAGATTCATGAAACATGTATGTTTGGATATATCGTTTACTACCGTTCGGGCCGACATAATTCAAAAGTCATGTTAGTAAGCGTTCGAGGAGCCAGGACACTTTAATTCGTAAATCCACAACTTAACTCGACGGCTTACATAATGAACTCCTCACATGAGGCTCCCTACTATTGTAGTAGTTGATAAAATATATAGATATAAGTTTTGATCCGAAAAGTTACATGTCCGATATTTGGAATAAACTTAGGAAAGTTTATTTGTACATGAAGATTGTTACTAGGGTATGTTTCATAAGTCTTGTATAACCATTTATCTTTGTAATAACTCATGGTTCCTTTTAAGTGAAGTAGATCCAAATTGTTTGTTCAAGTTATCGTCAACTCTTTGTTTCATGTTTACGCCTAAGTAAGCTTACATGGTCATTTCGTCATGGCCTAGCCATGACCTTTGGTCCTTGTTCCAAGGTCATGAGACACAACCTTGGCTCTAGCCATGGTGGTGGTTTTGATTATAGGTCATAAGACCTCTTGTTCCTTTTAAAGTATAACCATAATATAGTGACTTTGGTCTAAAAATGGGCTGTTTAGAATTTGAAGAATTTTATCACTCGGAAAGCGTTTTCAGGGCTCGAGCTTCTTTATTCCTGAACGAAAACGTCGTTCCGGACAACTTTCGTGTTTTAAATTTTTGATGAATCGGACCAGAAGTGTGACTTTCAAAACCCAAATTTGATCATAATGGTATTTGGCAGTTTGCCGCAAAGTTTTGGTAACTTCAAATGGGCGTAACTTTTGACTCGTATACTCGTTTTGGGTGGTTCAAGTTGCTATGGTTTCTTTGTTAAGTCCTCTACTGTAATATGTAATAATCAAATATCATATTTTTACCATTTTGATCAGGTCTTACCAAGAAAGCCACTAGTTTGCTTGTTATAGTAACTTATCTTATCAATCATGTACAATAACTTGTTTTAATCATTATTATACATCATGGACATTTATACAAGACATAATATAGCAAGAATAACATGTAAATGATATGAACATGATTAATTAATAAGAAGCATGTTAGGGTTTGGCTCACAACTTTTGGCTTTCAAAGAGGAAAGGATGTTAACATGTAAGGATAGGACATTGATAGACTTGCTTCAACCCACTTCACTTCATGCAATCTTTCTACCCTTGTAATCTTGAAAGATGGATGATGAAAGTTGAGGTGACTTGAGTGGATTTAAACTCAAGAGAAATCACCAAAGTTTATGAGTTTATGGAAGTGTTTGATTATCTAAAAGAAACTAGGGTTTCAACCTTGAACTTGCACTTGAATCTTGCATGAAACTTGGAAGAGAATGAGCTAAGGATGAGAGAATGGTGTGTGTGAGTGTGTGGCGTTTAAATGAAGGGGAGGAGGGGTATTTATATGCTCATGAGGAGGTTAGGAAGCTAACTAGGAAGTTTCCTAAACTTGGTGACCAAGTTGTAATTAAGTGATGATCTAAGGGTAATTTCATGAGATGAAGCCGCCTATGGGATGACTCCCCCCCTCCTAGGTCGGTTCATATACTTGGGGAACAAGGGTGGACTTTTGAGGATATTATCCAAGATACTTGGTTAGTTTTGACTCCGGGAAATGCCAATCGTAAATGATTAAGCCTCAAAACATAAAACCGGGTATCGTAAAAATACGAAACTTGGAAGAATGGTTAAACATGTCAAAATGCTCCATAATAAAATATAAAATGAGTGGTAGGTTCCATTTGGGTGGTAAAACCCTGCTAAAACTGGAAACATGGGTCTAAAACGCGTAATACGTAAAATGTACGAATATTGCGTAAAATTGAGAAAAGTAAAATGTTACTTTTCTAATAGGATAATATTGATTTAAAATGACTTATAATGTCTAGACTGGGCTCAGTCTAGTGTCGGTTGGTATTAAATGTCTTTTAAACATCAAACCGTAAGCCTAAAAATCAGGGAATGACTTATAAAATCAAGGAATGATTTTTGGTCAAAGGAGGAGGAAAAAATATGTTGACTTTTTCTAAAAAGTTGAAAACTCAAATCTTTTTAGAAACACGTTTTGTGGTGGAACGGTTAATCGGCCATACGGTTAAGCGTGCTCATGTGAGAGTAGTACTGGCTTGGGTGACCAGCCGGGAAGTCTTCACATGAGGGCCACAAGAACAAAGCCGTGAGCCTTCGGGCAAAGCGGACAATATTGTAGTCTATAAGGCGGGGTGTTACACTAAAGCACTATTCTATAAAAATTTAGAAAATTCCAGTTTTTCACGGCCGAGGTTTATTTTGGTCATGTTTTTCTCAGTCACGATTAATTCTCAAATAAATCATGAGTGTGTCAAACATTTTTCTGATGTGGGGTCACCTGACGGGGTTGAATTTCGTTGTGCGTAGAATTTCTGATTGACGTTTTACCCTAAAACGTGTAATTCCTTAATAACTTTCACGAAAATGATCTAACGAATGTCAAACATTTAATTTGCCATGGAAATGATTTATCACTCGATAATATCAAATAAAAATCAACTTTCAGGTAAATTTCGAAAAGAAATGAATAGTAAAAATGAATAGTAACATGAATAGTAAAAGTGAATAGTAAATTTTCCGGGAATAGTAATTAACCTGAAATTGCGAATTGTTACATTTTAGGGGGTCATTTAAGCCCGGAATTGAATTTATTTGATCAAATATTGCCCTAAATCGTTCCTTTTGTGATTTTAGGTACTTTGGGAGAGAAATCTGGAAAAGGAAGCAATTCGGATGTTTTTAGAGCATAAAAGTGAAGAAAACGCCAAAGTCTTAATTTTCCTTGCTGGGAACAGTAGGTGACGGCGTCAAGAGGAAGATCATGACGGCGTCAAGAGTAATTTGCATGATGGTCCAGTACAAACGTGAAGGCGTCACAAGTAGAGCGTCGAGAGTAAAAGACGTGACGGCCTGGAAGACTATAACACATGACGGCGTCAGATGAAGATTAAGGCAGTCCGAGAAGTATTTGGCGGCGAGATGACGGCGTCACCTATTTGGTCTTGACGCCGTCAGCCTCAGTTTTCTATATATAGTTTTCTAATTTTCATTCATTAAAAAGAGAAGTTTTGGAGAAACCCTAAGGCCGAACCTATTACAAATTTTACAGGTTTTTCAAGGGTTTTCAGCCCTTGAACCCTTTCATGTGTAATTGAGAAAAGTATTCTTTTAATTCAATCAATATGTCTATGTGTTGGTTGTCTATATCTTGTTCTTGTCTTAATTCTATCATGCTAGGCTAGATCTATCTTGTGTTTGCTTAGATCTAATGAAACCTAGATGTTGATTATGTGTTGATTACTTGTTTATGGTTGTATTGGATGAATGATTTTCGATGTTTAGGCTTAAGAAAACTGGCAGATCTCCAAATGGTAACATGCTTGAACGTCTTAGGAAACATGAACTGACGTGCACTAGGTTTTATTGGTTGTATTTAATGCATGAGTAAATTCTAATGATCCCATGTTAGGAGCTTCTTAGCCAGCTCGACATAGGAGTGAAGTAGGCACTCATAGGACTGGGGAATTAAGTGCGCCACCCCATGAATGGTATTAAGGAATACAATCCGTCATCCACGCAACTATAACAAGTAATTAATGTGTAAAAGATATCTAGGGAGTAGTGAAATCTAAGTAAACACAATTTCTCCACTTATTGCTCACAACCTTAGTTAATTTAGTTTATTTTCATTTCTAGTATTTTATTTTGATTGCATCTTTAGTATTGGGTTTGTTGACTAGCAACTAATTCCGCCCAAATTCTTCAAACCCGAGATTTTTACTTGCTTTCTAAAAAATATAAAAATACAAAAATAACCATCCTTCATCTCTAGAAATAGTATTTAGGTTTTCTAATCCTAGGGATACTATTCCTAACTGAACGATCAATCCCCCGGTACTTGTCACTATACTATACTACAAAGATCAGATACACTGCCTGGTGGGGGTTGTAAGCTTCTCAAGATCCCTTGAGAGGTAAAGCCTGGTGCGATTCCCACGTATCAAACAACCAAAACCCTAAGTGTTAGTGGTGTCGTATCTTGACCATCACTGGTTGTAGAGGAGGAGTCAGCGACGGGGGTGGGTTTTTGGTGGTGGTTGTTGCATGTGTGTTTATATGTTTTTATTTAGTGATAGGATTTAAGTTTAACTAAGGTGGGGGTTTGAAGAAATGATGATGTCTTTTTTTTGTGTATAATTTTTTGTGCTTTTTATAAGAGTGAAGGCTTTTGTGTGTGATTTTTGGTTTGAAGTGATGAAACCTTGTTCTCTTTCAGAAGTGTAATCGTAGAAGTGTTTGTATGTGTGTGTTTTGTTATTTTTTTACTTTATCAGAAAGGAGTGGGAGCACAACTAGTTTCTAGACTCCCATCCAACTTTATGTAAATTTTTATGGTTCTAATAAAGTGATCCTTTATAATAATAATAATAATAATAATAATAATAATAATAATAATAATAATAATAATAATAATAATAAAGGAAAGGGCATTTCAGTCATTGTACATTATCATCCGAGGGTAATTTAGTCATTTCATGTTTTTCAACTAGTCAAACTAATAGTCAACGAAAAATGGACCAAAAGTATTACGGGTCGTCGGATTTTGGACATGATTCGTTACTTTTCAAACTATTGGACCAAAATCGTTACACCCGGTAAACCACAATGACCAAAAATGTAGTTAACTCTATTTATCTATCCAGATCCATTGTACTCAAAAAACACACCGACGCGACATCGTCCCTCCCCCCTCCCCCGAAAAAAATTTCTAAACAAATTATATTCTCATATAAAGAATCAGTTTCTATTTTAAACTAATAGCACTTATGAAATAGGCACCTTTAAGCACAACTTATAGATGGCATACCAAAAAATCACTCAGAACTACAGGTTAAACTTTAGCATAAAGCACTGGTAGTAGGCATGACCGAATAGCAAAACCAAAACAAATCAGAAAATCATAAATATCACTTACCTAATCTTAAATTCAAAGACACAATCTTCACACACACATAATTGGATTAATGGATTATCTAAATACAACATTTAGCATAAATAATAACCTGAGAAGCAGTAACATGACCACCTGCACAAGCACGACTATTAATTACCATCACGCGGAAACCGTTATTTCTTGTGCACTTCTTGCACACTCTGTAACTTCATCTTCATATCTATCTTAGAACGAGAGTTAAGTGGTTTCATGAGTGTGCTAGGATTTTTTTTTTCTTTTTTTCTTTTTTTTAGAACGACTCGTTAGTAGTTAGTGGTCGAGTCGTGCAGTGAAATCCAAGCGGGTAGTATGCCTTCCTCGAACCTTCGCCTTTGGGAAATAAAACCCACTCCTTTTTTCCGCTTCGCCTGGGAGGAAAACCCCACTGGCAAGCCTCGAACCCGAGACCTCCAAGGAAAATAACCTCGCGTAAGGTTACCCATGGTAGCCGCCCCCAAATTTACACACATAGTGAGGTTTGAACCTTTGATTTCTTGTTTGAAAGTCAAGAACCTTACCACTAGGCCATTTGGTGGTGGTTTCATTAGTGTGCTAGTTATAGCATTGTCGTCATAAGTAATCACATTATTGGTAGTTTCACCATTAGTTGGAATGATGTTGGTATCCCTTATCCTTTTAGCACTTCTACTATTTGAACAATGCAATTTAAGGCCATCAAAATACTGTGCATAAATATCTTCAACTTTAGTATTATCAAAAGCAACATGATTACTAAACGCGTTATTTCAATTGAAGTAACACAAATGCCGAAATTTATTTCAACCCTTACCATCTTTAAAAGAATAATCAACAACTTATCCAATACCCATATAGCAACAATATTTATGCTATGGGTAAGATATCGTTATGGGTACAAAACATGGTTGCATTTTATGCAGTCCAGTTTTTGCCTTTCCAAAATTACTTCACAGCCAATATCCGTAGGAAAAGGAAAAAGCGAAGCAGCATCATTTTCAACCAAGGTTATTTCCAAACATAAAATGGTGTCGTATGCAGCGAGGCAAAGCAAAGAAAAAGGATTAAAAAAATAAATAAATAAAAATAAAACGTTGTTTTTCTGCAGCATTAGACGACGTCTCTTGTAACATTTGATAAGGCTTAGATTCGTAAACTATTAGAATAAAGAGGATCAATCGTCATGGCTGCAAAGTTAATTAGTTGCCTCATCAAGATGCATATAATCTCACTTTCGCCAAAAGTCTAAAAAAAACATTTAAATTCTATCATCACAACCTCTTACATTATCCTATGAGAACAAACTGTATAGCATCAATACCTGTGAGCACATATAAGCCTTTAAAAAGACACGTCAAAGTTTAAAAAAACAAAAACACATATCCGGAAATACTAGAAAGGATATCACAAACACTTATGATTACACAAAAGACAGATGTCCATAAATTCACTAATAACACAGAAGCTAAAATAACAACAATTTGTGGCACACCATGTAATATCAGCAAAAGCTTAAACAAGCAGCATAGGGTCAACACATTACTTATATAAACTTTAAAAACAATATAAAGCCAACACCTATGAACACATATCAGTCTTTAAAAAACATATCAAAGTTTAAAACACATTAACCTTAATCCACATAAAATTTTTACTTGATACTACAATTTCAAAAACCCCAACATATCTTACAAAAAAAAAAAAAAAAAAAAAAAAAAAAAAAAAAAAAAAAAAAAAAACTCATAAATTGTTAGGCATACACTTACAATTAGGAATATGGCTCAATTTAATACATGCAATCCAAGCTTTGTATTTATAATCTTCTTCTTCTCTCAATCCTAATATGTGTTTTGATCTTGTATATAGGGTTACTATAAAGAAAGTGATGATCTGACGCACACGTGTTTTTAGGACTATGTATTTAAAACACGTAAAATAATAGAAAAATAAATCGACAGCGTTTTTGGCCAAAAGTATTTTATAACACAAAACCGATGTCGTATTCAGGCAGATAAAGAAAAAAAAATGTCAGTTTCTACAGTAAATAAACGTATAATAGAGTAATAATAATCCATCTATTGAAACTATTTATAGTGCATACAAAGTTGAATGGTTTAGTGCTTCCTTATAGAATTTCTTTTTCTTATAGAATTTCTTTTTCTTTTACGATACTTGACTAATATGTTTAACTTATTAGTATCAATGCAAAGCTATATACAAATGAACTCAATTAAATATAACTAGTTCACTAGCTGTATGGTTCTCATGGCACGATATTAGCGATGCGGACAGCAACGGTACACAATATAGCTTTGATAACTTTGAGACGCAACATTACAAACATAGAAAATGTACCTTTTACAAGAATAAATTTGAGACGCAACATTACGAGCATAGACAATATATGCCATTTATAATTACATGACGCGACATATACATGATAATGGACCATTGAAATTATACAATATAGCGTGAAACAACCGGTAGTGGAGGGGACACAATATTCCTCTTTAACAATGCAACATACCGATCTAATCAAGCTTTATTTCATTCTACATTGAATATGTTGCACCCATTTTCTATAACTGGCAACATACGTCATTTCAAACCTTATAAGCTAAGTTATAAAGCAAAAAATCTTTTATGCTTTTCCAACAACAATGATATAATTTTATTGGGATGGAAAACAAGATGATTTTCGAGAACATGGACTGATCTTTCATTTGTGCTAGTGATCTTAATGTTAGTGGGCCATTTGATATAACGCAACTATCCTGTTGTTGGACGTACGATTTTTCTTTTTACCAAATGTACTTGCTACACATGTAATTGTCTTGGTCTCTAACTGCGTAGCTATATATCTTGTAGATTATTGTAACCCTTTAAAATGCGAGGTAAGTAGATACGTATCGATGAAAATTACAACCACATGGTTTTTGAAATAAAAATATATATATGTTTGACAATTTCTTTGTATTTTTAATCGTAGTCAAATAAATTATGAATGTAAAAACTATAGTTGGAAGCTATTGTTGTAAATTTTGCACTTTTCCAGGCCCATTGAAAGGGAACATATGTTTGAATTACGACTGGCCCATACTTCTCCGGCCCGCATGCTGCCCAATTATTTTAATTTCAAATTTCTATTCAAACTTTAAGTAAGGAGGTGAGCTATTTTAAAGAAATGAAAAACATGTAGATCGGGGGATTAATTTTGCTACTCATTTTTAGCTAAAATAAAAAACCTGTTTACATTCGCTACTACCCTCTCTTTTTAATTAAAATCCATTGCCACCATTTTTTTTTTTTTTTTTTTTTTTTTTATAGATATATCTCAAAAACCGTTAATATTTAGGAGAAACAAATTATACGATTACGAAAAACTTTTAAATAGCATTCTAATAGTCATTAAAACCTGCTGCAACATCTTAACACATGAGCTATATCAATTTCGCTAACTTTTACAAAAGTGCAAAAACTGAGAATTTTAGACAGTCTGATGTGTTTAGCTTATTTGAGCCACTTAAGATCTGAATTAAGGTCTGGGACCAATTTCATTGGAAAATAGAATCAAAGAATGACAAATTTGGTTCTGACCTCATCGTAATCTAATGAATGGTTGATTTACTATGATTTTTCAAACAGAATACAATTTTATGCGCAACAAGCTGTCCCGTTTTAATACATAACTAAAATCATAAAAAGTTGACATGAATCCATACTTATGACTTGTACCATTTGACCTATACTTAGTAAACATGTTCATGGTAATATTCGACAAGATCTTAGCATCATTATCACATGAACTATATCTAAATTCATCATCATGGCCTTGTGCCAAGCATATCATATGCGCTAGTTTACTTATCATATTTTATAATTGACTTATGTTATGAATCAGCTCATGAGGCCAAGCTCACAAGCAGAGGCGGAGCCAATAAGGGGGCTGGAGGGTGCTCGGCCACCCCCAACCGCTCAGCCAGCCTAGCTCGTAGCTTGATTTTCCTTCACACGTTTTATGGCATTCTTCAGCCCCTCCTAATGGCCCATATCCAAACACACACATCTGTCATTATGATAGTTGTTTGCTCGTTTTCTGATTGTCTCAACTTGTTGAGTAATTATTTTAATAGTTTCGAAATTTATGGAACAATTTAGAAAAAATATTTGAGCATTTGCAGAAAAATTGTTTGAAAAGGAAAAGAATGAAGAAGATAGATGAAGCTATGCAGGTCTAGTGACTAGTGGTGGGATAGGAAGAAAGATTGGGAAAAAGCAAATAAATATTATATTCTTGGGGGTATAGTAGGACGTACAGCTTTTTTGTCAGATTGCTTAGGAAAAAGGAAACCCATTTTTCATTGCTTGCTTCTATTGTTTATTCATAATTTTGAGTTTGGTTGTTTTAGTTGTTCTGTTTTATTACTCAGGTAATGTATAAAAGTTTAGTAAAGCTTGATACCTGTTAGTAATTTATGGTGTTTATGTTCGAATCTATGTATTTGATAACATCTTAGTATCTTATTGATGATCGAAGTATGTATACGATAACTTAAAGATCTAATTGTAATTTTATTTGTGTTTAACATCGGTCGGGATGATTGAACCATTCAAACCGCTGGAGTATAACCAATTTATGAATTGTATGTTATTAACAAAGTACTGACGGCCCCCCTCAACACGAATTCATGGCTCCGTCCCTGCTCACAAGTAAGTAGACTCTTTTTTCCTTTCTGAAAACTTATGGTTTACCTTAAACCGAGCTAGGGTTGATTTTATATGAATTTTTAAAAATTTATTTACTGCATTTTTCAAATTCTGACATGCTGCCGTAAAAACACATTTTTTTACGTATTTTGTAACAATTCGTATTTTCAGGTTACTATTCATTCTCGTATTTTACTATACACTTTTTACTATATAATTCCGTATTTTATTTATTATTCTCATAAACAAACCTATTTCCATGATAACGTGAAAGTTTGACATTCGTCGGGTCATTTTTGCAATGTACATCTAAGTTACCGGTTTCACGAAACCGTCTCTCAATTTTTTGTTTTGGTCTAAACGACATTTATACATCCCGATATGTCCATCCAATATTCTAAACAAGAAAAATACGTGCTTTTCATATCTTACGACATTTCCACAAATTTTGGATTTTTACGTTTTCCGATTTACGTTTTACGTGTATTTAAACCTACGTTTTCAGTTTTAACAGCGTTTAAGTGATCCGTTAAACTTATCACTCATTTAAAATACTTAAATAAAGTATATTGATAAGTTTAATCATTTCTACAAGTTTCATATTTTACGATACCCAGTTTTAAGTTTCGCGATTTAAATACTTACCGTTAGTAATTACCGGAACCAAAACTCACTCCATAAAATCAAGATAAATATCCAAAACTCTTAAGCTCCTCATTTTAGCCATATGTGACATTTTATGACTCACCATGACACATGTCATGATGAGAATTGATCAAACCAGAGATGTTAACAAATGTAAACTTAACCATGGTTAAATATTAACCTAATATATAGTTAACTCCTAAAATTTTTCTATAAATACCAAGCTAAAAAACTTCATAATACTTGCACCACACCTTCTTAACATCTAAAAGTCCTAAAACCAAAGGCACTTCTCTTATATTTTGTAAGAAAGTTCATGTGTTCTTGAGAAAAGCTAGCATTTGATCTTATTTTCTCCAAGTTTTCAAGAAAGAGTCGTTATAATCTTTAAATAACTTCAAGTCTCCAAAAAGACTTTGTTATTATCTTCAAATAGCTTCGGGTTTTCAAGAAAGCGTTGTTATAATCTTCAAGTAGCCTCGTGTTTATTAAGATTACAAATTCACGTCGAAGCTTCGCCTGTATTCTTTTCTTTATATAACAAGCATTCTATATTAAGGTAAATATTTATAAACTTTAAATATTTTTGAACTTTTATTTAATTATTTAGTGTTTTATAAACTCTTAATATGTCATATAATCAAGTAAGAAAAATATATGTTTCACATATTAAGTACCATGTTAGTAGGGAGCTTCATGTGAGGGGCTTCATTTGGATGAACTTATCGACGAGTTGCTGGATTTACGATTTAAAGTGTCCTAGCTCCTCGAACGTTTACTACATGACCTCTGAATTATGATGGCCCGAACAGTAGTGCGATATTTAAACTAAAAACATTTTACAAGCTAGTAAGCCATTTTTATAATGACATACACAAATACTATAAATTACAAAGTACAAAATCATGATCGATGTAATAAAATTAGATTGATTTATTTACATTTTCACTTCATTACTTTAAAACCTAAGATTCGATATCATATTTTAGGTTGCTCATAGAAGTTTCCACGGCACATCCATCATTTTAATTATATATTTATCATCCACCCACGGTTAGTCATAGCCCCGTTTTTATACTTGTTTTATAAATACTTTAGGGGAGATACATGCTCAGCTATTGTAAATTTCAAACATGATTATTTTCAAATTGTATGTTTTATCTGAACTAAATGTTTATTTATGCTAAATAACATTATTTTAGAGTTTCTATGTCATAGATCATTAAGCACTATACGTAGTCAGATGGTTAGATTTATCGGGATTAATGTAACCATTAAGTTGACTCAGTTAGAGCAAACAAACTCAACAAACATTTGAGAACACTAGGTATAACAACAGATTACCTACTAGGCTATGATTGCAACAATTTCTATTAGTACGAGATTTATATTTTGGTTTCAATAATGATAGTGCAATAACAAACAATGTTCAACGGTTTGGGTGTATAACAACGTAACTCAGACACATAACGATTGGTGGCACCCTACCGGGATAATTGGGATGATTTCATGTACTTGGTACAAACTATGTGATCTAATGAACTTGGTGTAATCTTGAAACTAATAGATTTGGTATAATAACAAACAAACGGATTTGGTACAATTGTGAACCAGTCAGAAATAGAAACTTAAGGTTTCGGTGTCAAGAACTAAGAGAAACAGAAACACTACCTACATGTGCTATTGTATTTAGTACAAATTCATACACATGGAATCCTAGAAATCTACATTTAATATTTGCATATACTTGTTACCAGGATTTATTTACAAGATTTCTACAATTATTTCCAGAAACTCTATGAACTCACCAACCTTTGTGTTGAAACTTTTAAGCATGTATCTCAGGTCCATAATGATCGAGTCTGGCACGAAGGAGCACGGATATTCAAGAGGGCTATATTTTATTATCATTCGAAAACTTATTTATGTAAACCGTGAAACTACTGGAACCTCATTTTTGTAAACTCTATTATTTATATAATTCGAATGATAAATGTTTTAAAAACGACTCCATTAGAGTCCTTTTCTATTGTTATAATTGTTGTACCGCCGAGTAACACCCAGTTTGAATTCCGATGCGTATCACGAAATTGGTGGTGTTACATATTTAACATCCGAGTTGGCCAAAACTTTCTTCATAACAACTGAAGTATAAACATTAAGCTTTACAGAAACATAAGTCATGGCTCAATCCAAGCTACTATCGATTTTATATGATTTTCATAACATGGTCTAATTTCCATAAAATTATTTAGCCTCATAAAATTATGACAAAAATACGTCGTTGGTCCCTAAACTTTCCACAAAACATCGCATGGCACCCTAACTTTTAAAAATCGTCGCCTGGCGTCCAAACCTTGTGTTTTTTAGGACGATTGCGTCCCTTGACCATTTTTGGCTCGGTCAACGCACGTTTTTTGTAAGAATATGATGGGCATAATAGTCCAATCACGTTATAACCAGTAGTTAACCCAAGCTAAACCAGACATACAACTTCAGGGACCATCGGTGTAGTCACACATTAACTATGTAACTTTACCGTATCTTCTGTGATACGCATATTAATGTTTTCGCGGGAATCAATAAACCCACACCCAACCATTGACAGTTGAGTAAAACCTGATCATCTACCACACACATTGTCACATACAACCTCAACCCAACACAACCCTCAACATAGTACCCATATTCTATCTTATCGAATCCCATCTAATCACACACCCACAAACAATTGGAACTTGCAAGCCTTGCAAAATCAAATAACACACATACGAGGTAACAATATTTACTGATTTTTGTTTAATTAAAACGTTATTTGTGATAATGTTAATCGTTAATGCAGAAGGTATGTATGGGAATCAATTTATTTGCGCTTTGGATGATCCTGAAGAGGTTTTGGATGAGTTTGTAAGTTAACACCATATAAGAATTAAATGTTATATCTCTAATAAAGTAGTTGTAAGAAATTGACAATGCTTAAAACTTAATATTGATATACAGGAACTGCATCATGATTTCGTGTTAGGAGGATCCTATCATGGGAATCGGTATATTTACTTAGTTAACTATGAGGGGACTAGATGGAGAGTTAGTATAAGAAGAGTATCACAATTAGTGTGTGTTGTTGACGGAGCAAGGTAGAATGATTTTGCGATGCACAACATCACCTGTTCGGATGTTGCTTACTTACATTTTATAGAAGAGGGTGAGGATGTGTTTTATGTAGCTATCTACAATGAGTATGGGGAGGGGTTGCATAATTATGAACCAGTCCATGATCAGTTTTGGAGATGTATGGTTGATGTGACAGACACATCTTGTTTTAACCAGCCAATGCAGAAGATTTTCTAGGATATCTGCATGGTCCAGTAGCTATAGAGTCGGTCATGGTTACTAGTAACACCACTGATTACCAAGTAGAGCTGGAGGTTACACAAGATTGGTATGATCGATATGTCCACACGGTCCTGTGGGGATGTGGTTGTGAGAAACTGGCCCAAGACTTGAATATGTCACCTGGTCAAAAAATGGTGTTTACTCAGGTTGTCCCGGGGGAGGAGTATAATGTCATGTTGTTTAACCATGATGGAGGGGCCATCACAACAGTGGAGACATACAGCACCAACATAGCCATGAATGCCCTGTGTCACCTACCAACTGACTATGGTATGTTTTAGTTTTTTAACTTTAACTACACCAAGTATCTCACACCAGTGTAACTTATTTGATTATATGTAATATTAAATTCAGATTTTAAAGCCCTTCGGATGAATTGGATGTGTAATTGGGAACACCACACAACCCATGACCAAGAAGAAAGGGCATTCTACAGGAAGCTGACTGCAGCCTTCTGGAGAGACGGCCGACTTGTAAGTCTAGTGACAGGGTTGCTTAATAAGATATATGAATGTCATGTGTATCATATATTGTGTTTCTGATATAAAAATTGATGGATCATAACGTGTATTAGAAGCATCCCATGACAAACTAATGATAAGTTTTGTACTTTTTTTTATCAGTCCATTCCATCAAGAATTGTTAAGAAGTACAACTTGTATAGGTTCTCTAGAGCGGCTGTGAAGCATATAAGCATAGAGAAAGAGTTCGAAGTTCGTGAGAGGACACTTCAAGTTGGTCAAGGGAAGGTCAGGAGGCAAGTGGCTATTGTTTCATTATCTAGTTTCAGGCAATTGAGGGCAGAAGCACAATTTGGTCAAGGTTCAATGGTCCGCTTCTTTCTAAGTGATGAAACTAACAGGTCACAAAGAATTTTTCATTTTGATGTGTACTGATGGAGCTTTAAAGTTGGATGAATGATATTATGTAAACAAATTATGTAGTTCGTATGTATGGTGGATTTGTGTGCACAAATCAACTTGACAATACTTAGACAATTGTTTTGTAAACTATATGTGTAGGATAAACCATATGGGTTTGTCCATACACAATTTTGGAAGTATGATGAAATATATGTATGCTTAACTTTAGGTTTTATAACGGATACTTAGTAACACTTCGTGTTGTACGTGTTGACTTTATTAGTCAAAATGGGTTATTTGAATCATGGAATTTTAATTATGACTTTCGATAGTCAAACTTCAAATAGAAATTGCCATTTACCAATTGACTCATTAATTGAAATGTTGCTTTCTATGGATCATAATACCAAGTTGAAGTGCTATATGTAACTTTGACTTTCAAAAGTCAAATTTCCATATCCACAACCCACCCATAATATATCAAACAACACCATTTAGGGTAATTACAAGCTAAAGATTAAACAAGCCATAGAATGAAACACGAATATCAAAATACTTCGTTAATTGTCATAGGGTACAAGCTAAACATTAAACAAACCATAGAATGAAACTGGAACAACAAAATATGTGGTTAATTGTCACAGGGTACACAACCCATTCATAAACATACAAAAACTAGAAGAATTCCACTACGGCTGTGGGGGAAGCTCGATGAAGTTTCAACAGCTCCCTAGCCAACTCCCAATTCATCACCACATTTTCAGCGTGATCATGATTCAGAGTGTAAAGCTTGGCATAAAGTTTCTTCAGCAAGGGGGAACAAGCAAGTACAAACTTTATTATTGTTAATTCATTAACTGATATAGGAAAAGATCGAAATACCACACTCTCGAGCTGGCCCGACCCCATTCTGTTGCTTCCTAAATGTAATGAATAACTTTCTAAAGCTAGATCAATTTCGAATGAAGCCTGCAAATTGAGATAGTATTGAGATGCATAACCATGGCAATTTAGGTTGATGTGAAGCATAATACATATTGCATTCGACTTACTCTGGTTCTCGCATTTGCAATCTT
The DNA here is from genome assembly GCA_030686995.1 of Artemisia argyi. NCBI lineage: Eukaryota > Viridiplantae > Streptophyta > Magnoliopsida > Asterales > Asteraceae > Artemisia > Artemisia argyi. The sequence continues at coordinate 213,327,273 of CM060709.1, read as the reverse complement.
GGAGCTTCACGAATCATTTGAATGATGAATGCTACCATTGCATTGTTCCCAAAATCTACTCCGGATAGATTTAGCTTCTTGAGGGATACAAATGCCACAGGTACATTCATCCATGAGCTACCTTCTGCCAATAACTACAACATGTAGAATTTTCAGAATTTTTAAAGATTGAATATGAAGTATCAAACTCAAATTGGTCTTACCTTGCACTCCTGAAAATCCAAAGTATCCGTTATAAAACCTAAAGTTAAGCATACATATATTGCAAGTTGTGATTGTGGTAAGTTGTAAGTTGTGATTGTGGTGACCTGGTTCAAAAGACCGAATGACAAATACAACTTCTTCAGATTCCCAAGTTGTGCAATATCCAATAGTCTCATCTCTTTTGTATCAGTACGATTGATTTTAAGAGACTCAAGTAAGGGACAACCAGCAACAAAGTCCCAAATTGTACCGGTCAGAAATTTGACGGATAACAATTCTAAGGTTAATAGATTTGGGAAACCTTCAAAGGATACCAAACGATGTAACGTACACCAATGAAGTTCCAGATGTTTCAACTCCAAACGAGTGTACATTTGGGTTGGCAAGATAACTGGTTTGACAGACCAGTTATGTATAAGGAGCTCCTCAATTCCTCGCTGACCCAACAACAACAGCCAAGCATGAATCTCTTCATAATTGAAGTAATCTTGTCCAAACAAGGGTTTAAGCTCTACAGATAAGACAAACCTTCTTATGGGACCTTTGAGCTGAAGGAGCAATCTAGTAACATACATCCCTTCAAACTTATCTGTCAAAAAATAAAAGAAATCCTCATCAAGTATGACATCGGTGAGCAACGTCCACTTATACATCCAGTTTGTTGCTAAATTGGATGTCGTCACCGCCTTTTTGAGTGGCAAACGGTTCAAAATATTGGTGATAACATTATCCGGCAGGTTGCTAATATAATCCGGCATCTCATTCATAACATTCCGTTCAAAAGACATGGTAAGTTATGAAAAATGAAGGCTTGGATTTCGTCTTGGATTTTTAGTAAATGAGGTTTTTTCGGTTTGGATTTGGTTTTTCAATAGGTCTATGTAATTATGGTGGGCATAAGGGTTTTGGTGGGTGGGTTTATTGATTCGCGTTCAAAATGAGCTAGCGTATCAGAGAAGGTAAGCTCAAGTTGCAAAGTAAACTTCATGAATCGTCCCTAACGTTCACTGTTGGGTTAACTCAGGTTTGTAGGACTGGTTATAACGTGATTGGACTATTATGCCCCTCATATTATTACAAAAAACATGCGTTAACCGAGCCAAAAATGGTCAAGGGACGCAATCGGCCTAAAAAACACAAGGTTTGGTCGCCAGGCGACGATTTTTAAAAGTTTGGGTGTCATGCGATGTTTTGTGGAAAGTTTAGGGACCAACGATGTATTTTTGTCTAAAATTATCTAATAGCTATGTCAAACACCCTATAAGGCTAAAACTAATCATCATAACATGATTTAATCTTAGGTTTATAACCATAAACATCATAATCACAGTAGCATGATCATATCTAATCCAAAATCATGCTAACATCATCTATATTCATCAAACAAGTCTAAAACTTCATAATCTTAGACTAAAATCCTTACGAACATGCTTATATATCAACCCCCCCCCCCCCCCCCCTAAAAAAAAAACATCTTACATGATTGTGAAACATAAACTAAACTAATCACATACCTTGATGGGAGATTAGTTAAGGAAGCTTATTACATCTTTTGGATAACATAATCACCTCCAAGAATCATCCTAAAGCATCATTATGAGATTTCTTCATGTTAAGTTTCTTGTTAACATTCCCTCTAAAAAACACACATAGGACACGTGTGGTATGCGTAAGATTTATGGACTTACAGAGTTATCTAAACACAAGGGTATTTCTATCGTTTCTGATCTTAACTAAATCTTTGCATCGTTAGTCCTTTCCATTAAATCTTTTGCATTGTTAGTCTTTTTTCGTTAACTATCTGCGTGACAAGTCTTTATTTCTATTGCAAACAAATGAAAGGACTTTTTTGATATTATAAAAGCAATATAATATGCTTCTAACTAATTTGTAAAAATTTGAGGTGTTACAATCATCGTCGTTATACACGGTTAATCGTTTAAGCGCATACTGACCTATGGTTTACCATTTAAGTTGCAGGTGAAGCTCATAGAACTTATTTATACAACTTTGGCTTCATATAATTCATTTTATTTGACGTTTAAAACTAGTTAATATAGTACCATGACTTTATAAAAGTTTGAGATAGAGCTGTAGCTTTTATTTTTTTGACGTGTTCAACAAATTAAATACTCATTCTCACATCAGATTGATCTCAACATCAACATCCGAAATGAGCTAACGATGTTCTTGTCTTATTTCAGCTATGGGATACAAAGGTGAAGCTTAATCCTTCGAAGGACCGGAGCCAAGACCATTAGCAAGAAATTGCTCAAACATTTGACAAAGTAGATACATCAAAAGTTTACAGATGTAACATAAATTTTTCCAGCTCCAAATGGAAATTGGAATCATAATATCTTTAAGTTGCGTTTGGCGCGGGGCTTATAGAGTCTTGAGCTTTTAAAGCTAACTTATAAAATAAGTTTTGTTCGTCACACATGCTTTGGAAGCTTTTGTAAGCCTGCATAAGCACAAGCTAATTGAGACGGGCTTATTGGGGCTTATAGTTAGTCAAATTATTTAAATATCTTTTTAAAATATAGTGTATTATTACACAAAAACTGAAAATATATCTGAACTTTACATTACTAAGTTTCATATCCAACTAATTCGTCAAACAGCTTTGTAAAATGTAAGCTCCAGCCAGGGACGGAGACAGTGGGGGAGATACGAGGTGCTCGACCCATTCCAACTAAGGCTGCAATCAAGTCAAGCTATTATCAAGCAACTCGAGCTCGAGCTTGAGCTTGACTCGATCGAGTCAAGCTTTTATCAAGCTCAAGCCCAAGCTCAAGCCCAAAAATTAGCTCGAAACATTTAACAAGCCAAGCTCAAGCTTTGGATAGCTTGGCTCGAGCTCGTATCAAGCTTTTATCAAGCTTCAATATAGATATTTTCATATAAATTTCATGTAAGTAATTAGGAGCAAATTTGGTTATTAAGCTAATTATAAGGGCTTAGTTCGTAAATATTGGATAATGTATTCAAGAAAAGTTGTTCATTTTATGTACTCAACTCGGTAATGAACATTAAGGCTGCAAAATGGGGTATATCATATAGGGTAATCTGTAACAAAGTAGAAACAGGAACAGGTTTATTGTTTCTTGCAGCTAGTTTTGATGATGGCGTTAAAGTTAAAGTGTTACCACGTTGTTGTCATAGGTATCATTGTGAGTGTGTCGATAAGTGGTTAGTTGTGAAATACAGAAATAGTATTTTCACTTTTATTGTAAGGATCTGATGTATCTTTAGTTTTGAAATAGTATTGCACTTTTATTGTTAGTGTAGTTAACTTGTTGCAAGTTGCAAATGTATGAAGCCAAGATATATTTATGTACAATGCATGAGTTAATATCTTTTCTTCAAGTAGACAAACACTAACACAATATAAACTCCCAATTACAATAGAATGCTAAGAAAATCATCAAGTTAGAAGATCATTTTACTCAAGAATTCAAGATCTGTGAACCTTATGAAGCCTCACGAGATATATTTTGTTTAAATGTTTTAGACATTTGAACCTTAATTAGTACTTTCGCTTATGTTTCATTTTGATGTTCGACTTGGGTACGAGAATGTTGTTATTGGTTTTATTAGTGTTAAATCAATCTATTTGGTTTTCAAATATGGTTTTAGCTTGTTTTAGTTTATACATATATTTATTGTTGAGTTTAGCTATTGAATACAATATTTTTGTATTCGTTCAAGCTTTGCTCGAACCTACTCAAGCCAAGCTCAAGTCTGGATGATGAAAGCTTGACAAGCTATCAAGCCAAGCTCAAGCCTAGTGTTTTTCTTTCAAGCCAAGCTCAAGCCTTGTTGAGCTTGAGCTCGGCTTGACTCGATTGCAGCCCTAATTCCAACACGCCCAATCGCTTTGCAGTTTATCTTATAAATTTAAGTATATGACCCAACTATAAGCAAATAACCACCCAACCTTTATATGACAAAAGAATTAAGAAAAGCTCGACATTGTTTCAAGCACAAGGTTTTCAGCTAATATTTTTTATTAGTTGTCAATGTATTTTTCTTATCAAAATTTTAAGTTTGTAACCTAACTTATGTGATCATTACAACCTGCCATTTAAAGTTTTAGTTATGTTAATTTGAGGAAAAAAAAAATTCGACCTCCCTTATTGCTAATTTCTGGCTCCATCACTGCCTCCAACTCTAATTCATTTCGTCAAATATACGGAAAATCCCAAAATGTTAAAGAGTAAATGAAAGATAGAAAAATAATGTGTTGAAACTTAAAAAAAGAAGGAAAAAAAAAAAAAAAAAGTGTAATGAAAATGTTATATTCGAGAAGGCTCAGGTTCGCACACGTGAGCACAAACCTCATCTCATTCATTTGTCGACTTAACAAAATACTCGTCAATGACAAGTTTATTAAACTAGTGTTTTCTTTTGAGCTCAAAAATGTCGGCCATAAGACTACATCCACCCACTACGGCATTGACAACTTCCATTAAACACCTTAAATTTAACCCAAACACTATTAATCTTTTCACCACTAATCGTCGTGTAATTAAACGAACAACTTTTACAACTGTCGCTATGTCTTTAAGCCCTGTTGAGGTTTGCGCTAAATCGTCTATCACTGTTCCAAACAGGCTCGGTGATTGTAAGTATTATTTCTTTCTTCATATTGTTTTATACATTTTTATTTATTTTTTATTATTATATTTTTTTATATGATTGTAACTGAGATAATAATGCTCAGATTGCTGCTTATTGCCTTTTGAATCACAACTGATTATCTGCCATACAAAATACAATACCTTATTTTGAAATTTTACCTTATCTGACTGTTACATTGTTCTAAAGATAAAACTGCTTATCTGCTTGATCTAGAAGGAATAAAGAGACTTTAAAATAAGAACCCCCCTCAATGTGCAAACTAAAGGTGGTTTCTAAGGGTGTGTTTGTTTCATTTAGATGTTTTAGGTCTGAATCTGACTACCACATCTTACTAGTAAGAGGTGGGTAGAACGTCTAAATCTGAACGAAATAATGTTGTTTGTTTTTGTATAATTGTCCGAATGATTTTAAGTGCTCGTTTCTGCAATTTATTTAAGTAACTTGTGTAAATATGAAATAACACTTTTTATCATAAATATAACATAGTTAATAAACCATCAAATATATTATATTAACACGAGTCTTCAATCTCAATTATTGAGTAAGAGGCAGTAAGACAAGTCCCCCACCTCTCACTGAGTAAGATGTCATATGTCTAACTGGGTCTGACTCAAAAGAAAGAAACAAACAACCAAAACGTCTGCCCACCTCTAACTGGTAAGATTAAGAGGGAGTAAGAGGGCTAGTAAGACTTTTTTTAAAAAAACAAACACACCCTAAATGTATGTGAGAAGTGAGAACCTGCATTTGCTTTAGAATCGGTAATGAGAAAATACACTTTGACGTAAATGAACCATTAAATTCGATAGTCGATACCATATCCTCAACAATGTTTACATCTTAAAATGATCAAACCATCTACCACTATATATTTACGTAGTGTTTGTTTAAGGTTTTTTCTAATAAGCAGCGAAGCTTATGATGAGTAAGCTCATAAGCTCCTGCTTAGTATTTGGATTAGCTTATGCTGGTAAATGGTAATTGGCCCTAAAGAGCTTTTTACAGAAAATAAGCTTAAACCACATATAAAGAACTTTTGTAAATCCTCCCAAAGAAGCCCATAAGCCTTAGTTTATAACAAACGTTGCAATGGGCTTATTCTTTTCCAAATAAGCTAATAAACCCGCAAAATAAGCTTTACCCAAACACCCCCTTACCAACTATTTTTTGCTTAGAACAATTTAATAATTTATATGGACGATTGCTCTAAGATATTGATGTATAGTTATAGTTATTTTCTTTGGTTTAGGCCCGTTTACGCAGAGAATTTTGCTGACTTTGGAAGAGAAGCATCTTCCTTATGAACTGAAGTTAGTTGATCTTGCTAACAAACCAGACTGGTAAGTAGATAAAGTATTGCCTTGTTACATTGGTTGAGCTTTTGTTAGTTTGTTGTACGCTTGACACATAAATTTTCACATAGGTTTTTAAGTGTAAGCCCGGAAGGTAAAGTTCCAGTGGCCAAGCTTGATGACAAATGGATACCGGATTCAGATGTTATTACGCAAGTGGTAGAGGAGAAGTACCCTGACCCGTCATTGGTGACTCCTCCTGAGAAAGCTTCAGTGTAAGTTTTTAAAACTTGTAATCTCTGTGCCTTTTTTTCCAATCTATGTTCATTTTTGCAGTGTTGTCAATACAAAATTTATAGTACTGGTCTTTTTATGTTTGAGGAGAGAGAACTTGAAGCCGCTATCAGTATATAAGTTTGAATGTAAAGCAAACAACTCTAGTGTTATTTCACCTGAAAAGATATCTACTCTTACTATGATATAACTTGATTGATTGGTTCAGTGCAAAGTAAAATAACACTGTTTAAACAGGCTGGGTTTTTTCTTGTACATGTCTTTTATATAAATATAAATTTACTAGCACTCCAAAAAGAAAGGAAATTTTTTTGGATGAATGGAGGATATACGTAGTTCCCAAACATGGTCCCGCACGCTAGGAAAAACTAATAGTGATGTGCTTCGTATGTCATTTTGACCACTGTTGGAAGTGATGAGGTGACCATACCGCGCAAATTTTTTGGAGTTAGAATCATTAATCAATTGCTTAGAGAGAATCCTCCATGAAATAGTATGCAGTGGGGACATGTGCAGGGAGAATAGATGACGAATTCCATGGTAACTTAATAGAAACAGTATACTACTAATGATGGCTGGCAGGCCATACTTGCAGACCTGGTTCATATCCTCCAACACTTGTACATGTCGTATTTTTCTTTATTTCATGTATGAGAAATTTTTTGATACTACATGTCGTGTTTTTCTGTATTTCAATTGTGAATGTATCCCCACCCACCACATATACTATTTAAGATTGTAGTGTAATAGTTACATATCATTTTACTAATTTGGATCCAGTAGCGCATCTCATTGCTGATTGTACATGCAGTGGCTCGAAGATCTTTTCAACATTTGTTGGCTTCTTGAAAAGCAAAGATGCTAATGATGGAACAGAACAAGCTTTACTGAACGAGTTGTCTGCGTTCAATGATCACATTAAAGAAAATGTGAGTCCCCTCCGTATATACACACACATACATATATAGCTACCAATACCTTATCTCTTTTATCTTAATTCAAACAAGGACTATATCTTACGTTTGGTTACGTTACTCACTTGAGTTTCACTTCTTTTTTGAAGGGCCCATTTATCAATGGAGAGAAAATCTCTGCTGCAGACCTATCACTTATACCAAAACTTTACCATTTGGAAATTGCTTTGGGTCATTACAAGAAGTGGACAATTCCAGATTCGCTTCCTCATCTAAAAACCTACATGAAGGTACACAAATTGTCATTATATTGCAAAAAATGATCCCTTCAAGCAAGTGTAATACATTCTACTGCATTGTGAATTGGATGAGAGCAGCATTTGTTGTTCTGTCCTTTGACATATATCCTAACTGCTTTGATATCACTACATAGCGAGTATTTCTAAAGCAAGCAAAGGAGAATTGCAAGGAAATTTTTAAGTTTATGTATAGCTGACTTCAAATATTGTTGTGCTGACAAAATTCAGTTTTATTTTCAGACTGTGTTCTCATTGGACTCATTCATCAAGACTATGCCACTGACAGAAGACATAATCGAGGGATGGCGGCCTAAGGTCATGGGTTAAAGACTCGAAGCTAGTTAATCTTGTGGTGCCACACATCACTGTATGTATGAGAGTGTTGCTTGCATATGTTCTCGTATTGTCTTCGGTTGCTTATATGCATATGGAAGTTGTGTAATGAGCAAACACGTGGATTCTGTTATTTTTTAGATGGCCAATTACCAACCATATTTACATTTTGCTTGACACCACATGCTAGTGTTGTAACAGTATCAGTTTATGCACATATTCACGAGCAGCAGCTATGTGTTATACAGTTTCGTCTATTATGTATGCTCGGGAAAGAGAAGATGAAATTTAAAGGGTGATAAAAAGAAACACGATGTGTCCATAAAGAATATGCAAGGAAAGCATATTTCCCGTCCCCCGTGTTATTGTCATTGTCGTTGTCATTGTTGTATGCATAAGTATTGGTTCAGTTATGAATGTAGCTGTGACAAATAATCCGTACGTCGCAGACTCAAAATTTACACAAGTTATATTATACTGACTAGATACGCCAGTCCATGGTCTCATATTATAAATCGTCATTAACAAGTCAGAATTTATGTTTATGACCTTGAATTTGTGATATTGAAATGTGAAACTTTGATGTGTGTGTTGTTTTCATTTTGTTACGAGTGTTCTTAACTTGCTTTATTGTGGCTTACTAGCTAACTGTGGCTTTGGCTCTAACCGAAATAACTTTTATTTCCAGGAACGGATGTACAACATAAAATTTATATGCATTGTGTGCTCTGCTCGTAAAAATGATCAGTAGCAATGCTTGCTATTTCTCGAAATCCTTATTTCACTTTCCCTTCTGTTTCTGTTTTGAGAAACAATAGACAGATTACAGAGATATTGAGTTTTCAACCCTTTGTAGAAATCACTATTGAGGTTCCATATTTGTTCTGCGAAAGAAACAAATATAAGTCATCTTGTATAACTAATGGATTTACAATTAATACAGAGATCATTGGCATCCCAAAGATGCATTGGTGATACATTGCTTGAAATTAACTAAGATTCTGAGGAAAAATAAACATACAAGCCACTCAATTTGATGCTTAACCACCTTAAAATCAGAAAACACAACTGGAAAGGCAAAAATCTGCAAACAGCTGAGCCATCTTGATGGTTGAGCTCTGTTCCATCTATGATGACTTCCAGTTGCCACTTGATGTACCTTTTGGAACGAGACACGTCTTATGGATATGTTAATAGACTCTTATGATGTCTCGAGTCCTCGCAAACACGCATATACTTGCAGGGAAGATGAGGGAGTGCAGATCCTGCTAAAACATGGATGGGTCTTTAAGCCCTCGACTGACGCACCAACATAGAATGCAGGATCCCTGTTTATCACCTAACTATTTACAGTGCGTGTCGTCTTCATTGATGTATCATATCCACCCAACAATTAAAGCCAATGGTGAAAAACTGAGATGCATACCAGACGTGCTATAATGTGCGAGATGATAAAAAATGAATAAAAAAACACCACTTTAAAAATATAAGCTTTTATTTGGTTGACAAAGATTAGGAAAGCTTTTCCATAATCTCCATAAATCAAAGCTTCATCTTCAGCTCCATCTCCAATTTCAGTTTTAGCTCCGGTTTCGGCTCCAGTTTGAGCTAGTTTTGCCAAAAATACCCTTAATCTGCTCAATATGTATAGCTGATAAGAAGACATGACTTTTGATTGGTTTTGTTGCATAAAGCTAGCTGGACTAGTCCAAAAGCTCAGATTCTGATTATTGAACCCGCAGCAGTCAAGTTCTTGATTCATCGAATAGCATGGAAATCTTCCTAGATTGGCAGACCCACTATAGAATTTTTGGACAGTCTCTACAATGGTTGTAGGGTGGCGTAACATATTAAGCGCCTTAACGATTACCTGCACATGATGTTGATCAAACCAAGTTTACATCACATACAAATTTGATAAAAATGGTAGTTATCGAAGGTGGCCTTGGACAGTTACCATTTTCAGCCATTTTGTAGCCAAACTGCGGCTTTGATGACATATTCTAGTTCTGCATGTTGTCATTTATCATAAAGTCAGCTAAACGGGAGAAAAACCCACCACACTGATTTAACCAATTTAGATGCAGTGCTGAGCCTTAGTGTCCTTTCTGAGGCTGGAAATTAAAGTATCATATGTGCAATCTAACGGGACTAAAGATCGAGCTTTCATAGTTCTAAAATATTTCTCTGACTCCTCCAATCTCCCAGCTTGGCAAAGACTAATAACTAACCAAGTAAACACCAAAGCACCAGGAGACAGTTTCCTATATTCCATTTCATAATATAGCTTAAGAACACCCTCAACATCACCTTCTCGTCCATAACCTGCAATAAGATAAGAATATGTATTCACATCTGGCACAAACCCTTTATCCAACAAAACAGTCAACATCTCATTAGCTCGACGAACACTCTCACGTCCATTTAGCCTCACAACCACTTCATTGAAAGCCAAGCAACTCAGAAGAAATCCACTTTGCACCATTTCCTCACAAAGTTTCAAACTTTCATCCAATCTTCCAACCTTTGAAAAACCAACAATCATACTAGTATAAGTCTCATCATACGGCTTCATACCAACACGTTCCGTATCTCTAAACAGCTCATCACCATCTTCAATCTTCCCACCCTCACAATACGCCTTTATGAACTTTGTATGCACAAACGAATTAGCCTCAAAACCTCTCATAACCATTTCATCATAAACCTCCCTCGCAGACTCCACTTCTCCCATCTTTATCTTACCATAAACAATCAAAGAATATGAAACACTATCACTAATCATATTCTTCACCAACATCCTCTTCAACAAAACCAACCCGTCTTCAACTCTCCCTTCCTCAACCATCCCGAAAACCAAACAAGTATTTACAATCACTCTCGGCAAACACCTCTTCCCATCAATCCTATCTATCATATCAACAAAAGCTTGCAACTTTCCTTCTTTACACAACGCGCTAACCATAATGCCAACACTTTTATCATTCGGATCCGTTCTATTTACAATCATATGCTCATAAACTCCCCAAACCAACACATTCTTATCCGATTTCTGAACCACATGTAACAACGTATTATAACTAATCACACTCAACCTAAAACCATGCTCACTTAAACAAAAACAAACATCTAAAGCCTCATTAATCATCCTTAACTTAGCACAAAGTTGCACAACAAGATCAAACACAAAAGGGGTTGAATCAATAAGCTCATAACTACTTATCAAACAATTAACAAACAACAAAACAGACGAGGAACTACCCGTCACAGAACGCGCTAAAACGGACTGAATTAACGCGTTAGCGTCTTTTATTAACTTAGCATTGACTAAAATATGTATCAAAAGAGCATATGTATGCATTTGGTGTTTGGTATTGGTGAAATGTGATAACCAATGGAAAAAAGATAAAGCTTTTTTAGCATTTGGAGGGTCTTTAAGGTTAAATAGTACTTTGTTGATTAAGGTTGGGGGTTTAAGGTTGTAAGGATTGAGTGTTTGGTTTAAGGTATTCCAGTTGAGGGTGTTTGGGTATGATTTAAGGATGTTGGTTATTGTTTCTGCTGTTTGGTTTTGGTCTGAATCTTGTTGTTGTTGTTGTGATGATGTTGTGAGGTGGTTCTTGAGGATTGAAAGATGAGATTTGGTGTTTTTGGGGTTTATGATTATTCTGCGGAAAAGGGGGTTCATTTGAGGGGTTTTGGTTGTGGTTTAAGGCTGACTGAAAAAATGGTTTTGCTTTGAGGTTAACTCCAGCTGATATTTTCCCCCATCATGTTTTGAACTTAGGCGCAGTTTGGTTGATAGGTTGGGTTAATGAAAGTAAAAATTGTGTGTTTGGTTCTCTGGGAACTTGTCTGTCACTTTTTATTTTGTTGTATAGTAGTTGTTATTATTATTATTATTACTATCATTATTATTATTATCACTTTATTAGAGAAATTAAAAGATTTACAAGAAATTAGAGGGGAACCGAGATACTAACTGGGCCCCACTTCTTTAGCAATAGCGAAGCTAATTCTACTAAAAATATGAGCAGCAGCACGTGCTCTGATGTCTTGAGTGGCCGAGAATCTTCGGATACGCTTTAGTGGTCACTGCATCCTTCTCAAGTTTTTCGAAAGAAGAGAAGTAAAAGGGGAGAAACCCGTATCCAATATCCACGCATTTAGCCTCGTACTTGACACGTTTACGTTGTGCGGCTTCAATCACCGCACAACCTGGCACAAAATCAACCATACCAGTTTGCGTCAAGGGTGATAACATCAGCTGGACATTATTATTATTATTATTATTATTATTATTATTATATACATCATATTTTTTAATTACACATGCTGTATATATATTTGGTAATGGGGCACACCAAAGGCAAGAGCATAGGAAGAAAAGTGTTTGAGAATAACGATAAAGGGAAAGGTACAATGGAAAGGAGTAACATTAAGGAAGGAGGTACTATTAATAATTCTACACATATAGAGAATGGGATTAAGAAGAATAGTGGAAAAGAAAAAAGGAGTGTTTGATGCCCTAAATGGAATAAGTAATATGGAATAAGTAATGAGGATAGTGAGCTGAGAATATTGAAGGCCCAAAATGTTAATCAGTTTGAGAATGAGGGAGATTTATGCATGGATAAGAACGGAAAGTCTTTAAGTATAGAAGAGAATATAGTCAAAGAGAATGAGGATGTTGATATTTTCATTCTATGGCAGAAGCAGGAGGAAATGGTTGATATGTTTGTGAATAATAAGAGGATTCCCACTGATGAAGAATTAGAGACTTGGGCTCGATATATGTGTGAGTGGTACAAGGGTAAGTGGGAAGCAAAATGGAAAAGTAAATGCCCCATTGTAGGAAGATGTAAATGGCTTAATGATTGATTGAAGAAGCGAATATGGAGGTTTAAGTCTCTGATGTTGTCCTTGTAGTTTTGTATGTTATTTGTATGTTTGTTGTCTGTATGTCTTAGTTCTAAGATCAGCAGCTTTGGTCTTGTTCTTAGATCTGATCTTGTATTGTAAATGTTTGAAGTTTAATATAATTTACCTTTTACACACACAATATATATATATATATATATATATATATATATATATATATATATATATATATATATATATATATATATATATATATATATATATATATATATATATATATATATATTGGTAACAATTTTACCCTTGTCATTTATCAACACTCCTGCTAGTAGGAAAAAATGGTTGAAGGATAAACACAAATAAACGTAATTCAAAAATATTATGTATAAACAGTGTTTTATATTAAGGGAAAATAATGCAACATTTCTTAACCAAATACACGATCTTTACCAAAAAAGCAATTATACCCGTGTAATCCACGAGATTTGACTAGCAAGATCAAACCTTGCGGACTTCTGAAAAATGTTATATTTCTCCTTTTTGTTCAGTTTTCATGCTTATCTCAAAACACGAAAGTTGTAGATATCCCATTTTCTCGTTAAGTGTGTAACACCCCCAATTCATGGTTGCAGCGGAATTCAAACTGGGTGTTACTCGACGGCACAATAGTCACAATAATAGAAAACGAACTCCAATTGAGTCGTTTTAAAAGATGTATCATTCAAATTATATAAATATCAGAGATTTCAAAATGAGGTCCCAATTGGTTCCATGTTTACAATGTATAATAAATGAGTTTTGAATGATAATAAAATTTATAGCCCTCTTGAGTATCCATGTCCTTCCGTGCCATCCTTGATCGTCATGAACCTGAAATACATGCTTGAGAGGTCAACACAAAGGTTGAGTGATATTCATAGAGTTTGTTAAATCGATTGAACACAATATGTTGGTAGTGTGAGTTATAGGCTCACACCAATGTTTGGAAAACAAAACAGGTAGGCTACGTTATTATACGCCCGGAACATGTATTATACACTAAGCTTATGACACCATAACGTTAACGTGTACCAATATCGATCGGCAGATTTATCCCGGTAGGTACTTTGCTAACATACCTAAATCTCAAATATTAATGCATTTGTTTGAACTTAGTCAATACAAATGGGATTCGTCAATCCCAATAGGCCTATTATTAATATTCGCGCTCACTATTGCTAGTGATTAAATGGTTCATAATCAAGGATATCGGTTTAGCAAGGCTGGTACTTAGTGATAATAAAACAATCAGGTAAGCATACAATTTAAAAACATTGTGCTCGGTTATAAATAGCATGTATTTCCCCCAAGGGTTTGTAAAACGATTAAGTAATCGAAAGTGGGGCTATGAACTCACCTTAAGTAAGATAGCAAGTAATGAATGTAACGGTTGAATCGTGAAGGTTTCTACGAGCAACCTATAATAGAATGTTGTGACTTAAGATCGGAGTAAAGAATATGAAGTAGTGCCTATATATATATATCTTGCATTATAGTCCATGATGTGGTATGATGTATATTGTAAGTCCTTGAAAGAAAAGATTCATGAAACATGTATGTTTTGTATATCGTTTACTACCGTTCGGGCCGACATAATTCAGAAGTCATGTTAGTAAGCGTTCGAGGAGCCAGGACACTTTAACTCGTAAATCCACAACTCAACTCGACGGCTTACATAATGAACTCCTCACATGAGGCTCCCTACTATTGTAGTAGTTGATGAAATATATAGATATAAGTTTTGATCCGAAAGGTTACATGTCCGATATTTGAATAAACTTAGGAAAGTTTATTTGTACATGAAGATTGTTATTAGGGGTAGTTCCACAAGTCTTGAATGACCATTTTCTCTTGGTAATATCTCATGCTTCCCTTTTAAGTGAAGTAGATCCAAATTGCTTGTTCAAGTTCTCGTCAACTCTTTGTTTCATGTTTACGCCTATGAAAGTTGGTATGGTCATTTCGTCATGGCCTAGCCATGACCTTTGGTCCTTGTTTCAAGGTCATGAGACACAACCTTGGCTCTAGCCATGGTTGTGGTCTTGATTATAGGTCATAAGACCTCTTGTTCCTTTCAAAGTATAACCATAATCTTGTGACTTTCGCCTAAAAATGGGCTGTTTAGAATTTGAAGAATTTTATCACTCGGAAAGTGTTTTTAGGTCTCGAGCTTCTTTGTTCCTGAACGAAAACGGCGTTCCGGGCAACTTTCGTGTTTTAACTTTTTGATGAATCGGACCAGAAGTGGGACTTTCAAAACCCAAATTTGATCAGAATGGTATTTGGCAGTTTTGCCGGAAATTTTGGTAACTTCAAATGGGCGTAACTTTTGACTCGTATACTCGTTTTGGGTGGTTCAAATTGCTATGGTTTCCTTGTTAGGTCCTCTACTGTAATATGTAATGATCCAACATCATATTTTTACCATTTTAATCAGGTCTTACCAAGAAAGTCACTAGTTTACTTGTTTTAGTAACTTGTTGTAACAATCAATAACAATAACTTGTTTTGCTCACTTTTATACATCATGGACATTAATACAAGACATAATATAGCACAAATAATATGTAAATAACATGAACATGATTATTTAACAAGAATCAAGTTAGGGTTTGGCTCACAACTTTTGGCTTTCAAAGATGAAAGGAAGTTAACATGTAAGGATAGGACTTTGATAGACTTGCTTCAACCCACTTCACTTCATGCAATCTTTCTACTCTTGTAATCTTGAAAGAGAGATGATGAAAATTGAGGTGACTTGAGTGGATTCAAACTCAAGAGAAATCACCAAAGTTCTAAAGATTTGAAGTAGTTTTGATGAATCAAAACTAAACTAGGGTTTATGTATGGATATTGCACTTGATTTCTTGGATGGAACTTGAAGTAAACTAGTAAAATGAAGGGTGTTGTGTGTGTGGGTCGTTCATATGGTCAAGGAGTGGGAGGAGAAGCATTTATATGCAAATGAGGAGGTTACATTGTTGACTAGTCAACACTTGAAGGCCAAGTTGAACACATGTTCACATCTCATGACACAAGGCATAAGATCAAGCCACATGGGTGGTGAATCCCCCCTCCAAGGCTGTTCATGAGCTTGGAGAGCAAGGGTGTGGACTTTTCTTGGTATTATCCAAGATACTTGGTTAGTTTTGACTCCGGGAAATGCCAATCGTAAATGATTAAGCCTCAAAACGTAAAACCGGGTGTCGTAAAATTATGGAACTTGAAAGTATTGATAAACATGTCAATAAGTTCCATAATAAAATATAAAATGAGTGGTAGGTTCCATTTGGGTGTAAAACCCTGCTAAAAACTGGAAACACGGGTCTAAAACGCGTAATACGTAAAACGTACGAATATTGCGTAAAATTGAGAAAAGTAAAATGTTACTTTTCTAATGTGATAAAAATGATTTAAAATGACTTATAATGTCTAGACTGGGCTCAGTCTAGTGTCGGTTGGTATTAAATATCTTTTAGACATCAAACCGTAAGCCTAAAAATCACGAAATGACTTATAACATCAAGGGATGATTTTTGGTCAATGGAGGAGGGAAAGAATATGTTGACTTTTTCTAAGAAGTTGAAAACTCAAATAGTCTTAGAAACGCGTTTTGTGGTCTAACGGTTAATCGCCCAAACGGTTAAGCGTGCTCATGTGAGATTAGTACAGGCTTGGGTGACCTGCTGGGAAGTCTTTGGTCATGTTTTTCTCAGTCACGATTAATTCTCAAATAAATCATGAGTGTGTCAAACATTTTTCTGATGTGGGGTCACCTGACGGGGTTGAATTTCGTTGTGCGTAGAATTTCTGATTGACGTTTTACCCTAAAACGTGTAATTCCGTGTAATTCCTTAATAACTTTCACGAAAATGAGCTTATGAATGTCAAACTTTTAATTTGCCATGGAAATGATTTATCACTCGATAAAATCAAATAAAAATCAACTTTCGGGAAAGTTTCGGGAAAAATGAATAGTAAAAATGAATAGTAAAAGTGAATAGTGAATTTTCCGGGAATAGTAATTAACCTGAAATTGCGAATTGTTACAAAGTGGCCTTTTGAATCACCCAAAAATGAGTTCGTACGAGGAAGTTATGGCAAAATACTACAATAACTTTATCATGCGTCACATTAACATGAATTCTTCATTCGTACTTCGTCTCTTCATTTGATTCTTTCACGTGCCATACTTTATCAACTTATAACTTTTAATTCACCATTATATAAATATTCATTCATCTGTAACCTACAAAGGACTTGATTTCTTCAATTCATTTCGCTTTGATCATCAACATGGATGTTTAACTAGCAACAAACATGTCAATGGCATGTGGAATTTTACTAACTATTGTGAGTAAACACCCGTTGGAGGCATTATTTTGTAATAAGACTTGAAAGTTTGTATCATATATAGCGGAACAAATAAAGTACACGTATGATAACAATATGATAACAGTACTTACATATAAGTACATTACTATTTTATAATTTTTTAAACTTTTTTTTATAAACCATTGTGAGTGTGAAGGGTCTCGAGCGGAAACATCCTAAAGGATAAGTGCCATGTCAGCAGTACCACATAAAAACCCTCGCCATGCATGGCGGGAGAAAAAGTGAAAGAACATGGTACTTGTGTTTTGGAGGTACTTTTACATTATAAAAATTATTAAAAAAATTAGTGAAAAAAAAAAAAAAAAAAAAAAAAAAAAAAAAAAAAAAGTGTTACAATGGTCGATGAGAAGTTAAAAAAGATAAAGAAATGGTTTTTTATAATGTGAAGCCGATGTAACGAGAAAAAAACCATACACTCCAACATAACGGATGGCGCAGTTCCGAACCAAATAACAGGATCGCTCAAATCGCACCCCAATCCTTGACCAAATCCAGCCATCCTGAGTCAAACACTCCTCACTGGCTCACTCCCACACTAAAAAAACACACCATCCATACAACCAACCTCACCAAACCACCCTCCCCCACACCCAACCCAACCTTGACCAAATCAGCCACCCTGATTCAAACACTCGAACCCACCCTCCTCACACACAGTCACAGACACACCAAACACACATTTACATAACACCTTCAAAATAAAACCATGGACTCACCAAACCACCCTCACCCTCCCCATCCCCATCCCCAAATCCCAATCCAACAACCCACTCCCATCTCCTCATTTCCCCCATCTCGCAAACTCCCAATCAAACGCAAAACCCCAATCACCCCAATCCCCCCATCCAAACACCCCCGTATCTGGACCGAACAAGACGAAATCCAGCTCCTCCACAACCTTCTAGACCCTTCCTCACAACCCTCCAACGGTTTATCTCATCTCTTCACTAAATCTCAGCTCTCCGATAAGCTCCGTAGGCTCCGAAAAAAGTTCCGAAACGTTTCGAGTAAATTAGACAACGGGTGGGACCAGTCTCTCGTTTCGCCACATGATCGTAAGCTATACGACTTAATGAAACACCTCTGGGAGCCTAAAAACGAACCTAGTTATCATAATACAAGTTTTAATGAGTATAATGAGACGAGTAATGACTGCGAAGAGGCGAATTTGGTAGCCGTGTTGGCGTTACCGTCTTTCGGTCAAAAAGCGGGTAATAGTGGGACTAGGAATGATAATGTGAGTGTTAGAAATGAAGTTAAGGTTAGGGTTAGGGATGATGAGGTTAAGGTTAAGGTTAAGGTTAAGGTTAGGGATGATGATAGTGAGGTTGTGAAATGTGGGATGAAGGCGTTAAGTGAAGTGGTGGACGAGTCGTTGAATGTGATTAGGAAGAGAATGATGAGTGATGTAGGGCGGTTGGCGGGTGTTGAGAAGGAGGTGCGGTTTGAGAAGAGGTGGAGGGATCAGAGGATGGAGGAGTTTGAGGTTTTGGCGAAGCGGTTGAAGTTGATTATGGAGAATTCGTCGGTTTTTGGTAAATGAGTACTCCGTTTTTGTTTATGATTTATCCGTGTATATGAGAAGTGCAATTTTGGTGTGCTGATCTTTTATAGAAATTGGTTTGTTGGTTTTCTTATGGTTGTTTCTGTTTTGATTGATATTTACTTGCTTTGGTTTTTATGCTTGATTATGTTTGAACTTGCGTAGCTTGTATAATGGGATTGTATCTAGTTTTGTTGCTTTTCTCGCTGTAGTTTGGTTTTGGTCCATGGTATCGACGATAGGCTCATCACTAATCGATGGGTTGTGGTTATTGCTTAGATCGTACTTTTCCTTCTTGCTTATATTAGATTAGATTAATCTAATCGTTAGGGACTGGTTTAGTGCTTAAACTAAGGCTTGTGTCTGATGTGGCATAATGTGCTAGCGGTTTCTTTGAGTGTCACACTCACATGCCCATGCCAAAAGTTCTTAGCTTTGTTCATTTTATGGTATTAGGATGCTTTGTATGGATTAGTGGACTAGTTGGAAGCTTGCAACGATATGTGATTAAGCTTGGGATCTATGACATCGACTCCGAATCGTTGGAACCTTGAGAAGTAAGGTAGATGATTTTGATGAATCAATTATCTGTCTTAGGCTGTTGTTCACATATGGGTGGCTTACAAATTGGATTTGATAGTCTATTTTATGACCTGATATCAAGCGGTTATTCGAGGTTATTCACGGTTATTCGGATGTTTGTACTGTCTTACTAGTTGTTTAGACTGGCCTGTTTCTTTCTTGCGGACATGACATGGGCTAACCCTATCTGGAGGGGCTGGTTTAGCGGTCAAATGACAAGGCTTGTATATGATATGGCATAAGGTATCAGTTTTAATTTCAGCTAGGTGTTATTATTGTCCTTAAGTGCGAGTCCCATTTCTCTCAAGCCCAATGTTTGTGTGCTTTAAGTTGAGGTATGCTTCGTAGTGAACCAATGAACTATGTGGGCTATATGTGTCAAACATCACAGTTATAGAAAGTATGTGATTCAATTTGGTTTCTTGGACATGGACTTTGTAGAAGTAAGGTTGATGAGTCATAGGCGCTTTTTCACATCCGCGTGGTTCGGGAATAGATGACCGTATATTACTGAGTAGCTGGTGTATCATGTATGGTCGCTGTAGGGTTACAACATCACTTATAGCGCTTGTGAGCATGTGCAGAGTTTTATCTACACCTGCTGAGCCACTTTTATATGAGTATGTGCAGAGGTTTATCAACATCATTCATCACAACACAAGAACATGTGATAAGCCACTTCTATCAGGACAAACCCCACTGTTCCAGAAGTGAAGATTCGTGATTTATGTGGCACCCTCTTCTCAAATAAATGATGCTAATACACAAAAATTTTGATAAATTATCAGCATTCTTTACAGAAGTGCTCAAACCACAATAGAAACTACTACTCCGTACAATTTTCTCTAACAGAAGAACTGTGTGATTCAGTTTAGCCCCAACATTCTACAAAAGGTATGCATGAAATTTGAATATTGCAGCTAAAGTCTACATTTAATTCAAAAACTTTCTTGTCTGTCCACACTTTGGTAACCCAAAGCAGCACCCTGTCATTTGTCACTAGTTACCAGAAAATACTCCGTAACATGTTTAAACAATGAATGAATAGGCCAACATACGTTATATGACAAACAATGCATACATGTCCTACTCACAAGTCACACCAAGACTTTTGAAAGTCAATAAGTATTCGGCTTGGCGATTAATATCTGGATTATACTCGTATTATTGGAATGTCTCCTATGCTATACTTGAAACCAATTTTGATTTGTGTATCTTGAGGTACTTATCACGTCGCAACTATTCTCACATTAGGTGTAGTATACTACTACATTACTAGTACTCGAACACTATCGAGCTTAACGATTGATACCCACACCGGTTTTGCCATCTTTGATTTTGCTTCAAATCTAGCATCAAACTCGCACCTTTTGCGTTGTTACAAATTTCTACTTGAACTATCACTAATTTACTACGGAGTATTTACATTCAATCAAAAGCTGATCAACACATTTTTTTGTTGTGTTTTATCTTCAGTTATTTTCTAACATACAAGTGCAACATATAACTTCATCAACATTATCAAAAATAATAAAGTTGTAAATACATATATAGATCTAACACAAAATGAGTGTCATGTTCTCAAATAATTTAGATTAGAAATTATATTTTTGGCTATAATATATTATTAAAAGTATCATTTCTGATCGATGTGCGATCTAGAAAATGAACCAGAATGTGTATGCTGTCTCACATTTATTCCAAACGCTTGATATTTACATTTGCAAATTGAACGTAACTTTTGTACACATCATTTTTACAGCACGTAAACCTTTTAAAAAAAAAAAGGTTTCTTAACACTCATGTTGTGATGAATGCATGATTTATAGAATGAAACTAATATGATGTGTAACTTCAACCTTAAAATTAGTGTTTTTGAGGTAAACTTGAAAAATGGCTATGAAGATCGACAAATAGTAGTACATATTATATTAAATTAATATTCTCAAATGGTGCCAAAATATTACGAGGAAAAAAATGACAATTGTAACATGGGAGACAAAATAATTTGGATGGGAGGTTAAAAAGCGCAAGCAATGCGCCGCTTTTAGCGGGTAGATTTCATTTATATAAAAGATATTTTCAAGGTTATATTTGTCATTTTTTACAAAGTTATTTTACCTTTCTATCATTTTTCTGGTAAAATTAGCTGTAAGATCTAAACTATAAGCTTTAAGCTGTAAACTCCAAAGCTGTTAACATGAACAAGTTGTATCATTTTTTTTAATAAAAGTGTTTGGTAAGTTAGCTGTTAAATATAATTATAAGATGTAAAATGACATAAAAGGACATATCTATAATTATTAAAAAAAAAATGTTTGGAGGGTATATCAGTAATTTAAAGTTTTAACAGTTTCAAGATGTTTAAAAAGCTTTATGGATCAGCTTTTCACTTAGGAGCTATTTGTTTGAAATAAAAACTCAAAGTTAATGCATCCAAACGGAGCTATTATTTTAGAAGAGATTATTTTTACAACAAAAAGCTAACAGCTCCTCCAAAAAGCCCCTACCAAACAAGCTCTAAGTCTAAATTATCAAAAAACAATATTTGTTCAAATCCTAAATTAAATTATTTACTCGTGCTTTTGTAATTCATTAAAAATAATAATAAAAAAAAAAAAAAAAAAAAAAAACTAGATATGTAGATGCAATAATATGCATCTATGATATATAGAGGAGAAGTTTGGGTCTTCAAAGATGTTCGGACCCACTGACGTGCTCCGAACATTTAGAAACTTCGTATCTCCTTGTGAGTCTTGAGTCTTGAGTTGTGATAAGACAAGTAGCATATGTTAGCCTTGCCCTAGGCGTTTAGTCTGAGACTCATTTTCGGTGTGAGTATTAGTATGATGGTATGAAGGAAGTATGAAGTATAAAGTAAGTATGACAATATAAATACTCGTTCGGTTCGGTGTAATTCCTCCCGAGGATATGAGATCGCTCCACTGTCAATAGTTCGATGGGCCTGTGCATACAACCCAATGGCTAGGACGACCTTTTTGAAATGACGTGGAGCTTGTCAGCTAGTGACAGACCTTTGATTCGTCCTTTTGGTTCATCACTTGGTATCATCCTTTTGTGTCGTCAATGGATCACACTTTGGTTCGTCAATGTTCGCACTTTGATTCGTAAGTGAATCATATATCGTCCTTTTGATTTGTCAGAGAATCGGGTCCTCAACTACTCGATACACAGTCAACATATTCCTCTTATTTCTGTCCACCTTTTAAATAAGATGAAATTTAGTAAATGCAAGATTATTGCAATGTGCAAAAGATATTATCCTCGTAAATTATTTTGATTGTTAAACCTCGAAAAATTTTCAACATTTATTTTGAGACACAAACCAAAATAGAACGATAGATATACGTATTGTTTTGCATTCTTTTAGTCCCAAGTCCCAACACTCTCATAGCCGACGTTAGATAGGTAAATCAAGTGACATTGTTTGATTAAAGGAACACAAGAAAATGGGTCATTGTATGATTAAAGGAACACAAGATTACCATTGCGAACTAACGTTTTGCATTATGATACAAGGTTCTTCGATTTTACTAATTTAGGTAGACTTCATTACTTCATTCCCTTTTTCACGCCTTAATCTATGCCTCGTGTCCAACACTGTCATCATCACCGCTCAGCTGCGTGCATAATGTGACATTCTATTATTATTCACTCTTTTCAACTAAAAACACTCATCCTCTTCACTATAAATAACCACACTACTTTAACTACTACTCACCACAATTTAATCCATCTATCTTCTCTTATTCACATTGTCATTATATCTCATTTTTCTTAGAGAAAAATAATGGCAGCAACAGGACGTTCATACACAGCTCTCTTTGTGGTGCTATCATTGGTTCTCATGATTGCATTTGCTGATGTAGCTCAGGTTTCAACTCTATTCCATTTATTTTTAGTTATATTATATGCCTAAAATGCACTTTTTTTATTTTATTTTTATTTTTTTATTTTTAAAGCATAAATGTTGGTTTCTTAGTTTGTTTTTATGACTTGTAATGTTAACATAACTATATATAAATCTAGTCTTTTTATATAAAAATTTCAAATTACCCAAAATAAATAAATAAATAATGAATCTGAAAGCCATTTTTTGTTTGGTACAAAAAACACCTACGTGGGAATGTACAAACAAATAGTATGATTCAACCAGAAATGAATAAAAGAATTTGTTAATAAAATGCAAATAACTTAATTGGGCAAATAATAAAAAAAAGTAATATACTTGCCACAATTTCATCGAATGGGTAGTGAACTATTTTTTTTTTTCATTTTGAGGGTATTTTTCTTTCAAAATTATCATCTTTAGGGTATTTTGTAAAAATTTTGGACAATTTTGCCCCTCATAGCTAATACAACTCCCAAGGGCAAAATTGTCCAAAAATTTTGCAAAATACCTTAAAGATGATGAATTTGAAAGAAAATTACCTTTAAAATGAAAAAAAATAGTTCACTAACCATTCGATGAATTTGTGGCAAATATATTACCTTTTAATATTATTTGCCTTAACTTAATTTGTTACTCTTATATTGTGCCTTGGTACATTTTTATAACTGAATTATGAATGTTTAGCTAATTCGTTTTTCTTCTTCTTTTTTTTTTTTTTTTTTTTTTTTTTTTTTTTCATTTACATTTTAGGGTTACAACAAGCTTCGTCCACAAGGTAAATAAAAATCTTCATTTCATTGATTATTAATGATTACGAAGTTGTACATTACAATCTAGTAAAACATTAACATTCCTTAATAATGTTGTACAGATTGCAAACCAAAATGTACCTACAGATGCTCAGCAACATCACACAAGAAGCCATGCATGTTCTTCTGTCAAAAGTGTTGTGCTAAATGTTTGTGTGTTCCAAATGGTGTTTATGGCAACAAACAGTCGTGTGCTTGTTACAACAACTGGAAGACTCAAGAAGGCAAACCAAAGTGCCCTTGATTATTATATTTTCTAGGGGGTTTGTTGACAACTCTTTATAATGGAAGAAGGGTCGAATTGTTGTTATATTTGTGGAATAAATTTAAGAGAGGTGTTGTTTTGGTGAGGATAACCAAGTGGCATTTTAGTCAAAGTGTTATTCATGGGTTGATGATATCTAGGTACTACTAGATCTTTTGTTAAAACTAGGATATCCAATATACGGAATATGTGTTTTTCCTTTTGCAAGAATAATATGCTCTTTTTTAATATATTGTTAATCTTTTTGTAAAAGTGTAATTTGTATTGACATTCAAGATTCGATGTGTTCGACTTGCTTACCTTGATTGAAAAACTAGTGGAGTAAAAAAAGTGTTTATGAAAACTTAAGCTTTGTGATTGAAATGAATGAGAGTTTAAATGTAAATCTTCGATATTTGAAGTACAAAAATATGCTTGTGCGAGTTAGATGTAGAGTTATCCTGAAGCGGTTTAATTTGATAAAATGTAATTCCTCCATATTGAGCAGCATTTGAAACAACTTATTTCATTCGAAGCAAAAGCCGAACATCAATGGATTTTCTTGTGAAAACTCTCATTATTGATTTATTGATAAGGTTATGGGATCCGGCGAGAAAAAAAACTAAAATAAGAAGAATGAGAAGTATTTTTAGCCGTATATTTCAAATAATTTTTTTTTTTTTGAAGGAACATTCATCTACTCTTGTAAATATATCTTTCAAACTTTTATTCAAACTCCTAAATGATGTAACCCGGCTCATCATGCTCTTTAACTCCATTATTTTACGGAAGGAAAACTTTAAGGCCCATTCTTATAACCCGGGTACATGAAGCCCTTTAAGCCCATAAAGTAACAACTAACCAATATGAATAGCTTTCTATAAGAAAAAAAGATATTGCTACTGCTATGAATGAATAAGAATGATTTTACCTAATCTAAGAATTTAGTCGGTGTCACAACCACTTCTGCTCACCTCTTGGAACAGTTCTTACAAACATTGAACACATAGTCGGTGTCACAACCATTTGTCCGAACAATTCAAACTAATTAATATCCCCCTTTTGTGTAAAGATTGTTTATTTTGGCACATTTTGTGTAAAGATTAGCATGGCTCTTTTGTAAGATTTGACAACAACAAAAGCAAAGGATATAATAACTTTGGTTAAACTTTAACCTGATGTCATGTCAGCGCCACATCAGCCACTAAACTTTAACCAAACTTTAACCAAAAACCCACATTATAATAACCAAACTATTTTCAAATTCAACCCCTAAACTAAAACTAATATTTCATTTAATAACTAACATAACTTTTGAAACACAAATTACATTAACTATTAAACTTAAAACATTAATTAAATTAAACATTAAATTTAATACACGAGTTACATTAAACACCGATACGAAAATACATAAAACTACAATACAATTATATTACAACTACGATTACAACATTAAACTACGAAACGGAAATTAAAACCCCTAAACTATGATACGATAATGATAATAAAACTACGAATCAAGAAAATGATTCAACCAGATAACGGCTAAGTGCGCAAGACTTACCAACAAATGCCAAACATTCAATCATATATATTTGAATTTGCAGCGTACAAGCCAGGAAAATGATCGTCTTCATAATGCTATGAACATCTTTAAAGAACGCTTTGGTGGGAGAGGCTTCAAACATATTCACGTGTGGTTAATTTTGAAAAACAATCCCATATGGAACAGATACAGTGCTTAACGGTGTTTTATGTTTTGTATTTGTATTTCCGTATCGTTTGTATTTGTATTTCCGTATCGTGTGTATTTGAGTAAATCAGTACCATTTGAATTTGAATTTCAATTTTAAAATGTTTAACGGCTAGTTGAATCTGAATAAAATTCTAGTTTCCCTTTACAATATCTTTAACGGCTAGTTTCCTCTATAAATACCACTTAAACAACACTTCATATTCTCACACACACACACTATGGCTGACGTGCAAAACACTATCCTAACCCGATTACGAAAAGAACAAGAAAAAAAAAACTTAAGTTGATTAACAGTTTGATAGGTGAGATAACTCGTATTATATGACAGATGCATACTCGTGCAGTCGTGCTCCAGAGATCAAAAGGTTGCGTGAGCTGCCTCAAAATCATCCAGCTATCAGGGTCGGACTACAAACTCTTTTAAGAAATGATGAAACAAATATGCAACTTCAAGTCGCCTTGAAAATGGTTACGGAACAAGTGTTACAAGTTTGGGAGGAAAAGTCAGATATCATTGATAATTACAAGTCTATATAAAACTAGAGAACATGTTTAAATGTTGTATTATCGTATCGTATCAGGTTGTGTTATCGTATCATATTGTGTTGTATTGAATTTTTCAGTTTGAAATATAATTTCGTATTGTGTTATTAAAACTATTATAATGTTGAGGGGGCAAAATGAAACTTTTTTTTTTCTTACACTCACCACATAATCTCAATTCATTGGGGGGGGGGGGGGGGGGGGGGGGGGGACAAATGATTTAAAAAAAAAAAAAATCATGTAGGGTGCTTAACGAAGCGTTAAGCTGCTCACTTTCCTCATTAACGCAAGGTTAACCATGGACCTCGGTATGGTAACGAGCCCTTAACGCCTTCAAGGTTAAGATTTAACGAGGAAACTCGTTACTATACCCTTTGCTCTAAGTTAAAGGTACACATGTACTTTAAACAAGTCTTTTTTCTCTTCTTCCAACTCAATAACATAGTTTTAGTTATTTTCTTTTTCCTTTATTTCATAGAACATACAAGCCAGCACTCTTTTTTCTTTTCTTTCTTTTCCTTTCAATATTCTTTTCCTTATTCTTTGTTTAAAACTTCAGATTTCAGAACACAATCTATTTAAAGAGCCGGTACAAATACAACTTATGAGTCAACAACACCTGAAAATGGAAACGAAGAAAGTAGACCCTTCAAATCCAACAAGTGAGGTGAATGTCTCACGAGGGTTGTTAGATTGACAAAACATTAAAACCTAGTGAGAGGTATTGTTTTATTGATTTGTATTTATAGTGCATTACATAGAACTATAAAAGATACTGAAAACCCTAATGGACACACCTCATATTCGGGCTTGGGCTAATATATTGTCTAATACTTCTCCTCAATCCGAGTGGCGAAATCGCGAAAGCTAGGATTGGATAAGAAAACTAAATAAACATTAAAGCAATAATAGTTTTGTTGATGAACATGTTTGACAACAAGTGGATACAAATCTTCATTTGTAGCAGCAAAAGCATAAAGCGGTAGCAAAGGAAAAGCAGTAAAGAAATAATTAATTTTGATGACGACATCTGATAGCAAGCGAAGATTAATCTTTATCGTGCAACAACAATAAAAGGAAAGAAACAAAAATAAAAGCAAAGCATAATTTTTTTTCAGCAGTCAACTTCTGGCAACGCGTGGAGGCGCATCCGACGGCAGATGGAGGTTATTTCAAGTTGGGTTTTGGGCAGATTTGAAAAACGATGAGAATGACGCTGACCATGTCAGTTAACACCAAACGGTAAAAAGGTTACGGCCAAAACAGTAAGCAACTAGAGTTTTAGCTGAAAATTGAATTTATTTATTAATTTATTTGATATTGGATAAAGGGTGGTGGTGACAAAGGTTTGAGGGGGACACAGGGTGGCTTAGGGGAGGTGGCTCAACGCAGCCACCTAAGTCTTAGAATTAGACTTGTTACGATATCATGCTAGATTGATAAAGATCCTGTGAGAAGTATTATATTATCGATACGCATTTATACTGCATTACATAAAAGATGTTAGAAACTCTAATGGACTTTGACTTACATTGGCGCTTGAGCCGATATTGTCTAACAGGACATAGGAAGCTCGTACTACTAGTGAACTTGTCCATGGAGTGTGTACATTTTCGTTTTTCATTTAAAATTGATCGGTCACTTAATTACGCTAATGGTTAAAAAAACATTTTGATTCTTGTTCCATTTTTTTAATAAACTAAATATTTTCACACACTTGTACATACGGAGTATCATATATCTCATGTTTTGATCCACTTGTAAGACCACTCGGTAAGGTTACTTTCTCATCCACGTTAGCATTTAACGCACCTTGACTTTGAACCGAGTTACCTTACCGTGACAGAAAGGCAAACGCACGTTAACTCGGCACGTTAAGTGCTTAACGTGCGTTAAGCAGCATGATTTAAAAAAAAATTACACTTTTGGCCCTTGTAATATTATTTCCTTTTTTGAATACCAAAATGAAAAAATTACAGATTCAACCCCTACGATTTAAAATCAACCCCTACGATTTAAAAATCAAACCACAACTTAAAATTCATTATCGAATACAAAACAATACGAACAAAAAAAACGTTGGCTTTATATAATGGTGTAGTAAAATAACGATACGATTCATTGAATTTCAAATACAATACACGAAAGTGAAAACATACGAAACGTAAAATAACGATACAATTTAAATAGACTTGTAATTATCGATGAGTGCTGACTTTTCTTCCCAAACTTGCAACACTTGTTCCCTGACCATTTTCAAGGCAACTTGAAGTTGCAAATCCGTTTCATCATTTCTTAAAAGGGTTTCTAGACCGACCCTGATTATTGGATGGTCTTGAGGCAGCTCACGTAACCTTTCGACCTCTGGAGCACGAGACTCCCTCTGTCGAATAGTACGAGCGATCTCACCAAACAAGTTGTTAATCAACTTAAGTTCATTTCCTTGTTCAAAGCGTAATCGGGTAAGGATTGTTCTTTGCACCTCAGCTGGTTGGTTAGCCATAGTGTTTGTTGAAATTTAGTTTGAGTTGTTTGTTGATACAAAGTTGAGTAAAGATGGTATTTATACAGAAACTAGCCGTTAGATAATTTTATTAGATAAACTAGCCGTTATACCTTTTATTCAAACTTAAACTTAAACTGACATAACATCGTACTACATCATACAAGACCATACGGAAATACTTAACATAAACCAACACACGATACAGGAATACAAAAGCCATTAATCCCAATATCGGTTCCAGGTGAAGTTGCTTCTCAAAATCAACCAAACATGAAAATATTTGAATGTTTGCCCAGCATGGCGTTCTTTGTAAACGTTCATTGCATCTTCAACACGAATATCTGGCTCACGTGTAGGCTGCAAATTCAAGTAAATGTCATGAAATTTTTGGTATTCAGAGTTCAACCGTGACCACTTACTCGTTATCTGGTTTTTGCTACGAAAAGGACCATCTGATTGTTCATTGAACCTTTGTGTTACGACTTGCCAAAAAGGTCCTTCCATCGCATGGAATTCGTGAACATTTTGCCACATATCGGCTAGCAAGCTTTCTTCTTCAATAGACCAATGATTTGCCATTGTGAATTTCTTTAGAAAGTGAAGTGTGTGCAAAATTGTATGATATATATAGGAGTGTATAAACGTTTAAAATTCAAATTCAGAGCGGGATAAATTCAAATTCAGAGCGGGACAAACGTTTTATGTAATTTGTGTTTTATAAATGTTTATGTTTTATTTAAATGAAGTATTTGTTAAAAATTATGGTTGAAATTGAAAATATTTGGGGTGGAGGTGAGTTATAGGTGAGTTATGTTACCGGGGTGGAAAGTCAAGAGTTAAGGTTAAAAGGAAAAAGCTGACGTGACGCTGAGATGACAGTGCATTAAGTTTTAACTCAACGTCACCTTACCACATGTTCTATAACGGATGAATGAAGCAGTCTAGTACTCGGTATTGTGTTTGGTGGTTTAGATAAGTAGTGTCGACCATTCATGTACTGAAAAGATGCTAAAAAGAAATTTGCTTCACATTCAAATGAATGGGTACGCTTAATTCCATGATTACTTTTGTTTAAAATCTTCGTTATTGTTTGTGTTCATGTATGAGGATAAATAAAGGGTTTTTTGGGTCCATGGCTCTTAGTTTGAAGCTCGAAAAGTACAAGTATAAAATCGATATGGAAGATATGGTTATGAAGTTTGTTAATGAATGTTCAAGTCATTTTTTTAGTGTGTTAGCTATTGCTATAAAGATATGGACTTTAGGCATCCTTTAATATATAGATTTTCTTACCACATTATGGAGCTGAAATTTCAACACATTAGTAAACTTTCAAGTAATGGTGACATTGGAGCTACAACAGGTTGTTTGTACGAAGGCAGCGCGCAACAATATTATAGCTCTTGAAAATTGATGTGAGTCGAGTAGTTGAGCTGATAGCTATTTAGCTATGGAGTTGTTGTATGTCGGATGGTCGTACATGGGCTTTAATTAAAACCGTGCTACTGGTACACATACTAGTATAAGTTACACTTAACTTTATCTTGTGCATCATATTTGATAATTTGTTACACTTAACTTTATCTTACCGAGATGATGTAAATTATTTTATGATAGGTGAGTGATGATGCTGAACTTGTCCTCCTGGTGTAGAGAAGTACTGCTTTGCTGAATGGATTACCAATCCTTGGTGTTTTCAGGTACACCTTTTCTCTTCAATTGATTTGAAACTTTAGTTATCCTTAAGTAAACAAGATAGGAGTTAATTACAGAGTTTGGTTCTATATTTTTTTAGCCATATTAGATATTGTCATCTCTTATGATCCAAACACTATTGAATGATTATTCATTTTTAATATTTTCGAACAGCTATATATTTGCATTGTTAAACTTATAAAGTTAAATTGGTTGCAATGGTAGTGAAATCCAGCTCACGTCATAGGCTGATATTCACGTGTAATAAGTTGTAAAGTCCGCAAGTTATGATGATTCTACATATTTTAATGTCTATAAGACGTCGCAATACCAACAAATGGTCACATTCTCCTCTTTTATTATTTGCCAATATTATTGCATATAAGTTCCATCTATCTAGCCCAAACTTATACAAATTTTATTTTCTTGAACAGGGACTCAAAACCAATTAGCTGACACTACGGGAATATACTTAAGAAGAAAGATCAGGTACATGCTACAATGACAGTCAACTCACTACTAAAATGGATGACTTTATGTTCTTAAATTGAACCAGAATATATATTATAGTAGATGAATCTCATCTCACATACTAAAATTTCAATACACCTAAGTATTTCGTGATCAACTTTAATAGTTGAATATCCCAAAATTTCAATACACATAATCAGTTTTAGTGTTTGAATAGCCGAACAAAACCAGAAAAACATAGACCTGTTTATTTACATCTTAGTGTTAATCAGATTACAAAAAAAAAAAAGAAAAAAAAGGCATACGGTTAAAAAAAATATAAGTAGAGCTTATATGTGAAACTGGCGGAAAGGTAGTTGTGGACCATTTGATGAAGTTATTAACTGTCGAGACGGGTAAATAAACAAGCTTATAAAAGTAAGCGGGTCCAAAATTTTTTATAACTGAATTGTTAATGTTCTTATGAGTTTGGTGCCTCCATGACGTGTGTGCCTCCCTAACTTAAAATGGATTTAATTCTAATCCTGTAATACCATGTCCGTTATATCAGTTACATCCAATAATATCATTTAAAATTGATTGATATCAGCTATTAAGCTTAAGTAGATGTGGCCATACCAATTTTTTAAAATCATGGATGAAGAAACTAATCAGCTACATTAACCACATGTTTTACGTTAATTTTTATATTCTCAATGCTTTCTTTGTTGTTAATTACTAATGTTACGGGGCAATTAGTGTACACATAACCTCTGTATCAAGAACTATGCATTGAAGAACAAAAAAAGAAAAGAAAGTGATTTATATCTGTATCATAATTATAGAACCATGTTGTAAAGAACTATGAATCGTTTGCATAAGATATCCCGAATATGCTTACTATGGATACGTGATCAAATAATCCATGTGAGGCCAAATGCAAGCAAACTCAAACTCTGGTGGTAATAGCTTATACCCCATTGATCCAAGTATTTAACGAATTCAGTTTCATAAATTATGGTTTTTTAAATGGATAATCGATAAATATACTCTTATAGTGTACAAAACATCAAGCTGAGCAATTTTTTCAATTTAATAGGCACTCAACTCATGTCACAAGTGAATAAACATGAGTTATAACAGAATATTCACATGCCTTATAATATAACTAAAAAACCGGCCTGCTCCAAATTTATATGCTAAAGATGGGTAGAACAAAAAAATGATATTGATGAGCAGAAACAACTATTACGACATGAAAGAGGCTTCATCAAGTAAGATTTTTATCACGTTAGTATATTTACTAATAAACTTTTATCGGCACCTCTAACAGTAAGCTTTTATCTTAATTATATGTGTTTGCCTGTACACCTTCTATTTGGGTTCTTTATAGATAATATTTCAGTAATAAAGTTTTTTATCTGCTGAGTTTCTAGCAATGAAAATTTCATTAAGTTGAATTTCATTAAGTTATTATATTACTAATCGAAAAGCTACTCAGTAACCGATTTTACCATATAAAATGTTAACTTGCTTCAGGGATTCTATTCGATTCTTTGGTTTCAATTTATAAAAGGGAAGATGGATAGATTTTGTGGGCTAAGATTTTAGGTATGTGTGAGGTGATTAAAAAGTTTTGTTTTCTTGTTTTTTTCAATGCTTATTGTGATTAAGGTGAAGTTAATTGGTGAAATTGTTTTGACAAGTTAGGTGATTAAACTTCATCTATTGACGTTAACCATGTTTATTTTGATAAATATAATTTCAACTTTAGATTACCTACTGTGTTTAATTTTGCGGGTTATGAGATTTAGGATTTTTTTTCTGTGTTGTAAATTGTTATTATGATTTTTATTTTATATTTTTTTTTTGCAGTATGAAGTGGTAAAAAATGATGAGGTGAAAAAAAATGATAGGTATGAATCTTGGTTGTTTACATCTTTTTTATAAAATGATCAACATTAAGGGTTGCAGCTATGGTCTTCTTTATGAATGGCAACTTTACATGTCTGAAATGTGTATATTATTTCATACATGAACCCTTTAATTGTCATGTTATGATCTAATGAATTCGCCTTTTTCGCTACAAAATTTGAATAATGCGGGACGATCTCTCATTAAAGTTGTTAGTAGTTATAGAATTCTTTGCTTATACAACATTTAAAAGCTACATTTGGCTTAAATTGATGTTTTCTTGATGCGATATTATTGCAGGTATGGGCTGGAGATCAAAAGAATTTATATTTGCTTAACATGTTAACAATAGATTCAATAATCCTATTTATGAAAGTAGGTTCCCTAATTTATTTTCAGGTTTTAAGGTTGTCGTATATATGATAAAAATTTTACTTTCAGTTACACTAATTGTTTCTATTTTACTATTTTGGTAGATATTAATCAGCAATTACAAAAGGAAATCGGTAGCGACCCACCTCCAGGTACATGTATATATAAGTAACAAGCTTATTAGTGTTTGAAACAAATTTTATAATCATATTTCTTGCGATTAACTTGCTCCAACATAATGTTGTTACAGTTGGTAACGAAGATCATATTATGTCCTTTTAATCTACTCTCTGTTCTGCTGCAGTGACGGGTAAATTTGATGAGAAAATCATTGAGCTCATTCTGGGAACACACCAAGCAGCAGCTCTTCTACTATTCAATGCTTCAAAAAAGTTAAGCTATTGTGAGATCAAGGCTCACTTAAAACTTACTTACGCTGGTGTTGTTAGATTACTCCAATCCCTATAATTTGCTGAGTATGTGATTGTTACGAAGGTGCGAAGGTCAAAAATCATTTCTGAAAGAGACGTTTTCCAATTCAGCTCAACGTTTACTGATATGATGAGGAGGATCAGGGTATGTATATCTATGTGCCGCTCATTTCACCCTTTGATTTTTTTCTCTATATTGAATTACTATATATTTTATATACGACGAAATTGCGATATTAAGATACACCATATTCATACTTTTTAGTGTTACTCTGAACTCTGACCAATGGATTGCTCTCCCGCTAGGCGATGAACATCACGAAAACCTGAATTAGATGACTTTTTATGTATTTTGTTATACAACTGTTTTTGTGTTTTATTTATGTCTTTTTTCTCTATCATTGTAGTATGTTGTGGTTGTTATTGACGACAGGTTGTACATTGTTTGTGGAAGTCGTAATGGCGTCACCTATCTGATGTTCAGGTATCATTATTGGTAGCCCAATATGTATATGCTTATCGCTACTATTAATTATTTGCCTGACCACATTGGTCAACTGATTATATAGTTCATTTGGCCAAATGTTAAAGGAATAACTACTTCAATTGATAGTTCAAGCACTATATTCAGCAGATACGTTTACATTCATTTTTATTAATGTTGCAAAACATATTTCGCAACACAAGTGCTACAGTAACTCTGCTACAATTTAAAGGAGAAAGACATGAGGATGCATCTACTATTTTAACCGTAAGAGGATGCAGTTCAAGATTATCGAGCATATGTAGTCTACTAAAATTCCTTCAATATTCCCAGATATTTGTAACCAGTTTTAATATTAACATTCATCAAGTCGGTCTATATCAGGTTTTTGGAAATGAAAAGAGGTCATCAAGTCGATAAAGTGGAATTTGGTAGTGTTTTGTGAAGTGGATAAGGGAGTAGATTACGTAGACCTTATCATTTGCTCTCTATAAAATAAATAAAAGTGGTCGTTTTATTTTATGTGTTTTAACTTTAACCTATGTTTATTGAATTCATTACTTAAACTAAGAAAAATAATATGTAGTCAATATAAGGCACACATTGACTTTATATGGTCAATTGAAAGGTTCATTATGTATGACTTATATCGTATCATTTGACGTGTATCTTTAACTTCACAAGTTCAATAGATGTAGATAGCTAAATAAATCTTAGAGGGTGTTTACTAAATTTAAGTTGTTGAAAATAAAAGTTCTAATTAGCTTCTTATAAAGGAGAGTTTTTTGGCATAAGGTTATCATACCAAGGTTGAGAATAACTCCGTTTGATAAACGTTTACCTCTAAAAATCGTGAGTAAATAATATCCTATTTCGGTGTCATTCGCCATGACAATAAATAAGAGCCAAGGGCAATCGCTTTCACAAGTCAGATTGTATCTGCTACGTCCTATTTTCACACATGGAGAGCTATATGTGGCTCTTTCAGTTGTCAAAAACAAAAAAAAAGTTTGAAGGTTGTTGTTTCAGATGCGGATTGTATCCTATCAAAAACTACTATAAATGTGGTATATAAAGAAATTCTTCAAACGGTTAATATATATGTACAATATACATATTACATGTTTTGTGGCATTTTCTTATTTACACTGATTATAAATCCCAAACTTCTTTTACTTACATATTTTTTAAACTTATTAGGTGTTCACGTAATGGACTTTTTGTTGAAGTGTTAGAATAGTCACTATATACATTAGCGTCTGAAGACAAACATATTGGAGATCACGAGGCAATGAACGTTTATTACACAGATATTTACAAGCATTGTATTTTATAATATCAGTCACTTATAACTTATTATTCCGTTACAAGAAAATTTCATAGTGGTTACGTTCGTTGTTCTTTCTTACTTTATTCACGTACTTACCTTTTCTTAATCAAATACCCTCTTAAATCACGTGGATTCCACGGGTCTATAAGCTAGTGTGTTGATAAACATGAAATGTTTGATGTTTATTAATTGTTGATTTTTCAATTAAAATAAGCTTAATCACAACCCAATGGGTTGTGGTTAGCAAAACCCTAATATGTTTTTTAATTTTGTAAATATCAATTTTGATTAAGTATGTAATAGTTAATATGGTGAAATGACGATCAGGATCATTTACTAAGTTAAACATTGATTTCATAGATTCCTTCCTAATTGGTTTCTTTACAAAACCAGACCACATAATACAACTATACTTCTGAAAATGAAATTCTTCTTTTTTTAAGTTGTTCAATTTGACTCATTGTTTGATTTCTACTCGACCTTGTTCTCGACACCGTACGTATACATCATATTGCAAAGTGGTTATTACTATGAATACAACTAACTAACTTAACAACTAATAAAAGCATCTTTCCGTTTAATGTACCAAGATATATGACCAATTGATGAATCTAGTTTTAAGCAAACACCAAAATGATATTTGCAACTTTTTACAAATTACACGACATCACCTATTTTACATAATATTACAGTATTACACATATGCCCACAAACTTTTAGTTGATGACAGTCAATCACAAACCATTTTGCCAAAAGCTTTTGATATGACTAGAATGCTATCCGTGCAATGTGGCGGCGGATATCTGTGACTATATTTTGTGTTATTCGGTTACACATTTATTTGTCTTTATGCTTTATAAGTAGAGATGGTAGAGATAATTAAGCCAAATAATTTTAGTTTGAACAACCAACTTGCTTCCTAAAAACTTTTTAATCAACTTGCTAACTAACCTGCTTCATAACCAATTAATTTTAAAATCTTTCCATAATAAGCAAGTAAAAATCTGAATTTTAAATTTTTCTAATTATACAATAGTCCCAAATGCATTATATAGTAGTATAGATAATTTTAAAATCTTTTCATAATAAGCAAGTAAAAATCTGAATTTTAAAATTTTCTAATTATTACAATAATCCCAAATGCATTGTATAGTACTACATCCGTCCCATAATTATTGTCCAGTATTGACTTTCAAAGTCTTTACTTCACAAGTTTGACCTTAGATATTTTTATTTGTCGTATACGATACTTGATGAAAATTATATCAAATGAAAATACATTTAAAACATAATCTATCCATATATTTTTCATCATGTAATATATAATCCAAATAAAAATATATAAGGTCAAAGTTAAGAACTAAAGACTTAAAAAGTCAATAGTGGACAATAATTATGGGACGGAAGGAGTAGTATAGATATATTTGCATGATTCTAAGACTTCTTCAGCGTAATATATATATTTACTTCATTTCTTAAATATGATATAACTAAAAATACTTCATTAGTTTTTAGAGGTTTGTGATACAAAGGACAGTATGATCTATTAATCATTTACTAAAAGATAAGTATCAATGGTATCTCATGTTGTGTGAGAAACTCATTAACTAAAGGTGCGTTTGGTTTATAAAGGGGTTTGGATTTGGATTTAAATTTGGTTTAGGGTTTGGATTTAGGATGCGTTTGGTATCTTACTATGGGAATGAGATTATGACTATGAAAATGATTAAAGATGTTTGTTTAAGATGAGAGACCCACAACTATAGTAATGAATGATAAATATATATGGTAATGAATGATATATATAATTCATACTCCATATACATCAAGAGAGCTAGGTATGAATCTTTCATATGTGAGGGAACCACCAATACTATCAAACTCATACCCATTGTCATTCATAGCAACATAACAAACGCACCCTTAGTTTAGGTTTTAGAGAGAGAAATTATGTTTATTTAAAAGATTTTATAATAAAATTAAGAGTAAACTGCAAAATTCATCTCTGTGATTTACATATTTTGGCATCTTACATCTCTGTCAGAAACTTTTGGCAAAATACATCACCCGTTAGGCAAACGTTTGCCACCCTCCATCCCTCGTTAACCATGAGGACTAACGACGCAAATTTTTTTCTCCGTTATCTCTTAACGAGATTGATAATGTTACACCGTTAGCCTTCAGGACTAACTGTATTTAGTCCTTTTTTTACGTCATCTCCATTTTTTGTACGTTTCTCCATTCTTTCTACGTTTTCTCCTTTTTTTTGTACGTTTTTATCCATTTTTTGAATGTTTTATCTGTTTTTCTTTGTTATTTGTACGTTTTATCTGGTTTTATCCATTTTTTGTACGTTTTATCCATTTTTTGTTAGTTTTTTTTTATGTTTTTGTACGTTTTTTCAGTTTTTTACGTTCTTATCCGTTTTTGTACGTTTTATCTGTTTTTTATCAGTTTTTTTACGTTTTATCCGTTTTTTGTATGTATTTATCCGTTTTTTGTATGTTTGATCCGTTTTTGTCATTTCCTCCTTTTTTTTATACGTTTTATCAGTTTATTTTTAAATGTTTTTATCCACTTTTTGTACGTTTTATCCTTTTTTTTCTTAGCTTTTTGTATGTTTTATATGTTCTTTTACGTTTTTTGTACGTTTTATCCGTTTCAATTCGTTTTTTGTATGTTTTACCCGTTATTTTATGTTTTTATCCCTTTTTTTACGTTTTATCCGTTTTGTACGTTTTTATCATTTTTTTATGTTTTATCCGTTTTTTAGGCTTTTTGTACGACTAATCCGTTTTTTGTACGTTTTATCTTTTTTTTTTATATATTTTTACTGACAAAAAAAGGATAAAACGTACAAAAAAATGGATAAAATCAAATCAAACGTACAAATAACATAGAAAAACGGATAAAACGTATAAAAAATAAAGGGATAAATGAGGATTTGCCCCATGAAATTCACCATGCTTTAAGCCTAGCCCCATGCGACTTCGAGTAGAGGGTTTTGCCCCAATTCGACTTATGCGTTTTATGTCACTATGTTCATATAGCCATTTTTGTCCTAAAATCAAGTACAGGCGTGTAAGTGTGTGTAAGACTCAAGTACACTTGTGAAAGTGTCCTTTTTCTTTCAACTAGTACTATGTCTAAGTGTACTATTATGCAACTTGTACAATTTTTGCAAATAAAATATACATTATTTTTTATGCAACTTGTACAATTTATTTCGATTTGACATTTGTAATAGTAATTGTACTTTTTATGCGAACTGTACAAATTTTTTTTCGATTTGACATGTGCAATAGTATGTATTACGACTTGTACAATTTATCATTTTTTAAGTGATTAGATGTTTTGAAATAATTATGTATTTGTCTATGTGACTTGTACAAAAATGTTAAATTAATATTTTAATAAAGTAGTGTGTTGAGTACTCCTCCCATTTATGCAACTTGTACAAACTTTTTATATATTTTTTTTCTCATCTATATTTACACTTTTTTATACCAACAACATACAACAAATACACACCTAAACTACCAGTCTCCTACACTACCATTAGTTTACAAACTTTTTATATTTTTTTAAAATTCTTGACATTGATATTTGTAAATGTTTAGGTCGATGTGAACACCGAAGTTGTAGTTTTACGTGATATTCGGTTGAAAGAACTTCGAATCTAGCTGGAAACACACGTTTTGTATTATACCAATTTTTCACCCAAAAAGTTTTAGTGGGGTACCAAATTTTCATTTGCCGCTTCAACAAAAATCACCAAAAACTCTTTACCATTTCCCCAAAATCATATACCACTCTCACCAAACAAACCCTAGACATTTCCTCAAAATTTCACCGCCGCTCTCAGGTAAATTGATCTAATCACTCAAAGTCTTATGGTAAATTTGATGTTCCATGACTTCAATTCGTACCCTTTACCCAGAATTATGTTTTCATTCTTTGAAAATATTGATTTTGTTTCGAAAGTTTTATTTTTTAGGGAATGATGTTTTTACTCTATTTCGTGTATAGTTACTTGTAAATTTGTTGATGAATTTTTTATACATAGCTTTGTTGTTGAAAGCAAAGTGAATATAATGGTTTTAATTTATGTGTTTACTGGTTAGTATGGGTTGCCAATCCAAACCACTAGTTGTGGTTTTTGACCCAAATGATTTTGATATGTGAACCCCTTCTTAATTGTTTAACTATATTTGATAGATGGGTAAAATTATGAAATGCAGTAAGAATTAAGCTCGACACTGATTTCTAATTTCGATTATAGTTTTTCAGTTGTTGAGCTTTACTAAGCACATGATTCATTGATTGTAGAAATTAGTTAAGCTTTAATGTTACACCCCAATTTCCGGCAGTGGCAGCAAGTTTTCTGGCGATAGTGGCGGCTACAAGCGGCGGTTACAACAGCGGCAAACGGCGGCACTATTAAAAGAAATACCAAAAATGCGTAAATACATAGATCTATAAAAATACCTATAGATCTACAAATAAAATCAATATGTCTACAAATAAAATGTATATATCTATAAATAAATAAACAAATAAATAAAAACCTTCAAAACTCTTAGATCTATTAAAAATACCTCAAAACTTGAAAAAACGTTTTTGGTGGTCGTGGGTTTTGGTGGTTACTCTCGGTGGTAGTGCTATTGTGGTGGTGGGATGATGGTGGAGGGTTTCGGTGGTACTGTCGTGGAGTCCGGTGGAAGTGGCGTCGGGTGGTTGTGCCGTCGGATGGTGGTGCCGGCGGGTAGTGGCGGCGTCGGGTGGTGTGAGTAGTGATGATGGTGTAGTGGAAGAGATGAGAGGGTTGTTTTAGTTTTAAGATTAATATTTGTGTGTGTGTTTTTAGAGTGTGAGATGAGAGTTCTATGTGTGGAGTGTAGTATAGAAAACTAATTAAAAGTACATATCGCATAAAAAAGTACACCTATCTAATCAAACAAAATTTGTACAAAGCGCATAAAAAGTAGTAATACTATTTTACATATCAAATCGAATAAAATTTTGTACAGTTTGCATAAAATGTACAATTACTATTACAAATGTCAAATCGAAATAAATTGTACAAGTTGCATAAAAAATAATGTATATTTTATTTGCAAAAATTGTACGAGTTGCATAATAGTACACTTACACATAGTATTAGTTGTAAGAAAAATGACACTTACACACATGTATTTGTGTCTTACACACACTTAGAAAAGTGTACTTGGTACGAGGACATGTGGCAACATGATATTGGTTTGTACGATTCGCTTAGGTAACATAAGTCGCAACGGGCAAATACGAAATGTAAAAAAGCAAGGGCAAAGATTAAAGCATGGTTAATTTCATGGGGCAAATCCTCATTTATCCCAAAAATAAATAAAAACGTACAAGGACGGAGAACGTACAAAGAACGGAGAAACATACAAAAAATGGAGATAACGTAAAAAAAGGACTAACGATGCAAATACCGTTAGTCCTGAAGGCTAACGGTGTAACATTATCAATCTCGTTAAGAGATAACGGAGAAAAAATTTGCATCGTTAGTACTCATGGTTAACGAGGGATGTAAGGTGGAAAACATTTGCCTAACGGGTGATGTATTTTGTCAAAAGTTTCTGACAAGGATGTAAGATGCCAAAATATGTAAATCACAGGGATGTATTTTGCAGTTTACTCTAAAATTAAAAGTAAACGTATTATTTAAAAATAAAAGTATTTGTATGTGTGTGTGAGAGAAAAGAAAAAAAAATTAATTATAGTATGTGTGAGATAATAAACCCACCATACTCTCTTTCTTTGGGTTTTGGTGGGGCCTTTACACTATTTGAATCCCACAACACCCAACCAAACTACAAAATTAAAAAACCTAAACCAAAACCCAATCCAAACCCGCATAACAAACGGCACCTAAATGATTGTAGGTTCAAGTCCTTTTTTTTTTTTTTTTTTTTTTTTTTTTTTTTTTTTTTTTTTTTTTTGTAAAAGGGAGAACCCCGATAAATATATAACCAAAAATAATGTTAAGTACAAATGGAATGTGGCAGAGGCACCACATTAACCTCAAGCAAAAAGCTTGATAAACTAGTGCTTATGACAGGCCATAAACACAATGAACCTAGCTACATTACAAATTACATAACTAAGAATAAAAACAAGTAAAAACTTGTAACTAGCGAACATCCCGCAACCACCTAGCAACACGAAGGGAGCAAGGCGACCCAGGAAGTTGCCTCCTTAAAAACGCTTTCCAAGAAAAACCCAAAAGGGAAAAACCTTGGAGTAGGGAAAAAGAGTACAACCCTTACCCGACACTCCCCTCGTGGATATAACAAGCACTTAGAATCTTCCATTTATCCAGCAGTAGACGAGACCGAGGGGTTAACTTCTTGAACTTGAAGGTAACCAACTTCAACCGAACGGTAGAGACAATAACTTGGACAACTTCAACAACAGTAGACTTCTTCTGCTTGAAAAGTCTTGAATTGTGTTCCATCCATATGTTATAAGTAGTAGCCGCAAGAAGTAGCCGAGATAATATGCTACCGACAAAACGCCCTTTAGATAAAGGAATAAGGTGCGTTAGAACATCCTCCAAAGCAGGTGGAACCGCATCCATGCCGGATAAAGTCCTGATCTGCAACCAAACCTGCAAATAAAACTGGCATTCAAAGAACAAGTGAGAGTGAGAATCCGGAACCGCCTCACAAAGCGGTTATCTAAGGAGATGGAGATCAACATTAGGCCCAACATCTGATTCCCGTAACCTATCTTGAATCTTCAATTTCTGATTAATAACAAGCAACAAATGTATAGCATGCCGAGGAATACAGTGAGGAAACCATGGGATATGAAACCATACAACTTGATCAGCCCTAGAACGAAGGGATTCCCAAGCACACGCAACTGAAAAAGGTCTAAGATTCCCATCCAAATCACGCCACACTAAACCATCATCAGCATCATCAAGTAAATTAGGGAACGGAAGATTAACTAAATCAGGATATCTATACAACCAATCAGCATGCCATCTCCAAGTACCATTATCAATCACATCACAGACCGAATCCGATAACCTTAACCCAGCCTGAACAATATCTCTAGCTGTTAGCATATCACAAATAGGGCTAAGATGACACCACATATCAAACCATACCGAAGTAGTTTTACCATTATTGATCTGATGCCATATGAAAGGACGAACCTTAGGTCTAATTTGAAGCAGCTTACGCCATCCCCAGCTAACATCACCCAAGCATGGAACATCCCTAAAGCTCCTACCACGAAGTTTATAAGAATGAATCCATTGAACCTGTTAATACAAATATCGCCTAAAAACGTTATTTATATTTTACGATCTTTGCTAAGTTTTGTTAACGACAAAGTGTAAACTTTAGTTTTTAGTAAAACATAATTTGAGTTTAAAGACTTACATAATTAGACATTCGCTACATTTACATTTCATATAAAACACAACATTTTTATATTTCTTAGAATAGAAATGTCACATCCCATTTATGGTAAGTTTGTGTCAAACACATCAATATGCATTTAAGGAAAGATTGTGTGTTTGACTCACCATACGTCTTCTTACACAAGTATGTGTTTGACTAGAAATAAGTTGATGTGACTTTGGTTGGTTTGGAATGATTTATTGCAAAACTTACTGTCAAACCTGGCGGAACCTTGGAGGTACACGAGCGGAACCCATCTGAGGGTTCCGCCGTATCCGCCAGAGCTGCTGAAAGTCTTGCTATAAATACCAAGCCATTTCCTAGATTTTTCCTTTATCACTTCTCATTATATTTTACACATACATCATTCATCTAACCTATTAACATTGTCATTTGTGTGAAGTTCTCTTGTAGCAAAGAAGTTCACAACTTCATATAAAAGTTACAAGTACTCAACACAACGTTGCAAGACTTGTTAGCTTAACATTATATAGACTTCGTGTAGTTTATACTTCATTTGATTGTGTATATTCAAGTTGTGATTGGTTAGTATTTTAGGCCTTAAAATACATAGTGTGACGGGAGTTGTTGTACCCTTGTAAAAGAACTAACAGGAGTGGTTGTACCCTTGTAAAAGAACTCGACATCTAGCTTAGTGTCGGTAATCGTGTAAGCGACGTGTAAGGTTTTCTCCGCCGGTGAAAGGAGCTTGTTGACTAGTGAAAGCAACTTTCGAGTTGGATACTCGGGGCGTGGACGTAGGGCAAGGAAAAAGAGTCCTTGTAGCCGAACCACGATAAATACTCGTGTTGTGGTTTGATCGTTTCTTTCTTTATACTAGCATATTATA
This sequence comes from Artemisia argyi, assembly GCA_030686995.1. Lineage (NCBI taxonomy): Eukaryota > Viridiplantae > Streptophyta > Magnoliopsida > Asterales > Asteraceae > Artemisia > Artemisia argyi. Next base: position 213,283,096 of record CM060709.1, on the reverse strand, counting down.
TACTGTCTTTGAGTTTATATCTTTGATTAAACGGAAAGTTTCAAAAGATAATTAAATGAAAAACCGGTAAAACTATTCAACCCCCCTTCTAGTTTTCCACATAACCCATAAAGATTCTTTATGGGTTAAAATACTCCAAATACTCCATAAGGATTCTTTGCCTAAGAAAGAATATGAAAGAGTCTTTATGTGTAAAACCGCCAAAGAAATTTGGCAATCTTTAATAGTCACCCATCAAGGAAACTCAAAAGTTGAGGATAACAAAATTGATCTTCTTGTTCAACAATATGAACAATTTGTTATTCCCGAAGATGAGATTATTGATAGTGCATTTGCTAGGTTTAACACTATTATTACTTCACTTAAAGCACTTGATGAATCTTTTGTAGCAAGAATTTTGTCAGGAAATTCCTTAGAGCACTCCATCCGAAGTGGAGAGCAAAAGTGACGGCAATTGAAGAATCCAAGGATCTTTCAAGCATGTCACTTGACGAGCTAATTGGAAACCTCAAAGCTCATGAAATGGTAATGGAAAAAGATTCGGAAATAGTTAAAGGCAAGAAAGAAAAGGTTAAGTCCATTGCCTTGAAAGCTAGAGTCTAATCAAGTGATGATGAAGAATCTACTTCGTATAGTGATGATGAAGAATATGTCATGGCCGTTAGAGACTTCAAGAAGTTCTTTAGTAGACGAGGGAAGTTTGTAAGGCAACCTAAAGATGACATCAAAACCTTCCGAAAAGATCGTGATGATAAGAAAGGAAAGGTTGAAAGGAAATGCTTTAGGTGTGGAGACACAAGTCATCTCATAGGAGAATGTCCAAAACCACCCAAAAGCAAGTGTCAACAAGCTTTTGTAAGTGGTGCTTGGAGAGACTATGAAGAAGATGACGATGAGCCAAAGAATGTTGAAATTGCTCTCATGGCTCGTGACTCAAATGAGGTACTCTCCCACTCATCTTATTCTTCTATTGATGATGACACCTTACAAAAAGAATATAAAAAACTTTGTGAACTAAGCTTAAAAATCATAAACAAAAATAAATTTTTGAGAACTAAAAAGGAGTTTTTAGAAAATGAAGTTTATGAGTTAAAAGAAAAAGCTAAGAGATTAGAAAATAGTAAAGATATTGACACATCGTGTAAATCATGTGAAGAGCTTAAACTCGAAATTGAGAAACTTAGAATTACTCAAGATAATCTAATAAAACAAACCACAAAGTTTAAGAAGTTTGATAAAAGTATTTCTTGTGCGGATGAAATTATGAAACTTCAAAAGTCACCATTCAATAAAATAGGACTAGGTTTCATGAAACTAGAAACTTCGAAGAGTCAAACGAAACAAGAAAAGAAAGCACAAGAAACTAACAAAACTGCTATAGCAGCCAGCGGAACAGACGAAACCCAAAATAGGGTTCCGCCCGTTGAACCCAAAGGTTCCGCCGAGTCTGCAGCAGCAATGACAGCTTCCACGTTGGATCGTTCAAAATTTGTTAAAGTCACATATAAAAATGAAACAAAACCTGTTGTTAAAACTGGAGTAGAACTTAGTAAAAACGAATTTAGAACTAAAACTACTCAACCGAGACCTAAGACTCCTATTCCCAAACGCCTCTTTCCAAAGAGTAACTACAACACAGGACCAAACTACCAACATGTTTGGAACCAAAACACTCCTGGACATTACCAAACTCCAAATTACATGTCATGGAACCCTTATGTTCTATTTTCATACTTGGATCAAGTTAATGGTATGTTTAACCAAAATGGACCCATGAAAAATTGGGGACCAAATGCTTGAATGTTTTTCATAAAATAGGTGTGCCTCAAAGTATGTTTGGAACTGGATGAATAGATTAAAGATAGCGGCTGTTCAAGGCACATGACGGGTAACAAAAGCCTCTTCTCAACATATCACAAATGTGATGGAGGTAATGTTACGTTTGGTAGTAAAGCTAAGAGCAAAATCATCGGAAAAGGTACAATCTCTCATGACTCTCTTTTTATAGATGATGTAACTCATGTTGATAACTTAGGTTTTAATCTCCTTAGTATTAGTCAACTTTGCCGTAATAAGTATAACGTCATTTTTAGTGAAAATGGAAGTAAAATACTTAAAGATGACATAACCATAGCCAAAGGTGTTCTTAAGAACAACGTGTATGTCATGAAGATGGATCAAACATCTAGAGACAAACTTTGTATTACTTCATTAGATGAATCTTCAACTTTATGGCATAGACGTTTAGGACACGCTAATGATGAGTGTGTAAATACTCGTCATTTTTACCTTTTCTGAGCTGCCAAAACATCTAAAAATACTCAATATTGAATCAAAATAGTGAAAATATCCCAGGAATGTGTTTTATATGTTTCAAATGCAAAATAATCAAAAACAGATGAAAAACGTACAAAGTTTGCAAAATTGGCAGTTTCAGTCCCTCATCTTTCAAAAGTTGTCAAATCTAGTCCCTGGTTGTTCTAAAAACTTGAAAAAGTCACCAAAGGTCCTTTTAAATCAAAAAGTTACATAAGTAGTCCTTTGGTGCAAAGTTTCACAAAATGTCAAGTTTAGTCCCTGAACTTTGAAAATTGTCAAAATAGTCCCTGGGATATTAAAACTTTGAGAAAAACAAATTTTGTCCTTGCACTAATCTTTTATGGTAGGATTGGTCCTTGGTGGAAAAGTTTGGTGAAATTACATAACTGGTCCCTGAAGTTTGAAAGTTTGGCAAATTTAGTCCCCGGTGAAATTAAAATGGAAAAATCATACAAGGACCATGTACTATTCATCACTTGGCATAAAACACCCCTTGAAATATTTTGGAAGAATGTCAAATTATGCCCTCAAACTTTTGGCAAATTACAAATTTGGTCCTTGTGAAACTAAAACCAAACCGGACCCTTATTACTAATAAAAACCAAATCCATATCCAATCCACAAAATTCCCAAGCCCATTTCTATCCTAGGCCCATCACCAAAACCAGCCCACCCACACCTTTTATTAATAAAACCGGGGTCAAAGTTTGACCCTTGGTCAAACCGAGTCAAACACCACCCCTACCCCCCTTTTCCCTCTCCCAGCCTCCCCCACACCACTTGCAGCCATCCCATCACCACCACCCCACCATCCCTGTCCAATCTACCGCCCAAACCACCACTTTGACCTAATAATCCAATAGCATTTAATGCTCCCCCTCCAATTAGTATTATCATAAGCAAATTGCAAAATTTCTCTTTCCCGCCAAAATACGTGGCATTTGATCAGGGGCATAGCAGTGATCTAAGGGCTCAGAATGAGTTGGGATTTGCTCAGAGAAGACAAAGGAACCCTAATCCACAACTATTTAAAGAAGAGAAGCAAGAAGAAGAAGTGTGTCCTAATTTTTAGTTTAAATCTAATCGTAGAAGTGTAATAGGGTGTTGTAGTTTAATTAAAAGCTTTTAAGCAGTGTTTTAAGTTAATTCAGTGTACTTTTAACCTTTTCTAAGTAATAAAATCAAGTTTCCTTAATCCTATTTGTTTATGCAATTTTCAGTTTCATGTCACCATCTTAGATCATATTCTGTTATTGTTTATGTTTGTATTATGGACACTTAAGCTCACTTAGGTTCCCTTAAGCTTATTGAAGCTTATAGAGACCATAAAATTTAGTATTACTAGAAAAAAAAATCAAAAATATAAAAAAAAGTCAACATAAGTCAACTGTGTTTGTTTTGAGTTTGATTTCAGGTTTCTGAGGCATTGAAGGGCAAGCTTGGAAGTGGAATAAGCCTATCTAAAGATAGGCATCAGTGGAAAACCCTTTGTTCATGCTAAGGGTGGTTAGTAAGCTTTGCTTATTTTGATTTTCCTCTAAAAATCTTAGTTCCTTATAGCTTCTGATTGCTTGCTTGTATTTGCTATTCTGTGTTTGCTTGTGCTTGTTAGGAATACGAATATTCGTATGAAGATTCGGTCACCCCAAGTGTAACCTAGTATAGTATAGCTCGTGGTATCTATCTTAATTAGTTTAATGGTAGTTTAGATTTAGTTAGTATTTGTGGAGTCGGGTCGGGTCTTCACCCACTGTCAACCCGCTCCACAGCCTTTTTCAGAAGGCGTTTCTAGTGTAAGTATAAATACCCTTTCCCACCCAAGGGAAAGGGTTGGACCTTCATTTGCAATCTAACATTCTACTAGTTTTCTCACACAAGGCTCCCAACTATCTCATCTCATTCTCTCTCTCTAACTTCTCTCTAGAAAATACATCTTTAATCATCCTAAATCACATAACCATCTATGTTCTTATATTAGAGTATATTACAATTGGTATCAAGAGCCATGGTTCTATCCTAGGATACATGGTATGCTCGAATTTATAGTGTGGTGTGTGTGTTTAGTTTGGTTCGAATGGCTTTTGTAGTTTTCTCACTTGTTTGATCTCGTTAAGCCTTTCTCTTGGCATTCTTGTTATACTTTCTTGTTTAAAAGTAGTATAGACACCTTTTAGTTACCTTGGTTTAGTCATTTCATCACTTGTGTGTACATTGGTGGCATTTCGAGTGTTGTTTCTTGGTAGCGAGTTGGTGTCTTCTGGTAGAGAGTTGGCTGTGTTGTGTAGCGAGTTGACGTTAGCGTTTTGGCTCTTTACTATTTTGGGACATACGGACAAATTGCTACGAAAGGGACACTTTTGTCTCATTACTAGCGAGTTGTCAGATTTTGGAGTTTTGTGAATCTGGCGAGTTGTTCATTAGCAAGTTAACATCTAGCGAGTTGATTTGTAGCGAGTTGATATCCAGCGAGTTGATTAGTTGCAAGTTAACTGTTAGCGTATTGTTTGCCGGCGTGTTGACTATTAGCGAGTTGCTACCAGCAGCGAGTTGTGTATAGCGAGTTGGGTTGATTGTGCAGTGTCAGACTAGCGAGTTGATCATCCAGCGAGTTAGTGAAATAGAGGGTTGATATTAGCGAGTTGGTTTCAGCGTAGCGAGTTAGTGCTGGTTTGTGGCGAGTTGAGGTATTTCAGCGACTTGGTACTTGTAGCGAGTTGAAGCCTTAGCGAGTTGTGATTATCTTAGCGTGTTGATATTTGTGAAATTTGTGAGCTGTAGCGGCTTAAGTTGTTACATCTACTCCTTCAGTAACTTGACGTTGTGAGACTATTCCCACAACTTGACTTGTTATTTGTATAGTAACTTGACATTGTGAGTTTAATCTTACGATTTGACTTGTTTTCTGAGTAGTGATTGTAATTCGACTTGTTGCAACAAAACACGAAATTCATTTGTGTTTAATAGGTTGATACGTGCACCTACTAATTCTTCACAACATGGCTAGCACTGCATCGGGTGACATTCAGGCAGCAGGGTCAGATACTCGTCCTCCTATGCTGGACAGGACCGACTATGAATCATGGGCACAAAGGATTCGTCTCTACTGCTTGGGAAAGGATAATGGAGTCAACATTCTGAAATCTATCGATGAAGGACCTTTTGTTATGGGAGTCACCAGAGACACGGTTGCTGCTACTGACGACCAACCTGCTGTGTTCGGCCCTAACAGACCTCGCATCTATGATGAGCTATCAGAGGAAGAAAAGAAACGTTATGATGCCGACATCAGAGCCTCGAACATTATCATTCAAGGGCTTCCTAAAGATGTCTACAAACTCATCAACTACAACACAGATGCCAAAGCAGTTTGGGATAATGTAAAAATGCTCCTTGCAGGGTCTGAGTTAACCAAAGAAGATCGAGAGTCTCAGCTATATGATGAGTTTGAACACTTCAAAATGAATCCAGATGAAAGCATCACAGACTATTATGTCAGATTTCACAAACTGGTCAATGATATGAGAATCATCAAGATGACAATGCCCAACATTCAGCTTAACTCTAAATTTGTGAACAACATGGCACCAGAATGGGACAGATTTGTCACTGCTGTTAAACTCAACAAAGGTCTTAGGGACACCAACCATGAACAACTTTATGCCTATCTGCAACAACATGAGAAGCATGCTGCCTATGATCGGGTGATGCGTGAAAAACTAAACTCTCCAACTCCAGATGATTCTCTTGCTTTTGTCTCAAATGTTCAACAACTCAATCAATCATCAAGTGATCCACGTCAACCACAACATCCTTCAACCAGATCTACTTTACTAGCATCCGGTCCGTCACCTTCAGCCCTAAAAACCCATCCGGACTCTGGGTATTCCCACACTGACATGATGATTGATAATCTATCCAACCAAGTCTCATTACTGGTCCAACAATTCAGAGCTAATCTTCCATCTACCAATAATCAACTTCGGTCTTCATCCAATCCTCGCAATCAGGCTGCAATAGAGGATGGTAGAGTTGTGGTGCAAAATGTACAAGGAAGACAGAATCTGAATCAAAGGAATGATGGATTTAGGAATGGGAATTATAGGGTTGGCAACGCACTTCATGGACAAGCCAGGCAACCTAAGTGTGACAACTGTGGAGGAATGGGTCACATTGCTAGGAATTGCACTCAACCAAAACGTCCACAAAACTCTGAATACTTCAAAGATAAAATGTTGCTGATGTAGGCACAAGATAGTGGGACTGTTTTGGATGAAGATGCCTTGATCTTTCTAGCGGGTGACGACGGGAACACATTTAATGCTGATGTAGATGATCAACCGGTTCAAGATCTAGCACTCAATGACCCGAATATCTTCCAGGTTGAAGACTGTGATGCATTTGATTCTGACGTTGATGACGAACCCACTGCTCAAACCATCTTCATGGCTAACCTTTCTGCAGCAGTGTCCTCTCCACATCAGCCTGAATCATCCATCACCTCTGCTATCTCTGAGGTATCAATTTTACCTATCCATAATGACTCTGTTCATCCACAGAGGGTGTGTGAACATGTACAACTCACAGACATTGACAACACAAATACCATTAATATGGGAAATACCAATAATGTCCCATATGAAAGATATTTGAATGTCAATGGTCCGCTAGTTGTACCAAGTGACACACCTTATGTTGATCCTAGTGAGCTTAAACTGCATGAGCACACTGTATATATCCCTGATGATTCCCTGCCCACTAGATTCAATATTCTTAAGGATCAGGTATCTATATACGAACAGAGAGCTAAGTTTGAGTTAAATGAACGTGAGCAGAAAATGGAATGGCAAATGCGTGCTTACATAACTGAAAATAATTCCAAACAAGAAACATTTAAAAGGGAGTTAATGTCTTTGAAGAAACAATTGGATCTAACTGTTAAACAAAAACGGGTTAACCTCGCTCAAACATGATTATAAAGACAAAGAAACAAGTCTTTTAAATGATGTTTCCAACCTTAAAATGTTGAAAAACAAACTGGAAGAAAAATTGTACACGCAAGGCCAAACCATCCAATCTGCTCAAATGATGGAGAAGCATAGGAAATTAAGAGATAAGTTTAGTGAACAGGATACCTCTAAACCTAAGGTACACTACCTTAGAAATGGGATTGGTGCTCAACCCGCAATATATGATTCGAACGTTATGTTTGAACCTGACCATGCCCCTCTTGATATGTGTTCATATGATGAGATAGATGAGATTGAAGATAGAAATAGGGAAAAACTTGCTGAAAAATTGAAAGATCCCTTGTGCACTGCTAAGAATCTCTTATTTCACTATGATTACGCAAATGACAATCATCAGGCCATTTCTGTCCCTAAAAAGAAATTTCTCCCGGAAAAAACTTTTTGGAATATTGACATGGAGAAAATGCAAGCTGAAAGACTTGTGGGTAACACTCGAACTGTTTTTAGGATTGCTGATCCTACCTTGTATCCTCTGACCACGCCCATGCACCTTGTACCACTCACTCTTCCTACACAGTGTAATACTCTTATTGGTCTTTGTGTACTAGGTCAACTGTTTAATGACTTTGACAAAACTTGTAAAAAGAGAATTACACCAACTGGGATTACTGAAGGGGAAAGAGGTTTTGAACAAACAAAACGGTGTTACCTAACAGAAGTCATGCCATTTTTCAAACTTCTTAAAGAACACTTTGAAGGCCTTAAGACTACCATAAATGATGATGTCACTAACATGAAAAAGGTTTTCAAAGATGTCGAAAATGAGGGTAAACAATTGGCAATTGATCTCAAATATAGTGAAATTGACAGAAAAAACACTCGCATTATGAATGATAACTTGATTGCTAATTGCATTGCTCAATATGTGTTCTACAATGCCACCGACTTTGCCTTATCTGCTAAACAATTTCATGAAATGTCGGTTACGTTGAATGTATTTCAAAATCGTGTGATTGAGCTTGAGGGGGAGAATTTGAGATTAAATAAAAAAATTCAAAACGACGACCATGATAACATGGTCAGGCATTTCTCAAAACTAGAAGTTGATAATCTTAATTTACAACTACAATATCAACATCTAGAAGAAAGCATAAAACTCTCACATGCCAAGACATCTTCGGATGCTCCTGAATTTGATACATGTTTTGAATTGTCCAAAAAGGATGATGTAATTCAAGCTCACTCAAACACGATTCAGAAATTGAGGGCACAAATTGCACAATTAAAGTCTAACATGGGGAATGTTGCTAATACCAGCCACCTAATGTCGCTAGATTCTCAAAATTTTCTGAAACAAAACATAATCAACGACGTACAACATGAAAATGAGTGGCTTCGTGCTGAGATGTCAAATGCTAAACAACGTTACAAAGAGCTATTTGAGTCTATTAAAATAACACGTAACCAAAACAATGAAAGAGTCACTTCTTTGTTGAACGAAATTGAGAATCTATAGACCATGGTGAAAGGGAAAATGCCCGTTGTTTCTTGTGACCATGCTATTTCCAATGTTCATGCTTGTAAGAAATTTGCGAGCGATGCCTTGAATGTCTCTCTTCCCCTTAGGAACAATAAGCTAGTTCATAGCAACTATCTTAGGTATCTTAAGGATTGTCTTATCATACTTAGAGAAACCATTTAAGATGGTAGGATACCAAATAAACAGGATGATGTCATTTCGGGTGCATGCTTCCTCACTAATAGAGCTCAGGAATTATTAGAATATGCCATAGGAACATGCCCCAAGAGTGACAACAAGGTGGATAGGTCACTTGCATCGTACTCTAACGTTGGCGACAAACATGTTTCATTAAATTATCCCCATGCCATGACTCAATCCACCACCATGTTTACCGGTAAACAAGTAGAAACTAAGCATTCTAATGTTCCCATCATTGCTTCTACAGGAGTAAATGGTGTATCTAAAGCTAGCAAGTCATAGCCTAGGTGCAATACAAAGAATGATAGGACTTTGCCGGCTAAGAGTGCACTTATGAAGGAAGTAGAAGAATCATCTAGGAACAATAAAGTTATGCCTGTAAAAAAGAATCGAGTTGAATCAAACATTTGTGTTAACAATGATGTAATTAATTCGAATTCTGGTGCTATTTGTAAGACATGTAACGAATGTTTATTTTTTGGTAATCATGATGCATGTGTTGTGTCCTTCTTAAAATCCTCAATGTGTTCTTCAGTTAAGGAAGTTTTGTGCACTAAGCCGGTTAGGCAAATATGGACCAAAACTGGAAAGGTCTTTACTAATATTGGCTATCAATGGAGACCTACAGGAAGGAGATTCACACTAGGAGATAAGTGCCCTTTGACTAGGATCACTAATTCCAAAGTAGTGCTGACTAAGAAATGGAGACCTACGGGCAGAATACTCCCAATAGATGCAAGTAGTACCAATCCTAAGTCTAGTGCATCAAACTGTGATAATTCATGCAGTATCTCCGTGACATATGATAATCCAATGTTTGTGTGTGCTAACCAAACGGACCCCAACTGTTTGTGGGGCTCCAGCCTTTTCAGTTATCCACCATTTTCTGGTTTCAAATGCAGGTCGTACAAATCGTCCTTTGGTATTTGGACTCAGGCTGCTCAAAACATATGACTGGAGATCGCTCGCGGCTCATGAATTTCGTGGAAAAGTTTATTGGTACGGTCAGATTCGGGAACGACCATTTTGGAGCAATAATGGGTTATGGTGAGTATGTCTTTGGAGACAGTGTGATATCTAGGGTGTACTATGTGGAGGGACTTGGACATAATCTATTTTCTGTTGGTCAATTCTGTGACTCTGATCTTGAAGTTGCCTTCAGAAAACACACATGTTTTGTAGAGAATTAGATGGTGTAGATCTTCTCAAAGGAAGTAGGGGCACAAATATTTACACCATACCAATTGAAGACATGTTGCGGTCCTCTCCAATTTGCTTGCTCTCAAAAGCCTCTAAGAACAAATCATGGCTGTGGCATCGTCGTTTAAACCATTTGAACTTCGGTACCATCAATGAACTCACTCGTAAAGATCTTGTTCGAGGTTTGCCCAGATTGAAATATGATAAAGACCATCTTTGTTCCGCATGTCAAATGGGCAAGAGCAAAAAGCACACCCATAAACCCAAAACTGTCAATTCCATCATGGAAGTCTTACATACTCTTCATATGGACCTCTGTGGACCAATGAGGGTTCAAAGTATCAACGACAAGAAATATGTGTTGGTTGTTGCTGATGTTTACTCTCGTTTCACATGGGTAAAATTTTTAAGATCAAAGGATGAAACTCCGCGGATCATCATCAAACTCATCAGGCAATTGCAAGTCCGACTCAACAAGACAGTTAGATTTATTCGTACCGACAATGGAACGGAGTTTGTTATCAAACAACTCACTCAATTTTATGAAGGCATCGGCATTAGTCATCAAAAGAGCATTCTACGTACACCTCAACAAAATGGAGTCGTTGAAAGACGTAACCGCACCTTATTTGAAGCTGCTAGGACTATGCTAATCTTTTCAAAAGCTCCAATGTTCCTTTGGGCCGAAGCCATTGCAACTGCTTGCTACACACAGAATCGATCTTTGATACACCCTCTCCACTGCAAGACTCCATATGAACTGGTTCATGTTAGAAAGCCAGACCTTTTGTTTCTACGAGTATTTGGTGCATTGTGCTACCCAACCAATGACAGTGAAGATCTTGGAAAACTCAAGGCCAAGGCCGACATTGGTTTCTTCGTTGGGTATGCTCCTGAATGCAAAGGTTACCGAATCTACAACAAACGTACCAGAGATATAATGGAAACTATTCACGTTACATTCGATGAGCTGACCGAGCAATCGGCTCCTGGACAAACCAGTTCCGAACCCGTGCCCAATCCTTTGATTCATGGACCTATAAGCTCCGGGCTTATGCAGTATCCCTCCCCTGCTACTCCTTTTGTGCCTCCCACAAGTGATGATTGGAAGAAACTGTTTGACCCTATGTTTGATGAATACTTTGAACCTCATGCCGGGGCTGCTCCTGAAGCTCCTATCATTCCACAACAGGCGGGTGTAGCAGCTGCTCCACCGCCTATTGAAGGGCCATCCACATCTCTGTCATGGGATCCAGAAGGCCCCACTACCAGTCATTCAGTAAACACATCTAATGTTCAATCTTCATCTGTACCATGAGTAGCAGCCGCTGATAATTCTTTTGAAGTTAATCCGTTTGCCCCACCTAATGAAGAGCCGTTTGTAAATGTCTTTGCTCCTGAACCCTCTTATGATACATCCGTCTCAGATGAATCCAACATGGCTACATCAATCCACTATCCTCAACCCCATGAGCATCTCAAGAAATGGACCAATGATCATCCAATTGACAACATCATTGGAAATCCGTCTCGTCCAGTCTCAACACGCAAACAACTGGCAACTGATGCCTTATGGTGCTTCTTCAACTCTGTTCTCACCAAAGTTGAACCAAAAGATTTAAAAGATGCAATGTCTAAAGTCTCATGGTTCACTGCTATGGTTGACGAGATCCATGAGTTTGATCGCCTTGATGTGTGGGAGTTGGTTCCTCCTCCTGAGTGTGCAATGATAATTGCTCTTAAATGGATATTTAAAGTTAAGCTTGATGAGCATGGCGATGTGTTGAAGAACAAGGCAAGGCTTGTGGCTAAAGGATACCGTCAAGAAGAAGGAATTGACTTTGAAGAATCCTTCGCTCCCGTTGCCAGAATTGAAGCCATAAGAATCTTTCTTGCTAATGCTGCCAGCCAAAATATGTTGGTATATTAGATGGACGTTAAGACAGCCTTTTTAAATGGCGATCTGAAGGAGGTGGTGTATGTTAGTCAACCTGAAGGATTCGTAGATCCTGAACGTCCTAACCATGTTTATCGGTTAAAGAAGGCGCTCTATGGACTTAAGCAAGCTCCACGAGCGTGGTATGATACTTTGTCAAAATTTCTTCTCGCCAAACGATTTACCAAAGGTGTTGTTGATCCTACACTCTTTACTAGAAAAATAGGAAAAAACTACCTTCATGTACAAATCTATGTAGATGACATCATTTTTGCCTCCTCTGACCCTAAAGAGTGTGATCATTTTTCCCGTGAGATGAGCTCTACGTTTCAGTTGTCTATGATGGGACAAATGTCTTTCTTTTTGGGCTTACAAGTATCTCAAAATCCCAGCGGCATATTCATTAATCAATCCAAATATGCAAATGAAATCTTGAAGAAATTTGGATTCGAATCGTGTGACTCTGTTGATACTCCCATGATTGAAAGATCAAAACTTGACAAAGACGATGTTGGGACTCCAGTCGACCAAACCTTGTATCGAAGCATGATTGGCTCTTTAATGTACCTCACTGCCAGCAGACCGGATCTTCTCTTTGCCGTCTGCATATGTGCTCGATATCAATCCAAACTAACTAAGAAGCACTTAGAAGCAGTCAAGAGGGTCTTTCGATATCTTAAAGGTACAATCCACCTGGGTCTCTGGTATCCCAAGGACACCGTAATGGCACTCACAGCTTATTCCGACGCTGATCATGCGGGATGTCAAGACACTCGTCAAAGCACATCCGGGGGTGCACAGTTTCTGGGTGATAAGTTGGTTAGTTGGTCCTCAAAGAAACAAATGAGCACATCCATCTCTACCATTGAGGCTGAATACATTGCCATGTCCTCGTGTTGTGCTCAAATTCTATGGATGAGATCTCAACTCTCGGACTATGGATTTGTATTCAACAAGATTCCCATGTACTGTGACAACAAAAGTGCAATCGCACTGTGCTGCAACAACGTCCAGCACTCAAGGACTAAGCACATTGACATTCACCATCACTTCATCAGGGAACAAGTTGAGAAGGGAATTGTGGAACTTTACTTCGTAAGAACAGAGTTCCAGCTGGCTGACATCTTCACCAAAGCACTTCCTAGGGAAAGATTTCAATTCATCATCCCTCGCCTTGGCATGAAGAGTCTCACTCCTGAGGATCTCACATGTCTTCAGGAAGATCAGGAGGAGTAACGGGTTGCTTCACATATCCTTGTATATAGTCTATCGCAAAAAGAAAATAGGAAAATATAAAACCTACAAAAACCATAAAAATCTGAAAAATCATAAAACTCAAAAATAGTCTTCTCTTGACATGTCTCATGTGTAATCAATAGTATGTACGATTCTAGAAATGTCATTCAATAATGGCACGAAATCATACATATGCTTGAACATGAGTTTTTCATACACTCAATAATGTTTTCTCAAAAAAAACATGTCGTCTCGAACTTCTTTAAATTATGGTTTGCTATTACTTCAGATAGCAACCCGGTCCTATTATTGGGGAAAGTTCGTCGCCAAAAATACGGCTGTTCCTAACAAAGGCATGAATTACTTTATATTTGTGCCTTTACGATCTGATGTACGCTTAAGTGCATCATTTCTGGCAAAAGAAGAGAAGTCTTCTTTACATCTCAAATACTTTTCCTTCAAAGATTCTTCGGGAAAGTATTTGCTCCAAACTTGGTGGTACCATGGTTTTTGAAGATCAAACAAACCTGAAGAGTTGTTTAAAATTACCACTCAATCGATGCTATAAAAAATTAATGCTTTATGCAAAATGTTCAATTTTAAAATGTGTCATCGATTGAGGGGGAGAATGATTTCAAAAACTATACATCATCAAAACAATGATCTTTGTGCATAACTACAAGTGGATTAAGTGCAAGTGTTATGTGTTAGTATATGAATTTTTCATGAGTTTTTCGCTAAACTCTAAATCATTTATAAACTCATCATCTCTAACACATAACATACTCCCTCAAGGTTTGAGGGGGAGCTTAAATGTCGTCTCAAAATCAGTCATTCTTAAAATATGACACATATTTTCCTCCAAAATCTTTAAACGTATTTAAATCACTTGGGATCACAAATCTCAATTGGTTTGAAATTTTTGATAGGGGGAGAAGATGTGATCTAAATATGAAAAAAAAAAACTGACCAAAATGTGATGTTTTGAACCCAAACCCAAATATTTGCTCTTCCCTATGTGCTAAACTCTATTGGTGCATCAATGCACATATTGAGGGGGAGCAAATGATTTGTGAAAAAGGATCCTTGCATCTTACGAGATCGAGACTCAGACATGACTCATGAATTAACGAAACACAAATGTCCTGAATCGAAAGGACTAGTCCTGGACGGGTAATAACTTCAAGCTGGTTCAACCAGTGATGTAAGCGTGTCTCGAAGAGGACTAGTTTAAGTAGAATGTATCGTTTCGAGAAACCTTGGGTGAACCTGATCGGGCCGGGTAATAACATTAAGCTAGTTTATCTAGTGATGTAAGCGTGTCTCGAATGCCTGGTCATGATCACTTAAGGCAGATCAATTCAAAAAGTGCAACTCTTCCTGACATGTGCAAATTTTCGAATCAATACATATGAGCACATGTTAAGGGGGAGCATTTGAAAATGATAAAACTCTCAATGTGTTAACAAAATGTGTTTCTCAATCATAAACACGTTGAGAGAATTTTCAATGATTTGGTGTATGGCAACATAGGATAGTCATGATGTTATAAGGTGGCTAAGGTTAGGAAAACCGTCCTATGATCCGCCAGAGCCGGAGGGATCTACCCATGGACAATACCAAATAGATAGTATTAGAAAGTCCATAGGTATGATTATGAAAAAAGGAGAAAATGTGAGAATGGATAAAGAAGGGGTTGAAGAATTAAAAAGAAATGAAATGAGAAAGGGTGAAAAGAAATAGCCCTCCTATTATTCAACCTTAGGGCAGAAATCGGGTTCAATTCATAATCTACTGATGGTTGCTAAGGCGACATTGGTATTGAAGACAAGACGTCATGGACCCAGTGACGCACTACACTAAACCTTCTAGCCACTCAAGTTCTCTTAAAAGAACTTGTTTCATTCTCACGGGGAACCGGTGTAATCTATCGACATATCTCTTAGAGATGGTTGATATTGAAGCAGGAGACCTCTCCCTAATCTCCGCATAGGAAAACCAAATGCACTTATTGAGTCTAGAGCCTCGAGATACATAAAAAGATCTCATAGGAACACGTGCTACTTCTACCCTGGTTGTTCAACATGAAGGACACCAGTGGTAAACTTATGAGTCCTACGCAGATCTTAGCAATCTGCCAGAACATTTATGAGGGATGTTGCTAGTGTAAATCCCAGTGATTGAATAGAAATTCCTGCCAGGGTCAACATCAAGCAGCCCTGAAAGCAGGTCACTTAGGTAATTCTTTGTGAATTATGCTTAGTGGTCGCGATGGTTACTAACGGTCAACAGTCGTGGAGTGATCTCCAGTGACTCACCCATTCGTTGATCTACCTAGGTAGTTCGCGTAAGTCCTCTCGGGGGCATGCCGATTGGGAACGGTCTTGGTGAGGATTAGAAGGAGTCTTCACACTATGCTGTTGACAATCTCTAATTCCAAACCTATAAGTACCGGATTATTCGTTGCTAACTGTTTGCTTGCAGGAATTTCTGACGGTTGCAGTTGATAACCTATAAGTACCGGATGATTTGTTGCTAACTGTTTGCTTGCAGGAATTTCTAACGGTTGCAGTTGATTGCTGAAAAGATGCTGATCCATCATCACATGCTCACACTTCGACATCACAATCTAAGAAATCATGATCACTAATTGGGCCTCAAATATGCTTCCACAACTCTGATGCAGAAGATCATGATTCTAAAAAGTGTGAGCATGCCAACACAAAGATGTTCATATCACATGGAGACATTACTACTCACAGATTACCCTCAGATACTCATATGGATGATGAAGTCGAAGCAATCTCCAAAGATCATCCAACACATTGAAGGAGTCATCAAGAGTCTACCACTCAATGCATAAAGATCTCAACTATGAAGAATCAAAAGGCCACGAGCAATGGATCCAACAACATGTAATGCTTCCCCCTCCAATTAGTATTATCAGAAGCAAATTGCAAAATTTCTCTTTCCCGCCAAAATACGTGGCATTTGATCAGGGGCATAGCAGTGATCTAAGGGCTCAGAATGAGTTGGGATTTGCTCAGAGAAGACAAAGGAACCCTAATCCACAGCTATTTAAAGAAGAGAAGCAAGAAGAAGAAGTGTGTCCCAATTTTTAGTTTAAATCTAATCGTAGAAGTGTAATAGGGTGTTGTAGTTTAATTAAAAGCTTTTAAGCAGTGTTTTAAGTTAATTCAGTGTACTTTTAACCTTTTCTAAGTAATAAAATCAAGTTTCCTTAATCCTATTTGTTTATGCAATTTTCAGTTTCATGTCACCATCTTAGATCATATTATGTTATTGTTTATGTTTGTATTATGGACTCTTAAGCTCACTTAGGTTCCCTTAGGCTTATTGAAGCTTATAGAGACCATAAAATTCAGTATTACTAGAAAAAAATCAAAAATATATAAAAAAGTCAACATAAGTCAACTGTGTTTGTTTTGAGTTTGATTTAAGGTTTCTGAGGCATTGAAGGGCAAGCTTGGAAGTGGAATAAGCCTATCTAAAGATAGGCATCAGTAGAAAACCCTTTGTTCATGCTAAGGGTGGTTAGTAAGCTTTGCTTATTTTGATTTTCCTCTAAAAATCTTAGTTCCTTATAGTTTCTGATTGCATGCTTGTATTTGCTATTTTGTGTTTGCTTGTGCTTATTGAGTGTTGTTTAGGTGATTTATAGCTTAATATACATAACTTGTTCATTAGATATTGTAGTTACTTAAAATCCTAGGTTTCACAGTCAAACTAGTTTAAGTGTTAATCTTGTACATTTGTAGTTGCTATCTGTTTCTAAGTGCTTAAATAAGTTTAACTGATCCTAATAAGTAGTTGTGAATCAAGTTCATAAGCCCAAACACCTAATTGATTTGAAAAACACAAAACTAGTCCACATTAAGGGGTGTTTGGCACTGCATCATTCACTGTGTTCTCTTGGGTTTTGGATATTACATATTGTTAACTCATGCTACATTAGGTTTATTTAGATCTTACAAATCATAAAATCCAGTGGTTTAGTTCACATAAGTCAATATCACCAACAATTCCCCATATCAGTTAACTGTTGGGTGTTTTTGACCCACAAGCCCCCATATCAGTGCATAAACTTGAGCTTTGGTCTAATTTGTCCTTAATTTAGCTTATCTTAGCTTAATCAGTCCATTAGAATCATCCAAAGTTCAAATAATTCAACTGAGCAAGTTCATTCAAAAAGTCAAAAGTGCATAATCAGTTTTTTCTCCAAAATGGCATGAATTTCCATGATTTTTGTGTTTGGTTTTGAGCTTTGAAACTTGTTGGGTGTAATATTTATCAGTAAAACTTGAGATTTGCATAGTGGTTACATTTTTGTGAATTTTGTTGTGGACCCCACAAGCCTCCAAACTCACTTGCAGGGGGACTGACCTCCCATGCACCAGCATACCACCACAACACCACCACCTTTGGTGGTTGTTGTAGGCCACCTCAGTGGGTCCCAGTGATCCACCTTGGGTTTTCCCAACCCCCCTCCTACCAGGCTACAAGGTTTGACCCTTAGTTTGACCTAGGAACCAGCGGACCCCACCTGGAATCAGTACTTAAGTTTGTCCCATTTATGTGTTGAAGTTCAAGTATCAAAGTGCTTATTTTGTTGCTTATTAGCTTATCAGTGCTCATAGCTTGTTTTTTTAGCTTATTTAAGTCCAAGTAACTTATTTGTACCTTAATTTACATCAGTGGACCCCACATATTGTCATTTGAGCTTATTTGCCTACTCAGTCAAAGAAAGTCAAACTGTTTTGCATAAGGGGGTGCACACAGCTTATTTTTAAGCTAGATAAAAAGTTGTTTCACAAAAGTTTCTCATTTTCATCATATCTTTAGCTGTCAAAAAGAAAAACACCAAAAAAAGCAAACATAAAATTAGTGATAGCTTCTATTTAATAGAATCAATCTTTTTTATTTTTCATTCTAGAATATTTATAAGCACTTTTCCATTTTTATAATTTTCTTAATTTTCTAGTACCTTTAAGTATTTAAAATAATTTTCTTAGATTTTTCCTAAACAGTTTACTATTTATTAGATTTAAAAGTAGTTTAATTAATTAAATAAGTAATATTAGTTATTAATTAGTTTTCTTAAATTTTAATTAACAACAGTAGGTTTTTATATTTTTCCTAGGTTTTATAAATTAGTTAAGACTTTTAGAAAATATATTTTTAGTTTCTACTGTTCATTTTCCATTTTTCTTATTTTAATTATTTAAATTAGATTTAAGTTAATTAAAAGTTAAATAATTAGTGGAATAGCCTAAATATAATTTTTAGAAGTTTTTATAATTTTGTAGGATTCCTGTGATGGTTAAATAGTTTTATAAATTTTCTCATAATTTTCTAAGTTAATTTAGTATTATTAGTAATTTAAAATAATTTAATTAGCATAATTAATATAAATAGTTTTTAATTAATAAAAAACCCATAAAAAGACACAAATATTTATTTTTATTTTTTATACTTTCTTCAAGTTCTTTTTAAGGTTTAGAAAATATTTTTGCAAGTTTTTAGTTTAATTTGTTATCTTTGTAATTTTTAGTTAATTTAAATTAGATTTTAAATAGTTTTAATTTATTAAATAATATTTAAATATTAAAATAATAATTTTTATAATCTCATTTTTATTTTAAATTTTCTTTTTAATTTTAAGTTTTCAAAAGTTTCACTTGTACCCCCTGTATTTTGTAATCTGATAAAACTCATTTTTCTGTCTGTTACCTGATTGTGAATTTGTGCATATATCTGTATATCTGTTATTTGTGAATATTATATCATTGTTTAAATACCAAAATATCAGTAGCAAAATCAATTCCAAATTATCTTGGCTACTGTCCTCAGTGCCACTCATTCCTAAACGATTTCCAAAGCACCATTTCAATCTCGCTGGGACATAACGACTCGGGGACACAGTATACTATCACCGGAGAATTGGAACGGAGCTGTCTTTTACTTATTGACCTTGGTCAATAATATCTGACCGTTTCGGTACCAATCAAAATTTGGCGCCGCTGCCGGGGAGGTTGTTGCGTGTTTTTAAAATCGTTTTAAGTTTAATGGTTTTCAAAACCCTCCCTGTACAAATTTCACACAAATTTGTAAAAAAAAATTTGTAAAAATTCAATCATAACAAAAAGTTCATTAACACTTTTCCTGAAGTGTTAACAACACCAAAAAAATCAAAAACAACAAAACAAACTGTGAAGTTAAATTACTTCGTTTTCTTTAAGATTACAACCTGAAACAGTTGGTTTAAGGTAAGTTCTGACATTAAATTGCGAACTGAAGAGGAAACCTATTTACTTCCTCCCGCCAGCCTGCGAGTAATCTTAAAAGAACGATTTCGGTTAACGAATCAGTTCCAAAAGAAAAATATTTCCCAAAGTTTTCTGCACACACACCCATAAGCCTAAAACAGTTTTTCAAATTAATAAATACATAAAATCTTACCACCGCAAACCAAGGCTGAACACCTACCAACTGGGGGTGTGGACATAATAAGTTCCCAAACTTAAGACTAAAACTTGCCTTTATATCCCTGTGAGTGGTGTACCTTTTTTAAAGAAGCCATTCACTTGTGATTGCTGGTTTAAGTTCACTGTGGTTTTGCCTCGATCTTGTTTTGAAAAATTGTTTTTAGTGCATGCGCACTCGGTCACAAACAAAACGTAAACATCAGAAAAACATACCCGAGCTACGTATTGTTACAGAAGAACCAAAAACCGAAATGGCCGATGGGCCACCACCACCATTACCACCCCCTGACCCTCCCAGGGATGAGCCAGCTCCCGATCTCCGAACGATGGAGGAGTTGTGCCAGCCTACCATGCAAGGGAGGGGCGGGCCTATTGCACCACTCACTATTGAGGCTACGGACTTTGGCCTCAAGCACCACATGATCCAACAAGTCCAGAATTCGTGTCAATTTCACGGATTACCGGGTGACGATGATAACAAGCATCTTGATAAATACCTTACGGTCACCCAAAGCATGAAACAGCATGGTGTCACCGATGATGCCCTCCGGCTGTATCTCTTCCCCTATTCTCTCACTCATCATGCCACTGCATGGTTTGACCGACTCCCAAAGAATTCTATTCGTACCTTTGATGAAATGGTAACCAAGTTTTTAGCAAAATATTTTCCACCTTCCATGGTTACCAAGTTACGAAATGATATCAGCAACGTCCCGATGAGTCTCTTTTTTAGGCTTGGGAACGTTATAAGCTAGCTATTGATCGGTGCCCTAACCACAATATGTTACAAGTTACCATCATAGATACCTTCTATAATGGTCTGACATTGAGGCACCGGGATATTCTCAATGCTGCTGCTGGTGGGACCTTTATGAAAAGGCGTCCCGAAGAGTGCTATGACTTGATTGAGAACATGACTGCCCACCATAACTTTTGGGATTCCTCTGCGGAGAGGGATGAGTCATGCAAATCAATCATTCCTTCATCATCATCTCCTGAAATAATTGCTCTCACCAAAAAGATGGATGATATCTCTACGGCTGTGTTGAGAATGAACCAAACGATGCAAAATCAGGTTCAAAATCAACAAGTGAAAGCCGTGGCCCAAAGTTGTGAAACTTGTGGGGGCCCACATCTTTATTCCGAGTGTCCAGCTACTGCTGGCTTTCCTCAAGAGAACGTTTATGCTGCTCACGGTTCCTACAACACGGGGGGTAATTCTTACCAACCACAAGGGGACCGTAATCTCTTAAGCTATCGTTCCAACAATTTTCTCGGACCTCCCGGTTTTAACCAAAATCAAAACCGTAACTTGAATCAAAATTTTAACCAAGGTCAAAGCTCAAATTTTCAAAACCCGAATCAAAATCAAGGTCATTTTAATCAAAACAATTTTCAAAATGGCAATCAAAATCAAGGTTTTCAAGGAAATTTTCAAAGAAACCAAAATCAAGGAAATTACAATCAAGGTAATTTCAATCAGAGAAACAATTTTCAGGGTAACAACAATCAAAATCAAGGGAATTTTCAAAACAACCGTGTTCAAAATCTTCCTAATCAAAATCAAAACGTTGTTCCACCCTGGTCTTCCTCCGATGAAGTGCTAAAACAATTCATGAAAGCACAAGAGGAAACGAATCGGTTATTGATCAGCAAGATCTCTGAGCTTCAGAAGTCTTTAAATGATCGACCCTCGGGCCCGGGTACACTACCGAGCAACACGATCGCTAACCCGAGGGGCGATGTCAAAGCGATCACTACCCGAAGTGGGGTATCATACAATAGACCCGCGATTCCCTCTACATCTTCTTCTCCTCCTACTAAGGTAGCGGAACGTGAAACTGAGGTTACCACGGACACGGTACTTCCTACTAATAACGGAGGTACCAACAACGTCCACCCTCAAGTTGTCCTGGTCCTGGCTCGTAAGCCGAAAGTTGTATTTGATCCTCCTTTGAGTTCTGATGAAATTCCAAAGATTGATCCTAAGCCTTCAATTCCATATCCTTCACGTATGAATGATCAAAAGAACCGCGAAAAAGCTAACCATCAGATGGAAAAATTTTATCAAATTTTCCAAGAACTATTTGATATTAGCTTCGCGGATGCTCTTCTTCTCATGCTTAAGTTTGCTTCGACAATCAAAAATCTGATAAGCAATAAGGAAAAACTCTGTGAGATGGCAAAAACTCCTCTTAATGAGCATTGCTCAGCAGTGCTCTTGAAAAAGCTTCCCGAAAAGCTTGGAGATCCCGGGAAATTTCTCATTCCTTGTATTTTCCCGGGGATGGTTGAATGCTTTGCCTTAGCCGATCTTGGTGCAAGCATTAACCTTATGCCTTACACAGTCTGGAAAAGACTCTCTCTTCCTGCTCTCACTCCTACCTGCATGACTCTCGAGCTTGCAGACCGTACTATATCCCGTCCTCTCGGCATTGCCGAAGATATCTTCGTGAAAGTAGGAAAGTTCCATTTTCCGGCAGATTTCGTGATTGTTGATTTTGATGCTGACCCAAGAGTTCCTCTCATTCTCGGGAGGGGATTCTTAAGAACGGGTCGTGCTTTAATCGATGTATTCGAAGAAGAAATCACTCTACGTGTTGGTGGTGAAGCCATCACATTCAATCTTGATCAAACTTCAAGATACTCCTCCAACTATGACGCTGAAACGGTTAACCGAATTGACATCATCGATGTTGCGTCTGAGGAGTATTCTCAAGCAGTCCTTGGTTTCTCATCCAGTGGCAGTCTTTCTACTGATCCTATCATTTCTGACTCTTCCCCTTCTCTCACTCCGTTTGAGGGAAGTGACTTCCTTCTGGAAGAGGTCGAGGCTTTTCTTGCTCAGGATAGCTCAATCCCAAATGGGGTTGATGAAAACTATCTTGACCCGGAGGGGGACATTCTTCTTCTTGAAAGATTGTTAAATGACGATCCTTCACCCTCTCCGTCTCCAAAAATACTTCATAAAGCGGAAGTCAAAAATGTTGAAATAACTGAAGACTTTCCTGAGGTTGAGCTCAAGGGCTTGCCTCCTCATCTAGAATATGCATTTCTGTAGGGTGATAATAAATTACCCGTCATTATTGCTAAAGACTTAAAAGATGAGGAAAAGGCAGCACTCCTAAAGGTTCTTAAAGAAAACAAGCAAGCAATTGCTTGGAAACTCTCCGACATTAAGGGCATAAGCCCGGACTTTTGTACACACAACATCTTAATGGAGGATGACTTTAAGCCAACAGTGCAACAACAGAGAAGGGTAAATCCCAAAATCCACGAAGTTATCAAACAAGAGGTTCTTAAACTTCTTGATGCGGGATTGATTTATCCTATATCTGACAGTCCTTGGGTTAGCCCAATTCATTGTGTTCCTAAAAAGGGTGGCATAACCGTTGTCACCAATGAGGAAAACGTGTTGATTCCAACTCGTTTGGTCACGGGTTGGCGAGTATGTATTGACTATCGAAAGTTGAATGAAGCCACCCGTAAAGACCATTTTCCTCTCCCTTTTAAGGATCAGATGCTCGAAAGACTTGCGGGGAATGAATATTACTACTTCCTCGATGGTTTTTTGGGTTACTTCCAAATCCCCATTGATCCACACGATCAAGAGAAAACTACCTTCACATGCCCCTACGGAACTTTTGCTTACAGACGTATGCCTTTCGGCTTATGTAATGCACCAGGCACGTTCTAGAGGTGCATGATGTCTATCTTTTCCGAAATGATCGGGAAAACCATGGAGGTATTCATGGATGACTTTTCAGTCATCGAGGATTCATTCCAGTCTTGTCTCTCCCACTTGGAACAGATACTTAAACATTGCAAAGAAACAAATTTAAGTCTCAACTGGGAGAAGAGCCATTTTATGGTTAAAGAGGGCATTGTCCTCGGCCATAAAATTTCAAAAAACGGGATTGAGGTTGACAAAGCCAAAATCGATGTCATCGCTCAATTACCTCATCCCACCACCGTCAAAGGTGTTAGGAGCTTTTTGGGTCATCCCGGCTTCTACCATAGGTTTATCCAAGATTTCTCTAAGATTGCCCGGCCTATGACCCATCTCCTCGAGAAGGATGCTCCTTTCATCTTCTCTCCTGAGTGCATCGAAGCTTTTGAAACATTAAAGAAAAAGCTTACCGAGGCACCGAGTCTTGTTGCCCCCGATTGGGACCTACCTTTCAAGCTTATGTGCGATGCTAGTGATTTTGCCATAGGTGCGGTCTTGGGGAAACGTAAAGCAAAATACTTTCAGCCTATACACTACGCAAGCAAAACTATGACCGAGGCTCAAGGTCATTACACCACCACTGAAAAAGAACTCCTAGCTGTGGTGTATGCCTTTGAAAAATTCCGGCCATACTTAATCCTGACTAAATGCATGGTGTATACGCATCACTCGGCTTTGAAGTACCTATTTGCAAAGCAAGATGCAAAGCCGAGGCTACTCCGTTGGGTTCTCCTCCTCCAAGAATTTGATATCATTATCCGTGATAAAAAAAGGAGCCGAGAACCTTGTTGCTGATCATCTCTCACGATTAGAAAACCCTCATTAGGATGTGTCCGAGAAAAAGGAAATAAATGAAACATTTCCTCTCGAGACACTCAATGCGGTTGCTTTTCGTGGTGATTCTACTACCCCATGGTTTGCCGACTTTGCAAATTACCATGCGGGTAACTTCATCGTTAAGGGGATGACGTCCCAACAGAAGAACAAATTCTTCAAAGACGTTAAACATTACTTCTGGGACGACCCCTTTCTCTCAAAATCTGTGCCGATCAAGTCATCAGGCGATGTGTATACGGACAGGAAGCCGCTGATATTCTCAAGGCTTACCATGCTGGACCCACCGGGGGCCACCATAGTCCTAACTACACCGCCAAAAAGGTGTTTGATTCCGGTTTCTATTGGCCCACGATCTATAAGGATGCCCACGAGTTAGTCAAAGCTTGTGATGCTTGTCAGCGTCACGGGAATATTTCACAAAAGAATGAAATGCCACAAAATGCCATTCAAGTTTGTAAAATCTTTGACGTATGGGGCATTGATTTTATGGGGCCATTCCCATCTTCTCGTGGAAATAAATACATTCTCGTGGTTGTTGACTACTTGTCAAAATGGGTTGAGGCTAACGCCTTACCCACTAACGATGCCCGAGTTCTTGTGAAATTCTTGAAATCCCTCTTTGCTCGTTTTGGAACTCCCCGTGCCATCATTAGTGATCGCGGTACTCACTTTGCAATGATCAATTTGCAAAAGTCATGCTAAAGTACGGTGTTACTCATCGTCTTTCTACCGCGTATCACCCACAAACAAGTGGGCAGGTGGAGGTTTCAAACCGTGGTATTAAACGGATTCTTGAGAGGACCGTAGGTGAAAACCGTGCTTCCTGGTCGGATAAACTAGATGATGCACTCTGGGCCTTCCGTACAGCTTACAAAACACCCATCGGGTGTACTCCATACAAGCTTGTATACGGGAAGGCGTGTCATTTACCGATCGAGCTCGAGCACAAAGCCTACTGGGCCTTGAAACATGCAAACTATGATCTTCATAAAGCGGGTGATCACCGTAAGGTTCAACTCAATGAATTAAACGAACTTCGTGATCAAGCCTACGAGAACTCTTTGATCTACAAAGAAAAGACAAAGAAGATTCACGACTCTAAGATTAAGAACCGCGTTTTCAACATCGGTGACAGAGTCCTTCTTTTCAACTCAAGATTAAAGATCTTCTCGGGGAAATTAAAAACCCAATGGACTTGACCATTGACTGTTGCTAAAGTATATCCATACGGGACTGTTGAATTATCTCAACCCGAAGGTCCCAACTTCAAAGTGAATGGTCATCGTTTGAAACATTATTTTGGAGAGGACATACCACCCATGGTTGTCCCGGATCTCCAAACTTTCCCCATGGACCAATGAATTCGGGGATCGAGTCAAGCTAGTGACTCGGTGAACAAAAATTAGCAAAATATATGGGTTTTCACCCGTATTTCTGACTTCTTTATACTTTCTAACACTCTAGTGTGGGGGAGTGGCCGTCCCCCACCTTTTGAAAAGTAAAAATGTATATAGGTTTCCTCAAAAAAAAATGTGTTTATATGTACAGATAAATAAAGTGAAAAATAAAAACGATATTTCCACAGTTAGTTTCGAATATGGCTTTTTCCGTTCAGAGATTTGGCATAATAGCCGGGACTTTGAATATTGAGGGCAATATTCAATTCTAGTGTGGGGGGGGGGGGGGAGTCTTGCGAATTTTATCACAAAATACTTTCTAAGTACCCCCATTTTAGGCCTAAATTTTTCAAAAATTTTTCACTTTATTTCAAAATTTTTGTGGTAATCAGTCCGCCAAAGTCTAAATGACAAATGGATTGGCTAGTCCAGGAGCAAACGGCTCTTGGTAAAGACATCTCAAACCCGTTGATGGCTTGCAATTTGCCAAAAATTGTATGGTAAATCAACTCGCCATATCCCATAAAGCGAATGAGTTGGCTAGCCCACAAGATTATGGCTTGTGGTAAAGGCCGTGGAAAATCCATAATTGGTAATCAGCTCACCAAGATGTTGACTTAGTCCATCAAGAGTTGACTAGTCCAGAAGCAAACGGCTTTTGGTAAAGACTAATCAAATCCGTTGACAGCTGGTGGTTTGCTCAAAATCACATGGTTATCAGGTGTGCCACAGTTCTTACATCTGGCTACTCCAGAAGTGATGGCTTTTGGTAAAGAGATTTTCAAATCCATCAAGTTTTTCTCAAAAGATTGCTAGGGACTAGCAATGTTTTAGTGTGGGGGATTGATGAGTGTGTAAATACTCATCATTTTTACCTTTTCTGAGCTGCCAAAACATCTAAAAACACTCAATATTGAATCAAAATAGTGAAAATATCCCAGGAATGTGTTTTATATGTTTCAAATGCAAAATAATCAAAAACAGATGAAAAACGTACAAAGTAAGCAAAATTGGCAGTTTCAGTCCCTCATCTTTCAAAAGTTGTCAAATCTAGTCCCTAGTTGTTCTAAAAACTTGAAAAAGTCACCAAAGGTCCTTTTAAATCAAAAAGTTACATAATTAGTCCTTTGGTGCAAAAATAGTCCCTGGGATATTAAAACTTTGAGAAAAACAAATTTTGTCCTTGCACTAATCTTTTATGGTAGGATTAGTCCTTGGTGGAAAAGTTTGGTGAAATTACATAACTGGTCCCTGAAGTTTGAAAGTTTGGCAAATTTAGTCCCTGGTGAAATTAAAATGGAAAAATCATACAAGGACCATGTACTATTCATCACTTGGCATAAAACAGCCCTTGAAATATTTTGGAAGAATGTCAAATTATGCCCTCAAACTTTTGGCAAATTACAAATTTGGTCCTTGTGAAACTAAAACCAAACCGGACCCTTATTACTAATAAAAACCAAATCCATATCCAATCCACAAAATTCCCAAGCCCATTTCTATCCTAGGCCCATCACCAAAACCAGCCCACCCACACCTTTTATTAATAAAATCGGGGTCAGAGTTTGACCTTTGGTCAAACCGAGTCAAACACCACCCCTACCCCCTTTTCCCTCTCCCAGCCTCCCCCACACCACTTGCAGCCATCCCATCACCACCACCCCACCATCCATGTCCAATCCACCGCCCAAACCACCACTTTCACCTAATAATCCAACAGCATTTAATGCTTCCCCCTCCAATTAGTATTATCAGAAGCAAATTGCAAAATTTCTCTTTCCCGCCAAAATACGTGGCATTTGATCAGGGGCATAGCAGTGATCTAAGGGCTCAGAATGAGTTGGGATTTGCTCAGAGAAGACAAAGGAACCCTAATCCACAGCTATTTAAAGAAGAGAAGCAAGAAGAAGAAGTGTGTCCCAATTTTTAGTTTAAATCAAATCGTAGAAGTGTAATAGGGTGTTGTAGTTTAATTAAAAGCTTTTAAGCAGTGTTTTAAGTTAATTCAGTGTACTTTTAACCTTTTTCTAAGTAATAAAATCAAGTTTCCTTAATCCTATTTGTTTATGCAATTTTCAGTTTCATGTCACCATCTTAGATCATATTCTGTTATTGTTTATGTTTGTATTATGGACTCTTAAGCTCACTTAGGTTCCCTTAAGCTTATTGAAGCTTATAGAGAGCATAAAATTCAGTATTACTTGAAAAAAATCAAAAATATAAAAAAAAGTCAACATAAGTCAACTGTGTTTGTTTTGAGTTTGATTTAAGGTTTATTAGGCATTGAAGGGCAAGCTTGGAAGTGGAATAAGCCTATCTAAAGATAGGCATCAGTAGAAAACCCTTTGTTCATGCTAAGGGTGGTTAGTAAGCTTTGCTTATTTTGATTTTCCTCTAAAAATCTTAGCTCCTTATAGTTTCTGATTGCTTGCTTGTATTTGCTATTCTGTGTTTGCTTGTGCTTATTGAGTGTTGTTTAGGTGATTTATAGCTTAATATACATAACTTGTTCATTAGATATTGTAGTTACTTAAAATCCTAGGTTTCACAGTCAAACTAGTTTAAGTGTTAATCTTGTGCATTTGTAGTTGCTATCTGTTTCTAAGTGCTTAAATAAGTTTAACTGATCCTAATAAGTAGTTGTGAATCAAGTTCATAAGCCCTAACACCTAATTGATTTGAAAAACATAAAACTAGTCCACATTAAGGGGTGTTTGGCACTGCATCATTCACTGTGTTCTCTTGGGTTTTGGATATTACATATAGTTAACTCATGCTACATTAGATTTATTTAGATCTTACGAATCATAAAATCCAGTGCTTTAGTTCACATAAGTCAATATCACCAACAATTCCCCATATCAGTTAACTGTTGGGTGTTTTTGACCCACAAGCCCCTATATCAGTGCATAAACTTGAGCTTTGGTCTAATTTGTCCTTAATTTAGCTTATCTTAGCTTAATCAGTCCATTAGAATCATCCAAAGTTCAAATAATTCAACTGAGCAAGTTCATTCAAAAAGTCAAAAGTGCATAATCAGTTTTTTCTCCAAAATGGCATGAATTTCCATGATTTTTGTGTTTGGTTTTAAGCTTTGAAACTTGTTGGGTGTAATATTTATCAGTAAAACTTGAGATTTGCATAGTGGTTACATTTTTGTGAATTTTTTTGTGGACCCCACAAGCCTCCAAACTCACTTGCAGGGGGACTGACCTCCCCTGCACCAGCATACCACCACAACACCACCACCTTTGGTGGTTGTTGTAGGCCATCTCAGTGGGTCCCAGTGATCCACCTTGGGTTTTCCCAATTCCCCCTCCTACCAAGTTACAAGGTTTGACCTTTAGTTTGACCTAAGAACCAGTGGACCCCACCTGGAATCAGTACTTAAGTTTGTCCCATTTCTGTGTTGAAGTTCAAGTATCAAAGTGCTTATTTTTATGCTTATTAGCTTATCAGTGCTCATAGCTTGTTGTTTTTAGCTTATTTAAGTCCAAGTAACTTATTTGTACCTTAATTTACATCAGTGGACCCCACATATTGTCATTTGAGCTTATTTGCCTACTTAGTCAAAGAAAGTCAAACTGTTTTGGATAAGGAGGTGCACACAGCTTATTTTTAAGCTAGATAAAAAGTTGTTTCACAAAAGTTTCTCATTTTCATCATATCTTTAGCTGTCAAAAAGAAAAACACAAAAAAAAGCAAATATAAAATTAGTGATAGCTTCTATTTAATAGAATCTATCTTTTTCATTTTTCATTCTAGCTTATTTATAAGCACTTTTACATTTTTATAATTTTCTTAATTTTCTAGTACCTTTAAGTATTTAAAATAATTTTCTTAGATTTTTCCTAAACAGTTTACTATTTATTAGATTTAAAAGTAGTTTAATTAATTAAATAAGTAATATTAGTTATTAATTAGTTTTCTTAAATTTTAATTAACAACAGTAGGTTTTTATATTTTTCCTAGGTTTTATAAATTAGTTAAGACTTTTAGAAAATATATTTTTAGTTTCTACTGTTCATTTTCCTTTTTTCTTATTTTAATTATTTAAACTAGATTTAAGTTAATTAAAAGGTAAATAATTAGTGGAATAGCCTAAATATAATTTTTAGAAGTTTTTATAATTTTTTAGGATTCCTGTGATGGTTAAATAGTTTTATAAATTTTCTCATAATTTTATAAGTTAATTTAGTATTATTAGTAATTTAAATTAATTTAATTAGCATAATTAATATAAATAGTTTTTTAATAATAAAAAACTCATAAAAAAACAAAAATATTTATTTTTATTTTTTATACTTTCTTCAAGTTCTTTTTAAAGTTTAGCAAATATTTTTGCAAGTTTTTAGTTTAATTTGTAATCTTTGTAATTTTTAGTTAATTTAAATTAGATTTAAATTAGATTTTAAATAGTTTTAATTTGTTAAATAATATTTAAATATTAAAATAATCATTTTTATAATCTCATTTTCATTTTAAATTTTCTTTTTAATTTTAAGTTTTCAAAAGTTTCACTTGCACCCCCTGTAGTTTGTAATCTGATAAAACCCATTTTTCTGTCTGTTACCTGATTGTGAATTTGTGCATATATCTGTATATCTGTTATTTGTGAATATTATATCATTGTTTAAATACCAAAATATCAGTAGCAAAATCAATTCCAAATCATCTTGGCTACTGTCCTCAGTGCCACTCATTCCTAAACGATTTTCAAAGCACCATTTCAATCTCGCTGGGATATAACGACCCGGGGACACACTATACTGTCACCGGAGAATTGGAACGGAGCTGTCTTTTACTTATTGACCTTGGTCAATAATATCTGACCGTTTAGGTACCAATCACTAACATGAGACTTATACAAAACCTCTCCTCCAAAGACCTAGTTCGAAACCTACCTAAGTTGAAATATGACCAACATTTTTGTGACGCTTGCAAAGTCGGTAAACAAGTCCATAGTAGCCATAAGGCTAAAAACTTGGTTTCTACATCTAGGTGTCTAGAACTTTTGCATATGGATTTGTTCGGTCCATCCGCTATACAAAGTTATGGAGGTAACTTCTATACTTTGGTAATAGTAGATGATTATTCAAGATATACTTGGACAAAATTTTTGAAAAGCAAAAACGAAGCTTTTGATCAATTTGAAATTCTAAGTAAGAAAATTCAAAATCAAGTAGGAACTTGCATCGTGTCTATTAGAACGGATCATGGTCGTGAATTTGATAATGAATTTCAATTTAGAGACTTTTGTGATAAAAATGGAATAACTTATAATTTTTCGGCTCCACGAACCCCTCAATCTAATGGTGTAGTAGAACGTAAAAACCGAACACTTCAAGAGATGAGTAGAACAATGCTTAATGAACAAAATATTCCACAAAATTTTTGGTGTAACGCCATTGACACATCAACTTATATTTTAAATCGTGTCTTAATAAGACCATTTTTAAACAAAACTCCATACGAACTTTATAAAGGTAAAAAGCCTACACTAGGTTATTTTGGAGTATTTGGGAGTAAACGTTTTATTCTTAACACAAAGGATTATCCCATCAAATTTGACCCAAAGTCTTATGATGGTGTGTTTCTTGGATATTCACAAAGTAGTAATGCTTACATTGTTTTAAACAAAGAAACCTTAAGAGTCGAGGAATCGTTGAATGTAACCTTTGACGAGAGTCCACCTCCTTCTAAGACATCACCTTTGGTAGATGATGACTTAGTTAAAAGCCAAGCAATAGAAATTCAAGAGATCTTAGGTAATGACAAGGAAGATGAACTATTAAACAAATAAATTGTCAGTGTCAAAGAATCTAAAAGTCATCCATTAGATGGTGTCATAGGAAACATTAACGAAAGAACACTAAGATCAAAAGTTCAAAATGAAAGCAACTTCTTTTGTTTCGTGTCAACCATTGAACTGAAAAATATAAATGAAGCAATAAAAGATGAGTCATGGGTAATAGCCATGCAAGAAGAATTAAACCAATTTGTTAGGAATGATGTTTGGACATTAGTTCCTCAACCAAAGAGTCAAATAATAATTGGAACAAAATGGATCTTTCGAAATAAAATGGATGAAAATGGTGTAGTGTCTAGAAACAAAGCTAGGCTAGTAGCACAAGGTTATAATCAACAAGAAGGCGATGAAACGTTTGCTCCGGTAGCTAGGCTCGAGTCTATTAGAATTTTACTTGCATATGCATGCGCACACAATTTTAAACTCTTTCAAATGGACGTCAAAAGTGCGTTCCTAAACGGGTTTATAAATGAAGAAGTATATGTTTCTCAACCACCGGGTTTCACCGATTTTGAAAAACCAAATCACGTTTACAAACTTAAAAAGGCTTTATACGGACTTAAGCAAGCTCCAAAAGCATGGTATGATCGACTTAAAACCTTCCTAGTTGACCATAAGTATACCATGGGCTTAGTTGATAATACTCTCTTCACTAAGAAGAAAGGTTCACATATTATCATAGTCCAAATCTATGTTGATGACATTATATTCGGATCAACTTGTCAAGAATTATGCCTTGATTTCTCAAAAATCATGCATGACGAGTTTGAAATGAGTATGATGGGAGAACTCAATTTTTTCCTAGGACTCCAAATCAAACAACTAGAAGATGGTATCTTCTTTAACCAATCCAAATACATTAAGGACATGCTTAAGAAATTTGGTCTAGAAGATTCGAAACCAATCAAAACGCCCATGTCCATGGAAACAAAACTCACCAAGGATGAGGAAAGTGAATCCGTAGATCACTAAATATAGAGGTATGATTGGAAGTCTACTTTACCTAACGGCTAGTAGACCCGACATTATGTTTAGTATTTGTCTATGTGCTCGCTTTCAAGAAGATCCTAAGACAACTCATCTTGAAGCCGTTAAAAGGATTTTTTGATATATTAAGGGCACTACACATTTAGGTTTATGGTATCCCAAAGGAACGGGAATGGACACCATAGTGTATGCCGACTCGAATCATGCCGGTGACTATGTTGATAGAAAAAGCACAAGTGGTACTTATACTTTTGTTGGACATTGTCTCACCTCATGGTTCTCTAAGAAGCAAACGGCTCTCGCTATCTCAACAACGGAAGCCAAATATGTTTCGGCCGGAAAGGCATGTCAACAAGCTCTTTGGATGAAGCAAGCTCTTGTCGACTATGGAATTCAACTAAACGACATATCCATTCTTTGCGAAAACAAAGGAGCCATAGATCTTAGTAAAAATCCCGTCCAACATTCCCGAACTAAACATATCGAAATCCGTCATAACTTTCTTCGTGACAACATCCAAAAAGGAAACATCTCAATCGAGAAAGTTTCTTCCGAAGACAACATAGCCGACATTCTCACAAAACCTCTTAAACGAGAACCTTTTAACCTTCTTAGGCTAGGCTTAGGACTCATGGAACCTACATTTTAGTTCTAAACCTTAGACAAAAATCACAAAAAAGCAAAACAAATAAATAATTTTTTTTTCTTTTTCTCAACAGAGTCGGCGGAACCCTACGACAAAACGGGCAGAACCCTCTTTTTGGTTCCACCGTATCCGCCGACCTGCAGAACTTTTTTTTTCTTAGTTTATATTAAACCAAACACCCATTATCTCATACCACCACTTCCAAACTGCTACTATTCACTTCACCATTCATCCACACCTACGAATTTTTGGTCCTTCCTTCATTCACATTGCTCATCAATCATCATTGTAAGTATTCTAAACATGATTACACTCCTGATCTGAGTCTAGGAATTCTATTTTTGTACAAAAACAAAAACTTGGGGTTCTGCATTAACTTGAGAAACTCATGCATGAAATTAGGTGTTTAAAAAAACTAATCATGTTCCCCATAGTTAGGAATTGCATTCTTACTAGTTATAAACATGTTTGCTAAAACATCCCATGTCAAATTTTTGCAAAAATTTCTCACAAATAGGAAAAATCTTTTTCCATCTCACATTGTGACTACAAAATAAAAACGTTATGTTTAAAACATCACTTGCATAATGTCTCTTGAATGCTAAAGGGAATACATAACTAATATGTATTTTCGGGTACATTCAAACGAAGCTACACTTATCTTTTGTTTTATAACAAAACTTGCATTATAAAACGTTTTAAGCATCAAAATGAGTCAAGATAACCTCACCTCCGCATTGTTTTCATATAGGCACAAACTAGAACATCCACATTATTTTAGTCACTAACTTAGACTAAATTGTGAAATTTTATTTCTAGGAATCACCATGCCTCCCGTGACTCATTACCACCACAAGGACACCATTAAACCCAAACACCACAAAACCAAAGGCCTTACCGAAGCTCAAATCAACATTTTCAAAGCCTTAGAAAAACGATATGTTCATGAGGGTAGAACCATTGACCCATCCTTCCTAGCCGGTACAAACCTACCCGCGGAACTTCCAAACATCAACTTTGATTGTCTCTTAGAAATCGATGAGCCTATTTGTCCTAGGTTTATTTTAGAATTCTATGCGTCCGTCACTCTCTACACGGATGAGTATGGTCGCATGTCTATTAACTTCATGGCTAGTGGTCATCAATACTCCTTCACTCTCAATGAATTTGCTCAAATCCTAGGTGTCCCAAACCGTGGTACTTGCATCTACTCCGACAAGCATACCCTCTCAACTCTTGACACACTCATTGACCGCATCCATCCCTATGATACCCCTCTTGTGTCCATGGATGAACTTCGTGACCACCTCTTCATTAGGACCACCACCACTAGGAGAACTCGTACCGGAAATGAGGTCAACAAGGACCCATATGGTATGGAACTCAATGAACTCAAGCCCCAATTCAAGAAATGGGAAGAACTCCTTAGAGCCAATGTCATTAGCACCATAGGAAACCGGGATCATATCAATGTTTGCCTTTTCTACATGCTCTACTCCTTATCCGTTAGGCAACCCTTCAACCTTGCCTACTACATGGCCAAGAGAATGGCCGACATTCCCGTGCAAGGCACAACGGCTATGCCTTATGGAATGCTCTTGACCCGTCTCTATAGGCACATTGCTCCTATTCCTCCAACTCCTAGAGGTCTTCGCCTAGACTACTCTTTCATCCCACACACATTTGTCCCACTTAGTGATAAGAGAGTTTACAAAACCCAAGGGAAACGCCCTCATCCTCCTACTTCCACATCATCATCTTCAATGAGTGAAGATGAGAGCTTACCCAACTCTAGGCTTCCACCTCTAGAATACCTTTCAAAACTTCCAACAATTCCTAATGAGTCGGTGGAGTTCAAGCAAACGAAGGGGATGTTCAAATGTCTTGGGAGGTTCCTTGGCAAGCTCAAGAAGAAGGTGGATCGTCAATGAGAGCGTGTGGGAAGGAGTGTTTGGCAGTAGGTGCTATTTGAAAATTTTGGTCGTTTAAACAATATGTGTTATGTATTTGTGTGTTGGTAGGATATTTGGTACTATTTGGAACTTGTATGAACTAACAATGATGCAGGACGACAACATTTGGCATGTTGTCAAATTTTCAAGAATATGAAAAATTTCACTAAGTATAGTGAAATTCGCTAGCCCCCGGTCAAAGTCCAATGGTATGGGTGTTTACATGTCCATTTTTTGCATTTCCTAATCAGATATGTTATAAATTTTCATTTTTAAGAATTTTTGGAACATTTGAAAATCGTCTCGACGGTCAAAACGGTGGACTGTATGTTTTTTTGGTTCTGGCGGAACCGGCGGAACCTTTAACAGGGTTCCGCCAGTAAAAAATTCTGGGTAACCCAGATTTGGCCCAACGGAACACACAGAACCCTCAAAAGGGTTCCGCCCATGATGTCGTAGGGTTCCGCCAGTTGCCTGCAGATTTTTTGTTTCCGTTTTCAAAATTCCAACTACCACACAACAACAAACCATCCTTTTTAGATAGAAATCTATTCCACATTAGTTGTTAAGATTACTAGGATCATTCTTAGCTTCTAAAACAAATAGGAAGCCATTTCCCGCCAAAAATCAAAATTTTTCATAACAAACTCAAGGAACCTTCATCCATAAGGGAAGGAACCCTCCCAAAGGATCCTTCCAATCCGTGGAACATATTCTCCCAACCAATTTGACAAGACCACTAAGCATTTAGTGCAAATCTTTGTCTTCTTACTCCATCACCTTCATTGGATTGACTTCCAATTGATTTGACAACATTCATAACTCACCCAAATCATTAGAAACCTCAATATATGTTTGGTTGAACATCAAATCCAAACACCCCTTCCAACATCTCCTCCACCTATAAATTTAACCATCTTAGAACATTTCAAATCACACCATCACCATCATAATCCCTTATCTTAAGCTTCTAAACCACAACTTTGACAATGACAAAGTCAACAATCACCTCTCAACGATCCCGACCCATTCGGAGAACTGCCCGCATAAGTGTGAAACCAATTTGTTCACACCACACAATCAACCTAAGTTCTTCATCTTCGGATGAATTTTCCTCACCCATAAAAAATGAACATTTTTTAAACCTTGCATCTCCAACTCCATCACCCATGGGACCCAATGACTTCACTACTCCACCACCAACATAATCACCCATTGACCAAACTCCACTAAGTGCACCAATCCAAACATCCAAAACTCCATCACCAACAACACTACCTAAACCTGAACCAATGGAGTTATTTGGGTCTCCTCCAACATCACCACATCCTTTTGTACAAGATCTCAATGATTTTCCACCAAGATCAACAAATCCACCACCTTTGACAAATGAAAAACCAAGGCCATTGCTTGACCAAAATGAGCCTTTTGACCACAATCAACCACAACAACAAGAGTCACAACAACCAAAACCATTGTTGTTTCATCCAGTCTTCAAAGACATCCATGGTCCTCTATATGGAGAACCTAACTTTGAAAACCATGATCACCCAACTCCACCACACTCTCAATCCCAATCCTTTGAGTCTTTCTTTCCTTCTTATGAGGAAATTCAAAGAATGGTCGAAAATCACCTCCATCAAGCAATGGAGCTACAAACCACCTTG
This sequence comes from Artemisia argyi, assembly GCA_030686995.1. Taxonomy (NCBI): domain Eukaryota; kingdom Viridiplantae; phylum Streptophyta; class Magnoliopsida; order Asterales; family Asteraceae; genus Artemisia; species Artemisia argyi. The sequence continues at coordinate 213,246,187 of CM060709.1, read as the reverse complement.
CTTGACTCTATACAAAACCCATCCTCCACTCAAGAAACCAACAACAACCCACCACCACCACCATCATCAAACGACCCGTTTCCACCCACTCATCACCATGTTTGCTCACAATGTGAGCAAATGCTCAAAATAGGTGAAAATATCAAAATGTTGCTTCACTAATTTCAAGATGAAACCCGCTTTGCTATACAACACATCCTTGAGCGTTTGGATGCTCTTTCCCACCCAAACCAATCTTAGAGCAAGTTTGGAGGCCTTTTGCCCCATTTAGGAAGTGTTGAATTACTTCTACTTATAGAAGTAGGATTTTCTTTTTCTTTTATTTCTATGTTATTTTTAATTTTTATTTTTATTTTTAGAAGTAGGATGATATTTTTCATTTTTTGTCTTTTAATTTTATAAAGTCAAATTTTACTTGGAATGATGTCTTTTTCTACTATCTTTTTTGCATTGTTGGTTGGTTATGTATGAGTTGTGATTGTGGTTACTTATATTCTCATATAGTGTGGTGCCTACAAGGTTGATTATATGTCATTATCACCAACTAACCATTTTTTTGTAGGTTCAAAATCCATGTTTCCCATCTTGGCACTCCTTTTAGGGGGAGTATCGACCAAGGGGGAGCAGGTGCATAATTCCGCTTCACTACTCTTTTTTTTTGTTTTGACAAAAAAAGGGGGGGGGGGGGGGAAGATATATAAACTTATAAACTTTAAATGATTTTCATCACTTAAGTAAAACAAGTTTAATATAACATTTTTTTAAGTCTTAACACTAAAATTTGTGAGTTACTTAAAAACAAAGTTTATGTTTTGTCATCAACAAAAAAGGGGAGATTGTTAATACAAATATCGCCTAAAAACGTTATTTATATTTTACAATCTTTGCTAAGTTTTGTTAACGACAAAGTGTAAACTTTAGTTTTTAGTAAAACATAATTTGAGTTTAAAGACTTACATAATTAGACATTTGCTACATTTATATTTCATATAAAACACAATACTTTTATATTTCTTAGAATAGAAATGTCACATCCCATTTATGGTAAGTTTGTGTCAAACACATCAATATGCATTTAAGGAAAGATTGTGTGTTTGACTCACCATAAGTCTTCTTACACAAGTATGTGTTTGACTAGAAATAAGTTGATGTGACTTTGGTTGGTTTGGAATGATTTATTGCAAAACTTACTGTCAGACCTGGCGGAACCTTGGAGGTACACGGGTGGAACCCATCTGAGGGTTCCGCCAGAGCTGCTGAAAGTCTTGCTATAAATACCAAGCCATTTCTTAGAATTTTCCTTTATCACTTCTCATTATATTTTACACATACATCATTCATCTAACCTATTAACATTGTCATTTGTGTGAAGTTCTCTTGTAGCAAAGAAGTTCACAAGTTCATATAAAAGTTACAAGTACTCAACACAACGTTGCAAGACTTGTTAGCTTAACATTATATAGACTTCGTGTAGTTTATACTTCATTTGATTGTGTATATTCAAGTTGTGATCGGTTAGTATTTTAGGCCTTAAAATACATAGTGTGACGGGAGTGGTTGTACCCTTGTAAAAGAACTCGACATCTAGCTTAGTGTCGGTAATCGTGTAAGCGACGTGTAAGGTTTTCTCCGCCGGTGAAAGGAGCTTGTTGACTAGTGAAAGAACTCTCGAGTTGGATACTCGGGGCGGGGACGTAGGGCAAGGAAAAAGAGTCCTTGTAGCCGAACCACGATAAATACTCGTGTTATGGTTTGATCATTTCTTTCTTTATACTAGCATATTATATATTGTCTTTGAGTTTATATCTTTGATTAAACGTAAAGTTTCAAAAGATAATTAAACGAAAAACTGGTAAAACTATTTAGCCCCCCGTCTAGTTTTCCACAGAACCCATAAGGATTCTTTATGGGTTAAAATACTCCAAATATGCGTAGTCATAAGAGCAATATTAAAATCAGCCAATCTACGAATACCAAGACCACCTTCCTGTTTAGGCTTACAAACTGAATCCCAAGCTACCTTAGCCTTACCCTTTTTCATTTCTCCTTGACACCATAAGAAGCCCCTCATGAGTTGCTCTAAATCATGAATAATACGAGCAGGAAGGATGAAAACAGAAGCCCAATATATATGCATCGAAGACAACACAGATCTGACCAATTGAAGCCTACCCGCAAAAGATAAAAACTTATTACGCCAATCATTCACACGCCCTTCTAATTTCTCCACAAGAACCTTACAATCCCTATAAGTAATCGGGATGAGATAAGGGGGACTCCAAGATATCTAACTGGGAGGGAACCTTCTGCAAATGGCATAGACTGAAGAATAATAGCTTTCAAAGCATTAGGCACATTACAAAAGAAAGCTGTACTCTGGGGGATACTCGGAATAAGACCCGAAACATTCTTGAAATCCTCCAGAGATTGCATAATAACATTAACTGAAGTAGGATGGCCTCTAGAAAACAAGAAAATATCATCTGCAAAACAAAGGTTAATAATTCTCTGCTGCTCGCATAAATGATGAAACTGAAATTCCTCCGCATTAGAAACCTTTTTCTACAATATAAGGGTTAGAACCTCCATAACCAATGTAAATAAGTAAGGAGATAACGGGTCACCCTGCCGAAGACCTCGCTTACCTTGGAACCAGCCATGAAGATCCCCATTAACACAAATAGAATACGATGTAGATGAGACACACACCATAATCCATTCAACCATTTTGTGATGGAAACCAAAACCAACCTGAATGGACCTAAGAAACGCCCAATCAACCGTATCATAAGCCTTTTGAATATCCACTTTAAAGGCACACCTAGGCGGGCCTCTCCCTCTATGATAATTCCGCATAAGCTCTTGTGTAAGCAATATATTATCAGAAATACGACGCCCAGGAACAAACGCTGATTGGTTAATACTAACCAATTGACCAAGGCCCTCTTTAATACGGTTCAAAATAATTTTACTAATGCACTTATACAACACGTTGCAATAAGAAATAGGCCTATAATCAGTAATCTTAGAAGAGGTAGACACTTTAGGGATCAATGATATAATAGTGTGATTGATTTCCTTCAGAAGCTTACCATTGGAGAAAAAATCCCGTATAGCACACATCACATCAATACCCACAATGTCCCAAGCTTTCTTAAAGAAAGCGACAGTGTATCCATCTGGACCGGGGGCTTTATCATCCGCCATCGAGAACAAAGCATCCTTAATTTCAGAATCCGACACATCTCTCACCATAAAATCAGCCATTTGAGGATTAAGGACATTAGAGAATAAACCATGATCATCAAGAGGGCTACAATCCCCTTCAATACCAAGAAACTGCTCAAAATGAGAAACAAAAGCTTCTGCAACTGCATTACCTTCATACACAACATTAGCCGAATCTCGAACCAAATTAATTCGATTACGGGCACATTTACTTTTAACAATATGTTGATATAAATAATTGACTAAAAACATTATTCATATCTTTCGATATCTCTATGTTTTGATAATCACAAAACTTAAACTCATCAAATCAATATTATGACGTAAACAAGTATTTAGTGGTAAATAATCACTTTCACCAACTAATCACTTAAGGTATGAATAAACAAAGTGTTTAGTGCAATTTATGATCAAAGGGGTATTTAATCAACTAATACAAAGTTTATTTAAATTATATAAACATATTATATATTTTTGAAAAACACTTTTGGTAATAAAGAAAAATGTTTTAATCATACTAAATATATGATTTCAAATTTTTAACCAAAATCAGTTAGTTTTTCACCAAATAAACTTTCCCCACTAAAAGACAAAGATTCTGGCCGTTTCAGTTGGGCGGCCCCCTTAATTATAAGGGGCGGTCCCCTTAATTTTAAGGGGACCGGCCATGATTTAAGGGGACCGGCCACGCTCCTCTGTCAGAATCTGTTGCCTATAAATACCACCTTAAACCTGGATTTTTTCCTCACCTTTTTGCACAAAAACTTTCTGATTCAAATCTCCATTTCAATCCTAAAAATCCTTTGATCATACAATTCATAAGCCTTTGTTTCCAAGTGATCCAAAGCCTCATTCTTTCAAGTGCAAAGAGAAGAATACTCCTACTTATCAAGACTAGGAGTATTACAACTTAGTATCATCTTGCTATCTAAGTTGTTTATTTAGTTCATCTTGTATATCATTTTCTTCTTTGTGAACATTGTGTATACATTGGTTAGATAGATTTAGATATAGCATCTAGATCCATTGAAGGTGTAAAGTTGTACTAGTTGTGAAGAAGTAGAGGTGGATAGGATTTGGGTTAGAAGAAATAAGTCGTAATTGCATATTGAAGTGGAGATAGTTGTGAAGACAAAGAAGTTGAAGCTTTGAAGTTGAAAAGACCTTGAAGCCTAGAAGTTGTGAAGTAGTACATATCTTGGGGTAGTGGATAGGACTTAGTAGTGAAGGTGTGAAGAAACAAGTGGCGTGAAGAAAAAGAGTTAGGAAGTATTAAGTTGTGAAGAAGCTAGGAGCAAAGTACAAAGTTGTGAAGAAAGTTGAAGTATAGAAGATTGGTGTGTAGAAGATAGGTGTGAAGAAGATTGGTGTGAAGAAGTTGTGTTAAAGTTGTGATTGTGGTGTGACATTGTTGTGGTGTGCTAATTGGTGTGTAAGGTTTTCTCTGCCATAAAGGAGGTTTTTGATCTAGTGAAGAAAACTCTCGAGTAGGTGACTCGGGGAGTGGAGTAGGGCAAGGAAGGTGTCCTTGTAGCCGAAACACTATAAATCCTTTGTCTCTCGGTTTGATCTTTCCATCTCTCACTCTTTGATTAATTACTTACTTGCATATCATTCATAGTTACAATTGCTTGTGTGGTGCGTATGTTGATTTCACATAAAGATCAAACTAAAACTCATTCATAATATTAGTCTTTCAAAAACAAACCAAGTACACAAACTTATATTAAAACACTTATACATATATATATATGCTTATACATATGGTATACGAAATTATAAACTTTTTCCAACATTAAACTTAAGTGGTGTTTATACGAAATCGTAAATAAACTTGTATCTATATTTCCACATTAAAGATTTGAAGCTTTCATCTAAACTTTGAAGCTAACTTTTACAAAAATAATAAAACGAAAAAGACGTAAAACTATTCAACCCCCCCTTCTAGTTTTCCACACAATATTATGAAAATAAGCCATATCAGAGTCACCTGCATGAAGCCATTGAACTTTAGATTTTTGCTTTAGAAACCTCTCCTCATCTAGTGTAGCCTCCTTAAAAGCTAGAAGATAATGAGCATGTTCTTCACGAAGGTCTGAATTTGAACGGGTCCCTATCAATAGCTCTTTGAGCCTCGTCTAATTCTTTATGAATCTGATCAACCCGCTTATGAAGATTACCTTGGCTGTGCAAAAGCTTACAAAAAGGGGATTTAAGCCCCTTTAAACGTTTAACAACACGAAACATAACACACCCATTCACATTAAGATTCCACCCCGTATTAACCATATCAAGAAAGCCCTCTTGATGCACCAGAAAATTAGCAAACTTAAATGGTTTTGGTTTGAGCTTGGCCACCTGAGGTAACCGGAGCACACACGGAGAATGATCCGATATACGATAAGGTTGGAAGATAGCAAAGGAACCTAGAAAAGAATCACAGAACGGTAGATTACCCATAATCCTGTCAATTTTCTTCAACGTTCCATTAGAGCCTTTTGGTTTTTGATTCCATGTAAAATGTAGCCCTGTACTATTAACATCAGCAACCTCCATACTTTTAACACAATCCTTAAATTCACGCATAGCAATATCAGGTGTGTAACCACCACATGAGTGGTCTTCCAAGTTAAGAGCCACATTAAAATCACCCAACAAAACCCAAGGCTTAGTGCGCATAAAACCAGCATGACACACAAGATTGCTCCAAAGTGCTCGGCGATTCACATAATAGTTATCTGCGTACACAAACGAACAAAAATGAGTTTTGTTTTCAGCCCGAATATTCACCTGGACATGCATAATTTGGTTAGTTTGAGATAAAATCATAACATCAACAATGTCATCATTCCAACCAAGAATTATCCGGGATTCCTTATCACAAAGATTACCATTAGACGTCTATTTCCATCTACGACAGACCGTACGACATGTGTCATAAACCACAGAAGCATCTACATGAGATTCCAACACAGCACACACACTAAGATTATTTTCATTAACAACCTGTCGAACCTCTTTTTGTTTAGGGGAGTGGTTCAAACCCCTAATATTCCACGAGGCAATACTAAACATCAGGAACATTCAAAGCAGGAGTGCTTGCCCCTGGAGTATCAAACAAGTTACCAGATTCATCAAATGTATTCAAAACCTCATCACCTTCATCATTCATCACTAAGTTTGCATCACCATCATCATCAACCCCCAAAGATTCAAAAGGATTAGAAGTAGACACATTAGCAACCAAGTTAGGAGAAGTTACCTTTGGTGTAGGATAGCTATTACTTGTAGTAATATTAGCAGAGGGTTGTCTATTCACATTAGAATTGGAACTATTACTTACATTAGAAGTAGACACATTAGCAACCTGTTTCGGATGACCAGCACTATTACTAGCTTCCCCTTGAGAAGGTGGATTATTAGACGATGTGGATTTAGCAGCACCAACCTGTTTAAGAGGACCAGTACTAGTATTAGCTTCACCTTGGGTAGATGTACTATTAGACGGTGTGGTAGTAGCTTTAGGTCTATATTGCATATTCTTACCAACCGGGACACCATGAACAACATTACTAGCTTTATTATTAGCACCCTTCTTGTTTTTACCCTTTTTATTAACCACTTGTAGAAATCCATCATTTGATTTTTCCACAACCGGAGCAGGAACAACTTTCTTAGGACAAGTATCAACAGAGTGGCCAAATATCAAACAAACATCGCACCGTGGAGGTTTCCATTCATATTCCACCCGAATAGTTTCAGAATAAAAGCCAAGACTATCAATATAAGGAACCCCATCAGTGACAGATTCCTTAAGGGCATCTTTAGAATCAATTTCAATTAAGCAACGAGCAAAACTACTCCTTCCCCAAGAATCAATACACATAGAGCTGGTAAAAGAATCAAGCATAATAGGCGTACCAATATGTGTTGCAATGATACTAATTCCATCCTCATTAAAAACCTGCAATGGGACACCATGAAGTTTAACCCACACCGGGATACGGGTTAACTCCTCTTTCATTAGGCTAGTTCTCATGGTCCATTTCTTAAGTATGATAGGGCTGTTCTTAGTCACCCAAGGGCCCCCTTCAAGAACAGCATCTAATCCAACCTGAGAATCAAATTTAAAGAAATAGAAAGCATCTGCATTCATCATGACACGCTTCAGCCCATACTTAGCCCAATTGTTACGAACAAAGTATTCAACCACCGGAAAAGCAATACACTTACCAATAAAATATCCATAAAGAGTATGCTCAAATTTGGTACTAATCGTTTCCACAACTTTCCGAGGAATGGAAACATCAACTCCATTAAACACATTATCAACTTTGAGATGACGAAAGTTTGACTTACCTTTAGTAGGGACAGATTGCGCACCACTTGTAGCCACCACATAAGATTTAGGTTGCGTATTAATGTCACTAGATTGCACCATAGGAACACTTTGAGATGCAGGAGAAACACCATCATGTTGATCATTCGCATTGAATGTATCCTTACTAGTGCTTGTATCTGATGAAGCGAAAAATGACCCATTTTTAAGGGGTCATTTAAGCCCGAATTCAAATTTATTTGATCAAATATTGCCCTAAATCATTCCTTTTGTCATTTTAGGTACTTTTGGAGTGAAATCTGGAAAAGGAAGCATTTTGGACGTTTTTGGAGCATAAAAGTGAAGAAAACGGCAAAGTCTTAATTTTCCTTGCTGGGAACAGTACCTGACGGCGTCACAAGCTTCTACATGATGGCGTCAAGAGTAATACAAGAGGTAGAAGTGGATGATACACGTGACAATCCAGAAAGTTTTGTACATAGGAGATGACGGCGTCACCCAAGGCCATCATGGTCCAAGTATTAGTGACTGCCCAGAACAAAATCACACATGACGGCGTCAAAAATGGATCTAGGCAATCCGATTTCATTATGGACGGCGAGTTGACGGCGTCACATGTTTACACATGACGCCGTCACCCTATATTATCTATATATAGTTTTCCGAATTTCATTAATTGGTGTGCAACTTTGAGGGAAAAATCCTAGGACGAATTTTTCCAGCTTTTTCAAGGGTTTCAACCCTTTGAACTTTTCATGTCAATTTGAGATAAGTACTCTTCCAATTCAATCAATATGTCTATGTGTTGCTTGAATATCTTACACTTGTCTTCAATTTAACATGCTAGGCTAGATCTCTTTTGTGTTTGCTTAGATGTAGTGAAACCTAGATGTTAATTATCGGTTGATTGTTTGTTTATAGTTGTTACAGACGATTGTATTCGATGTTAGTCTTAAGAAAATTGGCAGACTTCCATTGGTAACATGCTTGAACGTCTTAAGAAACATGATCAGAGGTGTACTATGATTTTTGGTTGTATTTAATGCGTAGGAGAATTCTAATGATCCCATGTTAGGAGCTTCTAACGGCTCGACATAGGAGTGAAGTAGGATCCTATAGAGTTAGGGAATATTGTACACGGCCCTACGACTAGTATTAAGGAATACGACTCGTCATCCATGCAATTGTAACAAACTATCAACCTGTAAAAGATATCTAGGGAATAATGAAACCTAAGTAAACACAACTTTCCCCATCATTGTTTACACCACATTAGTAATTAGATTTATTTTCATTTCTGTTACTTTATTTTGATTGCATCTTAGTTATTTGGGTTAGTTGGCTAGCAACTAATTCCGCCCACTCTTCTAAAAACCCGAGATTTTATTTGCTTTTATAAGATATAAAAATACAAAAAGAATCATCCCTCACCCTTAGACTTAATTTAGGAGACTTTCTAATCCTAGCGACACTATTTCTGAGTTGAACGATCAATCCCCTGGTACTTGTCACTATACTATACTACAACGATCAGGTACACTGCCTAGTGGAGGTTGTAAGCTTCTGGAGATCCCTCGAGAGGTAAAGCCTGGTGCGATTCCCACGTATCAAGTTTTGGCGCCGCAGCCCAGGGAATAGTTATTGGCTAGGTTAGGATTTCTTTTTATTAGGTCTACTTGCTAGATTCCTTTCTAGCAAGATTTTATTTTTATTTATAGGTTTTCTTTAGTCTATCTTATTTCTTCATGTCTTTGTTCGTAACCTTTACCATCCGACATTATGGAAGGTGGTAACATCTTTGAACCCATCAACCCACCGCAACAAAACCGCCCACAAAACCCACCACTAGCAAACCAACCTCTTTGGCCCCGAACCTTAGGAGAGTATTCCCGTCCTAGCCACCAAGGCTATCGAAACACTATTGAGCTCACTCAAGGAGCCAATGTGTCCCCTTTGCGATCCGATACCATCCGGTTGGTGCAAAGCGGATGTGCATTCCATGGACTTCGTTCCGAAGATCCTAACCAACATCTCAAGGATTTCCTTAAAATCGTAGATTCTATAGACCTTGATGTTACAACTAGAGAGTCGACCCGATTACGCCTATTCCAATTCTCTCTACGTGATCAAGCTAGTCAATGGCTTGAACGTTTACCCGCGGGATCCGTCACCTCATGGGATGATCTTACCACTCGTTTCCTTGCTCAATTTTTCCCACCGGGGAGAACTACCAAGCTTAGAAATGATATCTTGATGTTCCAACAACGTCAAGGTGAAACTCTATATGAAGCATGGACTCGTTTCAAGGACTTACTCCAAAAAGTCTCTCATCATGGCATAGATCTTTGGCTCCAAGTCCAAATCTTCTATGACCATATCGATCTCTCCACAAGGCGAACCATTGACCAATCGGCCAGTGGCAAGCTATGTGATCTAAGTGCGGAAGAATCATGGGAACTCATAGAAGATCTTGCTCTCTATGACAACGAAAGTTGGAATGATCCCCGTGATTTGAACAAAACGGTCAAGGCAATATCTTTGCCTTCGAACAATTCTAACACTCCCGACCGTAGGATCATGGAACTTGAGGACCAAGTCAAGTTTCTCATGAAATCTTACGAAGCTCCCAAGCCTTCAAGCCAAATGAACAAAATCACTTCTTCATGCGAATTATGTAGTGGTCTCCATGATAGTTGTGATTGCGTGGAACTCCCTGGACAAGCTTTTGCAGACTACGCATCCTCGCGTTCCGACGAAGCGGGAGACAAGTGGTACACTTTCAAACCCGAGCCAAACCCTTACGGTGATTCCAACAACCCTTCTTGGAAAAATCACCCAAATCTTAGGTGGAAACAAAACCAAAACGTGCCCCAAATCAATTCTTCCAATCCACCTAATCGTTACCAACCAAACGATCCATCCGCTAACCGTACTTTCAACAACAGTCCTTCTAATAACTATGGTAGTATCAATAATCTTGAAGGATTGATGTCCAAGTTTATGGCATCTCAAGAAGCTCGCATAGCTAAGTTTGAAACCAAATTCCATCAACAACAAACGGAGATGACCAATAAGATTGACAACTTGTTGAAAGCCCTCAACAACCAAGTGCTAACTACACCTAGGAAGGACACTAGGGACACTAATAGCGGAATCCAAATTAAGGACCCCTCGTCATCCAAACACGTCCACTTTGTCAATGTTGTCACCATTAAGCCAAAAGATAAGGATATAGAAGAAAGTGACAAGGATGAAGTTGGAATAGAAACCGAGACTAGGGATGAGATTAAGGAAGTTGAGGTTAATAAGGGAGAAAAGTTAGAGGAAGTAGAAAATGTAGAAGAGTACTTTGATAAGTTGCCCACCAAGGAAGAACGGGAATATCACAAGGATTTATTCGATGATCCCGAGACACCATATATCCTTGGTTCACCCCTTATTAAAGTAGGTGATCCCTCTAACATCAACATACCATGCAACATTGGGCATATGCATGTATGGAAAGCTTATATCGATCCTAGGTCTCCTATAAACATCATGACTAGGACATATTATAATTGGGTAATGAAGAAGCAACTTGGGTATAGGATGATGCCTAACACAAATTTGATGAGCAATTTTGTAGGAAGAGTGAAAGGATTGCATGTATTTGTAGGAAACTTCACTTATGTTATCGACTTTGTGATAGTGGAGGATACTCGTCTGGTAATAGATGATTGCCTAAGTCAAGTAGTGTTCGGAAAACCGTTTGTTGAGGCCTCTAAGATGAGTTATGACCCTACCCTAGGGATAGTTAGATTCAAGGAAGAGAATGATGAGATTGCTTACCAAATGCCCTATAAGATTGAACAATACCGCCTTCTATCAAACATAGAAAAGGAACACAGGCAAGTGGTTTATTATAGGAATGATGAGGATAGACGTAGAGGAGTAGATTATGTCATGAATAGAATACTTGGTTTCTACAAGGAATACTTACAACTAGGTCCAGAATACAAAACTAAGATTGGAGATGACCTAGAAAACGAGACCAATGATGAGGTCACGTAATTGCCCATGACCTTGAGTCTAGCTACAAGACTCGTAAATAAAGAAAAGCGCTTCTTGGGAGGCAACCCATGTTTTGTATGATTTTTAATTGTTTGATTGTTATTTGCTTCCGTATGCATGCTTTATTTTTATTGTTGGTAGATCATGTTTCAAAACTAAAATTGTGAAAATGCTTTATTTTGTTGTTTAACTTCGTCTTAACTTCATATAAAGGTATTTTGCAAAAAGCTAAGTGTAAGGGGAAACCCCAAATTTGTTTCTAAGAACGAAATTGATCGTGATTCGCCACAATATTAAATGGACATGTGTATTAGTATTTGTTAGAGTCAAATGCTTGTATCGAGTCATATTGATTTTTTTTTATTTATTTTTTTTCCAGGAAATAGGACATAAGTTTTTCCAGAAATTTTCAGGAAACTTAACGAAAAGATTTATGCAGGTCACTTCTGACGGCGTCAGGAATTAACTGCTGACAGCGTCATGTGTAAAATTTTGGAAATTTTGCGAGTTTCTAACGGAGTCTTAAAGTTTTTGTTGATTCTTTAGTTTTATAAACTCCAGGAAATCTGCAAACATTCATTCCACAAGCATTATATCTTACATTGTTTTCTAGGACTTGTTAATATATATAGATTACCGCCGATTTTATGCGAGGTTGCCTTGTTTGTTTTCTCAGGTTTAACAGGTTATATATGACAAGAAGATGATTTATTTTTCTGGAAGGGAAGCTTTGAATGTTCATTTTCTTGGAGGAAGATCTAACCTTGTTACCATACTATCCACACCGAACGAATCAGGGGAGTATCTGCTTTCATTCTTTTACCTATTTCACTTTTACATTCTTTAATTGAACATTGGGGACAATGTTCATCCTAAGTGTAAGGGGAGGGTAAATGATGATACCTTATAGGATACTATTGCACTTGAGTTTGTTTGTTCGATGGTAGGTGTGTAATAAAACTAAGAGAAATACTTGTTAGTGTAATTTTAGCGCCAAATTTAAAATTTTTTACAACATTTAGGATTGAAACTTTAGCCTTAGCAAGCGTCTCATGGATAGGAGTTGTATGACTAGCACAAAACCGTACCATTCAGAAAAATTTTCCACCCAAATATGTGAGGTTCGCCTTTAGATTTGATAGGAAAAGCATTCACTATTAGTGCTTATGAGTGTACCGGTAGCATTTCGATTCTAGAACTTGCGTTAGTGATGCATCCCGAGACCGCTAGTGAGACTACATTCGTGCGGTAGGATTTACTACATGATAAGAGGCATTAGGATCACCCTTGTGTTAAACCCGTATCATAATTATTTGACCATTTAAGTCATATTACTTGGCTAGTAAAGTCAACTAATTTTTCTCACACCTTAGCGTTGTACTCTTTTTTAGTACACGAAACCCCTAGTACACCCCTCCAAGCCTATCTTTTCGTTTCTAACTTTAAGCATCTTACTTAAAGGAAGAATTTGTTACAACCCACCTAAATGTACAACCAAATCGCCTTAGCCTTCCGTGTATGCACTCATCTTTAGTGCATTATTGTTACATGTTTAAACCCTTAGTTAATTATCAAATTGATTACATGGTTGTTAAGTCGAGTCATATCTTGTACATATTGTTTTGGGACGATTGGGACTCATGGGTAAAGTACTAATGTTATGAAGTAATGGGGAAGAACATCATATATTACCCCCATATGTGCGTTAATCTTAAAAGTACTCCAAGCATTTTGATTATCTTGATTCGAGTCATTAGATTAGTTTATTGTAAAGTATGTAAACATTCAAGTGTAAGGGGAATGTACATTCCCTATGATGTATTATTTTGGATGGTAGGGTAAGAGTGTATAAAAAAATCAAAAAAATTAAAAAAAAAATAGAAAAAGAGAAAAGAGAAAAACATACGGACTACCATCCCGTTTCATTTTATGTTTGTTTTATGTTCTTGTTATTTTTGATTTATTAGCTTAAGTTGAGTCTAGTCTTGGCTTAGCAACGCCATATTGTACATGTAATTAACCAAGATGATTAACTCGCCACCAGTAAATATTGCCTTTATCCAACAAAACTGTGTATTCTATATCCCTACACCTAACGTTATAACCCTTTAAAAGACCTCTTTGATAGTTTATCCTAGGTGCTTAAGCCAAGTGGTGGAGGTTTGATCCTTTCCCAAGCCTATGGTAATCTATTTTGCTATGACAGGTAGTGAGAGATGTTTTCCATTTCCATATTGTGATATATACTTTATTACACCCGAGAGATATGAGTATCTAAACACTATTTGTGAGGTGCTAGTGTATGACCTCCGTGCTTGTCTTTGGTCTTTAGTGGAACGATTATTTGTTGTAATTACTTTTATATTAGTGTTAAATGACCCCTAACTTGTATTTTGATTAGAATAAAAGCACATTTGCTTGAGGACAAGCAAATCTCAAGTGTAAGGGTATTTGATGAGGCGAAAAATGAACCGTTTTTAGGGGTCATTTAAGCCCGAATTCGAATTTATTTGATTAAATATTTCCCTAAATCGTTCTTTTTGTCATTTTAGGTACTTTTGGAGTAAAATATGGAAAAGGAAGCATTTTTTACGTTTTTGGAGCATAAAAGTGAAGAAAACGGCAAAGTCTTAATTTTTCTTGCTGGGAACAGTACCTGACGGCGTCACAAGCTTCTACATGACGGCGTTAAGAGTAATACAAGAGGTGGAAGTGGATGATACACGTGACGATCCAGAAAGTTTTGTACATAGGAAATGACGGGGTCATCCAAGGCCGTCATGGTCCAAGTATTAGTGACGGCCCAAAACAAAATCACACATGACGGCGTCAAAAGTGGATCTAGGCAATCCGATTTCATTATGGGCGGCGAGTTGACGGCGTCACATGTTTACACATGACACCGTCACCCTGTATTATCTATATATAGTTTTCCAAATTTCATTCATTGGTGTGCAACTTTGAGGGAAAAACCCTAGGACGAATTTTTCCAGCTTTTTCAAGGGTTTCAACCCTTTGAACTTTTCATGTCAATTTGAGATAAGTACTCTTTCAATTCAATCAATATGTCTATGTGTTGCTTGAATATATCTTACACTTGTCTTCAATTTAACATGCTAGGCTAGATCTCTTTTGTGTTTGCTTAGATGTAGTGAAACCTAGATGTTAATTATCGGTTGATTGTTCGATGTTAGGCTTAAGAAAACAGGCAGACTTCCATTGGTAACATGCTTGAACGTCTTAAGAAACATGATCAGAGGTGTACTATGATTTTTGGTTGTATTTAATGCGTAGGAGAATTCTAATGATCTCATGTTAGGAGCTTCTAACGGCTCGACATAGGAGTGAAGTAGGATCCTATAGAGTTAGGGAATATTGTACACGGCCCTACGACTAGTATTAAGGAATACGACCCGTCATCCATACAATTGTAGCAAACTATCAACCTGTAAAAGATATCTAGGGAGTAATGAAACCTGAGTAAACACAACTTTCCCCATCATTGTTTACACCACATTAGTAATTAGATGTATTTTCATTTCTGTTAATTTATTTTGATTGCATCTTAGTTATTTGGGTTAGTTGACTAGCAACTAATTCCGCCCACTCTTCCAAAAACCCGGGATTTTATTTGCTTTTATAAAATATAAAAATACAAAAAGAATCATCCCTCACCCTTAGACTTAATTTAGGAGACTTTCAAATCCTAGCGACACTATTCCTGAGTTGAACGATCAATCCCCCTGTACTTGTCACTATACTATACTACAACGATCAGGTACACTGCCTGGTGGGGGTTGTAAGCTTCTCGAGATCCCTCGAGAGGTAAAACCTGGTGCGATTCCCACGTATCAGTATCTTTCGTAGCATTGACATTAGGCTCAAACAGCGTAAACCTACCTGCACTAGACGAAACATGAACACCATCACCTTGTGGCAGGTTATCCATAGCAAATGAAGAGCTCAAACTAGAGCTGGTCCCGTAGGTACTACTAGGGTTCACCATTGAACCAAAATTCAACTCCCCACGACTAGTAGTAGAAGAAGCAGGTCCTACGTTAGCAGTCTTTGTTAAACCCACATTAGTGTTACTACGCGTATCACTCACACCGGAAGTACCATCATCCATAACCTCCTTATCACTCCTACTAGGGTTCATCGTTGGAACAGGATCCAACTCACCAAGGCTAGTAGGAACTTTAATAGTATCACCCATGAGAGGATTATTAACAACAGCATTAGGGTTTCATACAACCCTAGTCGCCAATCGTGGTTGAGACTTAACAGGATTCCCAAGCTCTTGTTGCTTTAATTGACTCATACGAGCCCTAAAAACATCCAAATCCACGTTAACATCACCAGCATTCACCATATTGAAAAACAGAAAAGAACAAAAAAACGAAACCCTAACAATCTTAAAAAGAGATCGCAACTGAATACAAGAAGAACCACGTCCAATCTTCCAACAACGATAGCCTCAATAGAATTAAGGCATGATTTAAAGCACAAAACACACTAACCGACTTCCATAATGCAAAGGAAACGAATTAAGAAAAGGAAATCAGATATCGAAACCCTAACAACCCTAATCAGCGATTTGAGAAAACCCTAATAAAAATGAGACCCTGATCAACACCTGGTCTAGATCCACATAAAAATAATGTTAATGAAGCAGTAGGCGAAGCTAAGCAAGCATAAACACGATCGTTATACAGATTAGAACAAGATTATTGATCAAAGAGAGCAAATTGAAGAGATCTAGGGTTTTTGCATGGAAATCACCATGGGGAGAGAGAGAGGATTGTTTTTTTAAGGTATTCATAAAGTAAATGGTTCAAGTCCTGCTTAGAACATGTTAGAATAGATTTATGATATATAAATTTTGTGAGATAGTTAAATTGGCGTAAAAAAAATTAAAATAAAAATCATATGTTACAAATTAGTGCTCTAGAAATAACTCTTGGAAATATTAATAATATGAATAAAATAAACATTATGATTTTACAAACATAATGTATATTTTTCAATTTACCAAGTACAATTTTACAAAAGTTTGAACATATCTATGTTCAAAAAACAAATATCTTCAGATCATAGCTAAAGATATTCAATCAGCATCATTAATGAGCATATGACAATTTTACTGTCGAGAACCATATATTTTTGCGTACCGACCGAACGTGAAATATCATGTCTTCTAAAACACAAACGTTGTTATATTTTTCTCCTGATCACGTGTATTAACATATGATATCTTTTTTTTTTTTTGGAACGGTTCTTTCGGAGAAATCCTTGACCAATTCGAAACCCGGTGGGGGGAAAACCTTCAACTTAAGCCGCCCGAAGGCACGACATTTAATTTGAAGTAAACCATGCCTTCTCCAGATTCGAACCCTAGTGGGTTGAAACATTCATTGAAGGACTTTGAAAGCCTAGTATCAACAGACCCTGTGATCAAAGAGGACTTCCCGGATGGTCACCCATCCGATACTACTCTCTTAGTGGCACACTTAACAAGTTAAGTGTACATTGGACTTACGAAGTTACGATTTTATAATTTTAGATTAATTTATTGAAATAGATACAATAGGGCGAGGTATATTTTAACATCATTGTCATTTTACAGTACCAGTTTTAACAAATAAAAAGGTAAGTTCGTATTTATGCAAGTAACACTAACCAATATGAAAGTATCCCGAGTTGGATAAAGTGGCGTTGTAAGAGCTTTATCCGCTTGTTTTTAACTATCTCTAGCTCCCTACTAGCGTTTTTATTTATATATAAAAATCTGCCGTTAAAAAAAAACACTAATCGATATGATTATACAAGTATATATTTGCAATTGACAACTTTATTTGGTTATAAAGATCTGAAAACGATATATACCACATACAATTAAGAGCACTAATGTTCATTTCGTGTAAAAAGACAATGTACTTCTAGTGGAATTAATCGTTGCGGATTATAGTAATTAATTACTTTCGGTAGGTTAAATGATCACGTTGGTTCGCCATTCTTATAAATTACGGTGTATTACTGTTTGAAAAAACCGAAACAACTAACCGTTTATTGTTTAAAACGTGTTAAGTCGTTATATGTAGAATAATATATAGTATATGTCTAAGTGTCAAGTGTATATATCAGCATATAATCTATTTAAGGTAGAAAGTTTCATCATTCAACCTACAAACTTGATCCACTTCAATGTAGGTTGCATCAAGATTTAAATTCATATAAAAGATTTTGCACAACGTATCATACATATAAAGCTTATAATTATGTTACGTTATCAATTTAAAGATATCATTTCTCCATATTTAGAGTGATGTTCACTTTATGCCATTAAACTAGTTATACTACATCAAATAGAGGCAAGTGTTCTTTTTTTCTTTTTGTTTACGTGATTTGAACTACATATCTTTAAGGACACGCATAAATAAATGTGTACCGTTGGGTGGTTAACAAATTTACCCGTCATTTACTGAGTATGAAAGGTTAGATATTTTTTGTGAAGTTGAGGAACAGTTAAGTACATGGTCTCACATGTGCCGTTAATTACTTTGCTTCGCGATCTGCCGGCGTCAGACCCTCATCCATATACTCTCATGTGCAACCAAACACCCACAATTAATCAGAAAAATATAATACATTTGTACGGCATACGTGGACATTACATTCTGTATCGCAATATATAAACAGCTATGTTCTTTTAATATGTTTTGAGTGTCTTATAATATGATTATGTTGTACATTTGGTATAATCTATATGACTTGAGTAAGATTTATGATTTAGAGTATTATTTATGATTTGATTCACGTCATGCAATATGTCATAGTCATCTAGGTAATTAGCTAAGTGAGAATTACAAGTTTTGTAACTCATATTAATTACTGTACAAGAAATGCATTAAAACTCATTAAAAAATCACCCATTTAAACTTATCCTATACCTCCATCATATCACCTCTTTGTTACTTTACTTTAGGAAAGAAAATAGACCAATCAAAACTTTCTTTTGTATCATATGCAAACTTAGTAATTAGTAACTTACCCTACTTATTCATGACAATAGCTAGCATAGTGGGAAACAAAATAATAACCCATGCATTAAAGGATATATATTAACATAAAACGCGGCACTTTATCCGACTTACCCTATTAATTTATTTTCACGTTGTTCATAACAAGGGATTATTTTGGTAGTTACATCCCTCTCTCACGCCTTAACCTCCGCATCCACCACCATGACCACCACCACACTGTCCCCTGGCCTTTTTGCTCTCTTTCACACACAAAACACGATCTAGTGTGTGTGAATCTCAAGCTAGCATGCTAAGTACAACCCACCATTCTCCAACACAAAACATATATATTTTGCTCCCTATAAATAACGTGCATTACTTCAAGTTTTTTTCACAACTCTTTCCATTACATACATAGCATTCTCTCTCACTCGTAATATCCATCAGAGCTTGATATTTTTCGAGAGAGTGAGAGAGAAAATGGCTGGAGGAGGACGTCCGTATGTAGCTTTGCTTTTGGTCGTGTCGTTGATTCTGTTGGTCTCGTTTGCGGATGTAGCTCAGGTATAAACTATAAACTTAGTTGCGTTACTATACAAGTTATTAAAAGTTTTTCTAAGTACCTTTAATGCATTTTGATAAAATAATAGAAAGAACATGTTTTCTCATCACAAATGCTGCATTTTCATGTTGACAAGAACAAGCTCATTTTTACGAATTTCACATTAACTCTTGGATCAAACTTGTTTACATCTATATCTAGAAGATGAAAATTGCTCTGTTTTGATTACGAATTATAGAGTTCAAAGTGTATCGAACATTTTGTTTGATAAGATTTCCAAATTCTTTTAAGTGATATCGAACATTGTGTAAATGGATCATAACTTTAATGACGAGTTGAAGTTCCTTTTAATACAAATATAACCTTAAAAACACCTTGATACTTTATAAGTCAAATGATCCATTCTTATATTAGTCAAATGCTCCATTCTTGACTTCTTGCCCTTGCTTGAGTAAAAAATATTTCAACTTCTTTAGAGTATAATTTTTTTTTGGTTCTAAACTTCTGTTTTTTTTACTTTTACAGGCGAAAAACAGGCTTAAACCATGGGGTACGTCAATTTTTTAAGTATTCAGCTACAAATATATTATTGGTTTTATAACATGTTATGAGCTCTCGAAACATAACACTTATAATACTTCTTGCACGATATGCGAGTTAAGAATAATCTCACAAACTTTATAACAGATATTCTAAAATGAATTTTGATTCAATTGTTATACAGAATGCAAACCAAGATGCACATATAGGTGTTCAGCAACATCACACAAGAAACCATGCATGTTCTTCTGCCTAAAGTGTTGCGCCAAATGCTTGTGCGTCCCAGGGGGAGTTTATGGCAATAAACAAAAGTGTTCTTGTTACAACAACTGGAAGACTCAGGACGGCAAACCAAAGTGTCCTTGATTTTTATACCTTAACGATCAGAGTGGGTTTATCGACAATTCGATAAATATAAGGGTCTAACTGTTCTTCAATCAGTTCATGTCTGTTGTTCTTGTTTTTTGTTTAAATCGAATAAATTGTAAGTTTATGGACAACCGAGGGGTAAATTAGCCAAAGTGTTGTCCGTGGGGTGTTACCTAGCTAGCTAATTAGATCTTTTGTGCTAAGCTAAACTAGGATATATATAACATCAAAGTTGTTGTTAGTGTGTTTATTTGCTTGTTATTCTATATTTAAGATTGCATGATTAACGCAAATTAAAGCTTAATTTCCTCGCTCGTGTCAAGTTTCTTATGTATTTTACTGAACTCAATCAACGATACATTAAGTCGTATATGCAATTTACAGCTAGAGCTCCACCCGTTGTGCCAAACGTCATTGTAAAAATAAAAGTTTATGTTAAAAGTTTTGTATACATGTTTCGGCTCCAAACTAATAGTTCTAAATGCAACTAGACAACTATAGTTAAGCTTCAGATCCCAATTACATTCTCCTCAACAATCCTAATGATAAATACTTTTAAATAACACTAAATTGAAGATTTGTAATTCTTATTATAATCAGTTTCTAATGATAACATTGTTTTAAATATGAGAACTGAGAAGTCAAAAAAAATGTGGTGTGGACCTCATGTCTTTCAAATTTTAGATTATAAAGAGGCTCCCATCACCATCATCATCATAATTTCCCAATTTTCATCAACTCTGTCTCCTCTTTTTACTTTTTAAAATTCTTTATAACATTCAAAACACCCTCAAGAACACCAATGGCTGTCACACACAAAACAGTGGTTGTTCTAGCCAACGCATCACTCGAGTGGATCCTAATTATAATGCTTCTTATGAACTCGTTCTTCTCATATCTCATCAGAAAATTTGCTACTTACTACGCTCTTAAACCACCCTGCATTTGCTGTTCCTATATTGATCACTTGTTAGAACCAAACAAGAACATTAGCCCGTTTCAAAATCTCATCTGTGAGAAACATGTAGTTGAGTTTTTGAATCTTTATGACTCCCCATATCGTGAAAAGGTGACAAGTGACCAAAAATGCTCATGTCGCAGCATGGATATTAAGGCGATATCTGTTGATAGGTCACTGGATAGTGCGTTAAAGATCGAATCAGATTACAAAGAAGATGAAATAGTAGATGTCCATATTCCTGTTGAGAATAAGAGTGGACACATTCAAGTATTTGACCAGATAATCCCTCTTGAGTGGACTGATTCATCAACCAGCTGTAGCACAAGTTCAAGCTTAAATGGTGATGATGACCAAGTCGAAAAACAAGGTAAAGATTTCTTACTTTACTCGTTATCTGTACTTTTAAACTAGTACTACAACTAAGTTCAAATCGAAACACGAAGGTTTGCAAAACATAAACTACATGGATTTTGTTACCAAATCATTATCATATGTTTTTATTTGTTATCAATCTGTACATCAATTGAAGCTTGAAATAGTACTAGAATTGAAATTTTAGAAAATCCAATTTGATTACCTCTAGACTACTAATGGTATGCTGAAATCATTAGCTTGCAATGATGTAGATGACAAAGAAGATAAAGCTGTAACCATCGATAGCTTAATGGCACAATTAAAAGCTGAAAGACTTGCTGTATGTGGTTTATACATAGAACTAGATGAAGAAAGGAACGCGTCTGCAATAGCTGCCCACCAGGCAATGGTTATGATAACCAAACTTCAAGAAGAGAAGATTGCACTTCAGACTGAATCAATCCAACATAAAAGAATGATGGATGAACAAGCTGAATATGATCAGGAGGTTTTGCAGCTCTTGAACGAGCTCGTAATGAAGCTAGAGAGGGACAAAATTGAGCTCGAGAATGAGCTAGAAATGTACAAACAGAAATTCTTGGATTACAAGGGAAAAAAGAAGGAAAAGGTGATGCCACAGTGTCCTGTTGCTTCATGTAGCACTAACAAGGAGTCGTTAGATGACGCAAGTTTAACAGATTTTGAGAATTTGAGGACACTCGAAGAATCTATTGCTGAGTATGGGGTTGAAAAACTGTGGATTCTAGATGAGATATTGACAAAAGGTCTAAATGAGAATCTTGTTGGAAAATCAAGTTCAAAGGGAGAAAATCTTGATTATCATGGAAACGGACTGTTTCATGCCTTTGACATTAAAGGTATTGACGAAGAAGCGGAGGCATCTCATTCTCCTTGGAGCTTAAGCTCGTTCTAAGAAAGATTCAGAAAGAGGAAAAAGTACAGGATAAAGTGTTCAATTTTAAGTACGAAACGTTTACTCAAGCGTCGGACAATCAGTATTTTTGCCAAAGAGGCAAATTTTGAGGTTTTGTTTAAACAGTGTGTAAGTTGATTTGGAAATGTAGTGTTTTACCTTGGTCTAATTTGTTTATCGGTAAGCAACGAGAATGTAAATGTTTATAAGGATAAATCTCTAAAGAAAATAGGTTTACGGACTTTCAGCTCTTGCACAAACAAGTCATTTCTAAAAGATTAAAATCCTTGTTAAAAAATAACAGAAGGTGATCATGCTTAAAAACTCCTTGCATCTGAATACCATGGAATCTTACCACCAAATTATGTAAACCGAAACTGGAAGACTAACCCCCTACCGGCTTCATTTACATTCATTGAAACGGCAGAAACAAAAACCCCAATGGGCTTACTCCCATTTGGGGTCATTGCCACAAATAATATGAATGTGTTAGAATTTGCAGCGTTTATTTTCTTCTTATCCTAAACCTTTCTCTGTTTTATACAGTATATCGTTACTATTGTTAACATTGAAAAGCTTTTGTGATTGCATAAAAAAAGTTTGAAAGGTTGTGGTTGCATCAAATTAATCATGTGGTGTGCGGGACGTTGGCTCAAAATGTAAATCACCTATATGAACTTTAGAAAACCCTTTAAGGACATGGAGCTAAATCTTCAGTGGTTTTGACACAATTTTGTTTGATGTAACATGTACGTTCATCGTTGCTACTGTTATTTTCAGGTCAAGATTGCTGCTATTCTACGGTTTGCTCTCAAAAACCTTCGAAAGTGGGTTGCTAAGTTAACAAACACGTCTTTTCATGGTTACTATCACCAGAGATCGTAAAAAGTTGATGTTTAGTTACTAAAAGTTGTTCTTGTCGGAAAATTAATCCAAACAAACACGGATAAAGTGATAAATAATAGCAACAAAAAATAAGTAACACAAACATTACGTTCACAATTTGGATAACCTTGTTACATCAGAGAGATTGTTATTAATCACGTATATAATACACCCAAACGGGTCTAGATGGGTTTATATGAAAACGTGATGACTTGTACATTGATATTGGTCTAAACAAAACTCTTAACCGATCATGGGTCTATTTGGGTCACCTTCAAAAATTTTCAGTCGGACGGGCTTGTTATACTAACATACGTACAAGTTATCACTTTTTCATATGAACTCATGTAGACCCGTTTGGGTCTACATTCCCAGCTCTAGAATTAATTACTTGTTGCCAAACTCTTGAGCTCTTATCCACAAACACTCCCCAGCGAGCCCATAAGTTTTGCGAAGGTGGGTACCAAATCTTTAATTTCAGTTCGATCATTGACAGCGCGATATGTGAAAAGCATTCCGTACTCGTAACAATTGACAATCACCAAAACGCCATAACCTATTACCTAGGAAATCTCAAAAACCAAAAAATTTGATAGAAATTATTTCCCCGCACTGATTTGCGCGGTAACATGGTATGTGTTTGGCGCGCTATTAGATAGTACAAAATAAAAAAGCTCACACGTGGCTGCACACAAATGGATCATCAGAATCTAATAGGACAAATAAAAAAAAACGACGGTCATAAGTCTCGATGTACAATGTTGTACAACAAAACATGTGTCTTTCTGTTTCATTTCAAAGCCCTCAATTATTGTACTATTGCAGTATTTATTTTAGTAAACTTAAACCCATTTGATTTCATCAAAAAATTACTAGAAAAAACCACATTTTCTGGGAGGTGATTATGGAAGAAGGAGAATATCATGAAGATGAGTTTACAAAAATTATTCTTTCATGTTCTCTTGATGACATTCTCAATCAAGACCTCTTTAAGAACAAGGTTTTTGCTCACTTTATTTTTTGGGAATTTTATGGTCACTGTTGATATGAAGCATTTCATACATTGTGTATCTAAGTTGGAGATTATTTCACTTTTTTAATTATTGCTTCTGCTTTTCAACTTGTATATGTTGTTATTCCGTTGAACCCATTTTGCTGACTTTGAGTATCATCAAAATAGAATTTATGGTAGAAGTCAAACGAACAACAAGCTGCTCCTAAAAAAAAAAAAAAAAAAAAAAAAACATATTAGGTTTTTAAGGAGGGAGTCTTTGACTCATATGTACGCGGCCTAACCGAGGTACCCCTGACCGGTTGTGACCTTTTCCCTAGCCACCCCAAATATGTATCCCTCTCTTGTGAGGAGGTACCACTAGGCCATTTGGTAGTGGTTGTGAAAAATTAAGTGATGACCATAATACTTTCTAAACAATTAACTGTGAGGCTGTTTGGGATTACTTATTTGCTTAGTTTAAGCAGTTGTGATAATCCAGTGTGCTTATGTTTATGTGCTTATTTTGTGCTAATATTGCTTTTACTCTACTATCTAACCTAAAAACCTATTAATAGAGACTAGCAGCGGATTCAAATAGTTATCTTCGTTTTGTTTTATTATTTTTGACAGTTTTCGGTTTGGAGAGGTAGAGTGTGTGTGTTTGTGTTTAGGGTGGTGTAAGATGCGGGAAGTGTTGGAAGAAAATTTGAAAATATATAAAATGGAGGCTTGTGATTGGCTAAAGATAAACGTAAAACAAGCAAATCCAAACAATATTTCCCATAGCACATATATGTGCTTCTGCTTAGGCATAAGCAGAAAATATATGCTATCCCAAACACCCTCTTTATGGAAAACCAAAGCTAGTTTATTCACGTTTTATTGTTGTGAAGTTTAATGTTTATTTTAGATATTTCTCTACTTATTTTTGAAGCTGAGAAGCTTTCTTAAATGTTTGGATGAAACTTTCAAACCATTTTAAAAACGGAGTTGCCAAACACCCCCTAAAACATGTAATGATCATTAAAGTTATTCGGCCCATTTGACCTTAAAGTCAACGTTTCCTCATTTTTATGTTTTGAAAGAGTGAAAGCATAAACCTGTTAGGACTTCCTCATAGTTAAAACAATATGGGTTCACAGTAATAAATTTTTGACCTCATTGCCTACTTTGATTCTTGCTGCTGTCATACCGGTATAAAGTGATTAAATTATCTTGTTTGTAGGTGGAGAAGATACCACTTACTTTTGAATCAGAACAACACTATTTCAGCTCTTTTGTGTATCCTTTGTTAGAGGAAACGCGCTTCGAGCTAGCTTCATCCATGGAGATCATGCATAGAGCTCCATTTGCTGATATTATATCTTTTAACGAGTCCAATAGTGGTGAAAATATGGTCTATGATGTTACGGTTGGTCGTTGGAGAAATCAATGTAGTGAACGTGGTAAAGACGATTACCATACATTACTTGGTGATCTGCTTCTTTTAGTAGACGGGAAACCAGAATCTGTTTCTGATTTGAAGCGCGTGGGAAGAACATGGGCACTCACATTGGTCAAAAGTAATGATGATGATTGTACATCTATAAGTGTAAAGGCATCACAACCAATTGAATTCCAAGACGGGATGCTTGCATTTTTTGTGATGAATGTGACAAGTCAGAAAAGAATATGGAATTCACTGCACATGCATAGAAATCTTGATATAATCAAAGAGATTCTTTACACTGACTCTATGGTGAGAAATTAGTTAAATAAGTTTTCCGCCCGTTTAGTGATAAATGCTATTATTAATAATGGATATGTTGTTTACAGGTTAAGGAAAAGTGCAATATCTGTTCTTTTGGTTATGATAGTATTGTATCTCAAAAAGTTGATCGACAACTTTTGCTTAACTTGAATGAATCCCAGAGGGCAGCAGTTATGGCTGTGCTTTGTAAAACGCAATGTTGTCATATTTCATCTGTGGAGCAAATATGGGGACCACCTGGAACGGGGAAAACAATGACAGTTAGTGTATTGCTTTTCATCCTTTTACAAATGAAGCACAGGACTCTTGTGTGTGCTCCAACGAATGTGGCTATAGTACAGTTAGCCTCACGTGTTCAGAGTTTGGTACGAGAATCATTCAAAACGACAACCACAAGTGGTGATTGTTTGTGTTCAGTTGGAGATTTACTCTTGTTTGGCACCAAGGAGAGATTGAAAGTTACTACTGACATTGAAGAAATCTATCTCGAGCATCGGGTAAAGAGGCTAACAGAATGCCTAGGGCCAATGACTGGTTGGAAGCATTGCCTAAGATCTATGATTGATTTATTGGAAAATTGTGTTTCCGAGTATTATAATTTTATAGAAAACGAGTCATTGAAAGAAAAACAACTCAGAAATGAGAATGAAGGTAAACAAACAATGTTGGAAATCAAATCATTCATTGAGTTTGTACAAGAGCGATTCAATTCTTCTGCACAGCCGCTCAGAAGGTGCATTATTACATTTTGTACTCATGTCTCGAGAAGTTTTATGGGGGAATATAATTTCCAGAATATGATATCTCTTCTGGATAATTTAAGTTCTTTGGAATCTTTGCTATTTCAAAAGAATATGGTTTCGGAAGAACTTGAAGACCTCTTCAATTCTAAACCATTGCAAGATGATTCTGTTAAGTCATGTATATCTTTGCTAAGAGATTTGCAAATATCTATTGCAAAACTGTCTCTTCCATGTTTTTCAAACAAATATGCAATAAAGCAATTTTGTTTTGAAAGAGTTTCTCTAATATTTTCAACAACTTCGAGTTCCTTCAAGTTGCATGCTGTCAATATGGAGCCTTTGAATATGGTGGTCTTAGAAGAAGCTGCTCAACTGAAAGAGGCAGAGTCCACCATTCCCCTTCAACTTCCGGGAATGAAACATGCTATTCTTATTGGAGATGAGCGCCAATTACCTGCACTTGTTAATAGCAACGTAAGTCTATGCTTATCTTTCTACCTTAGACTATAACTATAAATTCTGTTTTTATGGACTTTGTGTTTGTGGACAGGTTTGTGTTGAATCTGGTTTTGGAAGAAGCTTATTTGACCGTTTAAGCTCTTTGGGTCACTCTAAGCATCTTCTCAATGTTCAATACAGAATGCATCCTTCAATTAGTTTCTTCCCAAATCTGAAGTTTTATCAAAATCAAATCCTAGATGCTCCAAATGTGTTATCTAAAAGTTATGGAAAGAGGTATCTTTCAGGACCAATGTTTGGATCCTATTCCTTTATTAATGTCGTTGGGGGAAGAGAAGAAAAAGATGACGATGGAAGAAGCCAAAGAAATATGGTTGAGGTTGCTATTGTGATTAAAATTGTTAAAAATCTCTTTATAGGTGTGCATATTGGTTATGTCATTTCAGATTCTTCTTTATGATTTTAGCTTAATCAAATCTGTTTTATTGAACAACATTTGTGTATTTCTCATTTATAGCATGGAAGGACTCAAAGAAGAAGCTTACTATCGGTGTTTTATCTCCCTATGCTGCCCAAGTTGTTTCAATTCAAGAAAAGCTTGCTCACAAGTATGAGAAACTTGATGGATTTTCAGTGAAGGTTAAATCAATCGACGGGTTTCAGGGTGGAGAAGAAGATATTATTATTTTGTCGACAGTAAGATCGAATAGTCATGGGTCTGTTGGCTTTATATCTAGTCCTCAAAGGACTAATGTTGCCTTGACAAGAGCACGGTATGCAATCTTCTCACTTTCTTAACAATTGATTACTGTAGACACTTTGTTGTTAAAAATAGTATGATATTGTCTTCCATTTTTGTGTAGGCATTGTCTTTGGATATTGGGAAATGAAAGTACCCTGACTAATAGTGAGTCTATATGGAAAGAGTTAGTCTGTGATTCAAGGAATCGACATTGTTTGTTTGATGCTGATGCTGATGAATGCTTGAAGATGACAATAATAGGAGCAAAGAAAAAGTTAGAACAACTTGATGACTTGGTTAACGGGAATAGTGTACTTTTTAAACATGCAAAATGGAAGGTATATGATTAATTTCTTACCAAATTATATCCTTATGCAGTATTATACTTTGTTGTTCATGTTTGTTCAACTTTATTCTATCAGGTTCTCTTCAGTGACAACTTCAGAAGAACGTTCGGAAAGCTGACAGGTTCTCGCTTGAAGAAGCAGGTTTTAAACCTTTTACTGAAACTTTCTAGTGGCTAGCGGCCCAAGATTAAAAGTGTAGATTTGTGTTGTGAAAATTCTTCACAAATTTTGAAACAATTTAAGGTTGAAGGGTTTTATGTGATTTGTACTGTTGACATTATCAAGGAAGTCAATTATACACAAGTTTTAAAGGTTTGGGATATATTAGCCTTAGAGGAGATTCCGGGACTCACAAAACGACTTGAGAGCATATATTCTGCTTACACAGATGATTATCTAAATCGGTGCACTGAAAAATGTTTAGAGGGGTATGTTCATTTGTTTTACAGGGAATCTTAATACATAAAGTAGTAATTATATATGCTTAATCCTTTTTCTTTATATTGTTCAGGAACTTGGAAGTTCCTAAGAGTTGGCCCGCATCCCAAAAGATGATCAGATTTCGTTATTCAAGTGACGGTGAAAACGAAAGTGAAGTGAGTGTGAATCCTGGCGCTGTTAGAAATCATATTGAAAACTCAAAAGTGAGTGAAAGCTTATTCCTTATGAAGTTCTACTCCTTGTCATGTGGAGTCGTCAGCCATTTGCTTTCTGGTAAAGAAGTTGATCTACCCATGCAAGTCACTGATGAACAGATGGACATAATTTTATCTCGCAAGAGTTCATTCATAATTGGGAGATCGGGAACTGGGAAAACCACTATTCTGATAATGAAATTGTTCCAGCAGGAACACAAATTTCGCATTGTTTCTGATGGGTTTTATGAAGCAGAAAGCAGCCCGATTAGAGATGCTGAAGTTGACGATGATCCTGAAATTAGCAAACAGAGTGTCCTTCGCCAGCTTTTTGTAACAGTCAGCCCAAATTTATGTTATGCTGTGAAACAAAATATTTCCCACCTTACAAGGTGTGCACATACTCCATTCTTTTCTCTTTCTTCCATCTATATCACTATATGGTCTTGTTCTGACTTCAAAAATTAACGTATTTGACAGTATTTCAAGCAACGGGAGTTCATCAGCAGAGATCAATCTTGATAATACGGATATTATTTCATCAGAATTGAATGATATTCCAGACACATTTATTAACATCCCGGTGAAATATTACCCTCTTGTTATAACATTTCAAAAGTGTCTGATGATGTTGGACGGTACATTGGGAAGTTCGTTTTTTGAAAGATTTCTTGAGGCAAGAGAAGGTTCTCATGGTAACCGTATAACTTCAAGATCTGTTGCCTTGCAAAGATTCATAAGATTAAGGGAGGTTACATTTGATAGGTTTAGTTCACTTTACTGGCCCCACTTCAATTCAAATCTAACAAAAAAGCTTGATCCTTCTAGAGTGTTCACCGAGATAATATCTCATATAAAAGGAGGCATGCAAGCAGGGGAATGCAGTGATGGAAAGTTAAGCTTTGAGGGTTACTGTTTATTGGCTGAAAGTCGTACTTCAACTTTAACCAAACAGAAAAGAGAGATTGTTTACAACCTCTTTCAAGCCTATGAAAAGATGAAAAGTGAACGTGGGGAATTCGATTTGGGAGATTTTGTAAATGATATTCATCATAGGCTTAAAAATGGGAATTATAAAGGTGACCAAATGGATTTTGTGTACATTGATGAAGTGCAAGATCTTAGTATGAGACAGATTTCTCTTTTCAAATATTTTTGTCAAAATGTTGATGAAGGCTTTATGTTTGCGGGTGATACTGCACAGACAATTGCAAAAGGGATTGATTTTAGGTTTCAAGATATACGATCTCTTTTCTATAAAGAGTTCTTGGGCGTCAAAACATCTGGAATACAAGAAAAAGGTCTTCTATCCGAGATTTTTCAATCAAAACAGAACTTTCGAACTCATGCTGGCGTGCTCGATTTAGCTCAGAGTGTCATTGACATTTAATACTGTTATTTTGTTCACTCAATTGACAATTTAGAGCCTGAAACTAGTCTTGTTTCTGGTGAAGCTCCTGTTTTATTGGAGTCTTGTAATGATGAAAATGCAATTGTGACAATCTTTGGTGGTAGTAGAAATGGTGGAGAAATTGTGGGGTTTGGTGCTGAACAAGCCATATTGGTACGTGATGATCGTGCAAAAAATGAAGTTTTTCTATATGTTGGAAAAAAAGCTCTTGTTCTCACTATATTGGAATGTAAGGGTCTTGAGTTTCAGGTCAGTTTCTTATCCTTTTGTCACGAAAATATAATTTTTAGTGATCTCAACCAGTGGCGTTTTTTTAATGTTTGATTGCCATAATTATTTAGGATGTACTGCTGTACAACTTTTTTGGGACATCACCTTTGAAAGACCGGTGGAGAGTTATATACGGATTCATGGAAAAACATAATTGGCTCGACGAAACACTTCCTCAATCTTTCCCGTTATTCAGTGAAGCAAGACATAGCGTCTTGTGTTCTGAACTGAAACAATTGTATGTGGCCATAACTCGAACAAGGCAAAGGCTATGGATTTGTGAGAACAAAGAGGAGCTCTCCAAGCCAATGTTTGACTACTGGAAAGTGAGGGGACTTGTTCAAGTACGGCAGTTGGATGACTCAGTGGCACAGGCTATGCGGGTCGAAAGTAGCCCTCAGGAGTGGCGGGAACGTGGAAAAAAGGTTAACTTTTCCCCAATTACAGCTTTAGTTTTTCTATGTTTAGTTGTAGGACATCTTTCATATTTTTATATGGTCTGCAGCTTTTCTATGAGAATAGTTTTGCGATGGCAGCATTCTGTTTTGAAAGGGCTGGAGACACAATGTGGGAGAAATTGGCCAAGGCTTCTGGTCTGAGAGCATCTGCTGATCAAATGCGGGAAACAAATCCTGACTCTTTTTTTGGTTATCTTAAAGAAGCAGCGGGAATGTTCGAGCTTATCGGGAAACTTGAGTCTGCTGCATCATGTTATTGTGATTTGGGGGAGTATGAAAGAGCTGGTAACCTCTTTTTCTAATCATAAATGCCTGTCTAATGTTTAATTACTTGCACTAGTTTAATCAACATCTGGATTGTAAACTTACTGAAATGACCTGTTAAACACACAACTCACCCATCTTGACACCTCTAATTTGCTCTCTTTGGTTTTTGCAGGAAAAATCTATATGCACAAGTGTGGAAAGTTTGATGCAGCCGCAGAGTGTTTCACTCTAGCAGGGTGTTATAGTGAAGCCGCAGAAGCATACGCTAAAGGAGATCAGTTCTCCAATTGTCTATCAGTTTGCAAAAAAGGGAAACTTTTTGATCTAGGCATTCAATTCATAAAATACTGGGAAGAACATGTGAATAATAAAAATAAAGAATTAGAAGAAGTTAAGCAAGAATTTTTGGAGAGTTGTGCTCTTGATTACCATGAACATAAAGATTCTAAATCCATGATGAAATTTGTCAGAGCATTTTGTTCTATGGAATCTAAGCGTATGTTCTTGAGGTCGTTAGGCTGCCTCGATGAACTTTTGTTGTTGGAAGAAGAATTGGGACATTTGCTTGAAGCTGCTGAGTTGGCGAGATCATCGGGAGATCTTCTAAAAGAGGCTGAGCTTTTGGAGAAGACTGGACATTTGAAGGAGGCTGCTCTTTTGTTAGTTTGGTATGTGTTTTTCAGCTCGTTATGGAGAAACGGGAACAAAGGTTGGCCATTGAAGCAGTTTGCTCAGAAGGAAGAATTTTGTAATAAAGTAAGGTTGCTTGCCAAAATGGACTCGGACATTATGTATGATTTTGTTTGCAGTGAGCTTAAAATACTCTCTGATCAGCACAACAGCTTGCATGAGCTGAAGAAAGATTTGTGCGTTTCTCAAGACAACGCTAGTCTAAGGGGAGAAATCTTGTCGATTAGGAAAATCTTAGATAAACATCTTCATTTAAATTCCTCAAAGTATGATTGGGAGGATGAATTACCGCATGATATATATAAGCACTGTAAAGACAAGATGTTTCAGAACCGAGTTTCGGTTAGAACTCTTGTTTTTTATTGGAACCTGTGGAAGAAGCATATCATGGATATCTTTATGAGCATTAAAAGTCTCGAAAATGGAGAATCAGTTAACCAGTCCGGTCATGCTGATTTTTGTTTATATTATTTTGGGGTGAGGAAACAGTGTGTAAAAGGAAACATGGTGTACTTGTCACTCAACAAGGATGCTGAGTGGATAAAAAACACCGGTAACAAGGGTCTTCGTAGGGACGAGAAGCGTATGATTTTTGATAGCAGGGAGTTGGTGTATGTTATTCGGTCTTATTGGCATTCCGAATTACTTTCTGTGGGTATAAAAGTACTTGAAACTCTTGACGCCCTTTGTAAGTCAAAGTCAAATGGTTCTGCATTTCACCAAAGCACATCTCTCCTTCACATTTTTGAGGTCTCCAAGTTTCTTTTAGACTTTCAATGTCATAATCTCACAGATCCTTATAAAAAGAAGCTGCAGATTTTCCTTGATATTTCTTTAAATTACTTTGATTTTGTGTTCCCATTGGATTGGCGAAAAGCAGTATCTGAGGACTTGGTTTCCTTAAGGGAGACTGATCTTTCAGTCAGCTTGCTTGATGAGATTATTCTTCAAAATGTTGACATCGAGGGTGATCTCACCAATAGGACAATTGGGAGGGTGATGATGATATTTCTTGGTTCCAGAACAGGGCTTAAGAAAAAGTCTGTTACAGGGCTTCATTGGAAACCCAAATGGAAGTCAGTTGTGAAAAATTTGAGATATACAGATTCAATTGCTGCACCACTTGAGGATGCTTTGAAACATACTTTTTTAGCTGACTGGAAGTGTCCTGGGTGCATATCAACTCACAGTTTTGTGCATCTATTGGATCGTCTTCTTTTCATGTCATCTTCCAGTTCAGGAATCCTTTTCACTACAAAAGCTTCGTTTGTTGAATGGTTTACATATCTTCCCTCTACTGATACAACCTTCCCGGCACTTCAACAGATATATACAAAGCCTACAGAGTTACTGTATTTTGTTGACAGAATCGAAGATATGCTCTTCAATCCAGATAAGACTGAAATGTGGATTCGAACATCAAAGATTAACGTCTCATATTACCTTCCACTTTTAGCGTTGAGGCTGGTAATGATGTTATCTTTGATTTGTCTGCAAGTATCAGATTGTTCTGGAGTATTGATTGGTTTGCTAACCGGGAGTATTGGTTATTTGCTTCCAAAGAAGTTTGTGTTTAATTTACAAAGGGGAAGGTCAGGTCACGACTTAAACTTGAATCCAAAATTGGTTGCAGAAGCGTTTGCAAGCATAGAGGATCCTCTCGTGATTGTGTATTCCGAAGACGCGAGTCCTAAAATCCATGCTCCCAGTGCTATATTTGTTGACCTTAAGAAACCTAAACAGGATATAATGAGTGCATTGCTTCCAAGGAAAAATGCACAGAGTGGTATCGACTTCCAAGGAGATAATGTTGATGCTGGGACAACTCCTGAGGTATCGACGTCAAACACATTACCAGATGCAAACATGAATATGAATTGTATGGAACTGCAAATAAATTGGAAAGTTGTAGAAGACATATTTGAGAATTTAAATGGGAAAAAGGGGGTGGGAGTGAACACGTTATCCCATTCAGCTATGATCAAGGTAATATATATTATTGAGTTTGTAATCAATGATCAGTAACTGTAAGTTTAATATGGCTTTCTGATTTTCTGGTTTCTTGCCAGGAGAAACTTGATAAAAATATTGGCACTTTAGCTACTATCCTTGTGGATCAAAAGTTATGTTCCGGAAACGATGCAAGAATTGTACGTCATGCCAATGATGATTTTGGGTTGCTTTCTTTTGCATTTGACAAAAGGTTAGACTTGCACTGTTGTAAATTTTGAAGTGGTTTCATTGTTTAGACCAAGTTATCTGTATTAACATTTTTTGTTTGGATCTTTTCCAGTCGGCAGAGAGCAACAAAATTAGTTTTTGTGAAGGATGTTGTACTTGCTTTGGAGAGGCTGCGAAGTGATAAGCCAAAGATAGAGAGAGTCGTGAAGCGTTATCTTACGAGTCAAAAGGCTAAACAAACAGGTGATGAAGCTTTAGAGGTGTTGGGAAATCAAAGCGGTTTTGATAATACTAGAGATGGTAACAACAAGAAAGGGAACAAGGGGAAAAAGAGTAACAAGAGCAAAGGCAAAAAGAAATGAAATGGATGAAATAGGATGGATATCTTATGGTTTTCTTTTTTGTGTATTCCAGGAAGTAATTACTGAGTTTTTAGTCCATGATTAGTAGTTTTTCGAATAAGGTAAATGTCTTTTGTGTGTGTGTGCGCGCGCGCGTGCGTGTTTAGAGAATCATGGTGGTGTAAGACCTTTGGTAGACCTTTTAAGGAAGGTTATGATTGTTTCCTTTTTAAGAATGGCGAGTTGTTTACAAATTTGATTTATTGTTTCACATTAATAGCCTACCCAGGGACTCCGAAAGGAGGCTTAGCAACCTGACCTTCTATACGGCTTAATGAATCATCGCCTTAGGTACAAGTATACAACCTTGAGAACCTTTTTCAGAAACAGCTACATCATGAAAGGCAATATGACTCGTTTCTAGAGTCCGAAACCAATCTAGAAGTAGATATGCAGTTGTCACCTACACGACAAAAACATAATATAAGACCACAAAGATTGTTAAGTGTGTATCAAATTATAAAGTCACAAAACAATGAAACACGATTATGTTGCGATCTGAGTTATGTTTGTGTTTGTTTTTGTAGACCGTAGACAATAAAGTTTAAAAATAGCGTAAATTGCAAATTTGGTCCCTAAAGTTACACGAAAACGCAAGGATTACACCGAGAGAAAATTTATTGCAAAACAACAACTAATGTTTACGTTTTTTGCAAAACAACCACTAAGAGTCACTTTTTGCTAACGGCCATTAGTTATCTCGTTGAGGGACCTCACCCGCGAGGGTATTATCGTCATTTCACTCGTTTCCCGCCATTGTCTAGCCACACTTTTTTTCAAAGACAAAATTTGCAATGACTTAACTTTTCTTTGCCGCCTAAAACACATGGCAGCCGAAGCGATTGCCTAGGGACTATTTATTTTCGTATCTATCCTAATTATTTAACGAATCAAACCACACACACATATCCCAACCCTGTTTTCCCCCAAAACACACATAATCCCAACGAACCAAACCACTGTTGATGGCAAAAAATGACAAAGGGGAGGCTATCTACATTGGGTCTGATGAAGAGGAGTGGGCAAAAGTTTTAGACAACTATTTTCTCTCTGATTTAGTTCTTGAGGGATTTGACGATGAACCAATTGTTAAATATGGTTCGTATAGGAAGATACCTAAGGACTTGAGAGAAAAGATTCTTAATTGGCTGAGGGAACAAAAAGTACTACTATGAAAAGCTTTTGGGTGTTATGGAGGAAAAGCAAGGGGCGTGGATACTGGGTTATTAGAGGTTGATGATTTGGAAAGGAGGATTAAAAATTTTGAAGCTGTCTTTAAACATTTAAAAGATAGGAAGGAAAGGAAGGAAAGGGAAGATGGGAAAAGTAGTGGTTCTAGCTAACTGTGTGTTAGATGATAGGGAAATTTGTAGTGGTTGTGAACATCTATTATCATCAATAAATTATGGTTCTTTATATTGTTGATCTATGTTTGGTTGTAAATTGCTAAAGTGATGAATTCCCGATAGTCTGCAAATGCACGCACTATTAGAAAGGGGGTGTTTGGCATGACTATATATGTAACTCCCATTTAGCATTTGCAGTTTGACTTTAGAAAGTCAAAATGCAATTGCTAAATGGGAGTTCTGAGTTTTGACTACATTTGATAAAGGGGGTGTTTGGCATGAGTGTATCCATGAGCATTTGCCTGATTTCCAGCCAAATACACAACTGACATACCTACATGACAATTGACTTTAGAATGTCAAAGTAAGCAAATATGCACTATATAACAGTTGACTTTAGAATGTCAAAGTAACCATTTATTTCATTTGAATTAAATGTAACAGTTTCCTCCCAACTTCTCAATACATAACATGATTAAACAAAGATAGACACATAACATTGTTCAAAAGACATTAAAGACAAACATAGATCATTGCATACCAACTGAACAACTTGCAAGCTCCACAACGTCCTCTCGAGATCTCCCACTCTACTATAGATCCTGGTCTGACCTCTTGATGCGAGGATTGCAGCCTCACAAAAGGTTTTACTTCTCAAGGGATCTTGAGAAGCTTTGTAATCCTCTAGGCAGTGTACCTGGTCGTTGTAGTGTAGTATAGGTATGTCTGGGGGATTTATCGTTCTCTAGGGGAATAGTGTCGTTAGGTTGAGATGTATGTCAAATTAAGCCTAAAGGTGAGCGATGATTCTTTTTGTATTTTTTTATATTTATGAAAGCAAATAAAATCTCGGTTTTGAAGGAGTGGGCGGAATTAGTCGCTAATCAACTAACCAAAAACTACTTGTTATTATCAAGAAACACGTTCCGGAGGTCGAGATTGATGGAAATACATCATGTTTCTAGAGAGAGAAAGTAGAGAGAGAAAGGTGGAGAAAATGGTTTATATTAAAATGACAATATGAAGTTTACACACACACTTTCCCATACCCCTCATGGAGAGTCATGAGGGGTATTTATAGGCTCCTAACACTACATGTTTGCCTACTTGACAATAGTAGTCCCTGTAGTATCTAATCTAGTCCATTTCACTTGTGTGACGTTATCTTTATAAAAAAGCGAAGCTAACAATCTCCCTCCAAGATATCGTCACACGTGAATGGTTACAATGAGACCTATAAATACATAAACAATGTAAATTACAACAATAGTAAACTATGTTGACGTTGTTGAAGCGCATAGTCTCTGTAGTCTAGATAATGAGGCAGACTTGAAGTTCTCTCTTCCGACGATCTCGGCGTATGATCTTTGACACTGACGGCAAAGGTCTTTGTAGCTCTGAACTTCAACTGTAATGGTCTAGTTAGGTTATTACTCCCTCCTAACTAGTGAGCCTTTATTCTTTTTCCTGCTCCCTCCTGAACCGACAACTCTCTTTCATCTCGCAGCGGATAAAGTAGATTCAAAAGTGTAGGAACATGGTTGTCGTTCGGGTAGCAGCATAACAACATAACTCACATAACATTGCATAGAAGGTTGGTAATAAGCTCTGATGAACACATACTTGGTACCTCATGGTACTTCTCTGGTATTAAGCACAGTTCCCTCGATCAACCAACGTACTGAAGACGAAACACTACTTCTTTTGGCATGTTCTTCTCCCTCCTGATGGTTGCGAGCTATCGGAATCATCATAATCTTGTGTACATGCCATATAATTACCTATACTTTACACTTCTAATGCAATTTAGAAGCCATAACAGCTTTTTGAAGCACATTCTGTGAGTGTATGTCGCTAAGATATGACTCTCTTTTTCTACAATCCCATCTCTTCTCTTCAACCTATAAGCGACCTCTTCAAATTCCACCCAGCTAGTAAATGACCAATGACTAGAGAAACAACCTAATATAACCAATCTGAAAATGAAGTAAACATCCCTTAGATATGTGACTTAATCTTGTACGATGGTGTGACTAAGAACCTATACTGAGCACTACAATGTAACTCCTTTAAGCATAGGTAGATCCATATACTCAAACCCACAAACAGTATATGAAATCTCTGCCTCTTGAACTATCCACAACTTCGTGCGACACTGAGTACTACAATGTAACTCCTTAAAGTGATAGCTATAACCCGTGAGCACTACAATGTAACTCCTTACAGCGGGTATAACTAGATAATCCAAGTCTTAATCACTATCTCTACCAGTGTTTGCCCAAACAAGTATCTTCGAAAGTCATGCATCCATCCACCCCTAGACTTTGAGATAAATAAGCACACATGCCCTTAAAATGAACTTTAAACCCAGAAAAGTGATAAAGAATTATCCCCATAATCACAAAAATCCGATACTAGCCGTTGTCATTTGATTGTGATTCTTGATCAGGATCTTTTAAGCAATCCGTGGTGTGTTTTTGGTGTGTGATATATTGGTATTAGGATAATGAAACAAGAAATTGAATCATGTTCTGTAAAATGTTTACCAATTATATCAAGTGTTTTAGGTGAAGTGGAAATTAGGGTTTAGGGTAATAGATCAATGCTTAAGTTACACGATGAGGTTTAGGGTTTTGTTTATGTGATACACTTTGGTTATTTCCTTACTCAAAATCCCATATCCTTACTCGATATCCTAAGTCAATTTCGGCAGAGTTTCATTTAGGTAAGTCCCAAGTGAAGTCCTTACTCGATATACGATAAGGTATAATGGCTAACTCGCCAAATATGATCTTGATAACCAATAATCCCTAACACACAAACTTTCCCTAACTCGCCAAAAAAATTTCTAACTTGAAAAAAAAATTTCTAGCTCGCTAAAAATTTTCTAACTTGATAAAAAAAATTTCTAACTCGCTGAAATTTTTTTAACTCGCTAAAAATTTTCTAACTTGATAAAAAAATTTCTAACTCGCTGAAAAATTTCTAACTCGCTAAAAAAAATTTCTAACTCGCTAAAAAATTTCTAACTCGCTAAAAAAAATTTCTAACTCGCTAAAAAATTTTCTAACTCGATAAAAAATTTCTAACTCGCTAAAAAAATTTCTAACTCGCTAAAAAAAATTTCTAACTCGCTAAAAAATTTTCTAACTCGCTAAAAAAATTTCTAACTCGCTAAAAAATTTTCTAACTCGATAAAAATCGTAATTTTTCCGAGAAAAAACACGATTTTTCACCCAAAAACACCACGATTCGCCCCCGGTTAGCTCTGATGCCACTTGTTATTATCAAGAAACACGTTTCGGAGGTCGAGGTTGATGGAAATACATCATGTTTCTAGAGAGAGAAAGTAGAGAGAGAAAGGTGGAGAAAAGGGTTTATATTAAAATGACAATATGAAGTTTACACACACACTTTTCCACACCCCTCATGGAGAGTCATGAGGGGTATTTATAGGCTCCTAACACTACATGTTTGCCTACTTGACAATAGTAGTCCCTGTAGTATCTAATCTAGTCTATTTCACTTGTGTGACGTTATCTTTTTAAAAAAGCGAAGCTAACACTACTAATTAAACTAAAAACAAAATTAAATAACAAGAAAATAAAGGTGGTGGACTTCTTATAGTAAGACAAACATATTTACTTAGACATAATTACTTCCAAATTATCTCTTATTGATTCGTTGAATGTGATGCAGGTTTTACCGACCAAGTTTTAATATTTATAATTGTCTAGTTTACCTAAGGTCTACCTAATGCACTATCGGAGAGTGTACCCGGTCGTGTGAGGTATAGCTAGATAGTGAAGTCGAGGTCGTCCCAAGAGCTATGAGTGTGGAATCTATCTAAGTCTACTGTCACGTTTAAAAGGGGGTTTATGATTGTAAAGATTAATTAACTACTAAATGTAAATGACAAAACAATTAAGTAAATAGAAGAGAATCAATAAGGAGAAGAAGTGTTAACCTAATTACTACTTTTGTTATTATCATGATTAGTTATCTATAAGTGCATCCTACCGTTTCATCTGGGTTTATAGTCATTTAGGATCAAAGGGTTAAATCTACTAAATCTATCTTGCACCTTGTCCTATTCCCACCTATTGTAAAGACGAAAGGTCATCGGGCGGCGTGAACCTACGAAGATGCAAGAGTCATTAAGTACCTCTACTAATATGGACAAGTCTAGCGGGATGCGGCATGGTCAGATCTTACACCCCCTATAGCTTCTTTAAGGTATCATAATGATAGGTGGTCCTAGGGTTAATTCGCACGTGTATGGCGATATTGCTATCGCCAAGTCACATCCCTATCAGCTTGGGTCCTAGGGTTAATTCAACAAGCCTCTAAGGAACTACCAAGGCTCAACACTACCAAAACTAGAGTGTCCTAATACTTGCCATGAAAGTATGCAAACAAAACTACAATAGATGCATAGAAAACTAAATCACAAGAATAACAATTTTATAACTAGGCTAACACCAAGAGGTGTTTAGCCACTCATATTCATAATTGCAGTAAAACAAGAATGTGTTATTACAAATGTGAACATGAATCGAATACAAGACAAAGGAATGAATAAACTTATGATTGGTGTGTGAATCATCCCTTGGAATTGACTTGTATGTGGATTGAACTTCGTGTCTCCTGCTCCGAGAGCTTCTCCCAACTTCTGTGTAGTGAATGTGAATGTATAAAATCAGAATTTAGGGTTTGTATTTATAGGACCGACTTTGCTACAGCGTATCTGAATGAGTGGCTACGTCGTAGCCTGTGTAAATATCAACTACGCCATAGCTTAATCAAGTACTACGTGTTTAGTTTCTTCCTTTGAAGTATCTACGGCGTAGTTAGATGAGGTACTACGCTGTAACTTCTTCCTTGGCCACTTGAGTTCTGTACTGCCTTCTTTTGGGGTCTACGCCGTAGGTGGAGGGTAGCTACTCCATAGAGCCCTTTAATAAATGTCTACGTTGTAGTCATGGATTGAGCTACGTCGTAGTCTTTATATATTCTTGCTACGGCGTAGGTAGATGGAACCTCTACGCCGTAGTTGGTGCAGAATCCGCATACTTCATATATTTTGTCTTAAGTCCTTCCATTTCCGCGTTTCTTCGTTCCTTTACTCATCTTTGCCCTGAAAACAGAATATAAACAAATAAGAGTATATATCCTAACATATGAATACAAAATATGAGTATTTAGGGGGGAAATTAACACTTAAATCATGGATATATTTGATGTTATCAAATATCCCCCTCACTTGAACTCTACTTGCCCTCAAGTAGACATTATTAGAATAATTTTTAAAAATATATTTCCTAAGAAACTGGAAAAATATGAGTCTAAAAATTTCCTATGCTAGAATATATCAAAGCCGAACACCTCACGAAACTGGAACAAACACTTATCTCTCTCTCCTAATCTAAGTGTTAATTTCGGGGTGATCACTCAACGCACAGTCATAGAATGTATTCTATCATAAGCTTGGCGGTTACAAAAATCTCTACCACTAGAGCTAAGGTCGAAACGATTTTTAAATGCAATATTGGGTGAACACATATAAGGCTTATGGGTGTAGTGTTGTTACTAACATACTACAGCAAAGGCGACAAAGGCAATGGTACATGACTAGAACGTCGGGCAAGACACCAATGACTGCTCAAATCCCTCACCTAAGCATGATTCACAACTAAAGGGTAGCATAAGACATGGGATGCACAGTAATGGTGTAAAAAGAAAAAGAAAACAAATAGTCTTAGCCTATAACCGAGTTGCTACCACTTGTTGTTCACCCAAAGTCCAAGCTTCAAAAAGCAAAAATTGGATCATCTAACAAGTGTGTGCCATTAGAGGACGTCATGATGGGCACCACACTTGGTCTTCATGTTGGCGATTAAGAACCAACAACTTCATTCTTCATATATGACCTAAGTGGCCTCTTCGATACTAATTCTTTCAAAGCTCAAAATACGGTGCTTATACAAGGTTGCACCAAAGATAACATATCTACATACGGAATTTCACTTTTTTTCATAACTAGAAATAAATATATCCCCCCACTTGAGATGAACTAAATATATACAATAGTGGGTCTTCATGATCTTCAAAGGTTTGTCTTCAACGTAGGCGTGATTCTTGAATCTATTGACTTAAACCTTAAACTGGAACAAATGGCAACATCCCAACCATAAACCAATACTACATGGTAGTCTAAGGCGAATAAGTGCAACGAAACAATAATATGGGTAAGAAACGAAAGGATAGGCTCAAAAGGGTGTATCTATGGGTATCTTGCACTAAAGGTGAGTGCAACAAAGAGTTTAACACGGGGGTCGAATAGTCAACGCGACTAATCGATAAACACACACATATAGGTTATTTGGGTGATAATCCTAAAATATTGCCTTCTTAAAAAGTTTCTTCCAAATGTATCAAGGAATCTCGATGCACTACTCGTCAATGGTTTCAAAGTGATGTAAAGGCCAAGTTCTAAAGTTTACAAACTACCGGCACACTCATAATTTAGGTGGATTTGGGGTAAAACAGGGGAAACTGAAATAGGCTAAACCTCACCATGGTATAAAGGGTTAATGTGCTCGGCTAAGGTTCATTCTAGTTAGGTTCGGAAAAACATGTCAAAAGTTTTAGAAGTGGCATAATTTTTCAAAATAAACTAGAAAAATGGGGCAAAATAAAGTTCGAGTAATAATTCTACTCCCGTCCCCCCACTTGAGTTGTACAAAGTCCCATTTGTACATAAAATAGATTATAAAGAGGAAAAAGTATAATTGGAACAGGAACTTCCCTGAAATTTGCTCTTGAAAATGATAGAAGGATCATGTTGGAAAACGTGCCTTCGCTTCGCCTAATGAACAAACTTCAAATCTCTGAAATCACACAACTACCAAAAGCATAAAACCTAAAAAAAAAAAAAAAAAAAAAAAAAAAAAAAAAAAAAAAAAAAAAAAAAAACTCACTTTCGTAGGAATCACGATTGCATTTAGCGTATGCAACAAGCCTTTTAAACCACTTGGTGTCCCAAGTGGACGAGTGAAGTCTTGTGAGGGTTTACAGGGAACACACCCACAAAGTTCATTTAAAAAACTAATACAAGTTTAAAATATGATATGTAATAAAAATTATTAGGTACAGGAGGAAGCTACGGTGTAGCTGGAATGTGTTGCTACGCCGTAGTTGCTAAAAAAATACAGACTAACACCTGGGGGTTGCTACGGTGTAGTGATGAAAGGGGCTACGCCGTAGCTAAGTCCTGGGGGATTTTCTTGGTGCAAAAGTCCAAAGATATGGGTTCCCCAATGCAAAGCTTCCTCTAGAACCTGCAAATTATTAACACAAAACATACAAAACCAACAAAATAAAAGGAAAATGAAAAGAAAAGGATAATTCGGGTTGTCTCCCGAAAAAGCACTTTTGTTTATTATCGAGTCTTTAAGTTAGACTCAGTGCAATGGCCATCAAGTGGGTTGATGATGGACTTGCCCACGCTCGTCCATTTCTTTCATCAGGTGTTGTCTTATCTAAGCGACATTCGTAGAGGTACGTAGGAGTTCTTTTTATCTATGCTTTCTATCTTGGTGAAGTTTTCGTCTAGTCCAACTGAATATCTAACTACCTCAAATTTTTCCGTAAGGATAGGTGGTGGTTTCTTGTAGGGTATCCCGAGCAATTTACATCTCCGTTGCTCATATGCCTCATCATCCATGTTAGTAAACCCATCATATCCTTGTAACTCAAGGTAATCCACCATTACTTCAAAGTCATCATCATCGGATTCCGTGTCTTTGTACCAATTGTCATCAAGCCTTTCTTCAATTAAGTCAATAATTTTCCGGTCTATATCCTCATTCGGCCTCATCTCGTGGCCTTCCTCATTGTACGTATCAGAATCCTTGTGCTCTACGTCGTCCATACTATTTGAGTGTTCCTTCCAAATCTTTTCCTTAGTCAAAGGGTCGGTTGTACCACACTTAATTCTCATCCAGTCATTAAAAGTTATTCCTTTTACCCATGGTAGTTCACACCGTTCACTATCGTTGGTGGATGTCCAATAGTAACACATATTCCCAATTCGTTTCTTACTACATCCGCCATTGCACTTGTCATCATATGGATCACATGATGCCCAAAACGATATGCCATCATCTTGATGTATGCTAACCTTCTCGCACCAATGCTACTTGCCGTTTTCCTTACCACTGATTATAGCTTGTTCATCAATATTATGATCGTTTTTGGTTTCATTGTTAAGGAAATGGTCATTATTATGAACTCGATTAACTTCTTCCCATATCTCCATTTTTCTATCCCTATCAACTCTTCCATAGACAATCAGTACCCATTCATCAAAAGATATCGTCCTTCTCCATTTTAAACTTTTTTGGGATTGATCGAGAGTTGAACTCCATAAATGTTTATTTCCACGTAGCCTTTCTTTGTCACCGCCCCCGTCGCAAAGCTTCATACTGGGGTCACATGATGGCCATAGATCGTAG
The DNA here is from genome assembly GCA_030686995.1 of Artemisia argyi. NCBI lineage: Eukaryota > Viridiplantae > Streptophyta > Magnoliopsida > Asterales > Asteraceae > Artemisia > Artemisia argyi. The sequence goes on along the minus strand of CM060709.1, from coordinate 213,201,733 downwards.
GACTTCTGATTTTCCACTGGGATGTCAATGCCCCAATGGTGCTTTGTTTCAAGTGTAATCGAACATTTTGGTTGGCCGTGATCTTGTCTATTGGGTGGACAAGTCTTAACAATCTTGAGTTCTTCGTTGTGGGTGGCATCTTCCTTTGTGAAATTCGTCTCCTCATGATCAGATTCCGTCTTGGGAGATTCATTGATTTTTGTATAGCCATGCAAACCTTAGCTTGTTCATTTTGTTTCTTGGCGTCGTTTGTCAAGAATTCTATCTTAGCTCCAAGGTTTTTGAGGGTTTCATCATGGCTCATAAGGCTTTTGTTGGTGGCCTCTTGAAAAAATTTCAGGCATTGATTTTGCTCTTCCTGTTTCATTTTTTATTCTTCAAGGTATTTGTTAATGGTTTCTTCAAGGCTAGATCTTCTTTCTCCATAAGGTGGCCGATTGTATCCAGGTGGCCCTGTACGATAACCGTTACTTTGGAATGGTCTGCCTTCCCCGTACTTCACCTCTTCAGTCTTTCCATCTGATGCGTGGTTTTGCACCCTCGCAAAAGGTTTTACCTCTCAAGGGATCTCAAGAGCCTTGCAATCCCCACCAGGTAGTGTACCTGACCGTTGTAGTATAGTAAAGTGGCAAGTACCGGGGGATTGATCGTTCAACTCAAAGAATAGTGTTCGTTAGGATTGAAATTAATCTAACTAGGTCTAGAGGTGAGGGAAGACCCTTTTTGTATTTTTATATTTTATGGAAAGCAAGTAAAAATCTCGAGTTTTGGAAGGAGGGGCGGCGGAATTAGTTGCTAATCAACTAACCCAAAAGCTACAACTTAAACTAATGTGTAGGAAAATAAACTAGGGTTCTACAAGGGAAGTGAATCATGTCTACCTATGATGTATTACTCCTTGCTAGCTATCCAATTCTACCTATTGAATGTTAACCTTGTTTTAATTGACGGGTTGTATTCCTTAATACCATTCGTGGGGCCGTGTACGATCTTCCCCAACTCTATAAGCATCAACCTCTTCCTATGTCGAGTCGACTACTAGCTCCTAACATGGCCTCCTTATTAGTTACTTATGCATTAAATACAACCAATTAATCGTAGTACACATCCGATCATGTTTCTTAAGACGTTCAAGCAAGTTACCAATAGGAAGTCTGCCAGTTTTCTTAAGCCTAACATCGATAAACGTTTAATCAAAACAAGAAACAATAGGAACCAAGAATTATAAACTAAATCAACTATACCTATTGAAGTGTCACGCCTTAATTGATGAATATAGACACAAACATCAACAAGGAATCAATAAGATCTAATGAATTATATACAAGTTTCACACAATCATAAGTAGATACAAGGTGAATTAGCAACGCATAATCAATGAAGAGCAATCAACAATAATCATAATCGAAGACATAACATAAGATTGAATCAATAAACAAACCATTAAAATATGTTTATGGAATGATTAAGACCCTCTAAGTTGTTGGAAAAACACCTACCCTAACCCTAAAATCGGACCTAGGGTTGGGGGCTTACAAAAAGTGAAGTTATGATCTTATATTTATAGGCAATGTTTCTGTCAGCAAGGCTTGACGGCGTCAGCCCTAACAAGTGACAGCGTCAGCCCACCGTTTTCACCAAATCGAAGCTCTTTTCGTCCTCTTTGCGTGGGCTTTTGAATCACCTAAATCCGAGTTCGTATGCAAAAGTTATGGCCAAAACAGTAACAGCTACCGCGCGCGAGTTGTGATTGTCTTGATCATCTTGTGACTGTTTCACTAAGGTTTCTTCTTGTGCAAGCCTTCTTCCTGACGTCGTCACTCTATATCATCTGACGTCGTCAGGTTAAATCCTGACGCCGTCATGTGTTAATTCATTCTTGGCCGTCACATGTAATTTACTCTTGACGCCCTTGGTGACGCTTTCATGTGTTATCTCCCAAAAACGTTCTGGCGCGTCTCGTTATACTTTTTATCCACCTCTTTGCCATAACGTCACATGCAATACGTGACGCCGTCAGGTACTATTTCCAGCTTGATTTGGAGACTTTGTCGTTTTCTTCACTTTTTACTCTAAAAACGTCCAAAATGCTTCTTTTTTCAGATTTCTTCTTCAAAGTACCTAAAATGACAAAATGAACGATTTAGGGCAATATTTGATCAAATAATCTCGACTTAGGGCTTAAATGACCCCCTAAAAGCGGTACACTTTTCGTCTCATCAAATACCCTTACACTTGATATTTGCTTGTCCTCAAGAAAATGCGCTTTTATTCTAATCAAAATACAAGCTAGGGGTCATTTAACACTAATATAAAAGTAATTACAATAAATAATCGTTCCACTTCAACCAAAACAAGCACGAAAATTATACACTAGCACCTCACAAATAGTGTTTAGATACTCACATCTCTCGGGTGTAATAAAAGTATATATCACAATATGAAAATAGAAAATATCTCTCACTACCTGTCATAGCACATAGATTACGATAGGCTTGGGAAAGGATCAAACCTCCACCACTTGGCGTAAGCACCTAGGATAAACTATCAAAAAGGTCTTTTAAAAGGGTTATAACGTGAAGTGTAGGGATATGATAAATACGGTTTTGTTGGATAAAGGTAATCTTTACTGGTGGCAAGTTAATCATCTTTGTCAATTACATGTACAATGTGGCGTTGCTAAGCCAAGACTCGACTCGACTTAAGCTAATCAAAAACTATCAAAAACATAAAATAAACATAAAAGGAAACGGGATGGTAGTCTGTATGTTTTTCTTTTTTTCTTTTTCTTGATTTTTTTTTTCTTTTTTTTTACATACTGATACGTGGGAATTGCACCCTCGCAACAGGTTTTACCTCTCAAGGGATCTTGAGAAGCTTATAACCCCTACCAGGCAGTGTACCTGATCGTTGTAGTATAGTATAGTGACAAGTACCGGGGGATTGATCGTTCAACTCAGGAATAGTGTCGCTAGGATTAGAAAGCCTACTAAACTAGGTCTAGAGGTAAGGGATGATTCTTTTTGTATTTTTATATTTTTTATGAAAACAATTAAAATATCGAGTTTTGAAGGAGTGGGCGGAATTAGTTGCTAGCCAACTAACCCAATTAACTACAAATACAATAAAAATAAAATAACATAAATGAAAATAAAACTATTAAACTAATGTGGTGGAAACAATAATGAGGAAAATTGTGTTTACTTATATTTCATTACTCCCTAAATATCTTTTACAGGTTGATTAGCTTGTTACAATTGCATGGATGACGGGTCATATTCCTTAATACTAGTCGTAGAGCCGTGTACAATATTCCCTAACTCTATAGGATCCTACTTCACTCCTATGTCGAGCCGTTAGAAGCTCCTAACATGGGATCATTAAAATTCTCCTACTCAATAAATACAACCAAAAATCGTAGTACGTCTCCGATCATGTTTCTTAAGACGTTCAAGCAAGTTACCAATGGAAGTCTGCCAGTTTTGTTAAGCCTAACATCGAATACAATCATCCGTAACAATTATAAACAAACAATCAACCCATAATTAACATCTAGGTTTCACTACATCTAAGCAAACACAATGAAAATCTAGCTTAACATGTTAAAGAGAAGACAAGCGTAAGTTATAATCACACAACACATAGACATATTGAATGATTTGAATGAATACTTATCTTCAATTGAACATGGAAGAATCAAGGTATTGGAACCCTTGAAAAACTGATAAATTTCGGACTAGGGTTTTTTCTCTCAAAGTTGCACACTAATGAATGAAATTTGGAAAACTATATATAGACTTTACACTCTTACGGCGTCATGTGTTAGCTCGTGATGCCGTCAACTCGCCGCCTTGATAAAATCGTATTGCCTAGATCTATTTGTGACACCGTCATGTGGAGAAATGCTCTGGGCCGTCACTAGTAATTGGACCCTAACAGCCTTGGTGACGCCGTCAGGTCCTAAGCTTGAAAACTCTCTGGCTCGTCACGTGTATTTTCCACTTCCACCTCTTTTGTAACTCTTGACGCCATCATGTACAAAGGCTTGACGCCGTCAGGTACTGTTCCAGCAAGGAAATTTGAGACTTTGCCGTTTTCTTCACTTTTATACTCCAAAAACGTCCAAAATGCTTCCTTTTCTATATTCTTCCTCAAAAGTACCTAAAATGACAAAAGGAACGATTTAGGGCAATATTTGATCAAATACTCTCGAATTCGGGCTTAAATAACCCCTTAAAAGCGGTACGCTTTTCGCCTCATCACATACACTCTTACCCTACCATCCAAAATAATACATCATAGGGGATTTGCATTCCCCTTACACTTGAACTTTTACATACTTTACAATCAGCTATTCTAATGACTTGAATTAAGATAATCAAAACACTTGGAATACTTTTTAAGATTAACGTACGTATGGGGTAATATATGATGTTCTTCCCCAATACTCTATTACAATAGTACTTTACCCATGAGTCTCAATCGTCCCAAAATAATATGTACAAGATATGACTCGACTTAGCAACCATGTAATAAATTAGACAATTAACTAAGGTTTAAACATGTAACAATAATGCAGTAAAGATGAGTGCATACAAGGAAGGCTAAGGAGATTTGGTTGCACATTTGGGGTGGATCGTAAAAATTTATTCCTTTAAGTAAAATGCTTAAAGTTAGAAACAAAAATATAGGCTCGGAGGGTTGTACTAGGGGTGTCGTGTACTAAAAATGAATACAACGCAGAGGTGTGGGAAAAATTAATTGACTTTATTAGTCAAATGTTTATGACTTCATTGATCAAGTAATTATGATACGGGTTTAACACAAGGGTGATCCTAATGCCTCTTATCATGTAGTAAATCCTACTACACGAATGTAGTCTCACTAGCGGTCTCGGGATGCATCACTAACGTAAGTTCTAGAATCTAAGTACTACCGGTACACTCATAAGCATCTTTTCCTAACAAATCTAGGGGCGAACCTCACATATTTGGGGTGGAAAATTTTGAGTGGTACGGTTTTTCGTGCTAGTCATACAACTCGAAAGCACCAATGTTATCCATGTCAAATCGAGGCACAAAACAAAATTCTTTCATCCTATTAGGCATCCTATAAGTGATCCTATCGGTGTCACTAGCAAATCGGATTGTCCCTTCTACCTCATCATATTCTAACTTGGACTCTTCAATAAATGTTTTACCAAACACAACATGGGATAAGCGACAATCAATAACATTAGCAAGATCTTCAACAACCATAAAGTCAGTGATATAAGTAAAATTCCCAACAAAGACATGTAGAGCTTTAATTCTCCCGACAAAGTTACAAACTCCCCCGGGGTATTTGGGATCTCTTCTAGGTCCAAGTCTTGTTTTCACTATATCATTGTAGACACTTGAGGACATAATGTTGATTGGGGATTTAAAATCAATGTAGGCATTGTTAATATGTTTATACCCAATCATACATGGTATTTTAGCATTCTTAGGATCGCCTCTTTTTATCTTAGACTCAATTCTAGTGAAAGGAGGTCGAGGATTATCAATAAGGTTATTATATTATGCGATCTCCTCCTTAGTGGGGTATAGATTAAAATAATCATCTAACTTTGGATCAATCTCCCCTTCTTCAAGTTCCTCAACAACATCCTCAAAATCTTTAGTCCCTAGATCCTTATTTGAATACAAGGCGGTCGCTAGGTCACTAAATGCATGGTCGAGCTCAACATTAATCAACCTATTGAGCTCCCTAAGTTCCATAATCTCGCTCTCAATTTGTTCACGTAACAAAGCCACTTCTATAGGGGAAAGGGGTGGATTCGCGTTTTCCATAATGGTCAACAGAATAGACAATGAATTTATTTTACTAACAAAGGCACGAAGAAATAGATAGACTAAAGAGAACTTAAAAAATAAAAATAAAATCTTACTAGAAAGGAATCTAGCAAGTAGACCTAATAAAAAGAAATCCTGACCTAGACAATAACTATTCCCCGGCAGCGGCGCCAAAAACTTGATGCGTGGGAATTGCACCAGGCTTTACCTCTCGAGGGATCTCGAGAAGCTTACAACCCCCACCAGGCAGTGTACCTGATCGTTGTAGTATAGTATAGTGACAAGTACCGGGGGATTGATCGTTCAACTCAGGAATAGTGTCGCTAGGATTAGAAAGCCTAAAAACTAGGTCTAGAAGTGAGGGATGATTCTTTTTGTATTTTTATGTTTTTATGAAAGAAAGTAAAATTCTCAGTTTTTGGAAGAATGAGCGGAATTAATTGCCAGTTAACTAACCAAATAACTACAGATGCAATCAAAATAAAATAACAGAAATGTAAATTAAACTAATTGCTAATGTGGTGTGAACAATGGATGGGAGAATTGTGTTTACTTAGATTTCACTACTCCCTATATATCTTTTACAGGTTAATTGTTTGTTACAGTTGCGTGGATGACGGGTTATATTCCTTAATACCAGTCGTGGGGTGGCGTACTTACTTCCCCAACTCTATAAGCTCCTACTTCACTCCTATGTCGAGCCTACAAGAAGCTCCTAACATGGGATCACTAGAATTCGCTCATGCATTAAATACAACCATAAAAACCTAGTATACATTGGTTCATATTTCTTAAGACGTTCAAGCATATTACACAATGGAAGTCTGCCAGTTTTCTTAAGCCTAACATTGAAATCATTCATCCATTACAACTATAAACAAGCAATCAACCTATAATCAACATCTAGGTTTCATTACATCTAAGCAAACACACAAGAGATCTAGCCTATCATGTTAAAATCAAGACAAGCGTAAGATATATTCAAACAACACATAGACATATTCAATGAATTGAAAGGATACTTATCTCAATTGAACATGAAGGGTTTCAAAGGGTGAAAACCCTTGAAAATACTGTAAAAGTCGTGTTAGGGTTTATTAAGTTCGACCCTAAAATTCTCCTCTTCTCAGAATGAAAATTACAAAAAACTATATATAGATTTCCTAAGGTGACGGCATCAAGAAGAAAGTTCTGACGCCGTCAACCCGCCGCCAAAAATATAATCGGATTGCCTAGATCCAGATCTGACGCCGTCATGTGTATTGCTGCTCTGGGCCGTCACCGCTTTTACTCTTGACGGCCTTGATCTGACGCCGTCACGTTTTCTCTGGGCTGTCACCAAAATTGCTCTTGACGCCGTCATCAAAATCTTCTTGACGCCGTCAGGTACTGTTCCCAGCAAGGAAAATTAAGACTTTGCCGTTTTCTTCACTTTTATGCTCCAAAAACGTCCAAAATGCTTCTTTTTCCAGAATTCACTCCCAAAGTACCTAAAATCACAAAAGGAACGATTTAGGGCAATATTTGATCAAATAAATTCAAATTCCGGCTTAAATGACCCTCTAAAAACGGATCATTTTTCGCCTCATCATATACCCTTACACTTGAGATTTGCTTGTCCTCAAGCAAATGCGCTTTTATTCTAATCAAAATACAAGTTAGGGCTCATTTAACACTAATATAAAAGTAATTACAACAAATAATCGTTCCACTAAAGACCAAAGACAAGCACGGAGGTCATACACTAGCACCTCATAAATAGTGTTTAGATACTCACATCTCTCGGGTGTAATAAAGTATATATCACAATATGAAAATGGAAAACATCTCTCACTACCTGTCATAGCAAAATAGATTACCATAGGCTTGGGAAAGGATCAAACCTCCACCACATGGCGTAAGCACCTAGGATAAACTATCAAAGAGGTCTTTTAAAGGGTTATAACGTTAGGTGTAGGGATATGGAATACACGGTTTTGTTAGATATAGGCAATCTTTACTGGTGGCGAGTTAATCATCTTGGTTAATTACATGTACAATATGGCGTTGCTAAGCCAAGACTAGACTCGACTTAAGCTAATAAATGAAAAATAACAAAAACATAAAATAAACATAGAGTGAAACGGGATGGTAGTCCGTATGTTTTTTCTCTTTTCTTTTTCTATTTTTTTTCTCTTTATTTTTTTGATTTTTTTATTTATTTATTTATTTTATTTTTTTGCATACACTCTTACCCTACCATCTAAAATAATACATCATAGGGAATGAAAATTCCCCTTACACTTGAATTTTTACATACTTTACAATAGACTAATCTAATGACTCGAATTAAGATAATCAAAACACTTGGAGTACTTTTAAGATTAACGTACATATGGGGGTAATAATAGATGTTCTTCCCCATTACTCCATAAGATTAGTACTTTACCCATGAGTCTCAATCGTCCCAAAACAATATGTACAAGGATATGACTCGACTTAGCAACCATGTAATCAATTAGATAATTAACTAAGGGTTTAACAAATAACAATAATGCACTAAAGATGAGTGCATACACGGAAGGCTAAGGCGAGTTGGGTGTACATTTAAGTGGGGTGTAACAAATTCTTCCTTTAAGTAAGATGCATAAAGTTAGAAATGAAAAGATAGGCTCGGAGGGGTGTACTAGGGGTTTCGTGTACTAAAAATGAGTACAACGCTAAGGTGTGGGAAAAATTAGTTGACTTAACTAGCCAAGTAATATGACTTAGATGGTCAAGTAATTATGATACGGGGTTTAACACAAGGGTGATCCTAATCCCTCTTATCATTTAGTAAATCCTACTACACGAATATAGTCTCACTAGCGGTCTCGGGATGCATCACTAACGCAAGTTCTAGAATCTAAATGCTACCGGTACACTCATAAGCACTAATAGTAAATGCTTTTCCTATCAAATCTAAAGGCGAACCTCACATATTTGGGTGGAAAATTTTTCTGAATAGTACGGTTTTGTGCTAGTCATATAACTCCTATCCATGAGACGCTTGCTATGGCTAAAGTTTCACTCCTAAATGTTGTAAAAAAATTTAAATTTGGCGCTAAAATTACACTAACAAGTATTTCTCATAGTTTTATTACACACCTACCATCAAACAAACAAACTCAAGCGAAAGTGTATCCTATGAGGTATCTCATTTTGCCCTCCCCTTACACTTAGGATGAACATTGTCCCCAACGTTCAATTAAAGAATGTAAAAGTGAAATAGGTAAAAGAATGAAATCAAATACTCCCCTGATTCGCTCGGTATGGATAGTGTGGTAACAAGGTTAGATCTTCCTCCAAGAAAATGAACAATCAAAGCTTCCCTTCCAGAATATAAATCATCTTCTTGTCATACATAACCTGTTAAACCTGAGAAAACAAATAAGGCAACCTCGCGTAAAATCGGCGGCAATCTATATATACTGATAAATCCTAGAAAGCAATGTAAGATATAATGCTTGTGGAATACATGACTGCAGATTTCCTGGAGTTTATAAAACTAAAGATTTAACAAAAACTTTAAGACTCCATTAGAAAAACAAAACTAGCAAAATTTTCAGAATTTTACACGTGACGCCGTCAGGAATTTCTTCCTGATGCCGTCAGAAGTGACCTGCAGATATTCTTACGTTAAGTTTCTGGAAAATTTCTCGAAAAACTTATGTCCTACTTCCTGAAAAATCCTGCAAAACATCATTATGACTCGATACAAGCATTTGACTCTAATAAATACGAATATACATGTTCATTTAATATTGTGGAGAATCATGATCAATTTTGTTTCTTAAAAACATATTTGGGGTTTCCCCTTACACTTATGTTTTGCGAAATACCCTTGGATGAAGTTAAGACTAAGCCAAACGACAAAATAAAGTATTTTCACCATTTAGTTTTGAAACATGATCTACCAACAATAAAAATAAAGTATGCATACGGAAATAAATAACAATCAAACAAAATAAAAATCACACACAGCATGGGTTGCCTCCCAAGAAGCGCTTTTCTTTATTAACGAGTCTTGTAGCTAGACTCAAGGTCATAGGTTACTACGTGACCTCATAGTTGGTCTCACTTCCCACCGATTGTAAATGTTCTTTATAGAGACCAAACACCTTTTGCTTAATTGCTCCTATCATTCCATTGGAAAATTCCTTATCAACTCTATATTTTGGTCCTAGAGTCAAGCAATCCTTATAGAAAAGGCTCTTCTTCTCCCACACATAGTCCATGCCCTTTTTCTTATCCTCTTCATTGATGTCCTCGAAAGCACCAATGTTATCCATGTCAAATCGAGGCACAAAATGAAATTCTTTCATCCTATTAGGCATCCAATAAGTGATCCTATCGGTGTCACTAGCAAATCGGATTGTCCCTTCTACCTCATCATATTCTAACTTGGACTCTTCAACAAATGGTTTACCAAACACAATATGAGATAAGCGACAATCAATAACATTAGCAAGATCTTCAACAACCATAAAGTCAGTGATATAAGTAAAATTACCAACAAAGACATGTAGACCTTTAATTCTCCCGACAAAGTTACAAACTCCACCGGGGTATTTGGGATCTCTTCTAGGTACAAGTCTTGTTTTCACTATATCATTGTAGACACTTGAGGACATAATGTTGATTGGGGATTTAAAATCAATGTAGGCATTGTTAATATGTTTATACCCAATCATACATGGTATTTTAGCATTCTTAGGATCGCCTCTTTTTATCTTAGACTCAATTCTAGTGAAAGGAGGTCGAGGATTATCAATAAGGTTATTATAGTATGCGATCTCCTCCTTAGTGGGGTATAGATTAAAATAATCATCTAGCTTTGGATCAATATCTCCTTCTTCAAGTTCCTCAACAACATCGTCAAAATCTTTAGTCCCTAGATCCTTATTTGAATACAAGGCGGTCGCTAGGTCACTAAATGCATGGTCGAGCTCAACATTAATCAACCTATTGAGCTCCCTAAGTTACCTAATCTCGCTCTCAATTTGTTCACGTAACAAAGCCACTTCTCTAGGGGAAAGGGGTGGATTCGCGTTTTCCATAAGGGTCAACGGAATAGTCAATGAATTTATTTTACTAACAAAGGCATGAAGAAATAGATAGACTAAAGAGAACCTAAAAAATTAAAATAAAATCTTACTAGAAAGGAATCTAGCAAGTAGACCTAATAAAAAAATCCTAACCTAGACAATAACTATTCCCCGGCAGCGGGATGCGTGGGAATTGCACCAGGCTTTACCTCTCGAGGGATCTCGAGAATCTTACAACCCCCACCAGGCAGTGTACCTGATCGTTGTAGTATAGTATAGTGACAAGTACCGGGGGATTCATCGTTCAACTCAAAAATAGTGTTGCTAGGATTAGAAAGCCTAAAAACTAGGTCTAGAGGTGAGGGATTATTCTTTTTGTATTTTTATGTTTTTATGAAAGCAAGTGAAATTCTCGGTTTTTTGAAGAATGGACGGAATTAGTTGCTAGTTAACTAACCCAATAACTACAGATGCAATCAAAATAAAATAATAGAAATGTAAATTAAACTAATTATTAATGTGGTGTGAACAATGGATGGGAGAATTGTGTTTACTTAGATTTCACTACTCCCTAGACATCTTTTACAGGTTAATTGTTTGTTACAGTTGCGTGGATGACGGGTTATATACCTTAATACCAGTCGTGGGGTGGCGTACTTACTTCCCCAACTCTATAAGCTCCTACTTCACTCCTATGTCGAGCCTGTAAGAAGCTCCTAACATGGGATCACTAGAATGCGCTCATGCATTAAATACAACCATAAAAACCTAGTACACATCAGTTCATGTTTCTTAAGACATTCAAGCATGTTACACAATGGAAGTCTGCCAGTTTTATTAAGCCTAACATTGAAATCATTCATCCATTACAACTATAAACAAGCAATCAACCTATAATCAACATCTAGGTTTCATTACATCTAAACAAACACACAAGAGATCTAGCCTAGCATGTTAAAGTCAAGACAAGCGTAAGATATATTCAAACAACACATAGACATATTGAATAAATTGAAAGGATACTTATCTCAATTGAACATGAAGGGTTTCAAAGGATGAAAACCCTTGAAAATACTGTAAAAGTCGTGTTAGGATTTATTAATTTCGACCCTAAAATTCTCCTCTTCTCTGAATGAAAATTACAAAAAAACAATATATATATTTCCTAAGGTGACGGCGTCAAGAAGAAATTTCTGACGCCGTCAACCCGCCGCCAAAAATATAATCGGATTGCCTAGATCCAGATCTGACGCCGTCATGTGTATTGCTGCTCTGGGCCGTCACCACTTTTACTCTTGACGGCCTTGATCTGATGTCGTCACGTTTTCTCTGGGCCGTCACCAAAATTGCTCTTGACGCCGTCATCAAAATCTTCTTGACGCCGTCAGGTACTGTTCCCAGCAAGAAAAATTAAAACTTTGTCGTTTTTTTCACTTTTATACTCCAAAAACGTCCAAAATGCTTCCTTTTCCAGAATTCACTTCCAAAGTACCTAAAATCACAAAAGGAACGATTTAGGGCAATATTTGATCAAATAAATTCAAATTCCGGATTAAATGACCCCCTAAAAACGGATCATTTTTCGCCTCATAAAAAATGAACGTTGAAAGCTTCCCTCCAGAAATATAATCATCTTCTTGTACAATATAACCTGTAATCAATAAACACAAAAACCAAAGCATCAAACCGAACAAAAATCACAGCTAGATGCTATTCCAGACGTAGAAATAGAAACAAAACAATTAAAGGATAGGATACTTGTGGAATGAATTACAAATAGTAACTCAAAAAACATATCCACAAGTATTGACACACAAACAAGATAGAATATATGCTAATCATGAATTGTGAATTTTTCATCTTCGAATTTTTTTGTTCTTTTTAACAAAATATAAATTTCCCTACACTTATCTTTTTGTAAAATACCTTTATATGCAATTAAGACGAGGTTAAAAAAAATAAAGTATTTTCACAAATTATTCAAAACATGAAAATTAAACAACTATGATTAAGCATATATGACGCAAACAAACAAAATAAAATAAATATATCAAACAATTAAAAACATGGGTTGGGTTGCCTCCCAAGAAGCGCTTGTTTTTGTTCAAGTCACGAGCTTGACTTTACCCTTATTTAACGGAAATAGGGGAGGTTTTCCCTACACATAGGATTAAGTGCGGGTGGAAGTAGCGATACACATCCTTAGGGTTGAAATATGCCACGTGAGGTGAAGGGGGTGAGTGAATGGCTTCCTTCATCCTAAAACTACCCGGATAATATTGGTTGATGGGTGGGTCGGTTCCTCTTTTGTCTCCTAGATGTAAATCTAAGGATGGAAAGGTGTGAAAAGATTGAGGTTCCGGTTCATCAACACTAAGAAATTCTCGAGAACTAGGAGTAAGGTTATCATTGCAAGTATTCAAACTTATATCCTCTAGTGGTGCTTGGTCCAAGGGTTCTACCTCCGTTGAGATTCCCAAAGTCTCTACTTCTTCCGGGTAAGTCACGGGCGGTGTGTGTGCCTCAAATAATGGTAGGGCTTGTGGGGTACTTTGTGGGCTTGGATTATCCACCTCATCATCCATTGTATCTAGATTACCTATGTGTTTTTCTTGTTCTATGATATTAGGCGACATCCACTTAGGTATCCCTGAGTTATCATCCCAGACAAACTTTCTATTTGCTCCTTCAAACTTTTTATTAATTGATTTGTGATGTTGTTTGTTGGGTTGTCTACTTTATAATAATATTGGACACAATCTTCTATGGCATCCCATGCTTCTTCAGCATTTAATTCCCTAAGGTTCCCGTTGGCAAAATCGTCAATGTACCTTTGGTCATATGGGTGGACACCATAGTAAAAGATTTGAGTTAGGTACCATAGATCGAAACCATGATGAGGGACTATTCGGAGTAAAATTTTAAAATGAGTCCATGCATCATAGATAGGTTCATCTCGATTTTGGTTAAACATCAAGATGTCATTAGGAGTGATTGGGTTTCGTGGTCGGTAATATGGTGGATTCGCGTTCTCCATAATGGTGAACAGAAGAGTCAATGAAAAGGTTTTTACGAACAAAGACACAAAGAAAAGATAGACTAAAGAAAGCTAATAAAATAAAAATAAAAATCTCACTAAAAAGGAATCTAATGAGTAGACCTAATCATTAGGATTGAAATTAATCTAACTAGGTCTAGAGGTGAGGGAAGATCCTTTCTGTATTTTTATATTTTATGGAAAGCAAGTAAAAATATCGGGTTTTGGAAGAAGGTGCGGCGAAATTAGTTGCTAATCAACTAACTCAATAGCTACTACTTAAACTAATGTATAGGAAAATAAACTAGGGTTCTACAAGGGAAGTGAAGCATGTCTACCTATGATGTATTACTCCTTGCTAGCTATCCAATTCTACCTATTGAATGTTAATCTTGTTTTAATTGACGGGTTATATTCCTTAATACCATTCGTGGGGCCGTGTACGATCTTCCCCAACTCTATAAGCTTCTACCTCTTCCTATGTCGAGCCGACTACTAGCTCCTAACATGGCCGCCTTAGTAGTTATTTATTCATTAAATACAACCAATTAATCGTAGTACACATCCGATCATGTTTCTTAAGACGTTCAAGCAAGTTACCAATAGAAAGTCTGCCAGTTTTTGTAAGCCTAACATTGATAAACGTTCAATCAAAACAAGAAACAACAGGAACCAAGAATTATAAACTAGATCAACTATACCTATTGAAGTGTCACGCCTTAATTGATGAATATAGACACAAACATCAACAAGGAATCAATAAGATCTAATGAATTATATACAATTTTCACACAATCATAAGTAGACACAAGGTGAATTAGCAACGCATAATCAATGAAGAGCAATCAACAATAATCATAATCGAAGACATAACATAAGATTGAATCAATAAACAAACCATTACAAGATATTTATGGAATGATTAAGACCCTCTAAGTTGCTGGAAAAACACCTACCCTAACCCTAAAATCAGACCTAGGGTTGAAGGCTCACAAAAAGTAAAGTTGTGATGTTATATTTATAGGCAATGTTTTGTCAGCAAGTCTTGATGGCGTCAGCCCTAACAAGTGATAGCATCAGCCCGCCGTTTTCACCAAATCGAAGATTTTTTCTTCCTCTTTGCGTGGGCTTTTGAATCACCTAAATCCGAGTTCGTATGCAAAAGTTATGGCCAAAACAGTAACAGCTACCGCGCGCGAGTTGTGATTGTCTTGATCATCTTGTAACGGTTGCACTAAGGTTTCTTCTTGTGCAAGCCTTCTTCCTGATGTCGTCACTCTATATCATCTGACATCGCCAGGTTAAATCCTAACGCCGTCATGTATTAATTCATTCTTGGCCGTCAAATGTAATTTGCTCTTGACGGCCTTGGTGACGCTGTCATGTGTTATCTCCCAAAAACGTTCTGGCGCGTCTCGTTATACTTTTTATCCACCTCTTTGCCATAACGTGACACCGTCACATGCAATACGTGATGCCGTCAGGTACTATATCCAGCTTGATTTGGAGACTTTGCCGTTTTCTTCACTTTTCGCTCCAAAAACGTCCAAAATGCTTCATTTTCCAGATTTCTTCTCCAAAGTACCTAAAATGATAAAAGGAACGATTTAGGGCAGTATTTGATCAAATAATCTCGACCTAAGGCCTAAATGACCCCCTAAAAGCGGCACTTTTCGTCTCATCACCATCGCCTTCTTTCAAAGGACAATCTCTAGCCAAATGTGGTCCTCCACAAACCTCGCAACCAACTTGAATAGTGTGAAGATTCTCCTTGAGCTTCTTCATGTCACGCCCCAAGCTTTCGAGTTTGTTGGTGATGAGGGTTATTCCATCGGAGTTTCCAGCAATGCTCCTACTATTTCCTCCTTCGTGCTACTTTTGAGAGTGGTCCGCCATGTCTTCAATAGCCTTTAAGGCTTGAGCAGGAGTCATTCCAGGGATTGGTCCCTGAGAATCTAACATTTGGCGAGTGGAGATATTGATCCCTTTGTAAAAAATGTTGACCATTTGCTACTTGTTGAGATCATGAGTAGGGCACTTGTACAAAAGATCATTGCACCTATCCCAAGCTTGGTACAATGTTTCATCTCCATCTTGCTTGAAAGTTGTGAATATCTTTAAGCTGCTTTGCCGTTCTTGAAGGAGGGCAATATCTTTGGATGAAATGCTTGTTCAGGAGAGCCTAAGTGTTAATAGTACCTGCTAGTAACCTATTGATCCATCTCTTGGCTCCTCCGATTAATGTCATAGGGAATACTCTGAGCATTATCGCATCATGCGACACCCCTGGAATGTTGAACAAACTAACAATGTAAAGAACATTGTCAATGAGCTCGTGAGCATCTTCCGTCTTGCTTCCCAAAAATGGGTCTTTTCACAGTTCCCTTATGAATTGATTCTTGATTTCAAACTGCACGTCGTTCCCAATAGCAGGCCTAACCAAACCATGCCCTTGCTCTTCACGCGTAAGAGCCAAATATTCCTCAAGCGTGAGGGTGTCAATGTCAACTTCTCCCATGGTACCTGAAACATAAAATTGATCGTGGGAAACTGAAAATAAAACAAAATAAAATTTGCAAACTTAAATAAAACCCAAATAGATCCCCGGCAGGCGGCGCCAAAAACTTGATGCAGGTTTTACCGATCAGGTTTTAATATTTATAATTGTCTCGTTTACCTAAGGTCTACCTAATGCAATATTGGGCAGTGTACCCGGTCGTGTGAGGTATAGCTAGACGGTAAAGCCGAGGTCATCCCAAGAGCTATGAGTGTGGAATCTATCTAAGTCTACTGTCATGTTTAAAAGGGGGTTTATGATTGTAAAGATTAATTAACTAACAAATGTAAATGACAAAACAAGTAAGTAAATAGAAGAGAATCAATAAGGAGAAGAAGTGTTAACCTAATTACTACTCTTGTTATTATCATGATTAGTTATCTATATGTGCATCCTATTGTTTCATCATGGGTTTATAGTAATTTAGGATCAAAGGGTTAAATCTCCTAAATCTATCTTGCACCTTGTCCTATTCCCACCTATTGTAAAGACGAGAGGTCATCGGGCGGCGTGAACCTACGAAGATGCAAGAGTCATTAAGTACCTCTACTAACAAGGACAAGTCTAGCGGGATGCGTCATAGTCAGATCTTACACCCCCTCTAGCTTCTTTAAGGTATCATAATGATAGGTGGTCCTATGGTTAATTCGCACATGTATGGCGATATTGCTATCGCCAAGTCACATCCCTATCAGCTTGGGTCCTAGGGTTAATTCACCAAGCCTCTAAGGAACTACCAAGGCTCAAGACTACCAAAACTAGAGTGTCCTAAGACTCGCCATGAAAGTATGCAAAAAAAAAACTACAATAGATGCATAGAAAACTAAATCACAAGAATAACAATTTCATAACTAGGCTAACACCAAGAGGTGTTTAGCCACTCATATTCATAATTGCAGTAAAACAAGAATGTGTTATTACAAATGTGAACATGAATCGAATACAAGACAAAGGAATGAATAAACTTATGATTGGTATGTGAATCGTCCCTTGGAATTGACTTGTATGTGGATTGAACTTCGTGCCTCCTGCTCCGAGAGCTTCTCCCAACTTCTGTGTGGTGAATGTGAATGTATAAAATCGGAATTTAGGGTTTTAAAAACTATTAAAATGAGAAAATGATTAAAAACTATTAAAATGAATTTAGGGAATTATAATAAATTCTTTATTTATTATGAATTAAAAACTATTAAAAACTATTAAAAAGAAAACTAATATTAAAAACTATTAATAAATTATTTTAATTTTCTATTATAATTCCCTTTTCTATAATTCTTTTTAAGCATTTAGGACTTTTAGAAACCAAGTTTGACTTTTTATGTGCTAGTTTCCTTAGTTTTGACTTTTAGGTGCGTTATTTCCTGGTAATTTCGCATTTTTAGGATTTCTTTACATTTTTTACCTTACGTGTTCTTTATTACTTACCTTAATTTCTTATTTGCTTTATTATTGATTATATTCCATTATCATTAGTGTAAAAACCAAAATATTCACTCTTATCACTATTCACTACACGTTTCGTAAAGCGAAAAATCTCGATTTCATTCACACCTTCACTTGGACTACGACTCGGGAATTCGTATTTCCTTCGAATTCTTTGGAGACTATTATTACTATAATCAAAAACAAAAAGAATGAGGTATAAAAAGCCAATGCAATACTGGGAAAGATCAATGAAGTCAACAAGGAGCCGGTACCTCGTGATTTACCTAATGTCAGGCCATATGTACCACCTATCCCATTCCCAGGACGTTTGAAGGTTGTGAGGAAATAAGAAACAAGCAAAGATCAATTGAAGAAGATGGAAGCAAGGAGCTTACAGGGTGATGAAGCAATTCCACAAGCTAATGCGGAATCAACTACAACACAGAATGGTAGCACTTCTAACTCTTCTTTCATTCCTATTAACGATCTTGCTAGTTTTCCCATACATATTACAAAAATGTTGGATGACATAGTGCAACTGTTAACCTAAAAAACTATGCTTATCACACCACCTGACGACGGTTATGTTACACCAGATACAAAACCAATTTTGGTTGAGCTTGAGAAGGAATTAGGAGGCAAAATCATAGACACTATTGTTAATAACAAGGAGGTGAATGAGGCATGGAAGCCAATCATTCAACCACAACACGGAGTATTCAAACCCTTCAAGGCATCAACCAATTTGGGTAAGGTAAGGAGGGAAATGACATGTCCCTCAAGGTATAACTTTCATTCATCATTTCCCTATCCCACAACAAATTCACACCCTAACGGTGCTTATTGCTATTTTCACCCGCACTTGATTCCAAGTGAGGGGATGAACACCCTTATACTTAGTAAATAAGGGTAGAGTCAAGCTCGTGACTCAAAAAAAAACAAGCGCTTCATAGGAGGTACCCCATGCTTATCTTTTTATTTTTATTTTTAATTTTATAGGATTTTATGCTTGGTGGAAAGACCGCTTAATGATGACAAGTCTTCTGGAATTTTCATCAGAAGGTTTCTACAGCGTAACTCATCTCTGTGGTTACGCCGTAACTATTTACCAACAGTAAGAGCTCATTGTCAGGTCACATTACTTATGGCGTAACTCAGTCTATGAGGTTATTGTAACAATTCGCATTTTCGGGTTACTATTCACTTTCACTATTTACTCCCGATACCCAAACCACAAGGGTACTAGGGCTGAAACTAGTGTTTATTTGGTGATTCCATGGTTGAATTAAGAGCTACACAAGGGTACTAGGGCTGAGCTAAGAAGGTTTTTCACAAGTTTTATATCAAGGTTATCAAGGGTTAGCAAGAGTTGTGTTGAAGGATTGGAAGCTAGGGTTTTTAGTTGAAGAATTAAGGTAGTGTTCTTGTTCTTAGTTTTCCTTGTATAAGGCCAAAAGTTGTAAGGAAACCTATTCTCATCATCCTTACTATGTTTTCATCAGCTCTATATGCTATATATGTCTTGTTATATTGATCTCATGATGTACAAATCCTTAAAACAAGTCTAAACTTATATATCATTATATGTTATCATTTATAAAACAAATAAGTAAACTAGTAGGTTATGCTATGATAAACGACTAGAAATATATACTTATAGACTTGAAAAAAGCTTATATAATTATAGAGGACCTTACAAGGAAAACGTAACAATTTGAATCACCTAAAATGAGTACACGAGTCAAAAGATATGATCAAAAGAAGTTAACGAGACCAAAGCGCCGAAACTGCCATTTACAAACTGTTAAGAAGCTGTCCATTTTGAACGAGGCCCTTCTGGTCCGTTTCATCAAAAAGTTAAAACATGAAAGTTGTCCGGAACGACGTTTTCCTTGGATCCTAAAGAAGCTCGAGTCCTAAAAATGCATAACGAATGCTATTTTTCTTCAAATTCTTAACCGCCCCTTTTATTACCTATAAGACTATGCCTTTTTGTCACGGCTAAGGAAAACCAAATGGCCTAAAGGCCTAGAGATGAGATCACAAACGCGGCTAAGTCCAAGGTTGAGATCTCAAGGCCATGGTAGCTGATGCGTGGGAATTGCACCAGGCTTTACCTCTCGAGAGATTTCGAGAAGCTTACAACCCCCACCAGGCAGTGTACCTGATCGTTGTAGTATAGTATAGTGACAAGTACCGGGGGATTGATCGTTCAACTCAGGAATAGTGTCGCTAGGATTAGAAAGCCTAAAAACTAGGTCTAGAGGTGAAGGATGATTCTTTTTGTATTTTTATATTTTATAAAAACAAGTAAAAAATCTCGGTTTTGGAAGAGTGAGCGGAATTAGTTGCTAGTCAACTAACCCAATAACTACAGATGCAATCAAAATAAAATAACAAAAATGTAAATAAAGGTAATTACTAATATGGTGTGAACAATATATGGGAGAATTGTGTTTACTTAGATTTCACTACTCCCTAGATATCTTTTACAGGTTAATTGTTTGGTACAGTTGCGTGGATGACGGGTTATATTCCTTAATACCAGTCATGGGGTGGCGTACTTACTTCCTCAACTCTATAAGCTCCTACTTCACTCCTATGTCGAGGCTGCAAAAAGCTCCTAACATGGGATCACTAGAATTCGCTCATGCATTAAATACAACTATAAAAACCTAGTACACATCGGTTCATGTTTCTTAAGACGTTCAAGCATGTTACACAATGGAAGTCTGCCAGTTTTCTTAAGCCTAACATTGAAATCATTCATCCATTACAACTATAAACAAGCAATCAACCTATAATCAACATTTAGGTTTCATTACATCTAAGCAAACACACAAGAAATCTAGCCTAGCATGTTAAAATCAAGACAAGCGTAAGATATATTCAAACAACACATAGACATATTGAATGAATTGAAAGGATACTTATCTCAATTGAACATGAAGGGTTTCAAAGGGTGAAAATCCTTGAAAATACTGTAAAAGTCGTGTTAGGGTTTATTGAGTTCGACCCTAAAATTCTCCTCTCTTTTTAGAATGAAAATTACAAAAACTATATATAGATTTCCTAAGGTGACGGCGTCAAGAAGAAAGTTCTGACGCCGTCAACCCGCCGCCAAAAATATAATCGGATTGCCTAGATCCAGATCTGACGTCGTCATGTGTATTGCTGCTCTGGGCCGTTACCACTTTTACTCTTGACGGCCTTGATCTGACGCCGTCACGTTTTCTCTGGGCCGTCACCAAAATTGCTCTTGACGCCGTCATCAAAATCTTCTTGACGCCGTCAGGTACTGTTCCCAGCAAGGAAAATTAAGACTTTGCCGTTTTCTTCACTTTTATGCTCCAAAAACGTGCAAAATGTTTCCTTTTCCAGAATTCACTCCCAAAGTACCTAAAATCACAAAAGGAACGATTTAGGGAAATATTTGATTAAATAAATTCAAATTCTGGCTTAAATGACCCCCTAAAAACGGATCATTTTTCGCCTCATCAGTTGCCAAGACCAAAGCCACGACAAGGCCATGGCTAAGACATCAAGGCTTTATAAACCGAAATCATTATAACTATTATACATGTTTTACATATTGAATACTACAACACTAGGGAACTTCATGTGAGGGGTTCATCAGAGTAAACCGTCGAGATGAGTTGTGGATTGATGATTTAAAGTGTCCTGGCCCCTCGAACGTCTACTGCATGACCTCTGGATTGTGATGGCCCGAACGGTAGTACGAGATTACAAACTAAAACCGTTTTATAAACAAATATACATAAAACTACCAAGTACTACATCATGCTCAATATATAGACGTATGTAGGCTTGTTTATACTTTAGCATCGTTATTCCAAACCTAAGACATGACATCATATTCTAGGTTACGCATATAGACTTCCCGGCTTATCCATTGATTTCGTTATATGTTTTGATATTATTAGTTCAAGGTGAGTCATAGCCCCTACTCTTTTCACACTTGTTTTAACTCTTTGGGAAAAATACATGCTCAACTACTTACATATTATGCTCGATTACAAAAATACTTTACTTGATTTACATACATGATTGCATTTACATAAATACTTGCATATATACATGATTGCGTTAAACATGGTTGCATTATTCTTGATTGCATTAGCAAAGGTAACTAGACTTGATACAAGCATACATCCTAATACTGCGGTATTCGAAGGCCATTAATTTGGATACATCGTAACATTGAGGTGTTGGAAGGCCATTAATTTGGACACATCCTAATACTGCGGTATTGGAAGGCCATTAATTTGGATACATCCTAACATTGAGGTGTTGGAAGGCCATTAATTTGGATACATGATTGATAAAGTATTTACATACTCAAAACGTTTATTCTTTTAACTACTATGTTGCACGTATACATGATTAACATACTATTTTAGCAGTGGGTTGTGAACACACAGGTTGCAAGTTTTGTATGGGCGGGATTTGCAACTGAGTGGATTCACAATGCCTGCTGTGGGAATATTTTCTATAGACTTTTCAACTTATTTAAAACAAACTCTATGAACTCACCAACCATTGTGTTGTCACTTTAGCTTGTTTATCTCAGGTTAGTAAGGCGATAGCTAGTGCGTGGAACATAGAGTCAAGCTGCATATTCTGAAGACTTACGCTGTTATCATTTACCATTCAAAACATTTTGTATACATTTATGTATCATACTTTGGAATCTCATGTTTGTAACTTTGAATTCATTAATCGAATGATAACTTTCAAAACGTCTCATTTAGAGGTCGTTTTCTATAACTTGTACTTTGTATTATGAAGTAGCACCCCAAGTGACACAGTCTTCCGTTGCGGTATTTTGGGGGTTGTTACAGTTACGCCGTAACTGCTTACTAACCATTTTTTTCAAAAATATTTACCAAGTTTGTATATTTTTAGTAGTAAATGAACTTTGTGGGTATGTTCCATGTAAACCCTCAAGAGACTTCACTCGTCCACTTGGGACACAAAGTGGTTTAAAAGGCTTGTTGCATACGCTAAATGCAACCGTGATTTCTACGAAAGTTAGTCAGTATTTTCATCTTCTTTATTTTCATTACTTGATGTCTTTCTAGTATGATGTGTTGGGTTCTTATTTTTCAATTATATGCGTAGTATGACCCAAGTGGGGGGAAGGGATTAGAAATAAACACCCACATGATTTACTTGCCTTTATTTTTCTAGTTTTTAGTGAGAAATGTTTCATCATTAAAATTTTGACATGTTTTTCATTACTAAACTAGTTTAAACTTAACTGAGCACACCTACCCTATATTTCCATTGTGTGAGGATAAGCCTTTCCGTTTTCCCCTTATATATAAAATACTACTAAAATGAGTGTGCTGGTGGCTGTAGTAGACTTTAAAACTTGGCCCTGTATATTTTTTCGAGACCATTATAATGAGCACTGCACTGAGGCAACTTGGTCGGTGCAGCTAGGAAAAAAGGCAAATTTTTATGATTAAACCTAAATAGCCCATCAATTTTGTATTGTGTATATTGACTCTTCACATTGATTAGTCAATCGCCCTGTTAAACCCTTTTTGTTGCACTCACCTTTAGTGCAAGATACCCTATATACACCCTTCAGCGCCATTCTTTTTATTTTGTTCACTCAATATATGTTTCGTTACACCTTTCACCTAGCCTACCTTGTAGTTTCTAAAAGTCCATGGTCCAGGCGCTGTTAGTAAATTTTGGTTTCACCGGTGGAAGTTGTGGGTTTTGATTAAAGGGCTTTGTATAAAGATCGGGTTCAGATGATAGTTGATCACAAGTGGGGGGATGCTTTGTTTCTTCGTATTGTTTATTCATGTATACCTTGTCTTGCATTAAAAAAAATGCAAGCACGAGTTTGTTTATTTATAGCTGATAGCAATATAAATAAGTTTATGTGTCGTATAATGGTCAATATTCCCACCTTGCGCAACTTATACTTTAGAGACCCGTACATTTCTATCTCACCTTTCAATTTTGGTCAATATTTGTATAATGAGGACATTGTACATCTCAAGTGGGGGGAGGGAGATAGAAATGGTTGATTATATATTTTTTTGGTCGAAATATGTGCAAATTCTACCCAAATTTTAAAATTTTAAGAGCACATATTTTTTTTTTCATTGAAGTTGAAGGCCGAGTTGATGCATCTTTTTACCTGATATATGGAGATTATGACGCACTACGCTACATTTTATATGCATTAACTCGTGTATTGGACGATATTGAAGACCCCTTGACTCTTGACCCTTGTTTTGCTATGGGATTGAATGCGACTAATGACAGGGCGATTGTGGACTTAGGAAACTAGTTGTTTCGTGTCTTTTTGTTACACCCATTAAATATTTTCCCATGTCTTATCCTATCCTTTAGTCATGAATCATGCTTAGGTGATTGTCGAGTAGTCATTGGTGTCTTGGCCAGCGTTCTGGTCATGTATCAATGGTCTTTGTCGCCTTCACTGTGGCACGTTATTAATGACAAAATAACCCTGTAAGCCTTTATGTTGTGTCAATCCTTTTGCCTTTTGGAATAGTTGCATCTATAGATTCTAGTGGTGGAGATCAGTATCTTTGCCAAGCTAATGATAGAATACTCGCCATGACCGAGCAGTTGAGTGATCACCCCAAAAATGAACACATAGATTAATGATAGAGTGTGTGATTTCAATACCCTTTTCGTGAGGTGCTCGGTTTGGAAATTTATAGCTTAGATAATTTTAAACTCATATCTTCCAAGACATCTTGGGAGATATCTTTTTAGAAATAATTTAAAAGGTCTACTTGAGGGCAAGTAGAGTTCAAGTGGGAGGATATTTGATAACATCAAATTAGCTTGATATTTTATATATCAAATTCCATGTTTATGGTCTCATTTGTATTAATATGATACTTAATTCGTTCATATTTGTTCATATTTACATTTCAGGATAAATGAGGTGTTGGAACGGAAAAGATGCGTGAAAAGGCCAACAAGTGCAAAAATAGGTTATGAAGAATAGTTACGGCGTAGCTTAGCCACTGAGGTTACGCCATAATTATCCATCGAGTTAGCCTTATTACGGCATAACCATCTTAAAGATTACGCCGTAATTATGGCAAAAGGTTACATGCGTAGTTAAGAAATAGTATGGGATTGGTGAGATTGAAGATATTACGGCGTAACCATCTTAAAGATTACGCCGTAATTAATAGTTGTGCAGGTTATGGCGTAACTTAGTAATTTAGTTACGCCGTGATTAATTACTTTGGCGCAAAGGAGTTGAAGTCCAGGGGCTAATAGCGTCAAATGATATTATGTTAATTTATCACAAGGACCGAAAGTAAAATTAACAAGTACGATGGAGGACTAAAGCTGGGCGAATCATATGAAGAATTAATTATCACGAGGACTTGTTATAAAAATAACAAGAATGATCAGGGACTAAAGGTGACAATTCAAATAAAGTTTATTATGCCACAAGGACCAAGTATAAAAATATCAAAAACGATGAGGGGCTGAAACCATACATATTTTATAAGTATTATATTTATAAAATACAATCGGAATCGAAATGAAACCATACATCCAAGTCGTCAATCCTACTTCATTATATATTTTATGCATGTGTTAAACATGTTATTCTAATATTTGGAACACAACTATTAGACAATTAGATTCAATATGGCATTATCAACACAAGTGTGAGTTATGATCCAATGCATATTCTTTTCATCTACAAATGATGTAAATATTTTCATATCAATCTAATGTGATTGAATATGTAGATTCAAGACTATATCTTTTGTTAAAATTTGATGTAATCTTGAAACTAAACAAATAACAATTCAATTTCTTGTCCACACTCAAAAAACACGTCAATTAGATTTGATGAATATATCAACCATAATTTGAATAATGAATTGATATAATATCAAGATCTTTCTTGACCCTCACAAACACTCATTTAAAATAAATAGGCATTTTGATAGTGTGTTCCATTAATCCTAAGATTATTTATGAGTGAGGGTGGTGAATGATTGAAATTTGATTTATTACTTCATGATTGTTATATGTTTTGTTTATGTGAAAGACTCTTCATTGTTACTTATAATGAACACACTTAAATTTTGAAAATACTTTTTCTTTTATATAACTACTAATATTTTACAAAGATTCAATTTCTCTTATTAAACAACTTAAGGTAAAACAAGGTAATTTGTTGAAAATATTCAAGTGTGTTGTTAAGAGTAGATTAAATTGTTTGAAATATTTAGGTGACTAGAATTAACTCATTTACAAGATGTTTGAGTAACATTAAGTCATCTATACCTATATGCAATGCAAGCATAATATTGCAATCATAACACAAGAAATTTAGCATAAGATCTAGTTAAGTATAAACCGGAAAACTAGCTATAAACTAATAAGGCACATATGCTTAGATATAAAATTAACTAAAAATCAAATAGCAACAATCATATAATATATTCAATTAACAAAATAGAATCACAAATAAGTTCACATAGCACATAAGACACTTGTCGTCGTTTTGTGTATTATATATACCAATGTTTACTTAACTCGATTTTATTTGAAAATAAAATAGTTTCCTATCCATTTTAAAATTTAATTAAGATCAATATTTTTAAAGCATAAATCCTTAATTTTTCAAAGATATATCGACTAGGAATGCCTGACTCGAAGGAAAAGGTAAAATACAAGTTTTACGTTAAAACGAGCCTCAAATTTTTGACCTCCGTGTAGTATTTTAACTTTCTGACTTATTTAAATTTGTAATGGTTACTTGTAAGCATTTTTAAATGAAAGTAGACTTAATTACCTTTAAAATGCCGGGTGGCACGACTTCTACGGAGTTACGGTTATTTTTATATGATTTTTCAAAGTTTCTGAAAAAACTACGAACAGGCAGGCGGACCCCTTAAATAATTAAGGGGACCGCCCAGACAATTAAAGGGGCCGCCCATCTGGTACTCAAAATTTCATTTTTTGTAAAACATTATTTTCTGACTTTGCTAAAAGTTGTGAAATTTTCTGAATTTGATACCGAACATATAATATTTATTTAAAGCATAATCTAATCTTGAGCTAGTATAATTAGTATATATAACATCAAAACTAATACAAGTTAATCAAAAAAACACTTATCATATTTAATCCTCCTTAATGGGTAATTTGATACATGGATCATTCTCAATTTTTAAAACCATTTGTTTTGAAAATTAGAGCGACGTGGCTCTGGTACCAATTGTGGAAAACTAGAAGGGGGTTGAATAGTTTTCCCCTCTTTTTGATTTTATAAAAACTTGGTTTCAAAATGTTGATTCAAATTTATTCAATTGTTTGTTTGAAAACCCTTCAATTAGAGTTTAGTATGAAAACAACATATAATCAATATGATCAATTATATATGTGAGCTTTTGGATTAGTTTTCAAAACTTAGTTTTATGAATGAAGCTTTGGTCGATCTTTATGTGAATACGTTTTCCTTTTAAAATCTTAAAACGTTTTGTATCAAATTATCGATTAAGTTAAACTCAACATGAGAAGTGTTAATAATATATATAAGTCCATTAGACCATATCATACAATTATATATCCTATCACAATATTAACTTGTAACTACACCACAATCAATCATCATGACAATATAAGCAACAATCAACACATATTTGCAAGCATATATATAAAGCGATAAATGCAAGAATAAATGTGAAAAGACAAAAGAAAGAGGATGCAAACCGGACACGATGATTTATAGTGGTTTGGCTACAAGGACACCTTCCTTGCCCTACTCCACTCCCCGAGTCACCTACTTGAGAGTTTTCTTCACTACTCAACAAGCTCCCTTTTGGCGGAGAAAACCTTACACAACTTTTGCTTACACCATTTAACGACACTAAGCTAAATGTTGAGTTCTAATAGTAGCTATAACTAATCTCACAACACGACTTCGATCACTACACAACTTCTACACGACCTCACGACTTCGCGACTACTTCACAACTTCTTCTATACTCCACTACTTATTCACACACCTACTTCTTCACAACTACATGACTTCTCCACACTACTACTTCTTCCCACTACTTCTTACTCACTCATTGACTCACTACTAAGTAAGATCATCTTGATCTACTTATTACATAAACATAACTCACAACTTCACATAAACACTAAACAGACTCTAATACATCTTTGGCTTTATGATAGGGAGGATTCTTCTCTTGCACTTTGAGTGATGAGGGATTGAATCACTTGAAACAAAGACTAATAAACTTATGATCAAAGGATTTAGAAGTATGTTTGGAACGGTTTGGGACTGAAAATTTTCGTGCAAAAGGTGGTATAAATACCACGTTTGAGGTGGTATTTATAGGGAAAAATTTCGGACAGAATCTGACAGGGGAGCGTGGCCGGCCCCTTTAATTGTGTGCCGGCCCCCTTAAAATTAAGGGGGCCGCCCAGACGAAAATGACAGTTTTTCTTGTCTTTTCTGGGGAAGGTTTATCTAGTGAAATTTTAACTATTTTTGGCTAAAAATTTGAATTCATATATTGAAGATATGACGGCGTAACCATCTTAAAGATTACCCCGTAATTAATAGTTGTGATGGTTATGGTGTAACTTAGTAATTTAGTTACGCCGTAATTAATTACTTTGGCGCAAAGGAGTTGAAGTCATGGGGCTAATAGCGGTCAAATGATATTATGTTAATTTATCACAAGGACCGAAAGTAAAATTAACAGGTACGATGGAGGACTACAGCTGGGCGAATAATATGAAGAATTAATTATCACGAGGACTTGTTATAAGAATAGCAAGAAAGATCAGGGACTAAAGGTGACAATTCAAATAAAGTTTATTATGTCACAAGGACCAAATATAAAAATATCAAAAACGACGAGGGGCTGAAACCGTACATATTTTATAAGTATTATACTTATAAAATACAATCGGACTTGAAATGAAACTATATGCTACTTCAGGGGTCAAAGAGTCAACAAAACATAAATTTGGGCTTAAAAATCCATTAAGTAGTCAAATTGGGTCCAAAGTGTTAAAACGAGCCCGAAGTGGTTTTAATCGATATTTAACGTTTCAATAGGGTTTAGGATTACACCCGAATGACCTATTTAATTTACATGTTACGTTGTATTAACTAACTATACTCGTTAGTTAGCCCCCATATAAAACCTATTTGTTACTCTTGTTTTTATAGTAAGATACCTTTAGAAAAACCTTCATAGTTATTCATTTTGTCTCTTACACCCAATACATCTTGTTTCGTTACACCTATACACTTTAGCAACAAATAAATTGAGTATTTTTATAAATCGAAAACTACATAATAACTTATTATTGTAATCACAAAGTCAATATATTTTAGTATACTCATTCACTTCATTTATTTATTGCATTTGCTAAGTATGATCACAATATTTAAATAAATTGTTACCAAAAAAATTGTTATTTCTTTTGTCTTTAACGTGTAAATATTCACATTTTCGACTCAAAACAAATTCTAACAAATTTATTGAATATATCAAATAAAAACCCAAAAAGAAAATTTTTTTTTATTTTGATTAATTAGACTATAAACTAATGGAGAAAAAACAAAAGAAATACAAAAACCCCAAAACTCACTCTACCAACAAAAACAACCCATTATCCATGTCATCAATCCGTGTGACACTCTCACAATAAACCTAAAACCGTTAAGATCAAATACACCACATCAAATCTCAGCCGTTGATTCATTTCATCCCCCTTGAAATTCTTCACAATAAATCACCTCC
The DNA here is from genome assembly GCA_030686995.1 of Artemisia argyi. Classification (NCBI taxonomy): domain Eukaryota; kingdom Viridiplantae; phylum Streptophyta; class Magnoliopsida; order Asterales; family Asteraceae; genus Artemisia; species Artemisia argyi. The sequence goes on along the minus strand of CM060709.1, from coordinate 213,171,992 downwards.
AAAAGTTTCACTCATTCTCACACACTCTTTGTTACTGTTCTCTCTTCTTGTTAATATCATTTAGCTTACGTCATCACCTAATTCAATGGCTGAAGAACACGCTAACCGCTCCTCTTCACTCCCTCCTTACTCCGAGGTAGCATTTAAAACCCTAATTTCAATAATTTACTATTTTTTATTTTTTATTTTTTTTATTATTATTATTTTTTAATTAGGGATTTATATGTTTCAGATGATACTCTCGGCGATTGATGCTTTGAAAGACAAAGAAGGATCAAGTGAATCAGCAATTTCCACTTACATACAATCAACATGCGGCTACTTGCCAGAAGACCACACCAACATCCTAACTGACAACCTCAACAAGCTTGTGGAAAGCGGTGAGCTCGTTTTGTCAAACAACAACTACACGCGCCCTGAACCCAGCGCGTCAGTCAAACGCGGCCGTGGTCGCCCACCAAAAGCTAAAGATCCGAATGCTGAAACCCCGACCCAAGCTGCTGCTGTTGCTCAATCCGGTTCTGAGGTGAAAAGAGGAAGAGGCAGGCCAAAGAAGGACCCAAACGCGCCGCCGTCAGCTAAGAAGGTGAAGGTGCCGGCTGCTCCGGCGGCGCCGTCAAGCACTGGTAAGCCTAGGGGGAGGCCACGTAAGGTGCAGCCAGAGTTGACTGGTGTTGAGGCTAATTGAGTTTTGGTGTGTTAGGGTTTTAGAGTGGTGGGGTGTACAAGTGTTGATGCATGATGTATAAGGTGGTGAAGTTTGGTTGTTCTGGATTTAGGAATTTGGGATCTGGAAAATAGAATTTACCTAACAAGAAAAAAAAACCTTTTTTAAGGTTTAGTTTTTAGTTTATGTTTATGTTTAGTAGGGGTTTATTGTAATTTACCTTCTAATGTTTTAATGCAATTTGTGTCTTGTGGTGTCTCTACTACTTAATTTTCATTTTATTTGTCAAATTAGTTCAAAGTATGAATTGTTTAGATGTACATTGATTTTTTTGAAAATTAAACAACCAGAGAGTTACAGTAGTTTTTTTTTTTGTAAAAGTCATTGATTCAAAAGTATCACCAAAGTAGCAAAAGTAATTACTGAGATTGCTAAATTTGTGCAATAAAGAAGTCTTCTTTAATGACCAAATGTGCTTGTGGTTTTTTATTGGCCAGCACTTTTGCTAAAGTTAAAAATGATTTCAGAGTACTACATTTGTTGTATGGTGTACAAGTCAACAAAAGAAAAGGTCAATTGAAAATTTTAAACTCTATAGCATGATGTACACATATAGCTTTTTGAATAAAAGAAAGTTGAAAAGCAATTATAGTAGGCATGTTATCAAAGACATGGACAAAGGAAGATGCTTTTCTAGTTTTCGCATATAAAATATTGGAATATTTTTTGTTTGATATACAATAAAGCATCATTTGATTGGGATATTAGGGATATGGCATCTTGAAACATTCCACTTGGTAGGTTATGGTAGGTTAATCTATCTATATATTTAAAGGGTTGTTTAGGAGGAAATAAGCATAAACATCTCATTATCTTATGTGATACATAATCTAAAAAGTTGCAGTTACAAATTTTTAATAAGCATAATTTCGTTAGGGAATTGTCAGTCGACACTAAAAAACGATATATAGGATTAGTGTTTGACGCCGATACAAACCGATTGAGAAGCTATGTTTATTTCCTTTTGGTTTGTTGCATTTTCTTAACATACAAACGTTTTATAGTTTGCGATGAAAACATTTTTGATTAATTCGTGTAGTTATAACTTTCTCTATACTATAAAGGATCTATATATGTTAAAAGCAGAATATGTGAACATTTAAAGTTATTCGTAGATATTTTATGCTCTATATAACTTTTACTTGTATATACCCAATAAAAAAAACATAACGAGTCGCATGCTTCTACTTTACCAATTGTATCAATTATCTATTTATGTCCTAAGAAAATATGAAAGTTCATCATGAGTTGTGTAAAAAAATATGATTAACTTTGTAAAGACGTGTTGGAACCTCGATTTGGTCTGAACTATTTTAACCTTATGGTCCAAAGGACTTATGCCAATCCCTGATGTTGCAATTTTGAACAACTTCTTGAATCCCTGTTCTCCAAGAATAAAAAGATAAATGTGTTATACCTTATAGTTTGCGGAAAAAATTATCTTGTTTTCTATTTTTTGTGAAAATTTGATGATTCGCAAAATATTTGAAAATATAGAAGATGCGTTTAGTTGATATTTGTATTTTCTCTTTTGAAGAAGAGAGTGAAGGTTTTGGACTTTTGGGTTACAAAGGAAAACAAGAAAACAACAAAAAATGGTAATTTTACTTGTTAAGTTAAGAAATATGAGATTTTTATTTTGTGAAGAATAATTTAATGATTTGAACGCGATTTCTTTTTTCTTTGGTTTATACAAAACATTTTTTTGGATAACTTGGTTGTTTTACTCTGATTAAACGCAACCTAAAACTTTGAAATATGTGTTTTGTGTTTGATCTTACATGTTTGTTAACCATTCTTCATTTACTAGAAAGACAAATAATCCAATCTAAATAACAAATCAGACATGAAACAACAATTTCTTAGTTGATATCTAACTTACATAATGAAATCACCTTTGATGAATATTTTACGCACCTCCAGGTTTGAAGCTCTTTAGTTTTAATTGGTCAATTGGTTTCTAGGTAACTAGACCCATTTCTTTTTACCACCAATAGCTTAATGCAATATTGGATTAGATATAAACAATAAGCTTAAGCATATATTTTTGAACATACATATCTCATCCCTTGGATATATGCTAGTTATTGTTATTGATAGTTTAACCCTCTTAACCTTTTCGAAACAACAACAGAAACTTTTCAATACATTCTTGTGCACAAAAGTTTTACAAAAACAACTTCACAAAACACGAAGAATGTACCTACATGAAAATTTCGATGGCTACAACTCTTCCACTTCAATTGAAAATCCGCAACGACACTTCTTTGTCCTTATAGAGCTCTCTCCATCAAAACTCGAATCATTTGTTAAAAACACGTGTTCATGATCCTCTTCAAATGTTTGTTGCACAACATTATCATGTTGATTACCATTTTCCGATTCTTGATGGGATATTGGTTTTTGTATATCCTCGTTACTAGTACTTGTATGATTATGATATGTATCATTCTGTTTTGTAATATCATTTGAGGGATTTGAAGAGACTCCCTCAGCATACCGATTATTTAATCTTTGTCGAGTTACTATAGATGAAAGAAGTTGATACCACCTGGATAACGCTTGTGCTTCATTCTTTCTTCTCTCCTCGGCTCCCCTCCTAACTTCTTCTTCTGCATACACCTGCCAAACAGGAATCATTAAAAAACATATGCAGCATAATCTATTATCTACTAAAGAGATTTTATTTTATTATTTATTTATTTATTTTAAATTAATAGATTTCCTTAACATGTATATTAAGTTATTTACCTCTAAAATTGCATCCTTGAACTCTGTACACACCACTATACCATTATATATGGGAAAAGATCGGCCGTTTCGGAACTCAAATCCAACCATGGCAGGGGCATAATCGATCTTCAGCTTCTTTGCAACAGACCAGATCCTCTGGAACCCTAAGTGAACGGTTCCTGGTGGAAGACACTTCTCAGACCACACATCCACTTGCCCACGCTCATTCTGTATACCAATATAAAAAACTATGGTCACAATTATATTAAGGAGGCAACTTAAATCTATATTTACGTGAAATAAGAAAACCAACTGACCTTTGGTACAATCCCATTTTCTGCAGGAGGTAAACACAATGGTTCTGTTTGCCACTTCCCATAAAGATCGATAGTCCCTCCTGGCCCTGCACAATCATTTTCATCATCTTCATCAGCTCCATGAACTTTCCCTTTGTTGGGTTTTGCAGATCGTTTCAGCACCTTCACTGGAAGTTCATTGACTTTTAATTGTAACCCTTCCCGTAACCATCTCTCTTTGGTGTGCAGCATTTGGACACAAGCTCTAGGGTAAACCGGATGACCAGAACAAAATCCCAAAACGGGGCCCTTAGGGTGAAGAATCTGGTACTTTGTAAGCCATCTTTCAAGAGCATACAGATGATGACTTCTATATGCCTGGATATAGCAATGAAATCCAATAACGATAAATAAGAGTATAAAAGTGTATCCATGCATAAATTAGTAAATTTCCACACTTATGCACCGAACCTGTTGATTAGTTGGAAGAGGCTCCGTTAATGCTTTTGTCTCCAGCTCCATATCCTCAAGATACGTTCTTTCTTCTTTTTTCACATTATCCTCATTTATCACACTAGTTGTTGACTTAGACTCTAATTCTTTCAGTGGCCGCAACACTCCGTCCCACCAAGTTGAATCAACTCGATGTGATGCAATCTTGTGCCACTTTGCACAATACCTGTAAGTTCAACGTTTCTTACATTCATTAGTGCTTATCGTAAGAATACAAAAAAATGAATCACTAAGAGGAAAAATGTATAACCTGCGAGTCACATCTTTAGCTCCTCGACCAGCAAAAGCGACCACATATCTCAAAGAAGTTTTACAAGCAGCAGCCGCAGCTTCTACGTTCTGTTCCCCATCAATGATTGCATTTACAACATCAACATGAACCCATTTTCCGGTTGAGTTTTCTCCACTGCAATAGACTTCAGCCCAATACAAAGGAGCTCCGGCTCTTCTCGATCCAATTGCTGTTGACACTCCATGAGAGGATGATGACGACTCCACACTTTTGATCGTCTTCAGCTTTTTAAAAGGAGATGTGATCGGTGAACTATTTATAGTTTTTATATCTGTATCAGCATTGAGTTCAGAATTCTTTGTTGCAGTTGCAGTTGCAGCAAGAGCCATTTCCATCTGAATCTCAAACTCAAGATCCCCTTTCCGTTTTAAGCCCTCAGATGTTGAAGCACATGCATCAGATAAGGGATTCTGTGAATCCACCATTCTCTCGTTTGACTGACCTTGAATGATGGTTTGACCTGACTTTTTTACTTTCTTTTGGCGTGAAGGTTTAACAGAAGCTTCAGATGCTTTCTTTTTGTTACAATCAATAGGTGCCAGCTGCTTACAGGAAGATGTGGAAGCCTCATTTGGTCGAGTTACCATGACAGTTGATGAATCAAATAGACCCTTACGGGTTTTTCTACCTTGGAACACATCCTCAGATTTATCGCCATCTGGTTTTAAAGACGCAACATCTAACATGGACACAAACCTGAAACCAGAAAGACAGTTATGTACTATCCAAACATATTCAAACAATCTAATAGCGCGAGTAAAAGGATAGTAAAAAATGTTGTAAACAAACTGCATGCAATAAAAGTTTGGACAATGGGTTTGGAAAATAGTAGAAGTGGCTATATAACAAATACGCCTTGGCAAAACCGAAATTCACATGTAAATACGATACACACCGCTTATGGCCAAAACACATAAATAACTGATGAGTTAACCACTACAAATGGAATAGTATATCTCTGATGATGTCGATACACATTTAGTATTATACAAGCAATATCACACAGAACTTGGACTCTGTTCATACGTCAATCATTATATTCTTTCTAACAACTTTAGATTTTAGCCTCTTAAATAGAGTACAACTAACTAGCTTATGATGATAAAAATCACACAGATCTTAGTTGTACTTTACTCATAACTTGCTTTCGTTAGTTTGTATGATCTACAAGCTTTTTTTAACTGAGATGAGTTGAAACCTTACCTAGTTGAAATATTCAAGGCTCTGAACAATGCCACAGATAAAGCAGCGATCTGCAACAAAATTGAACAGCATATTCCATTACACAATGTATTCATTTTTCTGTAAATCTCCAACATACAAAAAGGTCCAATCTTGTCAAACAATACCTCCTCTGGAGTCCCTATCTGGGTTTCAAGAGCCGCGGCTAAGGCTGAATTAATGGATCTGTCAATGGTTGAACTTTTGACATGGAACTTACTATGAAACTGCAAGTGATAAAAGAATCTATCAAAACATAAATATAATATAATATTTTGAACTATTTTAAATAGCAGCAGAAAAGGATAAGAAATCGGCTTACCCAATTGACTAAAGGAGATAAAGCAGCTACTGTAAGATTTGGGACTTCCGTTAACTTCAGCAAGTTTGCTGGTACAAGTGACAATAACGCAGCCTGTTATGAGAGTATATATACCATCATGAGTACCACATAAACAAAATTAAATCTGCCACATTTTAGCACTCGATGTCATTGTAAGTAATGATAAACTAATATAACCTGAATGAGAGGATCATCACATGCACTATCAATCAAACGTCCCCGTCCAAGTAAACACAGTAAATGTGTCCTGTGCACAAGCTCAGCCACTGCCTGTAACAATAAAAAAAATTACAACTTCATACACATTTAGAGGGGTATTCTCGACCAATACAATATATTGATTATATTCTACCTTTTCCTCTGCAGAAGCTCGACGCACGGTCTTCCGCTTAGCAGTACCAGGTGACGAATCAAACTCTATGGTAATATCCTTATTTATAACACCTAAATGATCATTTTCAGAATTCAAATTGGGATTCGATCCATCTTCCCAATCCGAATCAGCCATTTCATCTTCCGATTCACATTTAGCTTGCTGAGAATTTCCATCATCTGCTTTCAAAGGCGTTGATGAACCCTCGACATCCAACACAGTTTGTGCATCGTTTTCAACTTTAACTTTTTTTGCCTTTCCCTTTGACGTGTTAGTAGGAGTGTCTGATAAAAAGTAACTTAAGAAATCCATTTCAAATACAGTTTCAAGGTCTCATTCCTAGTTTTATTTCAAGTTTACTACAATGCATCGGTTGAAGACTTAAGTAGGTACGATGCTTAAATACTAATATTAACACGCCAACACATTCTTTTAGTTTCTTTATAAACAAACAGGTCTACTATTGAGGTGTTTGTTTAAGCTTATATGTGGGCTTATGAGCTTATTTGATTTTGGCTTATATTTCATAAGCTCAAATTTTCCAGCTTATTTTAGGACTTTTGGGCTTATATAAGTTTATCATGTTATAATAAACTTATATAAGCCAAGTCTCAAGCCGAAACACAAATAAGCTCATAAGCCACATATAAGCTAAAACAAACACACCCTGTAATCCCTGACTTGAATCCACAAACTGCCTCATTTATTCCATCATATATATATATATATTTTTTAAGATGTTGTCTATGGGTCATAACTTTATCATAATGACATCGTATTAGTACCATATTAAAACCCAAAATTTATAACCAATATTATAAACATACATTATTAATGCATAAAAAACTTATAATTACTGCTGTGACTTGTCATTTCCAAGCGAGGGGTTTTCGGAAAACAAAATGAGACATAAGACTAGTAATAATAATAAAAAATATAATAGATAGGTAGAGTATTAAGTAAAATTACCGGTTGATTGAGGTTGGGGTCGCTTGGTTTGATTTCTGGTTTTCAATATCTTGTTTTTTCTCATGATGTTTGGTTGGTGATGGACGTGGAAGAGTAATGGCGGTTGAAGGTGTTCGCGGGGGTTTTGGGGGAGGCAGAGTGTGAATTGATTGATTGAGGGGAATTGCGAGGGAAGAAACTAAAACGGTGTCGTTTACCCAACTTGGTTCCTATTAGGTTTTGCATTTACCCAATTTCATTTTTTTTTTTGAAAATTGACTTTCATTGGGGAAATCCAAGTCCAATTTGAAACCCGATGGGGGAAAACCTTCAACTTAAGTCGCCCGAAGGCACGACACTTAAATTGAAGTAAACCCTGCCTTCTCCAGATTCGAACCCTTGTGGGTTGAAACCTTCATTGAAGGACTTTGAAATCGTACCGACAGGGCAGTGGTCCACAAGGGAGGACTTCCCGGTTTGGTCACCCAAACCGGTACTACTCTCCACTAGGCACGCTTAACTGAATAAGACATGCCCAGTGGACCACAAGCCCATTGGTCCCAATTTCATTTGTATATTTGGTTTGCAAGTGAGATTAGAATTGGATTTGTGAAATGTTTAAAAGAAAATAAGGATAAAAAAAATGTGTAATATATAAAATTTATAAATTAATTTATTGTATAAAATTATTATTTGTTAAAAGAGTGAAAAAATATTAAAAAGAAAAATCATTGAAACTTGTGGTGATATTGGTGAAGACGTGAGACCATTTTAAATCATTTACTAATTCATACTAGTTTAGCTTACTATCAAATCTATCATTAAATCTTTTCTTTAAAAAAAATTGTACCATTTGCAAACAAATGTTATGAATTTTGTTTGATTCTAAACCCTCCAATACTTTGAAAAAAAAAAAAAAAAAAAAAAAAAAAAAAAAAAAAAAAAAACATCCAATACCTCAAAGAGGCCCTTAAATATTTGGTATGAATTTAGGCTATAGATTCTTCGTAATCCAATTATATTATACTAAACGAGTAGAGATTAATAGTGGCAAGTAACTATAGTAGCGAAATTTTGTTATTGTTTCATGTATGAAACATGGACGGAGGATAGTGTATACGAAAGGGGGTGGTGCCCCCCCCCCCCCCCCCCCCAAGTTTTTTGACATCAAAGCATAAATTTTAACCTTTTACTTATTGTAATAGTCATTTTTCATATAACATGCTGGAAATTTTGTAAAATGGCCCCCTAAAATGATTACTTTATACTTTGGCCCCTCTGGTAAAAGTGTTCAAGCTCCGTCCATGGTATGAAATAAATGTATATATTTAATCATGTCAAACTTTTAATTTATAAGTAGTTATCGAGTAGCAATTTTAAAAACAACAACACTTGCACTCAATGACAAACCATCTCGAGGGTTAGGGAGGGCCATGACCCCTCTAAACATTTTTCCCTTAGTGTATTTTGTTTAATATGTTGTTTAAGATTTTTTTTCTATAGTTTGACCATTATTAAAATTAATCATTAACGTTTCAACCCCCTTAACAAAACTGGTTCAACTTTCGTCAATGCTCGCACCTCAGGCGTAACCTTCAAATCCTTAAAACAGCCCGTTCTGCCACATAATATAAACAAGCGGGGACACTGCAAAAAGTAAGGTCAGATTACAAAGGAACAACTTGAGACGTATGAAGAACGCCAACAAAACAACACAAATTTAAGCAACTCATCACAATCATCAACCCTTAATCCTTTACGAACAAACAATACCACACTTATCACCACAACCACGTCTATAAATTCAAATGTGAACCATGAACAAAAAACTAAACTCAAATCTAACTAACTCGACCCGCACTTAAAATCAGTATGACATGAACCATAATACTAAGCCGTGAACATACCCACGACCAACAGGGCCGTCCCACTGATTTGGGTGGCCCGACGCGAAATTACCAATGAGGCTCCTTAAATCACGAAAAGGAAAATTCAAAAATATAATAAACATGTATAAATACTAATAGACATATACTAAATCGGAGACCTCCTCACATAATATTTAAAAGGGCTGTAAAAATTTAAGTTGGACATTGTGGAAAACTAGAAGAGAGGTTGAATAGTTTACCGTTTAAAATATTTCTAACTTGTTTAATTATCTTTTGAAACTTTCCGTTTGATCAAAGATATATACACAAACACAATATATAACATGCAAGTATAAAGAAAGAAACGATCAAACCACAACACGAGTATTTATCGTGGTTCGGCTACAAGGACTCTTTTTCCTTGCCCTACGTCCACGCCCCGAGTATCCAACTTGAGAGTTTCTTTCACTAGTCAACAAGCTCCTTTCACCGGCGGAGAAAACCTTACACGTCGCTTATACACGTTTACCGACACTAAGCTAGATGTCGAGTTCTTTTACAAGGGTACAACCACTCTCGTTAGTTCTTTTACAAGGGTACAACAACTCCCGTCACACTTTGTATTTTGAGGACTAAAATACTAACCGATCACTACTGAAAATACACAATCAAATGAAGTGTAAATGATGCATGGGGATTGCACCAGGCTTTACCTCTCAAGGGGTCTTGAGAAGCTTACAACCCCCACCAGGCAGTGTACCTGATCGATGCAGTATAGTATAATGACAAGTACCGGGGGATTGATCGTTCAGCTAGGAATAGTGTCGCTAGAATTAGAAAACCTAAATACTAGTTCTAGAGATGAGGGATGATTCTTTTTGTATTTTTATATTTTTTAGTAAGCAAGTAAATATCTCGGGTTTGAAGGATTTGGGCGGAATTCGTTGCTAGTCAACTAACCCAATACTAAGATGTAATCAAAATAAAATACTAAAAATGAAAATAAACTATATTAACTAAGGTTGTGAGCAATAAGTGGAGAAATGTGTTTACTTAGATTTCACTACCCCTGGATATCTTTTACACGTTAATTACTTGTTATAGTTGCGTGGATGACGGATTGTATTCCTTAATACCATTCATGGGGTGGCGTACTTAACTCCCCAATCCTATGAGTGCCTACTTCACTCCTATGTCGAGCCGGCTAAGAAGCTCCTAACATGGGATCATTAGAATTTACTCATGCATTAAATACAACCAATAAAACCTAGTACACATCGGTTCATGTTTCCTAAGACGTTCAAGCATGTTACCATTTGGAGATCTGCCAGTTTTCTTAAGCCTAACATTGAAATCATTCATCCAATACAACCATAAACAAGTAATCAACACATAATCAACATCTAGGTTTCATTAGATCTAAGCAAACACAAGATAAATCTAGCCTAGCATGGTGGAATCAAGACAAGCACAAGATATAGACAACCAACACATAGACATATTGATTGAATTAAAAGAACACTTATCTCAATAGCACATGTAAGCATTCAAGGGCTGAAAACCCTTGAAAAGCTGTAAAATTCGTATATGGTTCGGCCTTAGGGTTTCTCCAAACCTGTTCCTCTTAATGAATGAAAATTAGAAAACTATATATAGAAAATAGAGGCTGACGGCGTCAAGAACAATCTTGTGACGCCGTCATCTCGCCGCCAAAAGAATCCTCGGACTACCTTGATCAAAATCTGACGCCGTCATGTTATACACTTTTCCAGACCGTCACGTATTTAACTCTTGACGCTCTTCTTTGTGACGCCTTCATTTCTGTACTGGGTCGTCATGATATTTACTTTTGACGCCGTCAACTTGTTACTCTTGACGCCGTCACACTGTTCCCAGCTTGGAAAATTAAGTCTTTGGCGTTTTCTTCACTTTTATGCTCAAAAAACGTCTGAATTGCTTCCTTTTCCAGATTTCACTCCCAAAGTACCTAAAATCACATTTAGGGCATTATTTGATCAAATAAATTCAATTCTGGGCTTAAATGACCCCCTAAAAGTGGTTCATTTTTCACCTCATCATATACCCTTACACTTGAGATTTGCTTGTCCTCAAGCAAATGCGCTTTTATTCTACTCAAAATACAAGTTAGGGGTCATTTAACACTAATATAAAAGTAATTACAACAAATAATCGTTCCACTAAAGACCAAAGACAAGCACGGAGGTCATACACAAGCACCTCACAAATAGTGTTTAGATACTCACATCTCTCGGGTGTAATAAAGTAATATCCCATTATGGAAATGGAAAACATCTCTCACAACCTGTCATAGCAAAATAGATTACCATAGGCTTGGGAAAGGATCAAACCTCCACCACATGGCGTAAGCACCTAGGATAAACTATCAAAGAGGTCTTTTTAAAGGGTTGTAACGTTAGGTGTAGGGATATGAAATACACGGTTCTGTTGGATATAGGCAGTCTTTACTGGTAGCGAGTTAACAATCTTGGTTAATTACATGTACAATATGGCGTTGCTAAGCCAAGGCTAGACTCGACTTAAGCTAATAAATGAAAAATAACAAAAACATAAAATGAACATAGAATGAAACGGGATGGTAGTCCGTATATTTTTCTCTTTTCTTTTTCTATTTTTTTTCTATACACTCTTACCCTACCATCCAAAATAATACATCGTAGGGAATGAAAATTCCCCTTACACTTGAATTTTTACATACTTTACAATCAACTAATCTATTGACTCGAATTAAGAAAATCAAAACACTTAGAGTACTTTTAAGATTAACGTACATATGGGGGTAATAAATGATGTTCTTCCCCATTACTTCATAAAATAAGTACTTTACCCATGAGTCCCAATCGTCCCAAAACAATATGTACAAGGATATGACTCGACTTAGCAACCATGTAATCAATTAGATAGTTAACTTAGGGTTTAACAAATAACAATAATGCACTAAAAATGAGCACATACACGGAAGGCTAAGGCGATTTGGGTGTACATTTAAGTGGGGTGTAACAAATTCTTCCTTTAAGTAGAATGCTTAAAGTTAGAAACGAAAAGATAGGCTCGGAGGGGTATACTAGGGGTTTCGTGTACTAAAAATGAGTACAACGCTAAGGTGTGAGAAAAATTAGTTGACTTAACTAGCCAAGTAATATGACTTAAATGGTCAAGTAATCATGATACAGGTTTAACACAAGGGTAATCCTAATGCCTCTCATCATGTAGTAAATCCTACCACACGAATGTAGTCTCACTAGCGGTCTCGGGATGCATCACTAACGCAAGTTCTAGAATCTAAATGCTACCGGTACACTCATAAGCACTAATAGTAAATGCTTTTCCTATCAAATCTAAAGGCGAACCTCACATATTTGGGTGGAAAATTTTTCTGAATATACGGTTATGTGCTAGTCATACAATCTCCTATCCATGAGACGCTTGCTATGGCTAAAGTTTCACTCCTAAATGTTGTAAAAAAATTTAAATTTGGCGCTAAAATTGCACTAACAAGTATTTCTCATAGTTTTATTACACATCTACTATTAAACAAACAAACTCAAGCGAAAGTGTATCTGTAAGGTATCATCATTTTACCATCCCCTTACACTTAGTATGAACATTGTCCCCAATGTTCAAGTAAAGAATGTAAAAGTGAAATAAGTAAAACAAATGAAATCAAATACTCCCCTGATTCGCTCGGTATGGATAATAAGGTGGCCAAGTTAAATCTTCCTCTAAGAAAATGAATAATCAAAGCTTCCCTTCCAGAATATAAATCATCTTCTTGTCATACATAACCTGTAAATCCTGATAAAACAAACAAAGCAACCTCGCATAAAATCGGCGGCAATCTACATAAGTTACTAAATCCTAGAAAACAAAGTAAGATATAATGCTTGTGGAATGAAGTTTGCAGATTTCCTGGAGATTATAAAACTTAATAATTCAACAAAAACTTTAAAACTCCGTTAGAAAAACAAAACTGGTAAAATTTCCAGATTTTTACACGTGACGCCGTCAAGAGCAAGCTCATGACGCCGTCAGAAGTGACCTGCAGAAATTCTTATGTTAAGTTTCCGGAAAATTTCTGGAAAAACTTGGTCCTACTTCCTGGAAAATCCTGCAAAACTTCATTATGACTCAATACAAGCATTTGACTCTAACAAATACGAATATACATGTTCATTTAATATTGTGGAGAATCATGATCGGTTTTGTTTCTTAAAAACATATTTGGGGTTTCCCCTTACACTTATCTTTTGCAAAAATACCTTTAGGTGGAGTTAAGACTAGGCCAAAACAACAAAGTAAAGTATTTCCACTTTTTAGTTTAGAAACATGATCTACCAACAATAAAAATAAAGCATGCATACGGAAGCAAATAACAGACAAACAAAATAAAATCACACAAAGCATGGGTTGCCTCCCAAGAAGCGCTTTTCTTTATTTACGAGTCTTGTAGCTAGACTCAAGGTCATGGGTTACCGTGTATCGCTTATGCTCACATACCCAAGCGTGAGCCATCTAATAGTCGCCTCATCTTTCTTATAATCATCTCCTAACTCTAAACACCCGCGATAGTATCTTTTATTTTTTTCATGAGTATATTTAAGCCCTTTTCTCTTATCATTCTCACTTAGCATTTCTATGGGCGGATACCTACTACACTTTTCCATGGAAAAATCCTTGAACCTAGGGTGTGTGCGGGGCATTTGATAGACAAAATCTTCATCCCCATCCGAGAATGTAATTAACCCTTCTATAAGTTTTTCATCGAGGTTGGTCAACCGTTTGAAAGGTCTTCCAAACACAACTTGGGTCAACTTATCATCAATAAATTCTCCTATACTATCCATAACCATGAACTCAACAAGATAAACCAAACTTCCTACAAACACATGCAATGGTATTGTCCTAGCAATAATATTTTCCCCTTTGTATTCTAACTCATCTACCATGATTTTATTATATTCATTACACGAGATTATGTTCATTGGGAGATATGAGTTAAGATAGGCGTTAAAGCTCCTAAATCCGATTTTACAAGGAAATTGCATGTTGAATGAACTGTAATTCTCAATCCTTGTTCTAGGGTCGGCATACCTAAGAGGGTTCACTTCCTCTTCCATCCTATTCTCATTAATCACATCACCATCATCAAGATCCTCATCGGAGTCTGAATAGTAAAAAGGACTAGCCCTACGGTCATCATCATGATCAGACTCCTCTAACTCAGAATTATTGTCAAAGTCGTGGTTGGGCGAGAGGTTAGGTGGGTTCTCATTCTCGACTAAAGGGAGTGGGTCGGGCATTTGGAAAATCCTACGACGAAAAACACGAATAACAGGAATCAAACGATCAATGTTATTGTTATCCATCGAAATAGTTTACGAACAAAGGAAACAAAGAAATAAGATAGACTAAAGAGAACCTAAAAAATAAAAATAAAATCTTACTAGAAAGGAATCTAGCAAGTAGACCTAATAAAAAGAGATTCTAACCTAGACAATAAATATTCCCCGGGCTGCGGCGCCAAAAACTTGATGCGTGGGGATTGCACCAGGCTTTACCTCTCAAGGGATCTTGAGAAGCTTACAACCCCCACCAGGCAGTGTACCTGATCGATGTAGTATAGTATAATGACAAGTACCGGGGGATTGATCGTTCAGCTAGGAATAATGTCGCTAGGATTAGAAAACCTAAATACTAGTTCTAGAGATGAAGGATGATTCTTTTTGTATTTTTATATTTTTTTAGTAAGCAAGTAAATATCTCGGGTTTGAAGGATTTGGGCGGAATTAGTTGCTAGTCAACTAACCCAATACTAAGATGTAATCAAAATAAAATACTAAAAATGAAAATAAACTATATTAACTAAGGTTGTGAGCAATAAGTGGAGAAATATGTTTACTTAGATTTCACTACTCCCTAGATATCTTTTACACGTTAATTACTTGTTATAGTTGCGTGGATGATGGATTGTATTCCTTAATACCATTCATGGGGTGGCGTACTTAACTCCCCAATCCTATGAGTGCCTACTTCACTCCTATGTCGAGCCGGCTAAGAAGCTCCTAACATGGGATCATTAGAATTTACTCATGCATTAAATACAACCAATAAAACCTAGTACACATCGGTTCATGTTCCCTAAGACGTTCAAGCATGTTACCATTTGGAGATCTGCCAGTTTTCTTAAGCCTAACATTGAAATCATTCATCCAATACAACCATAAATAAGTAATCAACACATAATCAACATCTAGGTTTCATTAGATCTAAGCAAACACAAGATAAATCTAGCCTAGCATGGTGGAATCAAGACAAGCACAAGATATAGACAACCAACACATAGACATATTGATTGAATTAAAAGAAAACTTATCTCAATAGCACATGTAAGCATTCAAGGGCTAAAAACCCTTGAAAAGCTGTAAAATTCGTATATGGTTCGGCCTTAGGGTTTCTCCAAACCTGTTCCTCTTAATTATTGAAAATTAGAAAACTATATATAGAAAATAGAGGCTGGCGGCGTCAAGAACAATCTTGTGACGCCGTCATCTCGCCGCCAAAAGAATCCTCGGACTACCTTGATCTAAATCTGACGTCGTCATGTTATACACTTTTCCAGGCCGTCACGTATTTAATTCTTGACTCTCTTCTTTGTGACGCCTTCATTTCTGTACTGGGTCGTCATGATATTTACTCTTGACGCCGTCACACACTGTTCCCAGCTTGGAAAATTAAGTCTTTGGCGTTTTCTTCACTTTTATGCTCCAAAAACGTCCGAATTGCTTCCTTTTCCAGATTTCACTCCCAAAGTACCTAAAATCACAAAAGGAACGATTTAGGGCATTATTTGATCAAATCAATTCAATTCTGGGCTTAAAAGACCCCCTAAAAGTGGTTCATTTTTCGCCTCATCAATAAACTACACAAGTCTACACAATGCTAAGCTAACAAGTCTTGCAACGTTGTGTTGAATACTTGTAACTTTTTATGAACTCGTGAATCTTTTTGCTACAAAAAGAAACTTCACATATGAGATGTTAAAGGGTTAGATGAAAGAATGAATGAATGTGTGAAAATATGATGTAGAGTGATAAGCCAAAAATCAAACTTGTGGCTTAGTATTTATAGCAAAACCTTATGCAGGCCTGGCGGATATGGCGGAACCCTCATATGGGTTCCGCCCGTGTACCCCCAGGGTTCCGCCGGGCTTGCAGTTGGTTTTGCAATAAATCTTGCAAACCAAACAATGTCACATCTCATTACACCTAGTCAAACACAAAACTTGTGCAAGCAAACATATGGTTAGTCAAACACACTTTCTTTCCATAAATGTATATTGACAAAACTTGCCATAAATGTGATGTGACATTTCTATTTTAAGAAATAAAAAGTGTTGGGTTTTATGAAATGTAAAATGTAGCAAATGTCTAGTTATGCAAGTCTTTAAAACTAAGATTATGATTTACTTAGAAACTAAAGTTTACATTTTGTCGTTAACAAAACTTAGCAAAGATCGTAAAATATAAATAACGTTTTTAGGCGATATTTGTATTAACAATCTCTCCCTTTTTGTTGATGACAAAAGATAAACTTTGTTTTTAAGTAACTCACAAAATCTTGGTGTTTAAGACTTAAATTTTTTTTATATTAAACTTGTTTTACTTAAGTGATGAAAATCATATTAAGTTTAAAGGTTTAATATATTTCTCCCCCTTTTTGTCGAAACAAAAAATAGAGTAGCGAAGCGGAATAATGCACATGCTCCCCCTTGGTTGATACTCCCCCTAAAAGGAGTGCCAAGATGGGAAACATGGATTTTGATCCTACAAAAAAATGGTTAGTTGGTGATATATATAATCAAGCTTGTAGTTACCACACATAATGCAACCACAATAACAACTCAAAAATGATCAACCAACAATGCAAGTAAGTAAGTAGAAAAGATATCATTGCAAGTAAAATTTGACTTTAATAAGTCAAAGACAAGAAATGGGAAAGATCCTCCTACTTCAAAAGAAAAACTAAAAATAACCAAGAAAATAAAAGAAAATCAAATCCTACTTTCCTAAATGGGGTAAAAGGCCTCCAAATGTTGTCTAGGATTTGTTTGGGTGGGAAAGAGCATCCAAACGTTCTATGACGTGTTGGAATGCAAAGCGGGTTTCGTCTTGGAATTGGTGAAGCAACAATTTGATGCTTTCACCCATTTGCTCACAATATGAGCAAACATGGGAATGAATGGGTAGAAATGGGTTGGTTTTGGTTTCTTGGTTGGAGGGTTGGTTGGTTTTTGGTTCATGGTTGGAGGATGGGTTTGGTATAGAGTCAAGCAAGGTGGTTTGAAATTCCATTGCTTGATGGAGGTGATTCTCGACCATGCTTTGGATTTCCTCAAAGGAAGGAATGAAAGACTCAAAGGTTTGGGCTTGAGAATGTGGTGGAGTTGGGTGATCATGGTTTTCAAAATTTGGTTCTCCATAAAGAGGACCATGGATGTCATGGTAGATAGGGTGAAACAACAATGGTTTGGGTTGGTGGTATTCTTGTTGTAGTGGTTGGTTGTTGTTAAAATGCTCATTTTGGTCAAGAAATGACCTTGGTGTTTCATTTGCAAAAGGTGGTGGTTGTGTTGGTCTTGGTGGAAGATCATTGAGATTTTGGACAAAAGGGTGTGGTGATGTTGGAGGAAACCCAAATAACTCCATGGGTTCAAGTTTAGGTAATGGTGATGGTGATGGAGTTTTGGATGGTTGGGTTGGAGCACTTGGTGGAGTTGGGTCAATGGGTGATTTAGTTGGTGGTGGAGTGAGCTCATTGGGTTCATTGGGTGATGGAGATGGAGATGCAAGGTTTAGAAAATGTTCATTTTTGATAGGTGAGGTGAATTCATCCGAGGATGAGGAGCTTAGGTTGATGGATTGGTTAGACCAAAGTGGTTTGACACTTATCTGGGTGGTTTTCCGGACTGGTCTTGATGGTTGAGAGGTGTTAGTTGACTTAGTCATGGTTAAAATGGTTTAAAAGATCAGAAATTGTGATGGAGAAGGTGTAATTTGATAGTGTTTAGGATGGTTTAATTTATAGTGATGAAGGAGTGTGGGAAGGAGTGTTTGGATTTGATGTTTAGCCATACAAAAATGGAGGTTCCTAATGATTTGGAAGACTAATTGTGGGTTGTCAAATCATGGAAGTCAATCCAATGAAAATGGTGAAGTAGGAAGACAAAGATTTGCACTAAATGCTTAGTGGTTTTGGCAAATTTGTGGAAGGATATGTCTGAGGGATTTCAAGGAGCCTTTGGAAGGGTTCCTTCCTTTATGTGTGAAGGTTCCTTGAGGTAGTTATGGGTATTTTTAAAATTTGGCGGGAAATGGTTTTCTTTGAGTTATAAGGAATGAGAACTACCCTATTGTGCTTAACAAATTGCAGGAAGTTGGTTTCTATCTAAAAGGATGGTATTTTGTTGATTGGATGTTGAAATGTTGAAAACTAAAAAAAAAAAAATCTGTAGGAAATCTGGCGGAACCTTCAGGATACACAGGCGGAACCCGTGTGAGGGTTCCGTCCGATCCGTTGGGCCATTTCTGGGTTACCCAGAAATTACACTGGCGGAACCCATTCTAGGGTGCCGCCAGACCTGAAAAACAATACAGTCCGCGATTTTGACCCGCGAGATGATTTTCAAATTTTTCGAAAACTCCTAAAATCAAAAATATAATGCATATCTGGTTAGGCAATGCAAAAAATGGACATGTAAACACGCATACCATAGGACTTTGACCGGGGGCTAGCGAATTTCACTATACTTAGTGAAAAATTCATAAACATGAAAATTTGACAACATTCCAAATGTTGTCTTCCTGCATCATTGTTAGTTAAGACATGTTCCAAATAGTATCACAAATTGTTCCAACACACAAATACACCACAAACATTGTTTAAACGACCAAATTGTTCAAATAGCACCTTGTGCCAAACAATCCTACACACCCGCACTCATTGACGGTCAATCTTGTTCTTGAGCTTTCCAAGATTCTTAAACATCCCCTTTGTTTGCTTGAACTCCGCCGACTCATTTGGAATATCCGGAAGTTGGGATAGGTATTCTAGAGGTGGGAGCCTAGAGTTGGGCAAAGAGTCATCTTCACTTATTGAGGAAGATGATGAGGAGGTAGGAGGATGAGGACGTTTTCCTTGGGCTTTGAAAACTCTCTTATCACTAAGTGGGACAAAGGTGTGTGGAATGAGAGAGTAGTCAAGACGAAGACCGTTTGGAGCTGGTAGAATGGGAGAGATGAACCTAAAGAGACGGGTCAAGAGCATTCCATACGGCATAGCCGTTGTGCCATGAATGGGAATGTCGGCCATTCTCTTGGCCATGTAGTAGGCAAGGTTGAAGGGTTGCCTAACGGACAAAGAGTAGAGCATGTAGCAAAGGCAAAGATTTATATGATCTCGGTTTCCTATGGTGCTAATGACATTTGTTCTAAGGACTTCCTCCCATTTCTTGAATTGGGGCTTGAGTTCGTTCATTTCCATTCCATATGGGTCCTTTCCGACCTCATTTCCCGAACGGGTTCTCCTAGTGTTGGTTGTCCTAACAAAGAGGTGGTCACGAAGTACATCTTTTGACACAAGAGGGGTGTCATAGGGATGGATGCGGTCAAAGAGTGTGTCAAGAGTTGAGAGGGAGTGCAAGTCGGAGTAGATGCAAGTACCACGGTTTGGGACACCTAGGATTTGAGCAAACTCCTCAAGAGTGAAGGAATATTGATGACCACTAGCCCTAAAGTTGATAGACATGCGACCATACTCATCCGTGGAGAGAGTGACGGATGCATAGGAAGGACGGGTCAATGGTTCTACCCTCATGGACATAATGTTTTTCTAAGGCTTTGAAAACATCGACTTGGTTTGGGGTAAGGCCTTTGGTTTTGTGATGTTTGGGTAGGTACTTAATGGTGTCCTTGTGGTCGTAGTGGGTTAGAGGAGGCATGTTGATTCAATGATGATTGATTTGCAATGTGAGTGAAAGGAAGACCAAGAAATCGTAGGTATGGATGGATGGTAAAGTGAATAGTAACAGTTTGGAAGTGGTGGTATGAGATAATGGGTGTTTGGTTTAATATAAACAAAAAATAGTTCTGCAGGTCGGCGGATACGGCGGACCCTTGAATTGGGTCCCGTCCGTTGTGTCTGAGGGTTCCGCCGACCCTGCTGAGAAAAAGAGTTATGGATTTGTTTTGATTTTTGTGATTTTTGTCTAATGTCCAGAACTACAACGTAGGTTCCATGAGTCCTAAGCCTAGCCTAAGAAGGTTAAAAGGTTCACGTTTAAGGGGTTTCGTGAGAATGTCGGCTATGTTGTCTTCGGAAGAAACTTTCTCAATTGAGATATTTCCTTTTTGAACGTTGTCACGAAGGAAATGATGACGGATTTCAATATGTTTGGTACGAGCATGTTGAACCGGGTTTTTGCTAAGATCAATGGCGCCTTTGTTGTCACAAAGAATTGTGATGTCGTTAAGTTGAATTCCGTAGTCGACAAGAGCTTGCTTCATCCAAAGAGCTTGTTGACATGCCTTTCCGGCCGAAATGTACTCGGCTTCCGTTGTTGAGATAGCAAGAGCCGTTTGCTTCTTAGAGAACCATGAGGTGAGACAATGTCCAACAAAAGTACAAATACCACTTGTGCTTTTTCTATCAACATAGTCACCGGCATGATCCGAGTCGGCATACACTATGGTGTCTATTCCCGTTCCTTTGGGATACCATAAACCTAAATGTGTAGTGCCCTTAATATACCTAAAAATCCTTTTAACGGCTTCGAGATGAGTTGTCTTAGGATCTTCTTGAAAACGAGCACATAGACAAACACTAAACATAATGTCGGGTCTACTAGCCGTTAGGTAAAGTAGACTTCCAATCATACCTCTATATTTAGTGCTATCTACGGATTCACTTTCCTCGTCCTTGGTGAGTTTAGTTTCCGTGGACATGGGAGTTTTGATTGGTTTCGAATCTTCTAATCCAAATTTCTTAAGCATGTCCTTAATATATTTAGATTGGTTAAAGAAGATACCATCTTCTAGTTGTTTAATTTGGAGTCCTAGGAAAAAGTTGAGTTCTCCCATCATACTCATTTCAAACTCGTCATGCATGATTTTTGAGAAATCCACACATAGTTCTTGACAAGTTGATCCGAATATAATGTCATCAACATAGATTTGGACTATGATAATATGTGAATCTTTCTTCTTAGTGAAGAGAGTATTATCAACTAAGCCCATGGTATACTTATGGTCAACTAGGAAGGTTTTAAGTCGATCATACCATGCTTTTGGAGCTTGCTTAAGTCCGTAAAGAGCCTTTTTAAGTTTGTAAACATGATTTGGTTTTTCAAAATCGATGAATCCCGGTGGTTGAGCAACATACACTGTGGAAAACTAGAAGGGGGGTTGAATAGTTTACCGTTTTTTAACTTGATTATCTTTTAAAACTTTACGTTTGTTTAAAGATATAAACACAACTTTACATGTTCGATTCTTTAAAAAACTTTACGTGTGAATAACAATCCTAACTTTACTTGTTTAGTTATTTGAAAAGCTTTACGTTTAATTACATATTCTAACTAAAGACAATATGTAATAAGCAAAGGTAAAGAAAGAAACGATCAAACCACAACACGATTGTTTATCGTGGTTCGGCTACAAGGACTCTTTTTCCTTGCCCTACATCCACGCCCCGAGTTTCCAACTTGAGAGTTATAAGCACTAATCAACAAGCTCCTTTCCCGGTGGAGAAACCTTTACAACGTCGCTTACACTTTTACCGACACTAAGCTAGATGTCGAGTTCTTTTACACGGGTACAACCACTCCCATCGTTGCTTATACTTTTACCGACACTAAGCTAGATGTCGAGTTCTTTACCAAGGGTACAACCACTCCCGTTAGTTCTTTTACAAGGGTACAACAACTCCCGACACACTATGTATTTTGAGGCCTAAAATACAAACCGATCACTTCTATACAAGATACACATGAAGTATAAACTACCAAAGTCTATACAGAACAAAGCTAACAAGTCTTGCAACTTAGAGTTGAAACTTGTAACTTCTTAGATGAATGTGTGAACTCCTTTGCTACATAAGAGAATCACACAAGTTAGTAGCTACTGAGTATAATGAGAGAATATGTGTAAAAAATGAATCTAAGTGATAAGAGATTTCTTGCAAGTGCTTTGGTATTTATACCAAAGGAAGTCAACAGTCTGGCGGACACGGCGGCACCCTCAGAAGGGTTCCGCCCGTGTTCCTCCTGGGTTCCGCCAGAACTGTTCAACATAACTTACAATAAATCACTCCAAGACAAACAATGTCACATCTACTAAATACTAGTCAACATGCATTGCACCAAACATGGAATACTTCCAAAGTGTGTAAGAACTTCATGGATAGTCAAACACATAAACTTACCATAAATGCACATTGATGAGATGTGACACTTTCTTATTAAAGAAAAAACAATGTTAAGTTTAAAAAGAAATGTAAAGACTAGTTATACAAGACTTAAAACCAAAGTGATGTTTTACTACAATCTAAAGTTTGTACTTTGTCATTAACAAAACTTAGCAAAGATCGTTAAAATATAAATAACGTTTTTAGGCGATATTTGTATTAACATACACTTCTTCATTAATGACTCCGTTTAGAAATGCACTTTTGACGTCCATTTGAAAAAGTTTAAAATTGTGTGCACATGCATATGCAAGTAAGATTCTAATTGACTCGAGCCTAGCAACCGGAGCAAAAGTTTCATCGTAGTCAATGCCTTCTTGTTGATTATATCCTTGTGCAACTAGCCTATCTTTGTTTTTAGACACAATTCCATTTTCATCCATTTTATTACGAAAGACCCATTTTGTTCCAATTATCGTTTGACTCTTTGGTTGAGGAACTAATGTCCATACATCATTCCTAACAAATTGGTTTAACTCTTCTTGCATTGCAATTACCCAAGACTCATCCTTAACGGGTTCATTAATATTTTTCGGTTCAATGGTTGACACGAAACAAAAGTAGTTGCTTTCATTTTGAACTTTTGATCTTAGTGTTCTTTCGTTAATGTTGCCTATGACACTATCTAATGGATGACTTTTAGATTCTTTGACATTTACAAGTTCTTTATTTAATAGTTCATCTTCCTTGTCATTACCTAAGATCTATTGACTTTCTATTGCTTGGCTTTCAATTAAGTCATCATCTACCAAAGGTGATGTCTTAAAGGGAGGTGGACTCTCGTCAAATGTTACGTTCAACAATTTCTCGACTCCTAAGGTTTCTTTGTTCAAAACAATGTAAGTGATACGCGGGAATCGCACCAGGCTTTACCTCTCAAGGGATCTTGAGAAGCTTACAACCCCCACCAGGCAGTGTACCTGATCGTTGTAGTATAGTATAGTGACAAGTACCGGGGGATTGATCGTTCAGCTAGGAATAGTGTCGCTAGGATTAGAAAACCTAAATACTAGTTCTAAAGATGAGAGATGATTATTTTTGTATTTTTATATTTTTTAGAAAGCAAGTAAAAATCTCGGGTTTGAAGGATTTGGGCGGAATTAGTTGCTAGTCAACTAACCCAATACTAAAGATGCAATCAAAATAAAATACTAAAAATGAAAATAAACTAAATTATACTAAGGTTGTAAGCAATAAGTGGAGAAAATATGTTTACTTAGATTTCACTACTCCCTAGATATCTTTTACACGTTAATTACTTGTTATAGTTGCGTGGATGACGGATTGTATTCCTTAATACCATTCATGGGGTGGCGCACTTAATTCCCCAATCCTATGAGTGCCTACTTCACTCCTATGTCGAGCCGGCTAAGAAGCTCCTAACATGGGATCATTAGAATTTACTCATGCATTAAATACAACCAATAAAACCTAGTGCACGTCAGTTCATGTTTCCTAAGACGTTCAAGCATGTTACCATTTGGAGATCTGCCAGTTTTCTTAAGCCTAACATCGAAATCATTCATCCAATACAACCATAAACAAGTAATCAACACATAATCAACATCTAGGTTTCATTAGATCCAAGCAAACACAAGATAGATCTAGCCTAGCATGATGGAATTAAGATAAGAACAAGATATAGACAACCAACACATAGACATATTGATTGAATTAAAAGAATACTTATCTTAATTACACATGAAAGGGATCAAGGGCTAAGAACCCTTGAAAAACCTGTAAAATTCGTACCAAGTTCGTACTTAGGGTTTCTCCAAAACTTCTCCTTTTAATGTGAAAATTAGAAAACTATATATAGGAAATAGGGTCTGACGGCGTCAAGACAAATCTTGTGACGCCGTCATCTCGCCGCCAAAATACTTCTCGGACTGCCTTGATCTACTTTTGACGCCGTCATGTGTTATGTGTTTCCAGGCCGTCATGCATTTTACTCTTGACACCCTACCTTGTGACGCCGTCAATTCTGTACTGGGTCGTCATGGAAATTACTCTTGACGCCGTCAAAAAATCCTTCTTGACGTCGTCACCTACTGTTCCCAGCAAGGAAAATTAAGACTTTGGCGTTTTCTTCACTTTTATGCTCCAAAAACGTCTGAATTGCTTCCTTTCCCAGATTTCTCTCCCAAAGTACCTAAAATCACAAAAGGAACGATTTAGGGTATTATTTGATCAAATAAAGTCAATTCTGGGCTTAAATGACCCCCTAAAAGTGGTTCATTTTTCGCCTCATCATATACCCTTACACTTGAGGTTTGCTCGTCCTCAAGCAAATGCGCTTTTATTCTAGTCAAAATACAAGTTAGGGGTCATTTAACACTAATATAAAAGTAATTATAACAAATAATCGTTCCACTAAAGACCAAAGACAAGCACGGAGGTCATACACTAGCACCTCACAAATAGTGTTTAGATACTCACATCTCTCGGGTGTAATAAAGTATAAATTACAATATGGAAACGGAAGATATCTCTCACTACCTGTCATAGCAAAATAGATTACCATAGGCTTGAGAAAGGATCAAACCTCCACCACATGGCGTAAGCACATAGGATAAACTATCAAAGAGGTCTTTTAAAGGGTTGTAACGTTAGGTGTAGGGATATGAAATACACGGTTTTGTTGGATAAAGGAAGTTTTTACTGGTGGCGAGTTAACAATCTTGGTTAATTACATGTACAATATGGCGTTGCTAAGCCAAGACTAGACTCGACTTAAGCTAATAAATGAAAAATAACAAAAATATAAAATAAACATAGAATGAAACGAGATGGTAGTCCGTATGTTTTTTCTCTTTTTTTTTTTTTTTTATTTTTTTTCTTTTCCTTGATTTTTTCGATTTTTTTTTTTTTTTTTTTTTTTTGTGTATACACTTTTACCCTACCATCCAAAATAATACATCATAGGGAATGAATATTCCCCTTACACTTGAATCTTTACATACTTTACAATAAACTAAACTAATGACTCGAATTAAGAAAATCAAAACACTTGGAGCACTTTTAAGTTTAACGCACATACGGGGGTAATATATGATGTTCTTCCCCATTACTCCATAAAATAAGTACTTACCCATGAGTCCCAATCGTCCCAAAACAATATGTATAAGGATATGACTCGACTTAGCAACCATGTAATCAATTAGATAGTTAACTTAGGGTTTAACAAATAACAATAATGCACTAAAGATGAGCGCATACACGGAAGGCTAAGGCGATTTGGTTGTACATTTAAGTGGGGTGTAACAAATTCTTCCTTTAAGTAAGATGCTTAAAGTTAGAAACGAAAAGATAGGCTCGGAGGGGTGTACTAGGGGTTTCGTGTACTAAAAATGAGTACAACGCTAATGGTGTGGGAAAAATTAGTTGACTTAACTAGCCAAGTAATATGACTTAAATGGTCAAGTAATTATAATACGGGTTTAACACAAGGGTGATCCTAATGCCTCTTATCATGTAGTAAATCCTACTACACGAATGTAGTCTCACTAGCGGTCTCGGGATGCATCACTAACGCAAGTTCTAGAATCTAAATGCTACCGGTACACTCATAAGCACTAATAGTAAATGCTTTTCCTATCAAATCTAAAGGCGAACCTCACATATTTGGGTGGAAAATTTTTCTGAATGTACGGTTATGTGCTAGTCATACAATCTCCTATCCATGAGACGCTTGCTATGGCTAAAGTTTCACTCCTAAATGTTGTAAAAAATTTTAAATTTGGCGCTAAAATTGCACTAACAAGTATTTCTCATAGTTTTATTACACATCTACCATTAAACAAAACAAACTCAAGCGAAAGTGCATATGTAAGGTATCATCATTTTACCCTCCCCTTACACTTAAGATGAACATTGTCCCCAATGTTCAAGTAAAGAATGTAAAAGTGAAATAGTAAAAAGAATGAAATCAAATACTCCCCTGATTCGCTCGGTATGGATAATAAGGTGGCCAGGTTAAATCTTCCTCCAAGAAAATGAACAATCAAAGCTTCCCTTCCAGAATATAAATCATCTTCTTGTCATACATAACCTGTGAATCATGAGAAAATAGACAAGACAACCTCGCATAAAATCGGCGGCATCCTATATAAGTTACTAAATCCTAGAAAACAAAATAAGATATAATGCTTGTGGAATGAAGTTTGCAGATTTCTTGGAGATTATAACTTAATAATTCACAAAAACCATAAGACTCCGTTAAAAAAAACAAAACTGGTAAAATTTCCAGATTTTTTACACGTGACGCCGTCAAGAGTTAACTCGTGACGCCGTCAGAAGTGACCTGCAGAAATTCTTATGTTAAGTTTCCGGAAAATTTCTGGAAAAACTTGGTCCTACTTCCTGGAAAATCCTGCAAAACATCATTATGACTCGATACAAGCATTTGACTCTAACAAGTACTAATACACATGTCCATTTAATATTGTTGTGGTTCATGCTCAATTTCGTTCTTATAAACAAATTTGGATATCTTTTGCAAAATACCTTTATATGCAATTAAGACGAAGTTAAAAACAAAATAAAGCATTTTCACAATTTATTTTGAAACATGAGCCACAAACAATAAAAATAAAGCATGCATACGGAAACAAATAAAATCAAACAAACATACAAACAAACAAATAAATAAAGATTGGGTTGCCTCCCAATAAGCGCTTGTTTTTGTTCGAGTCACGAGCCTGACTCTACCCTTATTTAACGGAAATAGGGGAGGTTTTCCCTACACTTTGAATTAAGTGTGGGTGGAAGTAGCGATACACACCCTTAGGGTGGAAATATGCCATGTGAGGAAAGAGTGGTGGATGAATTATATGCTCAAAGGGCTGTGCTCCTATCATCATAACCTTACCTAATTCAATTGAGTTAGTGGACGGATTAAGATTTTCTCTTAGAAAGGGATCATCTTCTATCAACTTCGAGAGACTCCTAGTTGGGAATCCATCTTGACCTAATAAACCTGGTTTAAACCCATAATGTTTCTTATGATCAATCATGAATGGGTGATGTAAGTGCGTAAGGTCATGTTCCACTCCTATGTCAGCTTCCTCTCTACAAGGCTTAGAGTCTACTACCTTTGTCCTAAGACTACCCGGACTATATTGTTTGATGGGTGGATCGGAACCTATCTCAATTCCTAAATTCACATCCAAGGATGGAAGATTAGGTAACGGCTTTGGTTGAGGCTTCGGTTCATCAAAACTAGGAATTTCCTTAGAACTAAAAGAAAGGTTATCACTACAAGTGTTAAAACCTATATTCTCTAGTTGTGCTTGATCCAAGGGTTCTACCTCTATTGGGTTTCCTATAGTCTCTTCTACTTCTTCCGGGTAAGTCACGGGTGGTATGTGTGCCTTAAATGATGGTAGGACTTGTGGGGTACTTGGTGGGTTTAAATTTTCAACTCTATCCTCCATCATATCAGGATTACCAATGTGCTCAGCTTGTATTGTGGTGAAATTAAATCACCCCGTGTGCCCAGTTATCTCATCTATAGGTTTATCCCCAAACAATCTTTTTGCTTGTTCCCTTAAACTTGCTATTAATTGATCCGTAACAACGGTTGTTGGGTTGTCCATTTTTTTGGCAAGTTTGGCACAATTCTCTATGGTTTCCCATGCTTCATCAACACTTAATCCCCAAAGGTCCCCATCTGCGGCATGGTCAATGTCCATTTTGGTATAGTGGTCGACACGATGGTAAAATATTTCAATTTGGGACCACAGATCAAAATTATGATGAAGGACTTTTCGGAGTAAATATTTAAAACGAGCCCATGCATCATAGATAGGTTCATCCTCATGTTGTTTAAACATCAAGATGTCATTTGGAGTGGGTGAATTTCGTGGTTGGTAGTATGGTGGATTCACGTTCTCCATAATGGTGAACGGAATAGTCAATGAAAATTACGAACAAACACACAAAGAAAAAGATAGACTAAAGAAATCCTAAAAATAAAAATAAAATCTTACTAGAAAGGAATCTAGCAAGTAGACCTAATAAAAAGAGATTCTAACCTAGACAATAACTATTCCCCAGGCTGCGGCGCCAAAAACTTGATAGCGCCGCACTCTTTTTCGAAAGTTTAGGAAAAAATGTAAAGATAGACAATCCCCGGCAGCGGCGCCAAAAACTTGATACGTGGGAATCGCACCAGGCTTTACCTCTCAAGGGATCTTGAGAAGCTTACAACCCCCACCAGGCAGTGTACCTGATCGTTGTAGTATAGTATAGTGACAAGTACCGGGGGATTGATCGTTCAGCTAGGAATAATGTCGCTAGGATTAGAAAACCTAAATATTAGTTCTAAATATGAGAGATGATTATTTTTGTATTTTTATATTTTTTAGAAAGCAAGTAAAAATCTCGGGTTTGAAGGATTTGGGCGGAATTAGTTGCTAGTCAACTAACCCAATACTAAAGATGCAATCAAAATAAAATACTAAAAATGAAAATAAACTAAATTATACTAAGGTTGTGAGCAATAAGTGGAGAAAATGTGTTTACTTAGATTTCACTACTCCCTAGATATCTTTTACATGTTAATTACTTGTTATAGTTGCGTGGATGACGGATTGTATTCCTTAATACCATTCATGGGGTGGCGCACTTAATTCCCCAATCCTATGAGTGCCTACTTCACTCCTATGTCGAGCCGGCTAAGAAACTCCTAACATGGGATCATTAGAATTTACTCATGCATTAAATACAACCAATAAAACCTAGTGCACGTCAGTTCATGTTTCCTAAGACGTTCAAGCATGTTACCATTTGGAGATCTGCCAGTTTTCTTAAGCCTAGCATCGAAATCATTCATCCAATACAACCATAAACAAGTAATCAACACATAATCAACATCTAGGTTTCATTAGATCCAAGCAAACACAAGATAGATCTAGCCTAGCATGATGGAATTAAGATAAGAACAAGATATAGACAACCAACACATAGACATATTGATTGAATTAAAAGAATACTTATCTTAATTACACATGAAAGGGATCAAGGGCTAAGAACCCTTGAAAAACCTGTAAAATTCGTACCAAGTTCGTACTTAGGGTTTCTCCAAAACTTCTCCTTTTAATGTGAAAATTAGAAAACTATATATAGGAAATAGGGTCTGACGGCGTCAAGACAGATCTTGTGACGCCGTCATCTCGCCGCCAAAATACTTCTCGGACTGCCTTGATCTACTTTTGACGCCGTCATGTGTTATGTGTTTCCAGGCGGTCATGCATTTTACTCTTGACGCCCTACCTTGTGACGCCGTCAATTCTGTATTGGGTCGTCATGGAAATTACTCTTGACGCCGTAAAAAATTCCTTCTTGACGCCGTCACCTACTGTTCCCAGCAAGGAAAATTAAGACTTTGGCGTTTTCTTCACTTTTATGCTCCAAAACGTCCGAATTGCTTCTTTTTCCAGATTTCTCTCCCAAAGTACCTAAAATCACAAAATGAACGATTTAGGGTATTATTTGATCAAATAAAGTCAATTCCGGGCTTAAATGACCCCCTAAAAGTGGTTCATTTTTCGCCTCATCAGTAAGCTTTACTATTTTGTGAATATCCAAGAAATACACCTTCATAATACTTTGGGTCAAATTTGGTGAGATAATCCTTGGTGTTAAGAATGAATCATTTACTCCCAAACACTCTAAAGTATCCTAATGTAGGCTTTTTACCTTTATATAGTTCATAAGGAGTTTTCTTCAAAAATGGTCTAATTAAGACTCGATTTAAAATGTACGTTGATGTGTCAACGGAATTACACCAAAACTTTTTGTGGAATGTTTTGTTCATTAAGCATTGTTCTACTCATCTCTTGCAACGTCCGGTTTTTACGTTCTACTACACCATTAGATTGAGGGGTTCGTGGAGCCGAAAAGTTATGAGTAATACCATTAATATCACAAAAGTTTCCAAATTAAAATTCATTATCAAATTCACGACCGTGATCCGTTCTAATAGACACAATATTAGACCCTACTTGATTTTGAATTTTCTTACTTAGAATCTCAAATTTATCAAAAGCTTCATTTTTACTTTTCAAAAATTTTGTCCAAGTATATTTTGAGTAATCATCAACTATGACCAAAGTGTAGAAGTTACCTCCATAACTTTGTATAGCGGATGGACCAAATAAATCCATATGCAAAAGTTCTAGAGACCTAGATGTAGAAACCAAGTTTTTAGCCTTATGGCTACTATGGACTTGTTTACCGACTTTGCAAGCATCACAAAAGTGTTGGTCATATTTCAACTTAGGTAGGTTTCGAACTAAGTCTTTGGAGGAGAGGTTTTGAATTAGTCTCATGTTAACGTGTCCTAAACGTCTATGCCATAAAGTTGAAGATTCATCTAATGAAGTAAGACAAAGTTTGTCTCTAGATGTTGGATCCATCTTCATGACGTATACGTTGTTCTGAAGAACACCTTTGGCTATGGTTATACCATCTTTAAGTATTTTACTTCCGTTTTCACTAAAGAGGACATTATACTTATTACGACAAAGTTGACTAATACTAAGAAGATTAAAACCTAAGTTATCAACATGAGCTACATCATCTATAAAAAGGGAGTCATGAGAGATTGTACCTTTTCTGATGATTTTACTCTTAGCTTTACTACCAAACGTAACATTACCTCCATCACATTTGTGATAAGTAGTGAAGAGGCTTTTGTTACCCGTCATGTGCCTTGAACAACCGCTATCTTTAATCCATTCATCCGGTTCCAAACAAACTTTGAGGCACACCTCATTTGAGTCGTGAGCCATGAGAGCAATATCATCATTCTTTGGCTCATCGCCATCTCCTTCATAGTCACTCCAAGCACCACCCACAAAAGATTGTTGAGGTTTGCTCTTGGGTGGTTTTGGACATTCTCCTACTAGATGACTTGTGTCTCCACACCTATAGCATTTCCTTTCAACCTTTCCTTTTCTATCATCACGATCTTTTCGGAAAGTTTTCTTGTCATCTTTAGGTTGCCTTACAAACTTCCCTCTTCTACGAAAGAACTTCTTGAAGTCTCTAACGGCCATAGCATATTCCTCATCATCACTATCCGAAGTAGATTCTTCATCATCACTTGATTGGACTCTAGCTTTCAAGCCAATGGACTTAACTTTTTCTTTCTTGCCTCTAACTAGTTCCGAATCTTTTTCCATTACCATTTCATGAACTTTGAGGTTTCCAATTAGCTCGTCAAGTGACATGCTCGAAAGATCTTTGGATTCTTCAATTTCCGTCACTTTTGCTCTCCACTTCGGATGGAGTGCTCTAAGGAATTTCCTGACAAAATTCTTACTACAAAAAGATTCATCAAGTGCTTTAAGTGAAGTAATAATAGTGTTAAACCTAGCAAATGCATTATCAATAATCTCATCTTCGGGAATAACAAATTGTTCATATTGTTGAACAAGGAGATCAATTTTGTTATCCTTAACTTGTGAGTTTCCTTGATGAGTGACTATTAAAGATTGCCAAATATCTTTGGCGGTTTTACACATAAAGACTCTTTCATATTCTTTCTTAGGCAAAGCATTGTAAAGCATCATTTTAGCTTCATTATTTTTAGCAATCAATTTCTTTTGATCATCATCTTTAATATTAGTAACTATATTATCACCATCAATGATTATATACCATAAATCTATATCTTTAGATTTCACGTAAGTTTCAAAACGGTTTTTCCAATATATAAAACCATTTGCTTCAAAAAGTGGTGGTCTTTGCATAGATTGCCTTTCTTTGTAATTTTAAAAATCCATGGATCGTTTCAAGTTTTAAAACACAATATATTTTAAAAGCTTGAGTAACGTAGCTCTTGATGCCAATTGTGGAAAACTAGAAGGGGGGTTGAATAGTTTACCGTTTAAAATATTTTTAACTTGTTTAATTATCTTTTGAAACTTTCCGTTTGATCAAAGATATATACACAAACACAATATATAACATGCAAGTATAAAGAAAGAAACGATCAAACCACAACACGAGTATTTATCGTGGTTCGGCTACAAGGACTCTTTTTCCTTGCCCTACGTCCACGCCCCGAGTATCCAACTCGAGAGTTTCTTTCACTAGTCAACAAGCTCCTTTCTCCGGCGGAGAAAACCTTACACGTCGCTTATACACGTTTACCGACACTAAGTTAGATGTCGAGTTCTTTTACAAGGGTACAACCACTCCCGTTAGTTCTTTTACAAGGGTACAACAACTCCCGTCACACTTTGTATTTTGAGGACTAAAATACTAACCGATCACTACTGAAAATACACAATCAAATGAAGTGTAAACTACACAATACTAAGCTAACAAGTCTTGCAACGTTGTGTTGAATACTTGTAACTTTTTATGAACTCGTGAATCTCTTTGCTACAAAAAGAAACTTCACATATGAGATGTTAAAGGGTTAGATGAAAGAATGAATGAATGTGTGAAAATATGATGTAGATTGATAAGCCAAAAATCAAACTTGTGGCTTAGTATTTATAGCAAAACCTTCTGCAGGCCTGGCGGATACGGCGGAACCCTCAGATGGGTTCCGCCCGTGTACCCCCAGGGTTCCGCCGGGCTTGCAGTTGGTTTTGCAATAAATCTTGCAAACCAAACAATGTCACATCTCATTACACCTAGTCAAACACAAAACTTGTGCAAGCAAACATATGGTTAGTCAAACACACTTTCTTTCCATAAATGTATATTGACAAAACTTGCCATAAATGTGATGTGACATTTCTATTTTAAGAAATAAAAAGTGTTGTGTTTTATGAAATGTAAAATGTAGCAAATGTCTAGTTATGCAAGTCTTTAAAACTAAGATTATGATTTACTTAGAAACTAAAGTTTACATTTTGTTGTTAACAAAACTTAGCAAAGATCGTAAAATATAAATAACGTTTTTAGGCGATATTTGTATTAACAGACATGTATAATTACCAATGGACATATAATAAATCGGGGGCACCCTCACTAACTGGGCCCTGTGCAATTGCACCACTTGCACATGCTAATCGCCACCACTGACGATCAAATAACCCCACAGACTTGAACCACATAAGAAAAACCTGATCCAAAATTGAACCATTACATATGTAATGAATTCCTCCATTAATGATCACTTGTATAACTACATTTTAAACTCACTTATTTATTACGTGTTCCTAATTAGTCATTATTTTTTTAAAGTCATCGTTGACTTTTAAAAGTTCGTATTAATTGGCATCAGAGCAACCTCTAAACTAATATGATATGTGAGCTAACTCCTATTTATTTTTCGAGTACGAAGAATCTATTCGGAGGTCAAGCATTGTTGCATTTCTTGTCCCACATCACCGTGAAATATAAGAGATGTTGTGTAGTTAAATATATTGAACATGACTTTACTTGGTTGACGAGTTTTGGCCCAAAATATAAGCTTGAACTAAGAACAAACACGTGAGGCAAATGTGTGAAAGTAGACAATATCTGAATGGTTCATAGAACAAACTCACCTAACACAACATCACTAACAACACTCACACGTTAAAAAGCATGAAACGAATTACAAACTACCACGACCTTGAAACCTTAGACGTAACCAACTGGAGCCTCGACCCAAACAATCCCGGGCACGCTAACGAATGATGACACTGCAAAAGATGAGGCCGGTTGACTGAGGCTTCTTCGGTTTGTTAAAAGTAACAGTAGCAGTGAGCAATAGCCGTGAAAAAATAATCACAGCTCACCGCTCTTTTACCAAACAACCACTAAAAATAAAAATGTTTATTACTCACTCACATAGTCACATCTCAAAAAACTCAAACTCACTTTAAACATACTCTAAAAAAGGGTATTGATATCTACACATATAAATTTGATTCATACACATAAATAACATTGTATATTGACCATTATGCTCATACATATAAATATCATTGTAAATTTACCATTATGCTCCCTTTTCTATTTTAGTCATATAATATTTATTGGAAGGCATAATGGTCAATATACAATGTTATTTATGTGTATGAATCAAATTTATATGTGTAGATATCACTTGCCCTGAAAAAAACCACGTCAACCAATAGACTAACCTAAAATTCACCCGACCCGATATACACTTAAAACCAGCCTGACACCGACACGGATTGAACCGCGTGAACAAAAGCAAGTAGACCCGCTGGGCCCACGAAAGCCCGAAACAAATCTCCCTTTTATACATCCAACCCTAATTCATTCAAATTCATCACTTTATAATCACAAATCTCATTATCATACAATCATTCTCCTCTCTTCTCTTGATATATAATTGTTTCTAATCGATCGTAACCGTCACAGATCTATAACCACTTCTTCAGGTACATCTATTTCACCAATCGATTCCGTACACTTTTTTTTTTAATAAATCTATTCATATCAATTAATTGTTGTAGTTATGTAGTTAATCTGATAGATCAAATATAGAATATTATGATTGACCTTTTGTGTTTATAGATGTTAATTTTCATTTAATTAGGTTAAGTTTTATCGTGTATATGATTAAATGTTTATATTTAACTTTTGATGTAATATTAGGCTCTTTTTGTTTGTGACAATAAATAGTCGATTATACGATATCGTATCGATATCTGTTTGACATGTGATATGATTGTATTTTGGGCTTTTATGTGTGTAAGGATATAGGCTTTGAGATTCAGGATTTATATATAGGTGTTTATGAATTAACGATTTCTTAATATAATGTGTTTCTGTTGATATTTGATAGCTGTTTTATGGTGTAGCTTTTGTTATATTGTCAACTTGTAGTACATAAAACTCGAATGATAGTACAGTATGCAGTTTCGTTTATTAATTTTGCTGTTTGACAGATGTTTTAATTGTTAAGATGTTAATTATTGAGACGCCTGCTTATTAGTTTCATATTTAGGTACTATTACATATTTGCGAGTTAACAAATTTTGGGTTAAACTTTGTGTTTACGGTTATGTGGCTTCGAATTAACTTGTATGAAATTAGGGCTTTTTTGTTTTGTTTTGTTTTGTGAGGATAGACTTTGAAATTCAGGCTCTATAAATAGGCAGTAATGAAATCACTCTCTGGCATGGTTTTTTTGAGTGAGGATGTAGATTCTAGACCTTGATTCAGTATTTATAGATAGGCACGTCCGCACGTAGGAATTCATGATCTGTTCAAGCATATCTATAATGTGTTCGTGGTGGTTAGGGTACAAACTTGCTCTCGTGGTACATAAGTATATGTTTTATGAGGTTATTAGAAGAAAGAACATGGTGCAAAGTCAGGCTCAAAAGTAATAATCGCAAATATTAATGTGAAAGTTTTTCAAACTTGTTACATAAGAATTTGATGGTTGCAAAAAACGCTATCCGCTAGTTAGGAGGTTGACTACCTTGCGGATTGGAATTTTTATATACAAATTTCCAAATTGGTAGCAAAATTGTTAAATACTTCAAACCGAGTTTTGACCGAGTTAACCCTAAATTTTGACTGAGTTTTGACCTAATATGATTTGAGTTTTGACCTTGTTGTGACTTGTGAGTAATCGGCAATTGATCTGTCATTTACCTTGTAGCGAGTAATCGGCGATTACTCGGCCTTGTAGCCCTTGTTTTGCAACACTTTCATAAAATCATGGTAGGTAGGAAGCTATTAAGTTTAAGACCTGCATTTATTTGGGATTATGTGTTTTCTTTTCCGGATTTGTAAATAGACATTAACATATGAATATATGATTCATTCAACATAGTCATATAGGCAGCAATGATATCGTACTGGTAATTTGCATTGAGAATATTAATGCATTAAGTGTTTGTAACAATATGTTCTATAGTATAGCTGCTTTTGGTACATACTCTAATCAAAGATATATTTCATTTGACAGTGTATTTTGGTCTGAAAGTAAGGTTGCACAGTAATCTTTGCAATGGCATCTTTGGATATGACTCTTGATGATAGGATTAAAATCAGCAGGCGTACTGCCGATAATAGAGGCAGAGGACGAGGCAGGGGCCGTGGTGGTGGTCGAGGTCAAGGAAGGTCTTTTGGTGGTGGAAGACCAATGGGGCCACCTCGTAGAGGTCCCCTTGCGGTGAATGCTCGTCCATCAGCTTATTCTATTGCCAAGGCAAGCTCAACATCTATGGATTTCTTTTGCATTTGGTAGAAAACATCAAATATCAGTAGGAACACAAACTTGAGGACCTTGTAGTATTGCATTAAAATTTCAAAATGAGGGGTGTTTGGAAAGTATCTTCATGGAGAAGTTTATATTGGATCTGCTACTATTGGTCGTGTTCAGGGTTTTTGTATGCATCTTCACGATGACACGAAAGTTCTGTGACGGAAATCCAGTGTTATATTGCTATAGCATATACGGGAGCTACATCATGTCAAATAACTAAAAGTACACAACAGTTTAATAGCTACTAAAATACAGGGTCCAAAACTCTTATACCCATATCTGATCATGTATATCTCTTTGTGGCTACTTTACTCCCGTCATTGCTGGTTTTCTAACGAGCGATTTGATGATGGAATCTTTTGCTATTTCTGGGATATCTCACCAGCAAGATTTTCAGTTAGTCTCCTAGTTCATGGTGTTTTTGCAAAGGGGATTCCTTCGCTGAACTTCAGAACTGGAGATCTTTTATCACAATAGCAAAAGTTTTTATGCAGTGGGTTTAGTCTTGAACTCAAAGTATATATACGTAGCTCGATATACCTGAAATTAGTACTTCATCGTTTCAATATTTGACTGTTTCTGGATTCATTCCTGATGTCATGCTAAATGATTAACTCATGAAGAACGGTGAATTATTTTATATAAGGTAATAGACTGACATCATTTGTCCCACCCTGGTCTTTTTTTGGTATGCTTGCTCCAGTCTTTCCGCAGACCGAAGAGTCTCCCTTGGCAGCGTGATTTATTTGAAGAGAGTCTAAAAGCAGCAGGTTTGCCTGGAGTGGATAATGGTGCAAAGTTGAGTATTTCTAACTTGCACAGTGGGGTGTCAAATCAAGATATCAGGGTACATCTTAAACAATGCGTTTCTATATGGGTTTTTTGTGCCTCATTCTGGGGAGTTCTCTATGGAAGTTTATTGACAATGGATTTGCAAACCAGGAACTTTTTTCTGAGATCGGGGAGCTGAAGAGATATGCAATTCATTATGACAAGACTGGCCGTCCAAGTGTAAGTATTAAACATCTCTTGCTTTCTTATAGAGTATGGACAGATGTTTACTATGCTCATTTCTAGATATGCACATAATATGTTATATTTTTGCGTAGAAAATAGCGGTTTATCAAATCTGAGAGGTTTTTTATATGTGAGGTCTGATACGAAGTAGACAGACGATTGGTTATGCTATTTCTTTCGCTTTTTATCGTAATGTTGCTTGTTTGTTGCATAGGACCGAGTCTTCTGTTTT
Source organism: Artemisia argyi (assembly GCA_030686995.1). NCBI lineage: Eukaryota > Viridiplantae > Streptophyta > Magnoliopsida > Asterales > Asteraceae > Artemisia > Artemisia argyi. The sequence goes on along the minus strand of CM060709.1, from coordinate 213,133,672 downwards.
AGTTATTTTGTTATAGGCTGTGTATGTTAAACAACTATCACAGCTCACTTTTTTTGGCTACTGATACTGGAGTTTGGAAGTATTGTTTTTGGGCTTTTTTACTGTTTTTTGTTAGGTAAAACTACAGTTAGCTTGCACTGGATTTAACTTTAAGTGCATAAACCCACAGCCCGTAGCTCTCATTTTGTGGATAAACCCTTTTCTTTCATTTCTGTTTTTGCTTGGTTTCTGTATCACTCCGTATTACAAAATCTACCTGTTTTTAAAAATACAAAATTATTTTTATCTGAACAGACTTCTGTAATGTAAAAAAAAGTTGTATGCACCACCTCCCCTCTGATGGAATTGACACCTATCACTTTAGTTCTTGCTACCTATCACTTTTATGGAATTGAGTTCTTGCTACCTATCACTTTTATGGAATTGACACATGTGAAGAGTGAAGTGCTTTAATTTTATGTACTTTAGTTCATACCACCCCTTCGTGTTACAGGGTTCTGCTGAAGTGTTATTTGCTCGAAGAAGTGATGCATTTCAGGCACTTAAGCGGTACAACAACGTACAATTGGATGGCAGGCCGATGAAGATTGAAATTGAAGGCTCCAAGCCTGAGATTCCTATTTCTGCTCGTGTAAATGTTGTTGGAGGTCTAAATGGACAGAGGACAGTTGTGATGAGGTATGTTAGTGTAATACTGTTGTTCTCTTGTTTTCAGTTGACATTTGTGTGGTGCTAGCTCATTCTTTTTTGTTCTTCCATGAATTTTGATGTGTGGTTCATAACCGCGTTAAGCTTCTTGTTTAGTAGGGCTTGTTTGTTTTTTTAAGAGCTAAAAGCCTACAAAAGTAATGTACTTGTGCTAACTGTTTCACATATGTATTGTATCTAGCTAACTGTGTCTAGGTTTGGTTCTCCAATTGCTTACTGCTAAGATCATTTCTATTTGGAAAAACACTCTTTGCATAATAAAAGGCTGTGGTCTTAATTCTTGTGAAGCAGATAACTGTGATAATCCGATACAGCTAGGTTTTCCTATAAGAATAGTATCTCATAATGTGAAATCTAAAACAAATCAAATTGTTGTGTACGCAGGTCAGTATTAATTCTACTACAGTTTAATTACTATGTGATATGACTATATGAGTGGCTGACGCGTTTTTATGCAAAAAAACTCAAGTAGACTATTTAATGTGCATATATGTTTCTTTACGTTTGCAGTGAGTAATCACTTTGTGTTTGTAGTGATGCAGAAAGTCACTTTTGTGGTTAACTGATTTCATTGTTTCAATAAGCTTAGGTACGTCATTGAGGCATTAATAGGAAAAGTTTTGTTTTCTGTCTGAACTTGATGCTCTGGGAGAACCAGACTCGGTTTTAGAATACTAAAATTTCAAATCAAAACGACAAAATTGTTTACATGTCAGAATCATGAACCAATAAACAAGAACTTATTAGTTTTAAAAAGACCTGTGTTTGCTATTCATCTTACTGCTAATGGTAGTGTAATTGGAATGAGGCTGGAAGTATACTTGCATTGCTTTTTAGCTTAAAAATTGAGTGGTCCTTCTGACCGGAATATTTTGTGTAAAACCTTATTGTGTGCTGATATTGGCTGCACTGTAGCATAAAGTAAATACGGAGTACCTTATTTTTTGTTTTGCTGTTGCTATTACCTGCAGATCCGGAGTGGGTCGCGGACGAGTAGCTGCTGCTTCTGCTAATCGTGCATTTGGGTAACCTCATGGCAGTTCTTTGTTTTGTTTCTTGGCGTGACTTTGTTCTGCAAGACCAAACTGTTGTTGATGTTGACTTCTTTTCTTATTTGTATATTTTGGTTTGCTTGTGTCTTTTAGGCCGAGGAATAACCGTGGAGGTATAAGAAATGGTGGTCGTGGTATGCCAAATATGCGTGGCAATGTTCGTGGCCGTGGTGGTAGTTTTGGCCCTGGCCGAGGACAAATTGGCGGGCGTGGACGGGGTCGTGGTCGTGGTAGGAAGCCTGGTGTTGACAAGTCTGCTGATGAACTTGACAAAGAACTGGAGAACTATCATGCTATGCAGTCTTAGTTATGTTTCTCAAGTTTTGGAAATGCTGGAAATGGATACATTTCAGACTAGTAGGATATTAATTGTACAAAAAGCTTTGGGTTGTTGACTTTATGATTGTGTTTGGGTTGATTTGGTTGAATACGCCTAAAAGTTGGATTGCTGTTATCGTTTTTGGTATGTTTGTTCTTTGTCATAAATTAGTCGTTCTGTATGTCTGTAGATTGAATATATTCGGTTGTCCTTTTCAATCCCCGGGCACGTCATGAATGTCATCATGTGCATCTTCATTCAGGGCAATTTCATATCTCCCTTCATAAATCAAGATGCATCAAGTGGTCGTTTGTTGGGTATACATGAAATTAATCATGAAAGAACCCTCAATCGTATTTGGCTGATGTGCCAAGGTTTTATCATGTATTATGTACCTGGTACCAATTGCATTAAGGCTGTACCACATCAATCCCAAGTTATAAAAGATGTGCCAAATGCTGTGTGCAATTGATTATTTGTGCTGTTATTTTACTCTTTAGAGGTGTGAGATCAAACCGTAGTCGAGATGCATCTATAGCTTTTCTATAATGATATGTAGGCTAAGATTGAGGGATGGTATTCTATGTGTTATGCAAGAGTATTACGAGTTATATGTATCAACGCGATCTAATCAACGTGATAATTACTACATCTAAACACACACACACACTCTCTCTCTCTCTCTCTCTCTCTCTATATATATATATATATATATATATATATATATATATATATATATATATATATATATATATATATATATATATATATATATATATATAGTGTTGTATTCTATGCAGTACCAATATTAAATACAGTATTTTACAGTATCATCATTGACCAATCAGAATTTAATAAATTAATTTCCATTTATTCAATTCATGTTATTAACCAAGGCTATTTATGGTAATTTACATTAGCATAAAATTCGTCCATCTTTTTAGGAAACTGATTTAGATAATCGGTTATCTCATATATCTCCTCTATCAACTCACACATATCTCTTCTTCAAACCCTAGCCTCCACTAACAATCCTCTCTATATCCCTCTGATTAGTTATATAAATCTTTGTTAATCATGGTGATTAGCCTGTAAAAACAAATCCTTTTCGACTAATGTTGCCTCACAGGTTCAACAAACAGGTTACACGTTCATAAGTTCTCCAGCGTTATCAACGTCGTTCATCAATCTCTACATCTATTGTAATGCATATTTATTTCTTTTTTACAGAAATCTTTATTGGGCGTTTTAATTTTAGTTGGAGCGGGGACGGTTGTGTTTGGAAGAGAGAAAAAAGAACATACCAGTAGCAGATCATGAAGAAGTGAGTTAGATCCCCTTTTTAATATTCTTGTTACATGGGTTGTGATGATTTTTGTGGTTGAATAATATTACTTTTCAATAAATCTCAAACTTACTCGTAGTAACATAAAATGGGTTATTAACTTTATGGTTAAATAATTACTGTTACATGGATAATCATAATTTTTTTTTTCTCTTAGAATTGCTAATTTTCGATGTTTCTGTGTACTGTTTGTAGTAACACAATTCATACAATTGATTTTGGTTTGTATAAATATACATCAGTGGTTAATGTTTCCATGTTCTTATTTTTATTTAAACTCGTGTTCATATATGTTAGCGACTTTCGCTTTACTTCTGGACTCGTGTTCATATATGTTAGTAAAGGTTGTAATGTAGAAATCAGTAAATATATTGATTCACAAATGGGTCAAAAGAAAGTACGTGGTTGCGTGAGCATGTTATGGTTTTGTTTGTGGATTGGCTTTTTTCATTATGTAGTGTTGTGTCAATTTGTGTTTGTGTGTAAGTATAATTTTTAGTTAAAAAGTTATATTAAGTGTGCAATTTTGTTACAAATGCTATGTTCGAATTCTTTTACTATTGCAAATAATGTACATATATGTTATGTCAGTTGTAATGTTATTTATTTTTTTTATTTTATTTTTGCTTAATATGATGCAAAGTTCTTTTGCTGAACATAAGAGAACAAAGTCTTGCGCAACCTTCGGATTGTCGCAACGCACAAATGGTGCATATGTGTTCCGTGATTGGTATGAAAACAATGAATGGTATGTACATACGTGTTCTAAGGTAAATATAAAATCAAAGAAAGAGGTACTAAATTTTGTATATGTATTTTAAGGTTATTGTTGTTATAAGGTTGTTTATTTCATTCTTGTCATATTGTTCAATTATTCTTGCCCAAGTTGTTATTTTGAACCCAATGGTCACGAATTTTGGTTTAGAACATACGTGTTCAATTATTCTTGCCCAAGCTGTGCATGTATGTTATTGTAGTTGTTATCGTTTCAATTGCATTAACAAATACTAATATGATTAAATATTTAATTTTTAGTTTTTATTTGGAAACAGGTATGGAGTTTTTGGAACGTTTTTTAAATACGCCTTTGAGTGAAGTATATGCCACCGGAAAACATACATGTTTTTGGAAGGCGTACACCTATTTTCTAATGAATTTAATGAGAAAGCACAGCATGCACATATGTTCTTGGAAGATGTGCACATACGTTCAAGTGAATTGGTCAAGAAAGAGAGTGTACACATGTTTATATTTAACAAGATATTTGTAACTGAATTGTATTTTATTTAATATCAAATTTTGTTATCTTATTGGTTTGTTATAAATTTTTAGAGGTTACATGTGTATGTTTATGTTTTTGGTCATAAATTCGAACTCCATGTACACTATAAACATATATGCAATTATGTTTCAATGTTTAAAAAAATTGTAAATTGTATACAATGAACACATAAACTTATATTCTTAAAAAAAACACATATGCACATATGTTTTTTTTTTTTGAAAACTTGTTTGCTGAAAAAAAAAAAAAAAAAAAAAAAAAAAAAAAAAAAAAAAAAAAAAAAAAAAAAAACGCTTTTCATTTTATTTTAATTTCAAAAATTAATGGATTTAATAAAAAACGTTTTTTATTGAAAATACTAAATAAAAAGTAAAAATATATTTTTACTATTATACCCTTTTGAATAAAATAAAATCTTTTAATATTAAAAAAATCTTACATAAATGTAATCATGTATTATTAACCATTGATCAAATGATCCAAGGGTCTAGATTGCTCTAAATTGGTACTGTAAAGTACTGTATCTAATATTGGTACTGCATAGAACGCATCCCTATATATATATATATATATATATATATATATATATATATATATATATATATATATATATATATATATATATATATATATGTGTGTGTGTGTTATGCAAGAGTATTACGAGTTATATGTATCAACGCGATCTAATCAACGTGATAATTACTACGTCTAAACATTCTCTCTCTCTCTCTCTCAACCAAACTCCACCATCTCTAAATAATTCCGCCAGTCGGTTTCAGCCGGCCGTTCAGACCTTTTGTGTTTTCCCTTTCTTTCAATAAAAATCTTTACCTTCAGATTTGTCATCTCCCATCCGTTGTTGCCCGCTGCCGCCGGTCACTGCCGCCATTGCTGTTCTACTCAGATCAGTTGCCTCTCGGACTCCTCTGCTCAGATCTGTTGCGGTCCATCATCGATGGCTTGATGCTGCCTTGGGTTTTGACTTTAGATCTATTAGGTTTAGGTCTGGCTCCTTTAAGGATGCTTAGTTTTATCTTCTTTGTATGTTTTATGTACTTTATGTATTTTTGTTAAGCTACACCTTCATATGGTTTTGTCTACCAAAAGCTCACCCTTGTGATTCCCCCCACCCTTGTATGGTGTTGCTGTAGTCTGTCACAACTATTATGGTGTATGTCTTGTTTTGGCTTAACTTGTTATGTTCGATGTAACTTGTTGTGTTCAAATTTCCTCAATTTGTGAGGCATGAAATGAAATATCTGTTCAAAAAAAAAAAAAAATAAATAAATAAAAAATTGAGAGAGCTCTGTAATTAAATGATAAAAATACAATATATACATGAAGAATGGATCCTAAGGCTAAGTGTAATGGTGCCCCTCAGACGACCGAGAACATGACTGCCACATCAACTTTCTATCTCCACAACTTTATGACCAAATTAGTGTAATAAGGAGACTGGGACACCACAAAAACATATCCTCAAAAAATCAATTATTAGACACCCACACACACAAACATTCGTGTTTTTTGCCTTTCAACTCGGTCGCATATGCGACCGATTCCTCCCTTTGATCCATCTCCAACACGTCCCTTTTGAGGGTGTGTAATGGTGGCCGACGCATCGGCTAAGGCGACCGACCAACTTGTCGACCGACCATTACACCCGGTCTTAGACAATGAGCTTGCATGAAACAACTTTAATGTATACGTCCCCAGGCTTGATCTATTTTGGATTTCGAAAATCCCGTATTCGAGACGTTTTACTTGTGACCTCAACGTGAATCTGGATACACGGAGCAAGAGTGTAATTCACTCTTCCACAAAAGATGTTTTCCATCCGATATGATATTACCCAAAGAAGCACAAAGTAACGTCACATTTTCTTATAAAAAAAGTAACCAATATTAATCTCGAATAAGTAAACAACCTATTTCATTGCTCCACGTATCCAAAAACAAAAATGCACTGTACCTGACCATGGGACACTTAAAATGTACAATTTTGTGTATGAATGTTTCTAAACACTACCCAAAGTTAACAATTCCAATTGTATAATTGCATAATGACTTTTTTTACTAAGACATTCTAGACATCAAATCTTATTACCATGTTATCAAGTTGCATCTTATTTACGACCCCAAACTTATTTTCTAACCAAACGGAAAGAAACTCCTGAAACTACCCAAAATTAATCCACATATAATAAACCTAACCACACTGTGTCACTGACTCTTTTGACTAAATTCACTAAACATCAGTTGGCCAACACCACCAACTTCTTTTAAACCCTTCTTCAGAAAAAATCTCACCAAAAACCCAACATTTTCCTATATAAGCTTGCCTCCAAAATATCAAACAAAACCAACATGAACACTTAACCATGGCTACACTATTAGTTTTAGCATTTTTCATGGTGGTGATGGCGGTCATGGCTGTTGATCACCCACCTACTAGCCCACCTTCACTGGTTACTTACATCTTTGGTGACTCTTTAGCAGAAGTTGGCAACAATAACTATTTGCAATACTCTCTTGCTAGATCAGATTTTCCGTATTACGGTATTGATTACACGGATGCAAAACCAACTGGTCGGTTTACTAATGGCCGAACCATTGGTGATATCCTATGTATGTAAACATGTTCTATGTAACAAGTTATTTTTTTTCTTACTATCATAGACATGTTCTTTGTAGTAAGTTAGTTTTCTCACAAGGGACTTGTGTGTCGGTATTTTCTATTGAAAATGGTTGCTCTAATTCTTTTTTATGGTTTTTTTTGCTTTCATTGTAGCTGAGAAGCTCGGGAGTACATCTCCTCCGCCTTATCTTTCTTTAAATCCATACGATGATGCGATCATGAAAGGGGTTAACTATGCATCTGGTGGCGCTGGCATTTTGAATGACACTGGGCTTTATTTTGTAATTTTTTTTTTTTTTTTTTTAATGAGAATGTACTTGCGAATTATGATTCTCTTTTGTTTCTTGGGACTGATTCATTTTTACACAGATTCAAAGAATGACATTTGACGATCAAATAGATTACTTTGAGAACACAACAAAGGTGATCAAGGCGAAAATAGGAGAACAAGCTGGTACTAGACTTTTAAATGAGGCTGTCTACTTCATTGGAATGGGTAAGAAATTGAGAAAAAGATAATTTCTCGGATTTATGATGAGACAACAAGTTTATGATTCGGGTCTTTGACAGGTAGCAATGATTACATCAACAATTACTTGCAACCATTTCTACTTGATAGTCAACAGTACACACCCGAAGAGTTTCTAGGCCTTCTAAACCTGAAATTAGCAGAACAATTCACGGTAAGAGTTAAAAGTCAGAAGAAAGTACGGTGACTGTGGTTTCCTAACACTGATGTAGATTTTTTCTTTTCTGTTCAAAGAGGCTTTACTTGCTAGGGGCACGAAAAATGGTTTTTCATGGACTTGGACCTCTTGGATGTATTCCTTCACAACGAGCAAAATCAAAGACACACCAATGTTTACGTAACGTAAATGAATGGGTGCTTCAGTTTAACACAAAAGTACAAAAGTTAATGAACCTTTTAAATCTCAAGCTCAAAAATGCACAACTTGCCTTTGCGGATACTTACAACGATGTTCTAGATTTGGTCGACAACCCTTCAAAATATGGTAAGACCACACAACCTAAAATTTTAAAGTTCTATATTGAACTTCACCTCTCCAAAAGATAATAAAGAGGTTCCTAAACCATCAATGTTGACTTTGTGTTTCTATATTTCAGGTTTCAAGGTATCAAATACATCATGTTGTAAAGTTGACACCACTATCGGAGGATTGTGCTTATCGAATGCAAATGTGTGTAAGAATCGCAGTGAATATGTATTTTGGGATGCTTTTCATCCAACTGATGCTGCGAACGCAGTTTTGGCTGATCGTTTCTTTTCAAAAATGTTTACTACCCCTAACAGTTCGAAAGCAATTGCACCTAACCATAATGGCTGAAAGTAATATGATGGTTTGTAGCTTACAATACTAAAATAGTCCCATTTAAACATATTAGAGCCTAAGGGCACTTTACATGTATCACTTATCAGAGTATAGCACCAATATTTGGTGCTAGTATATGAGAAAAATGCCAAAATGGTTGTCCATTGTGAAATACTATAATCTTGTGCTCCTGTTCATCTAATCATTCATATGTTACAAACATGTTAATATGTAAGTAGGTGCAAGTGCAAGTGTGCAACACTAGTTTCGAAAATATGATTTGTAACATGATGATAAGAAAATAAAGATTCGTCTTCCCGGGTAGAGGTATATAAGCATGACTCCTCTTTATTCGATTAATGTTTTGGGTGTATGAAACTTTTTTTGATAAAATTTCTAAAACTGTCAACAACCATTCACATTATTCGGAATAAAATTAATCAAAGCATTACTGGTAATCTGATAGTTTAGTATTTTTCATTGGATGAATAATCTTGATTACATGTTAGCGAAACCGAAATGGAGTATCGGCAAGTTAATCAAATAAATTGGCTGTAACTTTTCTGTTCCGAAACCAAAAAAAAAAAAAAAAAATTGTGTGATTGTTAAACTGATCTGCGACCGGATGAAACTATACTAATTACTATCGAAACAAAAATGTCAACAATAGTAAGTAAAAGAATATTTTTTTTTAGTTCGCTATGCATAAGTCACATTTTTTACAAGTATAGTGCTTTTTTAGAGAATTATCCCAAAATATAGTAGGGTCAGGTCATTTAATGGCAAGTGAGACAAGTGATTTGGTGTCGGGGTAGCAATGGTTAATATGGTGGCTGATATCTATCGGTTGTTACGGAAGTGTTTTCAGTGTTCAAGTTTGTGATGTACAGTAATGGTCATGGTCATTTTGGCTTTCCGGTAATTCTCCATTAACCAACTCTACATATCGCCGTGCCACAACTTGGTTTAATTGTGCGGTCGAAATTGTATGGTTTGAGATTTTGGCGGGTTTTGTTTGTGTCATGAGGGTCGTGGTTGGGTCATTGTTCATGTTTGTGATGTAACGGTCCAAACAAAATTAGCGAAATAAATAAATAAATAAAATAAAATAAAAAACCACAAAGCCCACTAAAAATACACATGCACTCCTTAAACAAAAATAAGCCTACCATTACCATACACTTCATTTTCTCTGATTTCTGTAAAACACACACACCCCCGCACTAAAAAACACAAAACAAACCCACTTTTTAAATAATAATAATAAATGGCACCGGCTATGCTTGTTATGATGGCGTGCAAATGGTGCCGCTGTTTGAACAGCCAAGTGGGATTTGGTGAGCTCAGGCGCCACCACACCTTTCCCTCTTAGTGGTTTGGCGTTATATGGGCTAGTACGATGGGGGTTGTTTCTAGATTGTTGGATGTTCGATAGTTACCAAGGTCAGTGTAATATTTGAACATCGTGTTCAAAGTTCAAACTTAGTTGATTAGTCGGCTCAAAGGTCAAAAACCATGGTTATCAAAGAAAAAAAAGGCGACTTGTAGTTTGAGGGTCGTTGATTTTCGTTGTAGTTCAAGAGTCATTGTAGTTTGAGGGTCGGTTTGGTTGTAGTACTATAGCACTGGTCAAGATTATCATATAGTGTCATTGCAGTTTATTGTGTTACAAGACCAGATCACCAGATGCTATAACTTGGCTGCAGACTTTCTGTTTTTGTAAAACTTTTATAAATTTTGGTAGACTTGTTGCTTCACGTTTTATTTAGATGTCTTGACTGCTTTGCTTGTAACACTGATTGATTTTGACTAATGCATGATTGATTAATTCCAAAAACAAAGAGATCCACCAAAAACAATCATAAACAGCAACATTCTAGTGAAAAAGCCAGTTGATCTATTTCTTAGCTAAAAATTATAACAATACATAACACATTAACACTTTAGTAAAATCATTAAACAATGTTAGTAAGAAACTATATGTATAGACTAATGTATGTTTAGTTGTTTCAGACATCCAAGGAAGGAGCAAAACAGCACAAACTCTCAAGCCTGGCGAAGGCGAAAGCTCTTAGGCGGCCACTGCGAATGTTTCTGAGAAACAAGCCTTAGATTTATCATCACCAACAACTTAACCTCAACATCACAATTCCAAATTAAAACCATTAATAACCAATGTACATGTTTTTATTTAAAAAAATATATAAATGTTTCAGACATCCAAGGAAGGAGCAAAGCAGCATTAACTCTCAAGCCTGGCGGGGCGAAAGTTCTTAGTCGGCCACTGCGAATGTTTCTGAGAAACAAGCCTTAAGATTATCATCACTAACATTTTTATAAAAATATATACCATAGTTTATAAAGCATCTAAAAAAAAAGTTTAAAAGTGCCTCAGACATCCAAGGAAGGATAAAGCATCATAATCTCTCAAGCCCGGCGAAAGGCGAAAGATTTAGGCGGCCACTGCGAATGTCTCTGAGAAACAAGCCTTAATTTTATCATCATTGGCACCATAAAAAAACTTTATAACTTTGCTCTCAGACAAAGGCCAGGTTTGTCCACATAAGAATCAAAACATGTTATGTCCCTAACTGGATTTAGTCAAAACTAAAACAGCTTCCACTTATATAAATATAAGCTAAACCTGTCAAAGTTTTGAATGAATCCAGTTATACTCATAACACATAAGTTTCTCTTCGGTGTGGTTAAAGCATAAAAAGAATCATCATTGAGCAAAAATAACAAATATTTATAAAAATTGTTGAACCTACGAGAAAAAGCAAAAATCCATTAAATTAAAGGAACCAGCATGTCCATGAGGCTCTAAGATTGATTTTGCATCTAGTGTGTAGATCCATATGTTATTGAGAAAACAGATGGATTTATTGACATCATTGATGCTAAAAAGGGTTTATAAGAGATTACAAATTTGAGAAAAACTGCTATGGGAAGGAGGCTGTTTGGTTGATGTTGAAAGAAGAAGAGGAAGGAGTATATAAAGAGGCGTTTTTAGGGTTTTGGTAATAGGGATTTAACCTCAGCCAGCCCAGTTTGCTATTGGGCTTTTTCAGCTACTAGAAACTTCCAGCAAAAACTTGTTTCGTTTGACTAACCAAATTTCTATTTTTTATTATGAACACCAGTTATAATGCCCGCGCACGCGCGGGTTTTTTTAAAATTTTTTGAATTATATATTTTTATTCATTAAAAACAAATAATTTAATCTTTATTTTGTTTGATTTATGATATTTAATTATAGCTTTTTATTAGTAAAGATAATTATTTAAAAATTTTAATCATATTATTAATTGTATTTTATCTATATTTTTTTGTATTTATCTTCTACTTGTGTTAATTGTATCTTATTTATATTTTTTATCTAATAAGGATTTTTTTAAATACAATTATTACTAAATAAGGTAAGAATTGATTTTTTTGAAATGAAAAATTCTCAATAGGGTTTTGTTTTATTATATAAAAGATTTGTTTTTAAAAAAATTAACATTTTTTTTAACAATAAAAGAAATATTTACTTGGTAAGTCTCGACTCCATAACTAACTTTGCAATGCCATTAAAAAATATTGTGACACGGTCATGTATGAGAGTGCATGTGACACAGTCTTTGCTAAGTCACAATCGGTCATTGGTATTGCCTTGATTTGTTAAAGGTTGACTTCATAATTATGCTTTATAGTTTTCGTGCTTAAATTTGACCGGAATAGGTTAAATGAAAACTAAATTTGACCGGAATAGGTTAAATGAAAACAAGTACTATGTTGAATGACTTATAAGTTTATTTTAATAAATGAGTGATTTATAGTTGTAATAAGGTGTAAACATGGATGGCCTCCACATTTTGTCCCAAGCCAAGGAACTTCAGGAATCTTATAAAAAACTCGGAAGCATATTAGTCATGTATAGGAGTGCAAGGTTTAGTTCAAACAAAACCAAAAACAAAGCCGATATTTAACAAGATTTAAACCGATTAGGTTTTACTTTTGATACGAGTCCTTTTGAAATAAAACGTGGACAACGTGCAAGGCTGTCACAACTCATGATGTAAGTATAGGTAAAGTACGATCATGAGCGTAACCCGTGTGCTTTACTTGTCACAATTGAGCTTGGAATCACGGTAAGATAATATAAAATTCTAAAGGATGACAAGAATGGCCAAGTCATTCGATTTAAGAGCACCGTTGGCGTAACATGTTAACTTTTTTTTTTTTTTTTTTTTTTATGTCACATCAAATTTAATAACAATATAAAAAGAAAAAAAAAAAAAAAAAAAAACAACTCATTGACCAAATATGTCAATGTCGTATTTTTATAGACTAGCATTACAATTTTAGTTATTACCAACATTAGGAAAAAATAAAGAATAAAAGGTTTTCTTCAAACTCTCACAATTGTACAAACACACACTTCCACACACATTAAACCCCAAAAACACACACCAAACATAAACATTACACAAACACAACATAAACCCGTCATAAAAAAGTATTTAAATCTTATAAGAAAAAAAAGGGGAAACTCGTTTTGGCATATGCCAAGTTGATGGCGTCCCGGGTGTCGTGGACTGGGACCGGGACCAATACAATGCGTCGCTATAACGTCAGCCACGTGACGTAGGCTTGACACTGGGCTCAAGCCATGGTACCCCGTGCCCTAAATTAAAGTTTTCATTTGACATATCACTAGTGAATAACAATAGTTACTTTATAATAACAGTAAGTGAATATTATTCAGGTTAAACATATAACTAGTTAATCTCTTTATCACTTCTTACTTAAAATGAAAAGAAAATGAAAATGAAAATGAAAATGAGTGTTTGTCTTATTTTGTTTTGGACTTATGAGCTTATTTGACTCGGCTTATATGTATCTTAAACCCGATTTATGAGCTTTTTCATTTTTATATCATAAACCCAAAAAATTCCCTACTATATGTCAAAAAATGAATCTTTTTCTTTTTTATATTATAAGGCCGGGTGTAATGGTCACCCAGCCATCACCTCCATCCCTACATCACGTTAGCTTTTCAACTCACCATGTTACAACCATCTTTAGAGTCACAGTGGTCGCCACTTAACCCAACACATAAAAATACTCACTTTGTACATGCATACCCACAATATACCTCAAGCAATCTCACAAATAAAATAAATAAATAATAAAAGGCGTATTTTTAGGTGGCTTGCACCACCTAATCAACACAAAACTATGGACTCAACCCGCTAAGGTTGAAGGGCGTCATGGTCTTGGCGTGTGAAGGAGCTCCTTCACGTGTGGTGGATGACCGCCATAACGGCTGGTCTAAAGTGTAAAACAAGAAAATCAATGTTTGTTGCATCTATGAAGGGATGGCTTGTAATGTTTTGAAAATATATTGGCGGTGGTAAAGGTTAAATATGCGTTTAGTTGTAGATTAATATCTATAATTTTCTATTTGTTTTTTTTTTAACATAAAAATAAAAGAGTTTTCATCTCTAAAAAAATGTTATAAATTTGGAAAACGCGTTTATGTGTGGAAAAACGGAAGAAAAAAATATAGGAGCTCTTTTCTAAATTTATAGTTAAACTTTAAGAAATGAGATTGTTATTATTTTAGAAAATTTTATCAAAAATTTGTGACTAAACGAGTTTTTAGTTTTTTAGAAAAAAATGATGTATGTTTTACTAACTAAACACACCCTAAGAAATCTAGAAGACACTAACTTGATGGATCTTCATCATCATGCTAGTCATATGTTGATTACGTTTTCCGGTCTCAAAACATTGGACCGGGTTATGCCAAGATGATCAATTCCACATTGGTACGTGCAACTTTTGAATGTATGGTTGCGTTGTAGTTTCTGTGCGCACAAAAGGGCACACTTAGGTAGCTTCGTAATACAGACAAAACATTTTGGTACATATGATATAGACACTATGATCTTGTTAGCTTCTCTTTAACATACGTGCTTAACTTTTTATACTTTTCATCTAGAATGTTAAGGGGGAAAAAAAAAAGTTCTGTATGAACTTCATCATAAGATTAAATTAAAAAACGAATCACAATCCCAGCTACGTTAAACCAAATAAATGATTAACGAACCTAAAATCTCATTGAATTTGAGATCGACAACAACAATGCCACAACAAAATTTCGCATTCTAAGAAGTTGGTTTGTACATTTGAGGTCCTCCCTCCCGTCCGGCCCCCCAAATCACCAAAATTGGGAGCACGAATTAACGGCTCCACATGGACCGGACGCCAGATAATATTTCCAGACATGACCATTCACAAGAACAGCACAGCCAGCAAAGCCTTGATCAAAAGACCAACTCCAGCATAGCCGCTACGACCCCTCCGGCTTGAAGAGCTTGTAGAATTGATATCTGACAAAGTACTGTTCAAGAACGTCCCGTTCATCCCATCACTACACATATGATCAAAACCAATATGTTAGCATTTAGAAAACACAAGTACAGCAACAAAAAAAACTACACTCAAATGCCATTAGTTTCTTTTTACCTTGCGAAAAACTGACAAGATCCATGACCTGAAATATCCAAAAAATGAAAACAAAAACACTGTATCAGTAACTTGAAAGAGAGGGTAAAAGTGTAATAAACATACAAAAGACTCGAGTCTTACTTGGATCTGTTGTGGTTAGCATGGCAACACCATTGAAGTCACAAGTCCCATCCCCTTTTCCCATCATATGATAATAACTATCAAAAGCAAACGTGGCGTGTGAAGCCACATTGTCCGGTTCATAGCACGGCTGCCCCTGCAACAAAGCCGAACAATTCACCTTACCGGGCCCACAAGCCCAGTCCAAAGCAGCCTGCAGCATTTTGGAATCAGCACCTTCTTTTGCAGTACAATGAGTCTGGTTTGCCGTGTCATTAGCAAAAGTCCTGCCCGACCCTACCAACTGTAACGTGTAAATAGGTTTTCCATTTGGATCAAATAATCCCCAATTCTTCTCCGACACTGGACCAGGTTTAGTGTCTTCATTGTAAAGCTCGTAAATGTATGTACTAACAGGAATCCCAGGATGCTTAGGTGTCCCGGTTTGATTGATAATGTGTTTGATCAAGTTACTGTTGTACGTGTTTGCATTGTCTAATGTCGCATCAGGCTCACTCGGATCACCTTTCGAAGGCCAGCCCGATTCAGTTACAATAACAGGAACATTTGTAACATTAAGGGAAGCCATTGCATAATAAGCAGCATCCACCATTGCATCGAAAACATTGGTGTAATGCAAAAGGGTATTTGCATCAACAGCTTCTTTATTAGCTGGCAGCGGGTTAAAAAGTGCATAATCCAACGGTATCACACCGTTTGATTTCATGTAGTCATAGTATGGGTAAATGTTAAGCATAAGAGATGATCCAGTAGACTGAAGGAATTTTAGTAGTGGAACCATAACCGGGTTTAATGAATGGTTGAAAAAGGCTTGTGATGGTGGGAACGAGTCAAGGATAATTGTAGATGCAAGGGGGGTCGATACTTTGATCTGACGGTCAAGTCTTGATGCCACAAGAGCACCTTGAATGAACTTAAGGGCAGTGACTAGGATTGGTACGGCATTGGGGAGGGTGTTGAAAACCTCAGAACCGACACATATTGTGGTGATATTTGTGGCAGGGTAATGAGCTACGATATTCTGGGCTACCCAATGAGCTGCGGTTGCATTTGACTGGCCAATCCCGAGGAGTTGGTCGTTTGGGATTGTGACAGCAACTTTAATACCGGTGTTGGCGAGAGCAAGTAGCATTCCTCGATCCGCATCGTATAAACGGATGTGACGGATTTGTTGGGCTTTTAGGAGGGCTACTACTTGTGTTGGATGTGGCATGTCCGAAAGATCTGTTCCTATGTTTACTCCTAGGAAAGCATCTGTAACAAAATCGCAGTTTGTTATTTTCGCAACATAATACAGTATTACAGTTATTAACTATATACTGTAACATTTTACAAAGTAAAATGTACTATTCTTAACAATAGTGATTGTTGTGAGTAAGTAACAGTATTCCTAAGCATAGTTGTTCAAACACAATCTCACCATAAATTTGTTTCTTGATTTTCTACCACACTTCTATTTTACTTTTCAACATTTCTTTTGACAAATGACGTTGTAGTATATAAACTGACTGAAATAAGATACTAACAAATGTGTGCTTCAGTGCTTATGGTTTAGTGGTATAATTAATTGGTGGTCAGACAAAATGACTAAACACTCCTTACTTACAAAAACTGAGGACATATTCACGATTTTCTTTCCACAAGATGCAATGACCATCCGAACTTATATTACCAAATTTATGTGATCTTATTTTAAATTGACCTTTTAAACTTAATGACTATAACTAAAGTAACTATGCCTTATGAGAGGCAAAAATCTACGAACTCAATGAGAAATACATCGTCGAATTTTAATCTGTATGGAGCTTGAAACTGTGCGTTTTGAATCTGTATGTAACTTGAAACCCACCAAAACAAGCGGACAAGCAATTCTGGTTTGTCTAAAAATTACAACACATACACAGTACAATTTTTTTATAGAAATAAGTCTGGACTTATTTTGGGAGGTGTTAAAGATGATTTAATGACACTAGAAGGGTACCCGCGCACTGCGGCGACGGGTACCCGGTGACTATTTTTATGGCAAACAAATGTTTTTCATGTGACCTTTTAAGGATAGTAAGTTGACCGACCTCTTTTTCTTTTAATTTTTTTTTCAACCATTACATAATAATTCAAATATATTTTAAAATATTATAAATAAAATGACTAAACTATTAATCAATCAACACATTTACCATAACTTTTAAGGACAAAACTACGAGCCCATGTGTACTTGGATAAGTCCATTAATGGTCCAAATTTTTGGATAGTCCAACTACTAATCCATCAACACATTTATTACCTGATGATGGATTAAATGAGCTGTTACAACTCGCAAGTTAATGGGTTTTATGAATATTAAAGTTGTCAGAGTTTAAGACATTTAATTTACATTTGAACGTGGCTTGTTAATTTTCAATTTCCTATTAAAGAAATATTTTTGGTCTTAAAAATTTTAAGAATTTTTTATTTAGAAAAGTCCTAATATATGCCATGTGGGTTTGCATCTTAAAGCTATGACAACATGGACTGCTTCGTTTCCTTATTCCCCAAAAATTTTGACCATTTGTGAGTACCAAGACATAAATGCTAATCTCATTTAAATATATTTAGCAACATACTACTACATGTTTTCCTACCTATTGATGAGTCAGGTAAATTGGGTTAAATATATAAGCTTAAAAAGCTTTACTAAAATGAATCATAATCAAAGAAATTTAAGTAAAAGAGCTCAGCATAGCATCCTCAACCAGCTTTTAATATACTTTCATAATGACATTTATACTGAGGTGTTAATTTCTGGAATAAGATTGTGTGATTCTTATACGAACATGAGGACATCATATTCCACATGGACCTCACATGGCACTCTCTTCTCCACCTTTCCAAAAACAGTCCATTTTACTAATAAGACAATAATGGTAGATCTACATTTACAGTGAATAATGTATCTACCAACATTAATATTCCTATTCAAAGTTTGAATCAAATAAACAAACAATAACATTCCATTCTTGTAACATTAATATTAATTATTGTATTATAGTTACTTATTGTGCAATAAATCACTTTTGACTCACTAGTACTAGTTCTTACTTTTATTAGAGTATAAACAAAGTTAGTTAATCTATTTGTCTTTCATTTAAAAAGGTGTCTTCGCTTCAAGAAAAAAATCTCATCTTTTGTTTACACATTATCACAAGAATGTGCCATTGTTAACACTAAAAATAACAACAAATGACAAGGTAAAACACCAATGCATACTTTAAGCTTCTACCAAACAATTAAAAGAAGAAAGAAGACAAAGCAACTTTCCTTATTGAGTTGACAACCCATTTTGTTTTTTTTACTATTTGCACCCATTATGCTCAGAAAATCATTTTTTTTTATCATCATGTAGAAATGTTAAAAGCAAATGAAACTTGCACACTCAAGGCTCCAAAATGACCATAACTCGGAGCTTAAATGTTATCCTAGCTCCTCTAAATGGTAAAAAAACCAAAAGAAATAACAACACGGCACTCAAATAGCTATAAACAACACACAAAAATAAACATGCACGAAAAGGGTCTTGAAAAACTAGTTACCTTCATCAGCAGAAACAACGAGAAAGACAGAAACCACCACAAAAAGCACAAGCAGCAGTAACTTCATGAATTTACCTCCAAACTTTATCATGATTCAACCCACAAAGCAGAAATGAAGTAAGTTTTACAAGAAGCTATAAGCTAGAGAGTAGAAAATGAAAGAAGATTTAGTGGGGTTATATATATTCAAGAAAAAGAGAGAGAATGCATAGAAGATCACAAGGGGGCCTAATGGATGTCAGATGATCCAACGGATGTGATTTGCTCTGAATATATTTGGGCGTGTCTGTTATATACCTAGTGAAAGAACAAAACTATAGCATAGCCGTTAAGCTTTTTTAACTAGCTAGTCTATTATGTACTGTATCAGCTTTATTTAACGTTGGGGTATGTAAAATTTTGTGGGTAAAACCGTGCACTAAATGCTAGTTTATGGACAGGGCAAAAAGTGACAGGATTCCTGGCTTCACTTGTCGAAATAAGCACCTCCCCAACGGTCAAGTTTTGTTGTACTTTCCTTGTACATTTTTTTCTCTTTTATTTATTCTTTAGATTTGGATCTTTGGATACTTTTCTTTAGCCAACTTCTATCTATCGATCTATCATCCTTTTCTTATTTTTGTATAACCTTTCAGGCATTCGTAAGATGATTATTTAAAGAAGTTTTATGTTTATTTAATTAAAAATAACATTAACTAAAGTAATTTGTGAGTTTAATAGATGTGTATTAAATGAGAATTTTAATTTAAAAGAAAAACTAAGATAAATTAACTCACCTTAGGCGCTTGTTAGACTAGTCAGATACTTGTGCAGAGCTGCGGTGTTGTGATAAATATAATTATATTATAAAAATAGTAAATGAATTACTAGTCCAACTATCTCCGAAATTTAATACCTGCTTAATGAATTTGTTTCACAACTCTCCGAATGTATATACATTAGTTGTATCTGTTTGCTTGGTTTCTGTAGCTTTCCCGTGACATTATTATTCCCGCATATACAAAAATTCTCGGAATCTCTTACCCGTTAAACACTCCCCCAAAAGTATATGATTTTGACAAATCAAAATTGTATTTGTTGAAATAAAGGTTAAAGTCGTAAAAATTTGAATAAAACTAAAATAAACTCACTAAAAATGTAAAAACTAAAAACTCATAAAAATGTATCAAAATAGATGTTGAATTAAAGAGCACAAAATTTTAAAAAATATGGTAAAATTAGATTATTAAAAAAATAAATATATAAAAAGATTTTTCAATTTGAAAATAAAATTGAATTTTAAGTTGGAAAGTGACACATGTCACTTTATGATTGGAGCTCCTTATCTTAATATTTAGTTGAGTTAGGCCATTGGCAATGCATGCGGGGAGGCTCGGTACGGTATCCCCACCGCACGGGAACACCGCCGCCCTCCCCATCTTACCGTGCGGTAGAGACGAAATACGGTAAACCTTACCGATCAAAAGTAGCCGTTTGAGCATTAAAGGTTGTGAACGTTGGGCATTAAAAATGAGAGCAACGGATACTTTTTTTTTTGTGTATATATACGGCTGGGAAACAAACACACAACATAAAAAAAAAAAACAAACACTACCGATCCATTCAAAAAAAAAAAAACATCCGATTCCAAAAAAAAAAAAAAAAACATCCGATCCAAAAAAATATCCGATTCAACCGCAAGTATATGGAGCATAAAAAAATTGGTTCGACTTTTTTTCTAGATGAGCCGTTCGAATGGTCTAACGATACTAGTCTCGAATTTTTTGCTGACGCGATTGACGAAGATGAAGAAGATACGGCTGTGTCGACACGAAAATCAGTGAAACGCAATCGGATCTCTGTTGCACAAAGATTGCATCGTGATTATTTTTGTGAAGATCCAAAATTCGACGATGAATTTTTTGAAGATAGGTATCGTATGCCTAAAAGTTTATTTTTAAAAATAACGCAAGCTATTGATGCTAGATTCGAGTATTTTCAGGAAGGTTATGATGCTAGAATGAAAAAAAGTTTCACGGCCATACAAAAATGTTCGTCTGCCATTAAACAACTCGCAACCGGTGCACCACCGGATGAGTTTGACGAATATTTGGAAATGGCGCAAAGAACTTCACGTGAATGCCTTCAATTTTTTTGTGATGCTATTATTGAGTTATATGCTCGAGATTTTCTACGTAGGCCAACAAGTCAGGATGTTGCATGTTTGTACGAAGCACACGAAGACCGACATCACATTCCGGGTATGATCGGTAGCCTAGATTGCACACATTTTGTTTGGAGGAATTGTCCAATGGAATTGAGGGGTCAATATAAAAGGGGTGACCAACAATACCCCACGATTATGATGGAGGCAGTGGCGTCTCAAGATTTGTGGATATGGCACGCGTTCTTTGGACCGCCGGGTTCAAACAACGATATAAACGTTGTGATGCAATCTCCGCTATTCCTCACCGAGCGTAATGGTACGGCACCTAAGTGCCCATTTGTTGTGAACGGCCATACGTACAAGCGTGGCTACTATCTTTGTGATGGCATATATCCGGCATGGTCTACGTTTGTTAAAGCGTTCAAATTTCCAACCGACACGAAGGAAAAAAAGTTCAAGAAATTACAAGAGTCGGCTCGAAAGGATGTTGAACGGGCATTTGGTGTTCTTAAGGGTAAATGGAGTATACTGCAACGACCCTTACGGCCACACACGATAGAAAGAATTAGAAAAATAGTTTATACGTGTGTCATATTGCATAACATGATTATACATAACGCCGGTAACGCAATCTCGCCAGTTCATATTCGGGATCCTCCAATTGAACCGGTGTTTGACAAAGCAGCTTTAGGCGAGATACGAGATGAGGATACACATTTTCATGTCAGATTTGATCTTATGGAGCATGTTCACGCTCAACAATTAGCATACCTCGAGGTGGACGATGAAGTTTAGATTTTTAGTATTATGTAATGGTATTTTATGTTTTTTAATAATATAATGTAATGTTTATTTTAATTTTAATGAATTTTAGTTTTTAATAAATTTTAATAGGATTTAAAAAAGAAAAAAGAAAAAGGAAAAAAAAAAAGAAGTGAGTGAAGGGTGAGTGATGTGATGCCAACAAAAAATGAGTGAGTGAAGGGAAAAGTGGGAGGGTGATGTGGCATAAGGGGATTGGTTGTTTGTGAGTGAAGGGTTAAAGTGTGAGTGATGCATTGCCAAGGCCCTTAGGCTTAGTTAGTTGAAAAGTGACACATGTCACCTCATGATTGGAGTTCCTTATCTTAATTTTTGGTTATTAGTTAAGTTTGGGTTATCCATGCATTATAATATAGTATAGATAATCCCTTTCTTATTCTAGTATCATAATACCGTGTGCAAAGGTTTATTACATATGCGTCTGTTAATACAAATATCGCCTAAAAACGTTATTTATATTTTAACGATCTTTGCTAAGTTTTGTTAATGACAAAGTACAAACTTTAGATTGTAGTAAAACATCATTTTAGTTTTAAGTCTTGCATAAATAGTCTTTACATTTCTTTTTAAACTTAACATTGTTTTTATTTCTTTAATAAGAAAGTATTTCTTTAATAAGAAAGTGTCACATCTCATCAATGTGCATTTATGGTAAGTTTATGCGTATGACTTTCCATGAAGTTCTTACACACTTTGGAAGTATTTCATGTTTGGTGCAATGCATGTTGACTAGTATTTAGTAGATGTGACATTGTTTGTTTTGGAGTGATTATGTGTTTGACTATCCATGAAGTTCTTACACACTTTGGAAGTATTCCATGTTTGGTGCAATGCATGTTGACTAGTATTTAGTAGATGTGACATTGTTCGTTTTGGAGTGATTTATTGTAAGTTAGGTTGAACAGTTCTGGCAGACCCCTGGAGGAACACGGGCGGACCCCTTCTGAGGGTGCCGCCGTGTCCGCGAGACTGCTGACTTCCTTTGGTCTAAATACCAAAGCACTTGCAAGAAATCCCTCATCACTTAGAGTACATATTTTACACATATTCTCTCATTATACTCAGTAGCTACTAACTTGTGTGATTCTCTTATGTAGCAAAGGAGTTCACATATTCATCTAAGAAGTTACAAGTTTCAACTCTAAGTTGCAAGACTTGTTAGCTTTGTTGTGTATAGAATTTGGTAGTTTATACTTCATGTGTATCTTGTATAGAAGTGATCGGTTAGTATTTTAGGCCTTAAAATACATAGTGTGTCGGGAGTTGTTGTACCTGATGCGTAGGGATTGCACCAGGCTTTACCTCTAGAGGGATCTCGAGAAGCTTACAACCCTCACCAGGCAGTGTACCTGATCAATGTAGTATAGTATAATGACAAGTACCGGGGGATTGATCGTTCAGCTAGGAATAGTGTCGCTAGGATTAGAAAACCTAAAGACTAGGTCTAGAGATGAGGGATGATTCTTTTTGTATTTTTATATTTTTTAGAAAGCAAGTAAAAATCTCGGGTTTGAAGGATTTGAGGCGGAATTAGTTGCTAGTCAACTAACCCAATACTAAAGATGCAATCAAAATAAAATACTAAAAATGAAAATAAACTATATTAAACTAAAGTTGTGAGCAATATGTGGGAGAAATGTGTTTACTTAGATTTCACTACTCCCTAGATATCTTTTACACGCTAATTACTTGTTATAGTTGCGTGGATGACGGATTGTATTCCTTAATACCATTCATGGGGTGGCGTACTTACTTCCCCAATCCTATGAGCGCCTACTTCACTCCTATGTCGAGCCGGCTAAGAAGCTCCTAACATAGGATCATTAGAATTTACTCAAGCATTAAATACAACCAATAAAACCTAGTACACATCGGTTCATGTTTCCTAAGACGTTCAAGCATGTTACACAATGGAGATCTGCCAGTTTTCTTAAGCCTAACATTGAAATCATTCATCCAATACAACCATAAACAAGTAATCAACACATAATTAACATCTAGGTTTCATTAGATCCAAGCAAACACAAGATAGATCTAGCTTAACATGTTGAAATCAAGACAAGCACAAGATATAGTCAACCAACACATAAACATATTGATTGAATTAAGAGAAGACTTATCTCAATAGAACATGAAATGATTCAAGGGGTGAAAACCCTTGAAAGTACTGTAAAATATGAGCTAGGGTTTTCAAAGTTCGGCCCTAGTTTCTCCACACAAGTTCCTCTCCTTATGAATGAAAAATAGAAAACTATATATAGAGTTTGATAGGTGACAGCGTCAAGAATAAATGTCTAACGCCGTCATCTCGCCGCCAAATAGTTCCTCGAACTGCCTAGATCTGGGTCTGACGCCGTCATGTATTCTCCTTATGCAGGCCGTCACAAAATTTAGTCTTGACGCCCTTGTTGTGACGCCGTCAGGTTTGCACTGGGTCGTCACCACTTTTACTCTTGACGCCGTCAGGGTCTTCCTCTTGACGCCGTCAGGTACTGTTCTCAGCATGGAAATTTAAGTCTTTGGCGTTTTCTTCACTTTTATGCTCAAAAAACATCCAAATTGCTTCCTTTTCCAGATTTCACTCCCAAAGTACCTAAAATCACAAAAGGAACGATTTAGGGTAATATTTGATCAAATAAATTCAATTCCGGGCTTAAATGACCCCCTAAAAGTGGTTCATTTTTCGCCTCATCATATACCCTTACACTTAAGATTTGCTTGTCCTAAAGCAAATGCACTTTTATTCTAATCAAAATACAAGTTAGGGGTCATTTAACACTAATATAAAAGTAATTACAACAAATAATCGTTCCACTAAAGACCAAAGACAAGCACGGAGGTCATATACTAGCACCTCACAAATAGTGTTTAGATACTCACATCTCTCGGGTGTAATAAAGTTATATCACAATATGGAAACGGAAAATATCTCTCACTACCTGTCATAGCAAAATAGATTACCATAGGCTTGGGAAAGGATCAAACCTCCACCACATGGCGTAAGCACCTAGGATAAACTATCAAAGAGGTCTTTTAAAGGGTTGTAACGTTAGGTGTAGGGATATGGAATACACGGTTTTGTTGGATATAGGCAGTCTTTACTGGTGGCGAGTTAACAATCTTAGTTAATTACATGTACAATATGGCGTTGCTAAGCCAAGACTAGACTCGACTTAAGCTAATAAATCAAAAAGAACAAAAACATAAAATGAACATAGAATGAAACGGGATGGTAGTCCGTATGTTTTTCTCTTTCTCTTTTTCTATTTTTTTTCTTTTTCTTATTTTTTTGATTTTTTATTTTTTGCATACACTCTTAACCTACCATCCAAAATAATACATCATAGGGAATGAAAATTCCCCTTACACTTGAATTTTTACATATTTTACAATGAACTAATCTAATGACTCGAATTAAGAAAATCAAAACACTTGGAGTACTTTTAAGATTAACGTCCATATGGGGGTAATATCTGATGTTCTTCCCCATTACTCCATAAAATAAGTACTTTACCCATGAGTCCCAATCATCCCAAAACAATATGTACAAAGATATGACTCGACTTAGCAACCATGTAATCAATTAGATAATTAACTTAGGGTTTAACAAATAACAATAATGCACTAAAGATGAGTGCATACACGGAAGGCTAAGGCGATTTGGGTGTGCATTTAAGTGGGGTGTAACAAATTCTTCCTTTAAGTAAAATGCTTAAAGTTAGAAACGAAAAGATAGGCTCGGAGGGGTATACTAGAGGTTTCGTGTACTAAAAATGAGTACAACGCTAAGGGTGTGGGGAAAATTAGTTGACTTAACTAGCCAAGTAATATGACTTAAATGGTCAAGTAATTATGATACGGGTTTAACACAAGGGTGATCCTAATGCCTCTTATCATGTAGTAAAATCCTACTACACGAATGTAGTCTCACTAGCGGTCTCGGGATGCACCACTAACGCAAGTTCTAGAATCTATATGCTACCGGTACACTTATAAGCACTAATAGTAAATGCTTTTCCTATCAAATCTAAAGGCGAACCTCACATATTTGGGTGGAAAATTTTTCTGAATGGTACGGTTATGTACTAGTCATGCAATCTCCTATCCATGAGACACTTGCTATGGCTAAAGTTTCACTCCTAAATGTTGAAAAAAATTTTAAATTTGGCACTAAAATTACACTAACAAGTATTTCTCATAGTTTTATTACACATCTACCATTAAACAAACAAACTCAAGCGAAAGTGTATTTGTAAGGTTTCATCATTTTACCCTCCCCTTACACTTAGGATGAAAATTGTCCCCAATGTTCAAGTAAAGAATGTAAAAGTGAAACGAGTAAAAAGAATGAAATGAAATACTCCCCTGATTCGCTCGGTATGGATAATAAGGTGGCCAGGTTAGATCTTCCTCCAAGAAAATGAACAATCAAAGCTTCCCTTCCAGAATAATAATCATCTTCTTGTCATACATAACCTGTAAATCCTGAGAAAACAGACAAGGCAACCTCACATAAAATCACCGGCAATCTACATATGCTAATAAATCCTAGAAAACAAAATAAGATATAATGCTTGTGGAATGATGTTTGCAGATTTCCTGGAGATTATAAAACTAATGATTCAACAAAAACTTTAAGACTCCGTTAGAAAAACAAAACTGGTAAAATTTCCAGATTTTTACACGTGACGCCGTCAAGCGTAAACTCGTGACGCCGTCAGAAGTGACCTGCAGAAATTCTTATGTTAAGTTTTCAGAAAATTTCTGGAAAAACTTCGTCCTACTTCCTGGAAAATCCTTCAAAACATCATTATGACTCGATACAAGCATTTGGCTCTAACAAATACGAATACACATGTTCATTTAATATTGTTGTGGATCATGCTCAATTTCGTTCTTGTAAACAAATTTGGGCCTCCCCTTACACTTAGCTTTTGCAAAATACCTTTATATGTAATTAAGACGAAGTTAAAAACAAAATAAAGCATTTTCACAATTTACTTTGAAACATGAGCCACAAGCAACAAAAATAAAACATGCATACGGAAACAAATAAAATCAAATAAACAAACAAACAAATAAATAAAGCTTGGGTTGCCTCCCAATAAGCGCTTATTTTTGTTCGAGTCACGAGCCTGACTCTACCCTTATTTAATGGAAATAGGGGAGGTTTTCCCTGCACTTAGGATTAAGTGTGGGTGGAAGTAGCGATACACACCCTTAGGGTGGAAATATGCCTCGTGAGGAACGTGTGGTGGATGAATTATATGCTCAAAGGGGTGTGCTCCTATCATCATAACCTTACCTAATTCAATCGGGTTAATGGGTAGATTAAGATTTTCTCCTAGAAAGGGATCATTTTCTATCAACTTCAAGAGACTACTAGTTGGGGATCCATCTTGACCTAATAAACCCGGTTTAAACCCATAATATTTCTTGTGATCAATCATAAATGGGTGATGTAAGCATGTAAGGTCATTTTCCACTCCTATATTGGCTTCCTCTCTACAAGGCTTAGAGTCCACTACCTTTATCCTAAGACTACCCGGACTACATGGGTTGATGGGTGGGTCGGGACCTATTTCAATTCCTAAATTTTCATCCAAGGATGGAAGATTAGGTAACAGTTTTGGTTGAGGCTCCGGTTCATCAAAACTAGGAACTTCCCTAGATCTAAGAGTAAGGTTATCATTATAAGTATTCAAACCTATATCATCTAGTTGTGTTTGGTCCAAGGGCTGTACCTCTATCGGGGCTCCTATAGTCTCTTCTACTTCTTCCGGGTAAGTCACGAGTGGTGTGTATTCCTCAAGTGATGGCGGGAGTTGTGGGATACTTGGTGGGCTTAGATTTTCAACTCTATCCTCCATCTTATCAAGATTACCAATGTGCTCAGCTTGTATTGTGGTGAAATCAAACCACTGTGTGCACCCAGTTATCTCATCTATACGCTTATCCCAAAACAATCTTCTTGCCTGTTCCCTTAAACTTGCTATCAATTGATCCGTAACAATGTTTGTTGGGTTGTCCATTTTTTTGGCAAGTCTGGCACAATTCTCTATGGTTTCCCATGCTTCATCAACACTTAATCCCCAAAGGTCCCCATCTGCAGCATGTTCAATGTCCATTTTGGTATAGTGGTCGACGCGATGGTAAAATATTTCAATTTGGGACCACAGATCGAAAGGAGCTTGTTGATTAGTGCTTATAACTCTCGAGTTGGAAACTCGGGGCGTGGATGTAGGGCAAGGAAAAAGAGTCCTTGTAGCCGAACCACGATAAACAATCGTGTTGTGGTTTGATCGTTTCTCTCTTTATCTTTGCGTATTACATATTGTCTTTAGTTATAATTGCTAATCACACGTAAAGCTTTTCAAAGAAGTAAACAAGTAAAGTTGTGTTTATATTTTAAAACAAACGTAAAGTTTTAAAGGATAATCAAGTTAAAAAGATTTTAAAAGCAGTAAACTATTCACCCCCCCCTTCTAGTTTTCCACAGCGTCAATGATACATCGTTTTTACCTTTTATAGTGGTCATCATATTTTTAATCTATCATATATGAATGAATAAAGATCCATTCAAGCTGGTTTCAACATGAGAGGTCATGCACTCATGTTATGTGTATCGTGAGATTGAATAACACAAGTGACCAAATGATATTTCTTTATACTTTTTGATCTTACATATCCTCCTACCCATGAGATTGAGACAAGTGTAAAGATCAATGAATCAAGCTAAGAAAAAAGATTAGTGTATTACACATGTGACATGATTGTATTGGCAAGAGGATAAGTAGGCACATTGAGTAGAAAGATATAGTGTTGCTCTTAATTTTAATTAAAAGAAAAACCTTTTATCAATTTTACTTGTTTATAATTGGTCAACATGACCTATCATATTACCATCTTTAGAGGCCCGGGTACAATAGTTGTTGGCTTGAGCCATAGCCTTCAGCACGAGCCTTTGGCACGACAACCCACACCGGGGCTGGGCTGGTAGGGCCTGGCGCCGAGGCCACCAGCTCACGCCGAGCAATATTTTTTTTGTTTGTTTTTTTGGGTTTCTTTATTTTTTTGTTTGTGTTTGTGATATGTTTGTGTTTGTGTGATACTTTTTTTTTTCAGGTGGGCGAATGAAGAAGACGACCCTTGGCTGATGTGTTAATTATTTTTTTATTTTTTTGTGTTTATAACATTGTAGTATAATAGTTTACACTATTAGTCCCTGGTGCTTTGTTCTTTTGTAAAGCTAATCTTTTGTAGGTTTATATTTTTATGTCTTATTTTTCTTTCATGTTTATTTTTTTTATTTAATGTACTATTTTATGTAATGTGTTTTTTATTAATGAAAGTTATTTTTAGTTAAATATATTGTTTTATTAAATAAATAAAAATTAATAATTATGCACCATGGCACCAGAAAACTGGTGTTATGTTAGGGAGGGGGTTTTGGTGTCTTAGCCAAAACTGGTGCCATAGAGAAAAGGTGTTGAGGTTGAACCACTTTTCTCATGGCACCACCCTTTGGCACCAAACGATACCTAGCGCTCTTAGAGGTTCTTAATCTTTATCTATACCCTACAATTTTTTCGTAACGTGAGTCGTTACACCTTTTATTATATTCACATTATCTTTACCTTTTATATCTCGCAACACACTCAAACACACAAATACACACTCATCACTATCATTTTAATTTGTAACACCCTGAACTTTAAGGTAATATTTAGAATATATTTTATAGTTTAAAAGTCTAATTGTGATATAGTTATAAGTTATCTTTGACTAAGAGGACCTTGAATGAAATATGATTTAACGAAAAAAGGACATTGCATGCAATATAATGATAAACGAGGACTAACTATGCCAAGTGTGAAAAGTTAATTGAGATGTCAAGAATGCCCTTATATATGAATAAGAAAAATCAAAAACCTCCAGGGAAGTATCGTCCCTCACAAATGCAGGTGTCTTAGTGTGTGTTTTGATGTTCTTGGTGTCTCTACCATTTCATCGTAAGCTAAATAATTCAAGGTGGTCTTGGTGCATGAAATTGGGATTAAAGGTGTAGAAAGGACTGAATTTGTGTATCAACAAATTATAACAAGGTAAGAATTCATGACAAACCTCTAGTTTACATTTTGGTATAAACCCATATGGGGTTTTGGTAAGAATTTATCTACGGTAACCTACGGTCATAGCATTACTTACTCTCTCACAGTGGTCACCTCTAAGAGAGCACTATATGTTAACTTACTTGTCTTAGTCATTTTCCGCCTAACCTAGGGCTTGGTCCACCTCTAGTCCTAATGGCGAAGCCGATAACAGTCATCGTCGTTATTAACCCCTAACCACTATGATAAGGATCATAAACACAAGCTATTAATCTAACAATCACTGATATAGCAATAGACATCAAACAATAAACAAGTAAACGAACATATATTTTGAACGATAAACATATAAACTATATAATGTAAATTCATTAAATCGAAGTAAAGGGAATCAAATCGACAAAGTATTAATAACATGGCTAACACTTAAGGGTCTTAGCCCATAATCTCAGTAGAAAACAAATAAAATACAAACAATAAGCAAACGAATAACATAGTGAAATCGATGTGCAAATCGAACGATTATACTTCTTGTGATGATACGAGAACTTCTTCACTTGATCTATTCATTTCCTTTTGTTCTTCTGGTGTTATAATCCTCTAAGGGTCGTCTGGTATTGAGAATGTGTCTCTATAAACGAGATTAGGACTCGTATTTGTAGTCTTCTCTCTGAGTTGTCGATACGACGTATTGGGGGTCAATACGCCGTGTTCAAGATATCTAGAGTAGGCTCCATGAACAGAATATTTGAAAATATTCGTCTGTCTTCTATCAATACGACGTATCACCAAAGTTAGATATGTTGTATACCTTCAATTCTCGTGGATGAGGGATAAGATCTTCTATACGACGTATTACCAGAGTTCAATACGTTGTATTCTTCATACGGTTGACTTGGGCTCATCTGACAAGGGCTTCTATACGGCGATCACCATATGATACATCGTATTCTTCTGAACACGATTCTTTCTTGAAATCTTCTAAGTAAAATATACAGTGTATCACTAGATGTTGTATGCACTTGCTCAACTTGTGCATTTCTTCACTTTTAGCTCAAAGTACTATCGTTTTTCGTATCTTTTCCAATATTGCTCCATAATTACTGAAAAATCACAAGAGTGAGCAATTAAGCAAAAATTCTCATATAAAAGTATAATGAATGAGCAATATACATGGGATAAATTATGCATAAAGATAGTACTTATTTGATCACATCTCCGGCTCAAAAAGAGTATTTGATTGATTCAAAAGCTTAGTAATCATTGATGTAGCAAGTTATTTCTTGTTTAGTGGCTGATGAGTGTGTAAATACTCATCATTTTTACCATTTCTGAACTGCCAAAACATCCAAAAACACTCAATAATGAATCAAAATAGTGAAAATATCCCAGGAAAGTGTTTTACATGTCTCAAATGCAAAAATACCAAAAACAGATGAAAAACACACAAAGTTTGCATAATTGGCAGTTTCAGTCCCCCAACTTTCAAAAGTTTTCAAATCTAGTCCCTGGTCATTCTAAAAACTTGAAAAAAGTCACCAAAGGTCCTTATAAATCAAAAAGTTACATGAATAGTCCTTTGGTGAAAAGTTTCACAAAATGTCAAGTTTAGTCCTTGAACTTTGAAAATTGTCAAAAATGGCCCCTGGGATATGAAAAACTTTGAGAAAAACAAATTTTGTCCTTGCACTAACCTTTTATGACAGGATTGGTCCTTGGTAGAAAGTTTGGTGAAATTACAAGTCAAGTCCCTGAAGTTTGATGAATTGGCAGATTTAGTCCCTAGGGTTTTATAAAGTGAAAAATTCAAAATATAACCTCACACATCTTGAGGTTGACAGAGCTAAAATCGATGTCATTGCCAAATTACCTCATCCCACCACCGTAAAAGGTGTTAGGAGCTTTTTGGGTCATGCCGGCTTCTACCGTAGGTTTATCCAAGATTTTTCTAAGATTGCCCGGCCTATGACCCATCTCCTCGAGAAGGATGCTCCTTTCATCTTCTCTCCTGAGTGCATCGAAGCTTTTGAAACATTAAAGAAAAAGCTTACCGAGGCACCGATTCTTGTTGCCCCCGATTGGGACCAACCTTTTGAGCTTATGTGCGATGCTAGTGATTTTGCCATAGGTGCGGTCTTGGGGCAACGAAAAGCAAAATACTTTCAGCCCATACACTACGCAAGCAAAACTATGACTGAGGCTCAAGGTCATTACACCACCACTGAAAAAGAACTCCTAGCTGTGGTGTATGCCTTCGAGAAATTCCGGTCGTATTTAATCTTGACTAAATGCGTAGTGTACACAGATCACTCGGCTTTGAAATACCTATTTGCAAAACAAGATGCAAAGCCGAGGCTTCTTCGTTGGGTTCTCCTCCTTCAGGAATTTGATATCATTATACGTGATAAAAAAGGAGACGAGAACCTTGCTGCTGATCATCTCTCACGATTAGAGAACCCTCATCAAGATGTATCCGAGAAAAAGGAAATAAATGAAACATTTCCTCTCGAGACACTCAATGCGGTTGCTTTTCGTGGTGACTCTACTACCCCATGGTTTGCCGACTTTGCAAATTACCATGCGGGTAACTTCATAGTGAAGGGGTTGACGTCCCAACAAAAGAAAAAATTCTTCAAAGACGTTAAACACTATTTCTGGGACGACCCCTTCCTCTTCAAAATCTGTGCCGATCAAGTCATCAGGCGATGTGTATACGGACAGGAAGCCACTGATATCCTCAAGGCTTGCCATGCTGGACCCACCGGGGGCCACCATAGTCCTAACTACACCGCCAAAAAGGTGTTTGATTCCGGTTTCTACTGGCCCACAATCTATAAGGATGCCTACGAGTTAGTCAAAGCCTGTGATGCTTGTCAGCGTCACGGGAATATTTCACAAAAGAACGAAATGCCACAAAATGCTATTCAAGTTTGTGAAATCTTTGACGTCTGGGGCATTGACTTTATGGGGCCATTCCCATCTTCTCGTGGAAACAAATACATACTCGTGGCTGTTGACTACTTGTCAAAATGGGTTGAGGCTAAGGCCTTACCCACTAACGATGCCCGAGTAGTTGTGAAATTCTTGAAATCCCTCTTTGCTCGTTTTGGAACCCCACGTGCCATCATTAGTGATCGCGGTACTCACTTTTGCAATGATCAATTTGCAAAAGTCATGCTTAAGTACGGTGTTACTCATCGTCTTTCTACTGCATATCACCCCCAAACAAGTGGGCAGGTGGAGGTTTCCAACCGTGGTATTAAACAGATTCTTGAGAGGACAGTAGGTGAGAACCGTGCTTCCTGGTCGGATAAACTAGATGATGCACTCTGGGCCTTCCGTACAGCTTACAAAACACCCATCGGGTGCACTCCATACAAGCTTGTATACGGGAAGGCGTGTCATTTACCGATCGAGCTTGAGCACAAAGCCTACTGGGCCTTGAAACATGCTAACTACGACCTTCATAAAGCGGGTGATCATCGTAAGGTTCAAATCAATGAATTAAATGAACTTCGTGATCAAGCCTACGAGAACTCTTTGATCTACAAAGAAAAGACAAAGAAGATTCACGACTCTAAGATTAAGAACCGAGTTTTCAACGTCGGTGACAGAGTCCTTCTTTTCAACTCAAGATTAAAGATCTTCTCGGGGAAATTAAAAACCCGATGGACCGGACCATTCACTATTGCTAAAGTATATCCATACGGGACTGTTGAATTATCTCAACCCGAAGGTCCCAACTTCAAAGTGAATGGTCATAGATTGAAACATTATTTTGGAGAGGACACACCACCCATGGTTGTCCCGGATCTCCAAACTTTCCCCATGGACCAATGAATTCGGGGATCGAGTCAAGCTAGTGACTCGGTGAACAAAAATTAGCAGCATATATGGGTTTTCACCCGTATTTCTGACTTCTTTCTACTTTCTACCACCCTAGTGTGCGGGAGTGGCCATCCCCCACCGTTTCAAAAGTAAATATGTTTCAAAATTCAATAATCATGTTTTGTATGTATATTATATATAATTTATCATTCAACTCCCGGGCTGTCAGGGCAGATTTATTACAGTTAATCATTCACAAGTGATTAGCTAGCGTGGTAAACCTGACACAAGCCTGGGAGGTAGTGATTGCAAAAAAAAAAAAAAAAAAAAAGATTGCATGTACAGATAAAATAAAGTGAAAAATAAAAATTTCCACAGTTAGCATCGAATATTAGCTTTTCCCGTTCAGAGATTCGGCATAATAGCCGGGACTTTGAATATTGAGGACAATATTCAGTTCTAGTGTGGGGGGGGGGGGGGGGGAAATTCTTACGAATTTTATCACAAAACTTTCCAAGTACCCCCATTTTAGGCCTAAAATTTTTCAAAATTTTTCACTTTATTCCAAAATTTTTGTGGTTATCAGTCCGCCAAAGTCTAAATGACAAAGGGATTGGCTAGTCCAGGAGCAAACGGCTCTTGGTAAAGACATCTCAAACCCGTTGATGGCTGGCAGTTTGCCAAAAATTGCATGGTTCCTCAGCTCCCCCGCATCCTCATAAGCAAATGAGTTGGCTAGCCCACAAGATTATGGCTTGTGGTAAAGGCAGTGGAAAATCCATAATTGGTATTCAGCTCACCAAGATGTCGACTTAGTCCATCAAGATGCTGGCTAGTCCAGAAGCAAACGGCTTTTGGTAAAGACAAATCAAATCCGTTGACAGCTGGTGGTTTGCTCAAAATCACACGGTTATCAGGTGTGCCACAGTTCTTACACCTGGCTACTCCAGAAGTGATGGCTTTTGGTAAAGAGTTTCAAATCCATTAAGTTTTTCTCAAAAGATTGCTAGGGACTAGCAATGTTTTAGTGTGGGGGATTGATGAGTGTGTAAATACTCATCATTTTTACCATTTCTGAACTGCCAAAACATCCAAAAACACTCAATAATGAATCAAAATAGTGAAAATATCTCAGGAAAGTGTTTTACATGTCTCAAATGCAAAAATACCAAAAACAGATGAAAAACACACAAAGTTTGCATAATTGGCAGTTTCAGTCCCCCAACTTTCAAAAGTTGTCAAATCTAGTCCCTGGTCATTCTAAAAACTTGAAAAAAGTCACCAAAGGTCCTTATAAATCAAAAAGTTACATGAATAGTCCTTTGGTGAAAAGTTTCACAAAATGTCAAGTTTAGTCCCTGAACTTTGAAAATTGTCAAAAATGGCCCCTGGGATATGAAAAACTTTGAGAAAAACAAATTTTGTCCTTGCACTAACCTTTTATGACAGGATTGGTCCTTGGTAGAAAGTTTGGTGAAATTACAAGTCAAGTCCCTGAAGTTTGGTGAATTGGCAGATTTAGTCCCTGGGGTTTTATAAAGTGAAAAATTCAAAATATAACCTCATACTATTCATCATTGGCATGTTACACCCTTGAAAACAAATTAAGAAAATGTCAAATCCCAACCCCCAACTTTCGGCTAATTACAAAAAAGGTCCTTGTGTGTAAAAACCAAATCCGGATCCAAAGTTAACAAACCAAATCCAATCCAATAACTCCAATCCAAACACTTTGGGCCCAAAAGCTACCCAATCCACCCTGAGCCCAGTCCAACCCCAACTTTGACCCGGGTCAACATTGACTGGTCAATACCAGTCAAACACAAACCAAACCACCCTTCTTCTCCTTTCCCTCTCACCCCGTATACCAGATACCACCCTGGTTTTGCAGCTCCACCCCCCAACTTGCAGCTCAATCATCACACACCCACCCCCTACACCTACCCAAGCCACCCACAATAAATGCCCCTTCCCCAATCCACGTTATCAGAAGCAATTTGAAGAAACGAATTTTGGCGCCAAAATACGTGTAAGCTCATGAGTGGACCAAAGAAACCAATGGATGGTGGGATATGCTCAGAACAGTTCAAGGAACCCTAATGGATGCTTATAAATAGAAGAGAGTGCAAGAAGAAGAGAGTGTAGTTTTAATTTAGTTTTAGTTATATCAAATTTTAATTATTCTGCAAATTAGTGTTAACATTTCAAATTCAAGCATTGTACTAGCTTAAGCATTGTATCTCAACTCTTTTTATGTTATAAAATCATCATTTCCAGTTTGATTCAAGTTTATGCAAGTTATTTCAAATTTCCAAATTTTCTTTTGGTTCAATGGTAGCTTAAAGCAAGAGTTATGGACTGAGTAGGATCATATAAGCTCCAATAAGCTTATCAAAGCTTTAGAGACATTTAAAACTCAGTGGTATTAGAAGAAAATCAAAAAGCTAAAATTGGTCAATGGAAGTCAACTGTTTGCCTATTTGAGTTTGTTTCAGGTTCTGAGCATCATTGAGAAGGAAGATTAAGTTGAAGTTTGCCTATCTAAAGATAGGCTTCAAAGGAAAATCCCTTGTTCATGCTAGGGATGGTCTTGTAAGTTTTGCTTATTTGAAATTTCACAAAAATCCTAAGTTCTTAGTTAATGCTCATTTGCTTGCTCAAATCTGTTAATCTTTGGTTGTTTGTATTGATTGTTTGTTGTTTAAATAGTTTCCAGCTTAATATTTGAATCTTGTTCAGTTGATTACTTTGTTGTTTATGTTCTAATTTCCACTATCAAACATAGCATAATCATAATTTCTAAGTGTTTGTTGTTATTATATGTGTTTTATGCTTAGATTAGTTTAATATATCAGATTAGAACCTTTTGATTCAGGTTTATACTCTAAATCAGTGATATGCTTTGGTAATTGTAAAATTAGTATTTCTAAGGGGGTGTTTGGCTCACACTGTTTGGGTATGCCTTTGTTGTTATATATAACATTTTCTGGTTCAAACAAGTTTCTCAGGCATTAGATAACTCATCTTGACCATCCTTTTGGTCACAATCTCAGAAATAGTCAAAATTACCCATTACCCATACCCACAGTTCACTGTTGAGCAGTTGTGACCCCAAATCCCATATAGTTAATTCAAAAGCATTTGTTTTAACTTAATTTAGTTTTGTCAGAGCTTATTATTCCCTTTTCAGCTTATTAGAAGCATTCTAAATTCAAAAAAATCAAAGTAACAAGTTTCATACAAAAGTCAAAAGTTACATTCTCAGGTTTTTACTAAAATTCCAAGTTTAATTGTGAGTTGTGTGATGGATATAAAGGTTTGAAAATTGTTGTGGTAAGAGTCTACCAGCTGATCTTTGACCCCTAATTTTTGCTTAATTTGTGTGGAAGCCTAAGTGGGTCCCACAGACCCTCAAAGTGACTTGCAGGGCAAAGGTGTGCCCTGCTCACATCAGACCTCCACCACACCACCACCTTAAGTGGTGGCTGCAGTCCACCACAGTGGGTTCTAGTGGTTCAAATTGGTTTCCCTCAAACCCCCTCCTACCAAGGAACAACCATTGACCTTTGGTTTGACCTCCAGCCCAGTGGACCCCACCTAGTTTAGCTCCAAAAGTCTGTCCCCAATCTGGTTCAATCTCAAAAGTGCAAAGTGCTTATTTCATCCTAATCAGCTTATTTGTGATCTAGTATTGTTGTTTGTTGCTTATTTGAGTTTGTTTAACTTGCTGAGACTCATTTTTACCATTGTGGACCCCACCTTAAGCCATTTGACCACAATTGACCACACAGTCAACATAAGTCAACTGTGTAAGCCAAGGGGGTGTTTACAGCTTATTAATAAGCTAATTTTAAAAGTGTTTTCATAAAAGTTTGTCATTTTAGGGTATAAAGTAGTTCTGTAAAAGAAAAATCCAAAAAAATCAAAGTTAAAGTAAGTGATAGTTTCTATTTAATTTAAGTTAATTTTAATTTTTATTTTTATATTTTAATTAAGTCACTAGTGTTTTT
Source organism: Artemisia argyi (assembly GCA_030686995.1). Lineage (NCBI taxonomy): Eukaryota > Viridiplantae > Streptophyta > Magnoliopsida > Asterales > Asteraceae > Artemisia > Artemisia argyi. Next base: position 213,095,873 of record CM060709.1, on the reverse strand, counting down.
ATATTTTTATTAAATACCTTATATAGTAAAGTAATTTTGATAATTTTTTCAGATTTTTATTTTGTCATTTAGTGTTAATTAGATTTAATTTTAATTTTCTTTATTATTAATTAATATCAAGTATTAAATAGCTTAATTAGTTTTTACAAGGTTAAATCTAGTTTTTATAATTTTCCTAGTTCTAATATAGTATAATAAGTTTTTAGAAAATATATTTTGAAATTCTACTGTTCATTTTCTATTTTCCTTATTTTATTTGTTTAAAATAGACTTAAGTTAATTAAAAGGTAAATAATTAGTTGTTTAATCTTAAAACATAATTTTTAGAGTTTTTATAATTTTGTAGGATTCCTGTGATGGTTAAATAATTTTATAAATTTTATCTTAATTTTCTAAGTTAATTTAGTATTAATATTAATTAAAAGTAGTTTAATTAGTTTAATTAAGTTAAATAGTTTTTAATTAATAACTAAACCACAAAAAGACAAAAATATTTATTTTTATTTTTTATACTTTCTTCAAGTTCTAATTTAGGTTTAGAAAATATTTTTGTAAATTTTTAGTTTAATTTAAATCATTTGTCATTTTTAATTAAATTAAATTAGATTTTAAATAGTTTAATTAATTAAATAATATTTTAATAGTATTTTAATCACTTTTATAATTTCATTTTCATTTTTAAATTTAAGTTTTGAAAAGTGTCAAAAGCACCCCCTGTAGTTTGATAAATACCAAAAAAACCCACTTTCCCAGTCCGATACGTGATCTTAATTGTGAATTTGTGCATATATCTGGTATCTGATTTTTGTGAATATTATATCTGTGTGCCAATACCAAAATAACAGTAGCAAAATCAATTCCATATCATCTGGGCTACTGTCCTCAGTCCCACTCACTCATAAACGATTTCCAAAGCACCATTTCAATCTCGTCGGGACTTTAACGACCCGGGGAAACACTACACTATCACCGGAGTATTGATTCTAGGCTGTCTTTGACTTGTTGACCTTGGTCAATAATAATCTGACGGTTCGGGCTCAATCAGTGGCCACACTTGGTACTTGGAATGCAACTCATTGAGCAACTTAGCAAATTGGTCTTCGTTTTCATTGTGCGAATCATCTTTTAGATTAAGTAATAAAGTATCAATTATCCAATTTAACAAGGTCCAATGAAAGAGTCATTCCTTGCGAAGAATTTATCTTGTGAACGCATGGAAGACCCATCGTTGCCATAAAATGACCATTGCGCGGAGTGATTGTACCTTAAAAGTAAACAAGTTATATTTAAGAGTGAAGTTAGAAACTATATAATTATACAAAACTACAGTCTTTAACAACATTGCCATCTTTTTTCTTTATATACTATTTGTAGATCTCCTTCAATGCAAACAAATATACACGTGACGGAAGCTCTCTAAATAAAGGCATATTGCATTCATGAAGAATTTGAATTTTTTCACTTGCGAGACTCATTTTAATCTTACTGAATTCATGATCAACCGTTACAGAAATTATGTTCTTCACTTCCTGAAAGTCACTTGTAGAAACCTGTAGATGCTTTTTGAGTCTTGAATGTGCACCTTCAGCTCTAGAGGAAGGACGGTTACCAACAGAGACGAAGACAGTGGGGGTGCTAGGGGGTGCTCGGCCCCCTCCAACACGCCCAATCACTTTGCTATTTACGTTATAAAATTTAAGCATATGACGCAACTATAGGCAAATGACCCCCTAACCTTTGAGAAAAAAAAATTTGGCCCCCTTATTTCTAATTCCTGGCTCCGTCTCTGGTTACCAAGATGCAAGTACCTTTCGGTCAACGCACTAACAAACTTTTATTTCCAAGCCAACCAATTATTCTTTATGTACTCAATCATATGTTTCTTATCTTTGTAACACACCTCGAATTCACCCCAATTTTTTCTAAATAGAGATTCTGTTGTTGAATATGCCATAATATTCTACAATGACATAAATGAATTAACCTCTTTAGCATTTTCAAAATCTTTCTTGCAATTTGAAAACACATTCTTTTGAATATGCCAAATACACAAAAGACTTCTTGTCGATGAAAATACATCCTTTATAGCATTCTGCCAATTCCCTATCTGACATAATCACAGCTAGTTGATTAGTCGGCACAAGAAACTTCTTAAACGCGTTTAAAGCCCAAAGGTAACTATCATTATCTTCTTTTTTCAAAAACACAAACCCAGAATAAAATAATGTGTTAAAGCATGAAACTTCAATGATATCAAGAAGAGGCATCTTATATTTATTGGTTTTATAAGTGCAATCCATCACAAAAACATTAGAAAAGGTTCTAGCCAATTTGATTGATAATGGGTGTATAATGAAAACTGTGTTATACGCCTTTCTGAATCATTAAAAACATCATGGGAAAACCCACCTTTTTGAAGTTCCTCAAATAAAGCACCAACCACTGACCATTTTCCTAAATCATCCTTATGAAGTTTTGCCTTCAGGTTGTATATAGTTCTGGAGTTGATAGGAAGATTTGGGTTTTTTTGACTTAAGGACGACATAATTTGTCTTGGAGGTATTCCGGAAAGGGTCATACTTTTAACTGTTTGTACATCATTTTGTGGTAATCAATGGAATAATGGATGCCCAGACATATCGGTTGATGTCTCATGGTTATGTGCCAAGTTTTGTATCTTAAAAACCCAAGCACCATCACCTCCTTATTTTTTTTTACCTACAATGTGGAAGGGGCATTCGATCAAACAAGATGTTGTGCTCTGTTTTCGTTTTCCTCAGATAGAGTGCACGTCTCTGTGGGAACCACTTCGATCACACTACAATGTGACATACTCGTCTTCTTTCGAATCACGAATAGATAGCCCATATCCTTTAGCATAATAAAATGCTCGTACGCTCTTTAGTAAATCATCAACTGACTTGAATGTAGAGCTATTGAGATAAAGTTCTTTATCTTGAAATATTGGACTTGACGAGTCTGCTGAGTTCATTTTTCGCCTAAATAAAGGAAGATAATGGTGTTATGCAAAAAAGTTAGTTCACACTCCATTAAACTCATGTTTGTAACCTTTATCACACATATTCTTTTCATGTAGTTCATTCATCATAAATTAGTTTAAAATGGTGCATGTAACAATTGTTATGCATGAAAAATTAGTAAACTACATTCAAAAATCAAGACATAAACAATCATGTAAACATATAAAAAGCTCTTTGATAAAAAGATCTTATGGCAAACATGAAAACCAATTGCATGATGTATATCGATCAATTACGACAGTAAAGTATAGTGATCAATTCGTTTACTAAAACATAAATCAATCAATTGTACTTATATACCTACGATGGATTCAATAGGGACGTGGATGTTATCAGTAAACGCATATAGGAGGCACCGTTAATTTCTCCCGTTAGGGTATAGAAAAAGGGGTTAAAACTACATCCTGGCGTAAGAGTCTATTTACATGTGAATTTATGTGTATGAATAAAACTTATATGTACATATCAATTCCCCTTAGTTAATTGTCATTTTAGGATGTTATAGAATTGCTTATGATGATTCCATAGGTAAATTAGATAGTTCATGAATTTATAAGTTTCTGAAATGATCTTTGAATCAAAGAAAGTGAGAATTTATGTTATAGGAATCATAAGTAATCAAATAATGGTTGTAATCTTTCAAGGAATGAATTTGATGAATTTGATTCTGTTGGGATCATACTTTTGTATTTTAGTCAAGTCTCGGTCATTACCTTTTGTAATAGGTTGCTTAGTTATTTATCTCATTATGTTTTACGTTACAAGGCTTATGTACTAAAGTCCAATGGGCTTGAAAGCCCACGTTTTAGTAAGATGAGGGAGGAAGGGAGTGTTGCCCTACTCCTCCCTTATAAATACCAAGCTTATGTAAACATTTCATTTTGTTGGTTATTTGAATACATTAAGGAAACTCTTGCAAATTATCTTCTCTCATTTCTTATAATCAACCATCTCTCATTCTCATCTATTTTCTCATACTTGTGTTTACTAAATGGTGACCTAACAAGTGGTATCATTCGCCTAATAGAGATTGAAGTGTTGTTCTTGGTATTTACGTGTGACTAAGGGTGTTTTTTTTGCTTCTTTTTGCATTTTTCTTTGTTTCTTTCACTCAAATCTTGAAGCTTGGACAAGTTTCAAGGTTGATATAGTGATTTGAAGCTTAGTTTTTGCATAAAGTTTTGATTTTTAAGGCTTTTATCACATGTTCTTATAGTTTCTTAAGGTTTTATAGCTTCTTTGATATTGGAAAACTAGTTTTTGGTAGCAAAATCTTTCATTTTTTTGAGTTTTCTAAGTATTGGTGAAGTTACTTGATCATTAGAACCTTAAAACTAGGCCTTTTTCTTCAAAATTTTTGATCTTTCTGATGAACAGTACATCTTACGCGTAAGTTGGTCGGGAATAGTACAATCTCCAGCTGTCTACAGTACTTTTTGGTCGTTTTACGCATAAAACTAAGGTCTAAACCCTTTTCTTACGCGTAACCTTGGTCAAAACCCTGTTCTTCCGCTTAACTTGGTCATCTACGCCTAAAACCTACGAGTAAGTCTACTTCCTACGCCTAAGTCTTACACTGAAGTTACATCCTACGCACAAGTTGCCTCTTTCTACGCAGAAGTTCAGTTCTTACGCATAAGATCATATCTTACGCGTAAGTTTCAGAATTCTTCGCATAACTTCAACCAAGGTCTTCTCTTCGTGTAACGGTGACTGAGTACTTCCCTAGCTTGGATAAATTAGTGGAATACTTTGACTTCGGATATCTTTTAAGCTTGGATAAGTTTGAAAGATTTGTTTGGTTGTTAACCTTACTCATAAGCTTAAACTTACGCATAAGCCAAAGCTTACTGATGAGTGCTCAAACACTCATCATTTGTGGTCAAATCTGAACTGCAAAACATACAAAAACACTCAGTAATGCATCAAAATACTGAAAATATTTCAAAATTGTGTTTTATATGTTTTTGATGCAAAACGAGTAAAAACAAATGAAAAACGTACAAAGTTTGCAAAATTGGCAGTTTCAGTCCCCCGACTTTCAAAAATTAACAAAACTGGTCCCTGTGCAATTATTTTGCAAGAAAAGTCAACCCAAGTCCTTTTAAAATAAAAAGTTATCAAAAATAACACTTGGGTAAAAAGTTTTGAGAATTTACACTTTTGGTCCCCGGAGTTTGGAAATTTTACAAAAATGGTCCCCGGGAAATTTAATATTGAAAAAAATACATTTTGGATCCCTGGGTTATTAAAGTTGTCAATTTTCACCCTTGTGATAACTTTAGAACATTTACATTTTTAGCCCCTTGAATTTCAGTTAATTACATGAATGGTCCTTGTTATTTTGAAACTTGTAATAAACAAACCAAAAGGACCCTTTTTGTTATTTAACCAATCCAAACCAAAACTGATCCACAACCCAAAGAACCAAATCCTAAGCCCACCATGATCAAGCCCAAATCTCCCAACCGTTTTAAATAATACCCCGTTTGACCCCAGTCAACACCACAACCCCGACCTACTGTTCATCATCCCCCACCTTCCATGATTTCTGCAACTGTGTTCCCCCCTATCACCAAAGTCTCACCTCCAATTAATACTCTCACCAACCTCACCTTCCCCCTCCTACCCTCATTAATTACCTCACCAACACCACAACTGCCCATTTCCCAATTTCCCGCCAAAATAGTTTTGAATGGCTGAGATTGAATCAAGGCATCCAACGGCTTAGATTGCATGTGGGAAAGAGAAAGTATCACTCAAGGGACTATAAAGATGAAAGAAAAGAGAAGTTTATGGTTGTCACATGTTTTTAGACCAATTCGTAGTGTAACTTTAATTTTATGTCTTGAAACCTTTAATTCCAGTTTAATTTCACTTTGTATCTTGTTTTTAATATTAATGAAAGTTTAATGTTCAAGTATCTCAGTTTCAGTTTCTAATTTCAAATTCAATTTTTTAACATTTTCAAGTAAATTTGACACTTTGCTTGAATCTTGTTAATTGTTGTTCATTCATGTTCCTTTAAGTCCAAATCAGTCATTTATAAGCTTGTTGAAGCTTAGATTCCACCTAGAAGACTTCTAATTCAGTTTTACTTAAATCCAAGAAAAATCAAAGAAAAATAAAAAAATAAAATAAAAATCAGTCTTCAAGAAAGAAGAAGGCAAGAGACTTGGTTGTATTTGGATTTCAGGGGTATTAGAACCCCAAGGGGGGGGGGGGTGTAGGTTGTGGTTTGGTTTCCCTGGTTCCATTTCTCAGTTGGCTTCCATAGTAAGCATCTTTCAATTTTTTCTTGCATTCAATATTTATGTACTTCATTAGTTGATCAATCTAGTTCATTTAGGTTTGATTACTGTTAGTTTGAGTTAATTACACAATTTCATGGTTTAGATTGATTGTCTGCTCTTCTTAATCACCATTTTCAGTTACATAGGAGTGTTTGGATTAGTAGGTTCCACTGAGACACAGTGAGTCTCAGTGGGTGTTTGATGCTTGAACATGTTTGGTTAGGTTTAGTGAGGATATTTAAGCTTTAAAACTTAGTCCATTTGTAAGCTAAAGTCAAAATCACCACAAAGGTTGCCTATCTGTTCACTGTTTGGTCATTAAGCCCCATAAACCTTTAAACTAGCTTGTATCTTGTAGCTTTAGGTGAGTCTAACTTTATTTTGGTTTATTACATGTTTACAAGCTTGTTAGATTAGATTAAAACTCAAAAAAGTCAACTTTCCAAGTTTTATCAAAAGTCAACATTGCACTCTTTCAGTTTTTTACAAAACTTCAAAGAATTGTCTTGAATTTTATGTTTGCTTTCATTGCTTGAAAATTGTTTCTAATTGTTGCCTACCATCTCAGTTACAAGTCCCCATGTCCCTTTTATTTTTGCAATTTTTTCCCTAGGCCCCACAAAGCCCCAAAGTGACTTGCAGGGCAAGGTCTGCCCTGTGCAGCTGCACATCAGCCCACACCACCCACTTTGTGGTGGTGTTCTGGCTACCTCAGTGGGCCTCAGGCCACCAATTTGGTTCCTTTCCACCCTCCTCCTACCAGGGAAGTGGTATTGACCACTAGTTTGACCTTGAACCCACTAGGACCCACCTAGTTTAAGCCCTCAATTCTGTCCCCATTTTCAGTCCTCAAGTGAGTTTCAAAGTGCTTATTTTGTGCTTTATAGCTTATTCTGAGGTCCACTAGTGCTTTTTCCAGCTTAAACAAGTTCAACTAAGTTATTTGAATCAGAAAAACCTATTATGGGTCCCACCTAATGCCATTTTAGCTTATTTCTCACCTTGGTCAAACTAAGTCAACTGTTTGGCTTTTTCTTTCATAATCAGCTTATTTTTGATTTCCAAAAAGTTTGTTTTACAAAAAGTGTTTGTTTTTAAGTATTAAATAGGTTTGTAAAAGAAAAATCAAGAAAAATCAATTTAATTATAAGTGATAGTTTCTATTTAATGTAATTTAATTTTAATTTTCATTTTTAAATTTTTGTTAAGTACTTGTGATTTTTATATTTTTATTAATTACCTCTTATATTAAAGTATTTATAATAATTTTCTCAGATTTTTATTTTATCATTTAGTATTTATTAGAATTAATCTTAGTTTTATTTATAATTAATTAATATTAAGTTTAAAATAGCATAATTAGTTTTTATAAAGTAAAATCTAGTTTTTATATTTTTTATAGTTTTTATATGTTGTAAAATAATTTTAGAAATTTTCTTGTGATTTCTACTTGTAGAATATGAACATCTAGATTCGGGTGGCTTTAATTCATGGTAGATGATATCCATGTTTGAGTTAGATTCAAGAACTAGAGAGAGAGAGAGTTTGGAACCTTGAGATAAAAGAAGAAAGAAAAATTAGATTAAATGAAAGGCTCACCCTCTCCACATGTGGAGAGGGATATATATAGTCCCTACAAGATAACAAATAAAACACCCACACCCGGGCTGTGGATCAGGTATACAGTGGGTAAAGACCCGTCCTTCTTCCACGGTGTTACTTAATCTAAAACTAACTAAATATTAAACTAACTAATAACTAGACTAACTATGAGCTAACTTAATGCTATTACAATATTAAGGTGACCGAGTCTTTTATAGGAATATTTGTATTCCTAACAATCTCCCCCTAAGCGAGGTCACCTTGGAAATTAAGCTCTTTGATCTTCTAGCATTTTGACTTCAAAACATGTCTTAATAGCTCGTAGTCTTTGATTCTTCAATGTCTAGAAACTTTGTGCATTCAGCAGAGTTATTATGATGACTGTTTGATCGTCTTGGATGATCTTTGAGTATTCTTCGATTTTGTCATCCAACATTTGTTTCCCAGTCATCTTTCAGCAGTATGTTTCCTTATGATGTGATAATCTAAGAGCCGACATGCTCACACTATTTGGTGTCATGATCTTTAGCATCAGAGTTTGCAGAAACCGTGTTAAAGGTCTTTTAGGTTGATCATGACATTGTTGAATTGCAATGATGATGTAGTGTGAACATGTGGTAGAGGTTTGGCATCTTTTCTGCGACCAGCTACATCAGTTACCAGCTACAGTATTCCACAGCTACAACCGCCAGAAGTTCCTGCATACGACAGTTAGCAATAAAACGTCCGGTACTTACAGGTTTGGACTTCGAGATTGTTAATAGCATAGTGTGAAAACTTTCTCTAATCCTTACCAAGACCGTTCCTAATCGAAAACCCACAGAGGGCTTTTTAAGATCGTACTGTAGTATATCAATGATTAGGTGAGTCGCTGGAGATCACTCCACGACTGTAGACTGTTTGAAACCGCCGCGACCACTAAGCGTAATCCACGAGGAATTACCGAAGTGACCTGCTTTCAGGGCTGTTTGATGTTGACCCTGGCAGGAATTTCCATTCAATCATTGAGAATTACATTTGTAAATTCTCTCATAAATGTTCTGGCAGATTGCTGAGATCTGCATAGGACTCATGAGATTACAACTGGTGTCCTTAATGTTGAACAACCAGTGTAGAAATAATTCGTGTCCCTAAGAGATCTTTTTATGCATCTCGTGGCTCTAGACTCGATAAGTGCATTTGGTTTTCCTATGCGGAGATTAGGGAGAGGTCTCCTGCTTCAATATCAACTATCTCTAAGAGATAAGTTGATAGATTACACCGGTTCCCCGTGAGAATGAAACAAGTTCTATTAAGAGAACTTGAGTGGTTTAGAAGGTTTAGTGCAGTGCGTCACTGGGTCCATGACGTCTTGTCTTCAATACCGATGTTGCCTTAGCAACCATCAGTAGATTATGAATTGAACCCGGTTTCTGCCCTAAGGTTGAATAATTGGAGGGCTATTTCTTTTCACCCTTTCTCATTTCATTTCTTTTTAATTCTTCAACCCCTTCTTTCTCCATTCTCACATTTCTCTTTTTTTTCATAATCATACCTACGGACTTTCTAATACTATCTATTTGGTATTGTCCATGGGTAGATCCCTCCGGCTCTGGCGGATCATAGGACGGTTTTCCTAACCTTAGCCACCTTATATCTTCATGACTATCCTATGTTGCCATAAACCAAATCATTGAAAATTTTCTCAACGTGTTTATGCTTGAAAAAAAATTTTGTTAACACGTTGAGAGTTTTGTCATTTTCAAATGCTCCCCCTTAACATGTGCACCGATGTTTTGATAGTAAATTTGCACATGTCGGGAAGAGTTGCACTTTAGAATTGATCCACCTTTGGTAAACATGAACAGGCATTCGAGACACGCTTACATCACTAGTTAGACTAGCTTGAAGTTATTACCCGGCCTGGTCAAGTTCCACAAAGGTTTCTCGAAACGGTACACTCTACTCAGACAAGTCCTCTTCGAGACACGCTTACATCACTGGTTAACCCAGCTTGAAATTATTACCCGGCCAGGACAAGTCCTTTCGATTGATGACTGTTTTTGTTTCGTCAATTCATTGGTGAAGTCTGAGTCACGCTCATGCGATGCTAAATCCTTTTTGTCCATTTGCTCCCCCTTAATATGTGCATCGATATATGAAAGAGTTTGGCACATATGGGAGAGTCTATCATTTAAGTCCAAAAAACATCACATTTTCATCAAGTTTCATATTTAAATCACATTCTCTCCCCCGATCAAAAATTTCAAATCCTTTGAGATTTGTGATCCCAATTGATTTAAATACGTTGGAAAAACATGGGAGAAAATGTGTCCAATTTTAATGTATACTGATGATGAAACACACTATGCTCCCCCTTAAACTAAGAGGGAGATTGTTGTGTGTCAGAATTTATGAGTTTTACAAAAATTTGAAGTCTTAACGAAAACTTTTTGAAAAATTCTCATACTGACACACAACCATCAATTCACTGCTTATTTTGCACAAGACAATATTAATGGCACATAATGATATTGACCTTATTGTGCAGATGATGTGATCACCCGCTTTTCAGAGTGAATTAGTGGTCAACATCGATTTTCCATCCATCAGCAAAACGTCCAAATATTGTAGATCCCCTCTTGGCAAGATCGGAATAAGTATTGCTTTGTTTCACTGAAGGTGGTGGTGAAGTGTTGTTGTTGTTGTTGTTGTTGTTGCCGATGTTGTTGTTGTGATGAACTCTGAGCCAATAAATAGAGTTTGAACGTCTGAACACATGGTTCGAGCTGGAACTGGCACATTCATTTTGGCTATGGAATCTGCATAAGAATATCAACACAGATATACCTATATACAGATACACTATACCTTAATAGCTACCCTTCAGCAGCTTGCCACATAATAACACCAAATTCATTTAATCGAATCATAGTCAGGAAATACGTCAAACTACTATCTGGCATGAAGAGCAGATAGCAATCATGCACATGGCAATTCATACAAATATCAATATTCAACACAGGATCTTAGGAACATGATTCAAGCATGATAACATTATACGTAAGCAAATCCTGAGAACATAAGCACAATATCAACAACACTTAAGCAGCAGAGACAAGCAACAATTGAAACTCATTCACTTAGAACCTGCAAATGTCAAAGGAGTATTCACAAACATCAAACACAATTGGTTTTCTTACTTCATTTAGGTTTTGAGTCTAAACGTATTTAGGAGATTAAATGAGGATACCAAAGTAACACAAATGAACCTTCTAGGTATATAAAGCTAGGAGACTATAAGCAAGTTGCACATAATGTCCTAAACTTTCTAGCGACTAACACATTTGGCCATTTGATATAAACTTTAGCAAGATCCTCTACAACTAAACCCCATTAACTACAAAACCAAGTATGAGTTAACCAAGAAATCCGTTTGATGATATAAAATTAGAATTCACTCTCCCCCTCAATCAATGACCATTTCTAGTCGTTGATTGAGTGACAAATTTTATGCAAATCCAAGTCAAACAAGTTTCATACAACAAATATTCACCAAGTGTCTCAACAAATAATTTTCAGAAGAATCATAGAATGAAAACTATTTGTATACAAAGAAGACTTCTCTTCTTTTTCAAGAAATGATGCACTGACACGTACACCAGATCGAAGAAACATGGATATAAAGTAATCCATGCCCAGGTGAACATCACCTAGTTGGAGGAACAGCCGTCTTTTTGGCGACGTGCTTTCCCCAGCATGAAGCGCGGGTTGCTATCTAAAGTAATAGCAAGCCTTTTTTTTTTTTTTTTTTTTTTTTTTTTTTTTTTTTTTTTAAAGAATATATTGAGGATCGACATGTTTTAGAAAAACATTTATTTGAAACCGAAAAACTCTTGCTCAAGCATATGTATGATTCCGTGTCATTGTTGAATGACATTTCTAGAAACGTACATAATATTGATTACACAAGAGACATGTCGAGAGAAAAATATTTTTGGAATTTTTTAAGGATTTTTCAAAAATTTTTATGGTTTTTATATTTTTCTATCTTCTTTTTGTTTTAAACTATGTACAAAGGATATGTGAGGCAAAATATATACAAGGATACGAACCAAAATTATTACTCCTCAGCTTCCAGAAAATTCTCCGCTTCCATCATTTGACATGCTGAAGAGTAACGTGAGCACATTTAACCAGGGATTAATTCAGGCATTTCACTCTCCTCTAATTAGTGCTCTCCCCCAATCCTGACAACCTTTCTGATGAACACCCACAATAGAAGGAAGACTTTGGATGAACACCCATAATATGAAGAAGTCTTTTGATAACCAAATACATGCCGTCTTTTAGTCTTCTAATCACATAGCGGAGAATGTAGAGAAGACTGTAGACACGACCTTCTTCAAGATTTCCCAATATGGAGGAACATAATACCAACCATCTTCATATCACCAAATGCCTTCCAGTAACCTTACATGTAACCCATTAAACCCTTATACACATGAGATGATAACACCCAGCAGAGAATGAAGAATAGACTGCGTCCTTGAAGTACACATTTTCTCTCCCCTGATGGTTACGATTAATCAGCCCATAACGTAACAGTGAAACGTTAATACCAAGGTGACAAGTTGAACCACTGATCATCTCTGCGGCTTTTCAAGACCGGAATACACGATTAAGCCCGATCACGTGAACCTTTTATGCGTCCTTGGTGTACACATTTCTCTCCCCCATGATGGTTACTATTAATCAGAATCATCATCACAATGTGTACATGTAGCCTAAAGATGAATACATGAAGCATTGCCTAGAAACCCTTTGTTATTAATTGTATCAGCCCGTGAGACGAAGTCGATTAGCATTCCATGACCATGTTCTTCAACACCTTGATAGAGAGGAAGATGTAGTGTTGGAGAACCATGGTTTGCACGACTCCTGAACTGATGTATTCAGGAGTCGTATGACCAATTCTCAATCATCAACCAACATGTAGATTAATATTCACCCTTTCCCCCCCTCAAAAATTGCATATGCCTGTCAAATGCAGTTTTTGGTTGAATAAGTGAATAATAGAATACTCCAATATGCGCCGATTCACTTGAAAACAGAATAAGCACGGAAAGAGCATGTACTTGTTGATGAGAATGGCCATAAATAAGAAGATTCCTCTTCTTTTGAAGATAAAGTGCACTCAAGCATACACTTTTCTTTTCTTTGATGAACGGGGCCTGAAGAGATGTCAGCAGACGCCATTATGTTGAAGAGCGAGGCCTACACTGATGTGTGTAGACGTCATTATGTTGAAGTCCGAGGCCTGCACTGAAGTGTACAGACGTCATTATCTCTCTCTTTTTACATCTTCTCTTCTCTAACTCGTTACCAACCCCATTATCATTCTGTCGGCTTGATATCGTGACCACTGATGGAGAAAAACCCAATATGATGAACTTGATACTGAAGTAATATGACCCGAACTTGTGACTTAAACTTGTACTAATGCGAGACAAAGAGCGGCGTAGAGACTTCGTGCAACATCGAATCCCTAAGTACTCTATACTCTTCAACCAACCAACCATCAAGTATAAGAAGTACATCACCTCTTGGAAATCCACAACTTCGTGTGACACTGAGCACTACAACGTGACTCCTTAAAGTGATAGTTATTTTGCAATAGAGAGAAAGAAAAAAATAACTAGATATCCAAGTCCTTGTCGTTGTATTGAAAGCTCGAACAAGGATCTCGAAGAATCTTCATCCAACCTCCCCGATATCTTCAGATACTAAGTACACGCACCCATGAAATTTTACTTCAGCCTCAAATAAATAATACTGAACTATCCCCGTAGTCACATTTTTGTCAATTCAATGCCTCAATCCAGCCATTTGTGATGTTATGGCTGAACTTTGATAATGGTTTTAACTCGATCATGGTCAAGAGCTCATAGCCCATCATCACGGGATTTTACAAATCTATGGTTTAAACCGAGAAATAAGTTCTTTCGCGGGATTTTACAAAACCAAGAAGAAACCGTGAGACGGTAACAGGTTGAATGTGGCATGACTGATTTGGTAATGACAAGCATCAGTTTGGGTTAAGAATATCATGTGAGAATTACAGATCCCATCACAACTTTTAAAGTCTTTGTCCAACTAACCAACCTCGAACACAAACAATTGTGACCACTTGATGAAGGAACCCGATATACCGATCTTGAAAATGAAGTAGATTTACTCAAATTTGTTACCTAAGCTTGCATTATTGTTGGAAGAACGGTGTTAAGCCTCTAAGTGCTCAATGTTATCCTGACAAAGTCTGAGACTTTCATTACCTCTTGCGATTATCCACAACGTCTTCTACGTGTGACACTGAGTACTACAATGTATCTCCTTTAAATGATAGTTTACCAGGTCTTCAACCATCCACCCCGACTTCTAGAAACTAGATAACCCAAGTCTTCAACTTACATCATATGCGCGAGCAAGTTATCATTGAAATCCTGCATCCAACCATCCCCTGATTTCAAGATAAAATAGGTAGACTCTTTTGTGAAATCCAACTTCACCCTCAAGTAAGGAATACCAAATTAGCTTCGTGATCATGTTGTGCAGTTGAACAGTCAAAGGGAGAAGAAACATGCGCAAATTCTTAGGAGTGCCCATGACACATAGTCATTCCAATCAAACGTAGCTGTCTGACCCAGCTGCTTGAATGTCATCCGAAACAGTCGACATCTCAAAATCTTCAAACGGGATTTTACAACTTATGTGACTTAAACCGAGAAATGATTCTTTCTAGGGATTTTACTAAAGTCAACAAAAGAAACCGGAAGATATATTCAGCAAGTTAAACTAAGAGAGAGATACCGGATGAGTCACAATTCGCACTAAGTGTCAAGTCGTGACAAGTCAAGTTACAATATATCAAATTGAGATTAGTCAAGTTGTAAGGATTAACTCACAACGTCAGATCACACTTTGATTAATCGAAACGACTTAAGTTACAACAATTTACTAATTGCAAAATGATTAACCAATCACATGAATCTCACCACTTAGTAACTTGCCAATAAGTTAGAGATAGTCGCTAAAGAGTGAGCAAACCTCAAGAAACAGGTAACCGCAATACTGAGATAAACGCAGATAAGAGTAAAACTCAAGATCAGGAGAGTTAGTCTCAATCCCAGAGCAAACCGCAACCATTCAAACCTCTAGAGACTGAACCACTGAATCCTGAATTGGTACGATCTGACCTGCTGAAACCGGAACTGCAAAGATTCACACCCCCGCTGGAGACAAAATAGCTAGGAAACTTGCGCTAATTCTCCCCCTCAAAAAGGACATGCAATGACCTTTTTGCCAAAAACTGAAAGTCCGTGATGGATGTGAATTTGACAAGCGCAAAATAGATACATGGAAGGAGACACATAAACCTACTGCAAAGAGGATGGTGATAAAGACTTGCTTGCAGTAACCCCTAGCTAGACTCCTCATCAATGATTTAGCAGATTAATAATTCATTGAAGCTCGTAATATGCCAATGATTTAACAGGGTAAAACATGTCTGAAACCAAATCACCTCCTGTCTTTAAGTCTGACCATCTCTTGAGAAGTTCTTGTACTACAATCCCATTAGAAGCTTGAGAAACAACAATCTCTTGATGAAGCTTGATAAAGGACAAGTTCGTGACTTATACTTGCACTAAAATCATGATTGAGAACCTATATTGAGCACAACAACGTAACTCCTTTAAATATAGGTAGTGATATATACCCAACCTTCCATCCTTAATTGTATATATCCACTTCTTGAACATCCAAGTCTAATCACCTTAAATACGCTCGAGCAAGGGTCATTGAACATCGTGCATCCATCCACCCGAGATGTTTGTGACACTAAGTACACCAACCCGTGAATTAACAAACCAACCAAGTCACCATAATTTCCCAATTCCTGCTGATCTCGAAGCACAAACTTATCCCAAAAAAATAGTCAGACCCCGTAAGTTTTAATATGTCAGAGTCCAAGTCCAGCCTATCGAATCTTTCGCGAGATTTGCTAAACACATCAAGAGAAACCGCGAAATTAACAAGAACATCTAAGAGAGAGTTACAATACTAATCTTCAAAATTTAGGTGAAAGAAGTCAAGTCTCAACTTGATCAAATTGCAGTAAGTCAAGTCGTGGTTTGAAAAATTGCAACATGCCAAATCGCAGACAACCAAATTGCAATAAGTCAAATCGCAAGTGTTAACTCGCAACGTCAAATCACAATTGGTCAAATTGCAATCAGTCAAGTCGTAACAAGTCAAAACGCAATTTGACGAACCGTAATTAATCAAATCGTGAGTTGTCAACTGTAACTCAAGTCGCAAAAATTAAATTGCAAGCTCACTCAAATCATAGGCATCCACAATGCTGACAAACTAACACCTCTGTAATCATGTCGACATACATATACCCCACATACTAGCCTTTTGACATGTGTATCCTCGAGAAATAATGTTGATCCAAACATACCACTCTAATAGTACCAAATATTAAAACATTGTATCCCATATTTTTAAGAGAAATTTCAGGATAGCAATATTAATTATAAATCACAAGCTCGGCCTTTTGTATGATCATATTGTGTCAGCCCAACAAACGAATTGAGTTACCAGGGCCCAAATCCAATACGTGTGATACAACATTTCAGCCCATTCCATGAAAAATGAATACCCGGTCCACCAATCCACTTCATAAACCCGATCCAAACCACACCCCTAATTATATGAGTATAAGATTAACCTAACACTCATTTATGCAACCCTAATCCACTCTTTACACCAAAAACACGCCCCCATCTCTCTCACCAAAAACGCAGCAACCAAAAAAAAATAGATCTGAAAAAAAAAATCCGTCTCTTTATCTTAATCTCAGTTTTCGTCTTTATCACAATCTCATCAGTCATCATATATTACCAACGACACATAACGACCATTTCCTTCTTCCTATCTGGTTTAATCTTGTGATGAAGATGAATGGAGAACACAAACCTATCTTTACAACGGTTTTAACGAAGGAAATCACGAAGGTGTATGCTTCAAGATCCTTGAGGGTCACGGTAGGATGAACGCACGTTTTTATTTATTTATTAAACGAACGAAACAAAGTCAGATTGTAACTTTGTAGTTATAAATCTTACTTTCATTTTCGAATATTCATTGAAGCTTTAAAAAAAACGATCGATGATGGTTTATATTCTTTTCGTGTGTTGGTCTTTGATGTCAATGATGAACCGTTGGATATCACGAAACGAAACAAACTGAGGTCTTGTAATAATCATTCTCTTTTCAGTTAATGATCTGTGATGAGGTTGGTTCAACAACAAAAAATCTTCCAAAAGATTGAAAAACAATGAACCGTTTTGAGATTTTTATGTTGTGAATTTGTTCACGTTTTTAATTAATAGAGTGGACTTGAAGTTGTCGTTGTTTTGTTGTGGGTTTCAAGATCTGTGATGATGTGATTATGAGTGTAAGGCCCACACGGCATGATGTTTCATAAAACAGCTCAAACGACTCTGAGATCATTATTACAAAATCATGCCTCAGTATAGATGGTTAGTTGATGGTGAGGTGTTGGTTAGGATAGTTTTGGTTTCGTTGATATTTAATTGTTGTATAGATTCTTGGAAGCTTCAAAATCAAGTCTCACTTAAAAAAAATTGGGCAGCGTATGGTTTAGACAAAAGCACAATGAAAGAAGTAATCGCAATGTTCAGTTAACCGCAAACATGAAAGTTAACCGCTGCCACCAGAAAGTTAATCGCTTCTTAACGAGTTAATCGCAACTCACAAGTAATCGCAACTTAATAAAAACTAAAGTCAACACACAAGAAGTACACGCAGCATGAACTACTCGCAGTGAACATGTAAACGCAAAAGACATAAGTCCAAAACTGTCACTCTCTTCTCATTTTGTCTTTTACCTGAAAATAGCAAACACACAAGTTGCTGGACCAGCTCAGAATGATACATATTTATCTTTCATGCTTTAATCATATACTCGTGAAAAGTAAACGCAGCCAAGAAAGTAGAGTGCTTTTGTCATATACAAGTGAAAAGTAAACGCAGCCAAGAAAGTAAAGTAACCGCAACCAAGAAGTAGTAACCAATAGTTTTTTTCTTAGAATCGAACCACAAAACCACACCAAATCTCCAAGGCCCTAAGATAGAACCTTGGCTCTTGATACCATTTGTAGAATATGAACATCTAGATTCGGGTGGCCTTAATTCATGGTAGATGATATCCATGTTTGAGTTAGATTCAAGAACTAGAGAGAGAGAGAGAGTTTGGAACCTTGAGATAAAAGAAGAAAGAAAAATTAGATTAAATGAAAGGCTCACCCTCTCCACATGTGGAGAGGGATATATATAGTCCCTACAAGATAACAAATAAAACACCCACACCCGGGCTGTGGATCTGGTATACAGTGGGTAAAGACCCGTCCTTCTTCCACGGTGTTACTTAATCTAAAACTAACTAAATATTAAACTAACTAATAACTAGACTAACTATGAGCTAACTTAATGCTATTACAATATTAAGGTGACCGAGTCTTTTATAGGAATATTTGTATTCCTAACACTACTGTTCATTTAGTATTTTTTCTTAATTTAAAATAGTTTAATTAGATAATTAATAATTAATTAGTAATTAATTAATAGAAAATTCACAAAAAGACAAAAACACTTATTTTTAATTTTAAAACTTATTTTTAGTTATTTTATAATTTTAGGAATTTAATTTTCACCTTTTTAGTATTTAAATAATATTGTATTATATTTAAGTTACTTAAATATTAATAATTAGTAATTAATTAATATTAAATAATTAATTAGTGTTAAAATTAATTTTCTTTTCCTAAAAATTTTCTTTTACCTTTTAGTTTGTAAAAAAGTCATTTTCACCCCCTGGGTGTTTTCAGATTTTAGTTTTTACTTTTTATTTTGTACGTTTACGTTTTATTTAAACGTAACATACGCGTTTTTAGGTTTAAATCGTTTCTGGTTTTTCCTAGCTTCCCTGTCTTATTCACATAGCTTATTTGAGCTATTTCATTGTAGATTCCGTAGTTTAAATCAAACTCAAACCCCTTTTCATCCAAATTCACCCGATCACGAAACCGTTTGAATACAATCCACACCTCGTCGGGACATAACGACCCGGGAAAACACTATATTCCGCGGAGCATTGACTCTAAGCCTTTGACCTTGTTGACCATCACCTGGTCAGTTTAGGTTGACCGTTTTGAGCCAATCACTTACGCGTAAAGAGAAAACTTACGCATAAACTCTTTGTTTACGCATAAACTACTCTTTACGCATAATCTAAAGTTTACGCGTAAGATTATTGTTACGCGTAAGATTTCAACTTACCCCAGGAATTTTGAACTTAACCAAAGGAACGTGCATTTCAATCTTCTACAAAGATCCATTACTACACAAGTGTTCAAAGATGTCTCAACCACCACATTACTACTTCTCTAATCCTCAGCAACAACATCAGCAGTATCAACAACAACAATACCATCAGCAACAATCATATCAACAACCTTCACAATCACACTTTCATCAACAACCATTTAATCAACAACCACAATATCTCATGATGCAACAACATCAAATCATTCCTCAACAACAACCATATCAAATGTCACAACAAAACTATCAGTATTCCTTCAAACAACCTCACTGGTTTGATAGAATGTGTGAAGTTATTACAACTCAACAATCCAGACATGAGGCAGGATCACTTGAAACACCTCCAATGTTAACACCTGGGAACTATGTTCAATGGTCAAGTCGATTCTTACGATTTCTTGAACTAAAGAAACCTCATGGGAAATTCTTGAAACAAGTGATACTTGAAGGAACATTTGAGTGGCCAACAAGATTTGAAATTGGTGATCCAACTGCTGATCCTCCACGTCCTCCTGGTGATAGACCTCTTCCAGAATCTCAACTCACAGAAGAACAAAGATTACATCATGAAGCTGATGAGTATGCAATGGCTTACATACTTCAAGGAATACCTAATCCAATCTATCGAAGTGTCGATGCTCAGAAAACAGCCAAAGCTATGTGGGAACATGTTCATCTCCTTATGGAAGGCACTCAATTGAACAAAGATGATATGGAATCCAAACTCTACATGGAATACACTGACATCACAATTGAACCAGGAGAGTCACTTGAATCCTACTATCATCGTTTCACAAATGTGGTCAATGATCTGGAACATCACAAAATCACAGTACCTAGGATAGCAGTGAACTCCAAATTCGTTGGTAGTCTTGGTCCTGATTGGTATAAATATGTGACATTTGTTCGACAAACCAAAAATCTTCATGATGCACCATATGGTTTGTTGTATGATTTTCTGAAACACCATGAACCTGAAGTGGAAAAAGATAGAGCTGTTCGAGGAGGATACTCACCATCACCTACACCAAATTCTTTGGCACTCGTAGCTCAATCTCCCTATGCTCCACCACCTATGTCAAATCATGCATATGTTCAAGAGCAAAACTACTTCAGTTATCCACAATCTTCTACCTCGAACCAAATGGTCCCTTATGATTCATCTCCACAGAATACTTCTACTCAACTTATTCCATTAAACAACAATGATGCAGTGTACTACTCCAACTCCAATGAAGATGATGATGATGACTTTAATACGTTGAATCAGGGACTTGCTCTTATTGCTCGTGCTTTCAGCAAATTCTCCAACAAAACAAATAACCATAACGTTCATCTTCTAACACAAGGAATCAAGCTGTTGTCAATGATGGAAGAGTGAAAATTCAGAATCGTAACTTTGGTCGATCTGGTTCAGGAAATTCTTCAGGAAATTTTGGGAATGGTCAGAGGTTTAATAACAATGGGGGGTTCAGGAACAACTCAGGATCTTCTCAACAAAGGTCTGAACCAGTTGCAACTAGGAACTCCAACTCAGGGAATGCAGTATGGTGCTATAATTGTAATGAACAAGGTCATATAGCGACAGCATGTCCCAAACCGAGAACTCGGGGTAGTAAGTTTCACAAGCAGGCATTACTCATGGCTCTTCAAGATGAAAAAGATGGACATTTCCCTGAACAAGATAACAACTTCATGGCAAATGTGAACAATGATGATGACATGGAAGATCTGGAAGCCAATGCAGCTATGATGCTTATGGACAACATGCAGGAACTTCAGTTTAATGATTCAGGTCCAGTGTATGACACTGACGGCTTGTCTCAGGTACATGACCAAAAAGCATGCCTAATACATGAAATAGCCTCACCCTCTGCTTCTGAATCAGATATGGTGCAAGTTGTTCCATCTAAATCATCTTCATCTTCTCAAACAGATGAACAAATAAGCACAGTTGTTATATTTGATGATAACACAGCTGTTTCATTTGATGATCCTATTGAGAATGATAAACATGATCATATAGAACAACATGAACCATCATTTGATCCAGACCCTGACCTAATAATGTTATCTAAACAACTGGATGCACAATAATTGCAAATCATAAAATGCAACGAGAAAAACAAAGTATTAAAAGAAAAAAATGCGTCACTCGCAAAAGATATTGAGTGTTATAAAATTCAACTTTCAAATCAGGAAGACAAGATTAAACATGCAAAAAGTTTTGAAAAAGCTTTTCAAGATTCTTATAACAAAGAGCAAGATCTTCAACACAAAATGCAAGATTTAATTGAGTCAAATGGAAAGTTGATTTCTAAACTTGAAAGTGAAAAGTGTGAACTGAAAATGCAAGTTGAACGTCTTCAAACAGTACTTTCAAAAACTGAAACAGAATTGTCCAATTGCAAAAAGGATTTTTGTGAACACAAAATACGAAAAAGGAAGTACATAAATAACTTACTTGGTGAGATTGTTGATCTTGAAAAACAACTCAAAGAATTTCGTAACATTGTTTACAAACACGGGAACTCTGTCACAACAATTCAGAAATTTTCTTTAAAACCGAGACCCGATAAAGGATTTGCACTTTGCGATTTCAAATCAATGTTTCTTCACACAGCATTCAAAGAAAATCCTAAGATTTACAGTATGGACCACATGCTTGATAATACGATTGTGCGTGCTGTTGTTTTTTATACTGAGGAAGAAGAAGAACTTGAAGACGAGAGTCGATTAAAAATGAGTTATGTTCAATATTGGACACCATATGATTATTCACAAGCTCCACACATTTCTAAATCTTTTGTTCCTCAAAAGGAATTACCTGAGAAATCATGGTATGTCACAGAGTCATATGTTTCATCCTCTAATGCGGCCCCTGTCCAAACTGTAGCACAGATAAATGGTCCTTTACCATCATCCGGTGAACTTACACCTTTACCGAAAAGTTGTCGTGTCTTAAATTATTTCAAAACTTTTATGGAAGACATCGAAATTTTGGAGGAAACAATTGAACGTAATTCTGAAATAAAAATTGAAACTTTTCAATCCGCTTACGAGCGAGAAAAGAGAGATATTTTTCAAAAACAAATGTTGCCAATTGTCAAACACCTCCGTCTCTGTGCTACACGTTGGGATCAGGAACTTCAAAATGAGGTCAAAACTATGATAAACGTTTTCAACTCAACTGAAAATGAGATTTTGGTTCAAAAGCAAAGAAATAGAGTTTTAAAAAATGATGCTGATCGACTCTTGGAACAAGTTCTCAATGCTGATATTTTGTCTGTTATCATGAATGATCTCTATAAATCTAGTACTTCTATGCTTATGGATGATCTTTGTGTTGATAATAACTTGTTGAATGTGGAAATTGAAACACTTAAACATGAAAATGACAAGCTGAGAATACAAAATGATGATGTGACAAAACAATTTTCTAAAGAAATTTGTCAACTCAAACAAAGGCTTGAATGGTGTCAAGCTCAAAGTATTGAAACGGAATTGAAACTTCAAAGTCAAAATATTTCAAACTCTTGTCAACTTTGCAAAAACAATGAGTCTTTCAAAAGTCTGTGTCTCAAATACGAGAAAGAAATTGCGGATTTAAAAATTGAAAACGTTGCATATCAACAAAACCACGAAGACATCAAATATTGCAATGGTGTACTTGAGTCAAATATTCAGGATAAGAATCACATCATCATTGATTTGAAAGAGAAAATTAAGATACTCCAAAAAGGAAAGTTTGTTGACACCACGGTGATAGCACCAGGATTGTATCAATTAGACAAAACTACTGAAGGAAATGTTGTTCGAAACACTAATGTTGATAACTCCACTTCTACAGGACTAGTATCCACTAATAGCGTTAGCAGACCCAAGCGAAAAAGTAAAAAGAAGAATAGGCTCTGGCAACGTAAAAGAGGATCACTAGAAGCTCAAGAAGTAGAAGATCAACTTAGGAATTTGAATAAAACTCATGTTGCATCAGATTTAGATTCTAATCTGGCAAATTGTAATCAAAATCTAAATGATGAACCTTTGAATGTTTTGAATATTAATGCATCTTGTGTGTTTTGTCGTAAAAGCGGATCATCTGGTGATCATACAAAATGTATAGCTAATTCTCTTCTTTATCGTCATAAGAAACGTAGGACACGCATTCCTTCTAGGCCCACTACTGCCTCTAAGTCTATCTTAGGAAAGCCGCCTTCTTCGATTTCTAATGAAGTTGAAGTTACCCCCATAAGTGCAGAGAACAAATCTAGGAATAAGCCAACAACTAGTGAATTCACCATTAAGAAAGCAAGAACTAGTTGGAATTGGCAACGTTGGTTACAATACAAACCAGACTTTAAATGGATTCCTAAATTGTTGAATACATGTGCTTCTAACCAACAGGAACCCACATTTTCTTTGGGTTCCACCCTTACTTCTGTTCCATCCGTATCTTCTTCTTGTGATGCAGGTGGTACAGATTGTTCTCTGGATTGTTGATAGCGGATGCACCCGACATATGACAGGCAATCTCAAACTGTTACACAACTTTGTCTCAAAGTTCATTGGTACTGTCAGATTCGGGAATGATCATTACGCTTTAATCATGGGATATGGTGACCATATCAGTGGGAACATTGAAATCAATCGTGTTTATTATGTGGAAGGCCTTGGACACAATCTTTTCTCTGTTGGTCAATTTTGTGATGGGGATCTAGAAGTTGCATTTCGTGAGAAAACTTGTTTCGTTCGTGACTTATAAGGAAACGATCTAATGTCTGGCTCACGTGGTTATAATCTTTATACAATATCGATGTCAGATATGATTGCTACATCTCCGATATGTCTTCTCTCCAAAGCAGAATCGACTAAATCTTGATTATGGCACAAACGTCTTTCACACTTGAATTTCAAAACTATGACTGAACTTGCTCGTCACAAACTTGTTGATGGATTTCCAAGATTCCGTTTTACCAAAGATCACTTAATTTCAGCCTGTGAACAAGGAAAAAGTACTCGGGCTCATTTTCCTTCAAAACCTTAGCACAGTACGAATCATGTGTTACAATTGCTTCATATGGATTTGTGTGGCCCGATGCGTGTTCAAAGCATCAACGGTAAACGCTACATTCTTGTAATTGTGGATGATTACTCCAGATGGACTTGGGTTTATTTTTTACGAAGTAAAGATCAAGCTCCTTCAATGATCATCACCTTTCTCACAAAAATTCAAGTTCAGTTACGCAATACGGTACGAATAGTCAGAAATGACAATGGAACTGAATTTAAGAATCAGACACTTCGGTCAAATTTCGAGAAAGTGGGAATTGAACATCAAACATCTATTCCTAGAAGCCCAGAACAGAATGGAGTTGTTGAAAGACGCAACAGGACGTTAGTGGAAGCTGCTAGAACTATGTTGATTAATGCTCAATTACCAGATTACTTATGGGCGGAAGTTGTTTCAACCGCATGTTATACTCAAAACCGTTGCATGATCACTAAACGCCATCGCAAAACACCTTATCAAATTGTTCACAAAATAAAACCGAACATCGATTACTTTCATGTATTTGGAGCACTTTGTTATCCGAAAAATGATCGTGATGATTTAGGTAAAATTAAAGCAAAGGCTGACATCGGAGTGTTCGTTGGATACTGTGAAAATTCTAAAGGTTTTCGGATATGGAATCGTCGAACAAGAGAAATTCAAGAAACCATTCACGTTAATTTTGATGAACTCACACAAATGGCTTCTGAGCAACACAGCTTAGGACCCGAATTCAACCATCTTAACTCTCCGGACTCTTCGACTGAACCATTGCCACTCAACCGCAAAGAATTGGAAACCTTGTTTGCTCCACTGTTTGATGATACAATTGAATACCGTCCTACTGAGGTCTCACCTAATTTCGCTGCTCAACCTGATAATATTCCAATACCTGACTCACCTCAACAAACAACGACAACTGTTGAGAGAGACGGTCCTCCAATTGCATCACCATCTACAGCAGAACAAACTGTTTCTAACTCCCGCCAATCAGCTGAAGATCCAACACCACAATCAGTTCCACAACCCGCAGAGCATGATCCTGATGCGTTCTTTAACCCGTTTGCACCGGCTCCTACCTTTCCTGATATAGATGAGTCGTCTACACGCAATTTGGATCCTGCCAACATGCGAGATACTTATCAACTACACCCTTCAACACACAAATGGACTCGAGACCATCCACTAGTTCATATTATTGGCCATCTAGATGCACCTGTAATGACAAGACAACGACTTCACACTGATGGAGAAACTTGTATATATGCACTCACAGTTTGTCACGAAGAACCTAAGAACATTAAAGAAGCAATGACTTATGACAACTGGATTGAATCTATGCAAGAGGAATTTCAGCAATTCATAAGATTAGAAGTCTGGGAATTAGTTGAAAGACCTGACGGAGTCTTTGTCATCGGGTTAAAATGGATTTGGAAAAATAAGCTTGATGCTGAAGGCACTGTCATACGTAACAAATCACGCCTGTTTGCGAAAGGATACTCCCAACTAGAAGGACTTGACTTTGCAGAATCCTTTGCTCCAGTGGCTAGACATGAAGCTGTTCGGATCTTTTTGGCCTATGCTGCACACAGGAACATGATTGTTTACCAAATGGATGTGAAAACAAGATTTCTTAATGGAGAACTCCGTGAAGAAGTGTATGTAAGCCAACCAGATGGCTTCGTTGATCCTGAGCATCCTAATCACGTTTACCGACTCAAAAAGGCATTCTACGGACTTAAGCAAGCCCCACGGGCGTGGTATGACAAACTGTCCACTTTCTTGCTGGCCAATAAATTTTCTAAAGGTTCGGTGGATCCAACACTATTTACAAAAACCTACGGGGAGGTCTTACTTGTTGTTCAAATATATGTCGATGACATTATTTTTGCCTCAACAAAAAGAAGTTACTCTAATGATTTTGCAAAATTAATGAAAGATAATTTTGAAATGTCCATGATGGGTGAACTTTCGTTCTTTCTAGGACTACAAGTTCATCAATCACCCCGTGGAATTTTTATAAATCAGTCCAAATATGCTCTAGAAATTTTAAAGAAACATGGAATGATGACTTGTGATACGTATAATACACCAATGGGCTATACCACAAAACTAGATGCTGACTTACATGGGACTCCTGTTGACCCTACCAAATACCGCAGTATGATTGGGCGACCTGATATAGTATTTGATGTCTACATGTGCTCTCGCTATTAGTCTAAACCAATTGAAAAACACCTCAGTGAGGTCAAAAGAATCCTTCGATACATAAAGGGAACCATTAACTTGGGAATCTGGTATCCGAAGGATTCTGGTTTTGAACTAATTGCTTTTTCAGATGCTGATCATGCAGGATGTTTAGACACACGCAAAAGTACATCTGGTGGATTACAGTTTCTCGGAGATAAACTTGTGTCATGGAAATCAAAGAAGCAGGACTGCACATCACTGTCGTCAACAGAATCTGAATATGTAGCCATGTCTGCTTGTTGTGCTCAAGTCATCTGGATGAGATCACAACTTAAGGATTATGGCTACCTATTCAACAAGATTCCAATCTACTGTGATTCCAAAAGTGCTATTGCTATCTCCTGCAACACAGTTCATCACTGCAAATCCAAACACATCGATCTCCGATATCACTTCATCAAAGAGCATGTTGAAAAGGGTACCGTTGAACTATATTTTGTTGGGACTGAGTACCAATTGGCGGACTTACTTACCAAATCCTTAGCACCATCAAGGTTTGCTGGTTTAGTTCACCAAATTGGTATGCGATGTTTGACTCCAGATAATCTGGAAAAGTTTTTAAAACACAATTGATCGTCAAACATCAAAACTATCTTTGTAAATATTCTTAAAAAAAAAAAAAGAAAAAAAGAAAAAAAAAAAGAAAAAGGCATACACCACCTCTTTCAACACTATTTTTATAAAATGTCTTCAAATATTAAAAAAACAAGTGTTGAGGGGGAGGAAAAGTCATTTTAAATTTTCTCTTATTATTTACTTTTATACTTGCATTTTACCAAAAATATTATGTTTTTTTTTTATCAAAAAGTGATGCTTCAAAAGTGTTTCAGGATACTCACCTTGACCATTATTATCAATTTTAAGATTTTTTAAGGCTACGGTCTAAGGTCGAGGGGGAGTAATATTTCACAAGTTGTTCATGTCATAGACTTGGTGTAGTTAACAAATGTTAAAAGTGAGAGTTCAATTGGACATTAGGTGTGAAAGTAATATAAGGTTAAGGGGCTATAATTGTCAATTATTGAAACTAATTTAACCTTGGTCAAAAACCATGTTGACCAATCATTTACTCCACCTGCAAAAACATTTAACCACATTTACTACTTTCACATACTCAATCAAACGGCTCACAATCAAACTGCTAATCCAAGTGCTTAACATCAAATTTGTAAGTACCAAAAGTTTTTGATCATGATTATAAACATTGGTTTTAAATTTCATCTTAATCCAACGGCTAATTTTGTCATAATCGTTAAAATTGATTTTGGGTTTTGCGTAGAAATTAAACCCAGAAACTTGTTGTGTTTGGGTTGAATTTGTTGATGGGAAATGATCTTAAGATGTTAATAAACATGTATCTAATCTCTAATCTCACCCAGAATCTCTAATTGATCGATTTGGTAATTAGGGTTCATACGGACTTTTAGGGGTTCTTGATTTTGTAAGTTAGGATTGAAATTGTTGATGGGGATTGTAGTTATACATGCCTAGGAACTCAATCATGTGGTTTAATTGCTTCAATTACTAGTTGTGTTCATGAATCATAGATTTAGGGTTCGAACACACTAGCAGTTTTGATCTTGTGATTTTGTGGTCAATTGTTGTTATAATTTGGACCATATGTTCCTTAGGATGTTAGAATCACTTGCCCTAAGTTAATTACAACCCAGAAACATGTTTGAATATGTTTGTGATTTGGTGTTCATACTATCCTACGCGTTAGTTTGGTTTATGGCATGATTACGCGTAAAATTGTATGTTGGAATGAACATTGAGTAGATATTGAACAGTGGTTGTGTTTCTTACACTTTCAGGAATCAAAAGGACTTGATTTTTTCAAAAGGTGATTTGCGTCAAAACGTTTCTACGCATAAGATGTTCATCCTACGCGTAAGATTGAATCTTACGCGTAAGATTCGACACGTTGAAAAACATTGTCTTGGATAAGACAATGTTTACGCATAAAAGATAAACTTACGCATAAGTCTTGATCTTACGCATAAGTCTTGAACTTACGCATAAGTCAAAACCTACGCATAAGTTATATCTTACGCATAAGGTTAATCCTTTGCATAAGCTCATATCCTACGCCTAAGATTTTATCCTACGCGTAAGATTGAGCCTACGCATAAGATTTACCTTACGCGTAACATATAAGGTT
The DNA here is from genome assembly GCA_030686995.1 of Artemisia argyi. NCBI lineage: Eukaryota > Viridiplantae > Streptophyta > Magnoliopsida > Asterales > Asteraceae > Artemisia > Artemisia argyi. The sequence continues at coordinate 213,067,025 of CM060709.1, read as the reverse complement.
ATGCGTAGCTTTTGCTCTTACGCCTAAATTCACTTATTACGCATAAGTCATGTTATGCGTAGGTTTTCTAACTTATGCGTAACATTGTCAAAGTCATGAAATTTTCTAAGTGTTGTAATATTTCCAATGTGTAATCTCTTGTAATGATAAACTCATGTTGTAACTAAATTGTTATAAGTTTCTACCATGTGTTAAATTCTAAGAACACAAGTTTGTCATATAACAAAAGTTTTCACACACACAAACACCCACTGATCAATTCAAAATATGCACAATCTTGTAATTGAATGTCTGAGCTAACCAAGTAAATCATTGCTATGTTTGTATTTGTTTATGATCAATTCAGATGGCAGAACACAATGACATTCCTTATGGACCAGAACCTGAACCAAAACTCTCATGGGAAGAAACCTTTCTCGAAGATTACACCAGGAAGATAGGAAAGAACAACTTACGAATCAACTTCAACAAAATCACATGCAACGAATCCTCATGCATTGTTGCAGTGGATGCTCTCCTATATCACCCTAACAAGCTCTTGTTCACTAAGTCAGCGTCAGTGGCCTGCTTCTACATACACCAATTTAGGCATACACTTCAGCTAGACCTTGGGGAAGCATCCTTCACACGCATGCTTCATAACAGACAGGTTACTGTGGACATAGATACACTTAGGAATGTTCTTGGGTTACCTGAACTTGGCCCAGATGAAGAATATGATCAAGTACCTACCGAGGAAGAGCTGATAGAGTGGTTACGGGATATTGGCTATGATGAATCAGAAGAAGTTGTGACAAGACATTCTAGGGTCAACATCAGATTTCTTCCACAACCATGGAGAACCCTGTACATTCTGATTGCCAAGTCCTTATCTGGCAGAGACACTGGCCATGAACACCCCAAGCTCCAATACCTCAAACTCTTCTGGGCCGTAGCAAACGTCAAGAAAGTTGATTATGCCAGCATTATCTGGGAAGACCTTGTGTGGCACATTCAATACAAGACCACCAACATTCCATTTGTTCGATTCACAAAATTACTCATCGAAAGCTTCCTTCGTGAGTATGACGATATTCCACAAAGACTTGATGATGAAGCCAAGCACACTTTCAGAAATGAGGAAACTCTCAAAATTATCAAGAGACTCGACACCAGCACACGCAAGCAAGGAAAGAAATTTCCCGACTGTCTCTTGAACGATAAAGTGAAGCTTTGCAAGAATTACAAGTACTACCTTCAAGCTCTTGAAGCAGACAAAGTTGATTTCTTAGACGAAGTAATTCTACCTTCGTGCATGCAGAAGAAGGGAAAGAAAGGCAGCAAGACTGGGAGCTCCGGCGGCTCTACCAAGTCTAAATAAAAGAAGAAGGGCACTCTCAAGCGAAGAACTCCTGTTAAGAAACCTGCATCCATCCCTGAACCAGGATGGTTCCCCACACCACCATCTTCTCCAAAACCGTCTAACTCTGAAACCGAATCCGACGAAGGTCCAGTTTACAGGGAAGCCTTTGCCAATATCAACGAGAATGTCAATCTTGAAGATATTGATGATAAAGACTTGACATTCGAAGATTGGGAGAAGAACATTGATGAATTTGCTGATAATGTTGAATACCCAGCAGATCTCAGTCAAAGACCTTTCACCGAAGCAGAAACAAAGTTGGAAGAAGAAAGGGTCAGGAAAGAGAAACTGAAGGAACCCATGACTGCTGAACAAGAGTCTGCTCAATCTAACCTAGGTCTTTCAGTAGAAGAAGAAAATGAAAGAACTCTAAAGATGGGTCTCCTCCACAACAAGATAGATGCATTCAATGCTGATCAACCTCCACCTCCAGTGTTCTCTCATACTACCGAAGCTGGCGGATCTAGCAGCATTCCTGATTCTACTACAGGAATCAATACTGAATTGGTCGTCTACGACAATCCTTCAGTATCTCCCACAGACGTAGAAATGATCAATGCTTCAGCAACAAGAGAAGAGGAAGAGGAAGATCACATGGATACTAATGCTCCACATTTGCTGTCTATGGAAGAAATGGAGCTCAGAGAAAGGGCTCAAGAAGAGGAATTAAAGAAAAAGCAGGAAGCTGAAGAGGCTAGGCTTGAGGAGCTAGCCCAAGCCAAATTGGAAGAAATAATCCGTATGGAGGAAAGCAGGAAGGCTGAAGAGGCAGCTAAGCTGGCAGAAGATAAGTTACGAAAAGAAGAAGAAGCCAAGCTTGCTGAAGATCTGAGGCTTAAGGCAGAAGCAGCCAAATTGGCCGAAGAACTAAAACTTAAGGCCGAAGCTGACAAACTGGCAGAAGAACAAAGATTGATAGAGGAAGCAGCCAAAGCAAAGAATGTTGAACAACCCGAACCACAAAGAGGAGATGACAAAGACGTAACCACCAACATTGAATCCTCACAATCATCTCCTCCAGCATCCGAATCAACCCATGACAAATCAATCAAGAAACCTACAAGTACCAAAGCCTCTGCTGCATCCAAGTTGATAAAGACAGCATTTAGAAGAGTACATGACAAGAAGAAAAACAAATTGGAAGATCAGGTTGCATCACTTGCAAGCCAAGTTGTTGAACTGACGAAGCTTAACACTAATGTCCAGGAGCTGCAAGAAAAGGTTGACACCTTCTTAGCAAAGGATGTGCAAGAGAACTTGGAAGCCACATTAGCTGCTCAAGCACATCAGTATATGGAACAACATTTAGTGGCTGAGTTGAAAGAACTGCTGGCTCCTATGAGAGATGAACTCACAAAGTTTGCAGAACAAGCAGTCAAGAAAGTGATCAGATCTACCTCGTTTACTCTTCGTGCTGACAAATCAACTTTACCACAACCGGGGTTATCTATGGACGAATTAGAAGCCCAACTCTTAGAGAAATTGGCAAGTAAGTTCACATTGTCACCTGAAGAAGCTAAAGTTCTGGAAGCTTTGAAAGCTAAAATGACTAAAGAGACCTGCAGCACTGAGGCCGATAAGCTGAAACATCCAAGAGATGATGAAGATCGGGATCCTAACTCTCAAGCAAAGAAACAAAAGCAAGCCGAAGGACCCTCATCTCAACCAAAAGCACCGGTCATCCCTCCAACTACAACAACATCTTCATAACAACCTAAGGCATCTGGTTCCGGTCCCAAAGCACATGACCATTTTGAATATACAGGTGGAGACGAGATTCCTCATACCAATGAAGTGCCAGAACCGTCATCTACAAAGAAGAAAGAAAGGAAGCGAAAACATCATCAGCACAAACCGGACACCTCGTCAAAATGTTCAGAACCTAAGAAGCCAAAACCCGTTCTCAAATGGCTAGACGAAGATAAAACCGCTGATTACTCATTTTTTGACAAGATGATCAATTCGCAACCTCCACTTGCTGACAATCAAGAACTTCTCGATGGTAGAACAGTGGAATACGCTCAGTTGATTCAACAAAAGTTTCAGATGAAAAAGATGAACAAGAAAGAGCTACGAAGAATCAAGAATGATGCGTTCAATCTTCTGAAAGATTGGTCTGCTAACTCCATCGAACTCGAGTACCATCTAGAAAATATTGCTCGAGCTATGTCAAGCAATATTGACTGGATCAATCCTGAATCTTACGTCGATCCGGTCACAAGGAAAACCGCACCTTACATAACTGACTGGTCGAAACCTCTGCCTATGATTGGGAAGCCTAAGGAACCAAAGATCCCTTACAAGTTCTTCTTCAACAACGACTTGGAATTTCTGCAACTCGGCAGCAAGATTGAGAAGAAGTACATTACATCACTTGCCTTTCTCCCTGCAGCTAGATATCTCAACAATGCCATCGAAGAAGAAGCCTCTGCATTATTCATCGACAAAGTTGTTGACTATGACCGGAACGCACTCTACTGCATACATCATTGGCCAGCTAACCGGGCACAATATTATCAAAGCAGCAGACTCAATCAGACGATGGGTAATGTGACAAGTGAGTTGAAGATTGTCTCAATTCAGTTCATTTTGACGGTCACTTACTTTGGGTACCCATTCCTCAGCAAACTCATACTCAAAAGACTTGATGAAAAAGAGTACGAGATTTCCGAGTCAGACTTTCCACGACTACTCCTCAACGACATAGAAGATATGTACCTGCTCAAAGTTCAAGGAAAGCTCTGCAACTTGCCCAAAGAAATGCAGCTTGCCTTTATCACAGCTCTCCTAATATTCATTAGGCAGATAGTCATCAGAGAAAGAGTAGAAGATCTTCAACTAGGAGTGGAAAGTTATCAGAAGAAGCTGAATCTCACCAAACCTAACCTGTTCGACATCCCCAACCTTCAACATTTATCTCAATACTCCTTGATCAGGCATCCGGCATTTGGGTTCACATACCGCAGTGTCAACGGTCGTAACTGCTTTATGGGCTATGAAGAAATACATAAGTTCTGTGATGAAACCCTGAAGTTTGTCAGAGACGGCATCAAAAGCAGATTAGATGACATAGCACTGGGTAAATCTAAAAGGTGGAACACCGATGAAGCCAGGGAAGCTCGAAGATTCATAACAAGGATAGAGAACCGATTGAAGCGCAGGGATCAGTTTCGGAGATTGGAAAGCTATGTTGGAGGCAGACCAGGATTTCCGGTGTTGACATTTCAGAGACCTGAATGGTAGAATGTTGTAAGAATTTGATTTGATTTGTCAATATTATACTTCATTATGGCTTGTGCACGTATAAATGTGCACAACCCGAACTTGTAAAGAAAGGACCCTGAGGTACGCATCAGTGCCTCAATCCTAATATAAGGAGCGAAGGCTTCTTACTTTTGAGTAGAATTAATCAAATGTTTATGAATTTTCATAATTCTGCTCAAAAGGACAAGTATTTCAACTCAATAAGACCTAATCACTTGTTGAGGGGGAGCACTTGTCAAAACAAAATACTTTGTTCTAAATCAAAAGTCCTTGGTGAATCTCCCCATAAGACTCAAAAAGGCATATTTTAATCTAAAAGATTTTCAAAAACATCATGTCATATGCTATTTTTGAGGGGGAGAAAATGAAAAGGTGATTAAAATATAAGTAGCCAAAAGGCTAAAAGTTGTATCATGTGCGAGCTAGACTCAGAAATGACCCAGGAATTGACGAGACAATAAAAGTTAGTAATATCGAAAAGACTTATCCTCGACGGGTAATAACATCAAGTTAGTTACTAGAGCTAGTTGTCACCTAAAAGCTGACAATGTATCTCTTTAACTAACCACGTAAGCGTGTCTCGAAAAGAATTTGTCTTAGTAGAAATGTACTGTCTCGAGAAACTTTCTGTGGACTTGACCAGGCCGGGTAATAACTTCAAGCTAGTTTAACTAGTGATGTAAGCGTGTCTCGAATCGGTCTTGTTCACGGAAAGTAGATCAATTCAAAATGCTTGCTCCTCCCGCATGTGCAAATTTATTAAATACTTATGAGCACATGTGAAGGGGGAGCCCTTCAAAAGTGTACACAAAACTCTCAAAGTGTTAACCAAAATATTTGATTACCACAAACACTTTGAGAGATTTTCAATCAAAGGTTTCTTGGCTACTGTCGGAGTTATAAGGTGATTAAGATAGGATAAAACCGTCCTATGATCCGCCAGAGCCGGAGGGATCTACCCAAGGACATCTCCCATAGTTAGAATTAGAAGTCCTTAGGTATGATACGAAAAAAGGATAAAAGAATGAAAGGGAAAGAAGGAGTTGAAGAATTAAAAAGATATGTAAAGAAAAGGGTGAAAAGAAATAGCCCTCCATATGTTCAACCTTAGGGCAGACACCGGGTTCAATACGTATGCTACTGGTTGTTGCTAAAGACAACACCGGTATTGAAGATAAAGTCGTCATGGACCCAGTGACGCAATGCACTAAACCTTCTTAACCACTCAAGTTCTCTTAAAAGGACTTGTTTCATTCTCACAGGGAACCAGTGTAATCTATCGACTTATCTCTTAGAGATAGTTGATATTGAAGCAGGAGACCCCTCCCTAGTCTCCGCATAGGAAACCTAAGTGTACACTTATAGAGTCTAGAGCCATGAGATACATCAAAGATCTCTTAGGAACACTTAGCATTTCTACAACTGGTGTTCTACATCAATGGACACCAGCTGTAAATTATCGAGTCCTTCGCAGATCTTAGCAATCTGCCGAGAACGTTTATGAGAGAATTTACATATGTATTTCTCAATGATTGAACGGAAACTCCTGCTAGGGTCAACATCAAGCAGCTCTGACAGCAGGTCACTTCGGTAACCCCACAAGGGTTACGCTTAGTGTTTGCGGTGGTTCCATAGCGGTCTATAGTCGTGGAGTGATCCCCAGTGACTCACCCAGTCATTGAGCTACTTAGTAGGTCTCGTAAGCTCCTTCGGGAGTATCTGATATGGGAACGGCCTGGATAAGGATTAGAGGGAGTCTTCACAATATGCTGTTGATGAACTCTAATTCCTTATCTGTAAGTACCGGATATTTATTGCTAACTGTTTACTTGCAGGTACCTCACTTCCATGATGGTAGATTCCAACATGCTCATACATACATCTTGAAGCAAATGATAGCTCCCCCAAAGATCTTAGCACCACAAAGTTCAAAAAAAGATTCTGCATCAATAAAAAAGGAATCTACAAAATATAAAGACTAAAAGATCTCAGAATATGAAAAGGAACTTCGTGCACGTGAAAATTTAAGTCCGAAGATGTATGAGTATGTTGGAATGGCGGACAACCACCACAGACACAGGAGTGACGAACGGCAGACTACTTCATGACACAATCATTACATCATCACCAAAGAACAAAGACATAGAGCAAAGTACATTCATTATCATTCAACAATTTTGAAGACGTCTAAAGTTTCACATGTCACATGTCAACTACAAAGAAAAAGACGTCAAGCAACCGTGATGACCGACCCTTAGGGGGAGATTGTTGGGATCATACTTTTGTATTTTAGTCAAGTCTCGGTCATTACCTTTTGTAATAGGTTGCTTAGTTATTTATCTCATTATGTTTTACGTTACAATGCTTATGTACTAAAGTCCAATGGGCTTGAAAGCCCACGTTTTAGTAAGATGAGGGAGGAAGGGAGTGTTGCCCTACTCCTCCCTTATAAATACCAAGCTTATGTAAACATTTCATTTTGTTGGTTATTTGAATACATTAAGGAAACTCTTGCAAATTATCTTCTCTCATTTCTTATAATCAACCATCTCTCATTCTCATCTATTTGCTCATACTTGTGTTTACTAAATGGTGACCTAACAGATTCTATAAAAGAGTGAATTTTGGTTACTAATTAGTAACTAGCCAAACAATCCATTTGTTGGTAGTTATTCCAAATACTAGCTTTGTAAGTAATAAAATCATATGGTGAATGATCACACATGTACATTTTATGATCATAGGTGCAAGGAGTTAGTCACTCATTTTGGAAAATCGTTAAGCTTACATTAAGGTGAGTAATGAATTATAGATAAAGAGTAAGTATCGCCTTATCGGGTGTTCACTCATCCGTTTACCATGCTATAATATCTATGTATATGTATCTCATAGCTTATGCTTAATGATCATGTTGACTTATGTGGTTATGATTGTTTATTGTTAAAAGTGATGATTTGTGCTTGTTAGGCACCCATATTTCAAAGTGTTTGATAAGCACCTATAGTCTTCTAATGTGATGAATTGTGCTTGTCAAGCACCCATAGTTCGAAGTGCTTGTTAAGCACCTATTGTCCAATGTGATGAATTGCGCTTGTTAAGCACCCATATTCAAAGTGCTCGTTAAGTACCTACAGTCCAATGTGATGAATTGTGCTTGTTAAGCACCCCATAATACATGTTATATAGTTTCGATATAGTTTATGTCATGTTTATAGTCTTTTATATTTTTGTTTACTCATTAAGCGTTTGGTTACATTACTTCCATGACATGATTTATAGGTTAGCCAAGCGGCGTACTCAAAGTCAAGGGGAATGGGCCCATGGGTTATATTTAACAATATATATCGTGTTGGTAACGAGCATTCTTTTGCTTCCTCTTGAATCAAATAGTTAAGCCCATTGTCTTTTGAAGTTATGTCAAAGTTTTGCAGAAATGTACGTAATATGTAAAATGTTGGATACATCAGTTAAATGTATTACAACATGTTTTATATGAAAACAATCAGTTATGATTTAAGTTTGAAGAAGGGAACTACTATACTAACGGGGTCTACCCCTAATCTGCAAACCCTCCCTAGTGGGAGGGGTACTTTCTTTTTGCAGATTTTGTCCCACTTTTTTTTTCTTTTTTTTTTTCTTTTTATTTTTATGTAGTCATTATTATCTTTTTATTTTTTATTTTTTTTGTCTGTTGCTGTTTTTTTTTGTGTCCAATGTTGTCCAGTTTTTTTTGGGTCAAAAGATTGCACACAAGGATTGGTTTCTTTTTTGTCCATATTTTTTGTCCAAAGATTGCACACAAGTGCAGTTAGCACACAAGTGGAGTTAGCACACAAGCACAGCAACACAACAGCTCATGTTAACACATAATCATCATCGCCAATTTAGAAAACCATTTTGCACAAGTGATTAAAAAGTGTTACGCTCGGATATGAAGGTTGCAAAGTGATAAAAATATCACTTTGCCATCCTTTTGATTTTTATAAAACCATTCGTCATCGCCCTTTTTGAAATTTTTTTTTTGTCCAAAGATTGCACACAAGTGCAGATTGCACCCAAGTGCACAGATCAGATTGCACACAAGCATATTGCAACCAAGTTAGATTGCCCAAGTGCACAGATTGCAACCAAGTTAGATTGTCTAAGTGTACAGATTGTACCCAAGTTACACATGTTTCACAATTCTCACAGATTGCAAATTCCACATTACACAAGTGAAACACATGTTTCACAATTCTCACAAGGTTCACAAGCTCAGGCTGTTAGGTACCAAAAGCAAAAGTAAAGATTCCCAAACTGCAGGAACTCACAGGGGAATCTCAAAGTGTTAGGTACAACAAAACCTCTCATGATATATTGAGCCTCACCACAAAGCAGTATCACAAAGCAATCTCAATCACAAAACAAGTCTCTCAATCACAACTCCAACAAAGCAGATTCACAAAGTAGCTCTCACCACAAACAAAGCAAAACAAGTACCTCCAAGTTACCACAAGTACCAAAATCATTTTTTTTTAATAATAAAAAAATACAACTTTCAAATCAGCTTAAAATAACAAACTGCTTATCAAGCATATAAGCAGTTTGTTATTTTCAGATTCATAAGCGGTTTCACAACCAAACCCTCTACATAATAGTGAGGGTTAAACTAAAAATTTAGCCACCGTCAATATAACCCAACCCGTAAAGTATATAAGAACGGGGTCTAATCTGAGCCTGTGTGCAAATGGTTTGCTTGTGTGCAATAAGCACATAAACACTTTTTTTTATCATAAGCACATAAGCAATTTGCCAAGAAACCATAATCACAGAGCCTGTGGACTGGGGTAGGCCAGAGCAGGTATTCATACCACTCAAAGGTGGCAGATCAAGGTGTTAACCTACCCGTTTGCACCCACACAACTCAAGCAGTTTCACATAAGCACAACTGCTAAAGCAGTTTCAAGAACCACCAACATCTCAAATAATCACATAAACATCACAAATCACCCACCACAGAAATAAATCTGCTTAATTAAACAACAAATAAACACATAATCACAAAAAATATCACAAAATCACCCACCACAGAAATATTTTACCCAAACCCTAACTCAAAAAATTGGGCGTTTTTTAATAATCCAATAGATCTGCCAAATAAAACAACAAAGAAACACATAATCACCCACCACAGAAATATTTTACCCAAACCCTAACTCAAAAAATTGGGTCTTTTTTAATAATCCAATAGATCTGCCTAATTAAACAACAAATAAACACATAATCACAAAAAATATCACGAAATCACCCACTACAGAAATATTTTACCCAAACCCTAACTCAAAAAATTGGGCGTTTTCTAATAATACAATAGATCTGCCTAATTAAACAACAAATAAACACATAATCACAAAAAACATCACAAAATCACCCACCACAGAAATATTTTACCCAAACCATAACTCAAAAATTTGGGCCTTTTTTAATAATCCAATAGATCTGCCTAACTAAACAACAAATAAACACATAATCACAAAAAACATCACGAAATCACCCACTACAGAAATATTTTACCCAAACCCTAACTCAAAAAATTGAGCGTTTTTTAATAATACAATAGATCTACCTAATTAAATAACAAATAAACACATAATCACAAAAAACATCACAAAATCACCCACCATAAAAATATTTTACCCAAACCCTAACTCAAAAAATTGGGCCTTTTTAATAATCCAATAGATCTGCCTAATTAAACAACAAATAAACACATATTCACAAAAATCATCACAAAATCACTCACCACATAAATATTTTTCCCAAACCCTAAATAAAAAAATTAGACGTTTTTTTAATAATACAATAGATATGCCTAATTAAACAACAAATAAACACATAATCACAAAAAACATCACAAAATATAAGTTTAATTAAACAAAAACCATCTTAGATCTAAGATTTTTACCCAGAAGAGAGAGAGAGAGAGAGAGAGAGAGAGAGAGAGAGAGAGAGAGAGAATAACACACACACAAACGTGTGAAGTGTGAGTATGTGTGAGTGGGTGTGGGTGTTAGTACGTTAAACGCGTGCGTGGGTCCCCCCACAAACGCGTTTTAACGTTTTTATTTGTTTTTAATTGAAGTATAAAAATAAAAGGTTATGTAAAGTGTAATGTTTTAATAAAAATGTAAAGTGTAAATGTTTAATAAAAATGTAAAGTGTAAAGGTTTAATAAAAATATGTAAAAAAAGGTAAAAATGTAAAGGTTTAATAAAAATGTAAAAATGTTATAAATGTAAGTTAAAATTTTAAAAATGTAAAAATGTAAAAAAAAAAAAAGTTATAAAAATGTAAAATGTTATAAATGTAAGTTATAAATTTTTAAAATGTAAAAATGTAAAAAAAAAAAGTTATAAAAATGTAAAAAAAAAAGTTATATATCATGAGTAATAAAAAAAAAGGTTAAATAAAAGTTATAAAAATGCAAAAATGTAAAAGTTGTAAAAATGTAGTTATAAAAATGTAAAAATGTAAAAGTTAAATAAAGGTTGTAATAAAAACTAAAACAAAAGTATTAGTTAAAAATGGGATATATTTTTAGGTTTTCGGTTCTCACGAGCAAGTAACTGAGTGGATGCAAAATATAGCTCGGGAGCTCGGTTTTGTAATTGTTAAAAATAGAACCAAATCAGAAGATGGTCAGATGAACGAAATCAATTACAGGTGTCCAAAGGGTGGGACGTATGAACCTCAAGGTAGTGGAAAATGGAAAACCAAAACATGTAAAACCAATTGTCCATTCAGATTAGTTGCGAAATATCATCGAACAAAAAATTATTGGATTTTGAGGGTGAAGGATGATACACATAATCATGATATGCTAGAGACGTTGCATGGTGTGGCATATGCAATGCGATTAAAGGATGATGAGTTGAAATTATATTTGGACGACACACAGTCCAAATTAGACAGGTTGTTGAGGTCGATTGATAAGATTCTCATTTCGCAAGAAAATGCGATAAAAGAGAGTTTCAATAGAAGCATCAACGAGAAACTAAATAAGTGTAATATACCACTATTTCAAGAATTGTGGTATAAAGTTTCCAAACATGCTTTCAACCTCATGCACAAAGAACTCCACTTGTCGATCACCCCAGAAGACTGTAGACATAAGTTGCGGGCAAATTTCGGACTATCATGCTTTCACGAGATGCAAATATATGTATATCATGGTAAGTATATTAAATTTATAACTATCAAGTTGTTTTTCACATTAATATCAGTAATTTATACAAGTCACTTTAATTGAATTCAGGATGCCCCATTCCACTGGAACAAATTGATATTTTTTTGGAGAACCCTATCTGTTCCGTGGCCTGTTATCAATAGGCCCCCGCCTGAAGATGGCTCTTCCAGCGAACCTGGTGATGATGATGATGATGATGATGATGATGATGATACTTCATTTAACGATGGCGTGCGACGATTCAAGAATATTTTTAGCAAATCAACATCGTTTGTCAAGAAAAATATGTTAACGAAGTTGAGAGAGATATTTCAGCCTGAATCTGTTGACACACGTGAACCAGCTATTCAAAAAAAATACCCGTGGATGTCCGAGCGCAAAGGACAAAAAGGGCAAGGCTATACAAGTCCCGGACTTGAATGAAGTCCCTGACTTGGATGAAGTACCAATCGTAGATCACCGAAGAAGTACAAATTCAAGATCTACAAAAGTCCCGAACTTGCGGAAAGAACCTCCAAGACATAGCTCTTACACGGGTGATAGTCTACGCCACAGATTATATGCTGGAGATAATGTGAGCAATTATTTTATTGAGCATATTCCACATATTTTCCGTCCATGCGTAATAAGCATACATAATGTGATGGGTGATGGAAATTGTGGGTTTCGGTGCGTTGCCCACAATCTTGCTCAAAACGAAAATAGGTGGGCCGAAGTAAGACATATGTTATTGCAAGAGTTAGACAGACATAGGCAAACTTACATAAAGTATGTGGCAGCAACATGACTTTGACCAACTTTAGTATACTATAGACTGGTTCAATGGAGGTGCACCTATCGGTCGCTAGATGGTGATGCCAATCACGGGGCTGATTATCGCTTCAATGATTCACCGGCCTGTTATATTTATATCCCAGCAAGGTTGGAACACATGTTTTCCACTTTTTATCGGGCCAAACTTATCACAAGGAACCGACCCCCTTGTGATTGCCCGGGGGGGGGGGGGGGGGAGACTATGCTCACTACATTTTACCGACGCTAGAAAGAGATTCTCCACTTCCCCATATCCACCCACAATGGAGGTATTTCAGAGAGCCAGTTGTAGCCGAATGGGAAACTTTGTATCAACATGGCTAATGGATTATTGATTTATGATGTAAATAATTATACCGACAAAACCATTGTAAATGATTACTGATTTATGTTGTAAATAATAGAGATACCGACAAAACATAGTGAATGATTATTGATTTATATTGTAAGTAATTATACCGACAAAGCGTTGTAAATGATTATTGATTTATGTTATAGAGTATGCTGTTTGAGAAACCTTTGAACTCAAATGTTCATTTATGTATTATGCATGTCATTTCTTTGGCCAGGTGGAATGAAGAAATCATTTCTTGTGTCGATGTGAGAGAGGATTATTATAGAACGGCGATCCTGGAAACCAGCTACTCGTGGGCAACTGTATTATGCATGTCCTGATTCAGTGGTAAATAATCATACGTTTTCTTAGTTATGTAAATATGTAAATAATTTGTTTGTTAAAAATAAATTTCTTATAATTTTCTTAACATGTAACAGCCAGGTACAGATAACTATGAGTCTCAATACTTCATGTGGAAAGATGAATTTGAAAGGAGGTACTTTAATCAAGCCTCTTCTTCAGCGCAGTGCTCAAACTGCGTTGCGAAAGATAATAAGATTGACGAGCTTGAAGCAAGAAACAAGCTGTTGATGACAAGAATTAAGACGCTGGAGATGGAGTTAGAATTGACAAGGAATCTTGTGGATCACGCTTGTCAGTCGAGTGCAAGGCTCCATGATCTTTTAAATAAAATGAATAATCTTCATATGTCGTAGATATTGTTGTTTTTAAATAATATATTAACGTTGTCGTTTAATTTAATAATAACAGTTATTGTTGCAGTTATTTAATATGATAATATTTAACGTGCTATTATACAAACAAAATAATTATACAAAACATTATACATATACAAAACATTACACAATACTTTCTATTTAAAAAAAAAAATACACCCTAGTTTACTAGAGAAGGTTAAACTAAAAAACTAGCAACCGTCAATATAACCGAACCCTTGAAGAATTATGTGTTGGTTCACTGCACTTTTCCAGAAAATAAAAATGTGCAGGCTAGATTCGAGTTTCCGGGTGAATGGGAAATACAAACACTTAGCACATTTACCCTAGTCCAGCGGGCCAGTTTGCCATCAGAAATATATCACCTCATCCATCAAAGTATCAAACTATTAACATGAAACTAGATTTCAAACATCAAAAGACTAGCAAACCCAACTAGCATCTCGCGTTACGCATTTGCAGAAAACTGGATCTTTATGAAAAAAACATAAAGCCTACAAAACAAACACCCAAAGCTATTAAACCTTGTCCACATGACTCGAGTTCAGGCAACTGATTTCTGTCTTTAATTGCGCCTACTCAACACAATCATCACATAATTGAATCCTTACTCCATAGTTCGAGTGCTTTATAAAAACACATAAAGCCCACAAAACAAACACCGAAAGCTATTAACCCTTGTCGACAAAAGCATTGTATCTACAGTTCAAGGTGTCTATTGATTTTAGTTAGAAATCACAACCGGAATAAGTTTGATAACAAGGTGCGACGGGAACACGTATGAATTTCTAAACCAACAATTAAGATCAGTAGATCAGCCCCATTTCCTTAAATCAAACATATCCAAATTCTATCAAACCAAAACCTTAGAAGCGCACCCAAACTCTATTAAACCAATACCCTGAGACGAAATACCACCTAATTCTTGGAGAAAGCTCATCTATACTCAGTGAAGGAATTGTATGATGCATAAAAAGTTTAGGGAATTATAAGATTCTGGAGAAGGAAAATAACAAGAATAGTTTTGTAGAGCTGAGAATAAAAGAAACACCAGCATCTCTTGAGCTTCGCACTCAACGCAGCTGAAGGCATGTAAGTTGTCTCAAAACATGCTTAACAACTGTCAAGCAGCATCCATTTTTTCAATAGTGAAGATAACTAACGATGACCATGGTTTTACCCTAACTATATGTAATCCTAAAGTGAGCAATAAATATAAAGATATATGCAAACATTTATATAATTATCAGCCAATCCAATAATCACATGATTTCAAAATAACCGGGATAGATGAAAAAAGCATTGTAAAACAAAACAGCACAAAGCATGCTGCTGGCCCAAGAGTCATCGGTTTTACTTGAACAGTGCTCAGTTCACAAAATGCAAAGAGGTTATTTCTGTAAGTTTAACTGGTAACCTTCCAGTCACAAAGCACATTTGCACATCTTAACATTACCATAGATGCAGTTATGCACACAATAGACAAAAGATGAGAGTTTATTGACAATATTTCAATTGTTTTAGAAATAAACATGGATCAAATGCCTACCAGCATTCCAATCTAATACCATCAGACATGAGTACACAACCACCTCAATCACAATAATTGCACAAATCTTGTTCCGCCCCCTCCATCTAAACCTGATTATAACCACAGTAAACAGTGTTCCAAAAGTCTCCACTGTGTGTTAAGATGCTTCAACTAGCAAATTCATATTACAGTAGTCTTTTGAAAAAGATCAAAGGAATAGGCAGGATTAACCTATTAATCAGTTTAATAAATTAAAAGGCCTGATTTCCTAATTCACAGATCTAATGAGTCAACTTTAAAATAACCACTTCGGCCCAAACTGAGTCAACCAGTATCATTTATTCTCCAGAAGTGGCTCAAGTGAGGTTTCACTTGTATCCTATAAGAAACAGAATTCTATTTGGCATAATCACTATGTTGATCCATCCTTAAACAAGCGATTATACTCCTAATTGAACATAATACTAATGCGCTTTAAGACATTGAAACTTGTGGTTTAATTCTTAAATCTAGAGCAATTGATATGTGTAAGGCAGAGAACACTTATCTTAAATCTGTGAACTTCTGAAAGTAACCATATATCGCTTGTCATTCTGACTTCTTTTAAAGAAACTATATCAAACCGAACTGCGTAAATCACCTGCTTAATCCATATTTTGGCAACTAAGCACCAAAAGATAGCTAGACTGCAAAACTCCGCCCTTACTCTTCTCAGATCTAAGATAGTATAATTCGCCTAAGCTCTCAATGTTCTAGTAAGTTCTGCACATTGCTTTATTAACATACGAGTAGCACTCTCATAGTCTCATGTACTCCTAGTGAAGTAACCTAAATCAGATCCAACTAGCATAACCCCCTTTTAAAGTCGATCAATTCTATAACTCTAGAAAAAACACAATGTAAGAGAACATATTCATAAGTCCACGTCGACTAACAGGTATATAAACTAGAGTAAACCATCACATTCGCGCTACACATATTGTTAATCTAGATCTTTGCCTAATCAATCAGATCAACAAAACACGACATATAACATAGCACAATTTTAATCAAACAAAACCTAATAAGATCCGAATAACACGTTTACATTCGCCTTAACAACACGATCACATAAAACGATTACAGCCTCAAATTCAAACAACCAACATTCAACAATAAAACACAACACAAAACCTAATCAGATCGAAACAAACAAACTCGCAAACTCGCCCGAACCAATCACTCCTTATTCTTCAGCTTCTCAATCCTAGCACTCAACACATCCACCTTCACAACCAGCTTCGTAACAGAATACAAAATCCAGTAAAAAACCAGTGCGGTCGCAATCAAAAGGGCGTTCCTCTGGCTCTTCATGATGCTTTTCTGATGCCTTAAAAACTCACTAGGAGAACAGTTGTCAGAGTCGTTACAGCTAGGTCTAGTTTCGTATTTCCAGTAGATGTCAGCTAGTAGAAACAAACAAAAGGGGACGATTGAGAGGAAGGGTTTTAGAAGAGAAGATGTGACGGAGATGAGGCCTTTTCGGATAGGGGATAGGCCGGGGAGGGTTAGGAGGAGGATCATTACGGCTTCTGCTGCTGCTGCGTAGCCTAGGACTACCCATTCGAGTGCCATTTTGAGATTGGTTGGTTGATTTGGAGATTTGGGGGTTTTGTGTTTGGTGGATTTGTTTACAAGAAAAGAATGGGGGTGGGGGGAAGGTATTTGTGTGTGTGATGGTGCGTCCCTCGTGGTCAAAGTATCCACGCGTTTTTTTTTTTTTTTTTTTTTTTTTTTTTCGACAGCCTTAATTCAAATAAAATATGTACTGTATTTATTTTTTAGATGCATTTTTAAGATTGGTATCTTTTAAATAATAAAACAAAATTTTAAGTGCAGATTTTCGTATTTCAAAAAAATATATATATTATTTATTATTTTTTAATTTATAAATATATAAATTCGTTTTGTTGATATACTACACAAGTCGATGATAAATACAAAAAATATAGATAAAATGCAACTAACAATAACCTTAAAATTTTTAAATGATTATCTTTAATAATAAAAAAACTATAATTAAAAATCATAAATTAAACAAAACAAATATTAAATTATTTGTTTTTTAATAAATAAAAATATATCATTAAAAAAAACTCACGCGTGCGCGGGTATTATAACTAGTTTTTCTCAAAATTGTTTTTGTTTTTGCAAGATTATATGATTTTAAGATCGGATCAAGATCTTCAGATCCTAATATAATGTATTTTTTAATAGTTTGTATAATATAATTCAAATTTATAAATTACTAAATATCATAAACACAAATTATATGAATGTTTCGTGAAAATGTTGTCCTAAATTATAAATATGATATGTTTAAGAAGATTAACTTGTTCTTTTTTAAATTTTATAAAATGTAGTCCATAACTTTGTAAATTTTTAGTTTGCGGTTCAAGAAAAATAAGATCATATCGGATTAGATCTTAAGATCTTATAGTTAAGATCGGGATCTTATAAGATCTTAAGCTTGCAAAGATCCTACGTAAGTTTCAGATCGTTTTTGTTTTGTAGTATCATAAAATCGTAAGATCCTAAGATCAAAATCAGGATCTTAACAACTATTGATTATACTGCTGTGGTTTTTACTCACTCTTTTTATTTTAGTTTTATTTCTCATTTAATTTTAATTTTGCTTTTATGAAAAGAAAAAAAGTTAAAGGAATCTAACGTAGTTATCTTTTAACTTTGATTTTAACATTTTTTATGTGTGGAACTCAATTTTATGTAATTTTAGACATGTGTAAAAAAAATTGAATCAAAGTTGAGCATTTCAACGATATAAATTCAAATGTGATTATAAGTACAAATTAATGAATTTTATTATAACTCGATTTTGTAAAAAAATTGTGAACTAAATCTGTCACTTATAGAATTGATAAACTATTAATTGATATATAGCAGTTAATCATGGGCGGGTTCTAGTGATAAAAGAAAGGTCTATTGGATTGCTTGGGATATCATTACTAAATCGAAGAAGGCGGGTGGTTTAGGAGTCAATAAATTGCAAGATGTTAATGACGCGCTCCACCTTAAATGGGCGTGGCGTTTCAAAAAAGAAGGTAATATTCTTTGGAAGAAAGTTATTATGGGATGTCATGGGTCGAGTAGGGTATGGACCATGTTACCATGCACCTCATCGGCTAGCGGGTGTTGGAAACAAATTGTCAAGTTAGGGGAAAAAAAGCTCTGGAATGGTAGCACTCATAATAGTTATTTCATTGGTGTTTTGGGTGACGGGTCGGCGATTAATTTTTGGGCTGATTCTTGGCTTCGAGATGAACCTCTTCGGCTTATTTATCCGTACTTATTCCGGCTCGAAAAACATAAATGGGTGAAGGTTGCTTCCTGGTTACAAGTTGTCAACGATACAAAGGTTCTTACTTGGGATTGGCGATCGACTCCACGCTCTTATGACGAAGTCAACGAGCTGTTTCATCTTCTTGCAGACATCTATAATTATTCTTGGAAAGGGGGAAATGATAAATGGCTGTGGAAAGGTGATGATCAAGGAGTTTATTCGGTTAACAAAGCAAAACAATTGATTAGTAGAGATCCTCAGCCGTATCAAACGCAAATGAAATGGAAAGGATGGGTTCCTCTGAAATGTAAAATAATGGTGTGGAGAGCGATGCTTAATCGTCTTCCGTCGAGGGTGGAGCTGATGAGAAGAGGGGTCGTTTTGCCAAGTGATTCATGCGTTTTTTGTAACTCCGATTCCGAGACTACCCTTCATTTGTTCACGGGGTGTATTTTTACAGTAGAAATGTGGTCGAGAATTGAATACTGGTGCCGATTGCCCCCTATATTTGCTTTTGATGTGTCCGATCTATTGAAGATGGTTAATATTCCGCTGAAGTCGAAGCACACGAAATACGTTCTAAGAGGTATTATCTTTACTATGATGTGGGAATTGTGGAACGAACGAAACGATAGAATCTTCAAAGGTAAAAGCCGGAGAGCTATGGAAGTGGTCGAAAGTATTAAATCTACATCGTATTTTTGGATTCGAAATAGATCTAGATTAAAAGGTTTAAATTGGGTTGTTTGGTGTAAATATCCTTTGGATTTGATGTAATGTCATTTGTTGCCCGGAGGTCCTTCCTTTGAGGGCCGTTTTGTGACGCGCTTTTGAATGAAATTTGCCTTTAAAATACATATATATATATATATATATATATATATATATATATATATATATATATATATATATATATATATATATATATATATATATATATATATATATATATATATATATATATATAGCAGTGAATCAAATTACAAACCATGAATCAATGTCTTAAACAAACGTTTCTCAATTGTCTTTCTAATATGAATCTTCTTAATGAAACCCGATCCCGCTAGTTGGTTACATGCCTATTTTAGTAAAATTTAGTCGTATATGAAGTTGATTATAATTATAAAGTTGGACACTTATTGCTAAATGTAAAAGTAAAAAATGTATATTTGTTGAAGTAAAAGTTTGTACCTTGATTAAGTTACGTGTAGAAGCAACGTCCTTCGAGCACCTATACAAGGAAAAGGCATGCGTTAGCCTCGCCTTGAATCAAAGTTGAGCATTTCAATAATCTTTTATATAATAAAAGAATTACATATTTCGGAGTGTTTTTGTAAATCCCTTCTCAATGTAAAAAAAATTAGGCCAATAGGAGAGCTTGATTTTGCCACATAAGCAAAATCGAGCGACGTGATTGGCCAATAAAAAGTCAAAATTGAATTGATTTTGGTCAAACTTTAATAAATTTGGTGGAGAATTTGATTGAGGGAAAAAACATATAAAAATATATGTGTCAAATTTATGAAAATAAAAACTTAAAAAAAAGGGGGTAATTAATAAAACATTAGTGGTTGAATTTTAAATATATTATATGGGGTTAAGTGTAAAATTATAAATCTCCATGTTTTTTTATAACTTTAGATAATAAAAAAATAACCCTTACACTTTATAACCCTTACACTCTATAATATGAACTTTGTTTACAATTACATGAGTATTAGTACTGGCTTGAGACTTTGATCCATTAAACTTACAAAATTCTACAAATATACGAATTAGGTTTAATATACGTTAAATATTTTAAAAACAAATATTTGTTTTAAACTTTATTCATTAAAATATTTTTTACTATGTACGTTAAATAAGGACTCATGTTATCCTATTTAAAAATTTAATCTATGCGTACACGGATTTGAATATTAAATACGGCTAAATTATTATTAACGGTAATATAAATATCAATGACTCATGTAATTATTATTTAAAGTTTATATACGGATATCCTGAAAACATTTTTGAAAAACAGAGTCCACAAATTTTAACCCACATAAGAATCAGTTTTTCCATTCCTCTCTTCTCTTCTACCCCACATAACAAAGCCTAAACATTCGTTCTTTCAATTCATGAGATTGGATATTCATGATGTATTACAGTGATGAACAAATGTTTATGTTTTAATTCATGAATAT
This sequence comes from Artemisia argyi, assembly GCA_030686995.1. Classification (NCBI taxonomy): domain Eukaryota; kingdom Viridiplantae; phylum Streptophyta; class Magnoliopsida; order Asterales; family Asteraceae; genus Artemisia; species Artemisia argyi. The sequence continues at coordinate 213,046,187 of CM060709.1, read as the reverse complement.
CCAATATCACCAGACATAACAATCGCATCCATCTTCTATAACCCGAATCAAACCATACCTTCCCAAAATCAAACTGATTGGAGAATCAAAAACGAATATTAAAACGTATAAAACCGTACAAAAACGTATACAGTTGTCGATGTTTAAGCTTAAAAATGTATTAATGACTGAGATTAGGTTTAAGTTCAGTTTTTTTTTTTTTTTTTTTTTTTTTTTTTTTTTTTTTTTTTTTTTTTTAATGATCTTTTGGTGTTGGGTTTAGCTGATAAAATTTGTTAAATTTGACTTTGTGTTTTGTTGAAGTTTTGATTTTGTGGGTCTTTTGTATTGTTTAGTTGATAAAGTTGTGAAATTTGTTAAACTTAATGGTAGATTATGTTGAAGTTTTGATTCTTATAGCGTTCGGGCATAATAAAGTGGTGATTGGTATGCTTTCTGTATATGTTATGATGATCTCAAGTAAGAATCTCCCTCTATTAATAGTTGTAAATGGAGTTTGTATAAATAAGTTTTTAGTGTTTTTGTGTACTTTAAGTTAACTAATTATTAGGGGACACTAATGTTGTCAAGTGAGTTTCGACATGTTTTCATAATTTCGTAGGTCTTGGATGCAAACTCTATAAGATTTGACACAAAGATTCAATGGCACATGTGAGATATATTTTGTTTAAAATACAAATTGGGTGTAACACAATGAGTATATTTGCAATTATAAACTCATTATATAGTGACTATCTGAGCTGCAAAGAGATTTCACGTCGAATATTTACTCTACGGGTAAATTGTGTATATCCTTATAAACAACTATTTGATTGGAGCATAATGGAGTGTTGTTCTTTATACGGAAGTGATTGGCACGCTTTCGTTTTTTTTATCAGGACAGTCACGATACAAGCAGTTAAAGCAGTTTATACTAAAGATACAACTGTTTATTGTATAATGTGGAGTGTCCCAATAAAAATTGAGAGTGCTGCCAACCACTTCCCTTCTTCATATGATATGGGGGATGCTTAAATATCACATTTGAAAAAAGATTATGCGTTGCAAAGTAACTTATGTACCTTCTAATATAATCTGAATCATTAAACAACCCATTGTAATACTATTCTTTTGAATTTGAATTGATTTGGATATATAATATCAACGAAAATAGTTAAGGTTAAAGTTGAATCAAATTAACTTTGAAAATTTAAACTGGACACTTATTTTGAGACGGAGGTAGTATAAAGGTTCGGCTTTTAGCACATTTACCTTAAATTAACAATTACTCAAAGAAAAAAATATTATAATTAAAATTTATGTCAAAACCCCGTGCGTGCACGGGTATTATAACTAGTATAAGTTCAAATGTGAATTATATGTACAAATTAATGAATTTTATTATAACTCGATTTCATAAAAAAAAATGTGAACTAAATTTGTCATTTATACTTTATAGACCTGATAAATATATACTAGTGAATCAAATTATAAATTATAAATCGATGTCTTATCCAAAGTTTCTCAGTTTTCTTCCTAATATGAATCTTCTTCATGAAACCCGATCCCCTTAGTTGGTTAGAATTAGATGCTTATTTTAGTAAAATTTAGTTGTATATGAAGATGATTATAGTTATAGGACACCATTTTTGTAAAAGTAAATAATGTATATCTTAATGCTTTATTGCTGGCCTTACAATGTTATTATCTTTTTCTTTTTTCACTTGCATTCTTTTAGGCCCCTACAACCAATCCTTCATCAAACAGAGAAGTAAATGCATCACACAATCATTGAAACAATAAGAACAGGGAAACAATATTTGGCCCATGATCTAGTTTTACGATGCATATAGCTCACTATTTGGCTAGCGTTGCCAATAATATCTATTTTTATTAGAAAATAACTGTTATGGAAAAAATTTATTTGAATAACAAGTTTTCAAGAACTTCTAAAATGAGCAAACTTTAAAAGCGTTCTAAGCGAAAGTTGAACTTTTGAATTTTGATTAGACTAGTTACATAAATGGTCATAAATGGTCTATGTTTAAAAGAATACTCATTTGTTTTGTTATGTATTCGTAATACAGTAGCATTTTAAACATGTAAACCCGAGTTACAATACTCTGCCAAACATATCTTAAAATAAAAAGATTCAACTCTCACAAGCTCCAGTTATGAGTTATTTCGACAAACACACCCAGAGGAAATGGTGGCGGCACCATATATACAGTTTTGTCGGTTTGTCAACTTTTTGACTGTTTTGGTGGTCGAGATCAGTTTTGTGTACAAGCACGGCTGCACCTTGGGCCCCCTTCTAGCACAATCACTGAAATGCAGTGCAATATTATCAGATTTCAACAACAGTGCACTAAACTTCACTTGCATCCGTGTATATCGGAAATGTTCAACACATTCACACTTCATACTCATCAAGCACAAGAAGGGCACAAGGATTCCTCAGCTAAGTGATCTGAGTAAATAAATAGAAAGCTAAAGCCCATTTAAGGCACAAGTACAATGGTTCTTGAGAATTCGGAAAAGTGAAGTTAACAAGCATCATTTATATCGGCTGATCCCCAAGTTAGAGTGAACAATGATTCCATTATAACATCAAACAGTAGACGCTTTGATATATACATATGCACAAATACACAACAAGCATAATATCCAAACATAAGAGTAAACCAAACACATTATTACTATCATTATTACATGTATATTACGAGTAGGTTACCCAATTCCAAATCGAAAAACTATACGAAAAATGTATCAATAAAGATGTAAGACAGGCTGTTTACCTAGCCTTTTGATTTCCCTATCCATCTGACCGGTGATCATGAAAACAAACATCTTGAAATCACACAACAAAGACCAAATTGGATGACCAAAAGTTGCAGGTATGTTTTGTTCAACATAAAAATGACTATACCAAGCCAAACCATAACCAAATAAAGGCACAAAGAACAAGAACCACCAATTAAACAGAACTGCATATATCAAACACAAGATACTCAAAAGTGTCCCAGCAAAATGCCATCTTCTTGTTGCTGTTTTTGAGTGTTGATTCATATAAAACAACCAGAATTCATCCATATTCCTGAAATTCATCATCTTTGTCCAAAATCCAAATTGGAAATTCCTTTAAAACATGAAAAACCTTAAGATTCTGAGACTTTGGTTAGGGTTTCAAAAGGGTTGACTTTTTGTTTTGTCAAAAAATAAAAACATGAAGATGGGTTGGTTAGAGAATCAAGAAATAGGTGTAGTGATTATGGAGTTTGGAGAGTAACTGTTTGGTGTTGATGATGGTAGAATTGCAATCTCAAGTTTTGCACCAACCATTCATTTGTTGTGACTTCCCTTTGTCTAGTTGGTCTTTTACCTATTTTTGACTTCTTGTGATTAATTATTGACTTGTTTTGTAGAATAAAATTCACAACTTAAATGCTTTTATAATATAATATGAAATTATGAATAACGGTTTTGCAGTTTTTCTTAATTAAATTGAAGTATGGTTCTTCTTTTTGGTAATTGTGTTGTCCAACCTTTTAAGTGACTAAATTCATAAGGTTCGAGTCAAAAAACGAAAAAACTCAAACCATGTAAAAACTGACCTTATAGGGAGACTGTTGCTTGGTTTTTCTTAGGCATTGAGGTTCATTTAACATTGTTGATGAGCAACTTTTGTAAACCAAGAAGGGCAGCCAATGATAGGCTATAAATTGCTAAGGTAAAAAAAACAGGATACTAAATCTCAAGTAAGAGAACAGATAAGAACCCAGATGTGGAGCTAGATTTACACCCCTGCAGAAGACCTACAACCTTTTGCACTTTTCATTTTATTCTATAAGCTACAACTGACAAAACAAGGTTGAACACATTGTTAATAGACACTTCAAGGGGAAAAAATAATAAAATATATATTATGACATAATAACTTTAAAGGTTTTTTTGGCAGGTTAAGCCAAAAAATTCGAAATTGTTTCCTCTTTATAACACATGATTGAAAAAATTCATTGATTTAGTATGAGTAGCCATATCATCAGAATAAATAACAACCTACCTTATTTAAAATCCCAAACATGGTTGCCTTCAGAACCTGAATGATGGAACTTGGACCCAACAGCTGGATTTCCCATAACATCGACCCCATGACTGAAAATCATAACCATCTGGAGTTGGCCCATTTCATTTTTCCCAGTTCCAATGATCCATGTCCCACTGACTTACGTGTTCCTCATAGACAACCTACTAACTTTTGAATTTCATCGATATTGTAAGAACACTATCTTTCTAATCTTAAGAATATATCAGTAGAATCTAAGACGAGAATGAGTAACATGCTTACATCATTTTCAAAGTTAATGTATACAACATGATCTGCAGTTGCAGAATCCAGTCCTCACTCCTCATCTCCCTGCGAGAGAGATTTTATTGGAGTCTAAATCAAGAAGACACAGAGGAACCGCATAACCAAGCAGAAGATACTACTTCAACTCAGAAAGTGGAGAAAGCAATTTTGTTGATCACCATATGACTAAATACATAGTCAAACGTAAAGTATATTGCTATGAACTTTACGTCGTGGTTTTCATCTGAATTATCTTTGATTCTGCTTCCATGGCCTGCTTATCTTTGAGCTTTTGTGGTAATCAATCATGTTTATACTTTCGTTATGCAGACCAAGATGACGTCCAACTGTCAAAGAGAAACAGGAGCAGACAGTCATAAGTGCCAAACATATTGCTTTGGCAGTGAATAAGGAACTTGGACCAGATTCATCCTACGACATTCTGTGGCTTTCACCTTTTCCAAACTGTTATAATGGAGCCTCTTAATAAGAGTCAAAATCCAAAATATCTCTTGCTACGATTCTCTTCTTTCATATGCAAGCTGACCTGGAAGAACATGATGAAGTACATTAATCCTGACTCAACGTTATACTCGTACTAACATGCTTACATTGATCAATGTGATCATTCATATTTTTCCCAATTTTAGCTTCTCGTTTGTTTCCAAACATAAGATTAATATAGTACAATGATCTCACAGAAAAACTATTTTACCATCCCTTTATAAGCTAGTAATACTTCACAAGAGGAAACCATGATCCAAAGTTGCCATTTTTATCTGAAACCTTTCAAATGCATGGCATCTCTAAATCTGCCACGGGTAACCTAATAAAATATGGTTCAAGTACAGAGATAATTTGACTCCCTACCTTGTACAACTAGATGTATATGAATCAAAGAATATGTGGATTCAAGTAGCTGACGCTGACAAGATCTTTGTACCAACAGAAAGAAATTGCACTCAAGGGAAATGCAAATGACATAATTTTTTAGTGGCGTTTAAGCAACTTACAGCCTATTTCATTCCTATATCTAGCATCCTCTATCTAGTCTCAAACAAATTTACCATTTTTTTGTCAATCAATCTCATGTGCTTTTATGTTTGGAAATGAAAGTTCAAAAAGTAAACCTGTTGATGTCGTACAGAACAAACTCCCTAGCTAGTTTCAAAACTCACTGTCTCAAGATCATAGAGAGCAATATCTTGCTAGCTCCAATCTCAGAACTCCCTAAGATAATTATTCAACATCTTGTAAGGAGGATTTGCACAAGAATATACCAACCTCTGATCTAACAAAGAGACATACATTCACTAGCTTGATATTACACAAATATTCTGCCTAATTGTTAGGATTTAGAAACATGGTTGTCTGCCTCATAACACCCATAGCAGGGTCACCTTGCTTTCTTAGACCTTATGAACCACCTGTAACTATTAATTTTAATCTTCCAGCTCGTGGATCAGTGAGATATTCATAGTCATTCCATTACCATAGATACCTTACATCTAGAGTTGTTTACAAGACTACTGAACAAGGACTTTTGAGCATAAAAAGTTGGTCAAATAATATCAACGAATGATCATGAAATGTTGGATGTTAATGAGACAATCTTTACGGAATTAACAACATTGGCAATGCACATCAAACTTGTGCTAAAGACTGCTTATTAAAACACTGTCAGTAGATTTAAACCAAGGGCTGAACTCTACTCTTATTTCCAGATATCATTCACAAATAGAACTTATAATGTATGTAAAACATGTTAAAAAAAATGTATGTAAAACTACCATAAGTAATGGAATCAGTGGTCAAAATCTAGAGAAGAATGCATACCTTGCTCACTAATGTTCAAATTAGAGCAGCTGAATTTCCAATTTAATTGACCAATTGTCGAGTGCGTTCATTCAGCATCTCCATGTTAAGCTTTCTCAATTCTAAACGGATATCCGCCGACCGAGGGTGTGATGAATCACCCACAGAGAAAACATGGACGTCATTGTCAACCTCAACCCAGCTCCAACCTGGGAAAGATTTTCTTATTCTATTCTCATTCATCATTTTCCTTAAGTTATGCACTTCATTCCATAAACCGGCACTACCATATATATCTGCTAAAATCAAATAAGGCACAGGACTATCTGGTTCGAGTTCAAATAGCTTATAAGCTGCCTCTCTCCCAAACTCCACGTTCCCATACTCTTTACAAGAACTCAAAAAAGAACTCCACATCACGGCATTTGGAGTGAATGGCATTTCATCCATTACCTTTTTTGCCCTTTTAAGATCACCTTTTCTTGCATAAAGATCAATTAAGCAAGCATATTGATCGATTTCAGGAGCCAAGTTATAATCTGATGTCATCATTTCAAAATAACTAATACCTTTGTCAAGAAGTCCGGAGTGGTTACAAGCAGTCAAAACAGCAGTAAAACATACATGATCAGGGTTGAATCTTTTATCTGTCACTAAATGATCAAATATATCCAAAGCATCCAAACCCCTACCACTCTGCGCGCACGCTGTCATCATAGAAGTCCATAATATGTTGTTTTTGTAAACTGCCGAATCAAAAACACGACGAGCTTCATCAATATTACCGCATTTTGAGTACATGTTAATCAAAGCACCGACCACAAACGTGTTGCAATCTGAACCCATTTTCATTACCAAAGCATGCACCTGTCTTCCCTGCTCAAGAACCGCCAAGGCTCCACAAGCATCCAAAACGCTGGTCAAAGCATGCTCACTCAGACCCACATTTTCATTACGCATCTTCATAAAAAGTTTAATAGCATCTTCACCTCGTAAGTTATGGGAATACGCCGAGATCATAGTGTTTAACAGAACCGTATCCCTCACTGCACACGCTTCAAATAGCATAACAGCTTTATCCATCCGTCCACACTTCGAATAATAATCAATAAGACAACTTATCACAAAATCATTGCTTTCATGTCCAAGTCTCACAACATGAGCATGAAGCAACTCACCATATTTAAACACCGATTCTTGCTCAGTACAACCACTAATAACACTAACATAAGTAAAACAGTTCGGCCTAACTAGCGTCAACAGCATTTCCTTAAACAAACAAAGCGCTTCTCTCCCATGCCCATTTTGCGAAAGCCCACAAATCATCGAAGTCCACGAAACTTCATCATGAACCTCCATTCCACTAAACACCCTCATCGCCTCACTAACAGCGCCACATTTAGCATAAACATTAACTAACGCGCTATTTATATACAAATTCCGGTCCAAACCTACATGAAATACTTTAGCATGACATTGTGCACCAAGTTGCAAGTTTCGCGTCTTGGCGCAACATTTAAGACTAGTACAAAGTTCAAACTTTGTAGGTTTATTGCCTAGCATGTTTCCTTGAACATAAGATGGCAGCTTTTCGTACTCGTTGTCGTGCAAAATGGGTGCATTTCTTTCAGGAATTTTATCGAACACGTTGTGGGCAGTAGAAGCAAAGGTTTTAAATGATGTAACACAAAGAGGGGCTGTTGGTTTCGGTTTAAAATAGTGAAAATATGTTGTAATGTAATTCAAGGGTCTCTTGTTATAGAACATTGTATAATGAATCAAAACACACTAACAGACTTGGTAGGTTCCTGTTTAATAATACACTTATGGGAGGAAGAGATCCCGTAACAAGAAAGAAAAAGTAAAATAGGAAGCCACATACTTCAAATAAAGTGAATTTTAAGCGAGATGAAATAGGTGGTAGTGGTTTTGTGATTTTTTGTTATTATTCTTATTTTAATTTTTCTTATTATTTGATCCTAACTCTTTATACTTATTATGTTCTTTGACAATAAATATTTTGTATAGCTCGAGCACGTTTGGCCCGCGCCCGTTCGAGCTCAAACCCATTTGGCTCGTTGACCGGGATTGAATATTTATATAATATGTATTATTATTTATATGTTTGATAATTGGTTGTACAATATGCTTGGATAATTGGTTGTACAATATGCTTGATAATTTGTGTTTAATTTGGTTGTACAATATGTTTGATAATTTGTACTATTTTTTTATGTAAGATGTGTTTTAATAACTGTACTAATTGTATTTATTGATCAATTAATTAATTGACTACATTAAATAGCATTAATGTAGTGTTTTTTTAATATGTGTATTAAAGTGGTGTACACTATGCTTCTTGTCTTGTACATTAAAAATTATATGCATTAAAGTGTTTTATAATATATATATATATATATATATATATATATATATATATATATATATATATATATATATATATATGGGAAAGCTTAGCTACACCATGGTGTAGCCAACTTAGCTACACTAATACGCAAAATTTGAGGTATAAAACATCAAATTTTATGCCGATTAAAATCATAAATCCATTTCCACTCCAAATTATCTTAGAACTAACATCTATCATTGACATTTACACTAAAGTAGTTATTGTTGCAACTGTATGATGTTAGTAGCCATTTTAGTGACCGAAATTAGATTCAAGAAAACACACATAAAAAATAGCAACAATATAAAATAATAGATGTTGGAGATGATGGATTAGGAGGGTTAGCAAGTTTAGGATGTTAAGATAACATCATAATTGGGGTTTTATGCATGGAATTGACATTTTGGTGTAGCTACGTTGGCTACACCCTTGGTGTAGCTAAGATTTCCCCATATACATATATATATATATATATATATATATATATATATATATATATATATATATATATATATATATATATATATATATATATATATATATATATATATATTTAAATTTGATATGTAAGCTAACTAATGGGCTGTTATATATTTTATTGTATGAGCATATATTAGCCTTTGTTTTGATTTTGTACTTGGGCCAACCCACAGATGAAGCATATGCTCGCTACTCTGTTTTCGGGCCAACACATGTGTTTTCATACATTTTTTTTTACTAGATGAAATTTAGATGTCGTAGATCAAATTGATGGTGCTGTTTAGTTGTAGAAAAATTTTCCACTTATTTCGTTTTTAAATTCCTTGAGAAAGGAATGATTTTTCTTCTCTATCAAATTGCTTATTTGCTACAGTTTTTTTTTTTTCTTTTTTTTTCCCTCTATCAAGTTGCTTATTTGAAAGTGATACTTATAAAAGCTAATGTCTTCGAACTCAATTTTCATCCAAATGAAAGGTATTTGTCTTATTATGTAAGAGGAACTAGTAAAGCAGCATCAGCAACAACAACAACATACTCAATCCCGCCGAGACGGGATATGGGAGAAGTGAGGTGTACATAGATCCAATCCCGCCGGGATGGGGTATGGGGAGGTGAGATGTAAATAGATCCTACCTCTATCCCAGGATAAACCTAAAGGTAAAAAGACTGCTTCCAGAAAGACTTCCAGTTGGTGTGTGCAGTGGTGAACCAAAAGAAAGTAGAAGATAATAATTGGGCCAAACAAAAGAAAGCATCCAAGAAAAAAGCATGCAGAGGCAGAGAAACAAAAAAGCAAAAAACAAGCAACAAGTAAAAAGCATGCAAGCAAACAAATCAAAAAAAAAAAAAAAAAAAAAAAAAAAAAAAAAAAAAAAAAAAGGCTAAACTAAACATTTTCAAAAGAGCAATGACATATGTACAGTTCTAATTATTTTGCATCATAATCTCTTTCTTCTTTTTTACAATTCGTAATTAGTTGACAAGTTATTGTGTGAATATTATAAATTTTTGTAAATATAATATTTCTCCAGTGCCACTTAATCCCAAAAATAAAAGAAACACCCCCAAGTCACCTGATAGAAACGATCCAATTTATAAGAATCCGTTATCGTTGACACACCTAAAGGGTTTAGAAATATATATTATGACTTAGGGATGAGCACGGTACCGGTTCCGTACCGATCCCGTACAAAATTAGTGGTACCGACTTTTTCCCGAGCATAAATAGTGGTACCGGTACCGTACCGAACGGGATTCGGATACCAGTACCGGTACCGATTTCGGTACCGGTACCGGGAAATCGGGTCTTTCCCGTTTTTATTCAGGAATTTTCCGATTTGGTACCGGTTCCGTACCGAATTAGTGGACCCGATTTTTTTTTCATTTTATTGCGTAGTTCCGGTACCGTACCGTATATCGAGAACGGTACCATTTTGGTACGATACCGGTACGGTTCCGGTTCGGTTTCGGGATTCAGGTCGAAATACTCATCCTAATATTATGTTGATTATAACTAATTTCAAATGGTGGGGTGTTATTATTGTTGTAATAAAATTTGGTATGTTAAGCGAGCCTATTGTTGTAATAAAATTTGATCATGGGCTTGTCGTCTAGTGGTAACGGCTTAAGTAGTTAAGCGAGCCCAAGTGAGAGTAGGACCGGTTTGGATGACCGACCGGGAAGTCTTTACTTGGGAACCACAAGCTCTAACGATATCAGGCGAATTGGGAATAGGAGTGAGGTTATCCCCAAAGGAGAGGCTCGCGGTTGATATCTCTGCCCGAGGATGCGACAATAACTCGAGCCAACATCTAACAACTAACCCGCCGTTTAAAAAAAAAAAAAATTGGTATGTTATTTTCAGCTACAAATAGCGACAACTATTTTACCGAATAACTCTATATTGTAAGAACTACAATGCAATCTTTAAAGAGTAAATTGCAGAAATCGTCCCTGTGGTTTAACGAAATTGCAGATATCGTCCCTAGAATTCCATAATTGCAGGCGGCCTCCCTAGAATGAAACTTTTTGATCAATTTGGTCCCTGGCAATAACGAAGGTTAGTGTCATTCAGTTAGTTGAAAAAATAACAAGGGTAGTTTTGTCCTTTCGCATTGTGGTCCCTTGTTTTTTATACCCGTGTATATATTAATCAAAGGGTTATTCATTTTTCCCCAAATCTTAAAACATACAAAACCCTAATTTGTTAAATCCATCAAATTAATGGATGTGGTGAGCTGCTTTTGTGGTAATCATGCTGTTGTTCGCACTTCTTGGACTGACACAAACCCTGGTCGTAGGTTTTGGTCTTGTCCACAAATTGTAAGATTTTTTTCTTGATTAACATTTCCCATTTTGTGATGTTGTTAGTTATGGTATTTTGTTAATTGTTCCTTTTAGGGTACGAATTGTGGTTTTTTCTTATGGTTGGATCCTCCTATGTGTGCTCGGGCAAGGAGTATCATCCCTGGATTGCTAAGATCAAGAAATGCACTACAAGTGTCTTTGAACTCAATGGGAATTGCAAACCGTCGTCTAAAGATTATGTTGTTTTGTTGTCTGTTATTGTTGGTTGTTAAGTTCTACATGTAGTAATCTTGTTTGGGTTGTATTATGTCCTACTCATATTTAACTGGACTAGTAGTTGACCTCATTAGTTTGTAATGGTCAACAAATTTTGGATATGTTTTTAGTGATGTTCAGTTTAATGAAATTCTACATTTATGGTATTACTGATTCAAAGCAGTTTTAATTGTTATGCATAAGACATGAACAAAAACTTAACAGTTGACAATAGCTTAAAACATAGTGTACATAATAGAGTACATAATAGAGTCATAGCATAACTTAAAACAAGTCTTACAATAGTCTTTAACCTTAGAAGAACTGACCACACATTGACTGAAAATGGAAATTGTCTTAAAAGTTGAAACAGCCACAAACAAGATTACTGAAAATAGAAATTGTCTTAAAAGTTAAAACAGCCATTGACTGAACTACTTTGTTGGTGTCAATCTTGAGGCAGTTTTCTTTGTCATCCTTGTTGGAGTCACATGTCCAGCTTGAGTTCCAGCTTGAGTTCCATCCTGAGTTCCAGCTTGACTTGCATTCTGACTTGCAGAAACATTTCTTGTCCCAGATGCACTTGCAGCTTTACTTGTTGTTGAGTCTTTTGAAGTTGCAGCTTCAACTTTACTTGTTCTTGGTTTTTTTGAAGTACCACCATTTTTTGGACAGCTTCTCTTGTTGTGACCTGTACCTTTACAAATACCACAAGTGACTGTTTTGCCTTGTCTTGTCAGTTTTCCACCTTTCACCATGTTAATCTCACCTGCACTCCTTTTCCTTTTCTTTTGTGGCCTACCAATTTGAGGCACTTGCTTAGGTGGAAGCAATGTAGTTGGGCAATCAAATTTCTCCCAAAATTGTGGACCCTGCACTGGGTTAACTTTAAAGGAATAAACTTCCTTCCATGTCTCAAGAGTGTATGACTTGTGAACCCAGCTTTCTGGCAACCCAACATCCATGTCATTGTCAGCCATATCATGAATACAAGCAACCACATGCCTGCATGGGATTCCAGATACCTCCCACTTCCTACAACTGCATTTCCTTGCATTCAAGTTGACAACACACTGCTCACCCCATGGACCCTTCACTTGATACAAATCTCCCCCATTCCAGTCCACTTTATAGTTTGCTGAAGCTTCTTTGGTGAAATTAAAAAGTTTTGTTGCTGCTGGAGTTAAAGGCCCCTCACACTTTTCAATAACCTTCTGGACAATAACTATCCTCTTCATGAGGTATTCCCTAACATATTCTAGTGCAGAAATAATTGGACTATCCCTAGCATCCAACAATTGTCTATTGAATACTTCACAGACATTATTGATTAAGAGATCACAATTTGCCCTCCCTGTGACATATATGAATATTAAATACTAGTATACAACAAGAAAAACGTAAATATTAAATACAAGTCTTGAATATTGTAGGTTAGCATCACCTTTGAGATGTACCTCTGCCTTTGCTTTGGCCCTGAATGCCTTAGTCCTAGTGACACCAACATGAAACTTTCTTTGCATCTGCTCTTGAATTGCTCTGACAGGCATATTTGGGTTCATGACCAACAGATCTGGTAAGTGTTTTGAGAGAAAGGTGGAAGTACAGGATTTTATTTTCCTAGATTTTAAACATTTATGCTCATCTATAAATGTTTTGACCAACCACTTGCCCTTATCACTTTTGCTAATATACACAACCCAAGGACAGTCAACTTTGTCTTTTTCCTCTTCTTCATTTACCATTATGCCCTTACCCTTTTCATGTACATTTACCTTGTTACCCTTACTAACTTGTTGTACACTTTCAACCTTTTTGACAATATCTTTACCAACAGGAACAACACCAAAACACTTGGCTCTAATCCGGATTTTATTATTCTTAACAATCATAATGTTTCTCCTTGTCTCCACAGCATGAGCTCTAACCATTTCCTTTGCTAAATCCCTGTTTGCAAACTCCTTGCCAACAAAGAAAGTGTTTTTAGAATTTGTTTTTGCAGCTTCTTTTTTTAATTTTCTCAACCCCTTTCTCCTTTCACTTTCATCATCAACATCACTTTCAAAAGAATCAAAGTCTATCTCTTCCAAATCATTTTCAGTCAAGTTCAACTTAGGGTGCATTGTTTCTTCAGCCTCATCTTCTACTTCAAACCTAAAACCATTCATTTTTACATCAACCTCTTCAACTATATGCACCTCATCAACTATGTCCTCCACATTCACATTCTTATCATCATCCTCAACATCAGTGCTATCATGATCACCATCCTCAGACTCATCATTCTCAGACTCATCATCAACATCATTCTCAGTTTCATCATTATTCTCACCCTCATTGTTATCCTGATCCTCAACCTCAGTGTTATCAACTAGAACATTAGATGGCCCAACTAGTGTATCAAATTCAATTGCATTCACTACAGACTCCAAGTATGAGGTACCATGTTCAACATACACATAAATAACCCTATGCTTATGCACAAACTTTAACATTTCATTGATATCACTATCACTGGTCAAGGCCCTTAATCCAGTATCCAAACTTTTCATTGGTAACTTGTAGTGATAAAATAATTTACCTTCACAACCTAAACTCTGGTACATAACTGTGTCTAAGATATCAATCTTACATTGTTTAATGTCTATTAAGTCTACGTATGTTACCTCACCATCAACATACTTTCTCTTGGGTATGTCAGTGAATCTTCCACCATAATGGATCATCATTGTAAACAATTCCTGATACGTTGCTGTTACATCAACAAATACAACTAAATGAGTACCAAATACATAACAACTTAAAGAGTATGAAACAAATAAATAAGCATAAAAATTGTGTTAATGCTTTTACCATAAACTGATTTATAATCAAACTCTTCTCCATCACCTCTTATGTGCCAAAGCTGCAATGACATACTCATGTTTCTTCTTGCTAACCCTAGGGATTGTAAGTGAAATGAGATCAAAATATTGAGGGTAGAAAGATAATGGATTAGGGTTTTATTATAAGAATATGTGTGGGGTTAAATTGGGTTTTTTGTTTGTGTCGGGTAGGATTTTGTACCAAAAAGGGATTCTGCAATTTGTCGGGTTGAATTTGGATATAAAAAAGGGACCACACGCGAAAGGACAAAATTGCCCTTGGTATGAATGAAAAAGGACCTCAACTAACTGAATGACACTAACCTTCGTTATTGCCAGGGACCAAATTGATCAAAAAGTTTCATTCTAGGGAGGCCGCCTGCAATTATGGAATTCTAGGGACGATATCTGCAATTTCGTTAAACCACAGGGACGATTTCTGCAATTTACTCATCTTTAAATAAAGACTACATCTCTATATGATTAATTCAGCTAATATCTCCCAAACATACCAATAGTTTAAAGATATTATGTATGTTGAAAATCAATTTCTGTACATTAACACAAAAAATGAAAATTTAATATCTCCAGTATTTATACGATATAAGTGACAAAAGTAAACATTTAGAGCACTTAGTACAACAAAGTCATTCCTTCAGCGTCTTCATAACGCGAATTTTATGCCACGGGGCTTTCTATATCGCTATTGGCGTCACGTGGTCAACGTTGCTTCACTGACGCAGACCTTGTGTGTTTTGGATGTAATTTTAATGGTCTAGTTTTCAGTATTACGAATGTGGATGAAATGTGATTAAGTGTTTATTGTCAAATGTCAATGTCAAACAATGTCACCATACTAGAGCTCTTTTCGAAAGCTGGTTGCTAAATCTTTGTGTACAGTAAAATCAAACGAACGTTTGCAGCTAGATCAAGCTGGTTGCCAAGTCTATTTTCCCCTTTTGTCTAAAGTAAAAGACACGAATATGTTTCTAGCTAGATCCTAATAACCGTGTAAATCAAGTTGACCCTTTCAAAAAATTAGTCAAGCTTAGGGGCTTATGTGTGACTTCTCTTCCTCCCAATGTCTCTAGATACCACATATGCTTGATAGTTGATACACTAGAAATAGAGAGAAAATGTCCACATCAATTAGACGTTGCATATACTCAACGAATATCAACTCACAAATCTGTGTTCTAGAGAAATTTGGTAGGTGGGCCAAAAAAAAACCGTTCTAGACAATAGACATGTCTAGAAGCTATCTCTTCAACTATACCATGTATGAAACCATGAAATATTTGATTTCATAAAATCAATTTCAAATTGATAACAAGAAGCTATACATTTATGCTTAGAACTAGGAATATTTGATTTGTTTCTCGCGTCGAACAACTAGTATCGTGGTCAGCCGCTAACTACTTTTTTCTATATTTTTCTTAGGTTATAGAATCATGAGCTTACATACAAAAGATTTTGGAAATACATATAAGGAAAAAGTTGCAACATTCTTTAAAAATATTCAAATTTTTCGAAAAACTGAATAATTTGATAAAAATTTGGATTTTCACATTTTATTATGGAAAGTTTTACATTTTTCATCTAATTTTTTTTGAGAAAACCTAAATAGACTAAGGGGCTGTTTGGTTCGAGTAAATTCATGGGGTTTAGAGGTATTTGCATTTTAAATGTCTTGAAATTACTTGTTTGGTTGGACATAAAAAGGTGGGACCACAAATTAAAATTACTTAGAAAGTGTAACTTTAAATTCTCTATATAGGTAGGAAGAGACACCATAGAAAAATGGTAAATATGTCATTACCAACATATGAATTTTAAATTGTTGAGAGATCTTTAATGAACCAAACAAGTAAAGGATTTTAAAGTATAAAATTTTAATTTCCGAAACATGTAAAATTTTGGGGAATTTTAAATTTCATAATTTGTAAATTTTGAACCAAACACCCCCTAATTGTTTGGGTTGGAATGGATCTACTGAATCCATTATATAACAAAATAAATTATTTTGCTTAGAAAAACATCAAACTTGGGGGAGTTGAGACCTCCATTATATTACCCATCATCTTTAACCATTGGCTAGAAATTGATTAGTGATATATTTTGCATTTTCTTTTATTTAATAACATTCTTTCTATTTTTTTATTTTTTATTTTTAAATATTTTGCAAACGGATTGGTTCAAACTCAAAACTTTCGGCTTTATGGGTGTCAACCTTAACCATCTGCCTTAAGCCCTTCTTTGTTAAGCTTTCTCTTTTATTGTACTATTTATTAACGGTTGCATTTTTTATAAACCTCTTAAATATGACGATGTCCACTTCACCGAATGTATATAGATAATATTGTGAGTTTGTTTGATATCGGAAGAAAATGCTTACATAGCATGACATTTGCTATACATAATTCTATAAACAACGAAAAGTTTAAATCATTTAAATGAAAAGTATAACCTTTTTTAAAAAAAAATAAAGTAAAATACAGTTTTTGTAAGTTGTTAGATAGTTTAAAGGTGTGTTTTTTGAATATACTTTTTATTTTAAATAAAATATATATTAAAATTCAAACATTTTAATAAAATCGTACGTATGTCAAAAGTATTGCAATATTGAGCTTCTTTGGTCGCAATTTCGAGATATTTTTCATCGTTATATATTTTTATAATGAAATCGCTAGATATTTGTTAGATATTTGACAAATAAAATTTGTTATACAAAAAACCCCGTAAATAGCTAGGTAGTTTTCGTCTATGTTGTAAAAATCGGTCCAGGCGACCGATTAATCCCCGCATAATCGCTGATCACTCACTAAGTGCCTTGATTTATCATAATCGGCCTATTTAATCGCTTTGGTCAAATATCGCTTAAAAATTGGTCAACAAACCAATTAATTAGACAAAATCTGTCTAATCGGATTAATCGGACAAAATCGCTTAAAAATCGGTCAATAAAATCGCTAAAAAATCAGTCAAAATTGCTTAAAAATCGGCAAACAAACCGATTAATCGGACAAAATCAGTCAAAGATCGCTTAAAAATAGCACAAACCGAGTAATATCTATGTTTGACTTTAAACTTTGAAAAATTACGTATTATGTTTATATTTGAACACTTGAAATATTTGAACTTTGATTTATTATGCTTATCTCATACATATAATATAATATAATATCTAAAATTACTATTTTGTGCATAAAATTACAATCCGATTAATCCCCGATTAATCTTCGCCTAACTGATTAATCGCTAGGCCCTACCCGACCGCCTCACTAGCGCCTAGCGATTTTTTACAACCTTGGTTTTCGTAACTCGTCACATAGTCCAGAGAGTGTTGCGATTTTTTAAAATAAAGTCAAATGTAATTTTTGTAAATTGTTAGATAGTTTAAGGGTGTGTTTTGAATTTTATTTTATATTTACAAAGATATATGTTAAACTTCAACATTTTTATAAAATCGTACGTATGTCAAAAGTATTGCAATATTTGGCTCATTTTATTCTCAATTTAGGGAACTTTTTATCGGCATATATTTTTTTTAATAAAAAAATCGCTCGATATTTGATAAATAAAGTTTCTTATACAAAAATTTGTAAATAGCTAAAAGTACATGGTATTTTTCGTAACTTGTCATATAGTCTGAGGGGTGTTGCGATTTGTTTCTTTGTTACATAATATAAGATGTGTTTTGTACTTTTTTTATTAAATTTATTTTTAATCTAACTTTAGGATATTTTTTAAAGTGATTAGATAGGTTTAGATAGATTAAGGCCTAAGGGTGTGTTTTAAAACTTTTTTATTTTAATTTTTATTATTTTTTTAATTGTACTAAGTCAAAAGCATTACAATATTGTGCTTATTTTGTTTGTAATTTGAGTATATTTTTAATAAATAAATTTCTATATATTTATTAGATATTTGATAAATAAAGCTTGTTATAAAAAAAGCCGTAAATAGTTAAAAGAATAAGGTAATTATCGTAATTTGCAATAGTTCAAGGGGATGTTTGTAGGTTTTTTTTTTTTTTTTTTTTTTTTTTTCTTTTTATTTTCTTTTTTTCCTCTAAACGAAGTCTGCGTAAACGTACATATGTATAATGTGAGTGATGATTTACACACTTCAACTATTGATTAACACACTCAAAAGTACAAGTACAATAAACATCATGTTATATATGTATAATTATTTAAATCATAAAATAGAGTGTGTCAATTAATAGTTAGAGTGTGCAAATTAACACTGGTATAATACTCTCTACATCTTTAAATAAATGTTCACTATTGACTTTTAAAGTATATATATATATATATATATATATATATATATATATATATATATATATATATATATATATATATATATATATATATAACTTTGGCATTGAATTGTTTTATTTGTGTTATATAATACTTGATGCAAAATATATTAATGCATTGAATTTTAAATGTATTTTCATCGATATAATTTTCATCAAGTATTACATTACAAAAATGAAATAATTTAAGATCAGATATGAAACAAAAAAAACTTTAAAAGCAAATAGTGAATATTTATTTAAGAACAGAGTATGGAATATGTGTGATCAACTAATTATAAGTTATTCATTCATATTGATGTTGATGTCATTACCTTGTACACTCCATTTGTTCATGATTACACTTTTCCTAAACAAACAAGATGCCAAAATAATTAACGATGATAGAGTTTGCATGTTAACAAAATCTTCAAAAATATACGTGCATAAAATACAGCCTAGGTATGTACTATTAACAATTACCTAAGCGACTGCCAGCAATTTTTATTGTTTGGTCAACAATAATTGCAAGAAGTAAATGAAAATGTGGAGCGAAAGGGCGTGATCATAAGACGTTGTAGGGGTAGTTGTGTAATGCGGTGCTTCGGAATTATAAGACGTCATAAACTTTAAGCATTTAACTTCCAAATTTCAAAATAGGCCTTGTATTTTTATGTTTGTACACCAAACCCCTTTGTTTATTGCTTAAACAACTGTGTGCTTTTAGACTTACTGTTAAAATCAAGCTTAACAGCTACACGAGAACCCTCTTAGAGTGGAGGATGCGGTTTGGTTTCTTTTTGTTCGTTGTACGTCAGTATGTCACACTAGCTTCACGTCAGGCTCGTCTTTTATGTTTTGTTTCCTTAAATAGTTTAGAACACTTTCTCTCTAACCTATTCAACGAATTAAAGAAAAAAAACGGCGTATGCCAAAACGCTGCTAAAGTGGCGAGTCGCCACTAGTGCACCCTCTAGCCTTTAAGGTGTTTGTGACGCCATGTCCCACACATCAACGGTTGCCACCAAAGTTTATTAACTAATGTGGAGTGACACTATTGGCTATTGAGCATTTATACAATTATTATAACATCTTAGGCAAATCCCATATCGATAAAGGCCTAGAAAGATGCTGGGTATATAAGAAAAATATTCGCCTTAACAGACACAACGTGTTTTGTGTTCTAATGGTTATAGCAAGTTACAGTTAAGCGTGTTCGTGCGAGAGCACAACTGGCATGGGTGACCATGCCGGGAAAGTTACTAAAACGTTACAGGAAGGCCACAAAAGCAAAGTCGTGAGCTTTTAGGAAAAATGGACAATATTGTAGATTGAGTAAGGCGGGATGTTACAAGTTGGTATCAGAGCCACTTCAGAGCCATTCGGGATGGTGGGGCAAACCTCATCGAGGACGATTAGTCCCTAAGGGGGATGAATTGTTACACCATAGGCAAATCCCACATCGTTCATGGTTTGGAGTGATACTAGGATGTTAGAATAACATACGCCTTACAGACACAACACGTTTTATGGTCTACTACGAGTAGGGTTCTCAGGAACTACGTAGTTAAGCGTACTCTTGTGAGAGTAGTATGTTAAGGCAACATTATCAAGATCTCCTAATGTTTTAATGATGACAAATAAACATACGAAACACATAAAATATCAAACGGTAGCCAAATTCCCTGGAGCCCATATCTGCTCCTGGCGCGCTACCCGTGCGTCAACGCACGGGTGACGCGTCAGGCCACTGTATGGCTTCGGGCGAAATTTGAAAGCCGGCTTTCCCATTACCCAACAAATGTGGATCTTTCAATATAGGTATGAATATGTTATGTGCTTAATTGAGAACACTCGAAACGAGTTTTGAGACTTGAGAGATCTTACTTTTAAAACACCCGTTTACGGGAAAACGCCAACTCATGTTTTCTAACTATCTCCTCTAGCCAAGGCTTTTTTAAACTTATGGAGCTTATATATTTCACGTAACATTATGTGAAAGCATCCATATGCTCATATCCCGTGCTTACGTCTTCTCTAATTATGTAACGGGTTTACTCCCTTATTGGTCAAATTAAGTCAAAGGTCACTTTGCGTAAACGCATCCTTTCCCACTTAGGTTATGCTTTACATCATGGCAAAGCACTTAACTTGTTTGAACCAAGGTATTAGTTGAGAACGTCGAGTCGTAGAAAGTCACGAGATATGAACCTATGGATTCTCGACGTTGTGTTACTTGAACTTATAAGTAACCTATGATTTTCTTAACTCATAATCTTAATTGTCTAAACTCTCTCTTCTTAATGACAATTAGATTATTTCTTAATCTTCCTCTTAATCTCATTTCTACAAAAGACAAATACCACCATATCCAATCATATCCAAATCATATATTCTCTTACACAAATCTCTTACACAATCCCTTACAACATCACATCCCTTACACAATCCAACTCATTCCTTACACACTCTTGATCTCCACCATCCATTTCAAATAAACACATCTCAACCCTCGATATTCAACACATGGGAATTATTTGAACTTCAAAAGAGGCTCCATTTGATCCTAGCCATTCAATTCAAATTACAACACATCTCAACCATTCACTCACTCTCCACTCTATTCCATCACATGTGTTTAAACTCAACCCTCCATTTCAAACCAAAACCATCTCAACCATTGATTCACCATTTCCCCCCAATCAAAGCATATTCCTTTGGAATATCCCTTCTTAATCCAAACATAGGCTCCCTTTGATCCTAGCCATCCATTTCAAATAAACACATCTCAACCCTCCATATTTTCCACATGCCAAATAATTTGAAAAACCAAAGGAGGCTCCATTTGATCTCCACAATCCAATTCAAACCATCTCATCTCAACCATCCATCCTACACTTTCCCCCTGATGAGGCGAAAAGTGAACCACTTTTAAGAAGTCATTTAAGCCTGAATTCGATTTTATTTGATCAAATATTGCCCTAAATCGTTCATTTTGTCATTTTAGGTACTTTTGGAGTGAAATCTGGAAAAGAAAGCATTTTGGACGTTTCTAGAGCATAAAAGTGAAGAAAACGGCAAAGTTTAAATTTTCTTTGCTGGAAACAGTATCTGACGGCGTCAAGAGTTTCTACATGACGGCGTCAAGAGTAAAACAAGAGATGGATGTGGACAAAATACATGACGATCCAGAGAGTTTTGTGCATAGGAGATGACGGCGTCACCCAAGGCCGTCATGGTCCAAGTGTTAGTGATGGCCCAGAACAAATTTACATATGACGACGTCACAATTGGATCTAGGCAATACGATTTCTATTTTGGCGGCGAGTTGACGGCGTCACAAATTCCTTCTTGAAGCCGTCACCCTGTAAAATCTATATATAATTTTACAAATTTCATTCATTGTGGTGCAACTTTGAGGGAAAAACCCTAGGCCGATTTTTACAGTTTTTTCAAGGGTTTCAACCCTTTGAAACTTTCATGTTCAATTTGAGATAAGTACTCTTTCAATTCAATCAATATGTCTATGTGTTGTTTGAATATATCTTACGCTCGTCTTCAATTTAACATGCTAGGCTAGATTTCTTTTGTGTTTGCATAGATGTAGTGAAACCTAGATGTTAATTATGGGTTGATTGTTTGTTTATAGTTGTTATGGATGATTGTATTCGATGTTAGGCTTAAGAAAACTGGCAGACTTCCATTGGTAACTTGCTTGAACGTCTTACGAAACATGATCGGAGGTGTACTAGGACATTTGGTTGTATTTAATGTGTAGGAGAATTCTAATGATCCCATGTTAGGAGCTTCTAACGGCTCGACATAGGAGTGAAGTAGGATCCTATAGAGTTAGGGAATATTGTACACGGCCCTACGACTAGTATTAAGGAATATGACCCGTTATCCATGCAATTGTAACAAGCTATCAACCTATAAAAGATATCTAGGGAGTAATGAAATATAAGTAAACGCAACTTTCCCCATCATTGTTTACACCAAATTAGTATAATTAGTTTCATTTCATTTTTGTTATTTTATTTTGATTGCATTTGTAGTTAATTGGGTTAGTTGGCTAGCAACTAATTCCGCCCACTCTTCCAAAACCCGAGATTTTACTTGCTTTTATAAAATATAAAAATACAAAAAGAATCATCCCTCACCTCTAGACCTAGTTTTTATGCTTTCTAATCCTAGCAACACTATTCCTGAGTTGAACGATCAATCCTCCGGTACTTGTCACTATACTATACTACAACGCTCAGGTACACTGCCTGGTGGGGGTTGTAAGCTTCTCGAGATCCCTTGAGAGGTAAAGTCTGGTGCGATTCTCACGTATCAAGTTTTTGGCGCCGTTGCCGGGGAATAGTTATTGTCTAGGTTAGAATTTCTTTTTATTAGGTCTACTTGCTAGACTCCTTTCCAGTAAGATTTTTATTTTATTTTTATAGGTCTTCTTTAGTCTATCTTTTCTTTATGTCTTTGTTCGTAAAAACCTTTCCATTGACTATTCCGTTAGCCATTATGGAGAATGCGAATCCACCATACTACCAACCACGAAATTCACCCACTCTAAATGACATCCTGATGTTCAAACAACATCAAGATGAACTAATCTATGATGCATGGGCTCGTTTTAAGTATTTACTCCGAAAAGTCCCTCATCATAGTTTCGATCTGTGATCCCAAATTGAAATATTTTACCATCGTGTCGACCACTATACCAAAATGGACATTGACCATGCCGCAGATGGGGACCTTTGGGGATTAAGTGCTGATGAAGCATGGGAAACCATAGAGAATTGTGCCATACTTTCCAAAAAAATGGACAACCCAACAAATGTTGTTACGGATCAATTGATAGCAAGTTTGAGAGAACAAGCAAGAAGTTTGTTTGGGGATAATATAGATGAGATACCTAGGTGCACTGAGTGGTTTGATTTCACCATAATACAAGCTGAGCACATTGGTAATCTTGATAAGATGGAGGATAGAGTAGAAAATCTAAGCCCACCAAGTACCCCACAAGTCCTATCATCATTTGTGGCATACACACCGCCCGTGACTTATCCGGATGAACTAGAAAAGACTTTAGGAATCCCAATTGAGGTAGAACCTTTGAACCAAACACAACTAGAGGATATAGGTTTGACTACTTATAATGATAACCTTACTCTTAGTTCTAGGGAAGTTCCTAATCTTGATGAACCGGAGCCTCAACCAAAACCGTTACCTAATCTTCCATCCTTGGATGTGAATTTATGAATTGAAATAGGTTCCCGTCCACCCATCAAACCATATAGTCCGGGTAGTCTTAAGATAAAGGCAGTGGACTCTAAGCCTTGTAGAGAGGAAGCCAATATAGGAGTGGAAAATGACCTTACATGTTTATATCACCCATTTATGATTGATCACAAGAAACATTATGGGTTTAAACCGGGTTTATTAGGTCAAGATGGATCCCCAACTAGTAGTCTCTTGAAGTTGATAGAAAATGATCCCTTTCTAGGAGAAAATCTTAATCCACCCATTAACCCGATTGAATTTGGTAAGGTTATGATGATAGGACCACACCCTTTTGAGCATATAATTCATCCACCACACTTTTCTCACGAGGCATATTTCCACCCTAAGGGTGTGTATCGTTACTTCAACCCGCACTTAATCCTAAGTGTAGGGAAAACCTCCCCTATTTCCGTTAAATAAGGATAGAGTCAGGCTCGTGACTCAAACAAAAACAAGCGCTTATTGGGAGGCAACCCAAGGTTTATTTGTTTGTTTGTTTGTTTGATTTTATTTGTTTCCGTATGCATGTTTTATTTTTATTGTTTGTGGCTCATGTTTCAAAGTAAATTGTGAAAATGCTTTATTTTGTTTTTAACTTCGTCTTAACTTCATATAAAGGTATTTTGCAAAAGCTAAGTGTAAGGGGAAACCCCAAATTTGTTTCTAAGAACGAAATTGATCTAGATTCTCCACAATATTAAATGAACATGTATATTAGTTTTTGTTAGAGTCAAATGCTTGTATCGAGTCATAATGATGTTTTGCAGGATTTTACAGGAAGTAGGACATAAGTTTTTCCAGAAATTTTCTGGAAACTTAACGTAAAGATTTCTACAGGTCACTTCTGACGGCGTCAGGAATTAACACCTGACGGCGTCATGTGTAAAATTCTGGAAATTTTTCGAGTTTTGTTTTTCTAACGGAGTCTTAGAGTTTTTGTTAATTCTTTAGTTTTATAAACTCCAGGAAATCTGCAAACATTCATTCCAGAAGCATTATATCTTAATTTATTTTCTAGGACTTGTTAGTATATATAGATTGCCTCCGATTTTATGCGAGGTTGCCTTGTTTGTTTTCTCATGTTTAGCAGGTTATGTATGACAAGAAGATGATTTATATTTCTAAAAGGGAAGCTTTGAATGTTCATTTTCTTGGAAGAAGATCTAACCTTGTTAACACACTATCCACACCGAACGAATCAGGTGAGTATTTGCTTTCATTCTTTTACCTATTTCACTTTTACATTCTTTAATTGAACATTGGGGACAATGTTCATCCTAAGTGTTAGGGGAGGGTAAATGATGATACCTTATAGGATACCATTGCACTTGAGTTTGTTTGTTCGATGGTAGGTGTGTAATAAAACTAAGAGAAATACTTGTTAGTGTAATTTTAGCGCCAAATTTAAAATTTTTTACAACATTTATGAGTGAAACTTTAGCCTTAGCAAACGTCTCATGGATAGGAGTTGTATGACTAGCACAAAACCGTACTATTCAGAAAAATTTCCACCCAAATATGTGAGGTTCGCCTTTAGATTTGATAGAAAAAGCATTCACTATTAGTGCTTATGAGTGTACTGGTTGCGTTGAGATTCTAGAACTTGCATTAGTGATGCATCCCGAGACCGCTAGTGAGACTAAATGCGTGTTGTAGGATTTACTACATGATAAGAGGCATTAGGATCACCCTTGTGTTAAACTCGTATCATAATTACTTGACCATTTAAGTCATATTACTTGGCTAGTAAAGTCAATTAATTTTTTCCCACACCTTAGCGTTGTACTCAATTTTAGTACACGAAACCCCTAATACACCCCTCCGAGTCTATCTTTTCGTTTCTAACTTTAAGTATCTTACTTAAAGGAAGAATTTGTTACAACCCACCAAAATGTGCAACCAAATCGCCTTAGCCTTCCGTGTATGCACTCATTTTTAGTACATTATTGTTATGTGTTTAAACCCTTAGTTAATTATCTAATTGATTACATGGTTGCTAAGTCGAGTCATATCTTGTACATATTATTTTGGGACGATTGGGACTCATGGGTAAAGTACATGTGTTATGGAGTAATGGGGAAGAACATCATATATTACCCCCATATGTGCGTTAATCTTAAAAAGTACTCAAAGCGTTTTGATTATCTTGATTCGAGTTCTTAGAGTAGTTTATTGTAAAGTATGTAAAAATTCAAGTGTAAGGGGAATGTACAATCCCCTATGATGTATTATCTTGGATGGTAGGGTAAAATTGTATAAAAAAAAAGAAAAAAAAAAGAAAAAGAAAAAAAATATATAGAAAAAAAAGAAAAAGAGAAAAAAAAAACATACGGACTACCATCCCGTTTCATTCTATGTTTTTGTTATTTTTGATTTATTAGCTTAAGTCGAGTCTAGTCTTGGTTTAGCAACGCCATATTGTACATGTAATTAATTAAGATGATTAACTCGCCACCAGTAAATATTGCCTTTATCCAACAAAACCGTGTATTCCATATCCCTACACCTAACGTTACAACCATTTGAAAGACCTCTTTGATAGTTTATCCTAGGTGCTTACGCCAAGTGGTGGAGGTTTGATCCTTTCCCAAGTCTATGGTAATCTATTTTGCTATAACAGGTAGTGAGAGTTGTTTTCCATTTTCATATTGTGATATATACTTTATTACACCCGAGAGATGTGAGTATCTAAACACTATTTGTGAGGTGCTAGTGTATGACCTTCGTGTTTGTCTTTGGTCTTTAGTGGAACGATTATTTGTTATAATTACTTTTATATTAGTGTTAAATGACCCCTAACTTGTATTTTTATTAGAATAAAAGCGCATTTGCTTGAGGACAAGTAAATCTCAAGTGTAAGGGTATTTGATGAGGCGAAAAGTGAACCACTTTTAAGGGGTCATTTAAGCCCGAATTCGATTTTATTTGATCAAATATTGCCTTAAATCGTTCCTTTTGTCATTTTAGGTACTTTTGGAGTGAAATCTAGAAAAGGAAGCATTTTGGACGTTTTTGGAGCATAAAAGTGAAGAAAAATGCAAAGTCTTAATTTTCCTTGCTGGGAACAGTACCTGACGGTGTCAAGAGTTTCTACATGACGGCGTCAAGAGTAAAACAAGAGATGGATGTGGACAAAATATGTGATGATCCAGAGAGTTTTGTGCATAGGAGATGACGGCGTCACCCAAGGCCGTCATGGTCCAAGCATTAGTGACGGCCCAGAACAAATTTACACATGACGGCGTCACAAGTGGATCTAGGCAATACGATTTCTATTTTGGCGGCGAGTTGACGGCGTCACAAATTCCTTCTTGACACCGTCACCTTGTAAAATCTATATATAGTTTTCCAAATTTCATTAATTGTGGTGCAACTTTGAGGGAAAAACCCTCGGCCGATTTTTACAGCTTTTTCAAGGGTTTCAACCCTTTGAAACTTTCATGTTCAATTTGAGATAAGTACTTTTTCAATTCAATCAATATGTATATGTATTGTTTGAATATATCTTAGGCTTGTCTTCAATTTAACATGCTAGGCTAGATTTCTTTTGTGTTTGCTTAGATGTAGTGAAACCTAGATGTTAATTATGGGTTGATTGTTTGTTTATAGTTGTTACGGATGATTGTATTCGATGTTAGGCTTAAGAAAACTAGCAAACTTCCATTGGTAACTTGCTTGAACGTCTTAAGAAACATGATCGGAGGTGTACTACGACATTTGGTTGTATTTAATGCGTAGGAGAATTCTAATGATCCCATGTTAAGAGCTTCTAACGGCTCGACATAGGAGTGAAGTAATGTTGGGATTATTGATTTGATGAGACAAAGTAAATATAAGAATGAAACATGAAGGGCAAAAGTGACAAAGGGGAAAACTTCAAGGACAAGAAGATTACAGGATATTTTATATACGTAGGAAGATTTCTTTGTATTATTCGGTATTATCCCTTTGTGTAAACCCTAGCATTCTCTAGTATATAAAGAGATGCAGGGTACGTAGTTTCATATGTCTTCCACAATGTAATTTACAGAAAGTGTGTGTGTGTGTGTGTGTGTGTTCTAGAGCATATGTCTTGTAAATTCCTAGAACTTGTTTGTGTTCGATACCTCTAAGGTCTGAGATGTCTTAGATCCCTGTTACAGTTAGGTAACATGTTATTATTCTGATCAAATAATAATTGGAGGTGATGATGAAAAACCTTGTGTCAATAACTTTAATTGTTCTTATTCCGCTGCATATTATTATCATTGTTATTGTTAACCCTAGATGATATGAGGACTAAACAACCTCGAGCTTCAATGATTTAACAGGTGGTATCAGAGCAAAGTTGCTCGTGATATCTAGGGATTTTACAAGGTTGTTACCGTCATTGAAGAAGCAGATTCGATAATGGGTTTAAGGTACTCGTAATTTTTTTTGGAATAGCTTCTGTTTCGAATATTCTTGTACAGTTGATTATTAATTGGTACTGATCGTGATTGGACAATCACTTTATTAATCATTGCGTGGGATTGCAAGATGGTTGTGGGGTCGATGTTAAATTCATGAACTGCAAATCAATTTGTAACCTCGTACTGTTTCATTGATCTCATTGGTCCAACAATATTAATGACTCAGTGATAATTAAATTCACTTTTACACACCTCGTACCAATTAATCATGTGTCTGCGCATTATCTAGGGTGTGAAGTGTTATTAATGATTCATTTTATGATGAGTGTGGGGCTGATTTCATTGGTTGAAGGGTTGCACATGGGTCTGGTATGTTGTGATTTGAAACATGAATTATTTAACCTCGTACAAATTAAAGATCATGGGTCGGTGTAAAGTATTTACTTCGTACTGATTTTGTGATGGGAGATAAGGGATTCACTATTTGGTCATTATTATTGGTATACGATTTGCTTCCAACACATGGGACGGTGGTTATTGAATTTAAATATGTGTGGGACGATTGTAAGCAGCTGAATTAATATTGTTTTGGTATTGTGTGCTGCTGCTTTATTGGTTCTATTCACTAATTGGTTACTGAATTGGTCAGTGACTTTATCTGATACTGCTGCTCTCATAAGTTTTCATTCTGCTGCTACAAGTATGACTCTACTGCTAGTTATAATAAACTGCTGCTAGCTTTTTTAATCTGCTGCTGAGCGATTATAATTCTGCTGCTGTGTTATTTGTACTACTACTGTGATTATGGTTCATTATATATGCATGATTTACGAGCAGTGAGGGGAAGTACATGTGATTGATTGGAGTTATTGGTTTACACACACAATGGAGTTTAGTTTGGTTATTGTTCTTAAACGTTTTTAAAGGCTCGAATTAATTTTCTTATTGGAGAAGAGGAGTATTTGTTGCTTCTTTGATGATGCAGTGGAATTTTTCAAGGCTGTGTCTTATTATATCTTAAACGGTCTCACAACGTTTAAAGATAACTTGTTTGTTTATACGGTGGTGACAAAAATTTGACGAATCTAGCAATTTGTGATTTATCTTATGATGCTCTATGCACACATTGGATATCACTTAAAGGAGTTACATTGTAGTGCTCAGTGTCTCACAGAGGATGAGGATTTTGCCAAGGGATTGCGGTCTACTTATATTTCCAGTTCATATAAGTTTGGAGTCACGTGGTTAGTACAAGGAATAAGACACAAGGTTGGTTTCTTCTACTTCAGCATCAAATTGGTAATGATTAGTTTTCTTCAACAATACATAAAGCCTACAGATTTGAAGAATTATTTTATGTACATGCATCACTCGAGGGGAAGTTTCTACTGTTTATTCAATCTCTATTTGTTGATAACAAAAAGGGGAAGAAATATTGTGGTGGCATGGCATGACTTAAGGGGAAGACAAAGATTGTTTCATTCAGGGA
Source organism: Artemisia argyi (assembly GCA_030686995.1). Lineage (NCBI taxonomy): Eukaryota > Viridiplantae > Streptophyta > Magnoliopsida > Asterales > Asteraceae > Artemisia > Artemisia argyi. Next base: position 213,016,260 of record CM060709.1, on the reverse strand, counting down.
GATGCTTACATCTCAACTTCTCTACTTCGTCTAGGGAAGTTCGTACATAACTTTGTTTATTTTGCCATCATCAAATAGGGGAAGATTGTTGGGATTATTGATTTGATGAGACAAAGTAAATATAAGAATGAAACATGAAGGGCTAAAGTGACAAAGGGGAAAACTTCAATGACAAGAAGATTATAGGATATTTTATATACGTAGGAAGATTTCTTTGTATTATTCGGTATTATCCCTTTGTGTAAACCCTAGCATTCTCTAGTATATAAAGAGATGCAGGGTACGTAGTTTCATATGTCTTCCACAATGTAATTTACAGAAAGTGTGTGTGTTCTAGAGCATATGTCTTGTAAATGCCTAGAAATTTTTTGTGTTCGATACCTCTAAGGTCTGAGATGTCTTAGATCCATGTTACAGTTAGGTAACATGTTATTATTCTGATCAAATAATAATTGGAGGTGATGATGAAAAACCTTGTGTCAATAACTTTGATTGTTCTTATTCCGCTGCATATTATTGTCATTGTTATTGTTAACCCTAGATGATATGAGGTCTAAACAACCTCGAGCTTCAACGATTCAACAAGTAGGATCCTATAGAGTTAGGGAATATTGTACATGGCCCTACGACTAGTATTAAGGAATATGACCCGTCATCCATGCAATTGTAGCAAGCTATCAACCTGTAAAAGATATCTAGGGAGTAATAAAATCTAAGTAAACACAACTTTCCCCATCATTTTTACACCAAATTAGTATAATTAGTTTCATTTCATTTTTGTTGTTTTATTTTGATTGCATTTGTCGTTAATTGGGTTAGTTGGCTAGCAACTAATTCCGCCCACTCTTTCAAAACTCGAGATTTTACTTGCTTTTATAAAATATAAAAATATAAAAAGAATCATCCCTCACCTCTAGACCTAGTTTTTAGGTTTTCTAATCCTAGCGACACTATTCCTGAGTTGAACGATCAATCCCCCGGTACTTGTCACTATACTATACTACAACGATCAGGTACACTGCCTGGTGGGGGTTGTAAGCTTCTCGAGATCCCTCGAGAGGTAAAGTCTGGTGCGATTCCCACGTATCACCCCCCAAGGATGGAATATACCTTGGTATATTCTTTCTCTCTTTTTTATGCCACTTAAGGAATACCCAATCTACCCCTACCAAATTATCCTTTCTACTCTTCTAACCTTGGTATTTGGTTTTCTCATAAACACTTCACAAAATGATTTTCTAATTGGCTATTTGAGTTGGTAAACCTTAGATTGATTAATGTTAAGGTTTAGTGTGAAGTACAATTGGGGTTTTGCAAGGTAAGGTATTTATAAAGCCAACACCCAAAGCTTTAGGAAAATTTTCTCTGGGTGTCTGGCGCGCCACCCACACGTCAATGCGTGGGCAGCGCCCCGGCCTCGGTAAAATTTTCCCAAGTTGGGTTCTTGGCCTATAAATACATAGTTTGCCTCTTGTATTCCTCACCCCTTGTCATTATTCTTTCACTCTACATTCTTTCTCTCAATCTCTCTCAAATCTCTCTATCTCTATTCTTGTGTTCTTGATTTTCATATTAACATCTTTGAAAGAACACATCTCCTTACAAGGGAAGAATCACAAGAACTTAATCCACTCTTGTGATTGTGTCGAGGGTCTTTTATCTTTACCCTTTCTACTACAATAGAGTCTTTAGGTTAGGTTAGGGCTTGGTTGAATAAACAAACAACTTATTCTTTCTATTTGTTTGTAAGGGAAGTCTTGTGTCTTAGTGACCAAGCCAAGATCATTGGGGATCTAGATTGAAGTCTTGTGTCTTGGTGACCAAGTCTAGATCATTGGGGATCTAGTTGGGGTTTGATACTTCCAGTGGGAAGTCTTAGTGGTCTTTGTGGTTAAGTCGAATCACGAGATTCTTTTGGACGGTTTCCGAGGGTGGAACACCGTTGGGGAGTAGCTCTTCTTAGTGAGCACCGATCTTAGTGCATATCGGTGGTGTGAAGTTGTAACGGTTTGTAATCCACCGAAAGGATTATACTAGAGTAATAGTATCGGTGTTGTGGATTCACAACTGGACGTACGGATGGTATAAACCCCCATCCCGAACCAGTATATATCGTGGTGTCATTTACTCGCTTTATATACTTTGTTGTGATTGTGTTTGTGGTTGGTTTCTTATACCACCACTTGGTGTTCTTCTTAGCTTAAAGTTTTTAAACATTTAAAAAGCCGAAGAAACCGTATTCACCCCCTCTACGGTTCTACATAGTACTAGCCTGGTTTGGAGTGTGCTCGTGTGAGAGTAGTACTCGTTGTATGTTGACAATGGTTGATTTACTAATTACCATATTTACATAAGGCTGAATGAACACATAGTTTTAGATTTTGTTTAACGTGATTAATTTGACTCTTGTAGACAATGTTAGTCAGCTTTCAAAAGTACATTTTCACAATATGTAGTTTAATTGATTGCAAAGTCGGTTTGTGTTTCATTTTAATTCGGTTGGTTAGTAATAGAGATCCAATTAGTAAATCAACCCGCTGTCATTAGTCGTGTTATTGTTACACGGTTAAAGGTTAACTTTATAACTTCTCATAATTTTATGTAACGTTTTGGATTTCAATTTAAGGCACATGGTATGTTTGGTGACGAGGGTTAAAGAGTGTTTTGAAGCAACTAGCAGGGTATCCGCGCATTGTGGCATAGGATATCCTGTGATTGAACAATATTTTGTTATTATATGTTTATCGTGATAATAACTTTATAGATATAGAAAATTTTTTGTTGTCATATCTTTAAGCAATAACATACTTAGGGGCGGCAATTGGGTCGGGTTCGGGTTGGCGGGTTCATGTTGACAGGTTAGCGGGTCAGAAAACTCCAACCTGAACCTGACCCATTTAAATCATCGGGTCAGCTATGTCAACCTTAACCTGTTTATATATAACACGAACCTGACCTATTTACTTAGGTTGGCGGGTTAAATAAGTTACACTTGTTGAATAGGTTAAACGAGTTATGGGTTGACCCATTTAACCCGTTTTATATACAAAAATTTGTACATTACGCGAGTTAAACAGGTTAAAACGGGTTTGTAGGTCGACCCGTTTAACTCATTTAACTCGTATAATAAAGTATAAATAATTTTTAATTTAAGAAAAAAATCTTAAACGGGTTGGCGGGTCCACCCACTTAATTTATTCCCAAACGGGTTAGATGGGTAGACCCAAACCTGACCCGAAATCTATTTATACTTAACCTGAACCTGTTAATTTTCGTGTCGATTTCAGGTCAGGTTATGTGTCGGGTCAAAAATTGTCACCCCTACTATTTTATTTAAAAATATTAGTGCACCCACATGATATGAGTCACGAACCAGGTGATTTTTGAGTTAGTTTTCATTTTGGTTCGATACAAACCAAAATATTAACAAAATATTTTTTAGTCCCACTATTTTTAATCCTAAACTACTGCTCGACGCAATACATAAAATTATAACGGGCCACTAAAACTCCTGTAACCCTAACTTTACTTCATTTCATACTTAAAAATCAGTCACTACAGTAAGTTTCTCTTAATCTTATCCTACCAAACACTTTCTTGTTCTTACAACCTTAAACACAACATAACAACCCCTTTCCTTGGATGAACCCTATTACTTGTTTTTGACACACGAAAATAAGGAGGACCAACAACCCCTTTAAAACATTTTTACTTTATTCTTGAACATGTTAATCAACAACAACATTCACAAACCTTTTTGTTTTTTTTAAAGAGATGCTATTCGGTTTCAAGATCTTGTGATAGTGAGGTCTCGGGTAAGTGGCTTTGTTGTTATGGTTTTGTTGGTTCGTGGTTTCAATAGATCGATGATGGGTTGTGTTAGATCTTTAAAGATCCCTGATTAATTTGAAAATCAAACCCGAGATCGTTTTATTTGAAATTTTTTGTTTTTGTTTAAGATTTAAGATCTTGAGACTTGAGAGCAGGATGGGGTTTTTGTTGTATCTGAGAAGATGGATCTCTGTGTGGAAGCAAAAGGCAAAAGGCAAAAGGTGGTGGCTAGTAGCTATATGTGTTTTAAGTTGCGTGATCTTTTTTAAGTGATTGGCTTAGTAGTTTGATTAGATTGTACCATGTGATAAAATGGTTGTGTATTTTAGTGAATGAGCGATTTAAATAGTGTATTAATTATATGTGTTAAACACATGTTTTTGTGCTTTAAATAGTTGTAAATAGTGCTAATTTACTTGTAATGCTTAAAATCTAATTTTGAAAATCTTAAAAATTTAATAAGAAAGAAGTGCTAATCTGAAAAGACTAGCAACTAGCATTTTGTTCACAACAACCAATTAGAATATCTAATTTTTCTAAATGAACCAATTTGAATGAGCATTTAAGGCTGGCGAGAATAAGGAACGAGACCGAGTCGGTCATCCTCGGTCGATTCGGTCGGCATTGTCGTGGTCGCGGTCACGATCGACGGTCGCCACTTTTGTGTGTATATTTTTTTTTTTCTTTTTTTCCTTTTTAAATGTTTAGAATAGAAGATATTGTGTGTGTATTTAGTGGATGTGTTTGGATTGAGTTGGAGAAGATGATATAGTTTTTTTTTGTTTTTTTGTTTTTTTTTTTGTTTTTTTTTGTCTTGTTATTTTTTTAGATATTATTTGTAAAAATGTATTAAAAAAAAAAGAAAAGAAAAAATTGTATTTTGTCGCCCTTACTGTGGCTCTGAATCGCCTGCAGGTCGCTGGAGAGTGAAAGCTGACGTGACAGAGAAAAAAAGGAGGATTGACCCTTCTTATTGTGCCCAGCCTAATAGCAATTAACATTTACACTTAATAATTATAAATATACAACTATATGACACTTAATAATTATAATATACAACTATATGTTACTAAACGCTTTATCAAAACAAACAGGAAATTTTTTCTGATACTGTTTGCTGCTACTGTTACTACTTATAGTTACTGTTAGCTGTTATTGCTTCCTACTACTGATATTTTCACCTAACATTTATAGTGTGAGCTCCTTTTACACGTTAAAAACAAAACTTGTTCACAAATTTCGTCCGACACAACAAATCAATATGAAGGCACAACGACAAATAACCATTATACATATTTTCCACATGATCGTTAGACACAAGACATAGTTGGCAGATCAACTAAACATCAAATTATTTAAGAATCAGCGGTTTGTACCATTTGGTGGTTCAAACAACTTATCGATAAAATTAAAGAACGAAACTTTAAATACATGTGTGGCCGTGTGGGTAATCCAATCCAAGGGCTGAAAATAATATTTATAGTTTTATACTGTCCTTATATCCAAAGCTTAATTTGATGTTATTTGGATTTAGTGTTAAAAGAAAAGATAAAGACGAAAGGTGGCAATATAGTCTGTTTTATTTTACGTAAGAAGTCTTATTCGTGATTATCTTATATTTTATTCCTTTTTAGTCATGAACACGTGAGTACGTAACAACTCACACACTTGTTTTACGTGATACGAGTCTATATAGTGGGTAGTGTGTAAGCATCGTCTCTTTGTTGTTTATCAAGCATTGTCTTTTGTTTTGAAACTATCACTCTATTCTTTATAGTACTAGTTATAATACTTGCGCACACGCAAGTTTTTTCTTTTAAATTTTTTTTCAATCATATATTTTTATTTATTAAAAAACAAATAATTTAATTTTTGTTTTGTTTGATTTATGATGTTTAATTATAGTTTTTTATTATTAAAGATAATTATTTAAAATTTTTAATTCTATTGTTAATTGCATCTTATCTATATTTTTTGTATTTATCTTCTACTTGCATTATGGATAAATATAAAATGTTACCTAATAAGAAAACAATCTTTTTTTTAAATAATATTATTACTAAATAAGGTATAGTTTAGTTTTTTTGAAATGGAAAAATCATCAGATTTTGTTTTATTATATAAATATAAAAGATACAAAAGAAACACTTTTTCTCCAATCCCATATAAAATTATTTTCTTAATAATTTAGGTCATAAAATGTATAATTACAATTGTGCGTCAATTGTTACTTTCCAGTTTCCACCACTTCGATTCTTTGAGACGACTTCAACATAATTATAATGATACAATTAACAACATATACTTTTTCATGATAAATAGCTTTATACACATGTTTGTAAGTTGTAACGATGTTTAAGCACACAACTTTTGATTGATAAGACACGCTTGGTATTTGGTATTACTAATGACATAATGATTATCTCTAGATATTGTATTTGCCAATATGACAGGAAATATTGCAATAATAAAATAAGGGCAAATTCCTTATATATCTCACAAGTACATATTCACTCAGTACACATTCACTCACACTTACTGCTCACATTTTTTTTCTTCAAATATCTCATGGACGAATGTCGCTCAGAAATCTTGAGCAACTCCTTCAAAAAAATGACAAGTGTCCTTATGTATGTCCATACCAAATACTAGTCCCAGTTTGTACTAGGTATTTTTTGGAGAGACTAGGCCACTATTTCTTGGGATGACTTGTTTTTTGAGCTATTGGGGCCCATTATTTCTTGAGCGATTATTTATTTATTTATTGTCATTTTGTGAAAAAAGTTAAGAATAAAGTTAAATACATTTTTGGTCCTTGTAGTTTGCTTGATATTTTATTTTTGTCACAAACATCCTTTTCTCTTTTTATAATCAATTAATACACACACATTTACAAATATTCTCTTCTTCATCAGAAAACCAAATCCAGTCAAAACTCACACCTATCAAAAAATCAAATCCAAAACCAAGATTTTCTGGGATTTTAACACTCAAAAACATCATTTTCATTCTTCATTAAAACATTCTTATACAAAGTAACAATCACAGCTCCATCACTATACCACATTCAACCACAACCGTCCCTAATCACATCTAAAAGAAACTACCCTAAACCCTTCGAACATAAACCTACATCAAATCCTATAACCCATCACCAACTCACAACAACCAAAACAAATCCACAAACTATCCTAAATCCCACCTCAGATTAACTACATAAACAAAAAAAATCTGAACCATCACTGGACTCAAGCAAATACAACCATAACTGACACAATCTCCTCCTAAAACTATCAAAACTCGAGCTTAATTGAAAACAAAAGACTAAATAGAAAGATCTCAGCTTGTCTCTTAGTGTAATCAAAGATTCGTCATTACAACAAACCCAAAAGAGATTTTTCATCAAAAATCTACAAAGACTCAAGCCTCTTTTTCTTTAATATCCGAATCTCTTAAAGAAATAAGAAAAACAACTTGTGTTTCTTGTCATCCTTTTCGTTCAGGTCATGCAAAATGGAAAAAACAAACATAAACAAACCTACCAAGACCCTTTGGAATGGATCTTGAAGCCTTTTGTTCATATAATCCAAGCACATCTCTAGAAGCTACGAGTTGATTTATTATAAGTAAAAACAAGGGACGGATTTGCTTACGGTACGTGTGACTGCTGGATTAAAGGAGAAAGTAAACATATAATTGTTGTCTTGTGATTCGTTTTCTTCAAAAAGGAGATTTGTGTTTGTGATTCGAGTGGTTTTTGGGTTTGTCAGAATCGTTAAGATCAAAGAAAAAAACTACGGATGGATTTTTTGTTGTTCGTAACTGCCTTTGTGTTAGTGAGAAAAAGAAGAGTGTGATGAAACTGGGTTTTGGATCTTGGTTTTTGATTGGTGAGAAAAAGAAGAGTGTGAGATTTGATTGGATCTGGGATTTTGATGAAGAAGATAAGATTTGTAAATTTGTGTGTATCAATTAATTACAAAAAGAGAATAGAATGTATGTGGCAAAAATAAAATACTAAGCAAACCACAAGGACCAAAAATATATTTAACTCTATTATTAACTTTTTTACAAAAAGAACAAAAAACTAGTCGCCCAAAAAATAATGGCTCAAAATTGCCCAAAAAACAAGTTGTCCAAGAAAGTACCTGGTACAAACAAGTACTTGGTATGAAGATATATAGGGACACTTGTCACTTTTTTGAAGGAGTCGTTGAAGATTTCTGGGCGACCTTCGCCTATGATGTATTTGGTGAAAAAAAAAAATATTTGAGGCACTAGGGGTGAGTGGGTATGAAATTGTGGGGTAGATAGAGAATTTGCCCATAAAATAATGAGTGAGTCACAAGAGACAATTATATATTTATATACATATAAGCAATGACGGAACCAAAACTTTTTTTTAGAATGCCAAAATTGAAAGTTACATTAAAAAAAAGGCTAAAATGCAAAAAATAAAATTTACTACATGAAACTCACTAAAAATTACATTTAAATTAAGGGTATAATCGGTATTTCACATCAAACTTTTTATTCGTCTTGCTTGGATAAGTTAGCGGTTGGTTACTTATTATATTTTATAGTTTTCAGGATAAATTTGGCCGAAATTATTGTAAACGAAAATAAACATATAGCTGGGTGGCCTATAAGTTAATTTTCATAAATAGATAATCTATATATTAAAAGTTGAAAACTTGAACAGCCTTCATGCATACATTGTCACATATTTTTTAACCACCTTTCTCACCTCGTCATTGATTCATATTCTTCAAAACAAGATTTTGAAAAACAAGCACGCATATTTATTATATATTACTATAATCTTATTTTATTAACGAATGATTTTTTTTGCATTTATTGACTAAGACATTAAATACTTAAAAAAATTAAGCATTAGAACAAATTAAGCACAATCTACCAATATATTCATCTATTAACTTTTCAATTAATGTCATTTTCAAAACACGTATTCAATTAATATAATTTCTAAAACACCCCTCAATGAAAAAACACATGTTATTATACTTATTGTACAAACTAATAAAACACACAAAAATTCATTCTACTTATGTGCAAACAAGCTAATTGTGCACCATCGTTTTGAAAACCAGATGAACCGGCCGATCCAACTGAGAACTGGAGTAGCCACCGGCCTGACAAGCTACTAAAAACTGTTCAAAATCAAATCGCAAGGACTTTTTGTATCATTTACTGATGTTTGGACAATTTAAATTAGAGTAAAGATCATTTGAGGACCAATTTTTTTTTACGGGACTAATTTCCACCCTCCATCTTATCTCCATCTTTATTTGATTTAATGGATGAGATTAATCCCAACAATTTAAAAAACCCACTTTCATCTTTTTTTTTTCTTCAAATATTAATATCTTTCAAACCGTTAATCGTTAAGCGAAAAAAAATACACCGTTACAACGAGCATTTAATTATCTTTCTATAGATAGGCTAATTGATATATTTTTGACAATTTTTTTTTTCGTTTTTTTCACGTTTTTTTTCGTGGCCGAAAAAAAATCATATATGATATCATATCATATATGATATGCAATATCATATATGATGTTTTTTCGTCCACGAAGAAAAAAACGTGAAAAAAACGATTTTTTTTTCAAAAGTATATCAAAGTGCCCGTCTATAGAATGATAATTAAATGCCTGTCGCGATGGTGTAATTATTTTCGCTTAACGATTAACGGTTTAAGAGATATTTAAATTTTAAAAAATTAGTGAAATAATAAAATGCTTTTAATCTCAACCATTGATTTTCTTTTTAAATGAATGGTGGGAATGAGTCCCTTGGTATGTGAGGAATGTTTGGTTTGTAAAATAACTCGACTCTTTAAATTAAACATAGAAAAATACCAGTAGATAGATGTAAAGTTTTATATTAGAAAGAATAGAGAGCGGGAGTATAACGTGGTTTGTATAAAGTGAAAGTGAGTTAAAAGTAGGGCTGATCATCGATCGAAGATTGGACTGGACCGATTAAGACTGAAATTGTCCAAAAACCCAGATCGAGACCGAATGTGTTCGGTCTGATCTGGTCTTTCGGTTGGTCCGGTCCAAGAAGGAAAAATGGTCGGTTTTTAGACCGGACTGGACCGAATCGAGACCGAAATAAAGAAAAACTCGAGACCGAGACTGGACCGCTAGTCCTTCGGTCCGGTCGGTCTCGGTCGATCCGGTCGGAACACTCCGTTTGCTCGGCCCTAGTTAAATGTTAGAATTTTGGGTGGTCCATAGGATTGCATGTTTCAGATATGAAATGTACTAGGACAACTGTTTTAACGTACATAACAGGTATCATGTGGAAGAAGATGAGTGAACGACACCAAGTTTTTGTGTGGAAGTAAATCGTGATGAATAGTTGCTATCTATTACTGTATATCATGGACGACGACCAGTTCTCAATCAAAAAGGACGACTTCATAATTTGGTTGGGAATAGACCTCATATTTATTTTATTGGCCCCATCCCACACCCACCATGTCTACTCACATAATGTTTTGTTTTCTTTATCTTTGTTAAATGTTACGTCTAATTAAATTCGAAGTTTTTAGCAGTTCAAACACGTAAGATTTTTCTTTTAGCAAATTTTCATGTGTGAAACATCTAATAGAGCTTTCTAGTAAATGAAATCATAACAGAAGAAAAGGAATAATACATACATAGTGAAACTTGGATTTTGTATTCTATTATACACAAAACAAGTGTTTTGTCAAATGGATGCTCAAGTAGAATTTGGATCACAACAAAAACTTAGAGATCCAATTACAAGACAAGCATTCCAATACACAATTTCTAATTTCTTGACCATTTCTTAAGAGCATCATATCGAATGACATGGCTTAAGCCATGACCTCTTTTGAATGTCACGTCATGCTAAGCAAAACATCTTTTCGCTCACACGTCAAAAACCCTCCTCCTTCATAGCACAAGCCAAAACAGTCTTTTGAGAATTACACAAGTTATTTTAAACTTACTAATTACACAAGTTATCTTATGTAATGTAATGCATGAAAGTTTAAAAAAAATAAGCAAAATATCTAACTTATAAGGGCTAACTATGAAATTTCAATATCTATACAAGTGTGATATAAAAATAATAATAATAAAAGATAAAAAAACAAAACCTTCGCTGTCGTCCCTTCCCTATCATCCATTTTTCTATCGCACTAAAACAAATAAACTCATTTTAATTTTTCCTTAAAAAAAAAAAAAAAAAAAAAAAAGAAGAAGAAAGACATTATTAAGAAAACGAAAATAGGTTTGGCCTTAAGCCAGGGCTTAATGCCGCGGTTGGCACAGTGCATCGTTGATACCATGGTGCCGCCATAACGTTGTGACACGTCAGCTTGGCGCGAGTTAATGTTGGGATTAAAAGCTTTCGTTGCTATTTGATCAACTGCTGCTAGGGCTGTAAACGAACTGAACGTTCAGTGAATATTTCATGAACCGTTCGGTAAAAAGTTCGTTTATGTTTGTTCGTTTATTAAATGAACGAACATGAACAATATTTTACGTTTGTTTAGTTAAATGAACGAACATGAACAAAAGTCTCATTCGTTCATTTATGTCCGTGAACGTCCGATTAAGCGTTCATTAAAGTTCGTTTATGTTTATTTATCTATTTGTGATCATATATCATATATTTTAATTTTATAATTTAAAAATTGGTTTGTTTAAACAAAGCAACTACTTATAAAACAATATATTGTGTAGAATTCAATAAAGTTTATGTTTGTTTGTCTATTTTCATTTATGTTCGATCGTTTATGCTCGTTTAGCGTTCGTTTAGTGTCTTAATGAACGGACATAAACGAACATGAACAATTCATTTTCTTAATAAACGAACATGAACAAGAAAATTCGTCCGTTTAAGCGTCCGTGTCCGTTTATTTGTTCGGTTAAAATTAAATGAACGAACATGAACAGGGCTCCGTTCGTGTTCGTCCGGTTCGTTTACAGCCCTAACTGCTGCTCTTATTGGTGTTACTGCTGCTCAATGAAGATAGTGCTCCTAACTAACTTCAATGGATATATGCTAAAAGTGGTTACAACTGCTGGTACAAAGTTAAGATTGCTGGTACAGAGTTAAGACTGTTAGTACAAACTTACTGATGGTACAAAGTTAAGACTGCTAGTGCAAAGTTACAACTATTAGCATAAGTTAGTAATGTTAGGCGATTTGTTAAGACTGCTTATGTGATAAATATTAGATACTCATAGAAAAGATTTGATATACTTATGAAAGTATTATAAGCCGTGTAAGACTCCTTGATGTATAAAAAGAAGTCTTAGGGCATAAAGTTATACACAATCTCATTCAGATAGAAACATATAATTCGTAGCTTCAATGTTTTGTAACCCTAATACTATGAGAGTATTCGTATTATTCTTAATAAATAATAATATTGAAGCTTGTTTGTTTGTTGAATTATATGTTCATTGTTTACTGTTTCATTAAAGTTCTTCTCAATATTAAAGATTATATTCCGCATAATCTTTAATACATTCAAACATAGTTTCTACCATAGTTGTGTTAGATTTATATAATATAACTAATTTTTTTACAAGCTAAAGAATTCAATCTAGTTTAACTGGGATCAACAAGTGGTATCAGAGCTTGTGATCAAGAAGCTGTGATCCAGAAGAACCTGTCCTTATACACGAGATCTTGCTAGAAGATATGGATCAAGATTCTGCATACATGGTGGCTGCATCCAAAGTTCACATGCTCAAACCTGGTGAGTTTGAGATATGGAGGATGAGGATTGAACAGTACATCGAGATGATAGACTACTCACTATGGGAAGTCATAGAGAATGGAACAACCTTGCCAAAAAAACAAAAGAAGTGGTTGCAAATTCGACAACAGAAGTTGAATATGCGGCTGCTTCAAGTTGTTGTGGACAAGTGCTTTGGATTAATAATCAACTACTTGATTATGGGTACAATTTTATGCATACCAAGATTTTTAATGACAACAACAGTACTATTTGCATAATTAAAAATCTTGTTTTTCATTAAAAAAAAATCATATAAAGACCAGACATTATTTTATTAGAGATTGCAATGAAAAGAAATTGATTCAAATAGTCAAAATCCATACTGACAAGAATGTTGCAGATTTGCTTACAAAAGCTTTTGATGTAAGTAGATTTCAATATTTGATTGCTAGTATTGGAATGTTAAATCTTTAAAGTCTTGTATCTCTTTATGTTTTTGTAAAGTTTGTATGGATTAGTACTGTTATTCATGTCATTAAAAGTTTCTGCTGTTAAGTATAATTAGAACTCCAGGTTATACTTAATACTGTTGAGTTTTTGCTGTTGGTTATTGTAACACCCCCAAATTTGGGATACGCAGCGGAATTAAAGCTGGGTGTTACTCGACGGCACAACAGTTATAATAATAGGAAAACAATCTCTAATTGAGTTGTTTTAGAAATTTTATTATTCAAATATCAGAGTTTACAAAATGAGGTCCCAGTAGTGTTACAATTTGTCAAATAAGTTATCAAAGAATAATAAAATCTTAGCCTTCCTTCCGTATCCATGCCCTTCCATGCCATCCTTGCTTGTTATGGACCTAAGATAAACATGCTAAAAAGTCAACACAACGGTTGAGTGAATCCACAGTGTTTATAAATAAGTAATAGTTTGAACACAAGTCAAATCGTTATAAAACATCGTATTGCAGTGTAGCAAATTGCACTAAGTCTCATGACACGCAAACCTTAACAACGTGTGGACATTATAGTAATGAGCTATAATGTAAAGTTACCGACATTATAATAATAATGTAGGTAATAATGCCCTCGAGCAGGAGCTTGCCAACTTCCCGGTTTTACTTCAAATATAGTACATTTGGTTACCTATCCGGCTAACACAAATGGGGACGTCAATTCCAATAGATCTATTCACTATATTCGCGTTCACTCGCAAGTGATTAATGGCTCATGATATGAGGGTTTTTTAGTGGCAACACAGCTAACTTAGGCAATACCAGATCAGGATAGCATACAGAAAAATACTTGTGTTCGGTTTGTAGCATGTATCTCCCCACAAGTTTGAAAAACAGTATAAAAGTAGCGGGACTATGAACTCACCTGAGCAGTCTGGATGGAAAACAAAGCTAAATGAAGTTGATAAACGTCTCCGGCTTGAAACCTGAGTTATTAGGTTAAGTTCTCAGTAATTGTTTCTGATTATATCATTTTTTAAATGTTCGTTTCGTTTTAGTTTAATGGTTAAATATTTTATTGAACCAATATGTAGTTTCAAAAGTATTATTTTATTTTATTTTCTTATTTGTACGATTTGGTTCCGTCCATTCGTTAAATGGATACTTCGTTTGTTAGTTATAGTACAAAACATGTTTTAGGTTTATTTTCCAAACCCTAATAATAATAATAATAATAATAATAATAATAATAATAATAATAATAATAATATTAATAATTAATTAGGGTTTATAATATTTTCATCTTAGACCCTCATGTTTCTAAAGTTGACAAATTTTACCCTCGAACTATATAAAAATGGCAACTTTTACCCTTGAACTTTGGTCGATTGACACTTTCTACCCTTAAGTCTCAAAATTGACACTTTTTACCCCTGAGGGATTTCCCGATTACACAACAAGTCCAACAATAGAAATATTTTAGAGTTTTTGGCATAATTGATCCTTGTGTTTAACCCCCGATCCCACTCGAAATCCTTTTAATCAAAAACAATTCATGTCTTGCGTTTTACCTCGAAACTTTTTACGAATCCTTTTCTAAAATGTTTATAAGTGTTATAAAAGTATTCTTGTGAAATTTTATTGCCTGATTTGATCCCACGATCTCAGAATAAATAACAGAAACTTGTGATCCAATATATACTCGACACAGAAAAACACCAATTTTAAACGCCCCGTTCTCCCTCGTTTCTCAATGAAATTGGCTGATTCTTTTTCCTATGTTTAGACCTTCTAGTGTACTTTAACCATGTCAAGACCCGGATTTTTAGAAGCACGTTTACTACATGAAATTTAGGTCCAAAGCAGCAGCTCTGCTGCTGTCCCTTTAAAAAAACTGTTCTGAAATTAATTAAAAACACCCTTTGTTATGCGTTTTCATGACTCGAGGTCTAAAGAAGTTTTGAAGAAAACGTCGTTCCGGAGAACTTTCATGTTTTAAGTTTTTGACGAAACGGACCAGAAAGACCTCGTTTTGCGTGATTCTGCCTGCTGTAACAGTAGGCATGTTTTAGTTTTTATATAACTTCAAATCGTCATAACTTTTGACTCGTTTGTCCGTTTTAGATGATTCAAAAGCCTAGATTCTCGTTTTTATTTCTTCTAACTGATTTTTAAGTTTACAATAGTGATTGAAAAGGGATTGGAACACTTACTTGGAAAAAAATTCGATTGTAGAGAGAATATTTAGCAAGGTGACTTGGAACTTTGTAACACTACTTTATCTTCTATCTTGGGATGCTACAAGCTTCTTCTTTGGCTTCTCTTAGACTTCTAGGATCAGTAGCTAACTGTGTACATGCTTGTTTAAGTGTTTCGAGCAGATTGTGAGCCTAAAACCAAACCTATGGCTCGCTATTTATAGGGCAACTATCATGGGACTTCTAGTGATGTCTAGGTCATCTTGTCTACACCTAGGGGACATAGTGAAGTGTGTTCAAGACCAGAAATCGCCATTTGTGGCATGAGGGAGCTCTTGGTCATGTGGCTTATCCCTAACCTTGTAACCTAACTAATTACTTTGACTTGTGTCCACCTTCTAGAAATAGTGTGATGTGGAAAGCTAGGAAACCAAGTAAGGGCTTCTAGGGCTAGGAGACTTACAAGTAAGCATGTCTTAACCAATTGGTTATGGTTTCTTTTACTTCGAACTAGAAATCTGATCATAGGTCGAATAGGCTTTAGGTTCTAGTACTTAGGGTTTAGTGACTTGTACATAGGGTTTATTTAGTGTAGGCAAGTTAGTCTAGGTCTCATGTTAACTTACATTTAAGTAGAAATGTTTTTAGGGTTTGCTAGGTCTAGTCTTTGTGTCGAATTCTAAGAAAATATAAGGTTTAAGTCAAATTATGCATATGGGAGTTGTATCCTAGGCTTAAGAGAATGGTACTAGGGTTTAAGGTTTATGATCAAAAATATATCTTTAGTATTTTGTCTAGTTAGAATAATTATAAATAAGTTAATATAGTTTTTAAGTTTCATGCATCAAGGGTTTGTACACTAAGTTTAAAGACTTGTACTTAGGCTTATTAATTATAAGAAAATATGTTTTGAATGCTTGTTCATAAAAGACTTGTACTATGTGAAAAAGAAGTACACTGAGGTTTATAATGAATATTTATATATTATTAGTCTTCATGCATTACTGACTTGTACCTGAGCTTGATAAACTTGTACTCTTATATTTCTTAAAAATAAATATCATTAATTTGGGTTTTATTATAGTTTTAATAATTTAGGGTTTTTATGAACATGTTAATAAATATAAAATGTTATATTCAAATGTTGAATACGAAATGACGTAAAGTGGTGAATAAGAAATTGATAACTTTGATACTTGACGTAAATAAAATATTTATTCAAAACAAAACTAAGTGAACTAGTTTATTTATAATATGAGTTACGTTATATTAATTAATTATTATGAATAGTTTAATTGATAATGTTTAAAAAAAAAAAAAATTAGACGTGGAAAAATAGATAAGTATAAATTTAATTTAAGTCGAAATTTACCAGTGGTTACAGTTATACTTACTACTGTTAGGAATAATCAATGTTGTAATTGATACGTGAGAATGACACCAGGCTTTACCTCTCAAGGGATTTTGAGAAGCTTACAACCCCCACCAGGCAGTGTATCAGATCGTTGTAGTATAGTATAGTGATAAGTACCGGGGGATTGATCGTTCAACTCAGGAATAGTGTCGCTAGGATTAGAAAGCCTAAAAACTAGGTCTAGAGGTGAGGGATGATTCTTTTTGTATTTTTTATGTTTTATAAAAGCAATTAAAATCTCGGGTTTTGAAAGAGTGGGCGAAATTAGTTGCTAGCCAACTAACCCAATTAACTAAAGATGCAATCAAAATAAAATAACAAAAGTGAAATGAAACTAAATCTAATTAAACTAGTGGTGTAAACAATGATAGGGAAAGTTGTGTTTACTTATGTTTCATTACTTCTTAGATATCTTTTACAGGTTGATAGCTTGTTACAATTGTATGGATGACGGGTCATATTCCTTAATACTAGTCGTAGGGCCGTGTACAATATTCCCTAACTCTATAGGATCCTACTTCACTCCTATGTCGAGCCGTTAGAAGCTCTTAACATGGGATCATTAGAATTCTCCTATGCATTAAATACAACCAAAAATCATAGTACACCTCTGATCATGTTTTTTAAGACGTTCAAGCATGTTACCAATGGAAGTCTGCCAATTTTCTTAAGCCTAACATCGAATGCAATCATCCGTAACAACTATAAACAAACAATCAACCCATAATTAACATCTAGGTTTCACTACATCTAAGCAAACACAAAAGAGATCTTGTCGAGCATGTTAAATTGAAGACAAGTGTAAGATATATTCAAGCAACACATAGACATATTGATTGAATTGAAAGAGTACTTATCTCAAACTGACATGGAAAGTTCAAAGGGTTGAAACCCTTGAAAAAGCTGGAAAAATTCGACCTAGGGTTTCTCCCTCAAAGTTGCACACTAATGAATGAAATTCGGAAACGTATATATAGATTTTACAGGGTGACGGCGTCATGAAGAAATCTGTGACGCCGTCAACTCGCCGGTCGCCGCCCATAATAAAATCGGATTGCCTAGATCCACTTTTGACGCCGTCATGTGTGATTTTGTTCTGGGCCGTCACTAATACTTGGATCATGACGGCCTTGGGTGGCGCCGTCATCTCCTATGTAAAAAACTTTTTGGATCGTCACGGATTTTGTACACTTCCACCTCTTGTATAACTCTTGACGCCGTCATTAAGAAACATGTGACGCCGTCAGGTACTGTTCCCAGAAAGGAAAATTAAGACTTTGCCGTTTTCTTCAGTTTTATGCTCCAAAAACGTCCGAAATGCTTTCTTCTCCATATTTCACTCCAAAAGTACCTAAAATGACAAAAGGAACGATTTAGGGCAATATTTGATCAAATAAATTCGAATTCGGGCTTAAATGACCCCTTAAAAATGGTTCATTTTTCGCCTCATCAAATACTCTTACACTTGAGATTTGCTTGTCCCCAAGCAAATGCGCTTTTATTCTAATCAAAATACAAGTTAGGGGTCATTTAACACTAATATAAAAGTAATTACAACAAATAATCGTTCCACTAAAGACCAAAGACAAGCACGGAGGTCATACACTAGCACCTCACAAATAGTATTTAGATACTCACATCTCTCGGGTGTAATAAAGTATATATCACAATATGGAAATGGAAAACATCTCTCACTACCTGTCATAGCAAATAGATTACCATAGGCTTGGGAAAGGATCAAACCTCCACCACTTGGCGTAAGCACCTAGGATAAACTATCAAAGAGGTGTTTTAAAGGGTTATAACGTTAGGTTTAGGGATATGGAATGCACGGTTTTGTTGGATAAAAGCAATATTTACTGGAGGCGAGTTAATCGTCTTGGTTAATTACATGTACAATATGGCGTTGCTAAGCCAAGACTCGACTCGACTTAAGCTAATAAATCAAAAATAACAAAAACATAAAACAAACATAAAATGAAACGGGATGGTAGTCCGTATGTTTTTTTTTTCTCTTTTCTTTTTCTATTTTTTTTTTCTTTTTCTTGATTTTTTGATTTTTTTTTTCATTACACTCTTACCCTACCATCCAAATAATACATCATAGGGAATGCACATTCCCCTTACACTTGAATTTTTACATACTTTACAATAAACTAATCTAATGACTCGAATCAAGATAATCAAAACACTTGGAGTACTTTTAAGATTAACGCACATATGGGGGTAATAAATGATGTTCTTCCCCATTACTCCATAACATTAGTACTTTACCCATGAGTCTCAATCGTCCCAAAACAATATGTACAAGATATGACTCGACTTAGCAACCATGTAATCAATTAGATAATTAACTAAGGGTTTAAACAATTAACAATAATGCACTAAAGATGAGTGCATACACGGAAGGCTAAGGTGATTTGGTTGCACATTTAAGTGGGTTGTAACAAATTTTTCCTTTAAGTAAGATGCTTAAAGTTAGAAACGAAAAGATAGGCTCGGAGTGGTTGCACATTTAAGGGGTTTCGTGTACTAAGGCTAAAGTTTCACTCCTAAATGTTGTAAAAAATTTTAAATTTGGCGCTAAAATTACTCTAACAAGTATTTCTCTTAGTTTTATTACACACCTACCATCAAACAGACAAACTCAAGTGCAATTATATCCTATAAAGTATTATCATTTACCCTCCCCTTACACTTAGGATGAACATTGTCCCCATTGTTCAACTAAAGAATGTAAAAGTGAAAAAAGTAAAAGAATGAAAACAAATACTCCCCTGATTCGTTCGGTGTGGATAGTGTGGTAACAAGGTTAGATCTTCCTCCAAGAAAATGAACATTCAAAGCTTCCTTTCAAGAAAAATAAATCATCTTCTTGTCATACATAACCTTTTAAACCTGAGAAACAAACAAGGCAACCTCGCCTAAAATCGGCGGCAATCTATATATACTAACAAGTCCTAGAAAGCAAATTAAGATATAATGCTTGTGGAATGAACGTTTGCAGATTTCCTGGAGTTTATAAAACTAAAGAATTAACAAAAAACTTTAAGACTCCGTTAGAAAAACAAAACTCGCAAAATTTCCAGAATTCTACACATGACGCCGTCATAAGTTAACTCCTGACGCCGTCAGAAATCTTTACGTTAAGTTTCTGGAAAATTTCTGGAAAAACTTATGTCCTACTTCCTGAAAAATCCTGCAAAACATCATTATGACTCGATACAAGCATTTGACTCTAACAAATACTAGTACACATGTTCATTTATTATTGTGGAGAATCATGATCAATTTCGTTCTTAATAACAAATTTGGGATTTCCCTTTACACTTAGCTTTTGCAAAATACCTTTATGTGAAGTTAAGACGAAGTTAAACAACAAAATAAAGCATTTTCACAATTTAGTTTTGAAACATGATCTACCAACAATAAAAATAAAGCTTGCATACGGAAGCAAATAACAATCAAACAAATAAAAATCACACAAAACATGGGTTGCCTCCCAAGAAGCGCTTTTCTTTACTTTACGAGTCTTGTAGCTAAACTCAAGCTCATGGGCAATTACGTAACCTCATCATTAGTCTCATTTTCTAGGTCATCTCCAATCTCGGGATCGCTTTCATAGTGCAGGTATTTTAGGTCTTCAAACTCAAAGACATCTTCCCGATACTTGGATCCAAGTTTACTAACATCCTTAAAGAATCCACATGATAAATCAAAAGTGTTTTTGCATCCTCTCCGAACATCTTCATCACATAAGACAAGTTGAGAACCTAGGTTATCAAGCCCGTCACAATCAATTCCTTTGAGGTCTTTCCTCTTGTATGGCGTTTGGTATGACACCCTCCTAATTCCATCAATTAAGGTCATGATTCCGTTCAGGTCGTCAACCATTAAGTTAGTGATTTCACAAAAGGGCGCTCCGAAAACAACTTGTGACAACCTTGGGTTGACATAGTCCTCAATGTTGTCCACGATCGTAAAGTCCATTGTGAATGCCATATTTCCTATGAATACCTGGATTTCATGATCTCTACCAACAACATTTTCTCCTTTATAAATCATTCCCCATCTGCAAATATTGTTATAATGGAACAGGGACATAAAATTCTTAGGTAGGAACACGTTGATGTAGACATTATCGAAATACTTGTGACCGATCATACAAGGGATTTTGAGGTTATTCGGATCACGCCGCTTTATCCTCTCCGATCTCCCATCATGTGATCCATATATATTCCCATCTAGTGATGGACGTTACTCATACACTTCCTCATTACCCTTCCGAAAAATCACCTTCCTGACGCCATTGGTGAATAATGTACTACCATCCTTCTCATCAAGGATCACTCCCGATTCATTGACAAATGTTTTACCGAGGACGAGGTTGGTTAATGTTAGATTAGTGACAGAGTCTATGTCATCGACCACGGTGAGACCAATGTTATAGACGAATCCTCCAATCATAACTAATAACTTTTTTATTATCCCGGAGTTATCGATTCTTTCACACGAGATACGTTCAGGGAAGGCTTCGTTGTACAGGGATAGGGGGATTATGTTGATAGGGAGGTTAGGATCTATGTGAGTATCGGTTATGAGCTTCTTCCTAGTAGTACAGGAAATCTTAAAAAATTCAGGTCGCTTCCCTTAATCCTATCACTACTCCCTTTAGTAATATCCACCAAATTTTCCTCGAGTTCCTCAATAATAGATTCACTCAAACTTGTTGGATTCTTCGTGTGCCCTTTTGATCTCTCTTTCGCTTCATCCAATTCGCCTGACTCTTGTGTGACGGAGTCCTCGAATGAGTTGGCAAGGCTCTTGGCCAATTCGTGGTCTAACTCTGAGGTTTCATCCATAACTTCATGACCCTTATTTCCAGTTGGTTGTTGGCTCTGGTTAGGTGTAGGAGCAGATATTGTGGTGATAGTATTCACAAAATGGATTAGTCCTAGGGGGTTAACATGGTCCCTAACGTCCTTTACCTTTGGTGACAGATGTTTAAAGAGTTTACTAGGACTTCTTATTTTCACAGGAGAGGTTGGCTGACTCATGATGGTGACAGATTTGTCCTCTTCAGCCTGAATCAGTTTACTAACAGCGTGCTGTTTAATAACGGTTAACGGATTACAAATCTTGTCATTCATATCGGCTTGTTGTTGTCTAAATCGGGTCTCGAGTGTGGAAAGTTGTAATTCTTGAGAGAGAATGAACTTTCACAAGGCATCTTCATAGCTTTGCCTTGGAGTGTTCCATGATGGAAAATGCTAGAATTTTTCGAAGGCAAAGATATTACCTCGACCGTTTTGTTCAAATCACGGGGATCATTCCAACTTTCGTTGTCATAGAGAGCAAGATCTTCTATGAGTTCCCATGATTCTTCCGCACTTAGATCACGTAGCTTGCCACCGGCCGATTGGTCAATGGTTCGCCTTGTGGAGAGATCGATATGGTCATAGAAGATTTGGACTTGGAGCCAAAGATCTATGCCATGATGAGGGACTTTTTGGAGTAAGTCCTTGAAACGAGTCCATGCTTCATATAGAGTTTCACCTTGACGTTGTTGGAACATCAAGATATCATTTCTAAGCTTGGTAGTTCTCCCCGGTGGGAAAAATTGAGCAAGGAAACGAGTGGTGAGATCATCCCATGAGGTGATGGATCCCGCGGGTAAACGTTCAAGCCATTGACTAGCTTGATCACGTAGTGAGAATTGGAATAGGCGTAATCGGGTCGACTCTATAGTTGTAACATCAAGGTCTATAGAATCTACGATTTTAAGGAAATCCTTGAGATGTTGGTTAGGATCTTTGGAACGAACTCCATGGCATGCACATCCGCTTTGCACCAACCGGATGGTGTTGGATCACAATGGGGACACATTGGCTCCTTGAGTGAGCTCAATAGTCATTCGATAGCCTTGGTGGCTCGGACGTGAATACTCTCCTAAGGCACGTGGCCTAAGAGGTTGGTTTGCTAGTGGTGGGTTAATAGGTTCAAAGATGTTACCACCTTCAATGATGTTGCATGGTAAAGGTTACGAACAAAGACACGAAGAAATGAGATAGACTAAAGAAAACCTAAAAAATAAAAATAAAAATCTTACTAGAAAGGAATCTTGCAAGTAGACCTAATAAAAAGAAATCCTAACCTAGATAATAACTATTTCCCGGACTGCGGCGCCAAAAACTTGATACGTAGGAATCGCACCAGGCTTTACCTCTCAAGGGATCTTGAGAAGCTTACAACCCCCACCAGGCAGTGTACCAGATCGTTGTAGTATAGTATAGTGACAAGTACCGGAGGATTGATTGTTCAACTCAGGAATAGTGTCGCTAGGATTAGAAAGCCTAAAAACTAGGTCTAGAGGTGAGGGGTGATACTTTTTGTATTTTTTATGTTTTATAAAAGCAATTAAAATCTCGGGTTTTGGAAGAGTGGGCGAAATTAGTTGCTAGCCAACTAACCCAATTAACTAAAGATGCAATCAAAATAAAATAACAAAAGTGAAATGAAACTAAATCTAATTAAACTAGTGGTGTAAACAATGATAGGGAAAGTTGTGTTTACTTAGGTTTCATTACTCCCTAGATATCTTTTACAGGTTGATAGCTTGTTACAATTGCATGGATGACGGGTCATATTCCTTAATACTAGTCGTAGGGCCGTGTACAATATTCCCTAACTCTATAGGATCCTACTTCACTCCTATGTCGAGCCGTTAGAAGATCCTAACATGGGATCATTAGAATTCTCCTACGCATTAAATACAACCAAAAATCATAGTACACCTCTGATCATATTTCTTAAGGCGTTCAAGCATGTTACCAATGGAAGTCTGCCAGTTTTCTTAAGCCTAACATCGATTACAATCATCCGTAACAACTATAAACAAACAATCAACCCATACTTAACATCTAGGTTTCACTACATCTAAGCAAACACAAAAGAAATCTAGCCGAGCATGTTAAATTGAAGACAAGTGTAAGATATATTCAAGCAACACATAGACATATTGATTGAATTGAAAGAATACTTATCTCAAATTGACATGAAAAGTTCAAAGGGTTGAAACCCTTGAAAAAGCTGGAAAAATTCGACCTAGGGTTTCTCCTTCAAAGTTGCACACTAATGAATGAAATTTGGAAAAGTATATATAGATTTTACAGGGTGACAGCGTCATGAAGAAATCTGTGACGCTGTCAACTCGCCGCCCATAATAAAATCGGATTGCCTAGATCCACTTTTGACGCCGTCATGTGTGATTTTGTTCTGGGCCGTCACTAATACTTGGATCATGACGACCTTGGGTGGCGCCGTCATCTCCTATGTATAAAACTTTTTGGATCGTCACGGACTTTGTACACTTCCACCTCTTGTATAACTCTTGACGTCGTCATTAAGAAACATGTGACGCCGTCAGGTACTGTTCCCAGCAAGGAAAATTAAGACTTTGCCGTTTTCTTCAGTTTTATGCTCCAAAAACGTCCGAAATGCTTTCTTCTCCATATTTCACTCCAAAAGTACCTAAAATGACAAAAGGAACGATTTAGGGCAATATTTGATGAAATAAATTCGAATTCGGGCTTAAATGACCCCTTAAAAATGGTTTCTTTTTTGCCTCATCTGTAATCATTATGAAAATTGCTATGGCTTGTGTTTTCTTGGTTTTTGGACTAACATTTTGCACGATAAGTAAAGAAAAGTGTTAGATTGATTGTAGAAAAGCTGTTTGGAATGGAATTTGAGTTAATACTGGTGACTCAAAGTTAATGCTGCTAGGCATAACTTACTGCTGTTGGGTTGTTCAGGGCACTGTTTCGTAAATACGTCGATTAAGGGTTTAAATCATTAAATGAATTAGTTAATCGATTTCATTCTTCAAAATACTCTCTAATAACAAACCCTAACTCAATTTTATCATCCAATTTCAAAACACAACACAAATGACGAATATAAGATTTGCTGATTCTCAAAATATGGTCGCATTCTTGTCTAAACCCACAAAAAGTGAAGGGTTTGAATAAATAGTGGATTTTTTGAATGTACACCCTATAAGATATGCACTCAGGTTAATCCTACTATATATGTTTCCTGTATTGAACAATTTTGGTCTACTGTTGTCGCCAAACTATCAATGAGGAAGTACAGTTACACGCCATAGTAGATGGCAAGGAGATAATCATTACTGAATGATCTGTTAGAAGAGATCTTCAACTAGCAGGTGAGGAAGGTATTGATTGTTTTCCTAATTCTAACATTTTTGAACAACTTACATTGATGGGCTATGAGAAAATTTATGAAAATCTAACTTTTTATAAAGCGTTTTTCTCCCCACAATGGAAATTCTAATTCATACTATTCTACAGTGTCTAACTCCAAAGACTACTACCTGGAATGAGTTTAGTAGTTCTATGGCATCTGCCATTATCTACTTAGCTTTTGATACGTGGGAATCGCACCAGGCTTTACCTTTCAAGGGATCTTGAGAAGCTTACAACCCCCACCAGGCAGTGTACCTGATCGTTGTAGTATAGTATAGTGACAAGTACCGGGGGATTGATCGTTCAGCTAGGAATAGTGTCGCTAGGATTAGAAAACCTAAATACTAGTTCTAGAGATGAGAGATGATTCTTTTTGTATTTTTATATTTTTTAGAAAGCAAATTAAAATCTCGGGTTTAAAGGATTTGGGCGGAATTAGTTGCTAGTCAACTAACCCAATACTAAAGATGCAATCAAAATAAAATACTAAAAATGAAAATAAACTATATTAAACTAAGGTTGTGAGCAATAAGTGGGAGAAATGTGTTTACTTAGATTTCACTACTCCCTAGATATCTTTTACACGTTAATTACTTGTTATAGTTGCGTGGATGACAGATTTTATTCCTTAATACCATTCATGGGGTGGCGTGCTTACTTCTCCAATCCTATGAGTGCCTACTTCACTCCTATGTCGAGCTTGCAAGAAGCTCCTAACATGGGATCATTATAATTTACTCATGCATTAAATACAACCAATAAAACCTAGTACACATCGGTTCATGTTTCCTAAGACGTTCAAGCATGTTACCATTTGGAGATCTACCAGTTTTCTTAAGCTTAACATTGAAATCATTCATCCAATACAACCATAAACAAGTAATCAACACATAATCAACATCTAGGTTTCATTAGATCTAAGCAAACACAAGATAAATCTAGCCTAGCATGGTGGAATCAAGACAAGCACAAGATATAGACAATCAACACATAGACATATTGATTGAATTAAGAAAAGACTTATCTCAATAACACATGTAAGGATTCAAGGGTTGAAAACCCTTGAAAAGCTGTAAAATTCGTATATGGTTCGGCCTTAGGGTTTCTCCAAACTTGTTCCTCCTAATGAATGAAAATTAGAAAACTATATATAGATATTAGAGGCTGACGACGTCAAGAACAAATGGGTGACGCCGTCATCTCGCCGCCAAAATAATCCTCGGACTGCCTTGATCTACATCTGACGCCGTCATGTTGTCCATTTTTGCAGGCCGTCACACTTTTAACTCTTGACGCTCTACTTGTGACGCCTTCATTTTTGTACTGGGTCGTCATGATATTTACTCTTGACGCCGTCAGGAAAGTACTCTTGACGCCGTCACACACTGTTCCCAGCATGGAAAATTAAGTCTTTGGCGTTTTCTTCACTTTTATGCTCCAAAAATATCCGAATTGCTTCCTTTTCCAGATTTCACTCCCAAAGTACCTAAAATCACAAAAGGAATGATTTAGGGCAATATTTGGTCAAATAAATTTAATTCCGGGCTTAAATGACCCCCTAAAAACGGATCATTTTTCGCCTCATCATATACCCTTACACTTGAGATTTGCTTGTCCTCAAGCAAATGCGCTTTTATTCTACTCAAAATACAAGTTAGGGGTCATTTAACACTAATATAAAAGTAATTACAACAAATAATCGTTTCACTAAAGACCAAAGACAAGCACGGAGGTCATATACTAGTACCTCACAAATAGTGTTTAGATACTCACATCTCTCGGGTGTAATAAAGTATAAATTACAATATGGAAACGGAAGATATCTCTCACTACCTGTCATAGCAAAATAGATTACCATAGGCTTGGGAAAGGATCAAACCTCCACCACATGGCGTAAGCACCTAGGATAAACTATCAAAGAGGTCTTTTAAAGGGTTGTAACGTTAGGTGTAGGGATATGGAATACACGGTTTTGTTGGATATAGGCAGTCTTTACTGGTGGCGAGTTAACAATCTTGGTCAATTACATGTACAATATGGCGTTGCTAAGCCAAGACTAGACTCGACTTAAGCTAATAAATGAAAAATAACAAAAACATAAAATGAACATAGAATAAAAAGGGATGGTAGTCCGTATGTTTTTTTTTCTCTTTTCTTTTTCTATTTTTTTTTCTTTTTTTGATTTTTGATTTTATTTATTTATTTATTTATTTATTTTATTTTGCGTACACTCTTACCCTACCATCCAAAATAATACATCATAGGGAATGGAAATTCCTCTTACACTTGAATTTTTACATACTTTACAATAAAATAATCTAATGACTCGAATTAAGAAAATAAAAACACTTGGAGCACTTTTAAGATTAACGCACATATGGGGGTAATATATGATGTTCTTCCCCATTACTCCATAAATAAGTACTTTACCCATGAGTCCCAATCGTCCCAAAACAATATGTACAATGATATGACTCGACTTTGCAACCATGTAATCAATTAGAAAGTTAACTTAGGGTTTAACAAATAACAATAATGCACTAAAGATGAGTGCATACACGGAAGGCTAAGGCGATTTGGGTGTACATTTAA
Organism: Artemisia argyi; assembly: GCA_030686995.1. Taxonomy (NCBI): domain Eukaryota; kingdom Viridiplantae; phylum Streptophyta; class Magnoliopsida; order Asterales; family Asteraceae; genus Artemisia; species Artemisia argyi. Next base: position 212,988,755 of record CM060709.1, on the reverse strand, counting down.
GTGGGGTGTAACAAGTTCTTCCTTTAAGTAAGATGCTTAAAGTTAGAAATGTAAAGATCTCGGAGGGGTGTACTAGGGGTTTCGTGTACTAAAAATGAGTACAACGCTAAGGGTGTGGGAAAAATTAATTGACTTAACTAGCCAAGTAATATGACTTAAATGGTGAGGTAATTATGATACGGGTTTAACACAAAGGTGATCCTAATGCCTCTTATCATGTAGTAAATCCTACTACACGAATGTAGTCTCACTAGCGGTCTCGGAATGCATCACTAACGCAAGTTCTAGAATCTAAATGGTACCGGTACACTAATAAGCACTAATAGTAAATGCTTTTCCTATCAAATCTAAAGGCGAACCTCACATATTTGGGTGGAAAATTTTTCTGAATGGTACGGTTTTGTGCTAGTCATACGATCTCCTATCCATGAGACGCTTGCTATGGCTAAAGTTTCACTCCTAAATGTTGTAAAAAATTTTAAATTTGGCGCTAAAATTGCACTAACAAGTATTTCTCATAGTTTTATTACACATCTACTATCAAACAAACAAACTCAAACGAAAGTGTATTTGTAAGGTATCATCATTTTACCCTCCCCTTACACTTAGGATGAACATTGTCCCCAATGTTCAAGTAAAGAATGTAAAAGCGAAATAGTAAAAAGAATGAAATCAAATACTCCCCTGATTCGCTCGGTGTGGATAATATTGTGGTCAGGTTAGATCTTCCTCCAAGAAAATGAACAATCAAAGCTTCCCTTCCAGAAAAATAAATCATCTTCTTGTCATACATAACCTGTAAATCCTGAGTAAACAGACAAAGCAACCTCGCATAAAATCGGCGGCAATCTACATAAGTTACTAATTCCTAGAAAATAAAATAAGATATAATGCTTGTGGAATGAAGTTTGCAGATTTCCTGGAGATTATAAAACTAAATAATTCAACAAAAACTTTAAAACTCCGTTAGAAAAACAAAACTGGTAAAATTTCCAGATTTATACACGTGACGCCATCAAGAGCAAGCTCATGACGCCGTCAGAAGTGACCTGCAGAAATTCTTGTGTTAAGTTTCCGGAAAATTTCTGGAAAAACTTGGTCCTACTTCCTGAAAAATCTTGCAAAACTTCATTATGACTCAATACAAGCATTTGACTCTAACAAATACGAATATACATGTTCACTTAATATTGTGGAGAATCATGATCGGTTTGTTTCTTGAAAACATATTTGGGGTTTCCCCTTACACTTATCTTTTGCAAAAATACCTTTTGGGTGAAGTTAAGACTAGGCCAAACAACAAATCAAAGTATTTCCACTTTTTAGTTTAGAAACATGATCTACCAACGATAAAAATAAAGCATGCATACGGAAGCAAATAACAAATAAACAAAATGAAATCACACAAAACATGGGTTGCCTCCCAAGAAGCGCTTTTCTTTATTTACGAGTCTTGTAGCTAGACTCAAGGCCATGGGTTACTACGTGACCTCGTCGTTGGTTCCACTCTCCGATTGTAAATGTTCTTTGTAGAAACCAATCACCTTTTTCTCAATCGCTCCTATAATCCTATGGGCAAATTCCTTATCAACTTTATACTTTGGTCCTATAGTCAAACAATCCTTGTAGAAAAGACTCCTCTTTTCCCATACATAATCCATGCCCTTTTTCTTATCCTCTTCATTGATGTCCTCAAAAGCACCAATGTTATCCTTGTCAAATCGGGATATAAAGCGAAATTCTTTCATTCTATTAGGCATCCTATAAGTGATCCTATCGGTGTTACTTGAAAATCGGATTGTTCCTTCTATCTCATCATATTCTAACTTGGACTCCTCAACAAACGGTTTACCGAACACAACATTGGACAATCGACAATCAATAACATTAGCAAGATCTTCCTCAATCATAAAGTCGGTGACAAAAGTGAAATTCCCAACAAAGACATGTAGACCTTTAACTCTCCCGACAAAGTTACAAACTCCACCGGGGTATTTGGGATCTCTTCTAGGTTCAAGTCTGGTTTTCACTATATCATTATAAACACTTGAGGACATAATGTTGATTGGGGATTTGAAATCAATGTAAGCATTGTCAACGTGTCTATACCCAATCATACATGGTATCTTAGCATTCTTAGGATCGCCTCTCTTTATCTTAGGTTCGATTCTAGTAAAAGGAGATCGAGGGTCATCAATAAGATTATTATAATATGTAATCTCCTCCTTAGTGGGGTATAGATTAAAGTAATCATTAATCTTCGGATCTATTTCCTCCTCTTCTAGTTCCTCAACAACATTCACAAAATCATTAGGCCCTAGGTCCACATTTGAATACAAGGCGGTCGCTAGGTCACTAAATGCATGGTCGAGCTCAACCTTAATCAACCTATTAAGCTTCCTAAGTTCCCTAATCTCACTCTCAATTTGTTTACGTAACACATCCACTTCTCTAGGGGAAAGGGGTGGATTCGCGTTTTCCATAATGGTCAACGGAATAGTCAATGAATCTAATTTACTAACAAAAGCACGAAGAAAAAGATAGACTAAAGAAAACCTAAAAATAAAAATAAAATCTTACTAGAAAGGAATCTAGCAAGTAGACCTAATAAAAAGATAATCTAACCTAGACAATAACTATTCCCAGGGCTGCAGCGCCAAAAACTTGATACGTGGGAATCGCACCAGGCTTTACCTCTCAAGGGATCTTGAGAAGCTTACAACCCCCACCAGGCAGTGTACATGATCATTGTAGTATAGTATAGTGACAAGTACTGGAGGATTGATCATTCAGCTAGGAATAGTGTCGCTAAGATTAGAAAACCTAAATACTAGTTCTAGAGATGAGAGATGATTCTTTTTGTATTTTTATATTTTTTAGAAAGCAAATTAAAATCTCGGGTTTGAAGGATTTGGGCCAAATTAGTTGCTAGTCAACTAACCCAATACTAAAGATGCAATCAAAATAAAATACTAAAAATGAAAATAAACTATATTAAACTAAGGTTGTGAGCAATAAGTAGGAGAAATATGTTTACTTCGATTTCACTACTCCCTAGATATCTTTTACACGTTAATTACTTGTTATAGTTGCGTGGATGACGGATTGTATTCCTTAATACCATTCATGGGGTGACGTACTTACTTCCCCAATCCTATGAGTGCCTACTTCACTCCTATGAGTGCCTACTTCACTCCTATGTCGAGCCTACAAGAAGCTCCTAACATGGGATCATTAGAATTTACTCATACATTAAATACAACCAACAAAACCTAGTACACATCGGTTCATGTTTCCTAAGACGTTCAAGCATGTTACCATTTGGAGATCTGCCAGTTTTCTTAAGCCTAACATTGAAATCATTCATCCAATACAACCATAAACAAGTAATCAACACATAATCAACATCTAGGTTTCATTAGATCTAAGCAAACACAAGATAAATCTAGCCTAGCATGGTGGAATCAAGACAAGCACAAGATATAGACAACCAACACATAGACATATTGATTGAATTAAGAAAAGACTTATCTCAATAACACATGTAAGGATTCAAGGGTTGAAAACCCTTGAAAAGCTGTAAAATTCGTATATGGTTCGGCCTTAGGGTTTCTCCAAACTTGTTCCTCCTAATGAATGAAAATTAGAAAACTATATATAGATATTAGAGGCTGACGACGTCAAGAACAAATGGGTGACGCCGTCATCTCGCCGCCAAAATAATCCTCGGACTGCCTTGTTCTACATCTGACGCCGTCATGTTGTCCATTTTTGCAGGCCGTCACACTTTTAACTCTTGACGCTCTACTTGTGACGCCTTCATTTTTGTACTGGGTCGTCATGATATTTACTCTTGACGCCGTCAGGAAAGTACTCTTGACGCCGTCACACACTGTTCCCAGCATGGAAAATTATGTCTTTGGCGTTTTCTTCACTTTTATGCTCCAAAAACATCCGAATTGCTTCCTTTTCCAGATTTCACTCCCAAAGTACCTAAAATCACAAAAGGAACGATTTAGGGCAATATTTGATCAAATAAATTCAATTCCGGGCTTAAATGACCTCCTAAAAACGGATCATTTTTCGCCTCATCAGCTTCAAACCAGAAATTTAATTTTTCCAAATTGATTTTTGATATTATGGTTAGAAATTTGAATAATTTGTCTGGTAAAATTTTAATGTATACAAGGTTTTAACAAGTATGTTTGGACACACATTTTGCTGAATAACCAAATCATAAAAGAATTTATATTACACCCTCTCACACTAAAAATATTTTTGGAATCATGAGAAAGGTAGGCAAAGGTTTTTCTGGTAGAGTAACATCTTTGTTTCCAACAATGGTGGTACAAAACCAACCACAAATGGGTGAAGGTTCAGCAATTCGCACTGATCCCCAATACACACCCACCATTTTACAGTCATTCACTCAACCTCAAAAGACTCACAAACCTAGGAAGCCTAAATGAAAGGGCACTGAGATACCTCAGTCTAGTGCTCCTACAGATAGAGTTGCAGATGAGGCTGTTCATAAGGAGTGGGGTGACAGATTGGTGAGGGCTGCCACTACTGCTTCTAGCTTAGAAGCAGATCAGAACAGTGGTAACAACATCTTTAAGACCCAATCCAAGGCAACACCTAATGAACCTAGTTCCCCAGGAGCTAGTTCAGGTTGTGGTCCCAAGTGCCAAGAATCCATGGGGGGATACAATTGCTCAAGCTATATTTGAGAGTGTATCTAAACAATCCAATGAAACACTGCTCGCAAGAGGTAACACATTTTGAAGTGATGAGGATAGTATTAAACTTAATGAATTGATGGAACAATGTACCAATTTACAAAATTAGGTTTTTGATTTGAAGAAGATAGTGATCTCTAAACAACATGAAATCACAAGTTTGAAGAAGAGGGCCAGGAAGCTTGAAAAGAAAAAGAGGTTAAGAACTCGCTGAAAAGATTATACAAAGTTGGTGCTATAAGTAGGGTAGAATCCTTTGATGATGAAGAGATTTTGGATGAGGATGCATCCAAACAGGGGAGGAATGATGTTATGGATGATGAGATGTTAGATGAGGGAAATAAAGTTTTTTGTTGAAAAAGTAAATGATGGAGTTAATGTTGTTAAAGAAGTAGTTGAGGTCATAACAACTGCTAAGCTAATGGTAGATGTTGTTCAAGTTAGTGCTGCAACAACTGCTACAACAACTACTGCTGATGACATTACTTTGGCTCAAGCACTGGAATCTTTAAAAAGCACAATACCAAAGGAGAAAGGGGTCATTTTCAAAGAGCTAAGTAAATCTACAACAACAATATCTTCACAACAATCACAGGGAAATGGTAAAGAAAAATTGTTAGAACATGTGAAGAAGAAAGATCAAATCAGGCTTGATCAAGAAGCTGCTTTGAAATTACAAGCTGAATTTGATGAGGAAAAAAGACTTGCAAGAGAAGAAACTGAAAAAGAGGAAGAAGCCAATATTGTCTTGATTAACACATGGGGTGATATACATGCAAAGGTTGATGCTGATTATCAATTGGCTGAAAGACTACAAGCAGAAGAACAAGAAGAGTTGTCTGATGCTGAAAAGGATAAATTGTTTGTACAACTTTTAGAGACAAGGAGAAAGTACTTTGCAGCTAAAAGTGTAGAAGAGAAATGGAATAAACCACCAACAAAAGCTCAACAGAGAAAGATAATGTGCACTTATCTTTAGAACATGGAAGGATGGAAGCTTAAAAATTTGACACATAAATCTTTTGAGAATATCCAAGAGATGTTTGACACAACAATAAAAAGGGTAAACACATTTTGTTTATCAAGAAACAGAGCTGGCGGAAGGAAGTCAAAAGAGAGCAGGGACAGAGCTGGAGCAAGAGACCATAAAGAAGCAAAAAGTGAATGATGATCAAGAAATGGTTGAGCTTAAACAGCTAATGCTCATTATTCCAGATGAAGAAGAAGTAGCAATTGATGTTATTCCTTTGGCTACTAAGCCTGGAAGGATTGTTGACTGGCAGATATACAAAGAAGAAAAGAAAATGTACTAGAAAATCATAAGAGCTGATGGAAAATCTCAGGTGTTTACTATCTTCAATCATATGCTAAAGAGTTTTGACAGAGAAGATTTGAAAACTCTGTGGAAATTGGTAAAAAGCCAAGTATGGGTCAACAAGGCCAGTGAAAGACTATGACTATGTGTTATAGGGTGATCTGAAAACCATGTTTGAACCACATGTAGAGGATGAAATATGGAGAAGACAACAAGGATTTAAAGTATTAAGCTGGAAGCTATATGACTCCTGTGGAGTTCATTCATTGATGATGCAGTCAATGCAAGTCTACATGTAGGTGGAAAAAACATATCCCCTTACACCACCTGCAGTTGATATGATGCGGAAGAAGAAGCTTCAAGTGGACTACTATGGTGAAATGGCCATGATGCTTTGTAGGAAAATGGTGAAATAGCATAAGAAGAATGAAGTGTTTGGAAGCATCCTCCTAGTATTTATTAAGCTTTGAATGAAGAAACTTGATGATTTTGATGAAGAATATCAAGTTTAGGGGATGATTGTTGGGATTAAAAGCTTTTTTGATGCTGTTTGATCAACTACTGCTCTTATTGGTATTACTGCTGCTCAATGAAGATAGTGCTGCTAAGGAACTTCAATGGATATATGCTAAATGGTTACAACTGCTGGTACAATGTTAAGACTGCTGGTACAGAGTTAAGACTGTTAGTACAAACTTACTGCTGGTACAAAGTTAAGACTACTAGTGCAAAGTTACAACTGTTAGCATAAGTTAGTACTGTTAGGCGTTTTGTTAAGACTGCTTACGTGATAAGTATTAGATATTCATAGAAAAGATTTAATATACTTAGGAAAGTATTGTAAGCCGTGTAGGACTCGTTTGTGTATAAAAGGAGGTGCTAGAGCATGGAGTTATACACAATCTCATTCATATAGAAACATATAATTCGTAGCTTCAAGGTTCTGTAACTCTAATACTGTGAGAGTATTCGTATTATTCTTAATAATATTGACGCTTGTTTGTTTGTTGAATTATATGTTCATTGTTTACTGTTTCATTAAAATTCTTCTTAATATTAAAGATTAGATTCCGCATAATCTTTAATACATTCAAACACAATTTCTACCATAGTTGTGTTAGATTTATCTAATATAACTACTCCTTTTACAAGCTAAGGAATTCGATCTAGTTCAACTGGGATCAACAGTTAACGCCATGGTACCTAGAGCTCTAAAAGCTGAATGTTGTTTGCTTGTTTGTTATACACCCCGTTTGCCAAAAATTGTTGCTAAATGATAAAGACAATTTCAAATATGTTCTAAATATTAGGCAATAGATTATAATGTTGTACCAATAATATCACATTTACAACTAATCTAAATATTTAAAGTGGGTGTGAGCACTTTAGAGAGAAAAGAGAGATAACAAGAGTCTCGCATTGCTAGAACATAGAACACACACCTCATAACCTATAAGGTAGGGGGTATTTATACCCAACGTCTAGCCAAGCCTCCATCGCGGATATACAAATTCCGCGATGGTAAACTTGTGTCACATACAACTAATATTACACAACATACCCTATACTATGATAAAATATAAATAGAAGTCCCTAACAAATGATTCACACTTTTCGTGTTCCAACAATCTCCCCCTAAGGGTAGATCATTCGGGTCTTTTATTTATGGGTATTTGGTTGGGCCAGCTTCAACATCCGATTCTTTGTTCCATTCTTCTCCATGATGCATGAAGCGTGAGCCTTTCCCTTATCACTTTCACAAATCTTGTCAAGAAACGATGATTACTTGCTGTCATCTCAATCTGCAACCTCTCCACACGTTTCTTTATTTGCTCAAGTTTCTTCAGTATCTTAATTAGGGTACCTGAGGAGAACTTAGCTACTTTAACGACTCTGAACAATATTTTCTGCCTTTTATCATTCTTGTAAACAACACAAAGTCTAAGTTCGGGTCTAGTGAAGAAGGTCCAACACTTGATCTTTTGAATACCGACGCAAGCTAACATAGGAGGAGTCAGGTTGAATTTCCTTTGATAGCTTTCGATCCCTATCTGGAAGTCTTCAATGTGAACTACTACAACATAGGCTTTCATGAAAATTAGGATTGATTCGATCATGTCTTGATCGATGGCTTTCTTGTTGTAGCAGTCTCTTCTTCTTTTCAGAATATCCTCAAGGTCATGAGGATGAAGATTCAGATAATCTGATTCGCTGAAGCGGTAATGTTGATTGTCGGTTCGAACTACGTGATAATCAACATGACCATGTGAATGCTGATGCTCGGAGTTAACTTCAACATATCTAAGGATTCTGGAGCTTGAGTAGACTTCGTCACGAGGCTTCCTTTTGAGTTGCCTTAGTTGGTAGAAGCCCTTAGATCTTTCATTAACATTAATAATCCCTATAAATGCATCGAAGTTGTAATCCTCACGATCAACTTCTTTATCAGAGAATATATCCAGAAATCTTTCTTCTTCCAGAAATGGTTCCGGAATTTCCTCATATGTGGCAACTTCCTTTGTAGATGGTAGGTATTCATTTGGACCGTTCAGCATATATTTGAGATCGTCGTTGAAGTACGGAACTAAGGGTGTGGAGTCAGATCTTGGAACCTTGGGAATCTGTTTCCACAATGGAGAGCGTTCTCTTCTTACTCTTACAATCGTTGAAGACGAAGACACGCCAAGAGCTTTTGAGACCTCTTGATCTACAAGTCTAGTATTGAAATCTCTGTTGCTTTTGAACTTGTAAATTAAGGAGTCATAAATGCTATTAACTCTTTGATCCATTGTGTCATCTTCCTAAATGTTGATTCCAAACCTTTCATGCAGATCTGAGAACATGCAGTCAAGCTTTTCCGCTGTTGGATCTCTAATTTGTTCATCGGTTTGAATCGGATCCCTTAGCACATCATCAAATAGATCGTCATCTTTAACATCAAACACATCGAATCCACCAGTCTCTGGAGGTATTTCACCTTCCCTATAGGTCATATCGTCCCAGTCATCATTGTCACCACCTGTATCTTCTTGTTGAGTATCAATCTCAACTTCAACATCTTCAGCATTCACTTCTTCTGGATGATCTGTTTGTTGTTGTGAGCTTGATTTTTGTTGTTGTTGTTGTTGTTGAGATGATGTTTGTTTTTGGGATGAGAACGTTGCAGTGGTTGTTGTTCTTTATCTTTTAGCATTTTTCTCCCCCTCAGGATTGTACGAGTCTGGATCATCCTGATTGCGCTTCCTTGACTGTGGACGACATTGACTTTCAAACTCCGTGACTCTTGAGGACAATATTGTAATAAGTTTGATTGCCTCAGAGTTCAACTTTGTCATTTCTTTTTTGAATTTCAAGACTTGATTCGTGACAGGAATTGCCGTTGGTTGAGCTTCGGGGTCCAGTAAGTCATTGTACAGGTTGGGATGTGCTGCCATAAGTGATTCATCATTCAAGATCTTATCAAGCATTAGTTCAGAGATGCGGTCCAGTGATAAAGATCTTGATGATGTGGAAGGTCCAGCTTGTGTTGATTATTGTCGTTGAGCTGCAAACCTTGACTCCATGTTAGCACGAAGTTTTCCCATTACTTCGTTGAATTGTGTGGTTGTTACAAGTGGTACCAGATCAGCTCGGATTCATTGAAACACTGTCCATGTAGACATCATTGGTATATGTTTTGGTTGAGATGTTGTTGTGGACGGTTGTTGAAAGTGAGTTGTTTGTGGGGTTGTTGTTGTATGAATAGTTGTTGTTGTTGTTGTTGTTGTTGTTGTTGTTGTTGTTGTTGTTATTGTAGGTGATGAAGGTGAGCTGGTGTTGCTCACAAGACCTATACCTAATGTTGTCAAACTTTATCTTCTTCCTAATCTCCAGTCTATGGGTGTCATCTCCGTACCCCTTATCATCTCCATCGTCATCATCGTGACTAGCATCACTAGGCCTAAACTCTTGACTATCCTTATCCTCCTTATAGGATTCACTTTTCACCTTATCCTTCCCTTTATCATCTTCCTCTTCCTCATCTAACAATTCGCTTCCCTTCTAAGAGTGTTTCCTAGCCGATTGTTTTTGACGCTTCCTAGGTTTTCCTACGTCTATACTCTACTTTAACACTAGACGCATCCGGGGTAGGTCCGCCTAGTTTAGAGCTTTCCATAGGAGCGCTTTCTATTCCCATATACAACTTATATGCATTTGATTCCTTGTTAGCGAGCTCCAACAGACCCTGTGGTATTGCCATCGGGACAATTTTGCAAACAATGGAGTCCCCACTTGTGCTGTGAATATGTGACACTCTGGGTGTTGGATCCTCTTGTCGTTGTGAGATACTTGAGTGTTCCCTCATAAACTGAGCAATCATTAATTTGAAGTATCTGACAAACGGAATGCATACATTCTTTTTCTTCTCCGATCTACGGACATGGTCAACAACATCTGTCCATAAAAGCTTCGCATAATCAAAGTGACACTGTTTCACTACACCATACATGATTGATATAATGAAGTAGTGCCTCGATCCATTCCCGTTTCTTTTCTGGTTACACACCGATTAAGAATTGAGAATAGCGTAGCCCATTGTGCAAGTAGGCACTTCCTGTTGAATGTTGATAAGACTTTGAACTTGTGCTTGTCATCAGCTTCCTTATCGTATCCCAGCTCCATAAAGAATTCCATGAGTTGGTCGACATTAGGTGGTTGTTGGAAAGCTGTGAGGTTTCCATATTCAGCAGCAGGAAGATTTAGTTCCCTACGAAGATCTTCTGATGTAATTGTGATTTGTTGTATTTCAATGATGCTTTGAATAGTGTCAGGTTTAGTTTCAGTGAGAACACAACATTACGCCAAAATTGTTGTAGGTATATCATGGGGGTGGTAGAGTTGGATAATGAGAGCATTGGATAAGTTGGGTGATTTTGAAGGATTTCAGGGATGATTGGATGATCACATTCAAAGAGAGAGATGCGGAATTGGTGATTTCGTTTACCAAGTCTAATGTATTCAGCTGTTGGCACAAGTTCTTCATTTGTTGGTATTGGTACAGCCGGAGCATCTTCTTGTATGTGTTGTGGTTGATCCATGAGTTTGTTCTTCAGCCATTATGATGAATGATTCTGAAATGACATAAAAGATGTAAGAATCTTGATAAAGTTTACAATGTTTATTTTTCACTCTGTCAGTTTTTATATGCTCTGACATTTCTTTTTCGAGCATATTTCATTTTCTTTTTCTTTTCTTATGCTTTCTTGCTTTTGAAGCATAAGTGCATGCTCTTTTCTTTTCACATGCGATTTTATTCTCTCGTTCTGATTTTATTTTCCTCACCAAAAATTTGTTGATTTGTGATACTTTTTCAAAAAATGTTTAAGGTATAGATTAAACATTGTCTTTATAATGCTCATGCTTTAGAAAATATGTTTATCTAACCCTTTTGAAGATTTGGGAAAAAGTATCAACTTGTATTCAAACAAAAGTTTTCTAGTTAAACTAGAACACTTGTTTTTGGAAATAAAAACTTTCACAGAAAATTTAGTTGCATGAGTGTAGGATATCTTAAAAAATGCCAATACTTTAGACTCTCTATTACGTGGGCTAGTTAAAGGCTTCCATTATCAGCTTTTAGGTGATAACTAGTCCTAGTAACTATCTTGAAGATGAGAAGTCTTAAGTGAAGTCAGCTGTAATACGTCTTAAAAGAGCTTTTGTTGCATAAGTGTGAGATTTCTCAAAACATATCTAGACCTTGGATACTCTGTTACGTTGTGTAGCTAAAAGGATGCATTATCAGTTTTTATGTGATAACTAGCCCTAATAACTACCTTGAAGATGAGATACTCTTAGTTTAAATAGTGTTGAGACGTCTCAAAACCATTTGAATTAAAACAATTAAGAGTGAAAAGTCTGTTAAGTGATTGCATGAATTGGTTTAAAATTATATTCATGGCGTTGGCAATCACTAACATTTTTTAAACATATCCGTCAAATCAGTCATATACATAAAGTATTCATAAAACTTGCAATCATAGAAAAGTCTAAGTCTAGTAATTAAACATATGCATCACATATTCTTTTTAAGGCAATAATAATGATACAATCCTAGTCTAATTAGCAAAGAAAACTGATCATATGAAATATTCTATGTCTCAAAGGTTTTTATTTCATCTTTAAGATGAGAAAAAATTGTATTTGATGAAAACAAATTGAGAAAGATACTTATGTAGATTGTTCAATCACCTTGGATTTACTTAAAATCATTAAGAACAAATTGTGACTTAATTTGAGAAAGAATGTTTGATCAATGTTTGTTACTTAGTCAAAATTATTAAAATGTTTGAAATACTTTATATAAATATAAGATTTATAAAAGTTTTGCAAAGATTTTAAAAAATTTGGGCAGAGTAACATTTAGTTTAAGTGGGTGAAAAAGCTTCGCAATATCTGGTATCGCGGGCAAATGGTCAATGAAAGTCAACTTCGCATTGAAGGTGAGACAGGTATCGCAGACCAAACTAGATGAGATGGTAAGCCATCGCATAAAGTTTCGGAACCAAAACGTTCGTATTGAAAACTGTGATGGCAAGCCATTGTATGACATTTAGAAAGGCTCAAATCGCGGAGCTTTTCTCAGCGATGCGAAGAAAAATTTTCCATCGCAGTTGAAACTCTCGGATTTTTTAAATAATATTAAATGCACATTTGCCTCTTTTCTATAGCCTCATATCGCATCCAATACGATGTCGCATCGAGAACTGTTCATCTTCTTCCCAAAATCAGCCCATTTTAACCAAGTCAAACCGTTTAAAAACCCATTTTCTTTCAAATTAGTGATCAAACCGATCTATCTCAGTCATCTAACCACAAAGTTTTGACACTAACACACCACAATTTAAACTCAATAGTGAGACATACGTATTCTTGGTGTCTAAACCCTAACATCCGAATTGGGCATGAAACAATTAGATTTAAGGGTGGATAAACAAGAAACATATGTAAAACATCATTTAAAATAGATTTGAAAGCTTACTTTTTGCTCGAAACGGAGTGAATAGGCAATAAAACATGTGATACGAGAGTTCTTGTGGATGCGAGTGAATGTGTGTTTGGTTAGGAGAGAGAGAATGCGAGTGAATGATAAAAGTGTGTGTGTGTTTTTCTCGCATCTCATATGTGGAGTTTGTTGACCCGTATTTTTCCATTTTGACCCTTTTCGTTTTGAACTCAGGTCTGCGAGAATTTTTTGGACTAGGGGAGGGTTCAAATCAGCATTATGAGTATTTTAACAAAATTCCCCCTTGATATTAGCCCTTTTTATACTTAACACTTTCGAATTTTATTCTTAACATTTTAACAAGTTTTTTAAAACATTTTGGTTCAAATAATTTGAACTTTTGTGTTATATCAAAATTGTTTTTTATTTTAAAATAAAATCAATCACTCCCCCTCGAAGTGATGATTATTTTTCCAACATTTACAACAACTTTTTGTCATGTTTTTCATTTTTCCTTTTAACAACCTTTTAGCATCACTTGTTTGCGACTTATTCATGATTTCAAAAACAAACTTCTACATTTCTCCCCCTAAAAAATAGCTTATAAATTTTAAACTGTTTTTGATCAATTGATGAGGTGAAGCATTGTTTTTGAAAGTTTTATTCTTACTTGAGCTATTCTCAAGATTTGATTATCATGAGCAAAAAAATTTATAAAAAGGTTTTTAGAAAAATCTTTTTGTAAAATCTTGTATATATTTTGCTCATAATAATAAGAAGATTTCTCTCATTTTCTTAAGGATTGACGCACTGAGGCGTACATACAGGGTCCTTTCTTTTGTTACGGGTGTTGATCTGTGATGTGATCAACAGCCATTATGTTTGAATAATTACCGTTTTGAGTTACCAGATGTACGTGTGATGTCTGCTACATTGTTGACTACTTTGACCTTTGGAGTTTCCTTGTCATAATCATCACGAATACTTGCCATGCCTAACTGTTTTCGGAGGTATTCAAATCACTCGGGAGGCAAAGATTTTGTGAAGAAGTCGGCAATTTGGTAGTCATTTTTCACAAAGTACAATTCCACTGTTCGCTTTCCTACATGCTCCTTTATGAAGTGATACATGACTGCGATGTGCTTCGTTCTTGAATGCAGTACTGAGTTACAAGAAATGACAATGGCACTTTTCGAATCACAACAAATTAGGATTTTGTCGTAGAAGAAACCATAGTCCGTCAATTGTGTTTTCATCCATAATACTTGGGCACATCATCCAGAGAGGGAAATATATTCAGCTTCAGCAGTGGAAAGTGTAGTATGATTTTGTTTCTTTGAAGACCAGCTGATTAATTTCTCCCCCAAGAATTGACCAGATCCAGAAGTACTTTTGCAATTAATTTGACATCCTGCATAATTTGCAACTGAATAGGAAATAAGTTCAAACTGGAGTCATTTGGATACACGTGGCCCATTTGAGTTGTTCCTTTTAGGTACCAAAAGATCCGTTTGACAGCAGTGAGGTGCTTTTCCGTTGGCATGGATTGGTAACGGGCACACATGCAAACGGCAAATTGAATATCTGGCCGACTAGATGTGAGACACATAAGTGAACCAATCATACTATGGTATTTTGTAAGATCAATTGGTTTTCCTGATTTATCTTCTTCTAGTTTATGTCTGTGAAGCATAGGAGTACTTATGGAGTCAGATTTATCCATTCCAAACTTCTTCAAGATTTCCATGGTGTATTTGTGCTGATGGATAAAGATACCACTAGGAGTTTGAATTATTTGTAGACCCAAGAAGAATTTAAGTTCCCCCATCATGCTCATTTCAAATTTCTCTCGCATGATATTTTCAAACTTTTTGAAATACTTAGGATTCGTAGATCCAAAAATAATATCATCGACGTAAATTTGAACAAGCATGATATCATCACCTTTATGCCTTATAAATAAAGTTAGATCGATTGAACCTTTGACGAATTTGTTCTTGAGGAGATATTCTGACAGAACTTTGTACCATGGACGAGGTGCTTGCTTGAGTCCGTAGACGGCCTTGTCAAGAAAATATACATCATCCGGGCGATCTGGATCAACAAAGCCTTCTGGTTGGCTTACACACACCTCTTCTTCTAACTCCCCATATAAAAAGGTCGTTTTCACGTCCGTTTGATAGACGGTGAAAGATTTATGAGCTGAATAAGCCAAAAATAAGTGTATTGCTTTGATTCGAGCAACCGGTGCAAAAGATTCATAAAAATCAATTCCTTCCTCTTGATTGTAACCTTTTGTAACCAGACGAGCCTTGTTTCTGACTACATCACTATCTTCATCAAGTTTGTTCTTTAAGATCCATTTCAAAGCAATTATAAGTTTTCCAAGAGGACGTGGAACCCTTCGCCAAACGCCATGCCGTGTAAATTGATTGATTTCTTCTTGCATTGCAATGATCTAGTCTGGTTCTGCAAGTGCTGCCTTGACATTGGCGGGTTCTATTTGACTTAGGAAAGAATTGTAGAAATAGAAATAGGCTGTAGAACTTCTTGTTTGAATAGGTTGAGAAGGATGTCCAATTATTTGGTGTAAGGAGTGATCATGAGTCCAACTTCTCTTGTGCGGATGTAGTTGGTAATGTTGTTGCATGTTTGAAGGATTGATGTTTTGCAGCTCTGAAGGTTCACTGACCTCATGTTACGGAGTCGCAAATGGATTAATGAAAGTTTCTTCTTCAGACGATGCATTGGTAATTATATGATCATCAACATTTGTGTGGGAGGTTGGAGTGACATTGTTTGGTGAACGTTCTATTTGAATGTTAGTGGATGGAGAAGTATCTGGTACGGGATCAGCAGCTTCATAAGTAGTTGTTGATGAACCTGATACTGGAGATGGTATGTCTTCTTGATTGTTAACTTCGATAATCGGAGGTGCAGCGGATAATGTTGACATTTTCATCTTGTTTCCACCACATGATTCATCGTAGAAGTTTTCAAACAATCCGTCTAACACTTCCTTTTGAATACAGTTAAGTTTTGTTGTTAATGATGTGGGGTTAGGTGCGAGTCCTGAACCGTGTTGTTCAGAAGTCATAGTCGTTGGCACGGGTTCTGAACATACATGATTAGAAGCCATTTCTTCTACTTCATTGAAATGAACATGGATTGTTTCTTGTATCAGCTTTGCTCTGCATTTATAAACTCGATAAGCACTTGATTGTGTGGAATATCCTAAGAAAGTTCCGACATCCCCTTTTTCTTTGAGCTTTCCAATATCTTCTCGATCATTGAGTGGGTAACATCTACAACCAAAGGTGCGGAGATATTTTACATCTGGTTTTCGTTTGTAAAGGATATGATATGGGGTTTTGTTGAATCGTTTATTAATGATAGATCGGTTTTGTGTGAAACAGGTGGTTGATATGGCTTCAGACCAGAGGTTTAAGGGTAGGTTTGCGGAGGATAGCATTGTTCTGGCAGCTTCACTAACGTACAGTTTCGTTTTTCAACTACACCATTTTGTTGAGGAGTGTAAGCCACCGATATCTGATGAGTAATGCCAATTGAATCGAAGAAATTCTGAAGAATCTGATTCATGAACTCTGTTCCATTGTTTGTTCGAATAAATCTGACTTGAGCTTGTAAACCAACTTGAATTCTTTTGATGAACTTGATGATGACACTTGGGGTTTCGGCTTTAGAAGCAAGAAAATGAACCCAAGTATATCTTGAATAGTCATCCACAATAACCAAAATATATTTCTTCCCATTTCTTCTGATGACGCGCATGGGTCCATACAAATCCATGTGTAACAGATGTAATTGAGCAACGAAACTGGGTTCTGGTTTGGATTTGAGTGTTGCACATGTCATTTTACCCAATTCACAAGCAGAACAAATATGGTCTTTCTTGAAAGAAAGTTTTGGTAAACCTCTGACTAAATTATGTTGAGCAAGGTCATTGATTGTTCTGAAGTTCAGATGAGAGAAGCGACGATGCCATAGCTAGGCTTGTGATGATGTTGCTTTGGAAAGCAGACAAATCGGTTTTGGTGATGTTATTTCCTTAAGTGCAATTTGGTATAGATTCGAATCCTGTGAGCCTTTGAGAATATCAACGCCTTCAAGGGTAGGAACAATACACGAATGTTTTCGAAACGCCACCTCTAAACCGCTATCACATAATTGACCAATACTAAACAAGTTGTGACCCAGTCCTTCGACAAAGTAGACACATTGAATTATGACCTTATCATGAATGAGATCTCCATAACCGATGATTTTAGGTACGTGATCATTCCTAAAACGCACTATACCCAAGAATTTGGCCACGAAGTTCTTGAGCAGTGCCGTATTCCCGGTCATATGTCGGGTGCACCCCGAGTCGAGGTACCAGAGGCACACTTGGACAAGCTGCACATCAAAGCAAAACACAGAAAATTGGTTATCCGCTGATAAAGTGGTTCCACGTAGTTAGACAGTAAAGAATGCACACCTAATGGATTAAATTTAGAAATAGGAGGCATGGTAGGTGATTCTTGCTTCTTAGCTGGTTGCCATCTATACCCTACGTGTTTAAACACTCTTCTAGTAGGAACCCACTTAAAGCATGATCTAGGGTTTGAGTCATAGTGATCTAGATTCTTGCCCTTAGGAATTATTGGCTTTTGTTGTTGATGCTTAGTGTTTCTTGGCTTTGATGTATTAGTCCTAGTGGTTTTAGCATTCATGTTCACAAAATTCATATTAGAATGCACACATTTAGCAGAAACCGAATTAAGAGGAACATAATTAGAACAAGCATTCATGCTATTAGAAGCAACAGATCCATGCATTTTAATGTTATTACATTCATCCATTCGCTTAGAGCGTTTTTTATTGAAAGCATTAAAATATCTAGGTTTGTCCACAACTTGAGGTTGAGAGGCTCTAGTCTTCCAAGTGTTATTCTTAAGTGGTCTTTCCCTGCTACAAGTAGTTTCTAAACCTGTATCAACAAGCAAATCTTTGTTAGGAGATTTTGAAGATTGATCATGTTGAACTAATTTCTGTTTCTTACGGTTCTTAGACATGTGTTTCCTTGACTCTTTGGGATTCTTTTCTATTGGGGGAGGAGTCAAAGAACACACTGGTGCTTCTGGAGGTGTATCCTTGCTAAGTAATGCTTGCATCCTAGCTTTTTCTAATTCTTTCTTATAAAGCATATCATTTGTACCATAAGGTTCACGCTTAGAAGTAGAAGCAACATTGTACATACCAGGAGCAATTACTTTAGGATTAGTTAAAACCTCTTTATGTTTTGGCTCAAGAACATGAGTTTGTTGCTTTGAAGATGCCAAAAATGTTGGTTGATTTGAAAAGTATGAAAAATTAGCATTCTACAACTGGCGTTTTGAAGCAAACTCAATATTCTTGGTTTTTGTAAAATCAAGCACTTTAGATTTGAGTTCCTCATTCTCTTTTAAGATTAGTTTCAAAGAATTTTCGTAGGAACGCTTTTCATACTTGTTTTCTTCAATCTTTCGTTGCCAATTTGATTTGAATATCAAAGATTATTTTTCAATTTTGACAAACGAATTTTCAAAATTTTCATTTTGACAAGACAATTCGTCGTTCAACTCAACATTCTTTTGCAAACACTGTTTCAGACTCTTTTTTAAAGTAAGGTTTTCCATTTCAAGTGACGTTTTTTGATTTTCTAAAGTCGCAATTTTCTCCTTATTTAGTGCGAATGCTGGTTTGATTGATTCGAATTGATTTTGAAAATATTCCTTTTGAATGTCTGAGTTTAAGCAAATATGATCGTATTCATCTTCAAGAGATGTTACATATTTCAAATCATTTTGCATTTCAGTCATCAATGTCTCTTCAAAGACTTTAAGTTTATCGTAAATACTTTTCACGGGAGGCTCGATAAATAATTTTATCTATTTCTTAACTTCCCTTGAGACATCTATTTTGTAGGAATTAGATCTCACAAGTTCATCAGTTGTGAATTCTTGCTTATCACGAATAGTTCTTAGCGATAGACTTATTTGATTCCTGAGATGACAAAAGGTTTTTCTTGCTAAACTCTCATAATTGCTAGAGAGATATGGATTGACCGTAGGTACATCCACATGTTTCATAACATTTGTTGGTTTTCGTTCAAGAGCATTTTCTTTATTAATCATGCCATAATCATCACTAAAATAAGAGAAATTGGTTTTCTTTTGTTTGACCATTAAACGTTTTTGGTTTTCCTCATTTGAGATGTCATTTGGAACAAACATGTAATCTTTGAATGTGTCACGTCTCATATAGTCAGAATTATACAAACTTGGTGCTTTACGTTTGACCATTTCAAGATAATAAGGGTTAGAGAAACCAAGTCCCGGTCTTAGATCCAAAATAGGACCAGATTTGGGAAGATACATGTGCATAGTCTGAGGAGTCTGACCGGTAGTGCGAATTTTCAATTCAGCTTTAGTTAATCGTTGAATACAATTAGCTTTCTCATCTTTAAGTTTAGAAACTTCATTTTCAAGATTCCTTTTGCTTTTTTCAAAACTTGTGATATTGCTCTTAAGAGAAAAAAATCTCATCTTGTAAATATTGAATTTGTCATTTTAGCACTAAAGGCCGTTCATACTTCTCTTCGTACAACATGTCCTTGATTTTCTTTTCTAAGGAAGCACTTTTATCTTGTTCAAATTATATCAAGTTAGCATAATTTTTAATCTGTGTTTGAATAGTGGCATAGTTTTGAAGCATATCAACATGATCTTGACTTGTTGATACATGATTACTATTGGTACTATTAGCAGATAACGTAGGTGTAGCACTTGTAGATGTTGCACTACTAGTGTTAACTTGAGTTGTTATGCTAGTGGTACTAATGTGACCATGTATAAATTCATCAAGATCATCATTATCACAGTCATCAAAGATGTGTACCTTGTTTCCAAGAGTGTCACCATCTTCAGCATCTGTGTCATAGCTAGGAGTTGAATCACCATCATGAGCTTAAAAAACATTCACCTTTTCCAATGAGGCCATGAACACCATGTTTGTTTCCAACAATTATCCTTCATCATCAGTATCCATCATGAAATCATTTTCTTCAGCATTGAGAATTTTACCCTTTTCTTCCATGTCAGCCAAAAGCATCTTCTGTCTGTAGTATGTTCTATCACGCACTTTTCCATTTTGACAATTCTTAGAAAAATGACCTTGTTGGCCACAGCCAAAGCACTTTGGTTCTTGTACATCTTGACCAGCTTCAACCTTGTCACTTCTCTAAACACATTGACGCACAACTTCTCCTTTAGGTGGAATATCTTGTCGTTTGTTCAAAACAGTTGGTGCAGAGGTGGTTCTGAGATTGTTGTTTATTGGACGTTTGTAGAAGGACCTTTTGATTTGTTTTCCAAGAAGTGCAAGGTTTTGAACAATCTTATTGAGCTCAACATTGGCAGGATCTTGATTAGACTCAATTGCTTCTTCCACTGGAGTGAAGTGAGATTCATTGTTGGAGCTGAAGGAGGATTGGTTTTTATGATAATTTGACACAAGAGCAAGAGGATCAACAACAGGTGTTTGTGTAGTGAGTTGAGTTGATTGTTCCTTTTCCTTTTCTTTATGTTTTTGATCAAGAATGTCATTGACTTCAACCTGATTATGTTTCAGCAGATCAAACAAGTTGTTGATATCTTTGGCAGTTAAGTCTTGGTTTTGTCTGATAGCAATAGTGAAACGTCTCCATTCTGGTTGAAGGTTTGTGAGAAACATGGTATTGTGTTCAGTGTTTGATCCCTTAAGGTTACGACGGTTCATTTCATTGATAAGTTTGTTGAATCGAATGTAAACATCTTCAAGACTTTCTTCTGGAAGTTGCTTGAAGGATTGGTAATTCCATAAAGCTAGAGTTTGTTGAGTCTGAGTACCGACATCTGCACCTTGCATTAATCTCTCCAAGGCTTTCCAGAGATCATGTGCAGTAAGATTGCTATCAATGGCATTGTAAATATCATTGCTAAGTCCATACAGAATTAAGTTTTTGGCACGGATGTCAGCTTCAAATTGAGCCAGTTCAGTTGGACTTAAGTCATCTTCAGTTTGTAGTCGTGTCTTCCCCTCATTAGCAGTATCAGGAATTTCCTTCATTTACATACGGTCCATTCTTGATGGAGTTAATCAACAACTTACGTTCTTTGTAGCCCATAATAACATTCATGAACCTTGAAGACCATTGAACATAGTTTCCCCGATATAACATGGGAGGTCTAGCGTCACTCCCTGCAGCCAATGCATCTTGAGTAGTAGACATTGTGATAATGGATCTTTGATATGAGATGTTGTTTTGTTTGAGAGAGGTGTTTTAGTTTGTTTGAGTTGTGATGGTTGAATGTTTTGGAGAATTCATCTAGTGCAATGAGTATGATCAAAGTCTTTTACAAATTTTAAATCTTTTTGAGGGATTTCTTAAATTATAAAAGTCTTTAGGTCAAAGTATCGCAATAGAGTCTCATGAACAGTAACTATCGCAGCTTCTGGTGAAAATTGGGCATAGTTTTCTTTCGTAAAAGGTGGGTAACTGATGAAGCGAAAAGTGTACTGCTTTTAGGGGGTCATTTAAGCCCTAATTTGAGATTATTTGATCAAATATTGCCCTAAATCGTTCTTTTTGTCATTTTAGGTACTTTTGGAGAGAAATCTGGAAAAGGAAGCAATTTTGACATTTTTGGAGCATAAAAGTGAAGAAAACGACAAAGTCTTAAAACCCTTGTTGGGCACAGTACCTGACAGCGTCAAGGCTCTACAAGCGATGGCGTCAAGCTTGGAAAAAGAGGTGGATATGGCAAATATACATGAAGGCCCAGAACTATTTCAAGGCAATTTGGCCTGACGGCGTCACCAAGGCCATCAGGGTCAGATTACACGTGACGGCCCAGAGTAAATTTACACATGACGGCGTCAGGATTTAACCTGACGACGTTAGATGATTTAGAGTGACGACGTCAGGAAAAAGGCTTACACAAGAAGAAACCTTAGTGAAACCGTCACAAGATGATCGAGACAATCACAACTTGCACGTGGAGTAGCTGACACTGTTTTGGCCATAACTTTTGTATACGAACTCGGATTTCAGCGATTCAAAAAATAAAACGATCGAGATGAAAACATCTTCGATTTGGTGAAAAATGGTCGTGATGCCGTCACCCCTTAGGGCTGACGCCGTCTGATCGGGCCGACATAAAATCTGCCTATAAATATAACCTTATTACTTCATTTTTTTGTAAGCCTTAAACCCTAAGGTCGATTCCTGGGTTTAGGTAGGTGTTTTTCCAGCAACTTAGAGGGTTTCAATCACTCCATAAACATCATATATTTGTTTGTTGATTCTATCTTAATTATGTTTTCCATTATCATTGTTGCTTGCTCTTCTTTGATGATGTTTTTCTAATTCACCTTGTGTCTATTTATGATTGTGTGAAACTTGTATATAATTGATTAGATCATATTGATTCCTTGTTGATGTTTGTGTCTATCTTCATCAATTAGGGTGTGACACTTCGATACGTCTAATTGGTTTAGCTTATAATTCTTGTTTCCTATTGTCTCTTGTTTAATTGAATGATATCGATGTTAGGCTTAAGAAAACTGGCAGACTTCAATTGGTAACTTGCTTGAACGTCTTAAGAAACATGATCGGAGGTGTACTACGATTATATGGTTGTATTTAATGCATAAGTGAATTCTAGTGATCCCATGTTAGGAGCTTTTAGTCGGCTCGACATAGGAGTGAAGTAGGAGCTTATAGAGTTAGGGAAGGTCGTACACGACCCTAAGAATAGGATTAAGGAATACAACCCGTCAATTAAAACAAGGATGTGACAATTCAATAGGTAGAATTGGATAGCAAGCAAGGAGTAATACATCATAGGTAGATACGCTTCATTTACCTTGTATAACCCTAGTTTACTTTTCTTGCATTTGTAGTTAATTGTGTTAGTTGACTAGCAACTAATTCCGCCCACTCTTCCAATACCCGAGATTTTTTCCTGCTTTTCATAAAAATATAAAAATACAAAAAGAATCATCCTTCACCTTTAGACCTGGCTAGATTAATTTCATCCTAACGAACACTATTCCTGAGTTGAACGATCAATCCCCTGGTACTTGTCACTATACTATACTACAACGATCAGGTACACTGCCTGGCGAGTATTGCAAGCTTCTTAAGATCCCTTGATAGGTAAAACCTGTTGCGAGGGCGCAATCCCGTGTATCAAGTTTTTGGTGCCGCAGCCCAGGGAATAGTTATTATTTATGTTGAAATTTATTTTGATTAGGTCTACTCATTAGATTCCTTTTTAGTGAGATTTTTATTTTCTTTTTATTAGCTTTCTTGTAGTCTATCTTTTTCTTTGTGCCCTTTGTTTGTAAAACCATTTTCACTTGTCACTATGGCGGATGAAATTCCATTTAGATCACTAACAATAGAGGAACAATTATATTTCACTAATAGATTTGCTTCCTATCATTCCAATGATTTTTTATGTGATCTTAGTGACATCAGAGGAGTTGGGGGTAAAGTTAGATGGGTTTGATGAATTCTATGCATGTGTGATTTCTATTAGACGATCATTATCAGGATCAATTCCTTTTAGTGAGATCCGTTGGATGAATTTTGAGAAAAGCTTCCTAACCATGACCCATAAGTTCAACAAATTGGTGGATTCGTATGAGCAAGATGACCTAGTTTCTAAGAACATGAACTTAGAATCAAACCAAGATTATGAGATGGTTAGTGTTGAACTACCTAGTTGCATGAGCAGGATAGATTTCACCAAAACATACAACACACATGAGGGTAGAGTTGAGCCACCTAAGTGCATGTCATGGTTAGGCACTACCATAATACAGGATGAACATATAGGTGATTTTGACACGAGGAATTATGAGGAAAATAGGGCAAGCCCACTAAGTACTCCACAAGTCCCGCCATCATTTGAGGCATACACACCGCCCGTGACTTACCCGGAAGAAGTAGAAGAGACTATAGGAACCCCAATTGAGGTAGAACCCTTGGACCAAGCACCACTAGAGGATATAGGTTTGAATACTTATAATAATAACCTTACTCCTAGTTCTAGGGAATTTCCTAGTGTTGATGAACCGGAACCTCAATCTTTACATAACTTCCCATCCTTAGATTTACATCTAGGAGACAAAAGAGGAACCGACCCACCCATCAACCAATATTATTCGGGTAGTTTTAGGATGAAGGAAGCCATTCACTCACCCCCTTCACCTCACGTGGCATATTCCCACCCTAAGGGTGTGTATCGCTACTTCCACCCACACTTAATCCTAAGTGTTGGGAAAACCTCCCCTATTTCCGTTAAATAAGGGTAGAGTCAGGCTCGTGACTCAAACAAAAACAAGCGCTTGTTGGGAGGCAACCCAACCCATGTTTTTAATTGTTTGATTTTTTTTATTTTATTTGTTTGTTTGTGTCATATATGCTTAATCATAGTTGTTTAATTTTCATGTTTCGAATAATTTGTGAAAATGCTTTATTTTGTTTTTAACCTCGTCTTAATTGCATATAAAGGTATTTTACAAAAAAAAAAGACAAGTGTATGGAAGTTTATATTTTGTTAAAAAGAACGAATTTCGAACATGAAAATTTCACAATTCATGATTAGCATATATTCTATCTTGTTTGTGTGTCAATACTTTTGGATATGTTTTATGAGTTCGTTTTTGTAATTCATTCCACAAGTATCCTATCCTTTTATTGTTATGTTTTGTTTCTATTTCTAAGTCTGGAATTACATCTAGTTGTGGTTTTTCTTTGTTTGGTTTGATGTTTTGGTTTTTGTGTTTGTTGATTACAGGTTATATTGAACAAGAAGATGATTACATTTCTGGAATGGAGCTTATCATGTTCATTCTCTTCGAGGAAGATTTAACCCCGTTATCACATCGTCCATACCGAGCGAATCAGGGGAGTATTAGTTTCTTTCATTCTTATTTATTTTTACTTTTACATTTTTATCTAGAACATTGAGGACAATGTTCGGTTTAAGTGTAGGGAGGATATATTAGAAACTATAACTCCACTTGATTTTTGTTTTGTTTGATAGTGAATGTGTAATAAAACTGAGAGAAATATTTGTTAGGGCAATTTTAGCACCAAATTTAAAATTTTTTACAACATTTAAGAGTGAAACTCTAGTCTTAATAAGCGTCTCATGGATAGGAATTGTATGACTAGCACAAAAACCATACCACTCAAAAAATTTCCACCCCTAAAATGTGAGGTTCGCCTTTAGATCTTTAGGAAAAAGCATTCATTCTTAATGCTTGTGAGTGTACCGGTAGTATTTAGATTCTTGAACTTGTGATAGCGATGCATCCCGAGACCGCTAGTGAGACTACATTCATGTAGTTAGGATTTACTACATGATAAGAGGCACTAGGATAACCCATGTTTTTACACCTGTGTTTTATATAATTACATTGACTTCATTAGTCAAGTAATTCTCCCACACCTTTGCATTGTACTCATTTTTAGTACACGATACCCCTAGTACACTCCTCCAAGCCTATCTTTTTCGTTTTTAACTTTAAGCACCTTACTTAAAGATAGAATTTGTTTACAATCCACCCCAAATATGCAACCAAATCGCCTTAGCCTTCCGTGTATGCACTCATCTTTAGTGCATTATTGTTATTTGTTTAAACCCTTAGTTAGTTGTCTAATTGATTACATGGTTGCTAAGTCGAGTTATATCTTGTACATATTATTTTGGGACGATTGGGACTCATGAGTAAAGTACTATTGTAATGGAGTAATGGGGAAGACGTCAATTATTACCCCCATATGTGTGTTAATATCTAAAAGTACTCTAAGTGTTTTGATTATCTTGATTCGAGTCATTAGAATAGTTGATTGTAAAGTATGTAAAAGTTCAAGTGTAGGGAGGAAACGAGCTCCCTTTGATGTATTATTTTGGATGGTAGAGTAAAAGTGTATGCAAAAAAAAAAAAAAAAAAAAAAAAAAAAAAGCGGGCTACCATCCGTTTCTTTTATTTATGTTTAAGTCAAATAGTGTCTTAAAAAAAATCCAAAAAGATTCGTAGTTAGTTCAAGTTGAGTCGAGTCTTGGCTTAACAACGTCTCATTATACATGTAGTTAACTAAGACAATTGACTTGCCAACAGTAAAATATCCGTTTATCCAACAAAACCGTGTTTTCCATATCCCCTACACCTAACGTTATAACGCTTTAAAAGACCTCTTTGATCATTTATCCTAGGTGCTTACACCAAGTGGTGGAGGTTTTTGATCCTTTCCCAAGCATATGGTAATCTATTTGCTATGACAGGTAATGAGTGATATTTCTCCATTTCCAATTATGATATATAAATTTTCAACACCCGAGAGATGAGAGTATCCAAACACTTAATGTGAGGTGCTAGTGTATAATTTTCGTGCTTGTTTTGACTAAGGTGGAATGATCATTTGTTGTAATTACTTTTATATTAGTGTTAAATGACCCCTAACTTGTATTTTTATTGGTGGAAAAGTTCATTTGCTTGAGGACAAGCAAATTCCAAGTGTAGGGATATTTGATGAAGCGAAAAGTGTACCGCTTTTAGGGGGTCATTTAAGCCATAATTCGAGATTATTTGATTAAATATGCTCTAAATCGTTCCTTTTGTCATTTTAGGTATTTTTGGAGAGAAATCTGAAAAAGGAAGCATTTTGAACGTTTTTGGAGCATACAAGTGAAGAAAATGACAAAGTCTCAAAATCCTTCCTGGGAACAGTACCTGACAGCGTCAAGGCTCTACAAGCGACGGCGTCAAGCTTGGCAAAATAGGTGGATATGGCAAATACGCATGACGGCCCAGAACTATTTCAAGGCAATTTGGCTTGACGGCGTCACCAAGGCCTTCAGGGTCAGATTACACGTGACGGCCCAGAGTAAATTTACACATGACGGTGTCAGGATTTAACCTGACAACGTCAGATGATTTAGAGTGACGACATCAAGAAGAAGGCTTACACAAGAAGAAACCTTAGTGAAACCGTCACAAGATGATGGAGACAATCACAACTTGCGCGTGGAGTAGCTGGCACTGTTTTGGCCATAATTTTTGCATACGAACTCGGATTTGAGCGATTCAAAAAAGGAAACGATCGGGACAAAAGAATATTTGATTTGGTGAAAAAATGGTCGTGACACCATCAACCCTTAGGGATGACACCGTCATATCGGGCCGACAGAAAATCTGCCTATAAATATAACCTTATTACTTTATTTTTTTTGTAAGCCCTAAACCCTAAGGTCGATTCCTGGGTTTAGGTAGTTGTTTTTCCAGCAACTTAGAGGATTTCAATCACTCCATAAACATCATATATTGGTTTGTTGATTCTATCTTAATTATGTTTTCCATTATCATTATTGCTTGCTCTTCTTTGATGATATTTAGCTAATTCACCTTGTGTCTATTTATGATTGTGTGAAACTTGTATATAATTGATTAGATCTTATTGATTCCTTGTTGATGTTTGTGTCTATCTTCATCAATTAGGGTGTGACACTTCGATAGGTCTAATTGGTTTAGCTTATAATTCTTGTTTCCTATTGTCTCTTGTTTAATTGAATGATATTGATGTTAGGCTTAAGAAAACTGGCAGACTTCAATTGGTAACTTGCTTGAACCTCTTAAGAAACATGATCGGAGGTGTACTACGATTATATGGTTGTATTTAATGCATAAGCAAATTCTAGTGATACCATGTTAGGAGCTTTTAGTCGGCTCGACATAGGAGTGAAGTAGGAGCTTATAGAGTTAGGGAAGATCGTACACGGCCCTACGAATAGTATTAAGGAATACAACCCGTCAATTAAAACAAGGATGTGACAATTCAATAGGTAGACTTGGATAGCTAGCAAGGAGTAATACATCATAGGTAGATACGCTTCATTTACCTTGTAGAACCCTAGTTTACTTTTCTTGCATTTGTAGTTAATTGAGTTTGTTGACTAGCAACTAATTCCGCCCACTCTTCCAATACCCGAGATTTTTACCTGCTTTTCATAAAAATATAAAAACACAAAAAGAATCATCCTTCACCTTTAGACCTAGTTAGATTAATTTTAATCCTAACGAACACTATTCCTGAGTTGAACGATCAATCCCCCGGTACTTGTCACTATACTATACTACAACGATCAGGTACACTGCCTGGCGGGGATTGCAAGCTTCTTAAGATCCCTTGAGAGGTAAAACCTGTTGCGAGGGTGCAATCCCGCGTATCAGTAACAGTAAGTCTCGTAAAATCTAATGTCGCAGAGTCTTCTAAGTATCACAAATATACAAGAGCTATATCCGAGCACAGTTTTCTTTCGTAAATAGCGGGTAACAAAACTTTCGCAGAGAAAGTATCGCAGCCAATTCTTTCGTATCACACAAACTCTTATCACAGACAACTATCGCGGAATCTACAACCCTTGTATCGCGGCCTAAACCCTTGCGATGCGAGCAAAACAATGCTAACAAAATCTTAACCCCTACTTTTACGAGCAAAAAGTACACTTCTTCAAAAACCTAAAAACCACAAAAATCAGCCTAAATCTTCACTAAATATTTAGAAACTATGAATATAATGATGAAAAACTATTTCTTTTTCAGAAATAAGTTATCCTAACATACGTAAAACAAGATTAACCACGTAAATGAGTAATCGAATCACTACGTATGAAGCATAAGCTATTTTAGAGAGAGAAAGTGAAGAACACCAAGAAAAACAAAGCTTCTAAAGACAAGAGAAGATTGAACAACACTAAAACAATCACTACACGAAACAATGATTCATATTTGTCTCTTGATACCAATTGTTGTACCAATAATATCACGTCTACAACTAATCTAAATATGTAAAATGGGTGTGAGCACTTTAGGGAGAAGAGAGAGATATATAACAAGAGTCTCGCATTGCTAGAACATAGAACACACACCTCATAACCTATGAGGTAGGGGTATTTATACCCAACGTCTAGCCAAGCCTCCATCGCAGATATACAAGTTCCGCGATGGTAAACTTGTGTCGCATACAACTAATATTACACAACATACCCTATACTATGATAAACTATAAATAGAAGTCCCTAACAAATGATTTACACTTTTCGTGTTCCAACATATAAAAATAACGACACAATCCTAAAAACCCTAGGACAAAATTTTCAGCTTCTTCTTGGCTGCTCCAATCGACACACCCACAAGACCAGGATTTTCAAGCCCCTTGATCATTCGTGTACGCGTATAAGGTTGAGAGGTTCATTGTGATTTGCTCGGTTTCATTCTATATGGTGTTCGGTTTTTCATAATATCGACACAAGGATGCGCTGAAGAAGGAGTGACTTCCTATTCTTGTGTTATGGTTTCATTGGCGGTTTAAGGTTTTAGGTTGGAAGCTGGGTTTGGGTGAAGAGAGAGCATTGGAGCTTTAGGTACAATTCATCACAAAATAGTTGTCCTCTGGTCATTGGCAACTCACCAATGATTCAGAGGGATCCCAAATGTATTTCTTATTTTTTGCATTTTCTTCATTTAATTAGTCATTTCTTTTATCCAATAAAACCAAGCATTTAAAACCCTAGCCATCCAACATATCACAGGATGTTGATATAGCCATCAATTAGCAAAATTTGTCTCTTACTCTTTGTTCATCAGAGATCATTGTAGTTTTCGAAAAATAGTTGGTTGCAAATTGTCGCTCCTACCTAAAGGCAAAGCAAGCCATGACCTAAAAGAAAAGGTCACGCAAAGGAGGAAGTCGCAAGCAATAAACCACTATGTCGCCAAATACATTTATGCTTCCGCTCACACAAACAACAAAGAAGATGATAGAAGAAAATAAGCGGCTTTCAACATATGTTCCAGTTTGTTCGTTCGAAAAACCTACCGTTCAAACTGCGGGGGAGTATTAAATGACCATTAGTTGGCCCAAACCTAATTGTGGATTTAGTTCCATTAGGTCTAGGGTTTGCATAGCTTGTTTATTAAGTCATGTGTTTGTTATAAATACATGTGTAATCTTTTTTATGTAATCATAAAAACACATCAATAAATATATCTTTGCTATTTTACATGGTAACGGAGATGGTCTGATCCTCAGACCTAGGTGGCTAAGTTGAGCGGCCTCCTTTATGTCACCCTGTCAAACCCTAGCCGCCACCATTTATCTATGTCTATGTTTTGCTTTTATTTTTTGTTTTTTTGCTTTTGTTGCTGCTGCAGATGAAGATTTGTTTTGCTTGCCGCTGTCGGATGTCTTCATCAAAAAATATGTTATTTGTTTTTGCTCCTGCATTTGCTGCTGCTTGAAGAATTTGCTTTCGCTTGCTGCGGATTTCTTCATCAAAAATTATGTTTTTATTGCGTTAATATTTCTTTTTAAGTTTACATTACAATTCGAGCTTTCGCGATTTCGTCGTTCGAATTGCGTGAGAGTATTAGGCAATAGATTATAAGGCCCGAGGCCATCTGCGAGTTTGAGTCCATTAGGGTTTCTATGTAACCTCTATATATTATGTCTCAATAAACATTATAACCTACGGGATTTACATTATTTAACACTAAATTGTTCGTAAAAACGGTTACAATGAGCTTTCATATATTCAAGTTATTCGGGGAGAGCGGGTATTTGATGTAAATGTACGCAATACAACTGGAGTTCTCGTGACCGTTTTCAACATTTTCCCAACACCCGATGTATACCTAACAAAGTGTATACTTAAGAACTATTTTAAGATATCAAGATAGCTAACCATTTTGTAAAGTTGATGATGTTAGTTCTGGATTATTTATATCAGTAAAAGAAATTTGGTTATATCGCAAATCAAAGTTACCAATCATAAACAATAAGTAATCCGTTATAGCTTCGAGTTACCTTCACATTTTAAAATACATATCTCTAAATTTCTTCTGGATACATCACAATAAAATATATGCAAGTTCATGACAATGACACCATGAGCATTATTGAAAGAGAGATCAAAATTTATAAAACTTCATTATTTTTGTGACCTCTTAACATATTACTAAGATAGTAAACGCATAAGCACATTATTTCAGTGCATATATAAGTATATTAAATTGTCGCCAATCGGATCAAATGAATGTAGACATTGTTATCATACCCATGTGAATTCATTGATAAGATAAGTTATACAATACATGCCTAACTCAACTAGTCCTAGTTAGGTTAGCTTAATTCTTAAAGCTTTGATTGAACACTAAAAAACAACCTACATACACTTAAAAATGACCCCCCCCCCCCCCCCCCCCCCCCAAAAAAAAAAAAAAAAAAAGAACGTCATAACAAATTCATTTGGATTTGAATGTTAACTTCCATTGATGATGAACCATGTTGTAGAAATCCATGAAAAAAATTCAACAATAGATAAGTTCCATTCTTGAGTAACAATCCTGTCGAAATAATAATCCCGAAAAAGACTAGATGTTTTGTCGTTGCAAGGGTTAATTCGGCCCTTCAATGCAATGTTTGTTTACCGAGCTCGTGTGCCAAAACCATAACCTTGCTAGTTGCTGCAAGGTTACGGAAAAAAAGGAAAATAGACACATGAGCTCGGGAATCCTACATTGCAAGATTGCATTCCCTACTTTGTCTTTTTTGTTTCTTTGATCTTCATTGTTTTCCTGAAATTGCAAGTGCTCATGTGATCATAGTCAAAAGCTTTGAACCAAAGGTGCTCTCTTAGGTCCATTTTTTGATCAAAAAGTGTAATTTTTTTTTTTCAGCACTCCATCTTCAGATATCTTCCTATTTACATGTTAGGGTCCTTTAATCAAAGAGTTAGATCGTCCAACTTTGTTGGAGTTGACTCGAGTCGAGTTACTAGTAAGTCAAGTGCTTCTCTCATCCAACTGTATTGGCAAGATTCTTTAGCTTTTGATGCACTTATCTATAGATAATATAAAGATAAGTTAGCATAAATCTTTACGAAAAACTCGTTATTCGATTTAAAGTTTAAAGCTTTTCGGATTTTGACACATACCCAATATCTTTGGCGAATGGCTTTTTCGGGCCATTGATCAAGTTCTTCCTTGACCAGTAAAGGGAACATGTGGCCTTCATAGTATGCATCATTGCCTTTGCTCTTGAAGCACCATTTACCTAATTCACCCTATAACAAATTCAAGAAAAAACCATGTAAATCAAACCATTCTCCATCATCAAAGACTTGTTTCGACTATTTCGAAAGGAAGGGGTGCCTGGATTGCTTATTTGCTTATTAGCTTATTATATCGAATAAGCAATCCAGAACACCTCCTAATTATCAAAAAAGTAACTAACCTCAACGGTTCCTAAAACTCCAGCTTCTTCAATTGTTTCTCTAAGAGCGGCAGCTTGAATTTCTTCATCCAATTCCCAACCACCTTTAGGAAACAACACTCCTTTGCCTTTTCTTTGAGCACTAATCACAAGCACCTCAAGTTCTTCTTCTATATTCTTGATTGATGACTTGATGCTACTTTTTAATCTATAAGGTATACATCTGCACAACATATGAGATAACAATTATTAGAAAACAATTGTCATTGATTAAAAACGTAACAAGAAACCAATCATTTAACTTTTTTCCATTACATCTTTGGCCTTATCATACTAAATTTTTAGCTCGTTAGTTAGCCGACAAGCGCGAACTTTGATACTTTTTAGCAAAGTTCGTTAGAGGGGCAAATTACAAAAATAACGGGATATTTTCTAAAATTTACGCTCCATTTTTTTTCGCTAGGAGCACGTGCCCACCCTGCCTTGTTAATATTTCTCCAACTTTCCAAATATACATAATTTACTCAACCCATAAATTGTTACAATCCTAAGTTTTAAACCCACATCGGAAATTAAATAAAATAGATTCATGAAGATGTACTAACCCAACAACGATACGTTGATTATCACAGGTGTAACGTTGCAACTGCCTGCCAGTACGAGCAACAATAATACCAACCATGTTTATATATCAAACTCTTTGTCGAAAATCAAAAGATGGAAACAAAGTCCTATAACAAAGAACTAAAAAATACTGTATGAAGTAATATAATGTTTTTTTTAAGAGAGAAAAGCAGCAGAAAACAAGATCTCAGATGAGGTTGTGGAAAGAAGAAACCCGGAACAACACATATATAGATCAAGATAAAGTGTGTGGGTCCTACGATAGACAAGTGGGCCCTGAGTTATAAAGGGTATAAATGGAAATCACGCCGAAAAGGGCAAAATTTTGTTTAAACATTGTAATATTTTTATACTGTGCAAAGGCTACGAGAAGTCATGAGTTGGTGCGGCCTTGAAAATTTTCAGTTGGTCGAGTTGTTAAATGATTACTAAGGGTTCCTCAAGTGGTGACGACACTCGACCCTGTTATATTAGCTTTTTTCTAAGGCTACTTACAGTGATGACCTATATTGCATCATTTTTTCGGCTGCCACATCAACATTATCTCTCCTCAACCCATATTCACCTCTCTCATCACAGTGTCAACTCATATTGCATCATCTTTTTTTAGCTGATGTGCTTGATACGCGTTCCAAACAAACTCCGCAAACTCCACAAACTCACTAAAACTTCTTCGTAGTCGTCGGAAGACGAAGAACCAAACAAATACTCGTAGGACGACATGGACATGGTGAATGAATATTGATGATAATTTGTTTGAATTATTACGGACATTCACCAGCCAAGCTAACCAACCATCGCATGAATCAACCTCCACATCAGGCACATCCCACCATCGAGTGATTAGATTAATACCTTCCCGAGCCATACAACACGAAAAGAACAAATGGTTATACGTCTCCACCCCTTTCTCACAATTAACACATATAATAGAATCAATGCAAATACCGCGACGAGAAATATTAAACCTAGTTGGCAGCGAATCCGTCATGACCTTCCACGCATAAATATTGACCTTAATGGGCACATAATTAATCCACCTAGTTTTGTAACCAACCACCGATAACGTTTTATCATCGATTAGTTTTCAAACCGAGGCCACAGAAAAGTCCCCCGAATTCTCCAACTCCCATGTCCATCTATCGGAAACAGGCGCTAAAATGACAGCATTAACCCATTCTTCAATCATTTCAAACTGTTCTTGCTCAACTCCTCCTCTCGGGGTTCTTCGAAACGAAGAAGTCAAGTTAGGCTGGGCAAGTTTCCTCCTAACAGTGATCGATTTGCATGATTCAAGAGCATATATACGCGGGTACCTATTTTTCAGAATACCACCTTCACTCCACGCATCCTCCCAGAACACCGTAGACTCTCCATTCCCCAGTTTAATGTGCATAAATTTTTCCAAATCTATACCCTTATTCGACAGAACATTCATTTCCTGTATGATAGTCATCCAACAAGACTTAGTAACTCCTCTCGTATTCACACCAATTTTACCATCTTCCCCATGGATTGCCTTAATGACTCTAGCCCATAACGACGACTCTTGAGTAAAAAACCTTCAAACCCATTTAAACATAAGCCCTCTATTCATCGCATAAAGGGCTCAAAATACCAAGACCTCCTCTATCTTTAGCCGTTAAAGCCTTCTTCCAGTTCACCCATGAAGCCTTCTTGCTGTTGTTATTATGACCATTAAAGAAGTGACTACGAATCGCTTCAAGCGTATGGAGAACACCCGAAGGGGCTTTAAAAATAGACATATAAAAAATTGGCATAGATCCTAACACCGAGTTTAATAAAGTCAGCCTTCCTCCAATTGACAATGTTTTCATCTTCCATTTAGATAGATGTTTTTTAACCCGTTCCACAATCTCATTCCACGCATGAGTTTTAACCATAGACCCTCCCACAATAGAGCCAAGATATAAAAATGGAGTTTTAAGAACAAGGCACCCAAGTTTCACCGCATCCACAACTCACAGCTCACCGCTCATAGCTTTTTAAAAAAGCATTAGAAAAATGAGAATTCCTAAAAGATAGCAAAGCTCACAACTCTTTTGTCAAACGAACAATAAAAATAAAAAAACTAATTCTTCATCGTTTATCGCCTCAAAGAACTCCAAAAAACTATGCGCCAAACGACATAGCATTATACTGTTATCATAAAGTTACGGGGTTCGTAGTTATAGGCGCAACTGTCTTACGCAATATTAGCCATACTTTGAGTTTGAACCTATAAAAACTTACCACGACATAATCTCCTTGAAGAAACAAAAGTTTGATCATGATAAAGAAAATGCTGCAAGGGAAAACAATCATTTCTTTTTAGAAACTCATTTATTTAAAAAAAAAAACACAAATTTAATAACAGAATTAGATCTAAAAATATGAAGATCGAGTATGGTGTTACCAATGTATTTTTATATTTGAGTGTGTCTGGATCAGTTTTTCTTTAATATAAAGTGTCGCTAATGAAGACCTACAACGAATGAATGCAAAGTATTTGTCCCCCGATGCACCTTACATTTACAAATATTTCACATGCTATTACGTTACTTGTATCGACTGAAGGATCGTTGATGCTTTTGTTTTGTTACGACGACTTTCAATTATTCGATAAGGCATAGGGTTGACTTAAACAATGCGGCATGTATGAAACTACTTAGATTCTCAAGATTGCATGTTACTCGAACCCTAGTTGTCACTTAATTTTATGAATGGTTCTTTCGGCTTTGAACTTAAGTGTTGTTGATACAAAAGTTGGGCGTTCCTTGCTTGGGTTCCTGTTCTCGTACCAATTCAATCTTAATGCTTGAGACCTGCGCACTAAGAAAACAAACAAACACCGTTAGGCTTATTGTGGGATTGTCTCCTACGATTATCCTCTGGCGTGAGAGTAAGTAATCGGTTTTAGGGTTATGTAGAAGAATTAGGGTTGTAAAGTCATACCTTTAACGAGAGTTATGATATTGTTTATATAGGCACAAAATCCTTATTGGATACGTGCGCCTCACTCTTCGGGCTATATCCGGTTTGAATATATATCCCTTAAATAAGAGATATCCATATCACAACTATAAATAACTTTGGGCTTGGGCTTTAGTGAGCCCAAGCCGTTATCATACTAGCCCAAATCACTGTTATGATGGTGCACTCGTGGCGGGTTTGGGCGTTAGTAATGTCTATCATTTGGGTCCGTGACCCGAATATAGACTATACGTTATCATGTCCCCCCCCCTAGTTTAGTATGCGTGGGTATTAACCGCGGATGCTAGACTTAGAAATATGAGTGGCAAGCGTGGCGGGGAAGCTTCTAGTATTTCCTGCCAAAAACGCGATACGGTGTATCTAGCCTTTAAGTGTCCCGTGTGTCCCTTGGAAGACGTGAAAAAGTGCATTTATTGGTTTGTATTCCACCACACAATGGAGATAGTGGGATCCACGTGTCATTCATCCGATGCAAGAGGAAACCCTATATAAGGGGTTCCTCATTTCATTGTTTTAACCACAGTGAAAAACGCCATTTCCTCTAGTTAAAAAATCTTTCTTCAAGAAAACTAATATCTTCGAGAGGTAATTACACGTGCGCATTCTATAAAAAATGGTCCGTCAGTTAGAAGAATTCCGTTCTGAGATGGACGAGGATGAACTGCGTCAGTTCACCTCCGACTATTTCATTCCTCTCGAGGTGCATCCGGAATTACCTGATGCCGACGCATGCATCGCGGACTTCCCTGAGGGGAAGATAGGGATATACACGCCCTTCTTTGAGTTTGCAAACCAGTACATGCCTATATCCCTATTTTTTTAGCGACATGCTCAATTTTTACCGCT
This sequence comes from Artemisia argyi, assembly GCA_030686995.1. Lineage (NCBI taxonomy): Eukaryota > Viridiplantae > Streptophyta > Magnoliopsida > Asterales > Asteraceae > Artemisia > Artemisia argyi. The sequence goes on along the minus strand of CM060709.1, from coordinate 212,951,883 downwards.
TGCACATTTCGCAGATGCACTGTATAGGTGCGACAAAAATAACAAATTTCGAGGTAAACTGTCGTTTACTCGCAGTGAGGCCTACTATCAATCTTTTCCGCGCGTTTTACCACACGTCGTGGTCGAACGGGTGGGTGACGTTTTCCAAGGGGTTGGAGGGAGAGAATTTTCTGGATAGATGATAGGGTATTCACCACGCGTCTCTGGGTTTTATACCAAAGGGACGCTTCCAAAGGATGAGCGCCCAGATCCCGGTACGTACAACGTGGAAGATGCGGAGACTATTAGTGGTAACCGCATCCTAATCAATTCCTATCCCGAGGAATTTCTGGTTCATATGGGGATGAGTCGCAATTACTTCGGCGCAAGTGATGAAGTGCCAACATTTCTGGATGAATGTGGCCGGGGTGGGTGCTTGTCCTTTATTATCCTCGCCTTTATAATGTAAGCGCTCTTGTATATTAAGATTTTTTTAAGTTGTTCCTCCTTTTGTATGTTTATATGTTGCGCAAAAATGGATCTATTCTCCATAGTGAAGCTGACAAAGCCTACTCAGGTTATCGTGGGTGTGTGCCCCTTGAGGGAAGGTGAAGTACACATCTTGGAGGCCACCACTGGACGCCTTCTGGAGCTTGCACAAGAGGAGTCTTCGGACGCATCACAGCTGGTTGTAAATGCGACGCCAGTGCAGACTGTGCCTGCGTAGGGGGTGGTGGCGCCTGAGCTTGCGCACGCCGAGTCGTCCACGAGTACTGGTTTTCTCAAAGTGGACACTGACTCTGAAGAGGAGCGTCAGGGTGTGAAGCGCAAGGCTATTGTTGATGATGGTGAAGGGACCTCTAAGCGCAGACATCATACCATTATTGTGGATGAGTCCACAGAGGAGGAGATGTCATCGTCTGTTGCTGCGCAGGAGAATGCTGGGACTGCTCCGCCTATGTAAGTGACCTTTACTTAAGTATTTACATTTATACGTGTTTTTCGCAGTACTTTTCCTTGACTTCTCTGTTTTTGCGTGTAGCGGCAGTGCTGTAGGGGGTGATGCAGCGTTTGTTAGGGGGTTGGTGCTACCCCAAGCGGCTCATGTTCATGTTGAGGAGCCGGTGAGGGAGCATGAAGAGATGTCTGCGCAAATGCTGATGGAAGAGCTTGGTGCTGCTGCTGAGCGTCAGGCTGAGTTAGTTACTCAGTTGAAGGCGCGGTATGTTGGTGAAGGTAGCAGTCTCGCTCAGAAGGATGAGGAGATTGCTATGCTTAGGGCGCAGTTGGCTGATGCGCGAGCATATGTGGAGTCCACATCTGCGTACGCTAGGAGGCTCGCAGATGAGAAGCTGTCTTTGATAGCCGATTTAAAGCAAGAGCACGGAGAGACTCATCAGTACAGGGCTAACTTCTCTTGGGGTTTAAAGTACTTACAAGAGAAGAAAACCGAGCACTTTGCCCACCTTGACGAGCTGCGCGGGCGTGTGGAGGGTGCTCTGAAGGTGCAGGAGAGTAAGCTGCGTAAGCTGAGTATAGAGTATGAAGAGGAGTTATATCCTCATCTTATGTCTACTATTGCTGAGCGCAGGTATGTATCTTCTTTTTGAATTCTTTGTTTACTATATGCTTTAATGATCTTTTATCTTCTAACGCGTGCATTGTTGCATGTGCAGGTGGTTGATCAGCCATGGTTTGCGCTTGGCTGCCATGGGTACGCTGGAGTCCCAGGAGGTTGTAGAGGCCTTTGGGAAGGTTGTGGAGTGCGCCATGGCACATGGTAAGGCCCAGGCTGCGGAGGAGCTTTCTGAGAGCAAAATGCTGACTGTGCTGCTTGCAGAAGTTCCTGGGTATAGGGTTGATGCTTTTGATGAGCTGGTGGAGGCCATGGAAAAGATGAAGGTCTTCGACTTTCCTCACATCGCCTGCTTAGAGCGTGATCAGGATTATCCTATGAGTGTGATCATGCAGGGCTTGACTTTGGCCAGACACATAGTTGAAGATGCGGAGGCGCACCCTGACTTCTTTTTGAAGCCAGATGAGTCGCAGTTGAAGGTGCCTGTTTTTGCCCGTCCCCGTCATATGCTCAATCCCTTCGCTCTTGAGAAGGAGATTTCCTTGAAGAAATGCTTAGAGGCGCATGAGACAAGGGCTGCACATAAAAAGGGCGTGAAGGGGAAGGCCGTTCTTTGCGGTGTTGGCGCAACACATCTCCCCAGGTCTGATGGGATTCCCGTTAGCATGCCAACGGTGTCTCAGGAGGATAACAGTCTTTTAAGAAGGCTGAGTGAGGCTGCATCTACAGCTAGTAGCTCAAGTCATAGGCGTGCTCATAGCATTTAGATATGTATGGATTTTTGTAATTATAACTTGTATAAACTCGTAGTTCTCATGAATAATAATGTTTATTTTATTTCGTACGCCTTGTTATTTATACTTGGATTGTTTTCTTTTGTGTAAAAGATCATCCAAGAGTCAAATTGAAACCGCGACATACTTAAAATGATTTATATTAAGTGCATAACTTTAAAAAATCAAGTGTCGCTCGCATCAATATATGTTGTGCTAGTGTTGGGTCCTCTTTAGTGTTGCGCCTTTTAATCGGTGCCATGTTGATAGTACGTTAATGTTGATAGAGTTATTCATGTACACGATGTCACATACATATAGCTTTACGTACACTTGAAAGGTAAATAATTTGACATGAAACAATTGTCATTTCAAGACAAAAATTTAACATAACAGAAACATGTGTCTATCCAATTTTCTTAATTATGGATTTATGGTGATCGATATTTTGTTTTCTTTCTCTAGTAAGGATCGACTCGGGAATATTTTGAACCAAAAAACATCCGATTAGGCTTCATTGACAATATATGAACGGAGGAACATAATTTTGTAATTTATAGTGGGATTCGTTCTTGACATAACATGAGAGCAACAAAAATGCTCTTTTTTATGTTCCAAATTCACTTGATTAGATGTGGTCTTTAATCAAGAGAAATGAATTAAATAACGATCCAATATATTCGAAAACAATTGTCACCACACCGTACACACATTTGGATCATTGTATAAACGAGTTTAGTAACCCGCGCGTTGCGGCGGGTTTTTTAAATAGTAGTTTGGTGTTATGCGTTGGTTGTAAAAAAAAGAGAGAAATAGTTTATATATTTTTTTAAGTAGTTATTGGGTGTCGGTTAAGTTTTGTTTGTGGTTGCAAATATTTAACGGCTTTGGGTTATGGTAATTGCGTTAAAAGCATTTTTTGAAAAAATGTTAAAGATAACAGTCGTTAGTTAACAGCCGTTAAATAACTAACGACCGTTAATACTAAAAAAAAAAAAAAAAAAAAAAAAAAAAAAAAAAAAAAAAAAGTTACTGTAGCAAGCACAGTGCTTGCTACAGTAACCTCTTGGGGTTTAGTATATATATAATAACCTTTACATCTATAAGGACGGAGGGTGTTGAGACATTACAACAATCAGGACTTTTAGTCGCAATCAAAAGTCGTGGCTAAAGATTTTTAGCCATGGCAAGTGATGTGAATAATTGTAAACACAAAAAGTTTTACAATCCTTTTATGCAAAGTATATATTTAACAGTTGTGGTATAGTATATTTAAGATACGAGTGATTGATTGTTCTCTAAAGGAATAGTTTGGGTAGACTCGAAGTGTATGACAAATTAAGTCTAAGGGTTGAGAGATGATTATTAAACTAAACTAAACTAAATTAAACTAACTAAATATTCGGAAAAGATAAATTGGATAGAAACTCGTATGATAGGTAAAATGTATTTACTTTGAATCTTATTACTCTCTAGTTATCTTTTATTAATTAGTCGAATTGTCATTTTCTTGTTTTAATTAGCGCATGTATTCCTTATTATCAATCGCTAAGGGTCGTCAATCCCTAATACTATGAATTTTGTTCTCGTTGGGGCTAACCAATGTCAGCAAACACAATTCACGTATTAAATACAACGAATCAACCAACTATCTATGTAGTGGGCCGTTTAGTCAGACGTTCAAGCTAGTATGCTAAGATAAAGTCAGTTTTCCTATTCCTAACGCAACAACAACTAATTCAACAAGAGATGATAATAAATAATCAATAACTAGGTTTCATTCAACTCTAAGTAAACACAAATAAATTTTGTTAAATAAAAGAAAAGATAAACAAACAATCACACAACACATAGACATATTGTAATGATCAAAGATTGAATAACTTATCTTCAATAAAAGGTGGAAATTAAAAGGGCTAAAAACCCTACAAAAGCTGTGAAATTCCTCCTCCAAAGTGGTAACTCCTAGATGTTACCTTGAATGAGAAAAATATGAATATATATATATATATATATATATATATATATATATATATATATATATATATATATATATATATATATATATACACTTGTGATGGGGTCACTTTACAAGTGTGACGCCGTCAGCTCACCGTCATTAGGGTTTCATCCATTGCACCGATTCAGTTGTGACGGCGTCACCTTATGGGTCGTGACGCCGTCGCTCTTCACTTTTCTGGTCCTGACGCTGTCAGCTCAAGACCGTCGCCATCGTTTGAAGCGTCACTTGGTAAATTTAAAACTTGATAATCTTCGTTGCTCTTCAAGTGACAACGTTACTTAGTAATCCTGACGCCGTCACAGCTCTTTCTTGTTATGTTTTCTTGACTTTGTCGTTTTCTTATCCAACTGAGCCATAAATGTTCTAATTTCCAGCATTTGTTTCCCAAGTATCTAAAACTCAAATAGAAACGATTTAAGATAGTAATTGATCAAATATATATGGATATAAAGGCAAATGACTTCTTAAAAATGTATAGAATTACACCTCATCTACAAGCCATGACTAAAGGCTCGTAACTAAAGACCCTCGGCCACGACAACGTCAGAGCTTTAGCCACGACCATTTTTTCTACGAAAGTTATCTGTTTTTAATTAGCCACGACGGTCGTGACTAAAACGTTTAATTAAATAGATTAAAAAACAGCTATTAAAATAATATTAAGTTTAATATTATTTGTCGTGGGTATAAGAATAATATTAAAGTAATATTAAACTTTTAGTCACGACTTATCTTGGCTAAAATTATGAACTTATAATAGTTTTATACTTTTACCAACGACAAGCTGTGGCTAAAAATGTAATAATAAAATAATTTAAACGTTAACATCAAAACTTCACATCAACGCAACCTTAGTTATTTCCGTTTCTCTTTACTAACTCGCCGCAAGAGTTTGTGCTTTGCCACTCAAACTTTTCTCCTCCCTATTTTTATCATTTATAGATACCCCAAATACACAAAAAATACACAAACGACGTACTTACCGAACTTTTAAGAAAAAAATGTAACAACTTTCGTGGTTTGCCGCTAAGCATACGCTTGCCACAAGAGAAGCAAAAATAGCTGCAAGAAGATTAGAGGAGTGGTGTTGCCGTTGGCAAAATTAAAAGTTTAATTTGTTGCTTGCCTCTCAAAAAACGAGCTTTGAAATGTCAAATAAAATCAATCTCCTAGTGATAATTAAAGTACCATGTTAATGTACTTTATAAGAGCATGAGCAATTGTAAAAAGCTTTGATGACTTTTTACATTTATGGCCATAAATGCTAAGATTGTTTTGTCTTGATAAATTTATGGCAACTTTTGCAAATGAAAAGCTATTCCTTCAAAGACTTGGCTGGTGCAAAGTCTTTCTTACAAACCTTCTAAAAAGTCTTCATATATAATGGTAAAAAGCTTTTGGAAAGGTTTATCAAATAGTGAAAAGCTTTGTGTAAAATGCCCCATTGCAGATGCTCTAACTAAATCCCGAAGCTAGTTGATATGTATATCCAAACTCTTTATAGGATTCGGTGTGTTTAAGCTGGTCTGACTATACATTATGCCTCTAGCTACTTGCTCTCTTTAATGAAGGCTATGTTTGGCAAAAGTAGCTGTGAGCAGTAGCAGTGAACTATGAGCAGTAGCTAAAAAAGTTCACAGCTTCATAAAGCAGCATTGAAAAAATGAGCTTTCCTAAAAAATAACAAAGCCCACAGCTCTCATGCCAAACGAACACGAAGTGCCCTTAAATTAAAATTCAGCGAATTTGTTGCCGTTGCAACCGGCGTATATACATTATTGTTTAGCTATACTAACCATATTAGCAAATTCGGTGGCTTTTGTTGCTTATGATTGTAGTGTTGTAAAATTGAAGCTTATACATTGTCAACAGCATGCTACAACATTTTGGCTGAACGGATACTTCAATCAACAATAAATACACTAATCAATTACTGTATTGTATTTTTAATACTGACGTTGATTTTAAGATTTTTTTGTTTATGTCTTATTGTCATTGAAGATGCTTCTAATTCATTAAATATTTGTTTGTTAATTAAATAAGCTAGTATTCTAGACCCGCATGCAATTAATCCGGCAGGTCTTGGACGGCGTCGGGCATGAAAACAACTTTATTTATCTTCGTGAACCATCTACGTCATTTGCTACGTAGTCAGTTTAATTTTCAGTTTTTCTAGTTAATTCCATATGTCAATGTTCGCGCTAGAGATTAATTCAACGGTTTCATATGTGTAACGAGATAATTAAATTGTGTTCTTCTAGAAAGCATGCATTATACTCATGCACGTATATCTTAACAAAATTCAAAAATGAAATATAGTGTTGAGCTACGATGGACTCCCGTTTTTTTAACTTACTTGGACATGTTTATTGCCACTTTTACGTAAGGCTGAGCATCACAGACCTAAAACTGACTAAGACCGAGAGGACTAACTGAACCGAAAGACCAGCGGTGTGGTCGCTGTCCAACTTTTTTCCTTATTTCGGTATCAGTCCAGACCAGTCTTATGTAAACCCGACTATTATGCTTTCTTGGAACGGACCGACTGAAGGACCGGACTGAACCGGTCCTCTATCAGAGGTTTTGAGCTAGTTCGGTATCGGTCCAGTCCGTTTTTTGCCGGTTCGGTCTGTTAGGAATTAAATAAACAAAAGAATCTGAAGATTCAGCATAAAGGTTTAAAGGAAATACGACAAGTATGTTTCTGCTGATAAAGCACAAAGCAAGTTTCCACTGATGGATTCTGCTGAAGACCGTTTCCACTGAAGGTGATTCTGCTGCTACTATGACTATGCTGCTATGACTCTGCAGCTATGACTCATACAAACAGCTGTGTAGATAAGTACGACTTATTCTACTGATTCATATACAAGGAAAGATCTTTTACAAACTTCATGACTCAACAAATAACTAGCTTATGACTAATCACTTGTTCTAGCTTAGATGATGACTTATCATGTTAGTCATTAAGATACAACATGTATCTAGGATTACAACTCACTTGGAGTGTTCAATTTGATGACTATAACAAAGATATTTTCTTGTATATGAATCAGTAGAATAAGTCGTACTTATCTACACAGCTGTTTGTATGAGTCATAGCTGCAGAGTCATAGCAGCATAGTCATAGTAGCAGCAGAATCACCTTCAGTGGAAACGGTCTTCAGCAGAATCCATCAGTGGAAACTCGCTTTGTGCTTTATCAGCAGAAACATACTTGTCGTATTTCCTTTAAACCTTTATGCTGAATCTTCAGATTCTTTTGTTTATTTAATTCCTAACAATCCTCCCCTAAACATGTGAATCACATTCAAACATGTTTTCCTGAATTAAATGAGGACTTTGTGAAGATCTTTCAAACACTTTATTTTCAGACTGGTTGATCTGAACTTTCTTTTCTTCTGAGTGAATGAAATTATCTTTCTCTGGAACACATCTGCTTTCTGATCGTTGCTCCATTCTTGGACTAAAAGATGGTGCAATCTTCCTTTGATTTTAACAAGATATCATCTATCAATTTGCCTTTGCAAGTGATGAACAAACGTAGTGAACTGAAATTGAATCTTTTCAACTTTTGACCTAGATAGAACTTTCTCCTTTGAAATGCTTCATCTCTTCTGAATACAACATTAAAGAATGTTCTTGTCATTTTCAACCTCTATGTCATCATCTTGTATGATCTTGTCTTTTCTTTTGATTAATCTTCCTTAAACTGGGCTTGTATTTCCTCCCCTGAGATGTTTGTTTCCTCCCCTGAGATTCAAATAACATCTTATATTCATATCCTCCCCTTGTTTGAAAGATTTTCTCACAGTCATAACATCATCATCTGATCTAGCATTGTTCCATGTTTTCAGACAATTTGTACATGAAGCCATCAATTCCTTAAGAGTTTAAGATTCTGCCCTCATCACTTCTAGGTGTGTTAACTCCTATGAGAGGTGATTCAATGGACGTTTTTGACTCATGGTCCATCTGATGATGGTTTTTAAAGTCATCTTTTAAAAAATCCTTTTAAGAAACTTTTGCCTTAGCAGTATGTATATGATTTTATTATGAAAAATCATACTGCTTACAACCATTTTGAAGGGATTAAGTGTGTAACAGACACTTAGTCAAAATTTCGGTTTAAAGCAACCTCTGGTTGTGTGAGAACCAATGTTTTCAGTTATAAATAACCGCCTGTGTATAGATAAACCTATTCAAAAGGCTTTCTTTACAGGGTTTCCAGCTCGTGGCATTTGTTACCTCTAACACAAGTGTTAGATTCACTGTTGCTCGCTGTTCTTTCTATCAGATATCCGTAGATTAGTCGCATTATACTTGAGAGTATAAAAGGATAGAAAGTGAGTTGTATCAGTTATTAACTGATAAACTAATTTATCAATTCAATGTGAAACATCATAATCAGATTTCAAGAAAGAAGTTTTAAGGAGTTTTGAAGTCCCAAACTTTTTCTATCATGAACCTATTATATCAGCAGCAATGATCAGCTTTCAGCAGCAATGATCAGCAGCTTTGATCAGCAGATTTCACTTGAAATAACCTTTCAGCTTAAACATTCATACCTGAAATTGTTAGTCTAAAACCAAAAGAACAAAGTACAAAGTACTTGCCTTGAATTAGAATAATGCATAGGATTAACTGTATGAATAACTTCAAATATTGTTAATAGTAGTCTTAAATAACAAAGTTAGATGCATTAACAAAAATCTATATACAAAAACACATTATATTGAAAAATTTAAAGATTAAGCATTCCAATACTTGCTACCAAGTACTGAAATCTACCAACATCAAAAGCTTTGGTAAGAAGATCTGCAAAGTTTTGATCTGAATCAATTTTCATTACTTGAATTAACCTTTTCTCATTGCAATATCTTATAAAATGATGTCTTATTCAATGTGTTTTGTTTTAGAATGTTGCACTGGATTTTTAATAATGCAAATTGTACTACTATTATCATACTATTATCAATATGAATTATGGTATGTAAGAAATTGTACCCATAATCAAGAAGTTGGTTTTGAAGCCATAGAACTTGACCACAGCAACTTGCAGCAGCTACATATTCAGCTTCAGTTGTTGAATTTGCCACAATTGATTGCTTCTTACACTGCCATGAGATAAGTCTGCATCCAAGGAATTGACATCCTCCGGTTGTTGACTTTCTGTCCAAGCTAGCACCAGCATAGTCACTGTCTGAGAATGCTATCAAATCAAAAGGTGATTCTCTAGAATACCATATACCCAACCTTGGTTGACCTTTGAGATATCTAAAAATTCTTTTGACTGCTGTTAAATGAGAAACCTTTGGAGTTACTTGAAATCTTGCACAGGCACAAATAGAGAACATGATATCAGGTCTGGATGATGTAAGATACATTAAAGAACCTATCATAGATCTGTATGTATGTACATCCACATTTTCTCCATCTGCATCTTTAAGAAGTGGCTTCTCAGGATCCATTGGTGTGCTTGCTATTTTTGAATCAGCAAATTAAAATTTTCTAAGAATCTCTGCAACATATTTGTCTTGACTAATAAATATGCCTTCAGATGATTGCTTAACTTGCAGACCCAAAAAGAATGTAAGTTCTCCCATAGAACTCATCTGAAACTTATCTTTCATAAGTTTTTCAAAGTCTAAACACATCTCCTTCCTTGTAGATCCAAAGATAATGTCATCCACATACACCTGTACTAACAGAAGATCTTTCTTGTGCTGTTTGATGAAAAGTGTCTGATCAATCTTTCCTCTTTGAAATCCATTCTCTAATAAATAGGAAGCTAGTGTTGCATACCAAGCTCTTGGTGCATGATGTAGGCCATATAGAGCTTTAACTACCTTGTACACTTTGTCTGGATGGTCAGGATCAGTGAAGCCTGGAGGTTGTGTAACATACACCTCTTCTTCAATTGAACCATATAAAAATGCACTCTTGACATCCATTTGGTAAACTGTGAAGTTCATAAATGAAGCATAAGCTAAGAAAAGCCTAATTGCCTCAATTCGAGCTACTGGAGCATAAACCTCATCATAGTCTATCCCTTCTTCTTGTGTGTACCCTTGTGCTACTAATCTAGCCTTATTCTTAATCACTATGCCTCTTTCATCCCTTTTATTTCTAAAAACCCATCTAGTGCCAATTACTCTTACACCATTAGGTAAATCAACTAGCACCCATACCTTTTGAATCTTGAACTGAAGAAGCTCCTCTTGCATAGCCTCTAACCAGCTTGAATTTTCTAGGGCTTTATGAATATTCTTTGGTTCATCTTGTGAGAGAAAACATACAAACAAACAGGAGTTTGAAAACTCATGCTGCTTTGAAGCATAAAGGGCATCAAGAATCCCTTTTTGATCTGAAGACATCAATTGTTGTCTTGTCTTCACACCAGATTGTACATCTCCAATCACATTTTCTAGGGAGTGAACTTTGTGAATCCTTGATTGTGGAGTGGAAGGAACTTGATAATCAGATGGAATATTACTTAAATCCACCTCATCTTCAGAAAAGTCTGCTTTTGTTTCTTCTGAAGAAATATCAGCAGAAACAATTTGCTTATCAGCAGGAACATTTTGCTCATTGGCAGGAACGTTTTGCTCATTGGCAGGAACGTTTTGCTCATCAGCAGGAACGTTTTGCTCATTGGCAGGAACGTTTTGTTGTTCTTGTGTTCTTCCTTCTCTGTTTTTATCTTCAACACCTTCTTTAGCTTTTCCAGAAGAAGATTCACCATTTGTTGAAGTTGATTCCGCATACTTAATCATATTCACACAAACATATCTTATACACAAATAACGAAGGCTTAACCACCTTACTGTGTAATCGAACCTCAACAAGTGGACTATAAAAGGAAAATCTTAGATGTGTATAAATATATATCAATCTAGAATGTGCATGTGAAAAGATATACACAGACAATACAAAGAACAAACATAAGTCACATAAGATTCAAGGTCTTGTAACCCTAGTGATAGTAAAGATCACTCGTATTATTTTGAATAATATTGAATCATTTTGTGTTAACTATTCCATTTCCATATCCAAAACATAAATCTTCTAAAGTGTGGTTAAGTAGATTTCGCATACTTAATCATATTCACACAAACATATCTTATACACAAAGAACGAAGGCTTAACCACCTTACCGTGTAATCGAACCTCAACACGGTCCTGTTTTGGACCGTTGATCACCCTTACTTTTATGTACCAATAAAAATGCACATTCATAAATACGTACATGAAATGTGTTAGATAGGTTAATTGGCCAAAATTTAATAGTGGATTTAGAGGTTTAGGATTCAGAGTATGTTGCTTATTATCAAAAATTTGTATTTAATCAATAAAACTCTTTTGAATCTTACATTGCATTTTTGCTTTATGTAAGACTCACGTACAAAAATTGTTAACCTTCGGTCATTGGCTACTTACCGGTGATCCGTAGGGATCTCAATTATTATCGTTTTTTTTTTTTTTTTTTTTAATTATTGTTAGGATTTTGTTTTTCGTATTCAATGCATAACCCTAACTCTAGACGTTAAAACACACAAAATATGTTCATATTGTTTTTTTCCTCATCAAATTGTTTTCGTTGTTGAAGATGATTATTGTTGAAAACAAAAGTTGACCACCAAATTGCCGCTCTCTTCTAAAGGAAAGCAAGCAATAATGTAAAAAAAAAATTAGCGAACGTCATAAAATAGGGAGGAAACTATGAAGTAGTAGACAATAATGTCACCAAATACAAGTCAATCTCTATGCAAGCAAACAACAAAGAAGAGAGGAAGAAGAAAACGATTTCAACATTATATCCAGTTTGTACTTCCGAAAATCTACCGTTCAAAGTGCAAGGGATTATTAGATGATAAGTTAAGACCTAAGCTTAAAGGTTTAGGGTCCATTAGGTTTAGGGTTTTGTTAACTTTTTTTTTTCTATAACCATGTTTATCGATAATTTATCACAACCAATCTCTTATTAAAATATTATTTTCTTATTCTTTCACCTATATAATCAATATATACAAACAATCTCATCTTATTTATCATTTATCAACAACCCAACTTAACAACAATATTATTTATCCATAACCCATATCTAAATTAAAAAAAAATAATAATTAAAAATAGCCGTAACTATTCATGTTGTGACATGTGACAAATTTTGTCAAAAAATTGAAGGTGTGCATCCACTTTTCAACTTTTGAATAAATATAATATTATATTATCTACTTATTACATTTATACTTCTAATCTGTTGGTGAAAGTTACCAATAAACATAATCTAAGTAATATTTTATTATAAATATATATAAAATCTTACTCCCTCCGTCTCATTTTATTAGTTCATTTTTGAAAAGTCAAAGTCTTTTTCCTTAGAATTTGATCGTAATTATTTTTTTTTCTTGTTATATAATACTTGATAAAAAGTATACCAATGAAAGTACATTTAAAACACAAATCAATTTATATATTTTATATCAAGTATTATGTAACACGAAAAAAATAATTACGGTCAAACTCTGAAGAAAAAGACTTTGACATTTCAAACATCGACTTATAAAATAGGACAGAAGGAGTATTATGTAATCACACAAAACACAATCCATTAATAGATCTTTTGCTATTTCACGAAATGTTGTTTAAAATTTAAGGTGTATTTAGGATTCCGTATTCTAAGAGCATTGGTAACCTTGGTGCCATGGGCCAAAAGTTACTGCCACATCAGCAAAAATCTCTATGGCACCAGAAATTTGACGACACCACATTCTGGCCGTATCCCTTGGCACCAGAAATTCTGGTGTCGTCGGCATTTTTTTTTTCTTTTACATAAAATTAAACATACATAATATTAACTAAAATAACCTTCATTAATAAAAAAAAAAAAAAACACACATTACATTAGAAAAACAAACATTACATAAAAAAAACACACACATTACATTTAAAAAAAATACATAAAAATAGAAACCTAATTAAACAAGTTCCATAAATGATCCACAAGGTCTTGTCGAAGCGCGTCGTGCACTTTACTATCACGGAGTTCTTTATTTTTTCTCAAATGTAAGTCACACCTTTCGACCCAACTATCTGGCATGTTCGGAGTTGGATCAACGTATGTGTCTCTTAAATTCACCTCGAATCCTTCGTCTTCCAATATCATGTTATTCAACATTATACAACAATACATGATTAGCTTCAAGGTGTTGATGTGCCAAGCACGTGCTGGTTGTCGTATAATTCCCCAACGACCTTGTAAGACTCTGAAAGCTCGTTCAATATCTTTTCTAGCACTTTCTTGAACCCTTTTGAAGTTCAAATACTTCTCAGACCTTGCAACACTAAACGATTTCACAAACACGGACCATGTCGGATAAATGCCGTCGGCTAAATAATAACCTTTGTTATATGTATGGCCGTTAACTTCAAATTGACATAACGGAGCTGTACCGGCAAGTTCAACATCAAATAACGGTGAACCATATAACACATTAAGATCATTATTTCCCCCGGAACCCCAAAATATGCATGCCAAATCCATAATCTTTGATCCGCAACCGCTTCTAACATAAGAGTTGGGTATTTATGATCACGCCTTTTGAATTGAGCTTGTAAGGCCTTTGGGCAATTTCTCCAGTCCCAATGCATACAATCAATACTCCCGAGCATTCCCGGGAGTTTATGTTTTTCTTCATGCAATGCGTATATTTTTTCAACGTCTTCTGCATTGGGCTGCCTTAAATATTTTTCGTTGTATAAAACATATATGCATTTACAAAATGCATCTAAACATTGTCGGGAACAACGTTCACCAATTTGCAAATACTCATCTAATGAATCAGGTGCAGTGCCGTACGCCAATTGGCGGATGGCGGATGTGCACTTCAAAAGAGGACCAATACTTAAACGACCGCATGCATCAAAACATTGTCTAAAAAAATAAAAGTAGTCGGGAAGAGGTTGAACATCATAGCTTAAAATATCGTTGAGAATTTTATTAAAAAGTCTTGAACTCATACGATACCTTCGCCTGAAATTATCTTCGGGATACTTAGGATCATTATCAGCGTCGCCAAAATAGTCTTCGATTAAACATTGTTCCGCCTCTTCCCGTTCGCGTGGTATGTATGCCCTTGTTCGCTTTTCCTGCGAACTGGATCCCCCCGCTTCTTGATCATACAAAGCTACAAATTGCTGGTACGCCGCATAACTTTAAAGATATCGCTCTCGATCATCATTACAAAAAACATCATAATAAGGGTCGTATATAGGATCGTTGGGATTATTATTTGGATTCATATTTGAAAGAAAGATTGATATAAATGGGTGTGGATTAAAGAGTGGGTGAGTATGATTTTTTATAGAGTTTAAATGGTTGAAAAATGATTTTTTTTTTGGTTTTTGGCTTATAGCCGTTAGTCCCTATTTGAATTCCAATGGGTATATATCAATTCAAACGTTCCAATTTTCAAAAAAAAAAAAGAAAAGAAAAAATAAATAAAAAAAAGACTACCGCGTGGGCTGGCCACCACGGCGCAACACGCCATGGCGCCACCCACGATGTCTTGCGCCATCGAAAAATCTGGGCTGGTGGAACCACGCAACCCTAACAGCCCATGGTACCTAGCACTCTAAACGTACTGTTTATTTCAACACCGTACAACTTTCGTAACCGATTGAAACACAATATATCACCAAATCGTCTCACTAAACAATCTCAAATATCCTTTTAACTTTTGTTTGTTTGTATTAGAGTCGGACTCGACTTCTAACGATCACATATTGTTGTTCTTCCTCCAAACACATGACGACCATCACCTTCTAAAGCCAATACAAATATGATATATATCGTTCTAATTTGACGAATGAAGGATGATTTTTCGGAAAAGATGTCATTAGAATACGACTTGAACCTTATACAATAGTAAATTGTGTAAGAAGCAATTTCATTTTTGATCACTAGAGATTTTTATTTGGATATCTTTCATATCAGAGTACTAATATTATTCAAACGAAGCAATTTTTTCATTTTCACTGGAGATTATATAATATATATACATATATTTATATGTTTCTTCACTAATGCTAATATATATAATACTCCTTAACTTCTTATGTCTAATAATAAACAAGCTAGTGTGATCATTGAAAAGACATCTTAAATTATATTTCTTATAAAAAAACTTATCTATGTTTATGTTCATTTCAAAGCTATAAAATTTAAGTATATTCCAAATGTATAGTCTATCACATAAATTAGAATTTTGAAGCCCATGACGGGGAATGCCTCACATGGCATTGTTGGTAACAAGAGTTCCCTCTCATGACTTATTGCCATCCTACCTATTGACCAACAAACATTACATTTATGTTGTTTCTTTGTTTATTGATGATGTTAATAATTAAATCATAATATTTTATTTAAACTAGAGGAGGTGGTCGAGGCGGGGACACAGCAGCAAGGGGAGGAAAGACAGGAGAGAACAAGGAAGGTGGTGGTTAGGTTCGCGATAGACGATAGAGGAAAGGGTATAAGAGTTAAAGCCTGTGTTTGGAAAGAATTTTGACGGTTACACGGAAATGATTTGCATATCTAACTTTTTGATTGAGACACTCTAACACGTGCACTAATATTCTGCTTTAATATAACGAGTTGTATATAAGAATGTGCAAATAAAACCTCATGTGTTCAAATCATATCTGTTTTAAATTTGCCTGTCCAGTAAATAGTAGAACTTCAATTTGCTACAAGAGCACACACTGTAACAACGTTTTTCCCAACAACACCAAAGTTAATATACGGTGTTGTTCTTGAAGTTGTTTGTCAAAGTTAAAGAGGCGCACACAGTATTATGCTGTTATATGTGTATTTGTGTGTGTTTAAGTAAGTTTTAGTTAAGTTTAAAAAAAAAAGTAAGTTTTAGTTTTAGGGTGTTGCACACCGGATTTAGATGAATTCATTATTATCCCCAGTGTTATATTAAGTGATACTCCAACTTATTATCATAAATCTGTTTGTATAAATGTGATATTGATGTGAAATCCGCATTTTTACAAACTTTTTCTGGTCGAATAATCATTGAATTGGTAACATACATCCCTATTAGGAGGTATTCCATTTGATTAAAATATACACTTTCTAAATACAGTGTACGTAGAAGTTTTGGTAGGTAGGGTTTGCATTTGAAATGGTCCATGCAAAGTCTAGAAAAAAAGCCCGAGAGTGAACAGAACATTTCAAGATTCACATTTGAAATGGCTCATGATTCTACGCAAGTCGGTGATCAACGTTTGGACTTGTATCTTCCCATATTAATTTCGATTTTAATTTAACGAGATATACTGTTTAAAATAACAAAAGAAACATCATACGTAGAAGTTGAAAAACAGTAACAAGAAATGATATGCATGTGATTAATTAGTTTTAGCTGTTTTTTCTATCACAAACTGATTTTAACATGTAGTTTTCGACTTCTTAGCTAATTAATTTACAAGCTTGAGTTCACGGCAACAAAAATTTGAACCGGTTAAAGCTCTATTCTTTTAAAGTTTAGCGTGATCATTTCAGGTTGTTTACACCAAGCTTGATATAAAAGTATGACCTTCACATTTTGATGATGACTCCTTAAGTCCTTTTGATGATGAGAGTCACAAGTCATTTGGCATCTCTCATCACAAGTCATTTGGCATCTAGGCCATCATGATGGTTTACAAAGTCTGTTTTTTCACATTTGTTGTTTCTTGTTTTTTTAACATTAGCCTTTCATACTCTTATATCCATTTTACCCGTAGATTACGGGTGAAATAACCATGTGATCAATTGAATCTGAAATGGATTTTTTATCATGTAAGTTTTTGTGTTCTATATACGTTCAATCGTTTAACAATATAGATTTTTTACTTCTTTATATGTTCAATCGTTAACAATATCGATGATAGAGTTTCTGCGTTCTATATACGTTCAATCATTCAATCCTTTAAAAAGTTTCGTATAAGGTTGCATTGAAATGGTCCAAGACCTTCAATTATTGATTATCACTAGTACAATCGACGCTTTTTCCAGCGACATTTTTACGACGTTCCCGTCGACAAGTCGACGGCACAATACGTTCCCGTCGACATGTCGACGGGAACAAAACGACAGCGGTGCTTCGTCGGGAACAGCGTTCCTGTCGACAATCGCCGTCGACATTGTGGGTCCCACATAGTTTTCCAGGAACAAAACGAGTTTGGTGTCCGTCAAATTGTTCCCGTTGACATGTCGACGGGAACGTATAACTAATTAATGTTTTAGTTAACAAATAATAATTACGTTTTATATAATGCCGTCGACATGTCGACGGCATTTTAAAACTACAAATATTCATTATTTAATTATGCCGTCGACGTGTCGACGGCATAATTAAAAAAACAAAAATTTTTTAATGGTGCTGTCGACATGTCGACGGCAACATTAAATAATTAATATTTTTTGGTTAATGCTGCTGTCGACATGTTGACGGCATCATTAAGGTATCCTGCTAACAGCAGGCTGGAAAACCAACAATTTTTCAGATTTTTTCCCGATTTTTTGGAAAAAATCTACCAAAACCTATAACAGCTAGAACCTTTAATAGCACCTATAACCACTCAATATCAACATGTCCTAAACGTATAACTCGCCATCGGCTAAAACACTTGCAAATTATCGCTAAACACCCTCAAAATGCATAAAAACATATAAAGTCTACAAAACGGGGTGTGGTAATATACTAATATCTAAACCTAGCTGCCATATCCACAAATGTTTCAATATCCTCGACGTTCAAGTCGCCAAAAGGTTAAACTATACAATACTAACATATGGGTCGCCAAAATATTGTTTCAAGCATAAGTATAACACAAAATACCCAAGTTTGTACCTCTACATCCCAAATCACTCATCATCACCAGAACCCTCATCATCACCAGAACCATCCTCTTCGCCTCTGCGACTCCCGCTTCCTCCAGCTGACCCACTACCTCCAGCACAACTGCCCGAGCCATCCACGTGCTGAGAACCTGCCTGACTAAGATACTCGTGCCATAGCGGGTTGGATGACATAAAATCTGTCACCAAATCAAGCTTCGCCTTAATGGCCTTACGCTCTTCAGCATCTTCCCGGCTCTTCTTCTCGGCTCAGCAATCTTCTTCTCGGCCTCAGCAAGCTTTTTCTCCATATCGGCTATTTCTGAAAACGAAATAATCAAAATTTAAAAACATCTATTGCAATACTTAATTTGAATCATGATCGAGTAATCTATAATTAATATATTATCACACTGTACATACCTGGAGATGGAGGCGGGGTGTATGGTAACGGTGGCCTATTCAAGCCGGGTATGACCCTACCTCGTCCGGCTATGTTGCCCCGCTGCTTGCCCTTTAAAACCATAGCAAGTAACTGCTCCTCCGTGTATGCTACCCCTTCCGGCGTATTCGCTCCCAGATCTCTCAACCGAACCATCTCTTCTTATTTAGTTGAAAACAATTGAGAATATATATATATATATATATATATATATATATATATATATATATATATATATATATATATATATATATATATATATATATATATATATATATGTGTGTGTGTGTGTGTGTGTGTGTGTGTGTGTGTGTGTGTGTGTGTGTGTGTGTGTGTGTGTGCGTGCGTGTGTGTGTGTGTGTATGTGTGTGTGTGTGTGTGTGTATGTGTGTGTGTGTGTGTGTGTGTGTTGGGTTAATTACAAGATTATATTTTAATGAATCATTAAAGTGCGTGTTTGGGGAAATAAATAAATAAATAATAAATTTTAAAAGAAAAACGATAATTACATACTGAACCCGAGCCTCATCCTGCAACCACATACCATTATTGTCGCAGTGTGTCTTGTAAAAGCTCTGGATGAGTGACGGGTGCTGCTTCTCCTTGCTGTTCAAAAGCTGTATATACACATGCATATAAGATGAAACAAATTAAAAATGACAAATCAAACACCATATTTATTTTAATTAAACTTAAATACTTTTATAAAATTAAAATTAATTACTTTTATATAATTAAAATTTTTAATTAATATATAATTATAATTAAATAATTTTATAAAAATAAAATACTTTTATAAAAATGAAATGTGTCTTACATAGTCGTGGCGAATAGCGGCCAATGACTTGGAACCGTGGCGGCTGTACACCTTGTTCTTCTTTCGGTTCTCCTTGTTCGCAGCAGCGCGCTTCAGGTTCTTCTCATTCATGTAAAACTTGATATGGTCCTCCCACACAGACGGCTCGACGTTCGAAGGAGGGTTTCTTCGTATCTCATCCACTTTAGCAGGCCCACCCGGCACCGTAAAGTGAGTCTTCTTCATGGTGCCCTTATTGTCGGAGTAGACCTTAGCAATATACACATTGAGGCCCTTCTCAATGGTGTTCCAATTGGGACCGCCCATGTCGGTCTGCAATTCGAAGAATTCCTGCAATCAAATATAGTTAATATTAACATAAAGATATAAATAAATAAACAAATTTAAATAGATATACACAATTAAACAAATTTAAATAAATGTACACATTCAAATAATTAAATATAGAGATATAACTAAAAGAAAAATAAAATAACTGACCCCGAGTCGGTTCATGAAGGCATGTCGAGTCGCTTCCTCAAGGTCGTGCCAGGAGGGATAGTGCAAAGGCAAGGACCTAATCAGCTCGTCAACATAGTTACTGAACCATGCGCGGTGGGGCCCAACATGAGTATATGTTCTCTGATCGGCCATCTCGAACTAGATCGATTACAAGCCCGATCTAGTCACGGCTTTCCTGAGGTCTACGTTCTTGTTGGCTTCACAGACCTGTGGCCTGCCGCCATCCCGACCTCCACCCGTGCTGCCACCTCGTCTCGCCCTACCTCTTCGTCGAGGTTGTTGTGACGAACCTACAATTGAAGTGAGTGAAAACGTTATAAAATAACAAGTAACAAAATTCAAATTATCAAGTTTAAGTTTCTTACCCCTACGGTGACCGCTAGTAATCGAACGAAAAGGGGGTAGTGGACTAGTGGGTCATCGGCACCGTCACCACCGTGACCGCGCGCTACTGCTGCCATCTGTAAAAGTACAAGTTGAATTAACATATAAAAATTTGGGAACAAATTAACATAAGCATGCACACATTCAAATACATACACATTCAAAATAAATATACACATTTAAACAATCCATAACAATTTCATTCAAATAAGTGTCGTTTTACAAGTTACAATTTAAGATCAATTTGCTAAATCTACATCACTATCATAAACAGCATCAGTCGCATCTTCAACTTCATTATCAGAATTGTTTGCATCAGAGTTTGCTAAATCATAAGGATCGTCGTCCTCATCATCAATAAATTCATCGACGTCATCAACATGAATGATTGGTGGTGGTGCCTCAACCAACGTTGATTGACCATCGATATTTAAGGTTTCAAATGCCAAATCATTCAAATTAGCAGACAGTTGGAGATTAGATGAGTTGTTGCCATGTATCACATCATCATCGTCTTCTGCCACAATGACATCCCAGGTTGTGTTGTGATTTACTTCTTGGACGACCTTCCAATGGAGTGGTCATCTGGCAGGATCTTCAAGGTAGAAGACTTGTTTTGCTTGTGTTGCGAGAATGTAAGGTTGATCTTCAAACGCTGTGCTACATGCCCAAATTTGTGTCATGTTGTTTCTAGTGTTATAACGTTCGACTCTACCTCTTTTGACCAAGTCGAACCACTTAACTCAAAACAGCACAACTTTGAACTAGGTATACGCAAACTCCAGAATTTCTTCTAGCTGACCATAATACATTTCTCCTTCCTTCTCGCCAGGAGAACAAATTCCGCTGTTCTGAGTTGTACGTTTTACATCGCGGCTGTGTACAACAAACTTCACACCGTTGACTACGCAAGAGTTGACTGAGGTTGCGGTCGATAATGGTCCACAAGCCAAAGCGAATAAGTCGGGAGTACAACTTAGGTCATTGGCTGTTTAAAGTTTACCGATCTATGAACAAAGATAAGAATAGATAGAGATGAGTAATATATATAGTCGTTATTTATACAAGGAAATACATATAATAAGTTTACCTTCATCTCAAACCATCTAGGAAATTCTTGTTGCATGTCGCTATCAGGATGTTCACTGAAAATGTTCATGATATTAGAATTAATCGAAAAGATAACTTGGGGAAAAAGAAATTTCAAAATAAAAATGCGTACCTCTCGAACTCTTTCATGTACGCGGCTATCTCAGGACTGTTGTGAAGTACATACCATATCACTTTCTTCATTTCTTGGAGACCTAACCGAATAATTGTCTCTTTACCAGACTTTTTACATAGTGATCCGAACATATGGAAATCACTTGTTGGGCGAGGACAGCCCTGAGATGCAGTGGGACGATTAAATTTCGTCCCAATTTCACCCCGAAAATAACGAGAACAAAAAGTTAATGCTTCGTCTGCAACATAACCCTCCGCTATTGAACCTTCCGGCTTAGCTTTATTTCGTACATAGTTTTTTTTAGCTTCTTCATTTATCTTTCAAATGGATACATCCACCGAAATGAAACATGCCCGCCTTCAAGAGCCTCTTCAGGTAAATGCATAACCAAGTGAATCATAATGTCAAAAAAATCAGGAGGATATATTTGCTCGAGACTGCACAAAATTTTGATCAACTGGTCTTTAGCTTTCACCATGTCATTCACCATCAAAGTTCGGGCACAAATTTGCTTAAAGATGAACAAAGCTCGATTAATGGTGTATAAGTCGGTGCGTCCAGGTATTGCTGAAGTCCATAAGGAAGTAACCGTTGCATCATTATATGACAGTCATGAGACTTCATGCCCATTATATTGTTATCATCTTTGGTTACTTTCGACTTGAACTTGGATCCGAACCCATCTGGCAGTTTAATTGTTTTGATGTATTGACAGAACAGTTTTCTTTTATCGGGTGTGAGTGAGTACTTAGCTTGAGGCTTCGAGCACTTCCCTTTTTGTTTGTTTCCAAGCCAAAACTCCTGTCGAATGCCCAAAGCTTGCAAGTCTTGTCTTGCCTTAGCGGTGTCTTTAGATTTGTCATTCATTAACATAGTGTTCAAGATACTCTCCAACACATTTTTTTCGATATGCATGACATCTAAATTGTGTTGTAGAGAAAGAGAAGACCAATATGGAAGCTCATAGAAAATAGACCGTTTAGTCCAGTTCAGGTCGGATGTAGTATTACGTTTTATTTTCCCACCCCCATAATCTGGATGTTTCCCCGGCAAACGTGTGGGCAATATCGCAAGTTGAGCCAAGATATCAGCCATAGTATATTTTTTAGGAGGATCTCTAGAATCAGTTGCACCATTGAATGTATTACGGTCACTCCTCCATTTATGGTTTTTTTTAAGAATCTTCTATGGCCAACATAAGCTGTTTTACTTATCACACGCGTAGCCAGAGTGTCTACTTTGCATGTAGGGCATGCATAGTAACCTTGCCCACTCCAACCAGACAAACTACTACGAGCAGGAAAATCATTGATGGTCCATAAAAGCATCGCTCTCATGTGGAAATATTTTCATGTAACAGCGTCCAAAGTCAAGACACCTGGTTTTTTCCATAATTTTTGAAGGTCATCAATCAAAGGCTTTAAGTAAACATCAATGTCCTTTGCCGGTGATTTAGGGCCAGGAATCAATAACGTCAGCATCAAAGTAGTCTCTTTCATGCATAACCACGGAGGCAAGTTGTATGTTGTTAATATAACTGGCCACATGCTGTAAGTCTGACTAAGGTTGCCGAAAGGATTGAAACCATCAGCAACCAACCATAATCGAACGTTTCTCGGTTTGTTAGCAAATTCCGAATATTTACCGCTGTCAAACTTCTGCCATGCGTCACCATCAACCAGGTGTTGCATCATACCCTTTACCTTAGACTTTCCAGTAGCATGCCAAGTCATATGTTTTGCAGTGCGAATAGACTTGTATAAACGTTGTAGTCTAGGAATGATAGGAAAGTAACGCAACACCTTGTTAGGAACTTTCTTCCCCGTGGTGTTCTTGTCTTTCCATCTACTCGTTTTACAGACCGGACAATACTCCAAATCTTCGGCATCAGTCCCCCGATATAAAAAGTAATCATTTTCACAAGCATGTATCGACTCATGCCCTAACCCGACCTTTTTAATTTTTTTTTTGTAGCAGAGTATGGTGGTGGGAGATTGTAACCTAACCTGGGAGGAAATACCTCCTGGAGAAATTTTAGCGTATTGTTAAATGAAGTATCACTCAATTTACCGCTGACCTTGAGATGCGTAAACTTTGACATAAAATCTAAGGTTGTCATAAAGTCACAACCCGGGTAAAGAGGCTGGGTGGAACTGGCAAGTAACTCTTCATACTCGTTACGTACAAGAGGTGTCGTTGCTTGAGCCGGCTCGTTACTTGTCTCGCCAATATTTGGAGGAGTTGGCTCATTTTGTTCATTATTTAGAGGAATATCAAGAATATCATTAAGGCACGCACGCATGTCACTCATCTCACATTGTGTTGTGTTATCTTCTATATGAAGAGGATCCGGTTCACCGTGTTCATGCCATTGTGTATAAGTTGGGTCCCACCCATTTTGGCTTATGTGGCTTTTAAGTATGTCGAGAGATAACCATGGAACATTACAACAAAGACGACATGGACATTTTATATTTCCGTAACTATTCAATAATGGCTTGCAATGTTCAATGAATGCGGCAAGACCATCAAAAAACTCTTTTGAAACACGACTGTCTAAACGGGTCCAACTCTTGTCAAGTATCATAACTGCATTTTGTTTTGTTCAACTCTTAGTTATTACGCATTCAAAATATTCGACACATAAACACATATAACCATGAAATTATTACGAGTTGTTTTGTTCACCTAGTGCAACAATGGAAGGCAATCCTAACCCATTCTTTGAATGATTCATCTCATATATGAATGCGTATAACTGATTTACTATCTGAGAAAATTTCGGCAACATTTCCCCTCAACTCCCCAAATATGTGCATTAAAGACATATTCGTAGGAGTAAAGGAGAAACACTGTCGAAATTATCTCAAATAGTAAATCAATTATACGCATCCATATCCTAAATGAGACAAAACATTCAAAAAGCAGTCCCAAACAGGGGACTTTCCAAAATTTATTTCTAATAAATTAATTTCGGATGGGTTTTCTATAGGATGATTAACTTCGGACGGGGACTTTCTGAAATTAATCACTAAAATCCTAAAACATTCACAAAAGTCTAACAATAATACACAAATAGACTATTTTAAGTTAAATAATTAATATCATATATTTTAAGTTAAACAATTAGAATATAAACAATTGTTTGGTTTTCGGCTTATGTTTCATAAGCTTATTTTTTGTGACTTATTTTTGAAACTATTATGAAACTATTTTGTTTATATAAGTTTATGATAATTTTATGTAAAAACTATTTTGTTTATTTTGAAACTTTTTTTTGTGACATTTTTTGAAACTATTATGAAACATAAGCCGAAAACAAAACAATTAACAGAAAGATTTCAAATATATCTAACGGGTTGTGTGTTTAGGCTTATATAACGGGCTTATGGCTTATTTGGTTTTCGGCTTATGTTTCATAAGCTTATTGTTTGTGACTTATTTTGATACTATGTAAGGTAAAAAGTTTCAAAATAAGCCATAAAAATTTAGCTTATGAAACTTAAGCCGAAAACCAAACAAGCCATAAGCTCGTTATATAAGCCGAAACAAACACCCTCTAACTTGAATTATTCTACATCTAACGCAATCCCTTTTATACTAATTAATTAAACAATCCCTTTTATACTAAACCTAATATACTAATTAAACAATCCCTTATATTAAACAATCCCTTTTATACTAAATCTAATATACGAAACGCTATGTTACTAAAAAATGTGTTACACTAAACTACTAACCAAACTATACGTACGGCTGCAAGCACTAAACTACTAACCAAACGCTACGGGATACGAGACTACAACAAAGCATAAAACTGAAAAAAAGAAAAAGAAAAAAAGAAATAACATACTGTCTCGGCTGTCTCCGCTCTCGGGCTGTAGTCTCGGGCTGTGGTACCGGCTGTGGCTTGGGCTCGGGCTATATACAAGGAGAGCACATTAAATATTGTTTGCTTAAAAATTATGGAGGTAAAACTATTGTCGTCGACATGTTGTCGGGATACCAAAAGTTAATAAAAAATATAAAACGAGGTACATTACCTGCTGTCTTGGTTGTCTCGGCTCTCACCCTCGGCTCCCGCTCTCGGCTCTCACCCTCTTTACCTGTTACTGTATAAAAATAATAATAATAATAATAACAAAAGTTAACAATAATAATAACACTTAAATTAACAATAATTAATAACAATTTTATTAACAATAATAATAACAATTACATTACCTGCTAATGTCTTGGTTGGACTATCGTGGTTGAAGAAAGGAGAATGAGGAGGCGAAAAATGATCCGTTTTTAGGGGGTTATTTAAGCCGTAATTTGAATTTATTTGATCAAATATTGCCCTAAATCGTTCCTTTTGTGAGTTTTGGTACTTTGGGAGTGAATTCTGGAAAAGGAAGCATTTTGGACATTTTTAGAGCATAAAAGTGAAGAAAACGACAAAGTCTTAATTTTCCTTGCTGGAAACAGTACCTAACGGCGTCAAGAGCAATTTTATGACGGCGTCAGGAGCAAAAATGATGGCGGCCCAGAGAAATCGTGACGACGTCAGATCAAGGCCGTAAAGAGTAAAAGTGGTGACGGCCCAGAACAAGATTACACATGACGGCGTCAGATCTGGATCTAGGCAATCCGAGAATATTTTTGGCGGCGGGTTGACGACGTCAGAAGTTTCTTCTTGACGCCGTCACCTTAGGAAATCTATATATAGTTTTTGTAATTTTCATTCTAAGAAAGAGGAGAATTTTAGGGTCGAACTTAATAAACCCTAACACGACTTTTACAGTATTTTCAAGGGTTTTCACCTTTTGAAACCCTTCATGTTCAATTAAGATAAGTATCTTTTCAATTCATTCAATATGTCTATGTGTTGTTTGAATATATCTTACGCTTGTCTTGATTTTAACATGCTAGGCTAGATCTTTTGTGTGTTTGCTTAGATATAATGAAACCTAGATGTTGATTATAGGTTGATTGCTTGTTTATAGTTGTAATGGATGAATGATTTCAATGTTAGGCTTAAGAAAACTGGCAAATTTCCATTGTGTAACATGCTTGAACGTCTTAAGAAACATGAACCAATGTGTACTAGGTTTTTATGGTTGTATTTAATGCATGAGCGAATTCTAGTGATCCCATGTTAGGAGCTTCTTGCAGGCTCGACATAGGAGTGAAGTAGGAGCTTATAGAGTTGGGGAAGTAAGTACGCCACCCCACGACTGGTATTAAGGAATATAACCCGTCATCCACGCAACTGTAACAAACAATTAACCTGTAAAAGATATCAAGGGAATAGTGAAATCTAAGTAAACACAATTCTCCCATCTATTGTTCACACCACTAGTTTAATTAGTTTCATTTACATTTCTGTTATTTTATTTTTATTGCATCTGTAGTTATTGGGTTAGTTGACTAGCAACTAATTCCGCTCACTCTTCCAAAAACCGTGATTTTACTTGCTTTCATAAAAACATAAAAATACAAAAAGAATCATCCCTCACCTCTAAACCTAGTTTTTTAGGCTTTCTAATCCTAGCGACACTATTCCTGAGTTGAACGATCAATCCCTCGGTACTACAAAGATCAGGTACACTGCCTGGTGGGGGTTGTAAGCTTCTCGAGATCCCTCGAGAGGTAAAGCCTGGTGCAATTCCCACGCATCAAGTTTTTGGCGCCGCAGCCCGGGGAATAGTTATTGTCTAGGTTAGGATTTCTTTTTATTAGGTCTACTCATTAGATTCCTATCGAGTGAGATTTTATTTTTCTTTTTATTAGCTTTCTCGTAGTCTATCTTTTCTTTGTGTCTTTGTTTGTATAAACCTTTCTATTGACTCTTCCGTTCACTATTATGGAGAACGTGAATCCACCAAGTCCGACACTAGAATTTTATCAGAAAAAATATAATTACACCAGTTTGGATATACCAAGATGGGGGAATGAAATGAGGTGGACTGGACCAAACACAACTAGAATAAATAGGTTTGAATATTTGTAATCATAACCTTTCTTTTAGTTCTAGGGAAGTTCCTAGTTTTGATGAACCGGAGCCTCAACCAAAACCGTTACCTAATCTTCCATCCTTGGATGAAAATTTAGGAATTGAAATAGGTTCCGATCCACCCATCAAACCATATAGTCCGGGTAGTCTTAGGACAAAGGTAGTGGACTCTAAGCCTTGTAGAGATGAATCCAATATAAGAGTGGAAAATAACCTTACATGCTTACATCACCCATTTATGATTGATCACAAGAAACATTATGGGTTTAAACTGGGTTTATTAGGTCAAGATGCATTCCCAACTAGGAGTCTCTCAGAGCTGATTGAATATGATCCCTTTCTAGGAGAAAATCTTAATCCACCCATTAACCCAATTGAATTAGGTAAGGTTATGATGATAGGAGCACACCCCTTTGAGCATATAATTCGCACACCACTCTTTCCTCACGTGGCATACTTCCACCGAGATGGTGTGTATCGCTACTATCACCCGCACTTAATCCTAAGTGTAG
The DNA here is from genome assembly GCA_030686995.1 of Artemisia argyi. Lineage (NCBI taxonomy): Eukaryota > Viridiplantae > Streptophyta > Magnoliopsida > Asterales > Asteraceae > Artemisia > Artemisia argyi. The sequence goes on along the minus strand of CM060709.1, from coordinate 212,923,759 downwards.
GGAAAGCCTCACCTTTATCCGTGAAATAAGGGTAGAGTCAGGCTCGTGACTCGAATAAAAACAAGCGCTTCTTGGGAGGCAACCCATGTTTTGTGTGATTTTTATTTTGTTTGATTGTTATTTGTTTCCGTATGCATGCTTTATTGAACATGACATGGTTGTACACGAGATGTTAAACAAACGAGTCAAGATGATATGGTTGTACACGAGATGTTAAACAAAGGAATGAGAATGTTGGCGCCAGAATTTCCCACCAAAATTTTCCTACCTAACAACTTATCCTCACAATATAACACACACACACACACACACACACACACACACACACACACACACACACACACACACACACACATCTAACTAATAAAAACTCTCACACACACTCATCTCACTATATCTCTATTTAGCAGTTTCCATTTTCTGGCGACACCAGCAGTTTCCGGCCGCCAGAATCTTTTTCTGGCTACCACCTTTTATCACCTCAACTTGTAGATCGGGCCACCCCAGTCACGATTCAACCACTCACAACCACTCAACCTCAAAACCACAAACACATACTGTTATCATGGTGAAGAAGATGGCAGAATTTGAAGCTTTTCCTTGTCCTTGTAGACGAGGAGACGTGATTTTGCGAGAATCGCGTAAATCTTACACCCGTGGTAAACTATACTATGCGTGTCCTTTCTCGAAGGTGAACAATTATATACTTTTTCGTGTATTATATAAATAATTTGGTTAGTTGTTAAAAATAATAGTTTTTACTCTTTAAAAGCCTGGGACAACAGACCATGGATGTGATTTTTTTTATGGAAGGAGGAACGACTCGCTAAAATGACCGGTTCTCTAGGAGCTTCAACATCAAGTGGTTCTGGATCTACTCCAATAAGGTGCTCAAACTGTCATGAAAAAGATCTTAAAATAAACATGCTGGAGGCAAAAAAAACATGTGCTAGAGACAAAATTAAGGATGCTGGAGGCAAAACTTGACATAGCAACGTATCCCGACAACCACGACCACACATGTCAGTCGGATGCAATACTCCGTGACCTTTTAGGTGACATGGATAAATTTCATATGTAGTACTGTTGTTGTTGTTGTTGTTGTTGTTGCTGCTATTATCGTTGTTGTTGCTGTTATCATTGCTATTGTTGTTGTTGTTGATGTTGTTTGCTGTTGTTGTTGATGTTATTGTTGTTTAATAAAATGTTGTTGTTGTTGTGGTAACTGATGTTGAATGTTGATTGGCTCAGAACAGTCAACCTAAATTGACCAAGTATATGGTCAACAAGGTCAAACTACCTAGACCAATGCTTCCGGGTAATAAAGTGTATCACCAGGTCAGTATGTCTCGACGTGGTGTGGATTGTATTCAAACGGGTTTGTGATCGGGTGAATTTGGACGGAAAGGGTTTGAGATTGATTACACTACTGATTTATACAATGAAATAGCTTAAATAAGCTATATGAACAAGACTGCAAGTTTGGAAAAACCAGAAACGTTTAAAACTTAAAACGCGTACGTTTACATTTTAAATAACGTAAACGTACAAAATAAAATGTGAAAACTGAAATCTGAAAACCCACAGGGGGTGAAAATGACTTTTTTACAAACTTAAAGATGAAAGAAATTTTTTAGAAAAAGAAAATAAATTTTTACACTAATTACTTATTTAATATTAATTAAATACTATTTAATATTAATTATTAATATTTAAAATACTTAAATACAATATAATATTATTTTAATACTAGAAAAATGAAAATAAAATTTCTAAAATTATAAAATAACTAAAAATTAATTTTAAAACTAAAAATATGTCTTTTTGTGGTTTTTGTATTAATTAATTACTAATGAAATATTAATTACCTAATTAAACTATTTTAAATTATTAAAAATACTAAAAAGACTTAGAAAATTAAGAAAAATTTTATATATCTAATTAACCATCACAGGAATCCTAGAAAAATATAAAAAGTTGCTAAAAATTATATTTAAGCTAGTTTACTAATTATTATATTAAAGACTAATTAATTACTAATTAAACTAAATAAATTATTAAAACTAGTAAATGAACAGTAGAAATTACAAGAAAATTTCTAAAATTATTTTACATTATATAAAAGCTAGGAAAAATATAAAAACTAGGTATTACTTAATAAAAACTAATTTTGCTATTCAATACTTAAATATTAACTAATTATTAATTAAAATATTATTAAATCTAAGAATTACTAAATGACAACAGAAAAATCTATTAAAATTCCTAAAATTATTTTAAGTTACCTGGAACCTAGGAAAAATATAAAAAAGTGGTGCTATTAAATAAAAACTATTACTTCTATTTTAAATGTTAATATTAATTATAAATTAAATTATCTAATAAAAATTATAAAAAAAATATCAAACAAGGAGAGAAAAATCTAGAAAAATTCTTAAAAATACTTTATAATACCAGGAACAAAAGAAAAATATGAAAATGCAAGTGAACTTAATGAAAAGTTAAAAAGTAAAATCAATTTGATAGCTTCTATTAAATAGAAGCTATCACTATCTTTTAAGCTTGTTTTTCTGGTTTTTCTTGATTAAAAGCTACTTTGAATTGAAAATGGGTGACTTGTGGCACAATGGGATCAGTTAGGTACAACCAATAAGCACTTGGAAGTGCTTAAGCTTCCACAGTTGACTTTGGTCAACTGTGAGGGCTAAAATGGGAAAAACAAGTTCAAAGCTGAGAAATCTGATGGAAATAGGTCCAAACTAGTTAAATGAAAGGAAATAAGCTATCACAAAACAACTAATATCACTGAATAAGCAATTAAGCACAATTAAGCACTTAACTTATTGTTTGAACACTGAATAATGGGACAGACTATAGGGGTTAATTCAGGTGGGTCCCAGAGGTTATAATCTCAAATTATTGGTTGGAATAGAGAGAGGGGTAGGAGGGGGGTTCAAGAAACCAAGGAGGGACAAGTGGGACCCATTGAGGTGGCCAGAAACCACCACCAAAGTGGTGGTGATGGTTGTGTATCTGCTGCAGCACGGGATAACCTCCCCCTGCAGGTGACTTTGGAGGTGTGTAGACCCCACAGAAAAAATGGCAAAAATCAAAAAACAATGGGGCATCAAAGATGAGCTGGGGGACTTTGCACCCAACAAGTTTCACATCCTAAAACTTACCACAAAATTCTATAAAATTCCTACAATATTTGGTTTTTTCTGAGAAATGGAAATTTGACTTTTTGATATTACTTGTAACTTTGACCTAAATGGATTTTGGGCTTAATCTACTGGCTGAATATGTTAATATAAGCTATAATAAGGCTTAATAAGGCTAAATTAACTATATGTGAATGGAATTTGAAAGGATTTGGGGTCACAAGTCTTAACAGTTAACTGTGTGAGTGGGTAATGGGTGATTTTGACTTTTAGAACTAAGAACTTGAATTTTATGCTTGTACTACACTACTAAGGCCTAATGCATCCTATATGTATAAGAATAACACCACAACAACAACAAAATCACTGAGAACAGTGCAATGCCAAACACCCCTTAAAAACTTATGATTTCTTAATTTTCAAAGGATTTCACTAACTTAAGCTATCAAACTAATTTATTAATACTTAATATGATGAAGTAAACCACATGAAACACAGAGAATTGAAAATAACCAAATATTAAGCTATGAAACAGTGAAGAGCAAAAAATGGAACTTAGGACTCAAAAGAGATTTGGGGCCAAGAACTGCGAGCCAAGGATTATTATCACATCCTATAGCCTTCCATAAGGCACTACAACCCAGGATATTCCAAAACTTTCCATGCTCCAATCACCATCATCATCACACACATTTTTTTATTTTCACTCTATTTATTTTGATTTTTTATGAATTTTTACTTTTGATGATTTTAACTAACTTTAATACTTCTAGTGGCTTATATCAGCTATATTAAGAACATATATGAACTTAGGAATTCAGAGTAACAACAGATGACAACTATGAAATTTATTGAGATTTTTGAATTTAAAGCAAAACTTTATAAATTGAAATTTAACATGAACTTGAATTTTTAACTTGAATAAGGTTTATATATCACTAATTAAATTGAGTACAAGATTTTTGGGCTAAAAATTACAAGTGAAAACTAAGTTTACATTAATAAACTAACTACACTAGTCTACAACTACACACTGCTATCTCCTTGCTTCTTTTTCTTCATATAGATGACCTTTAGGGTTTAGTGGGTCCCACTGATGCAGTCCCACTTCTATTCTCAGCCGTTTGATCCTTGAAACTCATCTTAGTCCTTGATTTGTGTTTTGGCGGGAAACACCCATGTGGTTAGTTGGGGTAGTTTACAGGCATTAAATGCCTTGGGAGTTGTTTTTGAGCTGGGGGGATAAGGTAGGATGGCTAGGTGGAAAGTGGAAGCCACGTTGGGGTGGACAAATCGTCCAGGTTTTTAGCAGTGGTGGTGGAGGATTAGTGGGAGGGAAGGAGTTAAACGGGGTGTTATTGTTTTGGTGTTGGGCCGGGTAATAATATCACATAGGGTGTGGATTGGGCTAGGGAGTTGATGAGGCGAAAAATGATCCGTTTTAGGGGGTCATTTAAGCCCGAATCCGACTTTATTTGATCAAATATTGCCCTAAATCGTTCCTTTTGTGATTTTAGGTACTTGGAGAGTGAATTCTGAAAAAGAAGCCATTTTGGACGTTTTTGGAGCATAAAAGTGAAGAAAATGGCAAAGTCTCAATTTTCCATGCTAGGAACAGTAGGTGACGGCGTCAAGAGTAATGTCTTGACGGCGTCAAACCTCAATAATAAAATACGAGAGTTCATGAAGGCGTCAAGAGTTTTCTTGACGGCGTCAAAACCCAAGAATTAAAATCCGTAGTTGATGACGGCGTCACATACAGGGCGTCAAGAGTAATTTGTGTGACAGCCTAGGCCTTGACGGCGTCAGAAGTAGATTAAGGCCATCCGAGGAAGTATTTGGCGGCGAGATGACGGCGTCACACCTTTGTTCTTGACGCCGTCATCCCTATTTTCCTATATATAGTTTTCTAGTTTTTCACATTTAAAGAGAGAAGTTTTGGGAGAAACCCTAAAGACGATTTTGGTGTAACTTTACAGGTTTTTCAAGGGTTCCAACCCCTTGATACCTTGCATGATTAATCAAGATAAGTGTTCTTCTAATTCAATCAATATGTCTATGTGTTGGTTGTCTATATCATGTTCTTGTCTTAATTCTATCATGCTAGGCTAGATCTCTTTTGTGTTTGCTTAGATCTAATGAAACCTAGATATTGATTATGTGTTGATTACTTGTTTATTCTTGTTGTGGATGAATGATTTATATGTTAGGCTTAAGAAAACTGGCAGATCTCCAAATGGTAACATGCTTGAACGTCTTAAGAAACATGATCCGAGGTGTACTAGGTCTTTATTGGTTGTATTTAATGCATGAGCCACTGTTTACAATCCCTATAGTTGTCCTGGGCATGGTGTAGGAGGAGATAAGAGCTCATAGAATTGGGGAGTTATGTATGCCACCCCATGAATGGTATTAAGGAATACGATCCGTCATCCATGCAATTATAACAAGTAATTAACGTGTAAAAGATATCTAGGGAGTAGTGAAATCTAAGTAAACACATTTTCTCCAATTACTGCTCACAACCTTAGTATAAATTAGTTTATTTACATTTTTAGTATTTTATTTTGATTGCATCTTAGTTTTAGGTTAGTTGAATAGCAACTAATTCCGCCCACTCTTTCAAAACCCCGAGATTTTAATTGCTTTCTAAAAAATATAAAAACACAAAAATAATCATCCCTCACCTTTAGAACTAGTAATTTAGGCTTTCTAATCCTAGCGACACTATTCCTAAGCTGACCGATCAATCCCCCGGTACTTGTCACTATACTATACTACAATGATCAGGTACACTGCCTGGTGGGGGTTGTAAGCTTCTCGAGATCCCTCGAGAGGTAAAGCCTGTTGCGATTCCCACGTATCAAGTTTTTGGCGCCGCTGCCGGGGAATAGTTATTGTCTAGGTTAGAATTTCTTTTTATTAGGTCTACTTGCTAGATTCCTTTCTAGTAAGATTTTATTTTTTATTTTTAGGTTCTCTTTAGTCTATCTTATTTCTTTGTGCCTTTGTTCGTAACTCTTTACCATCCGACATCATGGAAGGTGGTAACATCTTTGAACCGGTCATCCCACCACAACAAAACCCACCATTAGAACCCCTTAGGCCCCGAACCTTAGGAGAGTATTCCCGACCTAGCCACCAAGGCTACCGAAACACCATTGAGCTCACCGGAGCCAATGTGACCCCCTTGCGATCCGACACCATCCGGTTGGTGCAAAGCGGATGTGCATTCCATGGACTTCGTTCCGAAGATCCAAACCAACATCTTAAGGACTTTCTCAAAATCGTAGATTCCATAGACCTAGGTGTTGAAACTAGAGAGACTACCCGTTTACGCCTATTCCAATTCTCTCTACGGGATCAAGCTAGTCAATGGCTTGAGCGTTTACCCGCGGGATCCATCACCACATGGGATGATCTCACCACTCGTTTCCTTGCTCAATTTTTCCCACCGGGGAGAACTACTAAGCTTAGAATGACATCTTGATGTTCCAACAACGTCAAAATGAATCTCTTTATGAAGCACGGACTCGTTTCAAGGACTTACTGCAAAAACTCCAAGTCCAAATTTTTTATGACCATATCGACATCTCCACGAGGCGAGCCATTGACCAATCGGCCGGTGGTAAGCTACGTGATCTTAGTGCGAAACAATCATGGGAACTCATAGAAGATCTTGCTCTCTATGACAACGAAAGTTGGAACGATCCCCATGACTTGAACAAAACGGTCAAGGCAATATCTTTGCCTTCGAACAACTCTAGCACTCCCGACCGTAGGATAATGGAACTTGAGGACCAAGTCAAGTTTCTCATGAAATCTTACGATGCTCCTAAGCCTTCAAGCCAAGTGAACAAAATCACTTCTTCATGCGAATTATGTAGTGGTCCCCATGACACTCGTGATTGTGTGGGACTCCCCAGAACCCCTCATGGAAAAATCACCCAAGCCTTAGGTGGAAACAAAATCAATCCAATTCTTCCAATCCGCCTAATCATTACCAACCAAACGGTCCACCATCCAACCGTACTTTCAACAACAATCCTTCTAACAACTATGGTAGTACCGACAATCTTGAAGGATTGATGTCAAAGTTCATGGCATCTCAAGAAGCTCGCATATCTAAGTTTGAAGCCGATTTCAAACAAAAGCAAAGCGAGATGACCACTAGAATTGATGCATTGTTGAAAGTTCTCAATGACCGAGAAATGGGAGCACTCCCAAGCGACACGGTCAAGAATCCGAAACTAACCGTTAATTCCATATCCTCAGTTTCGTCACCCACTTCGTGTCCACAATACTACTCGGTTAAATCAACGAGCACGTGTTTCAAACAAAACCAAGTTCCCCAAAAGGACCAATCAAATAAAACACCCACTATAGAGCCGGTCAAAAGCATAGTTGAAACACCTCTTACGCAAGACCTTGACGATGAATTCAAAGAACTTCACCTTGAACGCCCCATCATTGATGTCTTAGCGCGTGCTCCTTACTATAGTGCCCTCCTAGAAAAATATGAGAAGTGTAAGCTAGGTAAAAATGGGACCGCCTTCGTTCAAAACAAGTTCCCTAAAAAGCTCGATGATCCGGGTATATTTGTTTTGCCTTGTAAAATTGGAAGATCCAAAGCTTTCGACACACTAGCCGATTTAGGGTCAAGCCTCAACTTGATTCCCCTATCCTTATTCACCGCTCTTAAGCTAGGAAAGTTAGAGGAAACGGAGGTATTGATAGGGCTAGCGGATGGGAGTATTGCCCACCCGGTTGGAATGATTAAGGATGTAGTTGTTCACGTAGGAAAGTTAACTATATTAGCGGATTTTCACGTCCTAGACATGGTTAGTGACACTACATGCCCATTATTGGTAGGAAAAGGATTTTTAGCAACCGCTAGTGCCATGATAGATTGTAAGGAGTCTAAGATAGCGGTAGGTGAAGGTGATACTTGGTCGGTGTACGATGTAAAGAAGCATAGTTATGATTGTGATGATGAACCGACACCGCATTGGGTAGAGATGAATAGGAGACCGTCTAGATATGGACCTTGGATAGAAAGGAACTTTATAGGACCTCAATGCCCATTCTATCTAGAAAAAGACTTTGTTGAAAAGACACATTCGGTAGAACAACTCATAGCTAGAGATGAAGAGCTAGACCCCTTTGAGGACCCCTTAGTCTTTAGGAAGATGATTGAGTTATTAAGCGTAATGCCCATTAACATAGAAAGGAATAAATGGAAAAGAGAGGGAGATAAGTGTAAATGGAGGTGGGACAAGCCACCTAAAGAAGGTGACGGGTCATGGCATATTAGAATGACCTTGTATGATCCGGATGGAGAAAAGTTTGAAAGGTCATACCATACTAAGGAAACCGATAGGAAGTTGAAACCAAAGTTTGATCCTAATGATGTCCTCAATGAGGAACTCACCCGTATCACGTAGTAACCCATGACCTTGAGTCTAGCTACAAGACTCGTAAATAAAGAAAAGCGCTTCTTGGGAGGCAACCCATGTTTTGTGTGATTTTAATTGTTTGATTGTTATTTGCTTCCGTATGCATGCTTTATTTTTTTTGTTGGTTGATCATGTTTCTCAATTAAAATGTGGAAATACTTTACTTTGTTGTTTAGCCTAGTCTTAACTCTACCTAGAAGTATTTTTGCAAAAGATAAGTGTAAGGGGAAACCCCAAATATGTTTTTAAGAAACAAACCGATCATGATTCTCCACGATATTAAGTGAGCATGTATATTCGTATTTGTTAGAGTCAAATGCTTGTATTGAGTCATAATGAAGTTTTGCAGGATTTTTCAGGAAGTAGGACCAAGTTTTTCCAGAAATTTTCCGGAAACTTAACATAAGAATTTCTGCAGGTCCATTCTGACGGCGTCAGAGGTTTACTCTTGACGGCGTCAGGAGTTAAAATCTGGAAATTTTACCGGTTTTGTTTTTCTAACGGAGTCTTATGGTTTTTGTGAATTATTAAGTTTTATAATCTCCAGGAGATCTGCAAACTTTATTCCACAAGCATTATATCTTATCTTGTTTTCTAGGATTTAGTAACTTATATAGGATGCCGCTGATTTTACGCGAGGTTTTCTTGTCTATTTTGTCAGGTTTTACAGGTTATGTATGACAAGAAGATGATTTATATTCTGGAAGGGAAGCTTTGATTGTTCATTTTCTTAGAGGAAGATTTAACCTGGCCATCTTATTATCCATACCAAGCGAATCAGGGGAGTATTTGATTTCATTCTCTTTACTTTTTCACTTTTACATTCTTTACTTGAACATTGGGGACAATGTTCATCTTAAGTGTAAGGGGAGGGTAAAAAGATAATACCTTACATATGCACTTTCGCTTGAGTTTGTTTTGTTTAATGGTAGATGTGTAATAAAACTATGAGAAATACTTGTTAGTGCAATTTTAGCGCCAAATTTAAAATTTTTTACAACATTTAGGAGTGAAACTTTAGCTATAGCAAGTGTCTCATGGATAGGAGATTGTATGACTAGCACATAACCGTATATTCAAAAAAAATTTTCCACCCAAATATGTGAGGTTCGCCTTTAGATTTGATAGGAAAAGCATTTACTATTAGTGCTTATGAGTGTACCGGTAGCATTTAGATTCTAAAACTTGCGTTAGTGATGCATTCCGAGACCGCTAGTGAGACTACATTCGTGTAGTAGGATTTACTACATGATAAGAGGCATTAGGATCACCCTTGTGTTAAACCCGTATTATAATTACTTGACCATTTAAGTCATATTAATTGACTAGTTAAGTCAACTAATTTTTCCCACACCCTTAGCGTTGTACTCATTTTTAGTACCCGAAACCCCTAGTACACCCCTCCGAGCCTATCTTTTCGTTTCTAACTTTAAGCATTTTACTTAAAGGAAGAATTTGTTATACCCCACTTAAATGTACAACCAAATCGCCTTAGCCTTCCGTGTATGCGCTCATTTTTAGTGCATTATTGTTATTTGTTAAACCCTAAGTTAACTTTCTAATTGATTACATGGTTGCTAAGTCGAGTCATATCCTTGTACATATTGTTTTGGGACGATTGGGACTCATGGGTAAGTACTTATTTTATGGAGTAATGGGGAAGAACATAATATTATTACCCCCATATGTGCGTTAATCTCAAAAGTGCTCCAAGTGTTTTGATTATCTTAATTCGAGTCATTAGATTAGTTTAATATAAAGGATGTAAAGATTCAAGTGTAAGGGGAATGTTCATCCCCTATGATGTATTATTTTGGATGGTAGGGTAAGAGTGTATGCAAAAAAAAAAAAAAAAAAAAAAAAAAAATCGAAAAAAAAATCAAGAAAAAAGAAAAAAGAATAGAAAAAGGAAAAAGAGAAAAAAAAAACATACGGACTACCATCCCGTTTTTATTCTATGTTTATTTTATGTTTTTGTTATTTTTCATTTATTAGCTTAAGTCGAGTCTAGTCTTGGCTTAGCAACGCCATATTGTACATGTAATTAACCAAGATTGTTAACTCGCCACCAGTAATAACTTCCTTTATTCAACAAAACCGTGTAATTCATATCCCTATACCTAACGTTACAACCCTTTAAAAGACCTCTTTGATAGTTTATCCTAGGTGCTTACGCCATGTGGTGGAGGTTTGATCCTTTCCCAAGCCTATGGTAATCTATTTTGCTATGACAGGTAGTGAGAGATATCTTCCGTTTCCATATTGTAATTTACACTTTATTACACCCGAGAGATGTGAGTATCTAAACACTATTTGTGAGGTGCTTGTGTATGACCTCCGTGCTTGTCTGTTAGTCTTTAGTGGAACGATTATTTGTTGTAATTACTTTTATATTAGTGTTAAATGACCCCTAACTTGTATTTTGACTAGAATAAAAGCGCATTTGCTTGAGGACAAGCAAATCTCAAGTGTAAGGGTATATGATGAGGCGAAAAATGATCCATTTTTAGGGGGTCATTTAAGCCCGAATCCGACTTTATTTGATCAAATATTGCCCTAAATCGTTCATTTTGTGATTTTAGGTACTTGGAGAGTGAATTCTGGAAAAGAAGCCATTTTGGACGTTTTTGGAGCATAAAAGTGAAGAAAACGGCAAAGTCTCAATTTTCCATGCTGGGAACAGTAGGTGACGGCGTCAAGAGTAATGTCCTGACGGCGTCAAACCTCAATAATAAAATACGAGAGTTCATGAAGGCGTCAAGAGTTTTCCTGACGGCGTCAAAACCCCAAGAATTAAAATCCGTAGTTGATGACGGCGTCACATACAGGGCGTCAAGAGTAATTTGTGTGACGGCCTAGGCCTTGACGGCGTCAGACGTAGATCAAGGCCGTCCGAGGAAGTATTTGGCGGCGAGATGACGGCGTCACACCTTTGTTCTTGACTCCGTCATCCCTATTTTCCTATATATAGTTTTCTAGTTTTTCACATTTAAAGAGAGAAGTTTTGGGAGAAACCCTAAAGACGATTTTGGTGTAACTTTACAGGTTTTTCAAGGGTTCCAACCCCTTGATACCTTGCATGATTAATCAAGATAAGTGTTCTTCTAATTCAATCAATATGTCTATGTGTTGGTTGTCTATATCATGTTCTTGTCTTAATTCTATCATGCTAGGCTAGATCTCTTTTGTGTTTGCTTAGATCTAATGAAACCTAGATATTGATTATGTGTTGATTACTTGTTTATTCTTGTTGTGGATGAATGATTTATATGTTAGGCTTAAGAAATCTGGCAGATCTCCAAATGGTAACATGCTTGAACGTCTTAAGAAACATGAACCGAGGCGTACTAGGTCTTTATTGGTTGTATTTAATGCATGAGCCACTGTTTACAATCCCTATAGTTGTGCTGGGCATGGTGTAGGAGGAGATAAGAGCTCATAGAATTGGGGAGTTATGTATGTCACCCCATGAATGGTATTAAGGAATACGATCCGTCATCCATGCAATTATAACAAGTAATTAATGTGTAAAAGATATCTAGGTAGTAGTGAAATCTAAGTAAACACATTTTCTCCAATTACTGCTCACAACCTTAGTATAAATTAGTTTATTTACATTTTTAGTATTTTATTTTGATTGCATCTTAGTTTTGGGTTAGTTGAATAGCAACTAATTCCGCCCACTCTTTCGAAACCCCGAGATTTTAATTGCTTTCTAAAAAAATATAAAAACACAAAAATAATCATCCCTCACCTTTAGAACTAGTAATTTAGGCTTTCTAATCCTAGCGACACTATTCCTAAGCTGAACGATCAATCCCCCGGTACTTGTCACTATACTATACTACAACGATCAGGTACACTGCCTGGTGGGGGTTGTAAGCTTCTCTAGATCCCTCGAGAGGTAAAGCCTGTTGCGATTCCCACGCATCAGGAGTGGATTGGGGCAGGGGTGTTTTGTTTGGATTAGTGGATTAGGAATTTGGTTTGTTTGTTTATTTTTAAGTTAAAAACCACAAGGACCTTACTTGCAAAACTGAAAATTGTAAGGGCTGCAAATGTAATTTTTCAAAAATAGCTACAAGGGTAAAAATTTGCAATAGATAAATAATCCAAGGATATAATTTGCAATTTTCCATTTTTTGTCCTTCAGGGACTAAAATTGTCGAATCTTGAAACTTGAGGGACCAAATTACAATTTATTCAAATCTTCATTCCAAGGACTAAATTTGACAATTTGTAACTTTCTAAGGACCAAAGATGACTTTTCTTACAAAAATATTTCACTAGGGACCAATCGTGCCAAAGTTTGAAACTCCAGGGACCAAAATTGTAAATTTCTAAAACTTTTGAGATTTTTCACCAAAGGATTAAATATGACAACTTATGGTTTTAAAAGGACGTTTGGTGATAATTTTCCATATTTTGAATGACCAGGGACTAGTTTTGACATTTTATGAAAGTTGGGGGACTGAAACTGCCAATTTTGCAAACTTTGTATATTTTTCATCTGTTTTTACTCATTTTGCATATAAAACATATAAAACATAATTTTGAAATATTTTCAGTATTTTGATGCATTTCTGAGTGTTTTTGTATGTTTTGCAGTTCAGATTTGACAAAAAATGATGAGTGTTTGAGCACTCATCAAACGTCCTTTATATTTTAAATTCGTACGCACAAATAATAGAACTGAAGGAACAATATCACAATTATCAAACACGAAGGCAAACTGTATATTTAAAACAAGCAAGAGTTCTCAACCACATGCATTTTCATACAGACTCAAACTAAAAAACTCGACAACCAAACAAAACAACTCGACAACCAAAGGAAACAACTCAAACTAAACAACTCGACAACCAAACGAAACAACTCAAACTAAACAACTCGACAACCAAAAGAACAGATCAAACGAAACAACCCGTTTATTTTTTTTGCGGCTACTTCCCTCTTTACTCGAACTCGCACCATCTTTTCCCTTCCTTGCTCTCATTTCCTTGATATGTGCAAATGTAGCTTCAAGATTTGTGACCCTATTTCCCATATTATCAAGTTTGGTTTCCAACGTGCTTTCAGCTTCGTCGTCACCTCCAATAGCAACAACTTGAGCTTCAGCAGCAGCTTGAGCTGCAACAACATCTGGCTCTTCTATGTACTCTTTGTAGAACGACTTCCTACACCATTCGATAATCTTGTCTCTCATCCCTGGTTCAGCGTCCTTAAAAGAACCATATTCCTCATAAATTGCATGACCAAAAGTTAACATAACTTCATTAAAGAGGAGCTCGTGTAACAATATTTTTGAGAACTCCTCTTCAACTGTACAACCACGCCAAGTCATGTGTATCTTGTAAGAATTGACGATTGACTTATTTGTGAGAATCAAGAATGTATGTGTAAAATGAGACGGAAATGATTTTGTGAGAATGTATATAGGTAAAAAATGAGACGGGAATGTTTTTGTGAGTGTATATATAGGGTGAATTTTTGGGGAGAGATTCCCGTCGACATGTCGACGGGAAAAAGAACGCGGGAAAAATCCCGCCCAATATTTTAGCCATTTATTAAGAATATTTATATTTATTAATAATTTTCCGTCGACATGTCGACGGGAATCGTAAAATAAAGATTGATTAACTGTAATCACACGTTAATTACGAAAAAAATCATGATTGACGGGAAAATAATAGCGGGTAAATTTTGCGCCCAAATTTAGTGAATTATTGAGGCTAAAAAGGTATGGTGATATGTTCCCGTCGACATGTTGACGGAAAAATATGTGTATGAAAAATTCAACGCAGCGGGGCTCGGTCAAGCGCCTTTTTTATCGTTTTCTGCCTTATGCCGTCGACATTGTGTCAACGGGAAAATGTTCGTCGCCTGTTCTCCTTATCCTTGTAGTGTGTCCTATATGTCAATATGTTGGAAATTACGGTATGTGTTTAGATGGTTATAATCAACGACCAGATTTGATCAATAATCACTCTCAAATGTGTATAATACCTTCTAAATTGTTGTATTTTGACGTTATTTGTCTTTGGTTACCCAATCCATAAACAGAGTGATCATGTTGGATGTTACTCATGAGGGACGGCAATGGGGGAGAAGAAGTGAGCTGAGGCACAATAGTGGTTCGACGTCGACAAACTTTTGAAAAGCGTGATGCTAAGATAAGAGAGATGAAATAAAGAGACAAAACACCATTGCCACACAAGGGTGATGACCCTAGGGATGGTAACGGGTTGGGTTCGGGGCGGGTTTTAGTATACCCGTACCCGTTTATAATATCCAAACCCGTACCCGCCCCATTATCCGTTGGGTACCTAATTAATATTATCCATCGGCTTTTTAGTTTTTTCCTCGGGTATTGGTTATCTCTAATTGAATATTATATGCACAAAATGCTGGTATTAAGATTAAGTCACACTAAAATCCACCGACAAAACAAAGGAAATCACCCTGATATATTCAACAAAAATTTTAAGTTAAAGAAAATAAATATCGTATCAAACGAATTAACACTTTTGAATAATTCATGTACAAAATAAAATGTGTTATGTAATAGAGATACTTATATAAAAAAAAATGGAAGAAATTATGTAAAATGTATATATATATATATATATATATATATATATATATATATATATATATATATATATATATATATATATATATATATATATATATATATATATATTCTAGTTAATTATAATATGAATAAAGCGGGTATAGATTCGGATAAACGGATACGGGTAATCGGGCAGGTATTACTAGAACCCGTTATCAAACCCGTACCAGGCTAAAAAAATTTATCGATACCCAGACCCGCATCGAAACCTGCCAACCCGCCCCCGAACCAGACCCGACCGGTTCGGTTTTCAGTTTTCCCGGGTGATTTTGCCATCCCTAGTGATGGGAAGGGGCAAGGGGCAATGCTGTAATGGCTAACCGTAGTTCAGGCATAGGTAACTGTTTCAAATATTAGAGCTAATTTCAAACATCTCTTAACTATCATAAAATGAGAAGGGTGAGAAAAATTCTAGCAACACGTTTCAAATTAGAAGAAAATTTTTGAAAGAAAATGAATCTACTTTTGTAGGTGTATTTGAAATGTGTAATTGTGGTTACTTTTCATACTTCTTATTTTAATTATTATTGTTGGGTCTGAAATCGACTCAATTGTCTCTGACAAGTATTTAAGCATAAGATAGCCTAATACACCATCTAAAGGTCTGTGAACATAAAAGTCTCTGATAAAGATCAGAGAGAATCTCACTTCATAACTATCATATGAACCTGATAGTTATCAGAAGTGAAGTACTCTCTGATAGTTATAAGAGAACATATCTCCTTGATTATTATTTAGAAGGTCTTACTCACTGGTAAAAGAAATCGGTGAATGTTGTATAAAACTCAACCAACTGTCTAGCTTCAGGGTCGTCAAATACCATCTGCAGAAAACACTTCACAAACTAATGTAGTGTCAAGGAGTGACGTATAAGGAGCTACCAACAACACTAGCATCACTGAGATCTAACAAAAAAAAATTATTTTGAAAACTTAATTCAGTTTAAATAACCTCAACCTCTGAAAGCATGGGTGGGAAACTTCTTGAGAAAGATAATTTATCAAGTACTTATCGAGATATAAGAAAGCAAGCATTGGGACTATAAGTTGTCAAATCGGGTAAGCCTAAAGTATGCTCAAGCTAGCTTGCTAGATACTTGCCTATCTATATCAAGTTGACAAGTTATTATGCACCCATGTGCATCCACTGTTTCCCCCTCTATTTAAACCAAAGGTTATAACCAAGCTAAGTAGAGATTCAAAGGTAGAAAATAATACAAAGTGTAACACCCCCAATTTCGTGAACGCAGTGGAATTCAAAATATGTGTTACTTCATGGCATAATCGTTATAATAATAGAAAAAGAACTCTAACTAAATCGTTTTCAAAGATTTATTATTCGAATTATATAAATATAAGAGTTTACAAAATGAGGTCCCAGTAGTGTCAAGGTTCACAAATTACATAAATAAGTTTTCGAATAATAATAAAATTTATAGCCTTCTTGATGTATATGTGCCCTTCCGTTCAAGCCTCGATCATTATGGACCTGAGTAGGGGTGTAAACGAGCCGAGTCGAGCCGAGTACTGCCAAGCTCGAGCTCGGCTCGATTATTAAAACTCGAGCTCGTTTGAGCTTTGGATTTCAAGCTTGAGCTCGGCTCGTCATGTCACACCTCTCCAAGGTGGAAACGCGAGGGTGTAACTTCATGGATATCATTACAACACCTGGTGTCTATATAGAGAAACAACTACATGCACAAAAATAGAGCAAAGTACAAACACAAAGTGTTGTAACAATACCCCAAAACAAAATAACCAAAACAAAATTCGAAACAATACATAAGATCCAAACAAAGATGATAAACCACTTCCAATGCAACTAGGGTCTCGTCTAATCACATCCTTCTATCTTATCCTTAGTAAGCTCACCTAAAAATGATGCTTAAAACGTCAACATAATGTTGGTGAGATTCATAGGTTTAAGACTAATACACGCTAGGCAACCAAATCACTGTGATTATAAAACATAGTTGGACAAATAATTATAGTTATCATATAAGCTACATGTATTCATAAACCAACCATCACACAAAAGGCAACCATCGGGCGGAACGTGCCCACCGATCCAAATCCACAACATCCGGGTGGGAACGTGACCCCTGCTCCAAATAATGGGTAATTAATACACTCCGATCGGACCACACATAATAATAGAGAGTAGGAGTACTACTGATGAGTGCTCAAACACTTATCATTTTTATCGTATTTAAACTGCCAAAACATTCGAAAACACTCAGAAATGCATCAAAATACCAAAAATATCCCAGGGATTGTATTTTATACGTTTCAGATGCAAAATGAGTAAAAACAATGAAAAACGAACAATGTTTACATAATTGGCAGTTTCAGTCCCCCAACTTGCAAAAATTTACAAAACTAGTCCCTGAGCATGTGATTTGAAAGAAAAGTTAACCTAAGGCATTTAAAAGTCAAAATTATCAAATTTAATCCTTAGGTGAAAATTTTGGAAAAATTACATATTTGGTCCCGCAGTTTGGAATTTTGCAAAACTAGTCCCTGGGAATTTCATTTTTGGGAAATTATTCAATCAAAGTCCTTGTGCTATTAAACCTTGACAAAAATGGTCCTTGTAAAACTTTGGGAAAGTTTCACTTCAGTCCCCCAATTTTGGATAAAATACAAAAGTGGTCCTTGTTACAAATTTAATATCAAACGAACCCTTTTTATTATACCAAAACCAAGTTAATCCAAACACAAACCAACATCAACCATCCACCATCCTATTTCCCCAGCCCAAATCCACCCAAAAGCCCACACCCATTTTATAAATAGAAATAGGGTCAAACCCCAAGTCAACTCCTCCCACCCCTCTCCTTGCCGCCATAACCAGACACAACCAGCCCCTAATAACCTGCAACCCCCAACATTTATGTCTCCTTCCCCTCTCCTACCAGCCACTCTACTACACCACTCCACAAGTCAACTCCCAATTTGTACAACCAATTGTCCCCCACTCCCATATAACACCAACAAGGAACTAAGGGTCGAGATGAAAAGCAAGGCTAATCCAATGGTTGGGATGATATTCCAAGGGGACAAAAGTAACAAAAAGCAGAAGACAAAGAGGAGAAAGAAGAAAAGTTCCCCTGGTTCAAGTTCTTTGTATTATTTTTTTAGTATTTATAGAAGTAAGTTGTAAGCCTGTGTGGTGTGTAGTCTAGTAGTAGTTTTTAATCTAGCAAAGTAATTTTCTTAATGTAATTTCCATTTTCAGAACCTTAGTGTAATTTGTAAGCTTTTGAATATCAATTCAAGTGTTTTTAGTTTCTTTAAATTCCAAGTCTCAGTTTCATGTTTATAAATCTTATTTAAAATTGTGATTGTTACTTCAAGGATTTTACAAAATCACCATAGTCCCATTAATTAAAAAGAAAACAGAAAAAATAAATAAATAAATAAATAAGCAAAGAGAGAAAAAGATAAGCAGGATTGAAGATGGTAGATTGCTGAAAGAGGAAGCAAGGATTAAACATGGTTTAGTGCTCAGGGGAGCATAGGGATATAGTTTGGTTATGGTTCTCATTGGCTCCATGCTTTGGATTTCTTAGTAAGAATTTTTCATAATCTTTCTTTGCATACTCTCTTATCAGATATTGTTGTTGCTCAGTGCTTATTTATTCTTAATTATGCTTGTTTAATGTTAGTGTATGTTAACTTAGTAGTTTCTAAGCTTAATAACTTTTCTTGCATGTCCACTGTTTCAACTTAGTTAAAATTGCTCATCTAAGTTTGCTTGTTATACTACACTGTCTCCTAAGTAATTTTGGTTCACTTTACTTGAATATAGTATATTAGAAGTAGTGTAATCAGTTTTGATGTTTAAAGCATTAGGTTTCTTTGAAAAATCTCCATTGACATTATATTAAGGGGTGTTTGGTTAAACTGCAACTTGTAGGTTTGGGCAGGTTTCTGGGGTTTCTCTTTGATTAAGCATATTACAATAGGCCACAAGAGACCATTTAAAGTGTGAACGTGAGACCCTTTTCATAAAAAGTCAAGAAATCCTCTCAAATGGTTCACACAGCAATCTGTTGTGAATTAGTGAACCCAAATCCTTATTTTTGGTTGCAAACCTGTCAAGTTTGTTTATTTTAGGTTCAATCAGTCACTATAAATCATTTTCAGTTTCTTAGGTGTGATTAAAAGTCAGAAAAGTCAATTTGTTCAAGAAATTTCAAAAGTCAAAGGTTTCAAGTCTGAAAAATTGAGCAGATTTCAAATGAGTGTCTAGGGCTCATCTTTTGTTGAAAACACAAAGTTTTTGCTGATTTACAAACCTTGCCAGCTTGTTTATCAAATTCAATTAAAAGATTCAAGTTTGAAACTCATTTAGTCACTTAAATTTGACCTTGAATCTACCTGCAGGGCATGAAACTCCCCTGTGCACCCAGTTTGACAAAAGTTTCATTTGGTCTCATCTTGTTAGATAGTTGATCAATTTGCTTGGTTTTAGTTGTTTTGGATAGCTAGTGAACCTGTTTTGTTGTATGCACCTCTAGTTTCCCCTAATCAGCTTATTTCCTAGCTTATTTTGCCTTCAAAATCCCCCCCATTACCACTGTTTCAGCTGATTGGCTCAGTAGAGCTGAGCTTATTTGTTTTTTTTTTTAATTCCATCTTGGTTTTAGTTTGTGTAGTTGTTGTTTGTAGCTTAAATAGGTTCATTTCTTACTATGATTG
Organism: Artemisia argyi; assembly: GCA_030686995.1. Taxonomy (NCBI): domain Eukaryota; kingdom Viridiplantae; phylum Streptophyta; class Magnoliopsida; order Asterales; family Asteraceae; genus Artemisia; species Artemisia argyi. Next base: position 212,903,805 of record CM060709.1, on the reverse strand, counting down.
ACTGTGGTTAGCTTAGTTTTGGATTCAAAGTGCTTATTTATTGAACTGCTCATCTCTGTACTCATAACAAGCTCAGTTCACTGACACCATTTCACAAGCTCCCCACAAGCTCACCTTTTGAGCTCATTCCCTGGTTTTGGGTGATTTGAAAAGCCCTCCTAGCAGGCTTCTTGGTTCCACCTTGACCCTGGACCTTTGATCAGTTTTGTGGACCCCACCTTGGGCTGCAAGTGAGCCCTTGAGGCCTGATTTGGCTGATAGGATTTGGATTAGCTTATTTCCAATTGCTTGTCTTTTCACTGTGCTTTTTAGATGTTATAACTTATTTTGTATGCATTCTAGTTGGTAGTGACTATTTGTGCTTGTGGTTATCAGTCCTTAGTTTGTTACATAGCTTTTGTACCTCATAAAATCCGAATAAGCTTAACAGCTTGGCTGATTTGCTTATTTAGGTGCATAGAGCTCATTTTTAAGATTCATAAAAAGTTCCTTCACATAAAGTGTTAGTTTTTAGTAGTTTATCAGTTTTGTAAAAGAAAATTTTGAAAAAGACAAAAAATTGAAAGTGATAGCTTCTATTTAAGCCCTTTTGGCTTATTTGCTGCTTATTTATAAGCATCAACTATTTTTAAATTTTTCTTAGGCTCCTGTGATCATAATAGATTTTTAGTAATTTTTTCAGATTTTTCCTTAATCATTTAGTATTTTTTATAATTTAGTTTAATTTAAATCAATTAAATAATTAGTTTATAATTATTAATAATTAATTAAAAAGTAGGAAAAATAGTTTTTCTGTTTTAAAATTAGTTTTATAATATTTTAGATTTTTCTATATTTTATTTTCATTTTTCTAGTTAAATTTTATAATTATTTGTAATTTAGAATAATTTAGTTAATTAAAAAGTAATTAATAAATAGTAATTAATTAATAGCAATTAATTAAATAGTTGTAAGAATAATTTTAATTTTCTAAAAATTTTCTTACATCATTAGGATTCTAAAAATATAATTTTCACGTTCCTAGGACTTTGTTTACTCTCGTTTCACTTTTTTATTTGCGCGTTCGCGTTTATTTTAAATCCAAACGCGCGTTTTAAGTTTAACTTACGTTTTTAAGTTATCTGATCATCAGTAATTGTTAATAAAGTGTTTTTAAGTCATTTTCCATCATTATCTCGTAGTGTAACCATAATAATCAAATTCCTGACCTTCCTGATTAATCACCCGGTCATTTAAAACGTTCACAAATACAATTGCACGCTTCGTCGGGACATAACGACCCGGGATTCCCTAAACTCCTTGGTTAGTTGGTTTTTGACGTTTGACTTGGTTGACCATCATCCATTTTTAGGGGGTCATTTAAGCCCGAATCCGACTTTATTTGATCAAATATTGCCCTAAATCGTTCCTTTTGTGATTTTAGGTACTTGGAGAGTGAATTCTGGAAAAGAAGCCATTTTGGACGTTTTTAGAGCATAAAAGTGAAGAAAACGACAAAGTCTCAATTTTCCATGCTGGGAACAGAAGGTGACGGCGTCAAGAGTAATTTCCTGACGGCGTCAAACCTCAATAATAAAATCCGAGAGTTCATGAAGGCGTCAAGAGTTTTCCTGACGGCGTCAAAACCCCAAGAATTAAAATCCGTAGTTGTTGACGGCGTCACATACAGGGCGTCAAGAGTAATTTGTGTGACGGCCTAGGCCTTGATGGCGTCAGAAGTAGATCAAGGCCGTCCGAGGAAGTATTTGGCGGCGAGATGACGGCGTCACACCTTTGTTCTTGACGCCGTCATCCCTATTTTCCTATATATAGTTTTCTAGTTTTTCACATTAAAAGAGAGAAGTTTTGGGAGAAACCCTAAAGACGATTTTGGTGTGACTTTACAGGTTTTTCAAGGGTTCCAACCCCTTGATACCTTGCATGATTAATCAAGATAAGTGTTCTTCTAATTCAATCAATATGTCTATGTGTTGGTTGTCTATATCTTGTTCTTGTCTTAATTCTATCATGCTAGGCTAGATCTCTTTTGTGTTTGCTTAGATCTAATGAAACCTAGATATTGATTATGTGTTGATTACTTGTTTATTCTTGTTGTGGATGAGTGATTTATATGTTAGGCTTAAGAAAACTGGCAGATCTCCAAATGGTAACATGCTTGAACGTCTTAAGAAACATGAACCGAGGCGTACTAGGTCTTTATTGGTTGTATTTAATGCATGAGCCACTGTTTACAATCCCTATAGTTGTGCTGGGCATGGTGTAGGAGGAGATAAGAGCTCATAGAATTGGGGAGTTATGTATGCCACCCCATGAATGGTATTAAGGAATACGATCCGTCATCCATGCAATTATAACAAGTAATTAACGTGTAAAAGATATCTAGGGAGTAGTGAAATCTAAGTAAACACATTTTCTCCAATTACTGCTCACAACTTAAGTTTAATTAGTTTATTTTCATTTTTAGTATTTTATTTTGATTGCATCTTAGTTTTGGGTTAGTTGAATAGCAACTAATTCCGCCCTAATCTTCCAAAAACCGATATTTTTACTTGCTTTCTATAAAATATAAAAACACAAAAATAATCATCCCTCATCTTTAGAACTAGTAATTAGGCTTTCTAATCCTAGCGACACTATTCCTAAGCTGAACGATCAATCCCCCGGTACTTGTCACTATACTATACTACAACGATCAGGTACACTGCCTGGTGGGGGTTGTAAGCTTCTCGAGATCCCTCGAGAGGTAAAGCCTGTTGCGATTCCCGCGCATCAAGTTTTTGGCGCCGCAGCCCGGGGAATAGTTATTGTCTAGGTTAGAATTTCTTTTTATTAAGTCTACTTGCTAGATTCCTTTCTAGTAAGATTTTATTTTTATTTTTAGGTTTTCTTTAGTCTATCTTTTTTCTTTGTGCCCTTTGTTTGTAAAACCATTTTCATTTGTCTTCATGGCGGATGAGATTCCATTTAGATCATTAACAATAGAGGAACAATTAGTTTACTCGGATAGATTAGCTTCCTGTTGCTCCAATGAATTTTTAAGTGATCTTAGATATATACAAGAGGAGATGGGTGTAAAGTTTGATAAGTTTGATGAGTTATGCGCATGTGTGGCCTATATTAAACAATCATTGTTAGGATCAATTCCTTTTAGTAAGACCCTTTGGAAAAATTTTGAGGAAAGCCTCCTAACCGTGAACCATGAGTTCAATGAATTGATGGGTTTGTATGCGTCACAACTTGAGGAAACAATTAAGGAGGATTTAGCCGAACATGATCATATTGAGCAAAAAGATGAATCCTTTAGGCAAATTGAACATTGTAATCAAGTTATTGAGGAAGGTTCTTATGAATCAGACTTAGAACTTGAAATGGCTAGAGAAGGATTTGAGATTCTTAGCAACATGTTTAGGTTAGATTCTACTAAAACACGTGATGAGCATATAGGTGATGTTGAGAAAAGGAAGGATGAGGTAAATAACACAAACCTACAAAGTACCCCATAACTCCCACCATCACTTGAGGAATACACACCATCCGTGACTTACCCGGAAGAAGTAGAAGAGACTATAGGAGCCCAAATAGAGGTAGAACCCTTGTACCAAACACAACTAGAGGATATAGGTTTGAATACCTATAGTGATAACCTTACTCTTAGTTCTAGGGAATTACTTAGTGTTGATGAACCGGAACCTCAATCTTCACATAACTTTCCATCCTTAGATATACATCTAGGAGACAAAAGAGGGGCCGACCCACCCATCAACCCATGTAGTCCGGGTAGTCTTAGGATAAAGGTAGTGGACTCTAAGCCTTGTAGAGAGGAAGCTAATATAGGAGTGGAAAATGACCTTACATGCTTATATCACCCATTCATGATTGATCACAAAACACATTATGGGTTTAAACCGGGTTTATTAGGTCAAGATGGATCCCCAACTAGTAGTCTCTTGAAGATGATAGAAAATGATCCCTTTCTAGGAGAAAATCTTAATCCACCCATTAACCCGATTGAATTTATTAAGGTTATGATGATAGGAGCACACCCCTTTGGGCATATAATTCATCCACCACTATTTTCTCACGTGGCATACTTCCACCCTAAGGGTGTGTATCGCTACTTCCACCCGCACCTAATCGTAAGTGTAGGGAAAACTTCCCTTTTATCCGTTGAATAAGGGTAGAGTCAGGCTCGTGACACGAACAAAAACAAGCGCTTCTTGGGAGGCAACCCATGTTTTGTGTGATTTTGTTTGTTTGATTGTTATTTGCTTTCGTATGTATGCTTTATTTTTATTGTTGGTTGATCATGTTTCTCAATTAAAATGTGGAAATACTTTACTTTGTTGTTTAGCCTAGTCTTAACTCCACCTAAAAGTATTTTTGCAAAAGATAAGTGTAAGGGGAAACCCCAAATATGTTTTTAAGAAACAAACCGATCATGATTCTCCACAATATTAAATGAGCATGTATATTCGTATTTGTTAGAGTCAAATGCTTGTATTGAGTCATAATGAAGTTTTGCAGGATTTTCCAGGAAGTAGGACCAAGTTTTTCCAGAAATTTTCTGGAAACTTAACATAAGAATTTCTGCAGGTCTATTCTGAAGGTGTCAGAGGTTTACTCTTGACGGCGTCAGGAGTTAAAATCTGGAAATTTTACCGGTTTTGTTTTTCTAACGAAGTCTTATGGTTTTTGTGAATTATTAAGTTTTATATTCTCCAGGAAATCTGCAAACTTCATTCCACAAGCATTATATCTTACTTTGTTTTCTAGGATTTAGAAACTTATATAGGATGCCGCCGATTTTACGCGAGGTTGTCTTGTCTATTTTGTCAGAATTTACAGGTTATGTTCGACAAGGAGATGATTTATATTCTGGAAGGGAAGCTTTGATTGTTCATTTTCTTGGAGGAAGATTTAACCTGGCCAACCTATAATCCATACCGAGCGAATCAGGGGAGTATTTGATTTCATTCTCTTTACTTTTTCACTTTTACATTCTTTACTTGAACATTGGGGACAATGTTCATCTTAAGTGTAAGGGGAGGGTAAAAAGATAATACCTTACATATGCACTTTCGCTTGAGTTTGTTTTGTTTGATGGTAGATGTGTAATAAAACTATGAGAAATACTTGTTAGTGCAATTTTAGCGCCAAATTTAAAATTTTTTACAACATTTAGGAGTGAAACTTTAGCTATAGCAAACGTCTCATGGATAGGAGATTGTATGACTAGCACATAACCATATATTCAGAAAAATTTTCCACCCAAATATGTGAGGTTCGCCTTTAGATTTGATAGGAAAAGCATTTATTATTAGTGCTTATGAGTGTACCGGTAGCATATAGATTCTAGAACTTGCGTTAGTGATGCATTCCGAGACCGCTAGTGAGACTACATTCGTGTAGTAGGATTTACTACATGATAAGAGGCATTAGGATCACCCTTATGTTAAACCCGTATTATAATTACTTGACCATTTAAGTCATATTACTTGACCAGTTAAGTCAACTAATTTTTCCCACACCCTTAGCGTTGTACTCATTTTTAGTACACGAAACCCCTAGTACACCCTCCGAGCCTATCTTTTTCGTTTCTAACTTTAAGCATCTTACTTAAAGGAAGAATTTGTTACACCCCACTTAAATGTACAACCAAATCGCCTTAACCTTCCGTTTATGCGCTCATTTTTAGTGCATTATTGTTATTTGTTAAAACCTAAGTTAACTTTCTAATTGATTACATGGTTGCTAAGTCGAGTCATATCCTTGTACATATTGTTTTGGGACGATTGGGACTCATGGGTAAGTACTTATTTTATGGAGTAATGGGGAAGAACATCATATTATTACCCCCATATGTACGTTAATCTTAAAAGTGCTCCAAGTGTTTTGATTCTCTTAATTCGAGTCAGTAGATTAGTTTATTGTAAAGTATGTAAAAATTCAAGTGTAAGGGAAATTTACATTCCCTATGATGTATTATTTTGGATGGTAGGGTAAGAGTTTATGCACAAAAGAAAAAAATAAATAAATAAAAAAATCGAAAAGATCAAGAAAAAGAAAAGAAAAAAATAGAAAAAGGAAAAAAAGAGAAAAAATATACGGACTACCATCCCTTTTTATTCTATGTTTATTTTATGTTTTTGTTATTTTTCATTTGTTAGCTTAAGTCGAGTCTAATCTTGGCTTAGCAACGCCATATTGTACATGTAATTAACTAAGATTGTTAACTCGCCACCAGTAATAACTTCCTTTATCCAACAAAACCGTGTAATTCATATCCCTATACCTAACGTTACAACCCTTTAAAAGACCTCTTTGATAGTTTATCATAGGTGCTTACTCCATGTGGTGGAGGTTTGATCTATGTTTTTTTCTCTTTTTTCCTTTTTCTATTTTTTTCTTTTCTTTTTCTTGATCTTTTCGATTTTTTTTTTTCTTTTGTGCATACACTCTTACCCTACCATCCAAAATAATACATCATAGGGAATGTAAATTTTCCTTACACTTGAATTTTTACATACTTTACAATAAACTAATCTAATGACTCGAATTAAGAGAATCAAAACACTTGGAGCACTTTTAAGATTAACGTACATATGGGGGTAATAATATGATGTTCTTCCCCATTACTCCATAAAATAAGTACTTACCCATGAGTCCCAATCGTCCCAAAACAATATGTACAAGGATATGACTCGACTTAGCAACCATGTAATCAATTAGAAAGTTAACTTAGGGTTTAACAAATAACAATAATGCACTAAAAATGAGCGCATAAACGGAAGGCTAAGGCGATTTGGTTGTACATTTAAGTGGGGTATAACAAATTCTTCCTTTAAGTAAGATGTTTAAAGTTAGAAACGAAAAAGATAGGCTCGGAGGGGTGTACTAGGGGTTTCGTGTACTAAAAATGAGTACAACGCTAAGGGTGTGGGAAAAATTAGTTGACTTAACTAGCCAAGTAATATGACTTAAATGGTCAAGTAATTATAATACGAGTTTAATACAAGGGTGATCCTAATGCCTCTTATCATGTAGTAAATCCTACTACACGAATGTAGTCTCACTAGCGGTCTCGGAATGCATCACTAACGCAAGTTCTAGAATCTAAATGCTACCGGTACACTCATAAGCACTAATAGTAAATGCTTTTCCTATCAAATCTAAAGGCGAACCTCACATATTTGGGTGGAAAATTTTTCTGGATATACGGTTATGTGCTAGTCATACAATCTCCTATCCATGAGACGCTTGCTATGGCTAAAGTTTCACTCCTAAATGTTGTAAAAAATTTTAAATTTGGCGCTAAAATTGCACTAACAAGTATTTCTCATAGTTTTATTACACATCTACCATCAAACAAAACAAACTCAAGCGAAAGTGCATATGTAAGGTATCATCTTTTTACCCTCCCCTTACACTTAAGATGAACATTGTCCCCAATGTTCAAGTAAAGAATGTAAAAGTGAAAAAGTAAAGAGAATGAAATCAAATACTCCCCTGATTCGCTCGGTATGGATTATAGGATGGCCAGGTTAAATCTTCCTCCAAGAAAATGAACAATTAAAGCTTCCCTTCCAGAAATATAAATCATCTTCTTGTCATACATAACCTGTAAAACCTGACAAAATAGACAAGACAACCTCGCGTAAAATCGGCGGCATCCTATAGAAGTTTCTAAATCCTAGAAAACAAGATATGATATAATGCGTGTGGAATGAAGTTTGCAGATCTCCTGGAGATTATAAAACTTAATAATTCACAAAAACCATAAGACTCCGTTAGAAAAACAAAACCGGTAAAATTTTCAGATTTTAACTCCTGACGCCGTCAAGAGTAAACCTCTGACGCCGTCAGAATGGACCTGCAGAAATTATTATGTTAAGTTTCCGGAAAATTTCTGGAAAAACTTGGTCCTACTTCCTGGAAAATCCTGCAAAACTTCATTATGACTCAATACAAGCATTTGACTCTAACAAATACGAATATACATGCTCATTTATTATTGTGGAGAATCATGATCGGTTTGTTTCTTAAAAACATATTTGGGGTTTCCCCTTACACTTATCTTTTGCAAAAATACTTCTAGGTGGAGTTAAGACTAGGCTAAACAACAAAGTAAAAGTATTTCCACATTTTAATTGAGAAACATGATCAACCAACAATAAAAATAAAGCATGCATACGAAAGCAAATAACAATCAAACAAATAAAATCACACAAAACATGGGTTGCCTCCCAAGAAGCGCTTTTCTTTATTTACGAGTCTTGTAGCTAGACTCATGGCTATGGGTTACTACGTGATTTCATCATTGGTTCCACTCTCTAGGTCGTCTTCTAAACCAGTTTTGTATTCCGGACCTAGTTGCAAGCACTCTCTGTAGAAACCAAGCATCCTATTCTTTACATATTCTACTCCCCTACGTCTATCCTCCTCATTCCTATAATAAGCCGCTTGCTTATGTTCCTTTTCGAAATTAGAGAGAAGGCGGTACTGTTCGATCTTGTAGGGCATTTGATAAGCAACCTCATCATTCTCTTTCTTGAATCTAACTATCCCTAAAGTCGGATCATAACTCATCCTAGTGGCCTCAACAAATGGTTTTCCGAATATTATTTGGCTTAGGCAAGCATCAATCACCGGACGAGTGTCCTCAACTATCATAAAATCGATCTCATAAGTGAGATTCCCTATAATCACATGCAGTCCCTTCACTCTTCCTGCAAAATTACTTATCCGATTCTTACCGGGCATCATCCTAAAATTGAGTTGCTTCTTCATCACCCAATTGTAATAAGTCCTAGTCATGATGTTCACGGGGGATCTAAGGTCGATGTAAGCTTTCCATATATGCATGTGCCCGATATTGCATGGGATGTTAATGTTAGAGGGGTCTCCCATTTTGATAAGGGGTGTGCCAAAGATATATGTTCTCTCGGGACTATCGAATAAATCCTTATGGTATTCCCATTCTTCCTTGGTGGGTAACTTATCAAAGTATTTTTCTATAGGCTCTACCTCCTCTAATTCCTCATTCTTATTAACTTCAACTTCCCTACTCTCATCCTTAATCTCGGCTCCTACTCTAACTTCATCCTTGTCACTCTCTTCTATCTCCTTATCAATTGGCTTAATGGTGACAACATTGACAAAGTGGACATGTTTGGATGATGAGGGATCCTTAATTTGGCTTCCACTATTGGTGTCCCTAGTGTCCTTCCTAGGTGTGATTAACGCTTGGTTGCTGAGGGCTTTCAACAAGTTGTCAATCTTGTTGGTCATCTCCATTTGTTGTTGGTTGAATTCGGTTTCAAACCTAGCTATGCGGGCTTCTTGAGATGCCATGAACTTTGACATCAATCCTTCAAGATTGTTGGTACTACCATAGTTGTTAGAAGGATTGTTGTTGAAAGTACGGTTGGATGGTGGACCGTTTGGTTGGTAACGATTAGGCGGATTGGAAGAATTGGGTTGATTTTGTTTCCACCTAAGGTTTGGGTGATTTTTCCAAGAGGGGTTGTATGAATCACCGTAAGTATTTGGCTCGGGCTTGAAAGTGTACCACTTATCTCCCGCTTCGTCGGTACGCGTGGATGCGTAGTCCGCAAAAGCTGTTCCGGGGAGTTCCACACAATCACGAGTGTCATGGGGACCACTACATAATTCGCATGAAGAAGTGATTTTGTTCACTTGGCTTGAAGGCTTAGGAGCATCGTAAGATTTCATGAGAAACTTGACTTGGTCCTCAAGTTCCATGATCCTACGGTCGGGAGTGCTAGAGTTGTTCGAAGGCAAAGATATTGCCTTGACCATTTTGTTCAAGTCACGGGGATTGTTCCAACTTTCGTTGTCATAGAGAGCAAGATCTTCTATGAGTTCCCATGATTGTTCCACACTAAGATCACGTAGCTTACCACCGGCCGATTGGTCAATGGCTCGCCTCGTGGAGATGTCGATATGGTCATAAAAGATTTGGACTTAGAGCCAAAGATCTATGCCATGATGAGGGACTTTTTGGAGTAAGTCCTTGAAACGAGTCCATGCTTCATAAAGAGATTCATTTTGACGTTGTTGGAACATCAAGATGTCATTCCAAAGCTTAGTAGTTCTCCCCGGTGGGAAAAATTGAGCAAGGAAACGAGTGGTGAGATCATCCCATGTGGTGATGGATCCCGCGGGTAAACGCTCAAGCCATTGACTAGCTTGATCCCGTAGAGAGAATTGGAATAGGTGTAAATGGGTAGTCTCTCTAGTTTCAACACCTAGGTCTATGGAATCTACGATTTTGAGAAAGTCCTTAAGATGTTGGTTTGGATCTTCGGAACGAAGTCCATGGAATGCACATCCGCTTTGCACCAACCGGATGGTGTCGGATCGCAAGGGGGTCACATTGGCTCCGGTGAGCTCAATGGTGTTTCGGTAGCCTTGGTGGCTAGGTCGGGAATACTCTCCTAAGGTTCGGGGCCTAAGGGGTTCTAGTGGTGGGTTTTGTTGTGGTGGGATGACGGGTTCAAAGATGTTACCACCTTCCATGATGTCGGATGGTAAAGAGTTACAAACAAAGGCACAAAGAAATAAGATAGACTAAAGAAGACCTAAAAATAAAAATAAAATCTTACTAGAAAGGAATCTAGCAAGTAGACCTAATAAAAAGAAATTCTAACCTAGACAATAACTATTCCCCGGGCTGCGGCGCCAAAAACTTGATGCGTGGGAATCGCAACAGGCTTTACCTCTCGAGGGATCTCGAGAAGCTTACAACCCCCACCAGGCAGTGTACCGGATCGTTGTAGTATAGTATAGTGACAAGTACCGGGGGATTGATCGTTCAGCTTAGGAATAGTGTTGCTAGGATTAGAAAGCCTAAATTACTAGTTCTAAAGGTGATGGATGATTATTTTTGTGTTTTTATATTTTATGGAAAGCAATTAAAATCTCGGGGTTTTGAAAGAGTGGGCGGAATTAGTTGCTATTCAACTAACCCAAAACTAAGATGCAATCAAAATAAAATACTAAAAATGAAAATAAACTAATTATACTAAGGTTGAGAGCAGTAATTGGAGAAAATGTGTTTACTTAGATTTCACTACTCCCTAGATATCTTTTACACGTTAATTACTTGTTATAATTGCATGGATGACGGATCGTATTCCTTAATACCATTCATGGGGTGGCATACATAACTCCCCAATTCTATGAGCTCTTATCTCCTCCTACACCATGCCCAGCACAACTATAGGGATTGTAAACAGTGGCTCATGCATTAAATACAACCAATAAAACCTAGTACGCCTCGGTTCATGTTTCTTAAGACGTTCAAGCATGTTACCATTTGGAGATCTGCCAGTTTTCTTAAGCCTAACATATAAATCATTCATCCAAGAACAAGAATAAACAAGTAATCAACACATAATCAATATCTAGGTTTCATTAGATCGAAGCAAACACAAAAGAGATCTAGCCTAGCATGATAGAATTAAGACAAGAACATGATATAGACAACCAACACATAGACATATTGATTGAATTAGAAGAACACTTATCTTGATTAATCATGCAAGGTATCAAGGGGTTGGAACCCTTGAAAAACCTGTAAAGTTACACCAAAATCGTCTTTAGGGTTTCTCCCCAAAACTTCTCTCTTTAAATGTGAAAAACTAGAAAACTATATATAGGAAAATAGGGATGACAGCGTCAAGAACAAAGGTGTGACGCCGTCATCTCGCCGCCAAATACTTCCTCGGACGACCTTGATCTACTTCTGACGCCGTCAAGGCCTAGGCCGTCACACAAATTACTCTTGACGCCCTGTATGTGACGCCATCATCAACTACGGATTTTAATTCTTGGGGTTTTGACGTCGTCAAGAAAACTCTTGACGCCTTCATGAACTCTCGGATTTTATTATTGAGGTTTGACGCCGTCAGGAAATTACTCTTGACGCCGTCACCTTCTGTTCCCAGCATGGAAAATTGAGACTTTGCCGTTTTCTTTTCTTTTATGCTCCAAAAACGTCCAAAATGGCTTCTTTTCCAGAATTCACTCTCCAAGTACCTAAAATCACAAAAGGAACGATTTAGGGCAATATTTGATCAAATAAATTCGGATTCACCCCTAAAAACGGATCATTTTTCGCCTCATCAGGGTGTGAACATAATAAGTTCCCAAACGAAAGATTAAAACTTGCCTTTGTATCCCTGTAGGTGGTGTACCTTTCTTAAAGAAGCCACTTACTTGTGATTATTGGTTTAAGTTCACTATGGTTTTGCCTCGACTTTATTTTGATTGATTTTTGTTACTAGTGCATGCGCACTCGCTCTTCTAGGTCTACTAGCCCATTACGTGAGCTTGTAAGAAAACCTAGAAGACCTCGTAGAAGTTCAGCACCAACAGTCGGATCTGAGATCCGTACTATTTCCACTCCAGCTGTCACCATGGCGGAAGACCGCCCCATGTGTGAGCTTCTCCAAGCACCCATCGAGGGTTACGGAGATGCTATTGTTGTTCCAGCCATCGTGGCTGATAGTTTTGAGCTAAAAACCGGGTTACTTAATCTTGTAACCTCAAGTCAATTCTACGGTTTTGAGAGGGACGATCCTCATGCTCATATTCGATGGTTCAATAAGATCACATCAACCATCAAGTACAAAAATGTCTCGTGTGAAGCAATCAAGCTTCTTCTCTTCCCATTCTCCCTCGAGGGTCAAACCCGGATTTGGCTTGAGAAACAACCCCCTCGATCTATTGAGACATGGGAAGATCTGGTAAAAAAGTTTGTGAATGAATTCTTCCCACCTTCTAAGACCACAAGTCTTAAAAACGAGATCACCAAGTCACTCAGAAATATGATGAATCTTTGGTGAAGCGTGGGATCGTTTCAAAGAATTACTTCGCAAGTGTCCACATCATGGTTTCTCCGAGTTGATGCAACCCGATACTTTCTACAATGGCGTGAGCCAAGTTGATCAGGATTCTCTCAATGCCTCCGTGGGAGGTAACTTTTTGAGTAGAACCACCAAAGAAGCCTTAGCAATCATCGAGAACAAGTCTAAGGTCCGCTCTACACGAAGCAAGCCGGTTGTTTCACAAATTAGTGCGGGTCCTTCCACTTCATCTCCTTCGAGTCAGTCTAGCACCGATGCTAAGATTGACAAGCTTACTGAGGTTATTCAAGCTTTGGTTCTCTCCCAAACAAAGAAAGTTTCATTTCTACAACATCCTCCACCTGCTGAGGTTAAAAAAGTGGAAGTCTGTGTAACTTGTGGTGGGCCGCATGCCTACTACAATTGCACAGCTACTGATGGTTCTCCGTTTGAAGCTCATGCTTTAGTCGGGTCATCTAATCAAGGAGGCAATCAATACCGCCCTCCTATAGACCCAAACTACCGTCCTAATCATTATCCTGGACCTCCCGGTTTTAATCAAAACCAAAATGTCCAAAACCGTAACCAGAATCAAAATAGAATGAACCAAGGTTTTCAAAACCAAGGTAACTTCCATCAGGGTCACGGTTTTCAGAATCAAAACCAAGGTTTCCAACATCAAAATCAAGGAAACTTTAATCGAAACCAAGGTCAGGGTAATTTCAATCCGGGATATTTTCATGGAAACAACAACCCTAATCAGGGTAATTTTCAAAATCAAGGTCCCAATCAGAACAATCGTGCTCAAAATTTTAATAACCAAAATCAAGCCATTGTTCCAACTGGGCCTTCATTTGACGAGTTGTTAAAACAATTCATGAAGTCCCAAGAAGAAATGAACAAGTTGTTGGTTAGACAGATTTCTGAAATTAAGAAGTCTTTAAATGAACGACCCTCGGGCTCAGGAACACTTCCGAGCAACATGATCGCTAACCCGAGGGGCGATGCTAAGGCGATCACAACTAGAAGTGGTGCTTCTTATGATAAACCCGCGATTCCTACTACCTCTTCTTTCTCTCCTCCAAAGGTAGTGGAACGTGAACCTGAGGTGACCACGGACAAGGTGCAAACTCCTAGCTCACGAAGTACCACACACGTCCAACCTCAGGTTATTCCAGAAACCAAATGCAAGCCGGGAGTTGTTTTTGAACCAACTACTCTCCAATTAGGTCGTATGCACGAGCAACAGGGTAAGCACCCTCCCAATTAGACCACACAACATCATCACACAACATTTCCACATCGCATAACCATTCACATATAGCATACATACGATAACATTATAAGTCCAAGCTCTTTGACACACACATAATCACAGTAACCCAAACCATTTAAGACAAGCATCATTTCCATCCCAAGTTTAAAACAAAGTAAAAAGTATGGAACTATGAACTCACCTCAACTTTGCAGCTTCCACAAAACCAAATCACAATCTATAACACAAAATAAATCCACATTAAACATGGCCAAGCTAAAAGCTATAACCCATGCAACACTCATATGATGGATGTCTAAGATTCATATGACCCAGAATTTTAGGGTACATTCGCCCGCATGAAATAATAACAATTAAAGCTCAACAACTCACACCAAAAATTCACCATGGTCTCTCATAAGCATACAAGCTAATCCCAAAAGACCATGGTCTAATAACACACACAAGTACCCATAAGAAAATCAAACTGGTCAACTATCCAAATTCAGATCTGAACGCACACCAAAAAGTTTTAATTAGAATAAAATATTTCTACAACTTTTTATCGCGAATCCTTTTCGTGGTAGTCTAAAATGACCTAAAACTCCACTTTTCTAGAAGGGCTAACCTTAATATCACTTTTTCACTCACAATTCACTATCAAACTTTTACCCAAATTCTGTCCTGGATTAACAGCTTTGACACCTTATCAAAGAAAAATCAAAAGACTAACTTCCCGACCTTGAAATCAATCGTGGCCGGACGTTTTGGAAAGCTCTTTAATTAAACTTCAATTTAGACTAAAAAATCGTGATCTAACTCTTCACCATCTGTTAAATACACTCGTATCTTTACAACACTAATTTTCTGTCCAAACCCTGACATATAAACTAACGCGTTTTAAGCTCAATTCTTTTAACCAATCATCATACTATTATCAATTAATGATTCTAACATGTTTTACATCATTAATTTACATAAGTTTATGAGTAAATTTCATAAATCATCCCTGTGGTTTAACGGGTTTAACGGATTTGGTCCTTCGAAAGATTTTTTCTCGGATCCTCTCCCCGCGGTTTATACCCGTAACGGGTTTGGTCCCTCTGGCTAACACTTGTTAGTTTTTTCCGTTAGTTAACGACCCTTTGCAAAAAACATTTGCACCGTTAGTCCTTTATACTAACGGCCGTTTATACTTAACACAATTTTTTTTAATTAAAAAAATTAAAAATTAAAAATTAAAAAATTAAAAAATTGGTTTTTTCTAAATATCTTTAAAATTTATACACACGTTTTTATATACTCATTTTTATAAACACGTTTTTACACACATTTTTATACACACGTTTTTATATACACATTTTTATACACACTTTTTAATGCACACGTGTTTACACACGTTTTTATACACACGTTTTTATATACACATTTTTATACACACATTTTATACACACGTTTTTATACACACGTTTTTACACACGTTTTTATACACTCATTTTTTTACACACGTATTTACACACATTTTTATACACATGTTTTTATATACACATTTTTTATACACACGTGTTTACACACGTTTTTATACACACTTTTTATACACACGTTGTGACACACGTACATATTTATACACACATTCTTATACACATTTTAGACACGTTTTTAAAAGCGTGTGTATAAAAACGTGTGTATAAAAACATGTGTATAAAAATGTGTGTAAACACGTGTGTATAAAAAAGTGTATATAAAAATGTGTGTATAAAAACGTGTGTAAAAACGTGTGTATAAAAATGAGTGTATAAAAACGTGTACATAAAAATGTGTGTATAAAAATATGTGTATAAAATCGTGTATAAAACGTGTATAAAATTTATATCAAAATGTGTGTATAAAAACGTGTGTATGAAACGTGTATAGAAATGTGTATAAAAACGTGTATAAATTTTAAAGATCTTTAGAAAAAAAATATAAGAAAACCAATTTTTTAATTTTTTATTTTAATTTTTATTTTTTTAATCAAAAAAATGTTAAGTATAAACGGCCGTTAGTATAAAGGACTAACGGTGCAAATGTTTGTGGCAAACGGTCGTTAGTTAACGGAAAAAACTAACGAGCATTAGCCAGAGGGACCATACCCGTTACGGATATAAACCACGGGGAGAGGATCCGAGAAAAAATCTTTCGAGGGACCAAATCCGTTAAACCCGTTAAACCATAGGGACGATTTATGAAATTTACTCTAAGTTTATAAACCCTAAATCTATCATATCAAATATTACATGAATTGAATTAATAATTAACCAATTATATGAAAACTAGTAACAAGATTATACCTTGATCTTGGTTTTCGCTTCAATAATAAAAACCCTAAGTTTTCTTGCTCTCCTCCTCTCTTGGTAGACCATAATATGCAGGAAAAAATGGTTATGGGTCGTTTGGTATGACAATAAGGGTAGGGGTTGGGCTTGTTTGGGTTGGACTAAGATTTTTTATTGCAAGGAATTGTATTTGGGCTCAAATTTGGTTTTCTTTTCCCCTAAAAACCCTCTAAACCGATTTTTCCCCTCCTCCCATATTATTATTTTTATTAAACTTAATTATTACACTCAAAACCTTATACTTTTCATATTTTATAAACTCCCAAAACAAAACCTAACGTCTTTCGCGATAAACCTTAACTTTTACGACAACAAAAAAAACAATCATTTTCAAAACAAAGTTTCCAAAAATAGATTTTCACTCCTTTGTGAAATTTAACCCAAAAAAACAAAACACACATAACTCGCTTACGCTCATTAACTTGAACGAAGACTCGTTACGCAAAACCTCCAAAACACCAAAGAATACATAAGTCATTTCTACACCATAAAGGCGATCAAAATGAACTTTCCCAAAATCAATACTTCCCAAATCACAATAAAACCATTTACGCAAAGGGATTTAGTGCTAAAACTCACCTATATCACTTATATATCACTTCAATCACCTAAGACACACCAAAAAAAAAAAAACAACCGAGTCAAGACTATCAGTTAAACTGACCTGCTAAAATCACGGTTGTTACACATCATCTCAAACTCGAGCTCGAAACTCGACTCGAGCTCGATTGTTGCCACATTTAAATCTCGAACTCGATGAAAAATAAGCTCGACTCGACTCGATTTTATGACAATTACGTAAATACATGTATATAAAAGGGTAAAAGTGTAATATCATTGAAGCTCGATAAGGCTCGCGAGCCTCACGAGCTGAGTATATTCGAGGTTGAACTCGACTCGAAAGTGAACTCGAGTAGCTCGAGCTCGACTCGTTTATATCGAGTAGTTTACGAGTCGATCTTGAATAGCTCGCGAGCTGTCTCGGCTCGTTTACACTCTTAGACCTTAGATAAACATGCCTAGAATATCAGCACAAAGGTTGGTGAGTTAATAAAGTTTATTAAAAATAATTGTGAAAACCTTTATAAGTGAATCCTCGTAACAAGTATATGTAAACATTTAAATATAGATCGCAAGATTTCCAAGTGTATGACTATTGTAAATAAAAACAATAATAACATAGAGATAGTGTTTTCGTTGCCCTATGTTACTAGCACCAAAGTCTTAAGTTTTCTAGTTTCTGGTTTCTGCTTAGTTCACGATTGTACTAAATTTGTTAGTTCATGGGTTACGTTATTATATACCCATAGTGTTTCTCATCCCATTCTTGTAGATGTCGATAATCTCGATAATCTACCCAGTATGAGTCCACCAAATGTCTTTCTCATCCCATTCTTGTAGATGTCAATAATCTTGATAATCTACCCGATAGGGGGCCCCAAATGTGTTTCTCATCCCATTCTCGTAGATATCGATAATCTAGATTATAGGGGGCCACCAAATGTGTTGTGTCTTTTAGACACTGGTTAGGATCATATAGCTTAACCTACAATGGATGGATGTGTGAACCTCAATATTACTATTCAAGACATTCTTGCTTGCATCTATGTAATTAAACGGTTCATTATATTGGGATTTAACAAGGCTGGATTTTGACATAGCACATAAAATATTAATAATAATTGATATAGCACATAATTCATAGTATCAATAATAATTGATTTTTTTCAAGCAAGCATATAGTTCCTAGTACATAATTCCGAGTATCAATGAAGATTTATATAGCTCGTAAGTAATTGTGATTTAGAAAAATTGTACCATGTATCTCTCCTAAAATAGTTCAAAATAAGTAAAAGAGGGCTATGACTCACCTTAATAATAGTTTACAAGTAGATGATGTTGGCGATAGCTAATACTCGAAACCCGGTTATATCCAAAATACATTTAAGATTCATTTCATGGATTGGAAAGTGTATATTCATAAAATATATAAAGATAAAATGAACATGTCATTTGTTTTTTTTACTTGTCAACGTATTAGAAACCTTGGTAACAAAAATGATGTTGTTCAATTAAGAAATGTTTTATATATTCAATTAATATATAAATGTTTTTAAATTATTTATTTCTATAAAATAAACTAACTTAAAATGTTACAAAATTATTATAAAAAGTTTATAAAAATGTTATAAAAATAATAATAAAATATTATAAATATGTTATAAATATAACATAAAAATAATATAAAAATATTATTAAAATAATTTAAATAAATTATTCAAAATAATAAAAGTATTATTTAAAATAATATATACATATTATATATAAATATATCAGAACGTATCTTTTTTTATAATATTTTACTAACGTTCGGGGTATCATATTTGAGAGGTCATATAGTGAACGTACGAGGAGTTAGGATACTTTAAGTCATAAATCGCACAACTCGTCAATACGTTACCCCGGAGAGGCCTCTCTCATATGAAATTCCCTATTGATATAGTACTTAATAAAAACGTATAATTTGTACGTATGGATATATATGGAAACGTTTTTATAAGATGTAGACATTTGACATGTATATTTATGAGCTAAGTTTGACAAAGTATATATGACATATTCAGAGTTTATAATTACAATAAATAAAATAGAAGTTCACAAGTATTTAGAGTTTATAAATACTTACCTTTATATAGAATGCTTGTTTATATAAAGAAAAAGAATATAGGCGGAGCTTCGATGTGAAATTTGTAATCTTCATAAACCCAAAGGATATTTGAAGGTTGTAACAACATCTTTTTGGAGACTTGAAGCTATTTTGAAGTTAACAACAAAGTCTTTTTGGAGACTTGAAGTTATTTGAAGATTATAACGACTCGTTCTTGAAAACTTGAAGACTTTAAGATAGAAACCTAGTTTTCTATCAAGAACATAAGATTTTTATTTCAAAATCTCTAAGAAGTGCCTTTAGGGTTTAGGACTTTAGGTTATAAGAGAGGAGGGTGCAAGTATTAGTGAAGTTTTAGGTTAGTTTATAGGAATAATTTAGGGTAGTTTTATAAATATATAATTACAGATGTAATGATCCTATGAATGATGTAATCTAATCAAGCTAAATGCCCTTGGTTGCTTCCTTGAGAAGCTCATGAGGCTTTCATGAGAAGCTTAATAAGTTAGTGTAGTTATCTTGACTTACGGAGTGAGTTTTGTCCCGATAATCGTTATCGTTAAGTATATAAATCACGAAACTTCAAACCGGGTATCTTAAAAATGTAAAACTTCTAAGAAATGTTAGAACTTATCATTATACTCTATAAAAGCATATTAGATGAGTGATAAGTTTAACGGAGCGCATAAATGCTGTTAAAACCTCGAAACGTATGTTTAAAACGCGTAAATCGTAGAAAGTATGAAGTTTACGTAAAAAATGAAAAAAGTGAAATGTGACTTTTTCAATATGATTATTATGAACCTAAAAGGCTTATAATGTCTAGACTAGGCCTAGTCTAGTGTAGGTTGGTGTTAAATATTTGTTAAGTCTAAAACCGGAAGTGTTAAAAATCAAGGGATGATTTTATGGTCAAAGGAGGAGGGAAATAAGTTTGACTTTTTCCAAAAATGTAAAAGTGTCTAAAAGACTTAGAAAATACATAAGTAAATAGTAAAATACAAGGATGAATAGTAACATGAAAATACGAAAGGTTACACAAAGTATTATAGTTAGGATCATCCTCTTTTAGGAAGAACAAAGCAAGGCTAGCGGTCTTTTTTTGTTTAATTTTGGAGAGTTAATCTGTCATCAACTGGGATAGTTTTCTGCAGGCTATTCCTTATAAATCTTTGATTCATTTCTAAGAAGATTTATAAAGTTTGTAGAAAACAAAGCGGGGGGGGGGGGGGGGGGGGGGGGGGGAGGGGAGGTTGAATAGTTTTGCCAATTAAAACTATGTTTTAAAACATTCATATTGACTTTTTTCAATCTTTTTGATATTTGGATATTGATAAATCATGGAATACAATGAGACAACTACACCAAATCATACCAATCAATCTCATTACCTCTTGGCCGAATACAACCCCAAACTGTAGCCACCGAAAGCTTTGTATCTACATCATTATGAGCTTTCCAAACCAAACGATCCATGGTATTTGGAGTTAGGATAGGGACATTGAAGGAACAAAGCAAGGGGTATTTCATATGCCATTCGTTTAGCCAAGCCCGGCCCCCATTATGAATAACATCCTTGACTGTAGATGATAGCTCAAATCTAGCTCTACAGATATTACGTGTAGAAACAAGATGCTAAAGAGGGCTTAACGAACATCAACGATCAAACCAAATTGAAGCCATATTACCAACCCCTAAGCGAAACCATATGAACTGTTGGATAAGAAGGCGAATATGAAGAATGTTCCTCCATCCCCACGACATATTTCCATGCATTAGAATGTCCAAAAAGTTGCGACCTCTCAGTTTATACGCATGGATCCATTTAACCCACAAGGACTCCTTTAGAAAGATGATACTCCAAATATGAGTAGAAATAAGCGCCTTGTTAAAACATTCCAACCTTCTAAGATCAAGACCTGCTTCCTTTTTAGGTAAACAAACAATCTCCAAAGCCACTTTAGCCCTACATTTACGCATGTCACCTTGGCACCAAAGGAAACCACGCATTAATTGTTCTAAATCCAACATAATGTGGGATGGTAAAATGAAAATAGTGGCCCAATACAAGTGCATGGAACCTTGAACAGATTGGACAAGCTGTAACCTCCCAAAAAAAAAAAGGAATTTATTCTTCCAATCACAAATCCTATTTTTAACTTTCTCAACCAGCTCCTTGCAATCACATTACATAAATCTAGAAGAGACCATAGGAGCACCCAAATATTTAACATGAAACGTACCTTCTTCATGTGGGAGAGCATTAAGAATATCAAGCTTGACATAGTTGAGAACATTACAAAAATAAGTCGTACTATTAAGTAAACAAGGAACTAAGCCCGAAGCATTTTAAAATTCGTCCGAGGCATGTATAAGAACCCGAGCACCCCATGGGCAAACAGAAACAAATCAGCAACAAAACATATGTTAATAATGTTAAGCTTAGAACAATGATGGTGATATGTTAAATAATCTGAATCACAAACCCTCTTATGCAACATAAGGGCCAAAACCTCTATTACAAGAGTAAACAAATAAGAGGATATCGGGATATTAGTGTAAATCTGTAAATGTCGTCATATTTTGAGTCCAATAAGGAAGTATTTTGATGTGTGAGTGAGTTGAGTGAGTTGTTGATGTAACGCTGAGCTAGCAAACTAGCTCAAGCAAGTTTGCAAGTTTGAGCCACGGTAGGCATTTAAAATATAAACTTTCTAAATACCTTGTATGTAGAAGTTTTGGTAGGGTACGTTTGCATTTGAAATGTTCCATGCAGAGTCTTTGAATAAAAGCCGGAGAATGAACAAAACATTTCAAGATTCATTTAATATTTGGCTCATGAATCTACGCAAGTCGGTGATCCACATTTGGACTCGTATCTTCCCATATTTATTTCAATTTTAACGAGATATATTGTTTAAAATAACAAAAGAAACATCATACGTAGAAGTTGAAAAACAATAACGAGAGATGATATGTATGTGATTAATTAGTTTCAGCTTTTTTTTTTTTTTTTTTTTTTTTTTTTTTTTTTTTTTATTATTATTTTTTTTAATTATCACAAAGTGATTTAAACGTATAGTTTTCGACTTCTTAGCTAATTAATAAACGTGTGACCTTCACATTTAATGATGAGAGTTACAAGTCATTTGGCAACTTAGTCATCATTATGGTTTATGAAGTCTGTTTTTTCACTTGTTGCGAATTCAAACAAACGAACAAATTCGAACGAATAAAGCAGAAGATTTATTCAAATACTAAACCAAATTACAAAAACAAATTCAAAAGACAAATTATAATTCAAAAGTACTAAACCATAATTAAAAAGGTACAAATAATTCTAATGCCAATAATTTCTATTTATAGGCAAAACTAACCGTCATAGATTAGTTTTCAAATTCTAAACAAACACAAATACCAAACTTGTAGGACAAGTCAAACAAATTACCAAAGTTACCAAACAACCCTTAAAGTTTAAATCATTTTCAAACATCATTGTTTCTTATATCCATTTTACCTGTAGATTACGGGTGAAATGACCATGTTATCAATTGAATTTGATATGGAATTTTTATCATGTAAGTTTTTGCGTTCTATATACATTCAATTGATTAACAATATCGATTATAGAATTTTTTATTACTTACGTTACATTTGAGATTATTTATAACGTGTCGTATAAGTTGCATTGAAACGGTCCAAGACCTTCAATTATAGAATGTCCCTTATGTCAATATGTTGGAAATAAAGGTACGTGTTTAGATGGTTATAGTCAACGACCGAATTCGTAGCATTTTGAGTCATTTGTACGTCTTGGGTTACCCAATCCATAAACCGAGTGATGTTGCATTTTACTCAAGAGGGACGACAATGGGGGAGAAGAAGTGAGGCACAATAGTGGTAGATTGACAAAATTTTGAAAAGTGTGGCACTAAGAAAAGAGAGAAGTAATAAACAGACAAAACACCATCGCCACTCAAGGGAGATGGGCAAGGGGCTGGGGCCGGGGCAATCCAGCAATGGCTAAATGTAGTCCAAGAATAAGCAACTATTTCAAATATTAGAGCTAATTTCAATCATCTCTTAACTATACGCTAAGAGGCAACAAAATAAACTTCATGACCTAAACAAGATTCCATTTCTGTGTAATGTACGAATTAAGCCATGATGCTTAGCTCAGCTGGTAATGGGTAAATCATCTTTGTGCCTAACAAGCACAAAGTCAAAAGTTTAATCTTTAGCACCTAATAGCAACAACTGCTGAGTGAGTTATGCATTCCCTTTACATTATAAAAAGACATCCAATTATAAACCGGTTCGAGTTATAGATTATTAATATTTTTTACTTAACGAATTAACCTTGTAAATTGGTTGAAAAGTATCTCAGAGCACATATATATCATTATGCTATAAAACCGTATAAACGACTCCACCACGTCATAGTTAACGTGTCGCTAATCCGCAATGTTAGCATTGTGATCACATTCAGCGTTACTTTGCGAAATAAATTGACATTGCTGGCCGGTGCACGTCACCGTCATTTTTAAACTTTTGACATTGTTTTTCTTCTCAATGAGTGTTGATAAACATCACAGAATTACGACATCCAAATGTCATCCTCCACTAGATTTTTTTATTTCAATTCTATAGTATTGCACGGTGTGTTATATCATATTGTTTAGACTCAAAATCTAAGCATGGGGCATTATTCCACTATCGTGTTAGTGGATAGACACTCATAGGCTAATGATATACACCATCACTTGTCATCGACTAGAATTATTTTTTTAGACTATTTCAAAATAATATTGGATGGAAGAAAAAAATTACGAATACCTTTTAAAGTACGATACCTATAAAATTCAACTTTTGATGTAACCAATTGCGACATATAAGTTGACATACAAATTTCATATATTACTATATTTCTAATTAAGTATTTGTTATCTGTAGCTTTAAGGGTGCGTTTGGTTCACATAATGTTTTCGAATGAATTATAATTCAAAAAATTGGAATGTGTTGTAATTGTAATCTATTAATTGTAATTGATGAAACTAGTTATAATGCCCGTGCACGCGCGAGTTCTTTTTTTTAAAAATTTTTTTGAATTATATATTTTAATTTATTAAAAAACAAATAATTTAATCTTTGTTTTGTTTGATTTATAATGTTTAATTATAGTTATTTATAGTTAAAGATAATTATTTAAAAATTTTAATCATATTATTAATTGCATCTTATCTATATTTTTTGTATTTATCTTCTACTTGTATTAATTGTATCTTATCTATATTTTTTGTATTTATCTTCTACTTGTGTTATGGATAAATATAAAATGTTATCTAATAAGAAAATATTTTTTTTAAATACAATTATTACTAAATAAGGTATGAATTAATTTTTTTTAAATGAAAAATTTCCAATATGGGTTTTATTTTATTATATAAAAGATTTGTAATTTTGTTTGGTTGACTCGCAACGTAGTGTAATTCAGAAAATAATAATAATAATAATAATAATAATAATAATAATAATAATAAGAGTAAATATCATTTGAGGACCAAACTTTTTTTACATACCAAGGGACTAATCTCCACCCTTCATCTTCCCTCCATCTTTATTTAATCTAATGGATGAGATTAATCCCAACAATTTAAAAAACCCACTTTCATCATTTTTTTTTCAAATATTAATATCTTTCAAACCGTTAATCGTTAAGCAAAAAAAAATATACCGTTACGACGAGCATTTAATTATCTTTCTATAGATAGGCTAATTGATATATTTTCGACAAAAAAATTTTTTTCCGTTTTTTTCACGTGGCCGAAAAAATCATATATGATATTACATATAATATTATATATGATATTACATATCATATATGATATGTAATACCATATATGATATTATATGTAAAATCATATATGATATTGCATTATTATATGATTTTACATATAATATCATATATGATATCATATATGATATTATATGTAATATCATATATGATATTGCATATCATATATGATTTTTTTTCGGTCAAGAAAAAAAAACGTGAAAAAAACGTTTTTTTTTTTTCTTTTCGAAAGTATATCAAAGTGCCCGTCTATAGAAAGATAATTAAATGCCCGTCGCGATGGTGTAATTATTTTCGCTTAACGATTAACGGTTTAAGAGATATTTAAATTATAAAAAATGGGTGAAATAATAAAATCCTTTTAATCTCAACCATTGATTTCCTTTTTAGATGGATGGTGGGGATGAGTCCCTTGGTATGTGAGAAATGTTTGGTTTGTAATATAACTCGACTCTAATAATAAACCAATAACAATAAAATATTAATAATAATAAAATAATATTATTATTATTTATTAAATAATAAATAATATAATAATATTAAGATTAATAATAATAAAATATTATTAATAATAAAAGTAATATAATAATAATATTAATATAACAATAATAATAATAATATAATTTTATTATTATAATAATAATAATAGTAATAATAATAATAAATAATATTTTTTAATAATAAATAATATAAAATATTAATACTATTAATAATAATAAAATATTATTATTATTATTATTATTTATTAAATAATAAATAATATAATAATAAAAAAAATATTAATAATAATAAAATATTATTAATAATAAAAGTAATATAATAATAATATTAGTATTAATAATAATAATAATAATAATAATTTTTAATAATAATAATAATAATAATAATAATAATATTAATAATAAATATTTTTTAATTATAATATTAATAATATTTATTAATTCTGATGCTTTGAATTATAAAATACTGAATTACAACGTAATTCAAAACTTTCCACCCAACTTACTATGTAATCTGAATTCCCTCACTTGATGTAATTGGAAAGATTGAATTATAATTACATTGCAAACCAAACAGCTTACGTAATGTAATTTGAATTACAATTACATTCATTATACAAACCAAACACACTACGTAATGTAATCAAATTACAATTACATCAAATTACGTCCGATTACAACGAACCAAACGGGGCCTTAAAGTTAAAGTTAAGGGAAAACACACATAATTGATTGTATGTTAAGCAGGTTGAGGTAGTTATTTGTAAAGGGTAGACTGTTATTTTCATGACACGAGAGATAAATATATGTCTACACAGGTTAAAATAAATCTTAGAAATATTTTTAACCTTCTTTCAAATTATTAGTATTGATTTACAACCTATACTTGGTTTATTGCAAGTCCCATACATGTAATGAAAAGTGGTGCATATGGTCAAACCTACGTTAGCATACTAAAATTTCAAATGTTTATTATACTAACGATGGCTGGGATCACATATGAATGTCAACTTTCTTTGTTCGCTACATATTATATTTACTCGGTCAGTTGTATATTAGTAGTCAATTACGATATAATACTCATTGCAATTAATGCTTATACTAGCGTAGTCATTCCACTGCTTTAGAGCTAGCTACCTTCTTCCTACGTCATACTCCTTTTCGCCTCTTAATAGTTAGTAATTAACGACCTATTGTACTTACTCGTTACTTTCTAAAATATAGTTTTTACTTACGTTATCAATGAAGCATGAGTGCGTGCTTATGTTTTTGAGAGTCTTAGGCCAAAACCCACAAAGAGTCGCTCAAAACCTAATGCTAATAACAAGTGCATTAATTAGTAAGATAACACAATGTGAATAACTAATTAATTAGATATTTAACATAAGGTCGTTTAATATATTTATGGCCTTATGTTATATCGCTACTTGGTTATACATCCTCAAAATGTATTAAGCGCCCGACTTCTAGACCAAAGTTGACGTAGTCCTCTCTCTCTTTTTCATATTTAAACTGTTTGTTGGTAGATATATAGGACACAATAATTTTGTCTCGATCTTTAAGAAGCTTCCTGGAAATTTAACAATCCTAACTAATTCTCCCTCCTCTTTTTTTCGCCCAGGGCCCCTAGGAAAATGTAGCCAAAAATAAAACTAAAAAAAACTATCTAATAATGCTGAAGTACTCATCGTAAAACTGATATGTTTACATCAAAGGTTCCTTTTCAACTTTCAAACTATATGTCTAGCAAGATCTTTGTTAGTATACAAAATTTCAAAATTCAAAGCAAAATGAAATGTTAAGAAAAAGATTGTAAGAGCACTCACATTCGTCACTTTGCAGGGGCGTTAAATCCAGGTTAACGCACGTTAACATTGCGTTAACGTTGCATTTGCTGCGTTAAATTGGGCGTTAACGAGGGGTGTTAAGGGTTTAACGTTGGGTTAAAGCTGGTTTGCGTATAAAAAAAAGAAAAAAATCACTTCCAGCCCTCCAACGGCTATATATGTATCCGTTACATTTTAAAAAAAGTACAAAACCAGACCTTGTACTTTTCCAAATGGCTATATCTCACTTAAAAAAAAAAAAAAACATTTACCCACTACTATAAATACTAACTAAACACATATTTTTTTTTCACACACACACATCTAATCTTTAGTCTTTATACTTCCTCTAAAAAAAAAAAAAAAAAAAAAAAAATCTTCATTCACAATGGATCCAAATCAAAGTAACGAATTAGCTCGGAGCTGGTTAGACATTGATGACGAACAAGATATCGAGTATATGATTGCCACGTACGAGTATCAGCAACGATTAGAAGAAAAAGCAGCTCGTCCTAAGGTGGTTCGTACACAAATATTCCATGAACGTGAGCTTACCGAAGAACGTTTGCTTAACGACTATTTCATTGAGGGCTGTAAGTATAAAAACCGGAAGTTTCGTAGAAGGTTTCGTATGAGCCGAAAACTATTTCTAGATTTGTCAAAGGTATTGAATCTTACGAATCCGATCCTCTTCCAAATCATTTTAAATACTTTACTGTAGGACCCGACGCTACGGGTCGGATGAGTCTTAGTGTGCTTATGAAGTGTACATCTGCCATACGGCAATTGGCATAGGGGAGCTCACCCGATGCATTTGACGAGTATTTGCAATTGGGTGAGAGTACTTCACGACTATGTCTTGATAATTTTAACATGTGTGTTATGGATTTGTTTATGCCTGGGTTTTTAAGAACACGAACATGGTCCGACATTCAAAATATTTACGAACAGCATGAGCGTGAACATGGTTTTCCTGGAATGCTTGGTAGCATTGATTGCATGCATTGGGCGTGAAAAAATAGTCTGGTGGCTTGGCAGGGGAAATTTGGTAGGGGTGGCATGCATTTGGCATGCATTTTTTGGTATGGCAGGGGCAAATAATGATATTAATGTCTTAGATAACTTTAATTTGTGGATTTGGCATGCATTTTTTGGTATGGCAGGGGCAAATAATGATATTAATGTCTTAGATAACTCTAATTTGTTCAACGACCTTCTTGTTAACGAATCCCCAAGGGCACCCTATATGGTAAATGGAAGAAGGTATGAACATGGGTATTACTTAGCTGACGGAATTTACCCACAATGGGCAACTTTCGTAAAATCTTTCTCGGCAAGGATATCGAACGTGCTTTTGGTGTGCTCCAAGGACGTTGGGGTATACTACAACAACCGGCCCGTGCACTGGAAATTGTCAAGATACAACGAATCATGTATACCTGCATAATTTTGCATAACATGATTTTGAAAGATCAAAAGTTTAGACTCCGTGAGTCTGGGGAAATGTGGGTGGATCTGACACCACATTTGAGGCAAGAAAGCTGGGTGGACAGATGCAATACCCAGCGTCACAAGGCAAGGGAAATGCGCGACTCAGAAATGTATACTCAACTTCACCGAGATGTTATGGACCATGTTTGGCAGAAACGTCTTCAACGCCAGCAACAACATGAAGAAGAAGATGAATAAATAGCTGTAATTCGTATGCTTTAAATGTACTATATTTGTTTTTTTTAATCGTTGTTATTGTTATTTTAAGTTTTTATATATATATATATATATATATATATATATATATATATATATATATATATATATATATATATATATATATATATATATATATATATATATATATTTCGTATTGTAGTGTTTAAGATTTAATGTTATGTGGTTTTCTAAATGAAATATTAGTTTTAGTTTAGGGGCTGAATTTGAAAATAGTTGAGTTAAAGTTGAGTTATGGTTGTGCGTGTTTTTTTGTGAGTGAAGGTGAAAGTGTTAAAGTTGATGTAGCGCTGACGTGGCATCGTGTTAAAACTTAACCCAGGTTATGAATGGGAGTGCCCTAAGGATAAAGTAACTTAGTATTATCGGTATTTCTCAAGCTCTATTAACAATTAAGTTGTTTGGACTTCTTATCGTATAATATCATTAAATGGGTAAAGGTTTTTTTTTTTTATTTATTTTTTTATTTATTTTTTTTTTTTTGGGGTCGGCGAGTTTTTTTCCACTCACATGCGTGTTGGGAATTCTGGTAAGAAGAATTTTGCTGAAGAATCTGTTGATGGATTCTGCTGAAGAGACAGATTCTGCTTATAGATTGTTTCTGCTGAAGTTTAGTTTCAGCATTATTAGTTTTTGCGGATATAGTTTTTCCGTGTTTTATGTAATATAGTTAGGATATGCATGAGTTTATTTAGGAAGTGATAATGCATATCTTTCAGAAGTTTTAGAATATACGTTTCTTGTGAAACGGTTTAGGGTTCCTTGTGTATAAAAGGAACACATGATTATGTATTGAGTAACGTTTTAGAAAACACTTTTATTATTATTGAAAAGATCCATAGAGGATCGATTGTTCTTAGTATTAAAACTTGTGTTTGTTTCCGCTTTAAAATACAAGGTACAGAGATTGTCTATTAGTGTGTTGGTGATTACATTGACATAACTAACGATCCTAGAGTGCTCAGAAGATCTATCAAGGTCTAAGTCTCAACAAGTGGTATCAGAGCCTCGGGAGAGTCTCTGTGATACTAAGAAGCACAAATCTTACACCCTCTCAATAAAAAACAATCAAGAAAAATGCCTGGATCAGATGATGAAGCTGATACAACCCAGAACCAAAACACCACTTCTCTCCAACAACTCAACCTCTCAAATAGTAATGCTAAATTCCCATACCTAAAGAATGCTGAAGACTATGATTTGCGGTCCATGAAAATGCAAAACTGGATCACAAACATTGACTGGAATCTTTGGGAAGTTGTCCGTAAGGGTAACAGCCTGAAGAAACATGTCAAAGATGCTGATGGGATTGTTACTATTGTAGGTCCCAAAACTGCTGAAGAAGTTCTAGTCGTGCAAAGGGAGAATAAGGTAAGAACAATTCTGCTCCAAGCTATACCAGATGACCACATGGTTGACTTCCACTTCATGGAGGATGCCAAGGACATTTGGATGGCAATCAAGGCTAGATTTGGTGGGAATGAAGAATCAAGAAGGATGAAGAGGTCAATGCTGAAGCAGTAATTTCAAGAGTTTCAGATATCTGAGGAAGAAGGAATCCACAAAGGCTATGACAGGTTCCACAAGATCTTGAGTCAACTTAATCAGCTGAAGGCTAGGCCAGATAATGAGGACTGCAATGCTAAGTTTCTGAGATCTTAGCCACCATCCTGGTTGCAAGTCAGCATTGCTCTCAAAGCTAAAGGAGGGTTGGACATGATTTCTTTTGATGATCTCTTCAACATTCTTAAATCTCTTGAGCCTGATGTTAGAAGTCCCATTCGACCATCCACTCATTCAGCCTTTGTAAGCACCACAACAAAACCTGTGCACCATGCCTCAAGTTCTTACACCTCAGGAGCATCTTCTCAAACCCACACTAAATCAACTCCTAAATCAAAATCCAGTAGTGTAATGGAAGATATTCTTCATTCCTTTGTGGCTGAATATGAACATCAGCAGTTTCTTGCTTATGAGGATTTTGAACAGGTGGATCCATTGGAGATGGAGGAGATGCACTTGAAATGGCAGTTAGCAATGATTTCTATGAACATCAAAAGGTTTGAGAATAAGTCTGGGAGAAAGTTTGGTTTTAATGGAAGAGATGTAGCAAGATTTGACAGGAGGAAGGTTAAGTGCTACACTTGTGGCCAGATGGGCCACTTTTCTAGAGAATGCAAGGAAAGAAAGTCTGGTGATGAAGTTAGATATGATTCATATCTATTGGAATCAGGGACTTCTAAAGCTGCACCTTCCAAAGCTTTGGTGACTCTAGATAATCAGATTGATTGGACTGTTCATGAACCTCCTGAAGAGGAAGCTTCTACTTCTGAATAAGTGAATATGCTGGCATACTCCCCCTCAGAGGATAAGAAGGAACAAGTCTCCTTGATGGGCATCTCTCAGGTACACAATTGTGTTTTTTAATGTAGTGTAAGATACAATGAACTCAAACAAGAATATGATGAATTGAAACCTAAGTACAATGAGTGTTATGTAGAAGTTGAGGCCTATAAAAAGGCTTTAAAAACTTTAGAAAAACAAAAGGTTTGGTTTCAAAAGAATCAACTTAAATATGATGAAAAGATCAGAGTTTTAGAAAGTGATTTAGAATGTGCAAAGATAGATTTAAGTCGAACTGAAAAAGAAAAATCTGATGTAGAAAAAGAAAAAAAAGAATTACAAGTAAAGTTAGATAAAGAAGTGGCTGGTCGTATGAAGTAGCAAGAAGGGGCCTCTAATTTAAATAAATTGATTGATGGTCGTCAATCTGTTAGGTCTAGAAAAGCATTAGAATATGAGAAATATATAGATCCTGAGGAATTAACTTATCCTGATATGTCCAGTGTTTTTGACCCTGAACCAGCCTTAGAATTTCAGATACCTGTAAAATTTGTTAAGGAAGGGGGAATGAATGTTGTACCTCGACCCATTAGAGGAGAACATATGCCAATAGACCTGTCCATACCTGTTGACTTTGATGGATCACACCATCTTTATGGCAAAAAGTCAAGTGACTTGCCAGACCCTGTTAATAAATCTATTGACTCTGTCTCTTGTTCTGACAGTGACAAGTCTTCTAATGAAGGGTCTACTTCATATGCCAGTTGCGATTCAAGTGAGAAGTCAGACCTTCCCAAGACCACACCCAAGATTCTCCACAAGCCTATTAGAGTTACTGCTGATTCCAAGACAGTTCCTTCTGAAGACTTTTTTTTTTTACTTCTTTGCAAAACAATGTTTCTAGTTTTGTTAAAAACAATTCTGTTAATGTTTGTGGTTTGAATGCTTTTTCATGTTTTGGAACATCTTTCACTGTGAATAAATCTTCTAAAAAGAAGAAATGCTTTGTGTGTGGAAGTAAATTTCATTTGATTAAGGATTGTACTTTTCATGAGCAAAGAATGGGTGTATGTGTTAGTCAAAGAAAACCTAGGCAAATGTGGAATAATGTTAATGAAATACCCTCTTTTATTCCACATCAGCAAAAACCCAATTCTGCTGAAAAACATTCTTCATGGAGAAGAACCAGTACTAGACCTTATGTTCGACCCACTAGTTCTTTCTTTTCTAATGGTTATTTGCCTAGACAGTTTGACTCTATGTATGTTGGTGGAAGGTATTGGGATACTGCTGTGAAGCCCTCAACAGGTTGTTTTTGGACAAAGAAAGGACCTAATTTGCAATACAGGCCCAAGAACAATGGTGGATCTAAAGCATCTACATGGCGTACCTCTTATGATCCACAAGGCATGCTCAAGTCAGCAATGACTTGAGTCTCCAATGTGTACTAACTTTTGTATACTTTTTGTTGTTATTGTAGGATCATCCTCTAAAAAGTACTGAAGTAGGTATAGTTGATAGTGGTTGTTCCAGAAGTATGTCAGGGAACAAAGATAAGATGCACGACTTTGTGCCTATAGAAGGAGGAGGAAGTGTGACTTTTGGTGGTGGAGATGGCAAAATCACTGGGAAAGGAACTATCAAAACACCTCTGTTAGATTTTGAGAATGTTTATTATGTGAAGGAACTTGAGCACTTTAATCTGTTCTCTGTATCACAAATCTGTGACACCAAGAATAAAGTTTTCTTCTCTGAGGATGAATGTCTTGTGCTCTCCAAGGACTTCAACCTTCCAGAAGATACAACTGTTTTGCTGAGAGTTCCTAGAACCTTCAACTTGTACACATTCAATCTGAATGATGTTAAGCCAGAAGGTGATCTAACATGTTTGGTGGCCAAAGCTTCCCAGGATGAATCTACAAAGTGGCACAGTAGAATGGCTCATGTAAACTACAAGACCATCAACAAGTTGTCTAAACTTGGTCTTGTTCAGGGCCTTCCTTCAAAACTCTTCACCATGAACACAATTGTGTTGCTTGCAACAAGGGAAAGCAAGAAAGAGCCTCTTACAAAGCCATAACAGCTGTGAGCACCATCTCAGAACCTCTTCAGTTGCTGCACATGGATCTCTTTGGTCCAACTCCTATCAGAAGTATTGATCATAAGTACTTCTGCCTGGTTATCACTGATGATTATAGCAGGTTTTGCTGGGTATTCTTTTTGAAAACTAAAGATGAAACAACTCCTATTTTAAAAGAATTCATTACCCTAATTGAAAACCAGCTAAATAAAAAGGTTAAAGGCATTAGGTGTGACAATGGAACAGAGTTCAAAAATGTTGTTTTCATAGAATTCTGTAAGTCTAAAGGGATTAAAAGGGACTATAATACTCCAAGAACCCCACAACAAAATGGGATTGCTGAAAGGAAGAATAGGACCTTAATTGAGGCAACAAGATGCATGCTTACAGAATCTAAGTTACCCACTATGCTTTGGACTGAAGCAGTAAGTACTGCTTGCTATGTCTTGAACAGGGTATCCATCACTAGACATCATGTCAAGACAACTTATGAACTTCTCACTGGAAAAGTTCCTGACATTCATTACCTTAAACCTTTTGGTTGCAAAGTGACCATCTTGATTACTACTGATACACTGGGAAAGCTGATGAGAGATACATTGTGGGTTATTCAGCTCATAGCAAGGCCTATAGGGTTTACAATTTGAATGCCAAAAGGATAAAGGAGACCCTTAACCTAAGATTTCTTGAAGATCAGCCTAATACTTAGGGACAGGGCCATTCTTGGTATTTTGACCTAGATTATTTGACTGATTATTTGGGGTACACTAGACATGTTTCTAATCCAAATGCAGGTACCAAAGATCCAATTTATAACCCTGCAGGTTCCATGGATGATGACTCAGAGAGTGACTCTGAGAAAGATGAACATACCATTGTTGTACCTTCTTTTCCACCTAACCATTTTGTAGGTAATCATTCTGCTGTTGAACAAGAAGATGAGTCACATTATGCAGAGGATCTTGCTAGACTTAAGAAGCAAGAACATGCAGCCACTCAGGAAGCTCAGAGACTCATTGAAAAGGTTGCACAAGAGACTGATGCTATAATTCAACAATCAGCACAAGCAGTCAGTGGAAACAAGGATGCTGCTGACAGTTCTACTGAAGGCTCTCCTATTCCTACTGATGAGATCAAAGCTGCTGATAGTCCGGCTGCACAATCTCCCATTTCTACTGAAGAATCTACAGACTTTGAGAAGCCATTTACAAGATTTCCAAGTCCTTCTGAGCTTGGTAATTATCAGCCCAAGCCTGGTCTCTTTAACTCAGCTTCTTATGATACTGAGTTTGGGCCTACTGTCAACAACCTTGATGCCACAATTAATGTCAACCCCACATCAACAAAGAGGATCAATAATGCTCATCCCCTATCAAAGATTATTGGAGATCCTCAAGCACCTGTTAGAACTAGAAGCACTGTCAAGAACACTAAATATGGTGAAGTTGCTTTCATTTCCTATGTCTATAATCAAAACTGGGGCAATCACACAGACTTCAAACATTGTCTGTTTGCATGCTTTCTTTCTCAGATAGAGCCAACCAGTGTTCCTCAAGCACTGGCTGATTCAAGTTGGCTTGAAGAAATGCAAGAAGTGATGCTACAATTTAAGAATCAGCAGGTTTGGATATTGGTCCCTCTCCCTGATGGTAAATATGCCATTGGGACAAAATGGATTTTGAAGAATAAAAGAGATGCAAGAGGTATTGTGGTGAAAAACAAAGCAAGGTTAGTGGCTCAGGGGTTTAGGCAAGAGGAAGGCATAGACTATGATGAGGTCTTTGCACCAGTGGCCAGAGTTGAAGCAATCAGGATATTCTTGGCCTATGCATCATATGTGGGCTTTATGGTTTATCAGATGGATGTCAAATGTGCTTTCTTGTATGGTGAGATTGAAGAGGAGGTTTATGTGACTCAACCCAAGGGATTTGAAGACCCTGTTCATCCTGATTATGTGTATAAAGTTATCAAAGCTCTCTATGGACTTTATCAGGCACCCAGAGCTTGGTATGCTAGGCTTTCTACATTTCTGCTGAAGCATGGTTACAGAAGAGGTGCCATTGTCAAGACTCTCTTTCTTAAGAAAGACTCCAGGGATATCATTCTTGTGCAGGTTTATGTGGATGACATTATATTTGGTTCCACAAAAGAAGCATGGTGTAGATAGTTTGAGGATTTGTTGAAGGGCGAATTCCAAATGAGTGCCATGGGGGAGCTCACTTTCTTTTTGGGTTTAGAGGTTCAGAAGAAACCTGATGGATTTTTATTAGTCAGGATAAGTATGTAAAGGATATGTTGACAAAGTTTGATATGGAGAAGGTCAGGACTGCCACTACTCCCTATGAAGCTCCCAAACCAAAGAACAATCTTGAACCTGATCTTCTTGTGAATGTTCATTTGTACAGGTCCATGATTGGTTCTTTGATGTATTTGACTGCTTCTAGACCTGATATTACATTTGCTGTGAGTGCTTGTTCAAGGCACCAAGTCACTCCACTTACCTCTCACTTGAATGTTGTCAAAAAGATCTTTAAGTACCTGAAAGGCCAACCCAAATTAGGTCTTTGGTACCCAAAAGAATCTCCATTTCAGCTGGCAGCATATAGTGACAGTGACTATGCTGGTGCCAATATGGATAGGAGATCCACAACTGGAGGTTGCCAATTCCTTGGAAGAAGACTGATTTTTGGCAATGCAAGAAACAGACAATTGTTGCTACCTCTACTACTGAAGCAGAGTATGTTGCTGCTGCCAATTGTTGTGGACAGGTTATATGGATTCAGAATCAATTGCTGGATTATGGGTATAATTTCATGAATACCACCATTTTCATTGACAATCAAAGTACCATTTGCATTGTTAAAAATCCAGTTTTTCATAATAGAACCAAACATATTGAAATCAGGCACCACTTTATCATGGATGCTTATGAGAAACATTTAATTAAAGTGGTCAACATTCACACAGATGATAATGTGGCAGATTTGTTAACTAAAGCTTTTGATGGACCTAGGTTTCAACATTTAGTGGTCCATATTGGTATGCTTAACACTTGAATGCAAAGTTTGAGGGGAGGCATAAGCCTCAGGGGAGGCATATGCCTCAGGGGAGGATTGTGATTGTAAACTTTGTATAATTTGTATACTTTTTGAGTTTTTAACACTAACCAACTAATGTATTGTAAGCTTGTTTGGCTTGTTTGCTAGTCTGTGTCTATTTTGCAGGATGCCATTGCAAGTTGTTGCTGATTTTCACCATGATATGTTCATATGGATGCTGAGATTGATTTCTACTAATTAAAGTTATAAAGAGATCAAAATTAGCAAATGATTTGTTTTTCATTCATTCTGAGAACATATTGCAGCTTACAAACAACTTCAAATGAAATTACAAGATGCAACCCTATACAAGTCTAGTCTAATTAGTCAAGCTTCTATCATCTATTACAAAAGCTGATTGATGCATAACCAGTATGATGAAGAAGCTGAAGGTGAAAATGGAAAAAGAAGAAGAGGAAGAATGATGAAAACGACGATGAAGATGCTCAAGAACCAAGGTTTATAACTTTGGTCCCTGGCAACATCCCATCATCACCTACACCATTTTCCCTTTCCCCTTACCCACGACATCTGTCTTCTTGCCCTTTCCCCTGTATCCATGGTATGAAGAACCAGGTCCTGGAGCAGGAAGACCCAACACCACACTTTGTGATGTTGGAAGAGATGGATTTCTCTTCCTAGGCCTTGGTTGGGGTCTCTCTGGAGTGGAAGGAGGAAGAAATGAGGGATCTTCATCTTCATCCTCTGAAGAGTCTGCATCAGATGTGAAAATGAAGGGAGAGACATATTGTCTCTCAGCAAGAATGGGGGCATTACTTGGTTCCCCCTTCTCCAAGGCATTCCATCGCCTTTCCAATTCACGTGCATAATCAGAATCATCTGTTTCTTATGGATATGGTGGAAGATCATCAGATGAGGAGGAAGAGGAGGAGGTTAAGTCTATAATTTTGGGCTTGGAAGACATTATATGAGGATGAATTGGGGATGATTGAGAAATTAGGGTTTTGAGATGATTTGGGGTTAATTTGATATCTGAGAAGTGTAATTTGAGGTTATTAAATAAACAAAGTTTAGGCGTTATGATAATTAATGCGAGTTGGGTGGCACAGTAAAAATCAAGATATTCACCGAAGATATTTTTACTCTTGCTTGGTTTCTGCTGATTGACCATTCATCAGCAGATTTGACTTTCAT
Source organism: Artemisia argyi (assembly GCA_030686995.1). Lineage (NCBI taxonomy): Eukaryota > Viridiplantae > Streptophyta > Magnoliopsida > Asterales > Asteraceae > Artemisia > Artemisia argyi. The sequence goes on along the minus strand of CM060709.1, from coordinate 212,866,054 downwards.
TTCTGCTGAAGGATAATTTTGAATTTGGAGGATTCCACGTTACACGTCAGACTTGGTCAACAGTTAGTTCCGATAATTTTGACCACGATTGGGGAACTTCCAATTATAACCTACTTCGCATATCTCTTCCTAAACTAAATTATTCTCTTATCACTCCATTTAAACCCATCATTCTTTTAGTAATTCATAACCGTCTCACGCAAAATCATTCAAATGGCACAACTTAAATTGAAGAAAGATCATAAGAAGTATGCTATTTTGAACAAGGCTAAGGGTCATGAAGAGTTTGATTTAATGGTGGAGTTTCTACAGCGTTCAAAGATTCATTATGCTTTGACACACTGTCCCAATGTGATATATGAATCAATGGTGAAGCAATTTTGGGCATCTGCTGAGAAGAGATCTGACACGGAGATTGTGGCTGAAATTGAAGGTGTTGAGTATGTGGTGACAGAAGGTTTGATCAGGACAAAGCTTCAGTTGGATAATGAGAATGGTGTTTACCACTTCAACACTGAAGTGATACTTGCTGGGCTGAGCGAAGCTGGATATCAAAGCACTGACACAACTAAGTGGCAGAAGAATCAGTTTTGTCCCAAGTGGAGGTATTTGGTACATTTGGTGCTCCAATGTATAAGCAAAAAGTGTGGTGGATGGGATCAATTCTCACTACAATTGGGTTGTGGTATTGTCTGTCTCTCTAAGGGTTTAACTTATAATTTCACAAAGTTCATTTTGACAATATGCTAGAAAATATTGAGAAACAACAACATAAGTTCTTAATGTACCATAGGTTTTTACAAATAATTTTAGACATAACCACTGAAGATAGGATCCATGTGCCTATTAAGAGTCTTGGTTCTAAGTTGTTTGCCTCAATGAAAACAAACTATAATGGGGAACATCACCCTCTGTTAGATGCTATGTTGCCACATGGCAATGATGATGTAGTTGAGGGTGATGATGCTGGAAATTTGCCTACTCAAAATGCTGCTGATGATGGTAATCCATCATCTTCTGGTGTTGCTGCTGATGGTAATCCTTCAGTGGTAAATGAGGAAGAGCCAGCTACAACTGCTGAACCATTACCTGTTTCTTCTGACCTACCACCACCTTCCCCTGCCCATATGTCACCTAGTCCTGTTCCTTCACCATCTCAGGTTGCTCCTGTTGAGCAAACTCCTGAGGTTGAGGAGACAATTCAGTCTCTTGGTACACAGGAACCTATATCTCTTGAACCTGAGATCACTAGATTACCTACACCAAGTCCAGTGAGAGAGCCAGTTGATGAAGGCTCTCCCAATGTTGTACATATGTCTATTTCTCCTACTAGGTTCAATGAAGCTCCATTTACCACTGAGCAATCTGTTGGTGGAGCAGAGGACCCTGTTACTCTCACTTCTGTATATGATTTGCTCTCCAGGTATATGAGAAAGACTGGTGATCTCCAAAAGTAGCTTGCTGATACCAAGTCTACTCTTGGTAGTGAAATTGAGAAGCTGAAAAGCAAAGTTCAGGATTTGGAGGCACAATTGACTCAACAATTTTGTATAGTATTGTGTATGTTGTATGCAGGTTTGGTGTTGATCACACATTGTCTGGTTATCAACTTACTTGATGTTGACTATTCCATCAAAAAGTTGGCTAGTCCAAAGTATACAGCTTTGGTAAAGACACATCAAATCTGTTGATAGCTGTAATAGTTTGCTCAAAATTATAGGGTACTCAACTCACCCATGCTTCATTGCTGAGAGTTGAAATGGTTGTCAATTGACCATGGATTTTTCCTTTATGGATTCCCAATAATTGTCTAACCCACATGTATATGGCTTGTGGTAAAGGCAGTGGAAAACCATATTTGGTATTTAGTTAACCAAGATGATTTTTCATCAAATAATTGACTAGTCCTTAGCAAACGGCTATAGGTAAAGACATCTCAAATCCGTTTATAGCTGATGATTTGCAAAAAATCATTTGGTCATCAGTGTACCATAGTTTTTGAACTTAAAACATTTGGCTACTCCAGTAGTGATGGCTATTGGTAAAGAGACATCAAATCCATTATTTTCAATGATTCACCTCTCACAGGAGTTCACACACCTGGATGTGATGAGAATAGTATGAACGTAATTTGTTTTGATGTACATTTGGTCATTTGTTGCTGCAAAGAATGGAGTTTTCAAGTATGTGCTGATCATTGAGATCCTGCTGAGGATGATTCTTTGCTGATGATGTTCGATTTCAATCCTCTTGGTATGTAACTTTAAAGATCTATCAAGAATCTTGAACTTAACCATGTCAAATTCAAGATTAGGGGAGGATTGTTGGGAATTCTGCTAAGATAGAATTCTGCTGAAGAATCTGCTGATGGATTCTGCTGAAGAGACAGATTCTGCTTATAGATTGTTTCTGCTGAAGTTTAGTTTCAACATTATTAGTTTCTGCGGATATAGTTTTTCCGTGTTTTATGTAATATAGTTAGGATATGCATGAGTTTATTTAGGAAGTGATAATGCATATCTTTTAGAAGTTTTAGAATATACGTATCTTGTGAAACGGTTTAGGGTTCTTTGTGTATAAAAGGAACACATGATTATGTATTGAGTAACGTTTTAGAAAACACTTTTATTATTATTGAAAAGATCCATAGAGAATCGATTGTTCTTAGTATTAAAACTTGTGTTTGTTTCCGCTTTAAAATACAAGTTACAGAGATTGTCTATTAGTGTGTTGGTGATTAGATTGACATAACTAACGATCCTAGAGTGCTCAGAAGATCTATCAAGGTCTAAGTCTCAACAATGCGCACTAAAAAAAGAAGTAAAATTATACACGCTTATTTTTTTCACGGTTGGAAAAGGGTGGACTTTTAATCTTTATTGTATACGAAAAGAAGTGTGGTTAAAATAGTGCACGGTTATGTGTGTTTAAAAGATAAAAGGAATACTTGCACAATTATAAGCGTGTATATAAAATACTATCGGTCACAGGAAAAAACGGACAAACAATTTTATATATAAAAAAAAATGCACAAGTAAAACCGTGGACAAACAATTTTATTAAAATAATAATAATAATAATAATAATAATAATAATAATAATAATAATAATAATAATAATAATAATAATAATAATAATAATAATAATAATAATAATAATAATAATAATAATAATAATAATAATAATAATAATAATACACAATTAAAAGCATGGAGTTTTTCTAATACGTGTCATTCCAGCACATTTATATCCTCGCAAAATCACACAACATCATTTTCCACAAATCACACATCACAGTTATCACTATTTAGCTTAAACTTTCTGTAAAATTTTTATAAAAGTATTTCACCAAATCTCATCATTCGATTCTCTATTCAAGTATTCCCTACTTCAATATTTAGCTTAAAACTTTATGTTAAATTTTTGTATAAGTATTTCCCCAAATCTCACCATTCGATCCTCTATTCAAGTGTTCATACATCAGAGTTATCATTTTCCCCAAATCTCACCATTCGATTAAACCCTAATTCAATCAAATTATAAACTCAAAATCTCACCATCCGATTAAACCCTAATTCACTTCGATTTTCAGAGCGCATAGTCTCTATTGTGGTTTGGTTGTTAGGTTTGCAGCTGGTGGATGTTAGGTTAATTTCGATACTGTGTTTTGGTAGTCTCAATTCGATTAAGGTATGTAACACCTTCACAATTTTGAATTTCATTATATGATAGTTGATTGCTCAAATATAGTTTATATAGTATAGTATTTATATTTCTCCAAAGGATTTGAAGGAAATACAAATCCCGAGATCGTAGTCCGTATGAAAGTGTGAATGGAATTTGAAAATCTCGGTTCGTGAAAAGTGTAGTGAAAGTGAGAAAAAAGTGATTTGAATGAGAATTACACTAATGAATATGAAAATGAAGCACAATTAACCAATTAAGCAAGTAAATCAAATTACCAAACCTAAAACGTAACGTAGAATTAAAACCGTAAACTTAAACGTAAATAAAACGTAAACGCGCGAATTAAAAAGTGAATTTAAAGCTAGGCTAATCCTACGGGTATGAAAATAATTTTCCTAAGCTAAAGATGATAAAATAAAATTTTGGGAAAAAGAAAAATATTTTTTTGACATTTTATTTAATTATTATGAATTAAAAACTATTTTAACTAATTAAAAGGTAATAAAAATGCAAATAAAAGTGAATTTAAGTGAGAAAAATACAAAATTAATTTTGAAAAATCCAAAATAACTAAAAACTATTTTCTAAAATATTTTTGGATTTTTTAGGCTTTTTCTGATTTATATTTGATTTTTCTTTAATAAAAGTATTTAAAAATTGATTAAAAATTAAAATAAAATAAAAAAAATAGCAAAACAACTCAGAAAATTATGAAAAGTGAAAAATAAGCTGAGGAAGTGCTTAATGGCTTAAAAACAGCTTATGGAAAGTGCTTATTGATAAGCACTGCTGACCAAAGTGAGTGAAACTTATACCAAAGGTGTATTTAACTCAAACAAGCTCAAATGTACTGATATTAAACCAATAGAAGCACATAAATACAACTATAGACCAATAACCAGTTTCAAAGAAGCAATTTGAATTAGCAGTAAGCACTTTGAGCTACCAAATGATGAAATAAACTAAAACCAACTAAAATCTAACCTAATGAACTAAAATGAGCCAGGAAATAAGCAGAATCACAAAACAATAAAGCAATAAGCAATCCTAGAATTTCTTAGTTTGTGCAGGCCTAAAGGGAGCAAATGAGGGCTGAAATAAGCACTGAGAATAAGCTCACAAGAACCTAATAAGCACTGATTCTAAAAGATGATATAATTGGCTTCTTTTTGCCCCAAATTACACAGCCTAAGCTCAACTATTGAAACAGATAAGGGCTTATGAATTTTGACAGGTTCAAAAAGGACTCCCCTGGTGCAGGGGAGTTTATGCTTAAACTAGTACTTTTAGGCACTCAACAAGTGCTTATAGAAAAATCTTAAAATTAAAGCAAAAATATTTTTGTTATCACAAGCTGAAACACTTTAAGATGCTATGAGATGAAAGCTTTTCATGAAGATTTGAGGAAATTAAAACTGCAAGTAAAAATGAGAAAACAGAAAATATATTTTTTTTTTTGTTTTTGACTTTTTGTAATGCAAACTTTGTTGACTAAAATGAATTTAAATCTGTTCTAAATGATTACTGAAGTTGTAACAAGCTAATATGAATCTAAAATAAGCTATCTAAACTACTTATGTAATTATACTAAAGATTAAGCAACCTATATCTACTTATTACTATCTGTTAAGAATGACTAAAGGCTATTTTGACTTTAAAGTATTATAACTACCTAAATGATGCACTAACTAATCTGTAGATGACTTATATGAACTACTTATGTACTAGATACCACAATTGAACCACTAAACTGCCTAGTGCAGCTTAATCGAAACATTCATATATGCTACTGAATCTAATGAATAATGAAGCAACTGATCTAAATAAACCACTACACAACCATATCCAATTACACTATGAGATATTCAACTGAGATGAGCACAAAAACACAGATCAAATCAACATTTCACAGATCTAACTCAACTATGCAATCTAACCAAATAGTAAACAGCTTATATCAATATAATGCACACAACTATTTTATGATTCAATCTACTGTTATTAAACTAAAATATGATTAAACTAAACACGTTAAGCAGTAAACAAGCACTGAGTTAATATCTACACTACTAACTCCAATAATGCAATATTTAGCTTTAAATTGTAAAGGAAAACTTACTAGAATAGCCTCAGCTAAACAGAGGCTTCTTTTGATCAAAGCCTAACTTTAATAGGCTCAAAAACAGGTACTAATGAATCTCCAACACCTTCTGAATAAGCAGGAAGCTTATGGCTAGCTTATTTGACTTTTGTTGACCAAGAGAGATTATGAGTAATTCTGATCTAATAAACTCACTACAAGCTATATGAGCTTGAATAAGCCTATGTAAAAAGTAAATAGCTATCTAAAGCTGGATTTAAGTGAACTGAAAAATATATTTTTTTAACTTTTATATTTTTCTGATTTTTTTAATATTTTTTTGATATGAGTAAAAAATACTAAACTAATAACTAGAAATTTATAAAAGTAAATTAGGAGATATAAATGATATAGTAAAACTAGATTACACTAGGAATAAGTTAATTGAAAGTAAAAGGAAATTGGAAGAACTTGAATTAAAGCAAACTAAAATTTCATTAATAAAATCTGAATTACAATTCTGAAAATGAAAACTATAATTGAAGAAACATTTTTACAGCATAACATTATCATAAAAACTACACACCCTAATCTGTGGAGGAGGGGGTTTATATTGGCAGTTGAGGAGAGCTTGGGGATGCTTCTAGGTTGTCTAGCTCACACATCCGTGTGAGATTGTGTTTGTTTGAGTCCTCTCTAAGCCGTTTGATCCATTTCCAGATACTTCCCATCAATAATGACCCTTGGATCATGTGCACATGATTATGAATCCTGCGTGTCAGCTGGGATTGGTCCACGTGTAATTCTCTTGTCAGGTGTCAGCTGTCAGCCCTTCTAGAACCTCTTATGATTGGGTAATTATTATGGGGTTGGGTGAAACAATTTGGCGTGTAGGTAATTAGGGTTCTTAATTCTGGGTTTGGTGAAAATTGGGTGGCGGTTTATTTGAAATGGTTATTTATTATGGGGTTGTCGGGTTTGGGGATTTGACTCGGGTAAAGTGGGTGGCTTTTGGGTGGATCCGGGTTTTGGGGTAGGCTGGGTAGGAGTTGGTCTGTTGTGGTGTTTGGGCTTAGGATTTAATTTTGGGTTGTATTACTTTTGGATCCGGTTTGTTACTTAGATTTTTTAGGATCACAAGGACCATTCATGTAATTCTACAAATTTAAAGGACCAATTCTAACTTTTTTAAAAAATTATTCCAAGGGTCTCTTTTGTAATTCTCGGATTCATGGAGGATTGACTTTGACTTTTCTTCGAATATATCTTCAAATGACATCTCATGAAACTTGAGGGACTATTTGTGTAAATTCTTCCAAGCTTTGATCAGGGACTTTTCTTGTAACTTTATGAATCTTTGAGGACTTTCTTTGACATTTTGAGCTTCTTTTGATCATTAAGCTTCCCTGGCTCCGGCTTTTGACCTTTTTCCATTCTCGTGCTTGTTTTTGTCAGTTTTGCTTTGTTTTTACATATCCGTACATGCACATACACAAATACAAAAACACACATTTTCTTGGCATATTTGGTTAGTATTTGTTATTTTAAGTCTGATTTTGGGTCTAAAAAGGATGTGCGAATAAGCACACATCAAAACTCCCCCAGCCGAAGGTATTGTTGTGCCCTCACGCAATGTCATCACCTCACGCTTAAGAGATAAATAATTTCAAAACCTCTTTTTACTAACTTTGGAAAGTAGCAAGGATGTTCGAAAGAGATCTCAAAATCATTTATTCCCAAAAATGCTCCGTTTTCCGATTTTTATAAATACCAACTACTACTACTATTATTTTTGTACTTTTTCATTTTTATATATGTGACGGTCAACTTGACTTTCATTATCTTTCAATAATTATTAGGGTCAAAGAGTAGAAACACTTCTCATGGAGAAGCGACCATACTGAAAAAAAATCGTCATCCTTGATTTTTCACAAGCCCCCAAACTAAGCGTAAAAACGAGATCATAGCTTATCTACTAGTTAGATGCTAACACTACTCATAAAAGTTACTTGTGAAAACTTCTTGCTCACATTTTCTTAATGTATCTAGATTTTTTTTTTACTTTTGTTGAGAAATGAATTGCTTCATATTTTCTCGTTTCAATAATTTTTTACTCCGATAGAGATACAAAGTTTAAAACGCTAAGTAGTTTTTCATTTTCTCTCAAGAACCACTATTTTAGAAATTCGGTCCACATCAAGGATCTTGGGTACATACACTCTCATATATAAGTTGCGGAGTACTACACGTGCACCTCATGTGACTAATTCAGAATCATCCACATGTACCTCACGCGCCAACAACTTTTATACACTTAAGCTCTTATTTGATACAACTTTCAGTTTTCACTTTTCTTCATTTTTTTTTTTCATCATTTTTTTTCTTTTTTCATTTTTTTCATTCTAATAACAATGGAAGCTTATCGGTTAGCTCCAAAACCATATACATATCAACTGTTTACTTTTGACTTTTCATTTTTGCTTTTGATGTGTCCTTGATATGTACCCAACTTCTTAAGCAAATATTCTTTTAAGAAAATAAGAAACTAAATATTGCCAAAACCTAAATACCACTAATTATCCTAGTACATCTATTATATATCGGTGAAACAAATTTGAGGAGCAAAAAGTCACAAGTACCTTTCATAAACTCTAAAAAGAACCAACTACTCCACGTTTGTAACAACCGTGGTTTTAGCAGGTCAGTTTGACTGATAGTCTTGACTCGGTTGACGTTTGTTTGGTGTGTATTAGGTGTTTGAAGTGATATATGAGTGATATGGGTGAGTTTTAGCACTAAATCCCTTTGCGTAAGTGGTTTTATTGTGATTTGAAAAGTTTGTAATTTGGGAAAGTTCATTTTGATCACCTTTGTGGTGTAGAAATGACTTGTGTAGTTTTGGTGTTTTTGTGTTTTGCGTAACGAGTCTTCGTTCAAGTATTTGAGCGTTAGCAAGTTACGAGGAGTTTGTTTTTATGTGTTATGCTTATAAAAGAGTGTGAAAATCTATTTTTGGAAACTTTGTTTTGAAAATGATAATTTTCCGGTTGGTCGTAAAAACTGAGGTTTATCGCGTAAGACGTCAGGATTAGATACGGGTATTTATAAAATATGAAAAGTATGAGGTTTTTGGTGTAATAAATTAATTTAATAAAATATAAATATATATATATATATATATATATATATATATATATATATATATATATATATATATATATATATATATATATATATATATATATATATATATATATATATATATATATATATATATATATAAGTAAAAATTCGGCTAGAGGGATTTTAGGGGAAAAAGGAAACCCAATTTGAGTCCAAATATGACTCTTATGCCCAAGGAATCCTATCCCAACCCAAACAAGCCCAACCTCCAACCCATATTTACCCCACAAACGACCCATAACCCTTTTTTCCTGCAATTTAGAGTTGACACATGGAGAATCAAGAAGAAAAAAATTAGGGTTTTTATTATTGAAGCTAAAATCAAGATCAAGGTATATTTTCGATACTAGTTTTCATTCAATTAATTAGTTATTGATCTAATTCATGTAATGTAAAGTATGATGGATTAGGGTTTGTGTTAACTTCTGTAATTAGTGTTATTAAACATGTTGGGATCAATTAATGATAATAGTAAGATGATTGATTAAGAGAATTGAGCGTAAAACATGCTAGTTATTGAGTTAGGGTTTGGACAGATTTGTAAGGCTGTAAAGATGGGAGTGTAGATAACAGATTGTGATGAGTTAAGTCACGAATTTTAGGTCTAAATTGAAGTATAATGAAAGAGCTTTCCAAGAAGTCCAGCCACGATCAATTTTGAGGTCGGGAAGTCGGTCTTTTGATTTTTCTTTGTTAAGGTGTCAAAGCTGTCAAACCGGGACAGATTTTGGGTAAAATTTTGAGGGTGTCATGTGGTTGTAAAAGTGGTATTTTGACTTGGCCTTCTGGAATAGTTAAGTTTTAGGTTATATTAGACTACCCCGAAGAGGATTCGCGATAAAAACTTGTGAAAGTAATTATTAAAACTCAAAACTTTCTGGTGTGCGTTCAGATCCGAATTTGAGTAGTTGACAAGTTTGAATTTCTTATGAGTACTTGTGTGTGTTATTGGTCCATGGCCTTCTGGGATTAGCTTCTATGCTTATGAGAGACCATGGTAAATTTATGGTGTGAGTTTTTGAGCTTTATTTGTTGTGATTTCATGTGAGTGAATGTACTAAAAAATTCTGCATTTTCTGAGTTTCAGAGTGCAAGGGATTTAGTGAGTATTAAGTTATGGTAATTGTTAGTGTGGTGTCTAGGAGATCCATGGTGGGTCATATGAGTCTTAGAAATCCATCATATGTGTATTACATGGGTTGTAGCTTTTAGCTTGACCTTGTGTAATGTGGATTATTTTTGTGTGCAATAGATTGTGAATTGTTTTTGTGGAAGCTGCGGAGTTTAAGGTGAGTTCATAGTCCCATATTTTTACTTTGTTTTAAACTTGGGATGGGAATGATGCTTGTCTTAAATGATTTGATTTACGGTGATTATATGTATGGTGTTAAAGAGCTTGGACCTATAATGTTATCGTATGCATGCGATGTGTGATTATTTGCTTGTGTGGATGTTTATGGGATCCAATTAGGAGGATGTTTATCCTGTTACTCGCGCATGCGACCTAATTGATGTGTAATGTGTTTGATGGGATCCAATTAGGAGGATGCTTATCCTGTTGCTCACGCATGCGACCTAATTGATGTTTGATATGTTTGATGGGATCCAATTAGGAGGATGCTTATCCTGTTGCTCGCGCATGCGACCTAATTGATGATTTTGGGGTCGGAGGACACGAGCCATCCTAATGGTTGCCTTATGAGTGTTGTTGCCTTTGTGTGTGGATATTGACTTGCAAATGCATGTAGCTATATGATAACTATAACTATTTGTCCAGCTATATTTTATAATCACAGTGAATTCGGTTGCCTTGTGTATTTGAGTCTTAAACCTATGAATCTCACCAACATTATGTTGACGTTTTAAGCATCATTTTCAGGTGAGCTTTCTAAGGATAAGATAAAAGGATGTGGATAGACGAGACCTTAGTTGCATTGGAAGTGGTTTATTATCTATGTTTGGATTTATGTTTTTTTGGTTATTTTATTTTGGGGTATTGTTACAACACTTTATATTTGTACATTGCTCTAGTTATGTGCATGTAGTTGTTCTCTATGTAGACACCAGGTGTTGTGATGATATCGATGAAGTTACACCCGCGCGTTTCCGCCATGGCGGGGTGTGACATATTGGTATCAGAGCTAAGGTTATAGAGAATTAGGTGGTTTAACCTAGACTATAGCCTAGGAGTCCTTCATATAGTTGCATTTAGGATCTATGTGTAAGTATAGTATTTTATATGTCTATTTTTTCTATATTTATGAGATGTTTTATTGAGTTTCGAACGTCTATTCTATTCCCTATACATAGTATTGTGAGTATCGACTTTATTATATCGTCTTCCACGTGTAAGATGCCTCGTTGGACTACCATTGTCGCTATCGGATGCGAGAGAAGTGGTCGGATGAAACGGACTAACCGCAGAATCCGAGTTCCCGATAGCATGTATCTATGTTCGGACAAGGAGAGGACGTTTATGGGAAACGTTGGTGGAAAAGAAGTGGAGACGTTTGGAACCACGACGACTTCTGGAGATGGAGCCATTACCAAATACCCTTGGTAGGGTCCTCACTTCACCTAGGAAGGAGATGTGGTTTAGTCTAAACCTCGTGATTTGTATGCACTTGTGAATTATGTAGAATTGGAAGAAAAGAATGGAGATGGGGTTGCATGTTGTCGACTACCTCAACGTGTAGGAAACATGAATGGTTGGTTTATTAAAGATGAAAGGGAGTTAGGATGAAATGGTGTGGATTTGGATCTAGAGTCCACAGCGAGTAGTAAGTTGAATTGATCTGAGTGGGGAGATAAGTGCGAGAGTGGAGTTGAGCCATTATGCGACGTCTTTTGGTTTGTGTTATGTTTTGGAATTCCTATATTGTCTTTTGCTGTCTGGAGCCATGTTGGAGCGTAATTACTCTTGGAAATTGGATCAACCTTATCCAAGTGATCCTGATTATAGAGTTTTCGTTATCGTTGGAATTGTTCCATGTGAGATGATTGTTGCGACGCCTTTTGTTTTTGTTTGCGTGATGGTTTGCATGATGTGTTGTCATAGGAGGGAGTACATTTGTGAAAGGGGGCATAGATAATTATGGTGGCCAACATAATTATACATGCGTCACAAGACAAGTGGACTTGCAAGTATGATAGCATGAATTGCATGGTATATTAGGTGCTATGTGGTATATGTGCGTTATCATTGAGATGTGTGGTTTTGGAAGTAAGTATGCGTGTGGAATAGGCTTATAACTATGGTCGCGAACATAATTATAAGGGTATCACACACGTGGACTTGTGACCATTATTGCATTGATTGATGTTTGTTGTTATATGTTGTGGTAGATGGTATGTGATATCATGTTGGTGATGGCTGTATGGTTAGAGAAGTATTCTCTTAACCATTTGGGCAGTCATTATATGTTGGGGTGTGTAGGTGGTAAGATTCCATCCTACCTATCATATGTTGACACCTCAATTATCGGTGGGTACTTATGGTGTGGTATTTAAGTTGATTCGTTTGCTAGGCGCTCCGTTTGTATACCCAATTCTTTGGTTGGCATTCCTATTCGTTCCATGATGGTACAGATGTAACACCTCCAAAAGTCGTTTTTAACAGCGGAAGACTTAACATGTCAGCGGAAAACTTTCGGGGTATTACTTCGAGGATCTTTGTCACAATCATAGTAGATATCACAAAATGAAGTATTAAAGATTTATTTTATTTCAAAATACCAAATATCAGGAATACAAAACATTATTAAGTTAAGAACGTGTTTTATTCTGAAGGAAAATAAGTAGTTTATTATAGTCCTTGTCATGCTTTTGCCCACTCCGTGCCATCCAGATCCATCTTGTTTAGTTACCTGAGATAAACATGCTAAAGTCAACATAAAGTTGAGTGATATTCATAGATTTGAGTTTAAGAGTTTAATCACAAGTTACGAATGTATTGTAATCACATACAATCAATATGTTAAGAAAATTAATGTTCCTGTTATTGCCTTAAGCTCATGATACTCAACGATTAACAGCCAATCATAAATATGAATTATGATGGTAAGTAATAGGCCCCCAAAGATAGGTATTTGTCAATAACCTATTTATAAGAACAATAAAGTGCGCCTGGTGTTTTCTCCAACAACCAAACGAGGATCGTTAATCACTAATAGTACTATCCACAATTATTTACGTTCACCCTTCAGGTGATTAAGGTTCATGATAGAGGGACTTCTGACAATAGTAACTTAAGCAAATAACATTGGCCTGACGGTATTTCAATACCCGGTATAAAAGACTTGTGATCGAGTTTTAAGCATGTATCTCCCCACGAGAAAATAGTTAAAGAGTGGGCTATGAAATCACCTTAGTAGTACAGTGGTATCGTAGTCTCAATAAAGCAAGGAAACGGCTTCACACAACACAACCTAAAAGATAATGCAAGTTTCAGTTAATAGTCTAAATCTGGTTTTATCGCGAATACTTGTTATTTAGTTACGAGTAAATCTCGTGTTTGTTTAAGTGCCTAAAGTTTTAAAACAACGTTATATATAATTATATCTCGTAAGTAAAAATATCGATGATTGATATAAAGTTAGTTTTTATAACAGAAATAAACGTATCGTTTTACAAGAAATAATTAACGTATTTATATCGTTTAAATTTGATTATCGTCATATAAGTTTTATTTGTATTATATATATAATAAGTTACGTTTTATTATTTATCGTTTTTAATATATAATCAAATTTATATAATAAATATAGATTTATTTATCAAAATTAAATGTTTCAATTCGATCCTTAAGGTTTTATTAATCTTACACTTTTTACCCTTAACGGAAAATATTTACGCCGTTAGTCCAAAGGTTATATATATTTACATTTTTAGTCCAAATATCAAATATATACATTTATTATCCTTTAGTTTCAATATTTACAGTTTATACCCCTTATAAAATAGTTTTTATACTTTTCACTAAAGTTTACCCATTTGGCGAATTTAGTCCTTATCTCTCGTATATTTGCAAAAATGGTCCAAACTTTACCAAATTCAAAACTTAAAAATTTTATTAATTCATTAAGCTCAAAATATTTAGAAAAGCTTATTTTCACAGCTTATTAGCTTTTTATTAGCTTATTTCTTTTATTGGGCTTAACGAGCAAAAATAAGGGTCCGTTAACGTTTTGTGATTCAATGGGCTTACGAAAGGTTCGGGCCTGACCTTGGACTTATTTTTATGTTATAAAAACGTTACAAAACAGCTTATTTGACCAGCTTATCATATAAGCTTAATAACAGCTTATTGGGCTTATGGCCCAATTCGTTATATAAAGGTTTCTGAAAACAGGTTTCAAGTCGATTTACTTTGGGTTTGGAAAACTTAGTATTTGTGTTTATAAGGTCGAACTAATTATATGTTTTGTTTGTTAGCTATGTCAAAAATGAGGTCGAGTAATAAAAAGGTATGGTCGTGTGTCTAGTTTGTAAATGACGGGGTCAAAGTGATTGGCCAAACTTGTATGAAAAACAGTTTTTATACTTAGTATATTTTCAAGTATTTTCGACATGGTCATGGGACATTTGGAACGTGCCCTTCTTATTACGTATATGTCATTATTAGTTCTAAATTATTACGAAACTCGTTTGCTAGTATGGTCAATATTGAGAACGACTAATAATATGAACATGCTACGTTTTCATATAACAAAATAAATAAGTAAAGTAAATCGTGCAAACTTAAATATAACGAAGGAAAAATAATAGAAAAGGATTTCGTAAGTTCTCACCTCACCTCAAAAGGGTGGGGTAAAATGGTACGTTTGGTTCGAAATGGATCAAAGGATGGACGTAGGTTTGTTCTCGACACAGCAAAGGTTCAATGCAAGCTAGGTTCTTTTCTTTGGATCACTTCTATGGTTCGTACTCGTTGCCTAGTTTCTGTCCCAATTCGTGCTTACGTTTTTGTGTTATAGTTCTTTTGAGATTGTGTGTTCGTATAGGCTTGCATGGGAAGGTATATATAGGGAGAATGGGTGTTGATAAGTGTTAAAGAGGCATGATAAGTGTTCGTTGCTCTTCAAAGACGTGTATTGCCCTTCTAGTTTGTCCAATCGATTGTTAGCAACAAAAGGAATGTTCCAAACAAATCCCTGTTCATGTTCTGACATTCCCTGTTCATTCTAGTCAGCTTGGTAGTCATAGGTGAGTTTGGGTGGTGGTTTAGGAGACTTGTGATACGATTTGTCTTCATATTGTCTCATGGTTTTTGCGTTCCACTTTGGCCAATTCTAGTGTATTAAACGTGTGTGGATCTGAATGAAACTTGTCATTCATGAATCTTTGCAAGGTGAGAAAACGAGTTATGTAATAATATTGGTATGTTGTGTGTCGAATTTTAAAGAAAATAGGGTGCGTTTGGTTGAGTGTCGCGGCTAGAAAACAAAGAGAAAGAAAGAAAAAAAAAAAAAAAAAAAAAAAAAAAACGGGCCAAGTCTATTGGGCCTGTGGTTTGGTCTTGTTGCTTCGGCCCAAAAAGAAAAAGAGAAAGAAATTAAAAAGGGTCCGTTTGGTTTTTATGAATAGGAGTGGGGCCCATTTACGTGTGGGGTCCACATAGAAATTTTAGGGAGTCGGGATAAGTTCAAATGACGATAGTGAGCAATCTCGGGAATTTTCGTAGGTTCCGGAATATATAAATATTGTACGGTATAGATTAACGAAACGTATATTATAAATTATAAATGTTTTTAATATAAATATATACGCGATAATTTAGACTATCTAGGTTTGTGTGCAAGCAACGTTTCTAAGTAAAAGATAATTCCCAATTTACTGTTGTGAATTATATATCAAGTCTTATAAAAAAAATTTTGTCATACGTAAAAATGGGTAATTAAATAATGCAAGTGTTTACTAACCGTTGGGAAAATTTACGAGATGCTACAGTACATACTCCTTACAGTGAATTCCGTCCCGGAATTCTGACTTAGGTAAGTTGTTAGGGTGTCTTATGAGAAGAGGTGTGGGTATTTGGTGCGAATTTGGTCTTCGCGTTCCCATGTGTATTCTGGTCCTCTTTTAGAGTCCCAACGAACTTTTATGATAGGGATACGGTTCTGCTTGAGTTGTTTGACTTCTCTATCCATGACTTCTACCGGTTCCTCGGTAAAAATGAGTTTGTCATCGAGTTGTAACTCTTTCAATGGAATGACCAAAGATTCATCGGATAAACACTTCTTGAGATTTGACACATGGAAAGTGTTGTGAATTCTATTAAGTTCCTCGGGTAGTTCAAGTTTATATGCCATGGGTCCAATTCTTTCTAAGATTTTGAAGGGACCGATGTATCTTGGGTTTAACTTTCCTCTCTTTCCGAATCGTATCATTCCTCTCCATGGTGATACTTTTAACATAACTTTATCTCCAATCTGAAATTCCATGGGTTTTCTTTTTAGGTCGGCGTAACTTTTCTGTCGGTCTCTAGCGGTTTGTAAACGTTGTTTGATTTTTATGATTTTCTCGGTTGTCTCATGAACTAGATCCGGTCCTGTGAGTTGTATTTCTCCGACTTCTGCCCAGCAAACGGGTGATCTACACTTTCTACCGTAAAGTGCTTCGAATGGTGCTGCCTTGATACTGGTATGATAACTGTTGTTGTATGAGAATTCTGCCAATGGTAAGTGTTTGTCCCAACCTTTTCCGAAGTCTATAACACAAGCGCGTAGCATATCTTCTAAGGTTTGTATAGTTCTCTCGCTTTGACCATCAGTTTGTGGGTGATAGGCTGTGCTCATATCCAGCTTTGTTCCTAAAGCTTTTTGCAATGATTTCCAAAAATTAGACGTGAAACGACTGTCACGATCTGATATAATGGAAATCGGCACTCCATGTCGTGACACAATTTCCTTCAGATATACCTAAGCAAGCGTGTTCATTTCATCAGTTTCTTTGGTTGGTAGGAAATGAGCTGACTTGGTGAGACGATCAACGATAACCCATATCGTATCGTAGCCAGTAGAGGTTTTGGGAAGTTTGGTGATGAAGTCCATTGTAATACGTTCCCATTTCCACATGGGGAGTTCGGGTTGGGTGAGTAATCCGGAGGGTTTCTGGTATTCTGCTTTTACTCTTGAACATGTTAGACATTTACTGACGTACTCAGCGATGTCGGCTTTCATGTTCGGCCACCAATATAGTTTCTTAAGATCTTGGTACATCTTGTCGGAACCTGGGTGAATGGAGTATTTTGACTTGTGAGACTCATGCATGATAAGGTCACGAATACCTCCGAAGAGAGGAATCCAGCTTCTTTCCTTGAAACAAAGCATTCCATTTGATCTTTTCACAAATCCATTTTCGTTTTCCGGCATACCAAAAATCTTTTCAATTGGTCGATTTTCTTTCTTGAGAGCTTCGTTCTGGGCGATAATGATTTGTGTTGGAAGGGGTGAACAAATAGTCATGCCTAACGATCTAACCCTGAGAGGTTTTAGTCTTTCTTTTCGGCTTAGTGCATCTGCTACTACATTAGCCTTTCCTGGGTGATAACGGATTTCACAATCATAATCGCTAAGCAATTCTAACCAACGGCGTTGCCTCATGTTTAAATCCTTTTGATCTAGGATGTGTTGAAGACTTTTGTGATCTGTAAACACGATACACTTAGTGCCGTATAGGTAGTGTCTCCACAACTTGAGAGCGAATACTATTGCTCCTAGTTCTAGATCATGGGTTGTGTAATTTTCCTCATGTTTCTTCAGTTGACGTGAGGCATAAGCTATTACCTTATCTCGTTGTATCAAAATTGCACCTAAACCATGGTACGAAGCGTCACAATATAGCACGAAATCTTTGCTTCCTTCTGGCAATGCTAGTATTGGAGCTTCACAAAGCTTTTGTTTTAATAGTTGGAAGGCTGATTCTGCTTCTTGTCCCCAAACGTACTTTTCGTTCTTTTGGGTCAACTTGGTCAATGGTTTTGAGATTTTAGAGAAACCTTCAATAAATCTCCGGTAGTAACCTGCAAGACCTAAAAATTGACGTACTTTTGTGGGAGTTGTAGGTGATGACCATTCTTTAACTGCCTCTATTTTTGCAGGATCCACGTGTATTCCTTGACTATTGATTACGTGTCCCAAAAATTGCACCGTGGGAATCCAAAAGTCACATTTTGAGAATTTTGCGTACAACTTTTCCTTCCTAAGTAACTCTAGGATTGTTCTCAAATGATTGGCATGTTCCTCTTTGTTACGAGAGTAGATCAGAATGTCGTCAATGAACACTATCACGAATTTGTCCAAATATGGCTTGCATACTCGGTTCATTAGGTCCATAAACACAGCGGGTGCGTTCGTTAGACCAAATGGCATTACCTGAAATTCATAGTGTCCATAACGGGTTCTGAAGGCTGTCTTGGGAATATCTTCTTCCCGAACTCTCAATTGATGGTATCCCGACCTTAGATCAATCTTCGAGTATATACTCGATCCTTGTAATTGATCAAATAAATCTTCTATTCTAGGTAAAGGATATCGGTTCTTTATAGTGAGTTTGTTTAACTCTCGGTAATCTATGCACATTCGGAATGATCCGTCTTTCTTTTTAACAAATAGAACTGGGGCTCCCCAAGGTGATGAACTTGGTCTAATGAAACCTTTATCGGATAATTCCTTTAGTTGTTCCGATAGTTCCTCCATTTCGGAAGGTGCCAACCTGTAAGGTGCTTTTGCTACTGGTGCCGCTCCAGGCACTAGTTCAATTTGGAACTCTACTTGGCGAGTCGGTGGAAGACCGGGTAGATCTTCAGGAAATACTTCGGGGAATTCCTTAACGATAGGTACATCTTTAAGTTGTTTCTTGGTTAACTTACTTTCCGTCACCTGAACCATGAATACATGACATCCTTCGTTCATGTATTTTATCATTCTGAGGCATGAGATGATTCCGTATCGGTTTTTATTCTTGTCGCCATGGATAACGAGGGTTTCATTCTTAAAAGGGATGTGTATGGCTTTCTCGTCACAATGAATCTTAGCATGATGTTTGGATAACCAATCCATTCCGATGATAGCATCAAAACTACCGAGTTGGACAGGCATCAGGTCAATAGGAAAGGATTCTCCTACGAGGGTTATGGTACAATCTTTTAAAACCGAGTTGGTGCTAATTAAGTTCCCATTGGCCATTTCTATCTCGTATGTGGTTTTTAGCTTAGAAGGGTTAGAGTTAATGAAAGGGGCAAACGTATCTGACACGAAGCTCTTATCTGCTCCAGAATCAAATAATACTCTAGCATTATGATGATTTAATAAGAACGTACCCGTGACAACGTCGGGGTTTTGTGGTTCATTTTCATTTCCCATCACGTATGCTCTTGCTCGTGCAGTGTTCTGACCATTTCCCTTTGGACAGCGGTTCTTGAAGTGTCCGGTTTCTCCGCATGAGTAACATGTTGGTGCTATTGGTTGTAGGTTGCTGCCGGTAGCAGGGGTCCTACAATCTTTTGTGGCATGACCTATCCTTTGGCATTTATGGCATTTCACTGTACAAGCACCATTGTGATGAAGCTTGCATCGGTTGCACTGTGGCTTAATACCTTGATATCCATTGCCATTGGTTGCCGTAAATATCTTAGGAGGTTCTTGTCGTTGGTTCTGTTGTTGACGATGTGGGTTCTTGTTCTGGTGTTGTTGTTGGTTGATCCTGTTGTAGTTGTTGTTGTGGTGATGGTTGTTGTTGCGATGGCCGTTATGGTAGTGATTGTGGTTTTGGTGGTGGGTGGTTCTCCTGTCATCGAGCTTTCTTTTGAGTTCGTTGCACTTGATTTCGCGGTCTAGGAGTTTTTGTGCTAACTCCATTGCGACTTCTAGTGATGGTGGGTTGGATGCTGTGACGTTTCCTTCAATATTCCGGGGAAGACCTTCAATATACTTCTCCAGAGTTTTCTCTAAATCTGGTACGATAGAAGGACATAATGCCATCAGCTCGTGGAATCTCCTGTTGTAAGCCCTAAGATCGATTCCTTTGACTGCAAGGACATGGAATTCGTCTTCCAGTTTTCTTATTTCGGATCGAGGACAGTACTTCTTTAGGATCTTGGCTTTGAATTCCGTCCAGGAGAGTTGGTATGCTGCTTCTGTACCTAAAGTTTGAGTTGTAGCGGTCCACCATGACAAAGCGTCATCCATTAAGGTTCCGGTGGCAAATGTGACCCTGTTGTTTTCTGAGCATCCACTCCTTTGGAATACCGTTTCGCATCTCTCGAACCAATGGGCAAGTTTAGTTATCCCTTCAGTACCCATGAAGTAAGTTGGCTGACAAGCCATAAAGTCTTTATAGGTACATTGGCGAGGTGCGGGAGCAACATTTCTTGCCGGTTGTGCATTAGCATTTGCTTGTTCGGCTAAGGCTGCATTGATTCCATTGGTGATTGCTTGTTGGATCTCTTCCGGGGTCATGGTTGCTGCTGAGGTAGTGGTCACGGTTCTCTTAGGTGCCATATTCCTAAAAATGAGAATATATTTTCAGAATTTTCATAATAACCATCTTGTGTTAGACTATTTAGTAACATCAATAGGTTCAAAGTTATAATAGTGTCACATATATCACGATGCAATATACGATATCATAACACTTATGAAAATAAAGCAAACATAACATCATTGATTAGATTGTCGTTTTGAGTTTACATTACTTATTTATTCTTGTTGACATATCTTCTAGGACATTCAAATACAAGTTATTACTGTGATGTGGGTGAGGCTACATCGACAATCTATGGCATTCTAGGGTTTTCCTTGGTTATCATCAAGACGACGTTCTAGTTCCTGAATTTTGGCGGCCATGGTTTCTATGATTTGGTCTCGGTCTCTCTCCCTAGCTTGTGTTTCTTGTTGTGCACGTCGCAGAGACATGACTTGGGCTCTTGTGGTGTCGAGGGCTTGATCGATGTCACACATGATGTCCCTGTTTACGGTGTTAGCAGAGCAAAGTAATCCGATGAATTCCATAGCTTCACCGAACTGGGTACTTAGTTGTTCAATCATGGTTCCCATCTCTAAGTGTCCCATCACAAGTTGTTCGATCTCAGCTGACATGACTTCTATTAGTTCATTAGGGATGTTGTTCACCAAGGTGGCTATGGCGTCTAACCTGTCTTCATGTCTTACTAACCTAGCTGCCAAGAGGGGTATGGTATGATGAATGGGTTCTCCAGTGACTGGAAGGATCTTAGATGCAGCAAATGATGATCTTTCACCAAGTTCTCTGTTGGTGGGGGTACCTTCTTGAGATCTCCAATACTTAAGGATCGGTAGTAGAAATGACCATTTGCGAGCATTGACCCGCTTACGAGCCTTATGGTTGGTTCTTGCATAATAGTAAGGATCTGAGGAGGTAGGACGAATCTGGTAATTCCTTGGTTGATAAGGTAGAGGAGCACTGGAAGTTTTCACAGGTGGTGGACTGTTGATTGTCACTGGTACAGTAGTAGTCTGTTGATAAAATATGCTAGGTAGTATCACTGGTTCTGCAGTTGGAGCAACTTCCTTTTTCCATTTAGTATCATTCCAGATGTCTTTTTCTTCAGCATATGAAAGAGCTTTTCCAGCTGTGGCTGGTTCATAAGGCTGGAATGGAGAAGTTTGCTTACTGCGTCTGATTGGACCAGATGATGCTTGAGGTGAGGTAGAGGATTGCTGACTTTCCTTATTCTTATCTGTTGTAGGTGACACAGTCATTGGAGCAAGAGTTGGTACAATAGGTGTAGAGCTCTCAGTTTCCGAATCCGATAACAAAACAATGAAGTTGGGTTTAGAAGACATGGTACTGTAATAATCCCGGTTAGTAAACATAGTTATTAGCATAATCATAACGTGTAAGCATATATCAAGTTATATAAGTAAGAAATAATGAGAAGTAACTTTTCTACCAGATGTTGGATTGTAGGCACGGAGAGCATGAAGTGGTATTTTGTAAAAATGGTCCAGTTAAAGTGTAGTTATAGTCCAATGTTTAAAACATCTGGTTCTCTATAACCGTGGCTCTGAATACCAATCTGTAACACCCCCAAAAGTCGTTTTTAACAGCGGAAGACTTAACATGTCAGCGGAAAACTTTCGGGGTATTACTTCGAGGATCTTTGTCACAATCATAGTAGATATCACAAAATGAAGTATTAAAGATTTATTTTATTTCAAAATACCAAATATCAGGAATACAAAACATTATTAAGTTAAGAACGTGTTTTATTCTGAAGGAAAATAAGTAGTTTATTATAGTCCTTGTCATGCTTTTGCCCACTCCGTGCCATCCAGATCCATCTTGTTTAGTTACCTGAGATAAACATGCTAAAGTCAACATAAAGTTGAGTGATATTCATAGATTTGAGTTTAAGAGTTTAATCACAAGTTACGAATGTATTGTAATCACATACAATCAATATGTTAAGAAAATTAATGTTCCTGTTATTGCCTTAAGCTCATGATACTCAACGATTAACAGCCAATCATAAATATGAATTATGATGGTAAGTAATAGGCCCCCAAAGATAGGTATTTGTCAATAACCTATTTATAAGAACAATAAAGTGCGCCTGGTGTTTTCTCCAACAACCAAACGAGGATCGTTAATCACTAATAGTACTATCCACAATTATTTACGTTCACCCTTCAGGTGATTAAGGTTCATGATAGAGGGACTTCTGACAATAGTAACTTAAGCAAATAACATTGGCCTGACGGTATTTCAATACCCGGTATAAAAGACTTGTGATCGAGTTTTAAGCATGTATCTCCCCACGAGAAAATAGTTAAAGAGTGGGCTATGAAATCACCTTAGTAGTACAGTGGTATCGTAGTCTCAATAAAGCAAGGAAACGGCTTCACACAACACAACCTAAAAGATAATGCAAGTTTCAGTTAATAGTCTAAATCTGGTTTTATCGCGAATACTTGTTATTTAGTTACGAGTAAATCTCGTGTTTGTTTAAGTGCCTAAAGTTTTAAAACAACGTTATATATAATTATATCTCGTAAGTAAAAATATCGATGATTGATATAAAGTTAGTTTTTATAACAGAAATAAACGTATCGTTTTACAAGAAATAATTAACGTATTTATATCGTTTAAATTTGATTATCGTCATATAAGTTTTATTTGTATTATATATATATAATAAGTTACGTTTTATTATTTATCGTTTTTAATATATAATCAAATTTATATAATAAATATAGATTTATTTATCAAAATTAAATGTTTCAATTCGATCCTTAAGGTTTTATTAATCTTACACTTTTTACCCTTAACGGAAAATATTTACGCCGTTAGTCCAAAGGTTATATATATTTACATTTTTAGTCCAAATATCAAATATATACATTTATTATCCTTTAGTTTCAATATTTACAGTTTATACCCCTTATAAAATAGTTTTTATACTTTTCACTAAAGTTTACCCATTTGGCGAATTTAGTCCTTATCTCTCGTATATTTGCAAAAATGGTCCAAACTTTACCAAATTCAAAACTTAAAAATTTTATTATTTCATTAAGCTCAAAATATTTAGAAAAGCTTATTTTCACAGCTTATTAGCTTTTTATTAGCTTATTTCTTTTATTGGGCTTAACGAGCAAAAATAAGGGTCCGTTAACGTTTTGTGATTCAATGGGCTTACGAAAGGTTCGGGCCTGACCTTGGACTTATTTTTATGTTATAAAAACGTTACAAAACAGCTTATTTGACCAGCTTATCATATAAGCTTAATAACAGCTTATTGGGCTTATGGCCCAATTCGTTATATAAAGGTTTCTGAAAACAGGTTTCAAGTCGATTTACTTTGGGTTTGGAAAACTTAGTATTTGTGTTTATAAGGTCGAACTAATTATATGTTTTGTTTGTTAGCTATGTCAAAAATGAGGTCGAGTAATAAAAAGGTATGGTCGTGTGTCTAGTTTGTAAATGACGGGGTCAAAGTGATTGGCCAAACTTGTATGAAAAACAGTTTTTATACTTAGTATATTTTCAAGTATTTTCGACATGGTCATGGGACATTTGGAACGTGCCCTTCTTATTACGTATATGTCATTATTAGTTCTAAATTATTACGAAACTCGTTTGCTAGTATGGTCAATATTGAGAACGACTAATAATATGAACATGCTACGTTTTCATATAACAAAATAAATAAGTAAAGTAAATCGTGCAAACTTAAATATAACGAAGGAAAAATAATAGAAAAGGATTTCGTAAGTTCTCACCTCACCTCAAAAGGGTGGGGTAAAATGGTACGTTTGGTTCGAAATGGATCAAAGGATGGACGTAGGTTTGTTCTCGACACAGCAAAGGTTCAATGCAAGCTAGGTTCTTTTCTTTGGATCACTTCTATGGTTCGTACTCGTTGCCTAGTTTCTGTCCCAATTCGTGCTTACGTTTTTGTGTTATAGTTCTTTTGAGATTGTGTGTTCGTATAGGCTTGCATGGGAAGGTATATATAGGGAGAATGGGTGTTGATAAGTGTTAAAGAGGCATGATAAGTGTTCGTTGCTCTTCAAAGACGTGTATTGCCCTTCTAGTTTGTCCAATCGATTGTTAGCAACAAAAGGAATGTTCCAAACAAATCCCTGTTCATGTTCTGACATTCCCTGTTCATTCTAGTCAGCTTGGTAGTCATAGGTGAGTTTGGGTGGTGGTTTAGGAGACTTGTGATACGATTTGTCTTCATATTGTCTCATGGTTTTTGCGTTCCACTTTGGCCAATTCTAGTGTATTAAACGTGTGTGGATCTGAATGAAACTTGTCATTCATGAATCTTTGCAAGGTGAGAAAACGAGTTATGTAATAATATTGGTATGTTGTGTGTCGAATTTTAAAGAAAATAGGGTGCGTTTGGTTGAGTGTCGCGGCTAGAAAACAAAGAGAAAGAAAGAAAAAAAAAAAAAAAAAAAAAAAAAAAAAAAAAACGGGCCAAGTCTATTGGGCCTGTGGTTTGGTCTTGTTGCTTCGGCCCAAAAAGAAAAAGAGAAAGAAATTAAAAAGGGTCCGTTTGGTTTTTATGAATAGGAGTGGGGCCCATTTACGTGTGGGGTCCACATAGAAATTTTAGGGAGTCGGGATAAGTTCAAATGACGATAGTGAGCAATCTCGGGAATTTTCGTAGGTTCCGGAATATATAAATATTGTACGGTATAGATTAACGAAACGTATATTATAAATTATAAATGTTTTTAATATAAATATATACGCGATAATTTAGACTATCTAGGTTTGTGTGCAAGCAACGTTTCTAAGTAAAAGATAATTCTCAATTTACTGTTGTGAATTATATATCAAGTCTTATAAAAAAAATTTTGTCATACGTAAAAATGGGTAATTAAATAATGCAAGTGTTTACTAACCGTTGGGAAAATTTACGAGATGCTACAACAGATGTCATATTCCTTCTATTTGATGTCATGGTAGGTGTTGGGAAATTGAATTCGTTTTGTTGGATATTGGTTCGTTTCTTTGGTTATTCCATACATTCATTCCTCGGATGAATGTTATAATATTCCTCAAATATTGTTGGTTCGTGACGAGTTGGTGTGGATATTTAATCCCTCATTTACACACACCAATTGAATTTTGTGACCTGTTAGTATCGGTGTTTTTCTATGATTTTGGTTTGATCATTGTATGAATGAGTCTGTAAGTTCATCGTTTGGTTTGCAATGTTTTTGCGTGAGTGTTCACTGGTATGAGTTCGTTTAAGGATTATTTTGATTACGAAATTCTTCAATGTCTTTTGCGTTTGATTAAGAGGTTGTAATAGAGTCTTCATGGCATTTTAAAAATTTGTTTTGGGTATTTCAAGGTCGTTTGATGGAAACTAATATTTTTATGGGAAATGAAGTGTGAAAAAAAATGGTTATGTTGATGTCTTACATAAAATGGTTTATGTATATTTTATAAAAAAAATGTATAAGTTTAAGATATGTTTTGTGAAAAAAAAAAATGATGTTCATTTGTTTTTGGGAAGGTAGAGTACGGGAATAAGAACTGTCTATGGTTCTCATTTACCAAACTTGTTATGTATTTGATTCATCGAGTGTTTCTTTCGTTGAGGTACGTTTGTGGATGTTTTATAGGTACGTGTATTTTATATTTTCTTTGTATGGATGTTCATGAACATTTTATCCATGTCTACTTTTATGAACATTTTATAGGTATTTCTCATTGTATTTTCTAGCTTTGATTTTGATGTTCGTTACTTCGCTAGTCGGTAATTCATACCCCTTTTGAGTTCGTTGATATGCGTTTTAGTTCGACCGGTTTCATGGTTCGCATCGTTTACTTAGGATAGATTGTCGTTTTGATTATCAGTTTGTTCGTTGAAGAAGAAGAGGATGTTTGCCAAGTTGTTCAAGTGAGAGGTGTAGCTTTAAGATGTACGTTCTTCAGGAAGGTGGCCAACGATAACGAGTATTCGTGGAAACTAGTAAGATAAAACTAGTGAAGCGTGGAAAGTACCTGAGACACCATCTGAGAGACGATTGTCCTCAGGATTGGCAGGTACTATTGACGATTCATTTGTATCTTTCTATAGATTGCGTAGGCATCACGGAGGTGGAAGATCCATAAGAGGAACTGTGTGATACGTGATTTAAAGTTGGGGAGTAGAACTTGGAGATGATATTTGTATGGAGCAGAAAGTGTGGTCTACCCAGATCATGAGAAACTTTAGCATATATTTGACAAGAGGTTAATATATGTTGAAGAGAAGTTGGGTGTGGAGTTTCTCAGTGACTACGATTGTCTGATTCGCTATCGTCAAGGAAGGGAAGACATCGTGGTAAGAGCACTGAGAGGGAGTGAACGAGTGAAACTTGGATGTTTGTGAGCAATGGTTATGATAATTCGGTTCGGAGTTAAGAGGATGATACTGGCAGCCTAGAGAGAGAGGCTCAAGGTTGAGAACATGAAAGAAGAATGATTACTTGGTTTAGACCAGCAAATGGAAAGGAACAAAGATGGAGGAATGTACTTTGCGTTCCAGCAATTGGTTCCATTGAGAGGAAGCGTAAGGACATCAATCATGAAAAGTATTTGATACATCCGAGAATGAATAAGACGTGTTATTACCTTAGCAAAAGATGTATGGAGGAGTAGGCGAGACTTTTCGCTCGGTGAGTTGGTAATGAGCCATGGGGTGTCGCGTTGATCATCAAGAAACATGATGAAATATTTACTTGGCGATAGTGGTAAACGTGTTATACAGTTTTGAGAACGCGTATGAAGATGAGTACGACTTATCGTTCTTAAATGAATGAACTAAGTGAGCGTATAAATCAGGCGTTGGATGGTGTGATGAGAGCATGGGTGTGTTTGATTTTGGGAGGAAGCCGGGGTATACATTTATCCTTAGCTGAGTTCTCCTATATCAACAATTGTCATTCTAGTATTGAGTATGTGTCGTGTGAAAAGTTGTATGGAAGGTAATGTAGCTCATCTGTTCTGTGGGCAAAGGTTGGAACAAGCCAACTAATTGGTCCTGAACTAGAACGAGAGGCTACGAATAAGGTTTTCTGGCTAAGGAAAGACTTAAGGTAGCAAGAGATCACCAAAAGAGTTATGCGGGTTATTGCCGTAATCCTTAGAGTTTGGTGTTGGCGATATTGTGAGGTTAAAAGTATCTCCTTGGAAGGGTGTTGTGTGTTTCGGTAAGAAACGCAAGCTAGCACCAAGATACGTAGAACCATTTGAGATTTACGGAAAGGATTGCATTTGAAACATATCGGTTGGATTTGGCTGAGGAGTGAAGTAGAGTGCATGATATGTTTCACGTATCTAATGGAAAGAAGTGGTTGGCAGATGCTAGTCTGCATGTGCCATTAGATGAATGTAAGGTTGACAAGACCCTCTGTTTTGTCAAGAAACCTAATGAGATTATGGATCGAGATGTAGAAGGTTTGAAGTTTGGTGAGATAGCGTTGGTAAAGGTATGGTGGGATTCTAAGCGTGGTCCTGAGTTTACTTGGGAACGTGAGGATCAGATGATATTTAAGTACTTAAATTTGTTTGCGAATGTGATTGCTGAGTAGATCGTTTGTAGTTGGATTTAGATCGTGGAAGTTAGATGCGGGATATTCATAAATGTTCGTTTTATGGGTATTTGGTATTTATGAGTGCGCCTTGCGGTTACCATTCGGGTTTTCATTTGGTTCGAGGGTATCGTACCTACCTGTGAGAAGTCGTTTGGATCATTGGTGTTATTGATCGGTGTAGTGTATCTATTTTCGTGTATCGTTGGAGTGACAGAATGTTTTCTATCGTGTGAATTCGAGTATTTAGTCGGTTCTCATTTTTGTGGTTATTTCTCTGTGATTTTATGGTGTGGTATTATTCCGCTTAAATATCCATAAATTTCCTTTTGCTGTCGTGAGTGGTGACTATAGTAGTTGAAATCTCGGGACGCGATTTCCCTAAGTGGGGGATGATGTAACAACCGTGGTTTTAGCAGGTCAGTTTGACTGATAGTCTTGACTCGGTTGACGTTTGTTCGGTGTGTATTAGGTGTTTTAAGTGATATATGAGTGATATGGGTGAGCTTTAGCACTAAATCCCTTTGCGTAAGTGGTTTTATTGTGATTTGGAAAGTTTGTAATTTGGGAAAGTTCATTTTGATCACCTTTGTTGTGTGGAAATGACTTGTGTAGTTTTGGTGTTTTTGTGTTTTTGCGTAACGAGTCTTCGTTCAAGTATTTGAGCGTTAGCAAGTTACGAGGACTTTGTTTTTATGTGTTATGCTTATACAAGAGTGTGAAAATCTATTTTTGGAAACTTTGTTTTGAAAATGATAATTTTCCGGTTGGTCGTAAAAACTGAGGTTTATCGCGTAAGACGTCAGGATTAGTTACGGGTATTTATAAAATATGAAAAGTATGAGGTTTTTGGTGTAATAAATTAATTTAATAAAAAAATAAATAAAAATATATATATGTAAGTAAAAATTCGGCTAGAGGGATTTTAGGGGAAAAAGGAAACCCAATTTGAGTCCAAATATGACTCTTATGCCCAAGGAATCCTATCCCAACCCAAACAAGCCCAACCTCCAACCCATATTTACCCCACAAACGACTCATAACCCCTTTTTCCTGCAATTTAGAGTCGACACATGGAGAATCAAGAAGAAAGAAATTAGGGTTTTTATTATTGAAGCTAAAATCAAGATCAAGGTATATTTTCGATACTAGTTTTCATTCAATTAATTAGTTATTGATCTAATTCATGTAATGTAAAGTATGATGGATTAGGGTTTGTGTTAACCTCTTTAATTAATGTTATTAAGCATGTTGGGATAAATTAATGATAATAGTAAGATGATTGGTTAAGAGAATTGAGCGTAAAACATGTTAGTTATTGAGTTAAGGTTTGGACATATTTGTAAGGCTGTAAAGATGTGAGTGTAGATAACAGATGGTGATGAGTTAAGTCACGAATTTTAGGTCTAAATTGAAGTATAATGAAAGAGTTTTCCAAGAAGTCCAGCCATGATCAATTTTGAGGTCGGGAAGTCGGTCTTTTGATTTTTCTTTGTTAAGGTGTCAAAGCTGTCAAACCGGGACAGATTTTGGGTAAAATGTTGAGGGTGTCATGTGGTTGTAAAAGTGGTATTTTGACTTGGCCTTCTGGAATAGTTAAGTTTTAGGTTATATTAGACTACCCCGAAGAGGATTCGCGATAAAAACTTGTGGAAGTAATTATTAAAACTCAAAACTTTCTTGTGTGCGTTCAGATCCGAATTTGAGTAGTTGACAAGTTTGAATTTCTTATGAGTACTTGTGTGTGTTATTGGTCCATGGCCTTCTGGGATTAGCTTCTATGCTTATGAGAGACCATGGTAAATTTTTGGTGTGAGTTTTTGAGCTTTATTTGTTGTGATTTCATGTGAGTGAATGTCCTCAAAAATTCTGCATTTTCTGAGTTTTAGAGTGCAAGGGATTTAGTGAGTATTAAGTTATGGTAGTGGTTAGTGTGGTGTCTAGGAGATCCATGGTGGGTCATATGAGTCTTAGACATCCATCATATGTGTATTACATGGGTTGTAGCTTTTAGCTTGACCTTGTGTAATGTGGATTATTTTTGTGTGCTATAGATTGTGAATTGTTTTTGTGGAAGCTGCGGAGTTTAAGGTGAGTTCATAGTCCCATATTTTTACTTTGTTTTAAACTTGGGATGGGAATGATGCTTATCTTAAATGATTTGATTTACTGTGATTATGTGTATGGTGTTAAAGAGCTTGGACTTATAATGTTATCGTATGCATGCTATGTGTGATTATTTGCTTGTGTGGATGTTTATGGGATCCAATTAGGAGGATGTTTATCCTGTTACTCGCGCATGCGACCTAATTGACGTGTAATGTGTTTGATGGGATCCAATTAAGAGGATGCTTATCCTGTTGCTCGCGCATGCGACCTAATTGATGTTTGATATGTTTGATGGGATCCAATTAGGAGGATGCTTATCCTGTTGCTCGCGCATGCGACCTAATTGATGATTTTGGGGTCGGAGGACACGAGCCGTCCTAATGGTTGCCTTATGAGTGTTGTTGCCTTTGTTTGTGGATATTGACTTGCAAATACATGTAGCTATATGATAACTATAACTATTTGTCCAGCTATATTTTATAATCATAGTGAATTCGGTTGCCTTGTGTGTTTGAGTCTTAAACCTATGAATCTCACCAACATTGACGTTTTAAGCATCATTTTCAGGTGAGCTTTCTAAGGATAAGATAGAAGGATGTGGATAGACGAGACCTTAGTTGCATTGGAAGTGGTTTATTATTTATGTTTTGATTTATGTTTTGTTTTGGTTATTTTATTTTGGGGTATTGTTACAACACTTTGTGTTTGTAAATTGCTCTAATTATGTGCATGTAGTTGTTCTCTATGTAGACACCAGGTGTTGTGATGATATCCATGAAGTTACACCCGCGCGTTTCCGCCGTGGCGGGGTGTGACAACGTTTAGCATCAAACTTCTAAATAAACTCTATTTCTCGCTCTTCGCAATTTAAGATCTCAAGTAATAAAACCAGCGAATGCTTAGCCGATAATCAGCGACGCATATATAAAGTCAGTTACGGAAGCTTGCAAATTCTAGAAAAAGAATTCGCATTTTGTAGCTCCTTATGTAAAAGACTAGAGAAAGCTTTTAAGCTGCGCATGTATAAAGTCAAGTACGGGATCTTGCAGATTCTAAAGAAAGAATTCGCATTTTATAGCTCCTGGTGTACAAAACTAGCACAAGCTTATATGATTATCATTGGTTAAGGGAACAAGCTAGGGCTCAACACGCCCGGTCAAGTCGGAACATTTATTCCTACTCTCACCAACATGAAAGTCAAACAAGGTGTCAAATCTTATTATTATTTTAGCATATATCATATCATCATTTTTTTTAGAGAAAAGGTGACAAAATTTTTTAAATTTTGGTGGAAAAATGGAGTTGCGCAAGTAAATAGCTCAGACGAAGGTGTCAGGTTAAATCGAATCGAAGATTCACCCCCCCCCCCCCCAGTGTTTTAAGGGTACGCTCCTACGAAATATCTAAGGCCGTTTATTAAGTATGCCAAGAGATAAACGTTAGTCGATAAGATTTTGGATATGTTGAATTTCCGAAAGAGTAGCGAAGAATGAGGCTCGAGTGGAGAGAACGAAAAAAGACGAGCATGAGAGTCCTCAATCTTCGGGTAAATTCCTGGACATTCACAAACAACCATGAAAACATGAGTTTGGAAAGGGTCGCCCCCCTCACGTCACGTTATTTAAGAAATAAGATAATAAAAAAACGAAAAAGGATAAGCATGGGGTGCTTCCCACGAAGCGCTTGTTTTTGTTCATCGAGTCACATGAGCTTGACTCGATCCCCGAATTTAATTGTCCTTGGGGAAAGTTTGGAGATCCGGGAAAACCATAGGTGGTATGTCCCCTCCAAAATAGTGTTTGAGATGATGACTATTCACCTTAAAGTTAGGACCATCGGGTTGAGCTAACTCAACGGTTCCATGAGGGAAAACTTGGGTAATGGTGAATGGTCCAGACCAACGGGTTTTTAACTTGCCCGAGAATATCTTCAATTGAGAATTGAAAAGTGGGGATCACCAACGTTGAAAACGCAGTCTTTAATCTTAGCATCATGAATCCTCTTCGTTTTCTCTTTGTAGATCAAAGAATTCTCATAGGCTTGATCACGAAGCTCAGTCAATTCATTCAATTTAAATTTACGATGATCACCCGCGGTTTTGAGATCAAAACTGGCATGTTTTAAGGCCTAGTAGGCCTTGTGCTCAAGTTTAAAGGGCAAATGGCAGACCTTCCCGTAAACCAGCTTGTAAGGAGTGCATCCCATGGGTGTTTTGTAAGCGGTCGGGAAAGCCCATAATGCATCATCTAACTTAGCAGCCCATGAAGCACGATGTTCTCCTACGGTCCTTTCTAATATACATTTCAAGCCACGATTGGACACCTCAACTTGACCGCTCATCTGCGGATGATATGTAGTAGAAAGACGATGTGTAACACCATATTTGAGCATAACTTTAGCAAATTGGTCATTACAGAAATGGGTCCCACGATCACTTATAATAGCACGAGGTGCACCAAATTGGGCAAAGAGACTTTTCAGAAATTTCACAACAACTCGGGCGTCGTTGGTGGGGAGCGCCTTCGCTTCAACCCATTTTGACAAGTAATCGACGGCCACGAGTATATATTTGTTTCCACTAGATGACAGGAATGGTCCCATGAAATCGATACCCCAGACATAAGAAATCTCACAAACTTGAATAGCATTTTGAGGCATTACATCTTTTTGAGAGATTTTTCCTTGACGCTGGCAAGAATTGCATGACTTCACCAAGTCATGGGCATCCCGATATATCGTCGGCCAGTAAAAGCCGGAATCAAAAACTTTCTTAGCCAAAATTGGCACCATGATGTCCCCCCGTGGGTTCATTGTGGCATGCTATAAGAATGTCAGCGGCTTCCTTGCCGTGAACGCACCGCCGGACTACTTGATCCGCGTAAATTTTGAACAGGTAGGGGTCGTCCCAGAAATAATTCTTAACATCTTTGAAGAATTTCTTCTTTTGTTGGAACGACATTCCTTTTCTAATGAAATTTCCCGCATGGTAATTCGCAAAGTCGGCGAACCATGGGGTACTAGGATCAATGTGTGATAAACTCCCAAGTGTCTCGAGAGGAAATATTTCGGTAATTTCCTTTTTCTCGAAATCACTTTGATGGGGATTTTCTAATCTTGAAAGGTGATCGGCGACAAGGTTCTCAGCTCCCTTTTTGTCTTGAATTTCAACATCGAATTCCTGAAGGAGAAGAACCCACCGTATCAATCTTGGCTTAGCATCTTGCTTTGCCATAAGATACTTAAGAGCTGAGTGATCCATATACACGATGCATTTCTTTAAGACAAGATATGGTCGGAACTTTTCAAAAGCATAAATGACGGCTAACATTTCTTTTCAGTAGTCGTATAATGGTATTGAGCATCGGTCATTGTTTTACTAGCATAGTGTATCGGCTGAAAATATTTTGACTTACATTGCCCCAGGACTGCACCAATAGCATAATCGCTGGCATCACACATTAGCTCAAAAGGAAAGTCTCAATCGGGGGTAACTAAGATAGGAGCCTCCGTTAACTTCTTCTTTAGAACATTAAATGCTTCAGTGCATTCATTTGAGAAGATAAACGGTGCATCTTTTTCAAGTAAATGGGTCAGGGGCCGGGCTATCTTGGATAAAACGTCGGTAAAAGCCGGCATGACCGAGAAAACTTCTAATTCCTTTAACGGTCGTGGGATGAGGTGACTTAGCAATCACGTCGACTTTTGCTCTATCGACCTCAATCCCAGATTTCAAAATTTTATAGCCGAGGACAATACCCTCTTTAACCATGAAATGGCACTTCTCCCAATTTAGAACCAAGTTGGTGTCTTCACACCGTTTCAGTATACTTTGTAAATGGGAGAGCCAAGAAGTGAAGGAATCTCTATAAACAGAGAAATAAACCATGAAGACTTCCATGGTTTTCTCAGTCATATCATGGAAAATTGCAATCATGCACCTCTAGAACGTGCCTAGAGCATTGCATAAGCCAAAAGGCATACGTCGGTAAGCAAACGTTCCATAAGGCCAAGTAAAAGTGGTCTTTTCTTGGTCTAGAGGGTCAATCGGAATTTGAAAATACCCGAAAAAGCCATCGAGAAAACAATAGAACTCATCTCCCGCTAGACGTTCGAGCATTTGATCCATAAAAGGAAGTGTTAAATGTTCTTTACGAGTCGCATCATTCAATTTTCGGTAATCTATACACGCTCTCCATCCGGTAACAAGTCGAGTCGGAATCAATTCGTTATCATCGTTAGTTACGACGGTTATACCACCTTTCTTCGAAACACAGTGGAGCGGGATAACCCATGAGCTATCCAAGATTGGATAAATCATTCCAGTATTGAGGAGTTTGATAAATTCCTTTTTGATAACCTCATAGATTTTTGGGTTAACACGTCGCTGTTGTTGGACGGAAGGTTTGTAGTTATCTTCAAGTAAAATCTTGTGAGTACAAAAACAAGGGTCTATGCCCTTGATATCGGAAATTTGCCAAGCGATGGCACTCTTATGAATCTTGAGCACATCTAAGAGACGGGTCTTCTCCTCATCTTTAAGGTCTTTCGAAATTATGACGGGAAGTTTATCGATTCCTTCTAAAAAAGCGTATTCAAGATGTGGAGGTAAATCCTTGAGCTCGGGCTCCGAAGGATTCTTAGTAGACGACTTAACTTCTATTGACATAAATAATGCATAAAAACGTTATTTATATTTTTCGATATCTCTGTGTTTTGACGATCACAAAATGTAAAATCATCAAACGTAAAATGTAGGACCTTAGATACTACAACTTTATCACAAATATAGAAGATTAGATGAAGAAAGATGGTGACTTGGTGAGAGTATATGTATTTCGTATATAGATAGAGAGATAAGAAATATGAGAGCTTTTATTAATAAAACACACACAAAACACACACAAGCACACACCTCAAATGAGCCTTTGAGGTGTTTAAATAGTAAGATACATGAGATGCCCTATGGGCTTACTACGGGCTTGGGCTTGGACTTGGTTACATGGTTGGATAACTAGGCTTATGAAACATAGCATATAACATATTAGCTTGCCAAGTCCAAGGCCCAATGACTAAACTATTACTAATCTTAACAAACGACACAAAGTTACAATATGAGAATGACCATCACTTCATAATACATATTTTTAATGCTAACAATCTCCCCCTAAGGGGTGGTCATTCGAATGATGCTCCACGTGAGTGGGTCTTCCGTGTTCTTTGTCTTTCAACTTTGTGTGTCGTTGTAGAATAGTCTTTAGTCTTTGTTCCTTCATGCTTTGTGATCTTTGATAACTGATTTTTCATCGTTCTTTATTCCTTTGTGATACCACTTGTAGGACCTTAGAAAGAGATAAGAAATATGAGAGCTTTTATTAATAAAACACACACAAAACACACACAAGCACACACCTCAAATGAGCCTTTGAGGTGTTTAAATAGTAAGATACATGAGATGCCCTATGGGCTTACTACGGGCTTGGGCTTGGACTTGGTTACATGGTTGGATAACTAGGCTTATGAAACATAGCATATAACATATTAGCTTGCCAAGTCCAAGGCCCAATGACTAAACTATTACTAATCTTAACAAACGACACAAAGTTACAATATGAGAATGACCATCACTTCATAATACATATTTTTAATGCTAACATAAAATTACTACGTAAACAAGTATTAAGCTAGTTTATATCATTATATCCAACTTAATCACTTAAGGTATGAATAAACAAGTGCTTAATACATCTCATAATCAAAGGGGTATTTAATTAATTATTACAAAGTTTATTTAATTATATAAACATATTATATATTTTTCAAAAACACTTTTGGTAATAAAGAAAAATGTTTTAATCATACTAAATATATGAATTCAAATTTTTAACCAAAATCAGTTAGTTTTTCACCAAATAAACTTTCCCTACTAAACGACAGATTTTCTGGCCGTTACAGCTGGGCGGCCCCCTTAATTATAAGGGGCGGTCCCCTTAAAATTAAGAGGACCGGCCATGAATTAAGGGGACCGGCCAGGCTCCTGTGTCAGAATCTGTCAGAATTTTCTCCAATAAATACCACCTTAAATCTGGAATTTTCCCCCTAAGTTTCGCACAAAAATTTCAGATCTAAAACTCTCTAAACATCTTCCAAAACCCTTTGATCATTAGATTACTAATCCTTGTTTCAAGTGATTCAATCCCTTCTCATCCATCCTCATCCAAAGTGCAAAAGAAGAATACTCCTTCTACAACTAAGTTCAAGAAGTATTGAAGAGTAGTTGTGTATATTGTGCATATTATTTATGAAGTTGTGTTGTGCTTGTAATAAGTAGTTTAGGAGAAGTAGAAGTAGTGTAGGGAGAAGAAGTTGGCTAGTAGTGAAGTAGTGTATTTGTGAAGAAGATTGGTGTGAAGAAGATAGGTGTGAAATAGAAAGGTGTGAAGAAGAATTGGTGTGAAGTAGATCGGTGTGAAGAAGTTGTGACGAAGTTGTGGTGTGTACATTGGTGTGTAAGGTTTTCTCTGCCATAAGGGAGTTTGTTGACATATTGAAGAAAACTCTAGAGTAGGTGACTCGGGGAGTGGAGTAGGAACAAGGAAGGTGACCTTGTAGCCGAACCACTATAAATCCTTGTGTTGTGGTTTGATCTTTCCAACTCTTTTCATTACTTACTTATTTACTTATACAATATTAGCTTTGTTACTTAGTTACTATATAAATGTTCATATAGTGCAAGTATTGAGATCACATAAACTAGAATCGAAGTTTTTAAAACAAACTTGTTTTTATAAATTTTAAAACGGACGTAAAACTATTCAACCCCCCCCCCTCTAGTTTTTCATAATTGGTATCAGGAGCCACGTCTTGAAAGATCTTTAAAATATATTGTATTTTAAAACTTGTAACGATCTATGGAATCTGAAAAATATTTAGTAGGGCAATCTATGCAAAGACCACCACTATTTGAAAGTGATGGATTTTTATATTGGAAAAATCGATTCGAAACTTATATGAAATCAAAAGATCCAGATCTTTGGCATGTTATTACCAATAGTAATTTTTTACCTATTCAAAATAACCCCGAAACAAAGAAAGATGAAGTCGTACCTTTTGAAAAACAAAATGATGATTTAAAAAGAAAACTTGCTAAAAATAATGAAGCAAAAATGGTTATTTATAATGCGCTACCACGTAAAGAGTACGAAAGGATCTTTATGTGTGAAACCGCAAAAGAAATTTGGAACTCTTTATTAATAACTCACCAAGGTAATAATCAAGTCAAAGATAATAAAATAGATCTACTTGTTGAACAATATGAGCAATTCACGATTCCGGAAGAGGAATCAATTGATAATGCTTTCGCTAGATTTAACACTATCATCACAAGTTTAAAAGCACTTGATGAGAATTTTTCTAGTAAGAATTTTGTTAGGAAGTTTCTTAGAGCTCTTCACCCAAAATAGCGAGCTAAAGTGAGGCTATTGAAGAATCAAAGAATTTGTCAACGTTGCAACTTGATGAATTAATTGGAAATTTGAAAGTCTACGAAGCAATTATAAAGAAGGACTCCGAAATGGTCAAAGGAAAACGAGAGCAAAGCAAGTCAATCGCCTTGAAAGCTAGAAAGGAATCCAACAACGAAGATAGCTCATCTTCCGAAAGTAATAACGAAGAATATGCCATGGCCGTAAGAGATTTCAAGAAATTCTTTAAAAGGCGAGGAAGATTCGTAAGGCAACCACATGATGAAAGGAAAGCATTTCAAAAGAGTAAGGATGACAAGAATAACAAGAATGACAGGAAATGTTTCAAGTGTGGTGATCCAAATCATTTTATTGGAAAATGTCCAATGATGACAAGAGATCAAAATCAAAGAGCATTTGTTGGAGGAGCTTGGAGTGATAGCGATGAAGATGAGAAAGAAACGACAATGGAAGAAAAGTGTCTCATGGCTAAGACATCAAGTGAGGTACGTTCCGAAACCGAATACTTTAGTGATGAAAATTTATCATTAAATGAAAAAGATTTAGATAGTGAATATAATAGATTATGCAAACTAGGACAACAAGTAATGGCTAAAAACAAATCACTAAAATACATAAACAACCAATTGGAAAATGAAGTACTAGAACTAAAAATTAAAATACATCAACTTGAAAAATGTAAGGAGATTTTTGAAGAATGTAAATCATGTCAAGAGCTTAAAGGTGAAAACAAAATACTTAGGGAAGAAATTCGCAAACTTGATAAAATGAAGGACCGCTCCGGAACATAATTATGCTGCTTGCTGGGCCCTGATGGTGGAACTGGCATTTTTGGGGGGAAGAAAGCGGCCCCCTTTTTCGGCGGAGTGGGCAGCATCGCTTTCTGTCGTGTAGCCGTGATGTTTGAAAATAGTAGTCACTCACTTAGTAAAATAATAAGTATTCAAAGAGTATCCGGAGATAAAACCGGTTTAGGATTTAACTCAACCGAAGCTTCAACAAGTGAAATTAAAAATGTCAAATTTGAAAGTGAACTCAATGAACTAAAACCTCTAAAATCTAATCCTAAGTATATACTCATAAATGATAAGAAAATACCTCTTACTAGTGATGAAGAAATAAAACCATTTTATAAACCATCTTTAAAAACCGATGTAGGATCATCTAAACCTAAAACAAGATCTAAAACTCCACCACATAGGAAACCAAATAATTCTTACCCTAGATCTAAAACACCTCAACCAAGAGTAAACCAAAATAGAAGAAACTTTAACAATAATCAATAAATGTGGAACTTCAATCCATGGGGAATGTTTCCACCATATATGCACCCAAGTCAAATACAAAACATGTTTGGATCAAATAACTTTGATCAAATGAGACAATGGGGACCAACGTAGAAAATTCGCCATACAAACTTGGAAATTTTAGTTGTCACCTCTAGTTCGTACTATTCCTTGAAGACTTTGAAGAAAAACGCATTGAAGATGAAAGGTACACATTTCCTTTTATTTCCTTGTCAAGAAATGCCTGCTTAGTTTAGTCTCTAGTATTTATATGATTTTGTTTGGCTTATAGTTTCCTCTAGATTTTATACCTATACATATATATATACTTATCTCTCTCTCTCTCTCTCTCTCTCTCTCTATATATATATATATATATATATATATACACACACACACTTAGCTATATCTAGGATTTTATAACCTAGAAAATTCATTTGTTGATTTTCTAGAACTAGAAATTGTTCGTTTACGAACCTTTTCTTTCCCCCATTTGCCTTCTTGAACTTCAATGTTCAACGACACTCATGTTGATGTAGAGAAATGAGTCGAAAAATCTATGGATCAAACAAACTCCCGTCTTTCGTTGCATACGTCTCCCTCCTATATTCTCGTCTTATAAGCCCATACTATATACGTATATATATATATATATATATATATATATATATATATATATATATATATATATATATATATATATATATATATATATATATATATACTTGTAAACCTTCCACAACTCTCTCGTCCACTTGACAACTTGATAAATTTCATCCGAAATGATCAAGAAATTTTAATTGACGAAATGTCAAGTAAAAGTGTCAAGTAATTCCCTCCGTGCGAATACTCTCCAACATATTTTTGATTAAATATAAATCTAATATATATATATAAATATTTTCTTGTTCTTTCCAGAAATGAAAACCACGAAAAATCAAGTTTTGGAGGGCGGCCCCCTTAATGTTTTAGGGGACCGGCAGCCAAATAAAGGGCG
This sequence comes from Artemisia argyi, assembly GCA_030686995.1. NCBI lineage: Eukaryota > Viridiplantae > Streptophyta > Magnoliopsida > Asterales > Asteraceae > Artemisia > Artemisia argyi. Next base: position 212,826,152 of record CM060709.1, on the reverse strand, counting down.
GCCCCATTAATGTTTAAGGGGGCCGGTCATCTGATTGTTCCAATACATTTTTCCGCTTGTTTCTTTTGCCAGACACTCCACTTTTTCAACACCCCTTCCATTTGCTGCTACTGTTACGAAATTCCAAACCCCAAAACACCTAAAACCACTTCCAAATCACATAATTCGGGTTATTTCGCAAAGGGAAAATTCATCTAACACGATCACCATTACATATTGTAAGTTTTTCATAACACATTTCATCTAATTCCATCTAATTTGGTCAAACTCAAGATTATGCATGTTTTAATAATTTTTTTTTAATTCACAATTTCTTTCGAATTGGGTCTAAAATTTCCATAACTAAATGCTTCCCTTAAGATTAGGATGCTTAATTAACACTAGAAACTAATAATTACAAACCCTTTTGTCAAAAAATTTTGAAAAATTTCATACACTCCTTTTCAAAAATTTTGGTAAACACATTGTTGAATAATGCTATAAAAACTTGTTAAAACTAATCATACTATGTTTTTATAACTTGTAAAACATGAAACTATATTTTTCGACTAAGTAAAAATGTTTGTGTAAACGATAAGAGGGTGTTTGGATTATGTCCAAATAATGTCAAAATTAAGTCGTTGTAATTTTTATAAATCATTGTCAAGATTATAAACCTAAAACTAGTAATTCGGACTTGTCAAGATATATAACTCATATATATATATATATATATATATATATATATATATATATATATATATATATATATATATATTGACATACTAGTAGTATAAGTGTCTAGTTAAGGAAGCGTTTGGTTTAGTACGAAAAATGACATTTTTGAGTCAAAACATAAACCATCCTTTTTGAAAACAAATCACATGCATAAGAAACTCGTAAGAAATGACTAGTTTTACAACCTAAAGTAAATCTAGTAAATTTCATGGTATATTAAGATGTTTAAAAAGGGCGTTTGGATTTGTCCATAACTACTTGCTAAACATCGTAAAATATATCTAGAACGAGTTAAAAATAGAATTAAGGAACATGGTAAACTACTTCTTAGGATTATCGTCTTAGAGTCGAAGTATGTTTACGTTCCAACATAAAGTCTTAACAATATATATACATTTTTTTATTCTTCTTTATATTTATTTTGGTCTTTTGTATTGTTGTTGTGTTTAGGTGAAAATGCCAAAAGCGACTACCGAAGATCTTTCCCTCACTAAAAACTACATTCCTAAAGTTTCCCAAATCCCTACTACATCTCCTTCCATTGGACGTATATATTGTCAAATTGAAGATAGAAACGTTCATGAGGGACGTGTAGTAGATCTAGCTTTTGCTAAATCCGACTACATTGATCGCTTGTTTACAAGCATCAACTTCAATTGCCTCTTTGAAATCAATGAACCCATCATTCCTCGTTTCATAGTTGATTTCTATAACCAAGTCGCGGTTCAAACCAATGATCTTGGTGCCATCACCATCTCTTTCATGATCCAAAATGAATTTATCACCTTAACTCTTGACCAATTCGGTCAAATCCTCCAAATTCCTTTTAGAAGTCAAGCCGTTTTCACAAACGAGTGGGACCTCGAATCTCTACATCGTTGTCGACCAACCTTTGGTCCATATCTCTCCGACATCCCTCATCCCGACGAAATTCGCAAGTCCTTGGTGTGGAGCGTGCCACTACAACCCGAAAAATAAAATCCAAAAATGTCCAAATCTCTTCATACCAAATTCTCCTCAAGGAATTAGGCCCCCACATGAAGCGTTGGGAAGAACTCACTCGTGAGAATGCGTTCGGTACCGGAGGTCACCAGGACCATCTCCCGGTGTGCCTTGCTCACATGTTGTATTGTATCGCTGTTGAAAATCCATACAATTTGGCCTACTTCTTTATCAAACGGATTGAGTGTGCTAGAAAAACTCCCAAAGTCAATCTTCCATATGGAATGTTTCTAACTCGTCTCTATCGTCATGTTATCGAGTACTACCCCGATCTTTACAATAGCATCTACGAGTCCATCTATCCCACCTTACGTCCTCTCACTCTAAAACAAGCTCGACGAACTCGAAGTGACAAGGGAAAATCTCATCGTCATAGCTTTCACGGTTCATCTTCTCGACAAGACGATGACGATGAGGAGGAAAACACCCATGGTGCTAGTACCCCTTCGTTCTCTGAGTTCGTTGATAATCTAGAGGATCTCGACTATCCCGAGTATACAACCCCATCTCCTAGCGATCAAACTGATGAAGTACTTCATGAATGAACAACCGAGATGCTTAGACGACAAAAGAGTTTGCATGAAGAAGTTAGAGGTGGCTTCAAATCCATCGGGAAGACTTTGAAGGGTATCTTCGGGAAGAAAAGGAGATGATGGAGATTAGCTTATGATTGTTGAACAATATTTATTTTTATGACTTTTGATCATGGATATTTATGTGCTACTTGTCCGACTTATATTCGGAAGTACTTGTCATTCTGTTAGATAATTGTTTGGATATTTGATTAGGATGATAACTTTCTTTATTATGTTTAATATATGCTTATGATTGCATGTTTTATCTCTTATTCTATATATATGCTTGCATGCCTAGCTTATGTATGTGTGTGTGTGTCTATATATATATATATATATATATATATATATATATATATATATATATACACACACACACACACTAGACTTCAAAGCCCGCCCAATGCGCGGGCATGACTTGTAATTATAATTTGGATGGTTTTAGTTATCGTGAAATTATGGTTAAGGACATTGGCTATCATTGACCTATTTTTACTATTGCCAAAGAAGGCGGGTAAAAAAATGACTGGAAAGTTGATATTATGAAAGAAAGGGTTGTAAGGTTAAAAATGGACCGAGGTTTGTGATAAAATTGTTGTATGCTTAATAAAGGGTTGTAACCTCACTTATTCAAATCCAATTCAAATATCAAATACATAAATGCTATTTCATAATTTATCAACAATATTACTTGACGAATTATCACATTTAAGCCTATATACAACTTCTTTGTAAACCATTTTTTAAACCAAGAAAGATACTTATACTACTCATTTATATAATCACTTTCTATGATGATTTACTAAAAGCTGTAAATCAAACTAAAAACTACACCCGTTTTATAAATCAAACATTGAACTTTACAACTAACTACTAAATATCACTTTTGGAGTCAGTTTCGATGATGTCAGTTGTTGAAAAAAATTTGTGGCTTATTTAACAATTACAAAACATTGATTACTAAAATAACATTGGTGGCTAAAAAATTATATAATGTACTTTCATTTACTAAAAAGATGATAAGAAAAAAAAATTACATGTGTACTTTTTTGTTCAACCAAAATACGATAAAGAGTTTTGTGTTATTACATAACCTTCACTTTCTTGAAGCATCCGGATTCCATATCAATGTTATGCTCAGAACACATGTAGTCAATTATAATCATATACATATTAAAAGATGTAGATATCGCTCCGGCTTAGCTTAACATAGAGTGCAAAACACATTGTCAAATGCATTGCTTGATATCGCTTGAATCATAAAAGGATGATATTCCTTACGAAACGCACATTTTCGTTCAGCTAAGCTTATACTGCACTTTGTATCTTCTTCATGAGTTTGATCTCCTAAAATTACATTCTTCTACAATCGTCAATCAAGTTATAAAGGTGCAATTAAGTTTCTTACTGATAAGTGATAACCAACGATAAGTTAAGTTGTTATTTGTCACATAATCAAAGTGCGTATATAAAATATTAACAGTAACCATTATATATTCTAATATAAAATATAAACTTACTGGATATCAAATGAGCGCAAGATATTTCTTCTTTCCCGGAGTGTCAGTTTTGTCGTAGTTATTAAATTCATCATACAACAACTTCACGAGTCAAATCTACAATAGCAATCTAACAACAATAAGTACATGTACGATAGAAGTATATAACAAATTGGATTTAGATATATTTTTTACACGGTTCGGCAACTTCCCATGGTTAGTATGTATAAAAGTCTGAAATATTAAAACATTAGAATTGAGCATGTAGTTATTAACTGTATAAAGACATACCTAAATGACTCATTGGCTCTACTTCCAAATCTGTTATAGTCTTGAGGGGCCTGAAGTTGAATCTGCCCACCAAACTGTTGAAATCAGGAAAAAAAATTTAGACAAAAATGTTTTTGTAAAATTTGACTTTTTAACAATACGATATTTGGATTGCATTTCACCAGGACTATAACAGTGCAATGTCAGCTAACTTCACTCTTCAAGCCGATGCTTGTAGTCATCAACTAACATCATCCTATTTGTGGCCTGTATCTCTTTTAGCGTTAATTGAGTTAAACAACCTGACATTGCAAAAACGCGATGAGGTTAGGACTATGGAGAACTGGAAAATATACATTAAATATTACAATCCTATTTTAAAATGAGTTGATGTGTTATCTTAATGGGTCAATGAGTATAATGACTTAATACACTATAAATTCATAGCATACTAAAACTATCATCGAATTTAGTTTTTAGTATGCTATGAATTTACGACAATTCACCTATACCAATTCAAGGTAAGCCATTTTTTTAGCTGCAAAAACGAAGTAAAGTTCCATTAAAAACTTGTTGTATTATGACTTCCAAGTACAATAGTTGTATAAAGCTTACGTGCAGCTTATTTAGTAGCTTGTCTGATAAGTCTCACAAACCACCTAAGCATACTAATATGATCTAAATAAATAATCTATAGTGACATACAAATTGGTTATCTATAAAACTTTAGACTCACATATTTTTGAATCTAAAGCTCCACTTCTTTAATGCTAATCTTTGATAAAACATAATAAATAATAAATATTTAAAGCAGAATGGAAGTCTAACGTAGATACCAAACCAGATTCCATTAATATGTTTACTCTTTTGGTCATTTTCCCTTGAAACAGGTTCCTACATAGTTCGGACCAGTATCATGTGTAAATGTGTATTTGGTTTTATATAGCAGGTACTACCTGATGTTATGACACATTTGCAGGGCCTTCCTGTTGGTGTCACGCGTTTTCAAGTACTTGTAGTCTCAACTCGTCTCCTAGAGTCATGCATTTTTTAAAGTGAGCACCTTTTTTTTCTGTTAATTTGACTCCAACATACTTCAGAAAATCTTGTACATGCCTGCAATCAAAAGCTACCATTATTTGACATCCATTAGACAACCCTTAAATACATCAATACAAATAACACCTCTGTCTCATATAAATTTTAAATAGCTAAAAATTCAGCAACAAAAACTAATGTTTATATAGCTTTTTTCCAGTTTATCAAAGAGGTCTTACATGTTTCTTGATCAATAGTAACTGCAGCTGTCAAACGAACCCCAGACGAACCACGACCTCTCATTGATTTTGCTAAAGGAGCAATGTTCATAATAGCTTTAAGAAGCTGTGACTTGGCAACTAAAGGATCCCCAATTATCATCATCTTAATATCACTGCAGTTAGCTTAAACTTTATTAATTTTATCCTATTATGTTTAATACAGACAAAAAAAATATTTGCATAGCTTATCAGCTATGTAAATGCTGATAATGTACCTTGAATATGGTTGTCAGAAGTCTCGGTAGATTCCATATCAACAGTCTTATTATTATCTAAATCAACAGTCTTGTTGGTATCTAGATCAATAGTCTCGTCAATATCAGTATCAACAGTTTCATTGGTATCTAAATCAGCAATCTTGTCAGTACCTGAAGCAGTAACTTTAAGGGTGCCATTCAAATCAGATATGCCAGGTTGAGGCTCAAACTTTTAGTTTGACTTTATGTATATTTTTAAGAAACTAATGTATTTGACATGATTTAGGATATTGCAATTATTCGAATACACTCTAGGAGACAATTGACATCTTTAATCCATCGTCATGTAAAATAAATTTCAGATGAGTAACTAACAATGATACTGACATACTGTCCTGATTAAGTAACACATGAAGCATATTAATTTACCTTTTCAAAGAAGTTCATTGAACACATACCCGATGATCCGGGACCACAGGTGCATCACTTGCAAGTTGCTAACAGTCCTACATCAAAATACATGCGAATGAATCAGTCACAACAAATATTAAACAATAATGTTATCATCAGTCTTAAGCTGCTTATCACAAAAAAGATACAAATAGTAACAAACTAAATCTATGTGATATGGAGTGAAACCAAATGATAGAGGCACCCTAGGATCTTGGGTAGCTTTATAGAGCCAGTAGGTGCTCTCTAACAGTTCCTGGTGTAGTGGGCGCAGTGGAATGAAACCTTGCTGCCTAGATGCATAAAGATTTTTATTTTATTACTTTAAAAAACTTAACCCCAGAAAGGTTTTATCTTTAAAATTTCATTTAAGCCTTTAAAATATTTAAGCCGCCCCTTAATCTTGGTAGTTCCTAGCAAGATAAAATGGTTACAATGAAGTTTGGCCGACTTGCCTCCACGTAATCATCTAGCCACTCTTTGTAGTTGATCAAACTCGATAAAACTGTGTCACCATTGGCTCTTCACATCCAGTCGTTTGACCTACAACAGATAATAGTCCAGCCTTGATCATCGCTATCATAAGCGAGCATCACACCGATCTCTCTCAATATCGGGTTTTCATCAAAAGACTTCCCATATTGAAACTTGGAGTTTAACATGCTCATATTGACTTAGGTCCCTGGTAAGAACAAAATAGAAAGTAGTGAGGGAAAACTCTCTAGTCGAGTAAGATAACTGAAAGTTTCAGTTGAATATTAAACTCCTATCAAGACTTATCCAGACCACAAGCATTACAGAAAAGAAATTACATTTAGCATTTAATTAAATCTCAGATTGCAAAAGCTACCTGAAATTCTATTGTCCCAATTCTATAAAATGGTACCACCAATTTGGACATAGTGCAGTAGTTTAGCAAGGTACTGTTTGTTCCTTCAAGTTATCTAGATCTTAAAGCTGAAAAAAATTATTAATTATAAGTAGTACCTCAAGTGTGGATGTAGACCTATTCATACATAGACATGATTATGGTTGCAGAAGTATTATGCAAATACATATTAGGTACGTATGACTGGTGAAGGAGGTAATAGATCATATTTGGTCCTAATATAACAGAATCCAAGTTATAGAAAGCATACAAACACTATCTTCTTAAGATATTATACAGTACTAACTTTAGTAGTGAAAGAATCATGAGCCACTCAGTAAAATATCATGAAGCATACCTCAACATCAAGCATCTGATCATAGTTTTGGAAGCAAAAACATACAAAAAATTAAATGAAATTACACATATAAAACATTTTTGAGATATAGTATAAACTATCAGCAGTCACTACAAAAAGTCTATAAGCTAATAGTTATCCAAATGGTTTTTAGTATGACTAAGATTCAGGAGCCTCCCCCAAGCCTATCTTTACGAATTGTACGGATAAAAACGTACGTGACCCATTTGGACATGTACTTAAATTATCAACCTAAATTTACCTCTATGAAAACTCTAATTATCAACAATTTGGACCGAGTTGGTTGAACTCAGCTGATTGAATATATAAAAAATTCATTTTACCATCAATAAAAATAATGTTTGACAGCAGGCCTTACTAAAAGAGGATGTCTGGAACAACGTACTTGTCAAGTTCCATACGGACCTTTTCCAGCTTGCTCATTTACGGCTGTTAAAGACATCCAAGATTGATAAGATTCATCAATCTTGCGCTGACATTGAGTAACAGCTCTTGTATCCTCTTTTCTTACTTTTATACCGTTTGCTTTCGCTTTAGTTTCTTCTGCAATATCAAATTTTAGTTTGCGTCATTCATTAGCAATATAGCATTAATGTACTAATAAGGATAGATTTAGCATACAGTCCCATGCTGGAAAGTATTCTGAACTTTATCGCTAACAGAATCCCGGTGTTCTTGTATCTGACATGGAATGCTCACAACCAATATATATTAATTAGATTTTTAACTTAACATGCTTGACCCATTAGATTTAAATGGATGAGAATATTACCTGCAATTAATATGGTAGCACCCTTTAAATTGATTCACAATATATAGCCTACACATCGCAAAACAATAGACTAATATATTACAGAAAAAAAAAAATAATAATAACCCTCATAAAAAGGTCTACACATTGACTGTAATAATCACTAAATCAGAACATGATAATGATATTGTAATGCACAACCAGATATGCATAACCAGGTAAAAAACTGTAATGCACGAAACAATACTGTATTTATGTTGACTGCAAGAATTATACCCGTTGTTGTTTTCTTTATGATAGGCTGAACTACCCTTTGACTGTACAGCCCTTCCATTTCATGTCTGAATCTTCGTATTTAGTCTTCTCTAAAGCATGTGCAATCGTTCCTTGCAAGTTCACAAAAACGTATTATCAGTCTGATAATTTATTCATAGAGATTTTCTAGAATTGAGGATCGACATAGAAGGTACCAATGTGGTTCCAGGTTTGTTAGCCATTAGAGATTCTGCCAAATTTCCATCCGTATAGTTTCCAATGATAAGATCTGGTTTGCCTTCCATTATTTCAATGAGTTTTTTCACTTGCTTCATATTGAATAATTTAACTCAAATGATTAATATCCCATCTCTTAGGGTTAAGAAATGCTACTTAATGGAAATCAAACATACCTGATTACAGATAAATGGGTGTGTCATCAGCATGATTGATCTCTCATTGACCCTAATTCATGATTAGATTAAAGAAGTAAGAAAAAAAAAATACTTGAATCTTAATGTTTCTTGCAAAACTGTTGATCATAAACCTATAAAAACTAATAATATATATATAAAAAAAACTAATAATTACATTAATGGTTGATCATCATCATCATCAAAAACCTACAAAAAATTAATAATATAGCAAACATACCTTTACGATCATGTTCTCATGTTGTAGTAGGGTTGTTTCTGGATGGCCATAGTGTTTTTCTTTGTGAATGATCTGGTTTGTTTTGAGATAATATTGTGTCGCCATAGGGTTTTCTTTGTGAATGATCTAGTTTTTTTAAGAAAATATTGTGTGCATAAAATCAATCGTGAGTTTTGTATAGAATTTGAATACGAAAATAATCAGGATAAAATATGGGAGATATTTGAATAGGAGATATGGTATGGTTTGTTTGAATTTGCCTATCCCTTATTAGTTTTGATTTGCAAAGGCAATCACAAATATTAACATGGTCCAATGGTTGAGCTGTTTCTATATTTCTATTGAAAGGGTCTTGTGTTCGATCCTTGTGAGTTGCATTTTTAGTCCGAATTTTAATCCATTTAAAGTATGCTTAGGTGGATCAATTGTGATGACATGACACTCAAAACATGATAACTGGGCATTGTCCATGAATATGTGGCAAAAAATAGTGACGACTGGGCATTGACCATGAATATGTGCCAAAAAATAGTCAAACGCCTCCAGTTATATAATATATATATATATATATATATATATATATATATATATATATATATATATATATATATATATATATATATACATACATACATACATACATATATATATATATATATATATATATATATATATATATATATATATATATATATATATATATATATATATAACACGTATGCTTTCTAATAGACCAAAACAAATGTGAAATGTCCAAATAGAGCTTGCTGCAAAAACAAAACAGAATATAACATTTTTCCAGAAAAATTTTGAAAAATTTTGATTTCTGGGTCGTCAGATCGGTGGCCCCCTTAATTCATAAGGGGCGGCCCCCTTAAATTTAAGGGGACCGGCCTGCATTTAAGGGGACCGACCACCCATATAGTAGTTTTTACTGTTTTCTTTTGCATCTTGTGACTTCTTTTGCTAGTCTCAGCTACCATTTCCCTTTAAATCTAAACTACTTTTGGTATCTAACCATCTATTTTCAAATTAATTCCATTTCTAAACATGTTTTCATACTATATAATCCCCACGCATGTTTAATTCACATTCCATCATCCTCAAACCTCATCCTTTCATTATGTCATCACCAAGAACCACTTACTCAAACAATGCCAAGAAACAAAAACTTGTCATTATTCCACCAAAACAACTCTTCATTGATCTCACCAATGAAGACAACACCACTCCATCACCACCACCTCAATGCTCATCTCCTAGTGCACCAAATGCACCTTTTAAAACACCATCAACAAATAGAACCTCCACTTCTTCCATACCATCCACTTCATCCATAAATGACTATATAAACACCCACTTGTCTCCTCCACCAATAGTACAACCACCACAACCTACCATTGAAAACACAACTCTTGCATTAACCCTCTCATTATCATCATTAATACCTCTTGATGCACACTTCTCATCATCCCCTATCATTCCACTAACCTATAACCCCGTTCCATGGAGCTTACTTGAAGCTCATGGTGACACTTGCCTTTGTTGCATCCACAACCGAACAATTGTGTTCGGTCTAAGAGATGAGATACAATACATGTTTTCACACATTGAAAACTTGTTGCATCAACTACCAACCACCAATACTACAACTCCACCACCACCAACAACAAATACATATCCTCCACCACCATCAACAAACACTCCTCCACCTTCACCATCTCCATGTTCACCATCAATTCCACCCAATTAAACATGCTTGGTATTTTGCAAATAAAATTGTCCTAAACCATTTTGGATGGCAAGCTCTAGAGAGGACCTTCATGTTAGAGCTTTGGTTTATTTTAGTTATGATTGTAAGCCTTCAAGGATTTTATTATTTGCCCTACTTGTTGATGTAATGCTTGTTGTAACCTTTTAATTCTATCAATGATTATGGTTATGTTTAGTTTCTATTCTTGCATGCTATATATATATGTTGCTTGTCTACTAAATATTTTTTGCAAGAATTCCATATCTCGATTCTTTTATGACCTCAAAACGAGGGGAAGTATACATCAAGGGGGAACTCCAATAAAATCGGGATAACCTTTTTGATGCTAACAAAAAAGGGGAGAATTGATATAAACTCACAATAATACTTGTATATATACTAATTTTCGCTTAATGAGTTTAGATTTTGTAATCATCAACAAGGGGGAGATTGTTGACATAAATAATGCATAAAAACGTTATTTATATTTTTCGATATCTCTGTGTTTTGACGATCACAAAATGTAAAATCACCAAACGTAAAATTACTACGTAAACAAGTATTAAGCTAGTTTATATCATTATATCCAACTTAATCACTTAAGTTATGAATAAACAAGTGCTTAATACATCTCATAATCAAAGGGGTATTTAATTAATTATTACAAAGTTTATTTAATTATATAAACATATTATATATTTTTCAAAAACACTTTTCGTAATAAAGAAAAATGTTTTAATCATACTAAATATATAAATTCAAATTTTTAACCAAAATCAGTTAGTTTTTCACCAAATAAACTTTCCCCACTAAATGACAGATTTTCTGGCCGTTACAGCTGGGCGGCCCCCTTAATTATAAGGGGCGGTCCCCTTAAAATTAAGGGGACCGGCCATGAATTAAGGGGACCGGCCAGGCTCCTGTGTCAGAATCTGTCAGAATTTTCTCCTATAAATACCACCTTAAATCTGGAATTTTTCCCCTATGTTTTGCACGAAAATTTCAAATCTAAAACTCTCTAAACATCTTCCAAAACCCTTTGATCATTAGATTACTAATCCTTGTTTCAAGTGATTCAATCCCTTCTCATCCATCCTCATCCAAAGTGCAAAAGAAGAATACTCCTTCTACAACTAAGTTCAAGAAGTATTGAAGAGTAGTTGTGTATATTGTGTATATTATTTGTGAAGTTGTGTTGTGCTTGTAATAAGTAGTTTAGGAGAAGTAGAAGTAGTGTAGGGAGAAGAAGTTGGCTAGTAGTGAAGTAGTGTATTTGTGAAGAAGATTGGTGTGAAGAAGATAGGTGTGAAATAGAAAGGTGTGAAGAAGAATTGGTGTGAAGTAGATTGGTGTGAAGAAGTTGTGTAGAAGTTGTGATTAAGTTGTGGTGTGTACATTGGTGTGTAAGGGTTTCTCCGCCATAAGGGAGTTTGTTGACATAGTGAAGAAAACTCTCGAGTAGGTGACTCGGGGAGTGGAGTAGGAACAAGGAAGGTGACCTTGTAGCCGAACCACTATAAATCCTTGTGTTGTGGTTTGATCTTTCCAACTCTTTTCATTACTTACTTATTTACTTATACAATATTAGCTTTGTTAGTTAGTTACTATATAATTGTTCATATAGTGCAAGTATTGAGATCACATAAACTAGAATCAAAGTTTTTAAAACAAACTTGTTTTTATAAATTTTAAAATGGACGTAAAACTATTCAACCCCCCTTCTAGTTTTCCACAACTTCTTTAACATTGGCCATTTTAAGGTCCACCAGAAGGAGAGATAGAGTCGGGTCTTCATTCAACAAATTTTCAATTAAAAGAATACCTCCCTCTGGATCACAAACGGAATTATCAATTTTCGGTGAAATTGAATCATTAGAAAGAAAGGCCTCGATCTCTTCCAAGATGAAATCACTCCCCTCAAATGGAGTAAGGGAAGGGGAAGTATCGAAAACAATTGGTTGAGAAGAAGGAGTGGGATTGCCACTCGAAGCATTTTTGAAAATCCGAGAAGTTCTTGAGAATACTCCTCCGTAGCAACATAATTAACATCGATACGGTTCACAGAAAAATGGTTATAATTGGAAGAGTATCTCGCGGTTTGATCCAAATTAAACGTAACTGCTTCAGTACCAACGCGTAGGGTAATCTCTTCATCGTAAACATCAATTAACGCACGGCCAGTCCTTAGGAAACCTCTCACGAGAATGAGAGGCACCCGTGGATCAACGTCAAATTCAACAATGACAAAATCGACGGGGAAATGGAACTTTCCCACATTGACGTAGACATCCTCGGCTATTCCCATCGGGCGAGAAGTAGTTCGATCGGCAAGCTCGAGGGTCATGCAAGTCGGAGTCAAATCGGGTAAAGATAACTTTGTCCAAATAGATAATGGCATTAGGTTAATGCTAGCACCAAGATCGGCCAAGGCGAAGCATCCACCCATCCCCAGAAAATTACAAGGAATGAGAAATCGATCGGGGTCTTCAAGCTTTTCAGGAAGCTTTTTGAGGATAACTGCTGAGCAATTCTCATTCAACGGGGTTTTTGCAATTTCAAATAATTTTTCCTTGTTATGCAAAAGATTTTGAACCGCAGACGCAAATTTCGGCATTAAAAGTATAGCATCAGCGAAGCTAATGTCAAAGTGCAAATCTTATAAGATTTGGAAGAACTTCTCCATTTGATGATTAGCTTTGTCACGGAGCTTCTAATCAATTAATCTTGTCGGAAAAGGAAATTTGGTCTTGATTGGAACTTCTTTTTCTGGTTCAACAACTTTTTCCTTCTGCTTTGATTGCTGGACAACCGGAGGTTGGGCATTTTCAGTACTTCCGTTGTTAGTAGGAAGCACCGGGTCCTTTGTCGCCTCGGTCTCACGGTCAACTATCTTAGGGGGAAGAGAAGTCAAGGTAGTCGGAGCCGTGGGTACATCATATGAAACACCACTTCGAGTCGTCATCGCTTTAACATCGCCTCGGGTTAGCGATCGTGTTGCTTGGAAGAGTACCCGAGCCCGAGGGTCGATCATTTAAACGCTTATTCAATTCAGTCATTTGATTAATTAGCATTTTATTCATTTCTTCTTGACTTTCCATAAATTGCTTGAGTAACTCATCCGAGGACGATTGATTTTGATTCACAACTGGATTTTGGTTTTGAAAATTTTGTCCACGGTTATAGTTGTTGAAACCTTGATTTTGAGAATTTCCATAATCTTGATTTCCATGATTGTAATTTCCATGATTAGCATTTTGAAAATTTCCATAATTTTGATAATTTTGAAAATTCCCTTGATTCGGGCCTTGATTGTAATTCCCCCAATTTTGATTCTGATGAAAACCTTGATTTTGATTTTGAAATCCATTGTTCATCCGGTTTTGATTTTGATTCTGGTTAAATTGATTGTTTCGGTTTTCCACATTATGATTCACTTGATTAATTTGATTGACTTGATTCGGTTGATTGAAACCGAGTGGTCCAAGATAATTGTTAGAACGGTAGCTAAGAGGATTACGGTCTCCCTGTGGTTGGTAACCATTACCGCCCATATTGTAGGTTCCCGAAGTAGCATACACATTCTCATGAGTGAAGCCACCGGAGTCTGGACCACCACAAGTCTCACAACTATGGTTAACCATATTGACTTGATGGTTTTTAATTTGATGACAAGATTTTTCAATAGCCATTGATTCAACTTTTTTAGTGAGGGCAGCTATAGCATTCATAACTTCATCATTAGATTTGCTACTAGCAGTTGAAGCTTGAAGTTTGTTTCTAGCTATCCTCACTTTAGCTTTATTCTCAATAATTGTGAAGGTATCTTGAATGTTTCGGGTCAACAAATTTCCACCCGCAACAGAATTGAGTGAGTCTTGATCGTCAAGACTCAACCCATTGTAGAAAGTATCAATCTGATGCAAAGCTGAAAACCCGTGATTTGGACATTTTTCTAACAACACCTTAAATCTATCCCAAGCTTCGCTGAACAATTCATCGAAAGCTTGCTAAAATCGAAAGATTTGAGTGCGGAGATTAGATGTTTTAGAAGGAGGATAGAAATTATTCACGAACTTGGAAGCTAGATCATCCCATGTATGAATTGAGTTCGGTGGTTCCTTTTCAAGCCAAGTCCGGGCTGCTCCCTTGAGGGAGAAAGGAAATAATTTCATTTTAACCACATCATACGGAACTTGATTTAACTTTAGAGTTTCAGTGATATCAGTGAAATTCCTAATGTGAACATAAGGATCTTCACTTTCAAACCCGTGAAATGAGATACTCGTGATGATGTTGAGTAACCCGTGATTAATCTCAAATTTATTTGCAGTGATATCGGGAATCACGATGTCCCTCCTCACACCATTGAATGGTGATTGGATTTGTTCCTCCATCGGATGTAAATCGTAAGCCAGTTGGGGTCCCATCGGAGGGATCCCATTATTTTGAACACCACCCATCGGCGGGGGTACCAAGTGTTGTTCGTCTTGGTTCATTTTCTCAACGGTTGGGAAAAGAACTCGGTGATTGTGTCGAAATAAACTTTCGAGATTTGAAAGTGGAGAAATAAGACATTTAGAAGATGAGCGGGTGTTCATACACCACAAAAAACAAAAATTGAAAAATAAAAAGAAAATCAAAATTGAAAAGGAAAATCTTTTTGTATTTTTGGTTGGGAAGTATTTTTGGCTTTTTCAAATATTGAAAAACAAAACTCAAAACTTTTATTCTCTTTTTGTAACCGTTACGTTATTCGTAACCGTTTCCTCTAATACTACGCGTAGCAGATCGGGAGAGAAGAATGGATCTCTTTTCGGTCTGCAATTTAATGTCAAGACCTCCGTATTCCCCGTTTAGTTGGCTGTAGTAATAAAGTAATCCGAATACGTATAATTTCTCGGTTTCTTTTGTTGTTTTTTCGGAATAGTTTACAACACTCTTTCGAGAGTGAGGATGTTGATTTTATGTTTGGATTTTTGAAAACACTTTAATAAAAGTGTTTTTGATTTTTTACTTTTTATATTTTTATAGAAAATATATACATGAAAGAGGAAGGTTTTCAAAACACGATTCGAAAACGAAAATAAAAAATTCACTTCAACCTTCCCCGGCAGCGGTGTCAAAATTTGATTGCTCAAATATAGTTTATATAGTATACTATTTATATTTCTCCAAAGGATTTGAAGGAAATACAAATCCCGTGATCGCAATCCGTGTGAAGGTGTGAATGGAATTTGAAATTCCCGGTTCGTGAAAAGTGTAGTGAAAGTGAGAAAAAAGTGATTCGAATGAGAATTACACTAATGAATATGAAAATGAAGCACAATTTACCAATTAAGCAAGTATATCAAATTACCAAACCTAAAATGTAACGTAGAATTAAAACCGTAAACTTAAACGTAAATAAAACGTAAACGTGCGAATTAAAAAGTGAATTTAAAGCTAGGCTAATCCTACGGGTATGAAAATAATTTTCCTAAGATAAATATAATAATAGAAAATTTTGGGAAAAAGTAAAATATTTTTTGACTTTCTATTTAATTATTATGAATTAAAAACTATTTTAACTAATTAGAAAGTAATAAAAATGCAAATAAAAGTGAATTTAAGTGAGAAAAATACAAAATTAATTTTGAAAAATCTAAAATAACTAAAAACTATTTTATAAAATATTTTTGGAATTTTTTTAGGTTTTTTCTGATTTTTTTTTCTTTAATAAAAGTATTTAAAAATTGATTAATAATTAAAATAAAATAAGAAAAATAGCAAAACAACTCATAAAATTATGAAATTTTTGTGGAAATTCTAAAATAATATCTAAAGCCTAGGAAAATTTGAAAAGTGAAAAATAAGCTAAGGAAGTGTTTAATGGCTTAAAAACAGCTTATGAAAAGTGCTTATTGATATGCACTTCTGTCCAAAGTGAGTGAAACTTATACCAAAGGTGTATTTAACTCAAATAAGCGCAAATGTACTGATATTAAACCAATTGAAGCACAGAAAGACAACTATAGACCAATAAGCAGTTTCAAAGAAGCAATTTGAATTAGAAGTAAGCACTTTAAGCTACCAAATTATGAAATAAGCTAAAAGCAACTAAACTGTAACCTAACGAACTAAAATGAGCCAGGAAATAAGCAGAATCACAAAACAATAAAGCAATAAGAAATCCTAGAATTTCTTAGTTTGTGCAGGCTTAAAGGGAGCAAATGAGGGTTGAAATAAGCACTGAGAATAAGCTCACAAGAACCTAATAAGCACTTATTCTAAAAGATGATATACTTGGCTTCTTTTTGCCCTAAATTACACAGCCTAAGCTCAACTATTGAAACAGATAAGGGCTTATGAATTTTGACAGGTTCAAAAAGGACTCCCCTGGTGCAGGGGAGTTTATGCTTAAACAAGTACTTTTAGGCACTCAACAAGTGCTTATAGAAAAATCTTAAAATTAAAGCAAAAATATTTCTGTTATCACAAGCTGAAACACTTTAAGATGCTATGAGATGAAAGCTTTTCATGAAGATTTGAGGAAATTAAAAATGCAAGTAAAAATGAGAAAACAGATTATTATTTTTATTATTATTATTATTATTATTATTATTATTATTATTATTATTATTATTATTATTATTATTATTATTATTATTATTATTATTATTATTTTTGACTTTTTGTAATGCAAACTTTGTTGACTAAAATGAATTTAAATTTGTTCTAAATGATTACTAAAGTTGTAGTAAGCTAATATGAATCTAAAATAAGCTATCTAAACTACTTATGTAATTATACTAAAGATTAAGCAACCTATATCTACTTATTACTATCTGTTAAGAATGACTAAAGGCTATTTTGACTTTAAAGTATTATAACTACCTAAATGATGCACTAAGTAATCAGTAGATGACTTATAAGAACTACTTATGTACTAGATACCACAATTGAACCACTAAACTGCCTAATGCAGCTTAATCCAAACACCCCTATATGCTACTGAATCTAATGAATAATGAAGCAACTGGTCTAAATAAACCACTACACAACCAAGTACAATTATACTATGAGATATTCAACTGAGATGAGCACAAAAACACAGATCAAATCAACATTTCACGGATCTAACTCAACTATGCAATCTAACCAAATAGTGAACAGTTTATATCAATATAATGCACACAACTATTTTATGATGCAATCTACTGTTATTAAACTAAAATATGATTAAACTAAACACATTAAGCAGTAAACAAGCACTGAATTAAGATCTACACTACTAACTCCAATAATGCAATATTTAGCTTTAAATTGTAAAGGAAAACTCAATATAATAGCCTCAGCTAAACAAACTCTTCTTTTGATCAAAGCCTATCTTTAATAGGCTAAAAAACAGGTACTAATGAATCTCCAACACCTTCTGAATAAGCAGGAAGCTTATGGCTAGCTTATTTGACTTTTGTCGACCAAGAGAGATTATGAGTAATTCTGATCTAATAAGCTCACTACAAGCTATACGAGCTTGAATAAGCCTATGCAAACAGTAAATAGCTATCTGAAGCTTGATTTAAGTGAATTGAAAAATATATTTTTTTAACTCTTATATTTTTCTGATTTTTTTTTTTATATTTTTTTGATATGAGTAAACAATACTAAACTAATAACTAGAAATTTATAAAAGTAAATTAGGAGATATAAATGAAATAGTAAAACCAGATTACACTAGGAATAAGCTAATTGAAAGTAAAAGGAAATTGGAAGAACTTGAATTAAAGCAAACTAAAATTTCATTAATAAAATCTGAATTACAATTCTGAAAATGAAAACTACAACTGAAGAAACACTTTTACGGCATAACATTATCATAAAAACTACTCACCCTAATCTGTGGAGGAGGGGGTTTATATAGGCAGTTGAGGAGAGCTTGGGGATGCTTCTAGGTTGTCTAGCTCACAAATCCGTGTGAGATTGTGTTTGTTTGAGTCCTCTCTAAGCCGTTTGATCCATTTCCAGATACTTCCCATCAATAATGACCCTTGGATCATGTGCACATGATTATGAATCCTGCGTATCAGCTGGGATTGGTCCACGTGTAATTGTCTTGTCAGATGTCAGCTGTCAGCCCTTCTAGAACCTCTTATGATTTGGTAATTATTACGGGGTTGGGTCAAACAATTTGGCTTGTAGGTAATTAGGGTTCTTATTTCTGAGTTTGGAAAAAATTGGGTGGCGGTTTATTTGAAATGGTTATTTATTACGGGGTTGACCGGGTTTGGGGTTTTGAATCG
The DNA here is from genome assembly GCA_030686995.1 of Artemisia argyi. Taxonomy (NCBI): domain Eukaryota; kingdom Viridiplantae; phylum Streptophyta; class Magnoliopsida; order Asterales; family Asteraceae; genus Artemisia; species Artemisia argyi. The sequence goes on along the minus strand of CM060709.1, from coordinate 212,807,184 downwards.
GGTAAAGTGGGTGGGTTTTGGGTGGATCCGGGTTTGGGGGTAGGCTGGGTTGGAGTTGGGCTGTTGTGGTGTTTGGGCTTAGGATTTAATTTTCAGTTGTATTACTTTTGGATCAGGTTTGTTACTTAGGTTTTTTAGGATTGAATTTCACAAGGACCATTCATGTAATTCTGTAAATTTAAAGGACTAATTCTGACTTTCTTCAAAAATTATTTCAAGGGTCTCTTTTGTAATTCTCTGATTCATGGAGGATTGACTCTGACCATTCTTCAAATATATTTTCAAATGACATCTCATGAAACTTGAGGGACTATTTGTGTAAATTCTTCCAATCTTTGATCAGAGACTTTTCTTGTAACTTTATGAATCTCTGAGGACTTTCTTTGAAATTTTGAGCTTTCTTTGATCATTAAGCTTCCCTGGCTCCGGCTTTTGACATTTTTCCATTCTCGTGCTCGTTTTAGTCAGTTTTGCATTGTTTTTGTCCATTTTTCACATATCCATACCTGCACATACACAAATACATAACACACATTTTCTTGGCATATTTGGTTAGTATTTGGTATTTTAAGTCTGATTTTAGGTCTAAAAAGGATGTGGGAATAAGCACACGTCAAAACTCCCCCAGACGAAGGTATTGCCGTGCCCTCACGCAATGTCATCACCTCACGCTTAAGAGATAAATAATTTTAAAACCTCTTTTTACTGACTTTGCAAAGTAGCAAGGATGTTCGAAAGAGATCTCAAAATCATTTATTTCAAAAAATGCTCCGTTTTCCGATTTTTATAAATACCAACTACTACTACTATTTTGTACTTTTTCATTTTTATATATGTGACGGTTTACCATCTTCTCGTCCACCTGCGAAACCACCGGATGAAGTTTTTGAATCAGATACGAATGATGTTATTTTTGGAGTGGTGGACGAGATTTATGAACATGATGTTCCTGTGCTTGATATTTTACCCACCCAACCCACCTGTGATTCAGAAATCGACTTTGCTTTTATCATCTGGGTGTTTAAACCATTCTTTTCTTATCCCCTCATTTCTTCACTTTTCCACTCCACCAGGAGTGAGGATACCGTTTTTGACCCTGGCATCTCCGTTCATGCCGAGTGTCCGTTTCATTTGCTCTCCCCAAGGACGAATTAATTCGGGGATCGAGTCAAGCTCATGTGACTCGGTGAACAAAAACAAGCGCTTCGTGGGAGGCACCCTATGCTTATCCATTTCATTTTCTATATTTTCTATTTTCTTAAATAACGTGACGTGAGGGGGGCGACCCTTTCCAAACTCGTGTTTTCATGGTTGTTGTTTATGAATGTTCAGGAATTTCCCCAAAGTTTGAGGACTCTCGTGCTCGTGGTTTGTCGTTCTCTCCACTCGAGTCTCATTCTTCGCTGCTCTTTCGGAAATTCACCATATCCAAAATCTTATCGACTAACGTTTATCTCTTGGTATACTTAATAAATGGCCTTAGATTTTACGTAGGATTACCCGTACCCTTAAACCATTGAGGACAATGTTTCACTTTAGTCTAGGGGGTGAATCTTCGATTTGATTTGACCTGTACCATCGTCTGAGCTGTTAACTTACGCAACTCCGTTTTCCACCAAAATTTAAATTTTTTGTCACCCTTTTATTGCAAAAAAAAAAATAAAAAAAAAAAATAAAAAAAATGAAAAATATATGTTATGAATAATAAGATTTGACACCTTGTTTTGACTTTCCTACCGGCGAGAGTAGAAATAAATGTTCCGACTTGACCGGGCGTGTTGAGCCCTAGCTCGTCTCCTTTAACCAATATAATCAAAAGATTATGGCTAAGCATCCGCGGATCTCATTATTTGGCATTTTACATTTGCGGATATCGAGGAATGATAGAGTTTATTTAGAAGTTTCATGCTATACACAGATCGCATTACTGGGATTTAAAAAACCCACGAGAGGTACTTGTGGGCTCCTTGTTCCCATCAGCAACGTCACCAATATATAATAGATGTCTAGGATTAATTAAGGGTATACGGTTTGGGCAATACTTAGTTTTTTCTCATTCATAACAAAATCTCTACATATGGGGGTTTGGTACACATTGAGGTACTGCCAGCGTTACGGTAAAATAGACTATTGCATCTTGCCGGTTCGCAGCCGATGTTGTGATCTTAGTAAAGGCCGTAGGACTCGGGGTTTGGCATATGATTATGAATATCAATAATAATAGTCCAAAGCCAAATAAAAAGGCAGAGGAATCCAAAGCTATAAAAAGCAGTGGATAGAAATCCAAAGTCATAATAAAGCTCTTACATCTTGGAGGCTCATAAACCGTTGACTGTAAAAGAATAAAGGACTAAGGACCAAAGTATTATTAAAGTGCTTATGATTATGCAAAAATGCCAAGCTTCGACTCCGGGGGTTTCCCTAATAAAAGCTTCCGTTTCGGGTATCAAACATGGTATGTCTCGGTCGTAAATAAAAAGGGGGCCTCCACAAATCGTGTTAAATCAGAGACCTTCATGTGGACCCGATTTCTGTATGCAGGGGTTTTCGAGGGAAAGTTTGGAAACTACTTAGCGTTCAAATTTTGTGCTCTTATCGGACTAACAAATATCGATACGAGAATATATGAAGCAATTTATTTCTCACAATTAAAATCTTGAGATACAAAACTTAGGACTTGGGGACAAGAGGTAATACACAAGTAACTTTTGTGGGCAGTGTTAGCATCTAACTTCTGGATAAACAATGATCTCGATTTTATGCTTAGTTTGGGAGCTTGTGAAAAGTCAATGATGACGATTTTTATCCGTAGGTCTCTTCTCTGTAAGAAGTGTTTCTACTCGTTGACCCTGAAAGTTATCAACAGATAAGAATTGATAATGAAAGTCAAAGCAAACCGTCACCTATATAAAAATGAGAAAAAGTACAAAAAGAGTAGTTGTAGTATTATTCCTGAAAATCAGAAAACGGAGCGTTTTTGAGAATAAATGATTTTACTATCTCTCCTGAACATCATTGCTACTTTACAACGTCAGTAAAGAGAGGTTTTGAAATTATTTATCTCTTAAGCGTGAGGTGATGACATTGCGTGAGGGCACGGCAATACCTTAGTCTGGGGGATTTTGATGAGTGCTTATTCACTCATCCTTTTTAGACCCAAAATCAGACCAAATATACCAAATACTAACCAAAAATGCCAAGAGAACGTATGTTTTTGTATTTGTGTATGTGCAGGTACGGATATGTGAAAAATGAACAAAAACAAGCTAAAACCGACAAAAACGAGCACGAGATTGGAAAAAGGTCAAAAGCCGGAGCCGGGGATGCAAAATTGATCAAGGAAAGCTCAAATTATCAATTTAAGTCCTCTGAGATTCTTAAAGTTACAAGAAAAGTCCCTAGACAAAGTTTTGAGAAATTGGCAACATCAGTCCCTGCAGTTTCAGATTTTGGCAAATATGGTCCTTTAATGAAATTTTGAAGAAAAGTCAAAGTTCAACCCCCATGATTCAGAGATTGACAATTTTAGCCCTTGGAAGAAACTTTCAAAGATTTACAGATTTGGTCCTTTTGAAATTCAGAATTACAAAAATAGTCCTTGTCTAATTAGAATAACCGGATTCACTATTAAAACCAATCCAATTAACCCAATAAACCCCAAAGCCCAAACATAAGCCCACCTCCTAATTAAATACCCGGTCTACTCAACCACTATACCCAGTCAACCCGGTCAACAAAGATAAAAATATAAACACCACCCCGCCCTTTGTTTCCCCCAAATTCACCCAAAACCCAGATTTTCACTGTAGTCCAAGAACCCCAAATTTACCACTCCCAAATTAACCTCAATTACTAATAATTACCCAATCATTGGGTTTTCTAGAAGGGTCAGAGAAAGTCAGGGGCGTATGTCAGGGGACACGTGGTCCAATCATGATGCACACGGAGGATTCACATCACATCACACACGCAATCCAAGGGTCTAAATTAAAAGATGGATAATAAGGGATGATCAAGGGCTGAGATGGACTCAAACTAACACAAAAATCACCTGGATCAGTGACGTGGATATCCAGAAGCATCCTCTCCTCAGGCTATATAAAGCTCACTCCTCACATCATGTTAAGCAGTTAGTTTTTACGGTTAGATTGTAGGTTAGCATTAGGATAATTTAGTTTATCTTAAAATTGTATTTCTGTTTTCCCAGTTGTACTCTCAATTCAAGTTTAATGCAATTCTAATTTTTTATTAAAATTCCTTGCCATTTATTTTCAAGTTTTTAATTGCTTTAAATCTATTTTTAGTTTTCATTTAAAAAGCTTATTTCAGTTTAAACTATAGCTTGTGTTTGGTTTAAATTCTGTTTCCATTGAATCAATTCTGCTTGGTCAAATAAGGTTTCGTCAACAGCTTATTTCAATAAGCTACAGCTTATTTGGAGTTAAAAGGCAGCCAAATGGAGCCATTAGCCTGTCTTAAAGACAGGCTGTGAGGGAGCATCCTTCTGTTTGGCTGAGGGATGAGTTGTAAGTTTTCAATTTTAGTTTTCAAAGCTGAATATTGCATCACATTGAATAGTAGTGTAGATCTGTTTTTTATTGGTTTAAGTTTTGCTTATATTGCTTATTTAGTCTATATTTGCTTGTTACTTGCTGTTTTATCATATTTGATAGTTTTATTTTGGTATTCACTTGTATTGGTATTCAACTGTTTCATTTTACATATCTGTCATACTACTTTGTTGTGTTGCTGTGGTATTGAGTGATCAGTGTTCTGAGTTTTTGGGTTGCTACAGTTTGTTGGATCATCTTATTTAGTGGTAGTATATGTCATTATTAGCTATTTTAGTTAACTGCTCAAAATCAGTAAGTTGTAGCTTGAATCTCATAGAGTTAGTATATACAGTTGATTCAGGGGATGTTTGGATCTGCCAGTTCACTTTCACTCTTGTTGTTTTGTTGATGCTTAAGCTGCATAATCAGACTATATTAGGTGTATTCAAGATTAATCAAGCATAAAATCAATAGGTCTATTAGCATTAGTAAAAAATCAGTTTGTCTCTTCTTAATTTTCATATCTGTTAGAATCTAGGTTGCATAATTCCTCACCATAGTTGCATAAGTGTTAGTTAAAGTTTATTTTATTCATAAATTAGTTTAACAAAACATTTTCAGCAAAATTTAAGCAATCAAATTCTATTTTGGTCAAAACAAGTGCAATATCAAAAAGTCAATAGAAGTTGTTAACTCAGTTTTGGTCACATTTTTTGGAGCCTTTATAGGATTCAATATTTGTTGAAAAATCATTTGGTTTGCTGTTTTGTAGAGATTAGCAGTCAGTAAATCAATTTCAAAAGGAAAATTAAAGGTTGTATTTCATTAGCTTATAAAAAAGTGCTTTGTAGTTGACTGTTTTGGCTTATAATTGCCCTGCACCATCAGTTTCATTAGAGTTTCTAGGGACCATTTAGGTTAGTTTTATAGCCTTAGAATAGGATTTCTTGGTGTTTCTAGTTTCTCAGTAGGTTGGAGTGTGATTTGCCCCCACAAGCTCACACTCCTCAGCTTATTAACACTGCTTATCTGCTGCCTTATTGAGTGGTTTATCCTAGAATCTGTTTTCATAGATTAGGGCTGCAAGTGGATTTCTGTTGTTCTAATCTGAGTTTGGTGGTTCATATTAGTCACTTTGTGCTTTTTAGTAGCTAATTTCATTGAACTGGGATCATTTGCTTATCTGTTGAGCTTATTGCTTATTTTCCTTTGGCTTATTGAACTGTTTGAACTCTATCTGTGTTTCTGAGCTCCTATTAGTTTAACTACTGTTCCATTACACTTTGCTGAGTCATAAAATCAGTTGGTCTAAGGTTGGGGTCATTTCTGGTCAAAGTGCTTATAAATAAGCACTTCACTTTAAGTAGTTTTAAGCTAATCAGCAGTTTCCTAGCTTATTTTACTTTCAAATTTTTTTCTAAAGCTTATTTTAACATTTTAGAATTTCTGTAATTTTTTCAAATTTTTCTGAGTTGATTTACTATTTTTCTTATTTTATTTTCATTTTTAATCATTTTTAAATACATTTTAATTACTAAAAATCCAAAAAAAATCAGAAAAAGCCAAGTAAAATCCAAAAATATTTTTTTTAAATTTATTTTCATTTATTTTAGAATTTTAGAAATTTATTTTGCATTTTTCTCAATTATTTTGAATTTATTTTGAATTTTTAATTAGATTAAATACTTTTTAATTCTCAAAAATTACACAAAAAGCAAAAAAAAAATTAGTTTTTAGTTTTAAAATTACTTTTTAGTTATTTTATAATTTCTAAAATTTATTTTTCATTTTTCTCACTTTATTTGCATTTTCCTTTAATTATTAATTAGTTTAAATAGTTTTTAAAAAAATAAATAAAAAGTCAAAAAAATATTTTTCTTTTTCTCAAAATTTTCTTTTATCATTTTTAACTTTTCAAACTTATTTTCAAGTCCGTAGGAGTCGTGTAGCTTAAAAGTCGCGTTTTATTTCGTACGTTAACGTTTATTTTACGTTTTAGCTTACGTTTTTCGTTTCTACGTTACGATTCTAGTTGCCTTACTTGAATTACGTGTTTAGTTGATTATTTGAGTTTCATTTACTATATCATTAGTGTAATCTCATTCAAATCACTTTTTACTACTTTCACGACACGTTTCACGATTCGGGAATTGAGAATTCCATTCACACCTTCGTTGAGACACGACCCGGGGAAATACTTTCTTAAGCATTTCTTCGGTAAAACAAACACTATACTACAAAAATACTATATCAGTCCTAGGGATAATTGAACGAATTAGGATGAAGAAAAACTACTTACCACGTCGAAATCGGTCACGGAAGATATCGGAGATGGAGTAGCACTTGGGTATAGTTTGTGGGGTATGGGTTGAAAGGGATGGAAATGGGGTTATTATTGCTGAGAAAGTGAGGTGACGGCGTCAAGAGTAAAATCTGACGCCGTCAGATGCCCGTTTTGAGAGTACTTAGTGAAAATTTCAAATTCAGTCCCTGCACTATCGTAAGTAGCTAGTCAAAGGTATAAACTATGAGTAGCCATTCCCGTTAGTGAAGTCTACCAGGGTCAAACATTTTGTTACTGTCACGAAGTGAGGTGTGGTTATTAATAGGGCTAGGCAGAGTTCCACTTAGGTCGTGATCTTCATATTGGTAAATGGTGGGTACGGGTAGGAGTTGTTCCATAGAGGTTTCCAAAGCTGCGGTGTTTTTGAGGTGCAACCTTTTCACACCAGGTTTAAAACCAAAGGAACGTTTCTTATGCAAATTTGGGAGCATGACTTGTAAACTTCCAACGAAGATGTTATGAAATTGCAAGTTCTTTTCTTTTTGAGGATGCTCATAGAAGTAAGGGGTAATTGAAGGTGAAGCGCTTGGAGAGGGTTTTCCATTATCCTCTTTGTCACACACCAAAGGTGTTGGGAGTTCAAAGATTTTTTCAAATTTTCTCGGCGTGGATTTCTCCCTAATCTTCTCCTTAATTCTTGATATGAATTTATCAGCTAAGTCCATAAAAGCATTACGAGTGCTTTCCATGCGAGCTTCCAAGTGCCGAATCTGTTTCTCCTGATTATTCATGAAGGTTATCATTATCCCTTCAAACTCCTCTTGTCGTGAACATTCAGGAAAATTGTATTTGCTAATTGCACTCACATGTCTGTCAGGATTCCTTGCGGTTTCAATTGCAGGCATTTCAGCTCCCATCAATTCTTTAACCTGCCTCTCGATATTTTCCAATAGTCGTTCTTGGGTAGCATTTACGTAATCAAGATTTCCTTCGCTTGAAAACATCGGATCCTCCCATCCTTCTTCTTCGTATTGTGCTAAACCCTCAAGAACTTCTCAACATTTATCAATGCTAAGTCTATTTAATATACCATTGGCTGCGTAGTCTATGGCCCTTCTCGTTTGAAAATTAACCTTATCCTAAAAGATTTGAATTTGGAGCCATGTTTCTATGCCATGATGAGGGACTTTTTGGAGTAAGTCCTTGTATCAAGTCCATGCTTCATAGAAGGTTTCATCTTGACGTTGTTGGAACATCAAGATATCATTTCTAAGCTTGGTAATTCTCCCCGGTGGGAAAAATTGAGCAAGGAAACGAGTGGTGAGATCCTCCCATGAGGTGATGGATCCCGCGGGTAAACGTTCAAGCCATTGACTAGCTTGATCACGTAGAGAGAATTGTAATAGGCGTAATCGGGTCGACTCTCAAGTTGTAACATCAAGGTCTATAGAATCTACGATTTTAAGGAAGTCCTTGAGATGTTGATTAGGATCTTCGGAAGGAAGTCTACGGAATGCACATCCGCTTTGCACCAATCGGATGGTGTCGGATCGCAAGGGGGACACATTAGCTCCTTGAGTGAGCTCAATAGTGTTTCGATAGCCTTGGTGGCTAGGACGGGAATACTCTCCTAAGGTTCGGGGCCTAAGAGGTTGATTTGCTAGTGGTGGGTTTTGTGGGTGGTTTTGTTGTGGTGGGTTGATAGGTTCAAAGATGTTACCACCTTCCATGATGTCGGATGGTAAAGGTTACGAACAAAGACATGAAGAAATAAGATAGACTAAAGAAAACCTAAAAATAAAAATAAAATCTTGCTAGAAAGAAATCTAACAAGTACACCAAATAAAAAGAAATCATAACCTAGACAATAACTATTCCCCGGGCTGCGGCGCCAAAAACTTGATACGTGGGAATTGCACCAGGTTTTACCTCTCAACGGATCTTGAGAAGCTTACAACCCCCACCAGGCAGTGTACCTGATCGTTGTAGTATAGTATAGTGACAAGTACCGGGGGATTGATCATTCAACTCAAGAATAGTGTCGCTAGGATTAGAAAGCCTAAAAACTAGGTCTAGAGGTGAGGGATGATTCTTTTTGTACTTTTATGTTTTATAAAAGCAAGTAAAATCTCGGGTTTTGGAAGAGTGGGCAGAATTAGTTGCTAGTCAACTAACCCAATTTAACTAAAGATGCAATCAAAATAAAATGAAACTAATTATACTAATTTGGTGTAAATAATGATGGGGAAGGTTGTGTTTACTTAGGTTTCATTACTCCCTAGATATCTTTTACAGGTTGATAGTTTGGTACAATTGCATGGATGACGGGTCGTATTCCTTAATACTAGTCGTAGGGCCATGTACAATATTCCCTAACTCTATAGGATCCTACTTCACTCCTATGCCGAGCCGTTAGAAGCTCCTAACATAGGATTATTAGAATTCTCCTACGCATTAAATACAACCAAAAATCATAGTACACCTCTGATCATGTTTCTTAAGACGTTCAAGCATGTTACCAAAGGAAGTCTGCCAGTTTTCTTAAGTCTAACATCGAATACAATCATTTGTAACAACTATAAACAAACAATCAACCCATAATTAGCATCTAGGTTTCACTACATCTAAGCAAACACACAAGAGATCTAGCCAAGCATGTTAAATTGAAGACAAGTGTAAGATATATTCAAGCAACACATAGACATATTGATTGAATTAAAAGAGTACTTATCTCAATTGAACATAAGAGGTTTCAAAGGGTAAAAACCCTTGAAAAAGATGTGAAAATCGGACTAGGGTTTGTCTCCAAAGTTACACACTAAAAGTTACAAACTAATGAATGAAAATTGCAAAACTATATATAGATTTTACAGGGTGACGGCGTCAAGAAGAAAATTCTGATGCCATCAACTCGCCGCCCATAATGAAATCGGATTGCCTAGATCCAGTTTTGACGCCGTCATGTGTAATTTAGCTCTGGGCCGTCACTCACATTTAGACCATGACGGCCTGTGGTGACGCCGTCATGTCCTTAGTACAAAACACTTCTGGATCGTCACGGACTTTATCCACTTCCACCTCTTGTATTACTCTTGACGCCATCATTAAGAAACTTGTGACGCCGTCAGGTACTGTTCCCAGCAAGGAAAATTAAGACTTTGCCATTTTCTTCACTTTAATGCTCCAAAAACGTCCAAAATGCTTCATTTTCCAAATTTTACTCCAAAGGTACCTAAAATGACAAAAGGAACAATTTAGGGCAATATTTGATCAAATAAATTCGAATTCAGCTTAAATGACCCCCTAAAAACAGTTCATTTTTCGCCTCATCAGGTGGCAAGGTTCTCAGCTCCCTTTTTATCTCGAATTTCAACATCGAATTCTTGAAGGAGAAGAACCCACCGCACCAATCTTGGTTTAGCATCTTTCTTTGCCGTAAGATACTTAAGAGCTGAGTGATCCGTACACACGATGCATTTGTTTAAGACAAGATATGGTCGGAAGTTTTCAAAAGCATAAATGACGGCTAACATTTCTTCTTTAGTATTCGTATAATGGTATTGAGCATCGGTCATTGTTTTACTAGCATAGTGTATCGGCTGAAAATATTTTGACTTACGTTGCCCCAGGACTGCACCAATAGCATAATTGCTAGCATCGCACATTAGCTCAAAAGGCAAGTCCCAATCGGGGGCAACTAAGATAGGAGCCTCTATTAACTTCTTCTTTAGAACATTAAATGCTTCAATGCATTCATTTGAGAAGATAAACGGAGCATCTTTTTCAAGTAAATGGGTCAGGGGCCGGGCTATCTTGGAAAAATCTTGGATAAAACGTCGGTAAAAGTCGACATGACCGAGAAAACTACTAATTCCTTTAACGGTCGTGGAATGTGGTAACTTAGCAATCACGTCGACTTTTGCTCTATCGACCTCAATCCCAGATTTCAAAATCTTATGGCCGAGGACAATGCCCTTTTTAACCATGAAATGGCACTTCTCCCAATTTAGAACCAAGTTGGTGTCTTCACACCATTTCAGCATACTTTCTAAATGGGAGAGGCAAGAAGTGAAGGAATCTCCATAAACCGAGAAATCATCCATGAAGACTTCCATGGTTTTCTCAATCATATCATGGAAAACTGCCATCATGCACCTCTAGAATGTGCCTAGAGCATTGCATAAGCCAAAAGGCATACGTCGGTGAGCAACCATAAAGGCAAGTAAAAGTGGTCTTTTCCTGGTATGGAGGGTCAATCGGAATTTGAAAATACCCGGAAAAGCCATCGAGAAAAAAATAGAACTCATTTCCCGCTAGACGTTCGAGAACTTGATCCATAAAAGGAAGTGTTAAATGGTCCTTACGATTCGCATCATTCAATTTTCGGTAATCTATACACACTCTCGATCCGATAACAAGTCGAGTCGATATCAATTCGGTATCATCATTTGTTACGACGGTTATACCACCTTTCTTCGGAACACAGTGGACAGGGCTAACCCATGAGCTATCCGAGATTGGATAAATCATTCCGGCATTAAGGAGTTTTATAACTTCCTTTTTGATAACCTGATGGATTTTCGTGTTAACCCGTCGTTGTTGTTGGATGGAAGGTTTGTAGTTATCTTCAAGTAAAATCTTGTGAGTACAAAAACGAGGGTCAATGCCCTTGATATCGGAAATTTGCCAAGAGATGGAACTCTTATGATTCTTGAGCACATCTAAGAGACAGGTCTTCTCCTCATCTTTAAGGTCTTTCGAAATTATGATGGGAAGTTTATTGGTTCCTTTTAAAAAAGCGTATTCAAGATGAGGAGGTAAATCCTTGAGCTCGGGCTCTGGAGGATTCTCAGTAGACGGCGTAACTTCTTTAACATTGGCCATTTTAAGGTCCATCGGAGGGAGAGACGGAGATGGGTCTTCATTTAACAATTTTTCAATTAAAAGAATATCTCCCTCCGGATCACAAACGGAATGATCAATTTCCAGTGAAATTGAATCATTAGAAAGAAATGCCTCGATCTCTTTCAAGATGAAATCACTTCCCTCAAATGGAGTAAGGGAAGCGGAATTATCAGAAACAATTGGTTAAGAAGAAGGAGTGGGATAGCCACTCGAAGCATTTTCTGAAAAACCGAGAAGTTCTTGAGAATACTCCTCCGTAGCAACATCAATAACATCGATACGGTTCACAGAAAAATGGTGATAATTGGAGGAGTATCTCGCGGTTTGATCTAAATTAAATGTAACTGCTTCAGTACCAACGCTTAGGGTAATTTCTTCATCGTAAACATCAATTAACGCACGGCCAGTCCTTAGGAAACCTCTCCCGAGAATGAGAGGTACCCGTGGATCTGCATCCAAATCAACAATAACAAAATAAAAGGGGAAATGGAACTTTCCCACATTGACGAAGACATCCTCGGCTATTCCCATCGGGCAGGAAGTAGTTCGGTCGGCAAGCTCGAGGGTCATGCAAGTCGGAGTCAAATCGGGTAAAGATAACTTTGTCCAAATAGATAATGGCATTAGGTTAATGCTAGCACCAAGATCGGCCAAGGTGAAGCACTCACCCATCCCCGAAAAATTACAAGGAATGATAAATCGACCGGGGTCTTCAAGCTTTTCGGAAAGCTTTTTGAGGATAACTGCCGAGCAATTCTCATTCAACGGGGTTTTTGCCATTTCAAACAATTTTTACTTGTTATGCAAAAGATTTTTAACAATAGACGCAAATTTTGGCATTAAAAGTATAGGATCTGCGAAGCTAATGTCGAAGTGCAAATCTTGGAAGATTTGGAAGAACTTCTACATTTGATGATTAGCTTTGTCACAGAGCTTCTAATCGTTTAATCTTGACGGATAAGGCAATTTGGTCTTGATTGGATCTTCTTTTTCTAGTTCAACAACTTTTTCCTTCTGCTTTGACGGCTGGACAACCGGAGGTTGGACGTTTCCAGTAATTCCGTTGTTAGTAGGAAGCGCCGGGTCCTTTGTCGCCTTGGTCTCATGGTCAACTATCTTAGGAGGAAGAGAAGTCCAGGTAGTCGGAGCCGTGGGTCCATCGTATGAAACACCACTTCGAGTCGTGATCGCTTTAACATCGCCCCTCGGGTTAGCGATCGTGTTGCTTGGAAGAGTACCCGAGCCCGATGGTCGATCATTTAAACGCTTATTCAATTCAGTCATTTGATTAATTAGCATTTCATTCATTTCCTCTTGACTTTTCATAAATTGCTTTAGTAACTCATCCGAGGACTGTTGAACTTATAGACCTTGATAGATCTTCTTGAGCACTCTAGAATCGTTAGTTATGTCACTGTAATCAATAACACACTAATAGACAATCTCTGTAACTTGTATTTTTAAAGCGGAAACAAAACACAAGCTTGATACTAAGAACTCTTGATCCTCTATGGATCTTTTTAATAATAATAAGAGTGTTTTCTAAAACCGTTATTCAATACATAATCGTGTGTTCCTTTTATACACAAGGAACCCTAAACCGTTTCCCAAGAAACGTATATTCTAAAACTTCTAAAAGATATGCATTATCACTTCCTAAATAAACTCATGCATATCCAAACTACATTACATAAAATACGGAAATACTATATCCGCAAAAAATAATAATGCTGAAACTAGTCTTCAGCAGATACACTGCTTCAGCAGAAACCAACTCTTCAGCAGGAACCTTCAGCAGAAACAGCAGCAGAATTCTTACTTCACAGAATTCCCAACAATCCTCCCTTAATCTTGAATTTGACCTGGTTAAGTTCAAGATTCTTGATAGATCTTCAAAATAACATACCAAGAGGATTGTAATAACATAGCACCAGCAAAGAATCATCTTCAGCAGAATCTCTATGATCAGCAAATACTTGAAATCTCCATTCTTTGCAGCAACAAATGACATAAGGTACATCAAAACAAATTAGTTTCATACTATTCTCATCACTTCCAGGTGTGTTAACTCCTGTGAGTGGTGAATCATTGAAAATAATGGATTTGATGTCTCTTTACCAATAGCCATCACTACTGGAGTAGCCAAGTATTCTAAGGTACACTGATAACCACATGATTTTTAGGAGGAACAACATGAGACTGTCTAGCAACTTCAGCTAGAATCTCAAGTGAATCTAAATTTGCTTCCTTAGCAACTTCAGTAGAATCCAATCCATCCTTACTTTGCTTCTGCTGACACAGCTGTGCCTCCAAAACTTGAACCTTGTTTTTCAAACTTTTAATTTCATTACCAAGAGTAGTCTTGGTCTCAGAAAGTTCCTTTTGGAGATCTTCAGTCATTTTCATGTACCTGTTAAGAGAATCATATACAAAAGTGAGAGTAATTGGGTCCTCTGCTCTACCAGCAGATTGCTCAGCGGTATATGGAGCTTCATTGAACCCAGCAGGAGAAACAGACTCATTTACAACATTAGTAAAACCTTCATTAATTGGCTCTCTCATAGGACTAGGTGTATGCAGTCTAGTGATCTCAGGTTCATGAGGCTGAAAATTATCTTCAAACTCATGAATTTGCTCAGCTGGAGCATCCTGAGCTGGTGAAATGGTAGGACTAGGTGACATATGTACAGGGGTAGGTGGTGGTAAGTCAGCAGAATCAGGTAATGGTTCAACAGTTGTAGCTGGCTCTTCCTCCATTACCACTGAAGGATTACCATCAGCAGCAACACCAGAAGATGATGGATTACCATCATCAGCAGCATTAGGAGCAGGCACACTACCAGCATCATCACCCTCAACTACATTGCCATGTGGCAACATAGCTTCTAACATTGGGTGATGTTCCCCAGTATAATTAGTTTTCATGGAGGCAAAAATCTTAGAACCAAGACTTTTAATAGGCACATGGGTTCTATCTTCAGTGGTTATGTCTAAAATCATTTGTAAAAACCTAGGGTACATTAAAAACTTATGTTGTTGTTTATCAATGTTTTCTAGCATATTATCAAAGATAAACTTAGAAAAATTATAAGTTTGACCCTTAGAAAGACAAACAATACCACAACCCAATTGCAGAGAGAATTGGTTCCATCCACCACACTTGTTGCTTAAACATTGAAGCAGCAGATGCACCAAATACCTCCACTAAGGACAAAATTGATTCTTGTGCCACTTGGATGTATCAGTACTTTGATATCCAACTTCCTTTAGCCCAGCAAGAATCTCTGCAGTGTTGGAATGATACACACCATTCTCATCATCCAACTGAAGCTTTGTCCTAATCAATCCTTCTGTCACTACATACTCTACACCATCTATCTTAGCAACAATCTCGGTGTTAGACGTCTTAGCAGCAGATGCCCAAAATTGCTTCACCAACGATTCACACACCAAATTAGGACTGTGTGTCAGTGCATAATGAATCTTCGATCTTTGTAGAAATTCCGCCATCAAATCGAATTCTTCATGTCCCTTTGCATTTTTCAGAATAGCATATTTGTTATGGTTGCCCCTCAATTCAAGTTGTGCCATTTGAATGAACTTGTGTGAGACGGTTATGAATTATACAAAGAATAATGGGTATAAGTGGAGTGATAAGCGAATTATTTTGTTTAGGAATAGATATGCAAAGTGGGTTAAATTTGGTAGTTCCCCAATCGTGGTCAACATTATCGGAACCAATATTGACCAAGTCTGACAAGTAGTTTAAAAACTTCTAATTTTGAATTTACCCTTCAGCAGAATTGAAAGTCAAATCTGCTGAAGAATGGTCAACATCAGCAGAATCAACCAAAAGTAAAAATATCTTCGGTCAATATCTTGGTTTAACGGTGCCACCCAACTCGCATTAATTATCGTAACGCCTAAACTTGGCTTATTTAATCACCCCCAAATCACATCTCAGTCACCAATTTACCCCAAATCATCTTTCAAACCCTAATTTCCCAATTAAAACCCAATTCTCCACCAAAACCATGTCAACAAACCCAGAAACCACAGATCAAAATTCCTCTTCTCCATCATCAGAAGATTATTTACCACCCTATCCATGGGATCTTGATGTTTCCGATTATGAAAGAGAAATGGAGAAACGATGGGATGCACAAGAAAGACAATGGAATGCTCATAGGAAGGGTGAACCAAGCAATGTACCCATTCCTGCTAAGAGAGAGCTTGTCTCTCCCTTCATCTATACCTCTGATGAAGACTCTTCAGAGGAAGAAAATGAAGATCTAACCTTTCTTCCTCCTTCTACACCAGAGAGATCCCAACCAAGATCAAGTAAGAGGGATCCATCTCTTCCAACATCACAAAATTTGGTGTTGGATCTTCCTGCTCCAGGACCTGGTCTTCCATATCAAGAACATATTGGACAGAGCAAGAAGACTGAGATCATACGTAAAGGAAATGAGAAGCTGAAGTAGATGATTGAGGAATGTTGCCATGGAACAAAGTTCTTGAGTATTTTCTTGACTTTGGTTCATGAGCATCTTCACAGTCTTCCTTCTCTTCTTTTTCCATTTTCATCTTCAGCTTCATCATTGTACTTGTCATAGCCTCAAGTATTTTGTAATAAGTGATAGAAGCTAGTAGTACTTAATTAGCCAAATGTTTAGGAATGGTCATTGTAATTCAGTTGTAACTTTGAATGTAAGTTGTAACTTGTTTCTTTGAATGAATGAAAAGATCTTCTTAATTTATCAACTGTGTAAGACCTTCAGCATAATCGACTTATCAGTAGAAACCATGTTCAGCATTTTTGACCACATTCCTTAGACTTCTGCTCTTGGTGACTTTAACATGAAACTTACATTCTCAGAACATCTGCAAAACAGACATAAAACAAGCAAATACACCAAACGACTTGCAAAACTGTTAGTGGGTTAGTGTTAAAACTCAGAACTTATACAACATATACAAATTTACAAAGTTTACACTCATTATCCTCGCCTGAGGCATATGCCTCCCCTGAGGCTTATGCCTCCCCTTAAACTTTGCAGTTAAGGGTTAAGCATTCCAATATGGACCACTAAATATGGAAACCTTGGTCCATCAAATGCTTTCGTTAACAAATCTGCCACATTCTCATCTGTGTGAATTTTTACCACTTTAACTAAATGTTTTTCATAAGCATCCCTTATAAAGTGGTGCCTGATTTCAATATGTTTGGTTCTATTATGAAAAACTGGATTTTTAACAATACAAATTGTACTTTGATTGTCAATAAAAATGGTAGTATTCATAAAGTTATACCCATAATCCAGCAATTGATTCTGAATCCATAGAACCTGTCCACAACAATTGGCAGCAGCAACATACTCTGCTTCAGTAGTAGAGGTAGCAACAATGGTCTGTTTCTTGCATTGCCAAGAAATCAGTCTTCTTCCAAGAAATTGGCAACTTCCAGTTGTGGATCTTCTATCCAAATTTGCACCAGCATAGTCACTATCACTATAAGCTGCTAGCTGAAATGGAGACTCTTTGGGATACCAAAGACCTAATTTGGGTTGGCCTTTTAGGTACTAAAAAATCTTTTTGACAGCATTCATATGAGATGTAAGTGGAGTGACTTGGTGCCTTGAACATGCACTCACAGCAAATGTAATATCAGGTCTTGAGGCAGTCAAATACATCAAAGAACCAATCATGGACCTGTATAAGTGAACATTCACAGGGAGATCAGGATCAATATTGTTCTTTGGTTTGGGAGCCTCATATGGAGTAGTGGCAGTCCTGACATTCTCCATTGCAAACTTCGACAACATATCTTTTACATATTTCTCCTGATGTATGAAAATACCATCAGCTTTCCGCTGAACCTGTAAACCCAGAAAGAAAGTGAGTTCTCCCATGGCACTCATTTGGAATTCGCCCTTCATCAGATCTTCAAACTCTCTACACCATGCTTCTTTGGTTGAACCAAAGATAATATCATCCACATACACCTGCACAAGAATAATATCCGTAGAATCTTTTTTGAGGAATAAAGTCTTGTCAATGGCACCTCTTCTATAGCCATTCTTCAGTAGATATGTGGAAAGTCTAGCATACCAAGCTCTGGGAGCTTGATGAAGTCCATAGAGAGCTTTGTCAACCTTGTACACATACTCAGGATGATCAAGGTCTTCAAATCCCTTGGGTTGAGTCACATAAACCTCCTCTTCAATCTCACCATATAAGAAAGCACCTTTAACATCCATCTGATAAACCATAAAGCCCATGTAAGAGGCATAGGCCAAAAATATCCTTATAGCTTCAACTCTGGCCGCTGGTGCAAAGACCTCATCATAGTCAATGCCTTCCTCTTGTCTAAACCCTTGAGCCACTAGTCTTGCTTTGTTCTTCACCACAATACCCCTTGCATCTCTTTTATTCTTCAGAATCCATTTTGTCCCAATGGCATATTTACCATCAGGAAGAGGAACCAAAATCCAAACCTGCTGATTCTTAAATTGAAGCATCTCTTCTTGCATTGCCTCAAGCCAACTTGAATCAGCCAATGCTTGAGGAACACTAGTTGGTTCTATCTGAGAAAGAAAGCATGCAAACAGACAATGTTTGAAGTCTGTGTGATTGTTCCTCTTTTGATTGTAGACATAAGAGATGAAAGCAACTTCACCATATTTTGTATTCTTTACAGTGCTTCTAGTTCTAACAGGGTCTTTAGGATCTCCAATAATCTTTGATAGGGGATGAGCATTATGAATCCTTTTTGTAGCTGTAGGTGGAACATCAATTTTGGCATCAAGGTTGTTGACTGTAGGCCCAAACTCAGTATCATAAGAAGCTGAGTGAAACAAGCCAGGCTTTAGCTGATGATTCCTAAGATCAGAAGGACTTGAAAATCTTGTAAAGGGCTTATCAAAGTCTACAGAGACTTCAGTAGAGATGGGAGAGTGAGCATCAGTAGAATCAGCATTTGTGACCTAATTAGTGGAAATAGGTGTGCCTGCAGCAGAATCATCAGCAGTATCCTTGTTTCCACTGACTGCTTGTGCTGATTGATGTAGGATAGCTTCAGTCTCTTGTGTAACCTTTTCATAGAGTTTCTGAGCTTCCTTAGTAGCAGCATGTCCTTGCTTCTGCAGTCTTGCAAGATCCTCTGCATAATGTAACTCATCATCTTGTTCAGTAGCAGAGTGATTACCTACAAAATGGTTAGGTGGAAAAGATGGTACAACAATGGTATTCTCTTCTGGCTCAGATTCACAATCTGAGTCATCATCCATGGAACCTGCAAGGTTAGAGTTTGGATCTTTGGTACCTGCATTAGGATTAGAAGCATGTCTAGAATAACCCAAATAGTCAGTCAAATAATCTAGGTCAAAATACCAAGAATGGCCTTGTCCCTGAATATTAGGCTGATCTTCAAGAAATCTTAGATTAAGGGTCTCTTCTATCCTTTTGGCATTCAGATTATAAACCCTATAGGCCTTGCTATGAGCTGAATAGCCCACAATCATCAGCTTTCCCATCAAATTTACCCAGTATATCAGCAGTATTCACAATGGTAACTTTGCATCCAAAAGGTTTAAGGTAATGTATGTCTGGAACTTTCCCAGTGAGAAGTTCATAAGGTGTCTTGACATGAGGTCTAGTAATGGGTACCCTGTTCAAGACATAGCAAGCAGTACTTACTGCTTCAGTCCAAAACATTGTGAGTAGTTTAGAGTCTGCAAGCATTGATCTTGCTGCCTCAATAAGGGTTCTATTTTTCCTTTCAGTAACCCCATTTTGTTGTGGGGTCCTTGGAGTACTATAGTCCCTTCTAATCCCCTTAGACTTACAGAATTCTATGAATACAACATTTTTGAATTCTGTCCCATTGTCACACCTAATTCCTTTAACCTTTTTATTTAGCTGGTTTTCAACTAAGATAATGAATTCTTTCAAAATAGGAGTTGTTTCATCTTTAGTTTTTAGAAAGAATACCCAGCAAAACCTGCTATAATCATCTGTGATAACCAGGCAGAAGTACTTGTGATCAATACTTCTGATAGGAGTTGGACCAAAGAGATCCATGCGCAGCAACTGAAGTGGTTCAGAAATGGTGCTCACAGCTTTGACTGCTTTGTAAGAGGCTCTGTGTTGCTTTCCCTTGTTGCAAGCAATACAATTGTGTTCATTGGTGAAGAGTTTAGAAGGAAGGCCCTGAACAAGACAAAGTTTCGACAACTTATTGATAGTCTTGTAATTCACATGTGCCCTTCTCCTATGCCATTTGTTAGATTCATCCAGGGAAGCTTTGGGTACCAAACATGTTAGATCACCTTCTGGCTTGACATCATTCAGATTGAATGTGTATAAGTTGAAGGTTCTAGGAACTCTCAGCAATACAGTTGTGTCTTCTGGGAGTTTGAAGTCCTTGGAAAGTACAAGACACTCATCTTCAGAGAAGAAAACTTTATTCTTTGTGTCACAAATTTGTGATACAGAGAATAGATTAAAATGCTCCAGTTCCTTCACATAATAAACATTTTCAAAGTCTAACAAGGGTGTCTTAATTGTTCCTTTCCTTGTAATTTTGCCATCTCCACCACCAAAGGTTACAGAGCCTCCTCCTTCTATGGGCTCAAAGTCATGCATCTTGTCTTTGTTCCCTGACATACTTCTAGAACAACCACTATCAACAATACCTACTTCTGTACTTTTCAAAGGATGTTCCTACAACAACAACAAAATTATACAAAATTAGTACACATTGGAGACTCAAGTCATTGCTGACTTGAGCCTGCCTTGTGGATCATTAGTGATAGGCCATGTAGATGTTTTAGATCCACCATTGTTCTTGGGCCCGTAATGCATATTAGGTCCCTTCTTTGTCCAAGAACAACCTGCTGAGGACTTCACAGCAGTATTCCATTTCCCACCACCATAATACATTGAGTCAAAGTGATTAGGCCAATAACCATTAGAAAAGAAAGAACTAGTGGGTCGAACATATGGTCTAGTACAGGTTCTTCTCCATGAAGAATGTGATTCAGCAGAATTGGGATTCTGCTGATGTGGAACAAAAGAGCGTATTTCACTAACATTCTTCCACATTTGCCTAGGTTTCCTTTGACTAACACATTCACCCATTCTTTGCTCATGAAATGTACAATCCTTAATCAAGTGATATTTACTTCCACACACAAAACACTTCTTCTTTTTAGAAGATTTATTTAAACCAAAAGAAGTTCCATAACATGAAAAAGTATTCAAATCACCATGATAAACAGAATTGTTTTTAACATAACCAAGAGTATTATTGTGCAAAGAATTTAAAAACAAGTCTTCAGTAGAAACTGTCTTGTTATCAGCAGCAACTCTAGAAGGCTTGTGGGGAGTCTTGGGTGATGTCTTTGGTGTGGTCTTGGGAATGGTCTTGGGCAGGTCAGACTTCTCACTTGAATCACAGCTAGCAAATGAGGTAGACCCTTCATCAGAAGACTTGTCACTGTCACAACAAGAGACAAAGTCATTAGATTTCATAATAGGGTCTGGCAAGTCAGTTGACTTTTTTCCATAGAGATGGTGTGATCCATCAAAGTCACTAGGTATGGATAGGTCAATAGACATATGTTCACCTCTTATAGGTCCAGGGACAGCATGTAAGTTACCTTCTTTGACAAAGTTAGCTAAACCTGCAGGTGTGGATTTACCTAGGTCATTCTTAGCCTCTAAACCAACATATTTTTTAAATCCCAAACCTATTTTAGAGTTCACAGCCTGACTACCATAAAGTTCCCTAGCTAGATTATCACCTTGTTAATACAAATATCGCCTAAAAACGTTATTTATATTTTACGATCTTTGCTAAGTTTTGTTAATGACAAAGTATGAAGTTTAGCTATAAGTAAATCATCACTTTAAGTGTTTAAGTCTTGTTTAACTAAGGTTTACATTTCCTTTTAAACAAAACATTGTTTTTATTTCTTAAATTAGAAAGTGTCTTGTCACATCACATTTATTTCTTAAAATAGTAATGTCACATCACATTTAGGGCAAGCTTTGTCCATATATATTTATGGTAAGAAAGAGTGTTTGACTAACCTTATGCTTTCTTGCAAGT
The DNA here is from genome assembly GCA_030686995.1 of Artemisia argyi. Classification (NCBI taxonomy): domain Eukaryota; kingdom Viridiplantae; phylum Streptophyta; class Magnoliopsida; order Asterales; family Asteraceae; genus Artemisia; species Artemisia argyi. Next base: position 212,785,328 of record CM060709.1, on the reverse strand, counting down.
CTTGTGTTTGACTAGAAGTAATGTGATGTGACCTTGTTTGGTTTGGAAGATTTATTGCAAAAACCAACTGCAACCCTGACGGTACCCTGGGGATACAAGGGCGGAACCCTTCTGAGGGGTCCGCCTGATCCGCCAGACCTGCAGAATGGTTTGCTATAAATACCAAACCATTTGTTTGTTTTGTGTAACCCTTTAGGACTTATTCTCACATATTCTCTCAACTAACTCAGTAACCCTTGACTTGTGTGATTCTCTTATGTAGCAAGGAACTCCACAAGATCATTCAAGAAGTCGCAAGCTTCAACTCTAAAGTTGCAAGTCTTGGTAGCTTGGTCATGTATAAGCTTTGGTAGTTTATACTTCATGTGTGTCATGTATGTAGAAGTTATAGGTTAGTATTTTAGGCCTCAAAATACGTAGTGTGTTGGGAGTTGTTGTACCCTAGTAAAAGAACTAACGGGAGTGGTTGTACCCTTGGTAAAGAACTCGACATCTAGCTTTGTGTCAGTAAAAGTGTAAGCGACGAATGGGAGTGGTTGTACCCTTGTAAAAGAACTCGACATCTAGCTTTGTGTCGGTAAAAGTATAAGCGACGTGTAAGGTTTTCTCCGCCGGTGAAAGGAGCTTGTTGATTAGTGTTTATAACTCTCGAGTTGGAAACTCGGGGCGTGGATGTAGGGCAAGGAAAAAGAGTCCTTGTAGCCGAACCACGATAAACTATCGTGTTGTGGTTTGATTGTTTCTTTCTCTATATTTGCTTATTATATGTTGTTGTTTAATTAGAATTGTTGATCACATATAAAGCTTTTCAAAGAACCAAAACAAGTAAAGTTGTTCTTATATCTTTAAACATAAGTAAAGCTTTTCAAAGAACTAAACAAGCGAAGTTAGGATCATTACAAGTAAAGCTTTTCAAAGTATGAAACAAGTTAAGTTAGAATTGTTATTCACATGAAAAGTCTTTTCAAAGAATCAAACATATTAAGTTGTGTTTATATCTTTAACCAAACGTCAAGTTCTCAAAGGTTATTTAAGCTAAATAAGAATCGAAAAAGCGGTAAACTATTCAACCCCCCTTCTAGTTTTCCACAATTGGCATCAGGAGCTACGTTACTCAAGATCTTTAAAATAGAATATATTTTAAAACTTGGATCGATCCATGGATTTTGAAAATCTCAAAGAAGGGCAACCTATTCAAAACCAACCGCTATTTGAAAAAGAAAACTTACTTGAATGGAAAAGTAATTTTCAAAACTATGTGAAATCAATTGATCAAGATCTTTGGCATATTATTTCTTTTGGTAATTTCAAACCACTTTTTGAAAACCAAGATAACTATCTTAAACTTGATAAAAATACTAAAGCTAAAACAATGCTTTACAAAGCTTTAGTACCAAATATGAAAGAATGTATTTTTGTCAAAAGGCTAATGATGTTTGGAAAAATATGGTAAACTTTCATCAAGGAATATGTCAAGTCAAAGATGATCAATTTGATCTTACATATGAATTAGAAGTTTTAGAAAAACTAATTGATAGACACTTAGTAGAAGTTAATACATGTGCTACTAGTTTAAATGTTTTAAATGAAGGTACAAGTGAAGATGAGTACGTGTGTTTTGATGAACCTGCTTGCGTATCTTGGAATGTAATGGATGTTGACGAAGACAATGATCCGGTAGTTAATTGTCAATTTATTGAAACAACAAGCAAGGTGTAAGTAAAGGTGATTACTCGTGTCAAGCTCGTAGTAGTCTTGCTTGCGATTCATGGAATAACTCGGATGAAGATGAAGTCAATCATCCGGTTTGTGATTCTAAACTAGATAAAACATCAAGCAAGGTACACTTTGAAACCAAGCTCTTTTGCTTTGATTAATTTATCCTAGAGTTTTCTAAACTAGAAAATGAGTCTAAACATTTGTGCAACATGGACCTAAAAGCTATCTTCAAGAATGAGTCTTCAAAATCTCTTAAGAATATCTTTGAAAAGGAAATCTTATTAGAAGATAAAATGTCTAGAATTAAGAGTAATGTTGAAATTAATCTAGAATGTAAATTATGTCTAGATTACAAACATGAGACTAAAATGCAAAATGAGAAAGGAAAAATTATTAGTTAAATTTGATGAAAGCTCAAAATCTCTTGAAAGATTGTTGAGGAGTCAAAGGTTGTTTAAAGATAAAACCGGATTAGGATTTAACTCAAAAGCACCATTAACTAATCAAAAAAAGCAAGTAAAATTTGTCTAACCTAGAAGAGAGATTTAGAGATAATTCTATCTCTAATAGAAACTCATGATAAAAGAATTAAGATTATCATGCTCTATGCTTTTATATGATTGTCTAACCTTCTTGGATACACGAGTAATTGAGTTTCAAAGCGTGTCGTCAAACCAAGACTCTACGCGTTGTGTTTATCCTCTTGATAGCATCTCTATGAAATTTAAAAGGTACACATTACTTCAACTTGACTTTAATAGTCTCTTGCTTCTAGCATTATGGGTTAGAATATGTGTTATTAGTAATACTCTAAAAGTGTTTACTTGCTATTAATAATAACTATGATTAGATTCTATGCAACAAGGAAATTCGTCTTTAGTACTAGTAGGAGATATAAGGTGCTTTGGTTCTTTAACCATCAAGAGATAAACACGAGAAACTCTTGAGTGAGTCTCACTCAACTCTTGCTTACTGATGCGTGGGAATCGCAACAGGCTTTACCTCTCGAGGGATCTCGAGAAGCTTACAACCCCCACCAGGCAGTGTACCTTATCGTTGTAGTATAGTATAGTGACAAGTACCGGGGGATTGATTGTTCAGCTTAGGAATAGTGTCGCTAGGATTAGAAAGCCTAATTACTAGTTCTAAAGGTGAGGGATGATTATTTTTGTATTTTTATATTTTTATGGAAAGCAATTAAAATCTCGGGTTTTGAAGGATTAAGGCGGAATTAGTTGCTATTCAACTAACCCAAAACTAAGATGCAATCAAAATAAAATACTAAAAATGAAAATAAACTAATTAAACTAAAGTTGTGAGCAGTAATTGGAGAAAATGTGTTTACTTAGATTTCATTACTCCCTAGATATCTTTTACACGTTAATTACTTGTTATAATTGCATGGATGACGGATTGTATTCCTTAATACCATTCATGGGGTGGCATACATAACTCCCAATTCTATGAGCTCTTATCTCCTCCTACACCATGCCCAGCACAACTATAGGGATTGTAAATAGTGGCTCATGCATTAAATACAACCAATAAAGACCTAGTACGCCTCGGTTCATGTTTCTTAAGACGTTCAAGCATGTTACCATTTGGAGATCTGCCAGTTTTCTTAAGCCTAACATATAAATCATTCATCCACAACAAGAATAAACAAGTAATCAACACATAATCAATATCTAGGTTTCATTAGATCTAAGCAAACACAAAGGAGATCTAGCCTAGCATGATAGAATTAAGACAAGAACATGATATAGACAACCAACACATAGACATATTGATTGAATTAGAAGAACACTTATCTTGATTAATCATGCAAGGTATCAAGGGGTTGGAACCCTTGAAAAACCTGTAAAGTTACACCAAAATCGTCTTTAGGGTTTCTCCCAAAACTTCTCTCTTTTAATGTGAAAAACTAGAAAACTATATATAGGAAAATAGGGATGACAGCGTCAAGAATAAAGGTGTGACGCCGTCATCTCGCCGCCAAATACTTCCTCGGACGGCCTTGATCTACTTCTGACGCCGTCAAGGCCTAGGCCGTTACACAAATTACTCTTGACGCCCTATGTGTGACGCCGTCATCAACTACGGATTTTAATTCTTGGGGTTTTGACGCCGTCAGGAAAACTCTTGACGCCTTCGTGAACTACGGATTTTAATTCTTGAGGTTTGACGCCGTCAGGGAATTACTCTTGACGCCGTCACCTACTGTTCTCAGCATGGAAAATTGAGACTTTGCCGTTTTCTTCACTTTTATGCTCCAAAAACGTCCAAAATGGCTTCTTTTCCAGAATTCACTCTCCAAGTACCAAAAATCACAAAAGGAACGATTTAAGGCAATATTTGATCAAATAAATTCGGATTCGGGCTTAAATGAGCCCCTAAAAACGGATCATTTTTCGCCTCATCATATACCCTTACACTTGAGATTTGCTTGTCCTCAAGCAAATGCGTTTTTATTCTACTCAAAAGACAAGTTAGGGGTCATTTAACACTAATATAAAAGTAATTACAACAAATAATCGTTCCACTAAAGACCAATAGACAAGCACGGAGGTCATATACAAGCACCTCACAAATAGTGTTTAGATACTCACATCTCTCGGGTGTAATAAAGTGTAAATTACAATATGGAAACGGAAGATATCTCTCACTACCTGTCATAGCAAAATAGATTACCATAGGCTTGGGAAAGGATCAAACCTCCACCACATGGCGTAAGCACCTAGGATAAACTATCAAAGAGGTCTTTTAAAGGGTTGTAACGTTAGGTATAGGGATATGAATTACACGGTTTTGTTGGATAAAGGAAGTTTTACTGGTGGTGAGTTAACAATCTTAGTTAATTACATGTACAATATGGCGTTGCTAAGCCAAGACTAGACTCGACTTAAGCTAACAAATGAAAAATAACAAAAACACAAAATAAACATAGAATGAAACGGGATGGTAGTCCGTATGTTTTTTCTCTTTTTCTTTTTCTATTTTTTTTTCTTTTTCTTTTCTTTTTTTTTTCTTTTTTTTTTTTTTTTTTTTTTTGTGTGCATACACTCTTACCCTACCATCCAAAATAGTACATCATAGGGAATGTAAATTTCCCTTACACTTGAATCTTTACATACTTTACATTTAACTAATCTAATGACTCGATTTAAGAAAATCAAAACACTTGGAGCACTTTTGAGAATAACGTACATATGGGGGTAATAAATGATGTTCTTCCCCATTACTCCATAAATAAGTACTTTACCCATGAGTCCCAATCGTCCCAAAACAATATGTACAAGGATATGACTCGACTTAGCAACCATGTAATCAATTAGAAAGTTAACTTAGGGTTTAACAAATAACAATGATGCACTAAAAATGAGCGCATACACGGAAGGCTAAGGCGATTTGGGTGTACATTTAAGTGGGATGTAACAAATTCTTCCTTTAAGTAAAATGCTTAAAGGTAGAAACGAAAAGATAGGCTCGGAGGGGTGTACTAGGGGTTTCGTGTACTAAAAATGAGTACAACGCTAAGGGTGTGGGAAAAATTAGTTGACTTAACTAGCCAAGTAATGTGACTTAAATGGTCAAGTAATTATGATACGGGTTTAACACAAGGGTGATCCTAATGCCTCTTATCATGTAGTAAATCCTACCACACGAATGTAGTCTCACTAGCGGTCTCGGGATGCATCACTAACGCAAGTTCTAGAATCTAAATGCTACCGGTACACTCATAAGCACTAATAATGAATGCTTTTCCTATCAAATCTAAAGGCGAACCTCACATATTTGGGTGGAAAATTTTTCTGAATATACGGTTATGTGCTAGTCATACAATCTCTTATCCATGAGACGCTTGCTATGGCTAAAGTTTCACTCCTAAATGTTGTAAAAAAATTTAAATTTGGCGCTAAAATTGCACTAACAAGTATTTCTCATAGTTTTATTACACATCTACCATCAAACAAAACAAACTCAAGCGAAAGTGCATATGTAAGGTATCATCTTTTTACCCTCCCCTTACACTTAATATGAACATTGTCCCCAATGTTCAAGTAAAGAATGTAAAAGTGAAAAAGTAAAGAGAATGAAATCAAATACTCCCCTGATTCGCTCGGTATGGATTATAGGTTGGCCAGATTAGATCTTCCTCCAAGAAAATGAACAATCAAAGCTTCCCTTCCAGAATATAAATCATTTCCTTGTCGAACATAACCTGTAAATCCTGACAAAATAGACAAGACAACCTCGCGTAAAATCGGCGGCATCCTATATAAGTTTCTAAATCCTAGAAAACAAGGTAAGATATAATGCTTGTGGAATGAAGTTTGCAGATCTCCTGGAGATTATAAAACTTAATAATTCACAAAAACCATAAGACTCCGTTAGAAAAACAAAACCGGTAAAATTTCCATATTTTAACTCCTGACGCCGTCAAGAGTAATCCTCTGACACCGTCAGAATGGACCTGCAGAAATTCTTATGTTAAGTTTCCGGAAATTTTCTGGAAAAACTTGGTCCTACTTCCTGGAAAATCCTGCAAAACTTCATTATGACTCAATACAAGCATTCGACTCTAACAAGTACGAATATACATGCTCATTTAATATCATGGAGAATCATGATCGGTTTGTTTCATAAAAACATATTTGGGGTTTCCCCTTATACTTATCTTTTGCAAAAATACTTCTAGGTGGAATTAAGACTAGGCTAAACAACAAAGTAAAGTATTTCCACATTTTAATTGAGAAACATGATCAACCAACAATAAAAATAAAGCATGCATACGGAAGCAAATAACAAACAAACAAATAAAATCACACAAAACATGGGTTGCCTCCCAAGAAGCGCTTTTCTTTATTTACGAGTCTTGTAGCTAGACTCAAGGTCATGGGTTACTACGTGATCTCATCATCAAACGTCACATCCTCCTCACTAATCATTTCATTGTTATTTTCTTGGTAGTGTTTTACACGTTGTATGTTAACCGTGAATTCCCTACCTTCATCATCAATTAACACTACCGCTCCAAATTTAGAAGAATTCTTTACCGTGAACGGTCCATACCATCTAGACTTAAGTTTTCCCGGAAATAATCTCAACCGAGAATTGTATAATAGGACCTTGTCTCCCTCTGAAAAATCTTTGGGTTTCTTAATTCTCTGGTCATGCCATCTTTTAGCTCTTTCTTTATATGTGATGGAGGATTCGTAGGCTTCTAGTCTAAGTTCATCAAGCTCGTGCAATTGCAAAAACCTGTTATTTCCAGCAGTTGTGTAATCTAAGTTGCATGCCCTAAGTGCCCAATAAGCCTTGTGTTCTAATTCTACCGGTAAGTGACATGCCTTACCATACACCATGCGGAATGGGGTCTTTCCAATAGGTGTTTTGTAGGCAGTTCGGAATGCCCATAAGGCTTCGTCGAGTTTAAATGACCAGTCCTTTCTGTTTTGACTAACCGTTTTTTCAAGTATTCTTTTAATAGCTCTATTGGTGTTTTCGACTTGGCCATTGGTCTGTGGATGATAGGCGGTGGAGAATCGATGGGGTGCTCCATACCTTTTGTCACACCCCCAAAATCGGGTCCAGCGGAAGCATACGTGTAGCTGGGGTGTAACTCAATTGGTATTACAACACTAGTTCAAAAATGGTTTTCATTTCAATCATTTAGAATAAAATTGTTTAACCAAAAATATTGAATTTACATCGTTAAAAGTGGTGCGGAAGTAGGCCCTTAAAATAGTTAAAAACGGTCCCCATATAAATAATCAGAGTCTTCTATGACCATGCCATGCCCTGTGTAACAACCCGCATTTTTGGGACATTTCTCCTATTCACTATTCATCAGTTACTATTCACCGGTTACTATTCACCGGTCACTATTCATCATTTTACTATTCATCGTTTTCGGAGTCAGTTTGTGATTCCGAGAAACGTTCAAAAAAATTTTACTATTCATGTGACACTATTCATTTCCGGAAGGAAATCACTATTCACGATTACCGTTCATTTCATCGTAAACTGAGTTTACGAGTCTTCAAATTCGCGTAACCAATGTGGTTTCCCTGTGAATTCATGCATCATTCATTAATGACACGTCATATAGACTGGAGCAGTCTACATATTATCATCACATTACTTACTACACGGATATGCATTATTTCTATATACGTATGCTTAATTTGTAATTAACGTTACCACTCAGTTTTTACTACGAACGTATACCCAATACTCCCGACTATGATCCTAATATATTTTCATACTCATTATAATAATATAAAAATTATATTATTAATTTACCCGGTGTTTTGAAATCAATTACTATATTTCACGATCGGAGCTTATAACTCCGTCGGTTTGCGTTATTTCAACACGATAATTATTTTAACACCCGATTATCATCAGGAATAATATTTTACAACTTTTACAACTTCGTCATATTTTATTTCATCGCGTCATGATTTATTTTTAGTTAACTCGGTACCCGGTATCACCTAAAACTAATAATATCTAACATTATACACCAAAAGTCCACCAAAATCATCCAATCTCATCCACCCTTTGACAAATGCTCCTCCTACTCTCCTTAAAAAGGGGATCTTGCCCCCTTTCCTAAATATATATACTCATTTCATCTCATTTCTTCATTTCTACATCAAACCAACTAGCAAAATTTCTCTCTTTTCTTCCTTTCTTCTTCACAAATCGATCCATCATCAAGAACCAAGAAGGAGATCATAAACTTTTCAAGATCAAGTGCTTAAACAAGTTCTAGTAGTGATCTAATTTAGGTTTTGAAATAAAAACCTCAAGATTATTAAGTTTTCTTGCTCAAATCACCTCAAATATTCAAGTAAGCTTCAAGAACACTTTTGATCTTTTCATACTTTCATCTACTTTATATTTTTATGTATTTTCAAGATATATTGGTAAAACATGCAAATCTACTATGATCCATACCACTTATTATTTATTTTTGTTTATAAACATAGATCTATAATTTTTACTAGTAATCTCATGAGATCCACCAAGATTGGTGATGTTTAGGAACCCATGACACCCTAAGAAGGTGTATGGTAGGATTGAGTACTTGTGGAGTTGATTTGAGATAGTTTGGGTAAGATCTAAACAAGTCTTGAACTAGAAAAATTGATTTTTACAAACTAAATAAAGGTTCTGTCCAAAAACGTAAGATCTGGAAAGATCAGTGGGTTTTGGGTAACTTTGGACCAAAGATTTAGAAAATACATTCCGAAACGAAGCCGTGGCCGAAAACGGGGATAAAATCCGAGTTACGACGAAGAAGTTATGCTATTTTCAATTTTAACGACGAAAACTATTTTCTGAAAAATACCTTGCTGTCCCACGATTTTCATGGACTGTTTCGAGGCCTAAAACTTGATCTAGCCATCCCGACGTATCAAAAATATATTAGTATACTTGATTACCTTCGCGGGGATATAAAGAACATAGAAAACGGGCTTATAACGAAAAAGATACAAGTGTTTGAAATCCGACGATACATATACTTTTCCATCAGCTTTTGTATTACCATTTTTGCCGCAAAACTGTCTTTGCGAGACACCACTTTCACGGCTATTTTTCTTTATGATCGGATTAGTTTGAGTCCGAGCCGTAGTTAAGTAAAATCAAGTACTCCTAGCCTACTTTCCAAATCAATTGGCCGTTCGTCGAATAGACTTATAACGAATAAACTACGACCTCATCTATATACCCGATAAACTACATATTTTGACAGCTTTTGCTATAATGAAATTTTCTAAGTGTTGAACATAATATTTTCAAGTAACAACTATAAGAGTCGATTTTCTCATCGATCGAGACCCGTATCGCCAAAAGTTAAATGACACGACTTCAAGATATTGTTACAAGGTTTTCAAAAACGCCGAGTTTCATCACTAACCCTTAACGTACAATATTTTGCGACTTGTTTTGCGAGGCCATTTTGGGCATATTTTCAAGTAATGAAAATGTTATATTTTGCGACGAAAACCTTATATTTGCCGATAGGTCACCAAACAAGGATCGTGGAGTACCATTTCAATCTATTTCCATGAAAAGTGGTTATTAACTTAACGAGACGTCAAAAACGTAATTGTCGACGATAAACGTTATTTTCAAAACTAATGAGTGGTATCGATAACATACGTATTTGCATGTGTAGCATCATTTCGTTTCTTACATTAGACTATCATTCATATTAGGTTGCGATTAGAGATCGTGCCTCATTTCTGTGTGTTCATTGTTGTCATCGTAGCTATTGCACCAGGTGAGTTCATAACCCCTACTTTTACTTGTTTTACAACTGTTTTGGGGGAAGATACATGCTCCTTGCTATTTGAATTCAATGCTCGTTTTACTAAAACGCATTACTCGCTTTACATAGTTGATTACTCAAATATTTTCAGCTTTATCTAAATACTTGTTGATTATCCGAGTACAATATTATTCACTTGCTACCTACTTGCTATTTACTCATGGACATGAGTGCATAAATTTAAACTATTTACTGATTGCCAAATATTGCCTAAGTTAAGGACCGGTAGCTACAATATCCTAGGTATGTTTGATTACCTAGAAGTTCTTGGGTATGTTTGATTACCTACAATATCCTAGGTATGTTTGATTACCTAGAAGTTCTTGGGTATGTTTGATTACCTACAATATCCTAGGTATGTTTGATTACCTAGAAGTTCTTGGGTATGTTTGATTACCTACAATATCCTAGGTATGTTTGATTACCTAGAAGTTCTTGGGCATGTTTGATTACCCACAATATCCTAGGTATGTTTGATTACCTAGAAGTTCTTGGGAGCGTAACCTCCTGCATATAGCTAGAAAACCTTTTCGGTGCCGTGAACTTAGTGCAATCAATATTCTTTCCTAAACTGGTGCTATGAAACTTTGTTTGTTAAACTATTTATGCGTTTTGCTGTGGAAACATTCTTTTAAGCACACATGTCTTACTCATACTATATTTGACAGTGGATTTACGATGCCTTTGCGGGAAAATACTTGTTTACTGGAAACACTTGTTTACGGAAAATACTTGTTTATTAAACCTATGAACTCACCAGCTTTATGCTGACGTTTTAGCATGTATTTTCAGGTTTTAAGCAATGGCACGCTACTGGAGGTTTTGGCAGGGCATGGCATGGTTATAGAAGACTCTGATATTCTTATGGGGGGACCGTTTTAAACTATTTTACAGGCCTACTTCCGCACTATTTTTAAAAAATGTAAATTCAACATTTTGATTTAGTTATTTTATTCTAAATGATTCAAGTGAAAACCCGTTTTGAACCTGTGTTGTAATACCAATTGAGTTACACCCCAGCTGCTTGTATGCTTCCGCTGGACCCGATTCTAAGGGGGTGTGACAGATTGGTATCAGAGCTTTGGCTATAGCGAACTAAGTGTTTTTAAAACCTAGACTATAGCTACTTTTACGAAAACTTAACCCTATGACCGTCACGTGCCTGCCTGCCAAGATGATGCCTCATTTGTAGTTTGTTGCTGACTTAGGTGATGAGATTTGTGTCTCATTATCTGATATACTATATTCATTTATCATAGTTGATTACTATAACTATCTTTCATATAAGCATGTTCATGTATCATATATTTCACCGCGTTATGTTTTTCCTTGCATAGTTTCATCATTTGACCTCGAGTTTGGTCACCTGCTTTTGTCTTTCAGAATGTCTTGGTACTTGTGAAGGACATGGTATTAGTATAACTGAGCTGAGTATTTTAAAATTCATGGAACCTCGGTGGAATATAGACTGGTCATCTATATTCGACTCGGGATAGTGAGATATAGGCTGACCACCTATGTCTGACTCAGAGATGAATTTTGCAACACTGAGAATGGTTATAATAAGATTATGTCTGGATTGAATCCCCTACTCAATTTCCAAATGTTTCATTCATGTGTGTGTATACTCTAGTTGTTGGAACCTTCATACTTTCATCACTTCGTAAACCACCGATTGGAAGCATGTCAGCTAGTCATTTATTTCATATTTATGCACAATACACTCATATCACAATATTTTCTTTTGTCACAATCTCATTTTGTTGCAGTTGTCACAGTCTCTTCCCTTCTCACCATCACTATCATTTCTTTTCCCCACCCCCATATATATACAAAGAATTAGGTGACTCCCTATAGATTCCGATGTCACTCATCCCTCACTACTCCCTATATTGATAAGTGGATATTATCAATGACCTCCCTAGGAAAGACTTTCCATACCTTCTATGAGGATGATCCCTCGGTACCTTAAGACCATTCAAAACTCAACCGAGATCTCAAGATATCACAAAACCATTCGAACCACTATCACTGGCCTGATCGCCAAAATTCTATCATCTAGAAAGTATTGGCTTGACTAAATTACAAGATTCATTTAGATACGAGTGCTCACTAAGCAACACCATAGAGATAAATCCAACCTCTTAACCAAGACTATAAATTGAACACTACCTCACCAATAGCCTTTATTCAAACATGTTAGACACCTATGCATTTGTGCATACATACAATACCTGGCTATTTTATCCTCTTAATACTTTCATTTTTAAATGGATTTTCTCCAAACTACCGTTATACAAAACATATATCTTGTAAGAAATACATTTCTGATGCACTTATTTAGACAAGCAAATTCCTTTTGGCTAATCTTTTACAAAGCTATTGAATGTTACAAAATTTTAAACATCGATCTTTGGTAAACCATATTATCCACCTTATGTTGAAAATTTTCCTATATTGCATAACTACTAAATTTTGAAACATCAAGAAGGATGTTACCTAAAAAGCCGTTTGCTTAAACTTGTAGATTCAATTATTCGGGGAAGGTTTACAAACAAAACACAATCTCAAAACAAACTTTGAAAATCAATCACTATATTATATCATTTATACACTTAGGATGATTCGATGACATGGAACTCGGGGAAAACCTTAGTAATGGAGACTAAACACCGTAGGTGGAGAAAGACTCAATTCCTGACATCCTGCAGAGGATCACAACCTTATCCTAATCTATTATTTTCAACAACGCCCTTTTACGGATTTAACCCTATAAGTCTTTCAAAACAAGATTCATGATACCCATTTCAATTATTCCTAATAAAGGAATTTGATTCACCTCAACTCCTAGCGATTTCATTAAGATTTCTTTGGAACCACACCACCTATCATCTGTAGACCAATGGTCAGAATTTGAGATTGATTCAAACCTAGGGAGATATGCCCAAATCGGGTGTGATTGACACTAGAAATGGTTGGATTAACCATTTGCCATAAACCAAATTCAGTGGCAACCATAGTTATTGCGCGAGCATAGAGACTACACCATTTGAGGCACTCTTTGGTCGAAGTGCCCACATCCATTGACGGATCGAAATTTTGAAAAGCCCAACTCACTAGTACCGTAAGCATTCATGAAATAACCAAGAATTTCCTACAAATCAAGAATCAATTACAAATTCGATAAGTTGTAAACCCTTATAATTTCAACTTCGTGGTAGAGCCATGCTGAAAGTTCTGCCTAGGAAAGGCATAATACCATTCAGAAAATTTCATAAAGTTAAACCCGATATACACTGAACCATTTACGATTTCAGACAGAGTATGCCTAGTGGCCGTCAGACTTAAACCTTGTTAGAGCTCAGTAGCTTACACGATTATATCATCATCTTTTCACCAATACAACTTCAGAGACCAACACAAACTGAACTTCGGGACGAAGTTCCTTCTAAGGGGGTGAGACTGTAACAACCCGCATTTTTGGGACATTTCTCCTATTCACTATTCATCAGTTACTATTCACCGGTTACTATTCACCGGTCACTATTCATCATTTTACTATTCATCGTTTTCGGAGTCAGTTTGTGATTCCGAGAAACGTTCAAAAAAATTTTACTATTCATGTGACACTATTCATTTCCGGAAGGAAATCACTATTCACGATTACCGTTCATTTCATCGTAAACTGAGTTTACGAGTCTTCAAATTCGCGTAACCAATGTGGTTTCCCTGTGAATTCATGCATCATTCATTAATGACACGTCATATAGACTGGAGCAGTCTACATATTATCATCACATTACTTACTACACGGATATGCATTATTTCTATATACGTATGCTTAATTTGTAATTAACGTTACCACTCAGTTTTTACTACGAACGTATACCCAATACTCCCGACTATGATCCTAATATATTTTCATACTCATTATAATAATATAAAAATTATATTATTAATTTACCCGGTGTTTTGAAATCAATTACTATATTTCACGATCGGAGCTTATAACTCCGTCGGTTTGCGTTATTTCAACACGATAATTATTTTAACACCCGATTATCATCAGGAATAATATTTTACAACTTTTACAACTTCGTCATATTTTATTTCATCGCGTCATGATTTATTTTTAGTTAACTCGGTACCCGGTATCACCTAAAACTAATAATATCTAACATTATACACCAAAAGTCCACCAAAATCATCCAATCTCATCCACCCTTTGACAAATGCTCCTCCTACTCTCCTTAAAAAGGGGATCTTGCCCCCTTTCCTAAATATATATACTCATTTCATCTCATTTCTTCATTTCTACATCAAACCAACTAGCAAAATTTCTCTCTTTTCTTCCTTTCTTCTTCACAAATCGATCCATCATCAAGAACCAAGAAGGAGATCATAAACTTTTCAAGATCAAGTGCTTAAACAAGTTCTAGTAGTGATCTAATTTAGGTTTTGAAATAAAAACCTCAAGATTATTAAGTTTTCTTGCTCAAATCACCTCAAATATTCAAGTAAGCTTCAAGAACACTTTTGATCTTTTCATACTTTCATCTACTTTATATTTTTATGTATTTTCAAGATATATTGGTAAAACATGCAAATCTACTATGATCCATACCACTTATTATTTATTTTTGTTTATAAACATAGATCTATAATTTTTACTAGTAATCTCATGAGATCCACCAAGATTGGTGATGTTTAGGAACCCATGACACCCTAAGAAGGTGTATGGTAGGATTGAGTACTTGTGGAGTTGATTTGAGATAGTTTGGGTAAGATCTAAACAAGTCTTGAACTAGAAAAATTGATTTTTACAAACTAAATAAAGGTTCTGTCCAAAAACGTAAGATCTGGAAAGATCAGTGGGTTTTGGGTAACTTTGGACCAAAGATTTAGAAAATACATTCCGAAACGAAGCCGTGGCCGAAAACGGGGATAAAATCCGAGTTACGACGAAGAAGTTATGCTATTTTCAATTTTAACGACGAAAACTATTTTCTGAAAAATACCTTGCTGTCCCACGATTTTCATGGACTGTTTCGAGGCCTAAAACTTGATCTAGCCATCCCGACGTATCAAAAATATATTAGTATACTTGATTACCTTCGCGGGGATATAAAGAACATAGAAAACGGGCTTATAACGAAAAAGATACAAGTGTTTGAAATCCGACGATACATATACTTTTCCATCAGCTTTTGTATTACCATTTTTGCCGCAAAACTGTCTTTGCGAGACACCACTTTCACGGCTATTTTTCTTTATGATCGGATTAGTTTGAGTCCGAGCCGTAGTTAAGTAAAATCAAGTACTCCTAGCCTACTTTCCAAATCAATTGGCCGTTCGTCGAATAGACTTATAACGAATAAACTACGACCTCATCTATATACCCGATAAACTACATATTTTGACAGCTTTTGCTATAATGAAATTTTCTAAGTGTTGAACATAATATTTTCAAGTAACAACTATAAGAGTCGATTTTCTCATCGATCGAGACCCGTATCGCCAAAAGTTAAATGACACGACTTCAAGATATTGTTACAAGGTTTTCAAAAACGCCGAGTTTCATCACTAACCCTTAACGTACAATATTTTGCGACTTGTTTTGCGAGGCCATTTTGGGCATATTTTCAAGTAATGAAAATGTTATATTTTGCGACGAAAACCTTATATTTGCCGATAGGTCACCAAACAAGGATCGTGGAGTACCATTTCAATCTATTTCCATGAAAAGTGGTTATTAACTTAACGAGACGTCAAAAACGTAATTGTCGACGATAAACGTTATTTTCAAAACTAATGAGTGGTATCGATAACATACGTATTTGCATGTGTAGCATCATTTCGTTTCTTACATTAGACTATCATTCATATTAGGTTGCGATTAGAGATCGTGCCTCATTTCTGTGTGTTCATTGTTGTCATCGTAGCTATTGCACCAGGTGAGTTCATAACCCCTACTTTTACTTGTTTTACAACTGTTTTGGGGGAAGATACATGCTCCTTGCTATTTGAATTCAATGCTCGTTTTACTAAAACGCATTACTCGCTTTACATAGTTGATTACTCAAATATTTTCAGCTTTATCTAAATACTTGTTGATTATCCGAGTACAATATTATTCACTTGCTACCTACTTGCTATTTACTCATGGACATGAGTGCATAAATTTAAACTATTTACTGATTGCCAAATATTGCCTAAGTTAAGGACCGGTAGCTACAATATCCTAGGTATGTTTGATTACCTAGAAGTTCTTGGGTATGTTTGATTACCTACAATATCCTAGGTATGTTTGATTACCTAGAAGTTCTTGGGTATGTTTGATTACCTACAATATCCTAGGTATGTTTGATTACCTAGAAGTTCTTGGGTATGTTTGATTACCTACAATATCCTAGGTATGTTTGATTACCTAGAAGTTCTTGGGCATGTTTGATTACCCACAATATCCTAGGTATGTTTGATTACCTAGAAGTTCTTGGGAGCGTAACCTCCTGCATATAGCTAGAAAACCTTTTCGGTGCCGTGAACTTAGTGCAATCAATATTCTTTCCTAAACTGGTGCTATGAAACTTTGTTTGTTAAACTATTTATGCGTTTTGCTGTGGAAACATTCTTTTAAGCACACATGTCTTACTCATACTATATTTGACAGTGGATTTACGATGCCTTTGCGGGAAAATACTTGTTTACTGGAAACACTTGTTTACGGAAAATACTTGTTTATTAAACCTATGAACTCACCAGCTTTATGCTGACGTTTTAGCATGTATTTTCAGGTTTTAAGCAATGGCACGCTACTGGAGGTTTTGGCAGGGCATGGCATGGTTATAGAAGACTCTGATATTCTTATGGGGGGACCGTTTTAAACTATTTTACAGGCCTACTTCCGCACTATTTTTAAAAAATGTAAATTCAACATTTTGATTTAGTTATTTTATTCTAAATGATTCAAGTGAAAACCCGTTTTGAACCTGTGTTGTAATACCAATTGAGTTACACCCCAGCTGCTTGTATGCTTCCGCTGGACCCGATTCTAAGGGGGTGTGACACCCTGCCAAAACCTCCAGTAGCGTGCCATTGGTTAAAACCTGAAAATACATGCTAAAGTGTCAACACGAGGTTGGTGAGTTCATAGAGTTTGTTTAACAAATAATGCCTATAGAGAAAAGATTGCCCAGCAAAGGCATTGTAAATCCACTCAATTCCAAGTCCCGCCATAAGAGACTTGTAACCTGTGTGTTTACAACCCACTGCCAAATGTGTTAAAGTCTACGTGAACATAAGTAATACTGGTATTCGAATTCCAAGATAAATATAGCAAAACGGCTATATAAAAATAATTCAGTCAATGAGGTTATATAAGCAATGCTGACAATGTCGCCAGATAATTAATACTGACAATGTCGCCAGATAAACAATACTGACAATGTCGCCAGATGAACAATGCTGACAATGTCGCCAGATAAATAATAATGACAATGAGGTCATATAAAATCAGTCAAGTAGGAAAACAGCAATATTACGTTTGACATCACAGCCAAGTGGGGAATACCCCAATATTACAAGGAACATATAGGAACAATTGGTGACTATAAGGTCATATAAACAAGGATGATCAATCCCATGAAATACAGATAATCAAACATACCAATGAATGCAGGTGATCAAATATATATTTAGATAAAGCTGGAAATATTTGAGTAATCAACCAGGTAAAACAAGTAATTCGTTTTAAGTAAAACGAGCATGTATTCTCCCCCAAAGAGTTTACAAAACAATTAAAATAGTAGGGGCTATGACTCACCTGGAGCGATAGCTACGATGACAAAGTGGATACACTGAAATGAGGCACGATCTCTAACCGCAACCTAATATGAGTAATAACGATCTACTTTAGATCACGACGTGATGAAATGAATGCACGTGCACATGATGCCTATACCACTCGTAACTTGGAAATACTCGTTATTGTCATAGTAAAATAGTTTCCATACTTAGGAAAAATAAATCCCAATGGAGTTATAAAAACTTGTCGTAATATATCGTATAAAAATGTTAGCGTTCTATTCCTTGTATCGAAAATCTTAAAATAACGTCGTTAAGTCGTATGAATATTCCTTGGGTCATACGTATTTCATTTGTTAAGAATATAGTCCTTAGTAACATTTCTAGAAAATATACCATTTAGTACGTAAGTTATTATTTTTATTTGTGACCAAATATATATATATATATATATATATATATATATATATATATATATATATATATATATATATATATATATATATATATAGTTTGACGATGTTAAAACGGGTATAACTTGGTCGTTTTAAGCTCATTTTCCTCGTTCTTTATATCCACGGATTCGTTTTAGTATATACTAATATATTTTCGATAGCTCGGTTCCTCTAGGTTACGTTTAACGCCTCTATTTGCCCGTCGAAAACTGTCAAACAGCATGCAGTTTTTCAGAAAATAGTTTTCGTCGTTAAATTCGGAAAATCATATCTCCTTCGTTATTAACTCGTTTTAATCCGTTCTTTCGCCAAAAGTTTCGTTTTTGAAAGTATTTTCTAAATCTTTGGTCAAAAATTAACCATCAACCACTGATTTTCCCACGAAATAAAAATAGGGACAGTAGGTATTTCTATTGTTTCAAAAATCATTTCTAGGGTTCTAATCTAGTTCCATCTTCAATCAAACCACTTTCAATCACCACAAAACTAGTCTAATCCTACCATAAACCTTCTTAGGGTGTCATGGGTTCCTAAACATCATAAACCAAGTGGATCTAATAAGGATCTAACTATAATCACTTTCTAAGGTTCAAAAGTTAAAAGTTTGTAAAATAAAGTGGTATAAATAGCATATGCATGTAGATCTAGTATATATATCATATGGATCTTGTATAAACTTGGTAAAATTATAAAAATGAGTTTGATATACTTACTTCAAAGATTAAGAGTGTAGATGATGAAAACCTAATGATTCTTGAGTTTATATTTCAAAACCCCAACAAGGATCACTAAATAAACTAGTTTAACACTTGATCTTGAGAAAATATTCTTGGTCTTGCCCTCCCCTTTGTTGTGCCGTGTATGAGTATAGAGAGAAAAGAGAGATGATAAGATTTTTGAGCTAGTGAAGAAATGAGTGAAATGAGTGTATTATTACCCTTTTATGTATTATTATTATATGTATAATAGGTTAGACAAAAGCTTGTACAAACATTAATTAGTTAGTAGAAGATTTTCAAAATGTGTAAGGATTGATATGGAGGGGGGTTGGGATGTGTAAGAATTTTGGTGGGATTTGGTATTATCTTGTATTTAATTGTAGTTTTAAGGTGTACCGGGTACCGGGTTAACTAAAAATAAATTTTAACGGAGTTAACCGGGATATAATAAAGTCGTAAAAATGGTAAAAATATATTGGGTATAAATATTGAGTGTTTAGATAATTATTATTTAGTTTCTACGAAAACCGTCGTAATTAAATTAGACGTACGATACAAAATAAATAAATTTCCAAAATACCGGGTAAATTAATATTATAATTTTTATATTATAAAAATGAATATAAAAATATATTGGGATCATAGTCGGGAGTGTCGGACATGTTAGTCACATTTATAGTTCGCGTATTAGTGTTTATTTAAAATAAACATACGTAATTCGTTAATTATATTAAAAATATATAATTTGAATACCCTACGAGTGGAATAGTATGCAAGTGCCACAATGATGATATGAAGACTATTTCTAGTCCGTATGAAGTGTCCCAATGATAATGCATGAATTCGCTCCTGAACCAATACGGTTACGCGAATTTGAATACTCGTAAACTAAATTTACGATGACATGAGTAATGCACATGAATAGTGTTTTTCTTCCGGAAATGAATAGTGTCAAGTGAATAGTAAAATTTCTGAATGTTTCTCGAAATGTCAAATTGACCTCAAAAACGATGAATAGTGATCGATGAATAGTAAATGGTGAATAGTAACTTGTGAATAGTAAATTGTCGAGGGTTGGAAAATGACCGGAAATTACGAGTTGTGACAGTCTTCCCTTCTAACAGGAACTTCGTCCCGAAGTTCAGTTTGTGTTGGTCTCTAGAGAGGTATTGGTGAAAAGATGATGATATGTATTGTGTAAGCTAATGAGCTCTAATGGGAGTTCAAGTCTGTAGGCTACTAGGACCATACTGTCTGAAATATTGAATGGTCCAATGTATCTCGGGTTTATCTTCCCAAATTTTTCTTAATGGTATCATGCTTTTCCTAGGCAGAACTTTCAACATAATCCTGCCATTAACTTGAAATTCTAAGGGTTTACAACTTATCAAACTTGTAACTGATTCTTGATTTGTAGGAAATTCCTGGTTATTTCATGAATGCTTACTGGACTAGTGAGTTAGGCTTTTTCCAAATTTCGATCCGTCAATGGATGTTGGCACTTCGACCATAGAGTGCTTCAAATGATGTAGTCTCTAAGCTCATGTGGTAACTATGGTTGTAAAAGAATCTGATTTATGGCAAATGGTTAGTCCAACCATTTCTAGAGTCAATCACTCATGCTCTGAGTATATCTTCCTATGTTTGAATCGTTCTCTAATTTCTGACCATTGGTGATGATAGGTGGTGTAGTTTTAAAGGAATCTTAATGAAATCACTAGGAGTTTGCGGTGGTAAAAGATAGAATATTCATTAGATCGGAATTCGTTAACAGTACATGAAACTTATACGATAGAACGTAGAATTAAACACAAAAGAAACACAACACAAAAGAGTTTAGGCTTTAGTTTATTTTTAAGGCAGAAGTTCTTGGTTCTTGAACATTGTTGTCGTCCTCAGCGTTGTTGATGTGTGGACCATTTCCTTCTCCGATGACCTAGGCTCTCCCACGAGCCCTTCCGCCTTGGTTCCCTTTCTCTTGGTTTCCTTGTTTTGGGCATTCATTCCTGTAATGCCCTATTTCTCCACAGCCAAAACATGTCACTGAGGGTTTCTGATCTCCGGTAATGATTGGAAATTTGCATTCCCAAGTCGCATGACCAACCTTCTTACAGTTGCCACATGGATTAAGACAAGGTCCATGGTTATGATGATTCTGACACTTGTTGCATTTAGGTAGAGTACCCTGGTAACCTTTCTTTTCACTTGGCTTCACAACGTAGGCCCTAACCACTTCATGTTGTTTGTTTGACTGCCATACTTGATCGTCTCCTTGGTTGTCATCCCTTTTCCTCTTGTTTTCGTTGTTGTTGTTGACAGTAGTTTCTTGCTTCATCACTTGAGCCATAAGCTTTTGAGACATTCTGATAGCTTCCTCCAGCGTGTCTGATTTAGAAGCAATTACGTTCCCACTTATGTTGCACGGTAGTCCACCGATGAAATTTTCTAGCAGCTTTTCGTTATCTGGAACCATAGTTGGACATAGCACAGCCAACTCCTGAAACCTTCGGATATATGCCTTGATATCATTACCTGCTGTCACTAGCTTATAAAACTCTGGTTCCAACTTCTGCACCTCAGTACGAGGGCGAAACTTATCAGTCATCAATTTCTTGAATTGCTCCCAGGTGAGCTTGTAGGCATTTTCCATACCCATCGGTTGAGCATAAGAATTCCACCATGACATAGCTTCATCCAAAAGCATACCAGTAGCGAATTTTACCTTGCTGACATCAGGACAGTTGCACATGAGGAACACATTCTCAGTCTTTTTGAACCAGCGAATCAAAGCAACCGCTCCTTCAGTGCCCTTAAACTTGATGGGATCACTAATCTTAAAATTTTTCCAAGTACATTCACGCCTATTTTCGGATTGTCCATCTGTCCCTGTCTGTAAAGCGGCCTCAGCAGTCCTTGCAGCTACCTCAGCTCTCTCGATCTCTAGAGCTTCGGCGATACTATCCTTAACCAATTTCCGAATGGCAACAGGTGTCATAGTTGGAGTAGCTTTAACTTTCCTTGGCGGCATAGCTCTTCAAAACGAGAAAAGAAGGGTGAGACATAATTAAGACGTTTCCTAGTAGTAGATGTTTGAGAGTGGGTTATCGTAGAATGAAAGGTTAATGTTGCGATATGACGAGTTGACGTGGTTCGAGTGGTTTTGTGATCTCCTGAGATTTCTGTCGAGTTTTAAATGGTCATAATGTACCTAGGGATCCTCCTTGTATATGGTATGGAAAGTCTTTCCTAGGGAGGTCATTGATAATATCCATTTATCAATATTGGGAGTAGTGGGTGATGGATGACATAGGAATCTATAGAGTATCACCTAATTCCTTATCTATATATATGGGGAAAAGGAATGATAATAATGGTGAGAAGGGAAAAGACTGTGACAGCTGCGACATAATGAGATTGTGATGAAAGTGAATACTGTGATGTAAAATGAAACATTTGGAAATTGGGTAGAGAATTCAATCCAGACAAAATTTTATTATAACCATTCTCAGTGTTGCAAAATTCATTTCTGAGTCGGATATAGGTAGTCAGCCTATGTCCTACTATCCCGGGTTGAATATAGGTGACTAGTCTATATTCCACCAAGGTTCCATGAATTTTGAAATACTCAGCTCAGTTATACTAAGACTATGTCCTTCACAAATACCAAGACGTTCAGAAAGACTAAGGCAGGTGACCAAACTCGAGGTCAAATGATGAAACTATGCAAGGAAAAACATAACAGGGTGACATATATGATACGTGAACATGCTTATATGAAAGACAATGATAGTAATCAACTAGAATAAGTGGATATAATATACCAGATAATGAGACACAATTCTCATCATCTAAGTCAGCAACAAACCACAAGTGAGGCATCATCTTGGCAGGCAGGCACGTGACGGTCATAGGGTTAAGTTTTTCGTAAAAGTAGCTATAGTCTAGGTTTTAAAAACACTTAGTTCGCTATAGCCAAAGCTCTGATACCAATCTGTCACACCCCCAAAATCGGGTCCAGCGGAAGCATACGTGTAGCTGGGGTGTAACTCAATTGGTATTACAACACTAGTTCAAAAATGGTTTTCATTTCAATCATTTAGAATAAAATTGTTTAACCAAAAATATTGAATTTACATCGTTAAAAGTGGTGCGGAAGTAGGCCCTTAAAATAGTTAAAAACGGTCCCCATATAAATAATCAGAGTCTTCTATGACCATGCCATGCCCTGCCAAAACCTCCAGTAGCGTGCCATTGGTTAAAACCTGAAAATACATGCTAAAGTGTCAACACGAGGTTGGTGAGTTCATAGAGTTTGTTTAACAAATAATGCCTATAGAGAAAAGATTGCCCAGCAAAGGCATTGTAAATCCACTCAATTCCAAGTCCCGCCATAAGAGACTTGTAACCTGTGTGTTTACAACCCACTGCCAAATGTGTTAAAGTCTACGTGAACATAAGTAATACTGGTATTCGAATTCCAAGATAAATATAGCAAAACGGCTATATAAAAATAATTCAGTCAATGAGGTTATATAAGCAATGCTGACAATGTCGCCAGATAATTAATACTGACAATGTCGCCAGATAAACAATACTGACAATGTCGCCAGATGAACAATGCTGACAATGTCGCCAGATAAATAATAATGACAATGAGGTCATATAAAATCAGTCAAGTAGGAAAACAGCAATATTACGTTTGACATCACAGCCAAGTGGGGAATACCCCAATATTACAAGGAACATATAGGAACAATTGGTGACTATAAGGTCATATAAACAAGGATGATCAATCCCATGAAATACAGATAATCAAACATACCAATGAATGCAGGTGATCAAATATATATTTAGATAAAGCTGGAAATATTTGAGTAATCAACCAGGTAAAACAAGTAATGCGTTTTAAGTAAAACGAGCATGTATTCTCCCCCAAAGAGTTTACAAAACAATTAAAATAGTAGGGGCTATGACTCACCTGGAGCGATAGCTACGATGACAAAGTGGATACACTGAAATGAGGCACGATCTCTAACCGCAACCTAATATGAGTAATAACGATCTACTTTAGATCACGACGTGATGAAATGAATGCACGTGCACATGATGCCTATACCACTCGTAACTTGGAAATACTCGTTATTGTCATAGTAAAATAGTTTCTATACTTAGAAAAAATAAATCCCAATGGAGTTATAAAAACTTGTCGTAATATATCGTATAAAAATGTTAGCATTCTATTCCTTGTATCGAAAATCTTAAAATAACGTCGTTAAGTCGCATGAATATTCCTTGGGTCATACGTATTTCATTTGTTAAGAATATAGTCCTTAGTAACATTTCTAGAAAATATACCATTTAGTACGTAAGTTATTATTTTTATTTGTGACCAATATATATATATATATATATATATATATATATATATATATATATATATATATATATATATATATATATATATATATATATATAGTTTGACGATGTTAAAACGGGTATAACTTGGTCGTTTTAAGCTCATTTTCCTCGTTCTTTATATCCACGGATTCGTTTTAGTATATACTAATATATTTTCGATAGCTCGGTTCCTCTAGGTTACGTTTAACGCCTCTATTTGCCCGTCGAAAACTGTCAAACAGCATGCAGTTTTTCAGAAAATAGTTTTCGTCGTTAAATTCGGAAAATCATATCTCCTTCGTTATTAACTCGTTTTAATCCGTTCTTTCGCCAAAAGTTTCGTTTTTGAAAGTATTTTCTAAATCTTTGGTCAAAAATTAACCATCAACCACTGATTTTCCCACGAAATAAAAATAGGGACAGTAGGTATTTCTATTGTTTCAAAAATCATTTCTAGGGTTCTAATCTAGTTCCATCTTCAATCAAACCACTTTCAATCACTACAAAACTAGTCTAATCCTACCATACACCTTCTTAGGGTGTCATGGGTTCCTAAACATCATAAACCAAGTGGATCTAATAAGGATCTAACTATAATCACTTTCTAAGGTTCAAAAGTTAAAAGTTTGTAAAATAAAGTGGTATAAATAGCATATGCATGTAGATCTAGTATATATATCATATGGATCTTGTATAAACTTGGTAAAATTATAAAAATGAGTTTGATATACTTACTTCAAAGATTAAGAGTGTAGATGATGAAAACCTAATGATTCTTGAGTTTATATTTCAAAACCCCAACAAGGATCACTAAATAAACTAGTTTAACACTTGATCTTGAGAAAATATTCTTGGTCTTGCCCTCCCCTTTGTTGTGCCGTGTATGAGTATAGAGAGAAAAGAGAGATGATAAGATTTTTGAGCTAGTGAAGAAATGAGTGAAATGAGTGTATTATTACCCTTTTATGTATTATTATTATATGTATAATAGGTTAGACAAAAGCTTGTACAAACATTAATTAGTTAGTAGAAGATTTTCAAAATGTGTAAGGATTGATATGGAGGGGGGTTGGGATGTGTAAGAATTTTGGTGGGATTTGGTATTACCTTGTATTTAATTGTAGTTTTAAGGTGTACCGGGTACCGGGTTAACTAAAAATAAATTTTAACGGAGTTAACCGGGATATAATAAAGTCGTAAAAATGGTAAAAATATATTGGGTATAAATATTGAGTGTTTAGATAATTATTATTTAGTTTCTACGAAAACCGTCGTAATTAAATTAGACGTACGATACAAAATAAATAAATTTCCAAAATACCGGGTAAATTAATATTATAATTTTTATATTATAAAAATGAATATAAAAATATATTGGGATCATAGTCGGGAGTGTCGGACATGTTAGTCACATTTATAGTTCGCGTATTAGTGTTTATTTAAAATAAACATACGTAATTCGTTAATTATATTAAAAATATATAATTTGAATACCCTACGAGTGGAATAGTATGCAAGTGCCACAATGATGATATGAAGACTATTTCTAGTCCGTATGAAGTGTCCCAATGATAATGCATGAATTCGCTCCTGAACCAATACGGTTACGCGAATTTGAATACTCGTAAACTAAATTTACGATGACATGAGTAATACACATGAATAGTGTTTTTCTTCCGGAAATGAATAGTGTCAAGTGAATAGTAAAATTTCTGAATGTTTCTCGAAATGTCAAATTGACCTCAAAAACGATGAATAGTGATCGATGAATAGTAAATGGTGAATAGTAACTTGTGAATAGTAAATTGTCGAGGGTTGGAAAATGACCGGAAATTACGAGTTGTGACACCTTTTCATGACATTTTCCATTTGTGCATTGCAAAAATGTGTTCCCCTATCACTGATGAGAGCTTTCGGAATCCCGAATCTTGCGAAAAGTTTTTTCAGGAAATGAATGACTACTCTTGCATCATTGGTCCTAAGGGCTTGTGCCTCAACCCATTTTGAAACATAGTCAATGGCGACTAAGATGTACTCGTTTCCCCCTGAGGATGGAAAGGGTCCCATGAAGTCAATCCCCCAAACATCGAATACCTCACAAACTTGTATAAAGTTCTGAGGTGCCTCATCCCTATGTGATATATTTCCGGCTCGTTGACATGCATCGCACGCCTGCACCATTTCTTTCACATCACGGAAAATTGTGGGCTAATAGAATCCTGCATCGAGAATCTTTCGGGCGGTAACGTTTATCCCATGATGCCCGCCAGAAGGACCAGAGTGACATTCCCTCATAATCTTAACTGCCTCATTTTCCGAAACACAACGCCTTATAATGTGGTCAGGACACCTTCGGAATAAAAAGGGTTCATCCCAGAAGTAGTATTTTAGCTGGGAAAAGAACCTCTTCCTCTCGTACTTAGTCAGGTGTTCTGGAACAAGTCTACATCTACTTGCGAAGTAATTAGCAAAGTCGGCGTACCATGGCTCCGAATCAATCATTGACATCAGTTGTTCGTCAGGAAACGAATCCCTAATCTCACTTCTATCGTGCTTATCCAAGGGGTTTTCAAGACGAGATAGATGATCTGCGGCTAGATTCTCTGCCCCCCTCTTATCGCGAATCTCAACATCGAATTCTTGTAACAACAAGATCCACCGAATTAGTCGTGGCTTAGCATCCTGCTTCGCGAAGAGGTATCTAAGAGCTGAGTGATCAGTGAAGACGACTGTTTTCTAAAGGACAAGATATTGTCGGAATTTGTCGAATGCAAATACCACGGCCAATAGTTCTTTCTCGGTGGTGGAGTAGTTCTCTTGAGCTGGATTCATGGTTTTGCTAGCGTAGTAAATTGGTTGGAAAAGCTTGTCACGTCTTTGACCTAATACAGCCCCGACAGCGAAGTCGCTAGCGTCACACATGATTTCGAATGGTAGCTCCCAGTTGGGTGTGATCATGATTGGAGCTTGAGTGAGTTCCCTTTTTAAGAGATCGAATGCATCCTTGCATTCTTGGGAAAAATCGAACGGAGCATCCTTCACAAGTAATTGAGTCATTGGCCGAGCGATTTTGGAGAAATCTTTGATGAATCTCCGATAAAACCCGGCGTGCCCCAAAAAGCTGCGTATTGCCTTAACCGTCGTGGGGTACGGTAACTTAGATATAGCTTCAACTTTAGCTTGGTCCACCTCTATTCCATTCCCTAAGATCTTATGCCCTAACACAATCCCTTCCTTTACCATGAAATGACACTTTTCCCAGTTTAACACCAAGTTGGTTTCCTCACAACGTTTATGCATCTTTCCTAGATTAGCAAGACAGCGGTCGAAGTAGTTCCCGAAGACTGAAAAGTCATCCATGAACACTTCCATGCTGTCTTCCATGAGTTCGTGAAAGATTGGGGTCATGCAATGTTGGAAAGTGGCGGGGGCATTACATAGCCCAAAAGGCATCCTTTTGTAGGCAAATGTTCCATAGGGGCAAGTAAACGTGGTCTTTTCTTGGTCCTCGGGTGCTATAGGGATTTAAAAATATCCAGAGAACCCATCCAAGAAGCAATAGTACTCGTGTCCAGATAATCTCTCTAACATCTGATCAATGAATGGTAAGGGAAAGTGATATTTCCTCGTGGCATCATTGAGCTTTCGATAGTCGATGCATACCCGCCATCCAGTGACAGTTCTCTGGGGCACCATCTCACCCTTGTCATTCTTTACTACAGTCATTCCACCCTTTTTAGGTACAACCTGCACAGGACTGACCCATGGGCTATCTGATATCGGGTAAATCAGTCCTGCATCCAAAAGTTTGATAACTTCTTTCTTTACTACTTCCTTAATGCTAGGGTTCACTCGCCTCTGGGGTTGCACAGTAGGTTTATAATCTTCCTCCATAAGAATCTTATGTGTGCAAAAAGTTGAATCAATCCCCTTAATGTCGGCCACACTCCATGCGAGTACCCCCTTGTATTTTTTTAGGACCTCTAAGAGTTTAACTTTTTGTTCATGTTCCAAGGAAGAGTTTATGATTACCGGGAGTTGGTCCTCCCCCTGAAGGAAGGCATACTCCAAGTGGTTAGGAAGCTCTTTAAGATCAACGTTAGGAGGTTCGATAATAGAAGGCTTGAGCTTGTTTTCGGGCTTTCGGAGCTCGAGATGCTCCGTTGCCTCTTGTCTGGGGTAGAAGGAGACTGCATTAACATCCTCTGTCTTTTCCACCTCTAGCAAAGGCAGAAAACTCTCGTCCCGTAGCCAGCCTTCATCGATTTGTTCATCGACGCAACTATCAATGACATTTGTGAGTTCATCTACTTCCCCGATAAAGTAGAGCCGGTTGGCTGCTTCGAGGGAGAGGTCCATAGAATCCTTAATGTCGAAGGTTGTGCTATCGTCTCCCACTCGTAAGATCAATTTGCCATCGTAGACATCGATGACTGCACGAGCGGTAGGAAGAAATGGTCTACCTAAGATGATAGGTACCAAGTCATCCTCCTCCATATCCAGGATTACGAAGTCGACCGGGAATTTGAATTTCCCAACTTTGACTAGCACATTCTCGCATATCCCTACGGGGTACTTGATTGATCTATCGGCTAGTTGGATGTTCATACGGGTAGACTTCAATCCAGAATATCCTAGTTTACGGAACATAGAGTGAGGCATGAGATTGATACTCGCTCCCAAATCGGCAAGAGCATTCTTGATTGATAGAGGTCCTATGGAGCAAGGCAAGGTGAAGCTGCCCGGATCGTCTACCTTCTTTGGTAGCCCTCAATGGGTCACCACTGAGCATTCTTCCCCCAGGGTAACAAGACCCTCGAGTTTCTTCCTGTTAGCGAGTAGCTTTTTGAAGTATGTGCTATACTTTGGCATGTGATAGCAAGCATCAAGGAGAGGTATGGTAACAACTGAGTCTTTTAGGTATGACAAGAACCTCTTGTTATCATTCTCAGTTTTCTGGTTTCTTAATCGGGACGGGAATGGGATTCTCACAGGTTGGTTAGGCAAGGCCGATGGGGAAGGGATCGTTACGGGCGGTTGCTCTGGGGTGCCAATGCCGACCTCCTGCTCCTCCTCCTCAGGTTTGTCTGGATCGGGGGTGACGGGGGACGAGTTTGGGTAAGGAGGGTCCTTGGTTGTCGTTCCAGCTCGTGTGGTTATCGCGAGCATGGGGTCTTTTTTTCTTTCTAATGGCGTTTGGAGGTTATCTAGGGTTGAGTTAAGCTTGTTGAAAAATTCTCCAATACCCTCCTGCTGCTCGTCGAAAAGCTCATTAAGCCCTTTCATTTGCAAGTCTTTTTCTTGAGTGAAGTGACCAAGGTCATCTTCGAAATTGCTCCTGATTTGGAATTCAGGGCCTTCCTCCCCTTCTCTTCTCTTTACCAGATTTCCCCAAAGGATGTAATTGTCATTTTGGTAGAAAGGCCAAAGGGAGGGATCAGCATAAATGTCCCTGATGCGTGGGAATCGCAACAGGCTATACCTCTCGAGGGATCTCGAGAAGCTTACAACCCCCACCAGGCAGTGTACCTGATCGTTGTAGTATAGTATAGTGACAAGTACCGGGGGATTGATCGTTCAGCTTAGGAATAGTGTTGCTAGGATTAGAAAGCCTAATTTACTAGTTCTAAAGGTGAGGGATGATTATTTTTGTATTTTTATGTTTTTTAGAAAGCAAGTAAAATCTCGGGTTTTGAAGGAGTGGGCGGAATTAGTTGCTATTCAACTAACCCAAAACTAAGATGCAATCAAAATAAAATAGTAAAAATGAAAATAAACTAATTATACTAAGGTTGTGAGCAGTAATTGGAGAAAATGTGTTTATTTAGACTTCATTACTCCCTAGATATCTTTTACATGTTAATTACTTGTTATAATTGCATGGATGACGGATTGTATTCCTTAATACCATTCATGGGGTGGCATACATAACTCCCCAATTCTATGAGCTCTTATCTCCTCCTACACCATGACCCAGCACAACTATAGGGATTGTAAACAGTGGCTCATGCATTAAATACAACCAACAAAAACCTAGTATGCCTCGGTTCATGTTTCTTAAGACGTTCAAGCATGTTACCATTTGGAGATCTGCCAGTTTTCTTAAGCCTAACATATAAATCATTCATCCAAAACAAGAATAAACAAGTAATCAACACATAATCAATATCTAGGTTTCATTAGATCTAAGCAAACACAAATGAGATCTAGCCTAGCATAATGGAATTGAGACAAGAACAAGATATAGACAACCAACACATAGACATATTGATTGAATTAGAAGAACACTTATCTCAATTACAATGCAAGGTATCAAGGGTTTGGAACCCTTGAAAAACCTGTAAAAGTTGCACCAAATTCGTCTTTAGGGTTTCTCCCAAAACTTCTCTCCTTTTAATGAAAAAAACTAGAAAACTATATATAGGAAAACTGGGCTGACGGCGTCAAGACAACCATGTGACGCCGTCACCTCGCCGCCAAATACTTCCTCGGACGGCCTTGATCTACTTATGACGGCCTGTGTGACGCCGTCACCAACCACGGTATTTTATTCTTGGCACTTTGACGCCGTCAGGATGACTTTTGATGCCGTCATCAACTACGGTATTTAATTCATGATGTTTGACGCCGTCAAGCCTTTATTCTTGACGCCGTCACCTAGTGTTTCCAGCATGGAAAATTGATACTTTGCCGTTTTCTTCACTTTTATGCTCCAAAAACATCCAAAATGGCTTCTTTTCCAGAATTCACTCTCCAAGTACCTAAAATCACAAAAGGAACGATTTAGGGCAATATTTGATCAAATAAAGTCGGATTCGGGCTTAAATGACCCCCTAAAAACGGATCATTTTTCGCCTCATCATATACCCTTACACTTGAGATTTGCTTGTCCTCAAGCAAATGCGTTTTTATTCTACTCAAAAGACAAGTTAGGGGTCATTTAACACTAATATAAAAGTAATTACAACAAATAATCGTTCCACTAAAGACCAATAGACAAGCACGGAGGTCATACACAAGCACCTCACAAATAGTGTTTAGATACTCACATCTCTCGGGTGTAATAAAGTGTAAATTACAATATGGAAACGGAAGATATCTCTCGCTACCTGTCATAGCAAAATAGATTACCATAGGCTTAGGAAAGGATCAAACCTCCACCACATAGAGTAAGCACCTAGGATAAACTATCAAAGAGGTCTTTTAAAGGGTTGTAACGTTAGGTATAGGGATATGAATTACACGGTTTTGTTGGATAAAGGAAGTTTTACTGGTGGCGAGTTAACAATCTTGGTTAATTACATGTACAATATGGCGTTGCTAAGCCAAGACTAGACTCGACTTAAGCTAATAAATGAAAAAATAACAAAAACATAAAATGAACATAGAATGAAAAACGGGATGGTAGTCCGTATGTTTTTTTCTCTTTTCTTTTTCTATTTTTTTTTCTTTTTCTTGATTTTTTCGATTTTTTTTTTTTTTTTTTTTTTTTTTTTTTTTTTTTTTTGCATACACTCTTACCCTACCATCCAAAATAATACATCATAGGGAATGAACATTTCCCTTACACTTGAATCGTTACATACTTTACATTAAACTAATCTAATGACTCGATTTAAGAAAATCAAAACACTTGGAGCACTTTTAAGATTAACGTACATATGGGGGTAATAAGTGATGTTCTTCCCCATTACTCCATAAAACAAGGATCTGACTCGACTTAGCAACCATGTAATCAATTAGAAAGTTAACTTAGGGTTAAACAAATAACAATAATGCACTAAAGATGAGCGCATACACGGAAGGCTAAGGCGATTTGGTTGTACATTTAAGTGGGGTGTAACAAATTCTTCCTTTAAGTAAGATGCTTAAAGTTAGAAACGAAAAGATAGGCTCGGAGGGGTGTACTAGGGGTTTCGTATACTAAAAATGAGTACAACGCTAAGGGTGTGGGAAAAATTAGTTGACTTAACTAGCCAAGTAATATGACTTAAATGGTCAAGTAATTATGATACGGGTTTAACACAAGGGTGATCCTAATGCCTCTTATCATGTAGTAAATCCTACCACACGAATGTAGTCTCACTAGCGGTCTCGGGATGCATCACTAACACAAGTTCTAGAATCTAAATGCTACCGGTACACTCATAAGCACTAATAATAAATGCTTTTCCTATCAAATCTAAAGGCGAACCTCACATATTTGGGTGGAAAATTTTTCTGAATATACGGTTTTGTGCTAGTCATACAATCTCCTATCCATGAGACGCTTGCTATGGCTAAAGTTTCACTCCTAAATGTTGTAAAAAATTTTAAATTTGGCGCTAAAATTACACTAACAAGTATTTCTCGTAGTTTTATTACACATCTACCATTAAACAAAACAAACTCAAGCGAAAGTGCATATGTAAGGTATCATCTTTTTACCCTCCCCTTACACTTAAGATGAACATTGTCCCCAATGTTCAAGTAAAGAATGTAAAAGTGAAAAAGTAAAGAGAATGAAATCAAATACTCCCCTGATTCGCTCGGTATGGATTTTAGGTTGGCCAGGTTAAATCTTCTTCCAAGAAAATGAACAATCAAAGCTTCCCTTCCGGAATATAAATCATCTCCTTGTCAAACATAACCTGTAAATCCTGACAAAATAGACAAGACAACCTCGCGTAAAATCGGCGGCATCCTACATAAGTTTCTAAGTCCTAGAAAACAAGATAAGATATAATGCTTGTGGAATGAAGTTTGCAGATTTCCTGGAGATTATAAAACTTAATAATTCACAAAAAAAGACTCCGTTAGAAAAACAAAACCGGTAAAATTTCCATATTTTAACTCCTGACGCCGTCAAGAGTAAACCCCTGACGCCGTCAAAATGGACCTGCAGAAATTCTTATGTTAAGTTTCCGGAAAATTTCTGGAAAAACTTGGTCCTACTTCCTGGAAAATCCTGCAAAACTTCATTGTGACTCAATACAAGCATTTGACTCTAACAAATACGAATATACATGTTCATTTAATATTGTGGAGAATCATGATCGGTTTGTTTCTTAAAAACATATTTGGGGTTTCCCCTTACACTTATCTTTTGCAAAAATACTTTTAGGTTGGAGTTAAGACTAGGCCAAACAACATAGTAAAGTATTTCCACATTTTAATTGAGAAACATGATCAACCAACAATAAAAATAAACATGCATACGGAAGCAAATAACAATCAAACAAATTAAATCACACAAAACATGGGTTGCCTCCCAAGAAGCGCTTGTTTTTGTTCGAGTCACGAGCCTGACTCATACCTTATTTAACGGAAATAGGGGAGGTTTTCCCTACACTTAAGATTAAGTGCGGGTGGAAGTAGCGATACACACCCTTAGGGTGGAAATATGCCTCGTGAGGAAAGTGTGGTGGATGAATTATATGCTCAAAGGGGTGTGCTCCTATCATCATAACCTTACCTAATTCAATCGGGTTAATGGGTGGATTAAGATTTTCTCCTAGAAAGGGATCATTTTCTATCAACTTCGAAAGACTCCTAGTTGGGGATCCATCTTGACCTAATAAACCCGGTTTAAACCCATAATGTTTCTTGTAATCAATCATAAATGGGTGATGTAAGCATGCAAGGTCATTTTCCACTCCTATATTGGCTTCCTCTCTACAAGGCTTAGAGTCCACTATCTTTATCCTAAGACTACCCGGACTACATGGGTTGATGGGTGGGTCGGCTCCTCTTTTGTCTCCTAGATGTATATCTAAGGATGGAAAGTTGTGTGAAGATTGAGGTTCCGGTTTATCAACACTAGGTAATTCCCTAGAACTAAGAGTAAAGTTATCACTAGAAGTATTCAAACCTATATCCTCTAGTGGTTTTTGGTACAAGGGCTCTACCTCTATTAGGGCTCCTATAGTCTCTTCTATATCTTTCGGGTAAGTCATGGGTGGTGTGTATTCCTCAAGTGATGATGGGAGTTATGGGGTACTTTGTAGGTTTGTGTTATTTACCTCATCCTTCTTTATCTCAATATCATCTATATCCTCATCATGTATTCCTTGAGATTCCAAGTCATTGATCATAAAACCTAGGTCTTTTTGCTCAATATGATCATGCTCGGCTAAATCCTCCATAATTGTTTCTTCAAGTTGTGATGTATACAAATCCATCAATTCATTGAACTCATGGTTCACTGTTAGGAGGCTTTCCTCAAAATTTTTCCAAATGGTCTTACTAAAAGGAATTGATCCTAACAATGATTGTTTAATATAGGCCACACATGCGCATAACTCATCAAACCTATCAAACTTTACACCCATCTCTTCTTGTATATATCTAAGATCACTTAAAAATTTATTGGAACAACAGGAAGCAAATCTATCCGAGTAAACTAATTGTTCCTCTATAGTTAATGATCTAAATAGAATTCCATCCGCCATGGAGACAAATGAAAATGGTTTTACAAACAAAGGGCACAAAGAAAAAGATAGACTAAAGAAAACCTAAAAATAAAAATAAAATCTTACTAGAAAGAAATCTTGCAAGTAGACCTAATAAAAAGAAATTCTAACCTAGACAATAACTATTCCCCGGCAACGGCGCCAAAAACTTGATGCGTGGGAATCGCAACAGGCTTTACCTCTCGAGGGATCTCGAGAAGCTTACAACCCCCACCAGGCAGTGTACCTGATCGTTGTAGTATAGTATAGTGACAAGTACCGGGGGATTGATCGTTCAGCTTAGGAATAGTGTCGCTAGGATTAGAAAGCCTAATTTACTAGTTCTAAAGGTGAGGGATGATTATTTTTGTATTTTTATGTTTTTTAGAAAGCAAGTAAAATCTCGGGTTTTGAAGGAGTGGGCGGAATTAGTTGCTATTCAACTAACCCAAAACTAAGATGCAATCAAAATAAAATAGTAAAAATGAAACTAAACTAATTATACTAAGGTTGTGAGCAGTAATTGGAGAAAATGTGTTTACTTAGACTTCATTACTCCCTAGATATCTTTTACATGTTAATTACTTGTTATAATTGCATGGATGACGGATCGTATTCCTTAATACCATTCATGGGGTGGCATACATAACTCCCCAATTCTATGAGCTCTTATCTCCTCCTACACCATGACCCAGCACAACTATATGGATTGTAAACAGTGGCTCATGCATTAAATACAACCAATAAAGACCTAGTACGCCTCGGTTCATGTTTCTTAAGACGTTCAAGCATGTTACCATTTGGAGATCTGCCAGTTTTCTTAAGCCTAACATATAAATCATTCATCCAAAACAAGAATAAACAAGTAATCAACACATAATCAATATCTAGGTTTCATTAGATCTAAGCAAACACAAATGAGATCTAGCCTAGCATAATGGAATTGAGACAAGAACAAGATATAGACAACCAACACATAGACATATTGATTGAATTAGAAGAACACTTATCTCAATTACAATGCAAGGTATCAAGGGTTTGGAACCCTTGAAAAACCTGTAAAAGTTGCACCAAATTCGTCTTTAGGGTTTCTCCCAAAACTTCTCTCCTTTTAATGAAAAAACTAGAAAACTATATATAGGAAAACTGGGCTGACGGCGTCAAGACAACCATGTGACGCCGTCACCTCGCCGCCAAATACTTCCTCGGACGGCCTTGATCTACTTATGACGGCCTGTGTGACGCCGTCACCAACCACGGTATTTTATTCTTGGCACTTTGACGCCGTCAGGATGACTTTTGACGCCGTCATCAACTATGGTATTTAATTCATGATGTTTGACACCGTCAAGCCTTTATTCTTGACGCCGTCACCTAGTGTTTCCAGCATGGAAAATTGATACTTTGCCGTTTTCTTCACTTTTATGCTCCAAAAACGTCCAAAATGGCTTCTTTTCCAGAATTCACTCTCCAAGTACCTAAAATCACAAAAGGAACGATTTAGGGCAATATTTGATCAAATAAAGTCGGAATCGGGCTTAAATGACCCCCTAAAAATGGATCATTTTTCGCCTCATCAGTCCCCTCCTGACAAGCATGCATGTTCAGTTGTGGCTGCTCCTCCGCATTCTTCTACCTCATGCGGGCCTCCACAGTAATCGCAGATCAAGTAAGGATTCGACAGCTGTTTAGGTAATTGCGATCCAGCTAGGTATTCCACTCTTTTGTGAATTTTGCTCAACCGATCCGAGGTGATCTCAAAAATGCTGACAGTCGACTCAGGTTCATCCCAAGTGTCATCCTGGTCTTGAGCATATTCTTCAATCCTATCCCATCCTTCCTCGGCACTAAGATTGGCCAATCTTCCTTTCCTAGATTGGTTAATTCCGTTTCGATCATTAGAGGAGATATTTTCGTAGAAGATTTGGACCAAGAGCCAAAGCTCAATGCCATGATGGGGAACTTGTCTTATTGAATCTTTGAATCTAGTCCACGATTTATAGAAGGGTTCGTCCTTCTCCTTCTGGAAACGGAGGATCCTATCTCTAAGTGCTGAGGTTTTTCCAGGTGGAAAGAACTTCTCATAGAACTTGGATATGAGTTGCTCCCATGTGAAGATAGATTCAGAAGGGAGTTTGTCATACCATTCTTGGGCTTTTTCATATAAGGTGAAAGGAAAGAATCGCAATCGGGATGTGTCTCTAGTAGCCCCATCCGTATGGATGGTGTCCACTATTTTCAGGAAGTCCTTGATGTGTTGGATTGGATTTTCCTCATCTAGTCCGTGAAATTTACACACACTTTTGACAATCCAAACATCGTTTGCGTGCAAGACCTCGTTGGTGTGTTCGTTTGGGTAGACAATGGCGTTTGAGAAGCCACGAGAGGTTGGGGAGGAGTAATCTTTGAGACGCTTAGGAATGGGGGTTGTGGGAGTACTAGTGTCGTCGTTGGGTTGGGAGCTAGGGGTTGAGACATGGTTTTCTGAATTTTCTTCAGAGAGAGGTGCATCAAAATCGATAGCAATGCTGGATGGTTCAGGAGTTGAGTGAGTTCGTCTTAACCTACACATTTCTCTTTCGGGTTCTGCATAAGGTAAGACAAGGTCTCTAGTGGTACTACGACTCCTAGTGATCCTAAGGTTGGAGAATTTGTTGGTTGCCATGATGGCGGATGGTGAAGAGTTACGAACAAAGGCACGAAGAAATAAGATAGACTAAAGAAAACCTAAAAAAAAAAATAAAAATAAAATCTTACTAGAAAGGAATCTAGCAAGTAGACCTAATAAAAAGAAATTCTAACCTAGACAATAACTATTCCCCGGGCTGCGGCGCCAAAAACTTGATGCGTGGGAAACGCAACAGACTTTACTTCTCGAGGGATCTCGAGAAGCTTACAACCCCCACCAGGCAGTGTACCTGATCGTTGTAGTATAGTATATTGACAAGTACCGGGGGATTGATCGTTCAGCTTAGGAATAGTGTCGCTAGGATTAGAAAGCCTAATTACCAGTTCTAAAGGTGAGGGATGATTATTTTTGTATTTTTATATTTTTATGGAAAGCAATTAAAATCTCGGGTTTTGAAGGATTAAGGTGGAATTAGTTGCTATTCAACTAACCCAAAACTAAGATGCAATCAAAATAAAATATTAAAAATGAAAATTAATTAATTAAACGAAAGTTGTGAGCAGTAATTGGAGAAAATGTGTTTACTTAGATTTCATTACTCCCTAGATATCTTTTACACGTTAATTACTTGTTATAATTGCATGGATGACGGATTGTATTCCTTAATACCATTCATGGGGTGGCATACATAACTCCCCAATTCTATGAGCTCTTATCTCCTCCTACACCATGCCCAGCACAACTATAGGGATTGTAAACAGTGGCTCATGCATTAAATACAACCAATAAAGACCTAGTACGCCTCAGTTCATGCTTCTTAAGACGTTCAAGCATGTTACCATTTGGAGATCTGCCAGTTTTCTTAAGCCTGACATATAAATCATTCATCCACAACAAGAATAAACAAGTAATCAACACATAATCAATATCTTGGTTTCATTAGATCTAAGCAAACACAAAGGAGATCTAGCCTAGCATGATAGAATTAAGACAAGAACATGATATAGACAACCAACACATAGACATATTGATTGAATTAGAAGAACACTTATCTTGATTCATCATGCAAGGTATCGAGGGGTTGGAACCCTTGAAAAACCTGTAAAGTTACACCAAAATCGTCTTTAGGGTTTCTCCCAAAACTTCTCTCTTTTAATGTGAAAAACTAGAAAACTATATATAGGAAAATAGGGATGACGGCGTCAAGAACAAAGGTGTGACGCCGTCATCTCGCCACCAAATACTTCCTCGGACGGCCTTGATCTACTTCTGACGCCGTCAAGGCCTAGGCCGTCACACAAATTACTCTTGACGCCCTGTGTGTGACGCCGTCATCAACTACGGATTTTAATTCTTGGGGTTTTGACGCCGTCAGGAAAACTCTTGACGCCTTCATGAACTACGGATTTTAATTCTTGAGGTTTGACGCCGTCAGGGAATTACTCTTGACGCCGTCACCTACTGTTCCCAGCATGGAAAATTGAGAGTTTGCCGTTTTCTTCACTTTTATGCTTCAAAAACGTCCAAAATGGCTTCTTTTCCAGAATTCACTCTCCAAGTACCTAAAATCACAAAAGGAACGATTTAGGGCAATATTTGATCAAATAAATTCGGATTCGGGCTTAAATGACCCCCTAAAAACGGATCATTTTTCGCTTCATCACTTACAAGTGAGCTAACTAAGAATTTCCTAAGTGTTAAAATGTCTAACACTTTTGTGATGCTTGCAAAACAAACCTTTGTTAAATAACATTCTCAAACACCATACTTTGAGTCTTAAATTGTGTTTTTCTTCAATCACTCCTTTATGATAATCTCACATAAAACACACAAGGTAAAATAAATCACATTAGCATATATTAGGATGAGTGAAAGAAAATAAGTTTTCAACATCTAGGATTTACACATCAAATGTGACACATAGTCTCATAATGTTGTACCTCTTGGACTTTTTAAAATAAATAGAGTTCATAGTGTCCTAAGTAAGAAAACCCAAAGAGTCGAGGAGTCGTTGAATATGACATTTAACGAGTGATCTCCTCCTTCTATGATATCATCTTTGGTAGATGATAACTTAGTCGAAAGTCCAATGATGGCAAGACAAGCATGGAGTAAAAGTACAAAACAACATCTTCTCACCTTGAGTTAAACATTGAATCAAGCAAAATTGTCATTAGTTATAAAACTTGATTTAGGGTCATAGTTGTGTCTAAACAAATTCAACAAAAACAATTTTTTGAATTTAGAATAAAACAACTAATGAAACGAAATTGATATTTCAAAGTAATCAAGTGAGTATAGTGTCAATTTTTAAAAGAACTTTTGATAATAAAAGCAAGCCACAAAAGCAAGGGATTTTAACTTAAAGACATTCCTAGTTGCTCTCTTGTTCTCAATGGTTAAGTTATTGATGACTTATCAAGAATGAGATTAGTAAATCCGTAGGTAAAACTAAACGTAGAGAAATGTTTGGAAGACTACTTGTTCTCATAACAATTAGATTCAACATTATGTTTAGCTTTTGTCTATGTGCTCGTGTTAAAGAAGATCCTAAAACAACTCTTTAGTTGAGCCTATTTGGATACATCATAAGGTACTACACAACTAGGATTATGGTCTCCCAAAAGAACGGGAATAGAAACCATAGTGTATGCCAAATGGAATTATGTCGGTAATAAGTTGATAAGAAAAGCACAAGTGCTACTTGCACTTTTATACTTACTTACCCAATGATTCTCCAAAACGCGTAAGATTCTCAAATTAGTATCGGATGGAGAAGCACATCAACAAGCTCCGCTTGAAAAAGCAAATACGTATCAACAACGGAATTCTTTTATCAACATTGTTATCTCTTCAACAAAGGAAGCATCAACTTCAGCGACAATTCAATCCATTATGTTCTTAATTGACATATTGTGATCCATCATCATCGTCTTGGTAAAAATGTTCATTGAGGAACATCTTAACTAAGAAAGTCTTATACGTTAACCATTCTATCAACGTTTTCACAAAACCTCTTGAATGAGAAGCATCCCTAGGCTTAGTCAAGGACTCATAAGACCTAAAACCTTAGTTTTGAAACCACAAAAATCAAGACAATTCCTTTTGAGTTTTCCCTGCAGATCCCACGGCACCCTCAGACCATACGTGCGGAACCCATTTTTTGGTTCCGCCTGGTCCGCGAAAGCCACAGAATATTTTATTTAAGTTCAAAACCAAACACCTCTTTACTCACAACTCCAACTTACCATCAGCCCATAAGATTCACAAAATGAGCAAAACTTCAAGCATATTCCTCATAACCTTTCATCACTCAAACCTCTTCAAACAACCAATGTGAAATGAGAAACCGAGTTATCCTTTGTCCTATCAATATCGAGTCATTCACCATCTTCATGCCCTCAAAGAAACCAAGAGTCAATATCATCTTCACCAATAACTCCACCTAGTCATCTTCACAAGAAGATTCCACAATGTAACCAAACAAGTGTGTCATCCCCACTATAACCTAACCTATCAAGATTAAACCACCTTTCATGATACATAAACCTATGTTCACCTTTGTGTCGCTCTTTGAAACAAAAGGCTATTGTCATATCCATACTCTCATTAACATATTTGTCTATGTCATCAAAAGTCAAGTGAATTTCATTATGAAATGCGTCTCTTCCACTTTCTAGCAAGTGAAGAACACAAAGAAGATATCCAAGCTTTAAGTGTTGTCAAGCAATCACCACCTCATTTCACATATCCACTCTCGGTCGTCAACCATACTTTACCACCGTTCACCACATTGTTAAAACAAATGAAAAACGTCATTAAAACATCACTTGCATTATAAAACATTTTTTAAGCATCAAAATGAGTCAAGTTAACCGCACCTCCACATTGTTTTCATATAGGCACACACTAGAACATACACATTACAATAGTCGTTCACTTAGACTAAAATGAGAAATTTTGATTTTCTAGGAATCATCATGCCTCCTCCAACTCACTACGACCACAAGGACACCATCAAGTACCTACCCAAACACCACAAAACCAAAGGTCTTACTCAAACTCAAATCATTGTCTTCAAAGCCTTAGAAAAACAATATGTCCATAAGGGTAGAACCATTGATCCATCCTTCTTAGAAGGTACAAACCTCTACACGGAATTTGCCACAATCATCTTTGAGTGTCTCTTAGAAATCGACGAGCCTATTTGTTCTAGGTTTATTTTAGAATTCTATGAATCCATCACCCTCTCCAAGGATGAGTATGGTCGCTTGTCTATTAACTTTAGGGCTAGTAGTCATCAATACTCCTTCACCCTCGAGGAGTTTGCTCAAATCCTAGGTGTCCCAAACCATGGTACTTGCATCTACTCCGACTTGCACTTCCTCTCAACTCTTGACACACTCTTTGACCGCATCTATCCCTATGATACCCCTCTTGTGTCCAAAGATGAACTTCGTGACCACCTCTTCATTAGGACCACCAACACTAGAAGAACTAGAACTGGAAATGAGGTCATCAAGGACCCATATGGAATGGAATTCAATGAACTCAAGCCCCAATTCAAGGAATGGGAAGAACTCCTTAGAGTCAATGTAATTAGCACCATAGGAAACCAGGATCACATCAATGTTTGCCTTTGTTAGACAACCCTTCAACCTTGCCTACTCATGATCAAGAAAATGATCAACATTCCCGTGCAAGGCACAACGTCTATGTCATATGGAATGCTCTTGACCCGTATCTTTAGGTTCATCTCTCTCATTCCATCAACTCCTAGAGGTCTTCACCTAGACTACTCTCTTATTCCACACGCTTATGACCCACTAAGTGATAGGAGAACCTACAAAGCCCAAGGTAAACATTTTCCAATTCTAGGCTTTGCCCAACTCTAGGCTCCCACATCTAGAATACATTTTTCAACTTTCGGATATTCCAAATGAGTCGGCGGAGTTCAAGCAAATAAAGGGGATGTTCAAAAACATCGAGAGATTTCTTGAAATGCTCGAAGAAGATTGACCGTCTATGAGAGCGGGTGTGTAGGAGTGTTTGGCACTAGGTGCTAGTTGAACGATTTGGTCATTTAAACATTACGTGTTATGTATTTGTGTGTTGGTAAGATATTTGGTACTATTTGGAACTTGTAGGAACTAACAATGTGCAGGAAGACAACTTTGGCAAGTTGTCAAATTTTCATGTTTATGAAATTTTCACTAAGTATAGTGAAATTCTCGACCTCAAGGTCAAAGTCCTATGATATGTGTGTTTACATTTTCAATTCTTGCATTGCCTAACTAGATATGTAGTATCTTTTTGATTTTATGAGTTTTCGAAAAATTTGAAAATCGTCTCGCGGGTCAAAATCGCGGACTGCCAATTTTTTCAGCCCTGGCGGATCTGGCGGTACCCAAAATTGGGGTCCGCCAGTGTAATTTCTGGGAAATCCAGAAATGGCCCAACGGACCAGACGGAACCCAAAACAGGGTTCCGCCTGTGTATTGTGAGGGTTCCGCCAGTCACCTGTAGAAAATTCTTGTCATTTTTCCTAAGTCCAAAACTTGTAAAGTGTCAAACCATTATCCTAAGTGAGAAACATCTTCCATTAACTCCAATAACCATATTAGAACAACTCTCACTCACTAAAACAATTAGGAAGCCACTTCCCTCCAAAAATTCAAATTCAAACATAACTAACCCAAGGAACCCTTTTAAAGGATCCTTCAAACCATTGAAACATTTTCAACCAAATCACATCCCATGATCACAAAGCATTGAGTGCATATGTTGATCTTTCACTCCACCCTATTCCATTGAATTAACATCAAATGATGTGACATGGTCATGAAAATCATTTGAAACCTCATTCTTTGAATGGTAGAACATCAAATCCAAACA
Organism: Artemisia argyi; assembly: GCA_030686995.1. NCBI lineage: Eukaryota > Viridiplantae > Streptophyta > Magnoliopsida > Asterales > Asteraceae > Artemisia > Artemisia argyi. The sequence goes on along the minus strand of CM060709.1, from coordinate 212,741,937 downwards.
CCCATTTCAACACCTTTTCAACCTTATAAATTTGAAAGTTTTGCAACAATTCAAATCACACCATAACCATCAAAATCCTTCTCAAAAACCACTAGGATTAGTGTCAAACCTTGTTGCTTCAACAAAACCGTCAAGTCAAGCTCTTCAAGTGATGCTTCGCTTAACATTTCTTCACCTATCCAAGATTTCCTTAACTTCACTACCTCAACACCATCCTCAACACATTTCAATACCAATGTGATCACTATTCAAGATTTGCTTAATCTTGCTACTTCAAAACTTACACCAATGGAACTTTTCCATACACCACCAACATCACCACATCCACTATTGGAAACTTTTGAAAACCTATCACCTAAACCATCAAGCCCTCCATCATTGTCACTTTTTAACACCATTGCCGAAATGGAAACCCAACAACAACCAACATTTCAACCAAATGAGTCATTGGATGATGCACCTCATCCACCGTCATTGCTTGAGAGTTTGGCCTACCGTTATGCTAAATCCTCAATTTTTCCAAATGATCAAGGTCATACACACCTACAATCATTTGTGTTTCAACCCATTCACAAAAACCTTCATGGTAACCATTTACAAATAACCAAGCCTACACCATTTTGTTCAAACAACAACCACCACAACAACAATAATCTTCCACCAAGACCAACAACAACCACCACCCAAAACCATTGTTGTTTCACCCTATCCAATAAAATGAGGTTTATCCTAAACTACATTGTGGAACGTCTCAAGTTTAGAGTCTTCAAAATGAAACAAAACCGTTTCTTTTGGAAAATGTTGCTCATTAAAACCAACAAACCAAGTTTAGAGCACCAACACCACCTCAAGTTTAGAGTCTCCAAAATGAAACAAAACCGTTTCTTTTGGAAAATGTTTCACCATTTAAACAAACAAACCAAAACCGTGTCACCCCCACAACATTCAAAATGAAACCCGCTACATCCTCCACCACCTACTTTTATTCTTAAACAACCTTACCCTTGTTTTGGAAGAATGTTTCTCATTAAGGAAAGTGATGGTTTCCTTTTTATAGATGTAGGATTTTTATATTCTTAGTTTCTTTTTATTTGGTCTATTATTTTTAGAAGTAGGATGTTATTCACATCATTTCTCGTCTTCGACTTCCTAAAAGTCAAATTTCACATGAAATTCATTTTATCCTACTATGAGATATGTTTTGTTTGTTGACCATTTAAAGTATTGTGATTGCACTATACCTTGTTATGGTAACTTGTATATCTTGTGTTTTAGAAACTAACTTTCTTTTTGTAGGATCATTTGCCATGTTTTCTTTCCTTGATACTCCATTTAGGGGAGTAATATTCAAGGGGGAGCATGAGTATTGCATTATTCCGCTTCACAACTCTTAGTTGTGTTTTAGACATGAAATGCTTTCATGACTTGTCTTGTGCGGCAACTAACCTTTTTCTTGTAGGTTCAAAATCCATGTCTCCTCTCTTGGCACTCCATTTAGGGGGAGTATCGTCCAAGGGGGAGCAAGTGCATACTTCCGCTTCGCTACTCTTCTTTTTGTTTCGACAAAAAGGGGGAGAATTTATATAAACTTGTGCTTATCACCTCATAATAGGGTCTGGCAAGTCAGAAGACTTTTTTCCATAGAGATGGTGTGATCCATCAAAGTCACTAGGTATGGATAGGTCAATAGACATATGTTCACCTCTTATAGGTCCAGGGACAGCATGTAAGTTACCTTCTTTGACAAAGTTAGCTAAACCTGCAGGTGTGGATTTACCTAGGTCATTCTTAGCCTCTAAACCAACATATTTTTTAAATCCCAAACCTATTTTAGAGTTCACAGCCTGACTACCATAAAGTTCCCTAGCTAGATTATCACCTTGTTAATACAAATATCGCCTAAAAACGTTATTTATATTTTACGATCTTTGCTAAGTTTTGTTAATGACAAAGTATGAAGTTTAGCTATAAGTAAATCATCACTTTAAGTGTTTAAGTCTTGTTTAACTAAGGTTTACATTTCCTTTTAAACAAAACATTGTTTTTATTTCTTAAATTAGAAAGTGTCTTGTCACATCACATTTAGGGCAAGCTTTGTCCATATATATTTATGGTAAGAAAGAGTGTTTGACTAACCTTATGCTTTCTTGCATGTCTTGTGTTTGACTAGAAGTAATGTGATGTGACCTTGTTTGGTTTGGAAGATTTATTGCAAAAACCAACTGCAAGCCTGACGGTACCCTGGGGATACAAGGGCGGAACCCTTCTGAGGGGTCCGCCTGATCCGCCAGACCTACAGAATGGTTTGCTATAAATACCAAACCATTTGTTTGTTTTGTGTAACCCTTTAGGACTTATTCTCACATATTCTCTCAACTAACTCAGTAACCCTTGACTTGTGTGATTCTCTTATGTAGCAAGGAACTCCACAAGATCATTCAAGAAGTTGCAAGCTTCAACTCTAAAGTTGCAAGTCTTGGTAGCTTGGTCATGTATAAGCTTTGGTAGTTTATACTTCATGTGTGTCATGTATGTATAAGTTATAGGTTAGTATTTTAGGCCTCAAAATACGTAGTGTGTTGGGAGTTGTTGTACCCTAGTAAAAGAACTAACGGGAGTGGTTGTACCCTTGGTAAAGAACTCGACATCTAGCTTTGTGTCGGTAAAAGTGTAAGCGACGAATGGGAGTGGTTGTACCCTTGTAAAAGAACTCGACATCTAGCTTTGTGTCGGTAAAAGTATAAGCGACGTGTAAGGTTTTCTCCGCCGGTGAAAGGAGCTTGTTGATTAGTGTTTATAACTCTCGAGTTGGAAACTCGGGGCGTGGATGTAGGGCAAGGAAAAAGAGTCCTTGTGGCCGAACCACGATAAACTATCGTGTTGTGGTTTGATTGTTTCTTTCTCTATCTTTGCTTATTATATGTTGTTGTTTAGTTAGAATTGTTGATCACATATAAAGCTTTTCAAAGAACCAAAACAAGTAAAGTTGTTCTTATATCTTTAAACATAAGTAAAGCTTTTCAAAGAACTAAACAAGCAAAGTTAGGATCATTACAAGTAAAGCTTTTCAAAGTATGAAACAAGTTAAGTTAGAATTGTTATTCACATGAAAAGTCTTTTCAAAGAATCAAACATATTAAGTTGTGTTTATATCTTTAACCAAACGTCAAGTTCTCAAAGGTTATTTAAGCTAAATAAGAATCAAAAAAGCGGTAAACTATTCAACCCCCCTTCTAGTTTTCCACACACCTGATATTAACCATTGTTTATTTCTAGCTATCTCTTTGTCTAACTTAACTTGTAATTCTAGTTTTTCCTTTTCTAGATCAGACTTCTCTTTTTCAGTACGTTTTAAGTCTATCTTAGCAACTTCTAAACTTTCTAGAACTCTTATTTTTTCATCATACTTAACTTGATTCTTTTGAAACCAGACTTTTTGTTTTTCTACAGTTTTTAAAGCCATTTTATAAGACTCTACCTCTATATAACACTCATTGTATTTTGGTTTCAATTCATCAAACTCTTGTTTAAGCTCATTGTATCTTACACTACATCTAAACACACAGTTGTGTACCTGAGAAATTCCCATCAGGGAAACTTGCTCCTTCTTGTCCTCTGAAGATGAGTATGCCAGCAGATTCACTTGTGAAGAAGTAGAAGCTTCCTCTCCAGCAGGTTCATGTTCATCCCAATCAATTTGGTGATCCAGAGTCACCATAGCTTTTGAAGGTACAGTCTTGGTATTCTCTGCTTCCACTGGATAAGAGCCATATCTAACTTCATCACCAGCCTTTCTCTCCTTGCATTCTCTTGAAAAATGTCCCACTTGACCACAAGTGTAGCATTTAACCTTCCTTCTATCAAACCTTGCTGCCTCTCTTCCATTAAAACCAAACTTCCTTCCAGACTTGGCTTCAAACCTTTTAATGTTCATGGAGATCATTGCAAGCTCCCATTTCAAGTGCATCTCCTCCATTTCCAATGGATCCGCCTGTTCAAAATCCTCATAAACAAGAAACTGTTGATATTCATATTCAGCCACAAATGAATGAATAATATCCTCCAACACACTACTGGATTTTGATTTAGGAGCAGATTGAGTATGGGTTTGAGAAGATGCTCCTGATGAATAAGAGCTTGAAGCTTGTTGCACAGGTTTTATAGATGCCCCAACAAATGCAAAATGAGTGGATGGACGTATGGGACTTCTAACATCAGGCTCAAGAGATTTGAGCTTGTTGTAGAGGTCATCAAAAGACATTAAGTCCAATCCACCAATTGTTTTGAGAGCAATACTGACTTGCAACCAAGATGGTGGCAAAGATCTCAAAAACTTAGCATTGCAGTCCTCGTTGTCAGGTCTTGCCTTCAACTGATTAAGTTGACTTAAGATTCGATGAAACCTGTCATAACCCTTATGAATTCCCTCTTCTTTAGATATCTGAAATTCTTGGAACTTTTGCTTCAGCATAGACTTCTGCAACCTTCTTGATTCATCATTCCCACCAAATCTCGCTTTTATAGCCATCCAAATGTCCTTGGCATCCTCCATAAAGTGGAAGTCACCCATGTGGTCATCTGGTATAGCTTGGAGCAGAATTGTTCTTACTTTACTCTCCCTTTGCACAGCCAGAATCTCTTCAGCAGTTTTGGGACCTACAATAGTAACAACTCCATCGGCATCAGTAACATGCTTCTTCAGACTATTCCCCTTTTTGACAACCTCCCATAGATTCCAATCTATGTTAGTGATCCAGTTCTGCATCTTCATGGACCACAGATGATATTCATCAGCATTCTTCAAGTATGGAAACTTAGCATTACTGTTGGAGAGGTTGAGTTGTTGAAGAGAAGTGGTGTTAATGTTTTGGGTTGTATCAACATCATCATCAGATCCAGCCATGGTTGTTGATTTGTTTGGATTCTTAAGGTGTAAGATTTGTGTTTTTTAGTATGACAGAGACTCTCTCGAGGCTCTGATACCACTTGTTGAACTTATAAACCTTGATAGATCTTCTTGAGCACTCTAGAATCGTTAGTTATGTCACTGTAATCAATAACACACTAATAGACAATCTCTGTAACTTGTATTTTTAAAGCGGAAACAAAACACAAGCTTGATACTAAGAACTCTTGATCCTCTATGGATCTTTTTAATAATAATAAGAGTGTTTTCTAAAACCGCTATTCAATACATAATCGTGTGTTCCTTTTATACACAAGGAACCCTAAACCGTTTCCCAAGAAACGTATATTCTAAAACTTCTAAAAGATATGCATTATCACATCCTAAATAAACTCATGCATATCCAAACTACATTACATAAAATACGGAAATACTATATCCGCAGAAACTAATAATGCTGAAACTAGTCTTTAGCAGATACACTGCTTTAGCAGAAACCAACTCTTCAGCAGGAACCTTCAGCAGGCAGCAGCAGAATTCTTACTTCACAGAATTCCCAACAAGGACGACTGATTTTGATTCACAACTGGATTTTGGTTCTGAAAATTTTGTCCACGGTTATTGTTGTTGAAACCTTGATTTTGAAAATTTCCATAATTTTGATTTCCATGATTGCAATTTCCATGAGTAGCATTTTGAAAATTTCCATAATTTTGATAATTTTGAAAATTCCCTTGATTCGGGCCTTGATTGTAATTCCCCCGATTTTGATTCTGATGAAAATCTTGATTTTGATTTTGAAAACCATTGTTCATCCGGTTTTGATTTTGATTCTGGTTAAATTGATTATTTCGATTTAGCACATTATGATTCACTTGATTGACTTGATTCGGTTGATTGAAACCGGGTGGTCCAAGATAATTGTTAGAACGGTAGCTAAGAAGATTACGGTCTCCCTGTGGTTGGTAACCATTACCGCCCATATTGTAGGTTCCCGAAGTAGCATACACATTCTCGTGAGTGAAGCCACCGAAGGCTGGGCACTCAAAATACGAATGAGGACCACCACAAGTCTCACAACTATGGTTAACCATATTGACTTGATGGTTTTTAACTTGATGAGAAGATTTTTCAATAGCCACTGATTCAACTTTTTTAGTGAGGGCAGCTATAGCATTCATAACTTCATCATTAGATTTGCTGCTAGGAGTTGAAGTTGAAGTTTGTTTCTAGCTATCCTCACTTTAGCTTTATTCTCAATAATTGTGAAGGCATCTTGAATGTTTCGGGTCAACAAATTTCCACCCGCAGCAGAATTGAGTGAGTCTTGATCGGCAAGACTCAACCCATTGTAGAAAGTATCAATCTGATGCAAAGGTGAAAACCCGTGATTTGGACATTTTTCTAACAACTCCTTAAATCTATCCCAAGCTTCGCTTAACGATTCATCGAAAGCTTGCTAAAATTGAAAGATTTGAGGGTGGAGATTAGATGTTTTAGAAGGAGGATAGAAATGATTCACGAACTTGGAAGCTAGATCATACCAAGTATGAATTGAATTTCGGTGGTTCCTTTTCAAGCTAACTTCGGGCTGCTCCCTTGAGGGAGAAAGGAAACAATTTCATTTTAACCACATCATACGGAACATTGATTTATCTTTATAGTTTCAGTGATATCGGTGAAATTCCTAATGTGAACAGAAGGATCTTCACTTTCAAACCCGTGAAATGAGATATGATGAGTGCTCAAACACTCATCATTTTTGGTCTAATCTGAACTGCAAAACATACAAAAACACTCAGAAATGCATCAAAATACTGAAAATATTTCAAAATTGTGTTTTATATGTTTCAGATGCAAAATGAGTAAAAACAGATAAAAAAAACGTACAAAGTTTGCAAAATTGGCAGTTTCAGTCCCCCAACTTTCATAAAATGACAAAACTAGTCCCTGGTCATTCAAAATATGGAAAATTATCACCAAAGGTCCTTTTGAACTCATAAGTTGTCATATTTAGTCCTTTGGTGAAAAATCTCAAAAGTTTTTGAAATTTGCAAATTAGTCCCTGGAGTTTCAAATTTTGGCAGAATTGGTCCCTGGTGGGATATTTTTGAAAGAAAAATCACTTTTGGTCCCTGGAAAGTCACAAGTGTCATATTTGGTCCTTGGTGTGAAGTTTGGAAAAATTACAGTTTTGGTCCCTCAAGTTTGGCAACTTGTCAGATTTGGTCCTTGGGAACTTTGAAAAATGGAAAAATGCAAATTTGGTTTTTGGTTTATTTGGTTCTTGGCATCATTAGTCCTTGTGAATACTTTGGAAATTTACAAAAACAGCCCTTGAACTTTCACAAAATTACACTTTGGTCCTTGTGTTTTAACTACTAATCAAATGGACCCTTTTCAATAATTAAACCCAAAACCAATACCAAATCCAAACTAAAACCACCCCTAATCTATAACACTCCATCCAGCCCACCAAAAGCCCACCACCACAATAATGCACTCACCCCGTTTTTAATACTTTCCCCCCCCCCCCCAGTCAAACCCCACCATTGACCACCTCCACCCCTTCCAACTAGCAACCTGCTAAACCACTTACACACTTCACCTCCCCCCTCCTCTTCTCCTACTACCCATATCCTGTCCCCCCAACTTACCACAACCCTCCAAGGAGCATTAATTGCCCACATATCACTCCAAGCTACCCCAACTGCCATGTGGGATTTTTGGCGCCAAAATCATAATTCAAAGGTCAGGATTAATTCAGACAAATCCAAGGGTCACAAACAAGTGGGAAAAGCTGAGGATAACTCCAGGAGCTATTTAAATCAAGAAAAAAAGGAAAGATGAGGCAGTAGTTAGATAATGTAGTTTAGTTTAATTTTCAGGATCTCGTTTTAATGTAATGTCCCATTTTAGTTAAAGAATTAGCTTTCAGACTTTGTATTCAGTGTTGTTATTGTATTTTCATTGATCTTTAATATCAAATTCAATCATTTTCAGTTTCAATCCCCTTTTGGCATTTTTGAGTAAAATTGACAATTTTACTCAAGCTTGTTTAAGTGTTGTTTTATTGTTCCATTTAGCTTAATTCAAGTCTCTGATAAGCTTTCATAAGATTACTAATCCTTAAAATCAGTTTGAGTTCAAGTTAGATAAATTCACAAAAATACCTTAAAAATAGCTCTTAATTCAAAAATTCAATGTGGAAGGAGATTGCAGCAAGAGACATGGTGGAATCTGACTTTATATGGTTTTAGTTGCCTCAGGGGAGGCTTTAGGTGGATGCTATGGTCCTTGGCTCTCAGTTCTCAGCTTGAAATAATTTGTAAGCCATTTCTTGGATTTTGGTCATTTCACTATAGCATAGCCTAAAGCTACTTATCTCTATTAGTTTATGCTTCTTTTATGTATGTTAGTTGGTTTGCTGCCTAAAATCGCATGCTTGTGTATCAGTTTTCAATATCTCTTATGTTCTAATTTACATAGTCAAAATAGCATATGCATGATTCTTAGGTTCTTATTGTTATAATTGGTATTTTATGCTTAAATCAGTCCACTATGTCATAATAAAGTCCTTTGATTCAGTGTTATAGCTTAGATCTCCTATATGTTTTGAAAACCAAAAACAGTTTGTAGTTTAGGGGGTGTTTGGCTCAGTTCAGTCATAGGTGTTTAGGATTGATTTAGTTGTTGTTTTCTGCTTGAACTAGTCACCTTAGATCTAAAAAGGTCTTGTAAGTCATAAAATAGATTACCATTTTGTAAAAAAGGTCAAATTCATCCCTCACCCCCCATAATCAGTTAACTGTTGGGACTGTTGGGGGTAATTCCTCACCATTTGGTCTAAAACATGTTCCTTGATCCTAATTTGGCCTCATTATAGTTTATTACAACATATTAAATCATTAGGAAGCATTAGAAACTCAATAAAGTCAAAGTTCAAAGTTTTCCATGAAAAGTCAAATGGCATGATTTCAGTTTTTTTCAAATCTAGTAGGATTTATTTGGAATTTTGTGAGAGGTTTTAGACCCTGAGCTTTTTAGGATTTGTAACCCCCCACCTCTACTACAAGATCCCATAGTCATTAGTTTTTTAAGATTTTTTTGTGGGTCCCCACCTTCATCCAAAGTGAGCTGCAGGGAGGAACTCCTCCCCTGCATCAGCAGATACATAGCCACTCCACCACACTTGGTGGTGGTTTTCTGACCACCACATTGGTCCACAGCCCCACCTCTTAAGTTCTTTCAACCCCACTCCTACCATACTTCAACCCTTGACCATTGGTTTGACCTTGGACTCAGTGGACCCCACTTGGAATTACCCATGAACCTTGTCCTATTTTTCTGAATTGATTAAGTTTCAATGTGTTTATTAATTGCTTATTTGCTTATTCAGTGGTCCACTCTTGCTTTTAATTGCTTAATCATGTCCTAGTAACTTATTGGAACCAGAGTCACTCATTGTGGGTCCCACTTGAGCTCATTTGAGCTTAATTTCTCTTTTGGTCAACAAAAGTCAACTGTGGAGCAATTAAGCTTCCACAGTGCTTATTTCTAAGTTACAAAAAAGTGGTTTTTTCAAAATTTGTTTGTTTTTAGGTGTAAAATAAGTTTCCAAAAGAAAAATCAAGAAAAAAACAATTTAATTTTAAGTGATAGTTTCTATCTAATATAATTTTAATTTTAATTTTCATTTTTAAATTTTTGTTAAGTACATAGTTTTTTTATATTTTTCCTAAATTCCTTTTATATTAAAGTAATTTTAGTAATTTTCTCATATTTTTATTTTGTCATTTAGTAGTTATTAGATTTAATATTAGTTTTCTTAATAATTAATTAATAATTAAGTTTTAAATAGCATAATTAGTTTTTATTAAGTAAGACCTAGTTTTTATATTTTTCCTAGCATTTATATAATATAAAATAATTTTAAGAATTTTTCTAGAATTTTTACTGTTCATTTTTTATTTTTTATAATTTAAAAATAGTTTAATTAGGTAATTAATATTTAATTAGTAATTAATTAATATAAAAATCACAAAAAGACAAAAATACTTATTTTTAATTTTAAATTTAGTTTTTAGTTATTTTATAATTTTAGAAATTTTATTTTCATTTTTCTAGTATTAAATTAATATTATATTGTATTTAAGTATTTTATAATAAGTATTAAATAGTATTTAATTAATATTAAATAATTAAATAATGTAAAAATTAATTTTCTTTTTCTAAAAATTTCCTTTTAACCTTAGGTTTGTAAAAAAGTCATTTTCACCCCCTGTGGGTTTTCAGATTTCAGTTTTCACGTTTTATTTTGTACGTTTACGTTATTTAAAACGTGAACGTACGCGTTTTTAGGTTTTAAACGTTTCTGGTTTTTCCACTTTTACAATCTTGTTCATATAGCTTATTTAAGCTATTTCTTCATATATTCCTTAGTTTAATCAAACTCAAACCCCTTTCAGTCCAGATTCACCCGATCACAAATCCATTTATTTACCATCACACCTCGTCGGGACATAACGACCCGGGGAAACCACTATATTCCGCGGAGCATTGACTCTAAGATGTTTGAATTTGTTGACCATTCCTTGGTCAATTTAGGTTGACCGTTTGGAGACAATCAAGATACTCGTGATGATGTTGAGTAACCCGTGATTAATCTCAAATTGATTTGCAGTGATATCGGGAATCACGATAGCCCTCCTCACACCATTTATTTTGAGCACCACCCGTCGGCGGGGTCCCATCGGACATAAATCGTAAGCCAGTTGGGGTCCCATTGGAGGGATCCATTTATTTTGAGCACCACCCGTCGGCGGGGGTCCCAAGTGTTGTTCGTCTTGGTTCATTTTCTCAACGGTTGGGAAAAGAACTCAGTGATTGTGTCCAAATAAACTTTCGGGATTTGAAAGTTGAGAAATAAGATGTTTAGAAGATGAGCGGGTGTTCATACACCACAAAAATCAAAAATTGAAAAATATAAAGAAAATCAAAATTGAAAAGGAAAATCTTTTTGTATTTTTAGTTGGAAAGTATTTTTGGCTTTTTTAAATATTGAAAAACAAAACTCAAAAATTTTATTCTCTTTTTGTAACCGTTACGTTATTCGTAACCGTTTCCTCTAATACTACGCACAGCGGAGCGGGTGAGAAGAATGAATCTCTCTTCGGTCTGCAATTTAATGTCAAGACCTCCGTATTCCCCGTTTAGTTGGCTGTATTAATAAAGTAATCCGAATACGTATAATTTCTCGGTTTCTTTTGTTGTTTTTTCGGAATGGTTTACAACACTCTTTCGAGAGTGAGGATGTTTATTTTATTTTTCGATTTTTGAAAACACTTTAGTAAAAGTGTTTTTGATTTTTTACTTTTTATATTTTTATAGAAAATATATACAAGAAAGAGGAAGGTTTTCAAAACACGATTCGAAAACGAAAATCAAAAGTTCACTTCAACCTTCCCAGGCAGCGGCGCCAAAATTTGATTGCTCAAATATAGTTTATATAGTATAGTATTTATATTTCTCCAAAGGATTTGAAGGAAATACAAATCCCGATATCGTAGTCCGTGTGAATGTGTAAATGGAATTTGAAATTCCAAGTTCGTGAAACGTGTAGTAAAAGTGAGAAAAAAGTGATCTGAATGAGAATTACACTAATGAATATAAAATGAAGCACAATTAACCAATTAAGCAAGTAAAATCAAATTACCAAACCTAAAACATAACGTAGAATTAAAACCGTAAACTTAAACGTAAATAAAACGTAAACGCGCGAATTAAAAAGTGAATTTAAAGCTAGGCTAATCTTACGGGTATAAAAATAATTTTCCTAAGCTAAAAATGATAAAATAAAATGTTGGGAAAAAGAAAAATATTTTTTTGACTTTTTATTTAATTATTATGAATTAAAAACTATTTTAACTAATTAAAAAGTAATAAAAATGCAAATAAAAGTGAATTTAAGTGTGAAAAATACAAAATTAATTTTGAAAAATCTAAAATAATTAAAAACTATTTTCAAAAATATTTTTGGAATTTTTTTATGCTTTTTCTGATTTTTATTTGATTTTTCTATAATAAAAGTATTTAAAAATTGATTAAAAATTAAAATAAAATAAGAAAAATAGCAAAACAACTCATAAAATTATGAAATTTTTATTGAAATTCTAAAATAATATCTAAAGCCTAGGAAAATTTTGAAAAGTGAAAAATAAGCTGTGGAAGTGCTTAATGGCTTAAAAACAGCTTATGGAAAGTGCTTATTGATAAGCACTTCAGACCAAAGTGAGTGAAACTTATACCAAAGGTGTATTTAACTCAAATAAGCTTAAATGTACTGATACTAAACCAATAGAAGAACAGAAAGACAACTATAGACCAATAACCAGTTTCAAAGAAGCAATTTGAATTAGTAGTAAGCACTTTGAGCTACCAAATGATGAAATAAGCTACAAACAACTAAACTCTAACCTAATGAACTAAAATGAGCCAGGAAATAAGCATAATCACAAAACAATAAAGTAATAAGCAATCCTAGAATTTCTTAGTTTGTGAAGGCCTAAAGAGAGCAGATGAGGGCTGAAATAAGCACTGAGAATAAGCTCACAAGAACCTAATAAGCACTGATTCTAAAAGATGATATACTTTGCTTCTTTTTGCCCTAAATTACACAGCCTAAGCTCAACTATTGAAACAGATAAAGGCTTATGAATTTTGACAGGTTCAAAAAGGACTCCCCTGGTGCAGGGGAGTTTATGCTTAAACAAGTAGCTTTAGGCACTCAACAAGTGCTTATAGAAAAATCTTAAAATTAAAACAAAAATATTTTTGGTATCACAAGCTAAAACACTTTAAGATGCTATGAGATGAAAGCTTTTCATGAAGATTTGAGGAAATTAAAAATGCAAGTAAAAATGAGAAAACATAATTTTTTTTTTTTGACTTTTTGTAATGCAAACTTTGTTGACTAAAATGAATTTATATCTGTTCTAAATGATTACTAAAGTTATAATAAGCTATTATGAATCTAAAATAAGCTATCTAAACTACTTATGTAATTATACTAAAGATTAAGCAACCTATATCTACTTATTACTATCTGTTAAGAATGACTAAAGGCTATTTTGACTTTAAAGTATTATAACTACCTAAATGATGCACTAACTAATCTGTAGATGATTAATATGAACTACTTATGTACTAGATACCACAATTGAACCACTAAACTGCCTAGTGCAGCTTAATCCAAACACCCTAGTATGCTACTGAATCTAATGAATAATGAAGCAACTGGTCTAAATAAACCACTACACAACCAAATCCAATTACACTATGAGATATTCAACTGAGATGAGCACAAAAACACAAATCAAATCAACATTTCACAGATGTAACTCAACTATGCAATCTAACCAAATAGTAAACAACTTATATCAATATAATGTACACAACTATTTTATGATGCAATCTACTGTTATTAAACTAAACACATTAAGTAGTAAACAAGCACTGAATTAAGATCTACACTACTAACTCCAATAATGCAATATTTAGCTTTAAATTGTAAAGGAAAACTCACTAGAATAGCCTCAGCTAAACAGAGGCTTCTTTTGCTCAAAGTCTATCTTTAATAGGCTCAAAAATAGGTACTAATGAATCTCCAACACCTTCTGAATAAGCAGGAAGCTTATGGCTAGCTTATTTGACTTTTGTTGACCGACAGAGATTATGAGTAATTCTGATCTAATAAGCTCACTACAAGCTATATGAGCTTGAATAAGCCTATGCAAACAGTAAATAGCTATCTGAAGCTGGATTTAAGTGAATTGAAAAATATATTTTTTTAACTTTTTTATTTTTCTTATTTTTTTTATATGAGTAAACAATACTAAACTAATAACTAGAAATTTATAAAATTAGATTAGGAGATATAAATGAAACAGTAAAACTAGATTACACTAGGAATAAGCTAATAGAAAGTAAAAGGAAATTGGAAGAACTTGAATTAAAGCAAACTAAAATTTCATTAATAAAACCTTTACAATTCTGAAAATGAAAACTACAATTGAAGAAACATATTTATAGCATAACATTATCATAAAAACTACACACCCTAATCTGTTGAGGAGGGGGTTTATATAGGCAGTTGAGGAGAGCTTGGGGATGCTTCTAGGTTGTCCAGCTCACCAATCTGTGTGAGATTGTATTTTTTTAGTCCTCTCTAAGTCGTTTGATCCATTTCCAAATACTTCCCATCAATAATGACCCTTGGATCATGTGCACATGATTGTGTATCCTGCGTGTCAGCTGGGATTGGTCCACGTGTAAGTCTCTTGTCAGGTGTCAGCTGTCAGCTGTCAGCCCTTCTAGAACCTCTTATGATTGGGTAATTATTACGGGGTTGGGTGAAACAATTCGGCTTGTGGGTAATTAGGGTTCTTATTTCTGGGTTTAGTAAAAATTGGGTGGCGGTTTATTTGAAATGGTTATTTATTACGGGGTTGACCGGGTTTGGGGGTTTGACTCGGGTAAAGTGGGTTGGTTTTGGGTGGATCCGGGTTTGGGGGTAAGCTGGGTAGGAGTTGGGTTGTTGTGGTGTTTAGGCTTAGGATTTAATTTTGGGTTGTATTACTTTTGGATCCTGTTTGTTACTTAGGTTTTTTAGGATTGAATTTCACAAGGACCATTCATGTAATTCTGCAAATTTAAAGGACCAATTCTGACTTTCTTCAAAAATTATTCCAAGGGTCTCTTTTGTAATTCTCTTATTCATGGAGGATTGACTTTGACTTTTCTTCAAATATAACTTCAAATGACATCTCATGAAACTTGAGGGACTATTTGTGTAAATTCTTCCAATCTTTGATCAGGGACTTTTCTTGTAACTTTATGAATCTCTGGGGACTTTCTCTGACTTTTGACCTTTTTCCATTCTCGTGCTTGTTTTTGTCAGTTTTGCTTTATTTTTCTCCATTTTTCACATATCCGTACCTGCACACACACAAATACAAAAACACACATTTTCTTGGCATATTTGGTTAGTATTAATATTTTAAGTCTAATTTTGGGTCTAAAAAGGATGTGCGAATAAGCACACATCAATAGTTGAATATAATACATTGTGAAAAGAGACTTAAGAATTCTGTGAGTTTTTGCAAATCTTAAATGAATTATTATGTCAATGTTATTAGGATTTATTCATGGTCGTACGACTTTGTATCAGTAATATATCATTGACTTAAGAATCCCGTGATTAGGATATATTCATGGTGTACGACTTTGTATCAATTGTATATGGTTTACTTTTGTTTGGTTTAAAGCGGCTAGACATATTGTACTATGCTTTACTTGAACACTTTCATATCAGTAATATATATATGATGCTTCTGTATATTTCATATGAACAAAGCTTTTGATGGTTGTTAATGTGTCTAAGTGTACTTAACCGTGCAAGGATCATGTGGCGAGTAGTTGTTATTCATGATTACATTGATTGTATGTTATTATTAACTGATTGCATTTCAATATTAAAATCATTATTAGTGCGTAGAACCCTATTTGCATATATTCATTGATAGAATTTATGGAATTTAAAATCAATAAATTTTCAATTCTAATGATTTTAGGCATTGTACCAGAAACTTGGTAAGTATAAGCGATGGATAAAAGTTGGATTAATGCTCCGATCAAAAGCAAAACTTTTAGAGATGGAGCTAATAATTTTTATAAGTTTTGCTTGTGTTAGAAGTATAAGAGGATTCATTAAATGTCCATGTAATAAATGTTGTCTCAGTGAATGGATAAATTTCAATAAAGCTCACGGCGACATTTGCGTTATGGATTTTTACCCGGATATACAGAATGGACTGTGCATGGAGAGCAAACTATGTCTTTAGCACCATCTCAATCTAGTAATGTTAATGTTGAGGAAACTTCTGTTGGTCAAGAGGACATAAGAGGTTTGGTTTGTGATGCCTTAGGTTGTTGATATAAATAATGCGTAAAAACGTTATTAATATGTCTCGATATCCCTATGTTTTGACGATCACAAAATGTAAAATCATTAAACATAAAATCATTACGTAAATAAGTATTTAGTGACAAAATATCATTATATCCAACTAATTCACTTAAGGTATGAATAAACAATTGTCTAATATATTTTATGATCAAAGGAAGGTTTATTTACTAATTACAAATTATATAAAATGGTATAAACATTTTATATATTTAGAAAAACACTTTTGGTAATTAGAGGAAAATGTTTATTTTATAATAAATAAATGAATTCAAATTTTTAACCAAATTCAGTTAAACTTTCACCAAATAAACTTTCCCCAGAAAAAACAAAACTTAATAGCCGTTACAGGAGGGCGGCCCCCTTAATTTTAAGGGGGCCGGCCATGAATTAAAGGGGCCGGCACGCTCCTGTGTCAGAAAAGTTTTGCCTATAAATACTAATTCAAATCTGTAATTTTTCCTCACCTTTTGCACTAAAACTTTCTGTCCAAATTCACTCAAATCATCTTCCTAAAACCTTTGATCATAAACATATTAGTTCTTGTTTCAAGTGATCCAATCCATCCTCATTCAAAGTGCAAGAGAAGAATACTTCTCCAACATCTTGTTTAGAAGTATTGTAGAGTTGTGTATATTGTTAGTCATTGTGTTAATTATTTGTAAAAGTGAAGAAGGTGTGTAATAGGTAGATCTAGGTGGGTTAGTTGTTATGAATAGAAGTAGTGAAGAAGTAGTTGTGTTGTGAAGCAGTAGTGAAGGTGTGAGAAGTTGTGTAGTAGTAGTGGTGTGTATAAGTCGTGAAGAAGGTGTGTAGTGACTAGTGGTGTGAGATTAGTTCTAGCTACTATTAGAACTTGACATTTAGCTTATTGTCGTTAATTGGTGTAAGCAAAAGTTGTGTAAGGTTTCTCCACCAAAAGGGAGCTCGTCTTGTGATTAGTGAAGAAACTCTCGAGTAGGTGACTCGAGGAGTGGAGTAGGGCAAGGAAGGTGACCTTGTAGCCGAACCACTATAAATCCGTTGTGTCTTGGTTTGATCCTTCCATCTCTTGTTCATTACCTTATTTACATCTTTATTGTTTACATACTCATAAATATTTACATCTAGTTGTAGCTTGTGATATTGTGCTAAAAATGATTTCACACAAAGCTCAAACAAAAGGTTCATTCATAAAATAAAGTTTTTATAAATAACCTAAAAAGGATATAATACATTCATACACATATACATGTAAAATTGATCATTTCGATCGAGTATAGTTTTCACAACAAAGCTTAAATTGAAGAATTTGAAAACAATGTTTTAAAATCAAAATTGAGGTAAAACTATTCAACCCCCCCCCCCCCCCCTTTCAGTTTTCTACAATTGGCATCAGAGACAGGTTAAACAAGATTTTTAAATAAACTGTATTTTAAAACTTGACATCGATCTATGGAATCGGAAAAATATTTAGAAGGGAACATGACATTTAAACCATCATATCTTAAAAATGAGAATTTTAGTGAATGGAAAAACAAATTTAAAAATTATGTGAAATCAATAGATCAAGATCTTTGGCACATCATTTCAATTGGTGATATTCAAACAAAAACGGATTTTAAAAATCAATACAATTACCCCCAAACAAAGATTGATAAAAATACTAAAGCCAAACTAATGATTTATAAAACCCTATCTGGAATTGAATATGAAAGAGTATTCTTTTGTAAAACGGCAAATGATATTTGAAAATGTCTTTTAAACTTTCACCAATGGAAATGTCGAGCCAAAGATGATAAACTTGATGTTGCACAAGAGTTAATTGTTCTAGAAAAATTAATAGACAAACATTTAGTTGATGTAAATACAAGTGCTACTAGTTCAAATATGGTCATTGAAGGTATCAATAACGAAGATTACATGAGCCAAATCCGAAGAAAGATTATAAAAGAAATACGGAGCGACATGGAAGGTGAAGAGGATCGTTATATAGCATGTGAAGATTGTAAAGCATATAAAACCCCAAATGAGGTACAATCCGAAACCAAACATTTTTGCTATGATCAATTCAAATTAGAGTTTTCAAAATTAGAAAGCAACTTCAAATGTTTTTGCAACATAAACTCAAATATCACGTTTAAAAATAAATCTTCAACATCTACTGAAGAAAATTTTGAAAATGGAAAAATACTTGCTAAATTTGAAAATAGTTCCAAATCACTAATATACTTACTCAAGATTCAAAAGGCTTTTAATGACAAAACCGGATTAGGATTTAATGCTAATGATACTTTGACAAATAAATCAAAGCAAATAAAGTTTGTAAAACCTAGTGGAGAAATTTAGAATATTGATGCGTGGGAATCGCAACAAGCTTTACCTCTCGAGGGATCTCGAGAAGCTTACAACCCCCACCAGGCAGTGTACCTGATCGTTGTAGTATAGTATAGTGACAAGTACCGGGGGATTGATCGTTCAGCTTAGGAATAGTGTTGCTAGGATTAGAAAGCCTAAATTACTAGTTCTAAAGGTGAGAGATGATTATTTTTTGTATTTTTATGTTTTTATAAAAGCAAGTAAAATCTCGGGTTTTGAAGGAGTGGGCGGAATTAGTTGCTATTCAACTAACCCAAAACTAAGATGCAATCAAAATAAAATAATAAAAATGAAAATAAACTAATTATACTAAGGTTGTGAGCAGTGAATGGAGAAAATATGTTTACTTAGACTTCATTACTCCCTAGATATCTTTTACACGTTAATTACTTATTATAATTGCATGTATGACGGATCGTATTCCTTAATACCATTCATGGGGTGGCATACATAACTCCCCAATTCTATGAGCTCTTATCTCCTCCTACACCATGACCCAGCACAACTATAGGGATTGTAAACAGTGGCTCATGCATTAAATACAACCAATAAAGACCTAATACGCCTCGGTTCATGTTTCTTAAGACGTTCAAGCATGTTACCATTTGGAGATCTGCCAGTTTTCTTAAGCCTAACATATAAAATCATTCATCCAAGAACAAGAATAAACAAGTAATCAACACATAATCAATATCTAGGTTTCATTAGATCTAAGCAAACACAAAGGAGATCTAGCCTAGCATAATGGAATTGAGACAAGAACAAGATATAGACAACCAACACATAGACATATTGATTGAATTAGAAGAACACTTATCTCAATTACAATGCAAGGTATCAAGGGTTTGGAACCCTTGAAAAACCTATAAAAGTTGCACCAAATTCGTCTTTAGGGTTTCTCCAAAACTTCTCTCTTTTTAATGTAAAAACTAGAAAACTATATATAGGAAAACTGGGCTGACGGCGTCAAGACAACCATGTGACGCCGTCACCTCGCCGCCAAATACTTCATCGGACGGCCTTGATCTACTTATGACGGCCTGTGTGACGCCGTCACCAACCACGGTATTTTATTCTTGGCACTTTGACGCCGTCCGGATGACTTTTGACGCCGTCATCAACTACGGTATTTTATTCTTGATGTCTGACGCCGTCAGGGTATAACTCTTGACGCCGTCACCTAGTGTTTCCAGCATGGAAAATTGATACTTTGTCGTTTTCTTCACTTTTATGCTCCAAAAACGTCCAAAATGGCTTCTTTTCCAGAATTCACTCTCCAAGTACCTAAAATCACAAAATGAACGATTTAGGGCAATATTTGATCAAATAAAGTCGGATTCGGGCTTAAATGACCCCCTAAAAACGGATTATTTTTCGCCTCATCATATACCCTTACACTTGAGATTTGCTTGTCCTCAAGCAAATGAGCTTTTATTCTACTCAAAAGACAAGTTAGGGGTCATTTAACACTAATATAAAAGTAATTACAACAAATAATCGTTCCACTAAAGACCAATAGACAAGCACGGAGGTCATACACTAGCACCTCACAAATAGTGTTTAGATACTCACATCTCTCGGGTGTAATAAAGTAATATAACATTATGGAAATGGAAGATATCTCTCACTACCTGTCATAGCAAAATAGATTACCATAGGCTTGGGAAAGGATCAAACCTCCACCACATGGCGTAAGCACCTAGGATAAACTATCAAAGAGGTCTTTTAAAGGGTTGTAACGTTAGGTATAGGGATATGAATTACACGGTTTTGTTGGATAAAGGAAGTTTTACTGGTGGCGAGTTAACAATCTTAGTTAATTACATGTACAAGATGGCGTTGCTAAGCCAAGACTAGACTCGACTTAAGCTAATAAATGAAAAAAATAAAAAAAAACATAAAATGAACATAGAATGAAACGGGATGGTAGTCCGTATGTTTTTTCTCTTTTTCTTTTTCTTTTTCTTTTTTTTTTTTTTTTTTTTTTTTTACACTCTTACCCTACCATCCAAAATAATACATCATAGGGGATGAGAATTCCCCTTACACTTGAATCTTTACATACTTTACATTAAACTAATCTAATGACTCGATTTAAGAAAATCAAAACACTTGGAGCACTTTTAAGATTAACGTACATATGGGGGTAATAAATGATGTTCTTCCCCATTACTCCATAAAATAAGTACTTACCCATGAGTCCCAATCGTCCCAAAACAATATGTACAAGGATATGACTCGACTTAGCAACCATGTAATCAATTAGAAAGTTATCTTAGGGTTAAACAAATAACAATAATGCACTAAAGATGAGCGCATACACGGAAGGCTAAGGCGATTTGGTTGTACATTTAAGTGGGGTGTAACAAATTCTTCCTTTAAGTAAGATGCTTAAAGTTAGAAACGAAAAGATAGGCTCGGAGGGGTGTACTAGGGGTTTCGTGTACTAAAAATGAGTACAACGCTAAGGGTGTGGGAAAAATTAGTTGACTTAACTAGCCAAGTAATATGACTTAAATGGTCAAGTAATTATGATACGGGTTTAACACAAGGGTGATCCTAATGCCTCTTATCATGTAGTAAATCCTACCACACGAATGTAGTCTCACTAGCGGTCTCGGGATGCATCACTAACGCAAGTTCTAGAATCTAAATGCTACCGGTACACTCATAAGCACTAATAATAAATGCTTTTCCTATCAAATCTAAAGGCGAACCTCACATATTTGGGTGGAAAATTTTTCTGAAAGTACGGTTATGTGCTAGTCATACAATCTCCTATCCATGAGACGCTTGCTATGGCTAAAGTTTCACTCCTAAATGTTGTAAAAAAATTATAATTTGGCGCTAAAATTACACTAACAAGTATTTCTCGTAGTTTTATTACACATCTACCATCAAACAAAACAAACTCAAGTGAAAGTGCATATGTAAGGTATCATCTTTTTACCCTCCCCTTACACTTAAGATGAACATTGTCCCCAATGTTCAAGTAAAGAATGTAAAAGTGAAAAAGTAAAGAGAATGAAATCAAATACTCCCCTGATTCGCTCGGTATGGATTTTAGGTTGGCCAGGTTAAATCTTCTTCCAAGAAAACGAACAATCAAAGCTTCCCTTCCAGAATATAAATCATCTCCTTGTCAAACATAACCTGTAAATCCTGACAAAATAGACAAGACAACCTCGCGTAAAATCGGCGGCATCCTACATAAGTTACTAAATCCTAGAAAACAAAGTAAGATATAATGCTTGTGGAATGAAGTTTGCAGATTTCCTGGAGATTATAAAACTTAATAATTCACAAAAACCATAAGACTCCGTTAGAAAAACAAAACCGGTAAAATTTCCAGATTTTTAACTCCTGACGCCGTCAAGAGTAAACTCTGACGCCGTCAGAATGGACCTGCAGAAATTTTTATGTTAAGTTTCCAAAAAATTTCTGGAAAAACTTGGTCCTACTTCCTGGAAAATCCTGCAAAACTTCATTGTGACTCAATACAAGCATTTGACTTTAACAAATACGAATATACATGTTCATTTATTATTGTGGAGAATCATGATCGGTTTGTTTTTTAAAAACATATTTGGGGTTTCCCCTTACACTTATCTTTTGCAAAAATACTTTTAGGTTGAAGTTAAGACTAGGCCAAACAACATAGTAAAGTATTTCCACATTTTATTTTAGAAACATGATCAACCAACAATAAAAACTAAACATGCATACGGAAGCAAATAACAATCAAACAAATAAAATCACACAAAACATGGGTTGCCTCCCAAGAAGCGCTTTTCTTTATTTACGAGTCTTGTAGCTAGACTCAAAGTCATGGGTTACTACGTGATTCGGGTGAGTTCTTCGTTGAGGACATCTTTGGGATCGAACTTAGGTTTCAACTTCATATCGGTTTCCTTAGTATGGTATGACCTTTCAAACTTCTCTCCATCCGGATCATACAAGGTCATTCTAATATGCCATGACCCGTCACCTTCTTTAGGTGGCTTGTCCCACCTCCATTTACACTTATCCCCTTCTCTTTTCCATTTATTCCTTTCTATGTTAATGGGCATCACGCTTAATAACTCAATCATCTTCCTAAAGACTAAGGGGTCCTCAAAGGGATCTAGCTCTTCATCTCTAGCTATGAGTTGTTCTACCGAATGTGTCTTTTCAACAAAGTCTTTTTCTAGATAGAATGGGCATTGAGGTCCTATAAAGTTCCTTTCTATCTAAGGTCCATATCTAGATGGTCTCCTATTCATCTCTACCCAATGCGGTGTTGGTTCATCATCACAATCATAACTATGCTTCTTAACATCATACACCGACCAAGTATCGCCTTCTCCTACCGCTATCTTGGATTCCTTGCAATCTATCATGGCACTAGCGGTTGCTAAAAATCCTCTTCCTACCAATAATGGGCATGTAGTGTCACTAACCATGTCTAGGACGTGAAAATCCGCTAATATAGTTAACCTTCCTACGTGAACAGCTACATCCTTAACCATTCCAACCGGGTGGGCAATACTCCCATCCGCTAGCCCTATCAATACCTCCGTTTCCTATAACTTTCCTAGCTTAAGAGCGGTGAATAAGGATAAGGGAATCAAGTTGAGGCTTGACCCTAAATCGGCTAGTGTGTCGAAAGCTTCGGATCTTCCTATCTTACAAGGCAAAACAAATATACCCGAATCATCAAGCTTTTTAGGCAACTTGTTTTGAACAAAGGCGGTCCCATTTTTACCTAGCTTATACTTCTCATATTTTTCTAGGAGGGCACTATAGTAAGGAGCACGCGCTAAGACATCAATGACGGGGCGTTCAAGGTGAAGTTCTTTGAATTCATCGTCAAGGTCTTGCGTAAGAGGTGTTTCAACTATGCTTTTGACCGGTTCTATAGTGGGTGTTTTATTTGATTGGTCCTTTTGGGGAACTTGGTTTTGTTTGAAACACGTGATCGTTGATTTAACCGAGTAGTATTATGGACACGAAGTGGGTGACGAAACTGAAGATATGGCATTAACGTTTAGTTTCGGATTCTTGATTGTGTCGCTTGGGAGTGCTCCCATTTCTCGGTCATTGAGAACTTTCAACAATGCATCAATTCTAGTGGTCATCTCGCTTTGCTTTTGTTTGAAATCGGCTTCAAACTTGGATATGCGAGCTTCTTGAGATGCCATGAACTTTGACATCAATCCTTCAAGATTGTTGGTACTACCATAGTTGTTAGAAGGATTGTTGTTGAAAGTACGGTTGGATGGTGGTCCGTTTGGTTGGTAACGATTAGGTGGGTTGGATGAATTGGGTTGATTTTGTTTCCACCTAAGGTTTGGGTGATTTTTCCATGAGGGGTTGTACGAATCACCGTATGTGTTTGGCTCAGGCTTGAAAGTGTACCACGTATCTCCCGCTTCGTCGGTACGCGTGGATGCGTAGTCCGCAAAAGCTGTTCCGGGGAGTTCCACACAATCACGAGTGTCATGGGGACCACTACATAATTCGCATGAAGAAGTGATTTTATTCACTTGGCTTGAAGGCTTAGGAGCATCGTAGGATTTCATGAGAAACTTGACTTGGTCCTCAAGTTCCATGATCCTACGGTCGGGAGTGCTAGAATTGTTCGAAGGCAAAGATATTGCCTTGACCGTTTTGTTCAAGTCACGGGGATCATTCCAACTTTCGTTGTCATAGAGAGCAAGATCTTCTATGAGTTCCCATGATTGTTCCGCACTAAGATCACGTAGCTTACCACCGGCCGATTGGTCAATGGCTCGCCTCTTGGAGATGTCGATATGGTCATAAAAGATTTGGACTTGGAGCCAAAGATCTATGCCATGATGAGGGACTTTTTAGAGTAAGTCCTTGAAACGAGTCCATGCTTCATAAAGAGATTCATTTTGACGTTGTTGGAACATCAAGATGTCATTCCTAAGCTTAGTAGTTCTCCCCGGTGGGAAAAATTGAGCAAGGAAACGAGTGGTGAGATCATCCCATGTGGTGATGGATCCCGCGGGTAAACGCTCAAGCCATTGACTAGCTTGATCCCGTAGAGAGAATTGGAATAGGCGTAAACGGGTAGTCTCTCTAGTTTCAACACCTAGGTCTATGGAATCTACGATTTTGAGAAAGTCCTTAAGATGTTGATTTGGATCTTCGGAACGAAGTCCATGGAATGCACATCTGCTTTGCACCAACCGGATGGTGTCGGATCGCAAGGGGGTCACATTGGCTCCGGTGAGCTCAATGGTGTTTTGGTAGCCTTGATGGCTAGGTCGGGAGTACTCTCCTAAGGTTCGGGGCCTAAGGGGTTCTAGTGGTGGGTTTTGTTGTGGTGGGATGACGGGTTCAAAGATGTTACCACCTTCCATGATGTCGGATGGTAAAGAGTTACGAACAAAGGCACGAAGAAATAAGATAGACTAAAGAAGACCTAAAAATAAAAATAAAATCTTGCTAGAAAAGAATCTAGCAAGTAAACCTAATAAAAAGAAATCCTAACCTAGACAATAACTATTCCCTGGCAGCGGCGCCAAAAACTTGATGCGTGGGAATCGCAACAGGCTTTACCTCTCGAGGGATCTCGAGAAGCTTACAACCCCCACCAGGCAGTGTACCTGATCGTTGTAGTATAGTATAGTGACAAGTACCGGGGGATTGATCGTTCAGCTTAGGAATAGTGTTGCTAGGATTAGAAAGCCTAAATTACTAGTTCTAAAGGTGAGAGATGATTATTTTTTGTATTTTTATGTTTTTATAAAAGCAAGTAAAATCTCGGGTTTTGAAGGAGTGGGCGGAATTAGTTGCTATTCAACTAACCCAAAACTAAGATGCAATCAAAATAAAATAATAAAAATGAAAATAAACTAATTATACTAAGGTTGTGAGCAGTGATTGGAGAAAATGTGTTTACTTAGACTTCATTACTCCCTAGATATCTTTTACACGTTAATTACTTGTTATAATTGCATGGATGACGGATCGTATTCCTTAATACCATTCATGGGGTGGCATACATAACTCCCCAATTCTATGAGCTCTTATCTCCTCCTACACCATGACCCAGCACAACTATAGGGATTGTAAACAGTGGCTCATGCATTAAATACAACCAATAAAGACCTAGTACGCCTCGATTCATGTTTCTAAAGACGTTCAAGCATATTACCATTTGGAGATCTGCCAGTTTTCTTAAGCCTAACATATAAAATCATTCATCCAAGAACAAGAATAAACAAGTAATCAACACATAATCAATATCTAGGTTTCATTAGATCTAAGCAAACACAAAGGAGATCTAGCCTAGCATAATGGAATTGAGACAAGAACAAGATATAGACAACCAACACATAGACATATTGATTGAATTAGAAGAACACTTATCTCAATTACAATGCAAGGTATCAAGGGTTTGGAACCCTTGAAAAACCTGTAAAAGTTGCACCAAATTCGTCTTTAGGGTTTCTCCAAAACTTCTCTCTTTTTAATGTAAAAACTAGAAAACTATATATAGGAAAACTGGGCTGACGGCGTCAAGACAACCATTTGACGCCGTCACCTCGCCGCCAAATACTTCCTCGGACGGCCTTGATCTACTTATGACGGCCTGTGTGACGCCGTCACCAACCACGGTATTTTATTCTTGGCACTTTGACGCCGTCAGGATGACTTTTGACGCCGTCATCAACTACGGTATTTTATTCTTGATGTCTGACGCCGTCAGGGTATAACTCTTGACGCCGTCACCTAGTGTTTCCAGCATGGAAAATTGATACTTTGCCGTTTTCTTCACTTTTATGCTCCAAAAACGTCCAAAATGGCTTCTTTTCCAGAATTCACTCTCCAAGTACCTAAAATCATAAAAGGAACGATTTAGGGCAATATTTGATCAAATAAAATCGGATTCGGGCTTAAATGACCCCCTAAAAACGGATCATTTTTCGCCTCATCAAATATTACTCTAGTTATAACAATTGTTTATCTCTTGAGACAAGAAAACCATTATCATTGTGTGAAAACTAGGGCTGAGCATCGGGCGAAAACCGGACCGGACCGACCAAGACCGGACCGGACCGAGGACCGAGAACCGAAAAAACCATAGACCGAGATCGGACCGAATGTGGTCGGTCCGGTCTCGGTCCGGTCCGGTCCGGTCGGTCTTCGGTCGGTCCGGTCCAATTAGGCAAGCTTTTTCGGGTTTTTGGTCGGTCCGGACCGGACCGGACCGGACCGACCGGACCGAGGACCGAATTTTCCAAAAAGCTTAGACCGAGGACCGGACCGAATGTGGTCGGTCCGGTCCGGTCGGTCTCGGTCCGGTCGGTTTTGTCGGTCGGTCCGGTCCATCCGGTCCATTTGCTCAGCCCTAGTGAAAACATATTGATAAGAAATTCTTGTACGTGTTAACAACATCTATACCATATGCATTCCAAATGCAATGGATGTTGTGACTAACAAGTTAGGACCCATAAGATGTTGGGTACCAAGTTGTTTTACATGTTAAGTGTCATAGTCATGAGGATTGGCACACTTGCATATACGTGAAGTTTGGCGAACTATTGAGACATGCATTTAAACCGCACGTAATTATGCTTCAAGTACTTGCTGGCGATACTATGGTGTTGTCTTGTTATGGGTTCTCTATTGCTTTGTTTTCTCTCTACGATCTTCTTGGGAATTCGTTGCTTCCTCTTTTCACTTTCTCATAAGCCTTATTGAGTTAATTCATTTTAAGACACAAGGTACGTTCTCTCTTTTAATTATTACTCAAACTTCCAATATTGTTAATTGTATGTTCGTGTGATAATCTTGTTTCTTGTATTATTAACACTGCAGATATATTCACTAAACCCTTTTAGCATGTACTACTTAATCACTAGCGTTTAGGAATGATTGAGCAAATTGACAAAATTCTATTGCATTTTCTTAAATCAATTATTGCATAAAATTGCTTTATTTTCTCGTCTTCGTCCTTGAGACTAGGTATCTACTTCACACAAAAATTGATGATTGAGAACTTTACATTGCATAAATTTTTTTAAAACTCAATCTATCTAAACTATTCTCATTTTTAGCAACAAATATTATAAGTCACTTCATCAAATTTTGATCATAATCATCATTAAGTATTTTAATTCAACATCATTTTGGCTCTTTCAAATCAAGTCTAGAATTTCCATAACTAAATACTCTTCATAGGATTAAAATGTTTTATTAACATTAAAACCCTATAATTACAAATCCTCTTAATGAAATTTCTCTTTACTTATACACTACACTTCAAAAAAAATTCTTAAACACATTGTTGAATAATGCTAAAAACGTTTCTCATAAATCATGCTTGATACTACACATGTAATTGTCAAATTATATAATCAAATATATATTTTTGACAATCGTGGGTTTAACAAATAAAATCAGGGAGATTTTGGATTGCTTCTTAGGATATCTTTATTTTTTTATTAGGAGTTGAAGCAATCGCATCTTCACATATGTTGAATATAGACACATATTATAGCAAAGACATGAGTCATTTTGTCACATTTATTCCATCACTAGCTTCCCACTCACTAGTTGACTTGGCCCCTTTCATTAAGTTAGTTACCTTAGGATATATGACTTGCTTAATTGTCCCTTTACACTACTTTCTTTGCATGAAATTAAATTATATGCTTAGTTGCCTACATGCATACTTTTCTTGCATACTCTATTAAGATAATACTTGATTAAGTCGCCTAAAGAGTTGGACTTGCCCAAAACCAAACCTCCAAACAAACATCTTTCTGGAAAAATTTCTATCAAAAACCATTTCTGACAATCTGGGAACTAGACAATGGGCAGCCCCCATAATTATAACGGGCGGCCCCCTTAAAATTATCTAAACTTCAAAAGTATCAACAACCTAGCTAAACATAATAAAGTTTTTGGCCTTCCATCCCTGGTGTATACCAAAGACAAGCCATGTTCTGCTTGTGGGAAAGGTAAACACCACAGGGCATCATTTAAAACCAAACAAACCTTCTCCATCAAAAATTGCCTTCACCTCCTCCACATGGACCTGTCAGTCCAATGTCCATTAACCATGAGAAATATACTCTGGTCATTGTGGATGAATACTCAAGATACACTTGGGTTTACTTCCTGACCAAAAAGAGTCAGGCAGCTGATACAATCATGTCCTTTGTCAGGAATATTGAAAATCAAAATGATGTCAAGGTTAAACAGATTAGAACTGACAATGGTACTGAATTCAGAAACCATGACCTTGAGTGTTTTTGTGATGAGAAAGGAATTTCTCAGAACTTCTCTTCTCCTTATACTCCTAAACAAAATGGAGTAGCTAAAAGGAAGAACATGACACTCATTGAGGCAGCAAGGACAATGTTAAACGGCTCAGTCCTTTCAAAACATTTTTGGACTGAGGCAGTCAGAACAGCCTGCTATACTCAAAATAGGTCCATCATTGTGAAAAGACACAATAAGACCCCCTATTAGATATTCAAAGGTAGGATTCCTGACATCAGCTACTTTCTGTATTTGGGTGTCCTGTGTTTATTCATAGCAACAAGGATCACTTAAGAAAATTTGATGCCAAAGCTGATGATGGATACTTCCTGGGATACCCTCTTGTCTCCAAAGCCTTCAGGGTGTTCAACACTAGGAGACAGCAAACTGAGGAAACCTATCACATAAATGTTGATGAGAGCACTGAATCCATCAGGTTCTCCAACTCCTCAGTTAAGGAAATTAGTATTGATGACTCATCAAGATATCCTCCTGATGAGTATCACCCTGAGAATAATCCCTCTACTCAATACCAAGCTGATGCAGATATCTCATACTACATCATTCCTTATAATCTACCTCAACCAACCACCAGTGAGTTCATTGAAACTCAACAAGTCTCCAATGAGACTACACCCACTGAACCAACTGTTCAGGAACCCTTTGATCAGATTGTTAACATTGAGGTCACTGAAGATCTAAATCTTGAGGCACCTCAGGCTCCAGTGACTGAACCCACTCTTCCAACAAATCAGGCTTCTACAAGTTCTAACTCCTATCCTAAACCACTGGATAGATGGACTAAGTCCAAAACAATTGAACTTGTAAACATCATTGGTGAGCCCACTGAAGGCATGCTTACCAGAAGCATGGTTTCTAAACTCAAGGCAGCCTCAGCCAATGTCTGTCTCTATGTAGACTTTCTCTCTGACATAGAGCCTAAGAATGTCAAAGAAGCCCTGACACATGAAAGTTGGGTTCAGGCCATGAGAGATGAATTGGAAAATTTTGACAGAAACAAAGTTATGACCCTAGTTGAATGCCCTCAAGGTGTTTTAGTCATAGGAATGAAATGGGTCTTCAAAAACAAGACTGATGAGTGTGGTACAGTCATCAAAAACAAGGTAAGACTTGTTACAAAAGGATATAATCAACAGGAAGGTATTGATTATGAGGAAACCTTTGCACCTATTGCTAGAATGGAAGCTATCAGGATCTTCCTAGCCTATGCAACATACATGAACTTTAAAGTCTACCAAATGGATGTAAAAAGTGACTTCCTGAATGGAAACATTAAAGAAGATGTTTATGTGTAACAACCTCCTGGCTTTTAAATTAGTGAATTTCCTAACCATATCTGCAAGCTTAAAAAGGCCCTTTATGGACTTAAACAAGCACCCAGGGCATGGTATGAAACTCTTTCAGCCTTCCTGATCCAAAACAAATTTGTTAGAGGAAGAATTGACAACACCCTGTTCATCTATAGAACAAAAAGTGATGTCATCCTAGTTCAAGTATATGTTGATGACATCATCTTTGGCTCAACAAGTTACAAACTTTGCAAACAGTTTGAAAAACTGATGACCACAAAGTTTGAAATGAGTATGATGGGTGAACTTACCTATTTTCTTAGGCTTCAAATCAAACAGACTAACAAAGGCATAACCATTTGTCAAGAAAAATACATTCGGAACCTACTGAAGAAGTATGAGCTCACTGATTTTCTTCAGTAAAGACTCCTATGGTTCCTCCTAACAACCTTGGCCCTGACCTCACTGGTAAATCAGTGAATCAAACCCTATATAGAGGAATGATAGGGTCCCTGATGTACTTACTTGCCTCAAGGCCTGATATCCAATTCTCAGTCTGCCTATGCGCTAGATATCAGTCTGATCCCAAAGAGTCTCATCTCACTGCTGTGAAGAGAATTATCAGATACTTGAAGGGTACACCAAACCTTGGTTTGTATTACCCAAAATGCTCAGGGTTTGATCTCAAAGGGTACACTGACTCAGACTATGCAGGCTATAATATGGATAGAAAAAGTACCTCAAGATCCTGCCAATTCCTTGGTGGAAAACTTGTGTGTTAGAGTACAAAGAAGCAACAATCAGTGGCAATGTCCTCAGCTGAAGCTGAATATGTAGCTGCTGCAGGGCGTTATGCAAATGTACTTTTGGATGAAGAGTCAACTGAGTGACTATGGCATTCAATACAAGATGGTACCCATCTTCTGTGATAACACTGAATATAAGTTAGCTGATATCTTTACAAAACCCTTGGATGAACCCACTTTCACCAGACTAAAAGCAGAATTGGGCATGTTGGACATTGAATCAGGAAACTTATTAAAATTGTTCCAACCTGATGTAAACTCTCTAAGGTCCCTAAACAAACCCATTCCTCAGTGATGTACCAATCATCTTACTCACTGATCACCTTTCCTGAACATCTACACACTGAATGAAAAGTCATTCAGGGGGCTCAAGACATCAAATGGCATTGAATACTCAACTAAATGCTCTAAATACTTAGTTAGTAAATGTCCTAGGTTGGTAACTGAATCTCTATTACATATAGGAATATATGTTACTTACACTACTGGCAACCATGTCTTGGGCCCCCACACCTTCCTCACCAATCCCACTTAGCATTAAGTGCTCCCACTCATATGTAATATCCTTGATATTATATGTGGTGACATCACTTTGCAAAAGTACCTTTTTGCAGAGCCGCGCAATTGTTCATCTAATCATGTTGCAAAAAATTAGGGTTGATGGGAAACGTAGGATTAAATGCGGATATCAAACCATTTTTATAACACCCAATCAAATCAATTCACAGCCGTTTGGTATCCGCAACACTTGCAACCCTAATTCCCTCTCCTATAAATACCCTCACAAAGAAAAACACACACACGCTTTCATTACTTAGAAAAACTCTTGCAAAAAATTTTCTCTCAAAAGTGTGTGTGATTTATCTCGTGACCAAAACCTCCTTTCTAAAACCAGACCTATTTTCTAACACTAATGGCTTCCTCCAAAGCTATCACATACGCTCCCAGTGTGGAATACCAACTGGAGAGCATAGACCTTATCAAAAAAAATGTGATAGGGAACTTTGCCTACCCTGAAGGGTTTCCTAATTACAAGGATGTGGTAAAGTTCCTCCAAAACTTTTTTCTCTCCACCGCATTCACAAAAACCCCCCTCTATCATCTACCATGATTATTTGAGGGAATTCTGGTGTACAGCAGTGGTGGAAAACCCTGATGTACCTAAAGATGCGACCATTAGGTTCTCAGTGAAGAATGGGACATAGTCCCTGACTCTCACCTACAAAACATTTATCAAAGCCACTGGCCTTAATTACACTAAAAACTTTGCTGCCCAACCTAAGGAAGAGGATGTGAAAGCAATACTGCTGGAACTAGGGCCATATGATAAACTTCATCCTGATGTGACCCCAGGGGCCCTCCTATCCAAAGCCCCTATCATCAAAACCTGGTTCCCTGCCCCTTGGAGGATCCTGATGACCTTTGTCATTCATGTTCTTGGGGGTAACAAATCCTCTGCTGAGCAACTCAACACTGCTCAAGCAATGATGGTGTATTGTCTCCTGGAGGGTTTAAAAATTGACCTTGGAGAAATAATCTACAGGGACCTCATTGTCAAGACCTGTTGGGGTCTGAGTATGTTAAGCCTGATGGCGTGGGCTTTGAGCCTGAAGTCTTACATAAGACTAAATACTCTCGCGGCCCCACTGAGGTCACACCAGTCGCCCTGACAACATATATGTTGAGTGTTATCCATGGTGAAAACAAAATTTCACATGTTACTTCTGCATCCAAGAAGGAGAAGAAGAATAAGGGACAGGGGTCCAGTAAGGTGGCTAAACCCAAGTCACTCGCCACTGGCACCTCTGCCTCCAAGCCTGGCAAGAAAAGGCCAAAACAGACCTTGACTACTGAGACACCCAATGTTGAGGCCGATCCATTAACCCTGAAACAAAAGCCAACAGAGGGTACTGAGACATCACACTCAGTGTCCTCGAGCAAACCCATTCCCAAAGGCTCTGCTGACATACACAAGTCAGTAGAGTTGGAATCAACTCAACAATCACATCCTGCAAAAGGCTCTGACAAATCATAATCAGACTCTCAGGGAGCAGGGGGTCCTAAATCCTCGGTGGGGTAGCACTACTCTACTGAGATGGGGACCCACACCCATTCACATCCTGCTAAAGGCTATAGTAAATCACAACCAAAGTCTCAGGGAGTTTAGGCCCCTAAATCTTTGGCAGGAAAGCACCACCCTACTGGAAAGGGGGGCCATACCCTTCATTCGCCTGATGAGGACATTCACAAATCAAATCTTTTGTCTGAGGGCACCACTACTCATCCCAAAGACTCAGAGGGAAATATACAACCCACTGATAGGGAAATAACTTTCATGATTCCTAAGGATGCCACTGAAAAATACCCGTCAGTGTCTGAAGGGATCACAAGGGACAAAGACTCAGTGAGCATACAACCACTTCCTGATATGGAACCTTTACCCCCTCACGACGATGCACATTCTTCAGGGAATGACCCTAACGACCAGGCAGATATAGCCTAATCTGCTGGAATAGAGGGGTTAGGACCTGACTATAATAAAAGCAACCCCTCTTTTGAGGGGGAGCTGATTGCATCCCACCGTCCAACTCTGGATGACATACAGTTACTCATTGAAGAAGAGTCAGAGGAGGAGGATTTTGACTTTGGGGATGATGAAGGTTTAGTTGCTGCAAATGACATAGATACTGAAGATGTCAATCCTGACTCACACACTAAAGAGCAGCATACTGAATCCCATCACACATCATCCCCTGAACACACCACTGAGGAACAACAACCATCATCATCATCATCATCAGAAGACAAAGTCTAGTGAGCCCTCATCTTCAGGCTACTACAATCTAGATGACACCAAGCCAATCACTGAAAAGGTCTTGGTAGAATTCGGCGAATACAATAATGAATGGTTGTTTAATCAGCTTGAAGATGCCAGTCAGGACAGGCACCTTGAAGCAGTTGCCTCTTATGCTGACTTCAGGGGATCAGTAGAGGAAAAGCAAGCTGAACTTAAGTCTGCTTTCATGAACACTGATGACAAGGTCAATGATGCGTGGTTTTGCAACCTTGCAAAAGGTTTTACCTCTCAAGGGATCTCGAGAAGCTTGCAATCCCCACCAGGCAGTGTACCTAACCGATGTAGTATAGTGTAGTGGCAAGTACCGGGGGATTGATCGTTCTACTTGGGGAATAGTGTTCGTTAGGATTAAAACTTACTTAAACTAGGTCTAGCGGTGAGGGATGGCTCTTTTTGTATTTTTATATTTTATGGAAAGCAAGTAAAAATCTCGGGTATTGGAAGAGTGGGCGGAATTAGTTGCTAGTCAACAAACCCAAATAACTACAAATGCAATAAAAATAAAATAACAAGTCAGTAAATGTTAAGAAAAACCTTATAATGAGAGAAACGTGTTTACTTAGATTTCACTACTCCATAGCTATCTTTCATTAATTGATTAGTTTGTTAAAATTGCGTGGATGACGGGTTATATTCCTTAATACCATTCGTGGGGAAGTATACGATCTTCCCCAACTCTATAAGCTTCTACCTCTTCCTATGTCGAGCCGACAACTAGCTCCTAACATGGCATCCTTAGTAGTCACTTATGCATTAAATACAACCACTAAAATCGTAGTACACATCCGATTCATGTTTCTTAAGACGTTCAAGCAAGTTACCAATTGGAGATTAGCCATTTTTCTTAAGCCTAACATCGAAATCATTCATCTAACAACAATCAATAACAAACAACCAATCAATAATCAATAGCTAGGTTTCATTACATCTAAGCAAACACAAAGAAACCTAGCCTAGCATGTTAATGTAAAGACAAGCATAAGATAGAATCAAACAACACATAGACATATTGAATGATTATTGGAAGACTTATCTTTAATTAAACATGGATAAAAGAAGGGTTTGAAACCCTTACAAAAAGGTGAAAATTTGACCTAGGGTTTATGGTAAAGTTCCTTCAAAAGTTCTCTCTCTAATGAATGAAATTTAGAAAAATATATATATAGAGATTACAATATGACGGCGTCACGTTATACATGTGACGCCGTCAACTCACCGCCAATGATTTCCTCGGATTATGTAGATCCAGATCTGACGTCGTCACTTACTATTCTTCTCTTGGCCATCACCCTTTAAATTACACGTGACAGCCTAGGCGTCACAAAGGGTGACGCCGTCATTCTTTAAACCCAAAAATCTTTCTGGCGCGACTCGTGTAAACTTCATACCCACCTCTTTGCCAACATGTGACGCCGTCACCTTTAGAGCGTGATGCCGTCAGGTACTGTCTCCAGCTTGATTTTGGAGACTTTGTCGTTTTCTTCACTTTTCGCTCCAAAAACGTTCAAAATACTTCCTTTTCCAGATTTCTTCTCCAAAGTACCTAAAATGACAGAAGGAACGGTTTGATGCAATATTTGATCAAATAATCATGACTTAGGGATTAAATGACCCCCTAAAAGCGTAACACATTTCGCCTCATCAAATACCCTTACACTTGAGATTTGCTTGTCCTCAAGCAAATGCGCTTTTATTCTAATCAAAATACAAGTTAGGGGTCATTTAACACTAATATAAAAGTAATTACAACAAATAATCGTTCCACTTCAACCAAAACAAGCACGGAAATTATACACTAGCACCTCACAAATAGTGTTTAGATACTCACATCTCTCGGGTGTAATAAAAGTATATATCACAAATGAAAATGAAAAATATCTCTCACTACATGTCATAGCACATAGATTACCATAGGTTTGGAAAAGGATCAAACCTCCACCACTTGGCGTAAGCACCTAGGATAAACTATCAAAGAGGTCTTTTAAAGGGTTGTAACGTGAGGTATAGGGATATGATAAACACGTTTTTGTTGGATAAAGGCAATCTTTACTGGTGGCGAGTTAATCATCTTAGTCAATTACATGTACAATGTGGCGTTGCTAAGCCAAGACTCGACTCGACTTAAGGTAATGAAAACTACAAAAACATAAAAATAACATAAAAGGAAATGAGATGGTAGTCCGTATGGTTTTTTCTCTTTTTTTCTTTTTCTATTTTTTTTCTTTTTCTTATTTTTTTTTTTTTTATTTTTTTATTTTTTTGCATACACTCTTGCCCTACCATCCAAAATAATACATCGTAGGGAATTTCCATTCCCCTTACACTTGAATTTTTACATACTTTACAATTAACTATTCTAATGACTCAGATAATCAAAACACTTGGAGTACTTTTTAAGATATTAACGCACATATGGGGGTAATAATTGACGTCTTCCCCATTACTCCATAACAATAGTACTTTACCCATAAGTCCCAATCGTCCCAAAATAATATGTACAAGATATGACTCGACTTTGCAACCATGTAACCATTTAGACAATTAACTAAGGGTTTAAACATGTAACAATAATGCACTAAATATGAGTTCATACAAGGAAGGCTAAGGTGATTTGGGTGTACATTTGGGGATGGATTGTAAACAAACTCTACCTTTACGTAAAATGCTTAAAGTTAGAAACGAAAAAGATAGGCTCGTAGGGGTGTACTAGGGGTATCGTGTACTAAAAATGAGTACATCGCAAAGGTGTGGGAAAATTAATTGACTTTACTAGTCAAGTGTATTGACTTTATTGGTCAAGTAATTATGATACGCGTTTAACACAAGGGTTATCCTAATGCCTCTTATCATGTAGTAAATCCTACTACATGAATGTAGTCTCACATGTGGTCTCGGGATGCATCACTATCACAAGTTCTAGAATCTAAGTACTACCGGTACACTCATAAGCATCTTTTTCTAACAAATCTAGGGGCGAACCTCACATATTTAGGGTGGAAAATTTTTGAGTGGTACGGTTTTTGTGCTAGTCATAAAACTCCTATCCATGAGACGCTTATTAAGACTAAAGTTTCACTCCTATATGTTGTAAAAAATTTAAATTTGGCGCTAAAATTACCCTAACAAGTGTTTCTCTTAGTTTTATTACACACCTACTATTAAACAAACAAAAATCAAGTGTAACTGCATTCTCTAAGGTATCATCATTTACCCTCCCCTTACACTTAAGCTGAACATAGTCCCCAATGTTCAATAAAAAGGATGTAAAAGTAAAAAAGGTAAAAGTATGAAACAAATACTCCCCTGATTCGTTCGGGTGGATAATGCGTTAACATGGTTAGATCCTCCTCCAAGAAAATGAACATTGAAAGCTTCCTTCCAGAAATATAAATCATCTTCTTGTCCAATATAACATGTTAAACCTGAGAAAACAATCATGGCAAACCTCGCGTAAAATCGGTGGCAAACTCTATATATAATAAAATACTAGAAAGCAAATAAAGATATAATGCTTGTGGAATGAATATTTGCAGATTTTCTGGAGTTTATAAAACTAAAGATTTAACAAAAACTTTATGATTCCGGCAGAAAAACAAAACTTGGAAAATTTTCCAGAATTTTACACATGACGCCGTCAGGTTATAATCCTGACGCCGTCAGAAGTGACCTGCAGAAATTTCATGTTAAGTTTCCGGAAAATTTCTGGAAAAACTTACGCCTTAATTCCTGGAAATCCTGCAAAATGCTCATTATGACTTAATACAAGCATTTGACTCAAACAAATACTAATATGTATATTCGTTTAATATTGTTGTGATTCATGTTCAATCTCGTTCTTAAAAACAATTTTAGATTTCCCTTACACTTATCTTTTGCAAAATACCTTTGTATGTAATTAAGACGAAGTTAAAAACAAAATAAAGCATTTTCACAATTTACGTTGAAACATGAGCCACAAACAATAAAAATAAAACATGCATATGGAAACAAATAAAATCAAACAAATAACAAACAAACAAATAAAGCTTGGGTTGCCTCCCAAGAAGCGTTTTTCTTTATTTACGAGTCTTGTAGCTAGACTCAAAGTCATGCCCTACATTTTCCTTTCCCACTTTTCAATCGATTCACTTAACCTTTGAACTATTTCCATGTCAACTCTATACTTGGGTCCGAGGGTTAAGCAATTTTTATAGTAAAGGTTCCTCTTTTCACGGACAAAATTCATTCCCTTATTCTTATCTTCTTTGTTAATGTCCTCAATTGCACTAATGTTATCCATATCAAGTTGAGGCACATAACGAAATTCCTTCATTTTATTAGGCATCCTATATGTGATCCTATCGATTTCATTAGAAAATTGGACCGTTCCCTCTATCTGATTGTGTTTTAACTTGGATTCCTCAATAAATGGCTTACCTAGTACAACATGGGATAAGCGACAATCTATAACATTAGCCAAGTCTTCAACAACCATAAAGTCAACGATATAATTAAAGTTCCCAACAAAGACATGTAAACATTTAACTCTCCCGACAAAATTACAAACTCCACCGGGGTATTTGAGATCCCTCCTAGGTTTGAGTCTTGTTTTTACTATATCATTGTAAACACTTGAAGACATAATGTTGATTGGGGATTCGAAATCGATGTAGGCTTGATCAATGTATTTATACCCAATCATGCATGGTATCTTCACATTCCTAGGGCTACCTCTCTTAATCTTAGGGTCAATCTTAACAAAAGGGGGCCGAGGATTATCAACAAGATTGTTATAGTAAGATATTCCCACCTTAGTGGAATATAAATTGAAATAATCATCATCTAGATCCCCCTCTTCCTCTTCCTTAACATCTTCCACAGTTGCCAAGTCATTGGGTTCTAATTCCTTATTTAAGTCCATGGCTATTGCTAAGTCATTAAGCGCATAATCAAGCTCAATATCAATCTATCTATTGAGTTTTCTAAGTTCCCTAATCTCACTCTCGATCTATTCACGCAACGAAGCAACTTCGCTAGGTGAAAGGGGTGGATTCGCGTTTTCCATAATGGCAAACGGAATAATCAATGAGGATTGTACGAACAAACACACAAAGAAAAGATAGACTAAAGAAAACCTATAAAAATAAAATAAAAACCTCACTAGAAAGGAATCTAATGAGTAGACCTAATAAAAAGAAATTTCAACCTAAGCAATAAATATTCCCCGGCAACGGCGCCAAAAACTTGATGCGTGGTTTTGCAACCTTACAAAATGTTTTACCTCTCGAGGGATCTCGAGAAGCTTGCAATCCCCACCAGGTAGTGTACCTGACTGATGTAGTAGAGTGTAGTGGCAAGTATCGGGGGATTGATCGTTCTACTTAGGGAATAGTGTTAGTTAGGATTAAAGCTTAATTAAACTAGGTCTAGAGGGGAGGGATGATTCTTTTTGTATTTTTATATTTTATGGAAAGCAAGTAAAAATCTCGGGTGTTGGAAGAGTGGGCGGAATTAGTTGCTAGTCAACTAACCCAAATAACTACAAATGTAATAAAAATAAAATAACAAGAAAGTAAATTTTGTGAAAAACCTTATAATGAGAGAAACGTGTTTACTTAGATTTCACTACTCCCTAGCTATCTTTCATTAATTGATTAGTTTGTTACAATTGCGTGAATAACGGGTTATATTCCTTAATACCATTCGTGGGACCGTGTACGATCTTCCCCAACTCTATAAGCTTCTACCTCTTCCTATGTCGAGCCAACAACTAGCTCCTAACATGGCATCCTTAATAGTCATTTATGCATTAAATACAACCATTAAAATCATAGTACACATCCGATTCATGTTTCTTAAGACGTTCAAGCAAGTTACCAATTGGAGATTAGCCAGTTTTCTTAAGCCTAACATCGAAATCATTCATCCAACAACAATCAATAACAAACAACCAATCAATAATCAATAGCTAGGTTTCATTACATCTAAGCAAACACAAAGAAACATAGCCTAGCATGTTAATGTAAAGAAAAGCATAATTTAAAATCAAACAACACATAGACATATTGAATGATTATTGGAAGACTTATCTTTAATTAAACATGGATGAAAGAAGGGTTTGAAACCCTTACAAGAAGGTGAAAATTCGACCTAGGGTTTATGGTAAACTTCCTCCAAAAGTTCTCTCTCTAATGAATGAAATTTAGAAAAATATATATAGAGATTACAATCTGACGGCGTCACGTTATACATGTGACGCCGTCAACTCACCGCCAATGATTTCCTCGGATTTCCTAGATCCAGATCGAACGCCGTTACTTACTATTCTTCTCTTGGTCGTCACCCTTTAAATTACACGTGACGGCCTAGGCGTCACAAAGGGTGACGCCGTCACTCTTTAAACTCAAAAATCTTTCTGGCGCGTCTCGTGTAAACTTCATATCCACCTCTTTGCCAACACGTGATGCCGTCATCTTTAGAGCGTGACGCCGTCAGGTACTATTTCCAGCATGATTTGGGAGACTTTGTCGTTTTATTCACATTTCGCTCCAAAAACGTCCAAAATGCTTCCTTTTCCAAATTTCTTCTCCAAAGTACATAAAATGACAAAAGGAACGATTTGAGGAAATATTTGATCAATTAATCATGACTTAGGGCTTAAATGACCCCCTAAAAGCGTAACACTTTTCACCTCATCAGTCAAAGATCTCAAGGCTTCTGTTGAGAAGTTGGCTACTGACCAAGGAACCAATTTTACAAATCTCCTTCAGACTCTCACCACCATTCAACAAGAGTTTAAGGATGATCCTGTCCTGGTTTCCAAGCTCACTGAGTTCATGGATTCTCATAAGTCCACATCTGCTTCACTCAGTAGCCTGCCTGCTCTTTTCATGGAAGTCAACTTTACTGAACTAAAGTCTCAACAAGTCTCCATCCTCACCATTCTCAAGGATCAAAGTGTTCACCTTAGCAAAATCTTAGCTGGCTATGAAGTATTCACAACAAAGTACAATGAACTTGTGGACTGCTACACCGCCAAGATCACTCAACTCACTGATGCTCACAAGTCTATGTCCATTGAACTTTTGAGCCTAAAGACGGAAACCTTTGAACTCAAAGGCATGGTTTCTGAAGTGCTCAGACTTCTTCAGGCTGCTCCTACTGGTCCCAAATCAATAGATGCTTCCACTGAAGCTCATGCATCTATTGAGGGGGAGAAATTAGTCACAATCACTCCCATCAGGAGACTGTTTCAACAGTTGGACCCCCATAGGAAAACCAAGGATGATGCTCAAACAACAACTCCTATAACATTTACCACTGAGGTCACCACTGAGGCTATTCCCTTAAAGAGCTTCATGCTTGGGTCCACCACTTCAGCTCCCATCATAACCCCTGTCATCAGTGAAGCAACTACCACAACAACGGGACACCCTGACAAAGGGAAGGGAAACAAAGTCACTGATGACTCACCACACAAATTGGTATAGGCATCAAGAGAAGTGCGTCATGATCCTGATGCACTAGAACTTGTTGAAGTCACCTTACACAATGGGAAAATATTCAGGGGTAATAATGAAGAGGTGGCTGTTGCTCTGGAGGAATATGACAAGCTTAAGGCTGAGTTGCTCAGTAAGCCTGTTATCACTGAAATGGCTAAGGAAGTGATTAAGGAGTTCAACCAGGATATGGAATGAGAAGATCTTGTTAGGCTTCAGGCTAACATGATCAAAGAAGCCAACCTGAAAGCCAAACAGGTGGCTGAAAAGAAGTAGAGAAACTATGAAAGGTATGTCTAGACCATGACCAAGACTAAGGGTGAAGGTGCCATCACTGACATGATCATTCATCCATACAAGAAGAATGAACCCATTGAAGTCACCGTTGAAAGAGGCCCAAGAGTCCATGAAAATTACAAACCCTTCAGGCCTTCTAACTTTGGAATAAAGGAATGGGATATGATGGTGCCCATACTAAAAAAGACAAAGAAGAGCAAGTGTGTTCCTGAACTCTTATCAACTTTGTCTAACAAATACAAGGAGTTAGAAAGGGTTGCCAAAAGCCTGGGAATCAACCATCAGGAAGCAATTGCCTCTCAGGGACTGGCAATTCCCAAGCCAGCTCAGGTCACTTGGAAGAAACGTAAGGCAGTTACCTTCGAACATGAAGCATTTATAGCTGGACTCCACTACAACAGAGCTCTTCCTCTTAGTGTTACATTCACCAACAACAAAGTGATCAAAGCGCCTGAGTATGGACTCTTCTTCATTCATGAACTTGGTACCCTTGCCTTTCAAAGAGTAAGTGATATACACATGGTGGAGACTACCATACTTCTGGCCTACAAACTGATGACTAGAAATCTTAAGAGTCCTAAGAACGAGGAGTTCATGTTCCTGATGGACAAGATGATGAATGAACGTCCTGATAAATACATCCTACTCTCCAAGAAGCTGAAACTTGAACTTATGGGCATGAAGGAAGTCTTAGTACTTTGTTTTAAGTTTATGTAATAGATGTTAGGATATTTTGTAATGTTTTGATGAATAAGATGATGGCCCATGTTTAAAATTTTCAAGTGTTCTTCAGTTGTGTAATTGTATCATCAGTGAAGAAGCCCAAATGCTCACTTACACTGATCAAACACTTAGGCATAATTTATATCCAAATAGAGGGAGATTTTTGGGTTCATTCAGTACCCAAGTCTCATAAAACAAGGATTTGAACATAAATTAACCTAAGTGTTGGAAATCATTAAACACAATCAAGTCACTAAGTGAACAGTAACTCAGTGAGCCACCTTCAGGATGCTTAGGACGAGTCTAAGAAGAAATTCTCTCCACTCAGTAAGGCGGAACTCAGTGGGTGGCACCTAAGCAAAAGAAGAAGGTGATGGGTTCAGTTAGGATGACAATAACTCACTGAACCCCCAGTACTCCTCAACAACTATTGAAGTACTGAAGACTAAAGAATGGGCGGGACAAAGCGGGAAATGTTTGAAAGTATGAGTGGGTGTCCCTATCAACCTGAAGTCAAACTTTCCCTGAAAGGCATAAAGTCAAGATGGTATCATCATTGTGCATCAGAAAGTCACATTGTCTTGTACACATAATAGCATGTTGTAACAGAGACAAAATACGTAAGTATTTTGTCTCCACTAGCCTAGGTCATCAACTTTTCTTTATCAGTAAAGTTGTAATTTACTTGTGTCTAAATACGTAGCATAAGTGAGGAGTAAAAGTTGACAAGTTTGTGCAATTAATGCTTAGACATTCACAAACCTCTTTTACTCCTCTAAAGAACAACACAGTCCCTGAGATAGCTCAGTAGGACCTTTAGTTGTCACTCAAACTTAGTTTGAGTTTAGAGAGGAGTCATACCATACTTGTCGTTTCAATCCCAAGTGTTATTCCGCAAACACTTGGGTATAATTCTTTGATTAACTTCTAATAAGAATTAAACGTTGAAAAATATCTTGTCTCTTATCTTTACATTTTTATTACTGTTAATCATTTACTTCTTTGTTCAAGCCATCGAACTTGGTTAGTTTAACTCAATAGTTCACATTAACCTAGTAAAAGGGACCAACATCTATGAAATGGATGTATTATTAGTTTTTGTTATGTTGTTGATTGGTTTATTAACCCTTATGTCTATTTAGTTTTTTAATTAGTTCAGTTTTCAGTTTATGATTATACATCTGCTCATTAAGTTAGATCTACTTAGTCGCATTTTAGCTCAATGAATTCATCTATCGATTAACTATATTCATGTTTCATGTATAGAGATATAAGGTGATTGATAGAAGGAAGAACTTATTATTGCTTATTATGGATATATAAGATGTTAAATAGAGACTGATTTGTATACCAATGTGAGTTTTTAGGGCAGAAAGCTATTTTGATGTGCGTTTCCAATGTGATATATTAAATTGACTTGACGAATTTAGTAAGAGCTTTACCTCATGAAGTTGTGATCTACTTGTACCAGTGTAGATTGTGTTACATGTATATTTCTTTTAGGAAGTTGTTGATTAGAAAATGTTTGTTTAAGCATTTATGAAGGGCTTATGTGATTTCGGC
This sequence comes from Artemisia argyi, assembly GCA_030686995.1. Lineage (NCBI taxonomy): Eukaryota > Viridiplantae > Streptophyta > Magnoliopsida > Asterales > Asteraceae > Artemisia > Artemisia argyi. Next base: position 212,698,335 of record CM060709.1, on the reverse strand, counting down.
TTATGTTTAATAAGCTTATTTTTATTTTGAAACTTTTCGGCTTATATAAGCTTATTATGACATAAGACTCAGTTCATTTTATACTAATTAAATGTTTGTTGCATTTGATACAGTTTCCAAGATGTTCAAATCTAAAAAACAATGCATGAACATAAAAGAAAACATAGTCAAATGAGTCGACCAACATCAGCCTTTCAAGCAACGGCTTGACCTTCATTTCCCACACATATGCAAACTGCTGGTCAAGCTATTGACATTACCAATCATCCATCATCAGCCTTTCAAGCAACGGCTTGACCTTCATTTCCCACACATATGCAAACTGCTGGTCAAACAATTAACAACACCAATCATCCATCATTAGCCTTTCAAGCAACGGCTTGACCTTTATTTCCCACACATATGCAAACTGCTGGTCAAGTAGTTGACAACACCAATCTCCCATCATTAGCCTTTCAAGCAATTGTTCGACCTTCTTTCATTTATAATATGTGTCAAAACTCTTCGTCTTTGATGAGTGCTCAAACACTCATCATTTTTGTCGTATTTAAACTGCCAAAACATTCGAAAACGCTCAGAAATGCATAAAAATACTTAAAATATCCCAGGGATTGTATTTTATACGTTTCAGATGCAAAATGAGCAAAAACAATGAAAAACGAACAAAGTTTACACAATTGGCAGTTTTAGTCCCCCGACTTTCAAAAATTTACAAAACTAGTCCCTACGCATTTGTTTTGAAAGAAAAGTCAACCTAAGGCATTTAAAAGTCAAATATTATCGAAATTGATCCTTAGGTAAAAACTTTGGAAAATTACACTTTTGGTCCCTGCAGTTTGGGAAATTGACGAAATCAGTCCCTAGGAATGTTAAAATAAAAAAAATATAGCTTTTGTGACCTTCATCTTATGGGAATGTAACATGTTTGGCCCTTGGAATATTTTGGAAGTTTGGCAAGTTTATCCCCTCAAAATCTGAAAATAACACTTTTGGTCCTTGATGTTTATTAGTTAAAAGCCAAATGGACCCTATGTTTATTTTACCCAATCAAAACCCTTGGCCTGGTCCAATGCAAAACCCCAAGCCCACCAAGATGGCCCAATCACCTTTTGATAACAAACCTGGTCGTTTGACCACAGTCAACTCCCTCACCCTTCTCCTTCTTCTACCCCGCCAAAACACACAGCCCCCACAACCTGCTCTCCCAACATTTATGTCCCCCCATCTTCTCCTACCCAGCTAACCTACTCCCCCTCCTCACCAAAGTCAACCCCCAAAACCTAATTATTACCCCACTCCCATCTAACACCAACACTAATCAAGGGCTAAGAGATGTTTCCTATGGTACAAAGCTGTCTCACACCAGACAACAAAAAGCAGAACCAGAGACAAAAGTGGAAAAGAAGAGAAAGAAAGAAGGCCTGGTTCAATGTTTTTTTTCCTTTTTATGTATTTTTTTTAGTATTTAAGTATCTCATTTGTAAGCCATGGAGGCTAAGTAGTTAAGTTAGTTAATTAGTCAAGTAGAGTAGTAGTAGTTTTTATCTTATGTAATTTTCAAGTCAATTAGTGTAATATGTAATTTTTCTCAGTTATCAATACAAGTAATCTTTTTCAGTTCTTAAAATTCAAGTTGTTATTAGCATTCTCAGAATTTATTAAAACTTGTTCTTAGTTTGTGTTTATTAATCATAGTCTTTCAAAAACTCACTTTAGTTCTCAGTAACCAAAAGGAAAACTCGGAAAAAATTAGTCAATAAGAAAAAGAAAAAAATATATACACGAGAAAGAAAAGTGAAGATGGTAGGTGCTGGTTAAAGGTGAAGTAGCAAGGATTGGACATGGTTTAGAGCCCAGGGGGGCATATAGGTTGTATAATCTTGGTTTTGGCTCTTATGATTCTGTGGCTTGGCTCAATTGTAAGACCTCTTTCAAACTTCTATCAACAACTGCATTGTTAGTTTTAGTAAGTAGTTAAAGTTTGAATTCTGCATACTTAGGTGTAATTTAGCCTAGTTTAAATCTGTGCTTCAGTTGATTGTATTGAAACTTTGGTCTGCTATGTGCACTCCCAATTAGTTTGCTGATCAGGGGTGTTTGGTTTAGCTTGTTACATCTAGTTAGGGTTGTTATTTTTAGTTAAAATTCACTCAGACATGCTACCTAGGTCTAAGTTAGCTCAGAGGAACCCTTGGTTTGCTAATTTTCCAAGCAAAAGTCAAAATTATTTTTTAAATCGAACTTAAGCTTAACTGTTTGGAGATTAGGGTAGGAATCTAAGATAATCAAGTTAAAATCTGTTTAGTTTGCTCAAAGTAGTTAGATTTAGGGTAAATACTACATAATTAGTTAACTAGGATCAACCAAAATCCACCCAAGTCAAACCTAGCTCACATTGGAAAAAGTCAAAAATTACTTGAAAGTTCAGAATCTCACTTTTGGTGAGATTTTTATAGAATTTTGAGGGTGGAATCAAACTTTGAAAATTCTTGTGATTAAAGTCTGCAACCTAAACTACAAAAACCTGCAATCAGTTGATTTTTGTGATTTTTTTCTTGGTTTGTGCTTAAGCTCAAAGTGAGCATCTCAGATCTGTGTTGCCCTGCTCACAGACTTGACCAAATGCCCCAACCAATTTCACTTGCTCACCTTTGCATCATAGTTCTTGTTTTTTGTTGTTTTGGGATCACATATATCTGTTTTTAGTATATTGCTTTTTGTTTTTCCTTAAGTGCTTATCTTTCTAGCTTATTTTGCCCCTCCTAATGAACCCTTAGCCCCCCTTGTCTGCTGCTACCTCAGTAGCAGCTGAGGTTGTTAATTTCATTAAGTTGCTTTGTTCTTGTTGTAAATTATTGGTATAATGTTGCTTTTAGATTGAGTGTGACCATTGTACCTTTATTTTTATTCTTGTGGTAACTATGCTCTATCTGCTTATTGCTTATACTCACTTAATACTCAGTCCAACTGCTTGTATCAATAAGCTCATTGCTAGCTTGTTTTTGTAACCTAGAACTCAAAACTTGGTTTAATGTGAAGCCCCCCACCTCAGCTCTCCATATTGGGTCTAACTTTGGACCCTTGATCACTCAAGTGGGCCCCACAGTGGGCTGCAAGTCCTCACTTGAACCTGTTTTGCCTATAGGATTTGGATTTTGCTTGAATGCATTTTGTTGCTTATTCAGGGTATCACACTTGTTGTTGTTGCTTATTCTAGGTACCCACAACTTGTTTTTATCCTATTATGCTTCTGTGATCAGCTTTATAGCTTCTTGTGTTAGCTTTTCTAGGCCTTAATCTCATTTCCTAGCTTAAATACCATCCTGTTAAGCTAATAAGCTTACACACAGCTTATTTCTCAGTTCCACACAAGTTCATTTCACAAAAGTTCCTTCATTTTAGGTGCAAAATAGTTTTCAAAAAGAAAAAATTCCAAAAAACCAATTTTAATTTTTAGTGATAGCTTCTATTTAACATATTTTAGCTTTTCAATTTTTCTTTTTAAATTTTTGTCAACTGCTTATCTGTTTTTATATTTTTATTAAATCCCTAGTATATTAAAGTATTTGTAGGAATTTTCTCAGATTTTTCTCCTTTCATTTAGTATTTATTATAATTAATATTAGTTTAATAATAATTAAGTAATATTAGTTAATTAAATAGGTTATTTAATTTTTAATTAACAAAAGTACTTTTTTATATTTTTCCTAGGTTTTATATATCATAAAATAATTTTAGAAAATTTTTCATAATTTTCACTGTTCATTTTCTATTTTTCTTAATTTAATTTAGTTTTAAGTAATTAATAAATAGTAGTTAATTAATTATAAATAGAGAAAAAGTAGGAAAAATATATTTTTAGTTTTAAAATTACTTTTATATTATTTTAGAATTTTTAGAATTAAATTTTCATTTTTCTAGCTTAATTTCATAATTAGTGTAATTTAAATATTATTAATTAGTAATTAAATAGTAATTAATTAATAGTAATTAATTAAATAGTGTAAAAATTATTTTTCTTTTTCTAAAAATTTTCTTTTATCATTAGGATTATAAAAAAGTAATTTTTACATCCGTAGGTATTTTATTTCTTCAAAACTCGCGTTTTATTTCGTACGCTAACGTAACTTTAATTCAAACGAACGCGTTTTTAGTCCTAGCTTACGTTTTTAGTATATCTGATTATCAGTAAATGTTAATATAGTGTTTCTTAGTTATTTTCATTCCTCATTTTGTAGTGTAATCATTCACAACCCCTTTCTGTCCAAATTCACCCGATCATAAACCCGTTTTGATTACAATTCACACCTCGTCGGGACATAACGACCCGGGGAAGCCACTATACTTCAACGGAGATTGATTCTAGGCAGTTTGACTTGGTTGACCATCACCTGGTCAATTAGGTTGACCGTTTGGAGCCAATCAAATTTTGGCGCCGCTGCCGGGGAGGTTGTGTGCGTATCTGAACGGTTTTTCTGATTAGTGTCTTTGGAATTCGTTCCATTGTACATTTATCCATCCTTTGTTCATATTTTCTATTTATCAAAACAAAACCGTTCCCGAAAACTTTTTAAATCAAGTTTTCAACGAACACAAAAAACACAAAAACATTTTCTTTCTCATTTGTACAAAATGTATTTCCAAAAACCCAAAAATATTCACCTTTACCCTCTCACATCTTTGATTCTTCATCCCTACCTCTCTATACACCTTTGATTCTTTCTATGTCTCATCCACACTTTCTGGTTTGCCAATGGTGTGGTAATCCTCATAATGGTGGCAATTGCCCCAGTTGTGGCATGATAGAATCAGGAAACGGGTCTGTTTATAACCAAGATCCCTATTCCTACCATGACACGACTGATTCATTCCATCAGTTACCACACCATCAGTCTCAGCAGTTTTTCTGTTGTGAGTACTGTGGTGGTTCACATTACAGTTCTGATTGTCAATCGGGATACACGCTTGTCTATGAGCAGTTTCCTGATAACAATTATGACTCTAGCACGTACGACTCACAGCCTCAACAGTTTTACTGTTGTGATTACTGTGGAGGTCCACACTTCAGCTCAGATTGTCAAACGGGTAATCCATATCCTTGTGACAATTTTGACACACCTTATTACGACCAACCTCCACAGTACGATATGAATCAAGCACTTCTTCCTGAAATGCAAAATATGATGAAAATCGTTGATGAGCTTAAGGGTTTAGTTCAAGACTTTGCCCAAAGACATACTCATCAAAAATCCATGGAAGAATTGCTGGCTGAAGAGCAGGCTGCTAGAATAAATTCCCAAGATGCATATGAAAAATCTGTGAGGGAATCCATTTTAAAAGAAAAAGCAGCCAAATCTAGCTCTTTGTTCCGTTTCATTCCTGATGACAGTGATGATGAGGATACACTTGACATCCTTGAATTTTATAAAACTTCAAGTTCATCAGTTGATACCCCAGCAGTTGAGATTCCATCTCAAACAACTGCTATCACACCCGAGGTTCCCACTCACTCTTTGATCATGGGGGACGAGCATCTTGACACTGTTCCTGAAAGGGAATCGGACGAATTCATAAAGTCTAGTGTTGAGAACCTTGTTCCAATCCCGAGAGAGTCACAGGGAACTCTTGAGCATATGTGTGATATTCCTTCCCCTATTGAGTGTCCTAAAGATCAATTTGAGACTTTCTCAGATTTTAGCGATGATTGTACATCCTATGGAGACATCGAGTATGTTGAGGCATCAGTTCCACAAACTGATGCTGATCATCTTCTTGAGGAGTTCGCTGATGAACTTGCTCACATCAATCCACTTTCATTGGAAAGTGATGATGGTCTCCTCGATTTCCAAGCCGATCTGGGAGAAATTGAAAGTCTCCTATATCATGATCCGTCACTCACTTCTGATCCCAGCAGTCCAATAGAGAATGATAATCTCTTTGCTCCCGAAACATTTAATACGACTCTCACCAATCCTCTATTTGAATTCGATTCTGAATTCACTATGATTTCTAATAATCTAATCTTTGACGAGGATTGTGATGAGTCCACAATGGAACATGAGTCCACAGATTCACATCTTGTGAATAATTCTCTTCATGAGGAGTTCTCCGGTGAACTCGCTCATCATGTCATGACTCCTCCGGAGTTAGATAGCCCGGGGGGAGATGCACTCAATTATGAGAATTTACAAATTCCCACCCACCCTCCCGGGTTGTTTACGAGCTTACCCTTTGAAATCCAAACTCAGGCTACGGAGCCTCCTTTCGAGGAAGAATATCAAATCATGATTTGCATCATGGTTTTCTTCCTTTTCTTCACCTACAGGGTGACTTCTCTTGTTCTTCACTCTTTCGGGAATGAAGACTTTATTTTTGACCCCGGCATCACCGCTTATAGTTTATACTATCTTAAGCCTGGGTCTACTTATCTCATCGGTGTGGAACTTTCACGTGCTTCAAATGTTTATCCAAACATCTTGAATGAAAGTCCGATTGAGATTGCTTCTTCCACATCATGCTTCCCCAAGGACAAATGAATTCGGGGTCGAGTCAAGCTAGCGACTCGGTAAACAAAAACAGTAGCATGCATATAGGGTTTTCACCCTAAGTGTGGGGGAGTCCCCCATGCTATGGTTACATATGAAGTGAAAAACATAATGGTGTTTTCCACGCTTAGCTTGCAATGTTGCCCTTTTACGTTCAAAGAGTCGGCATAATAGCCGGGACTTTGAATATTGAGGACAATATTCATGCTAAGTGTGGGGGGGTATTTCGCTATTCTAGCGAATTTTATCACATTTTACTATCTTATACCCCCATTTTTGACCAAAATTTTTCAAAAATTTTTCACTAAAGTTCAAAATTTTTGTGGTAATCAGTCCGCCTTGTCTAACCGACAAAAGGGATTGGCTAGTCCAGGAGCAAACGGCTCTTGGTAAAGACAACTCAAATCCGTTTATGGCTTGCAATTTGCCCAAAATTGTATGGTTCCTCAACTCCCCAAAAACAAATGAGTTGGCTAGCCCGCAAGATTATGGCTTGTGGTAAAGGCCGTGGAAAATCCATAATTGGTAATCAGCTCACCAAGATGTTGACTATTCCATCAAGAGCTGGCTAGTCCAGAAGCAAACGGCTTTTGGTAAAGACTAATCAAATCCGTTGACAGCTGGTGGTTTGCTCAAAATCACACGGTTATCAGGTGTGCCACAGTTCTTACACCTGGCTACTCCAGAAGTAATGGCTTTTGGTAAAGAGTTTCAAATCCATCAAGTTTTCCAAAAATATTGCTAGGGACTAGCAATAGTTTAGTGTGGGGGATTGATGAGTGCTCAAACACTCATCATTTTTGTTGTATTTAAACTGCCAAAACATTCGAAAACGCTCAGAAATGCATAAAAATACTTAAATTATCCCAGGGATTGTATTTTATACGTTTCAGATGCAAAATGAGCAAAAACAATGAAAAACGAACAAAGTTTACACAATTGGCAGTTTTAGTCCCCCGACTTTCAAAAATTTACAAAACTAGTCCCTACGCATTTGTTTTGAAAGAAAAGTCAACCTAAGGCATTTAAAAGTCAAATATTATCGAAATTGATCCTTAGGTAAAAACTTTGGAAAATTACACTTTTGGTCCCTGCAGTTTGGGAAATTGACGAAATCAGTCCCTGGGAATGTTAAAATAAAAAAAAAAATATAGCTTTTGTGACCTTCATCTTATGGGAATGTAACATGTTTGGCCCTTGGAATATTTTGGAAGTTTGGCAAGTTTAGCCCCTCAAAATCTGAAAATAACACTTTTGGTCCTTGATGTTTATTAGTTAAAAGCCAAATGGACCCTATGTTTATTTTACCCAATCAAAACCCTTGGCCTGGTCCAATGCAAAACCCCAAGCCCACCAAGATGGCCCAATCACCTTTTGATAACAAACCTGGTCGTTTGACCACAGTCAACTCCCTCACCCTTCTCCTTCTTCTACCCCGCCAAAACACACAGCCCCCACAACCTGCTCTCCCAACATTTATGTCCCCCCTCTTCTCCTACCCAGCTAACCTACTCCCCCTCCTCACCAAAGTCAACCCCCAAAACCTAATTATTACCCCACTCCCATCTAACACCAACACTAATCAAGGGCTAAGAGATGTTTCCTAGGGTACAAAGCTGTCTCACACCAGACAACAAAAAGCAGAACCAGAGACAAAAGTGGAAAAGAAGAGAAAGAAAGAAGGCCTGGTTCAATGTTTTTTTCCTTTTTATGTATTTTTTTTAGTATTTAAGTATCTCATTTGTAAGCCATGGAGGCTAAGTAGTTAAGTTAGTTAATTAATCAAGTAGAGTAGTAGTAGTTTTTATCTTATGTAATTTTCAAGTCAATTAGTGTAATATGTAATTTTTCTCAGTTATCAATACAAGTAATCTTTTTCAGTTCTTAAAATTCAAGTTGTTATTAGCATTCTCAGAATTTATTAAAACTTGTTCTTAGTTTATGTTTATTAATCATAGTCTTTCAAAAACTCACTTTAGTTCTCAGTAACCAAAAGGAAAACTCAGAAAAAATTAGTCAATAAGAAAAAGAAAAAAATATATACACGAGAAAGAAAAGTGAAGATGGTAGGTGCTGGTTAAGGGTGAAGTAACAAGGATTGGACATGGTTTAGAGCCCAGGGGGGCATATAGGTTGTATAATCTTGGTTTTGGCTCTTATGATTCTGTGGCTTGGCTCAATTGTAAGACCTCTTTCAAACTTCTATCAACAACTGCATTGTTAGTTTTAGTAAGTAGTTAAAGTTTGAATTCTGCATACTTAGGTGTAATTTAGCCTAGTTTAAATCTGTGCTTCAGTTGATTGTATTGAAACTTTGGTCTGCTATGTGCACTCCCAATTAGTTTGCTGATCAGGGGTGTTTGGTTTAGCTTGTTACATCTAGTTAGGGTTGTTATTTTTAGTTAAAATTCACTCAGACATGCTACCTAGGTCTAAGTTAGCTCAGAGGAACCCTTGGTTTGCTAATTTTCCAAGCAAAAGTCAAAATTATTTTTTAAATCGAACTTAAGCTTAACTGTTTGGAGATTAGGGTAGGAATCTAAGATAATCAAGTTAAAATCTGTTTAGTTTGCTCAAAGTAGTTAGATTTAGGGTAAATACTACATAATTAGTTAACTAGGATCAACCAAAATCCACCCAAGTCAAACCTAGCTCACATTGGAAAAAGTCAAAAATTACTTGAAAGTTCAGAATCTCACTTTTGGTGAGATTTTTATAGAATTTTGAGGGTGGAATCAAACTTTGAAAATTCTTGTGATTAAAGTCTGCAACCTAAACTACAAAAACCTGCAATCAGTTGATTTTTGTGATTTTTTTCTTGGTTTGTGCTTAAGCTCAAAGTGAGCATCTCAGATCTGTGTTGCCCTGCTCACAGACTTGACCAAATGCCCCAACCAATTTCACTTGCTCACCTTTGCATCATAGTTCTTGTTTTTTGTTGTTTTGGGATCACATATATCTGTTTTTAGTATATTGCTTTTTGTTTTTCCTTAAGTGCTTATCTTTCTAGCTTATTTTGCCCCTCCTAATGAACCCTTAGCCCCCCTTGTCTGCTGCTACCTCAGTAGCAGCTGAGGTTGTTAATTTCATTAAGTTGCTTTGTTCTTGTTGTAAATTATTGGTATAATGTTGCTTTTAGATTGAGTGTGACCATTGTACCTTTATTTTTATTCTTGTGGTAACTATGCTCTATCTGCTTATTGCTTATACTCACTTAATACTCAGTCCAACTGCTTGTATCAATAAGCTCATTGCTAGCTTGTTTTTGTAACCTAGAACTCAAAACTTGGTTTAATGTGAAGCCCCCCACCTCAGCTCTCCATATTGGGTCTAACTTTGGACCCTTGATCACTCAAGTGGGCCCCACAGTGGGCTGCAAGTCCTCACTTGAACCTGTTTTGCCTATAGGATTTGGATTTTGCTTGAATGCATTTTGTTGCTTATTCAGGGTATCACACTTGTTGTTGTTGCTTATTCTAGGTACCCACAACTTGTTTTTATCCTATTATGCTTCTGTGATCAACTTTATAGCTTCTTGTGTTAGCTTTTCTAGGCCTTAATCTCATTTCCTAGCTTAAATACCATCCTGTTAAGCTAATAAGCTTACACACAGCTTATTTCTCAGTTCCACACAAGTTCATTTCACAAAAGTTCCTTCATTTTAGGTGCAAAATAGTTTTCAAAAAGAAAAAATTCCAATAAACCAAATTTAATTTTTAGTGGTAGCTTCTATTTAACATATTTTAGCTTTTCAATTTTTCTTTTTAAATTTTTGTCAAGTGCTTATCTGTTTTTATATTTTTATTAAATCCCTAGTATATTAAAGTATTTGTAGGAATTTTCTCAGATTTTTCTCCTTTCATTTAGTATTTATTATAATTAATATTAGTTTAATAATAATTAAGTAATATTAGTTAATTAAATAGGTTATTTAATTTTTAATTAACAAAAGTACTTTTTTATATTTTTCCTAGGTTTTATATATCATAAAATAATTTTAGAAAATTTTTCATAATTTCACTGTTCATTTTCTATTTTTCTTAATTTAATTTAGTTTTAAGTAATTAATAAATAGTAGTTAATTAATTGTAAATAGAGAAAAAGTAGGAAAAATATATTTTTAGTTTTAAAATTACTTTTATATTATTTTAGAATTTTTAGAATTAAATTTTCATTTTTCTAGCTTAATTTCATAATTAGTGTAATTTAAATATTATTAATTAGTAATTAAATAGTAATTAATTAATAGTAATTAGTTAAATAGTGTAAAAATTATTTTTCTTTTTCTAAAAATTTTCTTTTATCATTAGGATTATAAAAAAGTAATTTTCACATCCGTAGGTATTTTATTTCTTCAAAACTCGCGTTTTATTTCGTACGCTAACGTAACTTTAATTCAAACGAACGCGTTTTTAGTCCTAGCTTACGTTTTTAGTATATCTGATTATCAGTAAATGTTAATATAGTGTTTCTTAGTTATTTTCATTCCTCATTTTGTAGTGTAATCATTCACAACCCCTTTCTGTCCAAATTCACCCGATCATAAACCCGTTTTGATTACAATTCACACCTCGTCGGGACATAACGACCCGGGGAAGCCACTATACTTCAACGGAGATTGATTCTAGGCAGTTTGACTTGGTTGACCATCACCTGGTCAATTAGGTTGACCGTTTGGAGCCAATCAGTCTTCCTCATCTTCGCTTCAAGCATCTGTCAGACCTTCTATTCCTTTAAACGTGCACCATAACTCTTCTTCCTCCTCATCCTCTTCTCATTCAAAATCATTACAATCCCAACCTACTGTACACAAGCCAGTTTTGCAGGAATCTTCATCCACAAATTCTCTTCATGATCAAGATCTAGCTGATGAATATGATCAGAATCTATTGTCAGAGGTTGATATCATAGGTAACTAAAATCATGTTGAAAATATAAATAGCCATGCGTTGTAGATTATATTCTAACATGTATGATAATCTTATAGATGGGCATGGAAATATTCTTAGGACACAAAAAATGAGCGTAAAACAAGTATATAAGTTGAACGAGGGTGAAAAGGTAGAACTGATCTTCATTAAGATTAAGGCTCTTAAAAATTAGTTTATATTTGATTGATGGTATTTGATATTTACCGAGTTCATATTTTACAACATAGAACTGATCTTCATTAAGATTAAGGCTCTTAAAAATTGGTTGACCTCTTGGTTAGTCTTTATGCCAATATGTAGCTGTAGACACTGATATGCTAACTTAGTATTAGAGTAGATTTTTTACTCTTTTTATGTGATTTACGATAAAAACCTAAGCATAAATAGTTTTCTCTAACCAAACACTGTCTTCACCTTCAAAGCAACTTGTTTGAATGATGTATCTCATATTTCACTTCAAATGAGCCGATAATCATAAGCAGTTTGCTTCCATCCAAATGCTCAATACTGCTATCTACAAAGCAATAAGAATAAGCAGTTTAAACACCTCTATGCCACTTTTAAAGTTGATTAGGATTTGCTTATCCAAACTGCTTATAATTTGATTATTTGTAGGTGAAGTAGGCAGCTTAGGATAATCAGTTTGAGAGTCACTTGTATCAAACAGCTTATCTTATCATTTGAAATGGAATAATAGTTGCAATCCCAAACACCCCTGTAATTTCCTATGCAATAAATTAAGAATCTTACTGTGCAACATGAATAGTTATCCGTGATCAAATAGGAAATACTCGTTGCTATGATTAATGATCCTTTCTCATGCCGATCGATGTTTTAATTTCAGTCTATACTTTATAGTTTATAGGATTGAAATTTATAATGCCGATCGAAATTTATGTAGGTTAGATTAATGATTTACGATTTTTTAATATGTGATCTAAAATAATTTTCTTAAAACCTACCCAATTCATAGTCCCAAGTTTAGTTATTAGAGCATGAGGTGTCATGGTTTGAGTCATGGCACTTTGTAGATGTCACGTCTTAATTTTTTCATTTCGCATCACTTCTCACATACATACCTAAAAATCTCTTCCCTTTGTCTCAAGCCGAAACATTTGATTTTGGACTCACCATTTTATTTTTTTCTACTTTTTCATACTAGCAAATTTTCAGTCACTAAAAATTAAAATACAAATCAAACAATTTAATAGTTTTAGGAATAAAATTATATTCTAACAAAGCAAACAACCATGGGCTAAATTTTAGATTTTGTACGATTTTTCATAAAACAAAACCAATACATAAGGACTCATAATTTATAACTTCTAACACTAAACTCTAAATTATTGATTAGAAAAAAAAAGTGTTCACACACTCCACATTACAATTTTTAAACTAAACACACACCAAACACAAATATAACACACACCTAAAAATAAAAATAATAGTAAATAAATAAATAAATAAAAGTGCTCTAATGGTTTATTTTAATAATTATTTGGATATATTTGATATTTTTAGAGTTTAAAAAAGATATATCTTAACTACTTATAGAGTATGGATAAAAAAAACTCTTAATCTTTTAATTTTGTTCTATACCTATTCTATCCTTGAAAACTTTCAAAAAGGAAAATGTTTTAAAATAGTAATTGGTTTAATATTTTCCAACATTGTTTACATGCATATTTTAAAATAGAAATTTAAATAGAGTTTTAATAGAAGCTTAACACACACAAACACATGTTTGTTAACTCTATTCATTTGAAAACTAGAAAGCACAAAATGGAAACTTAAATGTAAACTTAACATATACACGTTTGAATATTTGGTTTGTCAATTGGTTTGTCAACTATATAAAAACATATTTGATACTTTGGTTTGTCAATTATAATACTAAATGAGTATTTTCTAGCGACAAACAGCTATAGTTACACAAAACACTTAAGCAAAATATTACTATAACTATCTGCTGCTATAAATCCCGTTGCTATGCACGATTATTCGTCTATTATGTAATTATGAAGTTTACGAGGGATATATAAATGCAATTCCCTCTTTTATCTAATACATATGTCATGTATATACACAATGTAGTAGTTATAACACATCCCATATTATGTTCATATAGCCATTAATCAACAAAATTTGTCTCAACATGATTCCCTTTTATTTTAACGCCGCAAATCATTGTCGTTTTTCAAAAATAGTTGGTCGCAAAATTGTTGCTCCTACCTAAAAGTATAGCAAGCCACGACATAAAAATAAAACATCACGCAAAGGAGAAAGCCGCAAATAGTATACAACTATGCTGCTAAATGCATTATGTTTTTGTTTAAACAAACAACAAATAAGATGGTAGAATAAAAGAAGAAGAAGCGGTTTTCAATATGTTCCAATTATCCATTTAAGCCTCCGTTCAAACTGTGGCGGAGAGTTAGATGTCTAGGTTAGTTGACCCAAACCTAATTGTGGGTTTTAATACATTAGGTCTAGGGTTTGAATTGCTTGTTTATTAAGCTATGTATTTATTATAAATACACATAGAATCTTTATTATGTACTCACAAAACTCAATCATTAATATCTTTATTTGCTATTTAACAGCATTATACAAGAGTAAACTTAAGAATAAATTACATTCCATAAAATTTGGTTTGTGGACGCGTCAATAACAACAATAATAGTCAATATGATATATGTAAAAGGTAAGATATAAGCGGTCATACTTTTAGTGAAAGTTGGAGTGACAGTTTCATAAAAGCACCGGGTACAATGGCGCGCGATGTCGCATTAAGCCAACATGGACGACGTTATGGCAGCGTCACTGCACCCACCCACAACACACGCCAAAGGCATGGCGTACGCCATGACTTGGCTCTATCAGGGTTTTTCGATTTAGATGGTTGTTTTTATGGGTTTATGTTGTGTTTGTGTTTGGTGTGTGTTTGTTGTGAAATATGTATGTCTGAGGTGTGCTCGCAGATTTATATGTTGAAAAAGACAATATACAATTTTGTTAATAAATAGTTTGTATATTTAGCCCGTACAAATAATATATAAATATATTTGGTCCGTATGTATCGGTTTTGCTATGTTATTTAGTTGGTTAAAGAAGATTTTATTGAATGTGAAACTTTTACAGTAAATTTTATGTAGTGTGTGTAGTTTTTATTTTTAGTGAATAAAAATTTAGTTGGTTTAAGAAAATTAAAAAGACAATAAATCGGTGAGTCTTAAAAAAATGTATTATGACATTTCATGAGTGAGGTGATTTTAATTATGAATTATGTTTATGTTAAAGTTAATGTGACACTAAAATAATGTCATATGATGTGTTACCGCACCTCCCTCTAAATATGATACTACGTAAGAGGATGCTTTAGGTAATATTCGGTTGTGTCTTCAACTAATTGTTTTGGCATCTTTCAACGGATTGTTTTTTAAATCAAGGATAGTTTTTTTGGGGACATAGGGTTTTAAACAAATGCATCAAATTAGTACATGTGCAAGTCATACCCGACTCCTATTGAATATGATTTTGTAGTTTTATATTCTTTAGATTGTTAAAACGTCCTTTTGTTATTTTAAAATTTCTTGGTTTTTCTAATGGAATGCCTTCATACAGACGAATTGGACCACTTTCACGTTTTTGAGATCTACTACTTGTTAGTGATTCGATGAGTTGTTTTTCTTCGACAATAAAGCTTTCTTAACTTGTTCTTTTATTTCTGGAGAACATTCACAAAAAGTGTGAATTGGCGGGAACACCATGACCCGGGGTGCCTTTCCGGCAACTCTCCTGGCCTAGTGAGGCACCAACTGAAGTGATCACGAGCCGAAATTTGAACCCTTGACATTTAATTCATAAAATCTCTTCAGTAGGTTCTTAGATTTTACGTAAGTGGTACCAACTTAGCCAAACCTCTTTGGTATTTCTGGAGAACATGTTTACGACAAAGAATATATGATCCAAAAAAATTGGAAATTAACGAATATGAACGAACGGATATACATCTAGATGTAGTCATGTGATTTGCATATGATCCACCAATCGAGTTTTAAAAACAATTTTGTTGGACACGTGTTAATGAGTCAGTGAGTCACTAAAGTCTTCGTAAAGTTAATGTCTATAGACAAATATGTAGCTTACCTCTTGCAATATTTTAAAGTGACCCTCAAAACTTACAATAATACAATATCTAAAATGAAGTAGGTGAGTGAGAAAGAGAATATATACACATTAGTCAGAAGATAAAAAACTAAAAAATTATTGTATCCGGTACTTCTAATCTTATACTAAATGACAATAATTAATCATGTACCCCTTATATTTTTAATAATCATGCACGACTATTCATATACACTACAAATAAATAAACAAAGCATCATGAAAAAAAGTGTAGTATTATTTTGGTTGGTAACCAATCAAGGGTTGTGAGGTTAGACTAATCATAGCAGACCCTAGCGACCATTAATTTTTCTGTCATTTCAGTTTTTTTCTCATATCATTTGTAGTTGTATCAATATATTAATTTATCTTTTATTTTATTTTTTTCAACTTTTAATAATCACACATGTTTATTTCAAATTCTAATCGATATGATAAACGGGTATTCTAGAAAATGTCGATGGAATAGAAATTAAAAAAATAAATAAATAAATAAAATAAAATAAAAAATAAATAAAATTTAAAAATGATAAGAAAGTTTACAAAAATGCATCTTCAAAAAATATTTCCTCGCTAACGCGTTTTTGCATGTTCATGATAGCTTCTAAAAAGTACAAGCTCTAATAATCAAAAGATACTTCGAGTGAAAATAAGCTCTAGCTCTATCTCTAGCTTTAGCTTCATCTTTAGCTTTAGCTCTATTTCCGGCACAAGTTAGTTTTGACAAACATTACACTTATCAAAGCTTAGAGTGTTCTTTTGGTCGTTTCCAATAGCGTCTTTCATGGGTTATTGGTCCCAATACCGTCTTCAACGGTGTATAGGGATGTTGAGACGTAAACAACCTTACCTTATACCTAAAATAGAGAGATTGCTTCCAGTTTTACCAAAAATAAAAAGGAACTAAAGTAAAGAGGCTGCTTCGTTGTCCATGATACATATATTTGTAAAATTCAAAAGATAGTTAACTTGGAATTATGATTAGATTCATGTAATGATTTTCAATGATGAAGAAATAGATTTTTATATGGCAAAAAGTTGTTGCATAATAATGTATTAAAGTTAAATTTGTGGAAGAACATAAACAACAGATTGATTGAGACAATTTAACAAACTGTTTCCACAAATGGCGCACCAAACTATAGTGTAACATGCTCGATACCATCTTACTTAACAATGATTGGGTTAGCCCATCACAGACATAATAAGTCAGAAAGAATAATAAGTATGTCACTAGATTTTAACAATGGAAGTATTACTTACACCATTTTTTTTTATGCACACACCACAATGTTACATCATTAATGCACATGTTACAATATGCTATATGCATAATTATGGTGTGTGTATTAAAAAAGTGGTGTAAGTATATCATAAGTTTAAAAATTCAATTTGCTATGATAACAACCAACTAAAAAGTAAACACTTGCAATTTTACATAATTTGCAGAGTAAAGTTGGATTTTGGACCCCAAGAGTTCACAATTAATCCTAGAATTTAAGTCTGATTTTGGACCTCATCAGTGTCAAAGTAACTCAAGGAGTTTGATCAAGTAGTGATGAGATGCAATCATGTTATTTGCAAAAGATCCTATAATTTTGTTCAAAAAAAGATTACGCAAAAAATGATCAATTTGTGAATCGCCAGAACATAGCTTGAAAAGTTATATAGCTCAGTACGTGAAGCAACAGCAACTGAGCAAGGCTAGTTAAATTCAGTTGCATTCCCATTTCCCAGTGATCAACATACAATGTGTTAGCATAAGCAAACAACACATTACAATATCGATCAAAGGCTATAAGAACCAACATACAATGTGTCAAGTGTCAACACCTTAGCTTTTAAGTAAACAAAGCATTACAATCTATCAAAAGCTACAAGATTCAGCTTTTCCACTTCACAAAGAGAGTATGTAAAGTCAATCCAAAATTACCTCCTACAACATTGTTCTTTATGGAAATCATACATCTTTCCATGCACACAACCAACTTACATATTTAACAAGCTGCATAAAGATCAAACCAGCAAGAAAAACATACTCAAAAGGACTCATCCTCAGATGTAACCTCTGATTCATCGTCATCTTCTTCATCCTCGTCCCCTTCTTCAAGATCATCATCAATCTTGACGGGTTTGATTGAAGAAACCATTTTTGACAGTGCCGCAGACTTGCTTGCTCTTTGTGTTCGAACACTTGCCATAACAGGAATAGTGGGAGCAGCAGTGTTTTGTAAAGTCTCATCTTCATCTTCGTCTTCTTCAGAAGAGTCTTTTTCACGCCTTGTACGTCTTCTTGCTCGCACTGGCTTGGTAGACTTTGGCAATGGTGTGGGCTCCACCTCTGGAGCACACTCATCCCCATCAATATCTAGTTGTAGATCCAGCTTCTCTGTTGCATTAAAAGTGACATTATAAACCAGCACATAATGTTAAAATACTTAGCAAATAACGAAATAAAGAAGGAAAGTATTACCTAATAAAAGACGAGCTTGGTCAGACTCCAATGGTTCATCTGGGGATTCATCTGACGCCTTAAGACGCTCAGCCATCTGTTTGACCTCCTTTATAACCTCCTTATCGGCTGACACGGCTTCAGATACACGATTCACAAGCCTTCTCATTAATTTTATGGACACTTGTTCTGTTGGGCGAAAACGAAGCAATGCAAGTATCTTAGATATAGCTGAGACATAGGATTTTTCTGCAGCATTTTTCTTCTTTTGGAAACTAAGAATCTGTAATGCATAACACAAAGAAAAAAATAAATCAAGAGCATTAAACCAACAGCAGAAATTAATGGAATATCAATGTGTGATTATAAAGTACCTCGGCTGCAATACATATAGCAAGCCCTTCTTCTCCACAATCAAGTTCGTTTTGGTCTGGCGAATTCTTTTCAACATTTTCATCCACTTGTTCAGTCTCCTTTGGATATAACGGCGCCTGTAACATCTGTAGCATAAAGCGAGATGCCTGGATTGCACGTTTGCGCATGTTGGATACAATCACATTTGATCCACCAGCAGTACCATTGATCCCAGGCCACATGGAACGCATGGCAGGAAGGAAGGCATTGCATATACATTTCTGTTCAAAAATCGGGATGAATAGTTTACATACAGTGAAAATACTAACGACTAAAGATGCTGAAACTTGAATATAAAACTTTACTTGCCTTGTGATTCACCGACAGAGATGGATAATGCTCAAAGAACACGGAGAGACACTGCTTTAACCTAATCACTTACAAAGAACTGTGTTACACCAATCATACATTCGAGGAAATATTAAAAAAATAATAATAATAAAAATAAATAAATAAACAAAAAAAACAAAAACAAAAAAAACAAACAAAAAACAAAAAACAAAAAAAAAACAAAAAACAAAAAAAAAACAAAAAAAAACAAACAAACAAAACAAAACAAAAGAAAAATCTAACCTCTGAAAGTCAGAAGTCTTGCTATTGAAATAAAGGTTTATGAGCTTGGTCAAGAGTAAAGGATGTGACGAAACAGGAACGCTGGGGTAGTTCTCACTCAAAAGTAAGATCTTTGCAAACCCCTCTGCAAGAACTGCATGAACTGACTCACCGTCATCTGCATCAGATGGTTTACTGAAATCGAGCCTATCAAACCCTGCATATAGCAAATCGATTAACTCTATCTCAAAGTCTTCGTTTGTATCACTCCAATCAACAGGATCAATAGTCTTGGCATGATCTCGAAACTGTGACAGGAGATCCCGATTTAAGGCTTTGTCAACTTCATGGGGACCGTGCCATGTTGCAAGATCCATCAAAGCCTTAGTAGCCATGCTACTCACTAGAGATGGTCCCTTAATGAACGAAAGCCTCAACTGCTTTATCAGTTCTTCACTGAGATTTCTTTCTAATATTCCAAATAGGCCTAAACACCTAATAGCAGCTCTTTGAACATCCAAGTGGATGTGTTTGGCCCCTGGAAGCAGCAACGACTGCAGTATTTCTGATGGCTCAATAGACTTTCCATAAATCCAACGTAGGGACTGTGTGTGTTCCAAAAGAAGACCTATCACAGAAAGACAATGCATCCAGTCCAAGAAGTCTGCTGTCCGCTCTCTGCAAGGTCGAGCAAGCTCTGCTACAACTCCTAAAACAACTTCTTCAAATTCCCCTTGAGTGGAGTGTACTTTTTTAGCTAACCCAAACACTGCATCAGCCCAGTCTCGCTCACCTCCCAAACTAATACCATCTCCTATGACAACTTTGTTCCCATCTTCATCAACCTCATGCTGAAGAGGACTGTTAAGTAATTCTAGCACAAAGACCGCAGCAACCTTCCTATTTGTAGCATCAGAAAAATCAAGCATAGCCGCAAGCAAAAGAAGTTGTCGAGCTATAAACCGATTAGTTTGTCCTGAAATCATGACAGAGTTAGATTGTATACGTGAAGGATATGTAATGTTAAATGATAGTTTGAGTTATCTCACCAGCATCAATATGAGTTTTAATCAACTCAATGTACTCAGAAACAGATTCAGGAAGAATCTTCTCAAGAAGATCATTACTATCTGAAGCTTCAGATGCATATACAGCCGCTTCAGTGCCAGATGTCATAGCAGCATCAGAGCCTTTTGCCTGTTTACACCACAAATGAGTGTTTTAAGAATTCCAATTGCATAACTTCACATGAATGATAGAAAAAATTAAAAATAATAAAAATAATAATAATAAAATAAAAAATAATAATAATAATAATAATAATAATAATAATAATAATAATAATAACTTTTTCGATGCTCTTAGTTAAGATTCTGTAAGTTACAAAGAACAGTATTCAATCGTTACATTATATGGAAGTTGCATAATAGCAATCAATTTCAGAGTATCGCTCCTTTTGAATAACTAATGAACTATTAAACAAAGAAAGCATCTAGTATATTTGGACTGTTCAACACTTCAATCAATGGATAAATTGTTTAAATTGGGTAGTTGACATAACTCGGACTTGCATAAAAAGAGGAAAATATGAATTAAATCACATGAGCTACAAAAAAAATAGCTAGTTTCAAGAGCTAATAAGTAATTGTCACTAATTACCTGTGCCTCTGTTTGTAAATGCTTGCATAAAGTCCTCAAATATAAAGCAACTTCCGCATCCACTGGTTCAGTTAAACTCCCTGATATACAGAAAGACAAAACCACACGTTCATAGAACAACATACTAAGTTCATAACTTTCTTCTGTAGCATAAAGTAGCACATGAAAGCAAAAAGATAACAATTTATAATACCAACTACAAAGAGCTCAGCCTGTTCAAGAGACTTTCGGAGGTGTACTTAATACAACTCAAACCAGAAGCAATGTTGGCTAATGTAAGAGCACTAACATAGTTTTCTCATGTTAATTTTCCAAATAAAAAATAAATAATTCAATATCCAAATGCTAGTCTGTGTTCGGTACTTCTGTTTGCTTGATATGAAAGCATAAGGTACATACTTACACCTCATACAAGTAACTACTTTACACGTTATCTCAAGAGGTTTTGAAGTGAAAGATGATAGTTAAATTGTACAGCATTGCAATTTACCATTTTACTGTTTACAATATTTTCATTCAAAAGTTTTAGGAGAGTTATTATGCAGCATGCCAACATCGTAATAAAAGGGCTATAAATGGTGCAAACTCAATTACTCAAGCAATTATATACTGACCTTCAGTTGTATTGCTCTCAGATGACAAGAATTGTTTGATACTTTGACCACCATGCAACTTTACAAGCCCAGCCTTCAACAGTGCCTCCATGACAGACACCCCAATTGATTCGTAAGTTTCTACATCGAGGTACTTAAGAAGCTCTATTGGGTCTCCATTGCAAGACTTCACAAGCCATTCATCTTTCATTAATTTCAGACATTCCTTGGTCACAGCTGTAGAACGATCAGCAAGTCCTCTCTTAAGTATAATTGTCCTCTGCTTGATGCTATTGAATTTATGAGTGGTAAATTTGTCAGGAATAGAAAGATAGAACTATAAAACTTTAAGTCAGACTATTTTAATTATAACATCAGACAGATACAATCTTTGGTCCCAAATAATTGTCTTACACGCTCATAAACCAATACGGCCATTCAACCTCTTAAAAATAATTAGATCTTAATACTAATAATAAGAATAACAATAAAAGTCAGTATAGTACGCTAAAGAACTTGTATTTTCTCGTCTCAGTTGACCAGATGTGACATTCATATTCAAAGGAAATTTACTTTAAAGATTAGCAAATACTCTTAACGGTACAAGAACAAACATTTGGTCAAAGTAGGAACTAAGATTTGTATCAACATTATAGTGTATCATTACCAATGCTCACAACGGATCAATAAAAGCCTTTCAAAAAGCCATAGATGCACGGAAGAAGAAAACACATAAAAAGGCAAGGATATACAAATCCTATATTCCTATGAAAGAAAGAAGGTACCTGAGACTCTGGAGGGGGAATTTACTGGCTAAAACACAATATGCTGCTTTACGCACAGATTCGCTCACATCCAATGTGCAATCAATGATTGCAGAGGACGTTGCATTAGAAGGAGGTAAAGACAGCAGTATTGTTTTACGTACATCCTGCAAATGTCATAAGGAATTCAGTCAGCAAGTTTTTCCTAGTGTCCACTTGCACTAATTATGAACTATGTTATTTTGAAACGGCTTGGCAATTTCATGAGCATACTAGTCATTAAAATAGTATAAATATCAAATGTTGGCAATTTATCGTAATTTCATAGTTTTATGCAGTATACTGTGTTCTGATTGGTGTATCTTATTTATTTTGTTGTTTTTTTGGAATTTCAGGAAGAGTTGATAGATACTAGTGACAAGTATATTAGCAACATGCTTCGTGATTCACAGAATTAATTAGGTGAGGCCAGAAGATATTAGACAAAACCAAACCCACTGCAATATTATGAGAGCAAAAGTCCAATAAAGTAAATGGGAGAAGAATGTACCGGATTTTGTTCTTTCGGCAATGTTTCAAGTAGTAACTCAAGAATATCACTATTCTCCGCATCATTAGCAAAACGAGATAAAGCCCTGACTGCATATGTGCGAATTACTGGAACCTTGTCCCCCACCCGCACCTTAATGCAATCAATCACCTCATCCCACAGTTCATCACTGACTTCTGCATCGTCCGGCAGTCGCATTATGATCTACCAGTCAAATTATCCATCAGATACAAATAAACAATTTTGGGACAAAATAGGAACAGCTAGGTTAAGAAGGTACTGATATAGCAAAACAGTTACATAATGATATATTATTGATAAACTAGAGACACTCGGAAAAAATAGGTATGATTTTAAAATCTCGCATTAACAATTATCAGCACTTCAAAAATTATGTTTCTATAGATCCAGCGCAACTTTCTGGGTATCAGAATTAATTCCCTAAAATTATATTCTATAGCAATTTAGCACACACATACAACAACAACAACAACAACAACAACAAAAACTAAGGAGTGGCTTAGTGGCAAAAGGCTTGGGACTATCACACTAAAATGTGTGAGGTCTCATGTCCAGTCCTGCTGGGTGGAAAAATCCTGAGGTGACCCCGCGCCAACGACAACCCTTTAAAAAGGGAGGACTTTGACGATGGATCCAAACCCAGTGGATTTGTTGGCCAAAAGGTCGCAATGGTTATCCGAGAAAAACAACACCACCCAATCCCATAAGTAGAGAGACTGCTTCCAGAAATGTTGCACTACTGAATGTATAGAGTGCACACTAAGTTATTCACTCAACAAGGGGATAAGGTTTGAAGATACGGCAACACTTAAGGTTGGTTATTGTTAATGAAAGTAACTTAGACATATATAATCTAATTATATGCCTTTCTGACCTTTAACGACTAAAAAAAATATTCAGATACAATCATTTATCATACTGCACTGTACTGTACTAACAGCTGGCCGTTCTCATGTCACAACCAATTGGGCACTAATCCTGAATTTTAAGACGTCGAATATAAACTCAAAGTAGTTTACGCACACTAATTAGATTCTCACTGAGTATAAACAGATACATATCTTCATTCACGCATCCTAGTATCAATAAAATTCCCCAACAACAATTCGATTAGTATCTATTCAAATTCCGCAAAAAAACACACGTTAATACTCATTCTACTTTCTAATTAGCTTAATTTAACCTAGGTCAATTACTCGAGTCAAACCTATTGAAAAACTAAATTAATTATTACCTCAGAAATAATCTGACAAGCCCTAAACCTAGCAGTCCTATTCGCCGCACTCGTCCCACCAATAAGAAACCTTAAAAACATTTCAAAAAACCCATCCGAACTCTCCGAATCATTTGGATCACGCAAACAAGCGAAAACCGCAACGAATTGAACAATCCGTTCAACGGAGGCGATACGGCGCTGAGTAGTGAAAATCGGGGTTATTGTTTGGGAGAATGCGGTGAAGAATTGGGGAGTGGGAGTTGAGGAGCGGAGAGATGAAAGGTCTTTGAGTTTGCGGAGATGCGAAGCACGAGAAGATCGCGCTTCGTCGAGGATGCGGGCGAGTTTTTGTTTTAGGGAAGCTTGTTCGTCTGGGTGTTGGATTGCCATTGTAGTTGTGATTTGGGAATGAAGGAAATGAAATGTGGCTTTTTGGTTTTTAGATGTGGTTTTTGAATGAATGGGCGGGAATTGAAAACGTTTCAAATTTTCATATTTTAGGATTTTGGGCCTTTGTTTATACCGAGCCCAGTTATTGGGGCCTGATGGTGCTATTTTTATTTTACTAGGTGAGGCGCGTACCTGTGCATAGTAACAAAAATTAATAGCTGCAATAATTAATGATTTTTGATATTGTGGTAAGTGTTTTGTGTATTGTTCAAAATATAACGTGAACCGATCAAAATATAATTGCAAATGGTTGTACTATATGATAACTAAAGTCTATAAAAAATTCTTAGCATCTATCAAACAATATATAAAAACATTTAGTGAAACTCAAAGTAAAACATTACATCAGTTATGAGATAAAAACTAACAACACACATGTCAACATTCTTGTGAATATTGAATGCTAGGTTTATAAATACACGTATAACTCTATCTTTTAATGCTACAAGGCTTTTTTTTCTTTTTTCTTTTTTTTTTTTTTTTAAGGAAATGGGTGTATTGATAATTAAATGGTGATAAAATAAATGCACCAAATAACCAAAGCTTCTAACATAAATGCACGTATAGAAAGAAACTGATTAGATGCATAAGTACTTCAACTTTCTAAGTGACTGCCATTGCGGAACCACAAAGAAAACTTAACCCGAACAACGGAAACAACCCATGCCAAATCTATAAACCAAAAGCACGTTCTAAGATGCACACAATTGCTTTAAGCACTTTTGATTGACTAATGCTACTTTTAAACCACACTCATATATAAAAAGCAAATGCACATAAATTAGAACACAACCGAAATCTATCAAAATCTATACATTGTTTGTTTACGAAAATATGTAAAATATCTTATCTCTTTAGGCGATCATGAAAAAGACTTAAGACTTTTTTTTGTATTTATAATATATATCATATTACAGCTCAAATTCTTTTTTATTATTCTGTTAGTTTATAGTTGATGAACATAAATAACCATGAAACTATAAAAATTTGCCGCTATAAAATCCCGTTGGGTACTCGTCTATTTATAAACATGCCCAGATAATCTCATTAGGAAATTAGTTTAGATTTGAAAACATAATAACAGCTGTACAAGATCATTCTCATTTAGTTCTTGGAAAATAAAACACACCCCATACCCTTCAAATTTTTATTATTAAAACTTAATCTTGGAAGGATTATTGGAAAGTTTTAAAATGACCAAATATGTATCTAAAAGTACTGATTTTTTAACTTTTTAAAACAAAATTAATCGATCAAGGTTTTTATTCAAATTGATCAAGTACAACTAAAAACAATGCCAGCGAACAAACAAGATCACGTAAGGTACTAAAAGAATTGAAATAAGATCAATCAAAATATATAAAAATAATATTATGATTAAGCAAAGAAGTACCACAATTTTTAAACACAGCCAACACAACTAATGATAAAACAAGTTTAATCAAATCTAAACAAACCTAAGAAACAAAACAAAAGTCATAGAACATATAGAACAAAATCAGATAATCTCTCTAAGCCATAGCAACACCAACTGAAGCAGTTCGAAACACCAACAGTAATTGATCTCGCGGCATTAGCTTTAGGAGCATTAGCAGGAGGAGGAACAATTTGACGAGGAGCCATTGGGAGATGAGGAAGGTGTAGCCGAAGGTGTAGGTGCAGCACTTGAGCCGCCTGCTTGCTTGTGAGACAAAACCTTAACTGCAAGCCTTTCACCCTTGTCGCAACTTCATTCAGCGCCACTAATGAAATAGAATGCTCCTGATTCGACAACCTTGGGCTTGGCGGGACTGTCTTTGTATTTCATTATGGGCTTGGTTGTGATGCATTTCTTGTAGTCGCCTTCTTGTACTTATAAAACTGAGTCCTTCGTTAGATCAAAATTGAACACTGAGTTAAAAGATTAAATATACAGATTATAGTATGATATTAACAAAAATCATACAATCATGAAATAAATATAAGGATAATATATTTTTTGAAACAATAAATATAAAAATAATAACATCATTAAGGAATGAATGAAGGCTTTCCTCTACTTAGCTTAAATCTACATCAATATGACTATTCATTTACAAGTATACACAAAATATCATGCCCGGATTATGGCATGGGCAACATGGGCTAGTGCCTAGGGCCCCATTTTTTAGAGGGGCACCAATATTTCCAAAAGCCCAAGTGCAATATACATATGACAGGCCTAATTTAAAGCCTGGTAAAAAAGTTATGATCGATCAGTTGCATTTTGCATGAGTTTTTTTAGAATTAGTATTTAGATCTCTATATATGCATATATACGACATCCTAGTGTCCCTCAAAGAAGGGAAGAAAAAACATACGGCAGTTTTGAGCATGAGAAGAATTGCACTTTATAAAATAAAATGGTCTTTGTAATAGTATTTTTAGATATTTATAACTTTTTTAGCATCAATTAGTATATTGGATATTTGAAGTTTTTTTACCATCGATAACGGTTGTTTTAGTCGCATATTTTTTATTTAAAGGGGTCTTTTTTTAGTTACGGCCCAGGGCACCAAAAGTCCCCGGGACGGCCCTGCAAAATATTAAAGATGCATTAGTAAAACCACATAGCGTAATTCGATAACATGATATTAACTCATTTAATTAGTTTCATAAACATGGCGTCTTAAATTAATTTATGATAAATGATATACTACATAACTCAACTTCAGAAGTCGTATTACAATTGAAAAAACAACAATTTCTTTTATAAAAATGTGCCATATATCACATTTAAAGAATGATCATTATAAAAAAGTAAAATTTTCAAAAGGTGCATATAAATATATAATTACGGATTGATCATAATATATCGGAATAACAATTATGATGCATTAATCATAATGAAACTTATGGAATATCAAAAAACATGGAGTCAAATAGATGTCAAGTCTATAAAAAATTAATCATTCTCTTGTGTACCAAAATCATGAAAACCATCAAATAGAAATCATTTATAAGAATCAATCTAAAAACTAACACAAGAAATTAAGAAAGAAATACCAAGCCCATCTCCAATCTTGTAGTGAAACGATTTCCTGCATGAATGATTGGCTTTGGAAATACAATGTATTTATATATGAAATAGGCAATAGGTAATGTTAAATTTGAATTTTCCTTTTTCCAGCTTTAAAAAATATGTGTTTGAAATAAAAAAGTATGTGTTTAAATTCGAAATTTTGTCCACCAATGTTTAGAAATCATTTCGTAACATACAATATGTCAACATTCTTAATTTCATTGACCATTTTGATTGCAATATACTTTCCTTTCATTGCAATATAATTATAGACTTTCCTCATTTGAGTCACGTTTCACTACTTATGAATTTCATTTACCATATAGCAGCACCTTCATTGACAATATAAGCATTTGAAAAACACTTGCCATATATAATATTTGCAAGTTTGTGGTTTAAATTGAAGTGATGAACACAATTCCCCTCCATGTTTTAAAGAGATGAATCGCTTTTGAATATTTTCCTTCAACTTGTGTCGATATCATGGCTGTTTGTAGTTAAGTTACTATAGTTAACGTGGCCATTCAATAGTTTCCTCATTAATGTTTAAAGAGCCCATTCAATACTTATAGTCTTATACTCTATAAATTATCACACATGGCTTCTTTAAAAATGTCTTACTTTCCTTTGAATGTTCAATATTTCAAAATACTTTCCTTTCAATGACACCATTTAATGTTTTAATACGCATGACTGTCTAATTTTTTTTTTCAACATTTAGCTGTTTCAACGATTTTAACATAATGGTTTTAATAATTTCCTTTATTAGTGGGTTTCAACAATATTGACTTTTCACTTTTTCAAGTTTGACTATAAACTCTTTATAGAAAGATAGAGTGAAACTTGGTTTTGCGAGATTATTTGACTTTGGTTTATGTTTTGCAACTTTTTATTTTTATTTTTATTATTATTATTTTTTTTGAGCTTATAATTAGAGCATGTTTGGTTTGTAGATGAGTTTAAGATTAAGATTTGAATTTGTGATTTAGAATAGAATTTGGATTTTATGTAAGAAAGATAAAAATAATATAATAAGATAAATATATAATATTTTAAAGATTAAAAAGGTAAAAGAAAAATGTTATACAAAATAAATAAACTATGCGAATGATATGTGGTTGAAATGTGTTTACCCAATTCCCAATGTAAAAAAGGTGTAGATGATATGAAATCCTGGCCATTTGGAGTACGGGATGACTCGGATGGGCAGATAAAACAAAACCTGTCAGTTACGCTTTTAAGGGCCGCCACGTATAGCTTTAGTTTATGTTATAGCATCGGT
Source organism: Artemisia argyi (assembly GCA_030686995.1). NCBI lineage: Eukaryota > Viridiplantae > Streptophyta > Magnoliopsida > Asterales > Asteraceae > Artemisia > Artemisia argyi. The sequence continues at coordinate 212,669,699 of CM060709.1, read as the reverse complement.
TAATTATTGCTCTGGTTACGAATGACCCAATCTATCTATGGCAACCACCCCTACTTTTAGTGGGCATGGTTAATAAATCCAAATCACACTTAGAATAACCAAATGCTTGATTGGTTTTAAGGACAATCCCAACCCCACATATTTAATCCCTCATACGAAACGCACCCTTAGAGTGTATATAAGGGTGTTTGTCAAAGCTTATATGATGGGCTTATGAGCTTATTAGCTTATATGACTCAAATAAGCTCAAAACAAGTGTTTGGGTAAACTTATATGAATGGCTTATGAACTTATATAAGGTCGTTTTTATAAGCCCAAAAAGTGTGGCTTTTCTAATTGGGTTAGACTTATATAACATGTTGCATTATAAATTACAATTTTACTCTTAATTATATTTAATCTAACATTCGTAGTTTTCAACCCATCTCCTTTATATTCATTTACCAATCTAAACTAAACCAAACATTTGAGGGTATCAACATCAACTTCTTAAACATAAGCAAATCCAAATACTCAACATGGGCTTATGAGCTTACGATATAACTCATAAGCTTAGCCAAACACCTTGGGGGCTATGAAACATAAACATAAATTTGAGCTTATATAAACTGTGGGCTTTAGAACATAAGCCGAAATTAGAGCTTATTCTACTCACAATTCCATAACTTAGAACTTCAATTGCCCGTAACTTTTAAAGTTAGCCAAAAAAAAAAAAAAAAAAAAAAAAAAAAATCATGTTATTAAAACATGTGCCAAAGATATGCTCAAAAGCTCAAAAATAAACTTAACAAACACCAATTATATAGTGTGATACTAAAGTGAATAGTAAGAATTGAATCTTTGGCGGCTCTTAAACTACGTAGTAACCTTCATTTTCAATGTTACATCAGTAAAAAAGTTTTGTCATCAAATACGTTTTTGTGCGCCGAATATAACTTTTGTTCATCATTAATTTTTAACAAATATTAGGTTATCTTTAATGAGAAAATTTGTATACTTAACTCTTAAGATTTAAATTTGATTGAAAAATATTGTTATATTAGATGTAGGAAAAAATTAATATAAGGAGAAAAAAATACGAGAGTGGGGAAAGAAAAAAAAAAAAAAAAAAAAGTTGATGGAAAAATAAAAAAAAAGAAAACTGATTATCATGTGGTTATCTTTTAGATTTATTTATTTATTTCTCTCTCCCTACACAATGTAACTGGTAAATATGTGCTTGGCTAGTTTCGCTGCAATGGGATCACATCTACTCATTATTCTATTTTGACAAAAATACATCATTGGCCTCTAAACTTTCTCAAAAAACATCGCATGGGCCTTTTTTCATTTAGTGTGTGATACTAAAGAGAATAGTAAGATTTGAATCTTTGGTGGCTCTTAAACTACTAGTAACCTTCATTCAATCTTACATTAGTAAAAAAAGTTGGTCATCAAATGGGTTGTGGATCAAATATAACTTTTGTTCATCACTAATTTTTAACAAAAATTAAGTTATCTTTAATGAGAAAATTTGTATACTTAAGATTTAAATTTGATTGAAAACTATTGTTATATTAGATGTAGGAAAAGAATGATATAAGGAGGAGGAAAATCGCTGATAAAAAACAAAAAATGATACACGTCGTAGTTATTTTTTAGAATTTTTATATTTTCTACACCCAAACCAAGTAAATATGTGCTTGGGTGCAATGAGATCACATTGCACGTACTCATTATTCTATTTTGCTTTTGAGATAGCATAGATCAAATTGAGCAAAGTTCTATAATCACGTTTAAAAATATAAATAAATAATTACCCTCCAATTTCTTAGTCCTTTAGTTCATACTTTCTCGTCAAAAGCATGGTAACTAAAAAAGGCTCCCACTTTCAGCCCACCCACAAATCTACAAAAACCGAAAAACCGAATCGAAGCCAAAAAAACCGAAAAAGCTGAATCGAAAAAACCGCCCCATTTGACAAACCGATCGGTGGTTTTGAATTTTATAAAAACCAAATGTTTGGGGTGGTTTTTGGTTTCATAAGAAAAACCGAACCGAAAAAACCGCCCCGCCCCACCTTTATATATGTTTTTATATAATTTTATCTATATAAGAAATTTGCAATTTAATTTTAAAGATTTGAGTATACAACTTTATCTATAAAAAAAATTGTCGTTTATTGTTTATACATTCAAATTTGTTATATTTATAGATGTTATATCTTTGTTCTCGAACAGTAGTGTTCTTTGAATATTGTTGCAAACGAAAAGTGTAAAGCCACAAAGACCATCATTTTATATTTTAGAAAATGTTTGGTTGTTTTTTACGTCTTTTCGAAGCTTTGGATTGCCGGATATTATGCAATTATTGATATTTGTTTGAATATTTTTGCTTGAAACTTGGAATCATAAACTTTATATAAAATTAAAACTTGCTTGTTTTCAAGTAAGAAAAAACCGAACAAAAACCGAAACCGAACCGATTCAATGTAAAAAACTGAAAAACCGAAACCGAAAAAACCAAAACCAAACGGTTTGTAGTTTTCAAAAACCGAAATATACGGTTCGGTTTTTTATTTTACCATAAAACCGCCCCACCCCGCCCCATGCTCACCCCTGACAAATCCATCAATATTGTTAATTTAGTAGAATATTTATATACTTTTCCTTATTACGTAGTACTAGTTAATAGTCAACATTTAATTGGAAAGTATACTCACAGAGTCACAGCTATTGCTTAAGGCTGCTGTTTGTCGTTAACTCGCTATGCTAAGTAACTGCTAATGCTAGTTTTGTTATGCATACATTTTATGAATACATTTACTTTTAAAAAAGTACAACTAATTCACTGTATATAAGTGTATTGAGGATATGTTATCTTGTATCTTATAGACTATTAGAATTATTTGAATTAGAGGTGACTAGGTGAGCAATCTGAAACAAAATAAAAGACAAATTTCTGATTTATGGGAAAGAAATATTATTTGGAAAAAAAACCAAAAATCTTTGAAAATTAGTGTTAATGTGTACGGACTATAAATCAAACTGACAACAAATCAAACTATTCCAAACTATGCTTTTTTAACAAAAGAGTAGAGGTGATAAAACGAGCGAACTACGGTTCAAACGAGCACGATCCAAACAGGAAAACCTAAAATCCAAATCAAACGAGCACGGTTCAAACAGGTTCTTTGATTCTAGTCCGGTTCTTCGATTCCGGTTTGGTTCTTCTCCATTATGGTCTAGTTCTCGATTTCGGTTAAGTTCTTTGATTCTTTTGCTCACCCCTAAATGGATTTGCACTAGTCTAGTCATCATAAAACAGTTGTATATCGGTGAACGCCATATCAATAAAATTCATAACAATACAATAATTGTCATTTCGCCTTATGGTTAATAGTTAAAAAAGTTTGCATGTTGCTATATACCATCAAACCTATAAAAATTTAAAAATCTGAAAATTTTTACGAGTAATTAAAATGGACAAAACTTTGACTGTGATATACAAGTATGTGCTTGTCTGTAAAGGAATTACATGTAAAGAATGACTCACTATTCTATTTTGCTTTTGAGATAACATAGATTAATTTGAGCATAGTTCTTTAAACACGTTTAAACCAAATATAAAATAAAATAATTACTTTCCAGTTTCTTAGTCATTTAAGTTTATTGTATATTCAAAAAAAGTTTGTCTAAAGCATGGGAACTCAAAAAGGCTCCCACTTTCAACAGCCCACTCACGAATCCATCAATATTGTTCTTTAAGAATATTTATTTACTTTTTCCTATTACTAGTCAACATTTAATTGGAAAGTCTACCATTTCAGATAGCGAATATATAGCCAATTTCAATGGTATTCGTTGTATCACTTTTTACTTTTTATAATTAGGTAGTTTTCTTTTTAGACGTTTCTCTTTCGTGTTCTAGCTCTTGCTTTTCTATGATTTTTCAATTTTGTAAAACATATGTGTACGTATAAAAGTAGATATTCTTGTTAGAAAATATTGAATGGTCATCATCAAAGTAAACCGAGTACTTTCTACTCCGAACCACGCTAAAAGTCATGTGGTCGAACAAGTTTTACTAGGTCATGCTCGTCATGTACATCATATTTCTTTCGCCGTGTATTTTGGTATCTTCAATTACGATCCAATATTGCAACTAATTGACCGTTATCACGTACCATGTGGTCGAGCTTTCAAGACATATCACATGTTATGCTAATCAACACGGATTTTCCTTAAGTTGAAATCAATATATATAGCCAAAAGTGGTACGATATATAGCTAAAGTTTCAAATATCATATTGTTGTTTTTAGGAGAATATCAGTATATAGACGAAACTTCAATGGTCCACATTCCACAATGATTTAACATGAAGCTTTAAAGGGCTCCACAATGATTTAAAATGAAACGTGAAAGGGTGGAAGTACCAATAATGACAATGAACCCAAAAACTACGATTATAAACTTCGGCAAGCTAAAAAGTCCAGAATAATTTTTGTTCATATAGTGTAGATTGTCGGATTGTCCTAGAAACGTTAGGGGTGTAAAAAGGTTCTGAGCTACATAAATAAGAGCAAATTTTACAAATGTCCCAAAGTACATTTGGTAGTTACTTTATTTGTCTCAATTATTATTATATATATATATATTTTCTTAAAATGCTCCAGGAGTGCTTTCGGTGGGTCTTGGACGACTCCTCTAAAAAAATTATATGTGTCCTTATTTTTTAGCTACTGGATTTCACTAATTTAATTTCTTGGGTGACTGAGTCCCACTAATTTAATTTCTTGGCGACCAGTAGGTAAGAAGTCCAATTTATATTTTTTATTGAGAGTCGCTCAAACCTACCCGAGGCGAATTTCGCCCTGAGTCATTTTAAGAAATAGAAAAATTTTGAGACACATGAGGTTACCACAAATTAACTTTGGCGCATCTGTGGAATTTGCTCTAAAAATTATTTGCACCAAATTTTGACATGAAAACACTATAAATAACAAGAAACATGTCAATGGAACAAGTAAAAAATACGCTGTAAATACAAGCTCATGGTGTGTACGTGGCAATAATATTAAGCTTTCTTAGTAGCAGTGATAATATTGAAAATGAAATTATAATCGATACATAAACATAAATATACACGGCACAACACAATGTTGTTCAACCGAACACTCCCTTCTTGTCCCTCACTTGTCTCTTCTTTCATTTCAGTATAACACAGTTTTTTGTATGTTTTTGTTCCATATTTCTGACAATTTTAAGCGTTTGACATATTAAACTTTATATTTTCTGTTCCGTATTTTCATGTTTATAGTTTTTTGATATAAACAAAATTATTAAAAAAAACTAATAATAAATATATATATAAATAATTGGGGGGGGGGGGGGGGGGGGGGGGTAGTGTTTTTAGAGGGGTCAATATAACTTGTCCCATACTTTCATAACTTGGGGGGTAACACCGAAGCCTATGTGTTACCTTGTGCTGTATTACCGCCTAGCATTATAGCATCCATGAAAGGATAATAGATGATGAAATACTTTATAATTATACTAGTCATCTTTGTGGAAATTTGGTTCTTATATGTTTATGAAATTAAATAGAAATTGAAGCTTCGATGGGATGTTTTTTCTTGGGAAAGAATAAGTTTTATTTTTTGAATTCGTCAAGTCTTGTATTTTTTGGATTCTTTTACTACCCCGACCTCCAGTTATCATGTTACAAACTAACATTTTTTCTTGAACGCCGATATTATTAGCAAACTAGCAAAGAGCTGGAAATGAAATTACAAACTGGTGAGAATAGGATTTTGCATCCACGTTACCTAGTTGAATTTAAATTTACAACGACTAAAACATCAAGTAAACGATAAAATAACAATATCATCAAATAAAACATCCCTTCCAAGATGACTATCGCCAAAAACCATTTGATTCATGAATCTCCATAAAAGCCACTACTTCACATAGCAAATTCCTTCAAGAACAGCCACCAATTTCTTAGACACAATGATGTTATTGAACCATAAAAGCCACTCATCATAAGAACTTATCTCTGGATCATCAAGCTCCTACCAACGCATCACCTTACTCCTCACTTGACGAGCCAAAGAACACGAGAACAAATGATGGGACATCGACTCTACTGCTACGTTACATAAAAAGCAAACAGAGGGAATTTCCAAGCCTCTAAGAGTAAGATTTAACCGAGTTGGAAGATTATCCAAACGAACTCTCCAAGCAAACAATTGAACCTTACATATTTACTCTCTTATGTTAGAAGCAAGTTAAACAAATTAGATAATCTTCTGTAAAATAAATTCTAACGACTATAATTGATCAATATTCGTTCTTAACAATTTATGTTTACTATTCACCCAAGATTCTTTTTCATTCGTTTTCTCATCCTACATCTGATGCACATGTGGGGACAATAATAAGGTTGACTTAAAAATAAATACACGTATTATCCAAGCATGCATGATTGAATACACGTATTATCCAAGCATGCATGATTTTATTGTAGCCATCCAATATTTAATGGTGTATAGTAACCTTTCGTAATGGTATTAGTATATAACAATACCTTTTATCAACACCTAAATGACCTTTACCAAAACCTAAATGACCTTTTCACCCATTAAATAAGAGATTATATTCCTAAGTGAATAATTCATACATCAACATGACAAGTTTGGACTTTTGTATACTAGAATATATAATAATTAAACACTATTTAATTAGTTTAATGTATAAAATATTAGTCGTGGTTTTTCATAAACATTGAACATGACGATGATTCTTTTTCTTATTGATGTTTTGGGAATCTTCTTGACGTGCAAAATTATAAGGCAATGTTAATACTAGACATGTGAAAGCTTGTTTAACTTTAATTGTATACTTGATGCGGAAAATAGAAACCATCAAAAACTTGGATAAGGTAATTTTTTTGACATGCAGGCTTGATAGTTATTAGTTAATCATATTTAATTGTGCTTAATTCACCATTAGAAAATATAGTGTTCCAAAAGTGCTACCTATTTATCATATTCAGCTCAAACTCTGTTTTATTTGATTCCGTTTGTTAATAAATCTTGATGTTCAAAAAAAATGTTTAAGCTAGTATTTGAATAAAAGTGCTGCCTTACGAGTTACGATTGAATTTATTGTACAAAAACTTAAACTTTCAGTATTTCACCTTAAACTTTCGGTCTATGATTCTATGTGCTACCTTATGATCGAATTAATTTTATGGAACTACAAATAATGGACATGAAATGTTTTTTTTTAGGCATTCGATGTTCTTTGTTCTGTTTTTTTAGGGTCTCCGCCTTGGAGAGCCTTGGTGTTTAGATGTTTCACCTCCTTTGCAGTGAGTTTTAACAAATTCTTTGCTCTTAAAAAAAGTGTGAGTTTTTTTTTTTTTTTTTTTTTTTTTTTTTTTTTTTTTTTTTTTTTTAATAGAAGTTATTTTAGCTTTTCTTTTCCAGTATCCTAAATGAAAAAAGAAGCAAAAAAATAGCTCCAAAAGTCAAAAACTATAAACGTCATAATATTGAAAAGAAAATGTTTGACTTTTAATCTTTATTTCCATTGACCATCTCTTCCTTGACCCAAAAGAGTTATATGTCTAGATTTATATTCATTATGCACTCTATATATGATGATAGGTTATGAAAACCATGTTAAACTTTTAATAAACACTATAATAGTAACTAATAAGTGACATACTTGCAAACTCATTTGAAAATACACAAGAATATAATATCAGACTAAGCAAATATATAAAAAATGACATACTTCTATTGAAAACTCGAAAACGCAATTCTAAATGTACCTTTTAACATATTTTTTATTGATTCTTGACAAGGATTAAGTTTTCATTAACATATGTTGACAAAAGAATGTAACGTTGCTCCGGGTATCTTCCGGAACTTGGTCATGGTGATAACCTATAGATAACCGAGACAAAAATAGTTAATTCTCCATTCATATGTAGTTCACGGATTATTGGTTAAATGAATAGTGTTTATTTCAGTTTTGTTAACCATACGTGTATGTTATGTGCACGTTCTATTCATAGATTTCCATCGACACACGTTTAGCAAAAGTTAATACATTTGTAGCAATCTTTTTGCTTTTATCACATATATTGTGTTATTCGTCATTTTATCATATTATGGCAAAAGTTTATAACCTATTCGTGTTGATAAGTGATAGCTTATAACGTTATAAGCAGTGGCGGAGCTTGATCATATCAATTGGGGGGGCCAAAATATTTTAACGTAAAATGTTGTTCCTATATAAAATTTCGATGGGCAATACAACACAAAACAAGCTTAAATAATCACACTATCTTACATAAAACATCACACTATCTTACAAGAATTTGTCCTTCAAACAAAACCCGCATATCAAATTAATAAAGCTTAGTCGACTATTTAATGTATTTTAACGTATTATTTTTTCATTCTATGGTACAAGTATCACTACATCAGTATTATCATATATACTTTTGGAATCCTTTTGATAAATCACTAAATTTGTTACCGTACATACTTATATTGGATCATTTATATTGATTTTCTTAAAATGGATAGAAACTGCCAATCTTGTAAATCCTAAAGTCCTTATCTAGTACTAATAAATATTTAGGATTTGGACAAAAGGGTGAAAATTACAAACTTTGAGGTAAAAACTGAAAATAACCACATGTAACGTCTTCTTCTCCGTTGCACACTTTCTTTACCCCCTGTTTCACACCCACCATTATTGTAATACAAATGCTCATATCACCTAAAACTTGACGATTTTAGCTCATATTTGGTAGAACAAAGTATATAAAACACAATTTCATCATATTTAAGCTTAAAACCTCGTTAAATGAAGACCAATGTTTATAAATTTTGATGCCCCCTGTTTCTTTGATGCCTTGGGCCGTCGCCCTGCAGTTTTACTGAAACTTGATACTACTTCTGAGAATTTTAAGGGGGGCCACCACCCCTCCCTGCCCCTATTATCCTCCGCCTCTGGTTATAAGTGACAAAAAGCTATGGTTTTCTACTCATATGCAAATTATGAGTTATTGATAAGTTCAAGTGTTTTTCTCAGTTGTTTGGCTCGGCGGCAAAAAGCTCCTAAGTGGCAACTATCCTCACTAGTATTTAGTGTCATCTCAATTTCATTAGCATCATTGTATACAAACAACAATATGCTCTTAAAATCTTCCGTAAACATTAATATCTATTGTGTAATGTTTGATGCTCTTCAAACTTTCAAGTTTGTTGGCTATGACAATTTGCACAACAATTTACCAATTGTTCATTTATAGAATTTGGAAACTATTCCAGATTTAGGATGTGATTCTATAATCAAACATATTCTTGTTAGAATATTACACAAGTTATCTAATAACTTTTAATTAGATATTAATATTGCCAAATCATCTTGTAATCAAGCATGATACAACAAAACATGATGTTCATGAAAAATCTTTAAGTCAGACTGTTGATATAAATAAATGACTAAAAACGTTATTCATATATTTCGATATCTCTATGTTTTGATAATCACAAAACGTAAACTCATCAAACCAAAGGTTATGACGTAAACAAGTATTTAGTAGTAAATACTCTCTTTCACCATTTAATCACTTAAGGTATAAATAAACAAAGTGATTAGTACATTATAAGATCAAAGGAAATCTTGTCTTAAGACATAACATTTTATAAAATGATTTTAACATTTTATATATATTTGTAAATCATTTTTGGTAAAGCTTTATTAAATCACAAAAATATGATTTCAAATTTCCAACCAAAAAGGGCAAATTTTATCCAGAGAATCTTTTCAAACGTTCAGGAGGGCGGCCCCCTTAATTTTACTAGGCGGCCCCCTTAATCATTAAGGGGACCGGCCTACAATTAAGGGGACCGACAACGCTCCCGAACAGTAAAATCTGGCCCTTTAAATACTGGGTCATTTTGCACATTTTCCTTACCTTTTTGCACCAGAAACTTTCAGATCTAAACATCCATTTCCTTTCTCTAAATAATCCTTTGATCTTATATACTTTGATCTTTGTTTCAAAGTGATTCAAGCCTCAACATTCAAAGTGCAAAGAGAAGAATACTTCTATTAGAAGTATTACAACTTAGTATCATCTTGCTATCTAAGTTGCTTGTTTATATTTTCTTGTAAATCTTTCATTCATTGGTGAATAAGGTGTATGTATTAGTTAGCTAGATTTAGTTGAAGAATCTAGAATTGGTGTAAGAGTAAAGTGGAACTTGAAGTGGAGAAGAAGGGTTAGATAGTATTGGTGATAGGAGATTGTAGTAATAAGAACTTGTTGTGAAGATATTGAGGATTACAAGTGAAGAAGACTTGAAGACATTAGTAGATTGAAGTTGTGAAGACTTTAGTAGCTTGAAGGCGTGAAGACATTAGTGGCTTGAAGGTGTCAAGACATTAGTGGCTTAAAGGTGTGAAGACATTAGTGGCTTGAAGGTGTCAAGACATTAGTGGCTTAAAGGTGTGAAGACATTAGTGACTTGAAGGTGTCAAGACATTAGTGGCTTAAAGGTGTGAAGACATTAGTGACTTGAAGGTGTCAAGACATTAGTGGCTTAAAGGTGTGAAGACATTGGTGGCTTGAAGGTGTCAAGACATTAGTGCCTTGAAGGTGTGAAGATACTTGTGGTGTGAAGTGGTATTGAAGTAGTGTAAAGGTGTGAAGAAGAAGTGGTGTGATATTTGGTGTGAGATTGGTTCTAGCTACGATTAGAACTCGACATCTTGCTTTGTGTCGTTAATTGGTGTAAGCTTTTGGTGTGTACGGTTTTCTCCGCCATAAGGGAGGTTATTGACTTAGTGAAGAAAACTCTCGAGTTCGGTGCTTGGGGAGTGGAGTAGGGCAAGGAAGGTGTCCTTGTAGCCGAACCACTATAAATCCTTTGTCTCTCGGTTTGATCTTTCCATCTCTCACTCTTTACTTGCTTACTTACTAGTTTTTCATATATTGCTAATATTGTGTGTTGTGCATATATTGATTTCACATAAAGATCAAACTAGGTTACATTTAAAACATTAATTATACTTTGGTAAAATATAAGTATAAACAATTACTAAGACATATATATATATATATATATATATATATATATATATATATATATATATATATATATATATATATATATATATATATATATATATATATATATTAGTACAAACCTGCAATTAAGTGATATATATGAAATTATAATTTCTATTTAACACTTTAAACAAGTAGTGTATATATATATGATATATGTGAATTAGGTTTGTATCTATACTTTAGCTTCAAAGGTTTTTACAATTAATATCAATTCTTTGAAAAGCAAATTCTTGTTAAACGAAAAAGACGCAAAACTATTCAACCCCCCCTTCTAGTTTTCCACACAGACTTAGATTTTATTCATGTTATACATATCTATTTAGACTTTCTAAATAATATATCATGTTATATTAGATTCATTAACCGCACATGTTTTAAAAATAAACATTCATTCCAAGGTTGTATGTCTTATTATCTAAATCTTTCAAGTAAAGTTTCATTCCAAACTAAGACTTAACGTTTAACTTATATGGAATCTTACTTTTTTATATGTTCTACAACATATATGATTTAGGAAATTAAACATAATACTTCAGGAATACTAAGAAATTATCTTATTTCAATTATAAATCAAAACATGGATTTAATAATTAAACATAAAATAATCTTTTTGATGCATGCATTTATCCATCCATGGACTATTGCACTTTGTACACTTCCAAAGATTTATTTGAATTCATAAACTCCTTTTGATTACTTATCGTCCTCGCTCAACTAATCACTTAAGAAAGAGTTTTGATATTCCATTGTCAATTTCATAAATGTGACAATCATAATCTTTATATATTTAATGTGTTTAGAAAAGAATATTCAATCACAGTTAATTGCTTAAGTGTGATTAATAATATTGTCATAAGACATGCATTAAATATGTGTACAATATTGTCCATATAATTTCTATACAAAAATTTAAACCACAATGGTTACCTCACCTTTGAAGAAACTCATCTTCATTTTCTAGTCAAACTATTAAGATAAACCAAGTTTCTAAAATTGATTATCTTTATGGACAACATTTTAATCATTCATATCATGTATACTTTACCCAATTTCATATTTGATAATGTATCATAATGATTATCAGGTTTACAATAATCATACAATAATCCTGTAAATCATAGCCCTCAGCATATTAATCAAATATCTGAGATATATTGCTATTCTATGAATGATAATTCCATCATCTTGAGATTTAACATTTAACATTTAAATGTCAAACTTTATTATCATGTTGAGATTTAACATTCAAATGTTAAACTTTATCATGATATTTACTAGTGTATTTTAGAAGATTATGTATCTTGTAATTTTATATTTTAAAGATCAAAACTCCCACTTGCTTTTAGTAATTTAAATACTATCTTTAAATATTTAGCAAATAAAGCAACAATACAATGTTCTCTTTTGAGATATTAAAAAAATACATATTGACAGTTTCTGACTTTACTTTGTTACTAACCTCTTCATAAGCAGTTGAACAAATTCAGAATTTCAATTTAAGACTTAATGTAATTGATTACATTCATCACATTTCATCATATGATAATGTCTTATTAATCTTCTAGGTTGGAGTTTTATTAAGTATGTCAAAGTCATACTCAATATTCTAACCTTGATAACTTTTGGAAGAAAAGAAATCATAATTATCTTTAATTAAACAATATGACAAGAGTTTGATTTTTCTAACTGAACATACCATAAACATTTGGTATTTCATTAATATTAATATTATAAGACAATCTAACAATATTTAAGAAACCATATTCGTTTTGACTTGTCTATTTACCAACTAAGTCATTTTAATGGTATAATAGTATTTTCAAGCTAATTACATGCTTTATAACACAAGTACTTTTGACAAAATCACTTCATGTCCATGTCTCTACAAGAAAATATAAACTGTTATAATCACACTATACGTTATAAGTCATTAATAATTTAATGACTTCATGTATATGTCTTAATTAAAAAACATAACAAGATAACGTCTTACTTTATTATAAGTCTTGTAACAATTAAAAGACTTTATGTTTATATCTTTACAATGAAACATAAACATGTTTAACTAAAGTAATTATGAACACCATCTCTTGGTTTCAATAGTAAGTTCAAGTTAATTTATTACTTCACAATAATGTAAATAACATTATTTTTTCATTTATTTATGTCATTCCAAGAACACATAAATATTCAGATTGAAGTAGCATTGGATTACTTAATTAATTTATGCCATTCCATGAATTCATAAATATACTAATTAAAGTATCTTGATATCATATTGACACATGTTCTAATAGGTATCTAAATTAGAAACTGCAAATTCTCATAGTTCAATTACATCAGTTGATCTGCTAGTAATAAAAATATGAAATTCACCTTGTTGTTGCAATCTAGCTAAGCTCTCACATAACATAAATTGTAACACCAAGTGTTTCTTGAATTAGATTAATATAATTCATATTAGAACGTTATTCTCTTACCATGCAGTCAAGAGAATCCATTAAATCATATGTTTATGAGTTGTTTCTTGCACATATTGAAAGATAACATTTCTCCCACTTATGCATGGAACAAGCTCATATAGTTGATAAACAACACGCCATGCATTTGTTTATGTGATCAATATGATTGTGTCATAGATCTTGGCATAACAAGTAGTTATAGAACCACAATGTCTAGTAAGGAAACGTACAAGAATATCCTTAAAAGTATGAGTGGCTACACTTGAAAAGTAATTATCTTTAGCTACCAAGATGTCAAAGCTTGTAACTTGAACTGAATTAAAGATCATTACAATAATTCCTTATTCAGTAATAAGTACACAATACTCCCACTGAATTTGATAACATTGTAAATGTTTCATATCCGGTGAAAACAAATATTGTGCTTTTAACTTTCCTACACATTTGAATGTTCATACGTAACAATTACTTATGCACTAAAGAGTGTATCCTAATATGTAAATGATGGACTATCCACCAAATGCTATTAACTTGAAAAATTGGGCATGCAATTTATTCCTTAACAAGGCTACCATCCTACAATGTATGTAACACCTTTTAAATAGCCAAAACAACTAGATGAATAAACTAGTTTGTCTTTTACCATATTGCGGTAATTAGTCTAGCTTCTAATTATAATAACTCACAAAATGTCATACATAATTTTCTGTTAACCAAATATCATATTTGTTACTAAGAATTTGATCACCGAATGAGAATGATAAAATCCTTATGAAAAATATTCGCAATTTTCTTAACTATTAAAAAATTTGCTATGAGTTATATTAGAATTTATACATATCTAATATTCCTATTATCCTTTTTCATTCATGAAAAGAAATAGAATTGTGTCCCACTCTTCTTTCATAGAAAGGAGACTTCTTTTGTCTTTTAAGTAAATTATTCTTAATCAAACATTTGTTTGAAAATAGAACGAGATAAATTTACCAAAGCCCAAAGTGCATTTACGGTTTTAACGTTGCATTAATACATTAAAACGAATTACCAAATTCAATTTTAGTATTTTCGATAATTAGGTCTTTAAGAAAATAAAATACCCATTGGTAAATATATTCATATAAACCATAGTCTTTTCTTAAAGCTAGGATCCAAATTGACATAGTACCATTACATTAGTTGATCTGCTAGTAATGATAGTATTCAACAAGGTAATTGTCGAACAATAATTGCCAATATCATATTGCAATTCCTAGATCATTATGGGATTTACATTCACAAAACCTTTGTAATGTAAGCATGTTTCATCCCCATCTTAATGCCTTGAGTCCAAGCTCTCACTTCCTACTCAATTTAAGTCGTCTAACTTAAAAACTGCAAACTCATAAATCCATTACATCAGTTGATCTTCTAGCAATGAAATTATGAAATTTACCTATTCATTGCGATCTAGCCAAGCTCTCACATGACGTAAACTACAACTTCAAGTGTTCTTAATTAGATGGTATTCGACTTAATTTTATAAGGGTATTAATTTTGGCGTGTAATCAAAATAATGTATGAAGAAGCATGCATACAACTTCATAACATTGATTTTATAAAACAATTTTATTACCAATTCACTAAGAGTAAAATAGCAAAGTTTTGATTGAGGTATCGGGTTCACCAATTAAAGAATTACCAACAATTATCATCCACTTATATCATACTTTTGCATAAGCCCTAAGGCTTAGTGTTTCGGATAATCATTGTGGAATTGTGGTCAATTCACCTTTAAGATGATAGTGTACATGTAATGGTTGTTCGGTAAGTCTAATTTACACACAAACGAGCGGAAAGACAGAGTGTTGTCTCTTTGAAGCCATAATTTAATGCGAAACCAACCTTATACCCATCTTATAGTGTGTAAACTTTGGTCGAGCCTAGTTAACCATTACGTAAAAAAACATCAATCAATAAACCTTTGAAATTTTGACTCTTAAAACCAAAACAATTTCGCAATTTATTTAGTCCATATTATTTTTCTATTCAAAATTACCCTTTTTCGTTTATAAACATGTCTCACATAATAATAAATAAAAAACAAGTAATACATAATAAAAAATAAAAAAACCAAATAAACATATACATAACATAACAATTAAATATGTATAAACATGCAGCCACATGCAAATCTTATTCAATAATTCTATTAATAATCAATCTAGGTGTATAACACATTTATTCAATTTGGGCTTTCTTTTTCAAAGGAAAAAAGATCCACATACATCGATAAATCAATTGCGTAAGCCAAAACTAAACAAACACCACATAGCACGTATTGATTACTTTATATTGGAGTCTTCCCCAATTCAACATCTTTAACTAAATTTACATGTTTCGATATAACTTAACATTTAATGTATATATCAAATTTAAACAATTTAAATCATCACATAATTAAATCTATGTAAATATGCACTTTTCATGGATTATGCTTAACAATTAACATATTGCACCAAGATCATTTACTAAAACGCATAACCAATTACATGACATCCTAGGGTTTCTAATCATATTAAAAAAACCAAACCAAAACCCTAAAACACTAATAGGTCAATCGACCCAAATAAAAAATAAGGGTTAGGAATCGAAAACCCTAAAAACATGTAATTAAACGAATCAAGATTCAATTTTTATACGTTTTGATAATTAATTACACATTATAACCTGGCTCTAATACCACTGTTGGAATTATATAATCATGACATGCACATAAATAAACCAATAATATCAAGTAAGTATATGCTGAAGCGTTATAACAAGATCATATAACATGTAATTAATTAATCAATAATAAATAGTAAACATATCTTTGTGATTCTAGCCCGAACAAGAATCAATTAAAGCAATCTTCAACATATGAACCCTAATTAGGGTTTATGTGAATTGTAAGAATAACCCTTACCTTTTTGTTATTCAATCCAAGATATAACCAATAGTGTGGTTATATCAAGTTCTTGTACACACGTATTAATTCAAGTAAAATATTATGCAAGTAATTAAAACACAAAACGATTTGAGCTTTATAAAAATCGAATCCCTTTGTAAAAGGGTTTGATGGATCAATTATAGAGACAAGAAAAGAATGAGAGTAAAACACCAAGAACTATGTGTACGAGAGATGAGAAACAATGAATCTTGGGTTTATATTTATAGTGTATGATTACTTGGAGTCTAAGGCACAAAGGAGGTGCCCCCTTTATCCTTGGCCGATTGGTTTAGGAACTCCCCTAGGGATTCCGGAACCTTCTTGACTTTCCAATAATTCATACAATAAACTTTCCTTATTTTCGTCTAACGGTCGTTAGCCACCGTTAAATACTAACGGTCGTTACTCGTTTTGTGTTTATTAATAATTATATATAACATTTATAAATAATTATTTATTTACTCTTCACACGTAAAGTGTGTAATCCCGTTATCTCGAGTTCGATCCTAACACAACACTATTAATTTATATTCATAAACTAACAATAACTTGAGTGATAGAGAGAGATATAATGTTTTTAAATTAAATTATAAGTTCTGAATTATATATGAAAAACTAAAGTGACATTATTTTTGCTATAACACAAGCCTATAACTATCACTGACATCTTGTGCTCTTAGAGATAATGTATAAGAAAGGTAAAACATTAACACTAAGAGCATCATTTGCTTTTATTGTTTGCGTTAACCGACATATTCAAATGGCGATCATACAATTTTTGGAGTCGGGGTTAACAAAAATCTGTCGTAATTTAACCAATCCATATAATCTTTGCTACTTTTTGTTTCAACATTGAGAAAACTTTTTAAAGATTTTTTTAAAAAACATTTCTTGAAAGTCGGTAAAAAGAAGGGCGATTATTTATTACTAGTATTTTAGTTTAGCAAAAAATGAACGGCAAATGGGTAAAAAAGCAATAAAAGAGAATCTTATCAAAACCTCGGTTGTGGAGCCACATCAAATTTTAGAAAATCGAGGTAGTAGGTGAGGATCTCACACCTAGGGCTGAGCAAACGGACCGGCCGGACCGGACCGACCGACAAAACCGACCGGACCGAGACCGACCGGACCGGACCGACCACATTCGGTCCGGTCCTCGGTCTAAGCTTTTTGCCAAATTCGGTCTCGGTCCGGTCGGTCCGGTCCGGTCCGGTCCGGACCGACCAAAAACCCGAAAAAACTTGCCTAATTGGACCGGACCGACCGAAGACCGACCGGACCGAGACCGGACCGAGACCGGACCGACCATATTCGGTCCGGTCTCGGTCTATGGTTTTCCGGTTCTCGGTCTTCGGTCCGGTCCGGTCTTGGCCGGTCCGGTCCGGTTTCCGACCGATGATCACCCCTACTCACACCCGATTCATCTGACGCCTTACAGACTGACACGTGTCAGTCATTTCATTGGTTTAACCGACACGTCACAAACTCCTATACGACGTCCTTCTCCGTACACGGCATCTTTATAAAACAGTTTCACAATTATTATGTTGTTACTTTCCTTAATTCAATCATCTTGCAACAGAAATATTGAGATAGAAGTATAGAACCATATTTAAATTGACAAAAATTAACAAAATCTAATATTGTTGAAAGAGATACAAGGAAAATAACATGTAGATTGGTAGATCACACCCGAGTGTTAAAAATAAGAAAAAATTGATTGAAATGTTTAAAAAAACGACCGAGTACTTTTTATCTATATTGGTGTGACATTACCTTTTTAATTTGTAAACAAAATAAAGTTTTTTTATTTTTTTTTAATTATTATTATTATTATTATTATTATTATTATTATTATTATTATTATTATTTTACGGTTATTAACCGGATACTAGCATAAAAATTAAACATAAAATTAAGCATGTGATTCAATGCACAATATTTAGATAGAAACATGAAAAAAATATATTACAAGTCGAGTATTTGTTAGATTCATCTAATTTGTCTGCCATAGCTTTTAAGTTTATG
Organism: Artemisia argyi; assembly: GCA_030686995.1. Taxonomy (NCBI): domain Eukaryota; kingdom Viridiplantae; phylum Streptophyta; class Magnoliopsida; order Asterales; family Asteraceae; genus Artemisia; species Artemisia argyi. The sequence goes on along the minus strand of CM060709.1, from coordinate 212,651,101 downwards.
TACAAATTTTCCTAATTATAGTTTTCAAGTTTTTTGCTTAGATAATATCTATAGTAATATTGATGTGTTATTGCATGATGCCATGATGTAAGTTTGTCATGTTACGTTGTTACATGCACGGGTTCAATTTATAGATCCAACAATATTAAGAGGGCAGCCTTTATACGGACTTGTGCATTTATGTTCTATGCATCAATGCAATTTTGCTTCTTCTCTGCATATTCTCAATTATTGTGAGCACGAGTTAAATTGAAATGTAAGTGAAATTGACCAGTTTTTGAAAATTACTTAAGTTTGTTAATCGGGATTCTTGTGTAACTTTAGTCTATTTATTTTTGTAATAGCTATATGCTTTTTTTTGGGTCAATATATGATGATCAACTTAATTGAATTATCTTTAATCTACCAATTTTCAGGTTCACTTAATAGACTCGGGTTTTGGGTAACATTTAACCGAATTTAGGTGCATTGGTAGAGCCTAACACTCAGTTCTCGAGTTTTTTTTTGTTAAGTAATGGAAGGGGATGGGAAGGGAAATTAAAAAAAGTGGTGTTCTTGAGTTTTTTTAAGATGGAAAGGTAGGGGACGGGAAGGTGGGAGGGAGGGAAGGGATGGACTTTTGTGTGTATTTCTAATCCTCCCATATTTGGGATGAGCATTGGTTAATTACAATTATATCCTTGAGTTCACTAAAAAAAAGTTCACAGAGGCGTTTTGGAATTGTTTTGTTTCTACATATCCCACCATTACAGTCCCATTATCAACTATTAAGCTTATTATGTATGATCTACGCTAACCAAAATCTTATGGAATCTGTATTCTTGAATGCCATACCGATTCGGTATACATATTAGTTTATTAAATGTTACCTCAAAAGTCTTAATAGAATTAAACCAATGACTTAAATCGGAGAAAATACCATAAAGTCCATCCCAAATACAGTATATATTTGTATTACTATCACGGAAATCATAAAACCACAACTATATAAAGTGTACCAACACTCTGAAAAATATCATGGACATTATTATATTGCGTTGGGGTTCTAATACAACAAAGAGTACGTAATTGATGTTGAATATTGCTAGTAAAGTAATGGATTACTTGATAGTATTATTTATTTATTTATTTATTTTTTAGCAAAAGCCGGATTGTATTTCATGTGAAGAGTAAATTATGTTTTGAGGGTATATTTGTAATTTGGGCAGCTTCCTTTCCTTTCATTGCAACTTAAAATAAAAACTCGAGAACATAAATAATAATAACCACTTTCTTCACAATGTCATTCCCTACTTTCCCCTTCCCATTCCATCCCCTTTCATTCTTTAAAAATTTGACTTGAGAACAGAGAATAAAGGGAAGAAAATAATGAATTTGTGCATTAATACATAGAATGTAGATACATACTACAAAGATGAAATAAGCATTACTTTCCATTTAAGGGTGAGCATTGGTTCAGGACCGGATTGACCGACAAAACCGAGGACCGAATTAGCTAAAAAGTCAAGACCGAGGACCGGACTGAATGTGGTCGGTCTGGTCCGATCTCGGTCGATCCGTCGGTCGGTCCGGTCCAACTAGGCCAAATAATAGGTTTGTAGTGACCGGACCAAGGACTGAATTAGCCAAAAAGCCAAGACCGAAAACCGGACCGAATGTAATCAGTTCGGTCCGGTCCGGTCTCGATGGATCCGTCGGTCGGTCTGGTCCGTTCGGATCGTTTGCTCAGCACTACTTTCCATCAACATGCACTAAGAATTTAATGTGTACCAATTAAACCAAAGACAACGTGATTTAAGAACCATGTCTACCAAATACTTTACTTAGGTTGAATATATAAAATATATATTATTTAAATTTAAATAAATAAATATTTTTACTGAAGAGATATATTAATTTGATGGAGTTTATCTTATCTATAGTTCGGTTAAAATACAAGATTGGATTTAAAATTAAACAATTTTGAGGATAGACTTTTAAAAAATATGCGTTTTTCCTTCTAGATAAACACACAGAAATAAAGATAGACACTTATTCTCACCGAAGACAAAGATAAATTGATATTTGAGATATAACCTAACATACGTAGAATTACGTTCTTGATTCTTTTTCTTCGCTTTTTCCTTTATCCGTATCATATTAAAACTCTAATTGTAAAAAACACTTTTATAAAATTTTATTATACACTTTCTTTACAACTTTATAAAACTAAAAGGTATCGTAGCGCCATAACATGTAAAATTCGATGTAGAGGGGTTTTGGTGCCGCCACTCACATGCCAATTCCAACGCCAATTACTTGGCGGACGTCAATTTTTTCTTTTTTCTTCTTTTAATTGAGTTTTGTTGTTGAGTTTGTGTTTTAATTGTATATGAGTGAGGTCCAAATGACATGTGAAAAATGTGTTATAAAGAACAGACATTTTGATATGTGAGTATTAAAAGTAAATATGATAAAAGATGTGATATAAAAAAGTTATTTATTGGGTTGCCATGGTACCAATGTTATAAATAGCGTGAGACGAGTCGTGGCGTGGTGACATAACAAACATCATGTCTTAGTGGCTAAAGCGAAACTTTTGTCTTTATAAGGCGTGCCATAAGGCAGTACAAAATATGAAAATATTTACCATATATGTCATAATTAATATATATCAAATTTACAAAAAGACGTGACATAAGGCGTAGCGTGACGGTATGATCATGCATTCATGTCTCACATTTTTATGAAGCTTTTGCGTGTCTTTTAGAACCATAAATGGTGTACCCTCGCTCGAACATGCATCACTTTAATGAACATTTATATCATAGAGTTTTCCGTTTCAAAATAGTATTAAATACCGCATTTTTTTCTTGTTTTGTAAAGTATCAAAGTATTACTAATAAATAAAGAAAAGTATTAAATAACATAACACTTTGTATCATGTTTCAAACAAGAAGAGAAAGTGCACTTATAAATACAAGCACACCAAGACTTATCAAGTCACCATAAACTCATCTTTTTTTCTACTTCTCTCCTCCTGTATCCAAGGAATCACTTGTAACAGATCTAATGGCTCTTCTTAATGATCTCATCAACCTTGATCTCACTCATGATACTAATAAAATCATAGCTGAATACATATGGTATGTAACTATGGTCTATGCATGCTATTTTATTTTTATCTCCCCTGTTTTTTTGCCATGAAATACTCTGTTTTTTTACTGGTTTTTACATGTTGCTTTGTTATGTGAATCTTTTGATGAGATGGGTATGATTCGAATCAGATATACATGTAACTATTATGGAAAAAGATTGATCACAAGTGAGAAAAGTTTTGACTTTTTTTGTCGTTTAGTGGGCTAGTCAAAGAATCTTGGAGGTTAACTTGATCTAAAGGGCTCAATTAGTACTAGTTATTTTGTAAAAGATGAAAGTTAGGAACAGTTTTGGTTTTATAAGTATGGTATATTTTCATTGTTATAAAGTTTTGATATGTGTTCATTTGGTATATGAAAATATGTAATGGTTAAATTTGAACAAAGATTGATCAAAAAAGAGAAAAGGTTTGACTTTTTTGGTCTTTACTTGATGAGACAAAAAATCTTGGATGATTAGTTTGATCTAAAAGTATTAGCATCAATCCCAGTTAGTGATAGTTGTAGTTCTCTAAGCATGGTATAGTTTTTGTAAACTGTTTATATATCTATTTTGTTAATTTCCTAATCTTGAAATGGTTAAATTTTAGAAAGATTGATCAAAAATGCAAAAAAGTTTGACTTTTTGTTATTTACTTAACAAGTAAAAGAATCTTGGATGGTTAGTTTGATCTAAAGGCATCGGCTTTAAATTCAATTATGGCAGTTTTAGTTTCTAAAAGCATACTTTAGTTTTGCTATAAAGTTTTCATTTATTTTGTTATTTGTTAATTTTATATTAATGTAAAAATTGTTAATTTGGAAACAGGATTGGTGGGTCAGGTATGGATCTTAGAAGCAAAGCAAGGGTAAGTAGATGTAGATCTATTTACTTATGATTATGACATATGATCTGCCTTGTGTTGTTTATTCATTGATTTGGTTTGTTTTACTGTTTTCGTGTCGTCTTTAGACTCTTACAGGACCAGTGGATGACCCTAAGAAGCTACCAAAGTGGAATTACGATGGATCCTCAACGGGGCAAGCCCCCGGTGAGGACAGTGAAGTCATTCTATAGTGAGTAATCTTCCCCTCTAATTCAGTTTCTGTTAATTGGAACTGCTTGTCTGTTTATTGTGTTTTGATATGCAACATATAGGAAGTTACGATTATTTGCGAATAAAATAAGTTTATGACTTACATTTGTGTTCTTGATGAATGAAACAGCCCTCAAGCAATATTCAAGGATCCATTCAGACGTGGCAACAACATCTTGGTACATTTTGAAAAGCCATACTTCTGAGGATTTATGTTAAGTATCCTTCTTAAAGATTGTAGTTTTGTATATAATAATTTGCATAATGTAGGTGATCTGTGATGCTTACACCCCTGCGGGCGAGCCGATCCCCACAAACAAGAGGTGTGCAGCAGCCAAGATCTTTAGCGACCCAAAAGTCGAAAAGGAGGTCCCATGGTATTTTATAATCTGAAATCTTGTGTTTTTTCAATAATTTATATTTTCAGAGCTCAAGTATTTGACGCATTCGTGTTTATAGGTACGGAATTGAGCAAGAATACACCTTGTTGCAGAAGGAAGTTAACTGGCCTGTGGGATGGCCTCTAGGTGGTTTCCCTGGTCCACAGGTATTCAATTTTGTTGTCTAGTTCTTCATAAATGCACACGAATTAAATATGTCTTTCGTTAGTTTAACTCTACATTATTCAAATTTAGGGACCATACTATTGTGGTATTGGTGCTGACAAGGCTTTTGGACGTGATATTGTCGACGCTCACTACAAGGCTTGTCTTTATGCTGGCGTTAACATTAGTGGTATCAATGGCGAGGTTATGCCTGGCCAATGGGAGTTCCAAGTAGGACCTTCTGTAGGCATCTCCGCTGGTGATGAATTGTGGGTTGCTCGTTACATTCTTGAGGTGCCTTAAATTTACCATCCCTTTTTTGTTTTCTTGATATATGTAACGATTGCATTCTTGACTGAAAGTTTAACTAATTCTTTTCAGAGGATTACTGAGATTGCTGGAGTGGTTGTTTCATTCGACCCCAAGCCAATTCCGGTTAGTTTTATTTAGAAATTTTTGAATTATAGTTTTAATCATGTCTATGAAGTTTATCGGTCACTAAAGTTGCAATCTTGACAGGGTGACTGGAATGGTGCTGGTGCACACACCAATTACAGGTATTATATGACAAATCAACGCTCTAGATACTACAGAGTATTTCAATTATGTCGATATGTTTATTCTAACCATAATCATGATTTTTCAGTACAAAGAGCATGAGGGAAGAAGGAGGATACGAGGTGATCTTAAAAGCTATTGAGAAGTTGAGTCACAAGCACAAAGAACACATTGCTGCTTATGGTGAAGGCAATGAACGTCGTCTCACTGGTCGCCATGAGACAGCCGACATCAACACATTCTTATGGGTAAATTACATAATACAACATATATATTAAACACCTTCGCGTTTGTACAATTTATGTTCCATAAAATTCGATTCTTATGTTTCAAATACTCTTGTAGGGTGTTGCAAACCGTGGAGCATCTATTCGTGTTGGAAGAGACACTGAGAAAGAAGGGAAGGGATACTTTGAGGACAGAAGGCCAGCTTCCAACATGGACCCATACGTCGTCACTTCCATGATTGCCGAGACTACCATTCTTTGAACCAAACAAGATTCGGATTATGGAATTATGAAGCCTGATTGGGAGGGAGAATTGAGAAAATGAATTAGTACTGGAACAACCCATCTATTTACTTCTTTCTTGAAAATTAGCTTATATGTTTTGCTGTATTTTCTTGTTTGGATTTGCTTCATCTTCATTATGGTAGTTTAATGTTTCATGTTTGAGGTTGCAATGCATTTTGTATCCAGAATGCATTATAAGCTGCCACATGATTTGAGATTTTTCCCAATGGTGTATTCTTGGGAATATTGTTGATATCTGTTTTTAAATAACAATATGGAGGGTTGATTTCGATTTGTGTTCACGTGCCATAGTTTCATCGATATAAGTTATTTACATATAAGATTATTCGCTTATGCGTTGGTTAACATAGTTGAACCATGTTTCTTGGTATGGGTATGAATGTGCTGAGACGGGTTGGCTCGACTTGCAAAAAATCCACTATATATAGATTTTGGACAACTTTTAACTTGCCATTAGACTAATACTCTTCATAGTCAAGTTTATACATTTGACCCGTTTGCGATAAGCCGATAAGATACAATTACAGTTAACCCTATTGATATGTGTAAGGTGCCAAATCTGCAAGCTAAGTTCAAACATAAAAACAATTTCTCGGGTATTCATCGAAAGAGGCTCTCTTTCTTCATCTGTCGTTAAGAAAATATCTTGTTCATATCGATTTGGTTTCATCGATTTAAAGTAAACTACTCGTACTATTCTTCATGTTATGGGGTTATTTTATTGGGCATTTGTCAAAAGGATCATGTGTATACTTTATTTGTGTTGGTCTGTTTCATGTGAACAGACAACCAAATTGACAAATTCAATGATATTACATTTTCCACATGATACAAGAATTGGTGTACATTTTCTTGTCTTTAAGCCTACATTTGGTTTTGAATGCAAACAAAAAGCCGACTATGTGATCCATATATTAACATACATGTCTTTTTCTTTAGTTGCTAGAATCTTTTCGGTGACGAGGTTTGAGGTCAACTTGAGACGACTTAATAGATAGTGACATTGATTGTTACGGATATGAACAACATTTTTGAAATGAATATTCTTAATAGTTTATGATTTGATCGTTAAGTATGTTGTTAAAATGATTCCTTCATTGTCGAGGAGGATGACCTTTGGTGTTGTCAAGAGGTTGGAGAGCACAAAGCCCCTTGGTGTTTAGTCCCCTCGACATAGTTAAACAAGATAAAGCTGCTGATTAACTTTTATTAATGACAACAGGATAAAGAACATTAAAATAAAGTACAGTAATCAAGTTAAACAAAATCAGTAGGGGTCAACTCTGAAAGTGAGTTTTGGGCTAAGATTTGTTTAGAACTGTGTAATACTCGAGACATACGTGTAACTGAACCAGAAATGTGGAATACTAAATAAGAAACGATTTCATTAGAAGTGAGTCTGCGCTCGGTTCTAATTATAACAAAGAGCCAGTTCTTTCACTAAGTCCTGTCTTGCAACCAAATCTGTTTATTTCATTGTTTCACACCAAATATGAAAAAAGGTAACTGAGCCACTGCCGACCGGTCCTACTGCCAGCCAGGGAAAGGTGAATTGCGTAATATCATGATTAATGGACATGGAGCGAATCCATTACCTCCGCCTTTTAAGCTGCATGTCCTAAACCATTGACTCTTACGGTCTTACCGTCTTAAAGAGAGTTCACTTCAAATATATGACGCGATTTAGGAAAAAAAAATGTTTGCTTGAGTCACTAACTCAAAGTTCAGCTCCCCCGCACACCATTTTTTTTTATACTTTCACCACAATGTTACACACCTAATGCATATATGTTACAAGGTGATATATGCATTTGCAAGAATATAAAAGAGTGGTGTGAGAATCAATGGCCTATTGGCCCTGTTCTAAAGATCTTTGTTTCAGTTGGGTCTGGCTCGGCCCAAACTTGTATGGTTGAATAAATTTTAATTTAACGCCTTTATGTCAAGTGAGTTCAAGTTGGCCCATTGGCCATTGGTGAGGGCCCTAGTTTTGGGTTTTGTAGTTTCCTTTTCCTTTTCACCTTTGTAACAAAAAAGAATGGACATTTTCTTTAAGCACATACTTCATGTGATTTGCGTTAACTTGCATGTTTAGTTTTTGACTTTTTCTTTTCTGATTCACAGTCTTTAACTCCGAAATTCTTAACACTCATAGTCTCTCAGTGTAACAGACGTTAATATTTAACGCTAAACTTCCTGAAGTGCAACGTACATGAGGGTAAAATGTTCACTTTATGCAAAATTTTCTTTTTGAACTACCAATTTTAACTAATACTGGTAAAAGATAGCTTACAAGTTGCAACATAATAAACATATAACACAACTACAACTACATGAATTACATAAACACAAATACAAACCACAAATATAAAAACCCACATCCCGCTTTATCTTCACAGACATGTAGCATAAATTCCCACAAAATGAACACAATCATCTACCAACCTATTCTCTCATCTTTTCAGGCCAATGACTTTATATTCAACATCTTTTTACTCCCATTTGTATGAAAAGAAAAAAAGAATATGTAAAAGTATGAATACAAATCTTCAAAAATTGGTAACGATGGTATATATCTGAACTTTTGGCTAATTATTTCACGTTGACTCGAGCCTATGGTCACACAAACTCAAAAGGGTACGGTCTTCCCTTTTGGGAAGTTTTGAAAATTACAAGGTATATAATATGACATCAAATAAAGATTAAAATTCACAACTTGTAAAATATCCACTAGTTCCCAAATGGCTACCTCTTAGCATCAAAAAGGATTACACAGCATTGTAATAAGAATGCATTAATACTTTACAGGCATTGATATACATCAATTTAACATCAAACCATGTACATATAGTATTATTACATTTCTCTATATATACAAAAGAATCAAACATTATACTTCTAAACTGCTTCATAGGATAACAAACATAGGATCAAGAAACTTACAGAATGATCTTTTTAAAGCTTTCAATTCTGTCTTCTTCAACAACATTTAACTTTAAGTTATAAAGATCACTTTCAAAATCCATCCACAAATACGACGTCTCTTCATCACATGTAACATCTTCTAACTGGCACAAATTGCTCATTGACAGAGGCAACTCTTGTAAGCCTCGGCAACCACTCATCTTAAGCAATCTTAGGCCACATAGTTCACCAATCTCTTCAGGCAGTACACTTATACTCAAACAATCAGATATATCGATAGAGGCCAGATTACGCAAGCTTCCAATCGACTCGGGTAGTTCTTGTAGTTTCGTGCAACACTGAAGGTTTAAGTTTTCAAGATGTAACAGATTCCCTAACGCTTTAGGAAGACCATCAAGCTCATGACAATTAGTGATACTAAGAGTCCGGAGATTAACAAGACTACATATGCCTGATGGTAGTTCCTTTAGATCATAACAACGATCGAATTCAAGATCTGTGAGATTTGAGTCAATGCCACAACCCATGAAAGCATCACCTATCTCACACATAACAAATGATAGTTTTTGTAGATTAGGTAATGCAAATATGTGTTGAATAGAGGAGGAAATCGACACGTGTTCAAATCTGATTATTTCCAAGTTGGATAAATAACTGATTGATGAAAGACTGTGTAGTTGAGTAGGATAAACACCGAAGCCTGTGACAGTTAACTCCCTTAGTTGGCCCATTCTTTTAATGAAGTGAGGTAGAGCGTACTACCTCCGTCCTACAATAAGTGTCCACTTTGAATTTTCAAAGTCTTTCTCATTCAACTTTGACCATAAATATTTTTATTTGTGTTATGTAAGACTTGATGAAAAATATATGAGTGGATTGAGTTTTAAATGTATTTTCATTGATATAATTTTCATCAAGTATTATATAACACAAATAATAATATTTATGGTCAAAGTTGAATTAGAAAGACTTTGAAAATTCAAAGTGGACATTTATTGTGGGACGGAGGGAGTATATTTTACTCCGTATATTCAACGTCAAGACATTAACTTTAGGTGCATTCAGATCATACCATATTGAGTTGAATGCTTCATCTGCAATTAAACGTTTCCGTAAGGTTTCTATAGAGAGGAAACATATATATAACGTTAATCATAAAAGCTGAATAGATAGAAATGAAACCTGTTGAAATAGATAAGCTATGGGCATTGATCGGTTGCGCTTTATGTTCAATCCACCATGTAGGAAAGTTGTTCCTATATATTTCCACGAACAGTTCAACGGGCTCTTGGCAAAACTCATACGTAGCAGCCGTCGAAAGTTGATCCATTTTGTTAGCCAAATCATAAACCCCACTCAAGCTCTTCATACTAGTACTCATCATTTTGACCTCCATATCCACCTTAAAGAACCTCAGGAGCTCATTATTCAGTCGAATCAGCTTATACAAATGAAAATACTTTTGGTTCGTGTTCAAATCACTAACCCTGGAGCACTTGAGAACAAGCTCTTTCCCTTTATTCATATAAACTATGAACGCCATGATCTCCTTTTGAGGACGATCCAATACTTGGCTAGATCTCCAGCTTTCGTTAAATTTGATACTTTGCAAGGTTTTTTCAAGGCAATTCAGTTGCTTTGTGAATCTGGCAGCCAGTATAGTCTGTTCTAACATTAACTTTAAACACATGAGTAAATCGTTGGATGCACGCTCTAACGCGAACTCAGTTACTACAGCCATGATATGATTTGAATAAACACAAGATCAAAGGACTAATAAGGAGTAAGATATTTTGTGAAGTGAATATTGAGAGTGAAGGAATAAGTTTGATATTAGTGATAGAATATGGGGATAACATCCCTGCAGTTTACAGCAGGGAGTTACCTACTGTGGTATGCAAAACATGGTCCCTGACTTCACTTCTCAGCCCTCTCTGATTTAGCATTGTACAAGAATGGTCCCTGATTTATACCCCACAGCAGAGAAGCTGTGTGCAGTTCACAGCAGGGATGATTTGCCCATAGAATATATGTAGTATGTAAGATGTATTATATATAGTCTAAATAAATAACATATAAAGAACTTACAGTATTATTTCGTGAAGGTTTAGATTGAAGGTTCCTTTGACGCGTTCATATATTAAAAGATGCGAGTAAAGTTCCGAGATTTGTTAGTGTTGACATGGAGATGCTGACGTGTGGCAGGTAATGGGATGGAACTTGGAAGTTTGTAATAAATTGAAATTAAAGTATATTAATTTAAAACCCACTTACCATAATAAACTTTATATGAACTGCCTTTACAAAAATGAACTCTTTTTACATGTTTTATCAAAGTGATCAATATATGTTACTATCAACATTTTTATCTTTCATTCGCGTAACATCATCGCCCGGATTAAATAACATTCACCCTAAGTTGCATATGAATATTTTGTCCAATGTCATTATCAACTTTTTTCTCTTCCCTCAATATTATGTTTGGTATGAGCAATGTATTAAAATAAAATAATTTGTGGACTCATAGATAAAATTAGTAGATGTTTACTACATTGTTTGTGAGTACAGCCCTGTTACATAATTAAAACTAATACACGATTTATGAATATACTGTGCAACATTGCAATTTAATGCATCTGTGTAATAATAATGCTAGTAACACCAATATAACAAAGGTTTGTGTGACTTGTGCCTTAGGGGCACAAGTTAAGCATACTAAAAGACAGCGGGGTGCCACATAAAAGGACATAGGATCTACAAAACTGTACTTTTCTGTGGATTCCTGTGTCATTTTCTGTGAGGTCCCGTTGTATTTTAATGTGCTTAACTTGTGCCCCTAGGGCACAAGTTAGAAAAATCCATATAACAATATACTCCGTATCATAATAGAAAACTAAATAAGGTTGTGGCCTTACATCATACTATACTATATTATAAAGAATGAATGACTACTATTAATAGAATACTTAAAATTAAGACTTACAACTTCTAAAGCTATAAGTACAACAATAAATGCTACTTATAAAAATTCCCCTCATATTTAATTCTAACATACAATTAATACTAACATTAAATACAATAAATAAATCATTATGTATATTAAATACAATTAATTAAATAGTCAATAAATACAATTAATACATTTATTAAAACACCTCTTACATAAGAAATATAAATTATCAAGCATATTGTATAACCAGCTTAAACACAATTCCTACATTAAATGTCACTAATACAAATAATAAAGCATATTATACAAATTTTTAAGCCCAAACGGGGAATGGACCAAATGGGCTCGAGCCCGAACGGGCATGGGTCAAACGGGCTCGAGCCCGAACGGGCACGGGTCAAACGGGCTCGAGCCCGAACGGACACGAGCTGAACGAAATTTTTTATATCCGTAAATTTATTGTTAAAAAGAACATAATAAACTAAAATATGTTCACATATTGTACAAACCAAGCAAACTACTAAACAAAATAAATAAATAAATAAATAAAATCATACAAACAAAACAAAATTTCATTAAACTGTTGCCATAAAAAACTAATCAGTAAAGCTATTGCCAAAAGATGTACAAATAAAATAAATTATTAATCTAAAAAATTAAATTACAGGGTGCCCGCAGCTGCATCGCGCGAGGACCCTTCTAGTCTATTATTAAATGGTGCAAATATTGCTACTGGCTTAAAGTCAAGCAAACAAGAGATATTTATTAATTTATATACTATTCATCATCTTGTACGTCATCGTCTTCTACCTCCTCGTCCCCTTTCTTTTCTTAAGAACAAAACTTAATAAAATCTCTAACACTTACTTTGCTTAATAAAATCTCTAACAATTTATGAGTATTTATAACCAAATTCACCAAGAGGCCGAACTAACATGTCATAACACAATTAAAGACCTCGCATAGGACCTTAGGACCTCGCGTAAGACGCGCTGCATGGCCTCGCGTAGCTAGGACCTCGCGTATGGCCTCGCGTTAAGACTGCATCACCCTAGGACCTCGCGTAAGACCTCGCACCTCACATTGCATATAACCGCGCGTTAGTCATAGTCTTCTCGACCTCACTCGCATATGGCCTTGCATATGACCTCGCGTGGACCTATGACCTCGCACATGACCTCGCGTATGGCCTCGCATATGATTTCGTCATAGTCTTATGGCCTCGCATATGATCTCATGTGGACCCTCATCTCGCCTAAACCTCGCGCTTATGCATCTTTACTAAATCTAACGGTTACAAACTAATTTAGTAATAGATCTAATGGATAATATGAAAAGGTTCATTTTAAATAATTTTGTGGGCGATGTTCATTTTCGTAAACTAGTAGTAGAAACTAGAAAGTGTTTATTTAAGTAATTTACTCTTAATTTAACTCCTTTTGTGCGTGAAAAGTCCACATGTTTGTAATCTTTCGTGTGGAATAAAGTCAGGTTGTTTGCCATTGTCACCTATTTTGGGTTGAAAATGTCTTTTTTCTAATTTTGAGTGGTATATCTTACAATTAACATTAACATTTTCTGATATGTTACAACTATTAGCATATTACTTCATAGGCCAAAAGTTCTTTATAGATCCAATTTTTACAATATAATCTATCAAGCAATTTTAGCCATTTATTTTTTATTAAAATAAAAAAAATAAATTTTCACCCTTTTTTTTTAAAACTTAATTATCTCGCAAACCGTAAATCGTCAAGCTACAAAAAAATATCATCGCGATGAGAATTAAATTATTTTTCTATAGACATGCATTGTTATATACTTTCGACGGATTTTTTTTTTCAAAATTTCTGCTCAGAAAAATCATATATGATTTGTAAAAATCATATATGATTCGTAAGAATCATATATGATTTGATTTTAACGAATTATATATGATTTTTACAAATCATATATAATTTTTCTGGGCAAAAATTTTGAAAAAAAAAAGTTCGCCGAAAATATATAACAATGCATATCTATAGAAAGATGATTTAATTCTCATCGCGATGGTATTTTTTTGTAGCTTGAAGATTTACCGTTTGCAAGATATTTTGTTTTTAAAAAAATGTGAAAAATAAAAATTGGTGACTATAATTGGTTCATTGGTTCTATGGCAAATATGAGATCTATATTAATCTCATCTCTACCCCATAATTGTCCCATTTAGCTTTTAAGGATGTGTATGTTGGGTGGTTTTTTAAGAGTGTATTTGACTTTAGCATTGAAGTCAATTGTTTGGTTGGATTCTAAAGAAAAAATATGGTAACCACTCCTTCTAACACCAATCCGATCAAATTGATGGGTTTAGCCATTCAAGTAGGACCATTTAAATATTTGTGTCTACACCACATACAATTTTATTTATAATAATAATTTTAAAGCAATATAATTATATAAAAATAATTAATTTTATGGGTCATATTTCACTTTTATTAAGGTGTTGTTTGTTTATTAAGAGGGTCTGAATCTGAATCTGATTCGCACATCTAAATTTGAATTTGAATCTGATGCATAAATGTCTGAATCTGAATACAATAATACCGTTTATTTTTCATTTGAAAATGTCTGACTATTAGCTATTTGTTTTTATCAACGACAACGGTACGTGTCTAACACATTATTAATTTGTATCACGTCGATGATTCTTTAACAAAAACAAATAATGCATTATTATTCATTACAAAACTTAACAATATTCATACACATTCATATGAGATTCATTGATAGCCAACTAGTCCAAGCTGACACAATTCCACTTACAATAATAAAATATTGAAACTTTAGAACAATTGTAATAGGAGTTGAATTATCATTTTCTTGGATTTACTTGCACAACTTGCTGCTAAAACTATAAAGAGGGAATTGCAAAAATCGTCCTTAAAGTATGGCCAAATTGCACGTTTCGTCCCTGAACTTTCGAAAGTGCAAGGATCGTCCTTGTGGGAAACTTTTAGGGCAAAAATCATCCCTGGCCTACTTCAAATGACTAAAATACCCTTGCCAAACTTTAGGGACGATTTTTGCAATTCTCTCTTTTTCATATTCTTACTCAAATTGTCCCTGTGCTTCGCTGGGCATTACAAATTTAGTCCTAACTTTTTTTTTTAATTAATTTATTTAACTATTAATATTAGTATTATTTTTTTTATACGATTTCGTCCGTTTTTGTCCGTTTCTCTTTCGTTTTTGTCCGTTTTTCTTACGTTTTTGTCCGTTTTTCTCACGTTTTTTTCGTTTTCATACGTTTTTGTCCGTTTTTATTGCGTTTTTGTCCGTTTTTTTCACGTTTTTTCCGTTTTCATACATTTTTGTTCGTTTTTCTTGCGTTTTTGTCTCTTTTCTCAATTTTTTTTTGTTTTCATACGTTTTTGTTCTTTTTTCTTACGTTTTTGTCCGTTCTTGTTACGTTTTTTTTCGTTTTTATACGTTTTTGTCCGTTTTCTCACTTTTTTTCGTTTTCATACGTTTTTCTTCGTTTTTCTTACGTTTTTGTCCGTTTTTCTCACGTTTTTTTGTTTTCATACATTTTTATCAGTTTTTCTTACGTTTTTTTCCGTTTTCATACGTTTTTCTTCCATTTTTCCACCTTTTCGTCTATATTTACACTGTCCATCACAAACAAAAAAATTCAAAAAAAAAATTTTCAAAAAAAAAATTTAGAAAAATAAAATAAAAAAAGGTTTCCGAAAAAAAATTTGAAAAAATGTTTTTGAATTTTAAAATTTCAAAAAACATGTTTTCGAAAAAAATTTAAATAATTCCAAAATTTTTCTAATTTTTTTTTTAAATATTTCTTCTAAAAAATATTTATTCGATTTTTTTAAAAAGTTGTAGAAAATTTTTTTTGAAAAAAAAAAGAAAAAAAAAGTTTTTGAAAAAAAATTCGAAAAGAATTTTATTTTTTAAAAGAAAAAATCTTTAGACTTCATCCAAAACGGAAAAAAACGTAAAAGGAACGGAGAAAAACGTATGAAAACGTTAAAAACGTAAGAAAAATGGACAAAAACGGACAAAAATGTATGAAACCGAAAAAAATGTAACAAGAACGGACAAAAACGTAAGAAAAACGAACAAAAATGTATGAAAGCGGAAAAAACGTAAGAAGAACTGATTAAAACGTAAGAAAAATGGACAAAAACATATGAAAATGGACAAAAGCGTGAGAAAAAACGGACAAAAACATATGAAAACGAAAAAAAACGTAACAAGAACGGACAAAAACGTAAGAAAAAACGAACAAAAACGTATGAAAGCGGAAAAAACGTAAGAAAAACGGACAAAAACGTATGAAAACGATAAAACGTGAGAAAAACGGACAAAAACGTAAGAAAAACGAACAAAAACGTATGAAAACGAAAAAAACGTGAGAAAAACAAACAAAAACGTAAGAAAAATGGACAAAACGTATGAAAACGAAAAAACGTGAGAAAAACGGAAAAAAACGTAAGAAAAACGGACAAAAACGAAAGAAAAACGGACAAAAACGGACGAAATCGTATAAAAAAATAATACTAATATTAATAGTATAATAAATAAATTAAAAAAAATGTTAGGACTAAATTTGTAATGCCTAGCGAAGCACAGGGACCATTTGAGTAAGAATCTGAAAAAGAGAGTTGCAAAAATCGTCCCTAAAGTTTGGCAGGGGTATTTTAGTCATTTGAAGTAGGTCAGGGACGATTTTTGCCTCATAAGTTTTCCACAGGGACGATCCTTGCACTTTCCAAACTTCAGGGATGAAACGTGCAATTTGACCAAACTTTAGAGACGATTTTTGCAATTCTCTCAACTATAAAAGTAGTACACCACTTGTTTACTTGCATAACTGAATAACCCATATAACTACGGAAGATCATATGTCTCAATTTCCGGCAACAGTTACACATAACTGACAAAGATTTTACCCGACAAAATGGTTCAAATAAAGAAGAAGAAGAAAACAATGTCTTCAGATTTTCCGACCACGTGATAGGTGGTCGAGTACGCGCATGTTACCAGGATGCCTGCAAATAGCCACTTGGAGGTAACTAGGCAAGGAGCTTGCAACGTTATTTTGTTTTCTCAAGGTTCAGAGGCATTAAGACTACCACTCCAAGTCTGATCCGACAAGATGGTAAGGCCTCTGTCCGCGTCTGATCGAAGAAAAACAAACAAACCCTCTTTTTGGTGTTTTTATCTGACCGATCCAGATGCTATGGTTAGTGAGACCCTGTTAAGACATTTTTAAGAAAAACAAACACTACCTAAATTCAAATTCTACACAAAATCTAAATCCTAAACCAAATCCAAATCATATCACAAACCCATCTATACACCAAACCCACCCTAAGCTTTTAATTTTTGTTTGTCTTATAAATAATTATTGTATGCTCTTAGTTTATTCATCAAATAGGACAAGCAATCATTATTTATTGTTCTAAAAGGCGCGTCATGGTGGTGTTAAGATACTAGGCGTGACCTCTACGTTACGAAATAGACTAAGGCATCGGCTCTAGGCGTGACGTGAGATGAGGCGTGAAAAAACGTGGTAAAACGCGAGATGCCGTACTTTTTTGAATTCAACTCCGATGAAAATTTTTTTTTTAAAGAAATGAACAATAGTACATGTAATGATAGTTTTTTTGAATTTATTTATTATACACAACACTTTATGTAAACTCGATATATATATGAAATATGATATAAATATATACATCTATAAATATTTTTATATTTTGTATCGTTGTAAGTCGCGCTTTAAAAAACGCCGTAACTTCGCTATGGCATCTAAGACGTGAGACTTGGTCATGACGCAACGCCACACCTTACTGTAAGACAAATGAATATGTTTTGTATATTGAATATCTTCATGTATCAGTACACACAATATATAGAACCTATACATCATCTATTTGGGGTAAATGTCAACCACTCTTTATAGTCTAGCTAATACACAACTAATTCCCAACTCATAAAGTATATCTCTTAGCACATACATGACTCTTTGGACTTATCCTATATACGAGATACATAGACTGCTAACACTTTCCCGCAGTCTGAGCGATGAAATAGCAAAAACTCAGACTGAAATAGTAAAATAGGAAAAAAGAAAAAAAATATACGAGATAGACAGACAGCTAACACCTTTGGTTACTTTCTACATTGTATCAAAAGCTAAAAAGAAAGTCATCCCATGAAGTGTTCGCCGGATTGTTTGGTATGTGCTATTCGAATTAATTGTCGTGTCTATCATCGTTGCTCGTTGGTGTTTCTGTCCGACGAATTACTGAATCACGTGACCAGATCTTTGTTTATTCAAGTAAGTGTCCTGAATTTACGTGAGGAACACTTTGATTATTAAATTGTGATTGGTCTATGGATATGGTGAAAAATTAGTGGGACGGTGCAATTGATTCTTAATATGATTTATGCCTAAAATAGTAGCTTATTCACTATATATTAGATTATAGGTGTAATAAGGATTTTAACCTACTGTGTTGTTGCGAATTGTTTGCATACGATAATATTGTAAGTGTTGGAAGACCAAATTCAACACGAAGTGTACCAAGTATAAACAAAGTAGTAAATTCCTTTATCCATCGAGAATAAACAAATCATAAATGAAGTTCTAACAGAAGATCTAAAAAGAAAGCAATCAAGTATTGTTGGGTTACTGATACACTTGTTTTTGTAAATAAGATAAATACAAAGTTACACAAAATTATTTTCATCCATTCTTGGATTCAGTTCTTGCAAATAAGGCAAACTGCTTTCATTCCTTCATGACTTAAACTCTGGCTAATTTGTCGCTGGCAACAAAATCGTTTTCACTCCCTTGCCTGAATCTAGGGCTGCAATCGAGTCGAGCCGAGCTCAAGCTCAACAAGGCTTGAGCTTGGCTTGAAAGAAAAACACTAGGCTTGAGCTTGGCTTGATAGCTTGTCAAGCTTTCATCATCCAGGCTTGAGCTTGGCTTGAGTAGGTTCGAGCAAAGCTTGAGCATGGCTTGAAAAGCTTGAATGAATACAAAAATATTTTATTCAATAGCTAAACTCAACAATAAATATATGTATTTTAAGTAAGCAACAGTAGCAACACAATATTAAGTAATACTTGCGTAAATATTTACATATGGAGTACTTGCCTAAATAGATTGATGATGCTAACACTTAACAATGGCAAGATAAAAAAACACAGATACATGTATATAATATAGATTGATGATGCAACACTTAAGATTATTAAATTAAAAATCTTGATAATGATAAATTGATAACTAAACTTACGAATATTTCTGGAAAAAAAGAGAAACTTTGGACTTGGGGGTTGAATGAGTGGAGGAGATTGAGGAGACGCTTGGATTAGATCATTAGAATACAAATCGTTTGGACGTTTGGTAGGGTTAAAGGTTTCTAGAATACATTATCCAATATTTACGAACTAAGCCCTTATAAATTATAATTAGCTTAATAACCGAATTTGCTTCTAATTACTTATATGAAATTTATATAAAAATATCTATATTAAAGCTTGATAAAAGCTTGATACGAGCTCGAGCCAAGCTATCCAAAGCTTGAGCTTGGCTTGTTAAATATTTCGAGCTAATTTTAGGGCTTGAGCTTGGGCTTGAGCTTGATAAAAGCTTGATTTGATCGAGCCAAGCTCAAGCTCGAGCTCGAGTTGCTTGATAAAAGCTTGACTTGATTGCAGCCCTACCTGAATCAATTCTTGCTTCTAAAACAATCATTTTTTTTTTTTTAGCAATGACCCTCAATTTGTAAAGTAGCTATATGTTGTGTATATCATTCATCTGATCAAACTATTTCATGTTTGAAAGCAAGGGAAAATAAATTTTCCACAAAAGCAATAAGCAATATAATACATAGTGAGTGTAAGGCACAAACAATATACCACCGTCATTCTCAAGGCATGAGGAACAGAAACCAAGCTTCTTGAGATCATCTAGATAGAAGATGATGATAATGGCAACAACATCACAACCATCAACACCTAAAAAGCAAAAGAATGGTACATTAGTTTCATGAGTTGACCAATGATGTAACCCGATCTATAGGCGATGATTGTGACATGATCAGGCTATGGAAAAATCGTATATTTACTAAAATGAATATGCATGATGTGAAATACTGATAAAAATGTATGTGAGCGCAAATCTAAAAAAAGTAAAAATTTAAAAACCAAAACCAAGATACCTTGATCCGATGAGAAAGTGTAGTTTGAAGCCAATGATGCATTAGCGTATGTAGGGACAATTTGATCTTTGCGTATTTTACTATCACAACAATGACAATTTAAGTTTATTGTGGATTAGGATTAGGAACATCCGGTGATGAAAACCCTTATTAAACCGTTATACATAGACTTTATAATAATTAATGATATGCTCAAGCTAAGATTTCATTTAACGTCAATTAAATATCAATGATATGCTCAAGTTATTTTAAAATAATTAGTGTCACCCACACTTAAAAACTTAGTCCATTTTTATGTGTATATGTCTTTTTAAGTGTAACCCGGTATTGCACTTACGCGTTTACATTTTAGACTTAAGGTATTATATGTACACTTTTAGCTAACAAAAAGAAGGTAAAATACCCATTTTACCCTCATATGAAGCCCCCCCCCCCCCCCCCCCCCCCCTCATTTCGACACTTCACTTATCACTTGTTGTATTTAGCTGACATTTGTCATTTCTTTGTAACATTTGTCACTCTTTACTACCACCTCACCCTAACACAATTAGCCTCACTTCTCTTCCACATTCACACACACAAAGCTAACTCTCATCCTCTTCTCCTTCTTCCTCTCCTTTGGATGTGCAACACACCAACATCATCACACCACCATCCAAAAATTTAGCTAACATCAAGAACATACAACCAAAGATCATGTCCACAAACCCTAATTATTTTCTACCACTTTCACCACCAAGAACCATGTTTAAGATCATCAAGAACCTTAGTAGCATATCCTCACAAATCATAAAATTCAAGTAGAAAAGGTAGTTATTTGATATGAGAAGACTTGATGTTAAAACTTGTACTAAAAACCCTAGTTTTACTATATTTAGAGTATTTTTTAAAGAAGCTCGTTAATAGAGTATTAGACTTACTTAAGTTTTGTTATTTCATCTATAAAACACTGTTAAAAGGCTGTTATAATGATTTAGAGTCTTGTTTTTTTTGATTTCATGTGTTTGATTAAAGAAAAAGGCTTGTGGATGAGTAGAGGTTCGGGGATAGTTTCTGTCAAGAAATTATGTTCGACTTTGAGGTAAAAATCATTTATTCAACTTCCGGGATTTTATTTTGTGAGTTTACTTTTAAGTCCAAGTGGTCTTGCTTGATGAATCAAAGTTTTGAACCCACAAACAATCGTCACAAGACATGTTGTAAAACTGATATGTTTGAACATTTTTATTTAACCAACTTTGTATGGTCATATCTTCCTCAAAACATGGTAAAAATTATTGGTTCCACTTCTGGAACATTGTTTTATGAGTTACCTTTCAATTCTAGGTGGTCTTAGCTAAATACTCAAAGTTTCGGTCTTTCAAAAATTTGTTACAAGTCAAGGGTGTAAACAATTTTGTTTTATGGGGTAGTCTGTGTTGTATATTCCTTTTGATGGACTTACACTTATTGTAAAATTATGATTTTTATGCCAAAATCTTCCTAAGACGGTAAATAAATTTGTTCTATAAGGGCTAAGTCTAAATTTTTTGTTAAGACATGTGAAAGTCACCCCTAAGTGACCCTAAAATCTTGTCAGTTTTGTGACTTTTTGTAAAATGATAGTGGGTAGTTTAATTTGTTATTTTATTATAAGTAGCTTAAATTCCCTATACCAAGCCATTGTGCTACTTATGTGAAGGATTATTATCTAAGTCTTTGTGATCTTGAGGTATGTTGATAAACACGAAGGGTGTGCAAGCGTTTTGGTTCAATTGTATATTTTTTGTATAAGTAATGTATTCCACGAGTCTAAATGGGTGACCTAGCTAGTTATCGTCTTTCGTCCGAGCATATCATTTAGATTTTGATAAGTATTTTTACTTGCCTTAGGTCGCGTCTAGAGAGGTCTATGTTCGAGGGTTGCTTAGTGATACTCGTTGAACTCGTTCTTGTACTCACGACTTACTTGTTCAGGTGAGTTCTCACAACTCCGTTTTAATGTTTTACTCGTTTTGGGGTGGAAAGCATGACTCGATATTTAAACTAAATTGTTTATACTCTTGCGAATTTACTGAACTGAATTAACTTACTGAGTTGTGCTATGCTATTTTATGCAAACCGGTATGTACGCTTATGTTTGATGCTTGAGAACAATCGCGAAAGTCCCTGTCTCATTACTACTTATTAACTCATTTATGAGACATGGATATCTATGGATAGGCTATTAGGGGTAGAGCCATCCCCTTACTCCCCCTTCAACCGGGAGTACATATTATCAACTTTCCATGCTAGGTTATAACATGTTACGTAGGAAAGATTCTCGGCTGAACCGACTTAAGTGGTGACCTGGCCTTTTAAAGCATAAACACACCGTATACATAATAGACCTTTTTGCATCTTTGACAACCGAATGATATCATTTTCTCTTAAACTCATTTGGTATGAGCCTTGATGCGTGAGATTGCGCCCTCGCAAAAGGTTTTACCTCTTAAGGGATCTCAAGAGGCTTGCAATCCCCACCAGGCAGTGTTCCTGACCGATGTAGTATAGTGTAGTGGCAAGTACCGGGGGATTGATCGTTCTCTAGGGGAATAGTGTCGTTAGGATCAAAACTTAATTAAATTAGGTCTAGAGGTGAGGGATGATTCCTTTTGTATTTTTATAGTTTATGGAAAGCAAGTAAAAATCTCGAGTATTGGAAGAGTGGGTGGAATTAGTTGCTAGTCAACTACCCAAATAACTACAAATGCAATGAAAATAAAATAACACTAAAATAAATGTTGAGAAAAACAATAATAAGAGAAACGTGTTGACTTAGATTTCACTCTCCCTAGCTATCTTTCATTAGTTGAATAGTTTGTTACAATTGCATGGATGACGGGTTATATTCCTTAATACCATTCGTGAGGCCGTGTACGATCTTCCCCAACTCTACAAGTTTCTACCTCTTCCTATGTCGAGTCGACAACTAGCTCCTAACATGGCCTCCTTAGTAGTCGCTCATGCATTAAATACAACAATTAAAATCGTAGTACACATCCGATTCATGTTCCTTAAGACGTTCAAGCATGTTACCAATTCGAAGTCTGCCAGTTTCTTAACCCTAACATCGATATCATTCATCCAATACAATTAATAACAAACAATCAACCAACAATCAATAGCTAGGTTTCATTACATCTAAGCAAACACAAATAAACCTAGCCTAGCATGTTAAAGTAAAGACAAGCATAAGATAGAATCAAACAACACACAGACATATTGAATGATTATTGGAAGACTTATCTTTATTGAAACATGAATCAAAGAAGGGTGAAAAACCCTGTAAAATTCGACCTAGGGTTTGTCCCAAAGTTCCTCCGAAATTTCTCTCCTTAATGAATGAAAATTAGAAAACTATATAAAGATTACAGGTCTGACGGCGTCACGTTATGATCCTGATGCCGTCAACTAGCCGCCAATGCTTTCACGGATTGCCTAGATCCAGATCTGACGTAGTCATGTGTTATTCCACTCTTGGCCGTCACGTGTAAATTGTTCTTGACGGCCTTGGTGAAGCCGTCACTCTTTAATTCCCAAAAACGTTCTGGCGCGTCTCGTGTAACTTTTTATCCACCTCTTTGCCAATACGTAACGCCGTCACCTCTAAAGCGTGACGCCGTCAGGTACTATTTCCAGCTTGATTTGGAGATTTTGCCGTTTTCTTCACTTTTAGCTCCAAAAACGTCCAAAATGCTTTCTTTTCTAGATTTCTTCTCCAAAGTACCTAAAATGACAAAAGGAACTATTTGAGGCAATATTTGATCAAATAATCACGACTTAGGGCTTAAATGACCCCCTAAAAGCATAACACTTTTCGTCTCATCAAATACCCTTACACTTGAGATTTGATTGTCCTCAAGCAAATGCGCTTTTATTCTAATCAAAATACAAGCTAGGGGTCGTTTAACACTAATATAAAAGTAATTACAACAAATAATCGTTCCACTTCAACCAAAACAAGCACGGAAATTATACACTAGTACCTCACAAATAATGTTTAGACACTGACATCTCTCGGGTGTAATAAAAGTATATATCACAATATGAAAATGGAAAATATCTCTCACTACCTGTCATAGCACATACATTACTATAGGCTTGGGAAAGGATCAAACCTCCACCACTTGGCGTAAGCACCTAGGATAAACTATCAAAGAGGTCTTTTAAAAAGGTTATAATGTGAGGTGTAGGGATATGATAAACACGGTTTTGTTGGATAAAGGCAATCTTTACTGGTGGCGTGTTAATCATCTTGGTCAATTACATGTACAATGTGGCGTTGCTAAGCCAAGACTTGACTCGACTTAATCTAATCATAAACTAACAAAAACATAAAATAAACATAAAAGAAAACGGGATGGTAGTCCGTATGTTTTTTTTCTTTTTTTTTTTCTATTTTTTTTCTTTTTCTTGAATTTTTCGATTTTTCGTTTTTTTTTTCATACACTCTTGCCCTACCATCCAAAATAATACATCGTAGGGAATTTGCATTCCCCTTACACTTGAACTTTTACATACTTTACAATCAACTATTCTAATGACTCGAATTAAGATAATCAAAACACTTGAAGTACTTTTTAAATATTAGCGCACATATGGGGGTAATAATTGACGTCTTCCCCAATACTCCATAACAATAGTATTTACCCATGAGTCATAATCGTCCCAAAACAATATGTACAAGATATGACTCGACTTAGCAACCATGTAATCAATTAGATAATTAACTAAGGGTTTAAACATGTAACAATAATGCACTAAAGGTGAGTGCATACAAAGAAGGCTAAGGCAATTTGGGTGTACATTTGGGGTGGATTGTAAACAAATTCTATCTTTAAGTAAAATGCTTAAAGTTAGAAATGAAAATGATAGGCTCGGAGGGGTGTACTAGGGGTATCGTGTACTAAAAATGAGTACATCGCAAAGGTGTCGGATAAATTAATTGACTTTACTAGTCAAGTAATTATGACTTCATTGGTCAAGTAATTATGATACGGGTTTAACACAAGGGTGATCCTAATGCCTCTTATCATGTAGTAAATCCTACTACACGAATGTAGTCTCACTAGCGGTATCGGGATGCATCACTAACGCAAGTTCTAGAATCTAAGTACTACCGGTACACTTATAAGCATCTTTTCCTAACAAATCTAGGGGCGAACCTCACATATTTGGGGTGGAAAATTTTGAGTGGTACGGTTTTTCGTGCTAGTCATACAACTCCTATCCATGAGACGCTCATTAAGGCTAAAGCCTCACTCCTAAATGTTGTAAGAAATTTTAAATTTGGCGCTAAAATTACCCTAACAAGTGTTTCTCTTAGTTTTATTACACACCTACTATTGAACAAACAAACTCAAGTGCAATTGCATTCTCTAAGGTATCATCATTTACCCTCCCCTTACACTTAGGCTGAACATTGTCCCCAATGTTCAATAAAAAGGATGTAAATGTTGGATCGATATATTCTGATCAAACTACTTTGTAGCTTGTAAGGGTTTAACAATATTGAGTAAAACACTATTAATATTGAAACACTGTTTAACCTTGTAAAGTATGCGGAATCTACTAACACAAAGCTTAAGAAGAACTTTTACATTAACCAAACTTTGAACCTGCTTTGTTACACAGATTCACTAACAATCCCTAACTATTTATCAACTTTGATCGACTCTAAAACTTATGAGAACTTCTCTAAAACTTGTATCGACTAATACCTCTTAAGGCTCTTTATATAGATAACCTTAAGTCGGTTTACAACATATAATCCTTGAACGACAAGTCATTATCCCTAACTAATTCTAGAATATTCGTTCAATATTACACATTAATCCTTATCTAATATTGCACATCAGTCCTTGTTTCCTTCGAAGTACTTTAAACATTCTTCAATAACAGCAGTACTTTGACTTTTTCTTTCAGCAGTACTTTGACTTTATTCTTCATGCAGCAGTACTTTGACATCCAGAAGTACATTGATATTTTATATCCCACCAATCCTCCCCTAACTTGAACTCCACTTGCTTGATTTCAAGTTTCTTTGTTATCTTTAATCTTCAAATCTTTAATCATTCAGAAGATTGTTTCTTTATTTCTTTGTCTTCTATCTGTCATGTGTCAAAGTACTCTTCATCAACATCTTGTCTTTCAGTATATCTTCTCAGCAACTCAGCAACATTTTGGTACAGTGATCATCAAATCTTAAAAGTTTCATACTATTCTCATCACTTCCGGTGTGTTAACTCCTGTGAGAGGTGAATCATTGAAAATTATGATTTTTAGCAAATCATCAGCTATCAACGGATTTGATTAGTCTTTACCAATAGCCGTTTGCTATGGACTAGCCAACTCTTGATCACTTGGAGTCTGGTGAGTTGATAACCATATAGTTTTTGGTAAACTATCAACCATAAACGGATTTGATTATCACATCAGAGCCGTACCCTCATGATGAGTCGAACTTTTTCTTGTCTGTTAAACATGGTGAGTTGATTACCATTTGTTGTGCAGTATAAATACTAACACCATGTGTTACTTTTCAAATCCTTTTTCCTTTTCTTTTAAACATCAAAACATTTTATTTTTTTATTTTAAAGGATTTATACTGGTTTATATCAGCAAGCAGTACTTTGTTAAAGTATTGTTTGTTTTTGCAGTACTTTGAAAAATACTTTATTTTACAAAACAAATCATACCAGTATTATGCAATATTACTCTTCAGACTTGACCCATCTGATAAATAGCTTGATAACATCCAAAGCTACTTCAGATTCATCTTCACGTTCCATTCCATGATCCAACATTCTGAGCATAATTTCTCTAATCAATGGATATCTCCTCTCAGCCAGCATATGAATCATGGTACCATCTTCCATCTCTAGTGTATGAACTCCTGATGACTCAAAGAATCTCCATCTTGTTATTTCCCAATTCTCTTGATCATTCCACAGAGGATCAACACTTGTTTCTTCAGTTTCCCAGATGGTAATTAAGTCTCCAAGTAAAATTAATCCCACTTCTGAAGCTTCAATCCCTGCATAGTATGTCTGCACTTGCACATATAAGTCATACAAATCTGCCCTTGTAATACAATGCAACACATCCCATAACATATTGAATGTTGTGAAGCTTTCATCTTCTCTGTGGATCATAAAATAATTCCATTCTTTTGATTCAACCACAGAAAATGAGATTATCTTAGACTTCTTTCCAGAATCTTCAATCTTCTTATTCTCAAAGTCTACAACTCTGAAATAATTTCTAAGTTCATCAACTGTATCTTCATGTATCATCTTCAGCCTTTTTGACAGTTGATCATCTTGAACTGCTTTCTTCCTTTTCAATCTTCTTTCCTCAGCTTGTTCCTTTCTGATATCTTCTAATTTCTTCTTTCTATCAACTTCCATGGGCACAAAGTTTTCTACTTCTTTTCTGATATCTTCTTGTACTTTATCCCACAGAGCTTTCACTTCTGGATACCTCTGTTTATGTAAATTCTTGTATCCCTTTCTTCTCAAGAAACTTATCATCCAGTTCCTTTCCTGAGCTTTAGTCATTGGCTTCTTTGTAATTGGCCTACTAACTTCTTCCAAATACTCAGCATCATACTCAGCTTGTTGCTTTCTAGCAAGCTCTAAATCTTCTGCAATCTCTAACTCTCTAATCTGAGCAAGAGAAAATTTCTTCTTTTTCTTCTTAGTATCTTTCTGAACCATTATCCTTTTCCCTTTATCTTTTGGATCTAGCTCTTCTGATTCGGAAGTACTTTCAACATCTTTTTGTGCAGGCTCAGAAATAGGTATTCCTCCAGTAGGTCTCCTCAAATTCATCATAACTTGAGCAATTGTTTCATCATCACTTGCAGTATGTACTCTTGCTTCTTCTTGATGTACAAAAGTAGAAGGACCAGCTTCATCTGCATAATTCATTGTAGAAGGTCCAGCTGTAGTGACTTCACTTTCATCAATATTCCTAGAAGAAGTACCTTGCTCAGCAGTACTTTGCAGACTTATGTTTTCTGCAGCAGTACTTTGAACACCAGCACTTTGAATGTTCTGTGCATCTACATCCTGCTTAACATTTTCTTGCTCAGCATCTTCTTGCTCATTCTCTTTCTCTTGTGCAATATTCTCATCTTCTTGTGCAATATTCATATCCTCTTCAATATATCTTTCTGGTTCAAGAGTCTTTGGACTTTCTGGATATTGCCACAAATGAGCATCTTCTGAATTTTTAACTTTAGCATCATCTTTATCCAAATTCTCATCTTGATTCCTCCCCAATTTGGTAAATGATGACCTCCTATGCTTCCTCTTGGATTTAGAAGATTTCTTTGAAGATTTTGACTTTGGCTTCTGAGATTGCTTCTTTTCTTTCACATAAAGCCTAAAATTCTGAACAAGAGGCCAAACAAATTTCTTCAACCTTCTTAACTTCCTTCTTAGCTTCTTGATTTCTGCAGCTTGAGCGTTAACAGTTGTCTTCATCTTCTCCAATTCCTTAGCCAAATCAGAAGTACTCACAGCACCTTCAATTCCCTCATCTCCTCCAGGTGTTTGAAGCCCACTTGCGGAAGTATAATCATTGGGAGTAGGTACCTGTGAATCTTCTGAAGCAGTACCTTTAGTACTTTGTAGAGAAGTACCTTGAGCAGAAACAGATGTATCCAAGGAAGCTGTCACTGAGGGAGTCCTTTCACTTGAAACAACATGCTGAGGGGAAACAATAGGTGGTGTAGGGGTATGTACTGAAGTAGAATCAGGTTGATCATCATTATTAGAATGTGCAGAACCACTATTGTTTTCTTCATCCCTAACAGCTTGAGCTACCTCTAACATATAAGCATTACGAGGTGTATTCCTACCCGAAAAATTTACTCCCTTATGAGACATAAAAGTGAACACTTTAGGTGGCATCCTAATGGTAGGTACATAATCCTGAGGTTTGGGTTTCCCATATAATGGATTCTCTAAAAACAATTGAATAAATCTAGGATACATTAGAAAGGGTTTGCCAGCCTTAATATGAGTAAGCATACCTTCAAGGATCATGTATGAGAAATTGAAGGGTTGATTTGTAATAAGACCAACAAAAGCAGAAGCTATGGAATGGCTAAACTGATCCCAAGCAGTACTTTTGGGACTCAAACAATGAAGCAAAACATGAATAAGGAATTTCCAATGAGGACTAACCATAGCCTTCTGAAAAGTAAGCTTGGTCAAAGGTCCTTCATACCCAATGTCTCTGAGTGTGTTCCAAATCTCTTATTTTCCAAACAAAACAGAGCCTCCTTCATCATCAAATAATAGAGCCTCTCTGATAGATGCTTTTGTGATACGAATAGCTCTCCCAACAACTGTAGCAGTAATGATATCCTCTCCATTTTCAACCTGTGACCTTGTTGTATCCCAAAAAGCTTGAATCCAAGGTCCAATTATCTCTGGGTTGACTAGGATTGAGTAACAGATGTTGGTTCCAGTGAGAAAGTCGATAATACCATGAAAGTCAAGGGTATCTTGGATTTTCTCAAGGTTTGCTATCATTTTGTGTTTGGTGTTGGTGCGTCGATTTGCCATGGTGATTAGGGTTAGAGTGAGAAAAGTTATGATCGATGTAAAGTAGGAATGAGTTTAAATAACAAGAAAGGTGAATATGAGTGAATAAAAAGAAAAGATATGAGGTTTATATAAGGATAAGATACAAAAAATCACGGTTAATTAATAACTTTTCCGTTATTTTTGGAAGTAATTATCCCCATATCTTTCGAAAGTTTGTTAGCCGCAAATCTAACCGTTGGAACAGTATCTGACACGTCAGCGTACCCTTTAATAACACCAAGCAGTACGTTCCATAAAATATGGAGCAGTACTTTCCGTTTTAAACTCACACAGTATGTTGACCAAAGTACTTTCCCAAAAAAAATCTTGAATGTTGACCATTTGACCAAAATATCTTTGAAAGTCAACCCTGATTAATGACTATCTCCCCATATTAAATCCCAAAGCTACCAGGGTAAGTGAACATCAATACACTTAATTAAATGCCCATTTACCTTTACTTTGCTTATAAAAGCAACTTTACCAACAACAACTTGCAATCACCATATCTTTCTTCAGCATAACACAAAAACTAGTGAGCACAATGAGTCACATTCCAATTGTGAACATCTCTTCAAACTCAGATGGCACCACAGATTCAGAGATAAGTTACTACTCTGATTCTGAGTTTGAAGATCCAGGATGGTTAGATTATTTTCCTCCTCATGTACAGTGGATGGGACTCCAAGAATCTTCCTCAACAATGAGTGCTGCCAACTCTACCATAACTGATGCAGGTAGTACTACCAACAAAAAGCCCAAGAAGAAGAAAGTTATCCCTGGTTCATCTCTGGCTAGTGAGCTTCCACATGCTTTGACTCAAGCCCTGGAATCAGCAATTCAGAACATGAAGTGGCCTGCTCCAAGGAAGGAGAGACCTCCCAAACAGGTTCTTGGCTTGGCTTGCCCAAGAAAGCAGGCTTCTTTTGATGACAAGAGAAAAACTGCTCAAAAGGAAAAGCATAACTATGAGGGCAAGGGAAAAAGGCCTATGGAGTAGGTGTGTGAAGCTTGGTAGTAGGTTGTGATTGTTGGTGGTTGGTGTAGTCTTGTGTTTTCTGTGTCTTGGTAACAAAAATGATGATGTAGAAACTTTCTGAATGGTTGATGTAATAACTTTGTTGAATGATGAATAAACTTTTGTATTTTGAATGATACATGTAGCCTCCCCTCAAATAATGACTAACTAATAACTACTAATGCCTCCCCTAAAAAATAGCTTACATATTAATCATGCCAATACTCACAACCAAAAAGGTAAATCTTGAAACATCAAAACCCTTTGTGAGTAGATCTGCTACATTATCATCAGTATTAACTTTAACCACATTGATAAGCCTGTGTTCATAGCAATCTCTTATAAAGTGATGTCTAATCTGAATGTGCTTGGTCTTGGAATGATACACTGGATTCTTGACAATACAGATAGTACTCTCATTATCAATGTTGATAGGAGTATTCTTGAAATTGAATCCATAATCCAAAAGCTGATTCTGCAACCAAAGTACTTGTGCACAACAACTTGCAGCAGCTACATACTCTGCTTCAGTGGAAGAAGTTGCTTCAATTGTTTGCTTCTTACATTGCCATGACACTAATCTGCTTCCAAGGTACTGGCATCCTCCAGTTGTGGATCTTCTGTCATAGTTATCTCCAGCATAATCACTGTCTGAAAAAGCTTGGAGATGGAATGGTGAATCTCTAGGATACCATAAGCCTAGCTTAGGTTGTTGCCTAAGATACCTGAAAATTCTCTTGACAGCATTTAAGAGAGATACCTTTGGATTAACTTGATGTCTTGCACATAAACTTACAGCAAAAGTTATATCAGGTCTTGATGCAGTTAAATACATGAGACATCCAATCATAGACCTGTATAGGGTGACATCAACATCTTCTCCTTCTTCATCTTTTCCCAAAGGTTTGTTAGTATCCACTGGTGTAGATGTAGGCCTAACAGTTTATGGAAAACTAGAAGGGGGGTTGAATAGTTTACCGTTTTTAAAATCCTTTTTAACTTGAATATCTTTAAAAACTTTTACGTTTGCTTAAAGATATAAACACAATGTTATATGTTTGATTCTTTGAAAAGCTTTTCATGTGAATAACAATTCTAAATTTACTAGTTTCATACTTTGAAAAGCTTTGCTTGTGATGATCCTAACTTTGCTTGTTTAGTTCTTTGAAAAGCTTTACTTGTGTTTGAAGATATAAACACATCTTTACTTGTTTAGTTCTTTGAAAAGCTTTATATGTAACTAACAATTCTAACTAAAGAACAACATGTAATAAGCAAAGATAAAGAAAGAAACGATCAAACCACAACACGATTGTTTATCGTGGTTCGGCTACAAGGACTCTTTTTCCTTGCCCTACATCCACGCCCCGAGTTTCCAACTCGAGAGTTATAAGCACTAATCAACAAGCTCCTTTCACTGGCGGAGAAAACCTTTACAACGTTGCTTATACTTTTACCGACACTAAGCTAGATGTCGAGTTCTTTTACACGGGCACAACCGTACAACCACTCCCATCGTCGCTTACACTTTTACCGACACTAAGCTAGATGTCGAGTTCTTTACCAAGGGTACAACCACTCCCGTTAGTTCTTTTACAAGGGTACAACAACTCCCGACACACTATGTATTTTGAGGCCTAAAATACTAACCACTTACTTCTATATACATGACACAAATGAAGTATAAACTACCAAAGCTTATACATGACCAAGCTACCAAGACTTGCAACTTTAGAGTTGAAGCTTGTAACTTCTTGAATGATCTTGTGAAGTCCCTTGCTACATAAGAGAATCACACAAGTCAAATGTTACTGAGTTAGTTGAGAGAGTATGTGAAAATATGTCCTAAAGGGGTGACTCAAAACTAACAAATGGTTTGGTATTTATAGCAAACCATTCTGCAGGTCTGGCGGATACGGTGGACCCCTCATAAGGGTTCCGCCCGTGTATCCTCAGGGTACCGCCAGAGCTGCAGTTGGTTTAGCAATAAATCTTGCAAACCAAACAAAGTCACATCTCATTACTCTTGCAAACCAAACAATGTCACATCACATAATATTAAGTCAAACACTAAACTTGCAAGCAACATCCAAGTGAGTCAAACACATTACTTACCATAAATGTATATTGACAAAGCTTGCCCTAAATGTGATGTGACCTTACTATATTAAGAAATAAATGTGATGTGACAAGACACTTTCTAGTTTAAGAAATAGAAACAATGTTTTGTTTAAAAGGAAATTCAAACCTTGGTTAAACAAGACTTAAACACTTTAGAGTGATGATTTACTTATAGCTAAACTTCATACTCTGTCATTAACAAAACATAGCAAAGATCGTAAAATATAAATAACGTTTTTAGGCGATATTTGTATTAACACAGTTGTAAAATTGAATCTCTTAAGAATATCTGCAACATACTTATCTTGACAAATATATATTCCACTGCTTGACTGTTGCACTTGAAGTCCTAAGAAGAAGGTTAATTCTCCCATTGAACTCATCTAAAACTCTTTATGCATAAGATCTTCAAATTCTTTGACCATAGATTGCCTAGTAGCACCAAAAATAATGTCATCTACATACACTTGGACAAGCATGATATCCTTCTTATCTCTCTTGATAAACAAAGTCTTGTCAATAACTCATCTTCTATAACCATGTTGTAGTAGAAAATTGGAAAGTCTTTCATACCATGCTCTTAGAGCTTGATGAAGGCCATACAGAGCCTTGATTACCTTGTAGACTTTGTTTGGATGTGCAGGGTCTTCAAAACCAGGAGGCTGTTTGACATAAACTGTAATACACTTAAGGTTATAACAAGCTTAGATTATATGTGTATGGATCGAATATGGAAGATTTCTAGTGAGAGAAAGTTAGTGAGAGAAAGTGGATGGGAGCCTTTGTAAAAATGAAAGAAAGATTGAATTGCAAATGAAGGTCCAACCCTCTCCCTTGGGTGGGAGAGGGTATTTATAGTTACAAGCTTACCGCCCTGTCAAACGGGCTGTGGACCGGGCTGACAGTGGGTAAGACCAGACCCGACTCCACAAATACTACTCTAAACTAATGAATGCTACGAGCTACACTATGCTATTACAATACTTGGGGTGACCGAGCCTTCAGTGGAATAAACGTATTCCTAACAATCTCCCCCTAAGGGAGGTCATCCCAGAAAATAAGTGCTGAATCCTAGCATTTAATCTTTGCAGATATCTTTGTAGCTCGTAGCATGTTGATTCTTCATAATGAGATCTTTGTGCTTTTGGGCAGCCGACTCTAGATGACTTGATCAATGCTATAGATGGTCTTTGAGAGTTACTTCGAATTCACCATCCAAAAAAATGTGAGTCTGAAAGTCATCATAGAGTAATAACCTCTTCATGTGATATGATCATCTTTGTAGTGGCATGCTCACACTTTTCAGGATCATGATCTTCTGCATCAGAGTTATGGAAGCAAAAATGAGGCCCAAATAATGATCATGATTTCAAAGGATGTGATGATGAAGTGTGAGCATGTGTTGATGGATCAACATCTTTTCAGCAATCTACTTCTGCAACCGTCTGAAATTCCTGCAAGTAAACAGTTAGCAACAAATCTTCCGGTATTTATAGGTTTGGAATTAGAGATCGTCAACAGCATAGTGTGAAGACTCCTTCTAACCCTCACCAAGACCGTTCCTAATTGAAAACCCACAGAGGGCCTTTTAAGATTATACCGTATTATATCAACGATTAGGTGAGTCGATGGAGATCACTCCACGACTGTAGACCTTTTGTAACCATTGGGACCACTTAGTGTAATCCACAAGGAATTACCTAAGTGACCTGCTTTCAGGGCTGCTTGATGTTGACCCTGGCAGGAGTTTCCATTCAATCATTGGGAGTTACATAAATAACATTCCTCATAAATATTCTGGCAGATTGGTAAGATCTGCGTAGGACTCATAAGTTTACCACTGGTGTCCTTAATGTTGAACACCCAGGGTAGAAATAGCACGTGTTCCTATGAGATCTTTTTATGTATCTCGAGGCTCTAGACTCAATAAGTGCATTTGGTTTTCCTATGCGGAGATTAGGGAGAGGTCTCATGTTTCAATATCAACCATCTCTAAGAGATAAGTTGATAGATTACACCGGTTCCCCGTGAGAATGAAACAAGTCCTTTTAAGAGAACTTGAGTGGCTAGAAGGTTTAGTGCAGTGCGTCACTGGGTCCATTACGTCTTGTCTTCAATACCAATGTCGCCTTAGCAACCATCAGTAGATTATGAATTGAACCCGGTTTCTGCCCTAAGGTTGAATAAATGGAGGGCAATTTCTTTTCACCCTTTCTCATTTCATTTCTTTTTCATTCTTCAACCCCTTCTTTCTCCATACTCACATTTCTCCTTTTTTCATAATCATACCTACGGACTTTCTAGTACTATCTAGATAGTATTGTCCATGGGTAGATCCCTCCGGTTCTGGCGGATCATAGGACGGTTTTCCTAACCTTAGCCACCTTATAACTTCATGACTATCCTATGTTGCCATAAACCCAATCATTGAAGATTTTTTCAACGTGTTTATGATCGAAAACTCAATTTTTTGTTAACACGTTGAGAGTTTTACCATTTTCAAATGCTCCCCCTTAACATGTGCACCGATGTTTTGATACTAAATAGGCACATGTCGGGAAGAGATGCACTTTGGAATTGATCCACCTTTAGTAAACATGAATAGGCATTCGAGACACGCTTACATCACTAGATAAACTAGCTTGAAATTATTACCCGGCCTGATCAAGTTCACAAAAGGATTCTCGAAATGGTACACTCTACTCAGACAAGTCCTCTTCGAGACACGCTTACATCACTGGTTAACCCAGCTTGAAGTTATTACCCGGCCAGGACAAGTCCTTTCGATTGAAGACGGTTTTTGTTTCGTCAATTCATTGGTTAAGACTGAGTCTCGATCTCACATGATGCTCGGATCCTTTTTCTCAAATCATTTGCTCCCCCTTAATATGTGCATTGGTATACAAAAGGGTTTAGCACATATAGGAGAGCATACATTTTGAATCAACACCACATTTTAATCAGATTTCCATATTTAAATCACATTTTTCTCCCCCAATCAAAAATTTCAAACCAGTTGAGATTTGTGATCCCAAGTGATTTAAATAAGTTAAAAGGTTTTGGGAGAAAGATGTGTCATGTTTAAGAATTACTGATTTTTGAGATGATACATTTGCTCCCCCTCAAACCTTGAGGGAGAATGTTATGTGTTAGAAGTGATGAGTTTATAAATGATTTAGAGTTTAACGAGAAACTCATGAAAAATTCATATACTAACACATAACAATCACATGTCGAATACGCCCTTACGCACAAAGATCTTGTTTTGATGACATATAGTTTTTGAAATCATGCTCCCCCTCAATCGATGACGCATTTTCAATAATCGTATTTTGCACAAAAGATAAATTCTTTTTGCATCGATTGAGTGGTATATTTTAAAACACTGTTTTAAGTGTATTTTGATCTTCAAAAACCATGGTACCACCAAGTTTGGATCAAATACTTTCCCGAAGAATCTTTGAAAGGAAAGTATTTGTTTGATAAAGAAGACTTCTCTTCTTTTTCAAGAAATGATGCACTTAAGCGTACATCAGATTGGAAAGGCACGAATATAAAGTAATTCATGCCTTTGTTAGGAATAGACGTCTTTTTGGCGACGAACTTTCCCCAGTATGACGACCGGGTTGCTATCTGAAGTAATAGCAAACCATATTGAAGACCGGGTTACAGCCTGAAGTGACTGTAAGCCATAATTTTGAAGACATTTGGGGAGCGACATGTTTTAGAAAACATTATTAAAACATAAAAGAACTCTTGCTCAAGCATATGTATGACTCCGTGTCATTTTTGAACGACATTTCTAGAGACGTACATAATATTGATTACACAAGAGACATGTCGCGAGAAGAATCTTTTTGAAAATTTTTGAGGTTTTTCAATTTTTTTTTTTTTTTTTTTTTTTTTTTTATTATTTTTTTTAACTGTAAGCGACATTTTGAAAGATATAACAAAATTAAGAACACAACCACACAAAAGTTCACAATATTATATGGTTACAGACCATCATGGTACCAAATATTACATAACAAACTGACACAAGATTAGATGGTGCGTTCCATTAATCTGTAGTCTCCTTCATGAATTCTCCCTCCAACAAAGCATTCCAAACTTCGGAAAATTCGTCGTTCAAGTAGGAGTCTCCTGATGGCATGTAGAAAGTGCTTGTTTCTTTGGAACATCTCTGCAGTCCAGAAGACGGTGTACTTCACATCTTTTGCAATTCGGTATTCTTTGTCCCTGACATCCAGAGCAGCTTCCACTTGTGTAAGCGTACCATTGCTGAATTGTTGGATTTCATCAAGTCTCATGAGCATTCGAGTGTTGAAGCAGTCAGTAAAAACCACTGCTCTAGGTGACTCAACAATCGAGTAATCTCTTTTGAATTCCATGTCCCTGGCTTCCCATCGAGGTCTAGTGAGATTTAGTTGAGTCTGATAGCTTTCAATTCCAAGTTGGAAATCTTTGACTCTTTGTCTGATGAAAAGCCCACGAATCCATTGAGTGACAGCAGAGACAAGCGTTCTTCTTTCAAGTGCTGCAAGGTGATCCAGTTTTCCTTGAAGATGAAGCAGGTAGAGATCTTCAAAGTCATTGGGGTGTAAATACTTGAAGTCACTCTCGGATATGGTATGCTCCCAACAGCGTGACTGTCTAAGAACGATCTTTTTCAAGTACTTGTATCCGCATGCAGGAAAGATTTCAACACGAATAACACTTAGAATTCTTTTCCTTGAATAAGCGGCTTTGGGATCACCAGCGGCTGTGTGTCTTGCAATGTAGAATTCACGCTTTTTGTACCACCAGTGAGAGATACCAAAGGATGCTGCAACATCATATTTGCATTCTTCATCGCACCACATCGTATCAGGCACCATTTGTTCCAACCCAACATTGGTGTAGCGAGCAGATTTCATCTTGGTAATGGAAAGTGCAACTTTGTTGCCAGAACGGAGATACTCAAGATCTTTATTAAAGAAGAAGTCTGCTTGGAGTGTAAGTCGACCTGGAGAGCCTCCAAGTGGAAGTGGTTTCCCGAGATTGTAATCGAGGATGTCGTCTTCAACTTGATCAGTAAGCATTTTGTGACATTCTTCCATTTGATATTGTAGGTGCACAATGTCTGGATGAAAAGCTTTGACAATCTCGAAAGCAGGTCCTTCTAAATCCTTTGTAGTCAGCTTGGATATTCCTTGTTTCTTACAATACCATTGGATGAAAGAACCCATATCGCCTGTCTGAGCAAGTAGGGAGTGTGTGGGAGGAGGTACATAGTTATCAGCTACAGCATGCGCCCAGTTGTTTTCAAGAACAGATTGAGTGTCGGAGGAGATCATCCACTCAGGCTCAGGTGAGAGAAACTCTTGTATAGCTTCATCGTGTTTCCACCATGTGCGAATGGCATCATCAGTAACCTTAATAGGGGTGGAAGGAGATCCATCTACACGTGTGAATGATTTCCACCATTGATCCCTTTTAGGTACTTGAGGAATCGTATCATCATTGTCATCATCTTCATCCTCAGCAGATGAGGGGTCTTCGATAGGTATTCCAGAATCAAAGTCCAGATCATGATCTATTGAAACAGAAGGTGTGTGTCGGGTTTCAGTAGTCGTCCATGCTTTGTAGCTGGCCTGTTGGGAAGACTTGGGATTTCTGGATTCAGTAGTAGATTTAGGCAGACCCGTCTGAGGGGATGATTTTGGCACGTGTGGTGGTTGCATAGATTGTAAGGTACTTGCCCCGCCAGACGACCCTGGTGCACCTGCGGATCCTGAAGGTGGTGGAGGAGGAGGAGGATGAGGCGGATCCTCAGATGGTGGTCTAGGGATGTTTTGTTTACATTTCTTTCTTTTACGTTCATCTGCCATCTCCATCTCCCGTTTTGGCATCGTAAATCATCATAGACCTTTCCAGTGACATATACAACTGTTGGTGTGCCTCATGTTCCTTGTGGTGATCAGTTTGAAACATATGTTGCTGCAACAGATCTTTCATGTCGTAAGTGGATAAATCGTTGAATCGTGCTTTGAGAGGTGCATCCATGGCCTTTTTAACAGCAAATGACACCTGTTCATCAACTGCTTCACGCACCGAAGTATCAATGTTGATCAACTCAAGTTTAGAGATTCTAGACGCTTGGTGATGGATGACATGGTGCAAGTCGAGCTTTTGGAGATCTTTGAGAACACCCTGATGCTTCACAAGCGTAGATTTGATGTCTATGACTTCCTTATTTGCTCTTTCAGCGGTAGACAGAGCCTTTTCAACTTGACTTGATAGGTTCTCAATTGAACTAGGTGGGATGGTAGTAGTGACTTCAGCAGTGGAGATGCCTTTTGATGATGTAGTGGTGGGAATTGGTACGGTCACTGTGGGTACCGTAGACACATATTGTTCAATGGGAACATCCACCATAGAGATGGCTTCGCTCTCATTGGTAGGTATGGAGGTCTCCTTCCCTTCAGGATTGTTGTCAGTATCTTGATCCCCATAAGTGAACTCATGATCAAACTGTTTATATGAGGAGAGAGTTCCCGTTGAAGTGTCAGGTTCAATCATCAGCTTATGTTCGTCAGATTTCATCTTAAGATTCTCTTGAACCCCAGGATAGATAGCAACAACAAATTCATCCTGCAGATTCGAGTGGGGTTCAGTGATGGGTTCGGATATAGGTGGGGGCAAGTCCTTGGAGGTCGTATCCCCAGTGGTGGTAACAGGAGTCTCTTCTTTCTTCTTAGAAACATTTAGATCAGACTCGGAATCACTGGATTCGATGAAAGGTTCATGACTTTGTGGTTGTTCCAGTGTATCTTCAGAGGACACCTCCTTCGGTTTAGAAGTTTCTGGGGATCGTCTCTTGAATTCGTACCGTGGTTCTTTAAGCTTGGAAGCAGGTGATGAGATGTGAAGAAGTGTATGTGCGGCTTGTTCATCAGTTACTACATTCTTTCCTTTCCCGATGGTGTCCGGTAGTGGCATAAGTTTCTCAGGTACAGGCTCTTTAATGCTGACACTTGTCAATGGGGGACCAGAATGAGTTTCACTGGTTTTGAGACTTTCTTCGACAGCCTTTTGAATGTCAGCAGCTTCAGTGGGTGACACCTCATCATGTGGATTGTCATCTAAAATTGTAACTTTAACTTTCTTGATTTTCTTAGACCTGGTTTTGCTAACAGTTTTGATCGATTTGCGTTTCTTAGTGCCACCCGATGCCACTTCAGTAGTAGAGACAACCTTGCGTTTCTTGGATGCCGATTTGTCTGCAGTGGATTTGGAGGTAGACTGTTTACGAGATGCAGCAACCTTGCTCAGATAAAGTTGGTAATATGGTGCATCAAGGATGTTTCCAGTGAGGAGAGCATCTGGTATGTCCATTCCAAACATTTCTTGATCAGTATCTTTAGCAACGAACTTGAGATTACCCACACAGTGTTCATCACTCGCCAGATGTACAGAGGACTCAGGTCTAGGATGTATATTATGAGATTGCTGAAGGTGAAGTATGATAAGTTTGGTGAATCTGATACTAGGAATTAGGGATTTGGATTTCCATTTCTTACTTTCTTTGTTGGTTTCCAACTTCATTCTGTCTTCCAAGAAGGTATTGACAGAGTGAGCAAATTCTTCCCAGATTCGTTCAGCAAAGTCTATATCTTTCCCTTTCACGATACCCCACAGTATCAGTAGTGCAGGGGCCCGTAGCCTCTCATGACCAGATGTTTTTCCCGTAAGACATAAGTTGATAAGCGTGATCAGCACTCTCCATGGTTGATGCATTTCATTGGTGGACATAGAGGACAGTGTGATGACCTCCTTAGGATACCCCAGATCATTGACGAACTTTAGAAGGGCTTCGGGATTTGGTGGGGATGAGAACGGTTTGTTGGGAAGGATGGGGTTGATTTGGAGTGCATTTCTGAGTGTTTCTTTGTTGATTTCAACCCATTGCTCATCGAGTTGACACCGATACGTGTTGTTGTCCTTATCATGAGTCATGGTGTTCCAAAATTGCTGAATGTAAATCGATGGTATGGTGGATGAAACAGTGAAAGCCTTAAAGAAGGATGTGTTTCTCAGTATGTCCACAGCAATCTTGTATGTGGGATTGTTCTGTGCCTTGTTCTCATCAATGTAGAGATTGCTTTTCCCAATAGAGACCCATTCCTTATGTGGTAATATCTCATCGTCAGTACGTGTGGGTGGAGGTGGAACAGTCCCCAATTCAGATGGTATAGCATTGTCATCCATTTGTCTGCACAAACATCATAATACACCATGACAAGTACACGTAAATGGTTAGTGGTTAGTCTGCACTCACAACACTTTCATGAAATATATATCTTAACCGTGAGATATAACATAAGTATGTTGTGCAAGATTACAATAATACTAACAACAATACCCACACACTGTATACATACTAAAGACCAGCACACAATCAGCCAGTACAGTACATGTACACAATGTAGAATTACACATCAATGAGATATATGCCAACAAGAGACAAAGCCCACACAATGATATAACAGGCAAGATATAGGTACACAACATGCAGGTGTACAGCAGAACAACTTGCTATATTCACAGGTTGGACAACATCATGCTAAGGTGAAATCACATCGACTCGCTAGAATGAAGTCTCATCAACTCGCTAAAGTAAAATCTCATCAACTCGCTAACAATAAACCTCATCAACTCGCTGATCAAGCAATCTCATCAACTCACTAAATTGGAATCACATCAACTCGCTAGAGTGAAATCTCATCAACTCGCTAAAGTAAAATCTCATCAACTCGCTAACAATAAACCTCATCAACTCGCTAAAGTGAAATCTCATCAACTCGCTAAAGTGAAATCTCATCAACACGCTAAAGTGAGATCTCATCAACTCGCTACCGAGAAATCTCATTAACTTGCTAGCAAGAAACATCATCAACTCGCTAATAAGAGTGTCACCAACACGCTACCAAGCATATCCTTAACCCTCTACCCAGAAACACCAATGACACGCAATCAGTAGTACACTATCACATTAACTACACTAAATGGTCAATGAGTGAATCATACAAGCCTGGTATACGCATCACATTAGGCATGACTCACTTTAGTTATACACGAGCAGGGTAAACCAAAGATGAGGAGAAAATGGAGATGCGAGTGGTGGGATTTCAACATACTGTATGTCTAATTAATTTCTGATATAAACACTACACCAATACGTATGGTTCGAGAATCCACACACGATATACACGATCGACCTAAACAGACATCAAGAAGTAACTAAGCCTAGTGAGACAACATAAAGCATGATCACTGAATCTATACAAACTAAATGATGTAACAAAACCTGACAATCTAAACACAGCGGATCAGTGAAAAGAAGTAGCAGCGGCAGGTTGGGAATGAGATACCTACTCGCTATTTTAAAGAGTATAAATACTCTTTTGAAGTTTAATAAATGACATTTCAGTCCCTCTATGTAAGTATAAATACTCATTTGAAAAATTAGACCTTTAAGTACCAAACTTGCCAACATGCTACACCACTTTCAATAATATACCAAATATACCAAGTAGACCCTCTATGTAAGTGAATCATCAGTATAGATATATATGTTCAGCAGATCATAATCATCACACATGGATTCATTACCAAAATCATACAGTAACAGAGATCATATACCACGGAGATACACATGTCACTCACTCACACAGATCAATCAAACACACAGATATGCACTCAGAAGCATGAATCAAAGACCATGCACACATGCACACAGAAGCATGAATCAGAAACTACTCTCCCCCTTAATCAATGACCACTGAACAAAGGTTGTTGATTGACTACATGCATGCATGAATAAGACAGAAAAAGCGGGTTATTAACAGGAACATTAGAAAGCCATAGTTGCAAGTTTTAAACTACTGAACGAACATCATTTAGAGACCCTAGTCATTATTGAGTGAAATGACTAGGACCGTAAATGTTATTGATGCAAGCAGATTTGCCGGTGCAAAAGAGCACACAAAAATTGTGATATCACTTATGACAAATTTGGCACTACATGTATCTATATATATACATAAAGGATACGGAATGAACGGCCAGATGCGTTCATACACCACACCATACTGAGGTCCGAGTCCTGATATGGAAGCTATCAGGAGTCATCATGCGACATTGACTGTTAAATGTACACCAGATTCCCTATAGTAGTAGGGAGTGAGTCTTTACGTCGCCAAACTTTGAGCCTCTCAGAAGGAAATCTTGCACCTGAAATAGAAAACCCTACACCAATATGTGGATTTTGCTTGTCTTGACAAGAGTTAGTGTGGATAGTTTCCCTAATAGTGGAACCCATGCGGTTACGTTTGTCGTATGGAGATGATTGCATAGGTATCCACCTGAGTCCCATCAATTTAAAAATCCTACCAGTAGGGACCCACTTAAGGCAATTATTTTTCACTCTAATATCTGATCT
Organism: Artemisia argyi; assembly: GCA_030686995.1. Taxonomy (NCBI): domain Eukaryota; kingdom Viridiplantae; phylum Streptophyta; class Magnoliopsida; order Asterales; family Asteraceae; genus Artemisia; species Artemisia argyi. The sequence continues at coordinate 212,607,901 of CM060709.1, read as the reverse complement.
TTCAGGTCCAATGGTTGACTGCCTTATAGAAGGTGTGTTGATGCCTGTGGAATGGGTGTACTTAAGTGTGGTGTTCTAGCCCGGTTTGGGATTCCTTCATGTACTTTTCTGTCATTCCACTTGAGTTTATCGAGAGTCTTAACTACCTTAGGTTGACATTGTGAAGTGACTATTTTTGATAATTCCAGGTCAGTACCTACTAGAGGTGCGCACCTAGATTTAGAAAACTTTGATCGATTCGTGCTGAAAGCTGAAATCTGCCTAACAGTCCTAGGTTTTCTAATTGGCATGGAAGGTTTATCAAACTTAGTATTCACGTCTGTCCTGGCAGTTTTAAATAATTCAATATTTAGTGTTGAAATCTCGAGCTCTCTCTTTTGAAGCTTATTTTTGATGTCATCATTATGAGCGGTAAGTGATTTATCATGTTTGGAATACTTAGATTTTTCATCAATGATGAAGTCACTTAGCGTTTTTCTATGCCTCTTCAGTGTTTCATTTTCATTTTGCGATACGGTTACCTTGTGTTCTAACTCCACTAAGGTTGTAGGGTCAGAGAAATAGTCCCGTGTGGCCTTTTCTTTAAGATAAGAACACATGTCATTCATATCTTTAATATGACTTTTGAGGCGATTGATTATCAGGTCTTTGGTTTCAATCTGAGCTTTTAAATCATTAATAATGAAATATTCACGTAACTCAGGAAGTTCTGAGTTTTTGCGTGGTTGGTTGATTACAAACTGTTCTTCATTACGTTGCATTGCAATTTCAAGTGAGATGCAATGCTTTTCCAATTGAGAAAATCTTTTGGAGAGTTCATTGAAAACATGTAAGTCAACCATTTCATTAGATTTTGTGTGGTTACTTGAAACCAAAGAAACTGAATCATCACCTTTTCCATCAACCTGATCACAATTCTCCCACATAGGATTCGTGTAGATTGAATTAGACGAGACATCACTGCCGGTCTCTTCCAATGAACATGATTCATAGGTGGGTGAGTCCTGACCAGGATGTTTGCATAAATCAGAAATATAACCTTTTGGAGATTGACTTAGCCTTGACACCTGTGGTTATGAAGCCTCCACCTTGTCTGTATTAGGTTCAATGCACGTCCTTTCAACGACAACTGCTGCACTCGTTGACAAAGTATGTGCACGCGCCTTAATGAACTCCTTAACATCCCTAGTGATCTGGAATAGAGTGTCTCTAAATACATCCACCTCTAGACCAGTGTGATCGGCAAATCATTTACACGTCATTTGACATTCCCAGTCATATTCCAAGGTGAATTCTGAGTCATTGAACGTTTGGAGTTGCTTGAGCATTACCGTGTAAGCAGCGTTACAACAATTTATCGAAAAATCAGATTTGATTATTTGTTGTTTCAGTTGATCTAGGTATAGGGGCATTGTGACATTAAACGACTCAATGTCATGACCGAATAGTGTCGCAAATGCATGACTATAACCTCCAGAGTCGCCAGACGTGTCAAATAGCTTCTCAATGTGAGTGTAAAGTATCATGAAGCATTCGGGACATCTATCAGACATTTGTGTTGGTGCCATTGGGTTCAATCCATTATTTGATGGATTGTTTGCCATGAATTGTTGAGTGTTGTCACAAATCACAAGATCCTCAACACGCTGGACACACCAAAACACAGACGTAAATCAATCTAACCCAAGCGTAATACAACTCGCTACACAGAGGTCACAACTCGCTGCTTGTACAGCAACTCGCTATACACATTGTAGGACCTTAGATATATCAACTTTTACACAAATATGAGAAGTATAAGAAGTAAAGATGGTGACTTGTATGAATAGGTATGGCGTTAAGATGAAGAGAAAGAGATGAAAATATGAGAGCTTTTATTCAAGAGATGCACATACAAAACACACACAAGCACACACAAGCACACCTTACAAATGAGAGGTAAGGTGCCTTATATAGTTAGAGAGAAAGGCCTCATGGGCTTTCTAATGGACTTGGGCTTGGATTTGGTTTACATGAATTACAAAAGGCTTACTAACATAACTCTTAACATATTAGATTACCAAGTCCAAAGCCTAATGACTAAACTATTACTAATCTTTAACAAACGACACAAAGTTACAATATGAGAATGACCATCACTTCTATATATAAATATTTTAATGCTAACAATCTCCCCCTAAGGGGTGGTCATTAGAATGATGCTCCATGTGAGTGGGTCTTCTGTGTTCTTTGTCTTTTAACTTTGTGTGTCGTTGTAGAATAGTCTTTAGTCTTTGTTCCTTCATGCTTTGTGATCTTTGATAACTGATTTTTCATCGTTCTTTGTTCCTTTGTGATGTGGAGTTATCTGCCTTTCGTCACTTCTGTGTCTGTGGTGGTTGTTTGCCATTCCAACATGCTCATACATCTTTAGACTTTGATATTCATATGCACGTAGTTCCCTTTCTTTCACTTTTATCCTTAGACTTTATACTTTGTAGATTCTTCTTTTGGCGTAGAATCTTTCTTTGAACATTGTGTTGTATAGATCTTTGAGGGAGCTTTCTTTAACTTCCAGATGTATGTATGAGCACGTGGAATCTGTCGCCACGGAGATGAAGTGTCCCTGCATATAAACAGTCAGCAATAAAACATCCGGTACTTACAGATAAGAATTAGAGACCATCAACAGCATAGTGTGAAGACTCCTTCTAACCCTTACCAAGGCCGTTCCCATGTCAGATACTCTCGAGAGAGCTTACGAGACCTACTAAGTAGCTCAATGACTGGGTGAGTCGCTGGGGATCACTCCACGACTGTAGACCGTTTGAAACCACCGCGAACACTAAGCATAACCCATAAAGAATTACCGAAGTGACCTGCTGTCAGGGCTGCTTGATGTTGACCCTGGCAGGAATTTCCATTCAATCATTGAGAATCACGAAAGTGAATCCTCTCATAAATGTTCTGGCAGATTGCTAAGATCTGCGTAGGACTCTATAATTTACAGCTGGTATCCATTGATGTAGAACACCAGTTGTAGAAATACTAAGTGTTCCTAAGAGATCTTTAATGTATCTCATGGCTCTAGACTCGATAAGTGCATACTTAGGTTTCTTATGTGGAGACTAGGGAGGGGTCTCCTGCTTCAATATCAACCATCTCTATTAGATAAGTCGATAGATTATGCCGGTTCCCCGTGAGAATGAAACAAGCTCTTTTAAGAGAACTTGAGTGGTTAAGAAGGTTTAGTGCAGTGCGTCACTGGGTCCATGACGTCTTTGTCTTCAATACCGGTGTCACCTTAGTAACAACCAGTAGCATATGAGTTGAACCCGGTGTCTGCCCTAAGGTTGAACATTTGGAGGGCTATTTCTTTTCACCCTTTTTCATAACTTTTCTTTTTAATTCTTCAACCCCTTCTTTCTTCTTTCTCATTTTCTCCTTTTTTCCAATCATACCTAAGGACTTCTAATTCCAATCTATTGGAATTGTCCTTGGGTAGATCCCTCCGGCTCTGGCGGATCATAGGACGGTTTTCCTAACCTTAGTCACCTTATAACTCCATGACTATCCTATAATTGCCATGAAACCATTTATTGAAAATCTCTCAAAGTGTTTATGATAATAAAACACATTGTTTACACTTCGAGAGTTTTGCATTTCTTTTGAAGGACTCCCCCTTCACATGTGCTCATGGATTTTTAAGAAATTTGCACATGCGTGAGGAGTTTGTACTTTTTGAATTGATCCACTTTCAGTGAACATGACCGATTCGAGACACGCTTACATCACTAGTTAGACTAGCTTGAAATTATTACCCGTCCTGGTCAAGTCCAAAGAAAGTCTCTCGATATGGTACATTCTACTCAGACAAGTCCTATTCGAGACACGCTTACATCACTAGTTAGACTAGCTTGAAATTATTACCCGTCCAGGACAAGTCTTTTCGATTACGGACATTTTAAGCTTCGTCAATTCATTGGTACATACTGAGTCGAGCTCTTTTGAGATTTAGTCACAAACTTTACACATTTTGATCACATTTTAATCATGTCTTCTCCCCCTCAAAAATAGCATATCATGATATTTTTGATATCAACTAATTAAGAAAAAGCTTTTTGGAGAGAAAGACAGATTTTGCATGAATTTGGAACATTTTTTTTTTATTTTTTTATTTTTTATTATTTTTTTATTTTTTATACTCCCCCTTAATGATAGCACATTTAAAATCAATTAAGGGTTTAGAGGGAGTTATCTTGAGCACTAATTTTGAGAGATTTTGAGAAATCTTTTGAACAATCTTGAAAAAGTGCTCAAGAATTATGTTAGAAAACGAGTTTATGCTTGAAATCTTTTTCGTTTGTTTAGACTCGAACTGTTTTGAAAAGGAGTTCGTCATTGAACGTACGAGTCCTTGATTTGAAAATAATCAGAAGTCATTGTTCGGGTCCGGGTTTCGTACTGACGTATACGAAAGCATCTGTACATGTCCGTATCATTGTTGAATGACATTTCTAGAAACGTACAGAATATTGATTTATACGAGAGACATGTCGTGAGAAGAATATTTTTGGATTTTTTGATTTTATATTGTTTTTGTATTTTTTGAAATTTTATATTTTTGTATTTTGTTTTTGTTGGTTTTTCAAATTTTGTATTTTGTTTTTTCAAAAATATTTACAGCGAAGCGATTTTGAAAACTTTTTCAAGAAGATTCGAGAAGACATTCTAGCTCTTCAGGAGTTAGGCTTCGCATGCCAATTCATCGAACTAAATAGTCAAACCTTTCTTTTGGAAGGGCTTTAGTAAATAGATCGGCGAATTGACAATCAGCCTTAACGAAAAATAATTCAACAGTACTCTCTTCCACATGTTCTTTGATGAAATGGTAGCGGACTTTGATATGCTTCGTCTTAGAGTGATGTACGGGATTGCACGAGATGGCTATGGCACTTTTTGAGTCACAATACATAGGTATTCTGTCAAAAGTAAAGCCATAATCTGTGAGCTGTGTCCGCATCCAAAGAACTTGGGCACAACACGCAGATAGAGACACATACTCGGCTTCGGCGGTTGATAGTGCAGTACAGTCCTGTTTCTTTGAAGACCAGCTTACAAGCTTTTCACCCAAAAATTGTGCTCCACCTGATGTACTCTTTGCTGTAACTTGATCACCAGCATGGTCTACATCTGAAAATGCTGCTATATTAAACTCCGAATCCTTCGGATACCAAAGTCCCATGCTAGTGGTGCTTCGTAGGTACCGAAAGATCCGTTTAACCTCTTTGAGGTGAAGTTCGGTAGGCTTTGCCTGAAACCGTGCTAATAAACAAACAGCAAATTGAATATCGGGTCGGCTAGCAATTAGGTACATGAGAGAACCGATCATGCTCCGATATTTTTTCGGATCGATGGGTTTTCCAAACAAATCAGCACCTATTTTTGGTGAAGTGACCATTGGTGTACCAACAGAATCACAGTTTTCCATTCCATGTTTTTTCAAAATCTCTATTGTATATTTAGCTTGATTGATAAAAATACCACGAGGGGATTGATGTATTTGTAAACCAAGAAAGAATTTTAATTCCCCCATCATGGACATTTCAAATTTGCTTTTCATGAGATTTTCAAAATGTTTTGAATGGTTAGGATTGGTTGATCCAAAAATAATGTCGTCCACGTAAATTTGAACGATCAAAATGTCATCTTTGAATTTTTTGATAAACAAGGTGTCATCAACCGTTCCTTTTGTGAAATTGTTTTTGAGCAAGAAAGATGATAGTTTGTCATACCACGCTCTTGGAGCTTGTTTTAAACCATAAATTGCTTTCTTAAGCTTGTAGACGTAGTCTGGATGATCTTTGTCGATGAATCCCTCTGGCTGACTCACATACACTTCTTCTTTCAGAGTTTCATTCAAGAAAGCTGTCTTAATGTCCATCTGATAGACTGTGATGTTTTTGTGAGCTGCATAGGCTAAGAAAATCCGGACTGCTTCAAGTCTAGCTACAGGCGTGAATGATTCCTCGAAATCTATCCCTTCTTCTTGTGGATAACCTTTAGCCACGAGACGAGCTTTGTTGCGAATAACAGTCATTTCCTCATCCAGTTTGTTCTTCCACAACCACTTGAGATCAAGAACTCGTTTATCAAGTGGTCGTTCAACAAGTTCCCAACTGTCATGTAACAGGTATTGAAGAAATTCCTCCTGCATCGCTTCAATCCAAGGGTTTTCTGCCATTGCTTCCCGAATGTTCTTTGGTTCTTTGAGGCTGATTGAACACACGTAGATGCACAATTCGAGATCGGTGGCAAGTTGTCTCCTTGTCTGAACTGGCTTTGAAGGTTCACCAATAACATGTTCTATTGGATGGTCTTTTGTCCATTGAAACGTAGATGGGTACCTTGGGTGTAACAAATGTGTGTTAGATGGTTCTTGTAACCTTGAAGAAGATTCAACAGAGTCTGTTGCAAATGGGTTTTCAAATACTTCTTCTTCTTCTAACGCAACATCGTTTGAATTATTTGTAGGTTTTTCTTGAAAATTTGTATTTTGGTTTTGCTCATCAACTCTTGGTAGATCAGTTTCAATAACCGGAGTTGCTTGAGTAGATGTAGATGATGTGGAGGTAGTTGGTGCTTCAACTTCGATTGTTGTAGATGCATCCTGTGATGGTGGTGGTGGTTGATGGTTTTGAGCGGGTGCAGCGGAATGTTGTGGAGATGCATTTATCGAAGTTCCACCATAGTATTCATCAAACATTAACTCGAAGAAATTTTCCAGTTCTTGTTCTGAAGGTTTATCCGTGTTTGTTGACTGAGCTCCTTGAGGTACGAGTCCTGAACTGATGTGTCCAGAAGTCTACTGGTTTGGTTCGGGTCCTAATCTGTTTTGATTAGAAGCCATTGGATTAAGCGCGGGTTCTAGAGCGTATCTCTCAGAAGCCATTTGTGAAATCTCGTCAAACTTCACATTCATCGTCTCCATTATCTTTTTCGTCCTTCTGTTATACACCCTGAATGCCCTCAAGTTTTCTGAATATCCAATGAAGATTCCAATATCACCCTTAGCTTTTAACTTCCCTAGATCTTCTCTATCATTCGTCGGATAGCACAAAGCGCCAAACACGTGAAGGTAAGAGATGTCAGGTTTACGGTTGTTCACTAGCTCATATGGGGTTTTATTGAATCTCGGATGGACTAGGGATCGGTTTTGAGTAAAACAAGCAGTGGCTACAGCATCAGCCCATAAGAATAGTGGTGCACTAGAAAAAATCAGCATTGTGCGAGCAGCTTCCACAAGAGTTCTATTTCTTCTTTCAACTACCCCATTCTGCTGTGGAGTTCTAACAACTGATGTTTGGTGTGTGATTCCAACATCTTCAAGGTTAGTTCTTAACTCCTGGTTTGTAAATTCTGTGCCATTGTCTGTTCTTATAATCCTTACTGGAGCTTGAAGTAGAACTTGAATACGCTTCAGAAAGGTGATGATGATGCCTGGTGGTTCGTCTTTTGATCTCAAAAACTTTACCCAAGTATATCTTGAATAATCATCAACAATAACGAGAATGTACTTCTTCCCATTAATGCTTTCAACTCTCATTGGGCCACATAAGTCCATGTGCAACATATGTAACCTTGCTTCCGAACTAGGTACGGTTTTGGGTTTATATGATGCTCTTTTGCTTTTTCCTTGTTCGCATGATGGACAAAGGTGTTCCTTGGTGTATTTGAACTTAGGAAGTCCAGTGACGATGTTGTCTTTGGCTAACTTGTTGATCGTGTCGAAATTAAGATGGGATAAACGTCTATGCCACAGCCAGGACTTAGTTTCGGTTGCCCTTGTCATAAGACAAATTGGTGATGTAGAAGCCATTTGGTTGATGTCGATAGCATACAAATTTGTACCACGATTACCAATTAAGAGATCATCACCAACCAAATTTCTTATAAAAACCGTGTTTCTCCTGAATGCAACTTCTAAATCTGCATCACAAAACTGCCCAACTGAAAACAAGTTGTGTCCCAACCCTTCGACGTAGTAAACTCGAGTGATTAAAAAATTCTCAAACCGAAGATCTCCATAACCCAGAATAGCTGCTACATGATCATTTCCAAAGTTCCCATGAAGTTCCAGACGAAATTGATCAGCAGCTTCAAATTCCCGGTCATGTGCTTGGAGCAACCCGAGTCGACGATCCAAAGACATATTTCGATAACCTGCCAAAAACAGAAGAGTTTGTATTTGGAAACCGAGTTGAATTTGGTTCCATGAGGTTAGGAGTTAAATCTAAATCAGACTCATAGACAGTTGCTACTTGTTTAGCTTAAGCTATTTCTAATTTGCCGTTCTGAAGAGTGAACTCTCTACCCGTTGGAATCCACATACAAAACTTAAGGTAGTTCCTAGGCATTCGACTACTAGTGGTAGACCTAAAGTGTGAAACTAATCTTTCTATAGATCTAGATCTGGCACTAGGTCCCTTTGGAACATACTTCTGTTTAGGCGTAACATTCACATTCTTAGAAACACATTCATCATGAACATCATTAATTAAACATTTCTTGCATATTAAACAAACAGAGTCATTACATGCAATAGAAACAGTACTTGTGACATTACATTCAGATGAAACATGTCTCTTATTACAAAGCGATAAATTCCTAGGGTGTTCTTCTACTTCTACAACTTTATTTTTGCTACTACTCGTAGAAACAGGCGAGACTCTATTGTTCCTGGTATTGCTCCTAGGCTTTAGTCTGCTGCTCCTAGAGGTGCATTCTAATCCTATAGAAGGTAAGACACACACATTAGGATTTATATTGTTGTCCTTTTTAGCATCACTAGACTCTTTAGAATTATCCTTTTTGCACGCATTTGTCTTAGAAGTGGAGGCAGACGCATTAGTGGGACTAATCCTAAAAAGGCCAGGTGCTATCACTTTTGGTGTTTCGACAACCGCTTTTCCTTTATCAACAATCTTATCATTTTCACTTTTCTTGGGCAAGGGTGTTGGAGTGACTGGTTTTGTCAAATTCTTTTTCTCATCGACTTTTGGAGCAAACCTTGAAATTGACATCTTTGGTTTTTGAACCGTGTTTGAAACATTTGGTTTCTCCGAAGTCGACGGTTTTGCAAACTTAGTTTCCTCACCCTTTCCTTTTTGACTTTCAAGCTGAGCCCTCAAAAGATCATTTTGCTCTTTCATGTTCTTTAAGGCACGCTCATACGACAATTTGTCATACTTGCATTCTTCCTTTTTTCGATCAAGTTGTTTAAAATATGACACATTTTCTTTTTCAAGCTTTATAAGAGCATTTTCATATTTTGAAACAATTTCGGAGGTCTCAGCTCTCAGTCTTTCATCGTCTTGAACAGAATATGTTTGTAAAATGATGGACATAATGTCAGTGGTCATAACAGCTTCAAAGAGAGAATCATTTAGGTTTTCCAAAACATTCATGTTTTCACGAGTATCATTAGTTTCGTTTACCAGATATTTGTGGTCCTTGACAAAGTCGGCCGTTTCTTTTAAGAAAGCTTGTTCAAAATGGATTACCCTCGCACTGATGTTATTCAGTGGGATAGTAATTTCGTTTTCAAAAACTTTTTTCTGCTCAATATGAAAACTGGAATGCCAGTTGTTAATATCGATTGTAGTTTTAGAAGCAACAATGTTTTGAAGTTCTTGAATTCTCTTTTTAACGTCATCCAGAATGTTTCTAGCCTCACTTGTATTAAAAGTGTTGTTAGAAGACATTTGTTCCATTTTTGAAAGAGATTTTGAAACAATAACTTTCTTAGAAAACATTTTTGAGAATGGTCGTTTTATGGAAAACACAGATGGTTCTTTTTGTGGAAAAAAAGTAATTCCTGAAAGTTTGTTCAATTTGTTGTAATCAATGGGTTTCAAATCCTTTTGTTTCATTTTAGAAATTCTTTCTTCGACATGTTCTATCGTTTGCACAGAATCCCGAACGACGGGAGGATCATGTTTAGTGTAAAGCACATTACCATTATACAAAACATTCTGTTCTTGCTGAGCTTTCTTGAGATTACTGGGGGTGTTGTTACCAAGAGCCACTTTATGTTTCGTATGGTAAACCGGATTAGTTTGATTTGAAATCGTTTTCATTGTTTGACTTGACTGACCCGACTTAACCACCAATTCTTCTAAATGAGCAATCATGTGTTATGACTCTACGATTTCGGCCAAAAGTTTGTCTTCTTTCTTTGCAAAGTCCTTTTTCAACTCATCCCTTTTTTTTCAAGATTGGTATAAGCTGTTTTTTGTTTAGAAAGTTGGTTTTGTAAATCAGAAATTTCCGCTTTTAAAGCTTTTATCTTTTTGAAAGAATTAACATCAAGTGTATCAAACTTGAGTTGTAATTGTTTTTCCCTTGAAACGGAATTTTGATAACCAGTTTCTAATTCAGACAATCTTTTGTTATGAAATTCAAAAGCTTTAACGTTTTCTTTGTAACTCTCAAGCTCAGCGGTCAATTTAACATTCGCGGCCTTAACATCGCGATTGACCTTTTTCACATTCTCAATTTCAATACGACAATTATTCAATAATGATTCAAACAAAGCACGTGTTTCCTCATCATTCTCAGCATGCTGTGAAACGAAGCCTCCATTATGATTCACATCTGGAGTTGCTGAAAGAGTATTGCTACTACTTGGCGTGTCCAGGTATGTATCATAGGTGGGTGCTAGCTTCTCAGAATACTGTTCCTCATGAGGAGACATATCAAATATATCATTATTGTGACATGTGTTGAAATTTGGTACCTCAGATGGTGCATTGGTGTCATAAACAGGAAGTGTGTCAGAATCCGTGTCATACTTAGCTTCCTGAAGATTCGCCATGAATATGCAGTTCGCATCGATATCCTCTCTATCTTCCATGTCATCCATAAGAGCCATAAAATCATTTTCCTCTGCGTTCAACTGAAACCCTGCCTCATTCTTTTGTGCCAACAGTAATGCTTTCTGCAAGTACGCTGTGTCTTTCTTGTTCGGCTTAGTAGGACAGTTCCTTGCCATATGACCTACACCCTGACAGTTGAAACACTTAACCGGATTACCCTGATTCACATTTCCCAAATTCCCAACTACTGGAGCTGCAACATTTCTATTCTGATTACCCATTGCCTGATTACCAACATTCTGACCCCTCTGATTTCCAACAAACTGACCCAACTGATTCCCTGCATATTGACCATACTGATTTCCTGCATTCTGATTCCCTGTATTCAGCATATTCTGATTCCCCATGTTAATTCCAGTAGCATATCCTTGCTGATTCCCATAAACTCTAACCATTTGGCCTCCGTTGCCCATATTGAAACTCGGCTGAGCAATCTGCTTATTGCGAGTGTTCGATGAAATCCTTTGGTTGTTGTTTGTTGGTGTAGAATAGCGTCCTTGGAATGCCTTTGACAGAAAAGCAAACGCTTGGGTCAATGCTGCAGTAGCTTCATCATTTTCAGTGAATTCTGGTTCTTGGAATTGTTGGTATTGCTGTTGTGGAATAACATGTTGTTGTTGCTGTGGGTAGAATTGTTGTTGGTAGACCGGTGTTGGTTGTTGAATGTATGATGGTTGCATGTAGTTGTGAGTGGAAGATAATGATGGTTGTTGTGTGTTCACTGATAGCGGTGTTGGTGTAGTAGCAATTAATGCAAGAGGATCATGATTCTTTGCCAATCTTTCTTTCCTTACTTCATTAGCCTCAGCTTGGTTTTGCTTCAAAAAGTCATAGAGTTGATCATAATTCACCTTATGTAAATTCTTTGTTTGATTGACAATTGTAACATAACGACCCCATTCTTCTGGAAGGTTATTGATGAATTTGATGTTTGTTGCAATTGTTCGAGGTGTCAACTTGTTTCTGATTAACTCATTCATCAAAGTGCAAAACCTTGTGTAGTAAGATTCAATCTGTTCACCTTTAGTGGATGTGAAATTCTCCCATTCAGTAAGAAGTTTGTTCTCAACGTCTTGTTGTCCAATCTCTGTTCCATGACATATCCTTCTAACACGTTCCCACATAGCATAAGCAGTTTCACAGCTGTCGACCGCAGCAAAGATCTCCCGTGGTAATCCAAGTTGGATTAAATGCATTGCCATATCATCAGCGGCGATCTGCTTCTTGTCTTCCTCTGTGTAATCTGCTTCTGTTTGTTCACACACGAATGGTTGAGTAGGAGGTGTTGTATTTGGATTACCTTCAATTTGGACTTGTCTTGGCTTGAATGGACCATTTGTAATGGAGTTGATCATTAATTTACCATCAGGCTTTGTTTTGATGTAACGAAGCATGCGGCTTGTCCATGGGAGATATCCACCTTTTTCAAGCATTGGAGGTCGGTTTTCCGCACCGGCTGCATGAATATCTTACTGAGTAGCCATTGATGAAGTGTAGATTGATAAAGTTGATTCTTGGATCGTTCCAACGAAGTAGGAGTTGTGTTTAGTGTAAGTTGATGCAAGTTTTTATGGTGAAAAATTTGATCTAAAACCTTAAAACCTCAATAACTTCCGTTCGGAGTGGATTTGGGCCTCGAAGCTTGGCTTGAATGATCTTTAGATTCTTCAACGTGTCCTTCTTCTCGGTCTCACGGTCGTTTTGACAGCTGATTCGTCGAAAACGGAGTTACGGTTCAAAAGTTATGGTCGTTTGAAGTTTGGTAGTCAAAAGTCAAAAAAACTTACGCATAAAGCTTGATCTTACGCGTAGAAATTGAATAAACTTATGCGTAAGATGTTAGGCGTAACCTTTAAGTTATGCGTAAGATCTAAGTTATGCGTAAACAAAAATGTTTATGCGTAGACTTTGATTTTACGCGTAAACTTAGAGTTTATGCGTAAGAATTGTTACGCGTAAGGTTTGTTCAACCAAATTGATCTCTCAAACTTATCCAAGCTTGAAAGATATCCCGTGTCGAAGTATTCCACAAACTTATCCAAGTCAGGGAAGTACTGAGTCACCGTAGCACGAAGAGAAGACCTGTGATAAAGCTTATGCGTAGAACTCTGAAACTTACGCGTAAGATTAAATCTTATGCGTAAGATCTGACTTATGCGTAGAAATGGTACTTAGGCGTAGGATCTTAAGCGTAGAATCTCAACTTATGCGTAGAAAACCAAAGTAATGCGTAAGAAGAGGGTTTTGACTAAACTTAAGCGTAGAAAGAGGGTTTTGACTTATTCTTACGCGTAGACAGTACTGTAGACAGCTGTTTCTTGTACTATTCACCCAAGTTACGCGTAGGATGACCAGAAAGCTTCAAAAATTCGATTTTTTCAACCAAAAACTCTTTTTTCACTTGTTTCTAATGATCAAATCTTTCCCAAAACACTTAGAGTCACTAAAACTTCAATAAAGTTCACAACTTTAACACTAAAACCACGTAAAAATCAAAACTTTTTGAAGAAAAAGTGCACAAATGAATGAAAAATGCAACTTTTTAAACAAAAACTTGATTAAAAACACTCCTAAATCATTGTTAGGCGATTGATACCACTTGTAGGACCTTAGATATATCAACTTTTACACAAATATGAGAAGTATAAGAAGTAAAGATGGTGACTTGTATGAATAGGTATGGCGTTAAGATGAAGAGAAAGAGATGAAAATATGAGAGCTTTTATTCAAGAGATGCACATAAAAAACACACACAAGCACACACAAGCACACCTTACAAATGAGAGGTAAGGTGCCTTATATAGTTAGAGAGAAAGGCCTCTTGGGCTTTCTAATGGACTTGGGCTTGGACTTGGTTTACATGAATTACAAAAGGCTTACTACCATAACTCTTAACATATTAGATTACCAAGTCCAAAGCCTAATGACTAAACTATTACTAATCTTTAACAAACGACACAAAGTTACAATATGAGAATGACCATCACTTCTATATATAAATATTTTAATGCTAACACACATCAAATTGCTACAGTAGCGGACAACACGCTAGATTTCTCAACTCGCTATTGGACAACTCGCTGGAAATGGAAAATTCGCTGAAGATAGACAACTCGCTACACAGATCACAACTCGCTAGCAAAGGTCATCTCGCTGGTCAGTCAACTCGCTGAACTAATAAGACAAAGCTGTCGCTGTCTAGCGATTTGGCACTATATCCAAAAATGGCAAACCGCCAAATCACTATTATCAACTCGCTAATAACAACAACCAACTCTCTACCACGAATATGCCAACTCGCTAAGATGAAACTCACCACGAAATCATTATATCTTCCACGAGAGTGATGATATAACCAAACCAAGAGCAACACAAGATGTATATGACCTTTCTAACAAAGAAAGTACAAACAAAACACCAAGAAAAACACTATACGAGATCATGATGGGAGAAAAACCACTAATATAATTCGAACCATCAAGAACATATAAACTAAGCCACGAATTTATGTGTACCACTCATCCTAGGATAGAACCATGGCTCTTGATATCAATTGTAATACACTTAAGGTTATAACAAGCTTAGATTATATGTGTATGGATCGAATATGGAAGATTTCTAGTGAGAGAAAGTTAGTGAGAGAAAGTGGATGGGAGCCTTTGTAAAAATGAAAGAAAGATTGAATTGCAAATGAAGGTCCAACCCTCTCCCTTGGGTGGGAGAGGGTACTTATAGTTACAAGCTTACCGCCCTGTCAAATGGGCTGTGGACCGGGCTGACAGTGGGTAAGACCCGACCCGACTCCACAAATACTACTCTAAACTAATGAATGCTACGAGCTACACTATGCTATTACAATACTTGGGGTGACCGAGTCTTCAGTGGAATAAACGTATTCCTAACATAAACTTCTTTTGTGATTTTGCCATATAGAAAAGCACTTTTAACATCCATTTGATATACAGGGAATCCCATATAAGATGCAAAAGCCAAAAATAGCCTGATGGCTTCAAGCCTTGCCACAGGAGCAAAAACTTCATCATAGTCTACTCCTTCTTCCTGTCTATATCCTTGAGCCACTAACCTTGCCTTGTTCTTGATAACATTCCCTCTTTCATCTCTTTTTACCCTGAAGACCCATTTAGTTCCAATCAGTTTCTTTCCATCAGGTAAATCACATAATACCCAAACTTCTTGAAGCTTAAACTGTAGGAGTTCTTCTTGCATAGCTTCCACCCAACTTTCCTTGGCTAATGCTTGTTTGATATTCTTGGGCTCTTCCTGAGATAGAAAACAAGCAAATAAACACAACTTCTGATCCTTGTGATTCACCCTGTTTTGCTTGTAGATAAAACTGAGTAAAAAAGTATGTTGTTAAGACATATTCTTATTCTTAGCCTTAGTCCTTGTGAGCACCCCTGAAGTTGAGGGTCCAATTATGTTGGTAACAGGATGAGTTTTGTGAATTCTGAGAGTAGGAGTTGGTGAGACTTCAAGATTTTCTTCCAAATTTGTTATATCAGGATCTTCATTAGAATCTGAGAAAATGCCTTCTTGATCCAATTCATCATCAGTGTCTTCTAAAGTAATCTTGTTTGGATCATCAATATCTTCTAAGTCAGGCATATTAGAATCATTAACAGCATCAGTATTTATCCAATTTGAAGTATCTAAAGGTTGAAAAGTACTTTCAAATAGATTAGCAGTACTTTGGGGTAAAGTACTGGCTGTTTCTATTGCCTTCTTCTTTTCTGCTTCATAAACTCTCCTTTGTTCATCTTCATATGACTTAGCCATTGTTTCTTGAAAAAGCATCCTAGAAAGTTCATCTTGAATGGCTTGATCTTCTACAGATACTGGGATTTGTAGTGGAACAGTACTTTGAGGATCAACAGTACTGTTAGGTATAGCAGTACCTTGAGGCTCAGAAGTACTCTTCTTCTCATCATTGGCATTATCATTTGGCTCATCTTCAAATCTTAAATTAACATCATGAACAATGTATTGTGCTTCTTCTTCAGTGGGAGCAGGTTGATTTTCTTCCCTTACAGGTACATAATTCATTGATGAAGACATTAAATCAAGATCAAACATCCAATCAGGACCTTTTCCTTTAGAATTTTCTTGTTCTTCCAGAAAATCAACATGAATACATTCTTGAACCTTTTTGGTAGCCCTGTTGTACACTCTGAATCCTTTGCTAATATCCTTCATCTGACTTCCCATCAAATTTGCCCAAATTATCAGCAGTGTTTAAGATGGTTAGGGGACATCCAAAAGGTTTCATAAACTTGATGCTTGGCTTCTTTCCCATGAGTAACTCATAAGGTGTCTTCATTTGAGGTTTAGTAACTGATACTCTATTCAACACAAAACAAGCAGCACTTACAACCTCAGCCCAGAATGGAACAGGTAATTGAGAGTCTGCAAGCATTGTCCTTGCTGCTTCTATAAGAGTTCTATTCTTTCTTTCTGCAACTCCATTTTGCTGAGGAGTTCTAGCAATACTGAACTCTCTTTTAATTCCTTTCTTGGCACAAAATTCATCCATTAGCTGATTCTTGAACTCAGTCCCATTATCACATCTAATGCCTCTAACCTTGAGTCCTAACTGATTTTCAAGTGCTATTATAAGATCATGAATAGCATCAAAAGTTTCATCTTTAAAGCATAAGAAAAAGACCTAACTAAATATGCTACAGTCATCTGTTACAACCAAGCAGTACTTCTTCTTGTTTAGACTAACAACTGAAACAGGCCCAAACAGATCCATGTGCAGCAATTCCAAAGGCTCTCTAATGGTTTTCTCATCAATCTTCTTACAAGAAGCCTTGTGCTGTTTACCCTTCTTATAAGCAAGACATGAGTGATCATTCTTGAATGTTTTAGAAGGTAAACCTCTAACTAAATTACCTCTGACCAGCTTATTGATGTTCTTAAAATTGACATGCCCCAATCTTCTGTGCCATTGATGTGCTTCTTCCATAGTTGCTCTTGCAATCAAACATGTTGATCTTTCATCAGAGTTTACATTCTTTAAGTCTATGTTGTACACATCATTAGTTCTTGGTGCTCTCATCAACACCAAGTTTCTATCTTCTAACTTGAAATCAGGAGAAAGTATAAGACATTCTGTGTCAAAGAATAACACAGGGTACTTCTTATCACAAATATGAGAGACTGAAAAAAGATTGAATTTGAGCTCCTTCACATATCTAACATCTTCAAAATCAATGTTTCCTGCCTTGATAGTTCCTTTGCCAGTTATTCTTCCTCCATCAGGATCATTCCCAAATGCAACTTTTCCTCCAAAATAAGCTTTAAAATCTGACAAGAGCTCCTTTTCTCCTGTCACACTGCCAGAGCAACCACTATCTACAATAATATGATCTTTAAGCTCCTCCTCTGGGTTGCCCTGCATTCACATGAAAAAGGTTAGTTATTTTTAGGAACCCAAGCCATTACTGACTTGTGTTCCCCTTGTGGAGTGACATACTCAAAATTTTTGAGTATGTAATCACCACTGTCTTTGAAAGCATGATCAAGAATTAAGGTTTTTGTTTCCAAAACTGTTGGTTTTTCATGATCAATTTTCCCTTTTTCACCCTTAACCTCTGAAAGTATTGGTTCTACCCCTGCAGTACTTTCTTTCTTAACCCATTTAGTTGTAACTTTAGGAGTTGGGTTCTGTGTTCTAGCATCTTTTCTTGTGTTGTAAGGCCTTCTAGGGTTGTAGTGATTGTACCTCCTAGGTCTTACACTTGAGTGTTTGCTAGAAACATTAGGGAACTTTCTATCAGTACTTTGTGAGGATACTGAGGGTTTGGAGTATGACCTTTTCTGATGAGGGTACCTATAGTCTTTTGAGAAATTACTATGGTTAACCCTATTTGTATAGTTCCAAACTGGTTTGTTGTCCATTGACTTATTCTCCCTATGACTTGGTTGTGCAGTTCTGGTCTTTGGGTATTTACTTAAGTATTCTGAATGATAATCACAGTCTTTAATCAAATGATGAGGACTATAACAAACATAACAGACCTTTGGACCAATATCCCCAAATCCCCTTCCATAAGATTTTCTAAAATTAGCAGTATTTTGAAAGAATTTTCTTTGAGGTACTGCTGAGTGATCAGCAGTACTTCGAAAAGTGTTTGGAGGTACTGCATGTTTTGAAAACTTGGTCTCTTCAACCTTAGGTGCTTCAACAGACTTTTCTAAAGTTTCAGGATTGGATTTACTTTTAAGCTTTTTCCTAAACTCTAGATACCTACACCATAACAGTCAACATCCTTTCTAGGTGGTTGAAAGCTACATGGGGGGTGAGGAACTGCATTATATCCCTTTTCTTTCTTAAATTCAGGAGGTGTTGGACTAGGGGATTCCTCATCACTAGAAGTGTTTTCATCTAGACTTATGAACTCTTCATCACTAGTGGAGGTATCTACTGTAAGATTTAGTTCCTTGCCCTTAAATGGAATGCCTTCATTACTATCATTATCATAACCGAGGCATGTCTTAATATTAGATGTTCTTTGCTTTTCAACAAATTGAACATGTGACACACCTGCCTCATTCCATACAACAAGTTTTTCTAACAACTTATCCCTTTCAGCAGTCACTTTCTCTAGTTTAGACACCTTACAACCTAGTTTCCATTCACTTAACTTAACTATGTAATCCTGTTGTTTATATGTTTCAAGCCATGCTACTTCATTGTTTTTATGTGTAATGATTTTAGCCTCCATTGACTCTAAAGTCAATTGATAACCAGTTATCTCAGCCCTAGCCTTTTGAAATTTATCTCTTTCAGCTACATATTCACTAAGTAACATTTGATACATATCATTGCACTTAGAGCATACCTCAGAGTTAGTGGATGAACTTGGTGAAACAGCTACCATAGCAAGCTGAACAGGTGCTTCTCCAAACTCCATGCTCCAATCAAAGCTTCCTAGACCATCTCTTGACTCCAAAGCAACATATCCAGGCTCTTCATCAAATGCTGTGCTCCAGTCTCCAATGCAACCATTGAATATGTTACTGGTTCATCATCAAACTCATTGGACCAATCAATCTCTGACAGATTCTCTTGAGCAACCAAAGCTTTTGGTTTTGGTTTAGTAATTGGAATCTCTTTTCTCTCAGGCTTGGGTGGTTCAATCATCTTGTTTGCTTGAAACTTTGCAAATTTGCATTCCCTTGCAAAGTGACCAGTCCTTAGACAGTTGAAGCACTCAATCTTGGACTTATCAAATGTTATTCCCTGTTTAGCTCTAAAATTGATGCCTTTCCCTGTCTTATTCACATACTTCTTGATCCTTGCAGTGAGCATGGCAACTTGCCATCTGATATCAATTTCTTCCAAAGCATCATCATCTATTTGCAATACATCTTCTTGATAGGTGACAGGTAGAGATGCTTGTTGAGCAAAGAATGAACATAGAGCTTCATCTGAGGTGGGGGTAAGTGATTGTGATGAATTGGTGGTGACCATTGTTGTACATGGAACCTGTGTTTCAGTCACAGTACGTTGAACAGGATAAGCAGTACCTTTATTAGAAGTACTGCTTATTTTTTCAGAAGAGACAAAAGCAATGTTTTGGGGTTGCTGATGTGTGCTTGAACCTGTAGTTCCATTCATCTCATGCTCATACACCTTCACATTGTTGTAGAGATCATCAAAGTCCATAGTATCCAACCCTGGTTGTCCTATGATCATAGTAGCAACTACATGCCATGCTGATGGAAAACTTCTCAGGAACTTTAAATTAGCATCTTCAACTGATGCCTCAGCATCATATAGTTCTAGCATACTCAGAAGATGTTGGAATCTTTCATAAGCAGAATCAAGACTTTCTCTTTCTCCAACAGTGAAAGTTTCAAATTGTTGCTTCAACAAATTCCTATGCATCTTCTTGGAAGCATCATTACCTCCAAACTTCTTCTTTATTGCAGCCCATAGTTGTTTGGCATCTTTGGCATCCTGAAACTTTAGTAAGTGACCATCAGGAATAGCAGAAAGCAGTATGTTGAGAGCTTTGTCTTGATTTCTTTTTGTAGCAGCAGGTACAGTAATTTTAGGTGGTGTTGGTTGTCCAGGTACCTCTATTGGTTCTTCAATTTGCATGTTACCATTGACAATCACATCCCACAGTGCATGGTCTGTGATGGCAATGTACTGCCTCATCTTCATGGCCCATAGATTGTATTCTCTCTTCTTAACAATAGGGATTCTAACAGCAGTGATTGCGGGAGCAGGTGCAGCTTCAGTCGACATCTTGAAGGGTTTGTAGGTAAATCGGTTTAAAGGTTTAAAGGTTTATCTTCTTAATCAGAGTTTCCAATACAAGCTCTGATACCACTTGTTGGATCGATATATTCTGACCAAACTACTTTGTAGCTTGTAAGGGTTTAACAATATTGAGTAAACTCAACACTATTAATATTGAAACACTGTTTAACCTTGTAAAGTATGTGGAATCTACTAACACAAAGTGTAAAACCCGGAAATTTGAACATCTAAAATGCCAAAATACCCCTCAAATTTGAATTTTTGAAGAGACATTAAATAATCTAAAACATTTCATTCCGATTTTGACCTAGGTATTTAATTCGTTAATATCTGAACAAATAAACGTTATACGAATAATAAACTTATGATATATTAAAATGTACGAATTTTGATAAACTAAACTATATCACACGTTACAAGTTTATTTACGGACCAAATGGTATTAACTTTTGTACACAACATTTAACACATGAAAACAAGACTAGACACAGTTTTATTTTGGAAGTGATTTAGTCTTTCTTTTGACCTCTTAATCAGCTGAATCATTTCCCCTAATAATCCCACAATACTCGGCATTTATGCACCATATCTCCCTCCCTTCTCTCATTCTCCAACCGAATTTTTCACACACAAAATTCCACACAGAAAACCCTAGTTACAAAAGTGGCGGCACACCTTTTGTACTCCCTATTCGATCAGCAAGGAGAATTCAAGAAATGGTTATGGTTCGTGTAACAGTTGGTACCAGGTGGTGGTGTTTGATCGTGGTAATGACCAGGTTCGAAGGGTGTGTTGATCGTGGGCTATTTGGTTGAAGAAGGTTGATATGTTTCGATATTTTTGCTTCCTTGTCCCCAATCTGAATTCTGGTCAACTCATGGTATCGTTTATCATCTCGTCCTTGTTCTATTCCTTTCATTTGATCTTTCATAAGTATTTATAGCTATCACATGTTAACTACTATGAATCGGAATAATTATTTATGCATGTACACGAGTTGAGTCTCGCATGAAATCATGGAATAATGGATATTAGTTTAAAACTTAAAAAGAAATATGATATTTAGAGCATGCATGAAATATTGTATACCCGATTTTGGATTTGAGGTCACGTGATATTATATCTAAGTTTTTGGAATCTATAGAATCTAAATTCAACATATGGAGCTAGAGAATTATATGGAGGAAAATAAAGATATTTGTGCATGTAGAAACTTGGTATAACTTATACTACTAATAATTTGTGTAAGTAGTGCCATATTAATATTAAACCCTAAACTATTATAATTGTCATTTTAATCCTTAAATATTATTAATTGTCATTTATAACCTTAAAGTATCAAGTTATTAATTCGGGAAAGTTACTTAATTTAGAAGATTACTAAATATGGAAACTTACTAAAAATGGCAAGTTACTAAAAATGGAAATTTCTAAAAATAGAAAGAAATTCCAAATGAGTAAATTTGATTAAAATGGTTCTTAAATAATAAGACGATCATTAATTCATGTAGATTCGTTGAAGAAGGAGTAACTTTTGATCCTTATGTTTCTGATATGGTTTCAATTGCGGTTTGAGGTACAGATATTCTTCCCTTTTCAGTAGGGACTTCTCATGACTCTCTTGATCCTTAACATTGCTATGATTCGCTTTCGATATGCCATTGCTATTATCTCTTTTGTTATGATATTTCGATATGAGCTTCTGATATGATCTTTCTGATATGAGCTTTGATATGACTTGCTTGATATGATTCAGTTCAATTTGCTATGTTCTGTTGGATACGATATGATGATTCGATATGATATGATATGATATGATTTGTTCTGTTCTGATGCCCGAGTTTTTATTCTACTCATGGAGGTACCATGGGCGTGTCATTGAAGCACCAATGGCATGACACTTTCTGTGGAGGTGTGATTGATCCACGGCGTCCCCATTTGATATGATATGTTATGAGCTCTAGATTCTTATGATATGTATGATTTGCTTTGTAGGGGGGGGCGTATGGATGCATCCTAGGTATGTCGGATTTTGTGTAGGGTAAATGTGAGTGTGTGCTTACACTTCTTCACGTTTGGGAGCTAGCTACTCCATTTTGGTACTTAGAGGTCTCCCCTCTTCGTGCACTTATGATTTGACGGATATGTGATTATATGGTAGGAGACCTATTCGAGTATCTCGTTAGGTCGGCTCGTGGCTTTCCTATGTTTCGTGTGTCTATTCGAGTATCTCGTTAGACAAGCCTTTGTTGATACGTGCTCTTTGATTCTGGTTACTATATGATTCATGTTATTACTTGACTCTTCGTACTCATTAATCATTTGACTTATGATATTTGTTCAGTTATCATTGATCTCTTATGCATTTGACAGATGACATTCGTTTCAGCAGGAGCTTATGATTTCTTTCCTTATACTTACATACGTTTCGATTATTCGTTTCGTTATATATCTGTTCACTGGGCTTTTTAAGCTCAGCCGCATTTTTCTTCCGCGGCAGGTTTTAGGTTGGAAGCTTGGTTTGAGCGAAGAGTGCATAGGAGCATTTAGTGGACTACCTTGATGATTAGATACCATTTGCTTCTGGATTAGACTTGGTTTTAGCTTCAATTAGATTAGTTAGATTTGTATTTCAGTTTTAAATTTCATCTTGTATAGAGTTAGTATTCATTTGTTATCTTAGAATACCTTGTAACTTTTATGTTTATAAGTCTTCCGCTTGCGTCGTATGTTCTGATGGACACCATAATGTGGCATTTTGACCCGTGTCGGGTTGGGGTGTTACAATTATGGTATCAGAGCCAGGTTGCGACTTGTAGTACCTAAGTTATGGCCTGTGAGTTTTAGACCCTTAGGTTTGCACCTTAGAAGCTTTAGGAATAACTTTGGAAGGTTTTGCCTTAAGTTTCTCCCCTTAAGAGCTTTAGTATGACCGGTGAGGATTGGGTAGATATATGATCAGACATTGGTTTTCTTGCTTCCGCTTTACTCTGATTTATGCCTTTGCTTTTCGTTAAGCTCTTACTAGATCATTCATTTTGGAGACTTAGAAGACTTATCAGGATTCGCAACATGTGTTTAGGATGCCTTTAGACTTTGTAGTATGTCTTATAAGTTTCATTTCCTGGAGTTATCACTTTCTTTTGAACTTCGATTCTTGATTCGTTTGAAATTTGTTTAGATGCCTTTTGTTCGTTCGGAGATTCGCTTATGTATGAATCCTACATGTTCGACACACCATATGACTTCTCCTTGCCTTTAATTATTTCTTCATTGTTGATTTTTGACCTTACCTATTCTACCCCTATGAACGTTTGGTGACTTTTCATCTTGTATATTCGAATTGTCCGATACGTTCTGGAGATATTTGGAGACGATTTTGTTGTGCTAATTTGTTTATATTGAAGATGTTCGATTCAATGTTTTTCTGGATTTTGATTTTTTTCCTGAGTATTATGATGATGACGACTGTCATTTTATGTTTGTCGCCTTTGACGTTCTGTGAAGTTCATACTCTACACCATGATTCTTAACCTGATAACCGTTTGTGACCACCTTATTCTAAAACTCGTGCGTTAATCCCTCGGGGTTGTGAAGAAACTTCGTTTGATGAAATTCGCCTCAAGAGTTATTTAGGTTACTTGGAATGTTCGCCGTGTATCTTTGATGTGCTTCTGTTGTATTCGGGGGAAAAGAATGATGATAGCATGAGATGGTGGATTGATTGATTGAAGCTAAATCGTATCATGTTTTGTGTGAAGGAGCGTGATATTTCTAGAATTACCATTCGTATTCGTTATGGTCTTTATGAGTATAAATGATGCCAATTGTATTGGCTACTGCTCCGACTATTCCTATTGATTTGATAAGTCGTGTTTTCATGAATACTTGGACAATTTGCCATAGTATGACATATTAGTATGTTCAGTGATGAAAGAGAAACACGAGAATTATCTTCGTATTTTTGTGATTGACATTTGTACGTCAGAAGAAGCATATGTGATATTTCTCGAAGAATAACTTTTGTTGGAGGAAGCTTGAGAGGATGATTTTGAGAATCTGGAAGGAAATTTTGTTCTACTCAGAGAGGAAGACATGAAGAAGCTTAGGAGGAAGACGGCAGAAAATCATCTATGCTAGGAGACTCAAAGGGAGCAGTTGATCACAGCGCACGGTTCTAATTACTCTATCCATCATAGTAGTACTATGATGAATAGAGACTTAAAGCAGGAGCTGAACGGGATGGTATGAAGACGGTGGTGACTACATCAGAGATTTCCACACACAAGAGGAAGGACAACACGAGTGGAGTTACAGTGGAGCATTGACTAGGATGGCTTGCTTGGAAGATCGGCAGAGATTTCTTTCGACAGAAGATTATTCAAGCTACATGGCGCACCTACATTGATTGTGATAGAGAATCGCGTTTGGCAGCACGCTTCCAGAAGAGATATAGAAGAGTAGACGTTTTGGCATTTAAATAGGTCTTGATTCGCGACATGTTAGTTCTTGGATTCATTCTTACCCATATGATTATTCTACCTATTCTGTTATGCCTTCTGCTATGTTTTGAGACTCTGGGCTGTGGTTTTGATCGCCAGTACGAATATGTACCCATCTCTTTATGAGACTCTTGATATGCGTGATGATTCGATTTGTACTTCGCTAATTATTAGAAAATTCCATTGTTCGTTCAGAATTCGGTAGGAGTTGATGAAGATCTATCGTTTAGCACTATCTCTATTTTTGTCTCATGGGAATATGTGTTTCATGCATCTCTTTATGAGACTTCAACTATCATCTGTCATCTGCTACGCAATTGTTTCACATTCGTTGGATCAGATTTGTTGCGATTTGTGTTCTTTGGAAAGCCTGGGGCTATCCAAATTTGTGAGGATTGAGTCATGAGAAAATATTCTGTTTGTGAAGATTCTATTGGAGAGACCTCCCCGAGCGTGAGGTTATTAGTTGTGACGTTCTTTTGTGATTTGCTACATCTGCGTCTAACTTTAGGACTTCAATTTTCGAGGACGAAAATTTTCTTTTGAGAGGGGAAGAATTGTAAAACCCGGAAATTTGAACATCTAAAATGCCAAAATACCCCTCAAATTTGAATTTTTGAAGAGACATTAAATAAGCTAAAACATTTCATTCCGATTTTGACCTAGGTATTTAATTCGTTAATATCTGAACAAATAAACGTTATGCGAATAATAAACTTATGATATATTAAAATGTACGAATTTTGATAAACTAAACTATATCACACGTTACAAGTTTATTTACGGACCAAATGGTATTAACTTTTGTACACAACATTTAACACATGAAAACAAGACTAGACACAGTTTTATTTTGGAAGTGATTTAGTCTTTCTTTTGACCTCTTAATCAGCCGAATCATTTCCCCTAATAATCCCACAATACTCGGCATTTATGCACCATATCTCCCTCCCTTCTCTCATTCTCCAACCGAATTTTTCACACACAAAATTCCACACAGAAAACCCTAGTTACAAAAGTGGCGGCACACCTTTTGTACTCCCTATTCGATCAGCAAGGAGAATTCAAGAAATGGTTATGGTTCGTGTAACAGTTGGTACCAGGTGGTGGTGTTTGATCGTGGTAATGACCAGGTTCGAAGGGTGTGTTGATCGTGGGCTATTTGGTTGAAGAAGGTTGATATGTTTCGATATTTTTGCTTCCTTGTCCCCAATCTGAATTCTGGTCAACTCATGGTATCGTTTATCACCTCGTCCTTGTTCTATTCCTTTCATTTGATCTTTCATAAGTATTTATAGCTATCACATGTTAACTACTATGAATCGGAATAATTATTTATGCATGTACACGAGTTGAGTCTCGCATGAAATCATGGAATAATGGATATTAGTTTAAAACTTAAAAAGAAATATGATATTTAGAGCATGCATGAAATATTGTATACCCGATTTTGGATTTGAGGTCACGTGATATTATATCTAAGTTTTTGGAATCTATAGAATCTAAATTCAACATATGGAGCTAGAGAATTATATGGAGGAAAATAAAGATATTTGTGCATGTAGAAACTTGGTATAACTTATACTACTAATAATTTGTGTAAGTAGTGCCATATTAATATTAAACCCTAAACTATTATAATTGTCATTTTAATCCTTAAATATTATTAATTGTCATTTATAACCTTAAAGTATCAAGTTATTAATTCGGGAAAGTTACTTAATTTAGAAGATTACTAAATATGGAAACTTACTAAAAATGGCAAGTTACTAAAAATGGAAATTTCTAAAAATAGAAAGAAATTCCAAATGAGTAAATTTGATTAAAATGGTTCTTAAATAATAAGACGATCATTAATTCGTGTAGATTCGTTGAAGAAGGAGTAACTTTTGATCCTTATGTTTCTGATATGGTTTCAATTGCGGTTTGAGGTACAGATATTCTTCCCTTTTCAGTAGGGACTTCTCATGACTCTCTTGATCCTTAACATTGCTATGATTCGCTTTCGATATGCCATTGCTATTATCTCTTTTGTTATGATATTTCGATATGAGCTTCTGATATGATCTTTCTGATATGAGCTTTGATATGACTTGCTTGATATGATTCAGTTCAATTTGCTATGTTCTGTTGGATACGATATGATGATTCGATATGATATGATATGATTTGTTCTGTTCTGATGCCCGAGTTTTTATTCTACTCATGGAGGTACCATGGGCGTGTCATTGAAGCACCAATGGCATGACACTTTCTGTGGAGGTGTGATTGATCCACGGCGTCCCCATTTGATATGATATGTTATGAGCTCTAGATTATTATGATATGTATGATTTGCTTTGTAGGGGGGGGGGGGCGTATGGATGCATCCTAGGTATGTCGGATTTTGTGTAGGGTGAATGTGAGTGTGTGCTTACACTTCTTCACGTTTGGGAGCTAGCTACTCCATTTTGGTACTTAGAGGTCTCCCCTCTTCGTGCACTTATGATTTGACGGATATGTAATTATATGGTAGGAGACCTATTCGAGTATCTCGTTAGGTCGGCTCGTGGCTTTCCTATGTTTTGTGTGTCTATTCGAGTATCTCGTTAGACAAGCCTTTGTTGATACGTGCTCTTTGATTCTGGTTACTATATGATTCATGTTATTACTTGACTCTTCGTACTCATTAATCATTTGACTTATGATATTTGTTCAGTTATCATTGATCTCTTATGCATTTGACAGATGACATTCGTTTCAGCAGGAGCTTATGATTTCTTTCCTTATACTTACATACGTTTCGATTATTCGTTTTGTTATATATCTGTTCACTGGGCTTTTTAAGCTCAACCGCATTTTTCTTCCGCGGCAGGTTTTAGGTTGGAAGCTGGGTTTGAGCGAAGAGTGCATAGGAGCATTTAGTGGACTACCTTGATGATTAGATACCATTTGCTTCAGGATTAGACTTGGTTTTAGCTTCAATTAGATTAGTTAGATTTGTATTTCAGTTTTAAATTTCATCTTGTATATAGTTAGTATTCATTTGTTATCTTAGAATACCTTGTAACTTTTATGTTTATAAGTCTTCCGCTTGTGTCGTATGTTCTGATGGACACCATAATGTGGCATTTTGACCCGTGTCGGGTTGGGGTGTTACACAAAGCTTAAGAAGAACTTTTATATTAACCAAACTTTGAACCTGCTTTGTTACACAGATTCACTAACAATCCCTAACTATTTATCAACTTTGATCGACTCTAAAACTTATGAGAACTTCTCTAAAACTTGTATCGACTAATACCTCTTAAGGCTCTTTATATAGATAACCTTAAGTCGGTTTACAACATATAATCCTTGAACGACAAGTCATTATCCCTAACTAATTCTAGAATATTCGTTCAATATTACACATTAATCCTTATCTAATATTGCACATCAGTCCTTGTTTCCTTCGAAGTACTTTAAACATTCTTCAATAACAGCAGTACTTTGACTTTTTCTTTCAGCAGTACTTTGACTTTATTCTTCATGCAGCAGTACTTTGACATCCAGAAGTACTTTGATATTTTATATCCCAACAGTAAAAGTAATGAAGGTAAAAGAATGAAACAAATACTCCCCTGATTCGTTCAGTGTGGATAATATGTTAACGTGGTTAGATCCTCATCCAAGAAAATGAACGTTGAAAGCTTCCCTCCAGAAATATAAATCATTTTCTTGTCCAATATAACCTATTAAACCTGAGAAAACAATCATAGCAAACCTCGCGTAAAATCGGCGGCAAACTCTATATATAGTTATATAAAATCCTAGAAAGCAAATTAAGATATAATGCTTGTGGAATGAATGTTTGCAGATTTCCTGGAGTTTATAAAACCAAAGATTTAACAAAAACTCTACGACTCTGGCAGAAAAACAAATCTCGCAAAATTTCTAGAATTTTACACTTGACGCCGTCAGGTTATAACCCTGACGCCATCAGAAGTGACCTGCAGAAATTCTATGTTTAGTTTCCGGAAAATTTCTGGAAAAACTCACGCCTTAATTCCTGCAAATCCTGCAAAACATCATTATGACTCGATACAAGCATTTGACTCACACAAATACTAATATGCACATTCGTTTAATATCGTTGTGATTCATGTTCAATCTCGTTCTTAGAAAAGAATTTAGATTTCCCTTACACTTATCTTTTGCAAAATACCTTTATATGTAATCAAGACGAAGTTAAAGACAAAATAAAGCATTTTCACAATTTATTTGGAAACATGAGCTTCAAACAATAAAAATAAAACATGCATACGGAAACAAATAAAATCAAACAAACAAACAATCAAACAAATAAAGCTTGGGTTGCCTCCCAAGAAGCGCTTTTCTTTATTTACGAGTCTCGTAGCTAGACTCAAAGTCACGGCCTACGTTTTCTTTTCCCACTTTTAAATCGATTCTCTTAACCTTTGAACTATTTCCATGCCAACTCTATACTTAGGCCCGATGGTTAAGCAGTTTTTATAGTAAAGGCTCCTCTTCTCCAAAACAAAATTCATTCCCTTATTCTTATCTTCTTCGTTAATGTCCTCGATTGCACTAATGTTATCCATATCAAGTTGAGGCACATAACGAAATTCCTTCATTTTATTAGGCATCCTATATGTGATCCTATCGATTTCATTAGAAAATTGGACCATTCCTTTTATCCGATCGTGTTTTAACTTGGACTCCTCAATAAATGGCTTACCTAGTACAACATGGGATAAGCGACAATCTATAACATTAGCCAAGTCTTCAACAACCATAAAGTCAACGATATAAGTAAAGTTCCCAACAAAGACATGTAAACCTTTAATTCTCCCGACAAAATTACAAACTCCACTGGGGTATTTGAGATCTCTCCTAGGTTCGAGTCTTGTTTTTACTATATCATTATAAAAACTTGAAGACATAATGTTGATCGGGGATTCGAAATTGATGTAGGCTTGATCAATGTGTTTATACCCAATCATGCATGGTATCTTCACATTCCTAGGGTTACCTCTCTTAATCTTAGGTTCAATCTTAACAAAAGGGGGCCGAGGATTATCAACAAGATTGTTATAGTAAGTGATTTCCTCCTTAGTGGGATATATTGAAATAATCATCATCTAGATCCCCCTCTTCTTCTTCCTTAACATCATACACAATTGCCAAGTCATTGGATTCTAATTCCTTGTCCAAGTCCATGGCTAGTGCTAGGTCATTAAGCGCATAATCAAGCTCAATATCAACCAATCTATTGAGTTCTCTAAGTTCCCTAATCTCACTCTCAATCTGTTTATGCAACAAAGCAACTTCGCTAGGTGAAAGGGGTGGATTCGAGTTTTCCATAGTGGCCAACGGAATAATCAATGAGGATTGTGTTAATACAAATATCACCTAAAAACGTTATTTATATTTTACGATCTTTGCTAAGTTTTGTTAATGACAAAGTATGAACTTTAGTTTATAGTTAAACATCATTTTAGTTGCTTAAGTCTTGTATAACTACATTTACATGTTAAACATAACCTTATTATATTTCTTAATAAAGAAAGTATAACATCACATCAATGTGCATTTATGGAAAGCTTGTGTGTTTGACTATCCATAAAGCTCTTACACATTTTGGAAGCATTCCATGTTGATGTGATCTCTTGAAAGTTTGTGTGTTTGACTAGAAATAGCTTGATTTCTTGTAAGTTTGACTGTCAGATCTGGCGGAACCCTGGGGGTATATGGGCGGAACCCATTCTAAGTTCCGCCGTATCCGCCAGAAGTCTGGTTTGTTTGGGTATAAATACCAAACCACTTGCAAAAAATCACCCATGACTTTAGGACATATATTTCATATATTCTCTCATCTAACTCAGTCGCAACTCACTTGTGTGATTGTCTTATGTAGCATAGAAGTTCACAAGTTCATCCAAGAAGTAACAAGTCTTGACTCAAGGTTGCAAGACTTGTTAGCTTAGCCTTGTGTAAACTTAGTGTAGTTTATACATCATTTGATTATGTATATTTAAGAGTGATCGGTTAGTATTTTAGGCCTAAAATACATAGTGTGACGGGAGTTGTTGTACCCTTGTAAAAGAACTATCGGGAGTGGTTGTACCCTTGTAAAAGAACTCGACATCTAGCTTAGTATCAGAAATAGTGGATAGGCGACGTTAGGTTGGTTCTACCTTGAACTAGGACCCGATATCTAGCTTTGTACCGGATAAAGTGTAAGCGACGATTGTAAAGGTTTCTCCACCCGTGAAAGGAGCTTGTTGACTAGTGCTTGAAACTCTCGAGTTGGAAACTTGGGGCGTGGATGTAGGGCAAGGAAAAAGAGTCCTTATAGCCGAACCACGATAAACAATCATGTTGTGGTTTGATCGTTTCTTTCTTTGTCTTTGCATATTACATATTGTCTTTAGTTAGAATCGTTAATTACACGTAAAGCTTTTCAAAGATTAACAAGTAATTTGAGTTTATATCTTTAATTAACCGTAAAGTTTTTAAAAGATAATTAAGTTAAAAAGCGGTAAACTATTCAACCCCCTTCTAGTTTTTCACAGATTGTACGAACAAACACACAAAGAAAAGATAGACTAAAGAAAACTAATAAAATAAAATAAAAATCTTACTAGAAAGGAATCTAGCAAGTAGACCTAATAAAAAGAAATTTCAACCTAAACAATAACTATTCCTCGGCAGCGGCGCCAAAAACTTGATGCGTGGGATTGCGCTCTCGCAAAAGGTTTTACCTCTCAAGGGATCTCAAGAGGCTTGCAATCCCCACCAGGCAGTGTACCTGACCGATGTAGTATAGTGTAGTGGCAAGTACCGGGGGATTAATCGTTCTCTCGGGGAATAGTGTCGTTAGGATCAAAACTTAATTAAAGTAGGTCTAGAGGTGAGTGATGATTCTTTTTGTATTTTTATAGTTTATGGAAAGTAAGTAAAAATCTAGGGTATTGGAAGAGTGGGCGGAATTAGTTGCTAGTCAACTAACCCAAATAACTACAAATGCAATGAAAATAAAATAACACGAAAATAAATGTTTATAAAAACAATAATAAGAGAAACATGTTTACTTAGATTTCACTATTCCCTAGCTATCTTTCATTAGTTGAATAGTTTGTTACAATTACATGGATGACGGGTGATATTCCGTAATACCATTCGTGGGGCCGTGTACGATCTTCCCAAACTCTAAAAGTTTCTACATCTTCCTATGTCGAGCCGACAACTAGCTCCTAACATGGTCTCCTTAGTAGTCACTCATGCATTAAATACAACCATTAAAATCGTAGTACATGTCCAATTCATGTTTCTTAAGACGTTGATGAGGCGAAAAATGATCCGTTTTTAGGGGGTCATTTAAGCCCGAATTCGAATTTATTTGATCAAATATTGCCCTAAATCGTTCCTTTTGTGATTTTAGGTACTTTGGGAGTGAAATCTGGAAAAGGAAGCAATTCGGACATTTTTGGAGCATAAAAGTGAAGAAAACGCCAAAGTCTTAATTTTCCTTGCTGGGAACAGTAGGTGACGGCGTCAAGAGTAATTTCCTGACGGCGTCAAGAGCAAAAGTCCATGACGACTCAGTACAGATTTGACGGCGTCATGAAGGTAGGGCATCAAGAGTAAAAGTCATGACGGCCTGGAAATGATTTGTACTTGACGGCGTCAAATGTAGATCTAGGCAGTCCGAGGATTGTTTTGGCGGCGAGGTGACGGCGTCACCTAATTGGTCTTGACACCGTCAGACCCCTTTTCCTATATATAGTTTTCTAATTTTTCACATTTAAAAAAAGAAGTTTTGGGAGAAACCCTAAGTACGATTTTGGTGTAACTTTACAGGTTTTTCAAGGGTTCCAACCCCTTGATACCTTGCATGTTTAATCAAGATAAGTGTTCTTCTAATTCAATCAATATGTCTATGTGTTGGTTGTCTATATCATGTTCTTGTCTTAATTCCATCATGCTAGGCTAGATCTATCTTGTGTTTGCTTAGATCTAATGAAACCTAGATATTGATTATGTGTTGATTACTTGTTTATTCTTGTTGTGGATGAATGATTTATATGTTAGGCTTAAGAAAACTGGCAGATCTCCAATTGGTAACATGCTTGAACGTCTTAAGAAACATGAACCAACGCGCACTAGGTCTTTATTGGTTGTATTTAATGCATGAGCCACTGTTTACAATCCCTATAGTTGTGCTGGGCATGGTGTAGGAGGAGATAAGAGCTCATAGAATTGGGGAGTTATGTGTGCCACCCCATGAATGGTATTAAGGAATACGATCCGTCATCCATGCAATTATAACAAGTAATTAACGTGTAAAAGATATCTAGGGAGTAGTGAAATCTAAGTAAACACATTTTCTCCAATTACTGCTCACAACCTTAGTATAAATTAGTCTATTTTTATTTCTAGTATTTTATTTTGATTGCATCTTAGTATTGGGTTAGTTGATTAGCAACTAATTCCGCCCAAATCCTTCAACCCCGAGATTTTAAATTGCTTTCTATAAAATATAAAAACACAAAAATAATCATCCTTCACCTTTAGAACTAGTATTTAGGCTTTCTAATCCTAGCGACACTATTCCTAAGCTGAACGATCAATCCCCCGGTACTTGTCACTATACTATACTACAACGATCAGGTACACTACCTGGTGGGGGTTGTAAGCTTCTCGAGATCCCTCGAGAGGTAAAGCCTGTTGCGATTCCCACGCATCAAGTATTTGGCGCCGCAGCCCTTGGAATAGTTATTGTCTAGGTTAGAATTTCTTTGTATTAGGTCTACTTGCTAGATTCCTTTCTAGTAAGATTTTATTTTTATTTTTTTAGGTCTTCTTTAGTCTATCTTATTTCTTTGTGCTTTTGTTCGTAACTCTTTACCATCCGACATCATGGAAGGTGGTAACATCTTTGAACCCGTCATCCCACCAAAACAAAATCCACCATTAGAACCCCTTAGGCCCCGAACCTTAGGAGAGTATTCCCAACCTAGCCACCAAGGCTACCGAAACACCATTGACCTCACCGGAGCCAATGTGACCCCCTTGCGATCCGACACCATCCGGTTGGTGCAAAGCGGATGTCCATTCCATGAACTTCGTTCCGAAGATCCAAACCAACATCTTAAGGACTTTCTCAAAATCGTAGATTCCATAGATCTAGGTGTTGAAACTAGAGAGACTACTCGTTTACGCCTATTCCAGTTCTCTCTATGGGATCAAGCTAGTCAATGGCTTGAGCGTTTACCCGCGGGATCCATCACCACATGGGATAACCTCACTAATCGCTTCCTTACTCAATTCTTCCCACCGGGGAAGACTGCAATGCTTAGAAATGACATTCTGATGTTTGAACAGCAGCAGGGTGAAACTTTCTACGAAGCTTGGGCCCGTTTTAAGGATCTCCTCCACAAGGTCCCTCATCATGGTATAAACCTTTGGTTATTAGTCCAGATTTTCTACGACCATGTTGACTATCACACTAAGCGCACAATCGATAGGGCCGCGGGAGGTAAACTGCGCGACAAGAACGCCGAGGAGTCTTGGGCAATTATCGAGGAACTCGCCACTGATAATCAGGAACTGTGGGAGTTTAATCATACAGTAGATCAATGCAGTCTCAACATCTTGAGGGACCACCAAAATTCCCGAGGAGCTCCTATGCAAACTCGAGGCAAAAGTTGACTATTTTGAGGAAAGGCAAAGGAGGCCTTTAAGTCCTAGACGAGCTACTGTTAATTCCGTCTCAAAACCAACTTCGGCACCATTATCTGAGTCGCCTTCGAGAGAGCATGTCGAGACTTTTCAGAGCTACACCCCACCTTGTTCCCCTCCCAAGGAACTTAGCTCGGAGTTTGAGGCTAGGATGAGAGAATATATGGCAACTCACTCAGATCGGCTTGCTAGATTCGAGGAAGCAGTTTATAAGCAAAAAGAGGAGATGCAGGAGAAAATGAATGAGATGATGAGTCTATTGGAGGAGTATGCCAACCAGAGAACCCCCGAACGAATACTACTAAGGAAAGAAAGCGCCACTCCCACCACCCAATTTGTTAACTCCATCACCATTTTCCATAAGGATAACGAGAAGGTAGAAACTCCTACTAAACAGACCTTAGAAAAACCACCAAAATCCCAACCTTTGAGTTACTACCTGAAACATGATATAAACAAAAACACCATAACAAATTGGATTAAGGGTGATGGGCATAACCAGTCCTCCGGACAGGTTTCTGAGAAAGAGGAAGAAGTGAAAGATGAGTATGATACGCTTCCTGGAGGATCAGTATTCGAGAAGCTATTGGTACAAAAAGTGGCTACTAAGCAGATAGCATGCGGGAACTTTGAGATACCAACGAGCATCGGGGACTTGAAACATCTTAGTGCTTTCGCCGACCAAGGATCTGAAGTAAATCTTATGCCCCTAACTATTTACATCCAACTAACGTCAAAAATGCCAACACCTACTCGTGTTAGGTTATCTCTTATTGGACACTCGTACGTATACCCCCTAGGAATCGCAGAAGATGTATTAGTTAATGTCGCAGGATTCATGTACCCCGTTGATTTTATGATCATCGATGATAAAGGGGATGGATGCATTCCAATAATCCTT
The DNA here is from genome assembly GCA_030686995.1 of Artemisia argyi. Classification (NCBI taxonomy): domain Eukaryota; kingdom Viridiplantae; phylum Streptophyta; class Magnoliopsida; order Asterales; family Asteraceae; genus Artemisia; species Artemisia argyi. The sequence goes on along the minus strand of CM060709.1, from coordinate 212,572,561 downwards.
GGGGCACCATTCCTCACCACCGCTAGGGCTGTCATTAAGTATGAAGGTAGGAAGATTGAGCTTAAATCTGGAAAAAGAAAGATTAGCTTCCTCATGACCCCGCGAAGTGGGCATGAGAATTTGAGTTGGAGAATGATCAAAAACAACATTGGCACGACACCCATTCGTGTTCAGAATAAGATTCTTGCATGGGAGGCAAGAATCAAAAGCTATAAGAAAGCCAAAAATGAAAGAAGAAAAAGCAATAAGGTTCAGGTCGAACTCGAACATACTCGACCCGCAGAAAATCATACACCATTTGAGGAAGGGAACTTGGTTGTCACACCCGCAGAAAATCATAAAAAGAAGCAGTATACTTAACAACATCATCTCCTACCATGGTAAGGTTTAGTGTTTCCTGTTCAATTGCTTGTAATTCGCTTTTCACACAGAACTTCAAACTCATCATCCTTTTTAGTTTCTCCCAAGAGTGTGAGTAAGCAGCATCAACTCCTACTACCTGGACATACTTAGTCCACCATTTCTGCATGCTTCTGAAAAGTGCAAGTGGCGAACTTAACTTTGTCTTCCTTACGGCAGTCACCACTTTGAAAGATTGTTTCTAATTCTTCGAACCATTTGAGAAATTCCTTTGTGTCTATATTTCCGCTAAAGGAGGAGGGATTACAACCCATAAATTCCACGTGAGTAAGTTCCTTGGTGAGGGCGGTAGTTACATTCCTGGTAATGGATTGTCCAATAGCAGTTTGCGTCATGCTTGGAGTGGTTTGTTTAAATCTATTTCCATCAAATCATAAGAGTCCATGAGAATCTATAGGTAATAAAAATCATCATATTCATAACACATGAATATAATACATGAAGGTTTCGGTCTATATGGACCAATATCATAGATAGCACAACCATTCCCCTATAGTAGAGTCAATACTTGGTGATTCCGTTTGTATATCAATCAAAATACTACAAGTTTCTTCGAACCATGCCACACCTCTCGTGGCTAGGGTAATAGTAAAAGCTAGTAAGGATATAAGTCTAGTCTAAAGACTTCCTGTAGTCCTTCTAGGTGAAATCAGGTTTATGGCATCGTAAGGTCGAGATAGTCCTGAAGTAGTGTCTGAAGCTGTGCATCGATCAAGTCCTAGATAGCGTAGATTCTAAGTCATTCTTGAGGAACCTGCAGATGTTCCTGTTGAGTCCGTAATCTTGGTATTATCCACAAGGTGTTATCTAATTTGTGGCAAGTGGAAATGGAAAAGGGAAATGACAATAGTGGTATTCTAAAGGATGAGAATAACATTGATGACGATGAAATCCCAGTGATGAGTTAGGAGATAATGGTGATAATAGTGAATGGAATACTACCCTCTTTCGCGCTATCTCGCGACATCTAAGAGGTAAAGCTGAATTACGTACTATGGGACGACCAATAGTGTAATAAGTAACCAACGGTGGTGGTAGTACCTAAGTAGTAAGCATCCTACTAGTGAAGGAAAGAAAACATGCTATCTCCCTTGTAATAAGCATCCTAATAAGTCCATTAAAATTAAGTCTGAATACTCTACCAAACGGCATTCTATGTATAGGCTGAATGAGAACCTTGCTCTTATGACAATTCAATAGTGCTAATGGTAGTGTAAGTACAGCTGGTGGTATAATGGTAGTGGAAGATGACAAGGCATCTTCAATGTCGGAATCCGACGAAAGGATAACGGCGTGGGTATCTGAAGACATGTCACTTGTGAACCAGGTCAATATAATCATATATATATATATATATAGGAGTATGGGTATAAGTAACTCGTACAGTGTGTGCGTAAAACAACATGTATAGTGAATATGCACCTATGATGAAATGATGAGATGCTATGATGATGTGGTTATAGTCTAGGGTCCAAGATACATCCTAGTTCGCTATAACCTTAGCTCTGATGCCAATCTGTCACACCCCCAAAATACCTGAATGGCAGCGGAATGGAATACCTGGGGGTGACTGTCATAGCACCATAGTTACAGTTATATTGAACGACCTAAAGTGTCGTTTAGAAAATACAGCGTTTGATCATTAAAACATTTAGAGTTTACAAAGCTTAGGTCCCAAAAGAGTTTGCCCAAAATAGTTAAAATAAGTTCAACAAGATCAAACGTTTCATAAGTGCAGAAAATATGGTGAGACGCGTCGACTCCGCGACTCCATGAAGGTCCAAATGTATGCAACATGAGCTACCTTAATAACCTGAGAAATACATTGCGAAAAACGGTCAACACGAATGTTGGTGAATAATCATAGGTTTATAAGTAAAATCTAGTGTACATATGCCATAAGTAAAGTCAAGAAATAGGATGTCCGGAAAATATATACATTGGCTCTTAAGCTCATGACCCCGAAGCTAGACGTTACTTGGCCCCAATGAGTGTTTACCAGACACTCTAATAATAAAGACATGAAATGCATTCGTCCCGTTGGAGCAACCCAACGCGAATGGAGGCGTCACCCTCGATAGATCTATCCACTCACTCCCGCTTAGTACTAGAAATTAACGGTCCATGATAATAAAGGGGACTTGTCAAGACGTGGTAAATAAGGCAACTTAAGCAATGTATGAAATTTTATACTTAGGCATGTACACAAAAACAAGTAATGCAATGTATTCTCCCCCGTGGGATTTGAAATCAAAATATAGAATTAAAACGGGGCTATGAAACTCACCTGGAGTGATAGTACAAAGATGGTACAACGATGGTAAAGTAATCGGGACAACGAGGCGCGAACAATAGCCGCAACCTAAATGAATAATCGTGATCTAATTTAGATCATGCCGTGATGTAATGAATGCACATGCACATGATACCCATACCACTCGTAATTTGGAAATACTAGTTATCGTCTTAGTAAAATAGTTTCCATACTTAGGAAAAATAAGTCCATATATAGAAGTATATAACTTGTCGTACTATCTTGTATGAAAATTGTTAGCGTTATATTCCTCATATCGAAAACCTTGAAATAACGTCGTTAAGTCGTATAAATATTCTCTTGGGTCATACGTATTCATTTGTTAAGAATATAGTCCTTAGTACCATTTCTAGAAAATATACCATTTAGTACGTAAGTTATTATTTTTTATTTGTGACCAAATATATATATATATATATATAGTTTGACGATGTTAAAACGGGTATAACTTGGTCGTTTTGAGCTCATTTTCCTCGTTCTTTATATCCACGGATTCGTTTTAGTAAGTACTAATATGTTTTTGATAACTCGGCACTTCTAGGTTACGTTTAACGCCTCTATTTACTCGTCGAAATCTGCCAAACAGCAAGCAGTTTTTACAAAAATAGTTTTCGTCGTTAAATTTGCAAAAATCATATCTCCTTCGTTATAAGCTCGTTTTAATCCGTTCTTTCGCCTAAAGTTTCGTTTTTAAAAGTATTTTCTAAATCTTTGGCCAAAAATTAGCCATCAACCACTGATTTTCCCACGAAATGAAAATAGGGACAGTAGGTATTTCAAATGTTTCAAAAACCATTTCTAGGGTTCTAATCTAGTTCCATCTTCATTCAAACCACTTTCAATCACCACAAAACTAATCTAATCCTACCATACACCTTCTTAGGGTGTCATGGGTTCCTAAACATCACAAACCAAGTGGATCTAACAAGGATCTAACTATATTCACTTTCTAGAGCTTAAAAGTTAAATATATACAAAAATGGAGTAGTACAAGTTAATATATGCATGAGTTCTTGTAAGAAAAATATATAAACATGGTAATAACTTTGTAAAAATTATGAAATGAGTTTGTAAACTTACTTTGAGATGTGGTGTGATTAGATGATAAAACCTTAGTATTCTTGAGTTTATATTTCAAAACCTTGTAAGAAATACTTAACTAAACTATAATAACACTAGATCTTTAGAAAAATTTTTGGTCTTGCCTTCCTTCTTCCTTGTGGCCGTGAGTTTCAAGAGAGAAAAAGAGATAGATGAGTTTTCTTGAAATGTGAAGAAATGATAGAAAAGTCTTAGTTTAGTAGATATGTATTATATGTATTATAATTATTATATAATAGTTAGTATAATGCATTAATGAGTTGGAGTGAGTTAGTAAGTCATGTAAGAAAATGGTATGGGGGGGGGGGGCAAAGGAGAGGGGGGGGGGGGGGGGATGAATGGGAAGACTTTTGAGGTAATTTGTATTATTGTGTGTTACTTTGTAGTTTTAAAATGCACCGGGTACCGGGTTAACTAAAAATAAATTTTAACGGAGTTAACCGGGTCATAATAAAGTTATAAAAATTATAAAAATAGGTTGGGTAAAATTATTGGGTGTTTAGATAATTATAGTTTAATTTCTACGAAAACCGTCGAAGTTTTAGTAAACTTAAGTTAATAATTAAAATAAATATCCAAAATACCGGGTAAATTAATATTATAATTTGTATATTATAAAAATGAATATAAAAATATATTGGGATCATAGTCGAGAGTGTTGGACGTGTTAGTCACATTATTGATCGTTTGTTAACGTTTATTTGGAAATAGTTATACGTAAAAGTAAATTATACCAAAAGTATTAATTTAATTACCCTACGAGTGGAATAGTATGCAAGTGCCATAATGATAATATGAAGACTATTTCTAGTCCGTACAAAGTGTCCCAATGATAATGCATGAATTCGCTCCTGAACCAATACGGTTACGCGAATTTTGAATACTCGTAACTAAATTTACGATGACATGAGTAATGCACGTGAATAGTGGAATTTCTTCCGGAAATGAATAGTGTCTAGTGAATAGTAAAATTTCTGAACGCTTCTCAGAATATCAAATTGACCTCGAAAACGATGAATAGTGATCGATGAATAGTAAATGATGAATAGTAACTTGTGAATAGTAAATTGTTGAGGTTTGAAAAATGACCGGAAATTACGAGTTGTGACATTGGTACTCTTGAGACACTTGGAAACAACAATACCACCCGATAAACCAAGTCCTTGGTGGTATGGGCCATTCACAATCGAAGGATTGAGCCAAGATGGGATAGCTAACTTGAGAAGTAAATTAGGTGGAATGGTGATTGTGAGTATCGACAGATTGAGGCACTACCACCATAACAGTAATGATCGCAACTACATGGGGTATATCATTTCAAATGATGAGGTCACGTAGTAACCCATGACCTTGAGTCTAGCTACAAGACTCGTAAATAAAGAAAAGCGCTTCTTGGGAGGCAACCCATGTTTTGTGTGATTTTATTTTTGTTTAATTATTATTTGCTTCCGTATGCATGTTTAATTTTTATTGTTGGTAGATCATGTTTCTCAATTAAATAGTGGAAATACTTTACTTTGTTGTTTTGGCCTAGTCTTAACTCCACCTAAAGGTATTTTTGCAAAAGATAAGTGTAAGGGGAAACCCCAAATAGGTTTTTAAGAAACAAACCGATCATGATTCTGTACAATATTAAATGAACATGTATATTCGTATTTGTTAGAGTCAAATGCTTGTATTGAGTCATAATGAAGTTTTGCAGGATTTTCCAGGAAGTAGGACCAAGTTTTTCCAGAAATTTTCCGGAAACTTAACATAAGAATTTCTGCAGGTCAATTCTGACGGCGTCAAGAGTTTACTCTTGACGGCGTCAGGTGTAAAAATCTGGAAATTTTAACAGTTTTATTTTTCTAACGGAGTCTTATGGTTTTTGTGAATTATTAAGTTTTATAATCTCCAGGAGATCTGCAAACTTCATTCCACAAGCATTATATCTTATTTTGTTTTCTAGGATTTAGTAACTTATATAGGATGCCGCCGATTTTACGCGAGGTTGTCTTGTCTATGTTGTCAGGTTTTACAGGTTATGTATGATAAGAAGATGATTTATATTCTGGAAGGGAAGCTTTGATTGTTCATTTTCTTGGAGGAAGATTTAACCTGGCCATCCTATTATCCATACTGAGCGAATCAGGGGAGTATTTGATTTCATTCTTTTTACTTATTTCACTTTTGCATTCTTTACTTGAACATTGGGGACAATGTTCATCTTAAGTGTAAGGGGAGGGTAAAATGATGATACCTTACATACGCACTTTCGCTTAAGTTTGTTTTGTTTAATGGTAGATGTGTAATAAAACTATGAGAAATACTTGTTAGTGCAATTTTAGCGCCAAATTTAAATTTTTTTACAACATTTAGGAGTGAAACTTTAGCCATAGCAAGCGTCTCATGGATAGGAGATTGTATGACTAGCACATAACCGTATATTCAGAAAAATTTTCCACCCAAATATGTGAGGTTCGCCTTTAGATTTGATAGGAAAAGCATTTACTATTAGTGCTTATGAGTGTACGGTAGCATTTAGATTCTAGAACTTGCGTTAGTGATACATCCCGAGACCGCTAGTGAGACTACATTCGTGTAGTAGGATTTACTACATGACAAGAGGCATTAGGATCACCCTTGTGTTAAACCCGTATCAAAATTACTTGACCATTTAAGTCATATTACTTGGCTAGTTAAGTCAACTAATTTTGCCCACACCCTTAGCGTTGTACTCATTTTTAGTACACGATACCCCTAGTACACCCCTCCGAGCCTATCTTTTCGTTTCTAACTTTAAGCATTTTACTTAAAGGAAGAATTTGTTACACCCCACTTAAATGTACACCCAAATCGCCTTAGCCTTCCGTGTATGCGCTCATTTTTAGTGCATTATTGTTATTTGTTAAACCCTAAGTTAATTATCTAATTAATTACATGGTTGCTAAGTCGAGTCATATCCTTGTACATATTGTTTTGGGACGATTGGGACTCATGGGTAAGTACTTATTTTATGGAGTAATGGGGAAGAACATCATTTATTACCCCCATATGTACGTTAATCTTAAAAGTGCTCCAAGTGTTTTAATTTTCTTAATTCGAGTCATTAGATTAGTTGAATGTAAAGTATGTAAAAATTCAAGTGTAAGGGGAATGTATTCCCTATGATGTATTATAAAAAATTGAGAAAACAAGAAAAAAAATAGAAAAAGGAAAAAGAGAAAAAACATACGGACTACCATCCCGTTTCATTCTATGTTTATTTTATGTTTTTGTTATTAGCATAAGTCGAGTCTAGTCTTGGCTTAGCAACGCCATATTGTACATGTAATTAACCAAGATTGTTAACTCGCCACCAGTAAAACTTCTTTTATCCAACAAAACCGTGTATTTCATATGCCTACACCTAACGTTACAACCCTTTAAAAGACCTCTTTGATAGTTTATCCTAGGTGCTTACGCCATGTGGTGGAGGTTTGATCCTTTCCCAAGCCTATGGTAATCTATTTTGCTATGACAGGTAGTGAGAGATATCTTCCGTTTCCATATTGTAATTTATACTTTATTACACCCGAGAGATGTGAGTACCTAAACACTATTTGTGAGGTGCTTGTGTATGACCTCCGTGCTTGTCTATTGGTCTTTAGTGGAACGATTATTTGTTGTAATTACTTTTATATTAGTGTTAAATGACCCCTAACTTGTCTTTTGAGTAGAATAAAAGCACATTTGCTTGAGGACAAGCAAATCTCAAGTGTAAGGGTATATGATGAGGCGAAAAATGATCCGTTTTTAGGGGGTCATTTAAGCCTGAATTCGAATTTATTTGATCAAATATTGCCCTAAATCGTTCCTTTTGTGATTTTAGGTACTTTGGGAGTGAAATCTGGAAAAGGAAGCAATTCGGACGTTTTGGAGCATAAAAGTGAAGAAAACGGCAAAGTCTTAATTTTCTTTGCTGGGAACAGTAGGTGACGGCGTCAAGAGTAATTTCCTGACGGCGTCAAGAGCAAAAGTCCATGACGACCCAGTACAGATTTGACGGCGTAATGAAGGTAGGGCGTCAAGAGTAAAAGTCATGACGGCCTGGAAATGATTTGTACTTGACGTCGTCAAATGTAGATCTAGGCAGTCCGAGGATTGTTTTGGCGGCGAGGTGACGGCGTCACCTAATTGGTCTTGACGCCGTCAGACCCCTTTTCCTATATATAGTTTTCTAATTTTTCACATTTAAAAAAAGAAGTTTTGGGAGAAACCCTAAGTACGATTTTGGTGTAACTTTACAGGTTTTTCAAGGGTTCCAACCCCTTGATACCTTGCATGTTTAATCAAGATAAGTGTTCTTCTAATTCAATCAATATGTCTATGTGTTGGTTGTCTATATCATGTTCTTGTCTTAATTCCATCATGCTAGGCTAGATCTATCTTGTGTTTGCTTAGATCTAATGAAACCTAGATATTGATTATGTGTTGATTACTTGTTTATTCTTGTTGTGGATGAATGATTTATATGTTAGGCTTAAGAAAACTGGCAGATCTCCAATTGGTAACATGCTTGAACGTCTTAAGAAACATGAACCAACGCGCACTAGGTCTTTATTGGTTGTATTTAATGCATGAGCCACTGTTTACAATCCCTATAGTTGTGTTGTGCATGGTGTAGGAGGAGATAAGAGCTCATAGAATTGGGGAGTTATGTGTGCCACCCCATGAATGGTATTAAGGAATACGATCCGTCATCCATGCAATTATAACAAGTAATTAACGTGTAAAAGATATCTAGGGAGTAGTGAAATCTAAGTAAACACATTTTCTCCAATTACTGCTCACAACCTTAGTATAAATTAGTCTATTTTTATTTCTAGTATTTTATTTTGATTGCATCTTAGTATTGGGTTAGTTGATTAGCAACTAATTCCGCCCAAATCCTTCAACCCCGAGATTTTAAATTGCTTTCTATAAAATATAAAAACACAAAAATAATCATCCTTCACCTTTAGAACTAGTATTTAGGCTTTCTAATCCTAGCGACACTATTCCTAAGCTGAACGATCAATCCCCCGGTACTTGTCACTATACTATACTACAACGATCAGGTACACTGCCTGGTGGGGGTTGTAAGCTTCTCGAGATCCCTCGAGAGGTAAAGCCTGTTGCGATTCCGACGCATCATACGTTCAACCATGTTACGAATTGGAAGTCTGCCAGGTTTCTTAAGCCTAACATAGATATCATTCATCCAATACAATTAATAACAAACAATCAACCAACAATCAATAGCTAGGTTTCATTACATCTAAGCAAACACAAACAAACCTAGCCTAGCATCTTAAAGTAAAGACAAACATAAGATAGAATCAAACAACACATAGACATATTGAATGATTATTGGAAGACTTATCTTTATTGAAACATGAATGAAAATAGCGTAAAAAACCCTGTAAAATTCGACCTGGGGTTTGTCCCAAAGTTCCTCCAAAAGTTCTCTCCTTAATGAATGAAAATTAGAAAACTATATATAGAGATTACAGGTCTGACGGCATCACGTTATGATCCTGACGCCATCAACTAGCCGCCAATGCTTTCCTCGGATTGCCTAGATCCAGATCTGACGCCGTCATGTGTTATTCCACTCTTGGCCGTCACGTGTAAATTGTTCTTGACGGCCTTGGTGACGCCGTCACTCTTTAATTCCCAAAAACGTTCTGGCGCGTCTCGTGTAACTTTTTATCCACCTCTTTGCTAATACATGATGCCGTCACCTCCACAGCGTGACGCCGTCAGGTACTATTTCCAGCTTGATTTGGAGACTTTGCCGTTTTCTTCACTTTTCCCTCCAAAAACGTCCAAAATGCTTCCTTTTCAAGATTTCTTCTCCAAAGTATCTAAAATGACAAAAGGAACGATTTGAGGCAATATTTGATCAAATAATCACGACTTAGGGCTTAAATGACCCCCTAAAAGCATAACATTTTTTGTCTCATCAAGCCTAGTATGGAATGGGCTCATGACAGTATGAGGGATATTATTTTACCTTGATAACATTTTACCGAAATGTTTGGATTCAAGAAAACATGTAAACTCATCAACTATTTTCATAGTGGACCTATTTTTTACATGTTTTTCAGGTGATCGTCAGTAAGTGGAAAATTTATAGATGCATAGCATGGACACTCTTTTGCAAATGTTGCATTATGTTTAAAAATGAATGTTCTATCATTGGGAACCTATGTTTAAACATAATATGAATGTATTTTGAAACTTGTAAAACTTATTGTAATATATGATGTTTTTCTTTAAATCATGTAATGTAACATATGTGATGTACTATGAGCTGTTGCAACTTGTGTTTTCACTTTAGCGGGGTGTGACAATTGGTTACTTCTAGATATGGGTGTTCATATTACTAGTCCTACTCCATTATATTGTGATAATCGTGATGCTATTGAGATTGCTCGCAACACAGTTTTTCGTGAAAGGACCAAACATATAGAGATTGATTGTCATTTGACTCATCACCATCTTCAGGCGGGCATCATTTCTTTACGGTTTGTTCCATCTGCTTTACAAATTGCAGATGTATTTACCAAGCCACACTCTGGACCATGTTTTATTTTCCTGACTAACAAACTTTCAATGTTTCTCGTTTCATCATTGTGAGTTTGAGAGAGGATGTTAGCATATTAGCCTATAAGTGGCTCACGAACCTATTTAGCTTTTAGGGTTTTACCCTTTATTTGTCTTATAAATACTCATTGTATGATCTTAGTTTATTCATCAAATAATACAAGCGATAATTATTTGGTTACTTTCTACAACAACTGGCCTGTTTAATGATCATACATAATTTGGAAACTCTAGATGAATTTCCTTCTTTTTTGTGAGGTTTGATTTTTGTTTAATTTGTTTAGATACACATAAGAACTTGTGTGGCCAAAAACACCAAAATATATATAAAGCCTCTAGTGAAGAGGCTAAAGAACCAAGAAATAAAAATGAACGTCTCAATGAAATCAGACCATACACATAACCGATACATGCGAGAGGCCATACTCATCATGAGGGTCACATTCTTGGGGTCACTGAACTTCACTCATTCCCTAGGAGTTTTGAATCACAAACCACAAAAGATCCCAAGGATAGCACTGGTACATCCCAACCTTTACCTGAGGGACACCAACAAGATCCCCATGATTCAATGGACTTTCCTTAATTCATTGATGAGGGACAAAAATGTCCACCACTAACCTTTGCTGCAATGCAAAAACTTATGGATTATGACTTTGATTCTTTAATCCCTGAGTTTAACTTGTCAAATGAGGATGAGGAAATAGTTATGGTTGTAGATGAAATGGTGGATGCAGAGGTATTTGTTCAAACGCCTCAGATCCCTAAAGATGAAGTCCATCCGGTCCATCCTTCTCATGAGCCTTTTCCTAAAACTTCAGAACTAGCACCCATAAATACAAGTGAAGAAACCCTTATTGATCACCTTCAGGCTCTTGAAGACTATGTGGTTTATCAGGTCCTGGAAGATGCTTTTGATAAACATGCTAAATTAAGGGTTGGTTATGCAGACCTCAGACACAAAATTAAGAAGGGATTCAGTAGCACTGGGAGAATTGTTGATCCAATTAAGGACAAGCTTGAAACACTGGCATATGTCACTGAGTGCATTGTATGTTCAATATATGAGGGTGATATCCTTGATATCAAGACAAACCTAAAGACTTTTGCTACATCTACTCAGTCCTTGGCATGGTCTATTTCCAAAAGACTGTCTAAGATTGAAGACTCTCAAGCTGCAATGGGCTCTGATCTGTCATCCATCAAGACTGACTTTTCAGACATCAAGACCTCGTTTCAAGACATGCTCAACTTCCATTAGTCTATGGTCTTAGCTATCAGTTCCCACTTCTTCAGCCCTAACAACTCTTGAAGGCGAGAAGCCAACTAATACTTTCTCACCCACACCTTTATCAACCATCTAAACTGGAAAGTGCCCATTTTGAAGATATTCCATAACATACCTTTGAACCAGCACAAACTCTAGCCAAGGCTTTGGTTATTTACCAGGGTCCCTCGTCAGCATCTGAGGGGGAGTAAATGTTGGACTATCCAATCCCTAATCCTATCTCTTCATTCAAGCCCATTGAGGACATCCCCACATCTTCTTCTACACAAAAATCTGAAGAAAACAAAGGCAAGAAAAAATATGTTTGGCGTTGAAGACAATATGATTTATGAGTTTGCAGAAACTAGACCACCTATCCCTGAAGTCAACCTTGCCCAATCATCATCTGCTCCAACTAACCTAGCTGAATATTTAACAAGTCGTGACATGATTGACTACCAACATGAATTTGGGGAGGTAGCCCAGGTCACTATACAAGAGCTAAGTGAACTCCTAGAAGTTGGAGAAAGGAAGAAAAAGGCCTTAGATGATGTTGTTTAGCCAAAGAGATTGTTAAGGTAGCACATGAGGAAGCTTAGGCAGCAAAGCAGACTGTCAAGAACACCAAGGGATTTGGAGAAGCTGAAAGCGAAGGCTGATAAGAGGAAAAGTGTTTGGGAAAGCTTTATGGTGGAGTTGGTAGGAAGCATGGGGTTATCACCAACATCAGAATTATTCCAAACTCTAAGCCTCTGTAAGTGACCTTGATCAGAGACAATGATGACTAAGTTTTGAAGTCATTAGTGAGTTCAGATAGTGTATCTTTGGATAGAAAGAGTAGGAAATGAAGTTTGTCGTCCTGAATAAAAAGAAAGAGGATAATGATGTTGAACTGAACAAACCAAGAAAAGTTCCTAAGGGTTGATACAAGGAAGCATCTGAACCTTCAGGACCCTCTCAATACTTCACCTAATCTAAATAAGATAAAGAGAGTCGTGGGTAATGACTTTGAAACGTTTGTATCTGGCCTTCACTGCATCAGGATCCCATGTGAGGGAGTTCCATTTACAGAAGGTCAAGTGATTGAAACTCCTGAGTGTGGCATCTTCTTCACTCATGCGTTTGGTGAACCAACATTTCATAGAGTCTCTGAAATGCACATTGTAGAAACTTAAACACTCTTATGTTACAAGATTACAACCCTATCTGAAAATACCCATAAAGCTCCCAAATTGGTAAAGGTCTTGGATGAAGAACTGGAAAAGAGGGATGACAGGCATATCCTCTTATTAAAGAAGGTTAAGCAAGACCTTATGGGTATTACTAAAGAGCAAGACTGCACAAAGAACTCTATGTATTTTTTTTGTTTATGTGTTATGTAATCCATGAATAACAACGATCTTTTGTTTCTTTGTGTTCTGAGAAAAAGTCTAGTCCTTACTTTATTTTAATTCGTTTTGTAAGAAAAAGTTTTTGTGCTCTCTTACCCTAAAAAAACTTAGCCTATTTCTATAAATATATGGAGATTGTTGGGCCAATTCAGAGCCAAAGATCCTGGACTACGATTTGAACATAAAATAATCTAAGTGTAGATGAAGCCCCTGAACGATAGAATATTCATAGAGTTATTCTCAAGAGTTCTTCAGAGACTAAAGAAAGTATCTCGACTTCCTAAGGCGAATCTCAGAAAGTGAAGTCTGAACCTGAAATAAGATGATGGAGTCAGTGTGTGATGACAATAGCTCACTTACTCCTCTTGATCTCCTCAACAACAAAGATCTTGAAATTAGATACTTTGGAAAAGTATCTAAGTCTCTAAAAAAGATAGACGATGACTTTCTTGAAAAGATAAGTGAAAAGTAATTTATCAAGGAAAGTCATTGAAATACACGAGTTAGTACAAAAAGGGAAAACAGTTGACAACATTGTACTATAAAGTGGGGTTGGATACATTTTAAGAATAGAAACATTTAATGCGGTAAGGTATCAGTGTACCTTATAAGTCAAATTTTTGACACGTTGTTATTACCCCCACGGGTATCCGCATTAAGTTTGCGTATATAAAAAGAATGTTGTAAATGAGTAAATGCACCATGTCCAATTAATGTGTTAGTCTTTACGAGAGCATTTACTCTTCCTAGAACTAAGTCCTTGAACTAACTAAGTGTGTTAGCATAGTTCTTACTTAAACATATACTTTGATTTGTGTTTAAGAAAGTGAGGAGATCATCATACCTTGTCATTCAACTTTGATTTTCATTCCGCACATAATCATAGTAAATTCTTTGATTCATTTCTAATAAGAATTTAAATGTTGAAAAACTTTGTTGCGTTAATTTTTTTTTAACTATTTTACTTATTATTACTTTAAAGTGTCATACATCAAATTACATGAAGAGTGATTTAATTTAGTTAACTTAAATTCATATCACTTTCAAGGAGTAACAAAACCATGTATACACAATATTACATTTCTTTATATGTACAAAGTAATCAAACATTTTACTTTTAAATTGCTTCACAAGATGAGAAACATAGGATCAAGAAACTTACTTAGTGATCTTCATAAAACTTTCAAGTCTATTATCTCAACAACATTTACCTTCAAGTTATAGATCACTTTCAACATTCATCGACGTCTCTTCTATAGGTGATGTATGAATATAAAATATATAAGAATCAAATAAACGCAGCGGAACAACATCACCCACACGGATCCATATAGCCATATGATCAATCAAATAATAAACAACAACATGTTTTTACCTTTGTAGCGTGATCGGTAGAAACGTATGGAGACCATCACCAACACCACGAACCACCTATGAAACCAAGTGACCAAAATAGATCACCTCTATGATGGAAACACACTACATGTCATAGAACACCACCCGATGCTAGTCTTGACTTTGTAACACCAATTCTTGAATCAACCTACAATAGATAAAGTCAAGAGAGATCTAAAAAAACACAAACCCTATAAGGGTTTTGTTTTTGCCTTCACATCAAGGAGGAGAGAAAAGGGGAGAGCCTTTTGGTAAGTTAAAATCTGTATCTTTTTCTTTAGGAAGACTAAATCAATTTAGTCTTATCATAATCGAAGTTACACAAAGCCCCTCAAAAGCTCATATATGCCCCTCTAGTCCCTCCCTAGGCCGGCCATGATAAGGGCCCACAATGGGCTTGCTCATTGTTGGCCCGGTGCTAAAACACTAAGTCTAACTTCGTGTTTAATGGCCCGTTATTGATCTCGAGTTACGTAGTCGTTTATATATTGTAAATACGATAAATATAATCTATAAAATGGTGTCTATGTGTATAAGTGTGTGACCCCATACGCTCACATATGTCTAGCCATATAATTATTTATTATAACACGAGCATACGCCAACGGCTCCCACTTGCGACGTCATAATAATCAAGTAATTATACAAGCAAAGGTTAGCGTCTAGCAACACGCCAATGCCCCTAGAAATATGTGAAGGAAGTTTCTTAAACGTCTCATTTAAATGGTTTATATGTCATCCATACTTTTGTTACAGATACTATATTGAACACTAGACATGGATCAAAGTCATTCTATTTGTTCAACTATTATGTTTCTCGATCTTTATATTTGAACAAGATTACCAAGTGAATTAAGATTCATCTTAATCTCATTTGGGTACGGCCATACAAACATCCGTTCAATTCATCGAGGGTCCCAATAGTATCTAACTCCAGAACAAATCCTATTTTGACTGCACATGTCATTCATGTGTTTCAAATCACTCCTGAAAATGGTTTCTATAACTACCTTATTCAAGACAGCGTTTAACCATATCAAAGAATAAAATTCCGCACATGCAAGACCTACTTGCATCTCAAGTCTAAGGATAAGAGACATAACCATTTGCGAGATTCACTATTGACGCCGATCCATGCAGTGAATTCTCGAAGGTTGGGTCAGTCCAATTTTCATCACAATGAACAACATATGAGTTTGGCAAATAAATCACCAACACGCTCACATTTGCCTTAATTCGATGACACTCCCGTATCATCAACTAGCAATGGACAATTTTAGAATAAATAAATTATTCATGGATTAAACATGCAAATATAGAACACAATAGTATAAATGAAGACGATAATACCCGGTATATCAATTCATTATATAATACGACTGCTTACAGTTCCATTATCCAAATACTAAAAACAGATATGCACAAGACTACATACAGATCGGAATCCGATGTTTCCACCATGATCAATTTTGTTGTTGTTGAACTATAGACCTTGATAGATCTACTTGAGCACTCTAGAATCGTTAGTAATGTCACTGTAATCAATAACACACTAATAGACAATCCCTGCAACTTGTATTAATAAAGCGGAAACAAAACACAAGTTTGATACTAAGAATTCTTGATCCTCTATGGATCTTTTAATTATGATAAGAGTTTTCTAAAAGTTATTCAATACATAAACCGTGTGTTCCTTTTATACTCAAGGAACCCTAAACCGTTTCTCAAGAAACGTATCTTCTAAAAGTTCTAAAAGATATGCATTATCACTTCCTAAATAAACTCATGCATATCCAAACTACATTACATAAATCACGGAAATACTACATCCGCAGAAACTAATAAAGCTGAACTATGTCTTCAGCAGATACACTGCTTCAGCAGAAACCAACTCTTCAGCAGGATCCTTTCGGCAGAAACAGCAGCAGAATTCTTTCTACACAGAATTCCCAACAATCCTCCCCTAATCTTGAATTTGACCTAGTTAAGTTCAAGATTCTTGATAGATCTTTAAAGTAATATACCAAGAGGATTGTAACAGAGCACCAGCAAAGAAGTATCATCAGCAGAATCTCTATGATCAGCAGACACATAAAAGCTCCATTCTTTGCAGCAACAAATGACTTAATGTACATCAAAACAAAGTAGTTTCATACTATTCTCATCACTTCCAGGTGTGTTAACTCCTGAGAGAGGTGAATCATTGAAAATAATGGATTTGATGTCTCTTTACCAATAGCCATCACTACTGGAGTAGCCAAGTGTTCAAAGGTACACTGATAACCACATGATTTTTAGCAAATCATCAGCTATAAACGGATTTGAGATGTCTTTACCTGTAGCCGTTTGCTCAGGACTAGTCAATTATCTTGATGAAAATCATCTTGGTTAACTGATTACCAAATATGGTTTTCCACTGCCTTTACCACAAGCCATATACATGTGGGCTAGCCAATTATTCAGAATCCATAAAGGAAAAATCCATGGTCAATTGACAACCATTTCAACTACTCAGCAACAAAGCATTGGTGAGTTGACAACCCTATGGTTTTGAGCAAACCATTACAGCTATCAACAGATTTGATGTGTCTTTACCAAAGCTGTACCCTTTGGACTAGCCAACTGTATGATGGAATAGTCAACATCAGGTAAGTTGATAACCAAACCTGCAAACAAAGACTATATAACAATATGTTAGTTTTTTTTTTTTTTTTTTTTTTTTTTTTTTTTTTTTTTTTTTTTTTTTTTACTAAGAATAAAAAATATACAACATAAGATCCCTACTCAACTGCTGCTCTGAATTTTTCACATATGTTCTCATATACTCTGTTTGCTGTGCTTGAGTCATGGGTTTTTCCCTTTTTGCTTTAGCCTTTAATTCATCAGCTGCCTTCTTCCTCATCTTTAACATTTTCACAATCTCAGATTCAAAATCTTGTTCCTCTACTTTCTTTCCAAAAAGATCAGCAGTTACATTAGTATTAGCAAGCATCTGTTTTCCAATAGACTGCCAGTCTGACTCATCAAACTCTAGAACTGCTGCATCCAATTCCCTTTGTCTTGCAATGGGTAAGGTAGACACATATCTTTGAGTCTCTGAATCTAATTCTGCATCAAACTTAGCTTGTACTTCCTTAGCAAGATTTACACTCTTCATATAATTTTCCCATTCTTGCAATACTTTACCTTGACCAGCTCTATCTTCATCAGTTACAAGCTCATCCAAACCATCATGAGAAACATTAGCTTCAGCAATATGATCATTAGACATATCCACATCTGCCATAGGTTCATCATGTGCATCTTGAACCTCTTTATCAGTAGAAATCTCTATGTTCTCAGATGAATGATGAACAGGAGAATTCATGTATTCTTTCCCAGCTACAAAAAATGTTTCCCCTGATGCATTTCCTTTGTCAGCAGATTGATCAGCAGTAACCTTGCTGAATGATTGTTTCTCCTGAAGTATATCCACAGCTTCAGTCATCAGCACATCATTATCATTACCAGAAACTTTTGAAGCTTCAGCAGCTTGTTTTGCCAAATACTGTCTTGTACTTCTTCTTTGAACTAGTATGATTGGTTTAGATTGAGATGCTGTTGCAGCTTTAGGAGGAAGAACATGAGACTGTCTAGCAACTTCAGCTAGAATCTCAAGAGAATCCAAATTTGCCTCCTTTGCCTCTTCAGTAGAATCCAATCCATCTTTGCTTTGATTCTGCTGACCCAGCTGTGTCTCCAAATCTTTGACTTTGCTTTTCAGACTTTGAATCTCATTACCAAGAGTAGTCTTGGTCTCAGCAAGTTCTTTCTGGAGATCTTCAGTCATTTTCATATACCTGTTAAGAGATTCATATACAAATGTGAGAGTAATAGGGTCCTCTGCTCTATCACTTGATTGCTCAGTGGTATGAGGAGCTTCATTGAACCCTGTAGGAGAAACAGACTCATGTACAACATTAGGAGAACCTACATTAATTTGCTCTCCCAAAGAACTAGGTGAAGGTAGTCTATTTAGTTCAGGTTCAAAAGTCTGTAGATCAACTTCAAACTCATGAAATTGCTCAGTTGGAGCATCCTGAACTGGTGAGATGGTAGGGCTAGGTGACATGTGTACAGGGGTAGGTGGTGGTAAGTCAGTAGAATCAGGTAAAGGTTCAGCAGTTGTAGCTGGCGCTTCCGCCATTACCACTGAAGGAATACCATCAGCAGCAACACCAGAAGATGATGGATTACCATCATCAGCAGCATCAGAAGCAGGCACATGACCAGCATCATCACCCTCAACTGCATTAGCATTGCCTTGTGGCAACATTTCTTTTAGCAAAGGGTAATGTGCCCCAATATAATTTGTTTTCATTGAGGCAAACAACTTAGAACCTAGACTTTTAATGGGTATATGGGTCATATCTTCAGTGGTTATGTCTAAGATAATCTGTAAGAATCTAGGGTACATTAAAAACTTATGTTGTTCTTTATCTATGTTTTCTAGCATATTGTCAAAAATAAACTTAGAAAAATTATAAGTTTCACCCTTAGATAGACAAACAATACCACAACCCAATTGCAGAGAGAACTGGTTCCATCCTCCACACTTGTTGCTCAAACATTGAAGCAGCAGATGCACCAAATACCTCCACTTCGGACAAAATTGATTCTTGTGCCACTTTGAAGTATCAGTACTTTGATATCCAGCTTCTCTTAACCCAGCAAGAATCTCTGCAGTGTTGGAATGATACACACCATCTTCATCATCCAACTGAAGCTTTGTCCTTATCAACCCTTCTGTCACCACATATTCTACGCCATCAATTTCATCTACAATCTCTGTAGCAGATCTCTTAGTAGCAGATGCCCAAAATTGCTTCACCAGAGATTCACACACCAAATTAGGACAATAAGTCAAAGCATAATGAATCTTCGACCTTTGTAAAAACTCCACCATCAAATCGAATTCTTCATGTCCCTTCTTTGTTGTTAGAATAGCGTATTTGTTATGATCACCCTTCAATTCAAGTTGAGCCATTTGACTGAATGTGTGTGAGATGGTTATGAATTACACCCAAGAATAATGGGTTTATGTGAAGTGATAAGCGAATAATTTTTTATTCGAAAAGATATGCAGAGTGAGTTAAATTTGGAAGTTCCCCAATCGTGGTCAAAATTATCGGAACAACTTATTGACCAAGTCTGACAAAACTTCTAATTTTAAAATTAACCCTTCAGCAGTAACGAAAGTCAAATCTGCTGAAGCACAGTCAACTATCAGCAGAATCAACCAAAGGTAAAAATATCTTCGGTCAATATCTTGATTTTACTGTGCCACCCAACTCGCATTTAATTTCGTAACTCCTCAAATTAGCTTATTTAATCACCCCAAATCTCACATCTCATTCATCAACTTTCCCTAATTATCTTTCAAAACCCTAATTCCAATTAGACCCAATTCACCATTCAACCCATGTCTTCACACCCAGAAACCTCAGATTCAAATTCCTCTTCTTCATCATCAGAAGAGGATATACCACCATATCCTCGGGGACTTGAGGGTTCTGACTTTACAAGAGCATTGGAGGATCGATGTGCTGCACAAGAAAGACAATGGAATGCTCACTTGAAAGGTGAAACAAGCAATGCACCCATTCCTGCTGAAAGAGAGCTTGTCTCTCCCTTCATCTATACCTCTGATGAAGACACTTCAGAGGAAGAACCTGAAGATCCACCCTTTCTTCCTCCTTCCACTCCTGAGAGATCCCTACCAAGATCAAATACTAGGGATCCATCTCTTCCAACATCACAAAATGTGGTGTTGAATCTTCCTGCTCCAGGACCTGGTCTTCCACATCAAGAACATATTGGACAGATCAAGAGGTCTGAGAACATACGTAAGGGAAAGGAGAAGGAGAAGTAGGTGACTGAGGAATGTAACCATGGATCAAGGTTCTTGAGTATTTTCTTGACCTTAATTCATGAGCATCTTCTCATTCTTCCTTCTCTTCTTTTTACATTTTCATCTTCAGCTTCTTCATTGTACTTGTCATAGCCTCAAGTATTTTGTAATAAGTGATAGAAGCTAGTAGTACTGAATTAGCCAATAGTTTAGAAATGGTCATTGTATCTCAATTGCAACATTGAATGTAAGCTGTAACTTGTTTCTATGAATGAATGAAAAGATCTTATTTGAATTAATCCAATGTGTAAGACCTTCAGCATGATTTAATTGATCAGTAGAAACCAGGTTCAGCATATAGACCACATTCCTTTGACTTTAGCTCTTGGTGACATTCATCATGGAACTTTCATTCTCAGAACATCTGTAAATACACCAAACAAGCAAATACACAAAACAACTTGCACAACTATTAGAGGGTTAGTGTTAAAAACTTGTTAAAGCTCAGAAAGTATACAACATATACAAATAATCCAAAGTTTACAGTCATCATCCTCCCCTGAGGCATATGCCTCCCCTGAGGCTTATGCCTCCCCTTAAACTTTGCAGTTAAGGGTTTAACATGCCAATATGGACCACCAAATATTGAAACCTTGGTCCATCAAATGCCTTGGTTAATAAATCTGCCACATTTTCATCTGTGTGAATTTTGACCACTTTAACCAAATGTTTCTCATAAGCATCTCTTATAAAATGATGTCTGATTTCAATATGTTTTGTTCTATTATGAAAAACTGGATTTTTAACAATGCATATGGTACTTTGATTGTCAATGAAAATGGTAGTATTCATGAAGTTATACCCATAATCCAGTAATTGATTCTGAATCCATAGAACCTGACCACAACAATTGGCAGCAGCAACATACTCTGCTTCAGTAGTAGAGGTAGCAACAATGGTCTGTTTCTTGCATTGCCAAGAAATCAGTCTTCTACCAAGAAATTGACAACCTCCAGTTGTGGATCTTCTATCCAAATTGGCACCAGCATAGTCACTATCACTATAAGCTGCTAGCTGAAATGGAGACTCTTTGGGATACCAAAGACCTAGTTGTGGTTGGCCTTTAAGATACTTAAAAATCTTCTTGACAGCATTCATATGAGAGGTAAGTGGAGTGACTTGATGTCTTGAACATGCACTCACAGCAAATGTGATATCAGGTCGTGAAGCAGTCAAGTACATCAAAGAACCAATCATAGACCTGTATAAATGAACATTCACAGGAAGATCAGGATTAAGATTGTTCTTTGGTTTAGGAGCCTCATATGGAGTTGTGGCAGTCCTGACATTTTCCATAGCAAACTTGGACAACATATCTTTTACATATTTCTCCTGATGTATAAAAATACCATCAGGTTTCTGCTGAACTTGCAAACCCAGAAAGAAGGTGAGTTCTCCCATGGCACTCATCTGAAATTCTCCCTTCATTAAATCCTCAAACTCTCTACACCAGGCTTCTTTGGTAGAACCAAAGATAATATCATCCACATACACCTGCACAAGAATAATATCCCTAGAATCTTTCTTGAGAAACAAGGTCTTGTCAATGGCACCTCTTCTGTATCCATTCTGCAGCAGAAATGTGGAGAGTCTAGCATACCAAGCTCTGGGAGCTTGATGCAGTCCATAGAGAGCTTTGACAACTTTGTAGACATACTCAGGATGATCAGGGTCTTCAAATCCTTTGGGTTGAGTCACATAAACCTCCTCTTCAATCTCTCCATACAAGAAAGCACCTTTTACATCCATCTGATAAACCATAAAGCCCATATAAGAGGCATAGGCCAAAAAGATCCGTATTGCTTCAACTCTGGCCACTGGTGCAAAGACCTCATCATAGTCAATGCCTTCCTCTTGTCTAAAACCTTGAGCCACGAGTCTTGCTTTGTTCTTCACCACAATACCCCTGGCATCTCTTTTATTCTTCAGAATCCATTTTGTCCCAATGGCATACTTACCATCAGGAAGAGGAACTAAAATCCAAACCTGCTGATTCTTAAATTGCAGCATCTCCTCTTGCATTGCCTCAAGCCAACTTGAATCAGCCAGTGCTTGAGGAACACTAGTTGGTTCAATTTGAGAAAGAAAGCATGCAAACAAACAATGTTTGAAGTCTGTGTGATTGTTCCTCTTTTGATTGTAGACATAAGAGATAAAAGCAACTTCTCCATATTTGGTATTCTTGACAGTGCTTCTAGTTCGAACAGGGTCTTTAGGATCACCAATAATCTTGGATAGGGGATGAGCATTGTGAATCCGTTTGGTAGCTGTAGGTGGAACATCAATGGTGGCATCAATGTTGGTGAGTGTAGGCTCAAACTCAGTGTCATAAGAGGCTGAGTTAAACAAACCAGGCATTGGTTGATAATTTCCAAGGTCAGAAGGACTAGGAAATCTGGTAAAGGGCTTATCAAAATCGGTAGAGACTTCAGTAGGATCAGCAGAAAGAACTTCAGCAGAATTATCATCTTTTACATTGTCAGTGGGAAGAGGTGTGCCTTCAGCAGTATCCTTGTTTCCACTGACTGCTTGTGCTGACTGATGTAGGATAGCCTCAGTCTCTTGTGTAACCTTATCATTGAGTTTCTGAGCTTCCTTTGTAGCAGCATGTTCCTGCTTCTGCAATCTTGCTAGATCTTCTGCATATTGTGACTCATCATCTGGCTCAGCAGCAGAGTGATTACCTACAAAATGGTTAGGTGGAAAAGATGGTACAACAAAAGTATTCTCTTCTGGCTCAGACTCACATTCTGAGTCATCATCCATGAAACCTGCAGGGTTAGAACTTGAATCTTTGGTACCTGCATCAGGATTAGAAGCATGCCTAGTATAACCCAAATAGTCAGTCAAATAGTCTAGGTCAAAATACCAAGAATGGCCTTGACCCTGAATATTAGGCTGATCTTCAAGAAATCTCATATTAAGGGTCTCTTCAATCCTTTTGGCATTCAGATTATAAACCCTATAGGCCTTGCTATGAGCTGAGTACCCAACTATATAACCTTCATCAGCTTTCCCATCAAATTTGCCCAGTATATCAGCAGTATTCAGAATAGTCACTTTGCATCTAAAAGGCTTAAGGTAACTGATGTGTGGAACTTTCCCAGTGAGAAGTTCATAAGGTGTTTTAACATGAAGTCTAGTGATGGATACCCTGTTCAAGACATGACATGCAGTACCTACTGCTTCAGTCCAAAACATGGTGGGTAGTTTGGAGTCTGCAAGCATTGATCTTGCTGCCTCAATGAGGGTTCTATTTTTCCTTTCAGCAACCCCATTTTGTTGTGGAGTTCTTGGAGTACTATAGTCCCTTCTAATCCCTTTAGACTTACAGAATTCTATAAATACAACATTTTTGAATTCTGTACCATTGTCACACCTGATTCCCTTAACCTTTTTATTCAGCTGGTTCTCAACTAAGATAATGAATTCTTTCAGAATTGGAGTTGTTTCATCCTTAGTTTTGAGAAAGAACACCCAGCAAAACCTGCTATAATCATCTGTAATAACCAGGCAGAAGTACTTGTGATCAATACTTCTAATGGGGGTTGGACCAAAGAGATCCATGTGCAGCAACTGAAGAGGTTCTGAAATGGAGCTCACTGCTTGGACTATTTTGTAGGAGGCTCTGTGTTGCTTTCCCTTGTTGCAAGCAATACAGTTGTGTTCATTGGTGAAGAGTTTAGAAGGAAGGCCCTGAACAAGACCAAGTTTTGATAACTTGTTGATGGTCTTGTAATTCACATGTGCCATTCTTCTATGCCATTTATTAGATTCATCCAGGGAAGCTTTGGCAACCAAACATGTTAGATCACCTTCAGGTTGAACATCATTCAGATTGAATGTGTATAAGTTGAAGGTTCTAGGAACTCTCAGCAATACAGTTGTGTCTTCTGGGAGTTTGAAGTCCTTGGAAAGTACAAGACACTCATCTTCAGAAAAGAAAACCTTATGCTTAGAGTCACAAATTTGTGATACTGAGATAAGATTAAAATTCCCCAGTTCCTCCACATAGTAAACATTTTCAAAGTCTAACAAGGGAGTCTTTATGGTTCCTTTCCCTGTTATTTTGCCATCTCCACCACCAAAAGTTACAGTTCCACCTCCTTCAATGGGCTCAAAATCATGCATCTTATCCTTGTTCCCAGACATACTTCTAGAACAACCACTATCAAAGATGCCAACTTCAGTACTTTTCAAAGGATGTGCCTACAACAACAACAACATTTACAATATTAGTACACATTGGAGACTCAAGTCATTGCTGACTTGAGTCTGCCTTGTGGATCATTAGTAACAGGCCATGTAGATGTTTTAGATCCACCATTGTTCTTGGGCCTGTAATACATATTAGGTCCCTTCTTAGTCCAAGAACAACCTGCTGAGGGCTTCACAGCAGTATTCCATTTCCCACCACCATTATTCAATGAGTCAAAGTGATTAGGCCAATAATCATTATAAAAGAAAGAACTAGTAGGTCTGACATATGGTCTAGTACTGGTTTTTCTCCAGGAAAAATGAGTTTCAGCAGAATTAGGTTTCTGCTGATGTGGAACAAAAGATGGTATGTCGTGAACATTTTTCCACAATTGCCTAGATTTTCTTTGACTAACACCTGCACCCATTCTTTGCTCATGATATGTACAATCCTTAATCAAGTGATATTTACTTCCACACACAAAACACTTCTTCTGTTTAGAAGATTTATTCAAACCAAAAGAATTTCCATAACATGAAAAAGTATTCAAATCATCATGACAAACAGAATTGTTTTTAACAAAGCCAAAAGTATTATTATGCAAAGAATTGAAAAACAAGTCTTCAGTAGAAACTGTCTTGTGATCAGCAGCAACTCTAGAAGGCTTGTGGGGAGTCTTGGGTGATATCTTTGGTGTGGTCTTGGGCATGGTCTTGGACAGGTCAGACTTCTCACTTGAATCACAGCTGGCAAATGAGGTAGACCCTTCATCAGAAGACTTGTCACTGTCACAACAAGAGACAAAGTCAGTAGATTTAACACTAGGGTCTGGCAAGTCAGTTGACTTTTTGCCATAGAGATGGTGTGATCCATCAAAGTCACTAGGTTTGGATAGGTCAATAGGCATATGTTCCCCTCTTATAGGTCCAGGGACAGCATGTAAGTGACCTTCTTTGACAAAGTTAGCTAAACCTGCAGGTGTGGATTTACCTAGGTCATTCTTAGCCTCTAAACCAACATATTTTTGAAATCCCAAACCTATTTTAGAGTTCACAGCTTGACTACCATAAAGTTCCCTCGCAAGATTATCACCTGACATTTGCCATTGTTTACCTCTAGCTATCTCTTTGTCTAATTTAACTTGTAAATTTTGGTTTTCATTTTCCAAATTAGACTTCTCTTTTTCAGTACGTTTTAATTCTATCTTAGCAATTTCTAAATCACTCTCTAGGACTCTTATCTTTTCATCATATTTAACTTGATTCTTTTGAAACCATACTTTTTGTTTCTCTAGAGTTTTTAAAGCCAATTTATAAGACTCTACCTCTATATAACATTCATTGTACTTAGGTTTCAATTCATCAAATTCCTTTTTAAGTTCATTGTATCTTACACTACATCCAAACACACAATCGTGTACCTGAGAGATTCCCATCAAGGAGACTTGCTCCTTCTTGTCTTCTGAAGGTGTAAATGCCAGTAGATTCACTTGTGAAGAAGTAGCAGCTTCCTCTCCAGCAGGTTCATGATCACCCCAATCAATTTGGTGATCCAAAGTCACCATGGCCTTTGAAGGTACAGCCTTGGTATTCCCTGCTTCCAATGGATAAGAACCATATCTAACTTCATCTCCAGCCTTTCTATCTTTGCATTCCCTTGAAAAATGTCCCACTTGACCACAAGTATAGCATTTAACCTTCCTTCTATCAAACCTTGCAGCTTCTTTGCCATTAAAACCAAACTTCCTTCCAGACTTGGCTTCAAACCTTCTGATGTTCATTGAGATCATTGCAAGCTCCCATTTCAAGTGCATTTCCTCCATTTCCAATGGATCTACCTGTTCAAAGTCCTCATAAGCAATAAACTGCTGAGGTTCATATTCAGCCACAAATGAATGAATAAGATCCTCCAACACATTACTAGATCTTGATTTAGGAGTAGATTGATTATGAGTTTGAGAAGATGCTCCAGATGTATATGAACTTGAAGCTTGATGCACAGGTTTTGTAGAAGCACCAACAAATGCAGAATGAGTAGATAGACGAATAGGACTTCTAACATCAGGCTCAAGTGATTTGAGCTTGTTGTAGAGATCATCAAAGGAGATTAAGTCCAAGCCACCCTTTGTTTTGATAGCAATACTGACTTGCAACCAAGATGGTGGCAAAGATCTCAGAAACTTAGCATTGCAGTCCTCATTGTCAGGTCTAGCCTTCAACTGATTAAGTTGACTCAAGATCCGATGAAACCTGTCATAACCTTTATGAATTCCCTCTTCTTCAGATATCTGAAATTCTTGGAATTTCTGCTTCAGCAAAGACTTCTGCAACCTTCTTGATTCCTCATTCCCACCAAATCTTGCTTTTATAGCCATCCAAATATCCTTGGCATCCTCCATAAAATGGAAGTCACCCATATGATCATCTGGTATTGCTTGGAGCAAAATAGTTCTGACTTTACTTTCCCTCTGCACAGCCAGAATCTCTTCAGCAGTTTTGGGAGCTACAATTGTCACAACTCCATCAGCATCAGTAACATGCTTCTTTAAGCTATTCCCCTTCTTAACAATCTCCCATAAATTCCAATCTACGTTTGTGATCCAGTTCTGCATTTTCATGGACCACAAGTGATATTCTTCAGCATTCTTCAAGTATGGAAACTTAGCATTACTGTTAGAGAGGCTGAGTTGTTGAAGAGAAGTGGTGTTAATGTTTTGGGTTGTATCAGTATCATCATCAGATCCAGGCATGGTTGTTGATTTGTTTGAGAAGGTGTAAGATTTGTTTTTCTTAGTATGGCAGAGACTCTCTCGAGGCTCTGATACCACTTGTTGAACTATAGACCTTGATAGATCTACTTGAGCACTCTAGAATCGTTAGTAATGTCACTGTAATCAATAACACACTAATAGACAATCCCTGCAACTTGTATTAATAAAGCGGAAACAAAACACAAGTTTGATACTAAGAATTCTTGATCCTCTATGGATCTTTTAATTATGATAAGAGTTTTCTAAAAGTTATTCAATACATAAACCGTGTGTTCCTTTTATACTCAAGGAACCCTAAACCGTTTCTCAAGAAACGTATCTTCTAAAAGTTCTAAAAGATATGCATTATCACTTCCTAAATAAACTCATGCATATCCAAACTACATTACATAAATCACGGAAATACTACATCCGCAAAAACTAATAAAGCTGAACTATGTCTTCAGCAGATACACTGCTTCAGCAGAAACCAACTCTTCAGCAGGATCCTTTCGGCAGAAACAGCAGCAGAATTCTTTCTACACAGAATTCCCAACAGTTGTACAAGACAACAAGTAGTCATCTGAGTAAACTTTGAGAATACTTGTTTCAAAATTCAAAAATGTTTTGAATGATGATTTTCCTTTTGTATGTGTGCAATCAAGTACAATACGAGTATTGCAACAATACGTTCCATAGTGTGTTTGACGCTAGCAAAACACCTACTTTAGACAGTCATAATAACAGTTTTCCAAACTGTAAAGTATTCTTATTCTTTTAATGTATAATGCATCAATGCTCTCAATCGAGCACATCTAGTTAGAGGTGTCATCATTCATGATGTCATCCTACTACGACTAGGGTTGAGCATCATCTTAGTTATATAAGCATTAATGAATGAAAACATAACAGAGCTCCTCAAATATCCGTAAACGTTTGAACAATATTTGGTCCTTTGCAGGTCCATTAGGTTGTTCATTTAACAATTTATCTAATGACTTTCACTTAGATATTTGTTGTTATCAACTCATCTTGCATTCATGTAAATGATATAAATAATCCAATACATAATATGACTTACATAATGAATCCTTTAGTTAAACTTAAGGTTTCCATTCATGCATTCAATCTCATCATATAAGATTGATCATTGAGACTCCCCTCAATGACATGTCATATTGTGTTTAGATTATTAACCGCTTATGTTTATCCTAATAAACACATGCAACAAGGTTGTATGTTTTATTCCCTAAATTTCTTAAGTGAAACTTCATTCCAGGCTAAGGATTAAAGTCTAGCTTAGATGGAATATTGTTTCTTATATGTTAACAACATATGAGATTTAAGAAAATAAATTCATTTATCCTACTTGCACTCTGAGTTCTCAGGAGTAATCTTATTTAATCAAAATCAAATTAATGATTAAATTAAGATCTCTACTCCTAGATGCATGATCTAATCCACACCTGGATTCTTATGTCTTGTATACATAATAAAGATTATATAGATTCACAACTTTTGATTACTCAACGTCCTCGCAAAAGTAATCAAAAGTGTTTTGAAATCCTATTGTCATATTTCATTTACATGAAAACAAGTATGACAATTAATTATCTTTATACATTTAATGTTTGTAGGTATGAAGATTTAATCATAATCAATTTCTTGAGTACGAGTAAACTCCTTTTACTACGCATGCGTTAAATGTGTGTACAAGTTTGTCCTTTTGAGTATTCTTATCAAGAAACTCATTTTAGACCTTACAGTCTAACTGATTGGTAAGAGATCAATCAAGCTCCGTGAGTGATTATCTTCAAAGGACTGCATCTTAACATTCATAGTTTTGAGCTATTCATCAGACTCAAGATCTGATAATGCATCTCTTTAGTTAGCAGGTTCACTATGATCCTCCAACTTATGTCCCTTAACATTGATATAAAAACTATATCATTTAGGTGTTAGGGGTATCCTTGCGGATTCATGAATAAGAGATATCAATCTATGGTTTAACATATGCATGTTCAACCTTAGTATGACATTAGCAAATGTACTCAGAAGGTTGTGTATTCAGCTCTTGAATGACTTCAAGATCTAAAGGTGCTCCTACTTGCTTTTGTAAGTGGAGACTAATCCCCAAGTACTCAGCATCTTGATTAACAATAAATTGTTTTCAAGTGGGACATCCAAAATACATCGTTAGTTCTTGACTCTAGTTTGTTAATTACTTACTCTTAGGTATTTAACAAATTCATAACTACAATCAAGACATAGTGGGATTCATCCCATTCCATAATACAATGGTGTCTTAAATTCCTTCTAGGCTGGAACCATATTTGGTGTACACATAGCACATCCAATTTTCTAACCTTGATTGCTTTTGAGGTAAAAGAGTTTAAGTCATCAAAGATCAAATGATATCCATGATGGACATACCATAAAGTTGTGATATTCCACGTGGATAGATGTTGTGAGACTATCACACAACCCATTAGATCAACTTATACTCTTTGGCTTATGTATATGCCAACCAAGTCATACCAGATGGCATCAATAGTATTTTTAGCCTACTGCATACTTTATATTTAAAGTCTTTGACCAAGTCAATGACTTCATGTGTATGTTTTAACTAGAAAACATAAACATTAAATATTTTATTATACGTCGTAAGTGTACATGTCTTTAACAAGAAGACATAACAAATTAACGTCTTTACTTTACTTTATAAGTCTTTCAACAATTAACGGAATTGATGTTTATGTCTTTACAAGAGACCTAAACATATTCAACTAAAGTAGTTATGAGTGCCGATAATTGGCCTCAATAGTAATTTCAAGTTAAGTACATACTTCATGATTATGAATTTACAAGAAGACATAATCATATTTACTAAACAATTCAGCAAATATGTTGAAGTAGCTTTTCATGTTATCTTGACATTTTTTCTAATTAGGGCAACATACATTTTATGTGTATAAGTCCTAGTAGAACCTTATTTTTCTTATCTTGCAGTCAAGAAAAACCATTAGTCATATTGTTATATGTTGTACCTTGCACACAATTAAGATTTCTCCCACTTGTGCATGGCACAACATTATGCAAGCAAATATGACAATGTCACAGATAACATATGATTTTAGTCAAAATCAAAATATAGATATGTAGAACTTTATCGCTTTTATAATGAATCATGCATAACAATTTTATTGATAACATTTCAGGAAGCAACATCAGGAACACGACAAGTTATCTAATAAAATTCATGCAATGGTTCTCATAAAAACTATGATGCTTCATATGTGAAAAGTAATGTATTATTTTAAGACAATCTAGAAATAAGATGGGCAACTTGTAAGTTAATAGAGCTTACAACTCCCACTAGATTAGAGAACATTACATGTGTTTCGTCACCAGTAATACAATCATTTAGCTCCCACTGGATTAGACAACATTAAAAGTGTTACATCACCAGTGGAGAGTGAGTGATGATTGGATACTTTCCTGCTTTCTTTGAATATCTACACATTATTGCTAATGTGAGTCACTATGATTAGTAACATGTACTTAGGTATTTAAGGAAGTGCATCAAGTTCTAATATATAGATGATGGGCTAGCCATCATTTTAAACTTGAAAATTAGGCATGCAGTTCCTCCATGTTTATCGGGTTAAGACACATTGCTAGGTAATCATGCTAGTAATTGCCTTTAGTACTTTTCGGTTTATTGATATTTCCATTTTCTAATTATTTTAACTCATATTATTTTGGTAGCTATAGAAAACATATTCTCTAGTTATCCAAATATCTTATATTCCTTGAAGGTTTCAAAACCAGAACTAGGGTTATAAAACCAACTTGAAAGAATAAGATGTGCAAACATACTTAACCGTTTTGACTTTACAAGACATCACGATTTCTAGAGTATGTGTGCTTTGAGTTTGATTAGAATTAGGACAATTCAAATATTCCTATTATGGCTTTTCCTCATAAGGAAAAGGATAGGAACAAGTCTCTTTCTTACAAGGAAAGGAAGACTTAGTTTGATCCTTTTAACAAGAAAAGAACAAACTTTTGTTTACGATTTGTGTTGCATTAATTCATTAATTGAATTCTCAAAGTTCATATTTAGTATTTTCGATAAGTATCCTTTTATGAATTAATTACCCCATGTTTACAATTTAAAACAATTAATTTACGTAAAAGGCTAAGATCCACATTGTGCTTCTACTATCACATCAGTTGATCTGCTAGCAATAGTAGATTCAATTGGTAGGCGACGATCACCAATTGCATTACAAGTGCAACTCTTAGATCTTTATGGGACCCATGGCACTAGTGAACAAGCAACTAGTGTCATGTAGGCATGTTTAGCTCCATCTTTGCCTCGGGTCAAGGTCTCACCTCTTAACTCGATTAAGTCATCCAATTTTGACGGGTAAAAGTTTTGATGCGAATCAAAAGGTGTACGAAAAGAGCATGCATTCATCCTTCATAGCACAAGTTAAAAACATTTCTTAACTTAAGTCTAATCATTGTTTTAATTTATGTGTGTCAAGTTGTCCATTTTCATGACTAATATAAATCCTACGTGGATAATAAAGTTTGGATAATACATAAATTACATAACATACATAACAAGTTAAGGTGTTATTATAAAACAATGATTTCAAGTTTCAAAAACTTCGTAAAACTAAATCAAAAGACTTAGTTTTGAAAATGGTTTGTGTTTCGTTTTAAGTTTATAGAAAACTATTTTCAATTTTACATATGAAACAAGATATATAAAAAAGCAAAAACAAACACACAACCACAATATGCAAAGCCTCAACCGATGAAAAAACCTATGCTTGGTCTCGTGAGCCATCACAACAACCAAGAGTCAACTAGGGACAAACCACACAACCACACGGAGGACTCCCACTTGCTCCAAGACAATCAAGAGCAAGTTGGAAGCCCATAATGCACATGAAGAGTAGTTGCTGTCCTTCCAGAATTTCTGTGTTCGGGGGCCCATAAGTCCATGAAGGAGGCTTCCCCGGGCTTAGCTCAAAACTAGAAACTTGAAGGCCCATGTCTTGGGTACCTGCAAAAACAATTTCAGCCAAAAAGACCTTACCAATCACCGGGAAACTACGTTTTACCAACTGGTGTTCCAACAGTCATTTTTCGGCAAAAACGTCTTTAACTTTTTCGCCTTTCACCACCAAGCCACGATTACATTATATTGAAAGTAAAATACAATTAATATACTTTTAATCTACTGTAAAAGTGCCCAAACAATGGCTACAACCAAAAGAATATAGTTATATAAATGCCGAAACAATGGCAAAAACCCCAAAACACGAAATTAAACAACATTTACAACCATTCAATGCACAAGTGGTCTAGGTTTTCATCGGCTTTGCATATAAACATAATAATACCATAATATTATGAATGAAACATGGTGTTGGCTAACTCCATGGACAAACATGCATGTATTTGCCATGGAAAACAAAATAATAACAAGAATTAAATTGTTAGCCAACGAAAACGAAGAAATTAATTGACAAGAATTAAAACCCCGTTAGGTACGTGTTTCCTATGACTTAAGGGTCAAAACCCACTGATATTAGGACCTTCCAAATACCATTTAACCACAGAAAATATGGCCTTAGGGGCTGAATTAAAACCGTTTCAAAAACCGATCAAAAACACGCGTTTTAGGCCATTTTTCATGTACCCGACAAGTAACCAATTAGAGTATGCATAACAAATGGCCATGGGACCAAAAAGTGCAGATCATAATACCCCTAAAGGGTCGTCCTATGAGGAAAAAATTGCAGCCCTAGGGCTGTTTTAACCATGACTTCAAAAATCATAAAAAAAAAACACCCGTTTTAGCCATTTTTATGCATACCCGATAATCATATGGCACATATGATGGCTCGTGATACCACTATAGGTGATGTATGAATATAAAATATATAAGAATCAAATAAATGCAGCGGAACAACATCACCCACACGGATCCATATAGCCATATGATCAATCAAATAATAAAAAACAACATGTTTACCATTGTAACGTGATCGGTAGAAACGTATGGAGACCATCACCAACACCACAAACCACCTATGAAACCAAGTGACCAAATTAGATCACCTCTATGATGGAAACACACTACACGTCATAAAACACCACCCGATGCTAGTCTTGACTTTGTAACACCAATTCTTGAATCAACCTACAATAGATAAAGTCAAGAGAGATCTAAAAAAACACAAACCCTAGAAGGGTTTTGTTTTTGCCGTCACATTAAGGAGGAGCGAAAAGGGGAGAGCCATTTGGTAAGTTAAAATCTGTATCTTTTTCTTTAGGAAGACTAAATCAATTTAGTCTTATCATAATTGAAGTTACACAAACCCCTCAAAAGCTCATATATGCCCCTCTAGTCCCTCCCTAGGCCGGCCATGATAAGGGCCCACAATGGGCTTGCTCATTGTTGGCCCGGTGCTAAAACACTAAGTCTAACTTCGTGTTTAATGGCCCGTTATTGATCTCGAGTTACGTAGTCGTTTATATATTGTAAATACGATAAATACAATCTATAAAATGGTTTCTCTGTGTATAAGTGTGTGACCCCATAGGCTCACATATGTCTAGCCATATAATTATTTATTATGACACGAGCATACTCCAACATCTTCATCACATGTAACATCTTCTAACTGACACAAGTTGCTCATTGGCGCTGGCAACTCTTGTAAGCAACGACAACCACTCATGTTAAGCACTCTTAGGCCAGATAGTTCACCAATCGCTTCAGGTAGTATGCTTAGGCTCAAACAATCAGATATATCAATGAACCTTAAGTTATGCAAGCTTCTAATTGACTCAGGTAGCTCTTGTAGTTTCATGCAACAGTGAAGGTTTAAGTTTTCAAGATGTAACAAATTCCCTAACCCTTTAGGAAGACCATCCAACTCATGACAATTAGTGATGCTAAGAGTATGGAGATTAACAAGATTCAATATTCCTGATAGAAGTTCCTTTAGATCATAACACCCATCAAATTCAAGTTATGTAAGACTTGGTAGCATATTAGGAGAATCGTTGTCATAACCCGTGAAAGCATCACCTATCTTACACATAACAAATGATAGTTTTTGTAGATTATGTAGTGTATATATGGGCTGAATAGTGGAAACCGACACATCTTCGAATATAATTATTTTTAGGTTGGATAAATAATCGATTGATGCATTATTGTGTAGTTGAGAAGGATAACCCCTTTGTTGGTCCATTCTTTCAATGGAGCGAGGTACACTTTTGATATTCAGTGTCAAATCATCACCTTTAGGTGCAGTTAGACCATAACACATTAAGTCGAAAGCTTCATCTGCAATTAAAGATTGCGGTAAGGTTACTAAAGAGAGAAAGCATATAATGCATGTAAACCATAAAAAGTTAATAGAAAGAAATGAAACCTGTTGGTTGTACTAATTGTTTAATGAACAATGGTTTTCCTTCTATCAAAAGTAGTTGATCCATTTTATACACCAAATCAGAAACCTCACTCAAACTCCTTGTACTAGTGCTCATCATTTTGACATCCATATCTACCTTAAAGAACCTCAAGAGCTCGTTATTCAATTGAAATAGCTTATACAGATGAAGAGACTTTTGGTTCGTGTTCAAGTCATGAACCCTGGAGCACTTGAGAACAAGCTCTTTCTGTTGGGTTTATCTTGACATGTTGGTTTAGTAGTACTTCAAGTATTTTTCTTAGTTAATTAATGAGACCGAGTCTTGTGTAACTGAAATACACAATTAGTAGAATAGGTTTCAGTTACCTAGTTTTTAGGATGAGTCATGGTATACGTCTAGTCATTGTAAGGCTATTTATAGCCAAGTTATCTATGAATGAAAGTATCCTCTTCTATCATATTTTTCCTTTACCTACTGTTTATTCACATATACACATAATATAATTGTGAGTTTATATTTCACCAGTTGAAAGCTTCAAATCTACATTTGGTATCAGAGCCACTAGGGTTCAAATCAGATGAAAGGGGCGATTTCATGTGAATCACAGCAAGTGGGAGAAGAAAGACCGGCTGCTCACAAGCAGCGACTGAAGACCGACGCCGAAGAAGAAGACCGTGACTGAAGAACCAGCGAGAAGAAGACCGTGGTTGGAAACTAAGTTCTGGCTGAGATCGAGAAGACCGTTAAGTAACAAAAAAAGACCGTAGACCGGCCGGAAGAGAGATTCTGGCGAAGACCGAAGAGCCGATATAAATACCAGTGGTTTGGCTTGTTTGCAGGAGAAAGAAAAACAGAAAAAGAAGTGAAGAATGGCGTTGGTACCAAAAGAAGGAGGATCAATATCATATCAAGTTCCGGCTTTGACCTCGACAAATTATCCGGTGTGGGCTGTTAGGGTCAAATCGATTATGGATGCATATGGCCTATGGGCGACGGTCGAACCAAGAGGGTTAGGTGAAGAACCGGATCTAAAGAAATCCAAACAAGCTCTTGCCTTTTTGTTTCAAGCGATACCCGAAGAAATGGTTTTGCAAATGGCGAGTTACACCGACTCGAAGCAAGTGTGGGATGGTCTCAAAACACGATACTTGGGTGTGGATCGGGTGATAATGGCTCAGCTTGCAACATTGAAAAGGGAGCTTGAAAGCTTGCGTATGAAGGAGGGTGAAACTATTGATGAGTTTGCGACCAAGTTGAGCGGTCTAGCTTCAAAGGCAAGGAGTCTCGGGTACGAGCTTGAAGAAGTAGACTTGGTGAAATGGCTACTTGATGCAATGCCAAAGTCGATTCTTCAAATTGTGGGTTCGATCGAACAGTGTTTCGAGTTGGATACGATGCTCTTTGATGAAGCGGTTGGAAGGCTTAAGGCGTACGAAGAAAGACTCCTAAGCCATAGTGAGAAGGAAAGAGAACAAGGGCAACTCTTGTTGGCAAGTGAGAAAAAGCATGGAGAAAGTAGCGGACGAGGAAAAGGCCGTGGAAGGAATTCTGATAGAAGTGGTAGAGGTCGAGGAAAAGGATTGGGGTCGAGGGATAAGAGTGGTATTCGATGCTATGATTGTGGAACATTTGGGCACTTTAGCTATGAGTGCACAAAATGGGAGGACAAGGACAAAGACAACGAGCTCAACTTGATCCAAGATGAAGAACCGGCACTGCTGTGATGAAGAGATGAGTCAAGATTAAGGGGGTGAATGTTGAGTTTAATCTTGACATGTTGGTTTAGTAGTACTTCAAGTATTTCCCTTAGTTAATAAAGTGAATAAATGTTAGCAGGTCGTTGGTTGAATGGGTCATTTGAGACCGAGTCTTGTGTAATTGAAATACACAATTGGTAGAATAGGTTTTAGTTACCTAGTTTTTAGGATGAGTCATAGTACACGTCTAGTCATTGTAAGGCTATTTATAGCCAAGTTATCTATGAATGAAAGTATCCTCTTCTCTCATATTTTTCCTTTACCCATTGTTTATTCACATATACACATAATTGTGAGTTTATATTTCACCAGTTGAAAGCTTCAAATCTACATTTGGCATCAACCGGTGAAATATAAACTCACAATTATGTGTATATGTGAATAAACAGTGGGTAAAAGAAAAATATGAGAGAAGATGATACTTTCATTCATAGATAACTTGACTATAAATAGCCTTACAATGACTAGACTTGTACCATGACTCATCCTAAAAACTAGGTAACTGAAACCAATTCTACTAATTGTGTATTTCAGTTACACATGACTCGGTCTCAAAGGACCCATTCAACCAATGACCTTCTAATATTTATTCAATTTATTAACTAAAGAAAATACTTGAAGAACATGTCAAGATTAAACCCAACACTTTCCCTTTCTTCATATAAACTATGCACGTTGTGATCTCCTTTTGAGGACGATCGAATACTTCGCTAGATCTCCAGCTTTCGCAAAATATGATACTTTGTAAGGTTTTCTCGAGGCATTTGAGCTGTTTTTGGAATTTTCAGGCATGTATCATCTCAATCTGCTGCAACACTATCTTCTGTAAATCGTTACATACACGCTCAAAAGCAGTCTTAACTTGTACAGTCATATGAAAGATTACAATTAACACAAGATGAAAGGACTAATATATAAGATTTTTTGTGAAGTTAGTTTTGCGATCAAAGGACTAATTAAGTTTGATATTGGTGATCATGAATATTATTAGTGTGAAGCATGTATATATACTCTACCCATATTCCATACATCTAAAGAATTTACAATATTTTTTCTTTGAAGGTTCCAGGCGCGTTGGTAAGTTACAAAATAAAGAGTAAAGGTACTAGGTAAGTTGTTGGTTGACATGGACATGCTGGCGTGTGGAGGTAATCGGGTGGAAGTAGGTAACAAAATAAAAGTCATGTAGTTTTATGTCTGGACTAAAGTCATGCTGGTTGTCATTGTCTACATATTTGGGGTTGAAAATATAATGTAATTCTCCTTTTTCTAATTTTTGTGTGGAGTATAATACATATATTGACTTTTTCCAGGAACTTGCAACTGATCATACACATATATAATTTTGAAGCCCTAGACACGATATTCTTTTTTTGACAAGTTTGATTTTCATAACTTGTGTTGCCAAAAACATCAAAATGTACAAAAAGCCTCGTGAACAGGCTAAGGAACCAAAAAAATAAAACAAAAAAACGCCAACTACAAAATTTCTTACATATCATAACTAAGAGCACTAGGTATTCTCGTTCCATTCCGCTCCGCTAGTGCCGTGAGAAAAAATGTTGCCAAATCAACAATTTTTTTTTTTTTTTTTTAAATCATAACACCAGAATTCACCATAATACAAATAACTCGCTCCCTCCTATAACTTTCTAGTGTCGTCGTGCACCATTTGACCCCACATTTTTTTTTTCATTTATTTAAACACATTTGAATAAAGTAACACATTTAACTGAAATTAAAAATATTATTAATAAAAAAGGGAATATTTATCTACAATTTTTTGTAGCAAACTCCTTACAATTTTGTGTTATAATTTGTTGGTCCCTGAGTCTTTATGTAGGTCTCTGAGTTATTTTTGTGGGTCCCTAGATCATTTCTTATGTAATTTTAGTGAAGGATTGTAGCCAATTGGCTACAATAATTGTAGTTAAGATATTCTCATAAAAAATATATTAAAAAGGTATAGTAAATAAAAAAAAAACACACAAAAATAAAAGTACATAAACTAAACTAGTTTTGTTTAAAATGTTATAGAGTATTTGTAAGATTTTTAAAGAGTAAATATTTGGGGAAAAAATGGGTGTTAGGACAAAAAAAAAATGGGGGTAGTAAGGGGGTATTTATATTTTTCAACCGTTGCCTAACATTTACATATAATTTTTTTTTAACCGACACACACTTATTACATATTAAAACAACCATAAAAATACACTTATTACTTATTACCAACAGTATTCTACACTTTATTACTATCTATTTTATACAATTTACATTTACACCTACTACCAACTATATTTACACCCTTACACATTTTCATTTACACCTACTTCCAGCTACATTTACTTCATCTCCATTTATTACACACTTTTATCTTAATTTACATAAAAACCTTATTCCAGTAATTCAATTTATTCCCGCATTTTACTTCATCTCCATTTACTCACACACAAACTCATTTATAAAAATTAACAACATACTCACCAACTCCATTTTACTCCATTAACGACCACTTTTACTTACCACCCTCCTGCTGACCACCCATACATCGGCCGAAATCCACCACACCAAAAAAAAAAAAAAAAAGGAAACCACAAAAAAAGAAAAAACGTGAGGCTTGGTACCGTGCTCATGCCATTCTGTCGTGTTTTTTGGGACCATTCGGGCTGGTCATGATGGCTACGGATGTGAAACGTGAAGCCCGGTGTGTTCTGGCGCCTGTCGGGTGGCGTTTTCCGGGACCATTTGGTTAACGGCGTAGGTACCCACGGCTCTAAAACTTTTACCTACTAAAGATACAAAAAGTCAAAAATAAAAAGCAATATAAGAGTTACACCTTGTCCCTCTCTTTATCTAATCGATTACCACCACCATCACCGTAATTTTGCCGACTGAAATCCTAACTCCGTCGTCAACCTAATAATCTCCAACGTCGTTATCAAAATTTGTCTCTATCAGGTCGTCGATTCACCACCGAAACCCTAACTTCGGCTGCTATATTGTAGTGGTCTTCATGAGCTAGTTGTGGGAGGCTAGTAACCCTACCCAGCGCACACAAGAAACCCCTATGTCGCCCCTGCACAGAAACCCTAAAAAACATTCTATCATGAAGTTTAGCCTTAATCCACAAAATTTAGCAAACAAGGCTTGATTATATATAAGCCCGTAAAGATGAAGCCTAATAATGATGAATATTGCCGATGTTACCAATGATTTACGTGACAGTTATTTTATCGGTTTAATAAACGAAATCCAATTTAAAGCACCAGCAAACGCTGCTGCTACTGTCCCAACCAATGGAGACTAAAGAAGAAGTAGTGCCAAAAGAAAACAGGTAATAGTCGAAATCAGTCGTCACTTATTAAACTGTTATGAACAGGAGGCGAATTCTTTCATTACATGAGGCGATGCGACTATTATATAGTCGCATTCCACAGTCATAGAAAAACATACTATTTTAAAGACACGAGGAGTGAAGGAATAGTTAGGGCAACACTTGGTTTTGGTTCTTCATATTTTGATTTGAGAGGTTTAGAAAATGCCACAATAATTTACTGCGAATTTAAATTAGAAATTATTAGATTGACAGGTCTCATATATAAAGATCCATATAATGATAATGATAATACAAGCATAACTGTGACTAAGGCCACAAGCCTCACGACCGGCCTCAAGTGTATAATCAAGTATTGCAGTCCGACACAACTGGCTTCTATGCACTCTTCGTGCAACCATCGTGTTCCTAGAGGCCTCCGCCACTACCACAACTACCCTAATAATTCTCTTTCTAAAAAAGAACCGACCATCAGTCTTGGTGCTATGTTTGGTAGCATTGTTGCCTTTGGCGGATTTGTTTGGTTTCCATTTGGTGGTAATACAAGCATAACTATGACTGAGGCCACAAGCTACACAACCAGCATCAATGTCCCCAAAATCACAGCAAGAGAAAATTTATATGTCAAACAAAACGAACATACTAATCCCATGAAATCCACCAAAGGGAAACCAAATAAATCCGCCAAAGGAAACAAAGCAACCGAACATAGCATCGGGACTGATGGTCGGTTCTTGTGGAGAAAGGGAATTATCATAGTAGTTGTGGTGGTCGGTTCGCGTGGAGGCCTCTAAGAACACGATGGTTGCACGAAGAGTGCATAGCATCCAACTGTGCCAGACTGCAATACTTGATTATACATTTAAGGCTCAGTCACAATCATTATATGGATCTTTTATATATGAGATATGTCAATCTAATCACTTCAAATTTAAATTCGCGGTAAATTATTGTGGCATTTTCTAAACCTCCCAAATCAAAATTTGAAAAACCAAAACAAAGTGCTACCCCACCTATTCCTTCATTGCTCATGTCTTTAAAATAGTATGTTTTGCCATGACTGTGGAATGCGACTATATAATAGTCGCATCGCCTCATGTAAAGAAAGAATTCGCCTTTTGTGCATAACAATTTATAAACCAAGGTGAAGACTGATTTCGGCCATTACCTATTTTCCTTTGGCACTAATTCTTCTGTAATCTCCATTGGCTGGGACAGCGGCGACAACGTTTGCTAGAGCTTTAACTCGGATATGGTTTAGCAAACCTAAAAAGTAAGCGTCACGTAAATTGTGGGTAACATCAACAATAAGTTATGATTATTAGGCTTATCTTTACGGCCTTTGACATAACTTGCCTTGTTTGCTAAATTTTGTAGATTAAGGCTAAACTTTATGATAGATTGTTTTCTTAGGGGTCCTACGGAGGGGTGGAGGGGTTTCTTGTGTGCAGGGTTACTTGGCCTCCCACAACTAGCTTATGAAGCCCACTACAATATAGCCAAATGCCCGGAGTTTTGAGAAAATGAATAGCATATAATTTTGTATTGCTTAGATTAAAAAGGAGGGGGGAGGGGGGTTGTACTTCTAGGTAAATAATCAAGAAAGTGCTCCTTACAAATTTTATATTTTTTAAATTACATGCAACCTTTAGTAAAGGAGTTAAAAGAGTTGTGGACCGGTATTGATACATTTAATGCCTCAACGAATCAAGATTTTAAAAAGAAAGCCGCGGTTTTTCTTCAATATCTGATTTTGTAGGATAGGCCAACCTTTCTGGGTGGAACACTAAAGGGGAATATGCATGTCGTGTATGTGCTTTTGACAAAACCTCAAAATGGCTAGATCACGGTAGAAAATAGTTTTACAAGGTGAATGTGCTATGTTTACTTTTTTTTTTTTTTTTGAACGGCAAATTAATAAAACTAGCAAGGCGCTAGAAAAAAAACTACAAAGAAATCAAGTGCGGGTTTTTAAGCCAAACATCTATAGGAAATTTCCTACTACTTCTGCTATTGCACCAAAGAAAAGAAGAGGAGACAATATCATCAAAAAGTCTCGATCTAACCGGCTTGATATCTTCAAAAATAAAACGATTCCGAAATCCCCAAATGAACCACCAAGAGACATAGAAAACTCCTTCCAAAATGCTTTTAATATGAACCGTAAGTCTAATAGAAGATAACCAAGTCTCTCATTCCAAAAACGAAGACCAAAGATGGTAGTCCAGATCCCACCAACGACACACTCGTTTCAACACCTCCTGAGCTAACGAACAACTGAACAAAAGATGATGTATGTCCTCTGTTTCAGAAGAGCAAATCGGGCAGGATAAAGACTCCAAAGAAACGCCTTTATGAGCCAAATTATGTCTAGTAGGCAAACAATCTCGACGAGCGTGCCACATGAAAACCTTGATTTTAATAGGAATAAACTTAACCCACCTGGTAGGCACATCATGAGACGGAAGAACCATATTGTCAATGGCTAATCGAACCTCTTTAACACTCAACTCCCCACTACTAGAAAGAGAAAAATACCATCGATCTGTTGCTGAAGAAAGGATCACAGAATCCAAAACCGATTGTAATTCGACGAGTTGTTGATGTTCTCCTCTAACAGCTCTCCAAAAAGACGTTTCCACAGAACCCGACATTTTATCAGCAACATGTATATTATGATCTATTTCAAGAGCGAATAACCTCGGAAACTTGACACGAAACGAAATGTCCCCATTCCATGTTTCTGACCAGAAACTAGTTGAACGACCATCACCTATATGTTTTGAACAGTATGAAAGAAAATCAAAACCTGAAGAATTAAGAACATGAACTTCCTTCAGAATCGAACTCCATATAGAGACTTTGTGAACCGAATGGGTATCAATCTTATTCCCGTGAATCGCTTGAATTACTCGACACCAAAGGGACCCATCTTGAGAAACGAACCTCCATACCCATTTGAGAAGGAGAGCTCGATTAAGAGCGAGATAACTCGAAACTCCTAAACCGCCTTTTTTTTCTTCGAAGTAAGCATGTGGAATTTATGCTGGCTTTTAAAAGTAAAGTTATACTACATGTGTTTCCTGCAACACTTTTAAAATCGTAAGGCTGAAAGTAAAGTAAATTACTCTTTTAGTCCATTACTCATAAGTCTTCGCAGAACTAATCCTCTTGTCAAATACGGAGTACACAGTAAATGTGAAAGTTAATTTGATAGTAAATGACTATCATACATTTGATATTGCAGAAAAAGGACAAAGGCATTCGAGCAACACGTGGACAACTATACATCATCAGTCGCACGAAAAAAATGGAAGCATTGTCAACGAACACGCTGAAAAAGTTATCGTATGTATACCAAACAGAGAAATGGAACCGTTTCGATGTCTTAGGCCTCTATTCTCATTACCAAACACACCCTAAGTGTATAAAGACAATGCATTAATATTTTACATAAAATGATACACAACAAGTTATTAGTATCAGACTAGGTACATATAATATAACATTTTTTTTATAAATATATAAACATTTTACTTTTGAACTGCTTCCCAGATGACAAACATATGATCAAGAGATTACCTAATGATCTTCATAAAGCTTTCAATTTTGTTATCTTCGACAACATTTATCTTCAAGTCATAGAGATCACTCTCAAAATTCATCCACAAGTACGACGTCTCTTCATCACATGTAACATCTTCTAACTGGCACAAATTGCTCATTGACACAGGCAACTCTTGTAAACCTCGACAGCCACTCATCTTAAGCACTCTTAGGCAAGATAGTTCACCAATCTCTTCAGGCAGTACACTTATACTCAAACAATCAGATATATCAATAGAGGTCAAATTACACAAGCTTCCAATCGACTCGGGTAGTTCTCGTAGTTTCGTGCAACACTGAAGGTTTAAGTTTTCAAGATGAAATGGATTCCCTAATGCTTTAGGAAGACTATCAAGCTCATGACAATTAGTGATGCTAAGAGTCCGGAGATTAACAAGGCTACATATTCCTGATGGTAGTTCCTTTAGATCATACTCCGTAACACCCATCGAATTTAAGTTCTGTGAGACTGTTTGGTAGCATATTAGGAGACTCGATGTCACAACCAGTGAAAGCATCGCCTATCTGATCACACATAACAAATGATAGTTTTTGTAGACTCTGTAATGTAGATATGGGCTGAATAGAGAAAACTGACACATGTTCGAATATGATTATTTTTAGGCTGGATAAATAACCGATTGATGGATGATTGTGTAGTTGAGAGGGATATACTCCAAGGCTTGTGACACTTAAATCCCTTTGTTGCTCCGTTCTTTCAATGGAGTGAGGTATACTATGGATGTTCAGTGTCAAGTCATCACCTTTAGGTGCTGTTAGATTATAATAAAGTGAATCGAAAGCTTCATCTGCAATTAAAGATTGCGGTAAGGTTATTATAGAGAGGAAGCATACAATGTACGTTAATCATAAAAAGTGAATAGAAAGAAATGAAACCTGTTGGTTGTGTTAATTGTTCAATGAACAATGGTTTTCCTTCTATTAAAAGTAGTTGATCCATTTTATAGGCCAAATCAGAAACCCCACTCAAACTCCTCATACTGGTAGTCATCATTTTGACCTCCATATCTACCTTAAAGAACCTCAGGAGCTCATTATTCAGTCGAATCAGCTTATACAAATGAAAATACTTCTGGTTCGTGTTCAACTCACTAACCCTGGAGCACTTGAGAACAAGCTGTTTCCCTTTATTCATATAAAC
The DNA here is from genome assembly GCA_030686995.1 of Artemisia argyi. NCBI lineage: Eukaryota > Viridiplantae > Streptophyta > Magnoliopsida > Asterales > Asteraceae > Artemisia > Artemisia argyi. The sequence continues at coordinate 212,527,838 of CM060709.1, read as the reverse complement.
TATGAACGTTGTGATCTCGCTTTGAGGACGATCCAAGACTTTGCTACATCTCCAGCTTTCATTAAATTTGATACTTTGTAAGGTTTCCTCGAGGCATTTTAGTTGCTTTGTGAATCTGGCAGCCAACATTGCCTGTTCTAACACTAACTTTAGACGCTTCAGTAAATCATTGGATACACGCTTTAAGGCAATTTCTATTGCTACAGCCATTTATGATTTCAATAAGCGCAGGATGCAATGACTAATAAGGAGTAAGATATTTTGTGATCAGTAAAGGAATAAGATTGATATTGGTGATGAATATATGAAGTATGTAAAGATGTATATATAGTATACATAAATTGGTTCTAAAATACAATCTATCATGAACATACACAGAACTAACAATAGTATTTCGTGAAGGTTTAGATTGAAGGTTCCTCTGACGCGTTCGTATGTTAAAAGATGCGAGTAAATATTCGAGGCTTATTAATTTGTCTGACATATGGGGATACTAACGTGTGGAAGGTAATGGGGTGGAAGTATGTTATGAAACTGAAGTGTTTTTTTATGTAGGCATTTGAAACAACATGTTTATCTTTTGTGTGGAACAAAGTCATGTTGGTTGTCACTGTCACCTATTTCGGGTGGAAAAATGCAATTTCTAGTATTTTGTCACTTATTTGGTGTTGAAAATATCCTTTTTATAATTTTTGCGTGGAATAAATTTCACAGAAATTGAGTTTTACGTCATATTTTTTTTATTCTTTCACCACATTTTGCGCATTACAGTATTATACTGTGTGCTATACAACTTTTATAAAATAGTGTTTTATAAAAAATAATTGGTGTACAAATCAATTTTTTTTTCTAAAACGTACGTTACAACTGCATGGTTTTATGATAATACATAATTTGGAAGCCCTAGATGAATTTCATTTTCTTTAATTATTGTTTAGGTTCCCAGAAGAACTTGTGTGGCCAAAAACACCAAAATATACAAAAAGCCTCTAGTGAGGCAAGCAACACCAAGAAAGATTAATTTTTGAGCACGTAGAGATTGAAATGAATTAGAGAGATAAAATTACATAATTTTTTCAATGTATCATTATCTAACTTAAATCTCAAAAAATGTCATATGCTAGCCATGCATTCGTACTACCTAGTCAAAATTTTGTGCTAATGTGAACACATACATTTATTTCACTTACAAACTTTACCAAGTAATACATGGTTTATGCATGGTATCAACATGCATGATCTTTTGTTTCAGATTAGGCATCTAACTTGATTAAATGCAAGTTTTTTTGCTAATTGTTTAAAAATGTAGGGTACTTGTCATTCTTTATAGTTGTGTGTACGATTATTTGAATCCGATTAATTTGTGCACATCTTTTCAATTGATTATTTGTGTATCATTGAGGTATTTTTGGGAATCGAATATGTATTTTTAGAAATCGAATCAAGTATTTTAGAATCAAAATTTGAAAAGATGTGCATGAAATAATCGGATTAGAACAATGATATACAAAACTACAAACGGTGAAAAGTATGTTACAGTTTTAGAAAATTATTTTTTTTTTCAAGAAAGCCATATATACAAGCATGCCAAACTACTTATACATGTAACATGTACATGTATTTTTTTGGAGTAATAATATTGAATGAGGATCATCTCGTATTCAGTTGAACATTATAAGTAAAGTTGTGCATTATCTGATTGTACATTTTAATTAAAATAAATGTTTTACAATAATGACAATGTACAATTAGAACATGTGCAACTTTACATCTCATGTTCAAATGAACATGAGAGGATCCTTATCCAATAATATTTTACCGGGTAACCCTGTTAAAAAAAAAAAAAAAAAAAAAAAAAAAAAAAAAAAAAAAAAAATGTATGTAAACATTGTCTTTCCAGGCATCCCAACATCCAATCCGTCCTCATCAGTCATCACCACCACAGACACGTCACAATATCAATCTCCACCACCCTTTGTCTTCCTTGCATTCCATATTAGGTAATTAACATGGATTAATGTAGCACCCCCATCTCCAGTACAGAATGAACCAGCTAGCTACTATAACAAGGATCTTATGGATTCAACTATTAGCTTGCTTGAACTTAATTAAAAAGATGGAACTTCTACCTTCGTATGTGTTTGATTTGTTATTTTTTCATCTCTTTTTTTTTTTTTTTTTTTTTAATGGCGATTTGTGTATTATAACTAGCAAGTTGCTAGGACAAAGATACAACAAATACAATTACAATGAAATGGAACAAGCCACTCTAGCTAGGTTGTGATCCATTCGAGCCAATTTAAACAAATGTTTTTGCTTCTATTGGTGATCCAAAGATATGTAAAAATCTTGATTTCTTGCATGAGAGTATCTTTTCGAGGTGATTTCGAATCAAAGCATTCCGATAACGTTATTTTTCATCTCTAACGGGTTCGATTTAAGGGATATATGTGGTGCTTAGTCTGTTTTGGTGGTATATATAGATGGTACAATGAACATTTTTATTACGTAGTACTTATTCTTAGTTCATTATTTCTCATTCTTACATTTAGTACATAATACGAATTATTACAAGTATGGACACATAACACAAATCCCTTTAGAACACTAAAACAATGAAATCAAATAAGGATATCAGTACAAGTAGTAAATATCAACTAATAATACAGTTTGGCTCTTGCACTAAAAACCATTACAAATTAAAGCATGCATAAATTATTTCTTATATTGTATAAGTTTATATATAAAACGATGATCTTCAAATCACAAACGGATGATTTATAAAACTTACTGAATAATCTTCATAAAACTTTCAGTTCTATCCTCTTCAACAACATTGACCCTCAAGTTATAAAGATCACTTTCAACATTCATCCACAGATACGACGTCTCTTCGTCACATATTACATCTTCTAACTGCCACAATTTGGTCATGGACACTGGCAGCTCTTGTAAACCACGGCAACCGCTCATTTTAAGCACTTTTAGGCCACATAGTTCACCAAATTCTTCAGGTAGTACACTTATGCTCAAACAATCTGATATATCAATGAAACTCAAACTTTTCAACATACTAATCGATTTGGGTAATTCTTGTAGTTTTGTGCAGCATGAAAGCCTCAATATTTCTAGATTGGACAGACTCCCTAAACCCTTAGGGAGAATATCCAATTCATGGCAATTAGTTATGCTAAGTTTTTTGAGATTAACAATATCACATAATCCAGATGGTAGTTTCGTTAGATCATAACACCGGTCGATTTCAAGCTCAGTGAGATTTGGTAGCACATAAGATGAACTCATCAAAGCATCACCTATCTCACACATGACAAATGAAATTTTTTGCAGATTCCCCAATGAATAGATCGGCTGAATAAAGGAAGAAAGCGATACGTGCTCAAACCTGATTCTTTTTAGGTTGGATAAATATCCGATTAGTGGAAGATTGTTTAGTAGAGTAGGATACACACCGTAGCTTATGACACTTAAAACCTTTAGTTGGTGCATTTTCTCAATGAAGTAAGGAAGAGCGTATTTTTTGCTTCGTATATTCAATATCAAGACTTCAACTTTAGGTGCATTTAAATCATACCAAATTGAGCTGAATGTTTCATCTGCAATTAAAGATTTTGGTAAGCTTATTAGGCGAAGTACTATATCAATAATTATCATTAGAAGTATGTAAAAAGATATGAAACCTGTTGAAATAGATAAGATACGGGTGTTGAGTGGTTGCGTTATTTGTTCAGTCCACCATGTGGGAAACCTGTTTCCAAATATTTCTGTGAACAATCGTTTTCTTTCTTCAACAGGCTCTTGGCTACTGAGGTGGATGGCCAACTCTCTTAACAAATCATGTTGGGTGACATTAAGCTCATTACAATAGCCTTCTAGCTCGCTCGTATCTTTCCCTTGTGGAGCAAGACTTATAAGATTCCTTAACGAGAGTTCAAGAAGGTTTTCACTCGTATACATCCCTTCATCATCAAAATTATACAACTCAACCCACATATCCATAATAGTTGTGGCTGCAATCCGTTCGTCTTCAGGAAACGAACCCATGTCCAAGAAACATTCTTTAACAATAGGCAACTCATCCAGTTCATCAATACTTGACTTAAGACTAAGAAGCATGCTTGTATTTGATTGCAAAATAGATTGACCCTCTGACCATCTCTTGTAAGTCGTTTTCCATTTGAGCAGAGATTGCCCGCATAGAGATGCACCCACTACCGTTAGGGCTAATGGTAGTCCCTTGCATAATTTAACAATCTACATCCACAGGCACAAGAAAATTTAGTAGTTACATGGGTTGTTTGGGATTGCTTATGTAAGTTCTTATCTGATTACCTCTAGAGCAGACAAACATATTTGAGTGTTTAGATGAAATAATTTGTTAACGATAAGTGGAGCTTTAACTGCTTATTTTTAAGAGGATAACAAGTTTCAATAACGTGAAATAGCTATTAGGATCAAGAAATGTTTTTATATACCTTGTTAACGAGCTCGTCTGGCACATTAATACGAATTCCATCACATGGAAATGCAGAATAGCAAAGAAGAGATCTAGAATCTTCTTCATTCAACAAGCGCAACTCATAAGTGGACTTGAACCTTGGAAACAAGAATCTTGATGTGACCAAAATCTTGTATCCTGGAATCCGGAACTTAAGATCATGAACAATGGATTCAGATTCTGACCACACGTCATCAAGAACGAGCAAGATTTTACTATCTGATCCCATTTGCCACATCAGCCTCTCAAGTTGGTTTCTGGCCTCTTCATCAGTTTGAAACTCGTAGTGATTTTCGCCATAATGTTCAAAGAGTTTTTGGGCAATGGTCTTAAGACTTGATGGTCTTGAGACAGTAACCCAAAGTATATTTTTTCCAAATATATCTGTCCAGATACAAGAGAATCAAGATTTTATAAACATAATAACAACATTAATTAAATGAACACAATTGTTGCCTTTGTAGCTGGTACCTTTTATGTCATTGTCATGACAAAGAAGCTTGACCAAAGTAGTCTTCCCACAACCACCGGATGCCGAAACCACCAACACTTGTGTGTCATCATTGAGCAGCATACGCTTCAATTCTTCACGATGCGAATCCAAACCAATGATAAGCTCTGGAAGCTTTGGAACACTGCACAAGCTGGAACGCGTATACATACGTGGATCATGAGTACTAATTGCTGAAAGCACTAGATCCATTTTGTCAGCCAAATCATAAACGCCAATCAAAGTCCTTATACTAGTACTCATTGGGTGAAATTCTATTTGAAAGAATCTCAAAAGCTCGTTATTCAGACGAATAAGCTTATTCGAATGAAGAAGCTTTTGACACACACTCCAAAAATTTATCCTTGGGCATTTTACAACAAGCTCTTTCCCTTTCTCCATATAATCTATGAACATTGTGATCTCTTTTTCAGGACGATCCAAGACTTTGCTCAGTGTCCAGCTTTCATAAAATACTGGCTGGACACCTTTTAAGGTCTTTTCAAGGCGTTTGAGTAGCGTTTTGAATCGAGCAGTTTGAATAGTCTGTTGTAAGACTACCTTCAGTAACTCATTGAATGAATGCTCTAAAGCAGTCTCGATCATTACAGCCATGAATGATTAACACTTAAGACGAGTTGAAAATGCAATATAATGCTGATATGATATTATGCAAAGTGAACTTTGAGATTGAATGTATGTACTATGTATCTATCTTGGTGAGGATACCAGTAATGAGTTGCATGCATGTATATATATATCTCATGCAGCCAATACAAGAAATATGGTGGTTAATTGCTGACAGGAAAAATGTGTCAGGAAAAAGTCTAGAAAAGTGTCAGTAATTTACAATGTTTTATCTTGCAATTGAGATGGTAACTTCCATATATATACGCGCTTCCGAGAGAAATTTCCAAGATATGCTGGTTTTCTAAAAAAGGAAAGTTATATGCTTCCTTTTGTATTATGTTTCCAAAATAGGCTTTTTGTATTAATTTTTATTTATTTATTATTATTATTATTATTATTATTATTATTATTATTATTTTCTCTCTCTTTCTTCTCAAAGTAGGACAATATATTATCAGCTCTCTTCTTCATTTTCACACTTCCTTTTGCATAACAAACCTATTATCAGCTCTCTTCTTCATTTTCACACTTCCTTTTGCATAACAAACCTCTAAAGTTTGAGCAATAAGCATCAATTTTTTATATATTATATCTATACTACTATATAATGTATTTGGGACTATTCTATAATTAAAAAAGGCTTAAAAATTCAGACTTTTACTTACTAATTATGGAAACAACCACCCCTAACAATCACCCCCAACAATTTATAACCACTTACAGCCACCCCCAACAATTTATAACCACCTCAACAACCACCCCAACAACCACTTTCCACCACCCCACCTCCCTCCTCTTCACCCCCAACAATCCGCCCCCACATCGCGCGGGCACCTTTCTAGTCATGTTAATAGAAGAGCACAGTTGCGAAAGTAGAAAACACAAATATGTTTATTTGAATATAAAAGATGCAACAATACCAGTTCTTTAGTTATGTAAAGCATATGCTTTATTAAAAGCAATTTATAAGATTTATTTACATACTCAATCAGCTGATCATAATTTGAGTATATTAATACAATATAATTTGGGATTTTGTAAATGTAAATCCAGTTTATTTTGTGTGTTCTTGTAGTATGCTTTAGCTCCAATTTATTTTAGGCATTTTAAACATTGAATACTAGTACTAGCATCTTCTAACTTACTTGTGGGTTTACTATACGAGTAAATATGCGAGACGTAAGTTGATATATATGGAGATGCTCATCAGTGGAAGCTAGGTGATAGAATCCATTTATTTATTTATTATTATTTTTAATATATATGTCAAAACATTTAGACATTTATTTTGTCCATGATAAAGTCTCTTGTTATCGTTTTTAAAATCATCCATAATACATTAAAGCGCAGCGCCCTAGCACCAGGTGTCATTTTTATTTATTACGGAGTATTATTTTTTTTAAAGCATTTTACCCTCTTTTTATTTCTTTCGTCTGCAAACACGGAGCGGTTGATGTTTATTTTTTGCAAATATAAGTATTTTTTTTTTCGTTTCTCATCTCTTCAAAAATTAAATATGAACTTTACTTTTTCTCACTTCTTCAATACAACCTTTGAGTGTGTTAAAGAGAGTATTAGGAAAAATTTCTTTTGAGGAGGGGTCGGCGAGGGTAAAAAAGTTTCGTGGGTTAAATGAGATTCACTTCTTGCATCATTAGGGGATGGGGGCTTAATATTGGGTCTCTAATTAAGGGCAAAAATTTTAGCTTTATTAGGTAAGTGGTTGTGGAGGTTTAAGAGGGCGGGAGGGAGTTTGTGGGTTAGGGTGATTAAGAGCATACACGGGAATAGTGGGGGGTTGGGCGAGGTTAGGGCTTTGGGGAGGACGGGGTCGGGGGCGGATTTTGGAATGATATTGTGCGGATACGCGTGGAGATTGATGCAACGGGGGCGGAGTTTACTTCATCTTGTCGTGGGGAGTTGGGGGACAGAAGGGATATAAGGTTTTGGGTAGATAGGTGGGTTGATAATCGGAGACTTTGTGATAGATTTCCTAGACTTTACCATCTAGATAGGTGTAAAGAGGGTTATGTGCAAGATAAGGGGTCGTGGGTCAATGATGTGTGGTGTTGGTGATAATCGTTGCATCGGTTTAATCTTCCAGGTTTTGTGTTTCAGTTTCGTGAAAGACAAACGATGGCTCTTGATGCCAAATGTCGGTCCCAAAGTTGTGTATGGTGAGAGAGATTCGATAATATGAAATTGCAAATAAACTTGATAACTTTGTAAATCTTTCTAACTGGAATTTCGTTACATATGTTCATGTATATATAGTATGCGAATGGTTGTGTTCGAACCATTGCAACGTTTCACTAGAAGGTTGTGTTGGTTTTGTTTCATTCGAACAGGTACAATGAAACAACACACCTTTTCGGTTATTAACTAACTTCTAGAAATAACTAACTATTAACTAACTTAACCGCTATTCGGTTATTTACTTTATAACGAACACATTTTGGTCCTTGGAGTTTCTTCTGTCCGAGAAGTAGCATGCAAGATTACACGCTCACATTCTCCTCCTTAATCTTGAATGTTGCTTCGTCCTTAAGTCTTGAACTCCGAGCATTTGTCGCATAGTTGCAAACTTGAGTCTTGCTAAGGCCTTTGTTAAAATGTCTGCTCGTTGTAGTTCTCCATTTATGTGTTCAACCTTGATATGACCATTCTCTACACATTCCCTGATGAAATGATAGCGAATGTCGATGTGCTTGCTTCTTCCATGAAATACTGGGTTCTTCACGAGTTGTATAGCTGATACGTTGTCAACTCTAAGTGTTATCCTTTTTTCTTCTGTTCCAGTCAATTCACTAAGTAAGCGTTTTAACCATAAAGTTTGACATGCTGCTGCAGTAGCTGCCATGAATTCTGATTCACATGATGATAGTGCCACTGTCGGTTGTTTCTGAGTACACCAGGTAATAGGTGACTCTCCAAAGTAAAATACTATGCCAGTAGTTTCTTTTCCTTGATCGGTGTTGATTCCATAACTACTGTCGCTGTAACCTGTAATTTTGCAGCCGCCGTCTTTCTTGTATATTATTCCATGTTCCTTTGTTCCTTTGATATATCGGATTACTTGTTTTACTGCCTTTAGGTGAATTTCCTTTGGGTCTTGCATGAATCTGCTGAGTAGTCCGACTGGATAACTAAGATCTGGTCTTGTGTGCAGTAAGTACCTAAGACTTCCAATTAAGCTACGGTAGTAAGTTGCGTCAACTGAGTTTCCACTATCTTCCGCCTTGACCAACTTAGTGCCGGGATCCATAGGTATCTTCGTATCATTACTGTCCGTCATACTTGTTTCTTTCAAGATCTTGTTAATATATCTTGTCTGCTTGATTGTAATTTCTCCTCCTGTCTGTGTAACTTCTATCCCAAGGTAGTAAGCTAGCAACCCTAAGTCGCTCATTTTGAATTTATCTTCCATCTGGGATTTGAACAAGTCTATTTCTTTCTTTGGAGTGCCCGTGATTATCAAATCGTCTACATATACTCCAACAATAAGCGTAGAAGTCTTGCTTCTCTTTGTGTAAATTGCTTGTTCGAGATTACATTTCTTAAAATCTAATGACTTCAAGGTTTGATCAAGCTTCATGTTCCAAGCTCTAGGCGCTTGTCTTAAGCCGTACAAAGCTTTAGTTAGCTTGTAGACTTTTTCAGGGTTTCCTTGCTGAATAAACCCTTCCGGTTGTTTGACATAGACTTCTTCTTTCAATTCTCCATGTAAAAATGCTGATTTTACATCTAAGTGGTGTACTGGCCAACCATGATATGATGTTAGTGCTAAAATTAACCGAACTGTTTCTATCCTAGCAACTGGTGCGAATACTTCATCAAAGTTTATTCCTTGTTCTTGTACATAGCCTTTTGCTACTAATCTTGCCTTATGCTTGATGATCTTCCCGTGTGCATCCCTTTTGGTTTTATAAACCCATTTTAGTCCGATTGCCTTCTGGTTTTCAGGCAATGTAGTAAGAGTCCATGTGTTATTCTTGTCGATTGAATCTAATTCAATTTTCATGGCCTCAATCTATTTCTTATTTGTTGATGCTTCCTTATAGTTACGGGGTTCTTCTTCTATGAATAATAGACTTTCCGTCTCAACTATTTGTGTTGTCCTATATATATCCTTTATTTCTTTGAAACCTCGTACTGGTGTATCATCAAATCTTTGTTCTGAGCTTAGAGTAGTTTCTATATCACTTTCTGAGTTAGGTTCGTAAGCGTATGCTGGTGGTGTGGTTGGTGACTCTGGATCTGGTATTGGTTCGGGTGTTTGAACTTCTTCATGATATGTATTATCAATGTTTTCTATGTTGACTGGTGTAAGATTCTCGTTGTCAACTTCGTCTACCACAAAACAAGTCAAAAATGTGTCTTGTGTCCTCGTATCATATTCACTATTGTCCCACTCCCACGGTTTTGTTTCCATAAACTTTACGTCCCTACTAACGTGTTTCTTCTTTCTTACTGGATCATATAGCCTACATGCTTTTGATCCTTCCTCTACGCCTAAATAAATCATCGGTATGCTTCTGTCATCTAACTTCTTCAAATGAGGTATCGTTATCTTAGCATAAGTTGTGCATCCAAATATTCTTAGGTATTCCAGGTTCGGTTTTCTGTTGTAGAGGGCTTCATATGGTGTTTTATCTTCCAGGGCTTTGGTAGGTACCCTGTTGAGTATGTAAATGGCGTCTCTGACTGCTTCCGCCCAAAAAGTTAAGGGTAACTTCATTGCTTTCATCATACTCCTAGTAATTGATAAAACTATCCTATTCTTTCTTTCTACTACACCATTCTGTTGTGGTGAGTACGGCGCTGTTAAATGTCTTGCGATACCATTTTCCTTACAGTAGTTGGTGAATTCGTTAGATGTAAATTCACCTCCTCTATCTGTTCTTAGCATTTTCAATTTCAACTTCAACTCCATTTCTACCTTCTGCCTAAATTCCTTGAATGTGTGAAATGCCTGATCTTTCGAGATTAGAAAGTAGGCCTACATAAAACGTGTACAGTCATCTACTAATAAGAAGATGAGCTTCTTTCCAGAATTTGTGGTTGGGCTTATAGGACCACAGAGATCTCCATATACCAAGTCCAACGGGTTCTTGGATCTGAATTTAGCTTTGTTTGGAAATGGTGTTCTAATGTGTTTTCCTAATAAGCATGCATCACATATTTGTCCTGCATGTTTTATTCTCGGTATCCCTTCTACTAGACCTTTTCTTGTCATCTTGTCTAATGCGTCAAAGTTCAGATGACCCAATCTAGCATGCCATAACCATGCTTGGTTATCTATGTTTGCTAAGAGACATATAGGTGCTTCAATGTGTAGTTTGATACTGTAAAGTCGATTCTTAGATCTTTCTACTTTCATCAACAAATTCTTGTTCTTATCATACAAAGTCAGTTTATTTCCATCCATGATGATCTTGCAACCTATCTCGGTAAGTTGTCCTAGACTAAGTATGTTGCTCTTGAGGTTTGGTATGTAGTAAACGTCCGCAACTATCTTTTGTTGTTAGTTTCTACATCCTAACAATATTGAACCTCTACCCTTTATCTCTACATACGATCCATCTCCAAAACGAACGTGTCCCATGATGCTTTCGTCAATATCTTTAAAGTGACTCTTGGTTCCGGTCATATGGTTACTTGCACCATTATCTAAATACCATATGCTAGTATCTGGTGTAGCATAATTTTGGGGTTGTATTTGACCTTCGTTCAATAAAACTTCTTCAGTTTCATATGTAGCCATTAATAGTGATGGTTCTTCGTCTTCTAAGATAAGGTTTGACTGTTCCTGATTTGTTGATGGTTTTCTACACTCATTCCTTACATGTCCTAGTTTTCCACAGTTGTAACATGTAAGTTTACTCTTGTCCCATGCTGGTTTATTATATTTATCTCTATGGGATGAGTTTCCGCCATTCGAGTTGTTTCTATTTCCCTTATTATGCCAGTTTCCTCGTGAGTAGTTTGATCTACCACCGTGTTTGTAAAAACGTTTTCCTCTCTTAGAGTGTTCGCCTTGTGCGAATAATAAATTATCCTGGCTTTCTACTTGTCCTCCCTTTCGGAGTTTTATCCTTTCCTTGAATGCCTTTAGTTTTCCTACGATCTCATCTATTGTAATATCATCGAGATCATTTGTCTGTTCTATGGATGCTACTATCTGAATGAACCTATCTGGTGTGGAGTCTAATAGTTTTCGTACTAAAAGTGATTCATCCAAAGTCTTTCCTAATTCTTTTGCCTTCGTGGCGTAGCCGTTCAATTTGGCTGAAAATGCATCCACCGTGTCATCTTCCTTCATCTGAAGGGTCTGAAATCCAATCATCAATGATTGTAACCGTGCTTGTTGCTCTTTTTCTTCTCCAACGTGTCTCTTCTTCAATGATTCCCATAATTCCTTTGCCGTCTTACAACTTGCTACTTGTAAAATAACATCTTCGGTCAACGCTTGATATAGGAGGGCAGTCGTTGCCTTATCCTTCTTATCATCTAGTTGCGTATTTTCCTTAGGTTCTATTGTTTCCCATAAACCATGTGCTTCTAGTATAACCTTAATTTGTATTGCCCATACTGTGTAGTTTGTGGTTTTGAGTTTAGGGCATTGGCATTGTGCAATAGGTGTTACGGGTTTCACGGTATTGTGTGATGTGCTTGCATCGTCACCGGCCATCTTAAAGGTGTTAATGATTTTCACCTTCAATTTGTGTGGGAATTTCTAACTAGTGGTAACGCTTAAAACTACGGGAACAAGAGATAGTTTTCGGGAAAACTTATAGATACTATGAATTTCTAATAGTATAAAACTATGTATCTATACTATAATAACGAAATGAAATCCAAAAGTTTAAAAATTTTGTGACCTTGTGTGTTTAACACACGCGTATTCCCTTGGTGTTGATACGAAAAATATACCAACTATTCTTTTCTTTTCCCTCGTAGTCCAAATTCAAACTGTATGCTTTGATGTTGTTCGACTTGAATTCTTCACAATTTTACCACTCTTCGTACCACGTTGTTCTTCTTTATATCGACTTGCAGAGATGTCCTAAACAATTTGTTTCTTGTCTCAGTTTGATACTTCTTCCAAGTCTTAAGATACCCTCGGTATCTTTCAACAAACAAGCAAGTTTGCTTGTGTTTCCTTCGACTACACTTCGGTAGTATGCCAACAAGTGAGATCTTTGTTGCCCTTCGTTGCTTGTACACAATCTACAATATTTCTTTTCTTTTGTTCCACACCGCGTCTAATATTGTATATGTTGTTCCAAAAAACAATCCTCGATTGTTTTCCTCTATTCGGTATACCCTTTTCTTCAATCCAAGCAGCGAGTCTTTTCCTTTTTTTAAAAAAAAAACGTTTTCTTCTTCTTCTCCTTTGTCCGCGACAAGGAGTCTTGTTTTGTTGTATGAAACTTGAAAGCCAACAAAAATATACAAAGTTTGCTTCGTCTGAAATTTCTGTAGCGTCCAAAAACAAGCCAACACAAACAATTAAGTCACCACTTCGTTTGGTGCTTCTACGAATGCAATTTCTACACAAGTACGGTCGTGCACTACTTTCCTTGCGTCTAAAGTTATCTAAGGGTCACGTATAATGTTTTATACGTTACGGTTTGTTATGTTTCCTAAAAAACGAAATGGTTTTCAGTGTTTGGTTTCTTTGGTGATCGGTTTAATCTTCCAATTGTTCACAGGATGTTTGCCATCAATTCTGGACTTTAAAATATGTTTCATGATTTTGTGAATGAATTGATTTGGTTTATGTTTGGTGATGTAACAGTAAATGGGAAAACAAGTAAATAACAGAAACTAAACTTTATAGATATTAAAGATTTGTTGTAAACTTCACAAGTCGAAGATTTACACATTATATATAACCCTAATCGACACAATGGTTTACTCAAACGTTGTGATGCTTGAGAAAAAACCGTTATCTAATAACTAACTAACTGTCAACCTTATGGGCCTGTTTGGGTTAACAGATTTCGACCCATAAGCAGACTTAATGTTTTGACCCAACATACATATAATATACGAATTACATAATCATAATTAAACTAAAGTCTTAACATTAAATAAGTCACATTTGATCTATAAACATTACTGAGGGCTAACAATTTCCCCCCTAATTTTATAGCATCAAATTCTTCATCTTCTTGAAACCTGTTTGCTTGCTATCTTCAAACAATGACTTCGAAATCATTGCTTCCATTGCTGCTGCATTCATCATCTTCTTGTTCAAGTTTAACACCAAAATGGTCCTTTGATTCTATTGCTCCATCCTTCACTCTTGTATCCTTCTGATCTTGCAGGTCCATGGCCAAACAATTCTTGCTTGCTTCTCCCACTTCATACGATTTTTCAACTCAAGGCATACTAGCAGTTTCATGGTATACTACAACTAGATCAATAAACGTTTTGTAGCAGTTTCTAACTGTCTCACCATCTTTGATGTCTAAACCTTGTAACTGTGCTAAAATTCCCCATTTGTCACCCATGGTGACCGAAACATAGCCTCCTAAATTCTCAACAGCTTTCATTAAACACAACAGATACAATTCCACATCTTTGACAACAGGTGGTATTGATTCAAGTGCATCATAGTTCAAATGCACTAGATAAAACCATCTCAACATATCTACAAATCCCTTGTTGAACACTTCCCAATTTTTGTACAATAGTTTATCCTTTTTCAACAAATTCATGAACGATAGAAATCTTGAAAGCGAATTAACCTTTAAAGCATATAAGGTTCCATTGTAACTAATGTACTCATCATCCACGTAATCTTGTGTCACATCTCTGTTCCAATCCAACTCTTCTATGCCTTTAACTAACGAACATGCATCTGGATCTATTGACTCAAAATACTTCTCTAAATACTTATTGTGTTCATCCATGACTTCTTTTGGTCCAACCTTTTCTGTTTCACTTTCACATGGTAATTGCATACTTGTTTCCTCATCATAATACATATGGTAAATGTTACATCTAGTATCCTTAATTTGCACAGAGAAACCTTGTTTTTCAAGCAATTCTAGACTGAGTATATTGAGGGATACTTCTGGAGTATATTGCACATATCTCACAACTAAATCACCATTTTCTGACTTAATAGTTGTGTTACCAATTCCATACGAAAATATAAACTTACATTCATACTCCTCCTTACCAATCATTTTAAACTTGTAATTCACATCATTAAACAGAACTCGCCTAGAACACATATGAAACTTATACTTATTACTCACATACCATATGTCGTCCCAACCTTCTTTATCCGTACCTTCAATCGTATAGTCACCAAAAACATGTACCTTTTCTGGATACATCCTTTCTTGATCAATAATCTCTTTTGTCATATCCATCTCCTTTTGTTGTGATTCGACTCCAGCAATCTTTTTCCTTTTTTCACAAGCCCAAAATGCGTGCCCCTTGGTTTTACATATATAACACTTCGACCTCTTTTCCCTTTCATTCAACTTCGACTTCCCTTTTGTTACTTCTTCTTTTTTATTTGAATTGAACGCTTCATTGTCTAACACAGTTTGTGCCAACAATTCCTTTGCCTTTAGGGATATGCTTTTTCTCGTTCTTGTGTTCCATTGATATAGACGCTTGGGAGTTTCTCGTAAGAGATAGCGTCCTGTTTGGAAACCTGATTGTGATTGTGGTTTGAAAGATGGCTGTTCCCATGGATTAGAGCCGAAGCTCTGATACCAATTGTTAATCGTTGCATCGGTTTAATCTTCCAGGTTTTGTGTTTCAGTTTCGTGAAAGACAAACGATGGCTCTTGATGCCAAATGTCGGTCCCAAAGTTGTGTATGGTGAGAGAGATTCGATAATATGAAATTGAAAATAAACTTGATAACTTTGTAAATCTTTCTAACTGGAATTTCGTTACATATGTTCATGTATATATAGTATGCGAATGGTTGTGTTCGAACCATTGCAACGTTTCACTAGAAGGTTGTGTTGGTTCTGTTTCATTCGAACAGGTACAATCAAACAACACACCTTTTCGGTTATTAACTAACTTCTAGAAATAACTAACTATTAACTAACTTAACCGCTATTCGGTTATTTACTTTATAACGAACACGTTTTGGTCCTTGGAGTTTCTTCTGTCCGAGAAGTAGCATGCAAGATTACACGCTCACAGTTGGGAGTGTGATTGGGTTAGAAACATTAGGGGTAGAGTAAGTAGAGAATTCGAGGAGCTATTAGGTGTGGTGCAAAATATTGTGGTCAATTTTAATTGTAGGGATAAATGGAGGTGGATGCTTGGTGTAGACGGCGAATTTACGGTTAAAGAGATAGCAAGAATGGTGGAGGAGACGATCTTACACGTGGAAGGTGGAGGACATGAGACGCTTTGGAATAAATTAGTCCCTAGGAAAGTAAACATTTTCGTGTGGAGGGCTCTAAAAGGAAGACTCCCGGTGCGGGTGGAGTTAGATAGAAGAGGCGTTGTTTGGACTCGGTTCTTTGTCCTAGTTGTAACAATAGCGTGGAAACTTGTGCTTATAGCTTAGTCACTTGTGATTTAGCAATGAGCGTGTGGAAGAAAATATTCAATTGGTGGAAAGTGGGGAGCGTTAATGCTTTTTCTATCGATGAAGTTTTTTCATCTAACGGAGGTGTTAATGTTCCCAACTCTATAAATCGTGTTTGGCAAGCGGTTATTTGGACCTCCGGATACTTCATTTGGAAAGAAAGAAATGTCCGTGTGTTCAGTAAAAGAATTTCAAGTACTAACAAGATAGGTCAAGAAATTCAACTTAAAAGCTTCGAATGGATTCTGAGAAGATCAAACAAAGTTAAAGTGTTGGATTGGCAGCAAATGTCTGTGGGAACCTCTCAAGATCCGGTTTCAGTGAGGTTGTTTTATGGATAGTTACTTCGAGTTTGCAATAATCTGCTAAAGTAAGGCTTGTGTTATGGTTACTTCAACTTTAGTGGCTACTGCAATAATATAGAGATGACAGTTTGAATTTAGTGCAGTGAACTCTAATCGTGCAGAGGGTTTGCAGTCCAAATTCTTCACTTTCTGTTATATCAGTGGGTGCATTTTGCATATGTATGTTAGTATCTATGTATCTCCAAGTGTTGTGTCAGTTTTGTCTTGGCCCTTTTAGACTACCCCCATCCCTCACACCATTTCACCTTCCACCTCAGCGCCACATCAGCTTTCTCTCTCCTTCACCACCATCTCACTTTTCACTCCCAACCATATCACTATCACTTCACCTTTTAATACATTTTTTAATTTATTAAACTACCCCACTAAATATTTCTTACACACTCACAAACTAAAATAAAAAATAAAAAAACACCCACTATACACAATGCCCGAAAAGTGAGTATCTCACCTTTGGTTGCTCCTCTCTCCTCCTTGCCGATCCATCACCATCACCTCCCATCCGAGTTCACGCTACAAAGGAGCTTGCCAACTCCTCACCATGGCTGCGATGGGAGCAGTCTTAGGATTATGCATTTTGGTTGTTATATTGGGTCATGGGTAAGGAATAGCATTGTTGTGGCAGGTGGTGATTGGTAGTTGATCCTATAATTTGGGATCTTGTATTTGATTTTTTGTTTCTTAAGTTTTGGTGTCTGTATGCACTTTTTGGTGCTTTTATTTTCTTAGGTCCCTTTTTCTTTAACTGACTTATTGAAGAGGGGATGTATGCACCTTTTTGGTGCTTTTATTTTCTTGGGTCCCTTTTTCTTTTATTGAAGAGGGGATGCCTTTTCTTATGTTTTTGGTCCTTGTTTGGTTCTAATAATATATTTTGCCTTTCTAAAAAAACTAAAAAATCCTATATCTATTTATCTTATATTTTTTTCTTTTAAAAACATAAAAAACAAATAATTTTCTTTTTTTTACAGATAAAGACTTTAAAGTATCACTTTTTCTACATACATTATTTGAAGATAAAGACATAAAACCTCAAAAACAAACGACACCTTAAATCATCTAACTTATCATATCTGGTAATTACATCATTGACAATAATATATTTTACATTTTTACATTAATTTCTTACAATACGTTGAACTTTACAAGTTTAATACATGTCCTACATTATTATTATATTTTATATTTTGTCATTTTTGTTTGTGAACATAAAATTTTCAAGTATCCAAGTATTTTGAATATTACAACATTGAGACGTAACAAGATTTTCAAGATCGGGATCTTACTAAAAATCATTTTCGTTGTTGCAAGATCGAAATCGTAAAAGTGGATAGGGATCCTAAAATCCTATGATAATATCATTTTTTAATAGTATGTGTAATATTATTCAAATCTATAAATTTATATATATCATAAACACAAAATTATATGAGTTTTTCATGAAAATGTTGCCCTAAATTATCAATATGAAATGTTTAAGAAGATTCACATATTGTTTTTTAAATCCTATTAAAACATAATCCATAATTTTGTAGTTTTTTTAGTTTGTGGTTCGAGAAAAGTAAGATCGGACCGGATTAGATCTTAAGATCTTATGGTTAAGATCGGGATCTTATAAAATCTTAAGCTTGTTAAGATCCTACGTAGGATCTGGATCTTTTTTGCTTTGTACTTGCCGTAAAATTATAAGATCATAAGATCCGAATCGAGATCTTAACAAGTATGAGACGTAAACTACAAACCGCAAGCTAAGTGAAAAAACAAAATAGAAAAATAAATACTCACTCCGTTCCGTATTAAGTGTCCATAATGAAATCTTTGGATGTTTCAAATTAAGTGTCCACTTGTACTTTTCAACTAATAAGATAAGACTTTAGTGGGTAAAAATAATATTTGATTGGTGGAGAGTTTAATTAGTGAAATCTTTTAAAAGTTTGTGCATTATAAAAATGGACACTTAATATAAGACTGAAGAAGAAATAATTATAGAGCTGCGCTGTCACCTATCAAAAAGAAGAATGTGATGTTTCCTATTTAATTTCTTAGTTGTTACCTGGTTACACCATATATATATCGTTCATTATTTATTACACATGATACTTACGTTCAACAAATATGCATGCAATTAATGAAATTTTGTGAATTATGCTTAAATCACCAGTTTTCAGATAAGGAAGTTTATGTCAACAAATAATTTATTTAAAATATCTTATAAAAAAAATATTAAATGAAAAAATGAGCAGTTCATCAGGAAAGATAATCGATGCTTTGAGCCTTCGAATGTGAAAGAACGTTCATATGCATGTAACTGTAATTGTTATAGAATACCCTTGGAATTGTTTTATAAAATGTGAACATGTGAAATGAAAGACGATATTCTTGGCAAAGTTGTAACGAGATGGGTATGTTGGTTCAACTTCCATTGAACTACATTGTAGTTTAAGATAAATACCCCCTACTTCCATTGGAATTGTTTTATAAAATGTGAACATGTGAAATGAAAGACGATATTCTTGGCAAAGTTGTAACGAGATGGGTATGTTGGTTCAACTTCCATTGAACTACATTGTAGTTTAAGATAAGTGTGATTAGGTTTTAATTTGTTGTCATATTGTTGCGTATTTTTCATTAGGGATCGATGCGGTACATATGAGCTTTATTAGTAACTAGTGTATAAGGGTACTCGTGTGTTGCAATTACGGGTACGTTGTGATTAAAATTTTTGGCGTACAATGTTTTTAATTATACGTTTTTCGTGATAATAACTTTACAGACGACAATAATTTTACGTTGAAATAAATTTAAGCAATACGAAACCATTCATATAGAAGGGTACTCGCGAGATGTTGAGACAATATATAAGCAATAGTCGGTAAGTTTACGAAGGTAGGATGTCAAAGTAGTTGAGAGTGGTTTGTAGCCGCAATTATGTAACAAACGGTGTGATTAACTGATTATGATACATATCATTAAATGTTATACCGAATAAAATCTACACGTACTACTTGATCATAAAATAGGATATTTTATTACAAAATTGTTTTCATCATGTCGAACTTACAAAAGTGGTTGCATCATGTTAAAAATAAGGAGAAAAGTTCATTTAAGGACTAGCTTCGCACTTGGTTACTCAGCGTTTACTGCGGGCATGATAACTGGTACACCAGAGGTGCGTCTTTCCCGGTCCTCTCAGGACAAATTTCTACCATTCATCTAATTTGATCTAATGATGGGGATTAACCTAAGATTTAATATGGAAACCTAAGTCCATATATATATATATATATATATATTGTGTCTTTTTTACTTTTTTTAACATTTTTTTTGCCTTTTTTTAATCACTTTTTTTAGATTATTTTCTTTTTTACCTTTTTCTAATCATGTTATTTTAAATAATTTTTTTTAAATAAGTTTTTTTTTTCTTTTAATATATGAATTCACGTTTTTTTTCTTCATTTTATTACGTTTTCGTTCGTCTTTGTCTGTTTTTACATGTTTATATACGTTTTCAGACGTTTTTGTTATTTTTCGTCAATTTTTTACGTTTTCGTCTCTTTTTAGACGTTTTCATCCGTTTTTATGCGTTTTCGTCCGTTTTTTTACGTTTTCGTCCGTTTTTATACGTTTTCGTCCGTTTTTTTGTTTTCGTCTGTTTTCATATGTTTTTGTCCGTTTCGACAGTTTTTTATACGTTTTCAGACGTTTTTGTTCGTTTTCATCCGTTTTCAGTTGTTTTCGTCTGTTTTCATACATTTTTGTCCGTTTTCATAAGTTTATATACGTTTTCCTTCATTTTCATACGTTTTCGTCCGTTTTTACACGATTTTGTCCGTTTTATACGTTTTTGTCCGTTTTCATACATTTTACATTTGTTTTCGTCTATTTTCATACGTTTTCTTCTGTTTTCGTCTGTTTTCAGACGTTTTCATCCGTATTTATATATTTTCAGATGTTTCGTCCATTTTTCTTACATATTTGTCTGTTTTCCTACGTTTTCGTCCGTTTTTAAATTTTTTCGTCCATTCTTAGACGTTTTCTTACGTTTGTGAATATCACAAGTGATATTTTGTGATACTCAAACGTTTTTGTCCATTTTCGTCCTTTTTGTACATTTTTGTCCTTTTTCAAAAGTTTTCGTCCATTTTCGGCAGTTTTTATATGTTTTATAACGTTTCTATCCGTTTTTAAATGTTTTCGTCTGTTTTTTTTTACATTTTCGTCTGTTTTCCGATATTTTCGTCTGCAATTATAAGTTATCGCCCATTTTTAGATGTTTTCATCTATTTTTATATGTTTTTTCATCCGTTTTTGTTCGTTTTCATACGTTCATAAGTGATTTCGTCCGTTTTTATGTACTTTTGTCCGTTTTCAAACATTTTCGCCTGTTTTAGACGTTTTTAGCAGTTTTTATATGTTTTTTGCAGTTTTTATACGTTTTCATCCATTTTCATCAATTTTTCATACGTTTTCATCCGTTTTCAGGCGTGTTTTTATGCTTTCATACGTATTCGTTCTTTTCTTATGTTTTTTTAGTTTTTAAACGTTTCTAAATATCACAATTGATATTCTTAATATCACAAGTGATTTTCTGTGATATTCAAAATATCATTTGTAATATTAAGAATATCAATTGTGACATTTAGAAACGTATGAAAACGGACGAAAACGAACGAAAACATATGAAAGTGAAAAAAAAACCGTGAATTAAAAAAAACGTGAAAATCACTTGTAATATTCTGAATATCACTTGTAATTTTCTGAATATCACTTATGATATTCTGAATATCACTTGTGATTTTCATATTACAAAACATTAGTTGAAAATCACTTGTGATATTCAGAATATCACTTGTGATATTCAGAATATCACAAGTGATATTCTAAATATCACAAGTGATTTTCAATTAATACTTTGTAACATGAAAATCATAAGTGATATTCATGTTGCAAAACATTATTTGAAAATCACTTGTAATATTTAGAATATCACTTGTGATTTTCATGTTACAAAACATTAGTTGAAAATCACTTGTGATATTCAGAATATCACTTGTGATTTTCTGAATATCATGTGTGATTTTCTGAATATCACTTGTGATTTTCTGAATATCACAAGTGATTTTCATGTTGAAAATCACTTATGATATTCAAAATATCACTTGTGATTTTCTGATTATCGCAAGTGATTTTCATGTGATATTCAGAATATCACTTGTGATATTATGAAAATGTATGAAAACGTCTGAAAATGGCCAAAAACAATTAAAAATGGACAAAAATATAAGAAAATAGACGAAAATGTAAGAAAACTAACGAATACGTACGAAAACGGACGAAAGCGTTTGAAAACGGACAAAGATGTATAAATTTGGACGAAAACGTTTGAAAACGGACGAAAACGTATGAAAACAAACGAAAACAGATGAAAACGTATGAAAACGGACAAAAACGTATAAAAACAGACTGAGACGTATAAAAATAGACGAAAACGTATGAAAACGGACAAAAAACGAAGGAAAACATATAAAAACGGACGTAAACTTATAAATGTAGACGAAAACAAAAAAAACGGACGAAAACGTATGAAAATGGACAAAAATGCCTGAATATAGAAGAAAACGTAAAAAACGGGCGAAAACGTATAAAAAGCGGACAGAAACGTATAAAAACGGTCAAAATCGTATAAAAACAGACGAAAATGGATGAAAACGTATATAAACGGACAAAAATGTATAAAAACGGACGAAAACGTAAAAACAGGGACGAAAACATATAAAAACGACGAAAACGTAAAAAAATGGACGAAAACGTATGAAAACAGATAAAAACATCTGAAAACGTATACAAACATGTGAAAACAGACAAAAACGGACGAAAACGTAATAAAGTGAAAAAAAACGTGAATTTATATAATGAAAAAAACTTGATTAAAAAAAAAAAAAAAAAAAAAAAAAAAAAAAAAAAAAAAACTTGCTTTAAAACAACGTGATTTCAAAAAAAAGGCAAGAAAAAAAAGAAAGAAAAAAAAAAACTTTTAAAGTAACGTGATTCAAAAAATAAAGGAAAAAAAATTCCATAAAAACGTGATTAAAAAAAAGGCAAAAAAAAAGTGAATAAATGAGAAAGATAAAAAACAAAGAAAAAGGAAAAAAAGACATGGACTAAGGTTTCATATTAAATCTTAGGTTAATACTCACCACTAAATCAAACTAGATGGATGGTGGGGATTTGTCCCTCAGTATGCAACAATAGTCTTTAAAATAACTCACCTCTAAAAATAAACTTATTTAAAGTTTTAAAGAACAACCACAATACTCGAACCCGCCAGAGCGGAATATGCGGAACTTACATTATTTAAAGTTTATCTTATGAATTTGGTTCTTAATACTTTATACTTCGTACATATAGTTGGTAAAATTATTTGGGCTTGATAAACACTTTATAAGACGATAAAATCACATAATATAAACAATTTACTATCTCTGAGTTCTTTTCGTGAATCTTGTCTAAATTATTTGTCTACGTACTAGTTTGGTCACAAACTATGGATGATGACGTATAGCCTATATTTGGGCCACAAGCCCAAACGATAGACATTACTTACACCTAAGCCCATCACGAATGGGCTACCATGACAATGGTATGGGCCGTAGTATTATTGCTTTGGACCCATGAAGCCCAAAGGCCCAATCTAACCCACCGGGTAACGATAAGGATTATCTATTCAAAGAATAGATATCCTTACCTCGGATAAGCACCACGCGTGCGAAGAGTGAGGAGCAAGAAATACGGTTTCTTAGCCCCTATATATAGAATCACACGATTCTCATTAAAGGTACGATATACAACCCTAACTCTTCAACTAAACCCTAAATCGATTACTTACTCTCACGCCGGAGTCTAATCGGGGGAGACAATCCCTCGATAAGCCTAACGGTGTTGTTTTATTTTCTTAGTGCGCAGGTGACGAAGTACTAAGAAGCTAATTGATATAAGAGCAAAAGCCCAATAACCAGGTACGCCCAACTTTTGTATCAACAAGTGGCGCCATCCGTGGGACCCTACTACGAACTAGAATGACAAAGCATAAGAATTCCGGCCAGCGGACTCCGCAGTCAGAAAAGCGTGACCATCAGAAGAAGAATCGACAAGATTCGACCTCTAGGCAGGTTGCTGGGACAACCAGCGCACCTGATCACCAAGAGGCAGGAACAACCCAGCCTCTTCAAGCGACGGAGCTACCTATAATCTCTTCAGTGGTCCCAAGCGTTGAGGAACTCCAACGCACCCTCTTCACCACTCCTCATCAGGCTACACCCGCAGTGAACAACACTGTGCCGCCAGGCGCGCCTGAACGGAACAGGGCGCCTAACACTGAGGAAGAAATTCTTGCAACAACTGAGGACGCACCGGATCTAACTTTGGGGAACTTTGTATCCCAAAATTATGAAACATTAACTGCCCTCATGCAAGAAGAAGCAACAAGAAGAGCAAACACGAGCCTACAAGCACGACTCAATTTTGCTCTGGAACGTGAACCATCACCACCGCGTCACCCGCGAGGAAGACGCACAGAACGTACCACTATCCATGATAGGTTAGGTACAATATCTGATTCGCAGTACTCTGGAGATAGCGAGAGGCGCACCAATGTCCACTCCAGACTTGGCAGTCGGGGAATACATGATCGATTAGGGCCCCAACATTCGCCAAGCCAAGGATCTTCAAAACCTGGGAGCAGGAGGATCCAAGATAGATTGGGAAGAAGAAGATCCCCAAGCAGAGATCCCTCAGGCTCCTCTTCTGAAAGAAGTAGGCGCAAGCGCCGAAAGAAAGACTACCCGTCTTCCAGTGACTCCTCGGACAACGAGGATAAAGAAACAGGACACTGGAAGTCAAGAGGAAGACGTCGTGAGGAGGAAAACGAAGATATGTCCCTCCCATGGCGACGTCAGAAAATCGACGCGTTTACGCGACGCATCAGCGATTACTCAGACCACAAACGCAGGCGCATGCCCGCTAACATAAAAACATATGATGGAACAGGTGATCCTGACGATCACCTAAAAATTTTCGAGTCAGCCGCAACAATCGAAAATTGGCCACAACCTGTGTGGTGCCACATGTTTAATTCCACGTTAGTAGGAAACGCGCGCACATGGTTTAGCAAACTCCCACGTAGGAGCATCGGTGGATTTGAGGAATTACGGAAAGCATTCCGCCACAACTTCACCCAGCGAAAGAAGTGCGCCAAAAACCCTGTGGAGCTAGCAAGAGTGAAACAGCGCCAAGGGGAATCCACCAGCGCTTTTATGGAACGTTTCAAGGATGAGTGCATACAAGTCAAAGCATGTCCTGAAATTCTAAAAATTTCAGGGTTCATGAATGGGATCAATAACCCAGAACTCATCCGGAAGCTTAATGACAAAGTTCCACAATCCTTTGACGAATTAACAAAGCGCACTAGATCCTTTATACAAAGAGAAGAAGCTGCTGCGGATAGCAAAAAAGGATATTCAAACTATAGGCAACAAGAACAGCCGCGGAGACAATCCAATGATCAGAACAACAACCGCAGCAGGAACTATCGCAGTGGAAGAAACAACGACAAATATACTCCTCTCACTAAAACTCCGAGAGAAATATTTGTAACAGAAGGTGCGAACTTCCCAAAACCACCACCAATGCGCACAGCAGAAGCAAAGCGCCTAGGTAGTGGATACTGCGAGTACCACGGCCAAAAAGGCCATGCAACTAACGAGTGTGTTCAACTAAAACAACTAATTGAAAAATTAGTTAGAGAAGGCAGGATGGACCACCTCGTGAAAAACATTAAGGAGGGAAAGGATAAGCAGAGAAACGGGGGCAAGAAAGAACCCCCAAAAGAAAAAGCTGATACTATCTACATGATACAATCATGGCAACGAAAGATAAAGCAAAAGGTCAGCCAGAAATTCTCTCCAGAAAAAGAGATATCCTTCCCTACCATAGCCGCGGACAACGCAGTCGTGGAACCTCTAACCATTGAGATACATACGGGGGGACATGACATCCACCGCATGTACATTGATGGTGGAGCATCCGCGGACATCCTGTACGATCACTGTTTCAAAAGGTTGCGACCTGAAATCCAAAGTCAGTTGATACCAGCTACAATGTCATTAACAGGATTCACAGGATAAAAGATTTGGCCCATGGGGCAGTTACGATTATTGGTGGTCGTAGGAGATGAACAACACTCAACCGCGACATGGATAAATTTCATGGTAATAAAGTCTCCCTCACCATACAATGGTATAATTGGAAGACCGGGAATATCATCCATGCGCACGGTACCATCCACAGCGCACGGAATGCTTAAATTCCCAGTGGAAGGAGGGGTGGTCACTCTCTATAACACAACAGTACCACCAAGAGAATGCATCGCAGTAACAACTGAAGCGAAGACTATTCCAGAACAGCGCACGGAAAAAACGCCAAATTTAAAAGTCGCTATTCACCCAGATTATCCGGAACAACAAGTTTCGATTGGAGGATCTTTATCTAACAAAGGTAAAGCAGCCGTATGCGCACTCTTGCAAAAGAACCTAGATATCTTTGCATGGGAACCAAAGCATATGACGGGAGTACCGCGCTCTATTACAGAGCATAAGTTACAAATCCGACAAGGATACCCTCCAATACGACAAAAGAAGCGCGGCCAGGCCCCAGATCGTGCAAAGGCTATTTTGGAAGAAGTACACAAGCTAGTAGATGCAGGAATCATGCGCGAAGTATACTATCATGACTGGCTTTCTAACCCAGTTATGGTAAAGAAGAGCGATGGCAGTTGGAGGATGTGCGTAGACTTCACTGACCTCAACAAAGCATGTCCGCAAGACTGCTACCCACTGCCAGAGATAGACTGGAAGGTCGAATCCTTGTGCGGATACCCCTTCAAATGCTTCCTGGATGCATATAAAGGGTATCACCAGATCCAAATGGCAGTGGAAGACGAAGAAAAAACAGCTTTCCACACCAGTCAAGGGGTATACTGCTACACAAAAATGCCCTTTGGCCTGAAAAACGCTGGCGCGACATACCAGCGATTGGTGGATACAGCCTTCGAAAAACAAGTAGGCCGCAACTTGGAAGTCTATGTTGACGACCTTGTCATCAAAAGCCATACAGAGGACGAATTGGTGCGCGACATCGAGGAAACATTCCGAACGTTGGGGAGGATAAACATGAAGTTGAATCCCAAGAAGTGCACCTTTGGTGCGACTGAAGGCATGTTCCTCGGATACTTAATAGAACCCGATGGAATCAAACCGTGCCCAGAGAAGACAAAGGCTGTTATTGATCTCCCCTCCCCACGCACACTCAAAGAAGTCCAGTCACTAAATGGAAAGTTAGCAGGGCTGAATCGCTTCCTATCTAAGTCAGCAGACAAGTCCCTTCCCCTCTTTAAAACACTTACGAAGTGCACAAAAAAGGGAGACTTTCGCTGGACTCCCGAAGCAGAAGAAGCTTTCCAACAACTTAAACACCATCTGGCATCTCTTCCCAAACTCGTCGCACCGCGACCAGGGGAAGAACTAATCATGTACTTATCGGCAACCCACGGAGCAGTTAGCGCAGTACTATTGACAGACAGAGACTCCGTCCAGACACCCATCTACTTTGTAAGCAAAGCCCTAAAGAAAACAGAGGTTAACTACAGTGCTATGGAAAAGCTGGTCTTGGCTCTAGTATTCGCATCCAAAAGACTGCGCAGATACTTTCAAGCGCATCCAATAGCGGTAATCACTGATCAGCCAATTAAACAAGTTATCTCTAAACCGGACGTATCAGGACGCTTACAAAAATGGAGTGTACTGCTAAGTGAGTATAACATCTCGTACAGGCCGCGCACTGCAATCAAAGGACAAGTCTTAGCCGATTTTATCGTGGAAAAGCCAGATAGCGACAGCCCAACCTCTGCAGCAAAAACAGACCTACAGGAACCGTGGACCTTGTTCACAGATGGATCCTCATGCGCAGATGGATCAGGCGCAGGCCTTGTTCTCACAAATCCAGAAGGTATGGAATTCACCTACGCGCTACGCTTCGAGTTCACAGCCACAAACAATGAGGCAGAATACGAAGCCCTATTAGCCGGACTACGCATCGCAATCCAAATGGGTGTTCGCAACCTAGAAGCAAATGTAGATGCGCGTCTAGTCGCTAACCACGTGTTAGGGGAATACGAAGCCAAGGATGATCACATGATCCAATACCTGGAGAAGACAAAATCTTTGATTAAAAACTTTGATAGGTTCACAATTAAACAAGTACCTAGAGGAGATAACAGGAAGGCGGACGCACTCAGCAAGATTGCATCCACAAGCTTCGCACACCTTTCAAAACAGGTATTGGTAGAAACCCTAAAAAACAAGTCAATCTTGGATATGGAGATATCAACGGTGATAGAGGAACCAGATCCTACGTGGATGACACCTATCATCGAATTTATTAGCAAAGGAATCCTACCCCAAGATAATAAAGACGCTCGAAGAATACGGCGCACAGCGCAACGATTCGAATTACGCGACAACGTACTCTATCGGCGATCTTTCTTACAACCATGGCTCAGATGTGTTGGACCCCTCCAAGCAGACTACGTACTCCGCGAAATTCACGCTGGGTCATGTAATATGCACTCAGGGCCACGATCCGTGGTGGCAAGCGCTCTAAGGTCAGGATACTATTGGCCAACAATGCACCGCGACGCACGCGATCTAATAAGAAAGTGCAGCAACTGCCAAGTACAAAGGCCTATTCCGCGCCGACCACAGCACGAGTTAACACCAATCACCTCACCATGGCCATTTTACAAATGAGGTATTGACTTCGCAGGACCTTTCCCCGTCGCAGCTGGAGGAATAAAGTTCCTCATCGTAGCCATAGACTACTTTACAAAGTGGATCGAAGCAAAAGCAGTGGTGAACATTACGGGAAACCAAGTCAAACGCTTTGTTTGGGACAATATTGTCTGTTGCTTCGGCCTACCAGGCGAGATCGTATCAGACAACGGAAAACAATTCTGTGATAACCCATTCAAAGATTGGTGCGCACAATTGAACATCACACAACACTTTGCTTCAGTCAAACACCCACAAACCAATGGCCTAGTTGAGCGCGCTAATCGCAGTCTAGGCGAAGGCATAAAAGCACGCCTTGACAGACATAAAGGAAGATGGGTAGATGAGCTCTCGCACGTCTTGTGGGGGCATCGCACGACAATCAAAACCAGTACTGGCGACACGCCATTCTCCTTAGTCTATGGAACAGAAGCCGTCATACCAGCCGAGATAGGAATGCCAACTATACGCACGGCAGAGGTCAACGTCACAACAAATGACGAGGAACGGCGCATAGACTTAGATATACTGGAAGAAAGACGCGAACGCGCAGCTATACGTGAAGCAAAGGCTAAGGCAAAAATGAAGAAGTATTATGATGCAAAAGTCAAAGACACTTCATTTAGACCAGGAGACTTTGTTTACCGCGCCAATGACGCGAGCCACGCAGAAGACACAGGCAAGCTCAGACCCAAATGGGAAGGACCTTACGAGGTCACAGACGCGCTCGACAACGGCGCATACAGGTTGCGCGATATGGAAGGTCACGACCTAGCGCGCACTTGGAACATATGTAATCTCAAAAAATGTTACTTTTAGGCTACGGCCCTTTCACAAACACACTTGCATCCTACGAGGTGCCCAATAAGTGTTTGTCTTTTTTCTTTCTAGGAATTGTATTTTCTATTTTTTCACTTACTTGCAAGTATTAATAAAATGTTATGGTTTCTAGCTAACTCCATAGCGCATTTTACTTTATGGCATATATGTCAATATTGTTTATTTTATATTTCTGCCTACATGGCGTGCATGCACCACTTAAAAGACCCACGAAGGCATAAAGGATAAGTTAACCTACTAATTAACTTGTTGAATAAGAGGGTTGCAAACCCATCAACATTGGATCACGAATCCTTGCTAAGCGCCTTACTCTCGAGACGTTGAGGTAAGTTTCACATGCGCACCCCACGACGGAGGCGCATATACCAAGTACACCGTACGAGCTTAGCAATATAACGAGCCAAGACACTTGGTCAAAAATAAAACTTAGCAAACAATGCAAGTATACTTAAGTTACGCACTTAAAAGACTTAGTCAAAAAATAAAACTTAGCAAACAATGCAAGTATACTTAAGTCACGCACTTAAAAGACTTAGTAAAATAATCAAACTTAGCAAACAATGCAAGTATATTTAAGTTACGAACTTATAACAAAATGTATCTTATTCCATACTTATTAAATTACAAGGAAAAATACATAAGTTTACAAACAACCTATATGCTATGGCGATGATCATGGCTCTCTTCTGGAGCGGCGGAACTCCCCGCCTCCTTCAGCTTACTCAACGTTATAGCATCCTTGAGCGACACAGTTGGAACACTCACAGCAACGCCATCAGATCGAGGAAGGTGCGCAGCACCGATGCCGCACATCACAGCCTTGCCCTTAATACCCTTCTTTATGGCAACCCTTTGCTCGTGACGCTCTAGCACCTCCTTCAAGGGGACTTCCTTCTCCAGTGCAAAAAGCTTGAGGATATCACGGGGCCGCGCAAAAACTGGGACTTGAAGCTGCGAGACATCAGGTTTTAGATAATAATCTAACTCCTCTTCGGCATTCTCCCCAAGATGACGCTGCAACGTCAGACCCGCCATGAGCACATCTATGGGGTCATCTTGGTCGCGCTCCAACCTCCCTATATGTGGCAGCTCAAGAACCTTCAGCCCCGCCATCGCCTGCACCAGCTCGTCGTACGCCGTTGAGCTATAACCAGGAATCTCCGCCAAGTCTTTCTCCAACAACTTGGCCTCACGGAGCTCCTCCATGGCCTGCGAATGGCCACGCGCTATCGCGCAGTGAACAACCTTCCCAAAGGCTTCCACCACCTCCGCAGACTCTAAAGTACTTAGAGCTGCCAGACGAAACCCATGGCTGATCAACCACCTGCATTCACAAAGTGATAATAAGGTAAGATACGCAATAGGGCGAACAAGCAAATTTAAAAGACAAGGGTGTAAGAATACCTGCGCTCGGCTATCATAGACATAAGATGAGGATACATCTCCTCGTCATACTCGATGCTGAGGGCGCCCAGCTTCTCCTCATACATCACGAGCGTCTTCTCCATGCGCTCCTTAAATTCTTGCAGGCTAGCATAATGCTCGGCCTTCTTTTATTCAAGATACGACACAGACCACGACGTCTTTGCCTTTACCTGCTCAAGCTTCGCCCTCGCATACAGCAGGTCAGCCAAAATGCTCATCTTATCTTGAGCGATTTTCTCAGCATACGCCCTCGACTCTCCAAGCTCCACTTGCGCATCCGCCAACTGTGCGTGGAGTGTCACCAACTCCTCTTCCTTCTGGGCTAGAGCACGGCTCTCCCCAGCATACTTTCCCTTCAGCTGAGCAACAAGCTCAGCTTGGCGGGCAGTGGTCGCAGCCAGCTCATCCATCAGCTGCTGCGCCTCACCACCATCAACAACCTCGGTATTCCCCTCCTTGTTTTCGTTCTGTGGAGAGGAAACCTCATCATCCTTCGCGGCGTCGTCCCTACGAAACAAAGACAGTCAACATAAAATTACAACAAGTAATTGCAAAAAAAAAAAAAAAAAAAAAGAGAAGGCATGCACTTACAGAAACGGAGAAGTATCAGCCTTCAACCGTGCGCCGGAGGTCGAAGTCTCTTCCGCATTCGACCCTGCGTCTTTGATGATGTGTCGACGCCTCTTGCTGGTGCCACTGGTTCCAGCCTCTCCCTTGCGCTTTAAGTTCTGCGCAACCTCTTCCCTCAGCACCTCCTCAGGTTTCAGGATCCGAATGCTGTCAGATGACCCTGAGCGCGCCTCCTCGGGCGCCACCTCTAAATCAGGCACCGCCTCCACAGTTGGGGCCACAACTACTTCAGGCGCAAAACTCTGGACGGGCGTCACCACAAGTGGTGGCGTGTCCTCAGGGACCGTCGCAGGCAGAACAGTCAAGTGACCGGCAGTTGCATCAAGCAAGGGCTGCTCTCCTTCTCTCAGAGGACGCACCCCTATGGTTACCTGCTTTGGCCTATCCAGCTTGACCACCGCGAACAAATCCATCTCTGCGCACATCAAGGGAAACAAGAAGAAATAAAAGGGATTAGTCATTAAAAGCGCACAGATAAAAGGACTTACAAAGAAGGAAGTATAAGGGATGAACACCCACCCCGGCCATCCTCACTCAAGAAAGTAGGAACCTCATCGTCAGCGCCAAAATAAGCGCGGCTCAACCCCACATGAACCAAAAACTCCTCCGGATAGGGGTTAATGGCCAGTCGATTGGCATCTAAAGTTTGCGCGTCAGCAAGACTGTAGGAACCGGGTGCGGGACGCCCATCCCTTGGTAAGGATTCTTGAGTATAAAACTCAAAAGGAGAGGGAAAGACTACGTCATCCACCCAAAAGAAGTACTCCCTCCAATTTTTGAGGGCATCAACCTTTTCCGTATAACACTGAAGCGCCCCCTGGCGCTTCGCAAAGGAAACCCACCCATTTGACCACGTCGTGTGGTAAAAGGAGCGGAACAAATCTACAGTAGGTTCTATCGCAAGTAAACGGCAGTTTACCTCAAAATTCGACACCTTCGCCGCACCTATACAATGCAGCTGAGAGATGTGAAGGCGATAGTGATTGAGCAAATCGCTCAGAAAAATAGAAATGGGTACGCGGTAATTCGCATACTCAAAAAATTTCGTGTATAGACCTATCTTCCCTTCGGGGAAGTCAGCTATGCACACATCGACATCTGGAGCCTCTGGATGTACATCCAAAGACACAAAATAGTCAGAAGAAAACTGCGTGACGTCTTCAATAGACAACGCGGAGCGAAAGTCCTCTAATTGAGCAACCATTTTCATCTTAAAACTAAGTGGGACGCACACAAAAATTACCTACGAGAGTTAAAAGATTTTCTTGCAGAAAAACGCTCTAAAAAACAAAGAAGAAGAAGATGAATAGTAGTTGTGTGTGTTTTACTGTGTGGTTAAAAAATGGGGCGGCACTCTTATATAGGACGGTAAAACCCTAATCTCCCTCCACGTAGAACCCACTCACAGTAAATGGGTGGCTAGAAGATCAAAAGGTACATGCACTTTTTCCGAATCCCAAGGACTACGTGGACACCACCCCCGACTTTCGAGGCATCCATTTAAAAATTATTAGGTGCATTGCACCTACAAAAAGGCGGTAAAATTAGTTTAACCCCCCGCCACGCTTACCGCTGATGGTATTAAGTCTAGTACCCACGGCTATGCGCCGCGCGCACTAGACTGGGGGGACATGATGACGTATAGCCTATATTTGGGCCACAAGCCCAAACGATAGACATTACTTACACCTAAGCCCATCACGAATGGGCTACCATGACAATGGTATGGGCCGTAGTATTATTGCTTTGGACCCATGAAGCCCAAAGGCCCAATCTAACCCACCGGGTAACGATAAGGATTATCTATTCAAAGAATAGATATCCTTACCTCGGATAAGCACCACGCGTGCGAAGAGTGAGGAGCAAGAAATACGGTTTCTTAGCCCCTATATATAGAATCACACGATTCTCATTAAAGGTACGATATACAACCCTAACTCTTCAACTAAACCCTAAATCGATTACTTACTCTCACGCCGGAGTCTAATCGGGGGAGACAATCCCTCGATAAGCCTAACGGTGTTGTTTTATTTTCTTAGTGCGCAGGTGACGAAGTACTAAGAAGCTAATTGATATAAGAGCAAAAGCCCAATAACCAGGTACGCCCAACTTTTGTATCAACAATGGATATTGAAATCATCATTAAATGTTTTTCCTAGAGTGTCCATCTACCTTATAAACGACTGGTGAGAGAATATCACAAGTATAAATACATCTCAAAATATGAGAATCGTGTATCTCACACCTCTGCAACACCACTACTGCACAATCTATCCGCCGCTCGGGCCAAATTGGTCGTCGATTCGCCACACCAATGCACATCGGTTGTCTAACACTCCAACACAGTTTTTTTTAATAGCATAAAATATACTACCTCCGTCCCAAAATTATAGTCCCCTTTAGACTTTTTCGGTCTTTCTTTCTTAACTTTGACTTTAAATATTTTTGTTTGTGTTATACAATAGTTGATGAAAATTATACCAATGAAAAATACATTTAAAACTTAATCCATTCATATATTTTGCATCAAGTATTATGTAATATAAGCAAAAATATTTAAGGTCAAAGTTGAGAAAGAAAGACCGAAAAAGTCAAAAAGGGACTATAATTTTGGGACGGAGGGAGTATTAAATAACAAGCCCCTCTAGCAAAAAATTAGAGGAGAGACAAAGCAACAGTACAAGCAATTTTTGGATCATAAATCCAATTAATCCATGTTGGATTTGTTTTTCTATTCCTACTGGAAATCCAAGAATGAGATAAAATTTTAATGTCATTTTGCCGCATTTTGCCACATTTGTGAACACATCACTGTCGCACAAAAATACCCGACAATTTTCGACATCATGGCCACCTTAGTTTACGTATATTTTCTTCTTTGTATGTAGTCTTCGGTATAAAGTTTAAGGATCTTTTATTTATCTGGTTGTTAAAATGTTATAAGCTACAATTTTCTTTAAAAGGCTCGTAGATCCGCATTGCCGTAGTTGTAATAGTCATCGGAGGCGGAGAAGTAAAATCCCTCGCCACACCAAAACACGACTTTGTGCTGGTCTCGTTTGACGTGGCTGACTTACCATAATTGAAACTTGATAGTCTCCCCTGCATAAATTTGTACATCCGGCTTAATAAGATGCACTACTTGTATACTACAAATTCGATTGTCCTTTACTATGTGTTTTTTCTTATAATCTTTGTTCGCTGTGAATATGAATGTTAAGAAAACTTCATTGGTTGTACCATAGCTTTGAACAATTGTATTACTCAGAGTTTAGTTTGTAGCTTAATTGCTCGCTTTGTATTATATATTTATTAATTGTATTTTTGAATTACGAGTTGTTTTAAGAATAACATTAATTAAAGATGTTGTATATATGTATTGATGTATTAAATGATTGTAAACATGACTTAAGAACCTGTAACGCTTAAAATCTATTTCTGAAAATCAAAAAACAAAAAATACGAGAGACAAGATAACATGCTTTACGTAGTTTAACTGGTTCTGTCGTAACTTATACTCCTCCAATATGTCATATTTCATTGTGGTCACTGGTTTATCAGTAACACATACATTATTGAAAACCAAACGTACAGTCTGGTTTGGAATCTATAAAAAGACTCAATCATATTACTCAGAAAAGGCAATAACATGAATTTAAAATATGATTTATCTTGGCAAATGTAAAAGAAAACCTCATTTCCGATTTGTTTGTACCTCAAATCAAATTGGGAAATGGTAGCAAACAATGTCTGCTTTATTTATAACTAGAAACACATACGCCAATTATCAGTCCAGACCGTCAAATAAGTTCAAGGCTTCCACAAGATGGTGGTTTCAGCAATCATAGATGTAACCACATATGGATCCATATTCGACCCGGGCCTTCTGTCCTCAAAATATCCTTTCCCTTCTTTTGCAGTGTCTCTCCCCACTCGAATTGATACACCACGTTTCCCTACTCCCTAAAAAACGAGTAAACCACAATATATCTTTATGTGAACTAAAACTTATCAAATAAGAGCTTTATGTGAGTGAGATTTTTGGTTTCTTGTACCCATGAGAATGTGTTGATGTCTCCGGTTTCATGACCACCAGTGAGGCGACGCTCATTGCCTTTGCCATAGTTAGCAATGTGATCTTCATGCCTAAGCTTGAGCTTTTCAATAGCCTTTTGAATGACCTCATATCCGCCCTCTTCTCTCATTGTTTTGGTACTAAAAATTTCAACGAGGATATTAGCTAAAGTAAGCAAGTTTAGTAAAAGTAAGCAAGATGTAAGTTAAACAGACCTATAGTTAGTGTGAGCACCCGCTCCATTCCAGTCACCCTGTTGGAAATGTGTCAAACATTACCAAGGTTCAAAAAATAATGTGCCAACATAGTCGATTAGAAAACAAAAAGCTAACCGGAATTGGTTTAGGATCAAATGAGACCACCACTCCGGCAATTTCAGCTACCCGCTGTCAATTATTCATAATCATTATTACGGATACATATTTTAAAACCTCAAAACCAATTCATGATCACTTTTAAGATGTTAAGTGCATGAATGAACTTCTGCTAGAAATTATAAATAAAATTACCTCAAGAATATAACGAGCGACCCACAACTCGTCTGCAGCAGTAATAACGACTGAAGGTCCCACTTGAAACTCCCACTTTACATATGCCAAAAAGTGCACAATAAGTATAAATGCTTCGATTTAGATATAAGTACAATAGTTTACCTGACCAGGCATAACCTCGGCATTAACACCACCTATATTGATCCCTGCATAAAGACAAGCCTTGTAGTGTGCATCAACAATGTCGCGCCCAAACGCTTTTTCAGCACCAACCCCACAATAATAAGGACCCTAAATGTGAGATATCAAACAGCAATATAAAAAAGGGGTAAAAGTTATAATACGATAAATTATAATTAGTTAAAAAGATTAGTTAATTACTTGGGGTTTTGGGAAGCCTCCTTGAGGCCAACCCAAAGGCCACTTGGTATCCTTTTCCATCAAGGTATATTCTTGCTCAAGTCCAAACCTATACAAAATTGACAAAAATCTCATGAATTTTGTGATATATATGTTTAAGCAACAATTTTTTCTTCTTCAAGTAACTTTGTGATAAGAAAATATGTGTAGTGCAACATTTACAGAGGCAAAATGACTACTTACCACGGAGCTTCAGCAATGACGTCAGGATGGCCAAATATTTTGGCTGCATCAAACCTCTTGTTTGTATAGTTAGGATCACCGGATGGGTTGTATGAATCACACATCACCTTCACATAACAGTTATAGAGTCATTGATCATACATTAGTAAACTAATTACTAATATCGGTTAAATTAATTATGATATCTCACATTACTCACCAAAATATTGTTGCCTCTACGGAAAGGATCCTTGAAAATAGCTTGGGGACTATTCATTGCATTACAAATTCGATAATTAGACTTAGAAAATGTTATAAACAAAAAAATCTATATTTTGATTTAGATAATATGCAAATAGCAAAACAATGTTGCTTTGATGCAAAACATGTACTGTACTCATTACTCACTATAAGATAACTTCAGTGTCTTTGCCATGGGCTTGACCGGTGCTACTTCCATCGTAATTCCATTTCGGAAGTTTCCGTGCATCATCCACCGGTCCAGAAAGAGTCTAAGAACGTGGTAGTTAGTTTTTTTTTTTTTTTTTTTTTTTTTTTTTTTTTTTTTTTTTTTTTTTAATTTTAAACATGTATGTTTAGATAATAATTAAATTTTGATCAAAATGGTAGTTGCGTTTATGTAGTAAGAATTACAGAAGTGATTGAAATGCCTAAAAATATGTATAACTTGCGTGTCAAATTCATTCAACTCTTGACACATGTCTCTGTATTTATCTTTGATCATGTCATACGTCTCAATCTCCTTCTAATTAAGCATATATTTTACCAAAGTTAATTAAGCATCTCAATCATTTTCCCTAAATTGCCTTCAATAATAAGAACTTACTCTAGCTTTGCTTCTGAGGTCCAGACCAGATCCACCAATCCTATAAATGTTTAAAGAGGATTTAATATAGTAATTCATCTCTGTGTTTAAAAGACATAATAGACTATACACAATCCACAAAAAAAAAAAAAAAAAAAAAAAAAAAAAAAAAAAAAAAAAACCCTGAAATGCTTGATAGTCTAAAACAATAGGATTATGAGCTGGCTAGAATAATTTCGTTATTTTCATGATAACACGCAAGTATCATGTAAAATCATATTAGGTAATTCTTTCATATTTTGCTTATGTTAAGTTGTAAAGGTTTTATATATATGCACATAAATGGCAAATTTATAAAATTGGTAAAGTGACAATGCATCACCATTATCGATCCATGTTATAAATTGTATATTGAAAAACACATGTCAACAACTTTGCATGAACCGGAACAAGTGTCAATAATAGTGAGTAGCATTACAATGAATTGAATGACTTTAGCATCTCTAATTATACATGCAATTTTCAAAATAACTTTTAACTCATAGTTGTAATTACAAAAATGATGACATAAGAGTAGTGATATATGCTTCTACTAGCTAATTGTTGGAAGGTTTCCAACTTTAAGAAAAAAGATAATCACATTATGTATTAGCCTCTTTAACTAGCTTTTTTTCATATTTTGTAATGTGTCATTAATTATCATATAAAATTGCTAGGGTTAGTAAGTTAAAGATCTATTGTAACTTATAATTACAATTTTCGCATCATGGAAATAATTAAGGAAAAAAAAACATAAATACCTAACTTAATCTATGTGCATATCTACTACTAGTAATTATCGATCAGTAGGACTGCAGGAGATTAATCATATAAGAAAAAACATATGCGTATAAAAGAAATGCCAAATTTATAATGATAGA
The DNA here is from genome assembly GCA_030686995.1 of Artemisia argyi. Lineage (NCBI taxonomy): Eukaryota > Viridiplantae > Streptophyta > Magnoliopsida > Asterales > Asteraceae > Artemisia > Artemisia argyi. The sequence goes on along the minus strand of CM060709.1, from coordinate 212,489,588 downwards.
TTAGATACTCTAATAGAATATAACTTGCTTGGTATTATTAGGAGAAGAAAAAGTAAATCCAGCCAGAGACTATGATTCATACGGACTACATGCATGTTACCCAACACATCTATTTAAATGTTGTCAACAAATTTAAACGACGAAACATGATTATGCTTTTAACAGTTTATTTGACTGTGACAATGTTTAGCCTGAAGGCTAAAGTCGAGTAAAAAGATCCATCTCTATCTTTTTTGTTAACACAAGAATCATATTACATGTATATTATTAGTTCTATTGTCGAAACAAAATTAATACGTAAATCACATTGCATAAACTAAAATCTGAAAACTAATACTAAAATGATAAAAGACCAACAAAATACAACTGACCAGATGTACTCTGCAATGAGCTTGTCATGGTTAGTGGAGAGATTAAGGTTAATGAAATCTGTTACTGTCGACATTTTCTATGTGTATGTGTTTGGAGAATGGAGGTTAAGGAGAGTAAGGTTTTATAGTGGAGATGTTATTTTACTCAAATGAATAGACCATGTAACAACCACTTCATTTATTTTTAAGTTGGAGTTGTAAATGTTCATAGCAATATTATTTTCTCAAAATACCCCACATATATAGCAAAAAGAGTTATGAAATGATGTAAACAATACATCTTAAAAAGACACACACAAAACAATGCATCTTAAAAACACAATTTTCTTTTAATGGCAAAATGAGATTAAACTAGCAAAGAGCTGGACGAGTTACAATAAAAAGGATAGCGCATTCTTTTTTAACGGTAAAAGATATATTAAAAAACTAGCAAGTTAAAAAATTACAAAGGATTATATAGCCAAAATGTCCAACTAAAAACCTTCCTACCTTTATATTTTTAACCAAGAAAAAATAAAATAAACGAATAAAATAAAAAATATCACATTTCCTTATTGTGTGAGAGTTGAACGTGATGTTATTTCGATACTTTCAAAAGACCCAGAACATAGAGGAAACGATAACAAATAGATGATCCTTCTTAATGTTTGAACCCGACAAATTGTCAATCCAAGATGTTCAATCGGTGTACGAAGGCATCGACAAATCATAAATGTTACAACATATACGAATCAATCTCCAATAATTTGAGGCAACAATGCAAAAGAAGAATACATGATCATTTGCTTCGACAATATTATTGCAAATCGGGCAAAGAATATAATCAATTTCTAAACGACGCTTGGAGAGGTTTAGCCAATGCGGAAGCCTATCCAAATGCATTCTTCATATAAAAGTATGAGTAGTGATTCAGATGCCTAAAAGATGCACCTAAATCTATGCCTAAGCCTGTGTGACATCATCTTGATGGTTACAGTCAGGGGACCCACTTTCTCACAAACCATCAAGATCATACCACATATGTTTACGCGTGAATTTAGACACATAATTTAAGCTTCCCAATCATTTTCCTAAAAGTATTTACCTTTCTAGGCAAGTGTTCCATCTTCTAGCAAGATTCAAAGAAGGTAGAAGTGGTTGATCAATGTATGCTCTACTAGAACCCACTACAAACAAACCGTCCAAACCAACGCTCCTTTTCCATGTATATGGGCAAGATGATAGCGTGAGATGTCGAATCTCTGAAAGAAGAAAATTCCATATAGCCTCAGTCCGGCCCGAAGTTACGGGTGTCCTCCATTGCCAAGTCTCGTTACATGCAACAAATCTATCACGAACAGTGCAGTTTTTATTGCTCATTCCAACTGTTTCAAGAAAAGAAGGGTTTTAGAATTGTTTATAAATTCAGCATGAGTAGAGTACCAAAAGAAATTCGCTAAAGGGAATCTCAAAAGTGTATATGCTCAGCACGTGAATATGGTTAAAGAGATTGGCTAAAGCCAACAATGAACTACACCAAAAACAACTTGAAAGCATGACGTCTAAGTAATATCACATAAGGTTACAGTGCTTGTAGCTTGCACAAACACATACAGTTATACACATTTGAAAATACTTTTATCATAAAATGATATTAAAGTCTATACTTATGCCTTGCTGCTATACAAGGAACTAACCTATCCTGCATGCAAGACTTCCTTAAAACACATGCATCATACTAAATTTATAGCATTTAGAGAAATTTTATTAAGTGTGAAGCGTATTTTAAATCATAATATTTGTTGCAGTATAAACATTCAAGAAGTTTATGCAATAGGGGTTACTTTTTGAGCTTCAAAATAATTATAATGGTCACTTCAAATTTGGTGAAGGTGAGATTGGTCTCACGTTGGTGTCTATTAAATCAAATTTTATGATTAAACTTAACAATCTCAAGAACTTAACTACGACTACGTGATACTAATAGTAAATAGTTATAATCATATAAACCATTGCATATAAACAAGCACATCTTTTATATTCATACACCGTACTAGTTGTAACACCCCAACCCGACAAGGGTCTGAAGTGTAACATTATGGTGTCATTTCAGAACATAAAGCGCAAGCAGAAGACTTAGCTCAAAAAATTACAAATCTTGATACTAAAAGGACTAATGAAACAAATACAATCAAAATCATCTTCTAAAAGAATTTAAATAATTAAACATAAATCTGAAATAAAATCCATGAATACTAAGGTAGGGTTGGTCCACTCTCATCACTCAATCCCAACCTCCAACTTGATACTTGCCGCAGGAAAAAGAAAATGCGGCTGAGCTACCGCTCAGTGAACAGATATAATGAAATAAATAACTGAATCAAATGAATATATATACGGAATCAAAATGAACTGTAGAATAAGGAATCATGAAATAAATGAGTAAGTATAATGAACCATAAGGAGATCAAACGATGTCAACGAAGTCAAACAGATAATCATAATGTCAAACAGGAATGCCCACGAACTCAGAAAGCATACAATATGCTTAGTCACAATAATACATATATCCGTCAATTCATAAGTGTACATGGAGTAGCTAGCTCCAACGTACCAGAAGTGAAATGGAGTGCATGGCACACACACCAATCACTAAGTCAATCAATATCCAATCATTCATTTAGCCTAGGATGCATCCATACGCTCCCTGCAAAACAGAATACATATGCAAGTACAAGACTATACATACATATACAGAATGGTCATATGCACCATAATCATTATAATAGAAGGGAACGCCGTGGATCAATCACACCTCCACAGAAAGTGTCACGCCATTGGTGCCTCAATGACATGGCCATGGTACCTCCATGGCTAGATAATATTTTGGGCAATGGGTCAATTCAAACGGGTCAAACAAAGGGATCATATCAATGGTTCAAATCAAAGGTTCATATCATAACAAATGAATCAAAGTCAATAAATACGAATCATGAGAAACCTTTACCGATAAAAGGTAGAATATCTCTGTACCGATACGAAATAAACAATAACAATAGTAAATAGAATCAGAACCCTTACTGAGAAAGAGTAGAATATCCGTACCTTAATGTAATGATCGGAAAGAAAACGAATCAATGGACGTTACGTCGAATCTACACGGATTAGGGTTCATAATACATTTAGTAGGTTTCTACATTTATACAACTTAGGGTTTAAAACATATTAAATGTTATTTAATGATCAATTAGGGTTACAAATACGTATTAAATGTCATTATGTTTAGGGTTTCAAATACATTCAGTGTCTTTAAGTTTAATTAATTGAAACTTACCAATTATTATTATGTCCAAATAATATAGATCACGTTAGTCCGATATTTTAATAACCGAAAATATTTATAACGCATTAACTAAGTAAATTTTACTAACAAAACAAAACTCATTTTTGTTTTGTGGCTCGGCCCACAATTAGAAAAAAAACATACACGCCCTAGTTATAACAAGTCAGTATATGAAAATATATTTTTTTATGTCACTCATTTGAATAAAATTATATAATTGACATGAGACTCATTTTATATATGTCTGATTCAAGCTTATAAAAGTTGGTACGGTAAGGTATATATAAGTCATATGATAATCATTTAAGAGTTATTTGTTAAACAACACAGCTAGGGATTAAAGGAATAACATCTAACCAAACGCACCTTTTTGTGGCTTGATCAAAACAGTTTATTTCAAAGGATATAACCTGGTTCGATTTATGCACTTTATGGTTCGAATAGTTATAAACATTTAGGGCCGAACATGTGATAAGGCGAAAAGTGAACCACTTTTAAGGGGTCATTTAAGCCCGAATTCGAGATTATTTGATCAAATATTGCCCTAAATCGTTCCTTTTGTCATTTTAGGTACTTTTGGAGAGAAATCTGGAAAATGAAGCATTTTGAACTTTTTGGAGCATAAAAGTGAAGAAAACGGCAAAATATCAATTTTCCTTGCTGGGAACAGTACCTGACAGCGTCAAGGCTCTCCACATGATGGCGTCAAGAGTTACAAAAGACGTGGATGTGGAAAATACACGTGACGATCCAGAGTGTTTTTTGTGCATAGGAGATGACGGCGTCACCCAAGGCCGTCATGGTCCAAGTATTAGTGACGGCCCAGAGTATTTTTACACATGACAGCGTCACAAGTAGATCTAGGCAATACGATTTCATTATGGCGACGAGTTGATGGCGTCACAATCCAACAAATGACGCCGTCACCCTGTAAAATCTATATATAGTTTTCCAAATTTCATTCATTAGTATGCAACTTTGAGGGAATAAACCCTAGTCCGAATTTTATCAGCTTTTCAAGGGTTTCAACCCCTTGAATTTTTCATGTTCAATTAAAGATAAGTACTCTTTCAAATTATTCAATATGTCTATGTGTTGTTTGATTATATCTTACGCTTGTCTTCTATTTAACATGCTAGGCTAGGTCTCTTGTGTTTGCTTAGATGAAGTGAAACCTAGATGTTAATTATGGGTTGATTGTTTGTTTATAGTTGTTACGGATGATTGTATTCGATGTTAGGCTTAAGAAAACTGGCAGAATTCCATTGGTAACTTGCTTGAACGTCTTAAGAAACATGATCGGAGGTGTACTACGATTTTTTGTTGTATTTAATGTGTAGGAGAATTCTAATGATCCCATGTTAGGAGCTTCTAACGGCTCGACATAGGAGTGAAGTAGGATCCTCTAGAGTTAGGGAATATTGTACACGGCCCTACGACTAGTATTAAGGAATATGACCCGTCATTCATGCAATTGTAACAAGCTATCAACCTGTAAAAGATATCTAGGGAATAATGAAACCTAAGTAAACACAACTTTCCTCATCATTGTTTACACCACATTAGTTTAATAGTTTCATTTTCATCTTTGTTATTTTATTTTGATTGCATCTTAGTTTAATTGGGTTAGTTGGCTAGCAACTAATTCCGCCCACTCTTCCAAAACCTGAGATTTTACTTGCTTTCCATAAAATATAAAAATACAAAAAGAATCATCCCTCACCTCTAGACCTAGTTTAGTAGACTTTCTAATCCTAGCGACATTATTCCTGAGTTGAACGATCAATCCCCCGGTACTTGTCACTATACTATACTACAACGATCAGGTACACTGCCTGGTGAGGGTTGTAAGCTTCTCGAGATCCCTCGAGAGGTAAAACCTGTTGCGAGGGTGCGATCCCCACGTATCAAGTTTTTGGCGCCGCAGCCCGGGGAATAGTTATTGCTTAGGTTGGAATTTATTTTATTAGGTCTACTCATTAGATTCCTATCGAGTCAGATTTTATTTTTCTTTTTATTAGCTTTCTCTTAGTGTATCTTTTCTTTGTGTCTTGGTTTGTAAAAAACTTTCTATTGACTCTTCCGTTCACTATTATGGAGAACGTGAATCCACCAAGTCCGACACTAGAATTTTAACAAAAAAAATATAATTACACCAGTTTGGATATACCAAGATGGAGGAATGAAATGAGGAGGACAGGATCTTATATTGATTTTATTGAATACCTTGAGAAAAGAGGCCAAGTGCATAAGACTTTTAAATAATTCACCTTAGGAGCTCCAACAACCCCTCAAAATGCCTCACTTAGTGAAATCTATGCACCATATGAGCCTTCACCTAGGATAGTTTCGTATGAGCCACCTAGATGCATGTCATGGTTAGGCACTACCTTAATACAAGATGAACACATAGGTAACCTTGATGTGATGGAGGATTTAGCCGAACATGATCACATTGATCAAAAAGACCTAGGTTATATGATCGATGATGATGAATCTCAAGAAACACATGATGAATCTTTTGGGTAATTTGAATATAGCAGTCAGAATATTGAGGATGATCCTTATGATTCGGATATAGAAGTTGAGATGCCTAGAGAAGCACTTGAGATACTTGGGAAAATGTTAGGGTTAGATTATAATAAAACACATGTTGAGGATATAGGTGATGTTGACACAAGAAATGATGAAGTAGAAAATCTAAGCCCACCAAGTACCCCACAAGTCCTACCATCATTTGAGGCACACACACCGCCCGTGACTTACCCAGAAGAAGTAGAAGAAACTTTAGGAATCCCGATGGAGGTAGAACCCTTGTACCAAACACCACTAGAGGATATAGGTTTGAATACTTGTAGTGATAACCTTACTCCTATTTCTAGGAAATTTTCTAGTGTTGATGAACCGGAACCTCAATCTTCACATAACTTTACATCCTTAGATATACATCTAGGAGACAAAAGAGGAGCCGACCCACCCATCAACCCATGTAGTCCGGGTAGTCTTAGAATAAAGGTGGTAGACTTTAAGCCATGTAGAGAGGAAGCCAATATAGGAGTGGAACATAACCTTACATACTTACATCACCCATTCATGATTGATCACAAGAAACATTATGTATTTAAACCGGGTTTATTAGGTCAAGATGGATTCCCAACTAGGTGTCTCTCAAAGTTGATAGATGATGATCCCTTTTTAGGAGAAAACTTTAACTCACCCATTGACCAAAGTGAACTAGGTAAGGTTATGATGAAAGGAGCACACCCCTTTGAGCATATAATTCATCCACCACTTTTTCCTCACCAGGCGTACTTCCACTGAGATGGTGTGTATCGCTACTTTCACCCGCACTTAATCCTAAGTGTAGGGAAAACCTCCCTATTTCTGTTAAATAAGGGTAGAGTCAGGCTCGTGACTCGAACAAAAACAAGCGCTTCTTGGGAGGCAACCCAAGCTTTATTTGTTTGTTTATTTGATTTTATTTGTTTTCGTATGCATGTTTTATTTTTATTGTTTGTGGATCATGATTCAAAATAAATTGTGAAAATGCTTTACTTTGTTTTTAACTTCGTTTTAATTACATATAAATGTATTTTGCAAACACTAAGTGTAAGGGGAAACCCCAAATTTGTTTCTAAGAACGAAATTGATCTTGATTCGCCACAGTATTAAATGAACATGTGTATTAGTATTTGTTAGAGTTAAATGCTTGTATCGAGTCATAATTATGTTTTGCAGGATTTTTCAGGAAGTAGGACATAAGTTTTTCCAGAAATTTTCCATAAACTTAACGTAAAGATTTCTGCAGGTCACTTCTGACGGCGTCAGGAGTTAAAACCTGACGGCGTCATGTGTAAAATTCTGGAAATTTTGCGTGTTTTGTTTTTCTAACGGAGTCTTAAAGTTTTTGTTAATTCTTTAGTTTTATAAACTCCAGGAAATCTGCAAACATTCATTCCACAAGCATTATATTTTAATTTGCTTTCTAAGATTTGTTAGTATATATAGATTGCCGCCGATTTTATGGGAGGTTGCCTTGATTATTTTCTCAGGTTTAACAGGTTATATATGACAAGAAGATGATTTATTTTTCTGGAAGGGAAGCTTTAAATGTTCATTTTCTTGGAGGAAGATCTAACATGGTTGACACACTATCCACACCGAACGAATCAGGGGAGTATTTGTTTTCATTCTTTTACCTATTTTACTTTTACATCCTTTAATTGAACATTGGGGACAATGTTCATCCTAAGTGTAAGGGGAGGGTAAATGATGATACCCTATAGGATACTATTGCACTTGAGTTTGTTTGTTTGACGGTAGGTGTGTAATAAACCTAGGAGAAATACTTGTTAGTGTAATTTTAGTGCCAAATTTAAAATTTTTTACAACATTTAGGAGTGAAACTTTAGCCTTAACAAGCGTCTCATGGATAGGAGTTGTATGACTAGCACAAAACCGTACCATTCAGAAAAATTTTCCACCCAAATATGTGAGGTTCGCCTTTAGATTTGATAGGAAAAGCATTCATTATTAGTGCTTATGAGTGTACCGGTAACATTTAGATTCTAGAACTTGCGTTGGTGATGCATCCCGAGACCGCTAGTGAGACTACATTCACGTAGTAGGATTTACTACATGATAAGAGGCATTAGGATCACCCTTGTGTTAAACCCGTATCATAATTACTTGACCATTTAAGTCATATTACTTGGCTAGTAAAAGTCAATTAATTTTCTCACACCTTAGCGTTGTACTCATTTTTAGTACACGAAACCCCTAGTACACCCCTCCGAGCCTATCTTTTCGTTTCTAACTTTAAGCATCTTACTTAAAGGAAGAATTTGTTACAACCCACTCAAATGTGCAACCAAATCGCCTTAGCCTTCCGTGTATGCACTCATCTTTAGTGCATTATTGTTATTTGTTTAAACCCTTAGTTAATTATCTAATTGATTACATGGTTGCTAAGTCGAGTCATATCTTGTACATATTGTTTTGGGACGATTGGGACTCATGGGTAAAGTACTTGTATTATGGAGTAATGGGGAAGAACATCATATATTACCCCCATATGTGCGTTAATCTTAAAAAGTACTCCAAGTGTTTTGAATATCTTGATTCGAGTCATGTATTATTTTGGAAGGTAGGATAAGAGTGTATGCAAAAAAAAAAAAAAAAAAAAAAAAAAAAAAAAAAAAAAAAAACGGACTACCATCCCGTCTCATTCTACGTTTGTTTTATGTTTTTGTTCTTTTTGATTTATTAGCTTAAGTCGAGTCGAGTCTTGGCTTAGCAACGCCATATTGTACATGTAATTAACCAAGATGATTAATTCGTCACCAGTAAATATTGCCTTTATCCAACAAAACCGTGTTTTTCCATAACCCTACACCTAACGTTATAACCCTTTGAAAGACCTATTTGATAGTTTATCCTATGTGCTTATGCCAAGTGGTGGAGGTTTGATACTTTCCCAAGCCTATGGTAATCTATTTTGCTATGACAGGTAGTGAGAGATGTTTTCCATTTCCATATTGTGATATATACTTTATCACACCCGAGAGATGTGAGTATCTAAACATTATTTGTGAGGTGCTAGTGTATGACCTCTGTGCTTGTCTTTGGTTTTTAGTGGAATGATTATTTGTTGTAATTACTTTTATATTAGTGTTAAATGACCCCTAACTTGTATTTTGATTAGAATAAAAGCGCATTTGCTTGAGGACAAGCAAATCTCAAGTGTAAGGGTATTTGATGAGGCAAAAAGTGAACCACTTTTAAGGGGTCATTTAAGCCCGAATTCGAGATTATTTGATCAAATATTACCCTAAATCGTTCCTTTTGTCATTTTAGGTACTTTTGGAGAGAAATCTGGAAAAGGAAGCATTTTGGACGTTTTTGGAGCATAAAAGTGAAGAAAACGGCAAAGTATCAATTTTCCTTGCTGGGAACAGTACCTGACGGCGTCAAGGCTCTCCACATGACGGGGTCAAGAGTTACAAAAGAGGTGGATGTGGAAAATACACGTGACGATCTAGAGAGTTTTTGTGCATAGGAGATGACGGCGTCACCCAAGGCCGTCATGGTCAAAGTATTAGTGACGACCCAGAGTATTTTTACACATGACGGCGTCACAAGTAGATCTAGGCAATACGATTTCATTATGGCGACGAGTTGATGGCGTCACAATCCAACACATGACGCCGTCACCCTGTAAAATCTATATATAGTTTTCCAAATTTCATCCATTAGTGTGCAACTTTGAGGGAATAAACCCTAGTCTGAATTTTATCAGCTTTTCAAGGGTTTCAACCCCTTGAATCTTTCATGTTCAATTAAAGATAAGTACTCTTTCAAATCATTCAATATGTCTATGTGTTGTTTGATTATATCTTATGCTTGTATTCTATTTACCATGCTAGGCTAGATTTCTCTTGTGTTTGCTTAGATGTAGTGAAACCTAGATGTTAATTATGGGTTGATTATTTGTTTATAGTTGTTACGGATGATTGTATTCGATGTTAGGCTTAAGAAAACTGGCAGACTTCCATTGGTAACTTGCTTGAACGTCTTAAGAAACATGATCGGAGGTGTACTACGATTTTTTGTTGTATTTAATGCGTAGGAGAATTCTAATGATCCCATGTTAGGAGCTTCTAACGGCTCGACATAGGAGAGAAGTAGGATCCTATAGAGTTAGGGAGTAATGAAACCTAAGTAAACACAATTTTCCTCATCATTGTTTACACCACATTAGTTTAATAGTTTCATTTTCATGTTTATTATTTTATTTTGATTGCATCTTAGTTTAATTGGGTTAGTTGGCTAGCAACTAATTCCGCCCACTCTTCCAAAACCCGAAATTTTACTTGCTTTCCATAAAATATAAAAATACAAAAAGAATCATCCCTCACCTCTAGACCTAGTTTAGTAGGCTTTCTAATCCTAGCGACACTATTCCTGAGTTGAACGATCAATCCCCCGGTACTTGTCACTATATTATACTACAACGATCAGGTACACTGCCTGGTGGGGGTTGTAAGCTTCTCGAGATCCCTCGAGAGGTAAAACATGTTGCGAGGGTGCGATCCCCACATATCAACATGTTGGGTTCAGTTTATGGTTGAACAGTTTTACAATACGAGGTCGACTAAACATGTTACGCATGGTGGTCGATTTATAAAAAAATACTTGGGTCGATTGTTGAGCAATATAGGGTCGATCACATAACAAACATGGTTCGCTATATATAGGGTCGATTATATGATCAATGTTGGTCGAACAAGGGTTGATTATACTTAACATGTTGGGTCGAATACACAAGGAATAAAACAAGGGTCGACAAAATAGTTATGGTCGATTATGAATAAAAGGGAAAAAGAACAGATTACCTTGGTGGAACTTGAGTAGGAACACGAAAGCAATATACCCAACCTTTGTTCGATTGAAAAAGGAAAATAGCAGCAGCAATGCAAGAGTATGTTGTGTGTGTTGTTTTGACGTTCGAATGGAGGGAAAAGGACCCGTTTACTCAACTTATAAAGACGAAATGGAGCGTATATTTATTTTAGTACCGTTAATGTGTTAAGTGATTTTCAATGGGCTATAATTAGAGGCTTCAATGGGTTATTTAAATGGGGTCAAATGGGAGTTTAAATGGGTTTTTATTATAATGGTTATGACATTTAATTGTGCTTTTAATGGGTTTTATGGTTAGTGAATGAGTGATTTAAAGGTTTAAAAAGTTTAAGAAAATAAAATGCATAACTTAGGTTTACATAAAATAAAGTATTGATCTTGGAAAAAAAAATCAAATTTATACAGAATTTTAGGTTTTCGAATTTTAGGGTTTTACAATTCTTCCCCTCTAAAAATAAAATTTCGTCCGCGAAATTGAAAAAAACCGGATAGGAACATACCAGATCACGAAAGAAATTGAAAATGATTCGAACGATTGGAAGGTTATTCTCTCATGACTCGATTCAGAAGGTTCAGAACATTTCAGATTCTTCAATAATGACCGATCATTTCAAACTGATCCCACGGATACGAAACACATATATGTTACAGATGACAGATCACAATCAATAGGAACAAATACGAAGGTAAAGCTAAATGATGAGAACCTCAGCAAATAAATTCCGACTTCAAATGAATAATAGAATCGCATAAGTAACTCCAGAAATATTAAAAAAAATATTAGAGATGTATCAAGACGCAAAATGAAAAGCATAAATGGAAATGAACCGAGGAATTCACGAACCGCCAACCCACTTCTTCTTAGGACAGTCACCAATCATATGCTCCATTGAACCGCACGCCTATACTTGGAAACATGATAATAATGCCAACTACGAATAAACGAATCAAGGAAAATAAAAATAAAAAATGAAGATCAAAGTGTAAAAAAAGAGAGTCAAAGCAGAAGGAAGCCTAATGTCTACCCAATTCTCACAGGTCATAGCCTAAGCTCTACAGGTCGAACCTGTTTCTGATACCATAATTGTAACACCCCAACCCGACAAGGATCTGAAGTATAACATTATGGTGTCATTTCAGAACATAAAGCGCAAGCAGAAGACTTAGCTCAAAAAATTACAAATCTTGAGACTAAAAGGACTAATGAAACAAATACAATCAAAATCATCTTCTAAAAGAATTTAAATAATTAAACATAAATCTGAAATAAAATCCATGAATACTAAGGTAGGGTTGGTCCACTCTCATCACTCAATCCCAGCCTCCAACTTGATACCTGCCGCAGGGAAAAGAAAATGCGGCTGAGCTAACGCTCAGTGAACAGATATAATGAAACAAATAAGTGAATCAAATTAATATATATACGGAATCAAAATGAACTGTTGAATAAGGAATCATGAAATAAATGAGTAAGTATAATGAACCATAAGGAGATCAAACGATGTCAACGAAGTTAAACAGATAATCATAATGTCAAACAGGAATGCCCACGAAATCAGAAAGCATACAATATGCTTAGTCACAATAATACATATATCCGTCAATTCATAAGTGTACGTGGAGTAGTTAGCTCCAACGTACCAGAAGAGAAATGAAGTGCATGGCACACACACCAATCACTAAGTCAATCAATATACAATCATTCATTTAGCCTAGGATGCATCCATACGCTCCCTGCAAAACAGAATACATATGCAAGTACAAGACTATACATACATATACAGAATGGCCATATGCACCATAATCATTATAACAGAAGGGAACGTCGTGGATCAATCACACCTCCACAGAAAGTGTCATGCCATTGGTGCCTCAATGACATGGTCATGGTACCTCCATGGCTAGATAATACTTTGGGCAATGGGTCAATTCAAACGGGTCAAACAAAGGGATCATATCAATGGTTCAAATCAAAGGTTCATATCATAACAAACGAATCAAAGTCAATAAATACGAATCATGAGAAACCTTTACCAATAAAAGGTAGAATATCTCTGTACCGATACGAAATAAACAATAACAATAGTACATAGAATCAGAACCCTTACTGAGAAAGGGTAGAATATCCGTACCTTAATATAATGATCGGAAAGCAAACGAATCAATGGACGTTACGTCGAATCTACACGGATTAGGGTTCATAACACATTTAGTAGGTTTCTACATTTATACAACTTAGGGTTTAAAACATATTAAATGTTACTTAATAATCAATTAGGGTTACAAATACGTATTAAATGTAATTAGGTTTAGGGTTTCAAATACATTCAGTGTCTTTAAGTTTAATTAATTGAAACTTACCAATTATTATTATGCCCAAATAATATAGATCACGTTAGTCCGATATTTTAATAACCGAAAATATTTATAACGTATTAACTAAGTAAATTTTACTAACAAAACAAAACTCATTTTTGTTTTGTGGCTTGGCCCACAATTAGAAAGAAAAACATACACGCCCTAGTTACAACAAGTCAGTACATGAATTTTTTTTTATGTCACTCATTTGAATAAAATTATATAATTGACATGAGAATATAGTTCATATGAATACTTTTATATATGTCTGATTCAAGCTTATAAAATTTGGTACGGTAGGGTATATATAAGTCATATGATAATCATTTAAGAGTTATTTGTTAAACAACAAAGCTAGGGATTAAAGGAATAACATCTAACCAAATGCACCTTTTTGTGGCTTGATCAAAACAGTTTATTTCAAAGGATATAACATGGTTCGATTTATGCACTTTATGGTTCGAATAGTTATAAACATTTAGGGTCAAACATGTTGGGTTCAGTTTATGGTCGAAAGTTTTACAGTACGAGGTCGACTAAACATGTTACGCATGGTGGTCGATTTATAAAAAAAAATACTTGGGTCGATAGCGGAGCAATATAGGGTCGATCACATAACAAACATGGTTCGATATATATAGGGTCGATTATATGATCAATGTTGGTCGAACAAGGGTTGATTATACTTAACATGTTGGGTCAAATACACAAGGAATAAAACAAGGGTCGACAAAATAGTTATGGTCGATTATGAATTGGGAAAAAGAACCGATTACCTTGGTGGAACTCGAGCAGGAACACGAAAGCAATATACCCAACCTTTGTTCGATTGAAAAAGGAAAATAGCATCAGCAATGCAAGAGTATGTTGTGTGTGTTGTTTTGATGTTCGAATGGAGAGAAAAGGATCCGTTTTACTTATAAAGACACAATGGAACGTATATTTATTTTAGTACCGTTAATGTGTTAAGTGCTTTTCAATGGGCTATAATTAGAGGCTTCAATGGGTTATTTAAATAGGGTCAAATGGGAGTTTAAATGGGTTTTTATTATAATGGTTATGACATTTAATTGTGCTTTTAATGGGTTTTATGGTTCGTGAATGAGTGATTTAAAGGTTTAAAAAGTTTAAGAAAATAAAATACATAACTTAGGTTTACATAAAATAAAGTATTGATCTTGGAAAAAAATCAAATTTATACAGAATTTTAGGTTTTCGAATTTTAGGATTTTAAACTAGTTATGCGAATAGCTTAAAACTACGTCTTTATGCATGAGTAGAGGTACATAGACGATAAAGGTACATCGAAAAGCTACGTGCACCTTGATAAGATATTTGAAAACTTGCAAATGACGAAGTAAAAACGTACATATCCGAATTTGTAGCCATATTGTACAAGAAAATTTGGCTACGATTGAAAACTAAGAACATTCATAGCAAGCGTGACATCTCAGTAGTAACCACACCTCCTATGGAGTCGGGTAATCTCGGAATCCAACACGCCGATATGATCCCTCAACTCCCTATTTTCACCCACAAGACGATTGATCTCCAGATGATATAGAGCATTATCCCTATCACGAGCCTCCAACATACTGTTAAGTTTGTTACATTGACATTATGTAGCATTTATTTCCCTCCTTAGGTCTCCCACAATAATACTTAGCTCCTCATTTGCCGCAAGTAACGTGCGGTAATGCTCCTCGAACCAAGAAGATCGGCTCGTATTAACCAGGGGCTTGTAGTTAACGCTGGAATCAAAGGGTACCAATTGGCCATAGTTGTTAGCACCAGGGAACGTAGCAAGACCCAAAAGTTGGCTCATACTCTCCTATGGCTCAACGACGCTTGGTGCTCATTGTGGGAACCAAGATTGGGGTTCAACACTTGCTTCATTAACGACCTCCTCAACTTTTACACCACCATCGAAAGTCCTTAAAATAGCCTCTCATATCCAGAACCGAATGAATCTCTTATGTTGCTAAGGTGGTAACTGAACGCTCAACAGTGCTTTCGAAAACATAAACGGTTCAGCTTTCAACAAAGGAGGTTCATTCGGTTCAGGATAACGGAAGCTATTTACCAGAAATAAGGTCTTTCGATGGTGGTGTTAAAGTTGAGGAGGTTGTTGATGATGCAAGTGTTGAGCCCCAACCTTGGTTGCCATAATAGGAACCAAGCGTCGTTGAGCCGTAGGCAGAGGCGCAGCTTCTAAGGGGCCGGGGGGGGGGGGGGGGGGGGGGGGGCGGCCGACCCCCCGAAATTTTTTTTGTGATGTAGGGGTATATAGTTTTCGTGTAGAAAAATTTCGGTATTTTCGGTTTCGCCCCCCCAATTTAATTAATTCGGTTTCGACCCCCCATAGTGTTAGGAAAAAAAATTAGATCCCGACCCCCCACTCGAAATTTCCAAGCTTCGCCACTGGCCGTAGGAGTGTATGAGCCAAATGTTGGGCCTTGGTAAGTTCCCTGGTGCTAACAATTATGGCCAATTGGTACCCTTTGATTCCGGCGTTAACTACGAACCCCTGGTGAATACGAATCGATCTTTTTGGTTCGAGGAGCGTTACTGCTCGTTACTTGCTGCAAATGAGGAGCTGAATATTATTGTGGGAGACCTAAGGGGGGAAGAAATGCTACAGAAAGTCAATGTAGCCAACTTAGCAGTATGTTGGAGGCTCGTGATAGGGATAATATTCTATATCGTCTAGAAATCGATCGTCTTGTGGATGAAAATAGGAAGTTGAGGGCTCATATCGGCGTGTTAGTTTCTAAGATTACCCAACTCTGTAGGAGGCGTGGTTACTACTAAGGTGTTGCGCTTGGTATGAATGTTGTTAGTTTCCAATCGTAGCCAATTTTCATTTTACAGTATGGCTACAAATTCGGATATGTATGTTTTTACTTCGTCGTATGCAAGTTTTCAAATAGCTTATCAAGGTGCATGTAGCTTGTCGATGTATCTTTATAGTCTATGTACCTCTACTCATGAATAAAGGCGTAGTTTTAATCTATTCACATAACTAGTACGGTGTGTGAAAATAAAAGATGTGCTTGTTCATATACAGTGGTTTATATGATTATAACTACTTGCTATTAGTATCACGTAGTCATAGTTCAGTTCTTGGGATTGTTAAGTTTAATTATAAAATTTAATTTAATTTAATGGACACCAACGTGAGACACAATCTCACATTCATTAAATTTGAAGTGACCATTATAATAATGTTGAAGCGAAAAAAGTAACCTCTGTTGCGTATACTTGTTTAATGTTTATATCTCAACAAATATTAGGATTTAAAATACGCTTCACACTTGATAAAATTTCTCTAAATGCGATAGATTTAGTATGATGCATGTGTGTCTCCTAAGTAAGGGTGCTCATCGGTCCAAAACCGGACCGGACCGAGACCGAATTTGGCAAAAAACCTAGACCAAGACCGGACCGAATGTGGTTGGTCCGGTTCGGTCTGGTCCAGTCTTGGTCTAAATAGGCTAAATGTCCGGTTTTTAAGCCGGTCAGGACCGGACCGGACCGAGACCGAAATTATGAAAAATCCTAGACCGAGACCGGACCGAATGTGGTCGGTCCGGTCTCAGTCCGGTCAGGTCGGTTTTGTCGGTCGGTCCGGTCCATCCGGTTCGTTTGCTCACCCTTACTCCTAAGGAAGTCTTGCATGCTGGATAGGTTAGTTCCTTGTATAGGAGCAAGACATAATTATAGACTTAAATATCATTTTATGATAAAAGTATTTTCAAACATGTATATCTATATGTGTTTGTGCAAGATACAATCACTGTAAAGTCATGTGGTATTATTTAGACAACATGGGTTCAAGTAGTTTTTGGTGTAGTTCATGGTTGGCTTTAGCCAATCTCGTTAAAAAATATTCACGTGCTGAGCATATATATACGCTTTTGACTTGAGGTACCTTTTAGCCAATTTCTTTTGATACTCTACTCATGTTGGGGTTATAAAAAATTCTAAAACTCTTCTTTTCTTGAAATAGTTGGAATGAGCACTTACCCCAAACTATTTTGTATATATTATTCTTTTGTGTGAATATGTCACAATTTCTTTGTTTGATCTTGTGCTACTGTTGATCTCGATTCTTTTGTGTGAGTATGTCACACTTTTGTTTGTTTTATCTTGTGTCACTGTTGAGCTTGATCTTCTAAAGGCAGAACTTTTCGAGTATTCACATATTAGATTGACATAATATGCTTCTTCTTCTTTTTTTTTCTTTTTCTATGGCGTCCTCTATATTGCGTCGTTTTGTTTTTCGTGTATCGTTTATTGTCACGAGAATATACATTTTCGATGTGTATAACAAATTCCTCTAATATCCGAATGGTGATGCATCACATTTGCATTAATTATGTCTTATTTTACTTACGTTGCGTTGTATAGGTTTTATATGTATATGTATGCACATAAGTAGCAAATTTTATAAAATTAGTTAAGTGACAATGAATCACCATTAATTATCGATCCATGTTAAATTGTATATATTGAAAAACACATGTCAACAACTTTGCATGAATTGGAACAAGTGTCAATAATAGTGAGTAGCATTACAATGAATTGAATGACTTTAGCATCTCCAATTTAATAATTCTACATCCACTCACAATTTACACAAAAAAACCCACTTAATGACACGTCAGCAAGTGGGTTTTTTTGTGTAAATTGTGAGTGGATGTAGCACACCTCTCTCCAATTATACATGCATTTTCCAAAATAACTTTTAACTCATAGTAGTAATTACAAAAATGATGACAACAATAACAACATAAGAGTAGTGATATACGCTTCTACTAGCTAATTGTTGGTAAGTTTTCCTACTTTAAGAAAAAAGATGATCACATTATGTATTAGCCTCTTTTACTAACTTTTTTCATATTTTGTAATGTGTCCTTATCATATAAAATTGCTAGGGTTAGTAAGTTAAAGATCTATTGTAACTTATAATTAGAATTTTCGCATCATGGAAATAGTTAAGGGAAAAAAAAACATAAATACCTAACATAATCTATGTGCATATCTATAAATTATCAGTAGGACTGAAGGAGATTAATCATATAAGAAAAAAAAAAAAAAAAAAAAAAAAAACCATATGCGTGTAAAAGAAATGCCAAATTTATAATGATAGATTAGATACTCTAATAGAATATAACTTGCTTGGTATTATTAGAAGAAGAAAAGGTAAATCCCTATGATTCATACGGACTACATGCATGTTACCCAACACATCTATTTAAATGTTGTCAAGAAATTTAAACGACGAAACATGATTATATTAGTTCTATTGTCGAAACAAAATTAATACGTAAATCACATTGAGTAACTATAATTCGAAAACTAATAAAATGATAAAAGACCAACAAAAAACAACTGACCAGATGTACTCTGCAATGAGCTTGTCATGGTTAGTGGAGAGATTAAGGTTAATGAAATCTGTTCCTGTCGACATTTTCTATGTGTATGTGTTTGGCGAATGGAGGTTAAGGAGAGTAAAGTTTTATAGTGGAGATACTTTACTCAAATGAACAGACCATGTAAAAACCACTTCATTTATTTTTAAGCTGGAGTTGTAAATGTTCATACCAATATTACTTTCTCAAAATACACCATATATATATATATATATATATATATATATATATATATATATATATATATATATATATATATATATATATATATATATATATATTTCAAAAAGAGTTATGATCACCGATTAAATAGTGGCTAGTTGGTATAGTATTAGACTCAGGGTGGCGATTCTCGACACGATACTATAAATGACACAAACCTGACACGAAGTTAAACATGTTGGGTTAATGATAAATAGGTTTGGGTAAAAAACAGGTCACCCCGTCTAACACGTTTAATAAATAGGTCGTGTTTGGGTTGAGTAAGTATTAAACAGGGCAACCCATAAACCCGTTTATGTATATAGGCTTTTAAAAATAAATATGTAGAAAGTCCAAATACATCCCTGAGGTATGCCAAATGATACGTTTACATCCTTTTTCTTTTTTCGTCTCAAATATCATCCCTTCGTTAGTAACTTTGGAACAAATACATCCCTAGGGACTAACGATGCAAAATTTTGCCCGTTAAGTACCCCACGTGTTAGTCACGTGAGGGGTATTTTTGTCTTTTTCTTTTCTTTCTTTCTTTTCTCCTTTCCGTTTTTGTTTCTTCTTGTTCGAACAAATAAACAAACACACCCTTCCCCATCTCATTTTATCATCATCATCATCATCTTCACCAAACTCTCTCCCTCCCTCCCTTTCAAAACCCTAGCCGCCACCTGCAAACCCTCGCTACCAAAACAAACAAACACAACCTGGAAACCCTCGCCACCTGCAAACCCTCGATACCAAACTTAGTTATAATCACGTTTTATACCAAAACCCATATATATATATTTTGTTTTTAATCAAAACCCAACCAAAAATATGCAACTCGTGACCTCTTGGTCACGTTTTCATACAACCCGAGTCACAATCCTCTTGTGACTTGTCTTACCTTCAGTTTCACCGGAAAAGAACACTAGGACTCGAGCAAAACACGAAAAATGAGGCGCATTTGGTTATTAACGAGGTCAAAAACTCAAGTTTAGGGCGTGTGTAGTAGTGGATCGAGAAGAGGAGATGATGGGGATTCAAATGGTGGTGGTCGTGTGGTGTGGTGGCCAGCGGTGGAGCTGTGGTGGCTGGATATAGGGGCGGCTAGGGTTTAGAGGTGATAAAGATGAGGATGAGAGAGAGATAGATAAGGTTGTGTTTGTTTGTTTTGTGTTCCAGGCTATCCACCACAAGGACCATTTGTAATTACTCTTATATAAAAAAAAAGACAAAAATACCCCTCATGTGACTAACACGTGGGGTACTTAACGGGCAAAATTTTGCATCGTTAGTCCATAGGGATGTATTTGTTCCAAAGTTACTAACGGAGGGATGATATTTGAGACAAAAAAAGAAAAAGGATGTAAACGTATCATTTGAGATACCTCAGGGATGTATTTTGGACTTTTCTCTGGAATTTATGTTCGATTTGGATTAAATGTATTTTGTTATGTACTATATATGAGTGAATTATGATTATAACTCACACACCATGTAAATTGCCGTATAGTTATTTATATGTTATTTTTATCAATTTTGAGATCATTATATCCGTTAAGCTTTTAAATTAGTTAAATCGACAAACAACCAACCCTATTCGTTGCTTGACCTATTTACTTAAACAGGTTAAACGGGTCACAAACGGCTTAAATGTGTTATACAGGTATGGGTTAGGGTTGAGTTTCTTGAAACGATTAATAAATGGGTTTTGTTTGGGTAGAGGTTATAATAACCCGGCAACCCGCGAACCCGAATAGGTCAACCCGAACACAACTCGATTGACACCCCTGTAATAGTCACGTCAGGTTGTTGGTTTTTTATTTTTATTTTTATTTATTTTTATTTTTTTTTTCTTACTATAAAATAATGTAAACAATCCATCTTAAAAAGACACGGACAAAACAATGGATCTTAAAAACATAATTTCCTTTTAACGGCAAAATGAGATTAAACTAGCAAACATTGGATAAGTTATTAGGAATATGACAGACCGGAAGACCAAGGAAAGAAATAGGAATGCACCAAAATGCAGGTGCTGCACCAAACACTAAGCACTGGTGGTTCTTTCTTGTTGTAAGTGAATGCAACGAAAAGACCGGGAAATAATGCAGCAATTCATATATTGATGTGCTAATTTTAAAATTTCTGCTTTGTTATTCCCATCATCTTGTGGTTTTAGGATGATCCACAAGAAAGGTGGTAGGATTCGAACCTACACTTTAACCATGCCTCACCACCTTCAACCCCAGTAGTCTCCATTACAAGGTTGGGCGGGGGTGAGGAAAGGCATAAATGAGTTCATGCCACAACGATCCTGGAAATTGATCAAGATTTTTGGCTCGCAATAAAGCTACCTAGATGAATTACAATAAAAAGGATAGGGAACTCTTTTTTTTAATGGCAAAAGATATATTAAAAAAACTATCAAGTTGTTAAAAAATTACAAAGGATTACATAGCCAATCTATCTAACTAGAAACTTTCCTACCTCTATATTTTATCCAAGAAAGAAGAATGGAATAAAAAAATATCACATTTCCTCATGGTGTGAGAGTTGAACGTGACGTTATTTTGATACTTCCAAAAGACCCAGAACATAGATGTTGACATAAATAATGTCTAAAAACATTGTTAGCATATTAACAATATCTCTTATGTTTTGATAATTACAAAGCATAAACTCATTAATCTAAAACTTATGACGTAAACAAGTTTTTAGTGCTTAATATTTGTCTTTGCATCCATATAACTTAAGGTATGAATAAACAAAGTGTTTATTGCATTTCATGATCAAAGGAAATTTTTCTAATCACTAGAATTTTGATAAAATGTATTAAACATTCTATATCTTTTACAAAATTACTTTTGGAATTAAAAGAATATGTTTAATTTATTATAAATATATGATTTCAAATTTCCAACCAAAAATGACAAATTTTATCCAAAAAAATTTTCCCCACTAGAAGACAAGAAAATCCAACATTCTGAAGGGGCGGCCCCTTAATTCCTTAGGTGGCCCCCTTAATAATTAAGGGGACCGGCCACGCTCCAGAACAGTAAATTTTCTCCTTATAAATACTGGTTCATCCCACAGAATTTTCTCACCTTTTGCACTCCTAAACTTTCTGTTCTAGATCTCCATTTCTATTCTCTTAATCCTTTGATCATAAATACATAATTCTTTGTTTCAAAGTGATTCAAACATCATCCTCTCAAGTGCAAGAGAAGAATACTTCTATCCTCCAAGACAAGAAGTATTACAACTTGTTGTGATCTCCACATCCAAGTTGTTGGTACATCATCAAGATTATTTACATAATTCTTTGTGAAGATTGTTGTGAATATTTGATTGTAGATAGTTGTGCTAGGTATATTGATTGTGTAATTAGTTAGTTGTTTGGTGTGAAAAAGAAAAGTTAGGAATTAGATTGTAGTGAAGAAGCTAGGTGTGAAGTTGTTAGTTGTGAAGAAAATTGGTGTGAAGAAGATAGGCGTGAAGTAGTTAGTTGTGAAGTAGATTGGTGTGAAGAAGTTGTGTAGAAGTTGTGGTTTAGTTGTGAAAAAGTTGTGGTGTGTAAATTGGTGTGTAAGGTTTTCTCCGCCATAAGGGAGCTTGTTGATATAGTGAAGAAAACTCTCGAGTTAGGTGCTCGGGGAGTGGAGTAGGGCAAGGAAGGTGTCCTTGTAGCCGAACCACTATAAATCTCTTGTCTCGCGGTTCGATCTTTCCATCTCTCATTTATTTCCTTATTTATCATTGCTATATCTTACTTATTGATAGTTGTTTATATTGTGCAAGACTTGAGATCATATATTATCGAATCTAAATTTGAAAAACTAAGAAAACACTAAAACTATCTTTTATAACGAATTAAAAAGACGTAAAACTATTCAACCCCCCTTCTAGTTTTCCACAATTGGTATCAAGAGCCACGTCGAGCAAGATTTTTAAAATATATTGTATTTTAAAACTTGTAACGATCTATGGAATCCGAAAAATATTTAGAAGGGCAATCTATGCAAAGACCACCACTATTTGAAAGTGATGGATTTTTATATTGGAAAAATAGATTCGAAACGTATGTGAAATCAAAAGATCTTGATCTTTGGCATATTATTACATTTGGTGATTTTCCCCCTATTCAATATAATGTTGAAACTAAAATGGATGAAATTGTATCTTTTGAAAAACAAAATGATGATTTGAAAAAGAAACTAGCAAAAAATAATGAGGCTAAAATGGTCATTTATAATGCGTTACCACGCAAAGAATATGAAAGAATTTTTATGTGTAAAACCGCCAAAGAAATTTGGGATTCTTTACTAATTACTCACCAAGGTAATAGCCAAGTCAAAGATAATAAAATAGATCTTCTTGTACAACAATATGAACAATTTACGATTCCGGAAGAGGAATCAATTGATAATGCTTTTGCTAAATTTAACACTATTATCACAAGTTTAAAAGCACTTGATGAGACATTTTCTAGTAAAAATTGTGTTAGAAAATTTCTTAGGGCATTGCATCCGAAATGGCGAGCTAAGGTCATGGCAATTGAAGAATCAAAGAACTTGATGACGTTATCACTAGATGAACTAATTGGCAACTTGAAGGTTCATGAAGAAATTATAAGAAGAGATTCGGAAACGGTCAAAGTCAAGAAAGAACAAACCAAATCAATTGCTCTAAAAGCCAAAAAGGAACCTAGTGATGATGATGATGATTCAAGTAACGAAAGTGAAGACGAAGAATATGCAATGGCCGTAAGAGAATTCAAGAAATTCTTCAAGAGACGAGGAAGATTCACTAGATCATCACGAGACGAAAGAAAACCATTCCAAAGAAATAGAAGTGACAACTACGGGAAAAGAAAGTGCTTTAGATGTGGAAGTCCAAATCATCTAATTGGCAAATGTCTAAATCCACCGGGTTATGAAAATCAAGGCACGTTTGTTAGTGGAACATGGAGTGATAGTGACAAAGAAGAAGTTGAAAAGCCAAGAGACGAAAAGTGTTTTATGGCAAAAGAAACCGACGAAATATGTTTAGGAATTGACTTGGAGCCTGACGAATGGATCAAAGATAGCGGATGTTCGAGGCACATGACGGGGAACCGCAAGCTATTCTCTACATACAAGGCATACAATGGAGGTAACGTTATTTTCGGTAGTGACTTACGTGGAAAAATCATTGGCAAAGGTACGATTTCTCAAGACTCACTTACTATTAAAAATGTAGAGCATGTAGATAATTTAACATATAACTTGCTTAGTATAGGACAAATATGTGATAATAAATGTAGAGTCACTTTTACCGAAGAGGATAGCGAAATAGTTAAGAATGGAAAAATTATAGGTAGAGGAAATAGGAAAGGTGACATATATGTTATGAAACTAGGAAACAAGCCTGAGGATAGGATATGCCTAACGACCCTAGATGAAAACTCTACATTGTGGCATAGGAGATTAGGACATGCTAACATGCAACAAATACAATCTTTGGCCTCTAAGGAATTAGTTAGAAATTTGCCTAATCTAAAATATGACAAGCATTTTTCTGATGCATGTAAAATTGGAAAACAAGCTCATGCTAGTCACAAAGCTAAGAATATAGTATCCACTACTAGGTGGCTAGAATTATTACATATGGATCTTTTCGGTCCATCCACTGTGCGGAGCTATGGAGGAAACAAATATACCTTAGTAATAGTAGATGACTACTCACGATACACGTGGACTAGGTTTTTAAGTGACAAAACCCAAGCCTTTGAAAAATTCGAAATATTTAGTAAAATGATTCAAAATAAATTAGGATGCACAATAGTTGCCATTAGAACGGACCATGGTAGGGAATTTGATAACGAAGTACAATTCGGAAAATATTGTGAGTTAAATGGAATATCTCACAATTTCTCTGCTCCTCGTACTCCTCAATCAAATGGCGTAGTAGAAAGAAAAAATATGTCACTACAAGAAATGAGTAGAACAATGTTAAATGAACAATCCATCCCACAAAAATTTTGGTGTCACGCCGTAGATACATCGACATATATTTTAAATAGGGTATCAATTAGGAGAATTCTAGAAAAAACTCCTTATGAGTTACTAAGAGGTAGAAAACCAAACTTAGGGGCTGTTTGATAAAGTAAAATGATTTAGCGCTGAATGATTTTGTTCCCTGAATGATTTAGAAGCTCTGTAGGATTTGGTTTCAATTGTTTGATAGCTAGCTCTGAATGACTAGAAACACGATTTTATTATTTAATCATGCCAATTATTTTCGTAGTTTTATTTGGGTACAATAGCATTTTTTTTTTCACTTTAACAATACAAGAACTAAAATATTCAAGGAAAAAATATATACATGAACCACTTTGTCATCTTGTGTTAGCCACCATGTAATGAATATTATATTTTAAAAATGGAACATCACATTATAATAAAAGATTCCTCTTGTGTCAGCCACTATGTATAGAAAAGAATGTCATCATCTCTGTTGCACCGAAACGCCTGGAAGGCCCACGTGCCCGTTTGGGAACGGCTTGGGAACGGAAACGCGAACGAAACGTCCCCGAAACGTTTCTCAGACGTATCCCTAGCCGTTTCTGGATTTCACGTCGTATCCTTACCGTTTCTGGAATTCCAAGCTGTTTCTTTTGGATTTTAATGGGCTTTTTTAACAAGCATTTCAATGATGGGTAGAGACGGAGGCAGATCTGAATAGATTTGTGTCATATTGGAATAAGAAAAAAAAAATGAAGAGGCAGATCTGAAAATGGAAGATGAAGCATGAAGAAGAAGATGCTAGTTAAGGGAAAGAGAAAGAGATGATGAGTATAGAAAAAAAGGAAAAAGTACATGCTATTAAATATCTATTAAATATGAATGTTACATAACAAGTCACAACCCACCCACGTGAACAAAAAGGCTGGGATTTCTTTTAAGAGCATTTTCCTTCTTTTAAAATAAACAAATATTGTTCTTAAGTAGTTTACATTTTTCTCTTCTATTATTGAACTTATTAATTGTTTATTGTTACATAGTTTTTCACTTTTAATATGTCTTATCATAATTAATTATTTTTGGTATTTTTGGAATATGTAGTATTTTTGAAGTTTATAATTTACATCAACCTATATCTATTTTGGATTTTTTTTAATATATTCTTAATTTTTTTATATTTTTTATTGCCGTATCTATGCCGTTCCCGTATCTTGAATTTTTATTTTTGCCGTTTCCCGTTCCCGTATCGTTCCCGTATCCCTTTGCCGTTCCCGTTTCGGTGCTACATAGGTCATCATTTCAATGCTGAATGGTTTAGGGACAATATCACGTCGAATCGGTAAGCGCTATTTCATTCATTCAGAAGCCACATTATTTCCGATCAAACAAATTGTCCTCTGCCCGATTCAGAATTCAGCACTGGCCCATCCCATTAAGTGCCAATCAAACACCCCCTTAAGCTACTTTAGGGTATTTGGAAGTAAATGTTATATTCTAAACACTAAGGATTACCTCACTAAGTTTGATCCAAAATCATATGAAGGAATATTTTTAGGATACTCACAAAATAGTAAAGCATATATAATACTTAACAAACACTCCATGAAAGTAGAAGAATCACTAAATGTAACATTTGATGAAACACCACCACCTCCTAAAACATTACCTTTAGAAGATGATGACTTAGTCGAAGATGAAGCTATTGAGGTTAGTAAAACAAAACCCATAGGAAATGATAATGAAGACATTCACTTAGGAAATAACGAAATTGTTAATGTTAAAGAATCTAGATCACATCCATTAGATAATATAATAGGACATCTTAACCAAAGAACCCTTAGGTCACAAGCCCAAGATAAAAACAATTTCTTTTGTTTCCTCTCAGCAATAGAACCTAAGAATATTAATGAGGCTTTAAAAGATGAAAGTTGGGTTATAGCTATGCAAGAAGAATTAAATCAATTTAAGGCAAATGATGTTTGGGAATTAGTCCCAAATCTAATGAATATGACCATCATAGGAACTAAATGGGTATATAGAAATAAGTTAGATGAGAATGGAATAGTTACTAGGAATAAAGCTAGGTTAGTTGCCCAAGGTTATAATCAACAAGAAGGAATTGATTATGACGAAACTTATGCCCCCGTAGCTAGACTAGAATCGATTAGGATATTACTTGCCTATGCATGCGCCCTAGATTTTAAGTTATTCCAAATGGACGTGAAAAGTGCATTCCTTAACGGTTTTATCAATGAGGAGGTATATGTGGCACAACCTTCAGGATTCATTGACTTCGCAAAACCTGATTATGTTTATAAGTTAAAGAAAGCTTTGTATGGACTCAAACAAGCTCCCAAAGCTTGGTATGATCGATTAAAAGATTTTCTTATTAAACATGATTATTCCATGGGAATGGTAGATAACACTCTTTTCACTAAAAGGAAAGACCCAAATCTCATCATTGTCCAAATATATGTTGATGACATTATATTTGGATCGACTTGTCAAGACATGTGTGATGAATTTGCCAAAATCATGCATGATGAGTTTGAGATGAGTATGATGGGTGAACTTAACTTCTT
Organism: Artemisia argyi; assembly: GCA_030686995.1. Classification (NCBI taxonomy): domain Eukaryota; kingdom Viridiplantae; phylum Streptophyta; class Magnoliopsida; order Asterales; family Asteraceae; genus Artemisia; species Artemisia argyi. Next base: position 212,461,895 of record CM060709.1, on the reverse strand, counting down.
TCCTAGGATTACAAATAAAACAATTAGAAGATGGAATATTTTTTAACCAATCTAAGTACATTAAGAAAATGCTTAAGAAATTTGGCCTAGAAGACTCAAAACCCATGAAAACTCCCATGTCTACGGAAGTAAAGCTCACAAAGGATGATGAAGGTGAGTCCGTAGATAACACCAAGTATAGAGGAATGATAGGTAGTTTACTATACTTGACGGCAAGTAAACCCGATATCATGTTTAGTGTCTGTCTTTGTGCCCGTTTTCAAGAGGATCCCAAAACCTCTCACCTAGAAGCGGTTAAGCGTATCTTCCGATACATTAAAGGCACTATACACTTAGGATTATGGTATCCTAAGGGATCCGGCATAGAAACCATCGTCTATGCGGATTCGGATCATGCGGGAGACTACGTAGATAGAAAAAGCACTAGCGGCATTTGCACGTTTATGGGATGTTGTCTAACATCTTGGTTTTCGAAGAAGCAAACCGCTCTTGCTATTTCTACCACCGAAGCCGAATATGTAAGCGCTGGAAAGGCATGTCAACAAGCACTATGGATGAAACAAGCTCTCGTAGACTATGGCATTAGGTTAGAAAATGTTCCCATTATGTGCGATAACAAAGGTGCGATAGATTTAAGTAAAAAACCGGTGCAACACTCTAGGACTAAACATATAGAAATACGCCACCACTTTATTAGGGATAATGTACAAAAAGGAAACATATCTATAGAAAAAGTTGCATCGGAAGATAACATTGCAGATATATTCACAAAACCCCTTAAGCGTGAATTATTCAACCACTTGCGTTTAGGATTAGGAATGATGGAACAAGTTGACTAAATTATATTGAACTAACACAAATTTATACTTGCATATAATTTACTTTTCGTCCACTTCTTCACTTCTGAGTCTAGGAATCCATTTTGCACAAAATTAATGATTGGGAAACCTCACTTTCATTGCATATACTCTCTTGTAAAACTCAATCAAAATTTCTTGAAAACTATTCTCACATCTAGGAATTACATGAAAATCATTTTCCTTGCATTGTTGACAAACGCTAAAAACCTCTTCCTAAATCATGCATAAATCTCACATAAATTGTCAAAATATATAATCTAATATATATTATTGACATTCATGAATCGAGCAAAAATTGAATCAAGGAGATCTTTTGGATTGTTTCTTAGGATCGTTATCTCTCTTTGCATTTAGAAGTCGAAACAATCACAACTCCACATTTGTTGCATATAGACACACACTAGGACAAATTCACTAATAATGTTGTCATCTTGCTCCATCACTAGTTTTCCACTCACTAGTTATCTTTGCCTTTGATCTAAGATAGTTGCTCTAGGAAGATTATGTGTCCTTGCCTTTGTTTGCCTTATCTTGCTTATTACTAATTGCTTGATTGCTCTTTTACTTAAGTGTTGTTGCATGCATGCATGCTATATTATAGTTAGATTAGATGCTATATTGTCTCAAGGAGTTTAACTTGCTTGAATTCTAATCCAAACACACAACCTTTCTGCAAATTTTCTACCAAAAACCCAATTCTGGCAATCTGGAAATCACCAGATGGGCGGCCCCCTTAATTTTGTAAGGCGGCCCCCTTAATCATTAAGGGGACCGCCCCCTAATTAAGGGGACCGGCCATCTGATGGTCGGGTTTACAGAATCTTTTATGCTTTTTAGCTCATTTCAACCTACATTTCCCATTTTTCACCAATACATTTTGTCCTAATCTCCCAAACAAACTTTATCCATCCATAAACACACAAATCTTACACTATAAATATCCCCAATCTTCTACCCTCTCCATTCATCCCTTCATGACTTCTCCAAACAAACCAAAACCAAAAGCCTCAAGGCTTTCAAGAATGACGGAAAAACCCGTTTGGCGAAGAAAAAGCCCTCGTAACAAATCCATCATAACCAATGAAGTTGGAAATCAATCAACACCTCCAACCACTTACTTCCCAAACTTTACACCAAATTCACAAGGACATTCATTTGATCCTCTTTACAAACCATACAACATTGGCCAAACATCTTCCTTCATGTCAAACCACTCATCTCATCCACCAACCATTTATAATGATCCATGCAAGTTTGATCAACCATCCAACTACAATTCCAACTACACAAACCCAATTCATCCACATCAACACAATGACTCTCTCCGCATTGCCACGGAAAAGCAAAAGTTCCGTGATGAAATATCCCAAATCCATGATCTTAGTGATCTCAATGCCATGCATCTTGCACAACGCAACAAAGGGCAACTTCCATCATCACCCTACAATAATTGCCTACCCTACTCTCTCAACTTGGATCAAGTTATAAACCACACTCACTATTGCCCTTGTTGCATCTTCCTTCAAAAACAAATCCTATACTTGAGTGAAGATATTTCTTGGATTGAATATCTCCTTACTCGTCCTCATCCCATACCACACTTAACACGATACAACATCGTAAGATCCACCTCTTCCGCTCCATACCCCACTCCATATCCCTCTCCATCTAACAACTAAGCTTTGTGCTTATGTTCTCCTTCAAGCAAATAAAACAATCAACCATGGGTTGCAAGCAAGTCCAAGTGCTCTCTTAGGCAATATAGGACTATATCTTTTCTTTTGTTTTATTGTAATCAATATGCCTTAAGCATATTGAATGTTGTAATGCTAATCATTTCTATGATGCTTGAATGAATCTATTTTTATTTGCAGAATTATTGCTTTGCATGTATATGTGTCTTGTTATCCTCACATATTTTTTGTAGCCAAGATTTCCATAGCTCGTTTCCTTGGTGCTCTCAAATAAGGGGGATCATACATCAAGGGGGAGCTCTCTACCCATTTAACTTATATTATGAAGTTTAAACGGCCGAACCTTTTTGATTTTACAAAAAGGGGGAGAAGGGAATGTTAAACTCTAATAATACTTGTCTAAAAATTATTTTTTAGACCTAATGAGTTTAAGGTTTTGTAATCATCAAAAAGGGGGAGATTGTTGACATAAATAATGTCTAAAAACATTGTTAGCATATTAACAATATCTCTATTTTTTGATAATTACAAAGCATAAACTCATTAATCTAAAACTTATGACGTAAACAAGTTTTTAGTGCTTAATATTTGTCTTTGCATCCATATCACTTAAGGTATGAATAAACAAAGTGTTTATTACATTTCATGATCAAAGGAAATTTTTCTAATCGCTAGAATTTTTATAAAATGTATTAAACATTCTATATCTTTTACAAAATTACTTTTGGAATTAAAAGAATATGTTTAATTCATTATAAATATATGATTTCAAATTTCCAACAAAAAATGGCAAATTTTATCCAGAAAATTTTTTCCCACTAGAAGACAAGAAAATCCAACGTTCTGAAGGGGCGGCCCCCTTAATTCCTTAGGCAGCCCCCTTAATCATTAAGGGGACCGACCACGCTCCAGAACAGTAAATTTTCTCCCTATAAATACTGGTTCATCCCACAGAATTTTCTCACCTTTTGCACTCCTAAACTTTCTGTTCTAGATCTCCATTTCTATTCTCTTAATCCTTTGATCATAAATACATAATTCTTTGTTTCAAAGTGATTCAAACATCATCCTCTCAAGTGCAAGAGAATAATACTTCTATCCTGCAAGACAAGAAGTATTACAACTTGTTGTGATCTCCACATCCAAGTTGTTGGTACATCATCAAGATTATTTACATAATTCTTTGTGAAGATTGTTGTGAATATTTGATTGTAGATAGTTGTGCTAGGTATATTGATTGTGTAATTAGTTAGTTGTTTGGTGTGAAGAAGAAAAGTTAGGAATTAGATTGTAGTGAAGAAGCTAGGTGTGAAGTTGTTAGTTGTGAAGAAAATTGGTGTGAAGAAGATAGGCGTGAAATAGTTAGTTGTGAAGTAGATTGGTGTGAAGAAGTTGTGGTTTAGTTGTGAAGAAGTTGTGGTGTGTAAATTGGTGTGTAAGGTTTTCTCCGCGATAAGGGAGCTTGTTGATATAGTGAAGAAAACTCTCGAGTTAGGTGCTCGGGGAGTGGAGTAGGGCAAGGAAGATGTCCTTGTAGCCGAACCACTATAAATCTCTTGTCTCACGGTTCGATCTTTCCATCTCTCATTTATTTCCTTACTTATCATTGCTATATCTTACTTATTGATAGTTGTTTATATTGTGCAAGACTTGAGATCATATATTATCGAATCTAAATTTGAAAAACTAAGAAAACACTAAAACTATCTTTTATAACGAATTAAAAAGACGTAAAACTATTCAACCCCCTTCTAGTTTTCCACAATAGAGGAAATGATAACAAATAGAAAATCGTTCTTAGTGTTTGAACCCGACAGATTGTCAATCCAAGATATTCAATCGGTGTACGAAGGCATCGACAAATCATAAATGTTACACCATATACGAATCTCTCCAATCATTTGAGGCAACTTTGTAAGAGAAGAATACGCGATAATTTGATTCGATAGTATTATTGCAAATCGGGTAAACAATATAATCAATTTCTAAACCACGCTCGGAGAGGATTAGCCAGAAGCCTATCCAAATGATTCTTCGTATAAAAGTATTTACCTTTCTAGGTAAGTGTTCCATCTTGTAGCAAGATTTAAAGAAGATAGAAGTAGTTGATCAATGTATGCTCTACTAGAACCCACTACAAACAAACCGTCCAAACCAATGCTCCATTTCCATGTATCCAGGCAAGATAATAGCGTGAGATGTTGATAAAAGAAGAGAATTCCATATAGCCTCAGTCCGGCCCGAAGTTACGGTTCTCCTCCATTGCCAAGTCCAGTTACCTGCAACAAATCTATCACGAGTGGTGCAATTCTTGTTTAGATCCAAGCTATAAATCCTGTTAAAAGGAGAGCATGAGGGCTCGTCTTCAAGCCACAAGTCTTTCCACAACGAATAGATGAGCCACAACCAATTTGGCATTTTAGCATATCCTTTGGGATAAGGTTCCGTGAGTGAAGATAATTGGAGGAACCCACAATGTTAGCTCACATTCCGTGAGTGAAGAGGATAGGGCATTATAAGGATTACATAGCTAGTCTATCCAACTAAGATTAAACTTTTTACATCTATTAGAAATCCAAGTAAAAGTAAAATGTTTGACATTATTGAGGATGAGATCCTTATTTGGATGTTTCAACAAAAACAATGAATCATTCCAGAAAAGAGAGAGAATTCAAAGGATAGAATTGGCTAAAACATCAAACACCTTAGTTATATTGGCGTAAAGGTTTACCCGATTTGCTAACAAGAACACATCGTTCAGATTGTCAATATTTATGTTTTAGATCTTCCACCATTTGAGGATGTCAATCTAAATGTTTTTTACGATAAAACAATTGAGAAAATGATGCTCTTCCGTCTCAATGTATTCGTCACAAATTGTGCAACGAACCAAATGCAAGTCAATACATTTAAGGTACAAGTTAATTCTCGTTGATAATCTTAATTAAAATAAAATAAAGCACATTCAATTAAACTAAAATTTGATTTTTTGTAGAATCAGTTATGAAAGAAAAAACCAAAACACAAAAACAAAACTCTAAAATTATTTATTAATAAAAATATAAAAGAACAAAAATAATAACCCTTATTATTAGTTCGTCCCTGTACACACACTAAACATATACACACTACACAACCATAAACACAAACACACTCGCACCTATCATAAACGGAAGAAAATGTGTCTGACAAAGTGTAATGGCATCCCTCCCCCCTCCAAAATAAAAAATAAATAATAAATAATAATAATAATAATAATAATAATAATAATAATAATAATAATAATAATAATAATAATATGCACGATACTTTTATTGCAACACTTTAGCCATCTTAAAAGATGACAATTCATAAGAATTATTACTCACTTACCAGATTTGGTTCAACAAAAATATAAGGGCATGTGTATTTAAGATTTTTTGTTTGAAGGATTAGGGCTCATGAGTCTACTAAACTTTAAGATTAAGACACAAATGCCTAATCTCATACTTATACTTATGTTTACTCCGTATTTTAAACTCATTTTTAAAGTATCACTTCAAAGACATTTTCTATTATTATATTTAACTTAATCTCTTTTTTTTTTCTTCTTCTCTAAATAAAATTCTCACATTTTCATTTATTTACCTTGCACTACGCCCACAAACACACACTGCCGAACCATCGTTACACCATGGGATTATCATCGAACCGCAGCTACACCACCATGGACTATGACCGAGCCACCGTTAGAAAAGGTAAAAACATACCCTTACGCACGCAAAACTTTTCTTTCCATCGATATGCATGAGTACCCTACTAGCGTAATAATATAAGAACAAAAAATCTAATAAAGATCGATAAAGCTCACGAGTAAAATCCTAAATGGGTTCGATAAAGCTTATGAGTAGCTCGAGTAATTTGAAATCGAGATAGACTCATGAGTCCACTAAAACATCATATGAACTTACACTTATGAGTCGATTTCAAGTAGGTCACGAGTCCTCCATTTATTACTAGAAAGGTGCCCGCGCGATGCGGGGGCGGATTGTTGGGGTGAAGAGGAGGGAGGTGGGGTGGTGGAAAGTGGTTGTTGGGGTGGTTGTTGAGGTGGTTATAAATTGTTGGGGGTGGTTGTTGAAGTGGTTATAAATTGTTGGGGGTGATTGTTAGGGGTGGTTGTTTCCATAATTAGTAAGTAAAAGTCTGAATTTTTAAGCCTTTCTAATTATAGAATAGTCCCAAATACATTATATAGTAGTATAGATAACAAACAAAAATGAAGAAATGGTAACTCAAAACATTTTCCAAAGTATGTACCCCTTAAGAAGAGCCTCCCACCACCACCTCCACTGTAACATCACCACCGCCACCACCACCACACCATGGTACACACCACCACCATCACCATCACCCACCAACAACCACCACAACACAGACCCATTCATCACCACACTCTCAAACTCCATCATCCACAACACAAACCTCAACAAACTCATCCCACAGCTCAAACCCTCACACATAACAACCTTAATCAATACAAACCCACAAAACATACCCCCAAACACCCTCTTATCCTTCTTTAACCTCATTTCCAAACACCCCCCATTTCGGCACACCATCCAAACATACTTTTCCATGATCACATTCCTCTCCCATCACCAAATGTATCAAGATTCCGAGTCTTTAACGCACTTCGTTATCGAAAAAAAGGGAAAACACTCTTCTGGGTCACTTTTTAGTGCTTTTTTAGATACCCTTTATGATAAAGATTGTGAATTTGTGTTTAGTTCTATTGTTAATTGTTATCTTGAATACGCGTTTGTTTCTGATGCTGTTAACTGTTTAAAATTGGCTAAAAGTAGTAAAGGTTTAAACTTTGCGCGTTTTAATGATACTTGTGGGCGTGTTGTGGATTGTTTGGTGGACATGAGTGATATTGCGAGTGGTTTTCGGTTTTATTTAGATGTTTTGGGATGTGGGTATAAAGCGGATGTACGTGTTTTTAATAAGTTTATGCATAGGTTTTGTAAAGAGGGTAGGATTGATGAGGCTAATAAGGTTTTTGATGAAATGGCGAAATGGGGTTTAAGGCCGAGTTTGGTTAGTTTTAATACTTTGGTGAATGGGTATTGTAAGGCGGGTAGATTGGAGGATGGGTTTAGGGTGAAGAGCGTTGTGGAAGAGAGTGGTTTTGTTCCGGATGTGTTTACGTATAGTGTTTTGATTAATGGGTTGTGTAGAGAAAGTAGGTTACGTGATGCGTATTTGTTGTTTGATGAGATGTGTGGAAGGGGTTTGGAGCCTAATGGGGTGATTTTTACCACTTTGATTAATGGTTTATGTAGAAACTGGAAGGTTGGTAAGGCTATGGAAATGTACGGTAAAATGGTGACGAGAGGTGTTAAGGCTGATTTAATTACTTTTAACACGCTTGTTAATGGTCTTTGTAAGAGTGGTAGAATCGGTGAAGCTAGGAATTTGATTAATGAAATGACTCGGGTGGGATTTAAGGCTGACAAGGTTACATACACGTCTCTTCTTGATGGATGTTGCAAAGAAGGTGATCTGCGTTTGGCTCTTGAAGTTAGGGATAGAATGGTTATGGAAGGTATTGTGCTTGATAATGTGGCTTACACGGCTCTTATATCGGGAAGGACTAGTTAACGATGCAGAAAATTTGTTGAGGGAAATGACGAAATCGGGTCTGAAACCTGATGAGGCGACTTACACAATGGTCATTGACGGGTTCTGCAAGAAGGGTGATGTTAAGATGGGTTTCCAGTTATTGAAGGAAATGCGGAGGGATGGACTTGTACCAAAAATAATAACTTATAATGTGTTGATGAACGGGTTATGTAAGGTTGGGCAAATGAAAAATGCAAATAAGCTTTTAAAGTCCATGATTGATTTGGGTGTGGTTCCAGATGACATTACGTATAATATATTATTGGAAGGTCACTGTAAGTATGGCGATCCTGACGCATTTCAGAAGTTACGTGGTGAAAAAGGACTCATTTTTGATTATGCTTCTTATATCTCGCTGGTAGAAGGGTTGGCTAAAAGTACTGAATATCATGAGAAGAGATGATCAACCACTTTGGGAGTTAGATATTCGATTATGCATCTTAAGCGGATGGGTAGGATGTTCGTAATCTCGTTAGCGTCCATCTTCGTACTGCTAAGTTACTGAAGGACATGGCGACAGCATCAGGTTCGTATTAGTCACTTGCTTCTAAAGGTTATTTGCTTTTCCATAAATCTATTTACATTAATGTGGTTTGTGGTTCTTGAAATTCTAATTATATCTTCATGCTTTGGTTTGGGCCTTGTAGTATATGGGTATAACGTCAGTTTAGGGTTTCGTAAGATATTGTAGTTGGCATTTGACTCTTGAAGCCTAAATTTGCATTGGAAAGGACATAATAGGAAATCCAATTGTTTGTTCTCTTAAATATGATCAAATACATGTCCCATGATTTATGTATTCATTTGAAAATAAAAGAGCTTAAATATCCTCCCTCAATGCGGAGAAGTAGAAACTCTAGATATTGACATTGTCAGGCAACAACTAATTGATACCATCAAGTTTATTTTTGATTGGTGACATGAGTAGTGGAAAGATTGGGTTATTGGACTAGGAGGTCATCATACTTTCACAAAACATCTAATTTAGTCACTCTACTTTTTTTATTTCTAAAAAGACTATGGTACTCACTGAATCATTTATTTTGATAACTATAATTTTGGAAATAATGCAATTGCATCAGTGACGTATGATTACTAGATTTTATAAATTCCACGTCAGAATTTTTAATGCCACATCATTTCAGTTATATCCACCTCCCATGACACACCAGATTATCTTTTAAGCCAACTTATGTAAATTCTCCTTTATTTATTTGTGTTCTTAGCTCATATATGAATAATATGATAACTTTGTCTCCACAAAATATCTACTGAAAATTTCTTTTAGATAGTCACTCATCTAATCTTTACCATGTTCAAGAACCCAATCACCAACCAATATCTCCACCATCAACCACCACCATAATCACAAACTGTCATCAACCACCTACACCACCGTCCACATTTCAATGAGACTATGAAAAACCAAACAAAAAGCTATAGATTTCCATAATTTGAACGAAAAAGATGAAACCCACACTGAAATGATGCAGACCGAAACCAAAGAAAACGAATATGCAGACTTGATCTAAAAAAAAAGAAAACTAAAATGATGAGATGAATGGGCACTTGAGGTTTCATATTTGTGACGTTTGCTTGGTGGTCAACGGTGAAAGGGGTGTTCATTAGCGTTCAGTGGTGGGGTGTTGTTTTTAAAAAGAGAGGAAGAGATGTTGAGTTTAGAAGAAGGTTAATGGTCCATGAACAACAAAAATGGTTTTGTGTGTGTGTGTGTGTGCGTGCGTGCGTGCTGCTACGTAGATAAATAACGGACAGGTCATACTTTAGACCATGAAAAAAAGTGCCACCTAGTTACCAGTGACTTATATAGACATTTTCGTGAATACAGTGACTTTTCTAAACATAAACAAAATACAGTGACTAAATAAGATATTTTGAGAAAGTATAGTGATCTTTCGGTTCAATAACCCTGGAAAGATTTATCTGTTCATGATTCAATGATTTATGTTTCGTTTAGCTCATTTGCCTTATATTCAGCAACCTTATTTGCTGTTTGGATTAGTATGTTTGCATCTTTTCTAGATGTTACTAATTACTCATTCATAATTATAGAGACCTTTGACGTGCAGGGCTTTAAAATGGGCCAGTTGCTCTGTGCTGCTTTCCATGCTCCCTATAGTTTACCTACTGATGATGGGTCTTCAAAATGGTTCAAAATCATGCTTATCAACACGAGTCATGTAAATATGCATCATGTAGAGAAAGAAGGATGATACTATTGGAGCCTATTGGAGTATTGGGCGTCATCCGGCACTTAAATTTGTATGTTTTATCAAACTTGAGTTATTCATCAATCCATGAGACACTAGAACATACAGGCTTTTCAATATACAGTGTTGTTCGTCGTTTATGTCTATTTTCAGTTGCAGTCCTCCTAGATTGGGCTAAATTGTGTATAGCTAATGACACCAAATATATGACGAGGAAGATCATTCAAGCCCATGGAAACACCTCTTGAGCTTTCATTTGTAAAACATGTCCCGTGCCATTAAGACTAAAATTGTAATAAAGGTATGCGTTATGTATTAGTTGCTACATGGAGCTCTTGGGAGGAGGGTATGGTATATGTCATGGATTAATCGCCACAAGGGGAAGCTAATCTGAATTTATATCAGTATTGCTTGAATTAGTCTCCGAAGATTACCGAGTCTTTATTGTGGTCTTCTTCCTGCTGTTTTATGATGACTGAAAGTATAGGTTGCTGAATGGTTACTTTTGTTGATCAATGTTGTTATGATAACAATAACAATAAAATATTTTGGTTGAATTCGTACTTTTCGTTTTAACAACTTTAACATTGAGAATTTTGGAGGTTATTATTTTTTGATAACTTGTAGTACATCCCTTTACTATTCATCCACCCATTAATGTTTGATTGCTAATATTCTTAATCTAGAAATTGAGACTGCTATGATACTACCTTGTGTTTATATAGAGATCACAGAACGTAACGGGTCAATTCAGCAAAAGTCAAACAAAAAGCCAAATTCCCATCTTGGCGTGAAAAATTGTTATGAACTAAACTGCCTTTAAATACTATCCTTTCATTGTAACTCATTCATTCATGATTTGTAAACTCTTTCCTACTTGTAAACTCGATCATTGCGTACAATTCAATTATCCAATAACAAACCATTTTCGAATCTTGATTCTTTCTTTATAGATTCCTAACTAGTTTGTTGCCATTGAGATTGTGATCTTCATTTCTTAGTTGATTTCTAGAACACATTGCTAAAAATGAGCATTTAGGATCTGACTTGCTTTTCTTGGACGTTCATTTTCTAACATCAGTATGTACACTTCATATCCTCGTAATGTTTTTTTCTACGACTTATGTTACGTTTTTGACATCTGTGTTTTTCCTGGTTGTCAGGTGATGCATGAGTTGGTGAAATCATCTTGGTCAAATCCTCTCATACCCGTGTGGTGCTGGATTGCCCAATTTGCTACCTCTCCCCATTTTGCTTTCCTAATAACTTGAAACTTATACTAATAAATTATGCAATATTTTACATCTAATATAAATTTAATAAATCAAATATAATTATCTATAATAATATATTGAGAGATGATATCTTCACATAGGAATTTACTTCATACACATAATTTTAGTGGAGCCCATAAAACTTTTATTTGTAAAATTTATGTGAGTCCCACTAAATTTATGTGTATGAAGTAAATTCATATATGGAGATATCAATACCCTAATATATTTTATCTTTTTCTACCTTTTTTTTAAACCATTTTCAAATCTGAATACCATTTGTAAACCAAACGCACCCTGAATTTCACTTTCCTAATAACTTGAAACTTATACTAATAAATTATGCACTATTTAATAAGATGCAGGAGAAGCCATTGGAAAAGTATTTAACTTGTGTTGGGAAAGTATTTGTTGATGAGCGATCAAGTCCGGCCTTTGATGAAATTTTGAAGTATTGTTTTTTCTGCCATGTAAAGCTTGTATATAGTACGTTCTAAGAAAAAAAAAAAAAAAAAAAATTGTGGTACAGCAAATGCTAAGAAAATTTTGAGTATTGTAAAAACATGTGAACTCACATGTTTTAAGTGGCGGAGTTTTTGAATAATTGTTTGCTAAAAAAAATTTCTCTGTCTTGTTAAGTTCGTTGGTTTACAAATTTAGATCGACTTGCAAATGGTTTATTTCTTTTCTGTTTTGTACAACTCTATTCAATAAAATATTTTATAAAACATTGTACTGATCGACTTTGCTCAAACTTTACACCAGTCTAAGTTAGTTTTCCTCAGTTGACTTGGTAACAGACCGAAGGTAGCCCACTCAAAGCAATGTCTTCAATCCCCGGTGGTGCCATCACCATTTGCCTCGTACTTGATCCAAACAGCACCTACAACCCGAAAGACTGTTGATTTACAGATGTCTTAAGACCACCATTATATGTCATTTGTTAATGTTCAGTAGAGAAACTATTTTAAAGTGAAACCATTAAGTATTGAAATATGTTTGTCACGATCAAAATATCAAAACATATATATAAAAACTAAGAAAACGATGTTGATTTTGAGTTTATGACACATAAAAAAGATCACTTTGATTGTTTGTTATGATAATGTAAACACAAAGCATGGATCCATATTAGAATTAGAACTATATAATGGTTAGTCTGAAATATTTATATTTGCTACCTACCTATCTAACAAACAAATAATACATAAAAATTAGTGCAGTATTTTTTGTTATTAAATTACGAGTAGTGCTACATCCACAAAAAAGTTTCACAAAATAAATCCACAAAATGATTTGGAAGTGTTTGATTGGTGTATTTTAGTATAGGTTCTCTCTCTTCTTTTGTACTAAGCCAATCAAACACATCCAAGTCATTTTGTGGATTTATTTTGTGGGAAGTTTTTTGTGGATCTAGCACTACTCTTAAATTACATGTAACAGCTAGCATAATACAAGCACGCAATAAAACAAGGTATACCTCCCATACTTACATGAAGACTAAGTTTTTCAAGCAATATGCATTTGTTGGTATAGTCGTGGGCTTTGCATTGCACAGCTAAAATTAATGACAGCAAGCACGGGCTGGCAACAAGGAGTCAACTGAATGACCAAAGCATCGGTTGCTTCCACTTGTGGCCATCTTTGAGCGCCTTGACTAGTACAAATGATAAAACAAGAAATATAGTTACTAGACTATTATTACATTCATTTGTAACACGTAACAGTAATTACTCATGAAATGTTTTAGAATAAAGTCACACCCTACTTTGCGAGTCGTGACTAAGCCATAATATCATAGATAAAAGTTATGTCTTGAATGTGGAAACATACAAAAGTTGTCTTACAATACAACGGAAGTCTTGAAAACTTAGTGAACCTATCTGAACAATTTCTAAATTTATCATACATAAAGTAATCAGAACTAATATCTCCATAATTTCGTCTTTCCCTTAATTTATCATACATAAAGTAATCCGAACTAATATCTCCATAACTTCGTCTTTCCCTTGAGAGTACTTGCTTGTTTGGGTCCTGAGATACATGTTTACATATACGTACTAATTAGGAAAAGAGGCTTAGTAAGTTCATGAGTTTGAGTGTGCATTTGTAAACATAAACGTGTATCAACATAAAAAGAAAGTATCATAAATGCGTGCTCACTTGAAAACATTTCATAGCATAAGATCTTCTTCAAAATATAACATATACTTATAATAACTTATGCAATATATTTAGTCTCTAGCCACAATAACCATCAAATAGTGCCCCAACATATCCACAGATGTACCAACAAAACATTTTCTTATATCCAAATTCATGCATAATAATAAAGTATAACTTGTAACCATATCATAAAATACTAGCACAAGATGGAATCATAAACATTACACATAAAAAAGCATATATGGTAGATGATGATGATGATATATAGACACTACAACAAACAGGACGACGGGCGATGAGTCTTTTGGCGGCGACGGACATGTCCCCGCCGAAAGTCGCTACACGACAAAAAATGTGCTGAGCTGGCACACAATCTCATTGACCGTTTACTGCATTTTCAATGCCAACTTTTGGCGGGGACATGTCCCCGCCGAAAGTATTTTTGGTATATTACAACTTTGACCAAAATAGTTGCATTTTCAACGCATACTTTTGGCGGGGTATTTTTGGTATTTCACAACTTTGACCAAAATAGTTGTTCTTTATTGTTCCCGGGTATTATTCCCGCCGATACTTTTGGCGGGGACATGTCCCCGTCGAAACCCTTATCCGATGTATAACATTAACTTTTGGCGGGGACATGTCCCCGCTAAAAGTTTAGGCGCCAAATTTCCCTCCAAACTGCAACTTTTTTTCAAAAACTTTTAATATATATTATAACATACACATAACACATATTAAATATCATAAATTTGGCAAAAAATACAAAACACACATAACAATGGATGGTTTAACGCCGGAACAGGAGTAGGCAAAAGCTTTATCACACGAGCTCCTGTATGATGAAATTATAAATCATTGGGGCTGGGAAATTTTTGATGAATATGGTTCGTATGCGAAATGTGCACCGTGGCAGATAGACCGGATTCTTGTATGGTTAAGGAAAAAACCGTACTATAGAGAGTATTTGAAAGAGCTAGATGCTGCTGAAGCTCAAGCTGCTGCTGTTGAAGCTCAAGCTGCTGCTGTTGTTGAAGCCGAAAGTAGAATAACAGATCTGGAAAATAAAATAACAGATCTGGAACCATTTGCGGATAATCATGTGATCACGGTTTTTGAACCGTTTTGGCGATATTGTAGCCTTTTGGTTATATATGATATTATGTTTAGAGATTTGGTGATGTTGTAGTGGATTTGAGTATATACAGGTTACAGGTTATTGTTTGGAATTTTTCCGGAATAATTTCGAAAAAATCTGGAAATAACCCATTTTGCAGCAATATGCTGCAAAATTGGTCAGACGCTTTTGGAGGGGACATGTACCCGCCAAAAGTGTGTTCAAGTTATGTATAGTAGACACTTTTGGCGGGGACATGTCCCTGCAAAAAACCTGAGCCTTTTTTGTGTATACTACTTTTGGCGGGGACATGTCCCCACCAAAAACCTGAGTCATTTTGGTAAATATTGACTTTTAGCGGGGACACGGCCCCGCTAAAAAGCTGATTCATTTTTATGAATACTACTTTTGGCGGGGACTTATCCCCGCCAAAAGTATTGCCACGCTGGCAATGTTTGACCAGACCAAGTTGTCCACGCTGGCGGCGTGGGTCCCACACGTCACCGCTAAAAAGTCTACATGTCCCCGCCGAAAGTAATCAGTGAAGAGGTTTTGGCGGGGGCACTTTCGGCGAGGACATGTCCCCGTCAAAAGGTATTAGCGGAGACAAGTCTCCGCTAAAAGCCTAAAATAGTCCTCGCTAAAAGTGGTGGATGTTGTAGTGAGAATTCATGATAAGCTTAGGTTGTGCAACCTGAGTTACTCGTTCGAATTGAATATGGTTGCAAGTGTTGTTGCCTGTCCTCCTTAAGCCTTGAGTGAAGGATCACATTGTAGTTCCTTCTCTAAGAAAATGGGTATAATTACTATATGGATTAAAAAATAAATAAATAAAATAAAAAATAAAATAAAATAAAATAAAACATGTATGGTAGATAATATCAATAGGATCATGTCGACTATACTAACCTTTCTTTGTTAAATGATAGAAATGTTCAAGCTGTTGCATCTCACCCTCTGCTGTGAATACTTCACCAACTGTGCATCCAAAATGATACATAAAAAGTGAGAAAAACGCATTCACTCTATGTGCTTTCAACTAACTACCCCCTAAAAGATCATGCCACTTTGCACCGGACCAAGACTTGATTCATATATGCGTAAATCTAAAGCATAGGAATACTAGGTTTAGTAGAGTAAGATTTAAATTTTACAAAATAATCACAACACAGGGAGAATAAATACCATGCAAACCCTTATATATATATATATATCTCAACCTGTTCATTTTCTCTTTGTAGAGATCTGCACACAAACACCTTTTGTTAATAAAGAATGTAACCAACAAGTAATCCTAATTAATGTGCGAACAACACTCATTCTAAGGCAGTTGATGAACACAAAATCTTTGATATACCTTTAACTAATAACTATGTAGAGGGTGGATACAAATACAAAGCATTGTCACACTCTTTTTTATTAACATGAGTTTGGTAATATAGAAGAATATATATAGCAATTCATTTAGTACATGGAAGACCAACTAACCATCAATAGTTTGGCATATAGATTCCAGGCATCTCAGATAAGATACTGCCAGTGCTTTCATACCTAGATGAACAATATGATATTAAGGCAGAAGACACCGACAACAAAAATAAGCTATAATCTACGTATACCGATATTCAAGATAAAGTCAAAGGATATATGACAAGAAGAAAACCAAAACACTTCTAGTCCTAGTAATTACTAGAGGGACCTGTAGAAGTATAAATCTTGTGCATTCTATTTCTTAAACTTTATCTGTTGTTATATATATTCAATTTGATAAATATAAACTATACTACGATAATTAATTTGAAGATAATTTGTTTCTTTACAATAAAAATATTAAGAGATTGTAAGCTTGAGGCAATCCCTTTGACGGGTCAATTTTTAGCAACGTTTTTAAATGTGAGCCCCACTACCCTTTGAATAATTTCTTTATTTATACCACAGGCAGGCCATTTTTAGGTTGAAATTGCCAGAATTGTTTTGACATTATAGTAGGAAAACTGTTGCCTAATGATTGTCGTATCAGGGTATAAAGAATGGGCGATGGGTACAAGTGGCAAAACGGGTGGAGCAAGTCGAGTTATATCAGCCACTGTTATTTATTTTCTTAACTCGCCTACTTCATTGTCATGCAATTAGTTGATCGGTCAATGATATTAGGTAATATATGCGCACCATGGTGTCTTTCCTCTCTAATATCAAACTTTGAGCTCGTTTGTTTACTGGGTTTGCATTGTAAGAATGAATGTTAAAATGATTGCAAGGGTGCATATTATACGATTAACATAGCCGAAAGAGAATAAGGAATCTTTACAAATAGTATACAACATTGCAAAGTTTATACAATGTTACAATGTGGGCATCGTGTTTGATTCAGTTTTATTAAATTCTAATTCGAAAGATAACATCACGGCACCCAGGTTCGTTTCCCGGCTGGTGCATTTGGGTTATATGACTATCTAGTTCAACCATTATAACTATTTTTTTTTTTTAATTTATTTTTTTCCCACTTTCGAAAAGTAACCCTCTCATTAACACTTCACACCAATCAGAAGCCTCCATTTAAAAAAAACAATATTTAATAATAAAAAACACGGAGGGACCATTTTTGCCAATTCACCAAACTTACCTCACCAACCCCACCCCCTACCTCTCATTTTTCGCACATCAGATATCACAAAAAACCCACTTTCTCTCTCTAACCATCATCAAAAACCACTATAACAAATAAAAAATAACCACTTTTTAACCGTTCAAATCATCAATAAAACACAAAAATGAAAGAATCATCGAGTGCACAAGCAGATCCACCAAAATTCGGTTCAAAATGAACCTACTGAATCTCGGGATGAAGGTATGATGCTTCTGACTAATTATTTAGTTGTTTTATTGGTTGTGTTTTTTAGTATTTACATTTGGTTGAGTTTCTGAGTAAAAAACTTTGTATACATGGATGCACACTAAGTGTTTGATGAAATGTGTGACTGAAAAGTATCACCAGTGATATTTGAAGTTGAATTGTATACGTGTGTATCACCAGTGATATTTGAAGTTGAACTGTATATGTGTATTATCACTAGTGATATTTGTATTTGACTTAACCGTGCAAATCACATAAAGCACACATAAAATGAAACAATCGACATCTAAAACAACGAATACTTTAGTTTTTTACTGTTATAGAATCATTATTAGTGTGTTTTACTAGTTAATTTTTGATAATTTGTGATGAATTATGTGATAATATGAGAGATTAAAAGTTAGGTTTAACAGAACAAAAGATATGTTGTGATGCTTCTGTTTGATTTGTGGTGGATTTGTATGTTTAATGATTGTGCATGTTTCAAAAGGTTTTACCGCGGTATTTGAAAACAATATTGACTGGTAGTGTATCATATGTGATATAAAAGTTAAATTATTTTTTATTGGTAGAATATCTATTGTGATAACAAATAGTTATTTGTTTGACATATGATATTGAAAACAAATGAACTATTCGTACACTAACAAAAATTATGAAAATATTTTGATGCAGATTTGAATGAGACCTGTGCAAAAAACAGCCTCATCAACCGAAAAGAATCAACAAGTGCAATTTTCGTTGAAGAAAGCACAACATCTCCACAACCAAATTGAAGAAGCTCAAACACTTGTGATATAACAAGTTCCTCCATCACCACAATTGATTCAACAAATAGAAGAAAGCTGACATACATGTGATATCACCAGTGATATCACCTGTCATATCAGTTGATATCACCAGTGATACCACCTGTGATATCACCTGTGATATCACAGGTGGTATCACCTGTGAATAAAATGAAGGTGTTGGTTGATGAACCAATGAAGAGGACGATTGTTGAAGAACAAAAGTAAATAAAACAAGTTGATGAAAACAGTTGCATTGTTAGGTTTTAATCTATACGGTTATAAATAAATGTGTATAGTTGACAAGTTGGAAGTCAATAGTAGGTATTTAGTTTGATTGAATCATGTTATTTGTCACAAGAGATTCTAACTCATAGAAATGGGCCATAGTGAGCAATTGTTTAATCCATCTTGATTTGTGAATATTTGTTTGATAAAGTTTTGAGTGGTATTTAGTTTAATATGGTAATGTGAAAAGTGAAAAATGTCATACTTGTAGTATCACCAGTGATATTTGAAGTTGAACTGTATATGTGTATTATCACTAGTGATATTTGTATTATGACTTGTGAAATTTTGTATATTTTATAGGTTTTTTTGTTTACTTGTTAAGCTTTATTTTACTAGTGTTATTGAGTAAACCTAACAATTCAGGAAAAAAACTAGTATCACAACTGATATACAAGTCCAGGATAAAATTAGCAATGCTATTAAATAAACCTAACAATTCAGTAAAAAAAAACCAATCAATCAACAAACTAATACTTCAATTGCAGCGACTGGGAAACCGACTACGCCGCCGCCCCATTGACATTTGAAACTTTTCCCTTGTTTGGACAAGTATGTCTATTATGATCAATTAAACTACAAATATTACAACCATTCTTTTTGGTTCTTACTTTTCTCAATAGCTTTCTCACGTCCACCCTTAATACAGTCATTCTTATGTCCTTTAGGAGGATTCTTTATACCCATAAAATCTTGAACAATATCACAAACTTTTCAGGGTGGAAGACTTGGCAAATCAGTCTCAACTTTTGATTTTAGCTCTCTCAGGTTGTCTACAAAAGTAGTCTAGTATCATAGACAGCTTATCAGTAATTACAACAATAAGAAACAGATTATCAAATATATCACTGGTGATACTACACATATATCAAACATATCACTGGTGATACTACATATATATCAAGCATATCATTGGTGATACTACACATATATCAAACATATCACTGGTGATACTACACATATATCAAGCATATCACTGGTGATACTACACATATATCAAACATATCACTAGTGATACTACACATATACCATCAGCAAAAATATTTATTGTGTTTGTCTATTATAGTGAAAGGCACAAAAACCATCTTGTACATAAAAAGTACGTAATTAATACCTTAGTGTAAAATCCAATAATGATCTTCATTTTTTTTGAACGGCGGGTTAGTTGTTGGCTCGAGTTAGTGTCCAATAATGATCTTCATTACATACTCAGCATTAAACTCAGAAACAACACAAAAAATGCCAGGAACTCCATAAGCTTTTTTGTTAGCCGTGCAAGCATTTAAATAGAGCACCACAGAAAAGACTTCAAAACACTGTAAGCTACACCTTAATTAATAAATAATAAGCAATATTACAGTATAATTAATAACTTATCAGTAACTTATACTCACAGCTTATCCCCACAAACTTATATTTTCATCCTCATCAAAATGTCTAAAATATTATATAAGAAAATTAAACACCTTAACATAAACAACTTATAAATAAACAGACTAACAATTATCACTGGTGATAATAAACGTATATCACTGGTGATACTAAACCAGCTTATAATCATCAACTTCAAATATCACTGGTGATACTAAACGTATGCTACAGAGCAGATTCAAAACCGCAATTAGACACAAAAACAGCATTCAAATGCAGTTAAAAACATAAATTCAACTAACAAGTTAATTAATAAGCAAAATTACAAAAGCAGATAACAAAATTATCAAATATTTTTTTACTTACACATTTCATCAAACACTTGGTGTGCAGCTTGATAAGAAGAAATGTTAACAACTTGATTCACATAATTATCAAATGATTCAACAACATTATCAACCGCAACAATATCAATCGAATCTGCTTTTGAAACAAGCACTTAATTCAGATCAAAAGAAGGCATAAAAATGATGATAATGATCGGAACGGTTATGGTGATCGGAGTGGTGCTGGTGATGGTGATCGAAACGGTGATAATGAAAGACACGGTAGCTGTCGATCGGAACAGTGATGGTAATCGGAGTGGTGATGATGAGATGATGATCGGAATAGTGATGGTGATGATGATCAGAATGGTAATATAACTGATTTATGAATGGAAGGAATGAGAGCAGAGGGAACACACACACGAAGTGTGTGTAAAAAATGAAGCGAATGAAAAAAAGAAAAGAAAAGGCTTTATATAGTTGGGAGTATTAAGGTTAAGCATATTAAATATTAGATTAATCTAGGCCATTCGATCCAAAAAGATGGAGGGTGGGGATTTGTCCATTGGTATGCACAAAAAAAATGGGTATGCATTTGAATTTTCCTCCACACAATTAAGTTTATTTGGTTGTTTTACGAGTCCACTAAGTTTGATCCACAAACCCTTATATAGTATTTTGCTTGATAGCCTTTAACTATGTAGTAAAAGAAGTTTTGGTCATCTAGTTTTTTGTTGAAAAATGCAAGTCTTATAGTTATCAGAGTATGTTCTATTCTTCCAGTCAAAGTTACAATAGACAGATTTATTAAGCTTTTACTTGAGAGTATAACCAAAAGCACCAGTGGTCTAGTGGTAGAATAGTACCCTACCACGGTACAGACCCGGGTTCGATTCCCGGCTGGTGCATTTGGGTTATATGAGTTTACTGGTTAAAAACCCGCAACCTCATATAACTTTTTTTTTTCATTGTCATACAATTAGTTGATCAGTCAATGATGTTAGGTAATATCTGCTTGCCATGGTGTCTTTTTTCTCTAATATCAAACTCTGAGCTCGTGTGTTTACTGGATTGACATTGTGAGAAGGAAAGTTAAAATGGTTCCAAGGGTGCATATTATACGGTTAGCATGTGCCGCAAGATTGGCCGTTTAGCTAGCCTCAAAGGTTATAAACTCCGATCATTTGATAATCAAGACTTAAATAAGATCCATAACTAACATGTGCTCACACCATGACCTTTATTCACTTTATAGAAGCGGGAAACATTATTACAAAAGGGAAGTAAATTATCGGACAACTCTGTCAAATGTAACCTGCAATCAAATGTTGTGCGTTATCCATTAAATCCCCCAAAGTTTCTTCAAGTGATTGATGAGGCGAAAAATGGTCCGTTTTTAGGGGGTCATTTAAGCCCGAATCTGAATTTATTTGATCAAATATTGCCCTAAATCGTTTCTTTTGTGATTTTAGGTACTTTGGGAGTGAAATCTGGAAAAGGAAGCAATTCGGACGTTTTTGGAGCATAAAAGTGAAGAAAACGCCAAAGTCTTAATTTTCCAAGCTGGGAACAGTAGGTGACGGCGTCAAGAGCAAATTTCATGAATTCCCATGATGATCCAGAACAGATTTAACGGCGTCACGTAGGAAGAGCGTCAAGAGTAAAAAAGGCATGACGGCCTGGAAATGTATAAGTCTTGACGGCGTCAGAAGTAGATCTAGACAGTCCGAGAAGAGTTTTGGCGGCGAGGTGACGGCGTCACATTGTTTGTCTTGACGCCGTCAGGCCTATTTTTCTATATATAGTTTTCTAATTTTCACACATAAAAAGGAGAAGTTTTGGAGAAACCCTAAGTACGATTTTGGTGCAACTTTTACAGGTTTTTCAAGGGTTCCAACCCCTTGATACCTTGCATTGTAATTGAGATAAGTGTTCTTCTAATTCAATCAATATGTCTATGTGTTGGTTGTCTATATCTTGTTCTTGTCTCAATTCCATTATGCTAGGCTAGATCTCTTTTGTGTTTGCTTAGATCTAATGAAACCTAGATATTGATTATGTGTTGATTACTTGTTTATTCTTGTTTTGGATGAATGATTTATATGTTAGGCTTAAGAAAACTGGCAGATCTCCAAATGGTAACATGCTTGAACGTCTTAAGAAACATGAACCGACGCGTACTAGGTCTTTATTGGTTGTATTTAATGCATGAGCCACTGTTTACAATCCCTATAGTTGTGCTGGGCATGGTGTAGGAGGAGATAAGAGCTCATAGAATTGGGGAGTTATGTATGCCACCCCATGAATGGTATTAAGGAATACAATCCGTCATCCATGCAATTATAACAAGTAATTAACGTGTAAAAGATATCTAGGGAGTAGTGAAATCTAAGTAAACACATTTTCTCCAATTACTGCTCACAACCTTAGTATAAATTAGTTTATTTTCATTTTTTATTTTATTTTGATTGCATCTTAGTTTTGGGTTAGTTGAATAGCAATTAATTCCGCCCACTCTTCCAAAACCCGAGATTTTAATTGCTTTCTAAAAAATATAAAAATACAAAAATAATCATCCTTCACCTTTAGAACTAGTATTTAGGCTTTCTAATCCTAGCGACACTATTCCTAAGCTGAACGATCAATCCCCCGGTACTTGTCACTATACTATACTACAACGATCAGGTACACTGCCTGGTGGGGGTTGTAAGCCTCTCGAGATCCCTCGAGAAGTAAAGCCTGTTGCGATTCCCACGCATCAAGTTTTTGGCGCCGTGACTCGAACAAAAACAAGTGCTTCTTGGGAGGCAACCCATGTTTTGTGTGATTTTATTTGTTTGTTTGTTATTTGCTTCCGTATGCATGCTTTAGTTTTATTGTTGGTAGATCATGTTTCTAAACTAAAATGTGGAAATACTTTATTTTGTTGTTTAGCCTAGTCTTAACTCCAACTAAAAGTATTTTTGAAAAAGATAAGTGTAAGGGGAAACCCCAAATATGTTTTTAAGAAACAAACCGATCATGATTCTCCACAATATTAAATGAACATGTATATTCGTATTTGTTAGAGTCAAATGCTTGTATTGAGTCATAATGAAGTTTTGCAGGATTTTCCAGGAAGTAGGACCAAGTTTTTCCAGAAATTTTCCGGAAACTTAACATAAGAATTTCTGCAGGTCCATTCTGACGGCGTCAGAGGTTTACTCTTGACGGCGTCAGGAGTTAAAATCTGGAAATTTTACCGGTTTTGTTTTTCTAACGGAGTCTTATGGTTTTTGTGAATTATTAAGTTTTATAATCTCCAGGAGATCTGCAAACTTCATTCCACAAGCATTATATCTTATCTTGTTTTCTAGGACTTAAAAACTTATATAGGATGCCGCCGATTTTACACGAGGTTGTCTTGTCTATTTTGTCAGGTTTTACAGGTTATGTATGACAAGAAGATGATTTATATTCTGGAAGGGAAGCTTTGATCGTTCATTTTCTTGGAGGAAGATTTAACCTGGCCACCTATAATCCATACCGAGCGAATCAGGAGAGTATTTGATTTCATTCTCTTTACTTGTTCACTTTTACATTCTTTACTTGAACATTGGGGACAATGTTCATCTTAAGTGTAAGGGGAGGGTAAAAAGATGATACCCTACATATGCACTTTCGCTTGAGTTTGTTTTGTTTGATGGTAGATGTGTAATAAAACTATGAGAAATACTTGTTAGTGTAATTTTAGCGCCAAATTTAAAATTTTTTACAACATTTAGGAGTGAAACTTTAGCCATAGCAAGCGTCTCATGGATAGGAGATTGTATGACTAGCACATAACCGTATATTCAGAAAAATTTTCCACCCAAATATGTGAGGTTCGCCTTTAGATTTGATAGGAAAAGCATTTACTATTAGTGCTTATGAGTGTACCGGTAGCATTTAGATTCTAGAACTTGTGATAGCGATGCATCCCGAGACCGCTAGTGAGACTACATTCGTGTGGTAGGATTTACTACATGATAAGAGGCATTAGGATCACCCTTGTGTTAAACCCGTATCATAATTACTTGACCATTTAAGTCATATTACTTGGCTAGTTAAGTCAACTAATTTTTCCCACACCCTTAGCGTTGTACTCGTTTTTAGTAAACGAAACCCCTAGTACACCCCTCCGAGCCTATCTTTTCGTTTCTAACTTTAAGCACTTTACTTAAAGGAAGAATTTGTTACACCCCACTTAAATGTACAACCAAATCGCCTTAGCCTTCCGTGTATGCGCTCATTTTTAGTGCATTATTGTTATTTGTTAAACCCTAAGTTAACTTTCTAATTGATTACATGGTTGCTAAGTCGAGTCATATCCTTGTACGTATTGTTTTGGGACGATTGGGACTCATGGGTAAGTACTTATTTTATGGAGTAATGGGGAAGAAAATCATTTATTACCCGCATATGTACGTTAATCTTAAAAGTGCTCCAAGTGTTTTGATTTTCTTAATTCGAGTCATTAGAATAATTAATTGTAAAGTATGTAAAGATTCAAGTGTAAGGGAAATGTTCATTCCCTATGATGTATTATTTTGGATGGTAGGGTAAGAGTGTATGCAAAAAAAAATAAAAAATAAAAAAATAAAAAAAAAATCAAAAAAATCAAGAAAAAGAAAAAAAAAATAGAAAAAGGAAAAAGAGAAAAAACATACGGACTACCATCCCTTTTTTATTTTATGTTCATTTTATGTTTTTGTTATTTCTCATTTATTAGCTTAAGTCGAATCTAGTCTTGGCTTAGCAACGCCATATTGTACATGTAATTAACCAAGATTGTTAACTCGCCACCAGTAAAAACTTCCTTTATCCAACAAAACCGTGTATTTCATATCCCTACACCTAACGTTACAACCCTTTAAAAGACCTCTTTGATAGTTTATCCTAGGTGCTTACGCCATGTGGTGGAGGTTTAATCCTTTCCCAAGCCTATGGTAATCTATTTTGCTATGACAGGTAGTGAGAGATATCTTCCGTTTCCATATTGTAATTTACACTTTATTACACCCGAGAGATGTGAGTATCTAAACACTATTTGTGAGGTGCTTGTATATGACCTCCGTGCTTCTCTATTGGTCTTTAGTGGAACGATTATTTGTTGTAATTACTTTTATATTAGTGTTAAATGACCCCTACCTTGTCTTTTGAGTAGAATAAAAGCGCATTTGCTTGAGGACAAGCAAATCTCAAGTGTAAGGTATATGATGAGGCGAAAAATGGTCCGTTTTTAGGGAGTCATTTAAGCCCGAATCCGAATTTATTTGATCAAATATTTCCCTAAATCGTTTCTTTTGTGATTTTAGGTACTTTGGGAGTGAAATCTGGAAAAGGAAGCAATTCGGACGTTTTTGGAGCATAAAAGTGAAGAAAACGCCAAAGTCTTAATTTTCCAAGCAGGGAACAGTAGGTGACGGCGTCAAGAGCAAAACCTTGACGGCGTCAAGAGCAAATTTCATGAATTCCCATGACGATCCAGAACAGATTTGACGGCGTCACGTAGGAAGAGCGTCAAGAGTAAAAGAGTCATGACGGCCTGGAAATGTATAAGTATTGACGGCGTTAGAAGTAGATCTAGACAGTCCGAGAAGAGTTTTGGCGGCGAGGTGACGGCGTTACATTGTTTGTCTTGACGCCGTCAGACCTATTTTTCTATATATAGTTTTCTAATTTTCACACATAAAAAGGAGAAGTTTTGGAGAAACCCTAAGTACGATTTTGGTGCAACTTTTACAGGTTTTTCAAGGGTTCCAACCCCTTGATACCTTGCATTGTAATTGAGATAAGTGTTCTTCTAATTCAATCAATATGTCTATGTGTTGGTTGTCTATATCTTGTTCTTGTCTCAATTCCATTATGCTAGGCTAGATCTCTTTTGTGTTTGCTTAGATCTAATGAAACCTAGATATTGATTATGTGTTGATTACTTGTTTATTCTTGTTTTGGATGAATGATTTATATGTTAGGCTTAAGAAAACTGGCAGATCTCCAAATGGTAACATGCTTGAACGTCTTAAGAAACATGAACCGAGGCGTACTAGGTCTTTATTGGTTGTATTTAATGCATGAGCCACTGTTTACAATCCCTATAGTTGTGTTGGGCATGGTGTAGGAGAAGATAAGAGCTCATAGAATTGGGGAGTTATGTATGTCACCCCATGAATGGTATTAAGGAATACAATCCGTCATCCATGCAATTATAACAAGTAATTAACGTGTAAAAGATATCTAGGGAGTAGTGAAATCTAAGTAAACACATTTTCTCCAATTACTGCTCACAACCTTAGTATAAATTAGTTTATTTTCATTTTTTATTTTATTTTGATTGCATCTTAGTTTTGGGTTAGTTGAATAGCAACTAATTCCGCCCACTCTTCCAAAACCCGAGATTTTAATTGCTTTCTAAAAAATATAAAAATACAAAAATAATCATCCCTCACCTTTAGAACTAGTATTTAGGCTTTCTAATCCTAGCGACACTATTCCTAAGCTGAACGATCAATCCCCCGGTTCTTGTCACTATACTATACTACAACGATCAGGTACACTGCCTGGTGGGGGTTGTAAGCCTCTCAAGATCCCTCGAGAGGTAAAGCCTGTTGCGATTCTCACGCATCAAGTTTTTGGCGCCGTTGCCGGGGATTGTCTATCTTTACATTTATTCCTACTTTCGCAATAGAGTGCGGCGCCATCAAGTTTTTGGCGCCGCAGCCCGGGGAATAGTTGTTGTCTATGTTAGAATTTCTTTTTATTAGGTCTACTTGCTAGATTCCTTTCTAGTAAGATTTTTTATTTTTATTTATTTTTTTTTAATTTTTTTAGGTTCTCTTTAGTCTATCTTATTTCTTTTTGTGTTTGTTCATAATTTTCATTAACTATTCCGTTTGCTATTATGGAGAACGCGAATCCACCATGTCCGACACTAGAGTTTTACCAGAAAAAATATAATTACACTAGTTTGGATATAACAAGATGGAGGAATGAAATGAGGAGGATAGGATCTTATATTGATTTTATTGAGTACCTTGAGAAAAGAGGTCAAGTGCATAATGCTTTTAAAGAATTCACCTTAGGAGCTCCATCGACCCCTCAAAATGCCTCGCTTAGTGAAACCTATGCACCATATGAGCCTTCACCTAGGATAGTTTCGTATGAGCCACCTAGCTGCATGTCATGGTTAGGCCCTACCATAATACAGGATGAACACATAGGTGACCTTGATGTAATGGAGGATGTAGCCGAACATGATCACATTGATCAAAAAGACCTAGGTTTTATGATCAATGATGATGAATCTCAAGAAACAGATGATGAATCTTTTGGGCAATTTGTATATAGTAGTCACAATATTGAGGATGATCCTTATGATTCGGATATAGAAGTTGAGATGCCTAGAGAAGTACGTGAGATACTTGGTAAAATGTTAGGGTTAGATTATAATAAAACACATGTTGAGGATACAGGTGATCTTGACACAAGGAATGATGAAGTAGAACATCTAAGCCCACCAAGTACCCCACAAGTCCTACCATCATTTGAGGCATATACACCGCCCATGACTTATTCGGATGAAGTAGAAGAGACTTTAGGAATCCCAATTGAGGTAGAACCTTTGAACCAAACACAACTAGAGGATATAGGTTTGAATACTTATAATGATAACCTTACTCTTAGTTCTAGGGAAGTTCCTAGTTTTGAAGAACCGGAGCCTCAACCAAAGTCGTTACCTAATCTTCCATCTTTAGATGTGAATTTAGGAATTAAAATAGGTTCCGATCCACCCATCAAACCATATAGTCCGGGTAGTCTTAGGATAAAGGTAGTGGACTCTAAGCCTTGTAGAGAGGAAATCAATATAAGAGTGGAAAACGACCTTACATGCTTACATCACCCATTTATGTTTGATCACAAGAAACAATATGGGTTTAAACCAGGTTTATTAGGTCAAGATGGATCCCCAACTAGTAATCTCTTGAAGTTGATAGAAAATGATCCCTTTCTTGGAGAAAATCTTAATCCACCCATTAACCCAATTGAATTAGGTAAGGTTATGGTGATAGGAGCACAACCCTTTGAGCATATAATTAATCCACCACTCTTTCCTCACGTGGCATATTTCCACCCTAAGGGTGTGTATCGCTACTTCCACCCGCACTTGATCCTAAGGGTAGGGAAAACCTCCCATATTTCCGTTAAATAATGATAGAGTCAGGCTCGTGACTCGAACAAAAACAAGTGCTTCTTGGGAGGCAACCCATGTTTTGTGTGATTTTATTTGTTTGTTTGTTATTTGCTTCCGTATGCATGCTTTATTTTTATTGTTGGTAGATCATGTTTCTAAACTAAAATGTGGAAATACTTTACTTTGTTGTTTAGCCTAGTCTTAACTCCAACTAAAAGTATTTTTGCAAAAGATAAGTGTAAGGGGAAACCCCAAATATGTTTTTAAGAAACAAACCGATCATGATTCTCCACAATATTAAATGAACATGTATATTCGTATTTGTTAGAGTCAAATGCTTGTATTGAGTCATAATGAAATTTTGCAGGATTTTCCAGGAAGTAGGACCAAGTTTTTCCAGAAATTTTCCGGAAACTTAACATAAGAATTTCTGCAGGTCCATTCTGACGGCGTCAGAGGTTTACTCTTGACGGCGTCAGGAGTTAAAATCTGGAAATTTTACCGGTTTTGTTTTTCTAACGGAGTCTTATGGTTTTTGTGAATTATTAAGTTTTATAATCTCCAGGAGATCTGCAAACTTCATTCCACAAGCATTATATCTTATCTTGTTTTCTAGGACTTAGAAACTTATATAGGATGCCGCCGATTTTACACGAGGTTGTCTTGTCTATTTTGTCAGGTTTTACAGGTTATGTATGACAAGAAGATGATTTATATTCTGGAAGGGAAGCTTTGATCGTTCATTTTCTTGGAGGAAGATTTAACCTGGCCACCTATAATCCATACCGAGCGAATCAGGGGAGTATTTGATTTCATTCTCTTTACTTGTTCACTTTTACATTCTTTACTTGAACATTGGGGACAATGTTCATCTTAAGTGTAAGGGGAGGGAAAAAAGATGATACCTTACATATGCACTTTCGCTTGAGTTTGTTTTGTTTGATGGTAGATGTGTAATAAAACTATGAGAAATACTTGTTAGTGTAATTTTAGCGCCAAATTTAAAATTTTTTACAACATTTAGGAGTGAAACTTTAGCATAGCAAGCGTCTCATGGATAGAAGATTGTATGACTAGCACATAACCGTATATTCAGAAAAATTTTCTACCCAAATATGTGAGGTTCGCCTTTAGATTTGATAGGAAAAGCATTTACTATTAGTGCTTATGAGTGTACCGGTAGCATTTAGATTCTAGAACTTGTGATAGCGATGCATCCCGAGACCGCTAGTGAGACTACATTCGTGTGGTAGGATTTACTACATGATAAGAGGCATTAGGATCACCCTTGTGTTAAACCCGTATCATAATTACTTGACCATTTAAGTCATATTACTTGGCTAGTTAAGTCAACTAATTTTTCCCACACCCTTAGCGTTGTACTCATTTTTAGTACACGAAACCCCTAGTACACCCCTCCGAGCCTATCTTTTCGTTTCTAACTTTAAGCACTTTACTTAAAGGAAGAATTTGTTACACCCCACTTAAATGTACAACCAAATCGCCTTAGCCTTCCGTGTATGCGCTCATTTTTAGTGCATTATTGTTATTTGTTAAACCCTAAGTTAACTTTCTAATTGATTACATGGTTGCTAAGTCGAGTCATATCCTTGTACATATTGTTTTGGGACGATTGGGACTCATGGGTAAGTACTTATTTTATGGAGTAATGGGGAAGAACATCATTTATTACCCCCATATGTACGTTAATCTTAAAAGTGCTCCAAGTGTTTTGATTTTCTTAATTCGAGTAATTAGAATAGTTAATTGTAAAATATGTAAAGATTCAAGTGTAAGGGAAATGTTCATTCCCTATGATGTATTATTTTAGATGGTAGGGTAAGAGTGTATGCAAAAAAAAAAAAAAAAAAAAAAAAAAAAAAAAAAAAAAAAAAAAATCGAAAAAATCAAGAAAAAGAAAAAAAAAATAGAAAAAGGAAAAAGAGAAAAAACATACGGACTACCATCCCTTTTTTATTCTATGTTCATTTTATGTTTTTGTTATTTCTCATTTATTAGCTTAAGTCGAGTCTAGTCTTGGCTTAGCAACACCATATTGTACATGTAATTAACCAAGATTGTTAACTCGCCACCAGTAAAAACTTCCTTTATCCAACAAAACCGTGTATTTCATATCCCTACACCTAACGTTACAACCCTTTAAAAGACCTCTTTGATAGTTTATCCTAGGTGCTTACGCCATGTGGTGGAGGTTTGATCCTTTCCCAAGCCTATGGTAATCTATTTTGCTATGACAGGTAATGAGAGATATCTTCCATTTCCATATTGTAATTTACACTTTATTACACCCGAGAGATGTGAGTATCTAAACACTATTTGTGAGGTGCTTGTATATGACCTCCGTGCTTGTCTATTGGTCTTTAGTGGAACGATTATTTGTTGTAATTACTTTTATATTAGTGTTAAATGACCCCTAACTTGTCTTTTGAGTAGAATAAAAGCGCATTTGCTTGAGGACAAGCAAATCTCAAATGTAAGGTATATGATGAGGCGAAAAATGGTCCGTTTTTAGGGGGTCATTTAAGCCCGAATCCGAATTTATTTGATTAAATATTGCCCTAAATCGTTTCTTTTGTGATTTTAGGTACTTTGGGAGTGAAATCTGGGAAAGGAAGCAATTCGGACGTTTTTGGAGCATAAAAGTGAAGAAAACGCCAAAGTCTTAATTTTCCAAGCTGGGAACAGTAGGTGACGGCGTCAAGAGCAAAACCTTGACGGCGTCAAGAGCAAATTTCATGAATTCCCATGACGATCCAGAACAGATTTGACGGCGTCACGTAGGAAGAGCGTCAAGAGTAAAAGAGGCATGACGGCCTGGAAATGTATAAGTATTGACGGCGTCAGAAGTAGATCTAGACAGTCCGAGAAGAGTTTTGACGGCGAGGTGACGGCGTCACATTGTTTGTCTTGACGCCGTCAGACCTATTTTTCTATATATAGTTTTCTAATTTTCACACATAAAAAGGAGAAGTTTTGGAGAAACCCTAAGTACGATTTTGGTGAAACTTTTACAGGTTTTTCAAGGGTTCCAACCCCTTGATACCTTGCATTGTAATTGAGATAAGTGTTCTTCTAATTCAATCAATATGTCTATGTGTTGGTTGTCTATATCTTGTTCTTGTCTCAATTCCATTATGCTAGGCTAGATCTCTTTTGTGTTTGCTTAGATCTAATGAAACCTAGATATTGATTATGTGTTGATTACTTGTTTATTCTTGTTTTGGATGAATGATTTATATGTTAGGCTTAAGAAAACTGGCAGATCTCCAAATGGTAACATGCTTGAACGTCTTAAGAAACATGAACCGAGGCGTACTAGGTCTTTATTGGTTGTATTTAATGCATGAGCCACTGTTTACAATCCCTATAGTTGTGCTGGGCATGGTGTAGGAGGAGATAAG
The DNA here is from genome assembly GCA_030686995.1 of Artemisia argyi. Lineage (NCBI taxonomy): Eukaryota > Viridiplantae > Streptophyta > Magnoliopsida > Asterales > Asteraceae > Artemisia > Artemisia argyi. The sequence continues at coordinate 212,429,625 of CM060709.1, read as the reverse complement.
AGCTCATAGAATTGGGGAGTTATGTATGTCACCCCATGAATGGTATTAAGGAATACAATCCGTCATCCATGCAATTATAACAAGTAATTAACGTGTAAAAGATATCTAGGAAGTAGGGAAATCTAAGTAAACACATTTTCTCCAATTATTGCTCACAACCTTAGTATAAATTAGTTTATTTTCATTTTTTATTTTATTTTGATTGCATCTTAGTTTTGGGTTAGTTGAATAGCAACTAATTCCGCCCACTCTTCCAAAACCCGAGATTTTAATTGCTTTCTAAAAAATATAAAAATACAAAAATAATCATCCCTCACCTTTAGAACTAGTATTTAGGCTTTCTAATCCTAGCGACACTATTCCTAAGCTGAACGATCAATCCCCCGGTACTTGTCACTATACTATACTACAACGATCAGGTACACTGCCTGGTGGGGGTTGTAAGCCTCTCGAGATCCCTCGAGAGGTAAAGCCTGTTGCGATTCCCACGCATCAGTGATGCACTGTGGATATACTGGATACCATGAAAATCGTACAACCAATGATGCATGATGCACCAAACACTAACTCAGGCGAGGAGGCGCAAGCCTACACGTTACAGTGCATAGAGCAGAACAGGTAATTCACGTTGAACAAACACTGATGCTGGCCGCGACATGATACTGTAGCCTACCGTCTCAAGTAATTATACTAAACTATACTACAACATGCAGATTGGATAAAATATGTAACTTTACATCTCCAAGTGATAAGCCACAAAGAGGAGGTCCATTTTCTCTTTCAGTCCTCGATTCCCGGCAAGTCAAAAACTTTAAACAAGAATTTTGTATCAAATTTACATTAATATCACATACCAAAGATGGTTCTGGATCAAGATATTGAAGGAAATGTTATTGGTTATAGTTATACTTTGTCACTGCCACTTTGATTACCATTCTTTAGTATGTTGAACTTGAAGAGAGGGCAAGTGGCATTTATGTACAACCATTTGTCAATGCAAGTGGCGTGAAAATGATGACAGCAGGGGAGCTCACGAAGTTCGGTTCCATCGTCATATGAGCAAAGGCAAATGCAACATTCCTGTCAAGAAAACTCATCAAGATGACCAACCACAGATGATGGAAATACAAAGATGCCTGACTAATTGTAGTGCTTAAGAATATGAATCAACATTTTGTCAATTTTGCACTCTACCATTGACTAAAGTAGGCTATTCGAGACCTAGTATAGTAGTGGAAATCCCAGACTGTAGACGACAAGTACAGGAGATGTCCAATCAGGGGTCGCAAGGGTTCACATGTAAACTTTTTAAGACAGGAACAATATAGTGGAACTTACTTACAACTGCAAGAGAGAATACAGGCAAACCAATGCCAGCGAATTTGTTTTGCTCAGTACTTTAGACTAGTGTGAATACTACACCTACACTTGAGGTAATGGCAAGACCATACTTATAAGCATTGGTTCATATCAAATAATCATGTGACAAGTCAAAATCTCTAGACTAATAAGAATTACAGGGGCTTTTAATTGCTAGTCATGAACTTCTATTATAGTATGTGACAAGTCAAAACTTAAATTATTTGTCTAAAAGAGGGAGTATTAAGCCATGAAGTTTTAATATTGATCAGTAAGTCAGAATATATGTTTTCTCCTACGAGGTAGCGCCTTCAAACGGGTTCAGACCAAAGTGAGTTCCAGTCAAAATAGGCCGTTTTGAATTCTGAGTCAAATGGTCACAATTCGGGTTGGCCAACTAAACTATAATGAAATAAAAATGTAGATATTTTGATACAGATTTTATATCAGAAACGAGTTAGAACTTGATACGATCATCATACATTTTGTAAAGCAAAATATCTCTTTGGGTGAACTTTCTTTTTTTTAACAAAAGATAATTTGATATGCAACTTAAATTAATATGGCACTACACAAAATAATGAAAAAAATAAAAAAAAAATAATGCTAAAGAAAGTAATAAGCATATTATGAAGTGTTGAATAATGTTTGTAGTAACAATTATGGGTTTAGACAGTCGTAACCAAATCGAAAACGTCACTTACCGATTGTTTTAACAAAGTTGCACAATTCAATCGCATCATCACAGGTTCTGCAAACAACTTCAACCATGTAGGTGCCACGTTTTCTTCCTTCAATTGCCTCTATGATCATGTAGAAGTGATAAGCCTGACTTACTTTTGAGAAATTGCACTCCATAAATCGAAAACCATGGAGGTTGTTGGGTTGACCCTTCTTAACATGCTAACGAACATAGAATTTGTTTATATTTTAGTAACAGATAAAAACTGAAACTAAAGGCATTGCTGATAGAAACATACCTTCTTGCAGGCTTTGTTAAAGGCAGCAACGGCAAAGTTGCCAACCACGCTAACAATCGGATGATCCACTTCAATTGACCTTTTCTCTTCACCTTCACGCTACCAATTAGACACATGAAATATGTTCATACATGTATATACGTCAAAACAAAATTACAGGTGAAGGATATCATATACATACAAAACCCCCATTGAGCTCTTTAAACTCCAGCCAAGTTTGTTTGTCATGTCCATCAAAGAAATTTGTAAATATATCTGATGAAAGGAAAAACTTAAAAGTGTTTTTTTGGGTATAGGGGAGTAGTCCTGCACCCTGGTAAATATATTAAACAAAAAACATTTAAGTACAAAGGATATGGGTGAAGTCCCATATCTCAGCCCATTACATAGGCGATAAAGCTTACATAACAATGTAGACATCTAAGAAGCTTGAAAATAACTAGTGCTTATGAGATGCCATAAGCACTTACAACTCAAGAAATAACACAAACAAGCTAACCAGCAGCTACCATGAAAGATGAACTTCCACCTGTATTTAGATTAGCCAAATCTTCATTCACATGTGTGACATGTTCTCCATCTTCCTCATCATCATTCACCAATGCAGCATACGAATTAGATGTAGTGACAATACCTTCCTTAGAAGTATAACCAATAGACTTCAATTTAGATGACGTTGTATGCACGTTAGGCCGAGAATTAGCTCCCTCCATTGGTTCGCTAGTGGTCTTCTTTGGCTCATATCTGAAATTCTGTTTGACTGAAGTACTTGCAAAATGACTACCTTTAGCAGCCTCGGATTTACCTTTGTTCTTCTTATGACTCACCGTTTAGAAACAATCATTGGCAGGCACAATAGAAGGATTAGAAACATTTGAAGTAGTAGCAACAGGATGATTGACCACTTTATTAGGGCAATGATCATGAATATGGCCAAAAATCTTGCATAATGTACACCTGGGAGGCCTCCATTCATACTCAACTCGGATAGTATCTTTAGTAAAACCATCCCCTATAAGAGAGGGGACACCAATACTAACAACCTCTACTAGTTCAGCCTCTGAACTAACCTCAATTAAGCACCGAGCAAAACTACTCCTACCCCAAGAATCCTTACACGTAGAGCTCGTATACGAATCAAGCATAATAGGCTTGCCAATAAATGAAGCAATTAAGCTAATATCATCCTCTTCAAACACTTGAATAGGAACATCATGTAATTTAACCCATACCGGAATACAAGTCAGCTCTTCCTTAGACAACCTAGTATCAATAGACCATTCCTTAAGAATGATCGGCAATTTTCGTATCATCCAAGGGCCACCTTCCAAAACCGCTTCTAAACCCGACTAAAGAGTATCGAATTTAGAAAAGAAAAAGCCTTTTTCATTCATCGTAATCTTTTTCAAACCATATTTAGCCCAATTGTTTTTAAGATAGTACTCAACCACTGGAAACGCCATTCTATTACCAATAAAGTAGCCATATAGGGTATGTTCAAGACGTGCACTAACCTTTTCAACTACACTACGTGGAATAGAAACGTTAACTTCTTCATAAACTGAATCAGCAACCATTGTATCTTTGATACTGTCATCAGAATTAGAATTTGTTGCATTAGTATTCATCTCATAAACCTCAAGCAAACCACTCATATCTTCGTGCACCTTTGAGCGAGTATCACTATCAAAATTAGACCATATTGGATATTTACCAGCTTCAAGCTCCTTAAGGAATATATATTTATCCAAGATTGAATTCAGCGAGACATCAAACACCAATTTAATAAAATCATGTTTGCTTTTGATAGAATTAAGCTCAATAGAAGGACCAGTACCCACGTTCAAATGGGATGATTCAGCAGCAATCGGTCCTTTAGAATTCTCAACCTGAACATGAGGAGATGTCTTCTTATGTTTCCTCATAGTCACTTTCGACAAATCAACAGTAGCACTCAATTCTTCAATATTCACATTAACAAGTTGTGTTAATGTATTGTTCTTCTTCTCACAAACCCACCTACAATACACCAATTAAGACAACCAAGTAAAAAAGAAAACCCTAACTTGACCAGTTAGGGTTTTGAACGTGAAAGCAGCAACAAATCAAGCCGTAACCATAGTAGTCGACAGAACATTACAATAATAATGATAGGGCGACTTAGATAAAAGATCAAAAAACCCGAAGATCGATTATACAAAAACGATTTAAGGCAGAACCCTAAGTCGGTTTGAATAAATCAAAACCCTAAAAACCGATTATAATAATCTCCAAAACCTAGTGATATGGGTGACGAAACTGATCAAGTAAAAGAGAAACACAAGGTTAATCAATCACTATAGCAGATCGCTAAACAGAACACAAAGGATTGGGCAGAATAGAAAAAAACGATTAAGTTAGGGAGGGATTTTTGGTCTTCCTTAAACTTAAAATGCTTAAAATTCAAGTAATATTGATTACCTATAATACCCTTTAAACTTAAATGCTTAGATGAAAAGTGTTACTATTTTACTTTCCGTTTCAAAATAATTTTAAGTCACACGGTTGCTCTATCAATATCAATCTCTACTACTTTTAAAATGTCAACCTTTTAAATGGCAACTTTTTATATTGGCCAATCGTTACGTGTATAAAAAAACATGCGGTTGCTCTATCTATACTACATATCTAAAAAGTAAAAAAATTTCCTTAAAACTTAGAAAAGCTTAAAAATGAGCATGTGTTATATCTAAAATACACTTTACCCATTCGATTTGGTGGTTTGGGTTTGTACTCGGCAAAGATGGTCTCCTCTTATGCTTTTGTGGCTTTGAGGGCCCAATCTTGGGTGCTACAAGACCACATCTTACGGGACAGTGGCATATGTGGTAAGGATGATGATTATGTTTGTCCTCTAGATTGTCTTCGTGATATGATTCCAAGCTTTGATTTTAGTGGTTTCACTAATAAGGACACCGCCCCCTCTAAACCCCAACAAACATTGGTGATTGCTCTTTTTAGTGAAATGGTCAAGGATATGGAAGCTCACTTCGACATGACTATGAGACAGAAAGTAGTTTTTGGGTGTCTACGGGCACCACATGCTCAGGATTTTCTTCTAGCTATCCCCATAGATGGGCTAGGTCAACATATGTCACCAGTGGAATATCATACTATCCTTAAGTATCGCCTTATGATTCCTTTATTTCCGATTGATGAGATATGTCCAGTTTGTCACAAGGCATGTTTGGATTCCTTTGGAGAACATGTGGTTCATTGCAAGGAGCTACCGGGCTTCAAGTACAGGCATGATATGGTTAGGGACGTCCTTTTTGACATATTTAGGCGTGCCGGGATCTCTGTCAAGAAAGAAGCGCCTGTGAACTTTTTGACTGACCCAATGGATGGAAGATCCACACTCAGACCGACAGACGTTTTGGTTTTTTGGGTGGGTTGGAGGGAAATATGCGTGTGTGGATCTAACCGGGGTTTCTCCTCTTGTGGGGTTGAGTAGCCGGGGTTTTACAGTAGGACAGGCTGCTTTGAAAGCCGCCTCGTATAAAGTGGCAAAACACGAGAAAGCGTGCTTTGAAAATCAGCATGTTTTTATTCCTTTCGCGTTTGATACTTTTGGTTTTGTTGCACCTGAGGCAGTGGAGCTACTTAACAGAGTTCAACGTGCTATGCATAGTAATGTTGTAACACCTAGATCCACAAATGTCGTTTTTAAGAGGATTAGTTTTGCAATTCAAAAAGAGCTAGCGGCGCAGCCTGTTGCTCGCTTGCCATCCACCACTATGTAAATTCAATTCAGTATTATATATATAAAAGTTGGGAATTTTTCACAAGAAATAGTTTGACTTGTTTTTAATATCTTGCCTTATAACAATCATTAAAACGTTTATCAATCACATTTAATACATAGTATATATATATATTTATCATTTCAACCATATCTATAACACATCTTTTGTAGAAAAACTATAACTCTTTTTGTAGAAGAAAATAAATATTTCAACTAATTGTTGCCATGATTTTTTTCAGTTGAATTATCATATGTTAAACAAAATTCAATTACATTCTGATCATTTTACGTTGTATGCATAAATGTTAACCAAAACACTTATCCCAGCTATAATTATTTGCCGCTAAAGTCTCGTCGCTATGCACGGGCACTCGTCTAGTAAAGAAAATACACACACATGAGCACACCAGACCAATAACAAAGATAGGTTTAATGAGCTTGCTAACTCTGCTTTTTTAGCATAAGAACGTCAATCAATAAGAAAGTGGCAAAGCAAAAGAATAAAATGATTACCATGCCGTGTCGGATCCACCAAGAGCTCGGAGATGACCTGATTGAGTCTACCAAGTCTAGAAAAGTTTGGGTCCTTCAGAGATCCCTCAACACTATCGCATTCATCGTCTGACTGAAGAGATGGTCAAAATAAATTGTTAAGAATGTAGAGCATGTGCCATTATCAGAAACTGTAACCATACAACTATGTCAAAACAAAACAGAGCAGTAAGTACTAAGGCTTCTGTTGAGTGTATCTATGTACCTCAGCAAATATAACATCTGGTGTCGCAGCCATGAGTTCAGCATGTGATTTCCCCTGAAATACATTCCTAATCATAAGTTATTACGACATCAACTAGTAGTCTCGTACATCAATCATTGCGGAACAAACAGAAAGTATTAGAATGGTATCACGAAAGATGTCTGTATGTATAAGACTCATTATGGCTCAATCATGTTCTTTTTTCTTATAATTTTTTTAATATATATAGCAAAACCGAATGCTCTTTTTTTTCTATTGTTTCAATGCATTTCTACAAAAGAATTTTGATTGTTTTTGAAATAAATCTAAGATGAGCGCTCTAACGAACTTTAATTTCTCCACTTCAGATAGCATGTGAAGTGACACGCGATTAGAAACAAAAGGAAATAATAGAAAAGCAAAATGTGAATGCTTACATCCGGATAAGAAAGCTTCGCACCCCGGTACTCTTCAAGTAAAAACTTGTGTCTGTTAACCAAAATCAGAGATAGAAAGTAGTATCAGCTAATGTGCAAGTTAAGAAAAAAAGGTATAAAATAAGCTCGTATAATTTAACGTGTGTGTGGGTGTGTTTATACATAAACAAAAAGAAATAAAGGCATGAACCACGCACTTTATCCAGTCAAAAGGCAGATCCCGGGTCTTCTCGCGGTAGCTAGTAACAAGGCCATTCACTTCCTTGACAGAATCCAAGAAAAGTTTAGAAGAAGTTTTGTTGTTTGGGTGTGTCTCCAAATGGGTCTTGATATCAGTTAATTGCCTAGTGAGCTTATATAATTTCTTTGAATGTTGAGCTCCTGCCTTGCTTGCAAAGCAGTACCAGTACAAATGTGAAGTGGGCAAAAGAAAGGAACAAAGCAAATCAGAAAATCTGATTTGCTTTGTTCCTTTCTTTTGCCCACTTCACATTTGTACTGGTACTGCTTTGCAAGCAAGGCAGGAGCTCTAGTAATATTTAATACTTGAGAGCCAAGCTTTTATCGAGTTATTCAATCATTAACTCAACTTGAGCTCGTCAAGGATAAACATTATTGCGCTCAAGCTTGCTAAATCAAGTATGAGTGCTTAGCACAAGTCTTCCTCAAGCTGGGCTTGAGAAATTACTTTTGCTTGTTCCTAAGATGATATGTGAGAAGACGAGCCCAGTGTCTATAGACGGGCTAATCCATGGCACCATAACACACACGAAAGGCCCAAAGTGATATACTAGCCTGAATTTTTGGTAAAATTATTTTATACATGTTCCACTTTTACTGCCCATATATTTACTTTAGACACAAGTTTTACAAATTAAAAGTGAAATAAAATAGTACTTCTTATCAGTTAATGTTGAATCGCTTTCTACCCATTAAAAAACACAAGTTTTAACTAAATCAACTTGCTAAAAGGTTAAGAAAAAGGTTGATCATAAGTATTATTTATGACGGATACCAACAACTTGATTTAATTTTATTTATTTTGTCAAAAATCAGCATAAGTCAGGTCCTCAACTCGTATGACATTTGTTCAAATGTAAAGCCGTGTAACATGTTTTATGTAGGTCATTATGGGCCTGCTTAGTTAATGGCAGTTACATGTTTTATGTAGGTCATGTGAGTTTGTGACATATCTGTGCAAAATTTAGTTCAACTACGAATAAGTGGCCTATAAATAAAAGTTGAGTATATCGTAAAAGAATTAAAGTGAGAAATAATATCAAGTTTCAATCAATAATTTTCAATGCAAATTATTGAATACATATTTGTAGTAGGTTTATAAAATATGAATACATATCTACGTACTATGTAAAAATTTTGAGGCTTGTATAATTCGGATGCTTTACACGAAAACACAACTCGCATACGCTCATCTTCGGTGTCGGACTATCTTATCAGTAATTCAGTAAACATAGGACGATCATTCAACATTAGTTAAACCATGTTAATAGTTCAACTCCTTATATGTTTCTCTGTAGTGTTATTGCATTTGGTCTAACTTTTTAAATATACAAATGGTATAAGAGGAGAGGGAGTGATAGCGGGGAAGACTGCGGGGAGGGTGGATCCCCGCACGGGAACACCGCCGCCTCGCGGGGAAGCACGCACGGGGAGAGCTTTTGCGGGAGATTTTCACGCATGCGGGGAAGGAAAAAGTGAGGAAAAAGAGACGTTGGGGAAGGAAAAAGTGAGTGAAGGGTGAGTAAAAGTGTCGCCCCCAAAAATGAAGTGAGTGAAGAGTGAGTGAAGGAAAAAGTGAGAGATGATATGGCGGAATGAGATTGGTTGTGAGTGAGTGAAGGGAAGGGGATTGAGTGGAGCACTCCCCCACCCTAAGAATGAAAATTATACATAAAACCAAATAACAAAAGTGTCACTTTACATGAAAACATCAACACAGGCTGCTTGGTGACTCAAGCTAGGAGTCGTGATTTGTTGATAATTTAAGGGTGCATATTTATTAAAGGGTCACCATCAAATTTGGCACTTTCACAATTCACAAGGCACTTTCATTTGGATGGTTTTACATATTCTTATGAATCACCAATTCACTTTCGGCCAACATCTATGCGACTTATTTCAACTCTTACTTTTTGGCCGTCTAGCATCTCCACTCTATATACTTCGTATTTGTTTATTTACAATTTACTGCTATTAGATTGTTTCAAACGTTGGTGGACTAAAAACTTTGAAAATATGAGCTCAATTTACAAACCAACGGTAAGGCCCCGTTAGCCTGGGCGAAGATGAGGATAAAAAGTAAGAATTGAAGCCCCCTTTAGCTCTGCCAGGCACTGGGCAAGCTTAGCTCACGACCCTACTACTCGTCGTATTTGGTTTGGTATTGCTACCATGCATGACTTCGAGAGTTATGATGATATTACTGAGAAACGTCTTTATCAAAATATGTTTGCTTCCCACTTCGGGCAATTAGCAATAATTTTTCTGTGGACGTGCGGAAATCTCTTTCATGTAATAGCTATTATTATGAAATGGACTTTCTGTAAAATGTTAACATCATTATAGTTACACAAATTGATAGGAGAAAATAAAACTTAGCAACCAATCACTCTTTAGCTAATTCTTCATTGATATAAAGATTGGATGTAATTGTGTTATCGTACTCAGGGTAGAGCTAGTAGGGTGAATGATATATGCTAACTCATCCATGATTAAACTACTTTGTTAATTAATTATTCATTCCATAATCTATTTTCTTAGTAGTTTTGTCAATTAGCCCATTCATTAATATTGATATTCATATAAAAATTTATAAACGAATAACCTACCCGATATGATATAGCACTAAAATATATTTGCTTGTCAAAAATATTATATTTCAATTTAATTTAGCTTCTAGTTATTATGGTGTTAGGTTGAATGATTCGTTAAAAGAACATATTCATTTTTTGTGTGATATATATCATTATGATTTTTACGTCAAGTTCGGCTCCCATAACTTATAATCGTGGCTCCGTCCCTGATCTTATCTCAGTGTCACGACACATCATCTCCTTTCTCATCACCTATACTTCTAACTGTTGCATATACTTCACTTTTACACGTGCGTACAACACTTATACCACACAAATACCTCACAACACACAACACAAAGTTTATTTCAGTTAGTGTTTTGTAACAGCACGTTCTCCCTTTTGTTGGCCCCATATATTATGTGTGGTTAGTGGTCATTGACCGGCCCCCTTATTGATGTTAACGCGCGGACATTTTAAACAAAGATTCCTTATTATGTCTCCAAGTTTCATTACTTGTTGATTACAAACTTAACGTAATCAAGTGAAACTAAATAGCGACCTATTTACTTTCCTACTCACTTTGAATGCCTACTAGTAATGGTTACTTACGCATTGAAAAGAGTGTAGAATTTCTACTATGAGGGACTGTCCATCAATGCTATTGATTAACTTGAAAATTAAGCATGCAATTTTCTCCTTAAAAGACCTACTATTTCACAAGGGCTTGTAGCACCTTTATTAGGTTAAAGCAAAACAACTAAATAAAAATAATGCTAGTTTGCTTTTACCCCTTTTGTAGTATGGCTTAAGTATTATTGCTCAATGGTCATTATTTAGCAAAATCCATGAATATATATGTGAGAAAATGATTGTCATGTTTAAATGACGTGATTAATTTTATGCATAATTCACTTAATATGACAAGTGAAGTGTGAGATTTTTCTCTTCTCATGACACTTTGATTATTTTACTTGTTCTGATATAATTGTTAAGCATAAAATTAGACATGCAAATTACTTTTTATATATGTAATCCTCATAATTGATGTTAAATCAGAATATTATAAATCATCTATGTTATTTTGTGCGTTATAGTTTCAAAAGCTAATAATGGAACCACATAATTGACCACCGCTAGGAAACAAATAAGTCACATACGTGCCATAATGCATACAACAACGACTTATGATATAACATCTTAACTACAATTGACTTAATATATATAACTTTGTCACACTTGTCTTGTGATTATAGCAACTTCATGATCATCTAGAACTAATAGTTTACCTTATCCATATGACGCATGTAATCATTTAGCTAATTAAGAATCTATCTAGTCATGATATTGTTAAGTATATTGATACCAAACAAATTAACAGACAGTTGATTTAATAAGTTGGTAGAAAAGAATACACGAAGCTCTTCTCCTTCTCCTTTTTTTTTTTTTTTTTTTTTTTTTTTTTTTTTTTTTTTTTCATTTTCATTTTCATATCACCTGCGAAAATGACATTTCCTGCCACAAACCAAAAGATGATCGACACGGGGAAGTAGGTGTTCATTCGAAAAGACTTCTTGTTCACGAGACAACCCCACTTTGAATTGCTTTTCATCTCTCTTTTTAAGTTTAAATCATGAAACTAACTAAAAAAAACATTGGTTCTTGACGATTTTTTTTTTAACAGCAATTTATTAAAGAGACACTAGGAAGAAACTAGCAAATTACATAGAAATATTACTAAGATTTTTAAGCCATCGTTCATACAAAACGAGGCTTTACATCTATACCGAGCCCAAAAATAAGACTTAGTCACAATATCGTCAAACAATGTCGCCTTCAACGGAATCTTAGTATCAAAGATCATCTTGTTATGGAACGTCCATACATACCACCACAAAACGTAAAACACTCCCTCCAACATCAATTTATTCTTGAAAGAAAGACGTAAATTCTCCATCCACGACACCCAATCCACATACGACTTGACCCCCACATAAGAAACATCCCACCAACGAGCGATCAAGCGGACTAATTGACGAACCAGATCACAAGAGAAAAATAAATGGCTAACCGTCTCCACTCCCATATCAAAAATACCACACTTAATAGAATCGATCGAAATACCTCAACGCGAAATATTAAATCTAGTAGGCAACGAATTAGATTTGATCTTCCAAGCAATCACATTAACCTTAATAGGCACGTAGCGCACCCACCTGGTTTTTTGAGCAGCATCTGGAAGAGTTTTATCTTGATGATTATCGTGAGAGGCTAGAGGCTAGACTAATCCAAGTTAATCTTACTCTTTCGGATTATTAAGATTTCACATTTTCAATCTTGCGTCATCTTAGAGATTGTCTAATTTTAATTATAAGGGCGCGTGACAACGCGGTCGGTGGAGGTGCCCAATGTGATAGCATTTTATTTGGAATTTAACCACGAATCTATGGCCACCGATAACATGAGCTAATTTAAAAAGTTTGATGGTTGTAAGCAAAACATTGAGCTAGTTGTACTTTTAGAACTCGGTACCTTTGTTAAGGCGCGTGACGGCAAATCACCACGACTATGGCGGCAATTCTAGTATATACTGTTTTTCGAAAGTTTAAATACGAAACCAATGACAGTGACGACATGTTAATTCTTAGCAGTTTAGGAGTTATGGTTGAAACAATGGGTTCCGCTATTAATTTCAAAAACTGGATAAACGACGGCGTCTAAAGTTCAATAGGTGACTTAGAGCAAGAGGTGTGGTGACTAGCATTCACCTCCTCATTTAGGGCCCACGGGTGCCACATCACCCCAACACCTCTTCACAACTAACCCCTCCTCACTCATAACTAACTTCAACTTATTCATTTGGTGCCCATCACTTACACCTTTATTTTTTATTTATTCATTTTATTTATTTTATTCATTTTATTTTGTTTCTTTTCTTCTTTCTTTCCTGAACCAACAAACCAAACATGACCCTATTCATTTTCTTTTTTCTTTTCTTCTTCTTCCTCCATAGCAACGACCTCCATCACCAGAGCTGCACCACCTTCAAACCACACCTCCATCACCCCTCAACACACCTCCATCACCACCTTAAAACCCAACAAGCGGCCCACCTCCATCACCACCTTAAAACCCAACAAGCGGTCCACCTCCATCACCACCTTATATAGTTGTGTTTATAAAAAATGATAAAACTCAATTTTATAAATGTTCACTGACACATAGTACAAGTTTGAGCCTCGCCGTGCAGGTGAGGAGGTCCTCCTTGGCGAGCAACGAGCAGCAGCAGGGGATGTCGCGGCGAGTTGTGGCGAGCTCCACGTCGGACGACGAGGATGCTTGGCGAGACCACATCTCTTGCTCTTAGAAGTAGCTTAAGGTGGTCGGCCAGATCAAAAAATCAAACCTAAAGCTTTAATATCATGTTGGATTATATAATTTCCCGTGGTCTATTCTATTATTGATGAAATAATATATAGAATGATTACACACGAAACATAATAAAACTTATCGAATCTAAAGCTCACAATCAAAGTTGCCCAACTAACTTAATACGTCCAATAATGTCTACGTTATTGTTCTTTTATATAAATTGCTAAAAGTATACAAGTTTAAGATTGAAATTAACGCCTTCACTTGTCTATACAATTAGTGGTTTAAGTTTCTAACAAAGGTAAAATACAATGTCGACTTTTTTTTTTTTTTCTTTTTTTTTTTTTTTTTTTAAACATTCAAACTATTTAAATAGATAAAAGCTAGAAGGATACTAGCAATACAAAGTCAGAAGGAAAAAAAACATATTGAGAAAATTAAAATTACATCATTGAGAAGGGATTTAGAAATTGAAACTATACCATTGGGTCCATTGTATACGCGTTTTGGTTGACCTGTTGGATACCCATAAATAGCTAATGGACTTAATCTCCTTGGCTGCGAAGCGGAATGATGGAGTCGTGTTCTTGAAAATGCATTCATTTATGAGCTTCCAAATAATCCAACAGTAAGTGAGGATCACCAGGTTGAAAAGAGAACTTTTTGTTGATCCTAGGTGTGTGGTTGTGTGAATCTCAAATAACTCCCTGTAGTGTACTCCAATGTGTAAACATGTATGGTTTTGTGTTTAAGTGGATTAAATGTTATGCATTCTAGAGAGAGATTAGAGAGAGAAAGTGATGGGAGCCTTGAGAGAAACTAGTGATTTGTTGTACTGCAAATGAAGGTCCAACCCTCTCCACTAGTGGAGAGGGGTATTTATCCAAAGAAAGAAAAATGCCCCATAAAACGGGTTGTGGATCGAGCTGACAGTGGGTAAAGACCCGACCCGATTCCACAAATACTAACTAATATTAAACTACATACTAACTAATATGATAAATACTACGTGCTACATAATGCTAAGCTATACTCGGGGTGACCAAGTCTTTCATATGAATAAACGTATTCCTAACAATCTCCCCCTAAGGGAGGTCACCCCGGAAAATACATAGTGAATCCTAGCATTCTAATCTGTGAAGATAACTTTGTAGCTCATAGCCTCTTGATTCTTCAATGTCGTGACCTTGTGCTTACAGCAGTAAACTCTAAATGACTTGTTCAATGTGTTGGATGATCTTTGACATTATTTTGAGTTCATCATCCAGATGAGTGTCTGCAAGTCATCTTTGAGTAATAAAGTCTCCATGTGAATTGAACATCTTTGTATTGGCATGCTCACACTTTTCTGGATCATGATCTTCTACATCAGAGTTGTGGAAGCGTAGACGAAGATCATTCAATGGTCATGATTACTCGATTACGATGTCTAAGTGTGAGCATGTGGTGATGGATCAACATCTTTTCAGCAATCTACTGCAACCGTCAGAGAATCCTGCAAGCAAACAGTTAGCAACAAATCATCCGGTACTTATAGGTTTGGAATTAGAGATTGTCAATAGCCTAGTGTGAAGACTCCTTCTAATCCTTACCAAGACCGTTCCCAATCGGCAACCCCCTAGAGGATTTACACGATCTACCTAAGTAGATCAACGATTGGGTGAGTCGCTGGAGATCACTCCACGACTGTAGACCATTGGAAACCGTCGTGACCACTAAGCGTAATCCACAAGAAATTACCTAAGTGACCTGCTTTCAGGGCTGTTTGATGTTGACCCTGGCAGGAATTTCCATTCAATCACTCGGAGTTACATTAGCAACTTCCCTCATAAATGTTATGGCAGATTGCTAAGATCTGCGTAGGACTCATAAGTTTACCACTGGTGTCCTTAAAGTTGAACAACCAGGGTAGAAGTAGCACGTGTTCCTATGAGATCTTTTTATGCATCTTGTGGTTCCAGACTCAATAAGTGCAATTGGTTTTCCTACGCGGAGATTAGGGAGAGGTCTCCTGCTTCAATATCAACCATCTCTAAGAGATAAGTTGATAGATTACCCCGGTTCCCTGTGAGAATGAAACAAGCTCTTTTGAGAGAACTTGAGTGGTTAGAAGGTTTAGTGCAGTGCGTCACTGGGTCCATGACGTCTTGTCTTCAATACCGATGTCACCTTAGCAACCATAGGTAGCATATGAATTGAACCCGGTTTCTGCCCTAAGGTTGAATAATGGGAGGGCTATTTCTTTTCACCCCTTTTCATTTCATTTCTTTTTAATTTTTCAACCCCTTCTTTCTCCATTCTTACATTTCTCCTTTTTTAAATCATTCCTAAGGTGTTAGGTCACCATTTATGTAAACATGTTAGGTCACCATTTAGTAAACACAAGTATGATATAAAGAGAAATGAGATGAGAAATAGACTTGGTTGATTATAAGATAATAAGAAAGATAAAAGTGCAAGAGTTTCCTTAAGGTAATCTAATAACCAACAACATAAAATTGTAACATAAGCTTACTATTTATAAGGGAGGAGCTAGGGCAACACACCCTTCCTCCCTTATCCTTTTAACGTGGGCTTTTAAGGCCTCTTGGGCTTTTACATGTTGCCCATTAACTTAAACAATAATAAGAAATAATACTTAAGCAACCTATTACAAAATGTAATGACCGAGACTTGACTAAATACTAAAGTATGATCCCAACAATCTCCCCCTAAGGGTCGGTCATCACGGTTGCTTGACGTCTTCATCTTTGTCGTTGACTTGTGACATGTAAAACTCTAGACGTCTTCAAAATGAATGAATGATAGTGAATGTACTTTGCTCTTTGTCTTTGTTCTTTGGTAATGATGGATTATGAAGTTGTCTGCCGTTCGTCACTCCTGCGTCTGTGGTGGTTGTACGCCATTCCAACATACTCATACATCTTTAGACTTTAACTTACAAGAAGTTCCTTTTTCATGCATTGAGATCTTTGTCTTTATACTTTGTAGATTCTTCTAATTGTCGTAGAATCTTTCTTTGAACTTTGTGTTGCTAAGATCTTTGGGGGAGCTTTCTTTGACTTCAAGATGTATGTATGAGCATGTTGGAATCTATCATCATGGAAGTGAGGTACCTGCGAGTAAACAGTTAGCAATAAAACAACCGGTACTTACGGATAAGGAGTTAGAGCTCATCAACAGCATATTGTGAAGATTCCTTCTAATCCTTATCCAGGCCGTTCCCATATCAGATACTCCCGAAGGAGCTTACGAGACCTACTAAGTAGCTCAATGACTGGGTGAGTCGTTGGGGATCACTCCACGACTGTAGACCGTAATGGAACCACCGCAAACACTAAGCGTAACCCTTGTGGGGTTACCGAAGTGACCTGCTGTCAGGGCTGTTTGATGTTGACCCTGGCAGGATTTCCGTTCAATCATTGAGGAATACATAAGTAATCCTCTCATAAACGTTCTCGGCAGATTGCTAAGATCTGCGAAGGACTCGATAGTTTACAACTGATGCCCATTGATGTAGAATACCAGTTGCAGAAATACTAAGTGTTCCTAAGAGATCTTTGATGTATCTCAAGGCTCTAGACTCTATAAGTGCACACCTAGGTTTCTTATGCGGAGACTGGGGATGAGTCTCCTGCTTCAATATCAACCGTCTCTAAGAGATAGGTCGATAGGTTACGTAGGTTCCCCGTGAGAATGAAACAAGCTCTTTTAAGAGAACTTGAGTGGTTAAGAAGGTTTAGTGCATTGCGTCACTGGGTCCATGACGACTTAATCTTCAATACCGGCGTCGCCTTAGCAACAACCAGTAGCATACGTATTGAACCCGGTGTCTGCCCTAAGGTTGAATCATCTGGAGGGCTATTTCTTTTCACCCTTTTCTTTACTTTTCTTTTTAATTCTTCAACTCCTTCTTTCCCTTTCATTCATTTCTCCTTTTTTTCGTATCATACCTAAGGACTTCTACTTCTAACTAATGGTGATGTCCTTGGGTAGATCCCTCCGGCTCTGGCGGATCATAGGACGGTTATTCCTATCTTAATCACCTTATAACTCCGACAGTAGCCAAGAAACCTTTGATAGAAAATCTCTCAAAGTGTTGGTGATAATCAAATATTTTGGTTAACACTTTGAGAGTTTTGCGTACACTTTTGAAGGGCTCCCCCTGCACATGTGCTCATAAGTATTTAATAAATTTGCACATGCGGGAGGAGCAATCACTTTTGAATTGATCCACTTTCTGTGAACAGGACCGATTCGAGACACGCTTACATCACTAGTTAAACTAGCTTGAAGTTATTACCCGGCCTGGTCAAGTCCACAGAAAGTTTCTCGAGACGGTACATTTCTACTAAGACTAATCCTTTTCGAGACACGCTTACGTGGTTAGATAAAGAGATACATTGTCAGCTTTTAGGTGACAACTAGCTCTAATATCTAACTTGATGTTATTACCCGTCGAGGATAAGTCTTTTCGATATTACTAAAATTTATTGCCTCGTCAATTCCTGGGTTAAAACTGAGTCTAGCTCGCACATGATACAACTTTTAAGCATTGACTTCGTATATTTTAATCACTTATTCATTTTCTCCCCCTCAAAAATAGCATATAAAATGATGTTTTTGATAATCTTTTAGATTAAAATATGCCTTTTGAGTCTTATGGGGAGATTCACCAAGAACTTTTGATTTTAAGTAAATTATTTTGTTTTTGACAAGTGCTCCCCCTCAACAAGTGATTAGGTCTTATTGAGGTGAAATACTTGTCCTTTTGAGCAGATTTGTGAAAAAAATTATAAATGTTTGATTAATTCTACTCAAAAGTAAGAAGCCTTCGCTCCTTATATCAGGATTGAGGCACTGATGCGTACCTCAGGGTCCTTTCTTTACAAGTACGGGTTGTACACTGATATGCGTGCACAAACCATCATGAAGTAAATTATTGACAAATCAAATCAAATTCTTACAATGATTTACCAATCAGGCCTCTGAAATGTCAGCACCGGAAATTTGGATCTGCCTCCCACATAACTCTCCAACCTTCGGAACTGATCCCTGCGCTTCAATCTGTTCTCAATCCTTAAGATGAATCTGCGAGCATCCCGGGCTTCATTGGTGTTCCACCTTTTGGATTTTCCCAGTTCAATGTCATTGACTCTGCCTTTGATCCCATCTCTGACGAACTTAAGAGTTTCATCACAGAACTTATGAATTTCTTCATAACCCATAAAGCAGTTGCGACCGTTAACACTTCGGTAGGTGAACCCAAATGGTCGTCTGATCAAGGAGTATTGAGGTAGATGTTGAAGGTCGGGGATGTCAAACAGGTTTGGTTTGGTGAGATTGAGCTTCTTCTGGTAACTTTCCACTCCTAACTGAAGATCTTCGACTCTTTCTCTAACGACTATCTGCCTGATGAAGATGAGTAGAGCTTGGATGAAGGCAAGTTGCATCTTTTTGGGCAAGCCACAGAGTTTTCCTTGAACTTTGAGCAAGTACATGTCTTCAATGTCGTTGAGACGTAGTCGTGGAAAGTCAGACTCGGAAATATCGTACTCCTTTTCATCAAATCTTTTAAGTGTGATTTTGCTGAGGAAGGGGTACCCAAAGTGAGTGACAGTCGAAATAAATTGAATCGAGACGATCTTCAAATCACTTTCTACTTCACCCATCGTTTGGTTAAGTCTGCTGCTTCGATAGTATTGTGCCCGGTTGTCTGGCCAATTATGAATACCATAAAGTGCATTCCGGTCATATTCAACAATTTTGTCGACGAAAAGTGCTGAAGCTTCTTCTTCGATGGCATTGTTGAGATATCGAGCTGCAGGGAGAAAGGCGAGTGAGGTAACGTATTTCTTTTCGATCTTGCTGCCAAGTCTCAGAAATTCCAAATCTGTGTTGTAGAAGAACTTGTACGGGATCTTTGGTTCCTTAGGCTTCCCAATCATCGGTAGTGGTTTGGACCAGTCAGTAATGTAGGGTGCAGTTTTCTTTGTGACCGGATCGACATATGATTCAGGATTTATCCAGTCAATATTGCTTGACATAGCTCGAGCAATATTTTCCAGATGGTATTCGAGCTCGATTGAGTTAGCAGACCGATCTTTCAGAAGATTGAAAGCATCATTTTTGATTCTTCGCAGCTCTTTCTTATTCATCTTTTTCATTTTAAACTTTTGCTGAATCATTTGAGCATATTCCACTGTTCGACCATCTTGAGGTTCATGATTGTCTTCCAGTGGTGGTTGCGAACTGATCATCTTCTCAAACCAGGAGTATTCGGCACTATTGTCTTGGTCTAGCCAGTTAAGGACGGTTTTGGGTTTCTTTGGTTCGGTGCCTTTTGATGAGGTGTCTGGTGTGGGTTGATGATGCTTTCCTTTCTTATCTTTCTTCTTCTTCTTAGGAGACGGTTCTGGAACTTCATCGGGTTGAGGTATGTCGTCACCACCGGTGTATACGAAATGGTCGTGTGCCTTGGGAGCAGAACTTGATGCTTTCGGTTGTTGTGAGGAAGTTGTTGTGGTAGGAGGGATTACCGGTGATTTGTACTGAGATGAGGGTCCTTCGGCTTGTTTCTGTCTCTTTGCCTGAGAATTAGGATCCCTGTCTTCATCATCTCTTTGACGTTTCAGCTTATCGGCCTCTGTGCTACAAGACTCTTTGTTCATTTTGTCTTTCAGTGCTTCCAGGACTTTTGCTTCTTCAGGAGTCAAGGTGAACTTGTTTGCAAGCTTTTCTAGGAGTTGAGCTTCCAAGTCGTTCAGAGAAAGTCCTGGTAGAGGAGCAGTAGACTTGTCGGCACGAAGAGTGAAGGTTGTTGATCGGATAACTTTCTTTACTGCTTGCTCAGCGAACTTGGTGAGTTCGTCTCTCATTGGTGCCAGTAGATCTTTCAGCTCAGCCACTAAGTGTTGTGCCATGTATTCCTGTGCTTGAGCTGCTAGTGCGGCTTCCAAGTTCTCTGTTACGTCTTTAGCTAGGAAAATGTCAACCTTATCTTGTAGCTCTTTGACGTTCGTGTTCAGCTTAGATAGTTCAGCAACCTGGGTTGCAAGTTTAGCAACCTGATCTTCTAGTTTGCTTCTCTTCTTATCATGCACTCTTTTGAAAGCAGACTTGAGTAGTTTGGATGCAGCAGAGGCTTTGGAGCTCGGTTTCTTGATTGATTTGCCATGTGTTGATTCAGATGCAGGAGGTGATGACTGTGATGATTCAATAATGGTGGTTGTGTCTTTGACATCTCCTTTCTGTAGTTCGGGTTGTACAACTTTCTTATCTTTGGCTGTTGCTTCTTTCACCCTAAGTTCTTCTGCCAGTTTTTCAGCTTCAGCTTTCTGTCTTAGTTCTTCAGCAACCCTGGCTTCTTCGTCTTTCTTAAGTTTTTCTTCAGCCAGTTTGGCTGCCTCTTCTGCTTTCCTACTCTCTTCCATTCTGATTGATTCTTCCAGTTTAGCTTGAGCAATCTCTTCAAGTCTGGTCTCTTCAGCTTCTTGTTTTCTTTTCAGTTCCTCTTCCTGAGCTCTTTCTCGACGCTCCATTTCTTCCATAGACATAAGTCTTGGAGCATCGGTATCCATAGGATCTTCCTCTTCTTCCTCTTCCATAGTCATTTCAATGTCGGTGGGAGACACTGAGGGATTATCATAAACAACTAAGTCTGAGGAGATTCCTGTGGTAGGCTCAGGAATGCTGCTAGACCCGCCAGCTTCGGTGGTCTGGGAGAACACTGGAGGTGGAGGTTGATCAGCATTGAATGTGTCAATTCGGCTGTGAAGGAGACCGAGGTTGAGAGCCCGTTCATTTTCTTCTTCGACTGAAAGGCCTTCAGGCTCTTGTACAGCTGTAACTGGTTCCTTCATCTTTTTTCTTCTAATCCTTTCTTCTTCCAAAATTGTTTGAGCTTTGGTGAATGGACGTTGATAGAGGTGTGCGGGGGATTCAGCATAATCAGCAGATTCGTCAATAATATTATCCCAATCTTCGAACGTCAAATCCTTATCGTCAATTTCATCAAGATTGACTTTCTTGGTGATATTGGCATAGGCTTCACTGTAAATAGGACCTTCGTCGGATTCGGTTTGTTCAGAGTCAGCAGGTTTTGGAGAAGGTGGAGGTGAGGGAAACCAGCCAGGTTCAGCAGTAGGTTTCTTTGCAGGAATTCTGACCTTAGATGATGGCTTTTTCTTAGGTTTGGACTTAGTAGAACTTTCTGAGCTGCCCGATTTGCTAACTTTCTTACCTTTCTTCTGCATGTATGAAGGTAGAGCAGCTTCGTCCAAGAACCCAACTTTCTCTGCTTCAATGGCTTGTTGGTAGTACTTGTAGTTATTGCCAGCCTTGACTTTGTCAGTTAAAAGGCTATCTGGAAGTTTCTTTCCCTGTTTCCTTGTACTTGTATCCATTCTCTTGATGACCTTCAGTGTGTCCTCATTCTTGTATGTGTGCTGAAACTCATCATTCAATCTTTGAGGAATGTCATCATATTCATGGAGGAAGCTTGCAATAAGAAGTTTGGTGAAACGGACGAAAGGAATATTGGTTGTCTTGCGGTGTATGTGCCACACAATATCTTCCCAGATAATGCTGGCATAATCAATCTTCTTGACATTAGCAATAGCCCAGAACAGCCTGAGATGTTGGAGCTTAGGGTGTTCATGGCCTGTGTCTCTGCCAGATAGTGACTTGGCAATTATGATGTAGAGAGTTCTCCAAGGCTGTGGAAGAAATCTGATATTGACCCTAGAGTGACTAGTAATGACCCCTTCAGACTCATCATACCCAATATCTCTCAGCCATTCTATCAATTCTTCTTCAGTGGGAACTTGGTCATACTCTTCATTCGGTTCAAGTTTGGGAAGTCCAAGAGCACTACGGAGAAGATCCTTGTCGACCGTGACTTGTCTCATGTGAAGCATACAAGTAAAGGACTCTTCCAGGAGGTCCAGGTGGATTGTGTGCCAAAACTGATGTATGTAGAAGCATGCCACTGCAGCAGATTTGGTGAGAAGAACTTTGCACGGGTGATAGATGAGAGCATCAACAGCAACAAGGCAAGAAGACTCATTGCATGTCAGTTTGTTGAAGTTGACTCTTAGGTTGTTCTTTCCAATCTTCCTGGAGTAGTTTTCAGGAAATGTGTCTTCCCATGCACGAATGGGTTCAGGTTCTGGTCCGTATGGGATGTCATTGTGTTCTGCCATCTAAATTGATCATAAACACACAAACATGGCAATTGTTGATGATGTTAGTATTAGTATTCATTAAGCATGTGTTCACATAGATTATCAGCATGTTTTCGTTCCCTTAGCCTTCGACACGTTCGGTTCCTTGGCAACGGAAGCGGTGCGGTTTTTGGCTCGGGTTCAGCGCGTAGTGCACAGCAACTTTTCAACCCCCCAAGGGCGGGGGTTTGTTTTTAGCAGATTTGGATTTTCTATTCAGAAAGGGGTGGCGGCGCAGCTTGTTGCTCGCCTACCTACCATCCTTATGTAATCTATCCATAGATTATTATGTTTTGATGATGATCAGTGGGGGTTTGTGTGTGTTAAAACTTATGTTATGTGACAAACTTGAGTTATTTTATTTGTTAGAAACATAAAACAATTCAATTCCAACCAAAGTTTATCATTTACGACAAGTTACACATTGGAAATTTCCAACACTTAGAAAAAATTTGGAATTTTGACAAGTTTACGCGTAAGTAGTTGTTTTACGCATAACCTGACTTAAGCGTAAGTTAAGAAATAAGGCGTAAGTGCAAAATCTACGCGTAAGTTAGAACTTTACGCGTAAAATGAAACTTACGCGTAAGATCAATTTTATGCGTAAGATAGGTCTTATGCGTAAAAATTGAAGTTACGCGTAGGATTTCCCTTAGGCGTAAATTGTAACTTATGCATAGGTAATGACTTACGCGTAAGTTCTAGACTTATGCGTAAGATCAGAACTTATGCGTAAGAACAATTTTATGCGTAAACTGTGTCTTATCCAAGACACAATTTGTCCACATGTCGAATCTTACGCGTAAGATTCAATCTTACGCGTAGGATGAACATTTAACGCGTAAAATCGTCATTTCCAGAAATTCACCTTTTGTAATTTGAGTTATGTGTTTCCTGAAAGTGCACAAACATTACCACTGATCAAACATCAATCCAATACACTTATATCATACATTTTAACATGTAAACATGCCTAATAACACTTAACGCGTAAACACGCATGAACACTCAATCACATCATTAATCAAAAGTGTTTCTGGGTACGATTAAGCATGGGGCAATTGACACAAACATCATAAGGATCATATGTTTCAAATAACAACACAAATTATCCACCCAATCTTAAGATTGAATCTGCTATTGACCTACGAACCCTAAACCTTAGATTCAAGAGCAAAAACATGATTAAGATCTAATTCAACCACATTCGAATGATCCTAGGCATACACAAACACTATCCCCATCACTAATAACAATCCTATAGCACAAACTCAAGAACCCCCAATTCATACGCATGAACCCTAATTGACCAAATCACTCAGATGATGATTCTGGGTGAGATAGGAGTTAACTAACATGTTTAATATCATCATAAGAACAAATCCCATCACCAAATTCAATCATATCATCACATCTTTCTGGGTTTTGAATTTTACGCATAACTCAAGAACAAATTAATCAATTGTGATTGATTTAACCGTTGGATTGTTGTAAAATTAAAAACCTATGTTAAGAATTATGATCAAAACATGTTACCTTCTTCAGATTAGATGCAAGATTCTTGGATTAGTTCAATGATTAGTGGCCGTTTGATTTGGTTGGTGAAAGAGTATTAAATGTGTTTGGTGAAAAACGTAAATGTGAATGGTCAAAGAGGGTTTTGACTGTGGTGAATTCATATTTCATGTATTGACACTTTTAGTCCCTTAACCCTAACTAATATTCATATTAAATGCTAACATACTTATTCACATATAACATTCGTTAGTCAACACCACGATATGAAAAGAACAACTAGTCATACTCCCCCTCGACCTTGGAATCATGGTAAAATTAACTGGTTTTGATCAAGGAGAGTAACCCGAAAACCTTTTGAATCAACACTAAGAAAAAATTTATTTATTTTTGTTAAAATGTAAATGTTTTTGGTAAAATGCAAGTATAATAGGTAAAATAATTTTTTAGAAATTAAAAAAATGTTACTTTTCCTCCCCCTCAACACTAATTTTAAATGATTGAAGACTTTTTAGAAAAAAATAGTGTTGAAAGAGTTTTATACTTGCATTTTTTTTTTTTTTTTTATTATTTTTTTTATTGGTTTTATATTTTTGTATTATGTTTTAGAGAAAAAATATTTACAAAGATAGTTTTGATGTTTGACAATCACTTGTGTTTTAAAAATTTTTCCAGATCCTCTGGAGTCAAACATCGCATACCAATTTGGTGAACTAAACTAGCAAACCTGGATGGTGCCAAGGATTTGGTAAGTAAGTCCGCCAATTGGTACTCAGTTCCAACAAAATAAAGCTCAACTGTACCCCTTTCCACATGCTCTTTGATGAAATGATATCGGAGATCGATGTGTTTGGATTTGCAATGATGCACAGTGTTGCAGGAGATAGCAATTGCACTCTTTGAATCACAGTAGATAGGAATCCTGTTGAACAGGTAGCCATAATCCTTGAGTTGTGATCTCATCCAGATGACTTGAGCACAACAAGCGGACATGGCTACGTATTCAGATTCTGTAGATGACAGTGAAGTGCAGTCCTGCTTCTTAGATTGCCATGACACAAGTTTGTCTCCGAGAAATTGTAATCCACCAGATGTACTTTTGCGTGTGTCTAAACATCCTGCATGGTCAGCATCTGAAAAAGCAATTAGTTCAAAGCCAGAATCCTTCGGATACCAGATCCCCAAGTTAATGGTTCCCTTTATGTATCGAAGGATTCTCTTGACCTCACTGAGGTGTTTTTCAGTTGGTCTGGACTGATAGCGGGAGCACATGTAGACAGCAAATACTATATCAGGTCTACTAGCTGTGAGATACATGAGGGACCCAATCATACTTCGGTATTTGGTAGGGTCAACTGGAGTCCCATGTAAATCAGCATCTAGTTTTGTGGTATAGCCCATTGGTGTATTATAGGTATCACAAGACATCATTCCATATTTCTTTAAAATTTCAAGAGCATATTTTGATTGATTTACAAAAATTCCACGGGGTGATTGATGAACTTGTAGTCCTAAAAAGAACGAAAGTTCACCCATCATGGACATTTCAAAATTATCTTTCATTAATTTTGCAAAATCACTAGAGAAACTTCTTTTTGTTGAGGCAAAAATGATGTCATCGACATATATTTGAACAACAAGTAAGTCCTCCCCGTAGGTTTTAGTAAACAGTGTGGGATCCACCGATCCTTTAGAAAACTTATTGGCCAGTAAGAAAGTGGACAGTTTGTCATACCACGCCCGTGGGGCCTGCTTGAGTCCGTAGAGAGCCTTTTTGAGTCGGTAGACGTGATTAGGACGCTCAGGATCAACGAAGCCTTCAGGTTGGCTGACATAAACTTCTTCACGGAGATCTCCATTAAGAAATGCTGTTTTGACATCCATTTGGAAGACTACCATGTTCCGGTGTGCAGCATAGGCCAAAAAGATCCGAACAGCTTCATGTCGAGCCACTGGAGCAAAGGATTCAGCAAAATCTAGACCTTCCAGTTGAGAGTATCCTTTCGCTACCAGACGTGATTTGTTTCGTATGACAGTGCCTTCAGCATCAAGCTTATTCTTCCATATCCATTTTAACCCAATGACAAAGACTCCGTCAGGTCTTTCAACTAATTCCCAGACTTCTAATCTTATGAATTGCTGAAATTCCTCTTGCATAGATTCAATCCAGTTGTCATAAGTCATTGCATCTTTAATGTTCTTGGGTTCTTCATGACAAACTGTGAGTGCGTAGATGCAAGTTTCTCCATCTGTGTGAAGTCGTTGTCTTGTCATAACTGGTGCATCTGGATGGCCAATAATATGAACTAGAGGATGGTCTCTGGTCCATTTGTGTGTTGAAGGGTGTAGTTGATATGTATCTCGCATGTTGGCAGGATCCAAGTTGCGTGTTGACGACTCAGCTATATCAGGAACTGTAGTAGCTGGTGCAAACGGATGGAAGAACGCATCAGGATCATGCTCTGCGGATTGTGGAACTGATAGTGGTGTTGGATCTTCAGCTGAGTGGCGGGAGTTAGAAACAGTTTGTTCTACTGTAGATGGTGAAGCAATTGGAGGACCGTCTCTCTCAACAGTTGTTGAAGTTTGTTGAGGTGAGTCTGGTACATGAATATTGTCAGGTTGAGCAGCGGAATTTGGTGGGACCTCAGTAGGACGGTATTCAAATGTGTCATCAAACAGTGGAGCAAACAAGGTTTCCAATTCTTTGCGGTTGAGTGGCAATGGTTCAGCCGAAGATGCCGAAGAGTTAAGACGGTTAAATTCGGGTCCTAAGCTGTGTTGCTCAGAAGCCATCTGTGTGAGCTCATCAAAATTAGCATGAATGGTTTCTTGAATTTCACGAGTACGACGATTCCAAATCCGAAAACCTTTAGAATTCTCACAATATCCAATGAACACTCCGATGTCAGCCTTTGCTTTAAGTTTACCTAAATCATCACGATCATTTTTCGGATAGCAGAGTGCTCCAAAAACATGAAAGTAATCGATGTTCGGTTTCCTTTTGTGAACAATTTGATATGGTGTTTTGCGATGACGTTTTGTGATCATACAACGGTTTTGAGTATAGCATGCGGTTGAAACAGCTTCTGCCCACAAGTAATCAGGTAATTGAGCATTAATCAACATAGTTCTAGCAGCTTCCACTAACGTCCTGTTGCGTCTTTCAACAACTCCATTCTGTTCTGGGCTTCTAGGAATAGATGTTTGATGTTCAATTCCCACTTTCTCATAATAAGACCTAAGTGTCTGATTCTTGAATTCAGTTCCATTGTCAGTTCTGACTATTCGGACCGTATTGCGTAACTGAACTTGAATTTTAGTGAGAAAGGTGATGATCATTGAAGGAGCCTGATCTTTACTTCGTAGAAAATAAACCCAAGTCCATCTGGAAAAATCATCCACGATTACAAGAATGTAGCGTTTACCGTTGATACTTTGAACACGCATTGGTCCACACAAATCCATATGAAGCAGTTGTAGAACATGATTCGTACTGTGCTCAGGTTTAGAAGGGAAATGAGCACGAGTACTTTTACCTTGTTCACAGGCTGGACATAAGTGATCTTTGGTGAAACGGAATCTTGGAAATCCCTCAACAAGTTTATAACGAGCAAGGTCAGTCATAGTTTTGAAATTCAAGTGTGAAAGACGTTTGTGCCATAACCAAGATTTAGTTGATTCTGCTTTGGAGAGAAGACATATCGGAGATGTTGCAATCATATCTGACATTGAAATTGTATAAAGATTGGAGCCACGGGAGCCAGACATAAGATCGTTTCCTTGTAAGTCACGAACAAAGCAAGTTTTCTCACGAAATGCAACTTCTAGATCCCCATCACAGAATTGACCAACAGAGAAAAGGTTGTGTCCAAGGCCTTCCACATAATAAACACGGCTTATTTCGATGTTTCCACTGATAAAGTCACCATACCCCATGATTAAAGCGTAATGATCATTCCCGAATCTGACAGTACCAATGAACTTTGAGACAAAGTTGTGTAACAGTTTGAGATTGCCTGTCATATGTCGGGTGCATCCGCTATCAACAATCCAGAGAACAATCTGCACCACCTGAGACAAGCCGTCAGTGTCATACACTGGACCTGAATCATTGAGTTTAAGTTCCTGCATGTTGGCCATAAGCATCACAGCAGCATTGGCTTCCAGATCTTCCATGTCATCATCGTTGTTCACATTTGCCATGAAGTTGTTGTCCTGTTCAGGGAAATGTCCATCTTTTTCATCCTGAAGAGCCATGAGTAATGCCTGCTTGTGAAACTTACTACCCCGAGTTCTCGGTTTGGGACATGCTGTGGCAATATGACCTTGTTCATTACAATTGTAGCACCAAACTGCATTCCCTGAG
The DNA here is from genome assembly GCA_030686995.1 of Artemisia argyi. Taxonomy (NCBI): domain Eukaryota; kingdom Viridiplantae; phylum Streptophyta; class Magnoliopsida; order Asterales; family Asteraceae; genus Artemisia; species Artemisia argyi. The sequence continues at coordinate 212,401,036 of CM060709.1, read as the reverse complement.
GTTGAGTTCCTTGTAGCAACTGAGTCAGACCTTTGTTGAGAAGATGCTGAGTTGTTCCTGAACCCTGCATTGTTACCAAACCTCTGACCATTCCCATAACTTCCTGAAGAACTTCCTGAACCAGATCTACCATAGTTACGATTTTGAATTTCCACTCTTCCATCATTTACAACAGCTTGATTCCTGGTATTAGAAGATGAACGTTGACGGTTGTTCGTTTTGTTGGAGAATTTGCTGAAAGCACGAGCAATAAGAGCAAGTCCCTGATTCAACGTATTAAAGTCATCATCGTCATCATCATTGCAGTTGGAGTAGTACACAGCATCATTGTTGTTTGACGGAACAAGTTGAGTAGAAGTATCTTGTGGAGATGAATCATAAGAGACCATTTGGTTCGAGGTGGAAGATTGTGGATAACTGAAGTAGTTCTGCTCTTGAACATATGCATGATTTGACAATGGTGGTGGAGCATAGGGAGATTGAGCTACGAGAGCCAAAGAATTTGGTGTTGTTGTGGGTGTGTAACCTCCTCGTAGAGCTCGATCTTTTTCCACTTCAGGTTCATGGTGTTTCAGAAAGTCATACAACAAGCCATATGGAGCATCATGAAGATTCTTCGTTTGACGAACAAATGTCACATATTTATGCCAATCAGGGCCAAGACTACCAACAAATTTGGAGTTCACAGCGATCCTTGGTACAGTGATTTTGTGACGTTCCAGATCATTGACAACATTTGTGAAACGATGATAGTAGGATTCAAGTGACTCTCCAGGTTCAATTGTGATGTCAGTGTATTCCATGTAAAGCTTGGATTCCATGTCATCTTTATTCAATTGAGTGCCTTCCATGAGGAGATGAACGTGTTCCCACATAGCTTTGGCTGTTTTCTGAGCATCGACACTGCGATAGATCGGATTGGGTATACCTTGAAGTATATAAGCCATTGCATACTGATCAGCTTCACGATGTAGTTTCTGTTCTTCAGTGAGTGCAGTTTCTGGAAGGGGTCTATCACCAGGAGGACGTGGAGGATCAGCATTAGGATCACCAGCTTCAAATCTTGTTGGCCACTCAAATGGTCCTTCAAGTATCACTTGCTTTAAGAAGTGCCCATGAGGTTTCTTTAGTTCAAGAAAGCGTAGGAATCGACTTGACCATTGCACATAGTTACCAGGTGTTAGCATTGGAGGTGTTTCAAGTGATCCTGCCTCATGTCGGGATTGTTGAGTTGTAATAACTTCACACATTCTGTCAAACCAGTGAGGTTGTTTGGAGGAAAACTGAGTGTTTTGTTGTGGCACTTGATATGGTTGTTGTTGAGGAATGAGCTGTTGCTGCATCATCAGGTAATGTTGTTGTGGATTGTATTTAGGAGGTTGTTGATTCATTATGTGCGGAAGGTATTGTTGTTGCTGATACTGCTGAGGTTGTTGTTGCTGATACTGCTGAGGTTGTTGTTGCTGAGGATAAGAGTGAGGGAAGTAGTGATTAGGTGGTTGAGACATCTTAGAACACTTGTGTAGAAATGGATCTTTGTAGAAGATTGAAATGCACGTTCCTTTGTGAAAGTAGCAAAATCCTTGGGGTAAGTTTAAATCTTACGCGTAACTTAATCTTACGCGTAAACTTTAAGTTATGCGTAAAGAGTAGGTTTATGCGTAAACTTTCTAGTTTATGCGTAAGTTTCCTCTTTACGCGTAAGCTTATGCTTATGCGTAAGTTTAGACTTATGCGTAAGGTTGAAACAACCAAACAAATCTTTCAAACTTATCCAAGCTTGAAAGATATCCGTAGTCGAAGTATTCCACTAACTTATCCAAGCTAGAGAAGTACTGAGTCACCGTAGCACAAGAAGAAGATCGTTGTTGAAGCTTACGCGTAAACTCTGGCAAGTTACGCGTAACTCTGACTTACGCGTAGAATACAACTTATGCGTAGGATTTAAGGCGTAAAGGAGCACTTTACGCGTAGGATCAGGGTTTTGGCAAATATTACGCGTAAGAAAAGGGTTTTGGCTTATTTTATGCGTAAACCGACCAAAAAACACTTTAGACAGCTGGAAATAGTACTTTTCCGACCACTTTACGCGTAAAACGTACTGTTCACCTTAAATAATGACTTTTTGAAGAGAAAATGCTTAAAAATAAGGTACTTTTGATCAAATAACTTCACCAATACTTAGAAAACCTTAACTTTATGAGATGTAACTACCAAAAACTAGTTTTCCAATATCAAAGAAGCTATAAAACCTAAAAAAACCTTAAAAATCACAACTTTATGCAACAACTAAGCTTCAAATCACTATATCAACCTTGAAACTTGTCCAAGCTTCAAGATTTGAGTGAAAGAAACAAAGAAAAATGCAAAAAGATGAAGAATAAGCACCAAATCCCCACGTAACCAAAAGAAATACACTTCAAACTTCTAGTAGGCGAATGATACCACTTGTTAGGTCACCATTTAGTAAACACAAGTATGATATAAAGAGAAATGAGATGAGAAATAGACTTGGTTGATTATAAGATAATAAGAAAGATAAAAGTGCAAGAGTTTCCTTAAGGTAATCTAATAACCAACAACATAAAATGTAACATAAGCTTACTATTTATAAGGGAGGAGCTAGGGCAACACACCCTTCCTCCCTTATCCTTTTAACGTGGGCTTTTAAGGCCTCTTGGGCTTTTACATGTTGCCCATTAACTTAAACAATAATAAGAAATAATACTTAAGCAACCTATTACAAAATGTAATGACCGAGACTTGACTAAATACTAAAGTATGATCCCAACAAAACACAAGTATGATATAGAAAGAAATGGATGAGAATGAGAGATGGTTGATTATAAGAAATGAGAGACAAGTAAGAACAAGAGTTTCACTAAGATATTCAAATAACCAACAACTTGTAATGTTACATAAGCTTGATATTTATAGGAGGAGGAGTAGGGCAACACTCCCATCCTCCCTCCTTTCATTTAGACGTGGGCTTTAAGGCCCATGGACTTACATTCTTTAAGCCTTGTAACATAAACTAAGTAGATTAAATAACTAAGCAACCTATTACAAAAGGTAATTACCGAGACTTGACTGAATACAAAAGTATGATCCCAACAATCTCCCCCTAAGGGTCGGTCATCACGGTTGCTTGATGTCTTCATCTTTGTCGTTGACTTGTGACATGTAAAACTCTAGACGTCTTCAAAATTGTTGAATGATAATGAATGTACTTTGCTCTTTGTCTTTGTTCTTTGGTGAAGATGTAGTGATTGTGTGATGAAGTTGTCTGCCGTTCGTCACTCCAGCGTCTGTGGTGGTTGTCCGCCATTCCAACATACTCATACATCTTATGACTTTCACATACACGAAGTTCCTTTTCATACTATGAGATCTTTAGTCTTTAAACTTTGTAGATTCTTCTTTATTGACGTAGAATCATTCTTTGAACTTTGTGGTGTTAAGATCTTTGGGGAGCTTACTTTGACTTCAAGATGTATGTATGAGCATGTTGGAATCTACCATCATGGAAGTGAGGTACCTGCGAGTAAACAATTAGCAATAAATACCGGTACTTACAGATAAGGAATTAGAGTTCATCAACAGCATAGTGTGAAGACTCCTTCTAATCCTTATCCAGGCCGTTCCCATATCAGATACTCCTGAAGGAGCTTACGAGACCTACTAAGTAGCTCAATGACTGGGTGAGTCGCTGGGGATCACTCCACGACTGTAGACCGCTATGGAACCACCGCAAACACTAAGCGTAACCCTTGTGGGGTTACCGAAGTGACCTGTTGTCAGGGCTGTTTGATGTTGACCCTGGCAGGATTTCCGTTCAATCATTGAGAAATACTTAAGTACTCTTCTCATAAACGCTCTCGGCAGATTGCTCAGATCTACGAAGGACTCGATAGTTTACAGCTGGTGTCCATTGATGTAGAACACCAGTTGTAGAAATACTAAGTGTTCCTAAGAGATCTTTGATGTATCTCAAGGCTCTAGACTCTATAAGTGCACACCTAGGTTTCCTATGCGGAGACTAGGGAGGGGTCTCCTGCTTCAATATCAACCGTCTCTAAGAGATAGGTCGATAGGTTACGCTGGTTCCCCGTGAGAATGAAACAAGTTCTTTTAAGAGAACTTGAGTGGTTAGGAAGGTTTAGTGCATTGCGTCACTGGGTCCATGACGACTTAATCTTCAATACCGGTGTTGTCTTTTGCAACAACCAGTAGCATACGTATTGAACCCGGTGTCTGCCCTAAGGTTGAACATATGGAGGGCTATTTCTTTTCACCCTTTTCTTTACTTTTCTTTTTAATTCTTCAACTCCTTCTTTCCCTTTCATTCATTTCTCCTTTTTTCGTATCATACCTAAGGACTTCTAATTCTAACTATGGGAGATGTCCTTGGGTAGATCCCTCCGGCTCTGGCGGATCATAGGACGGATATTCCTATCTTAATCACCTTATAACTCCGATAGTAGCCAAGAAACCTTTGATTGAAAATCTCTCAAAGTGTTTGTGATAAATAATTTTGGTTAACACTTTGAGAGTTTTGTGTACACTTTTGAAGGGCTCCCCTTGCACATGTGCTCATAAGTATTTAATAAATTTGCACATGCGGGAGGAGCAAGCACTTTTGAATTGATCCACTTTCCGTGAACAAGACCGATTCGAGACACGCTTACATCACTAGTTAGACTAGCTTGAAGTTATTACCCGGCCTGGTCAAGTCCACAGAAAGTTTCTCGAGACGGTACAGTTCTACTAAGACATATCCTTTTCGAGACACGTTTACGTGGTTAGTTAAAGAGATACATTGTCAGCTTTTAGGTGACAACTAGCTCTAGTAACTAACTTGATGTTATTACCCGTCGAGGATAAGTCCTTTCGATATTACTAACTTTTATTGTCTCGTCAATTCCTAGGTCAATACTGAGTCTAGCTCGCACATGATACAACTTTTAAGCTTTGACTTCGTATATTTTAATCACTTTTTCATTTTCTCCCCCTCAAAAATAGCATATAAAATGATGTTTTTGACAAACTTTTAGATTAAAATATGTCTTTTGAGTCTTACGGGGAGATTCACTAAGAACTTTTGATTTTAGAGCAAAGTATTTTGTTTTGACAAGTGCTCCCCCTCAACAAGTGATTAGGTCTTATTGAGGTGAAATACTTGTCCTTTTGAGCAGAATTATGAAAATCATAAATGTTTGATTGATTCTACTCAAAAGTAAGAAGCCTTCGCTCCTTATATTTAGGATTGAGGCACTGATGCGTACCTCAGGGTCCTTTCTTTACAAGTTCGGGTTGTACACTGTAATGCGTACACAAGCCATTATGAAGTATATTAGTGACAAATCAAATCAAACTCTTACAATTTTCTACCAATCAGGTCTCTGAAACGTCAACACCGGAAACTTCTGTCTGCCTCCCACATAACTTTCCAACCTTCGAAACTGATCCCTGCGCTTCAATCTGTTCTCAATCCTTAAGATGAATCTACGAGCATCCCTGGCCTTATTGGTTTTCCACCTTTTAGATTTACCCAGAGCAATGTCATCCAATCTGCTTTTGATTCCATCTCTGACGAACTTCAAGGTTTCATCACAGAACTTATGTATTTCGTCGTAAGCCATGAAGCAGTTGCGACCGTTTATGCTGCGGTAGGTGAATCCAAATGGTTGCTTGATCAAGGTGTATTGAGGTAGATGTTGAAGGTCAGGGATGTCAAACATGTTAGGTTTGGTGAGATTGAGCTTCTTTTGATAACTTTCCACTCCTAATTGAAGATCTTCTACTCTTTCTCTGATGACTATCTGCCTGATGAAGATTAGGAGAGCTTGGATAAAGGCAAGCTGCATCTCTTTAGGCAAGCCACAGAGTTTTCCTTGAACTTTGAGCAGGTACATGTCTTCTATGTCATTGAGAAGTAGTCGTGGAAAGTCTGACTCGGAAATATCGTACACCTTTTCATCAAGTCTTTTCAATGTGATTTTGTTGAGGAAGGGGTACCCAAAGTGAGTGACAGTCGAAATGAACTGAATCGAGACTATCTTCAAATCACTTGTCACATCGCCCATCGTCTGATTAAGTCTGCTGCTTCGATAGTACTGTGCCCGGTTGTCTGGCCAATGATGTATACTGTAAAGAGCGTTCCGGTCATATTCAACAACTTTATCAACGAATAATGCTGAAGCTTCTTCTTCGATGGCATTGTTGAGATATCGAGCTGCAGGGAGAAAGGCGAGTGAGGTAACGTACTTCTTCTCAATCTTGCTGCCAAGTTTCAGAAATTCCAAGTCTGTGTTGAAGAAGAACTTGTACGGGATCTTCGGTTCCTTAGGCTTCCCAATCATCGGTAGTGGTTTGGACCAGTCAGTAATGTAGGGTGCGGTTTTCCTTGTGACCGGATCGACATAAGATTCAGGATTGATCCAGTCAATATTGCTTGACATAGCTCGAGCAATATTTCTAGATGATACTCAAGTTCGATTGAGTTAGCAGACCGGTCTTTCAGAAGATTGAAAGCATCATTCTTGATTCTTCGCAGCTCTTTCTTATTCATCTTTTTGATCTTAAACTTTTGCTGAATTAATTGAGCGTATTCGACCATCTTGAGGTTCTTGATTGTCTTCAAGTGGTGGTTGTGAATTGATCATTTTCTCAAACCAGGAGTATTCGGCACTATCGTCTTGGTCTAGCCATTTAAGGACGGTTTTCGGTTTCTTTGGTTCTGTGCCTTTTGGTGAGGTGTCCGATCTGGGTTGATGATGCTTTCCTTTTATTTCTTTCTTCTTCTTCTTGGAGGACGGTTCTGGAACTTCATCGGGTTGAGGAATCTCGTCACCACCGGTGTATTCAAAGTGGTCGTGTGCCTTGGGAGCAGAACCTGATGCCTTCGGTTGTTGTGAGGAAGTTGTTGTTGTTGGAGGGATGACCGGTGTTTTAGATTGAGATGAGGGTCCTTTAGCTTGTTTCTATTTCTTTACCTGAGAATTAGGATCCCTGTCTTCATCATCTCTTGGACATTTCAGTTTGTCCGCCTCTGTGCTACAAGTCTCTTTGGTCATCTTGTCTTTCAATGCTTCCAGGACTTTGGCTTCTTCAGGAGTCAAGGTGAACTTGCTTGCCAGCTTGTCCAAGAGTTGAGCTTCTAATTCATCCAGAGATAGCCCTGGTAGTGGAACAGTAGACTTGTCAGCTCGAAGAGTAAATGTGGTTGATCGGATTACTTTCTTGACAGCTTGCTCTGCGAACTTGGTGAGTTCATCTCTCATGGGTGCCAGTAGATCTTTCAACTCAGCAACTAAGTGTTGTGCCATGTACTCTTGTGCTTGAACAGCCAACGTGGCTTCCAAGTTCTCTTGTACGTCTTTAGCTAAGAAAGTATCAACTTTATCTTGCAGCTCTTGGACGTTCGAGTTTAGCTTCATCAATTCAGCAACTTGGGTTGCTAGTGTTGCAACCTGATCTTCCAGTCTGCTTCTCTTCTTTTCATGTACTCTTCTGAATGCTGACTTAAGCAACTTTGATGCAGCAGAGGCTTTGGTGCTTGGTTTCTTGATAGATTTGTCATGTGTTGATTCGGATGCAGGAGGTGATGACTGTGAGGATTCAATGATGGTGGTAACGTCTTTGTCATCTCCTTTCTGTGGTTCGGGTTGATCCACTTTCTTTGCATTGGCTGCTTCTTCTTCCAACCTTTGTTCTTCAGCCAGTCTTTCAGCTTCGGCCTTAAGCCTTAGTTCTTCAGCAAGCTTGGCTTCTTCTTCCCTTTTCAACTTTTCTTCAGCCAGCTTGGCTGCTTCTTCAGCTTTCCTGCTTTCCTCCATACGAATAGCTTCTTCCAGTTTGGCTTGGGCAAGCTCCTCAAGCCTGGCCTCTTCAGCTTCCTGTTTTCTCTTCAATTCCTCTTCCTGAGCCCTTTCTCTGAGCTTCATTTCTTCCATAGTCATCAACCTTGGAGCATCAGTATCCATGGGATCTTCCTCTTCTTCTTCTCCCATTGCTGTAGCATTAGTCATTTCAATGTCTGTGGGAGATACCGAGGGATTGTCGTAAACGACCAAGTCTGTGTTGATCCCTATGGTAGGCTCAGGAATGCTGCTTGATCCGCCAGCTTCGGTGGTTTGAGAGAACACTGGAGGTGGAGGTAGATCAGCATTGGATGCATCAATTCGGCTGTGGAGGAGACCCAGATTGAGAGCCCTTTCATTTTCTTCTTCAACTGAAAGGCCTACAGACTCTTGTTCAGCAGTTACTGGTTCCTTCATCTTCTCTCTCCTAATCCTTTCTTCTTCCAAAATAGTCTGAGCTTCAGTGAATGGTCTTTGATTGAGGTATGATGGATATCTGGCATTATCGACAAACTCATCAATGTTTTTCTCCCAATCTTCGAAGGTCAAGTCTTTGTCATCAATGTCATCAAGGTTGACATCCTTGGTGATATTGGCAAAGGCCTCCCTGTAAACCGGACCTTCGTCGGATTCGGTTTGTTCAGAGTCAGACGGTTTTGGAGGAGATTGTGGTGAGGGAAACCACCCAGGTTCAGGAATGGATGCGGGCTGCTTGGCAGGAGTCCTTATCTTGAGAGTACCCTTCTTCTTCTTAGACTGAGTGGAACTGCCTGAGCTCCCAGTCTTACTGCTTTTCATTCCCTTCTTTTGCATGCAGGAGGGTAGAACAACTTCGTCAAGGAAACCAACTTTGTCATCCTTAAGAGCTTGTTCGTAATACTTGTAATTCTTGCAAGCCTTCACTTTGGCATTCAAGAGACAATCGGGAAGTTTCTTTCCTTGCTTGCGTGTGCTGGTATCAAGTCACTTGATGACTCTGAGAGTATCTTCATTTCTGAACATGTTCTTATCTTCGTCATCAAGTCTCTGTGGTATATCGTCATACTCACGAAGGAAGCTTTCGATGAGTAGTTTTGTGAAGCAGACAAATGGAATGTTGGTTGTCTCGTGTTGAATGTGCCACACAAGGTCTTCCCAAATGATACTGGCATAAACAACTTTCTTCACATTAGCCACTGCCCAGAAGAGTTTGAGGTGTTGGAGCTTTGGGTGTTCGTGGCCAGTGTCTCTGCCAGACAAGGATTTGGCAATCAGAATATATAGGGTTCTCCATGGTTGTGGAAGATACCTAATGTTGACCCTAGAATGTCTTGTAACAACTTCTTCTGATTCGTCATAGCCAATATCCCTTAACCACTCTATCAGCTCTTCTTCAGTGGGGACTGGATCATATACTTCATCTGGGCCGAGTTCTGGTAACCCAAGTACATTCCTAAACAAATCAATGTCCACAGTGACCTGACGGTTATGAAGCATACAGGTGAAGGAAGCCTCCCCAAGATCTAGCTGAAGTGTATGCCAAAACTGGTGGATGTAGAAGCAGGAGACTGAGGCAGACTTGGTGAACAACAACTTGTTGGGGTGATATAGAAGAGCATCCACTGCAACAATACATGAGGACTCCTTGCAAGTGATTTTGTTGAAGTTGATACGGAGGTTGTTCTTTCCAATCTTCCTGGTGTAATCATCTGGGAATGTCTCTTCCCATGAAAGCTTAGGTTCGGGTTCTAGTCCGTATGGAACGTCATTCTGAATTGATCACAAACAAATACAAACATGGCAATGGTTTACATTGTTAGCAAAGACATCAAATTACTTGATTTGCATAGTATACATTGATCAGTGGGTGTTTGTGTGTGTGAAAACTTTTGATATATGACAAACTTGTGTTTTATCACATGGTAGAAACTTATAACAATTGAGTTACAACATGAGTTTATCATTACAAGAAGTTACACTTTGGAAATTTTACAACACTTTGGAAATTTTACAACACTTAGGAAAATTCTTGATTTTGACAAGTTTACGCGTAAGTGGATAAGTTTACGCGTAACCTGACTTAAGCGTAAGAATAGAAATTAGGCGTAAGAGCAAAAGCTACGCGTAAGCTTTTATGTTATGCGTAGGCTCAATCTTACGCGTAGGATAAAATCTTAGGCGTAGGAAATGAGATTACGCAAAGGATTAACCTTAGGCGTAAGATATAACTTACGCGTAGGTTTTGACTTATGCGTAAGTTCAAGACTTAAGCGTAAGAACAAAACTTATGCGTAAAAATTATCATTAAGCGTAAACATTGTCTTATCCAAGACAATGTTTGTCCACGTGTCGAATCTTACGCGTAAGATTCAATCTTACGCGTAGGATGAACTATTTGCGCATAAACATGCCATTTTCTAGAAAATCACCTTGCGTAATTAGAGTTGTTTGATTCCTGAAAGTGTAAAACACACAACCACTGATCAATAAACATTTTAACACACTTAGTACCCATTTTTATGCGTAAACATGCATTAATATGAGTTACGCGTAGAAACGCATGAACACATAATCACAAACATATTCCATCATGATTCTGGGTTGTTAAAAGTTTAGGGCAAGTGATTGTTACATCCTAAGGATCATATGGTCTAAATTTTAACATTAATTGTCCACAAAATCACAAGGTCAAATCTGCTTGTGTCATTCGAACCCTAAACCTATGATTCTTGATCATTACAAGTTTCTGATACAATTAAATCATAATAACATGATCTAAGACATATAACAACACAATCCCCATCATCAATTTCAACCCTAATGCATAAAATAAAAAATCCCTAATGAACACGTATGAACCCTAAAAATCAAATAAGTCGATTTAGTGATACTGGGAACAATTAGAGTATGAGAACACGTTTATAATCAACCTTAGACCATTTCCCAACAACAATTTTAACCATAACATCAACAATTTCTGGGTTCTTAGTTTACGCTCAACCCTAAGATGAATTTCAAAGATTATGACAAAACTAGCCGTTGGATTGTTATGAAATTAAAAACCATTGTTAGAAATCATGATCAAAACATGTTCACACTTACAGATTTGAAGATTGATGATTAGATAATGCAAATGATTGTGGATCGTTGATGAGGGTGGTTGAAGGTAGTAAATATTTTTGCAGGTAGGAGTAAATGTTCGGTCAGAGTTTGGTTTTGACCAAAGGTTAAAACAAGAATCATGTATTGACACAGTTGGTCCCTTAACCTTAACTTACATTTATTCTTAATGCCTAAACACTTTATCACATATAACTTTCGTTAATTAACACCAAGACATGATAAGAACAACTTGTGGTACTCCCCCTCGACCTTAGACCGTAGTCAAAAAATACTGAAAAATTTATTATATTGGTCAAGGAGAGTAACCCGAAACACTTTTTGAATCAACACTTTTGATAAAACGTATTTATTTTTGGTAAAATGCAAGTATAAAAGTTAATATATTTTTGAGAATTTTGAAAAATTACTTTTCCTCCCCCTCAACACTTGTTTTAAATAATTGAAGACATTTTATAAAATAGTGTTGAAAGAGATGGTTTATACTTGCATTTTTTTTTTTAAACATGAACCAAAAATCTTTTGTGTTTTTGATTGTTTTTCTATTTTTGTATTTTGTTTTTGAAAAGATATATACAAAAGATAGTTTTGACGTTTGACGATCAATTGTGTTTAAAAAACTTTTCCAGATCCTCTGGAGTCAAACATCGCATACCAATTTGGTGAACTAGACTAGCAAACCTTGATGGTGCCAAGGATTTGGTAAGTAAGTCCGCCAATTGGTACTCAATCCCAACAAAATAAAGTTCAACGGTACCCTTTTCCACATGCTCTTTGATGAAGTGATATCGGAGATCGATGTGTTTGGATTTGCAATGATGTACTGTGTTGCAGGAGATAGCAATTGCACTCTTTGAATCACAGTAGATAGGAATAGGTAGCCATAATCCTTAAGTTGTGATCTCATCCAAATGACTTGAGCACAACAAGCAGACATGGCTACGTATTCAGATTCTGTAGATGACAGTGATGTGCAGTCCTGCTTCTTTGATTGCCATGACACAAGTTTGTCTCCGAGAAATTGTAATCCACTAGATGTACTTTTGCGTGTGTCTAAACATCCTGCATGATCATCATCTAAAAAAGTAATTAGTTCAAAGCCAGAATCCTTCGGATACCAGATTCCCAAGTTAATGGTTCCCTTTATGTATCGAAGGATTCTCTTGACCTCACTGAGGTGTTTTTCAGTTGGTTTGGACTGATAGCGAGAGCACATGTAGACAGCAAATACTATATCAGGTCTACTAGCTGTGAGATACATGAGGGACCCAATCATACTTTGGTATTTGGTAGGGTCAACTGGAGTCCCATGTAAATCAGCATCTAGTTTGGTGGTATAGCCCATTGGTGTATTATAAGTATCACAAGACATCATTCCATGTTTCTTTAAAATTTCAAGAGCATATTTGGACTGATTTATAAAAATTCCACGGGGTGATTGATGAACTTGTAGTCCTAGAAAGAATGAAAGTTCACCCATCATGGACATTTCAAAATTATCTTTCATGAATTTTGCAAAATCATTAGAGTAACTTCTTTTTGTTGAGGCAAAAATAATGTCATCGACATATATTTGAACAACAAGTAAGTCCTCCCCGTAGGTTTTTGTAAATAGTGTTGGATCCACTGATCCTTTAGAAAATTTATTGGCCAGCAAGAAAGTGGACAGTTTGTCATACCACGCCCGTGGGGCTTGCTTAAGTCCGTAGAGTGCCTTTTTGAGTCGGTAAACGTGATTAGGACGCTCAGGATCAACGAAGCCGTCAGGTTGGCTCACATACACTTCTTCACGGAGTTCTCCATTAAGAAATGCGGTTTTCACATCCATTTGGTAAACAACCATGTTCCTGTGTGCAACATAGGCCAAAAAGATCCGAACAGCTTCATGTCTAGCCACTGGAGCAAAGGATTCAGCAAAATCAAGTCCTTCTAGTTGAGAGTATCCTTTCGCTACCAGGCGTGATTTGTTACGTATGACAGTGCCTTCAGCATCTAGCTTATTCTTCCAAATCCATTTTAACCCGATGACAAAGACTCCGTCAGGTCTTTCAACTAATTCCCAGACTTCTAATCTTATGAATTGCTGAAATTCCTCTTGCATAGATTCAATCCAGTTGTCATAAGTCATTGCTTCTTTAATGTTCTTAGGTTCTTCGTGACAAACTGTGAGTGCTTAGATACAAGTTTCTCCATCAGTGTGAAGTCGTTGTCTTGTCATTACATGTGCATCTGGATGGCCAATAATATGAACTAATGGATGGTCTCGAGTCCATTTGTGTGTTGAAGGGTGTAGTTGATAAGTATCTCGCATGTTAGCAGGATCCAGATTGCGTGTCGATGACTCTGCTATATCAGGAACTGTAGGAGCCAGTGCAAATGGATTAAAGAACGCATCAGGATCATGCGCTGCGGGTTGTGGAACTGATTGTGGTGTTGGATCTTCAGCTGGATGGCGGGAGTTAGAACCAGTTTGTTCTGCTGTAGATGGTGATACAATTAGAGGACCGTCTCTCTCAACACTTGTGGTTGTTTGTTGAGGTGAGTCTGGTACTGGAATGTTATCAGGTTGAGCAGCAGAATTAGGTGAAACCTCAGTAGGACGGTATTCAATTATGTCATCAAATAGTGGAGCAAACAAGGTTTCTAATTCTTTGTGGTTGAGTGGCAATGGTTCAGCCGAAGATTCCGGAGAGTTAAGACGGTTGAATTCGGGTCCGAAGCTGTGTTGCTCAGAAGCCATTTGTGTGAGTTCATCAAAATTAGCGTGAATGGTTTCTTGAATTTCTCTTGTACGACGATTCCATATCTGAAAACCTTTGGAATTTTCACAGTATCCAATGAACACTCCGATGTCAGCCTTTGCTTTAAGTTTACCTAAATCATCACGATCATTTTTCGGATAACAAAGTGCTCCAAATACATGAAAGTAATCGATGTTCGGTTTCCTTTTGTGAACAATTTGATAAGGTGTTTTGCAATGGCGTTTTGTAATCATGCAATGGTTTTGGGTATAACATGCAGTTGAAACAGCTTCCGCCCACAAGTAATCTGGTAATTGAGCATTAATCAACATAGTTCTAGCAGCTTCCACTAACGTCCTGTTGCGTCTTTCAACAACTCCATTCTGTTCTGGGCTTCTAGGAATAGATGTTTGATGTTCAATTCCCACTTTCTCGAAGTGTGACCGAAGTGTCTGATTCTTAAATTCAGTTCCATTGTCAGTTCTGACTATTCGTACCGTATTGCGTAGCTGAACTTGAATTTTAGTGAGAAAGGTGATGATCATTGAAGGAGCCTGATCTTTACTTCGTAGAAAATAAACCCAAGTCCAACTGGAATAATCATCCACAATTACAAGAACATAGCGTTTACCGTTGATACTTTGAACACGCATCGGGCCACACAAATCCATATGAAGCAATTGTAACACATGATTCGTACTATGCTCAGGTTTATTAGGAAAATGACACGAGTACTTTTTCCTTGTTCACAGGCTGGACATAAGTGATCTTTGGTAAAGCGGAATCTTGGAAATCCATCAACAAGTTTATAACGAGCAAGGTCAGTCATAGTTTTGAAATTCAAGTGCGAAAGACGTTTGTGCCATAACCAAGATTTAGTCGATTCTGCTTTGGAGAGAAGACATATCAGAGAAGTAGCAATCATATCTGACATTGATATTTGATGAGTGTGTAAATACTCATTATTTTTACCATTTCTGAGCTGCCAAAACATCCAAAAATACTCAATAATGAATCAAAATAGTGAAAATATCCCAGGAAAGTGTTTTACATGTTTCAAATGCAAAAATACCAAAAACAGATGAAAAACGCACAAAGTTTGCATAATTGGCAGTTTCAGTCCCCTAACTTTCAAAAGTTGTCAAATCTAGTCCCTGGTCATTCTAAAAACTTGAAAAAGTCACCAAAGGTCCTTTTAAATCAAAAAGTTACATAATTAGTCCTTTGGTGAAAAGTTTCACAAAATGTCAAGTTTAGTCCCTGAACTTTGAAAATTGTCAAAAATGGTCCCTGGGATATGAAAAACTTTGAGAAAAACAAATTTTGTCCTTGCACTAACCTTTTATGACAGAATTGATCCTTGGTGGAAAGTTTGGTGAAAATTACACAAATGGTCCCTGAAGTTTGAAAGTTTGACGGTTTCAGTCCCTGGTGAAAAATAAATTGAAAAATCATCAAAGGACCCTTATACTATTCATGATGTGGCATAATACACCCTTGGAAATATTTTGGAAGCATGCCAAGTCTCACCCCTCAACTTTCGAAAAATTACAAAAAAAGGTCCTTGTGAATCATAAACCTAACCGGATCCAAAACACAAATAATACCACTC
Source organism: Artemisia argyi (assembly GCA_030686995.1). Classification (NCBI taxonomy): domain Eukaryota; kingdom Viridiplantae; phylum Streptophyta; class Magnoliopsida; order Asterales; family Asteraceae; genus Artemisia; species Artemisia argyi. The sequence goes on along the minus strand of CM060709.1, from coordinate 212,385,722 downwards.
CTAATCCAATCCAATACATAGCCCATCCCCATTACCATTTTTTTGGGCCCCAAAATACCAGCCCATACCACAAACCCAACGCACCCTTAATACTATTAGCCAGGGTCAACGTTGACCCTGGTCAAATACCAGTCAAACACCCTCAAACCGCCAAACCACCATCTCCTTCCCCCCCCCCCCCCCCCCCCGGTTTTGCAGCTCCACCACCATCACTTGCCCATCCCATCTCCACCGCCCAACCCACTACACCTAACATCTCATCCACAATAAATGCTACCACCCCCAGTTGGTATTCCAGTCCAAAAACTCACAAACCAAGTTTCCCGCCAAAACACATGTCTTTTGATTAGAGAGTTGCAGTGATCCAGTGGTTGAGATTCAAGGTGGGAAATGATCAGAGGCTTAGGGAAACCCTAATGGGCAGCTATAAAAGGAAAGAAGATGCAAGGATTTAAGTGTGTAGCTTTTTAAGTAAAATTTAGTGTCGAATTAAATTAGTTTTCCAAATTCAGTTGTATCTTTCTTAATTCAAGTATTGTAACATCTTTATTATTGTATTCCAAATCTTTTTAAGTTATAAAAATCAAAGTTTCAATTCCGCCTTGTGTTCTTGCCATTTACTTAAATTCTGAGTTTTTACTTAAGCTTATGTGTCACTTATATTAATAATCATGGACTGAAATAGGGTCATTTAGGTTCCAATAAGCTCATTGAAGCTTTTAGAGACTTTAAAACTCAGTTGTCCCTAATCTGAGTAACCTTTGGATTTGGAAAGTGCTTATTTGAACTTATTCAGCTTATTTTTGGTCAAGTGTTGTTGTTTCTGGCTTATTTTAGTGTATCTAACTTATTTGTACCCATTTATACCATTGTGGACCCCACCCAAAGCCATTTGACCACATTTGACCAAACAGTCAACCAAAGTCAACCGTATAAGCCAAGGGGGTGTTACAGCTTATTTATAAGCTATTTTCAAAAGTGGTTTTACAAAAGTTTTCTATTTTAAGTGGTAAAGTTAGTGTGAAAAAGAAAATCCAAGAAAAAACCAAGTTAAAATAAGTGATAGTTTCTATTTAATTCAACTTAATTTTAATTTTCATTTTTAGATTTTAATTAAGTACTTAGTGTTTTTATATTTTTATTAATTACCTTATATAGTAAAGTATTTTTAATAATTTTTCTAGATTTTTATTCTGTCATTTAGTATTAATTAGATTTAATCTTAGTTTTCTTATTTATTAATTAATATTAAGTATTAAATCTCATACTTAGTTTTTAGAAATTAAAACTTAGTTTTTATAATTTTCCTAGCTCTAATATAGTATAATATATTTTTAGAAAATATAATTTTGAATTCTACTTTTCATTTTCCATTTTTCTTATTTAATTTGTTTAAATTAGAATTAAAGTAATTAAAAGGTAAATAATTAGTGGATTAACCTTAAAACTTAATTTTTAGAGTTTTTATAATTTTTTAGGATTCCTGTGATGGTTAAGTAATTTTATAAATTTTATCTTAATTTTCTAAGTTAATTTAGTATTAATATTAATTAAAAGTAGTTTAATTAGTTTAATTAAGATAAATAGTTTTCAATTTATAAAAAACCCATAAAAAGACAAAAATATTTATTTTCATTTTTTATACTTTCTTCAAGTTCTAATTTAAGTTTAGAAATTGTTTTTACAACTTTTTAGTTTAATTTGTAATAGTTATAATTTTTAGTTAATTTAAATTAGATTTTAATTTAGATTTTAAATAGTTTAATTATTTAAATAATATTTAAATAGTATTTTAATCACTTTTATAATTTCATTTTCATTTTTAATTTTAAGTTTTAAAAAGTGTCAAAAGCACCCCCTGTAGTTTGCTAAATACCAAAATCCCACTTTTTCAGTCCGATTGCGTAAATCTGAATTGTGAATACGTGCATATATCTGTATATCTGATTTTTGTGAATATTATACCTGTGTACCAATACCAAAATAACAGTAGCATTATCAACTCCACATCATCTGGCTACTGTCCTCAGTGCCACTTTCTCATAAACGATTCTCAAAAGCACCATTTCAATCTCGCTGGGACTTTAACGACCCGGGAAAACACTACACTATCACCGGAGTATTGATTCTAACCTGTTTTTGACTTATTGACTTTGGTCAATAATATCTGACAGTTTAGACCCAGGGATGAGCCAGCTCTCGATCTCCGAACGATGGAGGAGCTGTGCCAGCCTACCATGCATGGGCGGGGTGGGCCTATTGCACCACTCACTATTGAGGCTACGGACTTTGGCCTCAAGCACCACATGATCCAACAAGTCCATAATTCGTGTCAATTTCACGGATTACCGGGTGACGATGCCAATAAGCATCTTGACAAATATCTCACGGTCACCCAAAGCATGAAACAGCATGGTGTCACGGATGATGCCCTTCGGCTGTACCTCTTCCCGTATTCTCTCACTCATCATGCCACTGCATGGTTTGACCGACTTCCAAAGAATTCTATTCGAACCTTTGATGAAATGGTAACCAAGTTTTTAGCAAAATATTTTCCACCATCCATGGTTACCAAGTTACGAAATGATATCAGCAACTTCCGGCAACGTTCCGTTGAGTCTCTTTTTGAGGCTTGGGAGCGTTATAAGCTAGCTATTGATCGGTGCCCTAACCACAATATGTTGCAAGTTACCATCATAGATACCTTCTATAATGGTCTGACATTGAGGCACCGAGACATTCTCAATGCTGCTGCTGGTGGGACCTTTATGAAAAGGCGTCCCGAGGAGTGCTATGACTTAATCGAGAACATGACTGCCCATCATAACTTTTGGGATTCCTCTGCGGAGAGGGATGCGTCATGTCATTCAGTTACTCCCTCATCATCATCTCCTGAAATAATTTCTCTTACCAAAAAGATGGATGATATTTCTACGGCTGTGTTGAGAATGAGCCAAACGATGCAAAATCAGGCTCAAAATCAACAAGTAAAGGCCGTGGTCCGAAGTTGTGAAACTTATGGGGGCCCTCATCTGTATTCCGAGTGTCCAGCTACTGCTGGCTTTCCTTCAGAGAACGTATATGCTGCTCACGGTTCCTACAATACGGGGGGTAATTCTTACCAACCGCAAGGGGACCGTAATCTCTTAAGCTATCGTTCTAACAATTTTCTCGGACCTCCAGGTTTTAACCAAAATCAAAACCGTAACGCGAATCAGAATTTTAACCAAGGTCAAAACTCAAATTTCCAAAACCCGAATCAAAATCAAGGCCAGTTTAATCAAAACAATTTTCAAAATGGCAATCAAAACCAAGGTTTTCAAGGAAATTTTCAAAGAAACCAGAATCAAGGGAATTACAATCAGGGTAATTTCAATCAGAGAAACACTTTTCAGGGTAACAACAATCAAAATCAAGGGAATTTTCAAAACAATCGTGTTCAAAATCCTCCTGTTCCAAATCAAAACGTTGTTCAACCCTCGTCTTCCTCCAATGATGAATTTAAACAATTCATGAAAGCACAAGAGGAAATGAATCGGTTATTGCTTAGCACGATCTCTGAGCTTCAGAAGTCTTTAAATGATCGACCCTCGGGCCCGGGTACATTACCGAGCAACACGATCGCTAACCCGAGGGGCGATGTCAAAGCGATCACCACCCGAAGTGGGGCATCTTACAATGGACCCTCGATTCCTTCTACCTCTTCTTCTCCTCCTAAGGTAGCGGAACGTGAACCTGAGGTTACTACGGACAAGGTACTTCCTACTAATAACGGAGGTATCAACAACGTCCACCCTCAAGTTGTTCCGGTCCCGGCTCGTAAGCCGAAAGTTGAATTTGATCCACCTATAAGTTCTGATGAAATACCAAAGAATGATCCTAAGCCATCAATTCCATATCCTTCACGATTGAGTGAACAAAAGAACCGCGAGAAAGCTAACCATCAGATGGAAAAATTTTATCAAATTTTCCAAGAATTACACTTTGATATTAGCTTCGCGGACGCTCTTCTTCTCATGCCTAAATTTGCTTCAACAATCAAAAATCTGATAAGCAACAAAGAAAAACTTTGTGAGATGGCAAAAACTCCTCTTAATGAGCATTGCTCAGCAGTGCTCTTGAAAAAGCTTCCCGAAAAGCTTGGAGATCCCGGGAAATTTCTCATTCCTTGTATTTTCCCGGGGATGTTTGAATGCTTTGCCTTGGCCGATCTTGGCGCAAGCATTAACCTGATGCCTTACACAGTCTGGAAAAGACTCTCACTTCCTGCTCTCACTCCGACCTGCATGACACTCGAGCTTGCAGACCGTACTATATCCCGTCCTCTCGGCATTGCCGAAGATATCTTCGTGAAAGTAGGAAAGTTCCATTTTCCGGCAGATTTCGTGATTGTTGATTTCGATGCTGACCCACGAGTCCCTCTCATTCTCAGGAGAGGATTCTTAAGAACGGGTCGTGCTTTAATCGATGTATTCGAAGAAGAAATCACTCTACGTGTTGGTGGCGAGGCCATCACATTCAATCTTGATCAGACTTCAAGATACTCCTCCAACTATGACGCAGAAACGGTTAACCGAATTGACATCATCGATGTTGCGTCTGAGGAGTATTCTCAAGAGGTCCTTGGTTTCTCATCCAGTGGCAGTCTTTCTACTGACCCTATCATTTCTGACCCTTCCCCTTCCCTCACTCCGTTTGAGGGAAGTGACTTCCTTCTGGAAGAGGTCGAGGCATTTCTTGCTCAAGATAGCTCAATCCCAAGTGGGGTTGATGAAAACTATCTTGATCCGGAGGGGGACATTCTTCTCCTTGAAAGATTGTTAAATGACGATCCTTCACCCTCTCCGTCTCCAAAAATACTTCATAAAGCGGAAGTAAAAAATGTTGAAATAACTGAAGACTTTCCCGAGGTTGAGCTCAAGGACTTGCCTCCTCATCTAGAATATGCATTTCTGGAGGGTGATGATAAATTGCCCATCATTATTGCTAAAGACTTAAAAGTTGAGGAAAAGGCAGCACTCCTAAAGGTTCTAAAGTCACATAAACAAGCAATCGCTTGGAAACTCTTCGACATTAAGGGCATAAGCCCGAACTTTTGTACTCATAAAATCTTAATGGAGGATGACTTTAAGCCAGCAGTGCAACAACAGAGAAGGGTAAATCCCAAAATCCACGAAGTTATCAAACAAGAAGTTCTTAAACTTCTTGATGCGGGATTGATTTACCCTATTTCTGACAGTCCTTGGGTTAGCCCAATTCATTGTGTCCCTAAAAAGGGTGGCATTATCGTTGTCACCAATGAGGATAACGAGTTGATTCCAACTCATTTGGTCACGGGTTGGCGAGTATGTATTGACTATCGAAAGTTAAATGAAGCCACCCGTAAAGACCATTTTCCTCTCCCTTTTATGGACCAGATGCTTGAAAGACTTGCGGGGAATGAATACTACTGCTTCCTCGATGGTTTTTCGGGTTACTTCCAAATCCCCATTGATCCCCAGGATCAAGAGAAGACTACCTTCACATGCCCCTACGGAACTTTTGCTTACAGACGCATGCCTTTCGGCTTATGTAATGCACCAGGCACGTTCCAGAGGTGCATGATGTCTATTTTTTCCGACATGATCGGGAAAACTATGGAGGTATTCATGGATGACTTTTCAGTCATCGGGGATTCATTCCAGACCTGTCTCTCCCACTTGGAACAAATGCTTAAACGTTGCAAAGAAACGAATTTAAGTCTCAACTGGGAGAAGAGTCACTTTATGGTTAAAGAGGGCATAGTCCTCGGCCCTAAAATCTCCAAGAACGGGATTGAGGTTGACAAAGCCAAAATCGATGTCATTGCTAAATTACCTCATCCCACCACCGTAAAAGGTGTTAGGAGCTTTTTGGGTCATGCCGGCTTCTACCGTAGGTTTATCCAAGATTTTTCTAAGATTGCCCGGCCTATGACCCATCTCCTCGAGAAGGATGCTCCTTTCATCTTCTCTCCTGAGTGCATCGATGCTTTTGAAACATTAAAGAAAAAGCTTACCGAGGCACCGATTCTTGTTGCCCCCGATTGGGACCTACCTTTTGAGCTTATGTGCGATGCCAGTGATTTTTCCATAGGTGCGGTCTTGGGGCAACGTAAAGCAAAATACTTTCAGCCTATACACTACGCAAGTAAGACTATGACCGAGGCTCAAGGTCATTACACCACCACTGAAAAAGAACTCCTAGCTGTGGTATATGCCTTTGAGAAATTCCGGTCATACTTGATCCTGACCAAATGCGTGGTGTATACGGATCACTCGGCTTTGAAGTACCTATTTGCAAAGCAAGATGCGAAGCCGAGGCTTCTCCGTTGGGTTCTCCTCCTTCAGGAATTTGATATCATTATTCTTGATAAAAAAGGAGCCGAGAACCTTGCTGCTGATCATCTCTCACGATTAGAAAACCCACATCAAGATGTGTCCGAGAAACAAGAAATAAATGAATCATTCCCTCTCGAGACACTCAGTGCGGTTACTTTTCGTGGTGACTCTACTACCCCATGGTTTGCCGACTTTGCAAATTACCGTGCGGGTAACTTCATCGTGAAGGGGATGACGTCCCAACAGAAAAACAAAATTTTTAAAGACGTCAAACATTATTTCTGGGACGACCCCTTCCTCTTCAAAATCTGTGCCGATCAAGTCATCAGGCGATGTGTATACGGACAGGAAGTCGCTGATATTCTCAAGGCTTGCCATGCTGGACCCACCGGGGGCCACCATAGTCCTAACTACACCGCCAAAAAGGTGTTTGATTCCGGTTTCTATTGGCCCACGATCTATAAGGATGCCCACGAGTTAGTCAAAACCTGTGATGCTTGTCAGCGTCATGGGAATATTTCACAAAAGAACGAAATGCCACAAAATGCTATTCAAGTTTGTGAAATCTTTGACGTCTGGGGCATTGATTTTATGGGGCCATTCCCATCTTCTCATGGAAACAAATACATACTCGTGGCTGTTGACTACTTGTCAAAATGGGTTGAGGCTAAGGCCTTACCCACTAATGATGCCCGAGTTGTTGTGAAATTCTTGACATCCCTTTTTGCTCGTTTTGGAACCCCACGTGCCATCATTTGTGATCGCGGTACTCACTTTTGCAATGATCAATTTGCAAAAGTCATGCTTAAGTACGGTGTTACTCATCGTCTTTCCACCGCATATCACCCCCAAACAAGTGGGCAGGTGGAGGTTTCCAACCGTGGTATAAAACGGATTCTTGAGAGGACAGTAGGTGAAAACCGTGCTTCCTGGTCGGATAAACTAGATGATGCACTTTGGGCCTTCCGTACAGCTTACAAAACACCCATCGGGTGTACTCCATACAAGCTTGTATACGGGAAGGCGTGTCATTTACCGATCGAGCTCGAGCACAAAGCCTACTGGGCCTTGAAACATGCTAACTACGACCTTCATAAAGCGGGTGATCACCGTAAGGTTCAACTCAATGAATTAAACGAACTTCGTGATCAAGCCTACGAGAACTCTTTGATCTACAAAAAAAAAAGACAAAGAAGATTCATGACTCTAAGATTAAGAACCGAGTTTTCAACATCGGTGACAGAGTCCTTCTTTTTAATTCAAGATTAAAGATCTTCTCGGGGAAATTAAAAACCCGATGGACTGGACCATTCACTATTGCTAAAGTATACCCATACGGGACTATTGAGTTATCTCAACCCGAAGGTCCCAACTTCAAAGTGAATGGTCATAGATTGAAACATTATTTTGGAGAGGACATACCACCTATGGTTGTCCCAGATCTCCAAACTTTCCCCATGGACCAATGAATTCGGGGATCGAGTCAAGCTAGTGACTCGGTGAACAAAAATTAGCAGCATATATGGGTCTTCACCCGTATTTCTGACTTCTTTCTACTTTCTACCACCCTAGTGTGGGGGAGTGGCCGTCCCCCACCTGTTGAAAAGTAAATATGTATATAAGTTTCTTCTAAAAAAAAAAAAAAAAAAAAAAAAAAAAAAAAAAAAAAAAAAAAAAGGATTGTATGTACAGATAAATAAAGTGAAAAATAAAATTCATATTTCCACAGTTAGCATTGAATATTAGCTTTTTCCATTCTGAGATTCGGCATAATAGCCGGGACTTTGAATATTGAGGACAATATTCAGTTCTAGTGTGGGGGGGGGGGGGGGGGGAATTCTTACGAATTTTATCACAAAACTTTCTAAGTACACCCATTTTTAGGCCTAAAAATTTTTTCAAAAATTTTTCACTTTATTTCAAAATTTTTGTGGTAATCAGTCCGCCAAAGTCAAAATGACAAATGGATTGGCTAGTCCAGGAGCAAACGGCTCTTGGTAAAGACATCTCAAACCCGTTGATGGCTGGCAATTTGCCAAAAATTGTATGGTTCCTCAGCTCCCCCGCATCCTCATAAGCAAATGAGTTGACTAGCCCACAAGATTATGGCTTGTGGTAAAGGCCGTGGAAAATCCATAATTGGTATTCAGCTCACCAAGATGTTGACTTAGTTCATCAAGATGCTGGCTAGTCCATAAGCAAACGGCTTTTGGTAAAGACTAATCAAATCCGTTGACAGCTGGTGGTTTGCTCAGAATCACACGGTTATCAGGTGTGCCACAGTTCTTACACCTGGCTACTCCAGAAGTGATGGCTTTTGGTAAAGAGAATTTCAAATCCATCAAGTTTTTCTCAAAAGATTGCTAGGGACTAGCAATGTTTTAGTGTGGGGGATTGATGAGTGTGTAAATACTCATCATTTTTACCATTTCTGAGCTGCCAAAACATCCAAAAACACTCAATAATGAATCAAAATAGTGAAAATATCCCAGGAAAGTGTTTTACATGTTTCAAATGCAAAAATACCAAAAACAGATGAAAAACGCACAAAGTTTGCATAATTGGCAGTTTCAGTCCCCCAACTTTCAAAAGTTGTCAAATCTAGTCCCTGGTCATTCTAAAAACTTGAAAAAGTCACCAAAGGTCCTTTTAAATCAAAAAGTTACATAATTAGTCCTTTGGTGAAAAGTTTCACAAAATGTCAAGTTTAGTCCCTGAACTTTGAAAATTGTCAAAAATGGTCCCTGGGATATGAAAAACTTTGAGAAAAACAAATTTTGTCCTTGCACTAACCTTTTATGACAGAATTGGTCCTTGGTGGAAAGTTTGGTGAAAATTACACAAATGGTCCCTGAAGTTTGAAAGTTTGATGGTTTCAGTCCCTGGTGAAAAATAAATTGAAAAATCATCAAAGGACCCTTATACTATTCATGATGTGGCATAATACACCCTTGGAAATATTTTGGAAGCATGAAAAGTCTCACCCCTCAACTTTTGAAAAATTACAAAAAAAGGTCCTTGTGAATCATAAACCTAACCGGATCCAAAACACAAATAATACCACTCCTAATCCAATCCAATACATAGCCCATCCCCATTACCATTTTTTTGGGCCCCAAAATACCAGCCCATACCACAAACCCAGCGCACCCTTAATACTATTAGCCAGGGTCAACGTTGACCCTGGTCAAATACCAGTCAAACACCCTCAAATCGCCAAACCACCATCTCCTTTCCCCCCCCCCCCCCCCCCCGGTTTTGCAGCTCCACCACCACCACTTGCCCATCCCATCTCCACCGCCCAACCCACTACACCTAACATCTCATCCACAATAAATGCTACCACCCCCAGTTGGTATTCCAGTCCAAAAACTCACAAACCAAGTTACCCGCCAAAACACGTGTCTTTTGATTAGAGAGTTGCAGTGATCCAGTGGTTGAGATTCAAGGTGGGAAATGATCAGAGGCTTAGGGAAACCCTAATGGGCAGCTATAAAAGGAAAGAAGATGCAAGGATTTAAGTGTGTAGTTTTTTAAGTAAAATTTAGTGTCGAATTAAATTAGTTTTCCAAATTCAGTTGTATCTTTCTTAATTCAAGTATTGTAACATCTTTATTATTGTATTCCAAGTCTTTTTAAGTTATAAAAATCAAAGTTTCAATTCTGCCTTGTGTTCTTGCCATTTACTTAAATTCTGAGTTTTAACTTAAGCTTATGTGTCACTTATATTAATAATCATGGACTGAAATAGGGTCATTTAGGTTCCAATAAGCTCATTGAAGCTTTTAGAGACTTTAAAACTCAGTTGTAGTAGAAGATAATCAAAAAGCTAAAAAAGTCAACATTGGTCAACTGTATATGTTTTTGAGTGATTTTCAGGTATGGAGGATCATTGAGGAGCAGGATTAGAGTTGAAGTTTGCCTATCTAAAGATAGGCTTCATAGGAAAATCCCTTGTTCAAGCTAGGGATATCTTGTAAGCTTTTGTTCATTTAAAAATTCCTCTAAATCCTAGTTATTGGTAGCCTCTGATTTGCTTGTTTGCTTATTGATAATCTGTGTTTCTTGTGTTTATTCAGTGTTGTTAAAGTAGTTTATAGTTTAAAATAGCTAACTTGTTCATTAGAATTGTTAGTAAACTTGAATCATAGTTGTGACAGTCAAGTGGTATTATTGTGAGTTAATGGTTACCATCTGTTTCTAGACACTCAATTAGGTTAAATATCTCATAAGAAGTTGAACTTGAACAATCTCATAAGCTGTTACATCTTTTAGCTTCTAAAAATCAAAACAGTTGAGCATTAAGGTGTGTTTGGTTTAATAGATTTCATCTGTGATATCTGTGTTTCTTTGTTCTAAATTGGTTTGTATAGCTTTACTAGGTCCTCAGTACACCATATTGAGCATAGAGGCAAGGGTTGGTTTGGTTGAAAGTCAAAATCTCAAAATTTTACCTCTCACAGTCAACTGTGAGAGTTTTTGGTGTCTAAATCATTTACATTAGTTAAATAGGTTGTTAAGATAGAGTAATTTAGCTCAAATATAGCTTATTACTTAGTTGGTAATCAGTAAAAGCCAGTAGAAACTCATAAAATTCAAAACTTGTGATTTCATCAAAAGTCAAAAATTCATCTTCTCAGATTTTTGCTAAATTTCCAAGTTAAATTGTGAGTTGTGTGATGGAAGTTAAGGGTTGAAATTTGTTGTGGTTAGAGTCTATCAGCTGATCTTTAAGCTCAAATTTTTGCTTAATTTTTGTGGAAGTCTAAGTGGGTCCCACAGACCCCCAAAGTGAGTTGCAGGGCAAGGTTCTGCCTTTTACACACAGACCTCACCCACACCACCACCTTAAGTGGTGGCTGCAGCCCACCTCAGTGGACTCCACTTGCTAAACTTGGTCCCATTGAACCCCCTCCTACCAGACCTTCCCATTTGACCATTTGTTTAACCTCAGGACTTGTGGACCCCACCTGGTTTAGCCCCTCAAGTTTGTCCCTAATCTGAGTAACCTTTGGATTTGGAAAGTGCTTATTTGAACTTATTCAGCTTATTTGTGGTCAAGTGTTGTTGTTTCTGGCTTATTTTAGTGTATCTAACTTATTTGTACCCATTTATACCATTGTGGACCCCACCCAAAGCCATTTGACCACATTTGACCAAACAGTCAACCAAAGTCAACCGTATAAGCCAAGGGGGTGTTACAGCTTATTTATAAGCTATTTTCAAAAGTGGTTTTACAAAAGTTTTCTATTTTCAGTGGTAAAGTTAGTGTGTAAAAGAAAATCCAAGAAAAAACCAAGTTAAAATAAGTGATAGTTTCTATTTAATTCAACTTAATTTTAATTTTCATTTTTAGATTTTAATTAAGTACTTAGTGTTTTTATATTTTTATTAATTACCTTATATAGTAAAGTATTTTTAATAATTTTTCTAGATTTTTATTCTGTCATTTAGTATTAATTAGATTTAATCTTAGTTTTCTTATTTATTAATTAATATTAAGTATTAAATCTCATACTTAGTTTTTAGAAAGTAAAACTTAGTTTTTATAATTTTCCTAGCTCTAATATAGTATAATAGATTTTTAGAAAATATAATTTTGAATTCTACTGTTCATTTTCCATTTTTCTTATTTAATTTGTTTAAATTAGAATTAAAGTAATTAAAAGGTAAATAATTAGTGGATTAACCTTAAAACTTAATTTTTAGAGTTTTTATAATTTTGTAGGATTCCTGTGATGGTTAAGTAATTTTATAAATTTTATCTTAATTTTCTAAGTTAATTTAGTATTAATATTAATTAAAAGTAGTTTAATTAAGATAAATAGTTTTCAATTTATAAAAAACCCATAAAAAGACAAAAATACTTATTTTCATTTTTTATACTTTCTTCAAGTTCTAATTTAAGTTTAGAAATTGTTTTTGCAACTTTTTAGTTTAATTTGTAATAGTTATAATTTTTAGTTAATTTAAATTAGATTTTAATTTAGATTTTAAATAGTTTAATTATTTAAATAATATTTAAATAGTATTTTAATCACTTTTATAATTTCATTTTCATTTTAAATTTTAAGTTTTAAAAAGTGTCAAAAGCACCCCCTGTAGTTTGTTAAATACCAAAATCCCACTTTTTCAGTCCGATTGCGTAAATCTGAATTGTGAATACGTGCATATATCTGTATATCTGATTTTTGTGAATATTATACCTGTGTACCAATACCAAAATAACAGTAGCATTATCAACTCCACATCATCTGGCTACTGTCCTCAGTGCCACTTTCTCATAAACGATTCTCAAAAGCACCATTTCAATCTCGCTGGGACTTTAACGACCCGGGAAAACACTACACTATCACCGGAGTATTGATTCTAAGCTGTTTTTGACTTATTGACTTTGGTCAATAATATCTGACGGTTTAGACCCAATCAATATTGTATAAAGGTTAGAACCACGTGAGCCAGACATTAGATCGTTTCCTTGTAAGTCACGAACGAAACAGGTTTTCTCACGAAATGCGACTTCTAGATCCCCATCACAAAACTGACCAACAGAGAAAAGGTTGTGTCCAAGGCCTTCCACATAATAAACACGACTGATTTCAATGTTCCCACTGACATAGTCACCATATCCCATGATTAAAGCGTAATGATCATTCCCGAATCTGACAGTACCAATGAACTTTGAGACAAAGTTTTGCAACAGTTTGAGATTGCCTGTCATATGTCGGGTGCATCCGCTATCAACAATCCAGAGAACAATCTGCACCACCTGCATCACAAGAAGAAGACACGGATGGAACAGAAGTAAGGGTGGAACCCAAAGAAACTGCGGGTTCCTGTTGGTTAGAAGCACATGTATTCAATAATTTAGGAATCCATTTAAAGTCTGGTTTGTGTTGTAACCAACGTTGCCAATTCCAACTAGTTCGAGCTTTCTTAATGGTGAATTCACTAGTGGTTGGCTGATTCCTAGACTTGTTCTCTGCACTTATGGGGGTAACATCAACTTCATTAGAAACCGTAGAAGGCGGCTTTCCTAAGATAGACTTAGAGGCAGTAGTGGGCCTAAGAGGAATGCGTGTCCTACGTTTCTTATGACGAGTAAGTAGAGAATTAGCTATACATTTTGTATGATCACCAGATGAAACGCTTTTACGACAAAACACACAAGATGCATTAATATTCAAAACATTCAAAGGTTCATCATTCGTTACATTTAGATTTTGATTACAATTTGCCAGATTAGAATCTAAATCTGATGCAACATGAGTTTTATTCAAATTCCTAAGTTGATCTTCTACTTCTTGAGCTTCTAGTGATCCTCTTTTACGTTGCTAGAGCCTATTCTTCCTTTTACTTTTACGCTTGGGTCTGCTAACGCTATTAGTGGAGACTAGTCCTGTAGAAGTGGAGTTATCAACATTAGTGGTTTGAACAATATTTCCTTTAGTAGTTTTGTCTAATTGATACAATCCTGGTGCTATCACCGTGGTGTCAACCATTTTTCCTTTTTGAAGTAGCTTAATTTTCTCTTTCAAATCGATGATGATGTGATTTTTGTCCTGAATTTCAGACTCAAGTAAACCATTGCAATATCTGATGTCATCGCGGTTTTGTTGCCAGTCGGCGTTTTCAATTTTTAAATCCGCAATTTCTTTCTCGTATTTGAGACACAGACTTTTGAAAGACTCATTGTTTTTGCAGAGTTGACAAGAGTTTGAAATATTTTGATTTTGAAGTTTCAATTCCCTTTCAAGACTTTGAGCTTGACACCATTCAATCCTTTGTTTGAGTAGACAAATTTCTTTTGAAAACTGTTTTGTCACATCATCATTTGTAATTCTCAACTTATCATTTTCCTGTTTGAGTGTCTCAATTTCCTCATTCAACAAGTTATTATCAACACAAAGATCATCCATAAGCATAAAAGTACCAGATTTATAGAGATCATTCATGATAACAGACAAAATATCAGCATTGAGAACTTGTTCCAAGAGTCGATCAGCATCATTTTTTAAAACTCTATTTCTTTGCTTTTGAAACAAAATCTCATTTTCAGTAGAGTTGAAAACGTTTATCATATTTTTGACCTCGTTTTGAAGTTCCTGATCCCAACGTGTAGCACAGAGACGGAGGTGTTTGACAATTGGCAACATTTGTTTTTGAAAAATATCTCTCTTTTCTCGCTTGTAAGCGGACTGAAAAGTTTCAACTTTTATTTCAGAATTGCGTGCAATTGTTTCCTCCAAAATTTCGATGTCTTCCATAAAAGTTTTGCAATAGTTTAAGACACGACAACATTTTGGTAAAGGTGTTAGTTCACCGGATGATGGTAAAGGACCATTTATTTGTGCTACAGTTTGGACAGGGGCCGCATTAGAGGATGAACCATATGACTCTTCGACAAACCATGATTTCTCAGGTAATTCCTTTTGAGTAACAAAAGATTTAGAAAGAGGTGGAGCTTTTGAATAGTCATATGGTGCCCAATATTGAACATAACTCATTTTTTATCGACTCTCGTCTTCAAGTTCTTCTTCTTCCTCAGTATCAAAAACAACAGCACGCACAATCGTATTATCAAGCAAATGGTCCATATTGTAAATTTTTGGAATTTCTTTGAATGCCGTGTGAAGAAACATTGAATTGTAATCGCCAAGCGCAAATCCTTTATCGGGTCTCGGTTTTAAAGTAAATTTCTGAATTGTTGTGACAGAGTTCCCGTGTTTGTAAACAATGTTACGAAATTCTTTGAGTTGTTTTTCAAGATCAACAATATCACCGAGTAAGTCATCTATATACTTCCTTTTTCGTATTTTATGTTCACAACTCCTTTTTACAACTTGACAATTCTGTTTCTGTTTTGGAAAGTACTGTTTGAAGACGTTCAACTTGCATCTTCAATTCACACTTTTCACTTTCGAGTTTCGAAATCAACTTTCCGTTTGACTCAATTAAATCTTGCATTTTGCGTTGAAGATCTTGTTCTTTATTGTAAGAATCTTGAAAAGCTTTTTCAAAACTTTTTGCATTTTTAATCTTGTCTTCCTGATTTAAAAGTTGAATTTTATAACATTCAATATCTCTTGCAAGTGACGCATTTTTCTCTTTTAAAACTTTGTTTCGCTCGTTGCATTTTATGATTTGCAACTGTTGTGCACCCAGTTGTTTAGATAACAATATTAGGTCAGGGTCTGGATCAAATGATGGTTCATGTTGTTCTATATGATCATGTTTATCATTCTCAATAGGATCATCAAATGAAACAACTGTGTCATCATCAAATATGACAATTGTGCTTATTTGTTCATCTGTTTGAGAAGATGAAGATGATGTAGATGGAACAACTTGCGCCATATCTGATTCAGAAGCAGAGGGTGAGGCTATTTCATGTATTAGGCATGCTTTTTGGTCATGTACCTGAGATAAGCCGTCAGTGTCATACACTGGACCTGAATCATTAAACTGAAGTTCCTGCATGTTGGCCATAAGCATCACAGCTGCATTGGCTTCCAGATCTTCCAAATCATCATCATTGTACACATTTGCCATGAAGTTGTTGTCTTGTTCAAGGAAATGTCCATCTTTTTCATCTTGAAGAGCCATGAGTAATGCCTGCTTGTGAAACTTACTGCCCCGAGTTCTCGGTTTGGGACATGCTGTTGCTATATGACCTTGTTCATTACAATTATAGCACCACACTGCATTCCCTGTGTTGGAGTTCCTAGTTGCAACTGGTTCAGACCTTTGCTGAGAAGACCCTGAGTTGTTCCTGAACCCCGCATTGTTATTAAACCTCTGACCATTCCCAAAGTTTCCTGAAGAACTTCCTGAACCAGATCGACCATAGCTACGATTCTGAATTTCCACTCTTCCATCATTGACAACAGCTTGATTCCTTGTGTTAGAAGATGACCGTTGACGGTTGTATGTTTTGTTGGAGAATTTGCTAAAAGCACGAGCAATAAGAGCAAGTCCCTGATTCAACGTGTTAAAGTCATCATCGTCATCGTCATTGGAATTTGAGTAATACACTGCATCATTGTTGTTTAATGGAACAAGTTGAGTAGAAGCATTCTGTGGAGATGAATCATAAGGGACCATTTGGTTCGAGGTAGAAGACTATGGATAACTGAAGTAGTTCTGCTCTTGAACATATGCATGATTTGACATTGGTGGTGGAGCATAAGGAGATTGAGCTACGAGAGCCAAAGAATTTGGTGTTGGTGTTGGTGTTGGTGTGTATCCTCCTCGTAGAGCTCGATCTTTTTCAACTTCAGGTTCATGGTGTTTCAGAAAATCATACAACAAACCATATGGAGCATCATGAAGATTTTTGGTTTGACGAACAAATGTCACATATTTATGCCAATCTGGACCAAGACTACCGACGAATTTGGAGTTCACTGCTATCCTCGGTACTGTGATTTTGTGACGTTCCAGATCATTGACCACATTTGTGAAACGATGATAGTAGGATTCGAGTGACTCTCCTGGTTCAATTGTGATGTCTGTGTATTCCATGTAGAGTTTGGATTCCATATCATCTTTGTTCAATTGAGTGCCTTCCATAAGGAGATGAACATGTTCCCACATAGCTTTGGCTGTTTTCTGAGCATCGACACTTCGATAAATTGGATTAGGTATTCCTTGAAGTATATAAGCCATTGCGTACTCATCAGCTTCACGATGTAATTTCTGTTCTTCTGTGAGTGCAGATTCTGGAAGAGGTCTATCACCAGGGGGACGTGGAGGATCAGCATTTGGATCACCAACGTCAAATCTTGTTGGCCACTCAAATGGTCCTTCAAGTATCACTTGCTTCAAGAATTTCCCATGAGGTTTCTTTAGTTCAAGAAATCGTAAGAATCGACTTGACCATTGAACATAGTTCCCAGGTGTTAGCATTGGTGGTGTTTCAAGTGATCCTGCCTCATGTCGGGATTGTTGAGTTGTAATAACTTCACACATTCTGTCAAACCAGTGAGGTTTTTTGGAGGAAAACTGAGTGTTTTGTTGTGGCATTTGATATGGTTGTTGTTGAGGAATTATTTGATGTTGCTGCATCATGAGGTAATGATGTAGTGGATTAAACAGTTGTTGTTGAACGTATGATTGTGAAGGTTGTTGATACGGTTGTTGTTGATAGTATTGTTGTTGCTGATACTGCTGATGTTGCTGTTGTTGAGTATGAGGAAAGTAGTAATTAGGTGGTTGAGACATTTTTTAACACTTGTGTAGAAATGGATCTTTGTAGAAGATTGAAATGCACGTTCCTTTGATCAAGTCCAAAATCCTTGGAGTAAGTTGAATTCTTACGCGTAACTATAATCTTACGCGTAAACTTTAAGGTTATGCGTAAAGAGTAGTTTAGGCGTAAACAAAGAGTTTATGCGTAAGTTTTCTCTTTACGCGTAAGCTTTGGCTTATGCGTAAGTTTAGACTTATGCGTAAGGTTAAACAACCAAACAAATCTTCCAAACTTATCCAAGCTTGAAAGATATCCGAAGTCGAAGTATTCCACTAACTTATCCAAGCTAGGGAAGTACTGAGTCACCGAAGAACGAAGATATAACCTTGGATGAAGTTAGGCGTAGATAACTGAAACTTACGCGTAAGATAGACTTATGCGTAAAGCTTAGGCGTAGGATCTGTCTTCTGCGTAGGAATTCCCACTTACGCGTAGAAATTGAATTTACTCGTAGTTTTTAGGCGTAGACTTCCAAGTTACTCGTAAGAACAGGGTTTTGACCTAAGTTACTCGTAAGAAAAGGGTTTTGACCAAAACTTAAGCGTAGAAGGGACCAAAAGTACTGTTGACAGCTATAAAATCGTACTGTTCACTATAGTTACGCGTAAACTGGTCAGAACCTTGAAAATTTTCAAATTTTTGAAGAAAAATGCTTAGAAATAAGGTACTTTTGATCAAATAACTTCACCAATACTTAGAAAACACTAACTATTGAAGATTTTGCTACCAAAAACTAGTTTTCCAATATCAAAGAAGCTATAAAACCTTAAAAAAACCTTAAAAATCACAACTTTATGCAAAAACTAAGCTTCAAATCACTATATCAACCTTGAAACTTGTCCAAGCTTCAAGATTTGAGTGAAAGAAACAAATAAAAATGCAAAAAGATGAAGAATAAGCACCAATAACCCACGTTAAAACCAAGAAACACACTTCAATATCTATTTGGCGAATGATACCACTTGTTAGGTCACCATTTATGTAAACACAAGTATGATATAGAAAGAAATAGATGAGAATGAGAGATGGTTGATTATAAGAAATGAGAGACAAGTAAGAACAAGAGTTTCACTAAGATATTCAAATAACCAACAACTTGTAATGTTACATAAGCTTGGTATTTATAGGAGGAGGAGTAGGGCAACACTCCCATCCTCCCTCCTTTCATTTATACGTGGGCTTTAAGGCCCATGGACTTACATTCTTTAAGCCTTGTAACATAAACTAAGTAGATTAAATAACTAAGCAACCTATTACAAAAGGTAATGACCGAGACTTGACTGAATACAAAAGTATGATCCCAACATAAGGACTTCTACTCTAACTAGAGGATATTGTCCTTGGGTAGATCCCTACGGCTCTGGCGGATCATAGGACGGTTTTCCTAACCTTAGCCACCTTATAACTTCATGACTATCCTACGTTGCAGTAAACCAAATCATTGAAAATTCTCTCAACGTGATTATGATTAAGAAACACATTTTTTGTTAACACGTTGAGAGTTTTACAAATTTCAAATGCTCCCCCTTAACATGTGCACCGATGTTTTGATAATAAATTTGCACACGTCGGGAAGAGTTTGCACTTTAGAATTGATCCACCTTTGGTGAACATGAACGGGCATTCGAGACACGCTTAGATCACTAGTTAGAATAGCTTGAAGTTAGTACCCAACCCGATCAAATCCACAAATGGCTTCCCGAAACGGTAGACTCCACTCAGACATGTCCTTTTCGAGACACACTTACATCACTGGTTAGACCATCTTGAAGTTATTACCCGTCCAGGACTAGTCCTTTCGATTCATGACAGTGTATGTTCCGTCAATTCATTGGTTAAACATGAGATGCACTCACATAAGATGCCACATCCTTTTTGTCACCACAAATCATTTGTTCCCCCTCAATATGTGCATTGATATACGAAAGGGTTTAGCACATATGGGAGAGCTTACAATTAAGTCCAAAACATCACATTTTTAATCAGATTTCATATTTAAATCACATTTTCTCCCCTGATCAAAAATTTCAAACCATTTGAGATTTGTGATCCCAAGTAATTTAAATAAGTTCAAAGATTTTGGGAGAAAAAAATGTGGTCAGATTTAAGAATGACTGATTATGAGACATTACATTTGCTCCCCCTCAATTCTTGAGGGAGCATGTTATGTGTTAGAAGTGATGAGTTTATAAATGATTTAAAGTGTAACGAGAAACTCATGAAAAATTCATATACTAACACATAACAATCACATTTTATTCACTGCCTTTTTATGTACAAAGATCTTGTTTTGATGATATAGAATTTTTGAAATCATTCTCCCCCTCAATCGATGGCCCATTTTCAATTTTATCATTTTACACAAAAGATTAATCATTTAGCATCAATTGAGTGGCAAATTTTATACAAAATTTCAAGTTTGATTGATTTTCAAAAAATCATGGTACCACCAAGTTTAGAACAAATACTTTCCCGAAGAATCATTGAAGGAAAAATATTCGTGATGTAAAGAAGACTTCTCTTCTTATACAAGAAATGATGCACTGAAACATACATCAAATCGATGAAACATGGATATCAAGTAATCCATGCCCGGGTGAACTTCACCCAGTAAGAGGAACAACCATCTTTTTGACGACGAGTTTTCCCCATTCAGAAGAGCAGGTTGCTATATGAAGTAATAGCAAGCCATTTTGAAAGAACGTTTTGGGAAACGACATGTTTTAGAAAAAACTTTATTTGACGTAAAAAAAATAAATAAATAAATAAAAAATAAAAAATAACTCTTGCACAAGCATATGTATGAATCCGTGCCATTATTGAATGGCATTTCTAGAATCGTACATAATATTGATTACACAAGAGACATGTCGAAGAATATTTTTAGATTTTATGTTTTTATGATTTTTATGGGTTTTGAAGGTTTTATAATTTTCTATTTTCTTTTTGTGTTAAAACTATGTACAAGGATATGTGAAGCAGCTCATTTACTCCTCTTTATCTTCCTAAAGACTTTTGATATCCTCAGGCGTAAGGCACTTCATTCCAAGGCGAGGAAGAATGAACTGAAATTGTTCTCTAGGAAGTGCCTTAGTGAAGATGTCAGCTAGCTGAAACTCCGTCCTCACGAAGTAAAGTTCCACAATTCCCTTCTCAACTTGTTCCCTGATGAAATGATGCCGGATATCGATATGCTTTGATCTGGAGTGTTGGACGTTGTTGCAGCAAAGAGCTATGGCACTTTTTTTTGTCGCAGTACATGGGAACCTTGTTATAAGTAAATCCATAGTTCGAAAGTTGAGATCTCATCCATAGGATCTGAGCACAAGATGAGGACATAGCAATGTATTCAGCCTCTATGGAGGAGATGGATGTACTCATTTGTCTCTTTGAGGACCAACTAACCAACTTATCTCCCAGAAACTGAGCACCACCTGACGTGCTTCGACGTGTATCCTGAAATCCTGCATGGTCTGCGTCAGAATAAGCCGTGAGCCGCCATAGAAGTGTCCTTGTGATACCAGAGACCCATGTGTATTGTTTCTTTAAGATACCGAAAGACCCTCTTGACTACTTCCAAATACTTCTTGGTTGGTTTGGATTGATACCGAGCACACATGCACACAGCAAATAGAAGATCTGGTCTACTAGTAGTGAGATACATCAAGGAACCAATCATACTTCGATACTTGGTTTGGTCTACCAGGATCCCAACATTGTCCTCATCAAGTTTTGATCTTTCGATCATGGGAGTATCAACTGAGTCACATGATTCAAATCCAAATTTCTTCAAAATTTCATTAGCATACTTGGATTGATTGATGAATATGCCATTGGGATTTTGAGAGACTTGCAACCCCAAAAAGAATGACATTTGTCCCATCATGGACATTTGGAACTCAGAACTCATCTCTTGTGAGAAACAATCACATTCCTTAGGATCAGAGGAGGCAAATATGATGTCATCAAAATAGATTTGAACATGAAGGTAGTTTTTGCCTGATTTTCTAGTAAAAAGTGTAGGATCAACAACACCCTTGGTGAACTTGTTAGCAAGTAGAAACTTGGACAATGTGTCATACCATGCCCTAGGAGCTTGCTTAAGTCCATAAAGAGCCTTCTTCAGACGATAGACATGATTAAAATGTTCCTGATCCAAGAATCCTTCATGTTGACTGACATACACCACTTCCTTTAGATCGTCGTTTAAGAATGTTGTCTTAACATCCATTTGATATACTACCATGTTCATACTAGCAGCAATAGCAAGGAAGATTCTTATGGCTTCAATTCTAGCAACAGGTGTGAAAGATTCTTCAAAGTCAATTCCTTCTTCTTGACGGTATCCTTTGGCAACAAGCCTTGCCTTGTTCTTTAAGACATCTCCATGTTCATCAAGCTTTACCTTGAATATCCATTTGAGAGCAATGATGATAGCACAATCTGGAGGAGGCACAAGTTCCCACACTTCAAGTCGATCAAACTCATGAATTTCTTCTTGCATAGCTGTAAACCATGAGTCTTTAGACAGTGCATCCTTGAAATCCTTGGGCTCAGCTTTAGAGAGAATGGAATTGAAGAAGCACTACAAGGCGTCGGTGGCAAGTTGCTTACGGGTTGATATCGGGCGAGAAGGGTGATGAAGCGAAAAGTGTACCGCTTTTAAGGGGTCATTTAAGCCCTAATTCGAGATTATTTGATCAAATATTGCCCTAAATCGTTCCTTTTGTCATTTTAGGTACTTATGGAGAGAAATCTGGAAAAGGAAGCATTTTGGACGTTTTTGGAGCATAAAAGTGAAGAAAACGACAAAGTCTCAAAATCCTTGCTGGGAACAGTACCTGACGGCGTCAAGGCTCTACAAATGATGGCGTCAAGCTTGGAAAAAGAGGTGGATATGGCAAATACACATGACAGCCAATAACTATTTCAAGGCAATTTGACCTGACAGCGTCACCAAGGCCGTCAGGGTCAGAATACACGTGACGGCCCAGAGTAAGTTTACACATGACAGCATCAAGATTCAACCTGACAACATCAGATGATATAGAGTGAAGACGTCAGGAAGAAGGCTTACATAATAAGAAACCTTAGTGAAACTGTCACAAGATGATCAAGACAATCACAACTTGCGCGCGGAGTAGCTGACACTGTTTTGGCCATAACTTTTACATACGAACTCGGATTTAAGAGATTCAAAAAAGAAAATGATCGAGACGAAAGGATCTACAATTTGGTGAAGAAAAGTTGGTCTTGACGCCGTCAAGGTTAGTCTGACACCGTCAAGATCGGGTCGGGCAGAAAATAGCCTATAAATATAACATCATAACTTCACTTATTGTAAGCCTTAAACCCTAAGGTCGATTCCTGGGTTTAGGTAGGTGTTTTTCCAGCAACTTAGAGGGTTTCAATTACTCCATAAACATCTTGTAATGGTTTGTTGATTCTATCTTAATTCATGTCTTCAATTATCATTATTGTTGCTTGTTATTCATTAATTATGCTTGGCTAATTCACCTTGTGTCTACTTATGATTGTGTGAAACTTGTATATAATTGATTAGATCTTATTGATTCCTTGTTGATGTTTGTGTCTATCTTCATCAATTAGGGTGTGACACTTCGAT
The DNA here is from genome assembly GCA_030686995.1 of Artemisia argyi. NCBI lineage: Eukaryota > Viridiplantae > Streptophyta > Magnoliopsida > Asterales > Asteraceae > Artemisia > Artemisia argyi. The sequence continues at coordinate 212,362,486 of CM060709.1, read as the reverse complement.
AGGTCTAATTGGTTTAGCTTATAATTCTTGTTTCCTATTGTCTCTTGTTTAATTGAATGATATCGATGTTAGGCTTAAGAAAACTGGCAGACTTCCAATTGGTAACTTGCTTGAACGTCTTAAGAAACATGATCGGAGGTGTACTATGATTATATGGTTGTATTTAATGCATAAGTGAATTCTAGTGATCCCATGTTAGGAGCTTTTAGTCGGCTCGACATAGGATTGAAGTAGGAGCTTATAGAGTTAGGGAAGATCGTACACGGCCCTACAAATGGTATTAAGGAATACAACCCGTCAATTAAAACAAGGTGTGACAATTTAATAGGTATAATTGGATAGCTAGCAAGGAGTAATACATCATAGGTAGATACGCTTCACTTCCCTTGTTGAACCCTAGTTTACTTTTCTTGCACATTAGTTTAATTAGTAGTTTTTGGATTAGTTGATTAGCAACTAATTCCGCCCCTCCTTCCAAAACAGAGATTTTACTTGCTTTTATTTAAAATATAAAAATACAAAAAGAATCATCCCTCACCTCTAGACCTAGTTAGATTAATTTCAATCCTAACGACACTATTCCTGAGTTGAACGATCAATCCCCCAGTACTTGTCAGTTTACTATACTACAACGATCAGGTACACTGCCTGGCGGGGATTGCAAGCTTCTCAAGATTCCTTGAGAAGTAAAACCTGTTGCGAGGGCGCAATCCCCCGTATCAAGTTTTTGGCGCCGCAGCCCGGGGAATAGTTATTGCTTAGGTTGGAATTTATTTTGATTAGGTCTCCTCATTAGATTCCTTTTTAGTGAGATTTCTATTTTCTTTTTATTAGCTTTCTTGTAGTCAATCTTTTTCTTTGTGCCCTTTGTTTGTAAAACCATTTTAATTTATCACTATGGCGGACGAAATCCCATTTAGATCACTGACAATAGAGGAACAATTATATTTCACTAATAGATTTGCTTCCTATCATCCCAATGATTTTTTTATGTGATCTTAGTGACATCCAAGAGGAGTTGGGGGTAAAGTTAGATGGGTTTGATGAATTCTATGCATGTGTTCTATTAGACGATCATTATCAGGATCAATTCCTTTTAGTGAGACCCGTTGGATGAATTTTGTGAAAAGCTTCCTAACCATGACCCGTAAGTTCAACGAATTGGTGGATTCGTATGAGCAAGATGACCTAGTTTCTAAGAACATGAACTTAGAATCAAACCAAGATTATGATATGGTTAGTGTTGAGCTACCTAGTTGCATGAGCGGGATAGATTTCACCAAAACATACGACACACATGAGGTTAGAGTTGAGCCACCTAGTTGCATGTCATGGTTAGGCACTACCATAATACAAGATGAACATATATGTGATATTGATGTGATGGAAGAGATAGTTGAAAACTCAAGCCCACTAAGTACCCCACAAGTCCTACCATCATTTGAGGCATACATACCGCTCGTGACTTACCCGGAAGAAGTAAAAGAGACTATAGGAACCCCAATAGAGGTAGCACCCTTGGACCAAGCACCACTTGAGGATATAGGTTTGAATACTTGTAATGATAACCTTACTCTTAGTTCTAGGGAATTTCCTAGTGTTGATGAACCGGAACCTCAATCTTTACATAACTTCCCATCCTTAGATTTACATCTAGAAGACAAAAGAGGAACCGGCCCACCCATCAACCAATATTATCCGGGTAGTTTTAGGATGAAGGAAGCCATTCACTCACCCCCTTCACCTCACGTGGCATATTTCCACCCTAAGGGTGTGTATCGCTACTTCCACCCGCACTTAATCCTAAGTGTAGGGAAAACCTCCCCTATTTCCGTTAAATAAGGGTAGAGTTAGGCTCTTGACTCGAACAGAAACAAGCGCTTGTTGGGAGGCAACCCAACCCATGTTTTTAATTGTTTGATGTTATTAATTTATTTGTTTGTTTGTGTCATATATGTTTAGTCATAATTGTTTAATTTTCATGTTTCGAATAATTTGTGAAAATGATTTGTTTTGTTTTTAACCTCGTCTTAATTGCATATAAAGGTATTTTACAAAAAGATAAGTGTAGGGAAGTTTATTTTGTGAAAAAGAACGAAATTCGAACATGAAAAATTCACAATTCTTGATTAACATATATTCTATCTTGTTTGTGTGTCAATACTTGTGGATATGTTTTATGAGTTCCTATTTGTAATTCATTCCACAAGTATCCTATCCTTTTATTTTTTTTTTTGTTTCTATTTCTAAGTCTGGAATTACATCTAGTTGTGATTTTGTTCGGTTTGATGCTTTGGTTTTTGTGTTTGTTGATTACAGGTTATATTGGACAAGAAGATGATTTATATTTCAGGAGTGAAGCTTATCATGTTCATTCTCTTCGAGGAAGATTTAACCATGTTGTCACATTATCCACATCGAACGAATCAGGGGAGTATTAGTTTCTTTCATTCTTATTTATTTTTACTTTTACATCTTTTATCTAAAACATTGGGGACAATGTTCGGTTTAAGTGTAGGGAGGGTATATTAGAAACTATAACTCCACTTGATTTTTGTTTTGTTTGATAGTGAATGTGTAATAAAAGTGAGAGAAATATTTGTTAGGGCAATTTTAGCACCAAATTTAAAATTTTTTGCAACATATAGGAGTGAAACTTTAGTCTTAATAAGTGTCTCATGGATAGGAATTGTATGACTAGCACAAAAACCATACCACTCAAAAATTTCCACCCCAAAAATGTGAGGTTCGCCTTTAGATCTTTAGGAAAAAGCGTTCATTCTTAATGCTTGTGAGTGTACCGGTAGTATTTAGATTCTAGAACTTGTGATAGCGATGCATCCCGAGACCGCTAGTGAGACTACATTCGTGTAGTTAGGATTTACTACATGATAAGAGGCATAAGGATAACCCTTGTTTTACACCTGTAATATAATTACATTGACTTCATAGGTCAAGTAATTCTCCCACACCTTTGCGTTGTACTCATTTTTAGTACACGATACCCTTAGTGCACCCCTCCGAGCCTATCTTTTTCGTTTATAACTTTAAGCATTTTACTTAAAGATAGAATTTGTTTACAATCCACTTCCAAATGTACACCCAAATCACGTTAGCCTTTCGTGTATGCACTCATCTTTAGTGCATTATTGTTACATGTTTAAACCCTTAGTTAATTGTCTAATTGATTACATGGTTGCTAAGTCGAGTCATATCGACGATTGGTACTCATGGGTAAAGTACTATTGTAACGGAGTAATGGGGATGACGTCAATTATTGCCCCCATATGTGCGTTAATATTTAAAAGTACTCTAAGTGTTTTGATTATCTTGATTCGAGTCATTAGAATAGTGATTGTAAAGTATGTAAAAGCTCAAGTGTAGGGAGGAAACGAGCTCCCTTTGATGTATTATTTTGGATGGTAGAGTAAAAGTGTATGCAAAAAAAAAAATCAAAAAATAAAAAATCAAAAAAAAAATAGAGAAAGAAAAGAGAAAAACATACGGGCTACCATCCGTTTCTTTTATTTATGTTTCAGTCAAATAGTGTCATGAAAAAAAATCCAAAAAGAGTCGTAGTTAGTTCAAGTTGAGTCGAGTCTTAGCTTAGCAACGCCTCATTGTACATGTAGTTAACTAAGATAATTGACTTGCCACCAGTACAATATCCGTTTATCCAACAAAACCGTGTTTTCCATATCCCCTACACCTAACGTTATAACCCTTTACAAAGACCTCTTTGATAGTTTATCCTAGGTGCTTACGCCAATTGGTGGAGGTTTTGATCCTTTCCCAAGCTTATGGTAATCTATTTGCTATGACAGGTAATGAGTGATATTTCTCCATTTCCAATTATGATATATAAATTAACAACACCCGAGAGATGAGAGTATCCAAACACTTAATGTGAGGTGCTAGTGTATAATTTCTGTGCTTGTTTTGACTAAGGTGGAATGATCATTTGTTGTAATTACTTTTATCTTAGTGTTAAATGATCCCTAACTTGTATTTTTATTGGTGGAAAAGCTCATTTGCTTGAAGACAAGCAAATCCCAAGTGTAGGGATATTTGATGAAGTGAAAAGTGTACCACTTTTAAGGGGTCATTTAAGCCCTAATTCGAGATTATTTGATCAAATATTGCCCTAAATCGTTTCTTTTGTCATTTAAGGTAATCCTTACTGGGAACAGTACCTGACGGCGTCAAGGTTATACAAGTGACGACGTCAAGCTTGGCAAAAGAGGTGGATATGGCAAATACACATGACGGCCTAGAACTATTTCAAGACAATTTGACCTGACGGCGTCACCAAGGCCGTAAGGGTCAGATTACACGTGACGGCCCAGAGTAAGTTTACACATGACGGCATCAGGATTCAACCTGACGACGTCAGATGATATAGAGTGAAGACTTCAGGAAGAAGGCTTACATAAGAAGAAACCTTAGTGAAACTGTCACAAGATGATCAAGACAATCACAACTTGCGCACGGAGTAGCTAACACTGTTTTGGCCATAACTTTTGCATACGAACTCGGATTTAAGCGATTCAAAAAAGAAAACGATTGGGACGAAAAGATCTACAATTTGGTGAAGAAAAGTTGGTCTTGACACCGTCAAGGTTAGTCTGACGCCATCAAGATCGGGCCGGGCAGAAAATAGCCTATAAATATAACATCATAACTTCACTTTTTGTAAGCCCTAAACCCTAAGGTCGATTCCTGGGTTTAGGTAGGTGTTTTTTCAGCAACTTAGAGGGTTTCAATCACTCCATAAACATCTTGTAATGGTTTGTTGATTGTATCTTAATTCATGTCTTCAATTATCATTATTGTTGCTTGTTCTTCATTAATTATGCTTGGCTAATTCACCTTGTGTCTACTTATGATTGTGGGAAACTTGTATATAATTGATTAGATCTTATTGATTCCTTGTTGATGTTTGTGTCTATCTTCATCAATTAGGGTGTGACACTTCGATAGGTCTAATTGGTTTAGCTTATAATTCTTGTTTCATATTGTCTCTTGTTTAATTGAATGATATCGATGTTAGGCTTAAGAAAACTGGCAGACTTCCAATTGGTAACTTGCTTGAACATCTTAAGAAACATGATCGGAGGTGTACTATGATTATATGGTTGTATTTAATGCATAAGCGAATTCTAGTGATCCCATGTTAGGAGCTTTTAGTCGGCTCGACATAGGAGTGAAGTAGGAGCTTATAGAGTTAGGGAAGATCGTACACGGCCCTACGAATGGTATTAAGGAATACAACCCGTCAATTAAAACAAGGTGTGACAATTCAATAGGTAGAATTGGATAGCTAGCAAGGAGTAATATATCATAGGTAGATGCGCTTCACTTCCCTTGTTGCCCTAGTTTACTTTTCTTGCACATTAGTTTAATTGGTAGCTTTTGGGTTAGTTGATTAGCAACTAATTCCGCCCCTCCTTCCAAAACCGAGATTTTACTTGCTTTCATTTAAAATATAAAAATACAAAAAGAATCATCCCTCACCTCTAGACCTGGTTAGATTAATTTCAATCCTAACGACACTATTTCTGAGTTGAACGATCAATCCCCCGGTACTTGTCACTATACTATACTACAACGATCAGGTACACTGCCTGGCGGAGATTGCAAGCTTCTCAAGATCCCTTGAGAAGTAAAACATGTTGCCAGGGCACAATCCCCCGTATCAAAGGGTTTCCAATGATGTTATCAATTGGGTGATCATTAGTCCATTTTCTGAGATGCTCATGAGGTTGAGGATAGTGTATTAATGTTGATGTGTTTGATTCATCTATGGATCTTGCATCATTTGAGGATTCAGGAGTGAAGATGTTTTCAAACGGCTCATCATCAAGTGGAGCGAAAGGATGTACTTCAAAAGAATAATCAGTTGCTGCTCCTTGTTGTATGGTTGAGGACTGAAAATTTGATGTTGTAAGTGAATGACTGACAATGGGGGCTTCAGGATCCAACGTAAGTGAAGTAGATGGCCCTGCATCATTATGTGGAACATTTGCTACCATTGCTGGTTGTGGAACGACATGAGCTTCAGGTACAGCCACATATTGAGGTTCGAAGTATTCATCAAACATCGGATCAAAGAATTTCTTCCAATCATCACTTGTAGGGGGTACAAAAGGAGTAGCGGGAGTGTGATTCTGTACAAGACCTGAACTAATGGGTCCAGGAGACAAAAGATTTGGTACGGGTCCAGAACTTGCTTGTCCATGAGCCTGTCGCTCAGTCAGCTCATCGAATGTCACGTGAATTGTTTCCATTATATCTCTGGTTCGTTTGTTGTAGATTCGGTACCCCTTTCGATCTGGAGCATATCCAACAAAGAAACCAATGTCAGCTTTGGCTTTAAGTTTCCCAAGGTCTTCACTGTCATTTGTCGAATAACAAAGTGCACCAAATACTCGTAGAAACGAAAGGTCTGGTTCTGCCATGAACCAGTTCATATGGAGTCTTGCAGTGGAGAGGATGTATCAAGGATCGATTCTGTGTGTAGCAAGCAGTTGCATCAGCTTCTGCCCAAAGGAACATGGGAGCTTTAGAAAAAATGAGCATAGTCCTAGCAGCTTCAACAAGGGTGCGGTTACGCCTTTCAGCAACCCCATTTTGTTGAGGGGTACGTGGAATGCTCTTTTGATGACTAATGCCGACCCTTTCATAAAATTGAGTAAGATGTTTGTTCACGAACTCTGTTCCATTGTCAGTGCGAATGAACCTAACAGTTTTGTTAAGTCAAACTTGCAATTGCTTGATGAGTCTTATGATGATCTTCGGAGTCTCGTCCTTTGATCGCAAAAACTTTACCCATGTGAAGCGAGAGTAGTAATCAACAATAACTAACACATATTTCTTTCCATTGATGCTTTGAACTCTCATTTGTCCACAAAGATCCATGTGAAGGGTGTGTAGAACTTCCATAATGGTGTTGACAGTTTTGGGTTTGTGAGTGTGCTTTTTGCTCTTGCCCATTTGACATGCGGAACATAGATGATCCTTTTCATACTTTATTCTGGGCATGCCTTGAACAAGATCCTTGCTAGTGAGTTCATTGATGGTATTGAAGTTCAAGTGGTTCAAACGATGATGCCACAATAATGATTTGTTCTTAGAGGCTTTTGAGAGCAAGCAAATGGGAGAGGACCGCATCATGTCTTCAATTGAGATGGTATATAGATTGGTGACACGACTGCCTTTAAGTAGATCTATACCATCTAATTCTCGAACAAAACATGTAGTATACTCCAATGTGTAAACATGTATGGTTTTGTGTTTAAGTGGATTAAATGTTATGGATTCTAGAGAGAGAAAGTGATGGGATCCTTGAGAGAAACTAGTGAGTTGTTGTATTCCAAATGAAGGTCCAACCCTCTCCACTAGTGGAGAGGGGTATTTATCCAAAGAAAGAAAAATTCACCATAAAACGAGCTGTGGTCGAGCTGACAGTGGGTAAAGACCCGACCCGATTCCATAAATACTAACTAATATTAAACTACGTACTAACTAATATGATAAATACTACGGGCTACATAATGCTAAGCTATACTCAGGGTGACCGAGTCTTTTATATGAATAAACATATTCCTAACACTCCCTAAGGCTGGAAGGTTTTGTGATATATATGTTGCACCAGCTAAGTAGAAAGAGCCACGAGGAGTTCGCGAAGTCACATTGTAAGAAAAGGTGAGAAGCATATTCGTCATGTGAGTTACACAGTGGGCATCGAGCAGAAGTGAGAGTGATGTTTCGACTGAGGAGCTAGTCTCCTGTAGGGATTCGATTCATCCCAAGTCTCCATCCAAAGATGTTAACTTTTAGGGGTGTTAGATGGTTCCAAGGAAACTTCTAGTGGTTCGGTCTGTAGGTGGTGGATTGAAGGAGAGACTTCAATGAATTAGTTGTAAAAGAACCCAAGGTGTCGTATTTACATTCGCAAGTGTCATTGGAAGCTGAGAGGGAGAGGTGAATGACCTGAGTAATCAGATTCTGGAGTTCGAAAAGCTCATTGTGAGAAGACGGGGTTCGTACCCAATTCCATTCCCATTGTGTGAAGTGACCTCTGCCAGTGCATCGTTTATTGATGAAGCATCCCTTGTGTCTTTCTAGCTTGTAAAGTTCTGGATAGGTTTCCCTAAGTGGAGATCTGCCGATCCATGTGTCAACCCAGAAATGAATAGATGACCCATTACCTACTAAACCTGTAATCACTTTTTCCAAAGAAACATTAAATGGGGCAAGGTGGGAGTTTAGCGTTGCTATGATCTTCCAAACTCCCACCATGTTAGACTTCAAAGGTACATTAGAACAGTTCCGGTTGGAATAGTGAATGGAGGTGATGACGTGTCTCCAAAGGCCGTTTGGCTCGTTGTGGAAGCGCCACCACCACTTGGTAAGCAAAGACTGGTTTTTCATATGTAAATTACCCAAACCCAGCCCACCCGAAGTTGTTGAAGCAGTAATTCTATCCCAGGAAATCTAAGAAATTTTCTTATTTGCATTTGACCCTCCCAAAAAAGGACTTTTGAATTGATTCAAGTTTAGAGATAACGCTTACCGGGGCCTTATACAATGAGAAATAATAGGTTGGGAGGTTGTCAAGCACAAAGTGGATGAGGGTTATTCTTCCACCAAGGGAAAGAGATGAGGCTTTCCAACGTGAGAGACGAGATTCAAAGGTTTGGATAACAGGTGCCCAATTTTGGATTAGATTCATATTGGCTTCGACAGTTAGTCCAAGGTACGTTATGGGGAATTGGCCTACTTCACAATTTAAGGTGGTGGCAGAGATGTTGGTGATATCAGTGGTTAGGTTGATGGCATAGAAACATGATTTATGAAAGTTTATTTTGAGGCAAGAAGCTAAGTAAAAGCATCTAAGGATTCTGGAGATGTTTTGTAGGTGAGTGATGGACCATGAACCGATTAACATGACATCATCGGCATATAAAAGATGGGTAATGGTTGGTCCGTAATTGGGTAATTTGATTCCGGTGAGTAGACCTATTTTTAAGGCTCATTGGATAATGTAGGAGAAAGTCTCCATGGCAATTATAAAAAGAAAAGTTGAAAGAGGGTCACCTTGGGAGAGATCGCGTTCGCAGTTAAACTCAGGTGTTTGGCAACCATTTACAAGAACTGTGGATCGAGTCGAGAGGAGTATGCCTTTAACCCACAAAATCCAGCGCCATGCAAACTCCATTTGTTCCATGATTGTCAGTAGGAAGTCCTAATTAACCATGCCAAAAGCCTTCTCAAAATCTATTTTGAAGCAAAAAGTTTCACGCTTGCGTTTCTTGAGCCAGGAGATGATCTCATTTAGCATGAGTGGACCATCTAGAATGTTTCTATTACTGATGAAATCTGACTGAGTCTGTGAGATTACTTTGGCTATTTTCTGCCTGAGGCAATTTGCAAGAATCTTTGAGATGATCTTCTTGATGCTTCCAATAAGGGTTATGGGTCGGTAATCGCCTAGGGATCTCACAAAGGCTATTTTTGGTATGAGTGCAATATGAGAAGAGCTGCAGCCACGACTAATGGTCCCTGTGTGATAAAAGTCAATCATGATGTTAAGAAAATCCATCTTTAATAATTCCCATAATTTTTTGATGAAGCCAAGGTTTATCCCATCGGGACCTGGTGCCTTTTCACTTTCACAGTCCCAGACCGCTTCTTTGATTTCATTTAGAGAAAAGGGGGCTATGAGGTAGTTTGCGTCATCTTGGGATAAGGTTTTTAGGTCGTGGCATGTGAGTTTTGGTCGTTGTTGTAGTGGCTCCTTATACTTCTCATGAAAAAAGTTAAAGACGGCTCCCCGAATGGTAGGAGGGTCGATATGCCAATTGCTATCAATCTCTTGGCCATTGATTCGATTCTTTGCCAATCGACAGTTGATGAAACTATGAAAGTACCCCAAATTCTAATCTCCTTCTTTAACCCATTTGGCTCGAGATTTCTGTTGTAAATCTCTGGTCTTTGCATGTTCAAGAGCTTGCAGGTTCTTTTTGGTATCTATCCATAAGGCGAGTTCAGTTTCGTTGAAGTCCTGGAAATCTATAATTGCATCTAACGTTTCCAGTTGGTTAGTGAGTGCTGAGAGTTGCTGGTTTTCATGGTTTTTGGTATCACGGTTCCATTCCTTCAGGTCATTCTTTAGCTTTTTATACTTGGAGTTTAGGATTTGGTCAGGGCGACCACTATGAAAACTTGAAGAAAGGCTGTGTGTTACGGTTTCTTCAAAACCCGGCTTGGTGTACCAAGAAGTGAATAGGCGACGTTTTATTAAGGTGGATGTAACAATGTCGACGTTTACTCTAAAACACATAGTTACTTTTACTATATCCCAGAAAATTATCAAGATGTTTTTAATAAGGCTATTATCTTTAATTCATTTTCTAAATTCGATTCAATTTTGTTACATCCACCTTAATAAAACTCATTATTCGTGGTCCACCAATTTTGCTAAATTTTAAAGAAAGCACACTTATTTTCAAGCCAAATTGGACTTGGAACCGTGCACCACAAATATCTTTTTAGCTAGGTCCACCGTCTTTAAAACATACTTTATGAGTTGTTATCTTCAAGTAATGGGCTTCACTTGGTGTGGTCCGGTACTATTGTTAATTAAATTCCACAGAAAAGAGAGCTATAAGTGAATACGAACTTTGACACTTCCATCTTTAACATGTTAATATGTTATGGTCTACTACTATCTTGAACAATAGGAGTAACAAAGGTGTTTGGTTTGAATGCATGTGATAATTACTCTAGATTAAGAAAGTATGTATAATTTTGGTATGTTTATTTTTACAGAAAATTACCTACATGAATGATTGAATCTATTGAGGTTCAACTCAAAATCTTTAAATGAGGAGAGATGCTTGATACCGGTAAAACTACCTTCTATCTATAAGAAATTAATCTAACTCGTGTATTAAATTTTGGCTGACAAATTCACGGGGTTTGAATCCATCGTCACACATATTCAAACCAAGAAAAATCTGTCTTTTATAAGAAGTTGGCAATGTCACTAGAGAGTTGTTTGCACCTAGCAAAATTGAACTTGACACATCACATATTTTAGTGATACTAGTCACAAGGCTTTTACCCTCTGAGTGGTTCATATATCTTTTCTTCTATTCACATGGTTTTTGACTCGATATTACGAGCCAACTAGTCGCTAGACGAATAGACAACTACCTTTTTACATAGCTAGAAGTCGACGCAATTGAAGCTCCGTTGCTGGGTACATATATCTTTTTATTTACATACAAACGGTTAAGGTGGTTATTTAGTTGCTTTTTCATTTTCATGACTCATGATGGAGCCAACGTATCACTTCAACAAATTAGACTTTGACAATTTGACATGATATTGGCTATGTTTGGCACAAAGCTTTTTGGAGCTTTTTTGGGCAATGAGCGGTGAAAAATGAGCTTTTTGATTTTTAGTGTTTGTTTGGCATGAGAGCTGTGGGCGTTGCTATTTTTTAGGAAAACTCATTTTTCCAATGCTTCTTTATGAAGCTGTGAGCTTTTTTGGCTACTGCTCACAGCTCACTACTACTGCTCACAGCTACTTTTGCCAAACATAACAAAATTTTAAGTATAATCTTAAAGATAAATATTTGTCCGACATAACTTTAATTTTATAAAGCCAAATTATTAGTCTTATATGCTTTTCAAAATTTAAATAAAATTATAAGACCGTAAAATAAAATAGCACAAACACTAAAAAATGACACCAAGAAGAGCACGTAATAGATCTTATCTCAAACTGAGAATTAAATTCAGTAGGTGAGGTTCTTTTATGTTAAACACCAAAAGTAATGAATGGTTAAGCAAATTTATATTGGACCCTCCAATGATTAATATATTCTCCACTTGTCAAGTGATTCTTGATTTGGATTCCTATCTACTTAACATTTGCCATTTGGACAGGTTCAAATATTTATAAGACTATATTCAATGTTTTAGAAGACCACAAGTCCACAACTTTATCATTTTATTAAGAGTTTTGGTTATAGAATAACAATGAAAGTCCTTTTATTTATTTATTTTTTTTTTAATCTCGTTTTGATACGTAAATTCTGAAAACGTTATTCAATGTAACGGGTTTTCATATAGTGTTCTAATATGCATAATTTGTTGACGTGTCACGTGTTAAACTTTTAGGTATGATATGTTATCAAAATGTGCAGATTGTAACATTTTATGAAAGATTCATTATACTAGTACTAATTACACAACTTTTTCAGAATCACATGCGATACATTAAAAAAAAATTAATTGCTATTAAACAACCAAAACCTTTTTATTAAATAAGTTCTTTAAAGAAACACCAACTATAAAAATTTAGTAAAAATTTATGTGATGCATTTGTACCACTATAAAAACGTGTGGGGGAAGAAATAAAAGAAAAAAGTAGGAATTCATTTACTTCTGTGTTTTTATACAAAAAGTACACTACACTACAGTGCCTGTGGTGTCACACACTAGATTAGATATGGTATTTAAGAAAGCGTATAAAGACTTGTACAAATATAACAATATTTACCCACTTTGACCCATTACACTCGTCTAACTTACACTGATTTACTACAATCAGCTCGACCAAAACCAACTCTTCGGTTCACAATATCAAATTCTACCCATTGATTTTGTTGATGAAAATTTCCTATAATGTTACTTGGAACTCCTAGTCTTTCCGAGCGACCGATACCCAAACAACTGATCCCACGGCCAACATCGTCTAGCATCCTCTCTTTCGCAATAACTACTTGCACACCTTTTCCAAATTCAAGTACCATGTCCCCTATAAACCTTCCTATCTCCATTGAGTTCCCATTGAAGCACATATCCAACGACTCACGATAAACGTACCCTTTTTTCACTCTAGACCCCGCGGTTTTTAGAATTTCGTCATGTATTTTATTAAACGCCTCGTCTACTAAATATGTGTACTCGGTGCCCGAGTCGATTATTGTTTGTCCAGACCCACCCGCGTCTGGTCTAAATACTGACCGTGATATGTTTAACTTTTTCCCACCAATACTAATACCCTCCATGCCAACTGTATAACCAAATGGGTCAAAATTGGGCGAGCGTTGACTTTCGGGAAAAGTCAAAATGTCAACATATTTAAAAGTTCTCGAATTCGGATTTTGACCTAGGTAAAAAGCTCCAGTAGGTTTCACTTTCGCGTTATTTTGACGTGTAGGCGTACAATACGAAAACTTAGATATTTTAGCTTGTGAAGCAAAGGACAACCTACCTAAATTCATCCCTAGAATACCCTCAGCATCTTTAGACTCCGTTGCGCATCCAAGCGCAACAGGAGGGGTACTCTGGTACCGAGAAAAAGTAACTTTTTCTCGTACCAAATTCCCCTCAGCCAGAGTCCCGTCCGCGTAAAAATACGAATAGTGACAAAGACGATTTTGATCACAAGTTGTAGGCAACGTGAAATCGGGCACTCGTGGCTTGCATATAGGATGATTACATGGTAATATAGAAAACGAAGACGACAAAGCCGGATCAAAAGAAGCCGTAGGGGTTTTATTATGACACTGAATCCATGACAACTGGCTACCAGTGTCCAAAACCATTGGTTGAGCTTGTGGTGGTGTCCCTATTGGTAAAGAAACAACCAAAGCCATAGAGTACTTAAAATTCAGCCTTTGGTTAGAACCCGAAGATTGTGCTAGCGAACTAGACCGAATTTTGGAAGCAGCAGATTGGTGAGACATAGGAAGGTAACTTAGGGTAAAAGCTAGAGAATTTTTGTTTTTTTTCTGTATGTTCAAAGCTCTAGAGTTCAAGACAAACTCGGACACGAGCACGAAGAACACGAAAGTTTTGAGCCATGCAAATGCCATGGATTTGAAAAGCTTGTGTAAGTGTGTGTGTTTTTTTTAGGGTTTGTGTGTTTATGGTGTTGATGTTGTTTGAAAGAGTGAGTGAGGGGTGGTTTATATATATTTGAAGAAAGTGAAGAGGGGACATGAGTAGGAAAAGAACAATACAAAGCCGAAAGAAGGAACCAAAACGCGTTTTTTATTTTTATTTTTTGATTTAGAGATAGTTGGGTGGTTGGGTCTTGCTTGAATTTTAGTCATGCTATGTTTTTATTATTTTCCATTGGTTTCATTTAATATTATTAAATCTAGTTAACAGAATTTTTGTCGGTATACAAAAGCTGTTTTTGTTTTGTTTTATTATCAATAGTAATAAGTGTGATGTTTTGTGTCGTAGAATACGAGTAGAAACAAGATTTTAATCGTTTACGCGTCGTTTATAACACTATTCAATAGTATATGTTATAAGTCAAGTTTTATTTTATATAAAGGAAAAGGTTAAAATGAAATGATGTAAAACGATAAAGGTAAAAGTGAAGATTTTGCATTGTGAGCTAACAGTCTAACGTTCGATTTTATTGTAAAATAGTTTAACGTTCGATTTTATTGTAAAAGCAGCTAGGAGTAAACATACTTTCGCCAACTTAAACACTATTTCCCGGCAATGTTTGAAAATCATTCATTTTTAATGAATATGACGTTTATTTATGTGTTATTGTGACAATACTTTATTTCTTTATCTATGACACCAGATTAAATCTAGCTAATACTTTTTTGAACGGCAGAAATAAACATTAATAAAAGCTACTAGCAAGGCGCTAGAAGGCGAAGAGTACACAAAAAAAATCTAAAAATAAGCCAAACAATACAATCTAGATCCCTCTTAAGGCTTTAACTGCGAGGATTACAAACCAGATGAAAAAACTATTATTGGTTACAGAAAACCAATAAAAGAAAAAAAAAATCCCCACTCACAAAAGCCGAGTCGCCGCTTTTCACTCCACAAACACAATCTAGCTATGCTAATTCAGAATGTGAATGAATCATTTAATGTTTGTATAACCAAAATGTTGTCATACAACTCAACAACTACCAATCACTACGAATACTAAATGCAGCTTAAGTAACCATTGGTCTAAAGTGCTGGCTAGAAAGCATATATACATCAATACATGCATTTGTACGTATAGAAATATATATATTTTATAAAAAGAAATTTATCTACACAAAGCAAAAATAAAAACTTTATCTTTATAGATTCTTGAAATTTCTTAAATTAGAAGAAAAGAGATGAAAAAACAGCTGTGTTACCTTTGTTAAGTTGTTGCTCAATCTCTACCTGCCACGCCTACAAACTTCTACAACGTATCATTGTCAAACTAGTATCTTATACGACAATCTATATTTTTGAACAACTTTATGTCTTTACAAAAATTATACTCAATAAAACTGAATGATGCTTAAAATGTTCTAGAAAACATGTAATACAATTATAGAAAATTAAAATATCACATATGAAAAAGATGAAGAAAAAAAAAACTTGGTTATGTCAGTGATGCATTGTCGAGATACAAAAAAATAAAAAAGCTTGAATTTGGCGGATTTTCTGCCTCATGTAAGGATAATGTTTCAACATTTGTTTATCAAGCAATAAAGTTCACTCAGCACCACTGATATGTCCATAAGAAAAACATGTTACTATACTCTTGGTTCATCATTTTTAATTTTTATCGGGTTGCGTCTTTGTAATAAACATCATGGCTATTTCTGTTTAGAATAAATTAGTACGTTACATTGTACTAAATCACGAGGTGTTGCTTAAGAATCATGACCACCAAAACATAACATATGTTGCATGACGCTTCTTATGCTTGTACATAGGTGTGTGTCGGTATGTGCAAATCAAATGCTGATGTGCAAATCACCTCCTATTTGTTATTAACGGGTGTTTGAATATTTCGTTGGAGATAAGCATAAAGGAAGAAAGTGCGAAAAATAATTATGATATGAGATTAACATGAAGCCACAAGGAAAGAGATACTCGTACTAATGATGATAAAAGGGGTGGCTCAAAATTTTCCTAACGTCTCAATTGGTGATGACAAGTCGCCAGCTTTGAGGCTTACATGCATCATGAAAAGGGACATTCTTATGTGGGAACAATCTTTTATTTAAATAAACAAGTATTAACCATGGTCCATGGAGTATATAATTTAGAATTTAAGTTACTATTCTACTAGTGACAGCCTTCAAAAAAAGTATTTAACTAATGACAAACATAATTATGGTCAAAGTATATATCTTAGATTAAATAAGCTAGCTAATTCGGAAGCTTAATTACAATCATTGTGTCACTCCAAAAAATGGGTGGTGGATAACGTGAATTGTCCCAAAGATGTTATACAATCTTTAATTTTCACTTGTGGATCAGGAATGTTTGTTTGTGTGTTCTTTTTGTCTCTTGCTTTGTCTTTGTTAACTCTGTTTAATTGTTCATAAGACATGCATTTAATCTGTACTTAGTAAAAAAGTATTGATTAATTACTTGTATGTCTTTTCTATCACATGCTTAAGTTATTAGGTTACTTCTGCAACACACGAGTATTCCCTTTATCAACATTCTCTCCACGAATAGTTTTTTTCTCCTGAAGCAAACAAACGAAAAGCAAATTTGTTTAATAAATTAAAAGATGAAAATTTTGTGAAATTTATGTGCCTTAACATTTGACATTTTCAAGCAAGGAAGAACTGCTACTAGTAACATTTTGGAACTTGTTATTGAATACGGATTGCCCCGATTTGCAAGGAACGTAAACCGACCAGTACGTGATGTATATATATCGTTGTCGATCTTTCGATAACATCAAGGGCCATGGTTACCAAGCTGCAATTTTATTTTTCTTTTTTGGAGTCAGAGTTACCGCATTATTATGCACGAATTTTTTTATTTTATTTTTATTTTTATTTTTTTTCTTCAACCTACTACTAAATGTTGAAACTGAAATTGTTAAAAGAATTGCAGTTATTGTTAGTTTATGGACATTATTTTAGTAGTCGTATGTTAGGATCGAACTCAAGATCACGGGATTGCACACTTTACATATGAGACTCGATGTTTAAATAATTAATATAAAATGTTATATTTAATTATTTAATTCATAATAAACGACTAAAGAGCGTTAGGTAATTAATGAAATTGACTAACGGTTGGTAAATGTCAACGGGATACGAAGAAAGTAAAACAAGACAAGAGAATGTTCTAGAAATCCTCTCTTGAGCTTGTTTTGGTCGAAACTATGGAATCCCACATCGGAAACCATAGCAAACTTGATATCTATCATAAAGGTATAAATAAAAGGTGGCAAATGGGTTGGGTTGGGTCGGTTTGGGTCATGGGTCAAATGGGTTATGGGTCAAATGGGTCATGCTTTAAGAATGGGTTGAATGGGTCATGGGTCAAACGGGTTAGGTCGGATTGGATCGGGTCGACTCGTTACATTTCTACTGTAAGCATGCTACTATACTACTATAGTATGTTTTGTCTGTTTTTTTACGTTTTAGTATGTTTTTTACGTTTTCGTCATTTTTTTATGTTTTCGACATTTTTTTACGTTTTCGTCCGTCTTTCTATGTTTTTGTCCCATTTTTTACATTTTCGTCAATTTTTTTTCGTTTCGTCCGTTTTTTTACGTTTTCGTCTGTTTTTTTACGTTTTCGTCCGTATTTTTATGTTTTCGTCAGTTTTTTTACGTTTTCGTCAGTTTTTTCACGTTTTCGTCTGTTTTTTTACGTTTTCGTCTGTTTTTACGTTTTCATCAGTTTTAATTTACGTTTTCGTCAGTTTTTTTACGTTTTCATCTAATTTTTTACGTTTTCGTCTGATTTTTTACGTTTTTGTCAGTTTTTTTACGTTTTCGTCTGATTTTTTACGTTTTCGTCCGATTTTTTACGTTTTCGTCAGTTTTTTCACGTTTTCATCCGTTTTTTCACGTTTTCGTCCGTTTTTTTTACGTTTTCGTCTGTTTTTACGTTTTCATCACTTTTTTTACGTTTTCATCAGTTTTTCACGTTTTCGTCGGTTTTTTCACGTTTTCGTCTGTTTTTTTATGTTTTCGTCCGACTTTTTGTGTTTTAGTCTGATTTTTTACGTTTTCGTCTGATTTTTTACGTT
The DNA here is from genome assembly GCA_030686995.1 of Artemisia argyi. NCBI lineage: Eukaryota > Viridiplantae > Streptophyta > Magnoliopsida > Asterales > Asteraceae > Artemisia > Artemisia argyi. The sequence goes on along the minus strand of CM060709.1, from coordinate 212,344,439 downwards.
TTCGTCCGATTTTTTACGTTTTCGTCAGTTGTTTCACGTCTTCGTCAGTTTTTTCACGTCTTCATCCGTTCTTTCACGTTTTCGTCCATTTTTTTACGTTTTCGTCTGTTTTTACGTTTTCATCACTTTTTTTACGTTTTCGTCAGTTTTTTCACGTTTTTGTCTGCTTTTTGACGTTTTCGTCCGAATTTTTACGTTTTCGCCAGTTTTTTTTTTTATGTTTTCGTCAGTTTTTTTACGTTTTCGTCAGGTTTTTTACGTTTTCGTATGATTTTTACGTTTTCGTCCGTAATTTTACGTTTTCGTCAGTTTTTTTTACGTTTTCGTCATTTTTTTTACGTTTGCGTCTGCTTTTCTACGTTTTCGTCACTTTATTTACGTTTTCGCCCGTTTTTTTCGCGTTTTCGTCCAATTTTTTGCGTTTTCGTCTGATTTTTTACGTTTTCGTCAAGGGTTTTACGTTTTTGTCAGATTTTTAAAAATCGACGAAAACGTAAAAAATCGGACGAAAACGTAAAAAAATTGACGAAAACGTAAAAAAACAGACAAAAACGTAAAAAATCAGACGAAAACGCAAAAAAATTGACGTAAACGTAAAAAAACTGACGAAAACTTAAAAAATCGGACGAAAACGTAAAAAAAGGGACGAAAACATAAAAAAAACTGACGAAAACGTGAAAAAACTGACGAAAACGTAAAAAATCGGACGAAAACGTAAAAAACTGACGAAAACGTAAAAAATGGACGAAAACGTGAAAAAACTGATGAAAACGTAAAAAATCGGACGAAAACGTTAAAAGACTGACGAAAATGTAAAAAATGGGACGAAAACGTAAAAAAACTGACGAAAACGTAAAAAATCGGAGGAATCGTAAAAAACGGACGAAAACGTGAAAAAACTGACGAAAACGTAAAAAAACTGACGAAAACGTAAAAAATCGGACAAAAACGTAAAAAATCTGACGAAAACCTGAAAAAACTGACGAAAACGTAAAAATAGTGACCAAAACGAAATAAAATAAAATAAAATAAAAAGGAAGAAAACGGAAATAAACAGACGAAAGCGTGAAAAAATGGACGAAAACGTAAAAAATGGATGAAAACGTGAACAATCTGACGAAAACATCAAAAAGGACAAAAACTTATAAAAACATTAAAAAAAAAAAGACACATAGTGGTGGTTGAATTATCATCCGACCCTTAAGTGACCCATTCGACCCATTTGTTGACCCATTCGACCCATTTGTTGATTCATATAAGTCTAATTGTTAACCCATTTGACCCATTTCTTTGTGAAAGGGGTAACCCAATCCAACCCATAAGTTGTTATTTTTGACCCAAACCAACCTATTTTTCTTTAAATGGGTTGTGATTGCCACCTCTAGTATAAATACATCCCCATGTATTCATCCTTTGGTACACTTGATTAAAATAGAAGGTCAAACTTCTTCTTTTCCTCTCTTGTAGGACAACGAGCGAAACCCCAAGAAAAGGGATTTGCGAGTAACCTTGAACATTACAAAGTGTTTGGTAAATCTATTGTGATCAAGAACTAGCATTCACATCGAATCGCTAATAGTATGTGTGTACAAGAACGTGATACAATCACACTATTGATTGATTCTTGGATTGAATTACAAAAGATGTAAGGGGTAATTCTTATAATCCACATAAACCCTAATTAGGGTTCTTGAGTTGAAGATTGCATTTGATTCTTGTTCGGGCTAGAATCACTACGGTACGTTTACTATTTATTATTGATTAATTAATTACATGTTATGTGATCTTGTTATAATTGCTTCCGCTATGCTCTCTTGATGTGTTTGGTTTATTTTATATGATTGTCATGATATCATAATTCCAACAGTGGTATCAGAGAACCGTTATAATGTGTAATTAATTATCGAAACGCATAAAAATTGGATCTTGATTCGTTTAGTTACATGTTTTTAGGGTTTTTAGATTCCTAACCCTAATTTTTTTTATGGGTCGATTTAGACCTTAAAGGGTTTTAGGGTTTTGGTCTTGATTTTTTAATATGATTAGAAACCCTAAGATGTCATGTAATTTGTTATGCGTTTTAGTAAACGATCTTTGTGCAACATGTTAATTGTTAAGCTTAATCTATGAAAAAGTGCATATTTGCATGGATTTTATTGTGTGATAATTTAAATGGTTTAAATTGGATATATAAATATAAATTAATTGTTAAGTTATATCGGAACATGTAAATTTATTAATAGATGTCGAATTGGGGAAGACTCCAATATTAAGTAATCAATTATGTGCTATGTGGTATTTGTTTAGTTTTGGCTTACGCAATCGATTTATCGATGCATGTGGCTCTTTTTCCTAGAAGAAGAAAGCCTTAATTGAATAAATACGTTATACATCTAGATTTGATTATTAATAGAACTATTGAATAAGATTTGCATGTGGCTACATGTTTTATACATATTTAATTGTTATATTATGTATATGTTTATTCAGTTGTTTTATTTTTTATTTTATATTACTTGTTTTTGTTTATTATAATGTTAGACATGTTTATAAACGAAAAGGGTAATTTTTTGAATAGAAAAATAATACGGACTAAATAAATGGCGAAATTGTTTTGGTTTTAAGAGTAAATTTCAAAGGATTGGTTGATTGATGTTTTTGTACATAGTGTGCGAAAGGCGGACCGAAGGTTGCCATCCAACGTACTTGTAGAGAGGGGTTTTTAAAGCTCATGCACCTACCGGTTCTCAACAACTGCCTGGTTGCCGACCCTAGACTTACATATATCACTATATTACGTACATTGTCATCTTAAGGGTGAATTCACCACAATTCCACAATGATTATCCGAAACACTAAGCCTTAAGGCTTATGCAAAAGTACGATATAGTGGACGATAATTGTTGGTAATTCTTTAATTGGTGAACCCGATACCTCAATCAAAACTTTGTTGTTTTACTCTTAGCAAATTGGTAATAAAAATGTTTTGTAAAACCAATGTTATGAAGTTGTATGCATGCTTCTTCATACATTATTTTGATCACGTCAAAATTTAATACCCTTATAAAATTAAGTCGAATGCCATCTAATTAAAAACACTTGAAGTTGTAATTTACGTCATGTGAGAACTTGGAGAGATTGCAATGGAGAGGTAAATTTCATAAATTCATTGCTAGCAGATCAACTGATGTGATGGATTTGTGAGTTTGCAGTTTTTAAGTTAGACGACTTAAATTGAGTAGGAAGTGAGATCTTGGACTCAAGGCATTAGATGGGGATGAAACATGCTTACTTTGCAAAAGTTTTGTGAAAGTAAATCTCATAATAATCTAAGAATTGCAATATGATATTGGCAATTATTGTTCGACAATTACCTTGTTGAATACTACCATTACTAGCAGATCAACTGATGTAATGGTACTATGTCAATTTGGATCATAGCTTTAAGAAAATACTACGGTTTATATAAATATTTACCAATGGGTATATTATTTTCTTAAAGACCTAATTATTGAAAATACTGAAATTGAATTTTGTAATTCGTTTTAATGTATTAATGCAACATTCAAACGTAAACGCACTTTGGGCTTTGGTAAATTGATTTAGTTCTGTTTTCAAACAAATGTTTGATTAAGAAATATTTACTTAAAAGATAAAAGAAGTCTCCTTTCTATGAAGGAAGAGTGAGACACAGTCATATTCCTTTTCATGAATGAGAAAGGATAATAGGAATATTAGATGTGTCTAAATTCTAATATAACTCATAGAAAATTTTTAATAGTTAAGAAAATTGCGTACATTTTTCATAGGGATTTCATCATCCTCATTCGGTGATTAAATTCTTAGTAAGAAATATGATATTTGGTTAACAGAAAATTATGTATGACATTTTATGAGTTATTATAATTAGAATCTAGACTAATTACCGCAAAATTTTTAAAGACAAACTAGTTGTTTTAACTATTTTAAAGGTGCTACATACATTGTAGCATGGTAGACCTATTAAGGAAGAAATTGCATGCCCAATTTTCAAGTTAATAGCATTTGGTGGATAGTCCATAATTTACGTAGTAGAATACACTTATAGTACATAAGTAATTGTTACATATGGACATTCAAAGGTGTAGGAAAGTTAAAAGCATACTATTTTCTTTCACTGGATAGGAAACATTTACAATGTTGTCAAATTCAGAAGGAGTGTTGTGTACTTATCACTGAATAAGGAATTATTGTAATGATCTTTAATTCAGTGGAAGTTACAAGCTTTGACATCTTGGTAGCTAAAGATAATTACTTTTCAAGTGTAGACACTCATACTTTTAAGGATAGTCTTGTACACTTCCTTACTAGACATTGTTGTTTTACATATACTTGTTATGCTAAAATCTATGACACAATCATATTGAACACATAAAAAAATGCATGGCATGTTGTTTATCAACTATATGAGGTTGTTCCATGCACAAGTGGGAGAAATGTTATCTTTAATGTGTGCAAGAAACAACTTATAAAGATATGATTTAATGGATTCTCTTGACTACAAGGTAAAAGAATAATGTTCTTATATTAATTCAAGAAACACTTGGTGTTACAGTTTATGTTATGTGAGAGCTTAGCTAGATTGCAACAACAAGGTGAATTTCATATTTCATTACTAGCAGATCAACTGATGTAATTGAACTATGAGAATCTGCAGTTTCTAAATTAGAATAATGTTCTAATATGAATTATACTAAGCTAATTCAAGAAACACTTGGTGTTACTATTTATGTTATGTGAGAGCTTAACTAGATTGCAACAACAAGGTGAATTTCATATTTTCATTACTAGCAGATCAACTGATGTAATTGAACTATGAGAATTTGCAGTTTCTAAATTAGATACCTATTAGAACATGTGTCAATATGATACCAAGACTACTTTAATTTGTATATTTATGAATTCATGAAATGACATAAATTAATAAAGTAATCTAATGTTGCTTCAATCTGAATATTTATGTGTTCTTGGAATGACATAAATAAATGAATAAATAATGTTATTTACATTATTGTGAAGTAATATATTAACTTGAAATTACTATTGAAACCAAAAGATGGTGTTCATAATTACTTTAGTTACACATGTTTATGTTTCATTGTAAAGATATAAACATAAAGTATTTTAATTGTTACAAGACTTATAATAAAGTAAGACGTTATCTTGTTGTATTTTTTAATTAAGACATATACATGAAGTTATTAAATTGTTAAATGACTTATAACGTATAGTGGGATTATAACAGTTTATGTTTTCTTGTAAAGACATGGACATGAAGTGACTTTGTAAAAAGTACTTGTGTTATAAAGCATGTAATTGGCTAGAATATTATTATACCATTAAAATGAATTAGTTGGTAAATAGACAAGTCAAAAGGAATATGGTTATCTTAAATATTGTTAGATAGTCTTACAATATTAATCTTAATGAAATACCAAATGTTTATGGTATGTTCAGTTAGGAAAAATCAAACTCTAGTTATATTGTTTGATTAAAGATAACTATGACTTCTTTTCTTTCAAAAGTTATCAATGTTAGAATGTTGAGTATGACTTGGACATATTTAAGTAAACTCCAACATAGAAGATTAATAAGACATTATCATATGATGGAATGTGATGAATGTGATGAATTACATTAAGTCTTAAATTGAAGTTCTAAATTTGTTTAACTGCTTATGAAGAGGTTATTAACAAAGTAAAGTCAGGAACTGTCAATATGTATTTGTAATATCCCAAAAGAGAATATTGTATTGTTGCTTTATTTGCTAAGTATTTAAAGATAGTCTTTAAATTGCTAAAAGCTAGTGGGAGTGTTGATCTTTAAAAGATAAAATTACAAGATACATAATCTTCTAAAATACACTAGTAAATATCATGATGAAGTTTGACATTTGAATGTTAAATCTCAACATGATAATAAAGTTTGACTTTTAAATGTTAAATCTCAAGATGATGAAATTATCATTCATAGAATAGTAATATATCTCAGATATTTGATTAATATGCTGAGGACTATGATTTACAGGATTATTGTAAACCTGATAATCATTATGATACATTACCAAATATGAAATTGGGTAAAGTATACATGATATGAATGATTAAGATGATGTCCATAAAGATAATCAATTTTAGAAACTTGGTTTATCTTAATAGTTAGACTAGAAAATGAAGATGAGTTTCTTCAAAGATTAGGTAACTCTTGTGGTTTAAATCTTTGTATAGAAATCATATGGACAATATTGTGCACATATTTAATGCATGTCTTATGACAAGATTATTAATCACACTTAATCAATTAACTGTGATTGAATATTCTTTTCTAAACACATTAAATATATAAAGATTATGATTGTCATATTTATGAAATTGACAATAGAATATCAAAACTCTTTCTTGAGTGATTACTTGAGCGATGACGATAAGTAATCAAAAGGAGTTTTTGAATTCAAATAAATCTTTGGAAGTGTACAAAGTGCAATAATTCATGGATGGATAAATGCATGCATATAGAAGATTACTTTTATGTTTAATTATTAAATTCATGTTTTGATTTATAATTGAAATAAGATAATTTCTAAGTATTCTTAAAAGCTAGTGGGAGTATTATGTTTAATTTCTTAAATCATATATGTTGTAGAACATATAAAAGGTAACATTCCATATAAGTTAAAAGTTAAGTCTTGGTTTGGAATGCAACTTTAAAGATTTAGAAAATAAGACATACAACCTTCGAATGAATGTTTATTGTTGAAACATGTGTGGTAAATGAATCTAATATAACATGATATATTATTTAGAAAGTCTAAATGGATATGAATGACATGAATAAAATCTAAGTATGACTCAAAGATCTTTCATGAACATCATGTTTTGTTTTATCATACTTGATTACAAGATGATTTGGCAATATTAATATCTAATTAAAAAGTTATTAGATAACTTATGTAATATTCTAAATGAATATGTTTGATTATAGAATCACATCCTAAATCTGGAACAGCTTCGAAATTCTATAGATGAACAATTTTCAATTGTTGTGAAAATTGTCATAGCCAACAAACTTGAAAATTTGAAGGGCATCAAACATTACATAATAGATATTAATGTTTACGGAAAGTTTTAATAGTATATTGTTGTTGCATACAATGATGGTAAATGAAATTGAGATGACACTCAATACTAGTTATGGTAAGGATTTTATCCTTGGCTAGGTGTACTAGATATGCTTAGTAAGAGCATAGTTGCATTATACATTAAGAGAACAAGAATACTTTAAACTTTAAAATGTTTGGAAGTTTGATTATCATAAATTGGTGGTTAAGGATGTCACACATTTATGAAAGATTATAAGGCATTATCAAAATAGTTGAGTATGCATATACAAGAACTTCAATAGTTGAATTCTTGAAATAAGTATTCTCAAAATTCTGATAGATCAAAGTTGGATGATTTATGTCTTGTCAACAAGTTTGAATGCCATTACTTGAGACATAATTCATCAACAAGAGTTATCATGCATTGATCTATTAAGTATTTGGATAAGGGATGTTAAACAATTATTATAATAAATTTAAATACATGGTATGTTTAATTTATAATAAATTGTATCCTATATTTGTATGTTTAATCCATGAATAAATGTTATTGTAAATTGTTCGTTGTCAGTTAATAATATGGGAATATTATTAAATCAAGACAAATCTGAAGGTTGGTATAATATACTTAAAGTATATTGATGCGTAGTCATGCCATTTCAGATGATATTCAATGATACCGAATATATGACTTATCCCAACTATATGAAGTTACTTATGGATCTTGTCATTAAGTAAATCATAAGAAGTTATCCTCAGACTTGAGATGCAAGAAAAGTGTCATGAATGTAGTACATTTTTGTGGAACAACTTAACGCTATACGTAACTTGTAGTTATAATGGTTGTTTTCGGAAGTGTTACAAAGTTTGTGGGTTTTGCTTGTAGTCAAGATAGAATTTGTTCCTTCAAATTTATTTTTGGAGTTTAATACTGCTGGGCCCCTCGTAGGGTTGTCAATTGCATGGCCGTGCCCAAGATCTTCCCTGAATATGTTCAGATGATTTGGTAATCTTGATCAATCACTAACAACGAGAAACAGAATGGTTAATTAAGGAATGACTTTGATCCATATCCTTATTAACGTGGTATTAGAAACAAAAGGATAATAATAATGAGAAATCATTAAAAGGTTTTTCCAGGAGCCTTACTCGAGATCGTACTAGAGACATCGAAGTGTTGCTAGACGCTAACCGATGTGATTACACTATTAAAATATGTCCAAGTGGGAGTTGTTAGTTTATGGACATTATTTTAGTAGTCGTATGTTAGGATCGAACTCGAGATCACGGGATTACACACTTTACGTATGAGACTCGATGTTTAAATAATTAATATAAAATGTTATATTTAATTATTTAATTCACAATAAACGACTAAAGAGCGTTAGGTAATTAATGAAATTGACTAACGGTTGGTAAATGTCAACAGGATACGAAGAAAGTAAAACAAGACCAGAGAAGGTTCTAAAAATCCTCTCTTGAGCTTGTTTTGGTCGAATCTATGGAATCCCACATCGGAAACCATAGCAAACTTGATATCTATCATAAAGGTATAAATACATCCCCATGTATTCATCCTTTGGTACACTTGATTAAAATAGAAGGCCAAACTTTTTCTTTTCCTCTCTTGTTCATAGGACAACGAGCGAAACCCCAAGAAAAGGGATTTGCGAGTAACCTTGAACATTACAAAGTGTTTGGTAAATCTATTGTGATCAAGAACTAGCATTCACATCGAATCGCTAATAGTACGTGTGTACAAGAATGTGATACAATCACACTATTGATTGATTCTTGGATTGAATTACAAAAGAGGTAAGGGGTAATTCTTATAATCCACATAAACCCTAATTAGGGTTCTTGAGTTGAAGATTGCATTTGATTCTTATTCGGGCTAGAATCACTACGGTACGTTTACTATTTATTATTGATTAATTAATTACATTTATATGATCTTGTTATAATTGCTTCCGCTATGCTCTCTTGGTGTGTTTGATTTATTTTATATGATTGTCATGATATCATAATTCCAACCGTTATCGTAATAAAAAGCCTTAAATAAATTAGTTTCCTGTTGTTTATGATATGGGACAACACTTCACGAGGAATAATTTGTAGCCGTAGGAGACAAATTCAAATGCTTGTGGGTCCGATTGTTGCTATCAGATTTAAAGCACAGGTTTTGTTGATCGTTTGATACACATGATACAAATCTTACCACGAATTCAATGTACCACAATAAATGAATAAATAATAATACTAGTAATAATAAAAATAACAATTGTTTCATAGACCACATAATATATTTGGTTCTTTAAGGTTTTGTCTTTTCAACACAATCATATCATTGAAACTATGGACAATCCTTTGGCCAACAACAATGTAGCATCGAACTCTCGTCACTACCGGCCATCCATCAAAATGTATTTGTTTGTCTAAGCTTGTGTTTTAGGCCTTTACGCTTATATTTCGTAGCGGCTTATGGCTTACAAATTATAATTTCGTGTTTTACTTATCTTATTACAACTAACGAGGTAAATTGAACCCAAAAAAAAAAAAAAACATATTAAAAAAAAATGAAAAAAATAAAATAAAATACTTGAATGGCTTTAAATTTCATAGACCACATAATGTATTTATGGATCAATCTTTATATAGATGCCATGTAGTAATAATTTTGACTTGCTAATCAGCTTAAATTCCCCTAATCATTATAATATGTAAGTTGAATCTGTATTTCGAGTAAATAATATATTCTTCATTACTACAACTATAAGAAATTACTCTATGTTAGTATTTTTGAGTATTCTCTTGTTAGAAAACAGGATTATATATAATCAGTGTTAGTGAAAGATTGTAATTCTTACTCAAAGGGACAAATCCTATTAGAATTACGCACGAGGAAAAGAAACAATGTTGGCATTAATTTAGTGATGTCTATTTTTATTTTATTTTTTGAGGAAAAATATATGTTAAACCAAATAATCGAAGACAAGTTTAGGAGATAACGAAAAATCCAAAATCAATTACTATAGTTAGGGGGTGGCAATCTCTCGGCTAAACTGGCTCGACAAGGAATACCGCTCGGCAAGATGGGCTGCCAGTCTTTCGGCATGTCCAATGCGGTGCTTCGGTGAGATCTTTTCCAAGAAAAAAGGGAACGTTGACATTCAATGAAAATGGAACGTTGCGCTTGATTTCCAAAAAAAAAAAAAAAAAAAAAAAAAAAAAAAAAAAAAAAAAATCCCTTTAAAATCTCACTTTTTATTTTATCCTTAACTAAATTTGTACTAAAGAAATGAAGATGGAATTTAAGGTACGGAAAAGTGAATAACATGGTACGACCAACATGTGATGACATATGTTCTGTCGTGATGAAGCGAAATACTACGATGTGGGGTTGGACGGCAAAGGTCAGCACTTTGACTTGGTAATTATCTGACTTTTCATACATTTTTTTTCTTGTTCGAATGTTGTGGGTTCATGGTGTTTTTGGTAGATTGAGGGCGCGTGTGTTACGTAGATGTATAGAGGATGAGGAGAGGGTTATGATGGTGGTGGTCATGAGGTGTGGTGACCGGCAGGCTGTGGTGGCCGGCCAAGGGTGGCGGCTAGGGTTTTGAAGAAAGGAGGGATGGTGTTGTGAGATGGGGAAGAAACAAAATGAAGATGTGTTTGTTTGTAGCTTATATTAAAACAAGGACCATTTGTAATTTACTCTTTACTTTATAAAAATAAAATAAGTAAAAAATATAATTAATTTTTTTGGTACCAAGATTGCCATTAAAAAATGATGTTGAGGTATGTTGTGCTATGAAATGTGTTGTGAACATTTTATTGGTTGATTTTGTTAATTGTTGAGGGAAGGTGTGGCAAGGTTGCCACCCGCCTTATTGATTATTGATGAGTGTCTAAATACTCATCATTTTGTACCAATCTGAACTGCCAAAACATACAAAAACACTCAAAAATGCATCATAATACTTAAAATATCTTAGAAGTGTGTTTTATATGTTTCAAATACAAAATATGCAAAAACAAATGAAAAACGTACAAAGTTTGCATAATTGGCAGTTTCAGTCCCTCAAGTTTCAAATATTGTCAAAACTAGTCCCTGAAGGTTTTAAATGAATAAAAAGTCAACTTAAGTCCTTGGGAAATCAAAAATGTTCACAAAACATCCCTGGATAAAAGTTTACACAAACTGGCAATTTTTACCCCTCAAGTTACAAAATTGGCAAAATGGTCCCTGGGTAATTAAAACTTGAAATTTTACAAAATATACCCTTGTACTATGCATGAATGACAAAATGGAACAATTTTGATAACATTTTGAGAAATTACAATCACAGTCCCTTAAAAATCCAAATTTACAATAATGGTCCCTGGAGTTTGAAAAATTACAGAAAAGGTCCCCGGTAATTTTGAAAAATGGAAAAATATGAATTTGGTCCTTGTATTATTGGTTCTTGGCAAATTACACCCTTATGAGTGTTTGGGAAATATTACAATTTCAGTCCCTCACTTTTGTCAAAATTACAAAATTGGTCCTTGTTCACTAAATAACCAAACCGGCCCCTTTTATTTATATAAATCCAAAACCAAATCCAACCCACATACACACCCCTAGCCCAAACCTAAGCCCAATCCAACACCCCTTATATTAAAACCAGGCATTGACCCGCGTTGACCACCCCAATCCCGCCTACACTATTCACCTCCCTCACCACCACCTGAAACCACCATACCAGGTGGTTTTGTGCCACCTTGCACCTCCACCTCACCAATACAACTCACCACCAACTCCCTTCCACCTCATACACCAAACCAGATAGGCATTTAATGCCTTCTCTACTCCTTTTCACTCCAAACCATACCAATACCTCTGTTTTCTTCCATAAAGTCCCAACTTGGCCTCCAAACATTCCCCTTGCCCCCTGACACCTCCACAAGCTCCCAACAATCTTTAATTACAACCCTTTGCCTCCACGTTAACGTGGAGGACTTTGGCACCAAAAATGAGTTTAAACGGTCTTGATCAATTGGACATAATGGATGGCTCAGATGAAGTGGGAAAGGCTCAGAAGATATTTCTAAACCTAATTGGAGCATATAAAAGGAAAGAGAAGCAGAGGAGTTCAGTACCTAGTTTATTTTCAATTAATGTATGTCGTATTAGTGTTTTAAAAAGTTAAAGTGTAATCTAAAGCTTTCAAGTTTCATTTCAAGTATTCTCAGTGTATCAGTGATCTTTTAAGTTAATAAAAAGCAAGTTTGTATTATTATCTTAGTAAATGCAATTTTCAATTTCTTATTAAGAATCTCAATAAGCTTTGTTGTTGTTACTGTTTGGTTATATGGATTGAATAAGCTCATATAAGCTCCCATAAGCTCAATACAGCTTTTAGTAACATACTAATCAGCTTAATATAAAAATCTCACAAAATACAAATTTGGTCAATGATAGTCAACTGTGGCATTTGTTCTTGATATCTGGGATTCAAAGCAGAATTGGAAGCATAAATCAGCTTGGAGTATTGGTTTAGATCCTCAGGGGAGGAAATAAGTTGTTCTTGGTTTCAAGCAGGAAAGCAATTTGTAAGTTTCTAAAAAATTTCATAATTATCTTTGTATTGCATATGTATTGATCTTGATTATCATGGCTATTATCTGTGTTTCTTAAGTTTGATTAGTGTATTTAAGTTTATTTATGGTGTGAGATTGCTAGGCTGTTAAGAAAATTACTTGTTACTCATTTTCTAAAAATCTCACAGTCAACATAGTATATCTTGTGATCTTGTGTATCTGTGGCCATTTTCTGTTTCTATGTGCTTAATTATATCTAATATATCATAATAAGTTAGTATGGATCAGTAGCATAAGCTCTTGTAACCATTTACTTCACAAATCTCAAAACAGTCTAGTTATAAGGTGTGTTTGGATCAGGTTGTTCATCTGAGTTCAAGTTAGTTTGTGTTATTGTTTTTGCTTGCTTTAAGTTTTATAGTGTAATACTAGCTCAGAAAAACAAAAACACCAAAGTCTTAATTAGATAATAGTCAAAATCACAAGTATTTCTTCACCACAGTTAACTGTGGTGAAATCTGAGTCCATAACTCATCTTATCTAATCATAAGTCATTAGAATAACTTAATTAAGTCTTATTATATCTTATTACACCATATTCAGTAGTTAGATTAAGTTTAAAGTTCACATAAGTCAACTTCTCAAGTTTTCTTCAAAAGTCAAATTTGCTCTTATCAGATTTTCTCAAAACTTAAGGGATTTTTGTAGATTTTAGTATTAGGATTCAAGCTTTAAGATTTGGTGGATTTGTAGTCTACCAGCTTATTTTCAGTATCCCACATAGCTTATAATTTTAAGATTTTTTATCTAGGCCCCACAGACCCTCAAACTCACTTGCAGGGCAAAGGTGTGCCCTGCTCATTTAGACCCAGTTCATCACCACAACTTTGTTGGTGATTTCTTATCAATCCAGTGGACCCCACACCTCAACCATTAGCTTAATTTATAGCTTATTAGTTCACCTTTTAACATCTAGGTTTAATTTAGCTTTTAGCTTATTGTAGCATAGCTTTTAGGATCCAAATTGTGACTTATGCAAATCAAGCTATACTGAGCACTCAGTATATGATCACCATTTTGAAGGCTCACTCAGAGTTTATTAGGAAGCCATAAGCTTAGATTCTTGGTTATTTGTGTAGCTTACCAACCCATCTTTGAACCCCTAGGCTTAGCTTGAACCCTATTTCACTATTGTGGACCCCACACTCATTGAAAGTGGACTGCAAGGCAAAGCCTTACCCTGCACATCAACTTACCACCACCACAACACCAACTTTGGTGGTGATTTGTGGCCAACTCAGTGGGCCCCACACCTTCTACTTAGCTTATTATAACCCCCCTCCTACCCAGGTTCAATAGTTGACCATTAGTTTGACATATAAATCAGTGGACCCCACCTAAACTTGTCCCCAAACTCTGTCCCATTTCTGAGTCAGAACTCAAATAAGCAAGTGCTTATTTGAGCTTCTCAGCTTATTTTAGGGGCTTATCTCATTAAGTTTAGTTTAATATAGTTCAAATAACTTAGATAAACTAGATTTCATTATAGTGGACCCCACATAACCTCAACTTAGCTTATTTCCTAGTTTAGTCAACCTTAGTCAACTGTTTAAGCTAATAAGCACTTTCAGTGCTTATTCTTGATTTCTAAAATAGTTTCCTTTGTAAAAGTTTCTTAATCTAAGTATTTAAGTAGTTTTATAAAAGAAAAACCAGAAAAAGCAAACATAAAAATAGTGATAGCTTCTATTTAATAGAAATTATCTAATTAATTTTCATTTTAGCTTATTAATAAGCACTTGTCAAATTTTATAATTTTATAAATTACTTAGTACCTTAAAGTAGTTAAAATAAATTTATTAGAATTTTCCTAAGCAGTTTACTATTTTTTAGATTTAAAACTAGTTTAAATAATTAAATAGGTGATAATAGAAATTAAATAGATTTCTTTAATTTTAATTATCTAAAGTAGAATTTTATATTTTCCTAAGTTTTATAAGGTAGTTAAGATTTTTAAAAAATAGTTTCATAATTTCCACTGTCCATTTTCTAATTTTCTTATTTAAATTAATTAAATTAGCTTAAAATAAATTAATAAGTAATTAATTAGTCAATTAGCTTAAATATAATTTTTAGTACCTTTTTATAATTTTGTAGTGTTCCTGTAGTGTTTAAATAGTTTTATAAATTTTATCATAATTTTCTAAGGTCATTTAGTAATAATAGTAATTTAAAATAGTTTAATTAGATTAATTAAATTAAATAGTTATTAATTAATAAAATACTCATAAAAAGATAAAAATATTTATTTTCATTTTTTATACTTTCTTCAAGTTCTTATTTAGGTTTAGAAATTATTTATTTAAGTTTTTAGGTTTATTTGTAATAGTTGTAATTTTTAGTTAATTTAAATTAAGTTTTAAATTAGATTTTAATTAGTTTTATTAATTAAATAGTAATTAAATATTATAATAATCATTTTCATAATTTCAATTTTATTTTCTATTTTCTTTAAAATTAAGTTTTCAAAAGTTTCACTTTTAGCCCCTGTAGTTTGTAACTTGTTAAATACCACTTTTCTCTGTCTGTTATCTGATTATCTGATTTTGTTTTCATTTCTGTATTTTTGTTATAATTTCATATTTTCCAAATATCAAGCAATCAGTAGTGTAATCAACCCTCAAATCATATTTGTTACTGTCCTCAGTACCACTCACTTTCCTATCCGTTTACAAATACAATTTCAATCTCGTTGGGATTTAACGATCCGGGGATTTCCTTATATTTCCACGATCAATATTAACTTGCACTTTCTCCCAGGTGGGCCTAACAGCTGCACACGGCTGACTGGTTGGTTTGGGAGGAGTCAATTATTCTTAGGGGGTGGCATCCTTTCGACAAAATAACATTGGCAAAGCTTGCTGATCGGCAAGGTCCATTGCCACTCGTCCGGCATGACCGAATCGGTGCTTCAATCGGGAGATCTCCCCGATTCGGTGTGATGTTTTCCAAGAAAAAAGGAACCGCTCGGAATTGAATACATGTTGAGGCATGGTTAGGACCACGATTGCCACTTAAAATCCATGTTGAGGCATGGTTAGGTATGAAATGTGTTGTGAACATGTTATTGGTTGATTTTGTTTAATCTTGAGGCAAGGTTAAGTAAGGTTGTCACCCACTTAGCCTTAGGGTCGATTTGATCTACAAAACCTTTGCAATGAATAGTGGTTTTACTATTTCATGGGGTCATCGATTGGATTTTAGTTGTGATCATGAATAGGGACACACTAACCGAACCCTCCCTATGAGAGGAAAGTACCAAACCCTCCCATAGGGTAGGTACTATTTGTCATTTTTTTTTCCTTTTGTTGTCCAGGTTTTGTCCCACACAGTAACACAAGCAAAATCACAAGTCCAGGTTGTGTCCAAGTCCAAGTTTTCCCAAAGCAACACAAGCAACACAAGCAAACACAAGTCCAGGTTTGTCCAAGTCCAGGTTTTCCCAAGCAACACAAGTAACACAAGCAACAAAAGTCCCAAGTGCAGGTTTTGACACAATCAGCACAAGTAACACAAGCAAAAAGTCCAAGTGCATGTTTTTGTCCAAGCAAAACAAGTAACACAAGCAAAAAAACACAAACAGAAAAAAAAGTCCAAGTGCAGGTTTTCATCATCGCCGAAAAAGGCTCGGATTTGAAAACATAATTTAAAAAAAAAATAGGTTTAGTAAGGCTCGGATTTGAAGGTTGCAAACGTAATTGTTTGCCATCCATTCGGGGTTGAGAAACCCATTCGTCATCGCCTTTGGACACAAGGTCCAGGTTTTGACCAAAGCAACACAAGAAACACAAGCAACCAGATAGCAACATAACTCAGATTCAACAAAATCCCAACAAAAGCCAACAGAAGTACCATAAGATTCTCACTAGCTCAACAACACAAGAAACACAAGCAACATAGCTCAGATTCAACAAATTCCCAACAAAAGCCAACACCAAGCAACATAGCTCAGATTCGACAAATTCCCAACAAAATCCAACACATGTACAATAATATTCTCACACCACATGCTCAGATTCCACAACCAGATTCTCACAAGTTCACAAGCTCAATAGTATCACAAGCACATGTTACACAAGTGAAACAAGTTTCACAAGAGGGTTAGTATATCAGAATAGGGAGGGTTAGTATATAGCACCCACCACAAGGGATACACCTTACGAGTAGCACAAGTAACACAAGCAAAGAAAGTCACAAGTGCAGGTTTTTTTCACCCAAGCATCAAGGGAGCTGTTAACCAAACCCATACCACAGGTTTACAAGTCCAGGTTTTGTCACAAGCAGCACAAGTAACACAAGCAAAGAAAGTCCAAGACAAAAAATGTCGAACTCACCATTTAACACAGAACATGTAAAGGCTCAGATTCATATATATATTGCTCATCATGTTTGGCTGCAACTTCAAAGGTTGCAAATTAATAGTTTATTTGCCTGTCCATTTGGAAATGCCATGCCAAAATCTAGTTTTTTTTTTTTTTTTTTTTTTTTAATTATCATTGCCTTTTCTGTTATTTAAAAAAAAAACAGTTTCATCACAAGTCTGTGGGGAATGGGGTAGGCCAGAGCAGGTATTCATACCACTCTATGGTGGCAGATCAAGGTGTTAACCTACCCACATAATCACCACAGAACCACCATAAGGGATTGGATATACTAACCCTTCCTACTTAGTATCACATATCACATATCACAAAAACCTGCACCAGAACCACCAAAGCAGTCACATATCACATATAATCCACCACAGAACCACCAACAATATCAAACAAGTGATTTTGTTGGTGGTGAAATCACCAACATCACCATATAATCACAGAATACACCACAGAATACACCAACTTTTCAAAAAACCCCAACTTTTTCTCAAACCCTAATTTTTCCAAACCCATAATACACCACATAATCAGCATATAATCACATAAATACACCACAGAACCACCAAACCAAACCCTAATTTTTAAAAATTAGGCGTTTCAATAATTAAACATAGATCTATTAAAATTAACCACAAATTAGTGGATTAACAAACGTTAATTGAAATAAATCTTGCTCTTTTTCAAAAACCCCCAACTTTTTCTCAAACCCTAATTTTTCCAAAACCATAATACACCACATAATCAACATATAATCACAGAAATACACCACAGAACCACCAAACCAAACCCTAATTTTTAAAAATTAGGCGTTTCAATAATTAAACATAGATCTGTTAAAATTAACCACAAATTAGTGGATTAACAAATGTTAATTGAAATAAATCTTGCTCTTTTTCAAAAACCCCCAACTTTTTTCTCAAACCCTAATTTTTCCAAACCCATAATACACCACATAATCAGCATATAATCAAAGAAATACACCACAGAACCACCAAACCAAACCATAATTTTTAAAAATTAGGCGTTTCATTAATTAAACATAGATCTGTTAAAATTAACCATAAATTAGTGGATTAACAAACGTTAGTTGAAATAAATCTTGCTCTTTTTTAAAAACCCCCAACTTTTTCTCAAAACCCTAATTTTTAAATATTAGGTGTTTTATTAAATTAACATAGTTCCGTGTTAATTAACCACAAATATTTCAATTAACAAGCGTTAATTGAAATAAATCACTCAATTTTTCCAAAACCCCAAAATAAACATCACCAAAACAACCCAAAAAAAGTATATCAACGTACCTCAGTCACACATAACGCTCTTATCACACACACTCACATCATAAACATCACCAAAACCATCAATTTTAGATCTAAAACATTTAGATCTAAAAAATGAGACAGAGTGGAGAGAGAGAAAAGAGAGGATATGTGGTGAGTGTGTGTGAGATAAGAGCGTTATGTGAGTGTGTGTGAGATAAGAGCGTTATGTGAGTGTGTGTACGGGGACGCGTTTTTACGTGTTTTCGTTTTATTTTTTTTTAATTTATTTTGAAATGTAATTTGTATTAATGTAATATGTTAAAATGTATATGTAAAAATGTAATATGTAAAAGTGTTATTTGTAAAAATGTATTTGTAAAATGTTATTTGTAAAAATGTATTTGTAAAAAGTAAAAAGTTATATGTAAAATGTATTTTGTAAAAAGTTAATAAATTTTTTTGTATATTTTAAAAAGTTAAAAAGTTTATTTATATATTGTAAAAAGTCAAAAAATGTAATTTTGTAAAAGTTATTTGTAATTGTACATTTTATTAGTAAAAACGTAATTTTTTTCATGTTTGTAAAATGTATTTGTAAAAGTTTTTTGTATTGTTAAAAATGTACTTTCAGGCGTTCGGTTCTCACGAGCAATTAACTGAGTGGGTGCAAAGTATAGCTCGTGAGCTCGGTTTTGTCATTGTTAAAAATAGAACCAAAGCAGAAAAGGGTTATCTGTACGAAATAAATTATAGGTGTTCAAAGGGTGGAAAATATAGACCTGAAGGTAGTGGAAAACGGCAAACCAGTACCTTTAAAACGGGTTGTCCATTCAAATTAGTGGCGAAATATCATCTGACGGGTGATTTTTGGATTTTAAGGGTGAAAGATGATAGCCATAATCATGATTTGGTAGAGTCGTTGCATGGTTTCCCATATGCAATGCGATTAAAGGAGGATGAGTTCGGTTTGGTTGAAGAATTGGCAGGTTATAACGTACGACCACATAATATACTTTCAACAATACAGGGTCGTAATCCGTATAACGTGTCTAGCGTTAGATATATATAACGCACAAGGTAAGATCCGGAAAATCAAAGAAGGTGGTCGAACTCCAATTCAAGTCCTTTACTCACATTTAAGGGATGCAGGGTATATATATTACGATAGGGTAAATGAGCAAAATCAGCTTGAGGAACTATTTTTTGTTCACCCCACATCGTATGCTCTATGGTGTACATTCCCTCAAATCATGCTTATGGACTCCACGTACAATACCACAATGTTTAAATTTCCGTTATTGGAAATTGTCGGAGTAACTTCGACAAATAAAACATTCTCAATGGGGTACAACTTTTAAACAGTGAGAAATGGTTTAATTTTCAATGGGTATTGCAACGTGTGAAGTTAGTGATAGATCAAAGATACTACCCGCGTGTTATCGTCACCGACAGAGATTTAGCGTTGGTTGGGGCATGCAAAGCGGAATTTTCTGACTCTCACAGATTACTCTGTCGATGGCATATGCAACAAAATATTCTTCAGAATTGCAGAAATAGATGCGTTTCATTAGAGGACTATGAATCCATCAAATGGAGATGGGATCATATGATTAAAGCTCCGACACGCAGAGATTTCGTGCATCATTACGAACGCCTACAACAGCGATTGGTCAATCATGCGGGTACTTAATTATTAATTCACTGATTTTTATTATTTAGTAAATAAAAACCTGAATGACCTTTTGTTAGTTCATTATTTTTTTCAGGTATTGCTCAGTATCTGAATAACTTGTTGCGAGATTACGGTAACATGTTTGTCTCGTGTATCATCGATCAATATCACTGCTACGGCGAGACAACAACGTGTAGAGTTGAGAGTCACCACGCATTGTTGAAATTATATTTGGACGGCACACAGTCCAATTTAGACAGGTTGTTGAGTGCGGTTGATAAAATTCTCATTGCGCAAGAAACTGCGGTAAAAGAGAGTTTTAATAGAAGCATGAACGAGAAATTCAATAAATGTGACATACCAATATTTTCAAAATTGTGGTACAAAGTTTCAAAACATGCTTTCAACCAAATGCATAAAGAACTTAACCTGGATATCGCCGTAGAAAAATGTAGCCATAAGTTGCGGACAGTTTATGGACTACCATGCTTCTGCGAATTTGAATTTTATCGAATTCATGGTAAGTATATTCATTTTATGACTATCAACTTATTTTTCCACATTAATATCAGTAACTTATATAAGTCACTTTTAACTCATGCAGAACGGCCCATTCCATTGGATGCAATTGATGTTTATTAGAGAACCCTATCCGTCCCGTGGCATGTTATCAATAAGCCACCGCCTGAACATGGTCCATCTGAAGATGGTCCTTCTAGTGACCATGAAGATGATATTGCTTTTGAAGAGAACATGCGAGAATTCAAAAATGTTTTTAGCAAAGTGACTTCGTTTGTCAAGAAAAGCATGTTAACGAAGGTGAGAGGGATATTCCAACCAGAATCTGTGGACATTCGTCAACCTGCTGTTCAGAAAAATACCCGTGGACGTCCGAGTGCAAAGGACAAAAAGTCGCAGGCTACAAAAGTTCTGGACTTGAATGACTTGAATGATGTGCCAACCATGAATCACCGAAGAAGCATAAATTCAAGATCTACGAAAGTCCCGAAACGCGCCAAAGAACCTGCAAGACATAGTTCGTACACGGGTCAAAAAATAAGACACAGATTTTACGTTGGAGATAAGGATAGCAAGGATTTTATTGATCGCGTTCCAAAGACTTTCCGTTCACTGGTAATAAGTATACATAATGTGCTAGGTGACGGAAATTGTGGGTTTCGGTGCATTGCCCACAGTATTCTTCAAGACCAAAATAGGTGGGCCGATGTTAGGTACATGTTAATGCAAGAGTTACAACGATATAGTATAACTTACGTGAGTATGTGGGGGAAAGAAGACTTTTACCTGCTTCGTGATACATTAAACTGGTTTAATGGACCATCGCCTGAAGATTACTGGATGACGATGCCAAACACGGGTCTGGTCATCGCTTCAGCTATTAACCGACCTCTTGTATATATAGACCGTCGGGGTTGGTTCACATGTTTACCACTATTTTCTGGTCCAAACTCATCACATGGAATTGACCCCATTGTGATTGCGCATGTGTGGGAGAACAGTGGTGCTCATTACATTTGTCTCAATCTAGACAGAGATTCGCCACTACCACATAACCACCCACAGTGGAGGTAGTTCAAACAGCCAGTTGCAAACGAATGGGAAGCAATATATAACCATCGATGTATTTTGTAAATGTTGTAAATGATTATTCATTTATTTAAATGTAAATTGTTTGAAAATGTTGTAAATGATT
Source organism: Artemisia argyi (assembly GCA_030686995.1). Taxonomy (NCBI): domain Eukaryota; kingdom Viridiplantae; phylum Streptophyta; class Magnoliopsida; order Asterales; family Asteraceae; genus Artemisia; species Artemisia argyi. The sequence goes on along the minus strand of CM060709.1, from coordinate 212,322,631 downwards.
ATTCATTTATTTAAATGTAAATTGTTTGAAAATGTTGTAAATGATTATTCATTTATTTAAATGTTAATTGTTTGAAACTTAAAAGTATGCTTTTTTGTAGAGTGTTAGTTCTGCACCAGTTATATCCACTGATCCCGCACTGGCACCACATAATCCAGAAGAGGATCCAGATATGGATGATGATTAGATAGATCCAGAGATGGATGATGATGAGATGGATGATGATAATGATGAGATTGCTTCTGCTGATGATGAGATGGATCCAGAGATGGATGATGATGATGATGATGAGATTGCTCCTGCAGATGATGAGATGGATGCTGATGATGTTGATGAGATTGCTGTTGCTGCTGATGGTGTTGATGAGATTGCTGCTGCTGATGATGATGATGTTGATGATGAGGAGGTTCTTCCTTTGCCACCTTTGCCAGCCATATCAGATATCACTCATGAGTCAGACACTTCAGATGCCTTAGGTCATGCACTTGCGACGAAGGCCAGATCTACTTTTGAGGTTGGCGAGTCTTCGACCAGACCACGAGTTTCTCCTGCCGAACTTAGGGCAGAGTTGAGTCGTTTGAGGGAGGACATCTCTTGGTGTCGGGGTCGCTATGTGTCGATGTCGAGGAGGTTGTGTGAGCGACAATTTGATGTCAAAGGAATGAGGAGGGAAGTTAAGCATGATAGGAGAGATATAGGTGATGTGTATGTTACGTTGAATGAGCATGCATCTAGGTTGAGTGATTTAGAGAAAGCGGCTGTAGAGTTTCGAGAGCAGTTAGAGTCTTTTGAGAAGAGGATGAAAGAGATAGAGAAGTTACTAGAGCAGGTGCACAGTGATAGTAGTTAGTATCATAGTTAGTATTTTGATAGTAGTTTGCCTTTGTATGTCTTTATTTTCAATATGTATGTTATTTGACAAACCTTTGAACTCTAACTGCTTATTTATGTAATTCGAATGATTTTTTTTATTATTACTTTGTTTAAATTAGTAATAACATTATTGATTGATGATGTAAATTATTATGCAAATTCTTTGGTCAGATGAGCCGGAGAAATCTTTTCTGGTGTCGATGTGATAGAGGATTTATTATAAAATGGACATCCTGGCAAGAAGGTAGTCGTGGACGACAGTTTTATGCATGTCCTCTTTCAGTGGTAAATAATCATACGTTTGCTTAGTTATGTAAATAATTTGTTTGTTAAAAATACATTTCTTATTATTTTCTTAACATGTAACAGCCAGATACAAAAAACTATGGGTGTTGATACTTCAAGTGGAAAGATGAATTTGAAGAAGAGCACTTTAATCAAGCCTCTTCTTCAACAGCCTCTTCTTCAATGCATTGCTCAAACTGCGTTGCTAAACATAATGAGAACAAGTTGTTGAAGGCAAGAATAAAGGCGCTGGAGATGGAGTTAGAAATGGCAAGGAATCCTGAGGATCACGCTTGTCAGTCAAGTGCCCGGCTCCATGATCTTTTAAATGAGATGAATAATCTTCATATGTCGTAGATGTTGTAGCTTTAAATAACGTGTTAACGATGTTGTTTAATTAAATAATAACAGTTGTTGTTGTAATTATTTAATGTGGTAATTTTTAACGTGACGCTGTTATTGTTGTTACTTAAATAAAATACATTACACGTCAATTATATAAATATTATACAAAATACATTATATATAATACTTCATACACTCTAAAATATATTATACAGAATATTTCAAAAAAATACAAAAAAAGGGTACGAAAAGTACCTCCCTAGGGTACTAGGGAGGGTTAGTATATCCATATAGGGAGGGTTAGTATATCCTACCCCCATTAATATACATTTAATTTCATTTAATTTGTCCATTGAATTTCTTTGGATGTCCTATGGCTAATGATTTGTTTCAGTTACTAGGTCGATGGTGGAATATTCCTATCCCTACCTTGTTAGACCTCATATCCTGGGTGACTTGGCTCAACGGTATTCCGCTCAACAACCTTCAAAGACTTGTGTTGGGGGCTTCGTTTTTCTCTTTCGTTTTTCTTTTTGTGGTGGCACATCTGGAAATATATAGGAATGTTGTTTTATTCTTCTTAAAGAAGCTTAAAAAATAATTGATCTTTGATAGTTTTGTCTCTCAAACTTGGTATTGGGTGAACAATAGAGGTAGAAGTCTCGCCGTTTATCCGTCATCTTTGCCTCCTCTTTTTTGTGGCTTTGGAGGTATCATAATAGTATCATTTTTTGATATCATCCGACTAGGAGAAGTGACATTATGATAATATTCGCTCTTTCACCTTCTTTTGGATTCATCATAGAGGCCGTAAGTCTTGTAGTTGGGTTGATTGGCTTAATTGTCCTTTGATGGTTTCGAGTATGGGATCAAGCTAATGATTATTGTCTCATTTTGTTGTTCGTTTTCAGTCTTCTCAAGGAGTTCAGATCATTATGAAACGGCAAGAGTTTTTTCATCCTTTTTGCGTTCCACGCAGTTAAAGTTCTCGAGTTATTTCTAGTTTGTGTATCTTTGTTGATTTCTAGTATATGTACTTGTTTTCTTAAGTTTCTAGTGCCTTACTAGCAGCTTTTTTTAATACACTTCAACCGTTGAAAAAAGATATAAAAACTAAACACTCTTTTATCTATGTAATTTTCTTTCGACTAGCTTCTTGCTAGCTATTTAATACTGAGTAGTATTCTCTAAAACATTTTTTTTTGTCCATTTTCCAATTTACATTTTCATATCAACACGCGTCTTTGCATTACTGGAAAATAATGATGTTGAAAGTGATGGTTTGAATGATTCTTGTAAAAATATCCCACTCTATCAATTTGGAAAATGGCATGGTCAAGTAGGTCGCAAGCTGGCCATGCATATGATGACCCTAAGGGTGCTTGTCTTAGCTTATTTATTGAGCTTATAATGTTAGGGAAATTTAAAAAACTTAAACTTATTAACTAGATTGTGCTTATGGTATTTTCCGCTTCCATTATGCACTTTCATAACAACACGCAAAAATAATAGTAATACTGAAAGTGATGGTTATTGAATGCTTAATGTTGTCTAAATATACAAGTAACTATCTATCAAGTTGGAGAATGGCAAGATCAAGTAGGTCGCAAGCTGGCCATGCATAGGGATAGATAGGCCACCAGAAAATGCAATACCAAAAATGTAATCTAGCAGCCTTGCATTTAAAGACCGTGTAATGGGCATGCATGCATGGCTCTATCTCTACAGCTAAGCCTCAGCTGGTCCATGGGATCATGGGTCTATCATTTCCTTTTAAGAGTTTTAGGTTCAGTCAACCCATTTCACATGTAAGATTGAGTAGGTTGTTTGGGAGTAAGAGGCATTCATGTTTACATTTTCATTACCAATTTATAAATGTTTTTTTTAAAAGCATACAATCTCACACAAACATATCAATCTCATACATTCAAATGTTGGAAAAAAATATTTATAAACCAATTAATTACCCAGTAACTAGAAGGTTACCAACCTTTTTAATTTATGTAAATCGGTCAAACAGATTGGTCAACCGTGGTCAGTGGCGGTTAATGACGGTCAGCGGCGGTCAAACTTGCTTGCCGGAAATATCCAAAACTCACGGTAAAATTGTTTTAATAGTCGTTGTTTATATCTACTACAAGTTTTTTTTTTTTTTTTTTTTTTTTTTTTTTTTTTAAGTAAAATATTGCCGGAAATATCTAAAACTTGTCGGAAATGTCATTCCAATTAATTATCGATCAATCCCGCCTACAGCGATTACAAGTTACAAGGGGTTAACCATCCGACTATCGATTCACGGTTTTTGTAACCTTGCATACATTTACCCTTGACAAGGGATGGAGCCAGGGGGTTCCCGCGGGTGTCCGTGCACCCCATGGATTTTTTCAATGTAATGTCAATTTTTGAAAAATCATTGATTTTTCTTACAATTATCTTAAATGCACTCGGTCCATCGAAATATGTTTATAGTATTAGTGTTCAATTTTTTGTGCACCCGATTATATTTAGTCCTGGCTCCATCCCTGCACTTGACTGGAATTAAATCTATAACTTTTTGTTTGAAGTTTTAACTTTCTCATGGATACCGCTGGCCCTTTGGTAAAGTTTATAAATATTACTACGTATATCAATAAATGAAATTAATATTTGAAATTGATGAAAAAAGTAATCACATGTCACATATTAAAATGTGGGTCATATAGCTTGTGTCAGTACGCAATTTTTTTATTTTTATTTTATTTTATTTATTTATTTATTTTGTTAATTGTCAAAATATTACTTTGTTATAAAAATATTATTTCGGGTTTTATAAGTTGCCATCATGAAAACAATGGTATATGATGCGAAAGCTCCAATGATGAAAAAGCGAACACGTGTATTAAGACCTATCGTTATTTAAATTTGAAAAGTTGTGGTTATAAAGAAAGTATACAGGCTTATGTACCATTACGACAATAACCTTTAACAAATTACAGTAATCGAAAGCTAATACAAGAAAGGTACCCAACTTATCCATCATGTAGAATGTCGCATATCAATATATCATTGCCGACTTGACTAATTATAACGTTTGGTACATACTACACGGGTTTGGTTTTTAATGGGTTATGAACATCTGGTTGTTTAAATGGGCCGGATGTGAAAAGCCCACTATTGGTCATTTCTTTCCCAAGTTGTGCAAATGTGCCGAACGAGGTGGAAGCGATCCGCGCTTTGTGGAGGAGCAACAATTTTTGGGCGACTTTGTACGGTCGTGTACTTCTTTTGATGCGATTTTGTTTTGGATTTTTATGTTTCGGGCAAATTTTCTTATGTGTGAAAAATGATAATAAAAGGGTCAGGATAATAACATGATTTCAGTATGTTTGCAGTGTCATTTGTTTAGTAAGGCTCTTTGTTTATGTTTAGGTTTTAGTTATCGTATGTGTTCTTTCAGTGTTGGTTTCATGCTTTGCTGCCGTAATTATCGCATTATAAGTTAATAATTGTTGTTTCCTATCGAGTGATTATGCAAAAAGGAAAAAATGTTTGCATATGACACTTCAAAAGATATTCCAATAGCAATTTTGTTCACTAGTCAAAAGTATATCAATATTTAGCTCGTTTTGTTTGTAATTTGAAGGTATTTTCTGCGGTATATTTTTTATTAAAAAATTGCTAGATATTTGATAAATAAAGTTTGTTATAGTAGAAGGATTCAAACTTAAAGGTTAATTTTGATTTTTTTCTAAAATAAAAATGTATATTAAATTTCAATTTTTTTTTTATAAAATCGCACGTATATCAATAGTATATTATATTGGGCTTGTTTAGTTCGTTATTCAGAGCCTTTCAGGCAGTATATTTTTTATTAAAGAAATTGCTAAATATTTAATAAATAAAATTTGTTAAATAAAAAAAATCGTAAATAGTAACAAGTTCAAATGTTCAAGGTAGTTTTCGTAAGTTGGTGCATAGTTTAGGGTGTGTATATATATATGTATGTATATTTCTTTTTGAGAAAATTGCAAAAATCGTCCTTGTGGTTTGGCCAAATTGCATGTTTCGTCCTTACTATTCATTAATTGCAAAAATGGTCCGGATTTGGCACTGTTTCATTCACTTTTGGTCCTTCGTCTTTGCAATCACAAGGACGAAACGTGCAATTTGGCCAAACCACAAGAACGATTTTTGCAATGCCGAAGGACCAAAAGTGAATGAAACAGTGCCAAATCCGGACCATTTTTGCAATTAATGAACAGTAAGGACGAAACGTGCAATTTGGCCAAACCACAAGGACGATTTTTGCAATTTTCTCTCTTTTTTTTTTTTTTTTTTTTTTTTTTTTTTTTTTTTTTTTTTTGTAAATTACACTGTTCATCCTTATACTTTCCCCAGATTTCATACGACATCCAAAAGCGCTGATATTTTCCTTTTTCATCCAAAATCAAGATTTTATTACGCCGCTAGTCCAAAATCCTGACGGTCGTTAAATATCCCAGTTAAGTCGGTGTCACGTGCAACCCACACGAGGGCAATTTCGTCCGATCACTTTTTTCCTACTTTTCCCACACACCGCCTCACATCACTAGGTGACTGTTACTTTCTTCCCATCCACACACGTGTGCTTGCTTTTACAAATCTCGATACATGCAAAGCGTATTCCACAAACATTTCTTTTTCCACTCAAATATTTCCATCACTTCCCTCTCTACTCAACTTTATTTGTTTCTTCTTCCCCAAACGGTCAAAAAAAATGGTGCAGTGCTGGTGTGGACAAGCCGCGGTTATTCACACATCATGGAAAAATCGAAATCCAGGACGTAGGTTCTATGGTTGTTGTGATTTTATTGAGTGTGTGCAAGATCAGTTTCAATCATCCCTGGTCTATTAAGGGCAATGAATGCTATCCAAGCTACACTAGATGATAGAAGACGTGAAGCTGCTAAAATGAAGAAATACTTGATCTTAAGCTGGGTTTTTTTTTTTTTTTTTTTTTATTTTTATTTTTTTTTTATTTTTTATTTTTTTACTTTTCGTGTTATTTTACATGTGAAGTAGCAGTTGGGAATTGAATAGGTGATGTTTTTTTTTTTTTTTTTTTTTTTTTTTATGTTAGATGTATTTCATCGCCCGTGTAGTTTTTTGCTGATTATGAAGTATTAGTTCAATGGTATCAACCATTCATACACTTGTGAAATTGTCATTGTGTTATTGTTATTGATTTATGTCGTGGTTAAACTTAACATTTACTTGTTGACTTTGAAATGGGTAAACATAAGTACTTGACCATGATCTCATTTGGTTAAGTTTGTCTATTATAATCTAACATAATGGTATTAAGCATGTTCAGTTTGCTTTGGTTTAGAATTGGAAGTTGAGTTTTTCACTAACACGAAAAACAATTGTTTTTGCATACTAAAACCCAAGTGACTGGAACTTTAAAACCTTGTTGACATAATTTCTGTCTAAATAGTCATAAGAATTTACTTCCCATTTCAATTGGCTTATGCAAATGCAATGAATGGTTTTTGCATACTAAAACCCAAGTGAATGGAACTTTAAAGTCTTGTTGACTTAGTTTTTGTCAAAATAGTCATAATAATTTGCGTTTTTTCAATTGCATTATGCAGATGCAAGTCATCATTGTCATTTGCACCAACAGAAAATTAGCTAAACGTGTAGAATATTAGTCATAAAAGCCTTTAATTGCATATTGTCAATGCAACAAGTTGCAATGACTTGAAAATTGCAATTGCCTGGTACCAAGTCTTAAACATAAATCCACATACACGAAAACAAATAAAAATAAGTCTTAAACATGTTCAAACATGTCACATAAGTTTCTAACTCCAATGTAATCATGCTTAAGTCTTGTTTGGTGCTTCAGGTCCAACTCTCTTACTAACTTCACTACATCTATATATGCCATTCCTTATGGCATGTCTGTTCCATCTTGGTGATCCAGGACTTCTGCTTCCGCTAGAAATTCCACTTTGACAACTTAGCGTTGCATTAGGATGCCTTTGGCTTTCTGTTGTAGCAGTAGATGCACCTGACCTTTCACGACTTTGATTTACAGAAGGAGGAGTGCCATTTCCAGCAGTGTTGCTTCCACCTGCATTATCAACATTATCATATAAATTTGTAACAAATGATAAATAATAAAAACATACAAAATACAACAACTTAGTAAGACTAAGCAATTAATAGCTTCCCTTGCAACAAAAGATGGTGAACCTTCAATGTAATCATCCAAACAAAACCTAACTCTCTTGCGGGATCTTGGATTACCAGATGAACCACCAAAAGCTTTAAAATTTTTACATTTTCCTCTGCTTGTATTTTTTTACCCAGAAGTTGTTGCACCACCTTGACCCTTGCATGACTGTTTATTGTGACCCGAGTTTCCACAAGAAGAACATGTAACAGTTCTCCATCTCCTACTCAACTTACCATCCTTAACACATGGTGTATCCTCCAATTGTCCTTTGACTCTCTTCTTCTTAGGCCTGCCAACTTGAGGGTGATAATGTGGATGAGTTAGTGTTGTAAGACACGGATATTTCTTCCAGTCTGCCCTCCCACTACATGGTTGTATCTTGAAACTGTAAACTTCTTTCCAAGTTTCTAACCAATAACACTTATCAACCCAAGCCTCTGGTAGTGGTACAGGTTGGCCATTGACAGCCATATTCCAGTTTGCAGCAACTGCATGCCTACAAGGAAAGCCTGAAATCTCCCATCTCCTACACGTACATGTTTTTCTTTCAACATCAACTACACATTGTTCCCCAAAAGATCCAGTCACCTGATACTTTTGACCCCCATTCCACATCACTCTATAATTGCTAGCAACATTTTTGATTTTTGACATTATAACTGTGGTTGTAGGAGTTAGAGGACCAGGACACTTTTCAATGGCTTTCTGAACATTCACAATTCTTTTCATGCAGTACTCCCTGATATACTCTAACAAAGTGATAATAGGTCTTACCATTCAACACTTCACACATGTTATTGAGCAACACATCTGAACGAGCTCTTCCTACATACAGAAATAATATAATCTTGTAAGGAACTAATTGATTAAATCATGATAATTATATCACAAAACCTAACTGAATTTACCTGAAAAGTGTGATCTAGACCAATGTTCTGGTGGAATCTTTGCTAACCAGTCATGTGCAGCCTCTTTTAAGTCCTTAAGTTCTTTCATTGCAACTTCAAACTTAGTTAGTGTTGTAGCTGTAGCATACTTCCATAGCAGTTGCTTGTATGCAAGTCCATTCCATTGCTTCTTCATGTTTTCATGGATATGCCTTAAGCATAATCTATGTTCTACACTTGGAAACACTTCATTCATTGCTTGAACGATACACTGCAATAAAAATTGACAATTATATTACAGATGCAATAGTATAAAACAAACCTATTCAAATTATACAACTGTATTGTACCTTTTGTCTATCTGATATGAAGGTAAAATGGGAGTTTCGTTGTAGATCTAGGTCATCCCCCAACATGTTCAATAACCACAACCATGATTCTTTGCATTTAGCTTCAACAAGGACATAAGCAACCAGATAGATGCCATTGTTAGCTTCAAGTCCAACAGCTGTTAACAATTGGCCAGGGAAAGGGCCACCGATAAAAGCTCCATCCAACCCCAACATTTCCCTTCTACTAGCTTTGAATCCTTTCTTTAATGCACCAAGACACACATATATTCTCCTGAATACTTTAGTAGGACATTTATGATCTTCAGGCATTTCTACTTGACATAAACTGTGGTTCCTGGATTTTGAGTCATTGATGAGTGCTCAAACACTCATCATTTTTGGTCAATTTAAACTGCAAAAACATTTAAAAACACTCAATAATGCATCAAAATACAAAAAAAATATTCCAAAATTGTGTTTTATATGTTTTAGATGCAAAATGAGTAAAAACAAATGAAAAACGAACAAAGTTTGCATAATTGGCAGTTTCAGACCCCCAACTTTCAAAAATTGGCAAAAATAGTCCCTGAGCACGTATTTTAAAAGAAACGTCACCAAAGGTCCTTTTGAAATCATAAGTTGTCATATTTAGTCCTTTGGTGAAAAATTTCAAAAGTTTTGAGAAATTTATAATTTAGTCCCTGGAGTTTCATAGTTGGCAAAAACAATCCCTGGGATTTCAAATTTTGGAAATTATCATTTGTGGTCCTTTGGTTACTTATTTTGGCAAGAATGGTCTTTGGGTGAAAAGTTTGAGGAAAATACAATTTTGGTCCCTCAACTTTAAGTTTTGGCAATTTTGGTCCCCAGATGTCAAATTTTGTAAAATTAACTTTTATGGTCCTTGGGTTAATGAAAGATGGAAATTTTAGTCCTTGTGAACATTTGGGAAAATTTCAGTTTCAGCCCCCAGGTTTGCAGAAAATACAACATTGGTCCTTGTGATAATTTTATAACCAAATGGACCCTAAGTATTATTATTCCAAATCAATCAATCCAAACCAAAACCCTGGCCCAATCCTATCCCCAGCCCACTACCCCAAAGCCCAACTCCCACCCATTTGATATCTCAGGTCAAATGGTCAAACCTCACCCCACCACTGTTCATCCCCTTCCTTCCTCCCACAAACCACGCTCCATGATTCCCGCTTCCATGCCTCCTCCTCTCCTCCTTTTCACCAACCTTCCCCCTCCTCCATTAATATACCAACCTCACCATTAATTACTCTTCACCTGCCAAAACCTACCCCCACCAATTTGCAAAATCACCTTCTCGCCAAAAACAAAATTGAAGGCTGAGATCAAAGGGGAGTTATCCAACGGTCCAATAGTGGTGGGAAAGTCATGGTGGGACCCACTGAGCCCTCAGCATCAAATATAAAGGAAGGAGAAGACAGAGAATGGGGAGAGTAGTTTTACAATAGATTTTAGAGTAGTTTTAGGTAGTTAATCTGTAATTTACTTTTTAGTTGTATCAAACTTCTTTAATTGTCTTGTATTCCTTAAAGAATTCTGTATTCAAGCTTTTGTGTTAATGAAATCCCACTGTTTTCTTTAATTTTTGTCCAAGTTACTTTTAAACATAAAAATCTCTACAAATAAGTTATAACTTGTCTTTAAGTCTTTGTTATTGTTGCATAAGCTCAGATAAGCTCAAATAATAGCTTTTAGTGTGTCTATGCTCTGTTGTTACTAGTTTATCTCATAAGCTCAAGAAAGTCAACTGTGGTCAACCTTGGAAGAGAAACAAGCTGTGGAAGCTTATCCAGAGCTTATTTAGAAGTTCTTAAGCACCTTTTAGTCATTCTCAATAAGCTTTCTCAGGTTTGCCTCTCATACTTCCTTAGAATGAGCTAAGGACTGAATTGTAAGTCTCACTTCAAGTTTTGATTAATTATTGCTCAAATTCTGTAATTACTAGTTATAGTTGTTATTAGTTGTTGATTTCTGTTTTTTTTTTATGTTCATACTTGATTAGTGTAATCTTAAAACTGTGTTTCATGGTGTAGAGTATCATTTTGCTTCACAAATCCTTCATATCAGTTACATAAGGGGTGTTTGGTTCAGGGGATTTACCTGTGACTAAGCTTGATTCAGTTGTTGTTTTTGGTTATAACAAGTTAACTTAGGTCTAAATAGCTTATGTAAGTCATAAAATCATAGCCTTATTAGTTAAAAAGTCAAAATTAGTATTAATCTGTTTTATTTCATTAACTGTTGGAATTATAGTTTACATGATCTTAGATATAGATGTATTAGTGTTAAATATAGCTCAATCTAGTTCCAATTTAGCTTATAATTACATTTTCAACATGCTAGATTAGATTGAAAGTCACATAAGTCAACTTGGGGGTTTAAACTCAAAAGTCAAAATTCACCCTTAGTAGAGAATCCCACTTTTTGTGGGAATTATTCAGAATTTGTGTTTTGATTCAAGGCTTGAAATTTTTAGGACTTGTAGTCTCCCAGCTAAACTTTGATGTCTCACTTCCATTTTATTTTTGTGAATTTTTGTGTGGGTCCCACAAATGCTCAAACACACCTGCAGGGGGAGTGACCTCCCCTGCACCACCACTCAGTTCCAACACCCCATCTTCCAAGCCCTCCCCTCCCACAGGGTGGTTCTTGGTTCTATAGATAGATCTTCTAGCTGTCTATCTTGATCCAAGCTCCATTTGAGCTTGAGCTTTCTTGGCCTTGTCTAGATTTAGCCATAAACTAGCCTGCAGGCCTGTTGTTCAATCAGGGTGGTTTGGAATTGCTTAATGCTTATTTGCAGCTTATTGCTTGTATTTTTCTTATCCATTTAGCTTAATTCAAGTTCCCATAGATCTTTTTTGGTTTACTTATTCATGAGATAGCTTTTGGTTAGCTTTTGCGGATTCCACAAGTCCTAATAAGCTTGAACACACAAGCTGTTAAGCACTTGTGTCTCCATAGTGCTTATTTTTAAGCTTCCAGTCATGTCCCTTTATTAAAGTTGTTTTTTTAGTATAAAAATAGATTTCTAAAAGAAAATACAGAAAAAACCAATTTAAAAATAAGTGATAGTTTCTATTTAATTTAATTTATCTTTTTAATTTTCCTTTTTAGTAATTTATTAAGTAATTGGCATTTTTATATTTTTCTTAATTTTATTTTATATTAAAGTATTTTTATAAATTTTTCCAGAATTTTATATTGTCATTTAGTAATTATTAGATTTAATATTAGTTTTATTATTTATTAATTAATATTCAAGTATTAAATAGCATAATTAGTTTTTATAAAATAATACCTAGTTTTTATATTTTTCTTAGCTTTTATATGTTATAAAAGAATTTTATAAAGTTTCTCATAATTTCTACTGGTCATTTTCTAATTTTCTTAATTAATTTAGTTAAATTAGATATTAATTAATAATTAGGATAATAATTAGTAAATTAGTTTAAAAATACATAAAACCAACTTTTTATAATTTTTTAGGATTCCTGTGATGGTTAATTAGTTTTATAAAAAATTTCATAATTATCTAAGTCATTTTAGTATTATTAGTAATTTAAAATTAGTTAATTGGTTTAATTAAATATAATTAGTAATTAATTAATAGAAAATTCACAAAAAGACAAAAAAGTATATTTTTAATTTTAAAATTTGTTTTTAGTTATTTTATAATTTTAGAAATTTAATTTTCATTTTTCTAGTATTAAAATAATATTATATTGTATTAAAGTTATTTAAATGTTAATAATTAGTATTAAATAGTATTTAATTAATATTAAATAATTAAATAGTGTAAAATTTATTTTCTTTTTCTAAAAATTTTCTTTCACCCTTTAGTTTGTAAAAAAGTCATTTTCACCCCCTGAGGGTTTTTAGATTTAAGTTTTCACTCTTTATTTTGAACGTTTGCGTTATTATAAATTTAAACGTACGTGTTTTTAGATTTTAAACGTTCTTAAGTATCTAACTTTCACGTAACCTTTCATATAGCTTATTTAAGCTATTTCTTCATATATTCCTTAGTTCAATCTATCACAATCCCTTTCCTGTCCAAATTCACTCGATCACAAACCCGTTTGAATACAATCCACACCTCGTCGGGACATAACGACCCGGGGAAACACTATATTCCACGGAGATTGACTCTAGGCAGTCTGACCTTGTTGACCATTCATTTGGTTGATTTAGGTTGACCGTTTGGAGCCAATCAAATTTTGGCGCCGTTGCCGAGGAGGTTGTGCGCGTTATTCTAAATGGTTTTGCGTATTAGTGAATCGGGATATACACTCATTGTATATTTAGCATCCTTGTTCATATTTTCTTATCATATAAAACAAAACGGTTCACGAAAAGATTTTAAAATTAGTTTTCAACGAACACAAAAAAACCCAAAAAGATTTTCTTTCTTATTTGTATATAAAATGTTTATCAAAAATCACAAAAATATCCTTCTTTACCCTTCTACCCTTTTGATTCTCCATTCCTTACCCTCTGTAAATATTTGATTCTTTCCTATGTCGTATCCACCCCATTTGGGTTGCCAATGGTGTGGTGGCCCTCATAACGGTGGTAATTGCCCCAGCTGTAGCATGGTAGAGTCAGGATACGGGTCTGTCTATAACCAGGATCCATATTCTCATCATGTCACGACTGATTTATTCCACCAGCCACAACACCATGAGATACTGACATATTCGTGTGAGTATTGTGAAGGTCCTCACCAAGGATTTGAGTGTCAATCCGGAAACACGTTTGTCTATGAACAGTTTCCTGTTAACACTCAGAATTTTGGAAACGACCAATATCCATGTTATTCACCAAACCAGTCACAACAATCATATTGTTGTGAGTACTGTGGAGGTCCACACTCTAGCTCGGATTGTCAAACAAGGAATCTATTTCCTTGTAACAATTAAGACAATTCGTTTTCAGACCCACCTCCACAGTACCAAATGATCCAATCAACTCCTCATGATACTGAGCAAGACCTTTTACTAAAGGCTCTTGAGATATTGAAAGAACTTAAGGAGGAGTTGGTTACTACATCGTTTCAAGACTCTTGTGAGAAATTTATGGCAGAATTACTTGCTGAAGAACGAGAGGGTAGAAACAAAAAGAGTATGGAGGAATTACTTGTCAAAGAACAAGCAGCTATAACACATGCCAAATTTCGTAAAGCTGCTCTTCTCGATTGTGATGATAGTGATAATGAAGATACCCTCGATATCCTTCAATTTTATAAGGGTTTGTCAGATTCAGCAGTTGTGATTCCTTCCCTGGAAAAGCAGGGATAAAATAGTGTGACGGAGAAATTACTAGCAGAAGATCAAATGGAACTTGTACAATCCATGAATGCTAGCTCCTCTCAACTCCCTCAGTCTGCTGTTATCATACCCGAAGTTCACACTCACTCTCTAAACATGGGGGATGAGCATCTTAGCACTGTTCCTGATAAGGAATCAGACGAATTAATAAAGTCTAGTGTTAAGAGCCTTGTCCCAATCCCGAGAGAGTCACAGGGAAATTTTGATCAAGTGTGTGATATTCCTTCCCCCTGATAATCCAAATGATCAAATTGAGAATGTCTCTGATTCCAGTGATGATTATTTATCTTATGGAGACATTGAGTATGTTGATGCATCCCTTCCCCACTCTAATGTTGACTTTCTTCTAGAGGAGTTCGCCGATGAACTCACTCACACCAATCCACTTCCATCGGGAGGTGATGATGATCTCTTTGATTTCAAAGATGATCTGGAAGAAGTCAAAGCATTCCTTGCCCTAGATAGTTCAACTTCGTATGAAGTTGATGATAACTATTGATTGAAGCTAAACCGTCAACTTATATTGACCAAAGAATGGTCAACAAAGTTAAAGAGCCTAGACCAATCCTTCCGGGTAATAAAGGGTATCACCATGTTGTTATGTCCCGACGAGGTGTGGATTGTGCTTTAGCGTACTTGTGATCGGGTGATTATTCACAGAAAAGGGTTGTGATAAGAATTATTTGAGAATTATGAAATTAAATAGCTTAGGAAAGCTATGTGATTGATTACTGGTATTGAGATTAAGAAGATTTGAGCTAAAACCTAAAAACGTACGTTTTAATTAAAAACGTATACTGACAAACGAAACAAAAAGTACAACTGAAGGACGGATAAGGTTACAAGTGTAAAATTATTATTTTTACAATCCTAATAAATAAAGAAAATTTTAAGAAAAAGAAAAACTATTTTTACACTATTTAATTATTTATTATTAATTAATTACTAATTATCTATTTATTAACTAATTAAACTAATTAGAATTATTAAAAATACTAAAAAGACTTAGAAAAATAAGAAAAATTTTACAAATCTAATTAACCATCACAGGAATCCTAAAAAATTATAAAAAGTTGATTTTATGTATTTTTAAACTAATTTACTAATTATTATTATAATTACTAATTAATTTCTAATTAAACTAATTATATTATAAAAAATAGAAAATGAACAGTATAAATTCTAGAAAAATTTACAAAAATGTTTTAACTTATATAAAATCTAGAAAAAGTATAAAAACTAGGTTGTACTTCATAAAATCTAATTATGCTATTTAATTACTTAATATTAATTATTAATTAATTAAACTAAAATTAATTCTAAAAACCACTAAAAGACAAAATAAAAACCTGAAAAAATTTTCTAAAATTACTTTAACCTAAAAGAGAATTAATAAAAATATAAAAATGATATATTGCTTATAAATAAGCTAAAAAGAAAATTAAAATGATAATTCCTATTAAAATAGAAGCTATCACTATAATTAAAGTTGGTTTTTGGGGTTTTTTTCTTTTTCCAAACTAATTATACACTAAAAACAAAAACTTTTTATGAAAAAACTTTTTACACAAACCAAAAATAAGCACTTTGAGTGCTTATTCACCCAAACAGTTGACTTTTGTTGACTGGTGATGGAATTAAGCTCAAATTGGAGTATGTGGTGTCCACAATGGTTAAAGCTGATTTCTCTGAGTTAGTTGAACACTTTTGAGTGAGTTTCACACAATTAAGCAGCCTGAATAAGCTACAAGACACCAATAAGCACTTTGCTTATGGTGATTCTGAGACAGATTTGGGACAGAGTTTTGATGCAAAACTAAGTGGGGTCCGCTAGTCTAATGGTCAAACTATTGGTCAATTTTCCAACACTGGTAGGAGGGGGGTTGTAAGGACCCAAAGGTGAAGTGTGAGACCCACTGGGTTAACCACAAACAACCACCAAAGTTGGGTGGGTGATATGGGTCTGATGCACAGGGCAAAAGGCTTGCTCTGCAGTTCACTTCCAAGGGCAATTTAGTCCACTAAAAAAATCACAAAAATCTAACCACAATGGAAATCACAAGTTCAGCTGGTAAGCTATACACATAACAAGTTTCAGGTTCTAACTCATTCCACAAAAATCAGAAAAATTCACCCACTTTTTGGAAAAACTGAGCAAACAAAAACTTTTGACTTTTCACTATGATGAAAACTTTGACTATATTGAGTTTTAATCTAATCCTATTTGCTGAAAACAAGTTAATAAGCTACTAAATTATGAAAATAAGATCTTATAACAATTTATGAACTAACAGATGTGGTAATGGAACTCAATTCATCAACAGTAACTGAAAATGAAGGCACATATGAGATTTGACTTTTGACTCTAAAACTTCTAATGTTTAAAGCTTATCTGAACCACTATGATACTGAGAAAGAACTCCCAACCAGATTTACGACTTACAAAACTCAAGATCACAGTCAAATAACTAATTCCAAACACCCCTTTTTCAAACTGATTTGGACTTTTAAACTACAATAGGCCAATTTAGGGTGAGATTTGGACACAGAAGGTTCAAACTAGGTCTAATTACTTCATGGGAACACTTTAAAACACAGAGATAGCTGTCAAACAAAGCAAGGTAAAATAGGCAGTATCAAACTATAAATGACAGTTAAAACAAGGATTTTGGAGAACTAGGAAACAAATGCACAATAAACCTAATACAAGCAATAAACTGAAATCAATTCAACTACAAATTTCTAAATCTAATAAGAACAATAAGCATGTATTAAACAGAAACAGACTAGATAACAAAAAAAAAAACAAAATAAGCTTGAACTTACAAGACACCCTTAGCTAGAACAAAGGATTTTCCAAAGAAGCCTATCTTTAGATAGGCTTAGCTCCTTCCACAATTGCACTGTATTGCCTCTGAAAACCAATTACCAACTTCAAAGTCACCACAGTTGACCTATGTTGACCACCATCATATTTTTGATTTTCTATACTAATTCTGCATTTTATTGTCTCTATAAGCTTTATTAAGCCTCTGGGAACCTATGTGACCCTAAGGCAGTCCATGATAATAAGCACAAACAACAATTAACTACTTTTGGCATAAGGTGAAATTTAAAGAAACTGAGAATGATTTGAAACTTGGCTTTTTTATTGATTGAAAACTTCAAAGTACAACTGAGATTACAATTCCATTGACTAAATTAAACTTAGGAACATTAATTTAAAAATACATAAAAATTAAAATAGATACTACACAGATTGCTCCCAGGGTTCCCTTCTCCTTTATAGGTGCAATTTTAGGGTTTCCCAAGCTTCCTTGTCACTTTCCCAGCACTACTTGGACCCTTAGATAAGATGAAGCAATCTTGGCCGTTTAAAAGTCTTGGCGCCAAACACCCTTTTGTCTGTTTCTTGATATAATTGGAGCCAGGGGTGCATTTTTGGGGGGTAGTTGTTGTTTGGAGTGCTGGGGGGTGGGTTTTGAGTGTTGTAGGGGAGAAGGTAGTAGGGGTGATGATGGGGGGGGGGGGGGGGTTTGGCTGGTAGCAGAGGTGAGTGGTGATGATGTGGAGGGTGGTCAAATTGGGTAATATTATAAAAACGGGGGAAGTAAAAAAAATGGAAGTGGGCTTTGTGGAGTGGGCTGAGAAAGGGATGGAGTGGGCTGGAGTGTGTGGTGGGTTTGGTTTGGTTTTGGGTTAAAAGTATTTAAGGGTCCGGTTGGTGTGGTAATTTTACACAAGGACCATTTTTGCAATTTAACAAAACCAAGGGGCTGAAGTTGTCATTCTCCCAAAGTACCACCAAGGACCAAAGATGCAAGGTTTAATATTCCCAAAGACCATTTTTGCAATTTTTTTATTTTCAAAAATTCCCAGGGACTATATTTGCAAATTTCCAAACTCCAGGGACCAATCATGTAAATTTTCCAAAATTTTCACCCAAAGTCCGTTTTTGATAACTTTTGAATTTTTAAGGACTTAGGTTGACTTTTCTTTCGAAATGGATGCGTATGGACTATTTTTGACAAATTTTGAAACTTGGGGGACTGAAACTGCCAATATTGCAAACTTTGATCGTTTTTCATTTGTTTTTGCTCGTTTTGCATTTAAAACACATAAAACACAATCCCTGGGATAATTTAAGTATTTTGATTACTTTTCGATTGTTTTTGTATGTTTTGGCAGTTTAAATACGATAAAAATGATGAGTGTTTGCGCACTCATCAATCTCCCACACTAAACTATTGCTAGTCCCTAGCAATATTTTTGGAAAACTTGATGGATTTTAAATTCTTTAGCAAAAGCCATCACTTCTGGAGTAGCCAGGTGTAAGAACTGTGGCACACCTGATAACCGTGTGATTTTGAGCAAACCACCAGCTGTCAACGGATTTGATTAGTCTTTACCAAGAGCCGTTTGCTCCTGGACTAGTCAGCTCTTGATGGAATAGTCAACATCTTGGTGAGCTGATTATCAATTATGGTTTTTCCACGGCCTTTACCACAAGCCATAATCTTGCAGGCTAGCCAACTCATTTGCTTTTGAGGATATGGGGAGTTGAGGAACCATACAATTTTGGGCAAATTGCAAGCCATAAACGGATTTGAGTTATCTTAACCAAGAGCCGTTTGCTCCTGGATTAGCCAATCCCTTTGTCGGTTAGACATGGTGGACTGATTACCACAAAACTTTTGAAATAAAGTGAAAAATTTTTGAAAATTTTGGCAAAAAACGGGGGTACTTGAAAGTATTTTGCGATAAAATTCGCTAGAATTTCCCCCTACACTTAGAAATGAATATTGTCCTCAATATTCAAAGTCCCGGCTATTATGCCGACTCTTTGAACGTAAAAAGCCAAGATTCGACTCTAACTGTGGAAACACCATATTTCACTTTATTTCTATATATACACATTTTTTTTACTTATATACATATATACATTTTCAAATAGCGGGGGGGGGGGGGGGGGGGGAGGGTTTGGCCATTCCCCCACACTAGGGTGGTAGAAAGTAGAAAGAAATCAGAGACACGGGTGAAAACCCATGTTGTTGCTACTGTTTTTTATTATCGAGTCGCTAGCTTGACTCGATCCCCGAATTTAATTGTCCTTGGGGAAAGTTTGGAGATCCGGGACAACCATGGATGGTATGTCCTCTCCAAAGTAGTGTTTTAAACAATGTCCATTCACTTTGAAATTTGAACCGTCATTTTGAGATAATTCGACGGTGCCATAAGGATAAACCTTAGCGATAGTGAATGGACCAGTCCATCGGGTTTTTAGCTTTCCCGAGAAGATCTTGAGTCTAGAGTTGAAAAGAAGGACTCGATCACCAACGTTGAAAACGCGGTTTTTGATTTTGGAGTCATGAATCTTCTTTGTCTTTTCTTTGTAGATCAAAGAGTTCTCGTAAGCTTGATCACGAAGTTCATTTAATTCATTCAGTTGAACTTTCCTATGATCACCCGCAATTTTGAGGTCAAAATTTGCATGCTTGAGGGCCCAATAGGCTTTATGCTCAAGCTCGATCGGTAGATGGCACGCTTTCCCGTACACAAGCTTGTAAGGCGTACACCTGATGGGTGTTTTGTAAGCTGTACGGAAAGCCCAAAGTGCATCATCTAATTTATCCGACCACGATGCACGATTTTCACCAACGGTTCTTTCCAAGATTCTCTTGATGCCTCGATTGGAAACTTCTACTTGTCCACTTGTTTGAGGGTGGTACGCAGTAGAAATACGGTGAGTTACACGATCACTAATTATAGCACGTGGAGTTCCAAATCGAGCAAAAAGAGCTTTCAAAAACTTTACAACAACTCGGGCATCATTAGTGGGTAAAGCTTTCGCTTCAACCCATTTTGACAAATAGTCAACAGCCACGAGTATGTACTTATTTCCATGAGATGACGGAAATGGCCCCATAAAGTCAATGCCCCAAACGTCAAAAATTTCACAAACTTGAATTGCATTCTGAGGCATTTCATTCT
This sequence comes from Artemisia argyi, assembly GCA_030686995.1. NCBI lineage: Eukaryota > Viridiplantae > Streptophyta > Magnoliopsida > Asterales > Asteraceae > Artemisia > Artemisia argyi. Next base: position 212,302,350 of record CM060709.1, on the reverse strand, counting down.
TTTGTGAAATATTCCCGTGACGTTGACAAGCGTCACAGGATTTGACTAATTCCTGCGTATCCTTGTAAATCATGGGCCAAAATAAACCGGAGTCAAACACCTTTTTGGCGGTGTAGTTTGGGTTGTGATGGCCCCCCGTGGGACCAGCATGGCAAGCCTTAAGAATTTCAGCGACTTCTTGGCCATGAACACACCGCCGGATGACTTGATCCACACATATTTTGAACAAGTAGGGGTCGTCCCAGAAGTAATGTTTTACATCTTTGAAGAATTTATTTTTTTGTTGGGACGACATCCCTTTCACCACAAAGTTACCCGCAAGGTAGTTTGCAAAGTCGGCAAACCACGGGGTAATAGAATCTCCACGAAAGGTAACTGCATTGAGTGTCACGAGAGGGAATGTTTCATTGATTTCTTTCCTCTCGAAGACATCTTGGTGGGGATTTTCCAATCGGGAGAGATGATCAGCAGCTAGGTTCTCAGCTCCTTTTTTATCACGAATCGTGATATCAAATTCCTGTAGGAGGAGAACCCAACGGAGAAGTCTCGGCTTTGCATCTTGTTTTGCAAAAAGATACTTCAAAGCCGAGTGATCCGTATACACTATGCTTTTGGTCAGTATCAAGTATGGCTGGAATTTTTCAAAAGCATACACCACAGCTAATAATTCTGTTTCGGTAATGGTGTAATGACTTTGAGCTTCGGTCATAGTTTTGCTGGCATAGTGTATAGGCTGAAAATGTTTTGTTTTTCGTTGCCCCAAGACTGCCCCTATAGCATAATCACTAGCATCACACATGAGCTCGAAGGGCAAGTCCCAATCGGGGGCAACAAGAATCGGTGCCTCGGTAAGCTTTTTCTTAAGTGTTTCAAAAGCTTCGATGCACTCTGGGGAGAAGATAAAAGGAGCATCCTTTTCGAGGAGATGGGTCATAGGCCGGGCGATTTTAGAAAAATCTTGAATAAACCTACGATAGAAACCGGCGTGACCTAAAAAGCTCCTAACACCTTTCACAGTAGTGGGATGAGGTAATTTTGCAATGACATTTACTTTGGCTTTGTCAACCTCAATCCCGTTCTTTGAAATTTTATGGCTGAGGACAATGCCCTCTTTGACCATAAAGTGACTCTTCTCCCAATTTAGACATAACTTTGTGTCTTCACAACGTTTTAGCATGTCGTCTAAATGGGAGAGGCATGATTGAAATGAATCCCCAATGACCGAAAAATCATCCATGAAGACCTCCATAGTTTTCCCGATCATGTCGGAAAATATGGACATCATACATCTTTGAAACGTGCCCGGAGCATTACATAGGCCAAATGGCATACGTTTATACGCAAAAGTTCCGTAGGGGCACGTGAACGTGGTCTTTTCCTGATCTTGCGGATCAATGGGAATCTGGAAGTAACCCGAGAAACCATCGAGGAAGCAATAATACTCATTCCCCGCTAATCTCTCGAGCATCTGATCCATAAAGGGCAGAGGAAAATGATCTTTATGGGTGGCATCATTTAACTTACGATAGTCAATGCAGACACGCCATCCCGTAACCAAACGAGTTGGAATCAACTCATTTTCCTCATTTGTGACAACAGTAATGCCACCCTTTTTTGGAACACAATGAATTGGGCTAACCCAAGGACTGTCCGAGATAGGGTAAATCAATCCGGCATCAAGAAGTTTTAAAACCTCTTGTTTGATTACCTCATGAATTTTTGGATTCACCCTTCTTTGTTGTTAGACTGCAGGTTTGAAGTCGTCCTCCATTAAAATCTTGCTAGTACAAAATTCAGGGTCAATGCCCTTGATGTCGGAGAGTCGCCAAGCAATTGCTTGCTTATGAGACTTCAAAACCTTTATGAGAGCAGCCTTTTCCTCAGCACTTAAGTCTTTAGCAATTATGACGGGTAATTTATCATCACCCTCCAGAAATGCATATTCAAGATGAGGCGGCAAGTCCTTAAGTTCAACCTCAGGAAAGTCATCAGTTTTCTCAACATTTTTGACTTCCTCCTTATGAAGTGTTTGTGGTAGAATAGGAAGAGGAGAGAGATCTTTGTTTAATAATTTTTCAAGCATGAGAATATCCCTCTCGAGGTCAATCTCTTGGTTATCGATTCCATCAGGAATCAAATCACCTTTGAGAAACGCCTCAATTTCTTCTAAGATGAAGTCACTTCCCTCAAACGGAGTGAGGGAAGGAGAAGAATTGGCTATGATGGGATGAGAAGATTGAGTGAGGTTTTCACTCGAAGAATCATCAATGAAACCTAAAATCTCTTGAGCATACTCCTCAGCAGCCACATCGATGACATCAATTTGATTCACCGATTCACAATCATAATCGGAGGAGTATCTCGAAGTTTGATTTAGGTTGAAGGTTATGGCTTCCGTTCCAACACGTAATGTGATCTCATGCTCAAATACATCGATAAGAGCTCGCCCAGTTCTAAGGAATCCCCTTCCAAGAATTAGAGGGACCCTAGAATCGGCATCAAAGTCAACAATCACAAAATCTGCCGGAAAATGGAACTTCCCCACTTTAACGAATACGTCCTCGGCAATGCCAATGGGACGAGAAATCGAATGATTTGCAAGCTCTAAAGTCATGCACGTGGGGGTAAGTTCGGGAAGAGAGAGTTTCTTCCAAACAGAATATGGCATCAGGTTAATGCTAGCACCTAGATCGGCCAAGGCGAAGCATTCAACCATACCCGGGAAAGTACAAGGAATGAGGAATTTCCCGAGATCTCCAAGCTTTTCAGGAAGCTTTTTCAAAAGAACCGCTGAGCAGTTCTCATTCAGAGGAGTTCTTGCCATCTCAAATAATTTTTCCTTATTACTTAACAGATTTTTTATTGTTGATGCAAACTTGGGCATCAAGAGAATAGCGTCCGCGAAGCTGATATCAAAATGCAAATCTTGGAAGATTTGGAAATTTTTTTCCATTTGGTAATTAGGTTTTTCGCGGAGCTTTTGTTCACTGAGACGTGATGGATAAGGAATAGAAGTTGTGGATTTTGGGTTGTCCCCTGGAGTTTCTGGTGGTTCAAAGACAACTCCAGGCTTACATCTGGTTTCAGGAATAACCTGAGGTTGGACGTGTGCTGTACTTCGTGGGCTAGGAGTTTGCACCTTGTCCTTTGTCACCTCAGGTTCACGATCCACTACCTTTGGAGGAGAGGAAGAAGACGTAGTAGGAATCGCGGGTTCATCATATGAAGCACCACTTCGTGTTGTAATCGCCTTAGCATCGCCCCTCGGGTTAGCGATCGTGTTGCTCGGTAAAGTAGTACCTGAGCCCGAGGGTCGATCATTTAAAGACTTCTTGATGTCAGAAATCTGGCTGACCAGCAACTTGTTCAACTCTTCTTGGGACTTCATGAATTGTTTCAACAACTCGTCAGATGAAGGCCCGGTTGGAACAATGGCTTGATTCGGATTAGGAATATTTGGAGCTCGATTGTTCGGATTGGGACCTTGATTTTGAAAATTACCCTAATTAGGGTTGTTGTTTCCATGAAAATATCCCGGATTGAAATTACCCTGACCTTGGTTCCGATTAAAGTTCCCTTGATTTTGCTGTTGGAAACCTTGATTTTGGAACCCTTGGTTTTGATTGTGAAAACCATGACCCTGATTGAAGTTACCTTGGTTTTGAAAACCTTGGTTCACTCTATTTTGATTTTTGCCACGGTTTTGGACATTTTGGTTTTGATTAAAACCAGGAGGTCCAGGATACTGATGATTAGGACGATAGCTAGGGTCCATAGTAGGGCGATATTGATTGCCTCCTTGATTTTGGGACCCGGCTACAGCATGAGCTGCATATGGAGTACCATCAGTAGCTGTGCAATTGTAGTAGGCATGCGGCCCACCACAAGTCACACAGACTTCTAATTTTTTAACCTCAGCAGGTGGAGGATGTTGTGGAAATGAAACTTTCTTTGTTTGGGCGAGAACCAAAGCTTGGATTGCTTCAGTTAGCATGTCAATCTTAGCATCCGTACTAGATTGACTCACAGAAGATGAAGTGGAAGGACCCGCATTGATTTGAGAAACAATCGGTTTGCTTCATGTAGAGCGGACCTTAGACTTGTTTTCTATGATTTGCAAAGCTTCTTTTGTGGTTCTACTCAAGAAACTACCTCCCGCGGAGGCATTGAGAGAATCCTGATCAGCTTGGCTCACGCCATTGTAAAAAGTATCGAGTTGCATCAACTCAGAGAAACCATGATGTGGACACTTGCGAAGTAATTCTTTGAAACGATTCCACGCTTCACCAAAAGATTCATCATATTTTTGAGTGAACTTGGTGATTTCGTTCTTAAGACTCGTGGTCTTGGAAGGTGGGAAGAATTCATTCACAACTTTTTTGAAAAGATCTTCCCATGTCTCAATAGATCGAGGAGGTTGTTTTTCAAGCCAAATCCGGGCTTGTCCCTCCAAGGAGAATGGGAAGAGAAGAAGTTTTATTGCTTCACAGGGGACATTCTTGTACTTGATGGTCGATGTGATTTTATTGAACCATCGAATGTGAGCATGAGGATCGTCCCTCTCAAAACCGTAGAATTGACTTGAGGTTACAAGATTGAGTAACCTGGTTTTGAGCTCAAAACTATCAGCTACGATGGCTGGAACAACAATGGCATCTCCGTAACCCTCGATGGGTGCTTGGAGAAGCTCACACATGGGGCGGTCTTCCGCCATGGTGACAGTGGGTGTGGCAACAGTACGGATCTCAGATCTGACTGTTGGTGCTGAACGTCTACGAGGTCTTCTAGGTTTTCTTACAAGCTCACGTAATGGGCTAGTAGACCTAGAAGAGCGAGTGCGCATGCACTAGGGACAAAAACCAATTAAAACAAAATCGAGGCAAATCCACAGTGAACTTAAACCAATAATCACAAGTGAATGGCTTCTTTAAGAAAGGTACACCACTCATAAGGATACAAAGGCAAGTTTTTATCTTTTGTTTGGGAACTTATTATGTTCACACCCCCAGTTAGTAGGTGTTCTGTCTTGGTTTGCGACGGTTTATTTTTATGTAGAATTATTATTCACAAGAAAAGACGGATGTTTTTGTGTTTTGTGTATGGGTTTAAAAACTTTTGGACAATATTTTTGGTATCGTCTTGTAATCTAAAATCGTTTCTATTTAAGAATCACCTTAAAAGAAAACCGATTCAGAAAACGTTACGATCTGTTTTGTTGTTTTTAATTTTTTTGGTGTTTTAACACTTTAGGAAAAGTGTTAATGACTTTTTTATGTTTTGATTTAAAATTTACAAAAGTGGTGGTATTTGTACAGTGAATGAGGTTAAATAACACTAATCTCAAATGACGCTATAGAAACGCGCACACCTCCCCGGCAGCGGCGCCAAAAATTGATTGGAGCTAAACCGTCAACTTATATTGACCAAAGAATGGTCAACAAAGTCAAAGAGCCTAGACCAATGCTTCCGGCTAAGAAAGGGTATCACCAGGTCGTTATGTCCCGACGAGGTGTGGATTGTGCTTTAGCGTACTTGTGATCGGGTGATTATTCACAGAAAAGGGTTGTGATAAGAATTATTTGAGAATTATGAAATTAAATAGCTTAGGAAAGCTATGTGATTGATTGTTGGTATTGAGATTAAGAAGATTTGAGCTAAAACCTAAAAACGTACGTTTTAATTAAAAATGTATACTGACAAACGAAACAAAAAGTACAACTGAAGGACGGATAAGGTTACAAGTGTAAAATTATTATTTTTACAATCCTAATAAATAAAGAAATTTTAAGAAAAAGAAAAACTATTTTTACACTATTTAGTTATTTATTATTAATTAATTACTAATTATCTATTTATTAACTAATTAAACTAATTAGAATTATTAAAAATACTAAAAAGACTTAGAAAATTAAGAAAAGTTTTACAAATCTAATTAACCATCACAGGAATCCTAAAAAATTATAAAAAGTTGATTTTATGTATTTTTAAACTAATTTACTAATTATTATTATAATTACTAATTAATTTCTAATTAAACTAATTATATTATAAAAAATAGAAAATGAACAGTATAAATTCTAGAAAAATTTATAAAATTTTTTTAACTTATATAAAAGCTATAAAAATTATAAAAACTAGGTTATACTTTATAAAATCTAATTATGCTATTTAATTACTTAATATTAATTATTAATTAATTAAACTAAAATTAATTCTAAAAACCACTAAAAGACAAAATAAAAACCTGGAAAAATTTCTAAAATTACTTTAACCTAAAAGAGAATTAATAAAAATATAAAAATGATATCTTGCTTATAAATAAGCTAAAAAGAAAATTAAAATGATAATTCCTATTAAATAGAAGCTATCACTATAATTAAAGTTGCTTTTTGGGGTTTTTTTCTTTTTCCTAACTAATTATACACTAAAAACAAACACTTTTTATGAAAACACTTTTAACACAAACCAAAAATAAGCACTTTGAGTGCTTATTCACCCAAACAGTTGAATTTTGTTGACTAGAGATGGAATTAAGCTCAAATTGGAGTATATGAGGTCCACAATGGTTAAAGCTGATTTCTCTGAGTTAGTTGAACACTTTTGAGTGAGTTTCACACAATTAAGCAGCCTGAATAAGCTACAAGACACCAATAAGCACTTTGCTTATGGTTATTCTGAGACAGATTTGGGACAGAGTTTTAGTGCAAAACTAAGTGGGGTCCACTAGTCTAATGGTCAAACTATTGGTCAATTTTCCAACACTGGTAGGAGGGGGGTTGTAAGGACCCAAAGGTGAAGTGTGGGACCCACTGGTTTAACCACAAACAACCACCAAAGTTGGGTGGGTGATATGGGTCTGATGCACAAGGCAAAAGGCTTGCCCTGCAGTTCACTTCCAAGGGCAATTTAGTCCACTAAAAAAATCACAAAAATCTAACCACAATGGAAATCACAAGTTCAGCTGGTAAGATATACACACAACAAGTTTCAGGTTCTAACTCATTCCATAAATATCAGAAAAAATCACCCACTTTTTGGAAAAACTGAGGAAACAAAAATTTTTGACTTTTCACTATGATGAAAACTTTGACTATATTGAGTTTTAGTCTAGTCCTATTTGCTAAAAATAAGTAAATAAGCTAGTAAATTATGAAAATAAGATCTTATAACAATTTATGAACTAACAGATGTGGTAATGGAACACAATTCATCAACAGTAACTGAAAATAAAGGCACATATGAGATTTGACTTTTGACTCTAAAACTTCTAATGTTTAAAGCTTATCTGAACCACTATGATACTGAGAAAGAACTCCCAACCAGATTTACCACTTACAAAACTCAAGATCACAGTCAAATAACTAAATTCCAAACATCCCTTTTTCAAACTGATTTGGACTTTTAAACTACAATAGGCCAATTCAGGGTGAGATTTGGACACAGAAGGTTCAAACTAGGTCTAATTACTTCATGGGAACACTTTAAAATACAGAGATAGCTGTCAAACTAAGCAAGGTAAAATAGGCAGTATCAAACTATAAATGACAGTTAAAACAAGGATTTTGGAGAACTAGGAAACAAATGCACAATAAACCTAATACAAGCAATAAACTGAGATCAATTCAACTACAAATTTCTAAATCTAATAAGAACAATAAGCATGTATTAAATAGAAACAGATTAGATAACAAAAAAAAAAACAAAATAAGCTTGAACTTACAGGTCACCCTTAGCTATAACAATGGATTTTCCAAAGAAGCCTATCTTTAGATAGGCTTAGCTCCTTCCACAATTGCACTGTATTGCCTCTGAAAACCAATTACCAACTTCAAAGTCACCACAGTTGACCTATGTTGACCACCATCATATTTTTGATTTTCTATACTAATTCTGCATTTTAATGTCTCTACAAGCCTTATTAAGCCTCTGGGAACCTATGTGACCCTAAGGAAGTCCATGATAATAAGCACAAACAACAATTAACTACTTTTGGCATAAGGTGAAATTTAAAGAAACTGAGAATGATTTGAAACTTTGCTTTTTTATTGATTGAAAACTTCAAAGTACAACTGAGATTACAATTCCATTGACTAAATTAAACTTAGGAACATAAATTTAAAAATACATAAAAATTAAAATAGATACTACACAGATTGCTCCCAGGGTTCCCTTCTCTTTTATAGCTGCAATTTTAGGGTTACCCAAGCTTCCTTGTCACTTTCCCAACACTACTTGGACCCTTAGATGAGATGAAGCAATCTTGGCCGTTTAAAAGTCTTGGCGCCAAACTCCCTTTTGTCTGTTTCTTGATATAATTGGAGCCAGGGGTGCATTTTTGGAGGGTAGTTGTTGTTTGGAGTGCTGGGGGGTGGGTTTTGAGTGTTGCAGGGGAGAAGGTAGTAGGGGTGATGATGGGGGGGGGGGGGGGGTTTGGCTGGTAGCAGAGGTGAGTGGTGATGATGTGGAGGGTGGTCAAATTGGGTAATATTATAAAAACGGGGGAAGTAAAAAAAAATGGAAGTGGGCTTTGTGGAGTGGGCTGAGAAAGGGATAGAGTGGGCTGGAGTGTGTGGTGGGTTTGGTTTGGTTTTGGGTTAAAAGTATTTAAGGGTCCGGTTGGTGTGGTAATTTTACACAAGGACCATTTTTGCAATTTAACAAAACCAAGGGGCTGAAGTTGTCATTCTCCCAAAGTACCACCAAGGACCAAAGATGCAAGGTTTAATATTCCCAAAGACCATTTTTGCAATTTTTTTATTTTCAAAAATTCCCAGGGACTATATTTGCAAATTTCCAAACTCCAGGGACCAATCATGTAAATTTTCCAAAATTTTCACCCAAAGTTCGTTTTTGATAACTTTTGAATTTTTAAGGACTTGGGTTGACTTTTCTTTCGAAATGGATGCGTAGGGACTATTTTTGACAAATTTTGAAACTTGGGGGACTGAAACTGCCAATATTGCAAACTTTGATCATTTTTCATTTGTTGTTGCTCGTTTTGCATTTAAAACACATAAAACACAATCCCTGGGATAATTTAAGTGTTTTGATGACTTTTCGATTGTTTTTGTATGTTTTGGCAGTTTAAATACGATAAAAATGATGAGTGTTTGCGCACTCATCAACTATCTTGATTCTGACGGGGATATTCTTTTCCTTGAAAGCTTATTGAATGATGATCCATCACTCAATTCCTATCTCAACACCGAGCTTAGTGATTCACACACTGATGAAAATTCTTTATCTTATGGAGACATCAGTGATGTTGATGAAATACCTTCTGAGCCCATCATTGATCACCTTATCATGACTCATCCGGAGTATGATGCCAAGAAACATCATGATTGGGGGGAAAGATTCTCAATCATGAGAATTTGTATTTCTATGACAAATTATCCCACCCTCCCGCCCGGGATGTTTTCTAACCCTAAGAGCTTAACCAACAAAATCCAAACTCAGGAACCTAAACCTGATCTTAAGGATGAACATCTTTTCATGATTGTTCTCATGACATTCTCGGTGACTTCCTCTCTTCTCCACTCCTTCGGGAATGAAGACACTATCTTTGACCCCGGCATTTCCATTTACCATTATATTGAGCTAGGGTCTCTCTCTGTATATCTCATCGGTGTGGAACTTTCACGTGCTTCAAATGTTTGTCCAAACATCTTGAATGAAAGTCCAATGGAGATTGTTTCTTCCACATCATGCTTCCCCAAGAACAAATGAATTCGGGGTCGAGTCAAGCTAGCGACTCAGTAAACAAAAACAGTAACATGTATATGGGGTTTTCACCCTAAGTGTGGGGGAGTTACCCCTGCTGTGGTTACCAATAAAGTGAAAAAAAGGTGTTTCCACATTTAGTTTGTAATGTTGCCCTTGGTTTAAAATTGCGTTTTGCAATCCGATGCGCTAAAGGTCCCAAAAGCCATTGCGTGATGCGCAATGCGAATGCGAGCGCAATTTAGACACATTGCTTTTAGTATTAAAAAATGCAAAAACTTACGAAATAAGTTACTAGGATATTGAAATTAGGCAAATAATTCATTTGTAAAATAAATAATTTGAAAACGGAAGATACTATATTTTCGTTATTATGTTTTATTTGTACGTCTTTAACAAGTTTTATCTTTAAAATCCCATTTAAATACTTGGGTCTCTTTTATATGGTTTATTTTAAAAAAAAATGACCTAAATACTAGATTGCGACAATTACAGCCATTGCTAGCATTAGACAAATGCGGTAAATTGCGGTCTAATGCGAATGCAATTTGGGATGCCCTTGCATTAGGCCCCATAATGCGAAATTTCAAATTCAATGCAACAATGCGTGCAATTTGCGCAATGATGCTCGCATTTTTAAACCAAGATGTTGCCCTTTTACGTTCAAAGAGTCGGCATAATAGTCAAGACTTTGAATATTGAGGACAATATTCAATTCTAAGTGTGTGTGGGGGGGGGGGTGTGGGGGGGGGGGGGGGGTAATTCTAGCGAATTTGATCACATTTAACCTTCTAGTACCCCCGTTTTTGGCAAAAAATTTTAAATTTTTTTCACTTGAGCTTCAAAATTTTTTGTGATTATCAGTCCGCCATATCTAAACGACAAAAGGATTGGATAATCCAGGAGCATACGGCACTTGGTAAAGATAACTCAAATCCATTGACGGCTGACAATTTGCCCAAAATTGTATGATATTCAACTCTCCATATCCTAAAAAGTAAAAGAGTTGGCTAGCCCGCAAGATTATGGCTTGTGGTAAAGGCAGTGGAAAACCATAATTGGTAATCAACTCACCAAGATGTTGACTATGTCCATCAAGAGTTGGCTAGTCCAGAAGCAAACGACTTCTGGTAAAGACAAATAAAATCCGTTTACAGCTGGTGGTTTGCTCAAAATCACATGGTTATCAGTGTACCATAGTTCTTACTTGAACTGAAACATTTGGCTACTCCAGAAGTAATGACTTTTGGTAAAGAGATTAAAATCCATTAAATTTTCAAAACAGTTTATTGCTAGGGACTAGCAATAGTTTAGTGTGGGGGATTGATGAGTGCTCAAACACTCATCATTTTTGGTCAATCTGAACTGCTAAAACATTTAAAAACACTCAATAATGCATCAAAATACTAAAAATATTCCAAATTTGTGTTTTATATGTTTTAGATGCAAAATGAGTAAAAACAAATAAAAAACGAACAAAGTTTGCATAATTGGCAGTTTCAGTCCCCCAACTTTCAAAATTTGGCAAAAATAGTCCCTGAGCACGTATTTTAAAAGAAAAGTCACCAAAGGTCCTTTTGAAATCATAAGTTGTCATATTTAGACCTTTGGTGAAAAATTTCAAAAGTTTTGAGAAATTTGCAATTTAGTCCCAGGAGTTTCATAGTTGGCAAAAACAATCCCTGGGATTTCAAATTTTGGAAATTATCGTTTGTGGTCCTTTGGTTACTTATTTTGGCAAGAATGGTCTTTAGGTGAAAAGTTTGAGGAAAATACAATTTTGGTCCCTCAACTTTAAGTTTTGGCAACTTTTGGTCCCCGGATGTCAAATTTTGTAAATTTAACTTTTATGATCCTTGGGTTAATGAAAGATGGAAATTTTAGTCCTTGTGAACATTTGGGAAAATTTCAGTTTCAGCCCCCAGGTTTGCAGAAAATACAACATTGGTCCTTGTGATAATTTTATAACCAAATAGACCCTAAGTATTATTATTCCAAATCAACCAATCCAAACCAAAACCCTGGCCCAATCCTATCCCCAGCCCACTACCCCAAAGCCCAACTCCCACCCGTTTGATATCTCAGGTCAAACGGTCAAACCTCACCCCACTACTGTTCATTCCCTTCCTTCCTCCCACAAACCACGCTCCATGATTCCTGCTTCCATGCCCCCTCCACTCCTCCTTCTCACCAACCTTCCCCCTCCTCCATTAATATACCAACCACACCATTAATTACTATTCACCTGCCAAAACCTACCCCCACCAATTTGCAAAATCCCCTTCCCGCCAAAAACAAAATTGAAGGCTGAGATCAAAGGGGAGTTATCCAACGGTCCAAGAGTGGTGGGAAAGTCATGGTGGGACCCACTGAGCCCTCAGCATCAAATATAAAGGAAGGAGAAGACAGAGAATGGGGAGAGTAGTTTTACAATAGATTTTAGAGTAGTTTTAGGTAGTTAATCTGTAATTTACTTTTTAGTTGTATCAAACTTCTTTAATTGTTTTGTATTCCTTAAAGAATTATGTATTCAAGCTTTTGTGTTAATGAAATCCCGCTGTTTTCTTTAATTTTTGTCCAAGTTACTTTTAAACATAAAAATCTCTTCAAATAAGTTATAACCTGTCTTTAAGTCTTTGTTATTGTTGCATAAGCTCAAACAATAGCTTTTAGTGTGTCTATGCTCTGTTGTTACAAGTTTATCTCATAAGCTCAAGAAAGTCAACTGTGGTCAACCTTGGAAGAGAAACAAGCTGTGGAAGCTTATCCAGAGCTTATTTAGAAGTTCTTAAGCACCTTTTAGTCATTCTCAATAAGCTTTCTCAGGTTTACCTCTCATACTTCCTTAGAATGAGCTAAGGACTGAATTGTATGTCTCACTTCAAGTTTTTATTAATTATTGCTCAAATTCTGTAATTACTAGTTATAGTTGTTATTAGTCATTGATTTCTGTTTTTTTATGTTCATACTTGACTAGTGTAAGCTTAAGACTGTGTTTCATGGTGTAGAGTATCATTTTGCTTCACAAATCCTTCATATCAGTTACATAAGGGGTGTTTGGTTAAGGGGATTTACCTGTGACTAAGCTTGATTCAGTTGTTGTTTTTGGTTATAACAAGTTAACTTAGGTCTAAATAGCTTATGTAAGTCATAAAATCATAGCCTTATTAGTTAAAAAGTCAAAATTAGTATTAATCTGTTTTATTTCATTAACTGTTAGAATTATAGTTTACATAATCTTAGATATAGATGTATTAGTGTTAAATATAGCTTAATCTAGTTCCAATTTAGCTTATAATTACATTTTCAACAAGCTAGATTAGATTGAAAGTCACATAAGTCAACTTGGGGGTTTAAACTCAAAAATCAAAATTCACCCTTAGCAGAAAATCCCACTTTTTATGGGAATTATTCAGAATATTGTGTTTTGATTCAAGGCTTGAAATTTTTAGGACTTGTAGTCTCCCAGCTAAAATTTTATGTCTCACTTCCATTTTATTTTTGCGAATTTTTGTGTGGGTCCCACAAATGCTCAAACACACCTGCAGGGGGAGTGACCTCCCCTGCACCACCACTCAGTTCCAACACCCCATCTTCCAAGCCCTCCCCTGGCCTCACCAATGGGTCCCACAGGGTGGTTCTTGGTTCTATAGATAGATCTTCTAGCTGTCTATCTTGATCCAAGCTCCATTTGAGCTTGAGCTTTCTTTGCCTTGTCTAGATTTGGCCATAAACTAGCCTGCAGTGTTGTTCAATCAGGGTGGTTTGGAATTGCTTAATGCTTATTTGCCGCTTATTGCTTGTATTTTTCTTATCCATTTAGCTTAATTCAAGTTCCCATAGATCTGTTTTGGTTTACTTATTCATGAGATAGCTTTTGGTTAGCTTTTGCTCACTCCACAAGTCCCTAATAAGCTTGAACACACAAGCTGTTAAGCACTTGTGTCTCCATAGTGCTTGTTTTTAATCTTCCAGTTATGTCCCTTTATTAAATTTGTTTGTTTTTAGTATAAAAATAGATTTTTAAAAGAAAATCCAGAAAAAACCAATTTAAAAATAAGTGATAGTTTCTATTTAATTTAATTTATCTTTTTAATTTTCCTTTTTAGTAATTTATTAAGTAATTGGCATTTTTATATTTTTCTTAATTTTATTTTATATTAAAGTATTTTTATAAAATTTTCCAGAATTTTATATTGTCATTTAGTAATTATTAGATTTAATATTAGTTTTATTATTTATTAATTAATATTCAAGTATTAAATAGCATAATTAGTTTTTATAAAATAATACCTAGTTTTTATATTTTTCCTAGCTTTTATATGTTATAAAAGAATTTTAGAAATTTTCTCATAATTTCTACTGGTCATTTTCTAATTTTCTTAATTAATTTAGTTAAATTAGATATTAATTAATAATTAGGATAATAATTAGTAAATTAGTTTAAAAATACATAAAACCAACTTTTTATAATTTTTTAGGATTCCTGTGATGGTTAATTAGGTTTATAAAAAATTTCATAATTATCTAAGTCATTTTAGTATTATTAGTAATTTAAAATTTGTTAATTGGTTTAATTAAATATAATTAGTAATTAATTAATAGAAAATTCACAAAATGACAAAAAAGTATATTTTTAATTTTAAAATTTGTTTTTAGTTATTTTATAATTTTAGAAATTTAATTTTCATTTTTCTAGTATTAAAATAATATTATATTGTATTTAAGTTATTTAAATGTTAATAATTAGTATTAAATAGTATTTAATTAATATTAAATAATTAAATAGTGTAAAAATTCATTTTCTTTTTCTAAAAATTTTCTTTCATCCTTTAGTTTGTAAAAAAGTCATTTTCACCCCCTGAGGGTTTTCAGATTTCAGTTTTCACTTTTTATTTTGTACGTTTGCGTTATTTTAAATGTAAACGTACACGTTTTTAGATTTTAAATGTTTTTAAGTATCTAAATTTCTCGTAACCTTTCATATAGCTTATTTAAGCTATTTCTTCGTATATTCCTTAGTTCAATCTATCACAATCCCTTTCCTGTCCAAATTTACCCGATCACAAACCCGTTTGAGTACAATCCACACCTCGTCGGGACATAACGACCCGGGGAAATACTATATTCCACGGAGATTGACTCTAGGCAATCTGACCTTGTTGACCATTCATTTGGTTGATTTAGGTTGACCGTTTGGAGCCAATCAGTCATCAACTTTTGAGCATTATCTCTTAGCAAAGCATATTGACCCTTGTGATCACCCACTATCAATTTTTCGGCTGCAGCTTGGCTCTGAATGCCTTCATTCTAGAAACATTTACTTCCCATTTTTTCTGAAGGGCATCTTGAACTGCTTTTGTAGGGATTTCTGTATCCACAACAACTTCATCCATAATTTGAAATGATAGACATAAATGCTCAATGTGATGAGTCTTGGAAATCCAAGTTTCCTTACCTAAATCTTTAGTGCAATAAAGTTCCCATGGACAACTCTGATTACTTGTTTATTTAAATATTCCCTTTTCCTTTGTCTTTTTCTGCAGAACCAACTTTTGACTTAGACCTAGTTTTTGGACCTGCGGACTGACTTGGGCTTACCTTTGATGGGTCAACCACAGAAGGCCCATCATTTAATTGCCCATTATTAAGGTCAAACATAGGGATGGGACCTTCACATTTGGCCCTAACTCTAACTTTATCATTCCTTACCAGTTTGGTTTTCTTCTAGTTTCTATGGAATGTATGTAAACTCTATCTTTTATAGCCTTACTAGAAGCAAATCTCGGTCCTGCATAAAACCCATACTTCTTAACTATAAACTCCTCTTTCTCTTTCTCCTTCCTTAACTTCCTAAGTTTCTTTAGTGCATCAGTAGCTACTGTTTCATCAAAGTCACTCTCAAAATCATCGAAATCAAAAACTTCTGACTCAGTATCACCAACCAAGTTATCTGGAACCTGATTGTTTAAATTTGCGAAAATATTAGGGATTTCCATATCAGCTGAATTACTAAAACAAAAACGTATTTCAACATGAGGTTCATGAATAACGTTATTCTCATAAAAAAATACCTCATCATCATCCTCACTTTCAGTATCCTCCTCACTTTAAGTATCATAAGCATAACTCTCATAATCTGTATACCATTATCATTAATAATGTTTTCAGGACCTAAGTTACCATTCATATGATCACCACCTACATTGCCATTCATTTGATCATTACTTCTATCTAAACCCACAGAATCATCACCTACATTACTAGCATTCACTTGCTCATTAGTTTCCTCTAATGTAGAATGACTATCAACAACCATAGGATCCGCATTATCAAGGTTTTCTTCATTTTCACATACCCTAACGTTATCATCAACAACCATATTATCTAGCTCATAATCTTCTACCCTCAAAGAATCTTCAGCTACATGTTCCTTCCTATCATTATCTCCAAACTGACTTAAGTTTATACTACCAAATACCCCATCTATCTCATCTAGTTCTTCATCTAAACCTGGAACATAAGACTCTTTAACAGCTTATTGAGTAAACCTAGACTCTTGAGTTGGTATTTCATTCACCCTTGGCTCTTCATTAGGTAACTCAGTAAACCTATTCTCTTGAGTTGGTATTTCATTCACCCTTGGCTCTTCATTAGGTAACTCAGTAAACCTATTCTCTTCGGTTGGTATTTCATTCACCCTTGGCTCTTCATTAGGTAACTCAGTAAACCTAGACTCTTGAGTTGGCATTTCATTCACCCTTGGCTCTTCATTAGGTAACTCAGTAAACCTACTAATTTCATCACTTACTTCAGCCTCATCAGGAATAACATATTACAATAATAGCCTCTTAGATCGAGTTCTTCTAGAAATACTACTACCAATAACACTACGGTTACTAGGACTAGCATCATTGTCCTCTTCTATTTCATTAAGAAAAAGACCTATTACCTGATATGGCTTGAAGTAAGTTCCTACTTTGGAGACTACATGTTCTATGTACACTTCAATGAACTTATGCTCAACTATAAACTTACTTAAATAACGTACATCATCATCACTAGATAATGAATGCTGATGAGGCGAAAAATGATCCGTTTTTAGGGGGTCATTTAAGCCCGAAATTGACTTTATTTGATCAAATATTGCCCTAAATCGTTCCTTTTGTGATTTTAGGTACTTTGGGAGTGAAATCTGGAAAAGGAAGCAATTCGGACGTTTTTGGAGCATAAAAGTGAAGAAAACGCCAAAGACTTAATTTTCCATGCTGGAAACAGTGCATGAAAGCGTCAAAAGGAAGAATTTGAAGGCGTCAAGAGTAAAAACCATGACGACCCAGTACAAACATGAAAGCGTCACAAGTAGAGCGTCAAGAGTTAAATGTGTGACGGCCTGCAAAAGAGGACTACATGACGGCGTCAGATGTAGATCTAGGCAGTCCGAGGATTTATTTGGCGGCGAGATGACGGCGTCACAAGTTTGTTCTTGACGCCGTCACCTCCTAATATCTATATATAGTTTTCTAATTTTCATTCATGGAGAGGAACTTGTGTGGAGAAACCCTAGGGCCAAACCTTGTACGAATTTTACAGCTTTTCAAGGGTTTTCAACCCTTGAATCCTTACGTGTGCTATTGAGATAAGTCTTCTCTTAATTCAATCAATATGTCTATGTGTTGGTTGTCTATATCTTGTGCTTGTCTTGATTTCAACATGCTAGGCTAGACTTATCTTGTGTTTGCTTAGATCTAATGAAACATAGATGTTGATTATGTGTTGATTACTTGTTTATGGTTGTATTGGATGAATGATTTCAATGTTAGGCTTAAGAAAACTGGCAGATCTCCATTGTGTAACATGCTTGAACGTCTTAGGAAACATGAACTGATGTGTACTAGGTTTTATTGGTTGTATTTAATGCATGAGTAAATTCTAATGATCCCATGTTAGGAGCTTCTTGCAGGCTCGACATAGGAGTGAAGTAGGCACTCATAGATTGGGGAAGTAAGTACGCCACCCCATGAATGGTATTAAGGAATACAATCCGTCATCCACGCAACTATAACAAGTAATTAACGTGTAAAAGATATCTAGGGAGTAGTGAAATCTAAGTAAACACATTTCTCTCACATATTGCTCACAACCTTAGTTTAATATAATTTATTTTTATTTTTTAGTATTCTATTTTGATTGCATCTTTAGTATTGGGTTAGTTGACTAGCAACTAATTCCGCCCAAATCCTTCAAACCCGAGAATTTTACTTGCTTTTTATAAAATATAAAAATACAAAAAGAATCACCCCTCATCTCTAGATATAGTATTTAGGTTTTCTAATCCTAGCGACACTATTCCTAGCTGAACGATCAATCCCCCGGTACTTGTCATTATACTATACTACATCGATCAGGTACACTGCCTGGTGGGGGTTGAAAGCTTCTCAAGATCCCTTGAGAAGTAAAGCCTGGTGCAATCCCTACACATCAAATGCAAGCCAACGTCAAGATTCTTACCAGGTTCAAGAAAGTTATAATACATTATTTCTCTATCTTTCCAACCCAGGTCCTGAACCATTTCATCTAAGTCGTTAATCAAGAACGTTTCAGTATCCACCATATCAACAATACTTTTCCTACCATTACGGTATACCCTTTCAGGAAACAAGTCAAACTCTCCTCCATGGTGTATCCTCATACAAAAGCAAGTTGGAAGATTTTCTGCAAAAAGTCAAACAATAATTAGGAACTCATGAATATAGAATGTGAACCATTTTATACCTAATCGAACAAAAATAATACTAAGACTAAAACAAAATTAACCAACGTAGGACACTTACTATAATCATCCTTTGCATTATGATACATCTCTTCATCAGTAAAATATTCTTGATCATCCCCCATTATCTTCCATTTAATAGTACCCATTTTTTTAAACAACTATAAGAAATTTATGAAAAAAAAATTTAGGAAAAAGATTGGGGTTTAACTGTGTGCAATTGAGACAAGTTGTGAGATGAATTTTGTAAGAGAAATTATGTGAAATTGTGTTGGAAAATGGGGATATTAAGGGCGGGAACAGTGAAAGGACAAGTCGTCAGGTAGTAGCTGGGAAAAGTAGAAAAAAAGTGATCCGATGAAATTGCCCTCATGTGGGTTGCACGTGACACCGACTTAACTGGGATATTTAACGACCGTCAGGATTTTGGACTAGCGGCGTAATAAAATCTTGATTTTGGATAAAAAAGGAAAATATCAGCGCTTTTGGATGTCGTATGAAATCTGGGGAAAGTATAGGGATGAACAGTGTAATTTACTCTCTTTTTTTTAACCCAGGCGGAGTAACATGAGCTGGACAAACAAAATGGGCCAAGAACCAACCCAAGTTCCAAAAAAAGTTGTTTTAAATGGCATTTAGGATATTGTATAATTTAGTTTAAAGGTATATGGCATTTGATATGTCATATGTCTCGAATCTGTAGTCAATCCTATGTGAAACTGTGAATTACTTATCTGCATGGATGGACCTGATTCACGTAATGGAGTAGGGGTGTCCATGGTACTGGAACCGTTCCGAACTAGAACTGGAACCGAAAGAACCGATAACCGAAAATATTGAAAAAGTGGAACCAAGAACCGACCTAAGTTCTTCGGTTCGGTTCCAGTACAGTACTCGATTCTGGTACAGGAATTTTCGGTAATTCCCACAGGTACCTAAGTATTTAAATAATTTACTTTTTTCGTCGTAGGTCATTTATAAAGGACATGCTAATAATTCTATAACAATACAAACACACACAAAAATGTCTCCAACAATGCAAACCATTCCAAATTTCTAATAGTTCCAATTGTTCAAAATAACATAAACATAATTCCTGGGATTTGATAACTGATAAAGTGGTGGCGAGATTATCTAAATGGAAGGCGAAGACTCTTTCTATTGGTGGTAGATTTACCTTTACTAAAGCGGTATTAAGTTCTATTCCTTTGTATTATTTTTCACTTTCAAGGTCCCGCTTGGTGTGATTAAACGTCTTGAATCGTATAGAAGCAATTTTTTTCGAGGTGCGGATCCTGGCGTTCGGAAGGCTTCATGGTTCAGTTGGGATAGTGTTGTTGCTAGTATAGAAGTTGGAGGTTTAGGTATGTCCAGTTTTTTTGCTATGAATCGTGCTTTGCTTTTTAAATGGATTTTGAGGTTCAATGCGCATCCTGAAGCTTTGTGGGTGTCGGTAAGGCTATACATGGCCCTTGTGGTAACCTGGATCGGGATATTCCTGTGGGGAAGTATTCTACTTGGCTTGATTGTATTCGTAGTATATCTCAGCTTAAATAAAGAGGTGTAGATTTGTTTAAGTGTATGCATAAGAAGGTGGGAAATGGCAACGGCACTTTTTTTTTTGTTAGAGAACTGGGTGGGGGACGGATCTTTGAAAGTAAAATATCCGCGCTTATTTGCTCTAGAGGAGAACAAAGAGGTTTCTGTTCGTGCTAAAGTTCATAATGGTTTGCTTTCTGGTTTTAGAAGAACGCCAAAGGGGGGAGGGAGCAGAAGGTATGCAATTGGAAGAGTTAACCAACAAGATAAGTACTTTCGAGTTCGTTGAAGATCAAGATTGTTGGTCATGGAATCTGGATGGAGAAGGTGTTTTCTCGGTATCTTCGGCTAGGAGAATCATAGATGACGGGTTGAGTGTCCTGGATGGGTCGCCTACTATATGGTTAAAATTAATTCCTATCAAAGTTAATATATTGGCTTGGCGTTTAGCTTCTAATAAGCTTCCGAAAAGGTTTAATATGTATTTGAGAGGGTTGGAAGTGTCATCTATTGAGTGCCCTGTTGGTCACAAAGGGGTCGAAACCTCAGATCACCTTTTTTTTTCATGTTCGGTGTCCTCTGCCATTGTCTCAAGGTTTCTAGGGTGGTGGGAGCTTCCGAATGTCGGTATTTCTTCGTACCAAGGCTGGTTAACTTGGTTCAATGGTTTGAGGTTAAGGAAGGAGGTGAAAGACTACTTGGAAGGTACGATGTTCGTTTTGTGGTGGATCATTTGGAGCTATCGAAATAAGTTGATCTTCTGTTCAGATGTCCCAACAAAGGCGTCCTTATTTGATCTTATTGTGTATCACTCTTACGTTTGGTGTAATGCTAGAGTTAGGAGAAATCTTGATTGGTTAGGGTGGCTTAAAAGTCCTTTGATAGCTCTTTTGTAATTGTCTCCTTGTGAGCTTTAGCTTCTTGCTAGACTCGTTAATATAATCGCCGTTCAAAAATAAATAAATAAATAAACACTAAATGTCATAAATTCAAAATATAAGTTTATGATTGTTCAAAAGTATCAAAAATACACATTTGTATTTCAAACCTCCAAAAACGCTTAATGTTGCATCACTTGTTTACGATAATGATTTCAAGATAAACTTACTTTCATATTGATGAATGATGATTATCTTTGAATGGATTAAAAGTTAGGGTTTTAATTTTATTATGTGTTTTTTAGTTTTAGATTTTATGTTACAGTATAACGACCAGGTTTTCTTTTTTATTTATTTTTATTTTATGTATTTTTTTCCTTAAAAGGCTATACAAATTACACAATATCCCAAATAAACTCTATAAAATTTCATAATTTCAAAATAGTTGGTTCTTTCGGGAAAGTACCGGAACCGGACGGTTCCAACCCGAACCGTCCCGAGAACCGAAAATATGGAATTTTAGAACAAAAAACCATACCATGGTTCTAATATACGGTTCAGTTCTGGTACATACTAGTACGGTTTCTCGGTTTTTTGGACACCCTTATAATGGAGCACCAATTAGTGGACTATTCGGTAGGTCTTTTTTGGTGATTCGTTGTAGTTGACTGGACATAATATTCCATTAAGTCATGAGGTCGTGGCGATGGCAGGAGGATGCACCACATTAACAACTAAATGGAAGGCATGGATGGAGGACACGTACACCACACTGACCGTCAGATGACAGGCACACCGCATTAAATGTCGGATAATAACCCTTTACTCATGTGCACAAACATGGAAATATTCCTAATGCCTCCACACCGTATTTAATGTCTAGGCCAAACATAGTTCGGCGCTCCTTCTCGATGTCGTTAGGTTTAGCGACTAGGGTATTATAAATTTCAACCACCCTCGGTGGTTGGTCATTTAATTTACATTATCTATTTCTCTCTACTTTCTATCTCTATTATTACTCTGTATTGAAGGACACGTCCCTTCATGCCTAAAGAAAAGTTCTTCATGCTCGAGGGAACGTCCTTTCATGCTTATATCACACCTACATTTATTACACAAACATTATATGCATAGTGCTAAATCTTTCAAGTAGAGTTCCGACTTTACTGTCACAGGGTGGTCCTGAGGCTTTCACCTCGGACTCCTTCTAACCAATTTTTTCATCTTAGCAACATACTTTTCTATTTGGGACGACGGCAAACGGCACATGAAAGTTAACAAGATCAACTTGGCAGAATTATGTTTCAACAATAAGCACTAATCGATTCGATTAAAGTGTTATGATGAAATGAGAAGATATTATTTTGATTTTCAATAAAACTACCACTCTTTCAATTGGCGTCTAACCATCTTCTTCTCACTAGGGCCGGGGTTGATCTTTCTAATCAATCAGAAAATGAACCGGTGGATTGATTGACTTCTGGCTACGAGAGCTCTTCACCGGAACAATTTATATTGTCACGATTGTTCCTCTCTTCACATGATGTGTAACCTGGATGTAGTAGTTGATATTTCTTTTCTCCGTAGTTTGATGTTGAACGAAATGAAGTAACCTTCAAGAACTTTAACTCAAATTTGATTTTATATTAATGATAAAATTGAAAATAACAAATAGATAAACCATAAACGATGAAAGATATCCTTTTCTTCCATTCCTACATGACATTAGGAATCAAAAAGGGCTAGCAGGAAAAACTGGAAGAGCTAAAACAAAACCAAAAACTGAACGTCTGTTTTCTTCAAATATAGATTTAATTTTATGTTACTATTTGACTAAAAAAAATAATATTAAACACAAATATGAATGTTTTTTTTAAGTTTATGGGCTTATTTAGTGGTTAGGCTATGTTTTGTTTGGTTGATTAATATTCATAGTGTTGTATTACATTGTGGAGTTTGATAATTTTGTATTCACGTTCCAGAAACATCTTCTAATATTCAAACTTAGATTTTGGGATTAGAATTCTCTTAAGTTGAGTCAACATGATACATCATGTTCATCAGTCACAAATCAATTAAAAACAAACTCCTTCATGCAAGCACGAAAGAAGTGAATAGCATAAAGCATGAAGATATTTTTCCCTCAATTCAAAGATTGTCACTGTTATGGTTGGCAAATAGGAGTCGTCGGGATAATATAAGTTGGAGAGATTGGATATTAAACCCATGTGAGATTGTAAATTAGCCTTTGTTTTTTCTTTATAGGTTGATCACGTCTTTTGGTTGATGTGGTTCTCCATCTTGGAGCCTGTTTGTTTTGTAAGCCTTTGGCTTTTGGTGTTTTTATTGAAATTCATTGCTTTTCAAAAAAAAGAAAAGAAAAATAGTTTTATTAAAAATCAATGTCTACTTATTTAGATCCATTCATAGCAAACTCAACATAATCAATCATGTTTATGTGAGAATTTTAATATAGATCTCATATATCCAGCAATTAAAAAAAATAAAAAAATAATAAACAAATAAAAAAAATGACCCAAAAGTCTAGTCATTAAAATTGTAATGTCAAGTAGAAAACTATAATATGTCATTGACAATATAGTTGTATCACGGTCCATATAATCACACAGGAAGTAACATAATTCTTAAGTACTACTGAGTAAAAGATTCCGAAGCTTTCTTTTCTCATTGAACGACACTGAATCAATTTATCGAGACACTCTTAAACTCTTACGATGCACATAGCCATGCGATAAATGTTCAAGAAACACATCATGCTCGCCATGCATCTGATCTTGGCTAACAACTTTTTCTTTAATGGAAGGAAGTGGCACAAAACATCTTAGTACAAACACAGTTGGCCATGTCCATGTCCATGTCAACCTATAAACCCTAATACCGATCTTTCTAACAGACCTTTTCATCTTTTCCTTTACACTTGAGCTCCCACTCGAGAGATTGTAGCTCTTTAGAAACTCTCTTCTACTATGCCAACGATCTATATCTCGACAATGCCCTATTCCAAAGGTTAAAGCTAGTGGTTCCTCGTCTTCATATTTGTGCATGGGGCTTTGAAAGGGAAAATTTGGTGTTGGTGAAGTTATCATGATAGTTTTGGAGTACTTAATGACATAGGTATAAGATTGTGTGAATGTATATATAGTTAGGTTAAGTAGTTTTAAGTTTACTATTAACTACCAATAGTGGTTGTACCCTTTGTAGAAAAAAGCCGGTTGGTGGCTTAAAATTGGTTGCAACCATGACTCATCTACCATTATGAAACATCGATCTCAATCTCTCTCAAAGACTAGAAACGAACTATGGTTGGAACACTTGTATGTACACAGTGTTAAAAATTGATCGTATAGTACCAATGAACATATATTAATATTTTGTTTCTCGTCTTTAGTTGTTGAGATGTCATTTTTAAGCCTTGATAAACATATAAACGAGCTAGTGTTAGGATATTCTTTTTTATTTATAAATATGAGTTACAATAGTTGACTTATTGTTTTAAAAAATATGTCACACGTGATAATGTGGTGAGGGTTGGACATACGGTTATAGGAACGTTTATTTAGCTAACGACATATTTAGAAGTTTGCGTGAAATCAACTTAATCAACTATCAAACAACATGAAGTCATTTAAATACAAGTTAATTTCGTTCGTATGAGTACTATCTTGAGAAAAATCCGTTTCCAAAAAACTATCTTTAGAAAAAGAGGAGGAAAAAAAAAGTGCTTTTCAAGTTGTTGCAACTTCGTAAGCTAGCTTGAAACATTGCAAAAGATACCACTCAGTATGGATTTGAAAAACGTTTGAGTGGATTCACCATTTTAAATCTCATCGAGAAGTTTTTTTTGGTAAAGTTGACGAAAGTGGATTTATTATTATTATTATTATTATTATTATTATTATTATTATTATTATTATTATTATTATTTTTTAATTTATAGAACAGTTGCTATTTATTAAAAAGTTAGCAAAAAGCTAACGACAATACAAGGAAATAAAAAAGCGGGTTTTGAAGCCACACTGTCCGATTGGAACAAAGTTTTCTATTTCAATTAGCAACCAAAAAAACGATAAATCAACTATAGAATCAATCAGCATATCTCTTCTCGGTTTTTTGGTGTCAAAGATCAAGGCGTTCCTGTATTTCCAAAGCGACCAACTTGTTGTCAACACGATAATCTGAAGAATCAATCTCTAAGAACTCGTAAGACGACCAACTTGTTGACAAAAGTGAAATTAATGTACCATTTGGGTAAATTTTAGTGTGACATTGTTTTTTTTATGCCAATATCATAATAAACTTACTATTATTGGGTATTAATCTTTAAAAAAACTATAACACTATAAATTTTGTCAGCTTGATGTTAACATCGTCATAAACTTACTATCATCGGCAAAAGTTCACGTAACGGACACTTGTGCATGTTTCGTAGACGTCATGTAATTTTTGGTCTTTTTAAAAAAATATATAAAAAATATATAAAAGAAATTAAAAAAAATAAAAAAATCTAACAACTTTTGTCAGTAATTTTCTTTTGTATCTCACCACTTTTCTCAATACATGTTTTTCCAATAAAGCTTAAGAGAGACACAAAACCTTTCAAAAATTGGAATGAACAATCTCGAAATATAATGAATCCAAACTAAATTTAATTGAACAAGTTGGATATTAAAATACATGTCCAACAACCTAACCAATTATTTTAGTGTATGATTTGTTTAGACAAAGTTACCAACTTTTATGTCAATTTAATACTAGGAAAAAAAAAATAGTAGACGCTAGCATCTCTTCCCCTGCCACACTAGGGCTGAGCATCGGGCCGCTCCCGACCCGATCCCGACAAGCCGAAAAACAAAACTGAGTCCTGACCCGATTAAGCTCGGTTCGGTTTCGGGACAGTCAGGACGGGACGAGATCGGTCGGTTTGATAGGTTTTGTTTATTTTTCTTTGTTTTCGGGCCGTCCCGACCCGATCCCGACTATCCTGAATCTTGACAAAACGAAAAACACAAACCGAGTCCCGACCCGTTTGAGATCTGTTCAATTTCGGGACAGGATTCTGAACTCAGGATCGGGACAGGATTCGAGAGTCGGTCGATTTTGCTCACCCTTATTCTTCACTACTCTGGGGTTTGACTTCTACACTCACAAGGTACTAACACTTCCCGTTGACTTTTACTTTGACTCCACTTTCATCCAAGAAAACCAAATAGTATCACTTTTATATTTTCTTTGCTTTTTTAAAAGAATGTCTAATCGTGTTAAGTGAGGTATAGGGGAGGTGAGATGTTGAAAGTCACACCCTTACACGAAGGTAAAATGACTGTTTCAGAAAGACCTCCGGCAAGTGTTTGTGCAAGCAAATAAACTTTATGTGTGGCGTGTGAGGATGAAAAAGAAAATGACATAAAAAGAAAACATATAAAGCAAAAATATACAAGTGTGCAAAGACATAAAAGCATACCGAGATAGAAACATGAGAGCATGCTAGCATATATATAAAAAATATGACACTAAGGGGGCGTTTGGTTCACCGTAATCTGACGTAATTGGATGTAATTGTAATTTGATTACGTTAGTTAGGTTGTTTGTTTCGCAGAATGGAGAGAATTGTAATTCAGATTACATTACATAGGCTGTTTGGTTTGTGTTGTAATTGTAATTCAGCCATTACAATTAGATCAAAGAAGGGAATTCAGATTACATAGGATGTTGGATGGAAAAGTTTTGAATTATGTTATTATTATTATTATTATTATTATTATTATTATAAATAACAATATTTATATAATTATATAAATAATAAAATAACAATATTTATATAATAATTAAAAATAAAATTTTTTATAATAATATTTATATTATAATAATAAATATTTATTATAATGAT
Organism: Artemisia argyi; assembly: GCA_030686995.1. Lineage (NCBI taxonomy): Eukaryota > Viridiplantae > Streptophyta > Magnoliopsida > Asterales > Asteraceae > Artemisia > Artemisia argyi. The sequence goes on along the minus strand of CM060709.1, from coordinate 212,275,529 downwards.
AATATAGAATAATAATATAATAATAATAGTAATAAAATATAATAATAATAATAATAATAATAATAATAATAATAATAATAATAATATATGTTTAATATAAATATTAAAATAATAATATTTATATAATAATAATAATATTTATTATTTTTATTATATTTATACAATAATTATAATAATATTTATAATAATATTTAAAATAATAATAATAAATGTTTAATATAAATATTCAAATAATAATATTTATATAATAATATTATTTATTATTTTTATGATATTTATACAATAGTTATAATAATATTTATTATTATTATTATTATTATTATTATTATTATTTTATAATAATAATCATATTATAATAATTAACAATAATAATAATAACAGCAAATGTTTAATATAAATATTAAAATAATAATATTTATATAATAATAAATTTATTATTTTTATTATATTTATACAATAATTATAATAATATTTATTATTAATATTATTAATATTATTATTATTATTATTATTATTATTATTATTTTATTATTTTATTATTTTAATAATAATAATAATAATAATAATAATAATAATAATGATTTTATTATTTTAATAATAATAATAATAATTTTATTATTATTATTATTATTATTATTATTATTATTATTATTATTATTATTATATTTTTGTTATTTTGATAATAATACTTATTATTATTATTATTATTATTATTATTATTATTATTATCTTTTTTGAATTACAATTACGTTGAGATTCAAACAAAAAAAGTGACATAATACATCAGTTATAATTCTAACACATTTCAATTACAACACATTCATTACAATTTATTCAAATTACAATTTCTTTGACTAATTACAATTCCTTTCAAAATATACGCGAACCAAAAGCCCCCTCAAAACATAAAGATCAAATTTCAAAAAGACAACATATAAAAAGATAAATCAAATATAATCAAATAAAAGCATTAAAAGCACAAAAGCATATAAGTGTAATAGTAAAACTAACCTAAAAGCCATATAGCTATCTATGAGATACAATCATTCAAACATATAGTTAATAAACCTAAATGAACATACATAAGGGGTAAAAGTATAAAAGCATGAAATCATAAAAGGCTCAATATATAAGTCTACCTAAAGGGGATGCTGTGAGACAAGAAGACATATAAGGATGTGCGTCTCCAACCTAGGGGTGATCAACTATTCCCACAAAGCTACTATGCATCTCTACGCCTATGCGTCCTACTCATCCACCGTAATCTTAGTAGTGGTGGCTCAAGGGTAAAACTATTAAAATCATCGCTTTAGGCCCCCGAATATTTAAGGCCCCCGATTTTCTAGCGCCCTTTATGAATATATAGTCGGTCAATTGTTTTTTTGACATCATTTTGAGGTCTCGATATATAGAAGGCCCCTATTACTAAAATTATTAAGGATATATTTGCTTATTTTTTATTTTATTTTTGTTTATTTTTTTAAATCAATACCACTAAGTCCTTATTGCAGTTTAAGAAATACAACCAGATTCATCTTTTTATTATTACAAAATGATGAATTAAGCTCATTTAATACTACAAATTTTAATGAATTTTAGCTGATACTGTAAACAAGTTACGTGTTTAAGAATGACTCATGCATAATCTCTTAATAAACAAACAAAAAGAACCTGTTTTTCAAAGAACAAAAATGAACACCTATGCCATTTGTTTAAGTGTTCATATTAGTTCGTTCGTTCGGTTAAACCAAAACTAACGAACCCGAACAATCCTCCTTTGTGTTGGTTCAATTTTTTAGCCATACTTATAGAGTATCACAAAACGAAGTTTTTTTTTTCTCTTTCTTATATTCCTTTTCTCAAACTTCAATAAACTCATAGATTTTTATTTATTTATTTATTTATTTTACAATTGGATGTTTTATTAATCAAATTATTCGAAAGCTAATATTAAGCTGATAGAAAAAAAAATGGAAATTTTGGAAAGGCCTCGTATTTGAATCTCGCTTTACGCCTCCATAAGGCTTGAGCCGCCCTTGAATCCTAGTTCTTCATGTGTTCCTGTGAGATGTCATGCCCTCGAACAATAGAAGCTCTTTTAGATCAAGCTTCGATCTATCCTCCCACCTGAGCTTTGATTTACCCCTTCTCCAATCCGTCAACAATAATCCTCAAATTAAACTGGTCAACTTTGATTTGGTTTCATGTTATAACATTTTTTTTCAACAAAAAACATAATAACCAAAACATTTAATCCACTCGAACATTAAAAATTCATAAACTAGTATTTATTATTGTTATTCTTAATAATCTTAATACATTAAGAAGGTAATATTGTACCATATGACAAAGGAAGACTCAATAATCTTGATCACCATATGACAAAGGAAGACTCAATAATCTTAATCATTCGACTTGCAAAAATAGATGTAAAAGAAGGTAATATTATACCTAACGATTTGCAACAATCAAAAAAGCATCTAATATTTATATTAACGACAATATTCCAACAACAACTTGGTTTAAGGACAAAGATAGTGAAGTAGATGTGTAAAACATCAAGATTCAAGGTGATCGGGAAGTCAAAGTAGCTCAAAATACGAGTATGACATTTCTAGAGACATAGTAGAGTGAGAAAGGGAAAGATTTGTATTAGATCAGAGAGAAGAAAATACACACAAATGAGAGCTACACCCTTCTGGAGAAGTCTAAGAGGGCTTGTATAGCCTCTTACACGCCTCAATATTACAATATTACATTTCTAGTACCCCGCGTATAAGTAAACTATAGAACTAACGTAAATCCCGTAAATATCGTCACATTTTTAGGCTAACGTATGTATCATCAAAATCTGTTAAAATTCAAATGAATGAACATAATGAACGCAACAAAGTCACAAATAAACAAAGAACTTCATGAGCTCTCGATGTGAGCTACGAACATCCTTTTTTATTTATTTATTTTTTTTACTTGAAGTATATTACAGTATATTTTTCTTTAGTCATGTTCATGTACAATCTGCGAAATCAACTAACAAAAATCTATCATAAAACTCTATGCATCACTAACACCTAAAACTAGTCTATATAATAAAACAAAACAAAGATGGTATCTATCTTTACATATATATGAGACAAGATATGAGTTGCACTTGATGCTTTGAAAGTGGTACCATGAGAGGGAAATGCCACTTGGCACTTAGAAACGCCACTTGGCACAACACTGCTAACTGGATAATTCAACATAAACACCACTTGGCATACTTATCCACGCTGGCATGAACAGTTTTTACGAAATGTTTTTAAAAAATTTTAACAAGTGAGAATCGAACCCTGGTCTCTACAACAAATACCAACACTCCTACCACTAAAGCAGGCGTTTTTTTTGTGTTATACTTTGGAAAACATCATCAATAAAGGACCAAATATCTCATGCTATAAGCCTATAATGGATAAAGATATGGAGGTTATTCATAACCCCTTCATTTCCTCCCTTAAATCTCATATTTTATTTGAAACCCAGTCAAACCTTCCTGATTTCACTCCCTATAATCACAGAGATTCCATATTTATCATCCCAATCAATATGATCCATTGCTATTTTGAAAATCATATAACAAAAATCACGGAATATTTGGCTCCTAAATTAATTTCTGTTTCAACAAAACAGTTAATCACTCTTCCCAATTCACTCGCTCTTTCCTAAACAAACTCACCCAAAATTCAAAACGCATACCTTAATTCAAATACAGATTGTTACATTACTATCAAATGCTTTTCCTCATCATGTTATCATTTATTCATTGATGAATTAACCATTTTTTGATTCTTTGCTCTAAAAATTTTATGATTCTTTTTCTTATCTTCATTTATTCAAGAAAAGTTTTGCTTATTTTGGTTATTGTTTGATATTTTTGCAGGTAGAATCTGATTGATGAAGATAAACCAAGCCGAAAGTTAATTATGATATACCAAATGTACCATATATTTTAGCTTAATTTTTATTTTAATTTTTATTTTTATTTATTTTATTATTATTTTTTTTGTATGTTCATGTATTAGGTTTCTTTCAACTAAGACTGGAGATCTATTGAAGGTTAGTAGTTCATCAATGATAAAAAGGTACGATTTTTTGTTGATGATTAACGGTTTAATTTGAAAATTTTGAAGTTGTATTGTAGTTAATTGATTATAAAGCAATATTTTCTCAATCAATACCATGTTTATGTTGATTATTTTTGGGTTTTATTTTTGATTTTCAAAATGTTACAGCAAATCAAGGAAGAGTTTAAACTCACAAGCAAGGCTACATTATTCACACTACCATCACACGATTTGGTGAATGACAGAAAACTATCGACGATCATTGTAAGGTATGTTTGATCTTTAATCTTCATTTAAATCATTTTTTCCATTCGAATAATCAAACCTTATTATCCAAAAAAAAATATGTTTCAATGATTCATGGTATGATTCATCATTTGATGTGTTTTTACAGCTTCAAGTTTTAGAAATCAAAGGCCAATGAAGTATACATATTATTCAAACAACTTTGAAGGTAAATATATGTTGAAGACATGGAGTTTTCTTTTTCAGGTTGCTACCTTGACAAAATCAGCGATTTTGTTGTCTATGATGAAGACATGGAACCAACTGTATATATAATTCTTCTCTTGATTATACTTGTATACGAGTCATACGCACATATTTTGTATATATCAATCTGAGTTCATGGCCTGACTTATATCTTCTATACTTGAATGTTGTGTACTGCGTTTTCTTTTTCAGGTTACTACCATGACAAAATCAACGGTTCAGGAATGGTCTTCTATAGTTTATCATATTCATTCCATCTCGAATAACAGGTGTGCTTCTATAGTTTATCATTAGGAGTTTAGGTCGTGGATTGAGAATTTGATAATATAAATGTGCTTCACAAGTGTTATGTTGTTATTTATTGATTGTTTGCCCTCCAACTTTTTTAATGATGGTGAAACATTTATATCTGATGATGATCTACGTAGAAACCTTTCGAACTTGGAAATTAGCAGTCAAAGTTTAATATTGTAACATTTGCAGTTACTTTAGGACCAGTTGTATATGTATAAATCTTCTCTTTTACTAGAATTGGAAGAAATAGGAAAATAATAATTGGTTTTGGATGTTTATTTTGCGTACAAAGGGTTTGTGTATAGTAGGTGTATTTTTTTATTTTTATTATTTCATTATTATAGCAATTAGAGATTACTGATCATGTTGTATCATAGAAGGATGCTAAGGCAAACAAAGCAAGTAACTTTTAGATCTTCTGCAATGTATACTTTTTGGCTTTATGCAATCATCTATTTATTCTAATAAAATAGAGTTATGTACCACCCTCTAAAGCACCATGTGCATTAAAAAAATCTGATGTGTCTTGCACCATATTTCACGGTATTTTTGGAAAGTACTACATCTTTTTAGCATTATCATAAGAGCCTTCTTCTATACGATTCAACCATCATTCCAATAAAATCGGTAGTTTCAACTCCACAATTAACTTACACATTCAAGACAATCATCTCCAAAATGCGCCTCCTGCAAGCTTCCTCTGTACGCTTCAAGATTTTCAAATCACATTCATTCATTGACCGAATGTGATTCAAGCAATAACATCAACCCTAACAACTCGAATCAATTCACCAAATAACTGTTGTTGAAGCAATCTTCCTCAACACGCTCCAATATCAATTCACAATCAGTATTTTTGTCAACCATTAAATTACATCAGTTTCAATTCTTACACCGATTAAAAAAAAATACACACAAAACAGTTTTGATTTGATTATACAAGATTCAACATACCTAAGTAGTCGACTATGGCGGCAGGCTTTTTGCTATCCAAATTTTAAAATGGGTAATTATCACTTTACTATGCAAGTGATTTCTATATTCCTCTGTCTTTGGGATGTTTATATTTGTAATTTTTGTGACAAAGATTTTATATTCCTCTGTTTTGTGATCATTGTTGTAGGTGATGGCGAATGAAGAGCCTGTAAACAATCAAATTTAAGTGTGAACTTTAACTTACACATCAAGATGAAATATCCTTGGTCCATTTTTATTTTCTATTATGAGTTTTTGTATTATTTTGTTGCGATTGGCAAACCTTTTTTTTTTTTTTTTTTTTTTTTTTTTTTTTTTTTTTTTTTTTGGAGAAATATGTGAAATAATTCCATTGATTATGATTCAATTTATTTGTGTTTAACGAGAGCCCTAATTTTTTTTTGAAGTAATCACCTTGATCGATTCAAAATACAATACCATTCTTTATGAGTTAAGTGAACAACAACTGTGATTTTGTTGATTCTATTAGTTGCATGTTTTTAGCATAATGGGACTCTAAGTTTTATCGATATCTGGGGAAACTAATGTTAGTAGATATTGGAATGGTTCTTTTGACTGAATTCACGTTATTGATGTTCTGTCTGATTTTGGAGATAAGTTGATGGCATTAACATAAAGTCCAACGGAAATTAGTCGTTTTTGCTTTGTCTGTAGTTTTAGTGATTTTTGTAACATGTTGATTGTATACCATCTCTTGCAGGGCCGAAAAAAGTTGTTGCTCGATAAAGTGGCAATGGCATATCTGGACTCTTTTCTTTCAAAGTAAGCCTTAGTGCATCAATATCTTTTCTTGAATCCTTTTTGATATTTTTTGACCTTTAATTTCCCGTGATTGTTACTTTGTTAATAACTGAACTTAATTATTTTGTAACTTCATTAAACTAAAGTGGAAACCAGATGGTCGTGATTTGGTCTCACCCTTGCTTTCATTGACCATGGTTACGTATTTCTTTCTTGGTGATGTCACTATTGCTAATTTGTTTCACCAATTGAGAAAATAAGCTAATTATTAGGGAGTATGAGAACTCGATATTGTGTAGCACATATGATTAACAATTTTACATGTTATGTTTTGGCGATAATCCTAACTATTCACATTCATAAAGCATTTCGTTGCTTCCCCCTCCCCCCTTTATTTTGCCCCGCCATGCCACTAGATCCATAATGACTGGCGAGTCGGAACATGTATTAATATAACCACGCGGAGCACTGTACCGGCCTATCGAAGCGAATAAAGAGATCATTGAGCCTATTTAGCCGAGCGGAACCCTTTATAAATAATAAATATAGATATATATAAAATAATAAGTTAAGGGGGCTGGGAATCGCAAGAATTTAAAATAGTAAGATATATGTTAGTTCACACTTCTTTTGTATAGTTCTTGATGAGGCGAAAAATGAACCACTTTTAGGGGGTCATTTAAGCCCGGAATTGAATTTATTTGATCAAATATTGCCCTAAATCGTTCCTTTTGTGATTTTAGGTACTTTGGGAGAGAAATCTGGAAAATGAAGCAATTCGGACGTTTTTGGAGCATAAAAGTGAAGAAAACGCCAAAGTCTTAATTTTCCTTGCTGGGAACAGTAGGTGACGGCGTCAAGAGGAACATCCTGACGGCGTCAAGAGTAATTTGCATGACGGTCCAGTACAAACGTGAAGGCATCACAAGTAGAGCGTCAAGAGTTAAAGACGTGACGGCCTGGAAGACCATAACACATGACGGCGTCAGATGAAGATTAAGGTAGTCCGAGAAGTATTTTGGCGGCGAGATGACGGCGTCACCTATTTGGTCTTGACGCTGTCAGCCTCAATTTCCTATATATAGTTTTCTAATTTTCATTCAAAGAGAGAAGTTTTGGAGAAACCCTAGGGCTGAACCTATTACGAATTTTACAGGTTTTTCAAGGGTTTTCAGCCCTTGAACCCTTCCATGTGTAATTGAGATAAGTGTTCTTCTAATTCAATCAATATGTCTATGTGTTGGTTGTCTATATCTTGCTCTTTTCTTAATTCCATCATGCTAGGCTAGATCTATCTTGTGTTTGCTTAGATCTAATGAAACCTAGATGTTGATTATGTGTTGATTACTTATTTATGGTTGTATTGGATGAATGATTTCGATGTTAGGCTTAAGAAAACTGGCAGATCTCCAAATGGTAACATGCTTGAAAGTCTTAGGAAACATGAACTGACGTGCACTAAGTTTTATTGGTTGTATTTAATGCATGAGTAAATTCTAATGATCCCATGTTAGGAGCTTCTTAGCCGGCTCGACATACGAGTGAAGTAGGCACTCATAGGATTGGGGAATTAAGTGCGCCACCCCATGAATGGTATTAACGAATACAATCCATCATCCACGCAACTATAACAAGTAATTATCGTTTAAAAGATGTCTAGGGAGTAGTGAAATCTAAGTAAACACAATTTCTCCACTTATTGCTCACAACCTTAGTTTAATTTAGTTTATTTTCATTTCTAATATTTTATTTTGATTGCATCTTTAGTATTGGGTTAGTTGACTAGCAACTAATTCCGCCCAAATCCTTAAAACCCGAGATTCTTACTTGCTTTCTAAAAAAATATAAAAATACAAAAATAATCATCTCTCATCTCTAGAACTAGTATTTAGGTTTTCTAATCCTAGCGACACTATTCCTAGCTGAACGATCAATCCCCCGGTACTTGTCACTATACTATACTACAACGATCAGGTACACTGCCTGGTGGGGGTTGTAAGCTTCTCAAGATCTCTTGAGAGGTAAAGCCTGGTGCGATCCCTACTTATCAAATTTTTGCGCCGCAGCCCGGGGAATAGTTATTGTCTAGGTTAGAATCTCTTTTTAGTAGGTCTACTTGCTAGATTCCTTTCTAGTAAGATTTTATTTTTATTTTTAGGTTTTCTTTAGTCTATCTTAATTCTTCGTGTTTTTGTTTGTACTAGTTTGGTCTTTATGGAATTAAAGAGTCGCCGTTTAGAAGTTAGCAAGAGGCTTATTGCGCATAAAAGAAGAAAGAGAGAAATTAACACATTTAAGGAATTCATTAAGCCTCTCCAAATGTAAATTGAGTTTACGGACTTCGCTCCAACCCCGGATGAATTGAGTTACCATAGGTTCCTTTTACAACACCCTTGCCCCTCAAAATATAGAAAGACACCATGGATTAGGAGGCATAACTTCAGGAACATAAAAATTCCTTGCATGATTGGGTACATGTCTAGAGAGCATACGTACATTGACTTGAAATCACCCATGAATATCATGTCTAGGCTCTATTATAATTGGATAATGAACAAAAGACTAAGACCTAGAAAAGACCCTTACAATTCTAATAGGCTATGTAATTTCGTCAGGAGACTTAAAGGGGTACACATCTTTATAGGAAATTTTACTTATCAATGCGACTTTGTAATCCTAGAAGATGTTAGAGGCATTATAGATCCACACCTAGGAGAAGTAGTTTTAGGACAACCTTTTGTGGAGCAGACTAAGATGTATCACGACCATGAGAAGGGAATAGCTCAGTTTACAGATGGGATAGAGAAGGTCACTTTCATAATGCCTCACATGAAGGAAGAATTAAAGGGCATCAAGAATCTACAAATTGATGAAATTCGACCCTATGAGGTTAAGGAAGATGGAATTATTGATGACGCCTATTATGAGAGGAGGCGAACATACTATTCGGGTTGCATGAATCTAGGCCCGGAATACAAACGTGATGAGAATTGGATTAGATGTTTCGAGTTGGCACAAAAGTGGGAAAGGAAAACGTAACCCATGACCTTGAGTCTAGCTACAAGACTCGTAAATAAAGAAAAGCGCTTCTTGGGAGGCAACCCATTCTTTGTGTGATTTTCATTTTGTTTGTTTGTTTGTTATTTGCTTCCGTATGCATGCTTTATTTTTATTGTTGGTAGATCATGTTTCAAACTAAATAGTGGAAATACTTTACTTTGTTGTTTTGGCCTAGTCTTAACTCCACCTAAAAGTATTTTTGCAAAAGATAAGTGTAAGGGGAAACCCCAAATATGTTTTTAAGAAACCAACCGATCATGATTCTCCACAATATTAAATGGACATGTATATTCGTATTTGTTAGAGTCAAATGCTTGTATCGAGTCATAATGAAGTTTTGCAGGATTTTCCAGGAAGTAGGACCAAGTTTTTTCAGAAATTTTCCGGAAACTTAACATAAGAATTTCTGCAGGTCACTTCTGACGGCGTCACGAGATTACACTTGACGGCGTCAAGTGTAAAAATCTGGAAATTTTACCGGTTTTGTTTTTCTAACGGAGTCTTAAAGTTTTTGTGAATTATTAAGTTTTATAATCTCCAGGAAATCTGCAAACTTCATTCCACAAGCATTATATCTTACTTTGTTTTCTAGGATTTAGTAACTTATATAGATTGCCGCCGATTTTATGCGAGGTTGCCTTGTTTGTTTTCTCAGGATTTACAGGTTATGTATGACAAGAAGATGATTTATATTCTGGAAGGGAAGCTTTGATTGTTCATTTTCTTAGAGGAAGATTTAACCTGGCCACCTTATTATCCATACCGAGCGAATCAGGGGAGTATTTGATTTCATTCGTTTTACTTATTTCACTTTTAAATTCTTTACTTGAACATTGGGGACAATGTTCATCTTAAGTGTAAGGGGAAGGTAAAATGATGATACCTTACATGTACACTTTCGCTTGAGTTTGTTTTGTTTAATGGTAGATGTGTAATAAAACTATGAGAAATACTTGTTAGTGTAATTTTAGCGCCAAATCTAAAATTTTTTACAACATTTAGGAGTGAAACTTTAGCCATAGCAAGCGTCTCATGGATAGGAGATTGTATGACTAGCACATAACCGTACTTTCAGAAAAAATTTTCACCTAAATATGTGAGGTCGCTTTTCGATTTGATAGGAAAAGCATTTACTATTAGTGCTTATGAGTGTACCGGTAGCATTTAGATTCTAGAACTTGCGTTAGTGATGCATCCCGAGACCGCTAGTGAGACTACATTCGTGTAGTAGGATTTACTACATGATAAGAGGCATTAGGATCACCCTTGTGTTAAACCCGTATCATAATTACTTGACCATTTAAGTCATATTACTTGGCTAGTTAAGTCAACTAATTTTTCCCACACCTTAGCGTTGTACTCATTTTTAGTACACGAAACTCCTAGTACACCCCTCCGAGCCTATCTTTTCGTTTCTAACTTTAAGCATTTTACTTAAAGGAAGAATTTGTTACACCTCACTTAAATGTACAACCAAATCGCCTTAGCCTTCCGTGTATGCACTCATCTTTAGTGCATTATTGTTATTTGTTTAAACCCTAAGTTAACTATCTAATTGATTACATGGTTGCTAAGTCGAGTCATATCCCTGTACATATTGTTTTGGGACGATTGGGACTCATGGGTAAAGTACTTATTTTATGGAGTAATGGGGAAGAACATTATTTATTACCCACATATGTACGTTAATATTAAAAGTGCTCCAAGTGTTTTGATTTTCTTAATTTGAGTCATTAGATTAGTTTATTGTAAAGTATGTAAAGATTCAAGTGTAAGGGGAATTTTCATTCCCTATGATGTATTATTTTGGATGGTAGGGTAAGAGTGTAAGCAAAAAAAAAAAAAAAAAAAAAAAAAAAAACAAGAAAAAGAAAGAAAAAAAAAATAGAAAAAGAAAAGGAAAAAACATACGGACTACCATCCATTTTCATTCTATGTTCATTTTATGTTTTTGTTATTTTTCATTTATTAGCTTAAGTCGAGTCTAGTCTTGGCTTAGCAACGCCATATTGTACATGTAATTTCCCAAGATTGTTAACTCGCCACCAGTAAAGACTGCCCTTATCCAACAAAAACCATGTATTTCATATCCCTACACCTAACGTTACAACCCTTTAAAAAGACCTCTTTGATAGTTTATCCTAGGTGATTACGCCATGTGGTGGAGGTTTGATCCTTTCCCAAGCCTATGGTAATCTATTTTGCTATGACAGGTAGTGAGAGATATCTTCCGTTTCCATATTGTAATTTATACTTTATTACACCCGAGAGATGTGAGTATCTAAACACTATTTGTGAGGTGCTAGTGTATGACCTCCGTGCTTGTCTATTGGTCTTTAGTGGAACGATTATTTGTTGTAATTACTTTTATATTAGTGTAGCACATATGATTAACAATTTTACATGTTATGTTTTGGCGGTAATCCTAACTATTCACATTCATAAAGCATTTCGTTGCTTCCCCCTCCCCCCCCCCCTTTATTTTGCCCCGCCATGCCACTAGATCCATAATGACTGGCGAGTCGGAACATGTATGAATATAACCATGCGGAGCACTGTACCAGCCTATCGAAGCGAATAAAGAGATCATTGAGCCTATTTAGCTGAGCGGAACCCTTTATAAATAATAAATATAGATATATATATAAAATAATAAGCTAAGGGGGCTGGGAATTGCAAAATTTTAAAATAGTAAGATATATGTTAGTTCACACTTCTTTTGTATAGTTCTTGATGAGGCGAAAAATGAACCACTTTTAGGGGGTCATTTAAGCCCGGAATTGAATTTATTTGATCAAATATTGCCCTAAATCGTTTCTTTTGTGATTTTAGGTACTTTGGGAGAGAAATCTGGAAAAGGAAGCAATTCGGACGTTTTTGGAGCATAATAGTTAAGAAAACGCCAAAGTCTTAATTTTCCTTGCTAGGAACAGTAGGTGACGGCGTCAAGAGGAACATCCTGATGGCGTCAAGAGTTATTTGCATGACGGTCCAGTACAAACGTGAAGGCGTCACAAGTAGAGTGTCAAGAGTTAAAGACGTGACGGCCTGGAAGACCATAACACATGACGGCGTCAGATGAAGATTAAGGCAGTCCGAGAAGTATTTTGGCGGCGAGATGACGGCGTCACCTATTTGGTCTTGACGCCGTCAGCCTCAATTTCCTATGTATAGTTTTCTAATTTTCATTCAAAGAGAGAAGTTTGGAGAAACCCTAGGGCCGAACCTATTACGAATTTTACAGGTTTTTCAAGGGTTTTCAGCCCTTGAACCCTTCCACGTGTAATTGAGATAAGTGTTCTTCTAATTCAATCAATATGTCTATGTGTTGGTTGTCTATATCTTGTTCTTGTCTTAATTCCATCATGCTAGGCTAGATCTATCTTGTGTTTGCTTAGATCTAATGAAACCTAGATGTTGATTATGTGTTGATTACTTGTTTATGGTTGTATTGGATGAATGATTTTGATGTTAGGCTTAAGAAAACTGGCAGATCTCCAAATGGTAACATGCTTGAACGTCTTAGGAAACATGAACTGACGTGCACTAGGTTTTATTGGTTGTATTTAATGCACGAGTAAATTCTAATGATCCCATGTTAGGAGCTTCTTAGCCGGCTCGACATAGGAGTGAAGTAGGCACTCATAGGATTGGGGAATTAAGTGCGCCACCCCATGAATGGTATTAAGGAATACAATCCGTCATCCACGCAACTATAACAAGTAATTAACGTGTAAAAGATATCTAGGGAGTAGTGAAATCTAAGTAAACACAATTTTTTCACTTATTGCTCACAACCTTAGTTTAATTTAGTTTATTTTCATTTCTAGTGTTTTATTTTGATTGAATCTTTAGTATTGGGTTAGTTGACTAGCAACTAATTCCGCCCAAATCCTTAAAACCCGAGATTCTTACTTGCTTTATAAAAAAATATAAAAATACAAAAAAAATTATCTCTCATCTCTAGAACTAGTATTTAGGTTTTCTAATCCTAGCGACACTATTCCTAGCTGAACGATCAATCCTCCAGTACTTGCCACTATACTATACTACAACGATCAGGTACACTGCCTGGTGGGGGTTGTAAGCTTCTCAAGATCTCTTGAGAGGTAAATCCTGGTGCGATCCCTACGTATCAAGTTTTTAGCGCCGCAGCACGGGGAATAGTTATTGTCTAGGTTAGAATCTCTTTTTAGTAGGTCTACTTGCTAGATTCCTTTCTAGTAAGATTTTATTTTTATTTTTAGGTTTTCTTTAGTCTATCTTAATTCTTCGTGTTTTTGTTTGTACTAGTTTGGTCTTTATGGAATTAGAGAGTCGCCATTTAGAAGTTAGCAAGAGGCTTATTGCGCATAAAAGAAGAAAGAGAGAAATTAACACATTTAAGGAATTCATTAAGCCTCTCCAAATGAAAATTGAGTTTACGGACTTCGCTCCAACCCCGGGTGAATTGAGTTACCATAGGTTCCTTTTACAACACCCTTGCCCCTCAAAATATTGAAAGACACCATGGATTAGGAGGCATAACTTCAGGAACATAAAAATTCCTTGCATGATTGGGTACATGTCTAGAGAGCATACGTACATTGACTTGAAAGCACCCATGAATATCATGTCTAGGCTCTATTACAATTGGATAATGAACGAAAGACTAAGCATAACCAACGATGATCGTGACATTATATTTACCAAAGGTCTATTTCTCTCAGCATAACCCATATCGTTTACTTTCAAGTCTAATGTCTTTTTACGCATACTCTTAGAGGTGCGCAGAAGTTAGAAACCTGGATATTATTCACTTTTATTTTATATTTTAATTGATTTTTTAGTATCGCATGGTGATCTCCGTCTATTTTTAAAGAAGGAACACTAAAGCCAATAACAACTTTGAAGTTTTCCATGGACATAGTAAGGTAGTCAAATTAGTGGCATTTATTTGGATCATCACACATTTTTTATACGATACAATTCTAACTAATGATTTTATTTTTGTCATTCTTCAGGGGATGAACTATATGCATGAGCATAAACCATAACCAATTATTCACAGAGATCTTGAGTATTAGTAAGTATACTATTTCTTTTTTAAGGTAGATACACATGTCTTTGAAAATAGTAGTGAAGTCTTTTTATGCACCGTAATTGTGGAATATTTTATTCTTTGTGCGCAAAATCAGAAATATTTTGCGGGCTGATTATGGGCATCTCAAACTTGCAGACTTTGGAATAAGTGAGTTACTAAAAGTGACGAAGATGGTAAAACAAGGAAAGAACATTTCATATCATGACACAACATGTGAGTCTTTTTTCTTTTGGAAATTACTTAATGTTCTCTGTACACACATGACACTTTTACAATGTTGTGAAGTTAAAGTATCATAGATAGAGTGTTGACTGTATGAAAACAAAGACATGTTGATTTTCTGAAGTCTTATGACTTGGTTATGTTTCTAGAACAGGAAGATATTTTGCACCTGCGATCTTTAGAAATGAAGACCACGATACCAAAGTGGATGTTTTCTCATTAGCCTTGATTTTACAAGTAGTAAGGTTTTATAATATTTTGTTTGAGAAGAAGAAGCTGTTGTGAAAAAAAACCGTGTCATTTGTGATTAAAATTGTTGTTTAACACCCTTTCAAGAAGCTTAGCCAAACACCCCCTTAGTAAGCCGGACTGCTTCCTGAGATTTAACAACCTTTTTATTGAGTAAAGTGAGATGAGTATTATGGATGTTGATGTGATTATTGTCTCATAAATACTATGTCAAAAATTGTACTTCTTTTGGTGGGTTTTGTTAGAACAAGATATCCAATACATATGTTATATTAGTGTATGGATCCCATGTGACTTGACAATTAAACATGGCAATTTTAGTACGGAGTATTTCTTTTTCCTTTTTTATGCATTGCGTCAAGCATTAAGAATAGGAACCCCGAGTGTTTTGGCAAGTTAATGTGGAATTAGAACTTCTATTTACATGGTCATCAAAATCACAATTGTTTAATAGTCTCTTGACTATGCTATGCAGTTTTAACTTCAACGTGTGTTGGGTTGTTATACTTATAGTACTGTTAGTCTGTTACATTGCCGGATGAAGCCAGCATTGTACATTACTGCCAGTAGCTTTATCGAATTCAATGGACGTTATGTACCCCTTAAAATCCAGTCTTCATTGGCTGATCAAATGATGATGGTGGAAAATGTAGCTGCGTATTCTGAATGCACTGAAAAAGATGTAGATATTGAGAAGGCCAAGTCCGAGACACCTATAATCAATGAAGAAACGCTTGGTGATTTGAAAAACGAGGAAAAGAAGATGGTGAGTTATCATAGCTGATATATGTTTTTAAACCAATAATTGTATTACCTGTTTTTTCAAATTATATTTTATTTATCATTCTTTCAAAACCACTTTACAAGAATCGTTGCAGAAACAAATTAGCATTGAAATGGGAGGCTTCAAGAAATATAGTTATTTTTTTTGCTATTCCGTGAAATATGCTTCACAGGTTTGATGTTTCATTAAATTAGCTTTACAGGTTTGTTGTTTCGTTAAAGCTTCAAGAAATATGGTTATTTTTTTCACTTTCTTCTGGTCCCGTTTTTAGCCTAATATTGGTTATTGTACAATTTACTTGATCTTCATGAATGTATTTAATGGCAGTGATTTACCAACTGCACCAGCAATATGTGCGACTTTCGTATCTTTAACAATGTGGGCATTCATTACGGATGTTGGTCTTGGTGCCACGCTCCATGTGGTGAAACTTTCAAGATATTTATCTAGGAAAATAAGAACTTACACATAGTACGGTTTGCCTATAGTGAGCTATAGAGATGCATTGTCAATATTCATTTCTTCAGTTTTTTATATTAGTAAATTATCAAGTAATTCTAAATAATAGAAAAATGATAAAATGTAAATGGAGTTGGCATATAAAGTTTTTCTTGGAGCAGTTTTTGGTAATAATAATGGGTCTAATGATTATTTAAAATTGGTGGATGTAGCTTCAGTTATATTAGCTGTTTCACCTATTCTTATAATTAAACTTAGACTTAAAACAACTTAAAGGGGTTGAAGTTAGTATTGTTTGTGGGTTTAGCAGCTGAAGTTTTTGATAAAGATGGGTGTATCACGTTAGTTGGTTTATCACTCGAGCTACGTTTTATGTTGAACTTGAAGATGAAAGAATTGTCACTTAAGGAGAGCTGAAACATGTACATAAGCTATGGAGACCCATTTGTAGTTATATGACTATAAATTCATTGTACCAATAACTATTCTATTTTAACTTTCATGTAATCTATTTTCCTACATTAATGTAACACACCTTTGTTTCCGATATACGCAAGTTACCACTTATAAAACCAGGTAGGTTTAAAAAGTTCTCCCCACCATGATGGCGAGTTTATATTTGGCGAATATGCACCCAACTTCTTTCGAGTTACCATTGCAAACTTTATATTCTTTACGATAGTGCTTATGTTCATTCTTTTCTAAAATAACATTATTCAAGAACTACATGTATGCATTCACTTAGATGATGATTTGAGTACACCCTTGACCACAAACTATATAAGAATTTTAAAAGTTTGTCTAGAATATGACACGTCATGTTGTACTAAGTATCTCCGTGAATATAATCAGCATTTATTTTAAGACAATGTTTATTGGTATCAATAGGATAGTGGTGGTACTTCCTTAGCTTCAAGGACACTCTTATAGTATATAGCAGACCCTGGTTACGGAATCCATTTAAAAGAACTCGACATTAATAGTAAAAGGGTATACTTCATTCACTTCTACATATACATGCCATAAATTCAAAAATAACTGTGATCCTGTCACCTTTTATAAGATGATTTTTATGCTCAACCAATTACAAGTTGGTTGGTAAGTTGACTAAAATGGTCAACATTAGTGATACCATAATGCTACATATGTTTCATTTTTAATTTCTTGAAAGTGACAAGCTATTTACTAAAAGTGGTAGTAATAAAAACTTCGGGTGTATGATGAAAAATCCTTCGTCCCCCGGATGTCATCAATGTTCCTCTTAATATAAAGTTAAATAAAGACGTTTGTGTGTTTGGATTTCTTTGTTGACATGAGTTCTATTCGAAAGTATAAACGACTACCCAAGTTTCCCTAATTAAAGGGTGCTTTTAACTACCTTCTTTTATTTTTCTTTAAATAGGGTCTTATTTGAAAGTATAAACGACTACTCAAGTTTCCTATACTTGCAGGGTATTATTCAAAAGTATGAACGACTACTCAAGTTTCCTATAACTTGACAAATCTCTTGGCAAGTGTTTATATATAAAATGTTTATGCTTTACCCTCTTGGCAAGTCTTTCATGGAATGAACATGGAACCTTAAGTGTTTGACATTCACTGCATGCCTTTAATCTTCAAGACTATCTACCAGAGAAGATGATACATGCACGTTTCTTATTTTAATAGTTAAAAACCAAATTGTTTATCGTATATTATTCCCTTCAAGAAATAATGGAACCTGTGTGCGTTCGTTGTTTTTTATTACTTTATCCACACACTCAACTTCTTAATGAATAATTTCTTAAAAAACCCGTCAATTTGACGGGTCTATAAGCTAGTTATACTATAAATCTCAAGTCCTTTCTTCAATAGTTGACAATGCAGTTTACTAATTACACTTAAAATGCTTTCATTGCAGTTGATATTATTTCAATTATAGTATTTGATAAAAAAAAAAAAAACAGGGTTCACCTCTGTTGTAGGTTTGATTGGTTTTTTTGCAGGACCATGAATATGATTGTGAATGAAAGAAAATGGTTGCTTTACATTAACCTAAGGTAAAAACTCAAATATTTATGATAATTGTTCAATTGATTTTTTATTTGATTTATATATATATATATATATATATATATATATATATATATATATATATATATATATATATATATATATATATATATATATATATATATATATATATATATATATATGATTGATGCTAAACCACCTAACTTATATTGACCAGATAATGGTCAACAAAGTCAAATAACCTAGGTCAATGCTCCGGGTAATATAATGTATCACCGGGTCGTAAAATCCCGTTGAAGTGTGAAATGTGACTTTAGCGTATTAGGGATCGGGTATATATTCACAGGAAAGGGTTATGATCAAAGTTATTTGTATTTTATAAACAAATATAGCTTAGGAAAGCTACGTGAGTGATTACTGGAATTTGGATTACAAGGGTTTGAGCTTAAACCAAAAATTATACGTTTAAATTAAAAACGTATACTTATGAATCGTACAAAAAGTACAACTGAAAAACTGAGAGGGGTAAAAGTGTAAATTCGATATTTTTACAATCCTAAAAATTAAAGAAAATTTTAAGAAAAATAAAAAGTATTTTTATACTAATTAATTATTTAATATTAATTATGTTACTAATTATCTATTTAATACTAATTTAATTAATTAAAATTATTAGAAATACTAAAAAGTTTTAGAAAATTAAGAAAAATTTTATAAATCTAATTAACCATCATGGGAATCCTAAAAAAATTATAAAAAGTTAATTCTAAGTATTTTTAAACTAATTAAATAATTATTACTCTATTTATTAATTAATATCTAATTAAACTATTTAAATTATAAATACTATTAAATGAACAGTAAAAATTCTAGAAAAATTTATAAAATTATTTTAACTAAAATAAAAGCTATAAAAATTATAAAAACTTGATTATACTATTTAAAAACTAATAATGCTATTTAATTGATTAATATTAATTAAAACTAAATTAAATTAAAATTAATTAGTAATACCACTAAAAGACAAAATAAAAATCTGGAAAATTTTGTAAAATTACTTTAACCTAAATTATAATTTCTAAAAATATAAAAGTGATATATTATTTAGAAATTAAATAAAAAAGAAAATTAAATAGATAAATCCTATTAAATAGAAGCTATCACTATTCTTAAAAGTTGGTTTTTTGGTTTTTTCTTTTTTCCAAACTAATTATAAGATAAAAATGAGCACTTTTAATTAAGACAACTTTTTTATACCCCTGGAAATAAGCACTTGGAGTGCTTATTCACCTCACAGTTGACTTTTGTTGACTGTGATGGTTAATAAGCTCAAAATGGAATTTTGGGGGTCCACAATGATGATTTTTGGTCTCTCTGAGTTCAAGGAACACAATAAAGCAAAACTTAAGCTAAAAAGCACTCTCAATAAGCCAATATTAACAAATAAGCACTTGGCTTATTTGTTGACTGAGCAGTCTGAGGGACAATCTTAATAGGCCAAATTAGGTAGGGTCCACAGTGATAGGGGTCAAACAAAAGGTCAATCCTACTTCCTGGGTAGGAGGGGGGTTGAGAGATGCAAGGCCAAGGCTGTGGGACCCACTGGGTCAGTCACAAACCACCAATGAAGTGGGTGGGTTGCTGAGGTAACTGAGAGCAGGGCAAATAAGTTGCCCTGCAGGTCACTTTGAGACCTGATTTGATCAACCAAACAAATTCAATAAAACCTGGAAAAAATCACAAAAATCTACAAGGTGGTAGAGAACAAGCACAACAATTTTCAGCTTCTAATGGCTAAAATCAAACAAGTTACAACCTTCCCAATATTACTCAAAATGACTGAGCAGAATTTTGACTTTGAAGAGTTTTGAGCTAGTTTGACTTTAATGAACTTGTGATTGATTTAACTGACTCAAATCATGTTTGTAGGTTAAATGTAAACTGATTTAGACTAGAGTTCCAACTTGTGAACAAGATTTGTGAGATTTTGGATTCAAAAATCACCACAGTGAACTGTGGTGATTATAAGTTTGTGATTTTGACTTTTTAAGTGTTTTGGACCAAAAGACTTGTTTCCCTGAGCTATATTACACCCAACAATCAGTTGCAAACAGGTAGATACCAAGTTGAACAATCACAACACCCTAAACAAACTAGAACCAAACACCCTCTTACAAACAGTTATAAGAAAGATTAGCACTCAAACAAATGATCAACACAAACCAATGATTACAATTAGTCAACAATCTATTAAATAACTGTAATGCACTTAATTTAACAACCTAAACTACTTTAAGAGTAAAAATGAAAAAGTGAGTAGCTTACAAAAGCCTTCCAAGCTAATTAGTGAACACCAAGGACCAATCCAAACCACCCTATGCCCTCCCCTGAGGTTCCTAACCCACAGCCTTCCAGAATATGCTGTGCTCCATGCTTTTCAAACCAATAATCACACTTTTTTATTTTTATTTTTATTTTCCTTATTTTCTTGATTTTTATTGAAAACTGAGTTGTAGATGTTTAAATAAGCTTATGAAACTTGAGTTGTCTTATTTTAGAGCATACAAGAGCTTTTGAGTACTTAGATTACAAACAACTTAACTTAATTAAAACTTGAAAGCTTAAAGTAATACTTGAAATATTGAACTTGGAATTTTAACTTCAAACTGATATTGCATTAAAAGAAAAGTTACATTACATAGGAAATAAACTGAAAATACAATTTTTAAAAAAAAACTACTCTCCTTTAGCTTCTAAGAGCTTATCTATATATACGACCTAAAAATAATCTCCCCTCTCTTCCACACAGCTTCTTTTTGAAATTTAAAAGTCCCACATGCTTTGTCTTTGACCTCTGACCAAATCCCCATCGTTGGATTAGCTTTTGATGCATCTACACCCTTGATTGCAAAATTGGCGCCAAAACGTGTCGGGGCAAATTTTAGTGGTTCTGGTGAGGGTCTGGTGGATCATTTATGGTGGTGGAGATGTTAGGTGTGGGCATTAATGGTGGGGGTGAAAGTTGGTGAAAAAAGGCGAGGGGGGGGATGAGATTCTCCCTGGTTTTGCGCAGCTTGGTTGGGGGAGATGGAGGTCAACGCGGGTCAACGCGTTATTATTTAAAACGGTTAAAGGGGGTTGGGCTTACTGGTGGGCTTGGGGATGTGGGTGGACTGGATCAGGATTGCATGGGTGGGTTTGGTTTATTTTGGGTTTAGCAAAAAGAGGGTCCGGTTGGTATGAAGTTAACACAAGGACCATTTTGCAAATTTATCAAAACCTAAGGACTGAAAATGCCAAACTCCCAAAGTTCTCATAAGTGTCATTTTTTTCACATGCCAATAATTCAAGGACCAATTTTGTGTTTTCCCACTTTTTCAAAATTTCAAAACATCCCAGGGACTAATTTTGCCAACTTTGGATTTTCAGGGACTAATTGTGTAATTTATGAAATCTTGCAACCCAATTATGAAATTTTGACTTCATTTGACTTTTAAGACCTTGGGTTGACTTTTCCTTAAAAATAAATGCTAAGGGACTAAAAGTGACAAGTTTTGAAACTTGGGGGACTGAAACTGCCAATACTGCAAACTTTGTACGTTTTTTCTTTGTTTTTGCACATTTTGCTTTTAAAACACATAAAACACAATCCCTGGGATAATTTAAGTATTTTGATATCTTTTTGATTGTTTTTGTGCGTTTTGGCAGTTTAAATATATCGAAAACGATGAGTGTTTGAGCACTCATCAATCCCCCACACTGAACTATTGCTAGTCCCTAGCAATCTTTTTAGAAAACTTGATGGATTTTAAACTCTTTACCAAAAGCCATCACTTCTGGAGTAGCCAGGTGTAAGAACTGTGGCACACCTGATAACCGTGTGATTTTGAGCAAACCACCAGCTTTCAACGGATTTGATAAGTCTTTACCAAGAGCCGTTTGCTCCTGGACTAGCCAACTCTTGATGGACCTAGTCGACATCTTGGTGAGCTGATTACCAATTATGGATTTTCCACGGCCTTTACCACAAGCCATAATCTTGCGGGCTAGCCAACTCATTTGTTTTCGGGGAGTTGATGACCCACACAATTTTGGGCAAATTGCCAGCCGTCAACGGATTTGATTTATCTTTACCAAGAGCCGTTTGCCCCTGGATTAGCCAATCCCTTCTGTCGCTTAGACGAGGCGGACTGATTACCCTAAAAATTTTGAAATAAAGTGAAAAAATTTTTGAAAATTCTTGGCCAAAACGGGGGGTACTTGAAGGATATTTTGCTAAAATTCAATAGAATTTCCCCCCCACACTTAGAAATGAATATTGTCCTCAATATTCCAAGTCCCGGCTATTATGCCGAAACTAGGAACGTAAAAAGCCAAGATTCGAATCTAACTGCGGAAATACCAATTTCACTTTATTTCTATATATACAACTTTTTTTTTTTTTTTTTTTTTTTTTTTTTTTTTTTTTTTTTTTTTTTTTTTTTACTTATATACATATATACATTTTTTCAAACAGCGGAGGGTTGGCCATTCCCCCACACTTAGTGGTAGAAAATAGAAAGAATCAGAGATACGGGTGAAAACCCGTATTGTTGCTAATTTTTGGTCATCGAGTCGTTAGCTTGACTCTATCCCCGTATTCAATTGTCCTTGGGGAAAGTTTGGAGATCCGGGACAACCATGGATGGTACGTCCTCTCCAAAGTAGTGCTTTAACCGATGTCCATTCACTTTGAAGTTTGGACCGTCATTTTGAGATAATTCGACGGTACCATAAGGATAAACTTTTGCGATAGTGAATGGACCAGTCCATCGGGTTTTGAGCTTTCCCGAGAAGATCTTGAGTCTAGAATTAAAAAGAAGGACTCGATCACCAACGTTGAAAACGCGGTTTTTGATTTTTGAGTCGTGAATCTTCTTTATCTTTTGTTTATAGATCAAAGAGTTCTCGTAAGCTTGATCACGAAGTTCGTTTAATTCATTTAGTTGAATTTTTCTGTGATCACCCGCCGTTCTGAGGTCGAAATTGGCATGCTTGAGGGCCCAATAGGCTTTATGCTCAAGCTCGATCGGAAGATGGCACGCTTTCCCGTACACAAGTTTATAAGGCGTACACCCAATGGGTGTTTTGTAAGCCGTACGGAAAGCCCAAAGTGCATCATCTAATTTGTCCGACCACGATGCACGATTCTCACCTACAGTTCTCTCCAATATTCTTTTAATGCCCCGATTGGACACTTCGACTTGTCCACTTGTTTGAGGGTGGTACGCAGTGGAAAGACGGTGAGTCACACCGTACTTTTGCATGACTTTGTCAAACTTGTCATTACAGAAGTGCGTACCACGATCACTAATAATAGCACGTGGAGTTCCGAATCGGGCAAAAAGAGCTTTTAAAAATTTCACAACTACTCGGGCATCATTTGTGGGTAAAGCTTTCGCTTCAACCCATTTTGACAAGTAGTCAACTGCCACGAGTATGTATTTGTTGCCGTGAGAGGATGGAAATGGCCCCATAAAGTCGATGCCCCAGATATCAAAGATTTCACAAACTTGAATTGCATTCTGAGGCATTTCATTCTTTTGTGAAATATTCCCGTGACGTTGACAAGCGTCACAGGACTTGACCAAATTTTGGGCATCCTTGTAGATTGAGGGCCAATAAAAGCCGGAATCAAACACCTTTTTGGCGGTGTAGTTGGGATTGTGGTGGCCCCCCGTGGGACCAGCATGGCAAGCCTTTAAGATTTCAGCGGCTTCTTGACCAAACACACACCGCCGGATGACTTGATCCGCGCATATTTTGAACAAATAGGGGTCGTCCCAAAAGTAATGTTTTACGTCTTTGAAAAATTTATTTTTTTGTTGGGACGACATCCCTTTCACAATGAAATTACCCGCAAGATAGTTTGCAAAATCGGCAAACCATGGGGTAATCGAGTCTCCACGAAATGAAACCGCATTGAGGGTTTCGAGAGGAAATGTTTCATTTATTTCCTTTTTCTCGAAATCATTTTGGTGAGGGTTTTCAAGTCGGGAGAGATGATCAGCAGCTAGGTTCTCAGCTCCTTTTTTATCACGAATGATGATATCAAATTCCTGAAGGAGGAGAACCCATCGGAGGAGTCTCGGCTTTGCATCTTGTTTTGCAAATAGATATTTCAAAGCCGAATGATCCGTATACACTATGCTTTTAGTCAGAATCAAGTATGGCCGGAATTTTTCAAAAGCATACACCACAGCTAATAATTCTTTTTCAGTGGTGGTGTAATGACTTTGAGCCTCGGTCATAGTCTTGCTGGCATAGTGTATAGGCTGAAAATGTTTTGTTTTGCGTTGTCCCAAGACTGCCCCTATAGCATAATCACTCGCATCACACATGAGCTCGAAGGGCAAGTCCCAATCGGGGGCAACAAGAATCGGTGCCTCGGTAAGCCTTTTCTTTAATGTTTCAAAGGCTTTGATGCACTCAGGGGAGAAGATAAAAGGAGCATCCTTCTCGAGGAGATGGGTCATAGGCCGGGCAATTTTTGAAAAATCTTGAATAAACCTACGATAGAAACCGGCGTGACCCAAAAAGCTCCTAACACCTTTCACGGTTGTGGGATGAGGCAATTTTGCAATGACGTCCACTTTGGCCCGATCAACCTCAATCCCGTTTTTTGAAATTTTATGGCCGAGGACAATGCCCTCTTTGACCATAAAGTGACTCTTCTCCCAATTTAGACATAACTTTGTGTCTTCACAACGTTTTAGCATATTGTCTAAATGGGAGAGGCATGACTGAAACGAATCCCCAATGACCGAAAAATCGTCCATAAAGACCTCCATACTTTTCCCGATCATGTCGGAAAAAATGGCCATCATACATCTTTGAAACGTGCCCGGAGCATTACATAAGCCAAATGGCATACGTTTATATGCGAAAGTTCCATAGGGGCACGTGAAAGTGGTCTTTTCTTGGTCTTGCGGGTCAATGGGAATCTGAAAGTAACCCGAGAAACCATCGAGGAAGCAATAATACTCATTCCCCGCTAATCTCTCGAGCATCTGATCCATAAAGGGCAGAGGAAAATGATCCTTACGAGTGGCGTCGTTCAATTTGCGATAATCAATGCAGACGCGCCAACCCGTAACCAAACGAGTTGGAATTAACTCATTCTCCTCATTTGTGACAACGGTAATGCCACCCTTTTTTGGAACACAATGAATTGGGCTGACCCAAGGACTGTCCGAGATAGGGTAAATCAATCCGGCATCAAGAAGTTTTAAAACCTCTTGTTTGATAACCTCGTGAATTTTTGGATTCACCCTTCTTTGTTGTTGGACTGCAGGTTTGAAGTCGTCCTCCATTAAAATTTTATGAGTACAGAATTCAGGGTCAATGCCCTTGATGTCGGAGAGACGCCAAGCAATTGCTTGTTTATGAGACTTCAAAACCTTTATGAGAGCAGCCTTTTCCTCATCACTTAAGTCTTTGGCAATTATGACGGGTAATTTATCATTACCCTCCAGAAATGCATATTCAAGATGAGGCGGCAAGTCCTTAAGTTCAACCTCGGGGAAGTCATCAGTTTTCTCAACATTTTTGACCTCCTCTTTATGAAGTTGTTGTGGTAGAACAGGAAGAGGAGAGGGATCTTCGTTTAACAATTTTTCAAGCATGAGAATATCCCTCTCGAGGTCGATCTCTTGGTTATCGACTCCATCGGGAATCGAATCACTTTT
Organism: Artemisia argyi; assembly: GCA_030686995.1. Classification (NCBI taxonomy): domain Eukaryota; kingdom Viridiplantae; phylum Streptophyta; class Magnoliopsida; order Asterales; family Asteraceae; genus Artemisia; species Artemisia argyi. The sequence goes on along the minus strand of CM060709.1, from coordinate 212,249,306 downwards.
GAGAAATGCCTCCATTTCTTCTAAGATGAAGTCACTTCCCTCAAACGGAGTGAGGGAAGGAGAAGAATTGGCTATGATGGGGTGAGAAGATTGAGTGAGGTTTTCACTCGAAGAATCATCAATGAAACCTAAAATCTCTTGAGCATACTCCTCAGCAGCAACATCGATGACATCAATTTGATTCACCGACTCACAATCATAATTGGAGGAGTATCTCGAAGTTTGATTTAGGTTGAAGGTTATGGCTTCCGTTCCAACACGCAATGTGATCTCATGCTCAAATACATCGATAAGAGCGCGCCCAGTTCTAAGGAATCCCCGCCCAAGAATAAGAGGGACCCTAGAATCGGCATCAAAGTCAACAATCACAAAATCTGCTGGAAAATGGAACTTTCCCACTTTAACGAATACATCCTCGGCAATGCCAATGGGACGAGAAATCGAGCGATCGGCAAGCTCTAAAGTCATGCACGTGGGAGTGAGTTCTGGAAGAGAAAGTTTCTTCCATACAGAATATGGCATCAAGTTGATGCTAGCACCTAGATCGGCCAGGGCAAAGCAATCAACCATACCCGGGAAAGTACAAGGAATGAGGAATTTCCCTGGATCTCCAAGCTTTTCAGGAAGCTTTTTCAAAAGAACCGCAGAGCAGTTCTCATTCAGAGGAGTTCTTGCCATCTCGAATAACTTTTCTTTATTACTCAACAGATTTTTGATTGTCGATGCAAACTTGGGCATCAAGAGAATAGCATCCGCGAAGCTGATATCAAAGTGCAAATCTTGGAAGATTTGGAAAAATTTATCCATTTGGTGATTAGCTTTTTCGCGGAGCTTTTGTTCACTGAGACGTGAAGGATATGGAATAGAAGTTTTGGATTTCGGGTTGTCCACTGGAGTTTCTGGTGGTTCAAAGACAACTCCAGGCTTACATCTGGTTTCAGGATTATCCTGAGGTTGGACATGTGCTGTACTTCGTGTGCTAGGAATTTGCACCTTGTCCTTTGTTACCTCAGGCTCACGATTCACTACCTTAGGAGGAGAGGAAGAAAAGGTAGTAGGAATCGCGGGCTCATCATATGAAGCACCACTTCGTGTTGTGATCGCCTTAGCATCGCCCCTCGGGTTAGCGATCGTGTTGCTCGGTAAAGTAGTACCTGAGCCCGAGGGTCGATCATTTAAAGACTTCTTGATGTCAGAAATCTGGCTGACCAGCAACTTGTTCAACTCTTCTTGGGACTTCATGAATTGTTTCAACAACTCGTCAGATGAAGGCCCGGTTGGAACAATGGCTTGATTCGGATTAGGAATATTTGGAGCTCGATTGTTCGGATTGGGACCTTGATTTTGAAAATTACCCTGATTAGGGTTGTTGTTTCCATGAAAATATCCCTGATTGAAGTTACCCTGACCTTGGTTCCGATTAAAGTTTCCTTGATTATGTTGTTGGAAACCTTGATTTTGGAATCCTTGGTTTTGATTGTGAAAACCGTGGCCCTGATTGAAGTTACTTTGGTTTTGATAACCTTGATTTTGATAACCTTGGTTCGCTCTATTTTGATTTTGGCCACGGTTTTGGACATTTTGGTTTTGATTAAAACCAGGAGGTCCAGGATAATGATGTTGAGGACGATAGCTAGGGTCCATAGGAGGGCGATATTGATTGCCTCCTTGATTTTGGGACCCTGCTAAAGCATGAGCTTCGTATGGAGTACCATCAGTAGCTGTGCAATTGTAGTAGGCATGCGGCCCACCACAAGTTACACAGACTTCCACTTTTTTAACCTCAGCAGGTGGAGGATGTTGTGGAAATGAGACTTTCTTTGTTTGGGCGAGAACCAAAGCTTGGATCGCTTCAGTGAGCTTGTCAATCTTAGCATCCGTGCTTGATTGACTCACAGAAGATGAAGTGGAAGGACCCGCATTAATTTGGGAAACAATCGGTTTGCTTCGTGTAGAGCGGACCTTAGACTTGTTTTCTATGATTTGCAAAGCTTCTTTTGTGGTTTTACTCAAAAAGTTACCTCCCGCGGAGGCATTGAGTGAATCCTGATCAGCTTGGCTCACGCCATTGTAAAACGTATCGAGTTGCATCAACTCAGAGAAACCATGATGTGGACACTTGCGAAGTAATTCTTTGAAACGATCCCACGCTTCACCAAAAGATTCATCGTATTTTTGAGTGAACTTGGTGATTTCGTTTTTAAGACTCGTGGTCTTGGAAGGTGGGAAGAATTCATTCACAAACTTTTTGACGAGATCTTCCCAAGTCTCAATAGATCGTGGAGGTTGTTTTTCAAGCCAAATCCGGGCTTGTCCCTCCAATGAGAATGGGAAGAGAAGGAGTTTGATTGCTTCACACGGGACATTTTTGTACTTGATGGTTGATGTGATTTTGTTGAACCATCGAATATGAGCATGAGGATCGTCCCGCTCAAAACCATAGAATTGGCTTGAGGTTACAAGATTGAGTAACCCGGTTTTGAGCTCAAAATTATCAGCCACAATGGCTGGGACAACAATGGCATCTCCGTAACCCTCGATGGGTGCTTGGAGAAGTTCACACATGGGACGGTCTTCCGCCATGGTGACAGTGGGTGTGGCAACAGTACGGATCTCAGATCCGACTGTTGGTGCTGAACGTCGTCGAGGTCTTCTAGGTTTCCGAACAAGCTCACGTAATGGGCTCGTGGACCTTGAAGAACGAGTGCGCATGCACTAAAAACCAATCAAAACAAAAATCGAGGCAAAACAACAGTGAACTTAAACCAATAATCGCAAGCAAGTGGCTTCTTTAAGAAAGGTACACCACCCACAAGGATACAAGGCAAGTTTTAATCTTTTTGATTTGGGAACTTATTTGTTCACACCTCCAGTTGGAAAGTGTTCTGTCTTGGTTTGCGACGGTCTATTTTTATGTAGAGTTATTATACACAGGAAAGAGACGGATGTTTTTGTGTTTTTGTGAATGGGTTTAAAAACTTTTGGACAATATTTTTGGTATTGTTTCGTTTACCAAAATCGTTTTTCTTTAAGAATCACCTTAAAAGAAAACCGAATCAGAAAACGCTACGATCTGTTTTGTTGTTTTTAATAATTTTTTTTTTTTTTTTTTTTTTTTTTTTTTAACACTTTAGGAAAAGTGTTAATGACTTTTTTGTATTTTGATTACGAAAATATACACAAGTGGTGGTATTATACAGTGAGTGAGGTGTGAGATAATACTAATCTCAAATAACGCTAAAGATACGCGCACACTTCCCCGGCAGCGGCGCCATAAATTGATTGATGCTAAACCACCTAACTTATATTGACCAGATAATGGTCAACAAAGTCAAATAACCTAGGTCAATGCTCCGGGTAATATAATGTATCACCGGGTCGTAAAATCCCGTTGAAGTGTGAAATGTGACTTTAGCGTATTAGGGATCGGGTATATATTCACAGGAAAGGGTTATGATCAAAGTTATTTGTATTTTATAAACAAATATAGCTTAGGAAAGCTACGTGAGTGATTACTGGAATTTGGATTACAAGGGTTTGAGCTTAAACCAAAAATTATACGTTTAAATTAAAAACGTATACTTATGAATCGTACAAAAAGTACAACTGAAAAACTGAGAGGGGTAAAAGTGTAAATTCGATATTTTTACAATCCTAAAAATTAAAGAAAATTTTAAGAAAAATAAAAAGTATTTTTATACTAATTAATTATTTAATATTAATTATGTTACTAATTATCTATTTAATACTAATTTAATTAATTAAAATTATTAGAAATACTAAAAAGTTTTAGAAAATTAAGAAAAATTTTATAAATCTAATTAACCATCATGGGAATCCTAAAAAAATTATAAAAAGTTAATTCTAAGTATTTTTAAACTAATTAAATAATTATTACTCTATTTATTAATTAATATCTAATTAAACTATTTAAATTATAAATACTATTAAATGAACAGTAAAAATTCTAGAAAAATTTATAAAATTATTTTAACTAAAATAAAAGCTATAAAAATTATAAAAACTTGATTATACTATTTAAAAACTAATAATGCTATTTAATTGATTAATATTAATTAAAACTAAATTAAATTAAAATTAATTAGTAATACCACTAAAAGACAAAATAAAAATCTGGAAAATTTTGTAAAATTACTTTAACCTAAATTATAATTTCTAAAAATATAAAAGTGATATATTATTTAGAAATTAAATAAAAAAGAAAATTAAATAGATAAATCCTATTAAATAGAAGCTATCACTATTCTTAAAAGTTGGTTTTTTGGTTTTTTCTTTTTTCCAAACTAATTATAAGATAAAAATGAGCACTTTTAATTAAGACAACTTTTTTATACCCCTGGAAATAAGCACTTGGAGTGCTTATTCACCTCACAGTTGACTTTTGTTGACTGTGATGGTTAATAAGCTCAAAATGGAATTTTGGGGGTCCACAATGATGATTTTTGGTCTCTCTGAGTTCAAGGAACACAATAAAGCAAAACTTAAGCTAAAAAGCACTCTCAATAAGCCAATATTAACAAATAAGCACTTGGCTTATTTGTTGACTGAGCAGTCTGAGGGACAATCTTAATAGGCCAAATTAGGTAGGGTCCACAGTGATAGGGGTCAAACAAAAGGTCAATCCTACTTCCTGGGTAGGAGGGGGGTTGAGAGATGCAAGGCCAAGGCTGTGGGACCCACTGGGTCAGTCACAAACCACCAATGAAGTGGGTGGGTTGCTGAGGTAACTGAGAGCAGGGCAAATAAGTTGCCCTGCAGGTCACTTTGAGACCTGATTTGATCAACCAAACAAATTCAATAAAACCTGGAAAAAATCACAAAAATCTACAAGGTGGTAGAGAACAAGCACAACAATTTTCAGCTTCTAATGGCTAAAATCAAACAAGTTACAACCTTCCCAATATTACTCAAAATGACTGAGCAGAATTTTGACTTTGAAGAGTTTTGAGCTAGTTTGACTTTAATGAACTTGTGATTGATTTAACTGACTCAAATCATGTTTGTAGGTTAAATGTAAACTGATTTAGACTAGAGTTCCAACTTGTGAACAAGATTTGTGAGATTTTGGATTCAAAAATCACCACAGTGAACTGTGGTGATTATAAGTTTGTGATTTTGACTTTTTAAGTGTTTTGGACCAAAAGACTTGTTTCCCTGAGCTATATTACACCCAACAATCAGTTGCAAACAGGTAGATACCAAGTTGAACAATCACAACACCCTAAACAAACTAGAACCAAACACCCTCTTACAAACAGTTATAAGAAAGATTAGCACTCAAACAAATGATCAACACAAACCAATGATTACAATTAGTCAACAATCTATTAAATAACTGTAATGCACTTAATTTAACAACCTAAACTACTTTAAGAGTAAAAATGAAAAAGTGAGTAGCTTACAAAAGCCTTCCAAGCTAATTAGTGAACACCAAGGACCAATCCAAACCACCCTATGCCCTCCCCTGAGGTTCCTAACCCACAGCCTTCCAGAATATGCTGTGCTCCATGCTTTTCAAACCAATAATCACACTTTTTTATTTTTATTTTTATTTTCCTTATTTTCTTGATTTTTATTGAAAACTGAGTTGTAGATGTTTAAATAAGCTTATGAAACTTGAGTTGTCTTATTTTAGAGCATACAAGAGCTTTTGAGTACTTAGATTACAAACAACTTAACTTAATTAAAACTTGAAAGCTTAAAGTAATACTTGAAATATTGAACTTGGAATTTTAACTTCAAACTGATATTGCATTAAAAGAAAAGTTACATTACATAGGAAATAAACTGAAAATACAATTTTAAAAAAAAAACTACTCTCCTTTAGCTTCTAAGAGCTTATCTATATATACGACCTAAAAATAATCTCCCCTCTCTTCCACACAGCTTCTTTTTGAAATTTAAAAGTCCCACATGCTTTGTCTTTGACCTCTGACCAAATCCCCATCGTTGGATTAGCTTTTGATGCATCTACACCCTTGATTGCAAAATTGGCGCCAAAACGTGTCGGGGCAAATTTTAGTGGTTCTGGTGAGGGTCTGGTGGATCATTTATGGTGGTGGAGATGTTAGGTGTGGGCATTAATGGTGGGGGTGAAAGTTGGTGAAAAAAGGCGAGGGGGGGGATGAGATTCTCCCTGGTTTTGCGCAGCTTGGTTGGGGGAGATGGAGGTCAACGCGGGTCAACGCGTTATTATTTAAAACGGTTAAAGGGGGTTGGGCTTACTGGTGGGCTTGGGGATGTGGGTGGACTGGATCAGGATTGCATGGGTGGGTTTGGTTTATTTTGGGTTTAGCAAAAAGAGGGTCCGGTTGGTATGAAGTTAACACAAGGACCATTTTGCAAATTTATCAAAACCTAAGGACTGAAAATGCCAAACTCCCAAAGTTCTCATAAGTGTCATTTTTTTCACATGCCAATAATTCAAGGACCAATTTTGTGTTTTCCCACTTTTTCAAAATTTCAAAACATCCCAGGGACTAATTTTGCCAACTTTGGATTTTCAGGGACTAATTGTGTAATTTATGAAATCTTGCAACCCAATTATGAAATTTTGACTTCATTTGACTTTTAAGACCTTGGGTTGACTTTTCCTTAAAAATAAATGCTAAGGGACTAAAAGTGACAAGTTTTGAAACTTGGGGGACTGAAACTGCCAATACTGCAAACTTTGTACGTTTTTTCTTTGTTTTTGCACATTTTGCTTTTAAAACACATAAAACACAATCCCTGGGATAATTTAAGTATTTTGATATCTTTTTGATTGTTTTTGTGCGTTTTGGCAGTTTAAATATATCGAAAACGATGAGTGTTTGAGCACTCATCAATATATATATATATATATATATATATATCAAATAATGATTTTCAACTTTTTGCTATAACTCCAAGCCAATCGAAGTTATCAAGTGAGCAGGTGAGGAGTATGGAGTAAAAGAAAATACGTAAGTTTGTTATATTGCAACAATGGTCATATTTATGAGGCTTTGTTTTAGTGACTTTTATCTCTTTTATTTCGGTTTTAAAAGCACGTAATTACAAAATAAGATATCAATGTTTGAACATGTGTAGCTATAGTAAGCTGTAATTTATGTTTTATTGGTTTGATCATGTTTTAATGAACCTTGCTTTTTAAAGATCTTATGTAAATTGTTTAAGAAAGAAAAAACTAAAGTATGTATCTATCAATGAAAGATACATAGGCGTTTTTCAAACTACATTCAACCATATGAACTGTTATATATAACGTTAAAAAGACAATAGACTTATTAGTATTTGCAGATTGACATGAGCTACTGAGTTAATAGTATGTTACCTAGGTGTTTTTCAGGTTCTGAGGTGCAAAAAAGTGGCGACAGGCATGTCTTCTGTTGACCTATATGTACCAGTTAGCACTGCATTTCGATGTTGCTGCCACATAAATGCTTGAAGTGCAAGCCATGGTCGGCCCAACATTGTGCCAGACGGTATTGATTCAACCACATTAATCAACTGCTACTTAGAATGCTTGATTCACGTGACAAGATGATAAACCAAGTTGAGCGAGATTGTTGCGGTAACCTTGTGTCATTTTTACATTTACATAGTAATAGGTCAAATTAAGTTATACTCAAAACAAGCATATACTTTTTTAGTTGGTTTTAGTAGTTTAAGTACATCAGTGTTATTAAAATACGGTGTGGATTCCTGTTTCTATTATTTTGTATCCTTTAATGACCCAGAAGAAACACAACGCCATCCTTTATTAATACTATGTTATTTAATCGGCTTATGGGCCTATTTGATTTTGGAAAAATGATAAGCTCACTTTTTAGAGATAAAATGCAGTTCAACGTGGTTGGGTTATGGGTTAAAACTGCCTAGGTGCGAACGACTCATGTCATGATGATCACCTACAACATTTTAGACCAAAAATGTACCAGTGAAAACTGACTTAAGCAAATTCACCTTGTTTGACCCGTTTGTAAATAAATGAGTGAAAATGGCAACCAACAGTGACAAAAGCTGTTTTTTTTACTTATCCTCAGCATATCTTTTGATTTTCAGGGGCTCAACGTTTAACAGAGATGAGGCTGCCAACTAATCCACGCACTCAGGAACTGTTTGTTCACTTATAGGGACTACAAGCGGAGCTCAGAAGGTATAGCTTTGCTATGTATATAGATGTACCGCATATTCTTTGGCAATCTGATATCCCTATAGTAATATAGATGTACTGCATATTCTTATTGATACTCACTAAAGTTGCAAGATTATTTTAAGCATGAAGTGTTAGTAGATTTTAGCTAAGTACTCAAGCTCATTAAGGTTCAAGTGCACCAATAAAAGCACATATATAACTCTGATTCCATTCAAGAACCTCTCAAAAAGCTCGATTTTAGTAATATTTTCCTTCATGTATAAGTTGCGGCCGCTCAAAGAAGGCTGCAAGATGTGATTGTGTAAAAGAAGGATGCATTTTGTGGTTGAGTACCCAGTCATGTCTGTTTTAGAAGAAACATTGTTTTTAAGATTAGTTATATAAAAATACAAAGTTGTTGTTCATATTTTCTTATTATGGTTGGAATTCGATATTGTAAAAGTTTTTTGATGCATATACTTTTACTCAATGTAAGGTCTGTCATTACAGCATACCTTGCCTTGTCTTGTAGGCCCACTAGATGGAAGTCTGATTAGGAATGTAAAAATCACACCATTAGGTGTATTTTATGAGTTTAAATATGAAAACCATTTGTTTGATTATCAAGTTACGCAACGCCATATTTCAAAGCCAAAAAAATCCCGTCGCAACGTGCGGGCACCAAACTTACGTCGTTAAAAGTATTTGTACAAAATAATTAAATAACAATACAAAAGCTTTATACCAACAGAGCTACACCGAAACTCAATTTACCCTTATTTACTTTACTCTTAATCAAAGTAACCTACCTATGTAATCATTTATCCACTTTAAAGTGCTATGATTATACTATTATAGAAAAAAGTATCCTTGATATTCACAAAATTAATTCAGATTTGTATTCATTAACATAAGGCGATACAAGTATACAAGTATACAACTGTGACCCATAATTGATCTTTATACGTATTATCATTCATATCTTTACCACTTGTCTTTCTTACGGATAATAAGCTCTTAAATATGTAGTTTTAATTTTTGGTGTTATTATAATTTATTTTTATTGTTCTCCGCTCGCATAACGTACAAGCTAACCGGGTTGTTTAAAAACAAGGAGATGGTGACTCATTAACCATCTTAATTTTCTTTGACGAACACTTTCAGTAATAAAGTTTTGGTGGGTGTCCTTACTGGATTGTCATGGGATTTTCATGGAGTTTGCTATAGATTTATTTGGGTCTACTAGATATGACGCAGTAAGGTATTTCATGTAGCGACTTATCGTGTGTAGTTATGATGGTTTCCGCTTTTCAATATTTATTTGTGTCCACTTAGTATTATCCTTATTGTAGAATACTTTTGAAGGACACAACAAGTGCAGGACGCAATAAAACATTTTTTGAGATTTGATAGAATGTGTTAATCTCATGCTATTCGGACCTTAAAAGGAGGTTTTTGAAAACAAGTTTGTTTCCGAAACATTACTCAGCAGTACGTGACAATCTTCAATAAGTTTTTATTGGTGCATCATCTCACACTGTTTTGAAGAAGCTAAAATAATTTTGCTGTAGTAACCAGATGCCTATCTAATTCTTAAGTCTCTCAATGTGATTTTCATTACCGTCAAATACTATTAATTGTCACAACGGGTGAACCTTGGTACATGTCGGTCTATCGTGAGTGGCCTTAATAATTTTATTATGTTGTGGATATTAATTATCTAGGCAGGACAAGCGAGCCACAAAATGGTAAACTATAGAAGGCACCAAATAACTGAATTAGATGAAACTATTAATGGAAGACTAAAGCAATTTTCGTTCATGAACAAGTTCAAGAAAAGAGCACTACGGGTAATGAATATGTTTTTTTAGGTGAAAATGATAAAGTAAAAACGGAAGGTTTTAAACCGCTATAAAAATGGACACTATACAAACTACATTACCAATGTGCTTTGAATGTACAAGATTTACTTTATTTTGTTTTTGCTACAAACTTTCATTTTGTATTCACATTTGAGTTTTTTTTAATTAAGTTATCAAATGTAGATATTCTTTACAAGTGTTTACATTATCCATTATTATCATTATTTTTGTTTAACATATTTACCGTTATTCGTTATTTACTTACATACGTCCAGTTAAATATTGTCAAACACTAATATGAAGCGAATCCCCCCATCGGGCTGGTTATGAAGCTAGTCTATATATACTAGCAGGGTACCCATGCGATGCGGCGGCGAGTACCCTATAACTATATTTTCTGGTAATGTTATGTTATGCGGTCATAATTTTTTTTAACGATTAATTTACAAATAATAATAATTTTAGAATTGGATCAGTTGGAAAACCCCTTGCATCTTAACCTAGAGGTCAATGGTTCGATCCTCACTCCCTACAAAAGGCCAGAGGTCCTTTCCAATCTTAGATAGAACTGGAAGCAGCCTCTCTACCTTAGGTAGGGGTAGGCATAGTAAGGCGACCGACATTTATATTTTTATTTTTATTTCAAAAAAATCATATCCCTTTTACACTATATTTATCCCCTACATTTTCATTTTTAATATACACTATTCACATGAACCAAATATCAAAATTAGCCCAAAAACAACTATACCATACAAATAATATACGGCTCAATTAGTAATTAGTCTAAAACCATTTTCAGCCTAAACAAACTTTAATCATCAATATCTATTAAGGCCATGATAAAACTACCAAATAATTTGTGATATCATTTGGCTAGCCCAATTAACAACCAAATCATTATATAACCCAAATGTTAGGACTTATAAATACATTTACAAAACCTAAATTATCTCATTACTGCCCTAATTTTCCTCACAAAAATACACAACCATGATTTGCAACCACACAAACATCACGTACTCTTCCTTTCTTTCTTATCTTGATAACCGAACATAACCAACAATCTATGTTTGCAAAAAAATCAGACCCTTTTCTTGAATATCAAACGAAAACTCTCTCTAAGGTTTTATGTTGTGTTGACCGTGATGGTGGTTTTGAGATGGGGTTAGAATTGAGGTAAATGTAGATGTTGGGTTTTATTGTTACCGTATACTTTCTGTTCATGGACCATAGATGGAATAAGTTTGATGTTTGTTTTGGCTTGATTGATGATTGTTCTTTTCTTCTTTCGTTTCATCTTCGTTTTTATTTTGATATGTAACGGTACATTTTTTTTCTTATTTTGCGGAATGGATTAATCGGTCGAGGGGGTGACTGGTTTGTGAATTTTGGAGCTGTCTGACCTTCATCGATCTTGTGGTTGCAGTGGCGGCGACTCGGTTAGCGCAAGGGCGACCGGTCCGGTCGACCGACCATTGTGCCCAGCGTAATGGCTTTATTTTTAAGTACTGGATTAGTAGCTTGATTAGCTTGTACATTATGGTTAAATGATTGTATATTTTGGTGAAGGGGTGAATTAATCAGTGTATTAATTATATGTGTTGAATAGATTGTTGACCTTAAAATCATTGTGCTTTACATACTTGTGCTTTGTGTTTTATGAATTGTATTAACTTAAAAGCTATTGTACAATGTGTTTAAATGGTTGTAATTTTTGGTGAATGGGTGTTTTTAATAGCTGATGAGGCGAAAAATGAGCCACTTTTAGGGGGTCATTTAAGCCCGAATTTGAATTTATTTGATCAAATATTGCCCTAAATCGTTCTTTTTTTGATTTTAGGTACTTTGGGAGTGAAATCTGGAAAAGGAAGCAATTCGGATGTTTTTGGAGCATAAAAGTGAAGAAAACGGCAAAGTCTTAATTTTCCTTGCTGGAAACAGTAGGTGACGGCGTCAAGAAGAAATTTCTGGCGGCGTCAAGAAGAAATTTCTGACGGCGTCAAGAGTAAATTCCATGACGACCCAGTACAGAATTGACGGCGTCACGAAGTAGGGCGTCAAGAGTAAAATGCATGACGGCCTGGAAAATGCTAACACATGACGGCGTCAAAAGTAGATCAAGGCAGTCCGAGAAGTATTTTGGCGGCGAGGTGACGGCGTCACAAAATTTGTCTTGACGCCGTCAGACCCTATTTCCTATATATAGTTTTCTAATTTTCACATTAAAAGGAGAGAAGTTTTGGAGAAACCCTAAGTACAAACTTGGTGCGAATATTACAGGTTTTTCAAGGGTTCTAAGCCCTTGATCCCTTTCATGTGTAATTAAGATAAGTATTCTTTTAATTCAATCAATATGTCTATGTGTTGGTTGTTTGTATCTTGTTCTTGTCTTAATTCCATCATGCTAGGCTAGATCTATCTTGTGTTTGCTTGGATCTAATGAAACCTAGATGTTAATTATGTGTTGATTACTTGTTTATGGTTGTATTGGATGAATGAATTCGATGTTAGGCTTAAGAAAACTGGCAGACTTCCAATTGGTAACATGCTTGAACATCTTAGGAAACATGAACTGACGTGCACTAGGTTTTATTGGTTGTATTTAATGCATGAGTAAATTCTAATGATCCCATGTTAGGAGCTTCTTAGCCGGCTCGACATAGGAGTGAAGTAGGCACTCATAGGATTGGGGAATTAAGTGCGCCACCCCATGAATGGTATTAAGGAATACAATCCGTCATCCACGCAACTATAACAAGTAATTAACGTGTAAAAGATGTCTAGGGAGTAGTGAAATCTAAGTAAACGCATTTTCTCCACTTATTGCTCACAACCTTAGTTAATTTAGTTTATTTTCATTTCTAGTATTTTACTTTGATTGCTTCTTTAGTATTGGGTTAATTGACTAGCAACTAATTCCGCCCAAATCATTCAAACCCGAGATTTTTACTTGCTTTCTAAAAAATATAAAAATACAAAAAGAATCATCCCTCACCTTTAGAACTAGTATTTAGGTTTTCTAATCCTAGCGACACTATTCCTAGCTGAACGATCAATCCCCCGGTACTTGTCACTATACTATACTACAACGATCAGGTACACTGCCTGGTGGGGGTTGTAAGCTTCTCAAGATCCCTTGAGAGGTAAAGCCTGGTGTGATTCCCACGTATCAAGTTTTTGGCGCCATTGCCGGGGAATAGTTATTGTCTAGGTTAGAATCTCTTTTTATTAGGTCTTCTTGCTAGATTCCTTTCAAGTAAGATTTTATTTTGATTTTTAGGTTTCTTTAGTCTATCTTATTTCTTTGTGTCTTTGTTCGTAACTCTTCACCACCCGACAGCATGGACGATGGGAACATCTTTGAACCCGTCATCCCACCACAACAAAACCCACCACTAGAACCTCTTAGGCCCCGAACCTTAGGAGAGTATTCCCGACCTAGCCACCAAGGCTACCGAAACACCATTGAGCTCACCGGAGCCAATGTGACTCCCTTGCGATCTGACACCATCCGGTTGGTGCAAAGCGGATGTGCATTCCATGGACTTCGTTCCGAAGATCCAAACCAACATCTTAAGGACTTCCTCAAAATCGTAGATTCCATAGACCTAGGTGTTGAAACTAGAGAGACAACCCGATTACGCCTATTCCAATTCTCTCTACGGGATCAAGCTAGTCAATGGCTTGAGCGTTTACCCGCGGGATCCATCACCACATGGGATGATCTCACCACTCGTTTCCTTGCTCAATTTTTCCCACCGGGGAGAACTACTAAGCTTAGAAATGACATCTTGATGTTCCAACAACGTCAAAATGAATCTCTTTATGAAGCATGGACTCGTTTCAAGGACTTACTCCAAAAAGTCCTTCATCATGGCATAGATCTTTGGCTCCAAGTCCAAATTTTTTATGACCATATCGATATCTCCACAAGGCGAGCCATTGACTAATCGGCCGGTGGTAAGCTACGTGATCTAAGTGCGGAACAATCATGGGAACTCATAGAAGATCTTGCTCTCTATGACAACGAAAGTTGGAATGATCCCCGTGATTTGAACAAAACGGTCAAGGCAATATCTTTGCCTTCGAACAATTCTAGCACTCCCGACCGTAGGATCATGGAACTTGAGAACCAAGTCAAGTTTCTCATGAAATCTTACGAAGCTCCTAAACCTTCCAGCCAAGTGAACAAAATCACTTCTTCATGCGAATTATGTAGTGGTCCCCACGACACTCGTGATTGTGTGGAACTCCCCGGAACAGCTTTTGCGGACTACGCATCCACGCGTACCGACGAAGCGGGAGATAAGTGGTACACTTTCAAGCCCGAGCCAAAAACTTACGGTGATTCATACAACCCCTCTTGGAAAAATCACCCAAACCTTAGGTGGAAACAAAATCAACCCAATTCTTCCAATCCGCCTAATCGTTACCAACCAAACGGTCCACCCTCCAACCGTACTTTCAACAACAACCTTTCTAACAACTATGGTAGTATCAACAATCTTGAAGGATTGATGTCAAAGTTTATGGCATCTCAAGAAGCTCGCATAGCTAGGTTTGAAACCGAATTCAACCAACAACAAACGGAGATGACCAACAAGATTGACAACTTGTTGAAAGCCCTCAACAACCAAGCGTTAACTACACCTAGGAAGGACACTAGGGACACCAATAATGGAATCCAAATTAAGGACCCCTCATCATCCAAACATGTCCACTTTGTCAATGTTGTCACCATTAAGCCAATAGATAAGGAGATAGAAGAGAGTGACAAGGATGAAGTTAGAGTAGAAGCCAAGACTAAGAATAAGAATAGGGAAGTTGAGGTTAATAGGGGAGAGGAATTAGAGGAGGTAGAGCCTATAGAAAAGTACTTTGATAAGTTGCCCACCAAGGAAGAACGGGAATACCATAAGGATTTATTCGATAGTCCCGAGAGACCATATATCCTTGGTACCCCCTTATCAAAATGGGAGACCCCTCTAACATTAACATACCATGCAATATCGGGCACATGCATATATGGAAAGCTTACATCGACCCTAGATCCCCCGTGAACATCATGACTAGGACTTATTACAATTGGATGATGAAGAAGCAACTTAATTTTAGGATGATGCCTAATAAGAATCTGATAAGTAATTTTGCAGGAAGAGTGAAGGGATTGCATGTGATTATAGGGAATCTCACATATGAGATCGATTTTATGATAGTGGAAGACACTCGTCCAGTGATAGATGATTGCCTAAGCCAAGTAATATTTGGAAAACCATTTGTTGAAGCCACTAGGATGAGTTATGACCCGACTCTTGGGATAGTTAGGTTTAAGAAAGAGAATGATGAGGTTGCCTATCAAATGCCCTACAAGATCGAGCAATACCGCCTTCTCTCTAATTTCGAAAAGGAAGACAAGCAAGCGGCTTATTATAGGAATGAGGAGGATAGACGTAGAGAAGTAGAGTATGTTAAGAATAGGATGCTTGGTTTCTACAAAGAATGCTTGCAACTAGGTCCGGAGTACAAAACTGGTTTAGAAGACGACCTAGAGGGTGGAACCAACGATGAGGTCACGTAGTAAACCATGGCCTTGAGTCTAGCTACAAGACTCGTAAATAAAGAAAAGCGCTTCTTGGGAGGCAACCCATGTTTTATGTGATTTTATTTATTTGTTATTTGCTTCCGTATGCATGCTTTGTTTTTATTGTCGGTAGATCATGTTTCTAAACTAAATAGTGGAAATACTTTACTTTGTTGTTTTGGCCTAGTCTTAACTCCACCTAAAAGTATTTTTGCAAAAGATAAGTGTAAGGGGAAACCCCAAATATGTTTTTAAGAAACAAACCGATCATGATTCTCCACAATATTAAATGAACATGAGTATTCCTATTTGTTAGAGTCAAATGCTTGTATTGAGTCATAATGAAGTTTTGCAGGATTTTCCAGGAAGTAGGACCAAGTTTTTCCAGAAATTTTCCGAAAACTTAACATAAGAATTTCTGCAGGTCACTTCTGACGGCGTCAAGAATTAATTCTTGACGGCGTCACGTGTAAAAATCTGGAAATTTTACCAGTTTTGTTTTTCTAACGGAGTCTTATGGTTTTTGTGAATTATTAAGTTTTATAATCTCCAGGAAATCTGCAAACTTCATTCCACAAGCATTATATCTTATCCTGTTTTCTAGGATTTAGTAACTTATATAGGATACCGCCGATTTTACGCAAGGTTGTTTTTGTGTTTGTTTTCTCAGATTTACAGGTTATGTTTGACAAGAAGATGATTTATATTCTGGAAGGGAAGCTTTGATTGTTCATTTTCTTGGAGGAAGATATAACCTAGCCATCTTATTATCCATACCGAGCGAATCAGGGGAGTATTTGATTTCATTCTTTTTACTTTTTAACTTTTACATTCTTTACTTGAACATTGGGGACAATGTTCATCTTAAGTGTAAAGGGAGGGTAAAAAGATGATACCTTACATATGCACTTTCGCTTGAGTTTGTTTTGTTTGATGGTAGATGTGTAATAAAACTATGAGAAATATTTGTTAGTGCAATTTTAGCGCCAAATTTAAAATTTTTTACAACATTTAGGAGTGAAACTTTAGCCATAGCAAGCGTCTCATGGATAGGAGATTGTATGACTAGCACAAAACCGTATATTCAGAAAAATTTTCCACCCAAATATGTGAGGTTCGCCTTTAGATTTGATAGGAAAAGCATTTACTATTAGTGCTTATGAGTGTACTAGTAGCATTTAGATTCTAGAACTTGCGTTAGTGATGCATCCCGACACCGCTAGTGAGACTACATTCGTGTGGTAGGATTTACTACATGATAAGAGGTATTAGGACCACCCTTGTGTTAAACCCGTATTATAATTACTTGACCATTTAAGTCATATTACTTGGCTAGTTAAGTCAACTAATTTTTCCCACACCTCAGCGTTGTACTCATTTTTAGTACACGAAACCCCTAGTACACCCCTCCGAGCCTATCTTTTCGTTTCTAACTTTAAGCATCTTACTTAAAGGAAGAATTTGTTACACCCCACTTAAATGTACACCTAAATTGCCTTAGCCTTCCGTGTATGCGCTCATTTTTAGTGCATGATTGTTATTTGTTAAACCCTAAGTTAACTATCTAATTGATTACATGGTTGCTAAGTCGAGTCATATCCTTGTACATATTGTTTTGGGACGATTGGAACTCATGGGTAAAGTACTTAATTTATGGATGTATTATTTTGGATGGTAGGGTAAGAGTGTATGTCTAAAAAAAAAAAAAAAAAAAAAAAACGAAAAATCAAGAAAAAAAAAATAGAAAAAGAAAAATAGAAAAAACATACGGACTACCTCCCTTTTTGTTCTATGTTCATCTTTATGTTTTTGTTATTTTTCATTTATTAGCTTAAGTCGAGTCTAGTCTTGGCTTAGCAACGCCATATTGTACATGTAATTAACCAAGATTGTTAGCTCGCCACCAGTAAAAACTTCCTTTATCCAACAAAAACTGTGTATTTCATATCCCTACACCTAACGTTACAACCCTTTAAAAAGACCTCTTTGATAGTTTATCCTAGGTGCTTACGCCATGTGGTGGAGGTTTGATCCTTTCCCAAGCTTATGGTAATCTATTTTGCTATGACAGGTAGTGAGAGATATCTTCCGTTTCCATATTGTAATTTATACTTTATTACACCCGAGAGATGTGAGTATCTAAACACTATTTATGAGGTGCTTGTGTATGACCTCCGTGCTTGTCTATTGGTCTTTAGTGGAACGATTATTTGTTGTAATTACATTTATATTAGCGTTAAATGACCCCTAACTTGTATTTTGAGTAGAATAAAAGCGCATTTGCTTGAGGACAAGCAAATCTCAAGTGTAAGGGTATATGATGAGGCGAAAAATGAACCACTTTTAGGGGGTCATTTAAGCCCGAATTCGAATTTATTTGATCAAATATTGCCCTAAATCGTTCCTTTTGTGATTTTAGGTACTTTGGGAGTGAAATCTGGAAAAGGAAGCAATTCGGACGTTTTTGAAGCATAAAAGTGAAGAAAACGCCAAAGTCTTAATTTTCCTTGCTGGAAACAGTAGGTGACGGCGTCAAGAAGAAATTTCTGACGGCGTCAAGAGTAAATTCCATGATGACCCAGTACAGAATTGACGGCGTCACGAAGTAGGGCGTCAAGAGTAAAATGCATGACGGTCTGGAAAATGCTAACACATGACGACGTCAAAAGTAGATCAAGGCAGTCCGAGAAGTATTTTGGCGGCGAGGTGATGGCGTCACAAAATTTGTCTTGACGCCGTCAGACCCTATTTCCTATATATAGTTTTCTAATTTTCACATTAAAAGGAGAGAAGTTTTGGAGAAACCCTAAGTACGAACTTGGTGTGAATTTTACAGGTTTTTCAAGGGTTCTAAGCCCTTGATCCCTGTCATGTCTAATTGAGATAAGTATTCTTTTAATTCAATCAATATGTCTATGTGTTGGTTGTTTATATCTTGTTCTTGTCTTAATTCCATCATGCTAGGCTAGATCTATCTTGTGTTTGCTTGGATCTAATGAAACCTAGATGTTAATTATGTGTTGATTACTTGTTTATGGTTGTATTAGATGAATGAATTCGATGTTAGGCTTAAGAAAACTGGCAGACTTCCAATTGGTAACATGCTTGAACGTCTTAGGAAACATGAACTGACGTGCACTAGGTTTTATTGGTTGTATTTAATGCATGAGTAAATTCTAATGATCCCATGTTAGGAGCTTCTTAGCCGGCTCGACATAGGAGTGAAGTAGGCACTCATAGGATTGGGGAATTAAGTGCGCCACCCCATGAATGGTATTAAGGAATACAATCCATCATCCACGCAACTATAACAAGTAATTAACGTGTAAAAGATGTCTAGGGAGTAGTGAAATCTAAGTAAACACATTTTCTCCACTTATTGCTCACAACCTTAGTTAATTTAGTTTATTTTCATTTCTAGTATTTTATTTTGATTGCATCTTTAGTATTGGGTTAGTTGACTAGCAACTAATTCCGCCCAAATCATTCAAACCCGAGATTTTTACTTGCTTTCTAAAAAATATAAAAATACAAAAAGAATCATCCCTCACATTTAGAACTAGTATTTAGGTTTTCTAATCCTAGCGACACTATTCCTAGCTGAACGATCAATCCCCCGGTACTTGTCACTATACTATACTACGACGATCAGGTACACTGCCTGGTGGGGGTTGTAAGCTTCTCAAAATCCCTTGAGAGGTAAAGCCTGGTGCGATTCCCACGTATCAATAGCATTAATATTGTTTGGTAGAATTTTGGTTTTAAAATGACACCATGCTGTTTTTTGTTGTACAATATGCTTACTTTTGTTATAATTCTGAAAATTGGATGCATTAAAGTGTTGTAAACCATACATTATTTCTTGTAAATCTGAAAATTTTTGAAAGCGGGTGCTTTATGCATTATATGTAGTATAGATAATAAAAGAATGTTTTTTTGAAAATTTTGACACCTCATTAAGCCATATTGGCAATCTATACACGTCACAAATGCCACATCAGTTAAGCCACGTCATATATTGCAATTCATGTCTCCCTGCCATTTAGTCCCCATATTTGACTTTCAACCCGCCTTCTTTCAATATTAAACGAAAATAAAGCAACATTGAATATCATTTAATATTAAATATACAACAACATTGAATCTGACTTTCCAGTTCTCTCCCTCATTCTTTCATCTCAAATTTATAACTTTCCTAATCTTATATCTGTATCATTCACATCTATCTAAGGTATAATTCAATCTTTATTTTTTTTCATTACTAGGCGAGTACCCGTGCATAGCAACGGAAATTCCTAGCGACAGATAATTCATGATATGCATTGTGGTAAGTGTTTAGTATAACGTTCAAAATAGAACATGAAAAGATCAAAATGTAATTGGTAACATGCAATAATTCAACGCAAGCAAAAATTCTTAACATGTATCAAAGAACATATAAATATATTTAGTGAAACTGAAAATAAAACATTATATCAATTATAAGATTATAATGCACATTACTCGTCGCATAAAACTTCATGGTACATGACATTTGAGGTTCATGTTTTTATACAAGTCCAATAGGTCTTGAAGCACTTCTGCGGACATCTTTTCTTCATGGTATTAGACGCATAGCTAAAGTTCAATACCATATTTTATTATTTGCATGGGATGACAACCTAGTAGTCACTATTTATATTTAACTGAAATAGGAAAAAAGAAAGCTATTATCTGATCATTGCATTGCATAACCTGCTTATGTAGGTGTTGTTAGGGATTTTTTTTTTAAGTGCTTATATGCTAAAAAATAAGAAATTAGATAGGCAATCAATTAAAAGTAAGTTTGCATCCTAAAATTTATATTATAGCACCAAGTGAAAAACAAAATTGTGTTTCCACATTTAGCTTGTAATATTACCCTTTTACGTTCCAAGAGTCGGCATAATAGCCGGGACTTTGAATATTGAGGACAATATTCATGCTTAGTGTGTGGGGGGGGGGGGGGGGGGGGGGGGGTATTCGCTATTCTAGCGAATTTTATCATATTTTACTATCTTATACCCCCGTTTTTAACCAAAAATTTTCAAAAATTTTTCACTAAAGCTCAAAATTTTTGTGGTAATCAGTCCGCCAAAGTCTTAATGACAAATGGATTGGCTAGTCCAGGAGCAAACGGCTCTTGGTAAAGACATCTCAAATCCGTTTACGGCTGGCAGTTTGCCAAAAATTGTATGGTTCCTCAGCTCCCCCGCATCCTCATAAGCAAATGAGCTGGCTAGCCCGCAAGATTATGGCTTGTGGTAAAGGCCGTGGAAAATCCATAATTGGTAATCAGCTCACCAAGATGTTGACTATTCCATCAAGAGTTGGCTAGTCCAGAAGCAAACGGCTTTTGGTAAAGACTAATCAAATCCGTTGACAGCTGGTGGTTTGCTCAAAATCACACGGTTATCAGGTGTGCCACAGTTCTTACACCTGGCTACTCCAGAAGTGATGGCTTTTGGTAAAGAGTTCTTTGAAATCCATTAAAACTTCATAAAATATTGCTAGGGACTAGCAATAGTTTAGTGTGGGGGATTGATGAGTGTGTAAATACTCATCATTTTATACCAATCTGAGCTGCCAAAACATACAAAAACACCCAAATATGTATCAAAATACTTAAAATATCTTAGAGGTGTGTTTTATATGTTTCAAACACAAAATATGCAAAAACAAATGAAAAACGTACAAAGTTTGCATAATTGGCAGTTTCAGTCCCTCAAGTTTCATAAATTGGCAAAACTAGTCCCTGGTCACTCAAAACTTGTTCAAATATCATAAAGGTCCTTGGGGATTCACAAGTTGTCATAAATAGTCCTTTAAAGTTTTAAATTGTGAAATTACAACTTTGGTCCCCCAAGTTTCAAAAATGTCAAAGTTAATCCTCAGGTTTTAAAAATGGAAAAATATTAAAAACAAACCTTGTACTATTCATTAATGACATAATTGGTCCTTGTGGTATTTATTGAGAATTTACAGGTTCAACCCTTCACAAATTCAGAAAATTGCAAAATGGTCCCTCACCTTTACAAACTTGGCAAGAATGGTCCCCGGGGTATGAAATATTGGGAATTGGCAACATTGGTCCTTAGGTTATCAAACATGACAAGAATGGTCCCTTTGGATAATTTTGGAATGATGTCACTTCAGGCCCCTGGACTTTCAAATATTTACACAATTGGTCCTTGTATTTATTTAAGCTAAAAACCAAACGGACCTTATCATTAAACCCAAAATAAAACCCACTTAATAAACCCACTAGTACTACCCACCCTTTTTTGTTTAACTGATCCAGTTGGCCCATCACCACACAAATCCAAGCCCACCACTTAAAAACTAATACCCCGTTTTAATATACCCCGGTCAAACACCACCTTGACCAAACCAATCCCAATACCACCATCACTTTCCCTCCCCTGCAAAACCACAAACCAAATACCACCCTCTTCCCCTGGTATCTCCCCACCACTTGCCTCCTACTCCACCTCACCCTGCCCTCTGTCATACCCACAACAAACCCACCCTTTGGTATTACCCTAGTAAGTGACACCTAGCAAACCTACACCCTGCCACCACCCCTCTACCCTGCAAACTCAATCCAACACTCCAACTCCACCTCCTTTTCCCACCATCTCACCCAATTGTCCAAACCCACCTCCAAATCCACCAATAAAAACTTCACAGACCCCAATTGCTTAAAAAAAGCTTTTCCCGCCAAACATGGAAACAGAGCTGAGATGATCAAAAAGTCAAGCAACATGGTGGGATTTGACAAGTGGGACCCAGAAAGCTCAAATGATGTATAAAAGTGAAGCAAGGAGCAGAGGAGAAAGGCAATTAGTGTAGTAGTAGTCTTAGTGTAATCGTAGGTAGTGTAACTTATAATTTCAGTTGTAATTCTCATTTCAAACACTTGTACTCAGTTCTTTTAATGTATTGAAACTTATTTTTCAAGTTAATTTCAAGTCTTGTTAATTAAATTCGAATTTGGCATTTTTAAGGGAATTTGACAAATTCCTCTAAAATTGTTAGTTGTTGTTGTTTTCTGTTTGATTAAGCTTGTTTAAGCTTAACCTTAAGTTTTATTAGGTTTCCAATTCATATAAATCAGTTTGGATAAAAATCAAAAATTCACAAAAATACAAAAGAAATAGCAAATAAAATAAAAAAAATAAGTGTTCACTGATGAAGAATGATTGGAGCAGGGAAGGATTTGGAATAAGCTTTGGTTGTAGTACCTCATGGGAGGTTTAGAAATTGAGTTCTTGATTCATGATTCTGAGCAGCTGGATGATTTGTAAGCATTTTGTGTTAAATCTCTTCAATATTGCATATCTGTGTTTCTGTGGTTGTTATTGCATTTCTTTTATTCCATTAGCTTTAAATATAGTTAAGTAGTAGTGTTAGATCATTAGGTGTGGAAAATTAAGCTTAGAAATCTAAGTCATAGTGTAGGTTAGCTGTTAAGAGGGTGTTTGGGTTAAACTGCTCACTAGGATCTGTGTTGTTATTGATTGTGTTGTTTTAGTATTCTTAGATTGCATTAGGCTATAATAGTGTAATATAACCATAAAACTCAGGTCTTGTGTGGTCAGAAGTCAAAATCCATGTTAATCCTTTGTTGCAGCCACTGTTGAGATTTTTAGTTCCTATAAGTATGCATGATAGTTCATAAGTAATCAATGTATCTGAATTTAATCTTAATTTAGCTCAACATAACATTTTCAGCTTATTAGGACCATTTAAAATCCACAAAAGTCAAAATATCAAAGTTTCATCTTAAAGTCAAAGTTGTAACTGTCAGTTTTTCTTCAAAATAGCAATAATTATTGTGAATTTAGCAATTAGTTTTAGGATCTCATCTTTTTAGGTTTTGTTGTCTACCACCCCAGCTATTGATCCCCCCCTTATCTTATTTTTGAGATTTTACCTATGGGCCCCACAGCCCTCAAAAGAGGACTGCAGGGCAACAAGCTGCCCTGTGCAGCAGACTCAGTTCCAAACACCACCCTTTGTGGTGGTTTTCTGACCACCCAGTGGGTCCCACAACCCCCCACCTTGCATCCATCAACCCCCCTCCTAGTAGGGTTCCTTCTTTGACCAGTGGTTTGACCTTGAACCCAGTGGACCCCACTTGAATTCTGGCCAAAAGTCTGTCCCCTATCTGGGTTGAAATTCAATTTCCTTAAGTGCTTATTTCATCTTTACAGCTTATTAGTGATCTAGTGTTTGTGTTTATTGCTTATTTGTGTTTGTTAAACTTGCTGAGACCTTTTTTTTACCATTGTGAACCCCACCCAAGGCCATTTGACCCAGTTTGACCAAACAGTCAACCAAAGTCAACTGTTTAAGACAAGGGGGTGTTATAGCTTATTTATAAGCTATATTAAAAAGTGTTTTCACAAAAGTTTGTCTTTTTAAGGTATTAAGTTAGTTTATAAAAGAAAAATCCAAAAAAAATTAGTTTTAAATTAAGTGATAGTTTCTATTTAATTCCATTTAAGTTTAATTTTCATTTTTAAATTTTAATTAAGTCACTAGTGTTTTTATATTTTTATTAAATACCTTATATATTAAATTAATTTTGATAATTTTTTCAGATTTTTATTTTGTCATTTAGTATTAATTAGATTTTATTTTAATTTTCTTTATTATTAATTAATATCAAGTATTAAATAGTTTAATTAGTTTTTATAAGGTTAAATCTAGTTTTTATAATTTTCCTAGTTCTAATATAGTATAATAAGTTTTTAGAAAATATATTTTGAGATTCTACTGTTCATTTTATATTTTTCTTATTTTATTTGTTTAAAATAGACTTAAGTTAATTAATAGGTAAATAATTAGTTGTTTAATCTTAAAACATAATTTTTATAGTTTTTATAATTTTTTAGGATTCCTGTAATGGTTAAGTAGTTTTATAAATTTTATCTTAATTTTCTAAGTTAATTTAGTATTAATATAAATTAAAAGTAGTTTAATTAGTTTAATTAAGTTAAATAGTTTTCAATTTATAAAAAACTCACAAAAAGACAAAAACATTTATTTTTTATACTCTCTTCAAATTCTATTTTAGGTTTATAAAATATTTTTGCAAAGTTTTAGTTTAATTTGTATTAGTTATAATTATTAGTTTATTTAAATTAGGTTTTAATTTAGATTTTAAATAGTTTAATTAATTAAATAATATTTAAATAGTATTTTAATCATTTTCATAATTTCATTTTCATTTTTAATTTTCAAGTTTGAAAAAGTGTCAAAAGCACCCCCTGTAGTTTGTTAAATACCAAATCCCACTTTTTCAGTCCGATTACGTAAATCTGAATTGTGAATACGTGTATATATCTGTTATCTGATTTTTGTGAATATTATATCTGTGTACAAATACCAAAATAACAGTAGCAATATCATTCCCACATCATCTGGCTACTGTCCTCAGTGCCACTTTCTCAAAAACGATTTCAAACGACACCATTTCAATCTCGCTGGGACTTTAACGACCCGGGAAAACACTATACTATCACCGGAGTATTGATTCTAGGCTGTCTTTGACTTGTTGACCTTGGTCAATAATAATCTGACGGTTCAGGCTCAATCAAAATTTGGCGCCGCTGCCGGGGAGGTTGTTGCGTGTTTTAAAATCGTTTTAAGTTTAGTGGTTTTCAAAACCCTCTCTGTAAAAAGTTTTTGTAAAAACATAATCATATCAGAAAAAAAACGTTCATTAACACTTCTCCTGAAGTGTTGAGAAACACCAAAAAAAATTAAAAACAATCAAAAACAAACTGTGAAGTTAAATTACTTCGTGTTCTTTAAGATTACAACCTGAAACAGTTGGTTTAAGGTAAGTTCTGACATTAAATTGCGAACTGAAGAGGAAACCTATTCACTTCCTCCCGCCAGCCTGCGAGTAATCTTAAAGGGACGATTTCGGTTAACGAATCAGTTCCAAAAATATTTCCCAAGTTTTCTGCACACACACCCATAAGCCTAAATCAGTTTTTCAAATTAATTAATAACCCATAATAAGTTCCCAAACTTAAGATTAAAACTTGCCTTTATATCCCTGTGAGTGGTATACCTTTTTCAAAGAAGCCATTCACTTGTGATTTCTGGTTTAAGTTCACTGTAGTTTTGCCTCAAATTTGTTTTGAAAAATTGTTTTTGGTGCATGTGCACTAAACATGTTTCTCAAAAATACCAAAAATATTCACCTTTACCCTCTCACCTTTTTGATTCTCCATTTCTTACCCTCTAAAACCTTTTGATTCTTTCTATGTCTCATCCACACTTTCTGATTTGCCAGTGGTGTGGTAATCCTTATAATGGTGGCAATTGCCCCAGTTGTGACATGATAGAGTCAGGAAACGGGTCTGTCTATAACCAGAATCCCTATTCCTACCATGACACAACTGATTCATTCCATCAGTTACCACACCATGAGACTCAGCAGTTTTACTGTTGTGAGTACTGTGGTGGTTCACATTACAGTTCTGATTGTCAATCGGGCAACACGCTTGTCTATGAGCAGTTTCCTGATAACAATTATGACTCTAGCACATACGACTCACAGCCTCAACGGTTTTACTGTTGTGATTACTGTGGAGGTCCACACTTTAGCTCTGATTGTCAAACGAGGAATCCATTTCCTTGTAACAATTATGACTCTTCGTATCCAGACCAACCTCCACAGTGTCAAACTATCCAAGCAACTCCTCAAATCCAGCAAGACTTTTTAGAAGTTCTTGAGAAATTTAAAGAACTTAAGGAGGAGTTAGCTAATATTTCACTCCGCCAAACTCCAAGTTCTTCTTGTGCATATTGTGGGGGTCCTCATAGTGATTTTCAATGTCAACCTTTCGGTTTTGACACATCCACATCCCCACAATTTCCTTTCATTCCAAATTCTCGTGGGAAAACTATGGCAGAATTACTTGCTGAAGAACGAGAATCTGGAAAAAGCATGGAAGAATTATTGGCTGAGCAACGAGCAGCTAAATTTCGTGCTAACATTCGCAATACTGCTCTAATTGATGACTATGATGACAGTGATGATGAAGATAACATTGTTATTATTCAAAAAGATTCATCAAAGTCATCAGTTGATATCCCAGCAGTTGAGATTCCATCTCAAACAACTGCTATCACACCCGAGGTTCCCACTCACTCTTTGATCATGGGGGACGAGCATCTTGACACTGTTCCTGAAAGGGAATCGGACGAATTCATAAAGTCTAGTGTTGAGAACCTTGTTCCAATCCCAAGAGAGTCACAGGGAACTTTGGATGATATGTGTGATATTCCTTCCCCCATTGAGTGTCCTAAAGATCAATTTGAGACTTTCTCAGATTATAGCGATAATTGTATATCTCATGGAGACATTGAGTATATTGAGGCACCACTGCCTCAGTCTGATGTTGATCCTCTTCTTGAGGAGTTCGCTGATGAACTTGCTCACATCGATCCACTTTCCTTGGAAAGTGATGATGGTCTCCTTGACTTCGAAGCTGATCTGGGAGAAATTGAAAGTCTCCTTTATCATGATCCGTCACTCACTTCTGATCCCAAAAATCCAATAGAGAATATTGATCACTTTGTTCCCGAAGCATTCAATACTACTCTCACCAATCCTCTATTTGAATTCGAATCTGAATTCACTTTGATTTCTGATAATCCACTCTTTGATATTCAGAACGAGGATTGTGATGAGTTTATTCCGGAACATGAGTTCACAGATTCACATCTTGTGAATAATTCTCTTCATGAGGAGTTCTCCGGTGAACTCACTCATCATGTCATGACTCCTCCGGAGTTTGATATCCCGGGGGGAGATGCACTCAATCATGAGAAATTGCAAATTCCCACCCACCCTCCCGGGATGTTCTCGAGCTTACCCTTTGAAATCCAAAATCAGGCTAATGAGCCTGCCTTCGAGGAAGAAGATCTTATCATGATTTTCATCATGGCTTTCTTCCTTTTCTTCACCTACAAGGTGACTTCTCCTGTTCTTCACTCCTTCGGGAATGAAGACATTATATTTGATCCCGGCATTTTCATGTATCATTATCTTGAGCCGGGATTATGTCTCATCGGTGTGGAACTTTCACGTGCTTCAAATGTTTATCCAAACATCTTGAATGAAAGTCCGATGGAGATTGTTTCTTCCACATTCCCCAAGGACAAATGAATTCGGGGTCGAGTCAAGCTAGCGACTCGGTAAACAAAAACAATAGCATGCTTATAGGGTTTTCACCCTAAGTGTGGGGGAGTCCCCCATGCTATCATTACAAAAGTGAAAAACAAAATTGTGTTTCCACATTTAGTTTGTAATATTACCCTTTTACGTTCCAAGAGTCGGCATAATAGCCGGGACTTTGAATATTGAGGACAATATTCATGCTTAGTGTGGGGGGGGGGGGGGGGGGGTATTCGCTATTCTAGCGAATTTTATCATATTTTACTATCTTATACCCCCGTTTTTAACCAAAAATTTTCAAAAATTTTTCACTAAAGCTCAAAATTTTTGTGGTAATCAGTCCGCCAAAGTCTTAATGACAAATGGATTGGCTAGTCCAGGAGCAAACGGCTCTTGGTAAAGACATCTCAAATCCGTTTACGGCTGGCAGTTTGCCAAAAATTGTATGGTTCCTCAGCTCCCCCGCATCCTCATAAGCAAATGAGCTGGCTAGCCCGCAAGATTATGGCTTGTGGTAAAGGCCGTGGAAAATCCATAATTGGTAATCAGCTCACCAAGATGTTGACTATTCCATCAAGAGTTGGCTAGTCCAGAAGCAAACGACTTTTGGTAAAGACTAATCAAATCCGTTGACAGCTGGTGGTTTGCTCAAAATCACACGGTTATCAGGTGTGCCACAGTTCTTACACCTGGCTACTCCAGAAGTGATGGCTTTTGGTAAAGAGTTCTTTGAAATCCATTAAAACTTCATAAAATATTGCTAGGGACTAGCAATAGTTTAGTGTGGGGGATTGATGAGTGTGTAAATACTCATCATTTTATACCAATCTGAGCTGCCAAAACATACAAAAACACCCAAATATGTATCAAAATACTTAAAATATCTTAGAGGTGTGTTTTATATGTTTCAAACACAAAATATGCAAAAACAAATGAAAAACGTACAAAGTTTGCATAATTGGCAGTTTCAGTCCCTCAAGTTTCATAAATTGGCAAAACTAGTCCCTGGTCACTCAAAACTTGTTCAAATATCATAAAGGTCCTTGGGGATTCACAAGTTGTCATAAATAGTCCTTTAAAGTTTTAAATTGTGAAATTACAACTTTGGTCCCCCAAGTTTCAAAAATGTCAAAGTTAATCCTCAGGTTTTAAAAATGGAAAAATATTAAAAACAAACCTTGTACTATTCATTAATGACATAATTGGTCCTTGTGGTATTTATTGAGAATTTACAGGTTCAACCCTTCACAAATTCAGAAAATTGCAAAATGGTCCCTCACCTTTACAAACTTGGCAAGAATGGTCCCCGGGGTATGAAATATTGGGAATTGGCAACATTGGTCCTTAGGTTATCAAACATGGCAAGAATGGTCCCTTTGGATAATTTTGGAATGATGTCACTTCAGGCCCCTGGACTTTCAAATATTTACACAATTGGTCCTTGTATTTATTTAAGCTAAAAACCAAACGGACCTTATCATTAAACCCAAAATAAAACCCACTTAATAAACCCACTAGTACTACCCACCCTTTTTTGTTTAACTGATCCAGTTGGCCCATCACCACACAAATCCAAGCCCACCACTTAAAAACTAATACCCCGTTTTAATATACCCCGGTCAAACACCACCTTGACCAAACCAATCCCAATACCACCATCACTTTCCCTCCCCTGCAAAACCACAAACCAAATACCACCCTCTTCCCCTGGTATCTCCCCACCACTTGCCTCCTACTCCACCTCACCCTGCCCTCTGTCATACCCACAACAAACCCACCCTTTGGTATTACCCTAGTAAGTGACACCTAGCAAACCTACACCCTGCCACCACCCCTCTACCCTGCAAACTCAATCCAACACTCCAACTCCACCTCCTTTTCCCACCATCTCACCCAATTGTCCAAACCCACCTCCAAATCCACCAATAAAAACTTCACAGACCCCAATTGCTTAAAAAAAGCTTTTCCCGCCAAACATGGAAACAGAGCTGAGATGATCAAAAAGTCAAGCAACATGGTGGGATTTGACAAGTGGGACCCAGAAAGCTCAAATGATGTATAAAAGTGAAGCAAGGAGCAGAGGAGAAAGGCAATTAGTGTAGTAGTAGTCTTAGTGTAATCGTAGGTAGTGTAACTTATAATTTCAGTTGTAATTCTCATTTCAAACACTTGTACTCAGTTCTTTTAATGTATTGAAACTTATTTTTCAAGTTAATTTCAAGTCTTGTTAATTAAATTCGAATTTGGCATTTTTAAGGGAATTTGACAAATTCCTCTAAAATTGTTAGTTGTTGTTGTTTTCTGTTTGATTAAGCTTGTTTAAGCTTAACCTTAAGTTTTATTAGGTTTCCAATTCATATAAATCAGTTTGGATAAAAATCAAAAATTCACAAAAATACAAAAGAAATAGCAAATAAAATAAAAAAAATAAGTGTTCACTGATGAAGAATGATTGGAGCAGGGAAGGATTTGGAATAAGCTTTGGTTGTAGTACCTCATGGGAGGTTTAGAAATTGAGTTCTTGATTCATGATTCTGAGCAGCTGGATGATTTGTAAGCATTTTGTGTTAAATCTCTTCAATATTGCATATCTGTGTTTCTGTGGTTGTTATTGCATTTCTTTTATTCCATTAGCTTTAAATATAGTTAAGTAGTAGTGTTAGATCATTAGGTGTGGAAAATTAAGCTTAGAAATCTAAGTCATAGTGTAGGTTAGCTGTTAAGAGGGTGTTTGGGTTAAACTGCTCACTAGGATCTGTGTTGTTATTGATTGTGTTGTTTTAGTATTCTTAGATTGCATTAGGCTATAATAGTGTAATATAACCATAAAACTCAGGTCTTGTGTGGTCAGAAGTCAAAATCCATGTTAATCCTTTGTTGCAGCCACTGTTGAGATTTTTAGTTCCTATAAGTATGCATGATAGTTCATAAGTAATCAATGTATCTGAATTTAATCTTAATTTAGCTCAACATAACATTTTCAGCTTATTAGGACCATTTAAAATCCACAAAAGTCAAAATATCAAAGTTTCATCTTAAAGTCAAAGTTGTAACTGTCAGTTTTTCTTCAAAATAGCAATAATTATTGTGAATTTAGCAATTAGTTTTAGGATCTCATCTTTTTAGGTTTTGTTGTCTACCACCCCAGCTATTGATCCCCCCCTTATCTTATTTTTGAGATTTTACCTATGGGCCCCACAGCCCTCAAAAGAGGACTGCAGGGCAACAAGCTGCCCTGTGCAGCAGACTCAGTTCCAAACACCACCCTTTGTGGTGGTTTTCTGACCACCCAGTGGGTCCCACAACCCCCCACCTTGCATCCATCAACCCCCCTCCTAGTAGGGTTCCTTCTTTGACCAGTGGTTTGACCTTGAACCCAGTGGACCCCACTTGAATTCTGGCCAAAAGTCTGTCCCCTATCTGGGTTGAAATTCAATTTCCTTAAGTGCTTATTTCATCTTTACAGCTTATTAGTGATCTAGTGTTTGTGTTTATTGCTTATTTGTGTTTGTTAAACTTGCTGAGACCTTTTTTTTACCATTGTGAACCCCACCCAAGGCCATTTGACCCAGTTTGACCAAACAGTCAACCAAAGTCAACTGTTTAAGACAAGGGGGTGTTATAGCTTATTTATAAGCTATATTAAAAAGTGTTTTCACAAAAGTTTGTCTTTTTAAGGTATTAAGTTAGTTTATAAAAGAAAAATCCAAAAAAAATTAGTTTTAAATTAAGTGATAGTTTCTATTTAATTCCATTTAAGTTTAATTTTCATTTTTAAATTTTAATTAAGTCACTAGTGTTTTTATATTTTTATTAAATACCTTATATATTAAATTAATTTTGATAATTTTTTCAGATTTTTATTTTGTCATTTAGTATTAATTAGATTTTATTTTAATTTTCTTTATTATTAATTAATATCAAGTATTAAATAGTTTAATTAGTTTTTATAAGGTTAAATCTAGTTTTTATAATTTTCCTAGTTCTAATATAGTATAATAAGTTTTTAGAAAATATATTTTGAGATTCTACTGTTCATTTTATATTTTTCTTATTTTATTTGTTTAAAATAGACTTAAGTTAATTAATAGGTAAATAATTAGTTGTTTAATCTTAAAACATAATTTTTATAGTTTTTATAATTTTTTAGGATTCCTGTAATGGTTAAGTAGTTTTATAAATTTTATCTTAATTTTCTAAGTTAATTTAGTATTAATATAAATTAAAAGTAGTTTAATTAGTTTAATTAAGTTAAATAGTTTTCAATTTATAAAAAACTCACAAAAAGACAAAAACATTTATTTTTTATACTCTCTTCAAATTCTATTTTAGGTTTATAAAATATTTTTGCAAAGTTTTAGTTTAATTTGTATTAGTTATAATTATTAGTTTATTTAAATTAGGTTTTAATTTAGATTTTAAATAGTTTAATTAATTAAATAATATTTAAATAGTATTTTAATCATTTTCATAATTTCATTTTCATTTTTAATTTTCAAGTTTGAAAAAGTGTCAAAAGCACCCCCTGTAGTTTGTTAAATACCAAATCCCACTTTTTCAGTCCGATTACGTAAATCTGAATTGTGAATACGTGTATATATCTGTTATCTGATTTTTGTGAATATTATATCTGTGTACAAATACCAAAATAACAGTAGCAATATCATTCCCACATCATCTGGCTACTGTCCTCAGTGCCACTTTCTCAAAAACGATTTCAAACGACACCATTTCAATCTCGCTGGGACTTTAACGACCCGGGAAAACACTATACTATCACCGGAGTATTGATTCTAGGCTGTCTTTGACTTGTTGACCTTGGTCAATAATAATCTGACGGTTCAGGCTCAATCAAGCACCCCAGCTTGCAACCTAAGTCGAGATTAGACAATTCACTCCAACTCAAACTCACAATTTCTCAAAATGTATTAGCCGCAAACCGGTAACTAAAGGAGAGAAGTTGGATGAAGCAATCAGATAACATAACACTGTTTTTCTGGTCAATGCACCTACATCATTGTTTCCCTATATCACAACAATGTATTACCGCACGGGTTGAGGATTTATGGATTATCTTTTAGAACAGTTATAAAGAGTTTAAGTACAAGGCTATGTTTCTATAATAATAATCTAGCTTTTGTGTTATAAAGTTTCAAATATTATGCATCTCGATACATTATGGATGACTTTCAGCCCATCTAACCTTCTTCATCCTAAATTAGAGTTTGTAACATATCTTACTTGACATATCACAGATGTAGCTTAACCTCTTTCAACCAAGTGTCACGAACATAGACACGACCCTCAAAAGCACATAACAGAGAGAAAGATTGAGAATCAAACCTACTGCCTATACTAATACTGAGGGTGCATATGATGTTGTATTCTTCTTCTGAGAAACCCCTGTGGTTGATGTTCGGTCGTAGATACTTATCTCAATCTCCAACTTTTTCAGACATGTACACTCAACATTAGTAATTTTCGCGCCTTTAAATCCCTGCAAATCATTTTCAGGTTAGGCTTCATAATAATGTGGTGGAGCATGTAAATAAAAAAGCAATATAAGTTTTGCTACTTTAAATATTTGCACAATACACACTTTTCAAGATGCTCTATATTGTACTATGTCTCGCCAGCATACATGAACAAAAAAAAAAAGAGATACTAACCAAGCTAAAAGCCAGATCCGACTTCTATATAACTTCTAATCTGAATACATTATAGCAAAAAGAAAAATGCAAACAATAGCCCCCTTGATTGCTTTATTCATAACCAATTTGCAGAAAAGGAGCATTAAAAAATTATAAATATCTGCCACTGTTAGTGAAATGACCAGATTTCAGACGAACTGTCTTGTCGACCCAATTACACATGATTGTATTGTCATCTAATATACATAAAAGTAAAATATTAAATTAGTTACCTTAGTACTATGCAAGCAGCTAAGAGTAGCCGATTCATATGACATCTTTTACCATAAATTCAAGCATCTTTTTGTTAAAGTTTAGCCATTCACCATACATTGTAAATACCGTAATATTGGCAAAATGGTAAAAGATTTTGTCACTGTGACTAACCAAGCAAAATGATGTATTTTTTTAAAGTAAACTATATGTAGTTGAGTACTTCATATTTTTAGAACCAAGTGGGTGTTGCTAAAAACCAAAAGTATTTATTCAGGTCACCCCAAACTGCTTCCTAAACTTCCTCCGATGATTTTGCCGCCCTCAATTCTTTACTCATGTTGATATCGCTCCCAGTATATTATCCTCATGTATGATAAGTTACAAAAATAATGATGACCTTGTATCTACAAAAATCAATTAACAAAAACCGGATTAAAAGAAGCTAGCCTAAAACCATGGGCAAAGTCACAGAAATCCAAATTCAACAACCCACAGTAGGCGTAAAAGCAATCAATTCAATTGTTCATCCCTATTGACTAATTAATATACAATCATTTTCAAACTATTTATCCACTTATTTCATTTTTACAGTTTAATCCAAATATAAAAAAAAAAAAAAAAAAAAAAAAAAAAAAAAAAAAAAACTAAGCCAATTCGAATTTTAATCAGCAATCCAAATACCCCTATATTAACTTTCAAAGTGACACAATGTTCATAGATTTCACCACTCATAATGACACATACCCTTAATCTTTACACACCTTGAACGAAAATGTCAATCAGTCTAATCCAATGTCCAAAACATTAACTTTTCATATGAAATTTAGATTATCAAAAATAATAATAATAATAATAATAATAATAATAATAATAATAATAATAATAATAATAATAATAATAATAATAATAATAATAATAATAATAATAATAATAATAATAATAATAATAATAATAATAATAATAATAATAAAAAGCACCTGTTTAGAAGTAAACCAACATCAATAACCGTTGAACTGGTTCTGATCACCATCCGGTCAGGGACACTATATCTATGCTCAAGTCTCCAGTTCATAAAACTCGATCAATTTGTATGGAACCTGTCGTGGTGGGAATGACCAAAATGACAAAAGTAATAATAAATGAGGTGAACTGCATACACGAAAGAAACGCTGCTTACCCTGAGCTGCCACCCGCCTTCAGTCACTGTTGTTCTACAAAACATGGTACCCATTCCTGCATCCTCAGCAAAACCTGTGACAAATGAATAACTAAAGGTTACTACAAATAAAATTCTGAAGCAATTCCATATTCTCATGCACCTAAGAGCATAAATAAGAACAACGCTATTTACCTTGAGGCATAGGTTGGCTGTGCGAACCACTTGGTTGTTGGCGCATGCCAGTTGCTCCAACAGTAGTTCGAACACATTTAACAAATAAATAAGGTAAGGTGACCGTAAATTTATCGGTCAGCTGCACCATATATACATCAATGAACAAATATCAACTTAGTATTATAGGTTACAGTCGCGTTCGCCTGCTTATTAGCAGAAGCTAATGATTGGGGATCCTTTCGCAACTTTACATACACAATTTTCCAATTGAAAAAACCCAATAAAGTTCAGTGTTAAGAGAACTCACCTTTTCTGGATAGAATATAATGAGCAAACAAAGCAAGGAGAGCCACAACCGAGTTCCCAACACCATTGTCACTGTTAAAATTAACACAAGGCTAGATGAACCGAAGAGATTGTAAATTGTCACTGTTAAAGAAAGATGCTCAAAGAAACACGGTCCATAAGCTGAAGTACTCTCCTACTTACTTTTGTAACTTTTATCGCCACCGTGACGACCCGGACACAGAAGTTACAACTGGACTCTTCTTTCTCGTCGCCATAATGCTCATGTAAGCTTTTATTTTGTTGGGATTCATAATGCATAAAGCCTGAAAAAATGTGACCAGTTAAAAAAAACTAAACAGTCTAATATATTAATTTATTAATTCGCACCTGTGATTTTGAAGCCACACATGTGCTTTTGTTATCATTCCGATAGAACGTTTGCTGGTTCCAACATTTTGCTGGTTTTGTCACCCCTGGTCTGTTTATTTTTTAAACACAATTCACAGTCAACACAAATAACAAAATAACCACAAATAACTTCAAATTTTTGCAACTTTAAATAGTGTTTGGTATTGCTTACTATTTTCAGCTTATGCTTCTACTCCTAATCAAGCCACTTATAAGCTACTTATAAATAACCACTTACAGCCATTTTTTATTAAGCCACTAAGTCTGTGTATTGGGCATGAGCTTTTCCGAATAGAAATCAGGTAATAAGGCTGTAAAATAAGCTAATCCAAACACCCCCTTAATCATACGAATGGATCTACTTTTCTTCTGCCAAGCAAAATTTGGATTAAGGGGGTGTTTGGATTAGCTTCTTTTCCATATGCTCATTCCTACTTGACAATGCCCAGCAAGGTGTAAACTTTTTCTCATAAATTTTTGCCCAGTTCATACTAAAAAAAATAAAAATGAAATTAGGCAACACTTATACCCCATAAATCTTCACCATCTCATCCCTCATACTGTCATAAAAAAAGTAAATCATCAATAACAATCTACAATAAAAAAAAGCATAAACCCATAATCAAAGAAAACGGTCAAATAGTTACTCAATTCCTTTAAGAAACATATAATACATATAATCAAAACGAAAAAGACAGATAATAAAGTTGGAAACAAACACCTCAAAAGGCTTAGCTGCAAACAACACCAGCAAGCCAACCTGCGCAAAAAAAATAAAAATAAAAAATAAAAATAAAATAAAATAAAATTAACGAAACCCTAATTTGAACGAAAAGCAACAAAATTTCTCTATTATAATCAACATCAATATTTCGGTAACTTTAGTTTTGAGTTGCAACTACATTATTATTCACAAAATATACCATTTCAAATTTCTAACAAAGCACATGTATATATAACTGGTGACGGCGGTGACAATCTGAGGGGAAAAAAATACTTGAAAATTTATAAAAACTCAGATCTACAAATAAAACCACAAAAAAACACATTATAGAGATCTATAAATAACTCATCAATAAATACCTCAAATGACTTCGGCATTGGGTTTCGGTGGTGGGTTTCAGAGGTTGTGGGCACACAAATGTGGTGGTTGGTTTAGGTGGGGCGCTGGTGATGGGACGACAATGATGATGGCGGTTGATGTTTTGTGTTTGGTGAGAGAAGCACGAGAGAATAAAATGGTTGAATGGGAGGATCTGTGTGTTTAGTGTTTACTCTCAATGACAGAACATTCATTAAAGGGCATTTATGATTTCCATTGTTTGAGAGAGGGTATTATGGGCATTGACCCAAAAATCATTTTTCCACTTTTCACATTTGACTAAAAATACATTATAAGTAGTTAAGATAAGTTGTTACACCACAATTGAAGCCACGTTAGTAATTCCAGCTGTAGAAATTATCATTCACATCAGTAATTCCAACTTTATAAGTTCTTTACAAACTATCATTCACATGAGTAATTCAAACCGTAGATAGCCACGTCAATTGAAGCACTAGCATTCAAGATCTGTTTTGGCATTCCTTTAATTTAATTTTAATGCATTCCTTAATTTTGTCAATTATATTTATCGATGCAGTAATTGACATGAATAAATCTTATATCACCTCAAATAATTTCCATGTGTGTCATAAGTTTTAAATTTCAAATTGTTCGACGAACCTTAAATCTCTATAAGTTTCCTTGTGTGTCATAAGTTTGTATTTCAGTATCTTCATTCTCAATTTTTCATTTTACTTGGTCGATTGCTTTTTTCTTTTCTTTTTTTATTTTTATTTATTTTCTTTTTTTTTCTTCATGATTTCAAAAAGTTAATTATGTCTTCTATTTCTATTTTTCTTTCTGTCAAGAATTGAGATGGTGATTTGTTGTATTCACTATCATGTGTTTAATTTTATTTTTGGATTGTGGCTTATTTCGACTCTCTCCTTACAACCCATGACATTTTTTTGTTGTTGATATTTACTTGTATACGGATGTTATGATGGTTCCTTTTATAACCTTGATTAATCATACTTTATGTGTTTATAATTGCAGGTATATGCGAGAAAAATGGTGCTTGATGAAGTGCTTAAAGGTGTTTAATTAAATGCCACAAAGAAATATCTACCATGTAGTTATGGGTTAAAATGGATTTGATTCAAAATGAGTGAGTTGTTTTTCAACGGGTTGAGTTATGTCGACACCTAATAAAATTTTAGCTTCTCAACCAATATAATCTTGTACTTATATCTAAATATAAGTATGAGATTATAGAAAGAACTTGGACGAACCCACATAAAGTAGATGTGAAGATGTGAGAGAGTTGTAAAGGACTCAATGTATCAAGTAATTATGGGTTGAACATGTACTGATCAAGGTGATTTTTCCGTATTATAAGGTAGAAGCTGTGTATAGCATCAACATATAATATACGTATACTAATACGTTTGGTTTTATTTGCAATGTTAACCAACTTCACTTCTAAAAGATCACACAATTTATCGCAAATACTAGAGCTTGATTGCTTGAATATAGAGTGATGTTGAATGATGCTTTACATGGTCAGATTAGAAAATCCTTCTCCTTTAAAAGAAACAAATGGTGTACTTTGTGTTGCAAGTTAGAAAGATACCAAGAGTGTCAACTGGTAAGTCTTACAACATGACTTAATTTCTGGTGAATCTAAGAACGATGGTTGATATTACAATTCCACATATTCATCATTGTCTACTAAAAGTCTAAAATTGATACAAAATGTGATTTCATTGCATCACTTGGAACGTCAGATGGACACTTTAAAGCAATGCAATTCAAAGTTAGATGGACACTTTAAAGCAATGTAATTCAAAGGGAGTCATCTGAATTAAGTTTCAAAGATAGGTAAAATCTTTGATTTATCCAATAAGTTATTGTATAGAGGAGATCATGAGTTTCCATTTGTAATCGTTGTTTAATTTTAGATTACTTTGAGATTCTAATGAAATATTATAAGAAATAACTTGTAAATTTACCTTTTTACTTATTTCTTTTGTTTGAATTTATATTTTCACAAACAACTTATTATAAGCTACCCGTGATTTATCACGGGTTTATAGGCTAGTATTTATAAAATAAATAAATAA
The DNA here is from genome assembly GCA_030686995.1 of Artemisia argyi. NCBI lineage: Eukaryota > Viridiplantae > Streptophyta > Magnoliopsida > Asterales > Asteraceae > Artemisia > Artemisia argyi. The sequence continues at coordinate 212,210,400 of CM060709.1, read as the reverse complement.
ATAAATAAATAAAATCTTCCAATTAGAGTATGGGAGCCCTTGATTTAGACAAATTGAGAAGGAAAAAAAAAGTAGCTAATGTGCATATTTGAAACATTGTTACAAATAGGTTTCTAGTAATCAAGCGACTTAAACCGTGTTTTCACGAGATAAATAAGTTTATATTCAAGGTCCTTCATAAATGACATTGTGGTTTATAAGTGTTGTTTTATTTAAATAAATTAATTCTTAAAAGTGTATAATAAAAAGACACGATATGCAAACATAAACAAATAACTGAACGTAATAAATTTATAATCGGACGTTTACGAACATAAATGTACGTAGGGATGAGCATGGTTCTGGAACCGGTTGGAACCAGAACCGGAACCGGTGGATCCAAGAACCGATTTTTCTGAAAAGTGCGAACCGAGAACCGAACTAAATATAGTTTTTGGTTCCGATTCCAGTTCTGGTTCCGGTTCTTTCCGATCTATCCGTATAGGAACCGCTTTTCTATTAAGTTAATAAAAAAACATAAAAAATTAAACTTTTTAAGAACTTGCAACCATTTACATTTAAGCAAATAACAATTAACAACTAAACCATAAACTCAAATAATCAATCATTCTATAGTTAATTTCACTTGTTCATATTTTTAACAAAACAATAATGCATAACAATCCGAAAAACAAAATAAAATAAATTAAAACTTTGTCCATCAAAATAACTAAGACCGTTTATAGTTTCACGGTTTGTTTCTCTTTGTCTCTTCTGAGTAAGTCTTGTAAACTAACCTCCTCTCAAGGCTATAAACCCCCCCCCCCCCCCCCGCTTTGTTCTTGCCATAAGTTATAAGCAATACTAATACTAGCACTTTTAGTATGACACATAAGGAGTTATTCAACAACTATCTGTTAGGCAAAGTATTAATAAAACTAAAAGTGTTACGTCATGTTTATATAGCTACGTGATGAAGATAGATAATAAACAATGTATTAATAAAAGTGCTAGCAAATTTTAACATGATGAACATGTAAAAGCTAATCGAATGCAAATAAAAATAAAATATAAACTTGCTTCGATTGTTTTTATAATGATGAATGATCTTGGAATGTTATTAGGTTTAGATTAATTATTTATTTGTGGATGTTTCAGTAAATTAAAAATTATGGTTTAGAGTGTTTGGCTTGATGGCTAGTAGGGCTTTTTTTTTTTTTTTTTTTTTTTTTTTTTTTTTTTTATATATATATATATGATACGTAGGATTTGATTAATATTTTGATAAGAAGTAAAAAATTACATATTGTTATAATTATTGGATATTTGGTTCCAGAACCAAGAACCGGTGGAACCGATCCGAACCGAACCGAACCAAAAAATCTCAAAATCAAGAACCGGAAATGGAACCATTGGTTCTGGTTCTAGTTCGGTTCTTCATGGTTCTGGTCTGGTTCTCGGTCCGGTTTCGGTTCTTTGGTTCTTTTGCTCATCCCTAAATGTACAAACAAAACTTGTGTTCATGTTTGTATTTTTAACTAAACAAACGTAGATATTGTTCATGTTCATTTATTCAATAAACTAGACGAATAGTTGTGCATAACAACGAGATTTTATAACGGCAAGTTTTTCTACTTGCATGGTTATTCATTTTCATCAACTATGAAATAACAACAAATAAAAAAATAAGTTGTAATCCGGTGAATTATATGTAAAAGTATGCGGATAAATTTTTAGAAATTATTAGTGTTAGGATATTTTAAAAAAAAAGGAAAAAAAAAAAAGTCATTTTTTCTGAAATTTGGGTAGAATTATTAACTCAATTTTTTATTTTTTAATTAAGAAAACATTGTTTGAATTTATAAGTGAGAATTTAAGTTTGAAAAAGATTTTTGGGATTAAACATGAGTAAGGTAAAGAAAACCAAAAATAAGCCGCCATCTCCTTTCCCTGCTTCTGCACTACTTGGGGGTTTGACTTGTACATTCTCAAGGTGCTAACACTTCCCTTTGATTTTTACTTTGACTCCATTTTTATATCACTTTTATGTTTTGTTGGTTCATCTAAGTTAACTCCCAGCAGTATTCTTATTAATCTGTTACAGTATTTCTTATGCTACTATTTATTTCCATATTTCCAATTAATATTATAATTTGACTGTCAAGTTTTTGTACATATTTAGCCGGCTTATGGCTTATTTGGTTTTGGACTTATGTTACATAAGCTCACTTTTTGTGGCTTATTTTGAAACTTTTCGGCTTTATATAAGTTCGTTATAAGTTATAACATAATAAAATAAGCCGAAAAGTTTTAAAACAAGCCACAAAAGGTGAAATTATGAATAGCATAAGCCCAAAACCAAATAAGCCATAAGCGGCTATATAAGCTGAAACAAACACCCACTAAGATTACAAAAGAAAATTTGTTGAGTGGAATCAGTTGAACCCTCTAGGGCCTATGTGGCTCATCTCTGCGAAAATTTAATATGATGAGATTGTGGAGAAACATGTTTGAAATGTATAGGTATATGATTGTAGATGAACATGTAAACTATGTTCTCTCCCTGTGTTATCGTATTGTCGATATATACGGCTTAGCTTTTGTAGCGAAAGCAAGTCTTTTATTGATTCCATTATAGTTTTTCCAAATTTTGTTTATAAAGATCAAACATCCTACATTTTACCTTTTACCTATTGAAATAAATAATCAGAGAACATTGTTTGGCAAACCTTTTGGAAAAGTGATTTTTGCGATCTGGTAGAAACAACACATAGCTCTGTGCTTTTTGGAAAGCAGTTTTGTAATCACATAAACTGTTTCGGAAAAGCAATCCCAAATGCCCTAAGATCAAAATTCAAAGTATTTATCTACTTTAGAAACTAGAGCTGTTATATTATGACAGTTCCATTTGCATCTTTAAAATATTGTTCTTGTTTATAATTGCAGACTAAATACATGACTTCCGAAATGGTAACACACAATGGCGGATGCCATTGTAAAAATGTGAGATGGCGAGTTCAATCACCAGCCAGTGTCGTTGCCTGGCAGTGCAATTGCTCCGACTGTGCCATGAGAGGAAACACTCACTTTATAGTCCCTTATGAAAGATTTGAGCTTCTGGGAGAGTCACAAAAGTTCCTCACAACCTACACTTTTGGGACTCATACTGCAAAGCATACATTCTGCAAGGTCTGCGGTATAACATCTTTTTATACACCTAAATCGAATCCAGATGGAATAGCAGTCACGTACAAGTGTGTGGATCCTGGAACACTAGCCCACGTGGAGGTTAAACATTTTGATGGTTTAAACTGGGAGAACTCACATAAGTCAACCGGCATATCGTCATGTTCTAAGAAGTAAAACAGCAGAAGAAAACAACCATAGACTTATGTTTTAAGTTGCAAGTAATTTTAAGTTACAAGTCTTGTCAACTATAATCTTTTTCATCATATTGTATTCGGTGTGTTGATCAAGCACAACCGGTTAGATACTTAGATGTCAGTTTATAACCTTTTACCGACTGAGTTATATTTTTAAGCAAATGCTCTGCATATTTCTGAAATTTTTCGTTTTAATACGAATTGACATGATATCTTTTTGAGTTGGGTAGTAATTATGTATGCATAAAGTGGTTGGATGCGGTGATTCATGAAGAACGAACTTTGTGATAGAACAAGTATTTAAGAAAATAAGTTAAACTACAACTTAAAGCAAGTATTTTGCATCCGATATTGTGACAGTCGCTTCTCTTAAAACATACAACCTTAAAGCTAAACAAAATTGAATACCAAACAGAGAAACATGTGAGCTGGATTTTAGGTATCGAGTCTCATTCGATTTCTCTGACAATTCTGTTTTTACGTACAGACTTCCTTGGCATGCTTCCGGGAGTACTGTGTGCTCGCACATTGTCTTCCTTCTTCTTCGCAGCATCAGCCATTGTACGTCTAAGTATACCAGCCTTGTATATTGGTTTCGGCAAATGCCTATGCCTGCAATAACCAACCATCCAAATTTTTATTGTTAAGAATTAACACATGGTCAAGGGCACTGACAAAACAACTAGATAATCAAAGAACCATACCTCAATATACGTTTGACCTCAGGAAGGTGCTTGTAACGATTCTTCACAGCATCCATATATTCATGCTTCTTGCGTTCTCTTGGTAGAATCTGTACAACAACGCATTAAATTATTATCTGTTCTATGATAATCGACCAGACACGTTAAGCATCATTAGTAGCTGTGTTTAAAAAAGCGCGCCTTTTTGCGCCTGAGGCGTGAGGCGAGCCGAGGCAGTGGGGTCATCGCATCAGGACCCTTGATGCGCAGCCATTACATAAGGCGATCTGAGACGTGCTTTTTGGCGCCTTTGAGGAGCGCTTTTTGGCGCCTCGTGTGTTTTTTGGTCTAAAAAGGCCTCATGTGTTTTTTTGGTCTAAAAGGGACATTTAAACTAAAAGGGTGTAAATAGACTATTATTAGTGTCTTCCAATCGGGAATTAGGCCTCGCCTCGTGTGTTTTTTGGTCTAAAAAGGACATTTAAACTAAAAGGGTTTAAATGGACTATTATTAGTCCCTTCCAGTTAGGAATTGGGCTTTAAGAAAGCCTTCAATAAAGCCCAAGATCAAGAGGTGAATGAGGTGTTCCAGATTCATGATGATCCGGTGGAGAGCGAATATGCATGCTTCTATTGGCACAGATCTCCATTCATTCCTATGCATTGCATGTTTTTGTTCACATGCATGCTTTTGATAAACTTATGATATATGGTTTGTAATATCTAGTATTTTAGAGATAAGGAACCCAACTTTGAGAATGGGGAATGTATGCTTTCTTCTAATTTGCATAAATCCCCATTGTTAAATGTCTTCTTAATGTGTCTTTATGTATGAATTATGCTTTCTAACAAAGTTAGGATTGTTTTGTACAAAGTGTGTGCCTCGACTACGAGAGGCGTGCGCTTTCGCCTCATCGCCCAGCGCTTCGGTTTTTTGACCCTTAGCGCTTTTTGGCGCTTCGCGCTTTTTAAAACCCAGATTAGTAGTTTAGTACCAAAGCCTTCCCCAAACTAGTTGAGATGAACAAACCAAACCAAAAGGGTAAAGAGTGTCCAAATCCTATTATTATTAATACCTACATTTATCAGGACTGTAGCACCAAACACTGTAGCAAAACACTGTAGCGCTACAGTGTAAAATACTCACATCCGAACAGTAGAATGTACAGTAACTAACGGTCGTTAAGTACTTAACGGCCGTTAAGTAGTAACGACCGTTAACTTTTTTTTTTTTTTTTTTTTTTTTTTTTTTAATTCCGCCTGCAAATGGTCTTTCATCTTAGAGGTTCGTTGCAAATTAAGTCCTTATAACTAACGGTCGTTAACTGCATTAACTACTTCTTTGGCAAAACATCCCGCGGCAACGCGCGGCTGATCCACCTCGTACTTTACATTAAAGAAAATTAAACAGTATAGTAACTGAAAGGGAAATAAAGAAAGAAGACTTACAACACCAAGTTGTTCAGATGCTTTAGCCTTCCAAAGTCGAAGATTTGTGTCATCACTTCCCGATATAACATAACTTGCATCACAACTAAACTTAACACAGAACACCCTGCATTCGTTGATCATCAATGTCATAATTAGTGCAAAACATAATACATGGATAAGGTTGCTAGGAAATAAAGTATGCAACCAACATGTTACAGTAGACACTTGTGCACACAAATTAAACTAAGCAAACCTTTGCATTCTCTTAGTGTGATAGATTTCCCTGCTATGTCCACCATTATATTGAAATATTCGCACCTGTAAAAGTTTGATAAATTTTGAGAAGGATGCTTTCACTACTGAAGTGAATGCAAAAACAATTTTAATAAACTTACTGTTCTGTCATAAGATCCAGTTACAAATTCACGACCTGTTGGTGAGTAATCAATATCCATACTGCAAAGTTATCATCACGACAGTCAGTGTTAGGCATTGAAGCAATGAAAACTAGGTTTAAACACATTGTAGGTATCGTCTTACACTGCAGACACATGATCTTTGTGCACACACTTGGCTTCACGCATGTTCCTAGCATCAAAGCTGTAACAGTTGCAATTTTCATTTGCCTACCATGATAGCCAGGAGTTAGTACAACCCATATCCCACCAAAATGAAAATCTCAAATGCAGACTACAGATGCTCATGTATAGTTATTTCTACGTCCAGTGATAACGACATACATGAAATTTCCAAACTAAACAGAAAAAGTACCAATTTCGACCCACATTTATGGGTAAGTGGGTTAACTAGGTTATAAACTAAAATCTAACAGAACATAAGTGCAACAATGAAAAAACATAGCAATGATGGAAAGAAGTAAAACGGGTCAAATTGGCCACAAGTCTCTTGAAGTGTATCTAACACGTATGACAAACTTCCAAAATCGTTGTATTGAGAAATTAGATTATTGATTCCCACACATAGTTCTTGTAATCCTGTCTAACGCACTACGGAAACAGACAAGTGCTTGAGGACTAAATCATCCAAACATATCTAATAACAAGTAATTCCTGTTGCATTTTCTCTAAAAAAATTTTAAACCTATTATCATAAGCATTAAATTATCGAACTAGAAAGTTTAAAATGGTCCCCATTAGTAGTTTATTTACCTTTTATGATATACAATATTATTCATGCTTAAAATGTTGGAAAAAAGTGATTCCGTGCGATTTTTGGGGATTTAGGAATGTGAGAAAAGATTATGTGATTTGGTGCTTACAGCTGTGAAGTTCATGGGCTCCATTGGATTCCAAGCTATAGAATTTGTTTTTGTCTGCATCAATAAAAAAAAAAGAAAAAAAAAATGCATTAGGTTGATCTGAAGCACAGTAGTGGTCATAAATATGTACCGACATTTAACTGGCACTCATTAAAGCCATAAATAAGTTCGTAAACCTGAGTAGAAAGGACACACTCAGTGATTCAGATATAGAAAATGCATTATTAACCGCCTCAAGCATACAATTATACAAATAATAACATATGGATCTAGCCATTTCAATATGGTGTGGCATATATGTTGACGAAGATCCATAGAATATGATATACCATGTATTAGTGGTTTCAAATTTGAGGAGTTTCGGTGACATATTGGAGGCATACCTGCATGATAAGTTTTATTGCTGGCGACGACGTTCGTAGATCATAAATTGTTATACTCCGATCACTGCACAAAAAGAAGAAACAATAAATATAAAAAGATACTGCAAAAACATAGATTGTCATGCTAAATACCAATTGTAATACAAAAGACATAACCTAACCAAGTGTTCACCATATGGAAACAGTATGTATACAAGTCAGGAAGCAAAAAAAACATACGAACGGTTGGCACATGGGCAGATTAAATATATATTTATAGGTATTTAACCATACATGTTTACAATACTAAGATAAAAACATATCTATACCTTATTTTATACTTCGACTAACTAATGATCATGTTTAATATGGAGCTGCTAACAAAATCCAAATTTTAGTCATAGTCTATAATTGGCTAATTGCTATATGAAAGGCACTATCCAAGCAGGATAAAGGAAAACAGTTTTGACCCCATAGAAAAAGAAATGACACAAGGTGGTTAATTTGAATACTTAGATAAACAAACAGAGATATGGTAGTATTAGCTTTCAGCGATAAGTTATACAGAAAAGAAGCAAGAAGGATTGAGTCTTTTTAGCTTTTGCTAGGAGAGGTAATGATTTCTCCATAAAACTTGATCTAAGTTTTTACAGAAAATTAAAAGTCAAGTTGGTTCGGATGAGTAAGACATAAATGCTTCCTCCACTTCAAAAGACTTGAGTGTAAGACATTGTACAACACTGTCAACAACTACGTGGCCAGTTGGTGAAAATTGAAGAAAACAGTCATATTATAGTCAATTACATAAGAACAAAACATGGTATACACTTATTTCTCTAAGTTAACAGCTTTGTATGCTACTTAGTAAGCTAATACAACATGGGAGCTACAAGTCTGACATATAAATATATTTTGCACTAACATCACAAAGTAAAAAATAAATCACATCTATACTGGTGCCACAGATATACCTGCCAGTTGTTGCCAAGATATTTGGTTCCCCGGGATTAAAACGGACAGAGAAAACTGAACTACTTCCCCACTCGAAAGTGTTAACCGGCTGCGATCTATATGTACAAAACATTAATAAGACCAAATAAAAAATATAAATGTTCTTATACTGAAGATCTGAGATCATTACCTATTCTGATCCCATATATCAACTTGCGAACCACCAGCTGTTGCGAAAAGATCACCTTCCCACTGATGGTCCACAGCCCTAAAACGATTAAAAATATTAAACTGATATTAGTACCTTTTGAATGGGAAAAAAAAAATGAAAACGCATGATGTATAGGACTATAGACTGTTAGAAAACTTACGAGAAACCATTACTCCCAACATATGATGCAATTGACTGCCATCTCAGAAAAGAAATTACACAAACATGTTAGGATGAAGGATGATATCTATCAAGAAACTGGAAAAGATGGTAGCACTAACCTTATTATCAGATGAGTCCTCATCTGAGTCCATGCCACTTGCAAGAGGAACCCTCCACAGTCTAACACTGATACAATTGAGATAAGAAGATACGCATTATAAAGCTAAATTTATTCGGAGGACTATAATACTAAAAGTAAAAGTTGGTTAGGCTTCTTACGTGCAATCAGTTCCACATGACACAAGTACACGTCCATCTGTAGATACTGTCAAACCACGTACAGCTCCTTGGTGACCAGAATATTGGCGTACAGTTTTTCTACATACATGACAAACCATAATCAACTTAAACTACACAGCTGAAAATCAACTAACTTTCAGTCAAAATGGCAAGTGTACGGGATCGGGTTATACTTGAGAACCAGTGAACCACGCTACCGTCCCACTGCTAATATAAAAACACGTACCAAGTTCATTAATAATAGAAGTGTTGTATTACAAGGTATAAGTTTGTGTATAAGTAGTACTGTTTTTTAATAAAATTCATCATAACAAAAGATGTACTTAGAAAGTCCAAACAAAACATTAAGAATCATTGTATCACAAGAAAAAGCACATGGAACAGACTGTGTTACGTATCTCAAGTACCAATTTATGAGTAAATGATCAACATAACAGTCAAAACAAAGGCAAGCGTTGTATAGAATTACTGTTCATTTTAGAAAAACATAAAAAAGATAAGTTCAACTTTAAGAAAAGATAAGCTTTTTTGATATAACCCCATAAGTCCTGTCTTCCAGGGTCATATTGTATCAGATACATGACATAGATATGACACTTGAATTAGCAGAAGGTTCAAAGAGAATAAAGTATTACCTCGAAGCAAGATCCCATAGACGAATTTCTGCCAATTACAAATGGGAGCCAACTTTAGTTATACAAAACATATAGCCACTAACTGAAATAAATCAAAATAAAAACTCAACAAAAAGACCACTAAGTCACAACCCTCTCACAATATGATTTCTCCCCTTTTCTAGTAAATTGTCCAGATATAATCCATACTCCATAATCACCGGTTAAAACTTAATGGTAACTTCATGACCAGAAACTTAAAAATCCCTGATAAGAGTTGAAAAGTTTTTATAATCACATCTTCTGGATATCAAGTTAATCTACACTTGTGAGATTATTTGGCATGAGTCGTTAAACTGTGACTCTGTTGGCTATAATATATATCATATTTGCCTGGCAACTTGGCAAGGAAGGACCCAAGAGGCATAGCTTTGGTTAAACAAATTCTCATTACTAATAGAGCTGCCTAAGGGGGTCAAATGTGCATGCAACTAGTCAAAGCAGGCTCATGGCTATCGTTTCCTGCATCAGATAACTTAGTTACGATTGTTCGTCTTAATTTTCACAATCAAGTTTTTCCTATCACATACCTAGGCGACCTAGCTTACATATTTTTCCAGATAAAAGACAGAAAATCCGCTTATGAAATAAATAAATCGCGCTTACAACCCCAAATATAACCTAAAACAAACACCCAAATCCTAACTTGTGTCTATTCATACAAATTCATAATCCAAAACACAACAAAAAAACAAAGAAGCATACATATAACTCCATCCATTTATAGCTTCTTTTTTGGCTTATGAGCTTATTTTCCACAACCCATTTATTCCACTCTAGTTTCTGGCTTACAAATTTTCCACGATCCCAAATATAAACCTAAAACAAACACCCACCCAATCCTAGCATCTCTCTGTTGACACAAAATTATACTAATTTATAAGCTATACCTCCATCCATAGAACCGGAGAAAACGCCTTTCAAATGACTCGGGTTTTTCGCCATACAAGAAACAGCATCAAGATGACCATCCATAGCACCAATAAAAGGCCTTGCAAAAACTTTATCAAGCTTGGCTGCATTTAATGCTCTGACATATTCAACTGCTTTTTCTTGTGTTCTTAGATTTGGGTCATAGTTTCTACTCACCCTCTGCACCAAAAAAACAATTTTTTAAGAAACAACAAAACATAAAAACCTATAGTTTGAAACATAATTAAAAGGGCAAAGATTACCTGAAGATCGTTACTGCGTTCGCGTGTGAATTCATCTGCGGAACGAGAAATAACCTTGACTCTCATGACTGACTGTTTGGTTGATTGAGGCTTTTGGCTGCTCAGATGAGTATCCGCACAAGAAAGAAGAAAAAGAAAAGGGGTTTTCAGGGTTTATGTCTTTTATGATATGACATTAAAGTGATACTAGATTGTATTCATCACACTTTAGTCCTTTTAGTTTTATCTACTTGTCAATTTTGATTTTGGGTCAAGTGTACACGGCTTATGGACCTCGTTACTCGCGCACAACGAGCGTTTAGTGGCAAATAATTATGCTTGCAAAATTATAGTTCTGGTGTGATTCTTGAAGCAACATTTGAGCGTTTAATTTGTAGTCATTGCGAGAATAAAATGTCAATTTATTAAGCAACACTTAATCAAAGGTATATAGTAGAGATGAGTATTTTTTTTATAGGTCGACAAAACTCATAAAACTTTACTTACTTTTCAAAGTTTGAAGTTTTAAGAAAAATGGTTTACTATTTGTATATAGTAGAGATGAGTTATTTATTTATTTATTTTTCATTTATTTTTAGAATAGCAATTTACTTTCTCACAATTTATACATCACATTCATCTTACATATTTTAAGCTAGACTTGAACTTACAAACATTTGTTTGAGAAGCTTTTCACACAACAAAGTATACCATTGAAACATAAACCCTTTGATGAGTTAGGTTTGGTTTCATATATAGGGTAGTTTTCATTTTGTTGATCCATCTAAATGCAAATAAAAAGTTGTATTATAAGTTGTGCTTTTTTTTCCATTAATCCAAATAAGCTCATCAGCAATCTTATTATGTTTGTAAGATAAAATATTAATCCATAAAGATCATAAGTATTATATCCGTTGTCATTTTAGCACATATCAAATACTCATACCTAAGGGTGTAATTCGGGCTAACCCGAACCCGAACCTGACCCGATTCAATTCGGGTCGGGTCAATCGGTTTCAAAATTATATTCAGGTCAATCGGGTCAACAAGAATTGACCTGAGTTCTAAACATTTTAGCACATATCAAATACTCATACCTAAGGGTGTAATTCGGGCTAACCCGAACCCGAACCTGACCCGATTCAATTCGGGTCGGGTCAATCGGTTTCAAAATTATATTCAGGTCAATCGGGTCAACAAGAATTGACCTGAGTTCTAAACAAGGGTATGTTTATTTTAGCCTTGACCCGAATTGACCCGACTCGAATTGACCCGAACCCGACCAACCCGAGTCAATTAACACTAAACATATTGAAGTAAAATGAACCTAGACCCGAACCCGAGTTGACCCGACCCGAATTGACCTGACTCGAGTGACCCGAGTTCTAAACAAGGACGAGCTCGGGTATTTTTTTTTAGGCTTGACCCGAGATAGCCATACCCATTATGATTCTTAGGGCACCTTAGCTATTTTGTGACAGTCATTTTCGAAGACCCCTATTTTTTTTAACTGGTTTTGTTAGAGGGTTTAGCAAACCGACCCATTTGAAAACTCTAGGGTTCTAGCACCCACCCACTTCCATAATCCTTTTTCCTGCATTTCCATTCTTCTCTGTTGTCCACTTTTTATCTCTTAAGAAACCAAGAACAACTATAATCGGATGTAACAATCCCACAATCTCAATGGCAAGAAACCCATTAACAAGAATCATCCGTACACAATACCATCATCTTTCAAAGGTTCGTTCTTTATCATCTTCTAATCACTTTTTATCACCACACAATGCATTTCACACCAATTCCTTACAAACCCACAAATCTTTTGGCCCATTTAACAAAACCCTTTTCCCATTTTTCCTAAATTTTCCTAATTCAAAAACTAGGTTTTATTGCACACCTTCACAAAATGATGACATTAGTACTAAGTTAGAGAAACATGATAATGAGAATGATGAGATTAGTGATAAAGTATCTCAACATGTGTCAAATGAGGATCCTGTGGAGGTTTATCGTAGGTTGCGAGATGGGCCGGTTGCGAGAAAATTAGGATTAGAGGAGTGGAACCAGCTTACTGAGGTTTTTAGGTGTTTTGCTAAGTCGGGTTGGGCGTCGAATCAAGCGTTAGCTATTTATATTAGTGCGTCGTTTTTTCCGACTGCGGTGCATCAGTTTAGGAATTTTTTCTTTAAGAAGTGTGATCGGGGGATTGTGGATCATTTGTTGACGTTGGGTCCGGGGAGTGAGGCAGAAAGGTTTTTGTTTCCGGTTTTTGTTGAGTATTGTTTGGAGGAGTTTCCGGATGAGATTAAGAAGTTTAGGGGTATGATTTCGTCGGCGGATATGACGAAGCCCGAGACGTGGTTTCCGTTTGCTAGGGCAATTAAACGGAAGATTGTGTATCATTGTGGTCCGACTAATAGTGGCAAGACGTATAATGCTTTGCAGAGGTTTATGGAAGCGAAAAAGGGTATTTATTGTAGTCCTCTTCGGCTTTTAGCTATGGAAGTTTTTGATAAGGTCAATTCGGTAGGTGTGTATTGTAGTTTACTTACGGGTCAAGAAAAGAAGTACGTGCCATTCGGGAATCATACAGCGTGTACTGTTGAAATGGTTTCTACTGATGAGCTGTATGAGGTGGCGGTTATTGATGAGATTCAAATGATGTCGGATTTGTATAGGGGGTATGCATGGACCCGGGCTTTACTTGGTTTGCAGGCTGATGAGATACATTTATGTGGAGACCCGAGTGTGTTAGGTATTGTTAGAAAGATATGTCAAGAAACTGGTGACGAGCTGATTGAAAATCATTATGAAAGGTTTAAACCATTAGTGGTTGAAGCCAAGACTTTATTAGGAGATATTAGAAACGTTCGTTCGGGTGATTGCGTTGTTGCGTTTTCAAGACGGGAAATTTTTGAGGTAAAATTAGCTATTGAAAAACACACAAGTCATAAGTGTTGTGTTATTTATGGTGCATTGCCACCTGAAACTCGTAGGCATCAAGCTAACTTGTTTAATGAACAAGGTAACGAGTATGATATATTGGTTGCAAGTGATGCAGTGGGAATGGGGTTAAATCTTAATATAAGACGGATAGTGTTTTACAGTCTTTCGAAGTATAATGGAGATAAAATCGTGCCGGTTCCTGCCTCACAAGTGAAGCAGATTGCAGGACGTGCGGGTCGTAGAGGAAGTATATATCCTGATGGACTCACAACCACGTTACACTTAGATGATTTGGATTACTTAATAGAATGCTTACAAAAACCTTTCGATGAAGTTGCCAAAGTGGGTCTATTCCCATTTTTTGAGCAGGTCGAGTTATTTGCTGGGCAGCTTGCAGACATTACCTTCTCACAGTTACTTCAGAAATTTGGGGAAAACTGTCGGTTAGACGGATCTTACTTTTTGTGCAAACACGATCACATAAAAAAGGTTGCTAATATGTTGGAAAAAGTTCAAGGACTATCTCTTGAAGACCGTTTCAATTTTTGTTTTGCTCCGGTTAATATTAGAGACCCAAAAGCGATGTTTCATTTATTAAGATTTGCTCAATCGTATTCTCAAAATGTGCCTGTTAGTTTAGCTATGGGGATGCCAACGTGTTCGGCTAGAAATGACACCGAGCTGTTGGATCTTGAGAGTAAGCATCAAGTTGTGTCTATGTATTTATGGCTGTCGAATCATTTCAAGGAGGAAACTTTTCCATATGTGAAGAAAGCTGAGGCTATGGCAACAGATATTGCTGAATTATTAGGTCAATCGCTTATTAAAGCAAATTGGAAACCGGAATCAAGGAATCAAGGGAAGCAGCATAAGGATAAGGAAGATGGTTATGAGAGGCCTAGATCGATGGTTAAGCTGCAAGACAAGTAAGTTTGCATGCTGCATATTTTTGGAATATGACTGTTAATGGTTTTCAAGTCCAATGCATATACTTCATGAATTTATGCATCTGATACTCGCTGTTTGAATTGCGCCGAAAGTATTTAATTGTTTTTGTTGATGCAGGAAAAGACAAGAAAAAGACTCACAATCAGCAGAGAAGGTAATTGCATAGGACACTACGTTTAAGAACTTGGGTGATAACACAAGTTTCCAAAGAACCCTCTATAAGGCTTAGATTTTACATGTTATCATAGTGTTTGTAGTTGTAAAATTAGTTACTTTAAAAGGTATTATTGTTTAAACAAGACACGTGAGCCCCTGAGAGATTTAAGGTTATTACTTATTCTTTCCCAAACAAATAGATTCCTACCTTCTGTTCCTTGAGTTTTGTATGGGATCACTTGAAACACAATAAATAAACGATTTTGCGGTTACTAGTAGTTGATTTTCTGGTAATTGTGATATGGTGTCTGTTGGCTGCCTTAAAACATTCTTTCAATGGGCCTGAATTGAGAATGGTTTCCTTTAGCTCATGCTGTTTGTAGTAGCTTGAAACTTGTAATGTTTTACCCGTTTAAGTTAATTTTAGCTATAAAGGGGTTTTCACTTCCACCAAAACAAATACACTCTCTTCTAAATTAGGGTTTTGTGTGTCTTTGTGTGTGTGTGTGTGTGTGTGTGTGTGGGGGGGGGGGGGGGGGGGGGGGGGGGGGGGGACTGCATACTCTTTTTTAACAATCAATCAAACCACAAGATCCTTCGTCCTCATCAGCAGCCAGAGAATCATGACCCAACCCATCAATCTGATCTGTAGGTTCTTCCAGAGTAAAGCTCATATACAGATATGGCTGTTTGAGCAGAAGAATTTGCGTATCGAAGGCTGTATCATCGTATGTTTACCTAAACTAAATTACTTACTAGCTGTATTTTTAATGGGAAAATGACAAAAATAACCATTTTCCCAAACATACTTCACGAAATACCCATAAAATCCTCTGACTTGACGAGCATTTGCGAATTTTTTAAAATATCCCAAACTTTGCGATTTTTAGAAATCTAGCAAACTATGGATGCACCTGTATAAAGGAAAGATAGTGCTCGTTTTGTAAATTGTGGATGCACAGTAAGTTTTAAATAATTGTTGGTTGAGTGTTTCTATTTGATTGTTAGTGCTAAATTCATAAACAGAACTAGTTTTAGCTCATGTCTGTTGGTCGATTCTGCACTAACAATCAAATAGAAACACTCGACCAACAGACAGAGCTAAAACTAGTTCTGTTAATGAATTCAGCTCTAACAATCAAATAGAAACACTCAACCAACAATTATTTAAAACTTACAAAGTGCATCCATAATTTACAAAACGGGCACTATCTTCCTTTATACAAGTGCATCCATAGTTTGCTACATTTCTAAAAATCGCAAAGTTTGCGCTTTTAAAAAAAAAATCACAATCTTTGCGAAATTTCTTAAAAAAAATCTCGAAGTTTGTGATATTTTGAAAAATTTGCAAGTGCTCGCAAAGTTGGAGGATTTTATGGGTATTTTGGGGGAAAAAAAAGGTATTTTGTGAAGTATGTTTTGGAAAATGGTTATTTTTGTCATTTTCCCATTTCTTTTTATTCAGTAGCTAATTATTATGTGATTAAGGGGTGTTTGGGATTGAGTTTTTAAAACTGTGAATTGAAAATGAAGAGTGCTTTCTGTAACTGTGTTATATGTGTAGGAAAACGCAGTAATTATTTTGATGTTGGTTTGCTATATACCAAAGTCCTATATACCCTTTTAATGTTGGAAGCATTTTGAAACCGAGTATTAAAACTGAGATTGGTTATTACAGCTGTTTATTTTGCTTTTTTTTTTTTTTTTTTTTTTTTTTTTTGAGGTGTTGGGATTGTTTATTGAAATTCTTACATTTGCTAATAGCGTAGAAACAAATTATTTATAGTTATATGTGTATTTGAGGGTGAAATAAGCAGTTTGAGAGTTGCTATTGCTATTACAATGCTTCTTATTATTTGGATTGTTTTACCTCTTAAATACTTATATAAGTAGAATGAGCTGCTAAAATAAGCAATCCCAAACTCCCATCTTGATACAACATCTTAGCTGTTTGAAAGATGTTTACGATCGGTTATCTATACTCTTTGTATGTATTTTCTGAGAGTTGAATAAGCAGTTCAGAATAGTCAGTTTTGGAGTTGCTGATTTCGTAAAATGCATGTGAAATCTGCAACCACCACATCTGTAATTAGTCTTCCGATCAACAATTAAAGTATGCTCTTTATTCTATTTTGTTGTTGCTTATTCGGTTTTGGGAATGGATACTCGACATCTAACTACTTGAGAATTGAGATATGATGCATCCCTTTGTTTGCTCTAGTTGAGATGCATATATTTGTTTCCCGCGTTTTCTTAACCTTGGGAGATTTTGAATTAGTTTGGGAGACTTTCACATTATATCCACTCATTGAATGGATAATTTGTCATGCAACAATGTAATCAGCTTGTTTAATAGCTTCCTCATATGGTATCTTAGAACATTACTTTTCTCATGAATCTGTAGCAGTTCCATGGTTATCACGTCATGAGTTCGGAACATGCAGGTTCATAGGTAAACAGATTCTGCTGGGGAAAATAAATGCTACAATCATTGACTGCTTCTGTGATGGTCACTGATGTACATTAACTTCTGTTCTTTTGCTTGCGAGGGGTCAATTCACTCAATTGTGAAGACTATGCCTTCTGTTTATTAATTTGACTGTTCTGTTGCTGTTTTTGGCAGTGGAGTTCTGGCTATTTTTATTGTCATTTTTGTCACTTTAGAATGGATGCAGTATGATTTGATATCCATTCTTTTGTCCTGTAAAATGGCACGAGTTGTGCTAGTGTCATGACTCTTTTTCGGATAACCACGTTTGTGCCACACTGGCTATTAATGGCAATACAAAA
The DNA here is from genome assembly GCA_030686995.1 of Artemisia argyi. Taxonomy (NCBI): domain Eukaryota; kingdom Viridiplantae; phylum Streptophyta; class Magnoliopsida; order Asterales; family Asteraceae; genus Artemisia; species Artemisia argyi. Next base: position 212,192,991 of record CM060709.1, on the reverse strand, counting down.
AAGCTTTAGGTACTGGTTATATTTGTGTCAACTTGGGTTGTATTTGTTGCCTTGTAGGTCATCACGGGTCAAACAGGCAAAATTGGACAAAAGTACATTGGCAGGTCAGGCCAACCTGACCCATTTTTAGTTTTTACCATCACATAAAGGTTACTGTTTTGACCCGCTACCAACCTGCCCGACCCCGCCCATTTTTGCCACCTCTTGTGGAACTTTTGAAATTTGAAAGATATGTATGCATATTTGTTTTCATGCACACATAAAAGATTGTCATGTTTTCCATCCTCACACACACACCAGTCTTTTTGCTTGCACACACACACACACTTGCCGGAGGTCCCTTTACCCTTTAGGTCTACATCTCATCTCTCCCATACCTCGCTCCAGCAGGATTGGGTATTGTTGTTGTTGAGTTGATTTTAGTTATGCAATGTATTACCCTTTGTGAGAGCAGTTAAGAAGCCTTAATGTATAATTATTCATCTGTTTGATTTGGATCCAGTTGCTGGTGTTTATTGTGGATCTATAATATCGTCAGTTTGTATATGTCGACAATGTCTCAGCATCGTACAGGGTATGGATAGTTAGGAACCTGCAGGTGCCATGTATTTATGATATTAGAAACATACTTAGATGATTTGAAAAGCTCCTCTTTAGTAGTCACATTTTCAATTTCATAAATTAAAATGAATGAAGATTTAGCCCCATATTATTTATTCATTCTAATTATTTTACCCCTACATGATGTGCAACTGTTACACCATTAACAGTTGAATAAATCAACATAACTGTGTCAGTAATCCAACAACAGTCTGCTTTATACCTGAATTCGAGGTGAAACAAGTGTCGGCCTTTGTGCATGTATAAAACCAAAATTAAACCAAGTAACGGAAATTTTTATACCATTATACATTAGATGGCTTCTAGTCAAATGCATATTTGAATGTTGCTGCTGTATAGTCATGTATCCTCGTGTGGCATGCACAACGCCCTATCAAATTCATCTACATGATTTGTGTTTAGAAATGCATGATATATAACAGTTGATTGAGGAATATTGTGCATAAATACCTTTGGTTTTCCGGTGCTTCCGCTTTTGTACAGAAGAAAAAGCAGATCTTCTGCATCAACTGACTCGACATCACATCTAGTAGGATGCTTAGGAACAACATTTCAGAAATTTATATTGCACCAGACTAATAGCCTGATATTGAAATCGAACCTTATGTCTCCTCTAAGCTAAAATTCAGCATTAGAAAAGAGTTTTAAAGCATCAGAAAAGAAACCTTGTATAAGAGGCCATATTGTGGCTAACATTTGGTAGATTAGCATATATAATATAAGATTTGATATACAACTTAAAAAATAGATAAAGCATATGGTCTTTATTAACATGTGTTAAGAAGTGCTTAAAAATATTATATCAATCTAGTCCTACTAACAGACACTCCATTTTGAGATGATTATTCCAGTGCAGCATCAACAATATACTTGAGATTGATCACTTCTTTTTGCCTCTTTTAACCTCATCGTACACTTTGGATTGCAATCGATGATTCATTGTTATAGTGATTCTGCAGAAATCCGGCAAAAACATGAAAATGCAAGGCGGATTCTCATCAGGTATTCACATTTAGTCAATAAATGGAAGTGGTAGTAGTAAATGATAATTACCGAATCAGCAACACCAATACAAGCCCCAAGCCGCCAAGCGAGCATAGTGATTGACAGTTCCATGAGGCTAGGCAAGTAAATAATAACAGAATCACCCTTCTTAACACCGTTTTCTTCCCATTGAATTGCAATCTTTTCTTAAAAAAAAATTGCAATCTTTTCACCTTTCCAGATTCCAAGTTTTTATCCAAACAGTTATAGCAGATGATGATATAAGGATATGATACAGCTGAGAGTATTGGAGGTTTCCTTGCTTATAAGTTACTCCTCTATGTTGATACTCCCGTTAGTGGTGTCAAGATTCTCCGAGTAGAGAGCTCTGGACCCCATGTCTCCTTCCAGGAGAATTGTAGAACTCGGAAGCCGTATCCGACCAAAAGCCAGCATGGTCTTCAATTGATCTCGTGTACATCTCTAGACACCAAAAACATCGATCAGGTAAACAGGTAAACAATAGAGGTTTTTCTTGTTCGGGTTACGCGAGGGGCCTAACTAGGTATCCGTGACCGTTTCCGACTCTTTCCTTTGCCACCCCCAAATGTGTACCTAGTAAGGTTTGGACACTTTCCCTGGCCACCCCCTAAAATATATCAATCATGGTAGTACATTTATCAAGTTTGGTTGGTACCATTGTGATCTGGAATTATAAGATAAGATCATCAAGTGTCACAGAACACAACAAACTGCAAGAGAACTTGTGTCTGGACGTGCTTCAGCTGTTTGAAGATAGTGTTTGGATGTCTTTATATCGTTTAAAGCTGTAAAAATCAGATTATATTGTTTGAGATTTTGACAAGGTTCCGAATTTCTTTTTTATGATTTGCGTGTAGAATGCTTTTACAGGATGTTTGGGATTGCCTGTTCTGAACTGCTTATCTCCGCAATTAGGAGTTGGTCAGTAAATGCCGTCCCATCTTTATTCCCTACTGAGCCTCTTTTTTTGGTGTGAATTATACCGAGTATTACTCATGCACACACACCCATTTCTAGCTTTCTGTTTGTCTATCATTTTTGTCAAGCTGTTGAAAAACCATGGCAGAGTTGGTTGGTACTGATTTTAAACCTTGAGCGGACATGACTTTATCAAACTGTCAAATGTTAGTAGTTGCAAGTCTTTAAGCAAGCAACTCTGGATGGGAAGGCGACTTGATTTTGAAACAGAATCTACCAAAATGACATGTACATAAGAAAATGAAACACAATATAGACACAATACTGGAACTATAGTCATTCATAAGTTAAAGTCTAATGTCAATTAAGGCTTTTAAAATCAAAAGATGTTATAATCTGACTCAAGACCTTTCAGTAAAGAGAAATTTTATCTTTGTATACCAACACCAACAAGATGATCATTATTTGCGACTGTTGAATGACCTGTCTACAGGTTTTACGTCCAAATAATTCGTGAGCAGGGTTTTTCTGGAATATTCCAAGAAAACAAGCATTGCTACAACAGGTCTTAGATCCCATAGAGACAACCTAAAAGTTATAAAAATTACAAAAACCATCAATGAATGTCAAAGCTGCCAATTATGAGAAGCATAAACTCTAATTTTGGCAATTGCATCACAACTTATACAAATCTTTCCTTAAATATCTTTTTATTCTGCGAAAGTGCGAAACTGGAATTACAAAACAGCGCTTCAACACTCAAAAAGGTGAAAACACAACTTTATTAGAACTTCCAAGAGTCGCTCACTTCTTCAACAAAGCACTACACTGTAATGCGCACCCAAACTGCAAGTCACTCAAAATTTTCTTACAAATCTTTAACAAATAAATCCCTAAAACTATCAAATCTTTTTTTGTCTAACATTGCGGAAGATCCTTTGGTGGTGGCAGCAGCGACTCATTTAGTCCGTTTCCATTGTCTACCAAAAATGCCATTTTTAATCCCCAAGATGTATGCACTTCCAAATGACAATGCAAGAACCAAACGCCGGGATTATCTGCTCGAAATCGAATAGCTACCCAACCACCAGAAGGCACACCAATCGTATTCCTTTCCACCGGGTCAATGAGGTTAAATTTCTTTGGGTCTGTCTTTGAGTTATAGTTTCCAATTCCCTTGCCAACCGCGAAAAAATTGAACCCATGTAGATGAATCGGGTGGTTTTCCGCAGCTATAATGCTAGTGTCTTGCAGTACTAACTGAACGGTGGAGTTATATTTTAGCTGATAGAGCTTAGTTCCATTAGTTGTAGCCAAGTTTGTGGGCGGGGTTCCGGTAAAATTAAAGGAAATTGGAGGGTTAGCAGGGAAATCAGTGGTGAAGACTCCTTTGGTTTTGAAGTAATGTGCTTGAAGAAGAGCTGTTGTGGGCATAACAAATGTAACATTGTTTACACCTGCCACAACTCGACTTCCATTACCCGCTTTGCAAGTCGGGCATGGATTGATCCCAAGTCCAACTGTGAAATATAAAGAATGATCAATTTTCAAGGGGACTTTGGCGGGATACTTTTTTGAATTTAAGCTACGGAGGGAATCTACAAACTTGTTTGCTACTGCTGTGGCGTTTTGTGGCGGTGTGGAAACTAGAGCTGTAGGGGAGGAGGCTAGGGTGCCTGTGTAGAGGATTGTGGCTGTTGCTGTCTTGTTGTCAACGGCAACTGATGGAGAGTCCATAAATGGAGAAGCAATCATTGCATACTTACCAGACTTCATGTCTGCAGTTATGATTGCATTGGTGGTTTGGCCAGGTGCAATGACAATGGTGTCGGTTTTAAAGGGCTTGACATAGACGGCATCTACTTCGACAACAGTGAGCTTGTGTCCCGCAATCTTAAAAAACAGCTCTTCATTGAGTGCAGCGTTGATTATCCGCAACATGTAAGATTTTCCTTTCTCAACATTGAAATGAAATCCTCCTGTGTTAAATCACAAACTAAACCTTTAAGAAAAATAATATTTTTTGGTAGATAAGTGATTGAACTATTTAATGAATTAGGCTACAAATAATCAATACACTGGACCATGTTTTCTTCCTTACCTTGTGTTTTACATCCAATAAGTCGTCCCGGATGACCATTAATAGTATGAGCATCTGAGACGTTAGGCGCTAAGCCAGATTTCAATGCTTGATTGATCACGGCTTCGGTATCTGATTTCCACCATTCACCTACATCCATGAAACCACAAAAATTGGTAAAATGTAATCAATCCTGAACCATTTTTAAAATTTATACTTTTCAGATTTAGAATAGCAGGTATACCACACTTGATTTCTCAACAATATCATTATTTCAAGTGTTTCAATTCTGTATTCCTAAACCATTTAATCCTACCTAGAATCACAACTTGTTCCATATGGGGTTTAGGAAATGGATATGGAACCCCAAGTTTAGGCAAGATAACAATGGCACCATGAACTGTCGCTCGTAGCCATAGAATATGAGCATGCCATAAAAGAGTGCCTCGTTGTCCAGTTATCGTGAAGTTATACACATAGTTTTGCCCTGGCTGGATCGGGCATTGTGTTATATATGCTGGCCCGTCTGCCCATCCAGTACGCAATTGTCGTATTCCATGCCTGCAAAATTATAAGTAGAAGGGAACTAAATACTTTGTGTTACTTTACCAAAAGACTAGCTAGAATTTAATTCGGTTTTTATAAATCTTACCAATGGATGGACACATTGTACTTGACATGGTTGACAACCTTTACAAGGACAGTATCACCCTCTCGAGCATAAAGAGTTGGTCCAGGAAATCGGCCATTAACTGTCACAATGGGCTTGCTTGAGCATAAACGATTCGCGTTCTTTGTAACCACCTACACATAATTAGTTATATGACATACAATTAGTACAAAAGTTATGAGTTTTTTGTATAATATGGATCTTGCAAATTTTGCTCAGTTTGTTAATTTTTTGTTTCTCGTGTGGAATTCTCGCTTATATCCAGTGAGAAGTTAACATTGGACTGATTTATAAATATTGTAACACGACTTATGTGACCAAACAAAACCCATACTGAACTAGCTTTACCATGCATGGCATGCAATATTAGGTTGTTGGTGAAAAAACAATAAATCTTTAGTGAGTCCGACTACTTACATTGAACTTGTAATGACGAATGCGACCTTGAACCAACAAGGGGAACAAGAACCCGATAACCATTAAAGCTCTAACCCAACCGTCCATGTTAGTTAAATTGTTTGAAAGTACGTACGTGTGTTTAGTAGATGGTAAAATGCAGTGAGGTGGAGATGAGAGATGACTAGCCAACACAAGCTTATATATGAATTAAGACTAGCTAGCTTGATTGTTGTGATGTCATTTTACCTTGGTTTGGTGAGGGTCTGTGCATGCCTCCCAGCAGCAGGAGCATCAGCTGTCTTCTGGTAGTAATTTGATAGGTAGCCAATAAAACACTTGATTTATTTCTTTCATACAAAGCAAGTTTTACTGTAGAGATATTGTTATCGGATAAGCTTTTCTTAGTTTTCACATAAAGTATTTTAGGGGTGCAATTTTGTGTTTAGTTGGAGTGTTTATTCTTGTAGTCTCTTTTTCCTAAGAATTTTAAAAGTAAAAATTTACTAATTCATCATTAAAAAAAAAAAAAAAAAAAAAAAAAAAAAAAAAAGTTGATTAACTCATGGTAGTGTTGTTGTTACTGCTAATGGTGGGTGCTCAAACATATTGCAACGAATTATGTAAAATATTATTTAGTAACTTTCTGTTTATACATCTCCCGTTTATATGCGAGGGGTTTATAAATACTTTATGTTTGAGATTTTGACAATATTTCAACTTCTTCTTGTTTATTTGCCGGGTTAAACTGCTTATCTCCTTAAAATATCGCAATCAGAAGTAGCTCAGTCATCTTTCAAAAAAAAAGAAGTAGCTCAGTGTGAATGACATCCTATCTTTATTTCCCAACTAAAATATCGCACACGTCCATTTCTAGCTTTCTGTTTGTTTGTCAATTTTGTCAAACTGTCAAAAACTTGTGGCAGAATTGGTTGGAACCGAATCTAACCTTGAGGTGACTTGAATCTATCATATCGAAAATGCTAAAAGCTGCAAATCTTTAAGCATGCAACTCTGGATGGCAAGGCGACTTGACTTTGTAACAGAGTTCTACCAAAATGACATGTACAAAAGAATATGAGCCATAATATAGATACAATACCAGTAATAGGAGTACAATTCCAATGCTCAAGTAAGGCTTATAACAGCAAAAAAATGTTAATAATCCACAACTCACGATATTTCACTAAAGAGAAATTTTATCCTCTTATAACAACACCAGCAGGATGATCATTATTAGCGACTACTGAATGACCTGTCTAAAGGTTTTACGTCCAAGTAATTCGTGAACAGGGTTTTTCTGGAATATTCCAAGAAAACAACATTGCTACAACAGGTCTTAAATCCCATAGAGACAACTTAAAAGTTACAAAAATTACAAAAACCATCAATGAATGTCAAAGCTGCCAATTATGAGAAGCATAAACTCTACTATGGCAATTGCATCACAACTTATACAAATCTTTTCTTTAATTGCTTTTTCTTCTGCGAAACTGGAATTACAAAACAGCGCTTCAACACTCAAAAAGGTGAAAACACAACTTTATTAGAACTCCCAACAGTCGCTCACTTCTTCAACAAAGCACTACATTGTGCCATTATCTTTGACGCCCTGGTGATGGCGTCAGTCATATAAAAGTTGTCTACTGTAACACCAAACGGTGTCGCACTCACCTTGCTAGTGCTCTCTGGCTTCAAAGATGTGGAAAATGTAGCGGGTTCTCTCTCATCCACATGCAAAAGATTTGGTGCAACAGTTCTTATACGTGATCGGACCCCAGTGATGGTATCATAAGGCAAACTTACGCCAGAGACCTCTGAGAGAGCCCTGATTATCTTCCAATCTTCCCTAGCATCACCGACAGTCGGGACAGCTGGCACAGTCTGCTGAGCACATCCTTCTGTGTTCACATAAGTCCCTTCTTTCTCACTAAAAGCTGCTGCTGGAAGGATTACATTTGCACGATACACCCCTTTATCACCATGGTGCCCCTGATACACCACAAAAGCATCCTTTGGAAGCTTATCTAGATTGACATCGTCCGCACCCATCAAATACAAGAATTTTGCGGATTCAATGCTGTTGTCAGATTCAGGCACAAGTCCAAGGTCAAGGGCGGCAGCTTGGGCGGCGTTGAGGAGCAAAACATTGACTCCATTCCAGTCGGGTCTGATTAGGTTTTTGTTTTTGGCGGCAATAGATTGAATAACTGAGAAAATGGCATCTTTGTCTTCCCTTTCAAAGATACCGGCTCCGATTATAATGGCAGGGTTTTTAGCCTTTGAAAGTGCTGAGCTGAAAGAATGGCGACCCTCGGCAATTTCAACAAGAGTTTCAGGGCCTGTACCAAGATGCTCATGATCATAGTTGAAATCAGCAGGAGCGCCAATGTAGCCTACCTTAGCTTGGGTTGCTCGAACTGTTTTGCGGATTCTAGCATTAACCATAGCTGCTTCCACCCTTGGCTGAAAATTGGACATAATTGGAATATTGCTTTAAATAGAAAGAAAAAAACTAAAGGTAATAAACAAAGTAACAAATTAGAAGAATGTTACCTGGGTGCCGACTAGAAGAAAGCAATCGGCTTTTTCCAATCCTTGGATACTGCTATTTAAAAGATATCCTGAACGCAAATCTGCATTTGTGTTCTTACCATTTCCTTCACACCAGATGTTATTGGATCCCAATTTGTTCAAGAAGTCTTTCAATAAGATCATAGATTCAGCATCACTGAGTTTACCAGCAACTCCAACAATTTCCTCCGGTTTGACTTGGTGGATGACCTCAGCCACAACAGCAAGAGCATCACGCCAGCTCACAGGCTGAAACCGTCCATCAGCACCACGAATCATGGGGTCGTTTAGTCTCTGTCTCTTCAAACCATCATAACAGAAACGCGTTTTGTCTGAAATCCACTCCTCATTAATGTCCTGTGTCAGGTCAAATAGGAACTCATAAGTAATAATGGAGGACATTTTATAATTCAGTCGCAAGTCGCCAATACCATGAAGATGGTGATGAAGTGAAAGATGAAAAGGAAAGTACCTCATTCAATCGTGGTACAATGCGCATGACTTCTGGACCTCTGCTATCAATACGGATGTTGGAACCAACAGCATCAGTAACATGACTAACATCAATGCTCTCGGTTCCTTTCAGCTCCCAGTTTCTAGCTTTGAAAGCAAAGGGTTTTGAGGTGAGTGCTCCGACAGGGCAAATATCAATGACGTTCCCAGAAAGTTCACTGGTCATCAGCTTTTCAACATAGGTACCAATTTCTTCTCCACTTCCACGTCCCAACATGCCAAGATCTTGCACCCCAGCTATTTCACTTGCAAACCTCACACATCTGGACAATAGAATTTGAGTATGTTAGCAACCACCTAGATGTAAGGTATAACAAGTGATGGGTTGTGCATACCTGGTGCACTGGATGCATCTAGTCATGACAGTCTTGACCAAAGGACCAAGATTCTTATCGACAACAGATCTCTTAGTTTCAGTAAAACGGCCTCTATCAGATCCAAAAGCCATAGACTGATCCTGGAGATCACATTCACCACCCTGATCACAAATTGGGCAATCTAGTGGATGATTCATCAAAAGAAACTCCATCACTCCTTCACGTGCTTTTTTCGCGATTGGTGTGTCAGTCTTAATTTTCATCCCTATAAGCAAAAAGATTCAAACTGATCAGGAAATGTTCACCATGTACAATAAATAAAATAATCTTCACATCCAGAGTATGAATATAAAACCTAGATAGGTACAGTTTGCTTTTTGGGCTTTTTTGTCACAGTGCAGACGATGGTTCTTCACATGTGGGGAAAATATTCAATTATCAAGTTGAAATTATTAAATGACTGCATATTTGATGCTTAAAAGATTAAGATCATTTAACAAATAAAAAGGCCAAGGTTGGCAATGATATTGTCCTAATTGACTTCTTATAAGGCTTGAATGCAAGGAGCAACACAAGCAGCAGTCTGTTTGATGTCGTTTCAACAGTTCATGTTACTAAAAGTCTAAAAGTATTAAAAGTCTTTTTAGTAACTAACATTTAATACTTTACCGTAATAATTAGTCAAGTATATAATTGTCTTTTTCCAGATATAGAGAAAAATGAAACAGCACGCTGAAAACACTATAGCAGAAACCGTCTGAAACCAAGTCATAATGGCTTCAATCATGTTGCCCCTTACAAGCAAAAAGTTGTTTAAGGTATCTTATTTCTAAGCAGATATATTAGTGTGTTAAAGTTTATATACTACCATCATTTTGAAATATCAGATTTTAACCGTAAGATATTTGATGTGAATTTTGAGAGTAATGGAGCCTTCATCACTCCCTTTCATGCTGCATATTCACACATGTGATAATTGTTTTGCTCAGAACTGCAACAACTTGACTAAATCCAATTCACTCTCACAAACTATTATGCCAACCAATAAATAAACCTAAAACATAACACAAAAATCTCCTACCAAGTGTTCTGCAACAAATATTTCTTCTTTGATTTACACTTAGAAAGCAATAACCTTGCAACTCTCACACTACATCTCTATGTGAAACAACCGACAAATATCACCACCATATAACATTGTAAGGGGGATAACCAGTTAAGCTTAAGCCTACATGCCTAAAGCATCTTCAAAGAAGTAGTTTAAGCTTATATCACCGTTTCCCCCTTATGTAAGCTACCAAGCCTTTAACTTGCAATGACAAATTCCATCTTATTTTGGGCTAATGATCCCTGCTGCAATCAGCAAAGAATCAAGCCTGTAATAAGTCGATTACACAAATATGCCAAATCTACGGATACTTAAACCTCGAAAACACAAAAATAAATACATTAAAGCAGCTGTTGGCTTCTCTTCATGTGATGATCCCACAGAAATGGCAAAATACACAATGTTCTACAAAGTAGGGAGACTTAGAAACCAATTTTTCCAACACGCTAAAAACAAAACCAAGCCTAATATTAGAAAAAGAGCATGATAGATGATTCTGAATAAGGTTCAAAGAATGTCAGCAGCAGATATGATTTACCAACTGCTCGCAGCAGTGATTACTAGACCTTTTTATTACACTTAGGCATCGTTATAACCTTGCAAAATCTTACACTATATCTCATTATGAAACAATCAATAAGTATCCCCACCAAACAACATTGTTAGTCAGCATTTATAAACACGACCCCCAAGTACAGCCTATGTTAGCCAGTATACAAACTTATAAGTTGGAAACTCAAACTGATAAATGTCCATCCAAAATTAACTACAGGGTGTTTGGAATTGCATATTCTTTTATGTTTACAGCTTATAGCATTATAAGCACTTTGAAATTAGCGTCTTCCATGTCCTTATTCAAAAAGTACTTATTCCATCACAAAACAAGCAAATAAGCCAATAAGAAATTACTCATCCAAACACTCCAAAAACATTTACCACACACAATAACCCAATAAAATACAACCGCACACACCTTTTTAGTATGCTTACAACGAAACAAAACCAAAACATATCTAATACACTAATTCCATCAAAACATCTACAATACATCCATTAATTCAACTTATACAAGAATCAAAATAATCCCATAAGTATCAAAATAATCTGAACTCACATAAAGCTCATAATCCCGAAAACAAGCTTAAACAAACAAACACCCCCTAAGCAATTTGAAAACAATCACCTCCCAATGCACTCATTCTAAAGTGCTTATTTCTTCACAAAACACGCAAACAACAGCTCAAAATATACAACTTAAACACCCTCTAATACACAATAACCAGTGCATCATCTAAGGCGGTGTTTTTTTAATGAGCTTATAATGTTTCGCCTCATATGTTCCACCTAATGAGCTTATTATAATCTATAGATAAAAAAAACAAGTTGAAAATAAACAATGTTATGAAATATAAGGCGTAACACGCTAAACCAACAAAACATCATATACAACATTAGGATGCATAATCCTCGTCTCCATCACATGGATGCTATTCGCGTTCATTTTTATCTTCAACTAAATTCCGACAAACAACCCCCCTACGTATTATTTCCGCTAATTCAACGCCCCAAATTTACATATAAAACACAAATAAAGGCTGCATAGTTTCCAATATAAACTAAACGCACTTCTACACTCGCTACATACTAAATAACATTCAAACGCGGTAAAAAAAAACACGAACCTGGTAACGCGGGCATAGCGCAAGAAGCGACAGGTTTCGGGCTCTTTTCGACCTCGACAAGACACATACGACAATTCCCAGCAATAGACAAACGATCATGGTAACAAAACCTGGGAATATCAACACCAGCAAGAGAACAAGCTTGCAAAACAGTCATACCTTTGGGGATCTTAACTGGATACCCATCTACAAATACCTCTATCACATCTTCTGGGTTTGGGATGTGCACACGCGCCCCCGCGATTGGTTTTCGGGGAGGGGGGATGGGTTCGGGGGAAGCGGTTACGGGTTCGGCTTCGGGTTTGTGGAGCTCCGGGGTTGAGACGATTGTGCGGAGTAAAGGGTTTGTTGATGATAAGGTTTTGATTGATGATCGGAGGGTTCTTGAAGCTAGAAGACCTAACCCCATTTGATTTTGGTTGTGGTTTTGACTTTGGAATCAGTGAGATGGTGGTGTTGTGGCCAGATGGATGGAGTTGAAGTGAAATGAAATGAAATGGGGGCGTGTGTTTGCTGTCTACCGTTAACATACACAAGGGATCCGACCCGATTCAATATATTTGGCCCAGATGGGTGTATTATGGAAGGGAGATGATTTGCACACTCCAAATTCTTATTGGGACACTCCAGTTTACAAGCAGTTAAAGCAGTATGTTAATAATGTACAAGTATCTAATGCATTTATTAGAGTGTCCCAATCAATATGAAATGTGTGCAAATCAATTCCCATTATGGAATATGGATACTATTGGATAGCAACCTAATGCTGCAAGACGGACCTCTATGGCCCGGACGAATTTTACCGGAGGGATTAATATCCGGACGACCCAGATAAGCGCGGTCAACAACTCTGATTTCATGAACACATGTCTATGATGTGTCCCCTATAACTGACACCACAATATAGGGATGCCCTACTGCGCCACTCCCTATATGTTAGGAACAGTTACCTACCCGCACTACGCACAGTGCCATACAGTAAAAAGGTACAAGTTTAAGGTAGTATAAATACTTCTCATTTACTCTTATAGTCATTAGCAATTACTGCATACTCACACACATACCCTTATCAATACCCTATACTTACTCTCACGCCGGAGCTTGGTCTTGGGACTACACCCAGGGCGAGGCTAACGCGTTTCTTTGTGTATCTCCAGGTCCGAAGAACTCACAGGACTTTCAGCTAGGAGGTAACGGTAAATTACTCAAACAAATTGGCGCCATCCGTGGGATCCAGGTTCAATCTACCAGGGTTACAGAATGTCAGGTCCAGGCCCCGAAACTTCCGGAGGAAACGAAGATACTCCCTCGATGATGAGGGAACAGACTAAGGGACACTTGTCCGCCCTCAAGGCTTTAGTAGAAGAACACAACCGGAGAGAGAAAGTTCAACCCATCCTACTGAATTTCACTGAGGATAGACATGAGGACGATGCAAGGAATGGGAGGACAACCGGGGGGATTGTGACGGGAGCGAGGGTGCCGGACGAAGACTTGGGAAAGCCCTTCAAAGAAATATCTAACTCACCCCTGTCCCGTAGACTCCTCGAAATCTCAGCTCCGGAGCACATGATGCCGTCCCATATTAAGCTCTATGACGGTTCAACGGATCCGGAGGATCATCTCACTAGATTTTCCGGAGCCGCGATGCAATGAGGTTGGCCCATGCCGGTGTGGTGTCGCATGTTCCAACAGACGTTAGACGGAAGTGCTCGAGGGTGGTATGACAAGCTTCCCTCCGGAAGTATTGACGAATGGGCAGACCTTCGCTGCTCGTTTTGCTCTCCGTAAGAAATGCTTCAAAGACCCCACAGAAATAACCAAGATCGTCAGAAATGCAAACGAATCTCTTCCTGAGTTTAAGGAAAGGTGGACTACGGAAACAGGTTTCATCCAAGGTGTGCCGAAAATAATGCGGATATCTTCCTTTATGGATGCGTGTAAGACCCCAGAGTTGGCTAAGCGTTTCGCTGACAGAGTACCTAAAACAGTTGAAGAAATGATGAGGCGGGTAGATGATTTTGTCAGATCAGAAAGGGCCTTCGCCAGCACCGAATTACCCCGAGGAGAAAGGATAGAGTCCTCAAGAAGACCTCCCATCGGCAATTTCTGACTGGAGGAAAGACAGTTTCGGGGGTCATACGGAGGAGATAGAAGGCACCACGAAGGAAGGACTAACTCCTCCGGACGCAATTGGTATGCTCCATATAAGCCCAGGGACAGACCCCCATTACTCCCTCCTCGGAACGACCATCCCGGACGTCAAAACAATTACCCTCCCAAACTCACGCTGAACTCTCTCACCAAACTTCCCAAGGAGATCTTGGCAACCAAGCGCCAGCTGCAACTTCCACCTCCCAGACCCCTTGGCTATCCACCTAGGCGGGAAAATCAAGATAAGTATTGTGACTATCACATGGGTAATGGCCACCACACTAATGATTGTCACCAACTTCGGAAACAACTAGAGGTAGCCCTTGAATCAGGGAAACTCAATCACCTTGTCAAAGATGTTAGGCAGAAGGGAGGTGGACGAAGGGAAGAGGAACCGCCAAAAGGTAGAATTATCAACATGGTTCGCACATGTCCAGAAGAAAAGAAAAGGAAAAACAGAGAGCAATTGGAAGAATGGAGGAACGTGCCCATCGCATTCCCACCTATATCAGCGGATGATGTGTCGAAGGAGCCTATCATCATAGAGGCAATGATAGAAGGATACTTTGTCCTGAGAGTTTTCGTTGATGAAGGGGCATCAGTAGAAATTATGTTCGAACATTGTTTCAACTAGTTGCACTCCTCAATCAAGTCAAGGTTAAGGCCCACCTGCACGGATCTACTGGGATTCGCTGGAAGCGTGACTAAACCATTGGGCAAACTAGAGCTGGATGTAGAATTTGGAAGTGGAAGATTGTCTAGGAAGACGACTATGAAGTTCACCGTTATTCGTGCTCCTTCGCCCTACAACGTGATCCTTGGTCGAAGTGGTTTGAAAGCACTCAGGGCAATTCCCTCAACCATTCATTCAATGATGAAATTCCCAACGCAAGGAGGAATCGCCACGCTAGCCACCCGGTTTTCCGCTGTATTGGAATGCCGAAGGATAGAAGAGAGTCAGACTGAAAGTAAGGAGGAAGACGAGGCCGAAGGACACGAACCGAAAGCCAAGGAATCGGAGGAAATAATGGTCAACCCGGCTTACCCAGACCAACTCATTACAATTGGAGGTGGCATGAAGAGGGGGTGTAAGGCCCAGTTAAAGGCATTGCTCGTAAAAAAACCTAGACGTGTTCGTGTGGGAACCAAATGACATGACAGGGGTACCCAGACGGATAATGGAACACCATTTGAACATTAATGCCTCAATAGAACCAATATGCCAAAAACGAAGGATATTTGCACCGGATAGAAGCCAAGCGGTACTGAAGGAGGTCGAAGAGTGGACTCGGGCCGAAATCATTAGGCCGGTGAGATATCCGACATGGATATCCAACCCGGTGTTGGTAAAGAAGAGTGACGGCAGCTGGAGAATGTGCGTCGATTTCAAAAATGTCAACTCGACGTGCCCGAAAGATTACTACCCTCTTCCGGACATAGATTTGAAGATAGAGTCCGCCATGGGGTACAAATACAAGTGTTTCTTGGACACATATAAAGGTTACCACCAGGTGCAAATGGCTAAGGAAGATGAGGAGAAGACGACCTTCTATACGGATCAAGGAACTTACTGTTATACCAAGATGCCTTTCGGTCTTAAAAACGTCGGGGCTACATATCAAAGGTTGGTATATGCGGCCTTTCAAACACAATTGGGAAGAAATTTGGAAGCCTATGTCGATGATATGGTTATTAAGAGCAAAGAAGAAGGGACAATGATAGGAGACATCGCTGAAACGTTCGACAATTTAAGAAAAATCAACATGAAGCTTAACCCACGGAAATGCTCATTCGGAATGAAAGAAGGCAAATTCCTGGGATATTTAGTTACTTCCGAAGGGATACGAGCTAACCCCAAGAAGACAAAGGCAATACTAGACATGCAGTCACCCCGGACACTAAAGAGATGCAAAGCCTCAGTGGCAAGTTAGCGGCGCTGAACCGATTCCTCTCTAGGTCGGCCGAACGGTCATTACCCTTCTTCGAGACTCTAAAAAACATTACCAAGGAGAATAGGGATGAATACAAATGGACGGAGGCAGCAGAAGAGACCTTCCAAAAGATGAAAAAACTCATTGAAGATCTCCCGTCCCTGACCACGCCAACAGCAAAAGAGACTTTATACGTATATATCGCTGCAGCTGACGAAGCTATTAGCACAATCCTCGTAACGGAGAGAAAGGCGAAACAGAGTCAAGTATGGAGCAAAATTTAAACTTCTGCAATACACCTCAAACAATATAACCTTTGACAAACCGATTGGAACAAGTTGAGACAGGTGCACCCGGAAATGGTTAAGAACTTGAAGGAGGAACGTAGAAAATGGAACCCTAATCCCTGAAAACTCCAGATATGCCTCATAAATACCAATAGAATTCCTCGGTAAGCGATCCATAGTCATACCGGGTGGTGGCAAACGAGGATGAAACTCCGCCGGGATCCCGTAAATCCGAGCGGCTTCCCTCACCTCTCGCTCCGACATGACAGACTGATATATATGCATATCAAATTTCGGTATAATATCCGCCGCACCGGACGCCGATGCGACATTCTCTTGCGAACCCGAAGCCATAACTAGTAAACGGAGGGGAAGGCAACTCTCTAACAATGAAGAAAGAAGGAAAAGACGGAGGAACGCACCTGATATGAAGACGAAGAAACCAATCGCTGATGAGAGAAGAAAAGTGAAAAGTAAAAACCGTAAAATGAAAGAAACAAACCTTATATAGGGGGATAGGTGGAACAGTGAAACGTCGCCTCATGTCAGATTTACCCGTGGTCACATCAGAGCCATCCACGCATGTACCTTTGTACACGTGGTTGCATCTCACACTTCTCGGTAAAAACGTGTTTTACCCCAGGCAATGGGCTTGGGCCCATGAATACACCGTGGCCCAACAATAATGTAATCCAGCCCGAGCAAATAATAATAATAATAATGATGCGAACAAGAAGAATGCAAAAACGAGAGGACTTGATTTTCCGAAGGGACAAAATATCATGTCACAACTTCTCAAAGTTATAACACGATACTGGGGGGGACATGTTTGTGTATATAGCCGGACGGACCTATATGGCCCGGACGAATTTTACCGGAGGGATTAATATCCGGGCGACCCAGACAAGCGCCGTCAACAACCCTGATTTCATGGACACATGTCTATGACGTGTCCCCTATAACTGACACCACAATATAGGGATGCCCTACTGCGCCACTCCCTATATGTCAGGAACAGTTACCTGCCCGCACTACGCACAGTGCCATACAGTAAAAAGGTACAAGTTTAAGGTAGTATAAATACTTCTCATTTACTCTTATAGTCATTAGCATTTACTGCATACTCACACACATACCCTTATCGATACCCTATACTTACTCTCACGCCGGAGCTTGGTCTTGGGACTACACCCAGGGCGAGGCTAACGCGTTTCTTTGTGTATCTCCAGGTCCGAAGAACTCACAGGACTTTCAGCTAGGAGGTAACGATAAATTACTCAAACAGGTGGTTTGTTCGGTTAATTTTTTTTTCTGGGTCAAACCGAAAACCGAACCGAATCGAATTTAAATTTCACTCAACCGAAAACCGAAAACCGAAAACCGAAAACCGAACCTCTATAACCGAAAACCGAACCGAATAACCCGAATTACATAATTTTAATTATTTTTTCATTTAATTATATATATTTTTAGAACAAATTTATTTTCAAGCTTAAATAATGTTATATTTATACTAAAAAAGACTTTTAGTGATTATTTTTATATATAAATACATAAAACAATATATATATTTATATATTTTCGGTTTTCGGTTTTCATTGTCAAACCCCTATCCAAACCGATAACCAAATATTTAGTTCGGTTCGGTTCGGTTACGAATTCGGTTCAGTTTTTTTCGGTTCGGTTCGGTTTCGGTTTTCGGTTATCGTGGATATTACCCGATCCATGAACACCCCTAGGTTTTGTTAATTTTTTTTCTATGTAAGTATTACTTCTTGTCTCAAAATTATTGTCATGAAACAACAATTACAAAGTTTAATAAAAGTGAAACCACTTTAATTTTTAACCACTCAAATAAAATATTCTCTCATTAAATTCTCTAGTTTTTATTTAAAAAGGAAGATGAACAATTATTTTGACACATCTAAATAAAGAAATATAGACTATTAATTTGAGACGGAGGGAATACTTAATTTGTGAAAACCTCTAGGCATTCGGGGATATCTAAAAAAAATGTTTATTTTCTATGGTAAAATACTTTACTTAATAAAGATGATACTTCATCCATTCCATAATAACGGTCCAGTTTAACTTTCGTAAGTCATTATCTTTTAACTTTGATATCAAATATTTTTATTTGCATTATATAATATTTAATAAAAATTATACCAATGAAAATACATTTAAATTTCAATCCATTCATATATTTTTCATCAACTATTATATAACGTAAACAAAAATATTTGAAGTCAAAGTTAAATACTTAAACAAAGTCAAACTTGACAGTTATTATAGGACTGCACAGTTATTATAGGACATGGGTAGTATTTGATTGATAAAAAGTGTAGTTAATGGAATTTTTTAAAACTTTATGCATTTTTGACATGAACATTTATTTTGAGTATTATAAGATTTTGTTTTTCTTTATATAAAAACACTAGATCTAGGTTGTGTTTAGTAAATTAGGAGTCTTAAGTTGAAGTTGGAACTTAAATTATAAGTTGGAGTATTTATTTTTGCCGAATTAGTTGGAGCATAAGTTTATTTTTATAAAATGATATAAAAATACACTAAATCAAATTCATATATATTATGAAATTTTTGCGTGTTTATCAAAAATATTTTAAAGGTTATTTAAGTATTTTAATTAGACACAACTACTCATTTCTAACAGATTAAATTCATTAGCTTGAGCTTATAGAATCTCGTAACTTATAAAAGATTTCATAAGGTAATATGAGAAATAAAACTTATTTTAAATAGTCAAACTCTCGTAAGCTTACATAAGCTAGCACTTTCAAAGGCATTATGTTTCATAAGTTTTATCAAACAAAGAAAGCTTAGTTATAGCTTACCTTTTAAGAAAAGCTTAAACACATTACAAGCTTACACGCCCAACATATGGCTTCAGAAAGCACACACTGCTGTTGGGGGTTTGGCGGGAGTAGTTGGCCAAATATAATGCGGTACAATCACCACTCAATCACTAGCTTGTTATGAGGGTGGTATGCGTTCCACTTGTGGTGTTAAGACCACTCAGTGGTGGAATGAATGGTGGGCGCGCATCATACAGTATGAATCGAGGGTCAGCGTGTGAGGCAAGTGGGCGTGTGATCATCCAATGGTGATCACGCCACTCCGGATGCTCACCTAGAAAGCCATTTACGAATAATTAAAATCATAACCAAGGATATATTTGTCTATAAACAACTGTTGTTTACTAAGATTAACAACCAAGAGAAACATTAAGCATCACATAAAAAAGTTGTGTTACATTGTACAAGCTTAGTGAATCACATGAACAAGAGCACATAATCAAATCATTCAGACTTTCAATTATGTACACATACAAAGCCACCCTTTCCTTTTAGTTTATAGTTTTATTGTAAATAACCGATTGTATCTATTTGCTTAATTCCTTTTCAAGCTCGTCAAATTCCCAACCACCAATCTCCTCCTCCGTGAACTCACTGTTAACTTTACCAAATTCTGACTCCAGCTTTGCTAGTTCGGCTGCATGGTCTAGCCCTTGACCCTCATCACCTTTTGCAGTAGGCGACTTTGCTTGCTGCTCCTTTTTTTGGGTTTGGGTTTGGGTTTCGGGTTTTTCTGCAGTTTTTTGCTTTCGGGGTGATTGAGTTTCAGCTGGTTTGGTGCTAGTTTCAGCTTCTTCTGGTGTCTCCTCTAGTTCTTCGGGATTTTCCATTTCTAGATTTGGCCTCTCGATTGCATCAAACTTCTCCCTCAACTTTTCTATATTTTCAAATAGTTCTTTGATTGTTGTATTTTCTTTCCTGTTTTTAAGAGCAGACCAGGTATACTCAGTTAAAAAAAAGGCTAATTAAACACGACCATAGCATATCCAAAAATAGAATCATACCTAGAAGTTTTCCCATGTTGGGCATAGAACTGCTCTTTCATGTTATCCACCACACTGAAAGTGGTAATGATCTGCATTACAGAAATAAACATTAGAACTGTACTAGAATATTTCTACACATTATATATCTGATGATATTACTTGGTATTAAGAAAGAAAGTTGGGTACCTTTGCTTCATAGTCCAGATATTCCTCCTCAAGGCTTCTTCGAGGATTAATCACTTTGGAATCTCCCTTATCCACATTGGATGGAAGATCTGACCTATAACACGAAAATGAAGATATTGATTAATTTATCAAACATTGAAAAATACTTGCAGCACAAGCACGTGTATACTACAGTATTAAGCATGAGTATATTTCGGTATTTACCCTTCGTTTAAGCTCTTCAAGTTCACGACATATTTCTCAATACGGTCAACAGAAGGCTTCAATCCCTCCTGTATACAAAATAGAATATAATAAATAACAAAAACAAGAATTACCCGTGACAAAGAACTTTAGAATATTAAGTATACCTCATAAGCCGAAAGCATTTTAGTAACCAAGTTCACAAAGTAGCTCTCGTGTTGTTCCAGATCATCGCTAAAGCACGTGAAAGAAGAGATTAACGTTCATTATAGGAATTACCAAATGCATAGGACAATTTTCAAACATGAAATGAAAACATACCTGATCTGCTTCTCCTTGGTCTCCGTATTAGCACGTTGAAGAACCCACGTATCCTCTAAGAAATTGACCCAAGTATTCAGAACATTCACTTCTTGCTTACAGGAGGTAATGGATTTCACTAACTCATCTTCCTATATAGATAATTACAGTTGGAAACATGCAGTTATAAGTATGTTCTGCAGTATAGAAATTATTTATCTTTAGCGGAAAGATAAAAAGGGAAAATATATGAATTTATAAAACCTTCGTTTTCAAGTGTGCAACAAGCTGATCATTAGCTTCGTAGAATTGATCCCTCTCTTCCCTAACATTCTGAAGCCGTCCATTGGCAGCTGTCAATGAGATGTTCACCTAAAACACAAGTTCTGGTTATTAGTACATTAAATGACAGCATAGAAGGAGAAAGTACTATAAAAGCACATCGACAAAAATTCCAAGATAACATAAAGACAGTAACCCACGATCTTATACTTGAAAACAGCTTTTTGGTCAGAGTAAGAATACATAGTTTTTTAAAGGAAGAAAAGGATAATGCGTAACGGAAATATATTAGAAGAAATAGAACCTTTGGGTGGAATCCCTCATATAATAACGCATTAATATATGTCAACACGATGCTAGTGAGGGATTTATAAGTTTAAACTCAAACAAAATAAAGACAGAATCAAGGAATACAGACCCTTTTCAATTCAGCTTCAAGGTCATTTCGCTGTTTCTCAAGACCTGCAACCTCAGCAGCCAATTCCTATAACAGAACAAACATATATTCTTACAATTAATGAGATATACCGATCTTTAGAAAAAGCATATTTCTTAATATAAGTAATGTACGAATCAACGATATCAATTCCCTTTGGAGAAACAGTTATAGGACAAAGTTACTCTCCCATTCAAACATTAAAAATTTTACAAGATGAATCAAAATAAGTGCAGTAGTACTTCTCTTCGGCATTCAAATTAGAAAGTAAATATTTACTTACTATAGTCCCTGTGCAAGAGCAATTACTATTATGTTCTTTCTGTTAGTTATAACAATATGAGAAATGATGTGTTACTTTACACTGTGCAGTGCCCAAATTTTCTAGCTGAATACAACAGAACCAAATGTGAGAACATCCCAAAAATGCGATCTCTAAGAAAAGTTTTGGTGCGTAGGAATCTGTTTCCTTTGTTTTGAAAAGATGAAAGCTGACAGTCCTAGTCGTACGTGTGTGATTCCATAAAGTTTAAGGGTGAATGCGTTAGATAGTTTTTGAGCTTCTACTGTCAGTTTATGTACTCAGTGACAGATTTACTTTACAGATACAAAGCACATAACAAGACAAAATGTAGTTCTTGTGTAATACAAATGAAATATACCTTCTCTAGTTCGCTAACTTCACTCACTTTAGAGACACGGAAATTTAAAGCCTCCTCTTTCTGAACTCTGCAAAAAGTTGTAATTCGAAGGAGATAATTAAACACTAAGAGCATATTACGTAGACAGTACACGTCATAAATTGACATGTTATGTATTGTTGATCTCTATAATGCATTATATCCGTCAACAAATCAGTTGGCAAAACGACTTTACAAGAAAATAATTACATCCTTAACCATATGTAAAACAAAAAATAATTATGTATTTATACCTGTTATCAGAAATACGCTTCTCAGATTTTGTGGAGGAGCTAACAAGAGACTCAGATAACACTTTCAGCTTATCCACCTGTTTGGAGGCAAAAGACAACACTTCTAGCCATCAAAATATTCGTAATACTATTAACGGATAATAAGAAGCAACTAATAGAACATGAAACAGTAAATTACTCAGTTGGACGAGCTTGGAAGTGTATAAGGGAGAACGTCGTCTTAAATTTTATTTGGCTAAGTGAAAAACCTATTGTGTGTTTAGAAATTAAACATGCAAAAGTTATATAGCAAGCATGTCCAAATACAGCTAGCCTAATTTAAAGAAGAAATTTTGTTGCAACTGTTGCTATTATCAGAAACTAATAATCTTTAAAAGACAGAACTTAAGGATAAGGAGACAATTCTAGATTGTTTCAAATTAGAGCAAAACCTGACAGCTAACAGGAGCTATCAAATAAGCGTTTACAAACTGTTCATACGAAAACCTCATTTAATTAACTTGAACCCTGTCAAATTGCATTTATCAAGAGTTTATAATTCAGAAAATTCTAGCAAAAGCATGTTTAATCCTAGAACCATATAAAGAACATGAGAGGTTCAGGGGTTTCCAGTTCAGTCTCAGACAAAGTAATTGCATTAAATTAATCATATGTAGGGTCTGTGTTGATGGGTTTATGTCTGGTGAATGAGTTTCATATCATAGGGGAGTAAACCCGCAGAGGCCAAACTGTAACTAAGGGAACAGTCCACATGATATGTATCTCCCAGTGTTGGTGTCAGTCAAAAGGTTATCCTGCTGTCTGTTATATTTACCATCATCTGAAGTTTGTTTTATGCAACTTTCAAGCTCCACAAGCCCACTTAACGTAATACCGGATAAATCCGTCAGCATATTATTCCAATTAGTATTGACTCCTAGTTTCTAATCAACAAAACCAATTGCGAAGAGGTCATCCCATTGAATACTTCCCATTTTCTGAGGTATATGACTTCTGTCTTATCCTAACTATTGCAAGACCATTAATCTGGTAGCTACTTCCTAATTCCTAGTTTATTCTTCAATCACGCATATTCCACAACATAAAAGGATACACAGAACATGAGAGGAATAGAAATAATTGAAGAACCTAATTTGTTATCACTGGAAACTGAAAAAAAGCTAACACCCAGGTTTAGTGGCGAAGCTACCTTTTGAGCATGGACCTCAGGAGTTTCTCCACCGGAAAGCACCTTCTTTTTTAGTAGAAGTGCTTCAAGTCTGGAACAAACTCGGATATGAGCCAGAGCCTTCTTCAAAGCCTACTGGAAAAAGTTTGGAAATTAGATCTCAGAGTATAAATCTCCAACATACCAACCCATCTCCGCTCAACTACAACTTGTGAATTAGACAAAGTTCACCTCTATTGTAGCAATGGTTGCTTCTTTGGAAGCCTTTTCATACCCGTCGCCAATAAGCTCCCCAGATGATTCCATTCCATCAAGCTTTTCCTTCAGCACAGAGGCTTCAGCATCTATTCTGTAAATAGATAATGAAGAAAAAAGAATATTACTGTCTGTTTTCAGTTCAATGCAAGTATGAGAGTATGCAAATATGCAACTGATAAACAATTTTTCCTTAACTTTGTACCTTTTAAGCTCCGCATTGATTTTTAACCCAGTGATGGCGCCTTGTGCAAACTGTAGTAACTCCTCACGCTTGACCTAGAAGCAAAAAGGGAAAGAAAATAAAAAGAACACATGAGAGATGTTATAAGCAGAAAAAAGTGAAGGATATTACAGAAGAGTTGCATGAAGTACCAAAACTTCATCTTCGTAGCCTGAAAAGGCTTTTGCCAAGTCCTGGATGCTGCTGACTATGGCATTATGAACTTCTTTCCCTCCAGTTAGGCAACAACTGAAAACATAAGATTGAACATACGTTATTTGTGTGGCAGTACACATATAATAAGCTCGTATAAAATATGTAAAAACTTACCCAAAAAATTCTAGAAGCAGAGAAACCTCCTCCTCACTTGGTGGTTGAAGAATCTACTTACGAAGCACAAAATGGAACCATTTAGTTGATGCAAAGCTAAACAAATGTCATACGTATAAGTTATTACAAGTGTTGTTACCATAGATATTGTAATGCCCTCCAAAGCTTGACTATATAGAAAAACATCACGAAAGTTCATTGGATCTCCCACCATATCAGAGTCATAGTACATAACCTACCACAATCACTAAGTATTAGCACAGGCATCAATATGATAGCAGGAATGAATACTACCAATAGAAAATTTACTCACTAGAGATGGCTTTTTCATGTTATCATTTGATTCATCAGAAGGCAGATGTAGTTCTTGATTCTTCTCGTCATCTTCCAAAGAGCCTCCCGAGAGTTTTTCCGTTTCCTTCAGAGCAGCAAGCCATCTTCTCATCAAGTGTATCCTTTCTGGACCTCGGGCAGAAATAGACGCTTCTTCCAATCTTTTAACTGTCTGTTTGAAGCTTTTGAAACTTCGAGCCCCCTGTCACAATTAGCTTCATCATTAGATTGAAGAAAAAGGCAAGTAGATAGACGAATAAAATGCCAAGCCGCAAAATAACGGTTTAGAATACTAATTAGTACACAAAATATCAAAAATACTATAAGGAGAGTGTAACCATGAATATTTAATTCCAACATCGCACAAAATTCCTATATTTCAAAAACCAAATGCCCCAATTGCTTTGTCACTATGATAAAAATCTCAGCTAGTTCACCTGGTTTAGAAGATAGTTCTATATTGTGCTTTAAGCTAAGCGAAGTTAGATAAATGAGAGGCATGTCACGTTCTAAAATTGTGCTTCAGTTTATGTTTTCAAGCTAACATGTGATTGTTAATAAATACTAAACTGATAACGTTGGAGTCATATGAATTCTTATGAGCTGAATTTAAACCCTACTATCATCCAACTCTAAAATAAGGCTCACATTAGTGCTACAACAAAAGGAACGCCCTTTATCGCCTTATCTCAAAAAAAGAAACTTTGATGATGACGCGTAACTTTTTTTCGTAAGACGGGTGAAAGGCAACAGTATTAGTGCATTCAAAGTATCAGGGTGCTTTTCCCCCTTGCCAAATAAGCATAACAGCCGTTTTGGATCACATTTCTTAATAAAACTAATGAGTATACGAAAGTATAGTGATACGCCGATACCCAATATTAATGAGTGTTACGCATTTATTAACAAGTGTACGAAAGTATAACGACACCGAAATGGAACCAAATTAGTACATCCAATCAATTTTCAGATTAACAGGCATCCAACATTAATAAAGCAAATACCTTTTACCCTCTTGAGCATAATATTATGTTATCATTTCACGATTAAGCGCGTATAAATAAACATTATCAAATTCCATCTTAAACCAAACCTATTGAATAAACTAACAATTAACAAAATCAAAACCCATAATATAAAATCCAAAATCAACATTTCTAATAAAAAGAAACATAAAAACCAATGAAATTAATGAAAGATTACAAGTTTGTCATGAAAGATTTTAGCCCCCTCAGCAACAGCTTGACCAGCAGTTTGAACAACACTATCCGCATAATTCCGCACTGTTCTCGTCAAGTTGTTCTTGTTCCCAACCTCAACTGCTTTATTAACTGCAGATCTTAACCACGACATTTTCAGATTATGTTGTTGTTTGTTGTTGGAGTGTGATTAACGACTGTCTAAACGGAACTCGGTCGTCGGTCGGTGGTTTTGTCAGAACGATGTTTCACTATTTGGTCCTTGTAGAATTAAATTCTTTCTTTTTATATATATGTATTACACTGAAGCGACAGGCAAGCGGGCAACAAGCTGCGCCGCTAGCCCTTTTTGAATAGCGAAACTTAATCTTTTAAAAACTACATTCAAAGACCTTGGGGTCGTAACATTGCCATGCATAACCCGTTGGACTCTTTTGAGCAGCTCCACAGCCTCCGATGCAAGG
The DNA here is from genome assembly GCA_030686995.1 of Artemisia argyi. NCBI lineage: Eukaryota > Viridiplantae > Streptophyta > Magnoliopsida > Asterales > Asteraceae > Artemisia > Artemisia argyi. The sequence continues at coordinate 212,166,559 of CM060709.1, read as the reverse complement.
AAACCAAAAGTATCAAATGCAAAAGGTATAAACGCGTGTTGGTTATCAAGGCACGCTTTCTCGTGTTTGGTTACTTTGCATGAAGCGGCTTTCAAAGCAGCCTGACCTGCCGTAAAAGCATGATTCCCCAGTCCCACAAGAGGAGAAACCCCCGTTAGATCTACACAAGCATGTTTCCCCCTATCCATCCAAAAACCAAAATGTCAGCTGGTCTAAGTGTCGATCTTCCTTCCATCGGGTCGGTCAAGAAATTCACATGTGCTTCTTTCTTAACTGAAATCCCAGCGCGCCTGAATATGTCAAAAAGAACATCCCTAACCAAATCGTGACGGTATTTGAACCCCGGAAGCTCTCTACAATGAACCGCATGCTCTCCGAATGAGTCCAAACAAGCTTTGTGACAAACCGGGCAAATTTCATCAACCGGAAAAATTGGGATCATGAGGCGATATTTAAGGATGGTGCGATACTCAATCGGCGACATATGTTGACCGAGACCGTCTATAGGGATGGCAAGAAGAAATTCTTGAGCATGTGGTGCACGCAGACATTCAAAAACCGCTTTTTGTCTAACGGTCATCTTAAAGTAAACTTCCATGTCCTGGACAATCTTGCTAAAAAGAGCACTCGCCAACGTGTGTTGGGCTTTAGTGGGGACGGTGTCCTTTTTAGCGAAACCGCCACAGTCAAAGTTTGGAATCATATCACGAAGACAAGTCAAAGCACAATCATAATCATAATCCATATCGCATACGCCACTGTTGCGTAAGATGTGGTCCTGAAGCGCCCAAGATTGGGCCCTCGAGGCCACAAAGGCATAAGATGAAGCCTCTACCGCCGAATATAGCCCCAAACCACCAAACCTAATAGGTAAAGAAGCAAGTCGCCACTGGAGATCCCCAAAGAAGGGACCTCCACAAACCACCATATCCTCAACCGCCTCGCGCAATCCTTTGTCAAAAAGCAGAGCAGCCTCCTCCACATATACAGGTTGACACGTCCTCAAGCCAAAAAAGAGTTTAGCAATACCCATGCAAGATCGAAGCAAGAGAAGCTCACTCTGCGGGTCTCCTAGCTGGGGAAGAAGACGCGTCATATCAACAGCCCTAGTAGCTCTCTTCTTTGCCAACCCACTAATAAACCCAGCGTCTCTACTAACTGCCCCCCCAAGAAGCTTCACCCCCAACGATGGCCTACCAATGTCGTTTGGGAATAAACCCTCACGAAGCTTCCTACCATCACACGAAGGCCAAAAAAGCTCAGTTTTCTTGATATTCAATTCAAGACCTAAAACAGGACCCGTCGCCCTAATGATGTCCAGAGCCCTAGCCACCTCCTCAGTGTCACCAATGACAGTCCCATCATCAAGATACCACGCATGAAGAAGAAGCTTGCAATTGTTTCTGATTTGGTGCACGAGGGGATGCAGCACAAGAGCGAAAAGAAGTGGTCCTAACGGGTCACCTTGCTGAACGCCAGTGGTGGACCATATATGATTATCTCCAAGATACAATCTGGCTGGCTGCCTATATAAAAATTCTACCCATAAAGAAATAGAAGGGCACCTCAACCTAACTTCATGAAGTAAAGCTGTTCTATCCACCAAGTTAAAAGCGTTAGAAAAATCCACTGTAAGCATCGCAAGAGACCCGTCAGCGTGACGATCACTTAACAACCTGTTAACGCTATGTAATATGGCCTCTGCTCCACTCGACACACCGACCCCAAACTGAAAATCATTAAGGTACTTGGTCATTTCTTTGCCAACACCCTTCATAGCCACCTTGGAAACCAACCGCCTCCATATAGTACCCACTGCAATAGGTCGGATCCCGTTGTCGGGTTTCAAAAGCGGCGTAAGAGGAGCAGACGCAACAAACTCCGCAAGAACCGACGGACATCTCCCCCTAACCACAAATTAACCACTGCAGTGATAGCACATAATAAACCAGTAGCAACAGCAGACCCATCTCCACATAAAGCATCCAAAATGTGTTGTGACCGCAAGCCGTATTTGGTTTTTTTCGGCTTATATAACCGGCTTACGACTTATTTGGTTTTTTGCTTATGTTTTATAAGCTCACTTTTGTGGCTTATTTTAAAACTTTTTGGCTTATATAAGTTCATTATAATATAAGAAACTTATATAAGCCAAAACTTTTTGGCTTATATAAGTTCATTATAATATAAGAAACTTATATAAGCCAATAAGCCACAAAAGTGAGCTTATGAAACATAAGCACAAAACCAAATAAGCCATAAGTTGGTTATATAAGCAAAAACAAACACCTCCTTAGTTTGGGACTTAATTTTTTTTTTAATATTTTACACCGGACACAATGGTCACCATTACCCCTACCTTAATGTCAACGTTACTTCACAATTCAGCGCAAAGCTTCAATGGTCATCAACTTTATCACCATCAAACCCATTTTTAACCAATTTATTAAAAAAAATTAAACGTTTATTCGTAAATTAAAAATACTGCATTGATAATTAAAAACTTAAATCGTACGAAATCAAAAACGTAAACTAATATGGTAAATTCCGCTACGCCTTGACGCCTCCTTCATCTACAACACCCATTTGAGGTGGATTCTACACAAATGATCAGTATGGCTCATATAGAAGAGTTTGTCTTATTGTCGTTGTTTGTGTTCTTGGATGGCCAACATTATTTCGAGCTTCCTTTGTTAGACTTCCATCTCCTTGTCGACCTTTCTTTTGTTGCATTTCTGTCTCCTTATCAATCTTTTTTTTTTATTACCTTCTCATCTCCATCCTTTTGATCTCCAAAAAAGCAGCGCGGTCTTCTTTCTTCATTGACATAAACAACTCGGTTTCTCTTGCATATTCGGTGATCATCAACCTAGCCCTCGCTCTGTCCCAGCCTATTGGTCGTCGAACTTCATGTACCTCCTCCTCTTCCTCTTCTCCAGCCTCTACATTGAGATTAAAACTACCCTCTCCGGATTGCACTGTGTTGAACGAACTAGACCCAGATGACTTGTATCTCTTGAACTTTCCCTGATTCGTTTCTTCAGATCTGGGAAGTTCCACCCCTTCTATTTCGGAGCATCTTTTAAAACCTTTCATGCATGAAGAAATATAAAAGGTACTCCATTTTCAGCACATCAAGTGAATAAAAAGCATTACAATAAAAATTAAAAACTTAAACTTATAGTCTAAACTATATTGCTGAGCTATTTTTCGCTTAATTGCCAACACCGCCTCTAGTTGTATTCTGGTTAAATGGTCATGGAATTCATTGTAGTACATGATGTCTTTGTCCCTCTCAGTGGCGGAGTTAAAAATTCTAGTCACGTGTAGCACGATTTTCACAACTTGATTTGTTTTGTCGATGTCATACTGTAAATTTTTTTAACTTTATGGTAATAAGGAAAATTTTCAAATTTTAAGGTCACTTTAAATATTCAAAAATACAATTAGTCCCACTATAACTCAACATAATAATCGATACTGGGATGGTCAATGAGAGTATCAAACGTTATATATAGAGAATAAATTCTAAATTTTAGTCCCACTATAACTCAACATATGCATATGTTATAATCTTTTTATTGAGCTTCTGTCCAATGTATATACCAGTTGGGTTTTTTACAAATTTGGTGCCCTTCCAAATAATGGGCCCTGGGCAATGGCCCATGGCCATGTCGCCCTGGCTTATCTCCGGCCCTGAATGTGGTCACGACAACCTTATAAAGAGATAATTTTACCTAGTTTGAGTATGTGTGACAGTAAATTTAAACTCGTGAATTAATCGGATAAAATGTCAGAAAACATGATTACCTTAGCTAAAAAAAAAATTACAGTTATCTTACATTAAAAACCTAAAACTACCTTGTATTTATTTGTATAAATATATTTTTTGAACGAGTATATGGATCAATCAAATATTAATCCTAATTAGCTGAAAATTGATTTTTTAACCAAATTAGTTAACAATTTGTTCCTTACTTACGTTAAGACAATAGTGGCTAACTGGCTATGAATTAAAGTAACAAAACGTATGACTACTTAATGATAAATAGTAATAAAGGGGTGTTTTTCAATGTCTCCAAAATAAAATCGAAAAATATTTGAAAAAAGGATGTTGAATGGTCAAAAGAACTAGGTTCTTTATCTTCTTCCTATCCTTTCTCTTTCTTTCCCCTTCCCCCTGTACGTTCTTCTTCTTTTATGTAAATTCACCATTTTTTTTATATCTTTCATATATACAAAACAAAACTAATGATGTCCTGAGACACAGATTTCGTATGTGGCACGTGCCACAGGTGGCCACCATATAGCTCCGCCCCTGGTCCCTCTTATTTCTTGCTTAAATAGAAACATTTGACGTTGAAGATCAAGTTCTTGTTGCCTTTGTGCAAGCTTGTGTTGTTCCTATTCTTTTCATGTGCAAGCTTTTGTCTCTCAAATTCCACTTGATCCTGATGCGCCTGCTCTTCCAGTTCCACTTGTCACTCCTGTATTCTCAAAACTCAGCCGAGGCTTCCGCCATATGGGAAAACATACTCGATGCGACATTTGCCCATTTGTCGACCAACTGGTCAACAAGACGAGGTGAACTTGAAGATTTCGAACGAGCTTTGAGGATGACGCTTTCTTCTAAAACCTGTCACGGCCCATTGGTCGAACCTCTTGAACCTCTTCCTTCTCTGAACCATCTGCTTCGTCGTTCAAATTAAAAGCACCATGTGCTGAGTCGGAATGTGAGGTGGTTTCCGATGTCTGCGATTTCTTGGAACCTTTACCTTATTTAGTTTGTTGGTCAAACCTTTGCATTTTGACCATTTTCCATTTTCTATGGTCCTTTAAAATTCTCCAACATTCAGTCAATGTAAAGGGCGAACGGTATATAACACGATACTCTTTTACGTTTGATCGTAGATTATTGTCTCACTTGCACCACTTTGGTGCCTCCCTTTCACAGTATCGTAAACCGCACGAAATTGAGAAACTTTAGGACGTAGCCTATTTTTCCATTTGCACAAAACTGAATCATTTCCTCTTTTGATTCCTTCATTTCATTCTCAAAGTATGTTAGTACTTTCGTCCAAAACCCTTGTGCCTTTTTAGCATTTCCTTCAATGATATTCTCAGACACGTTTATCCAAGCTTTACACAAGGCTATCTCTTCCTCAGAGCTCCATGGTTCATCTAATTCATTCATTGTCTTCTTGGCTAGTTGACGTCTTATTGTAATCTTCCTTTTCACGGGCGCCACCTCTTCGACGGGAGACTCGTCTTCAATGGGTTCGGATGGACCAACTGAATCTTGAGCCGTAGAAGAATCTTGACTCTTTACTACCAAAAATCAATATTAGAAGTGTTAATCGGATAAATTTTTTTGGAACTTTGACCTTGGTCCATCGGTGGTAGCCTTTCCAGACGATAATATTGAGATTGTGATTTGTATGCGAAACTAATGGGTCGAAAATTATTAGGTGATGAGTGCCCAGTTAATTTGAAATTGGGGTCGGTTGTTGTTGAAATATTTTCTTGCCGTCGGATTATTGGTGTTTTGGTTTTAAGAGTTTTGTGAGACATATTTTTGAGTTGACGAATAGTTGAAGAAAATAGTTGTAGAAGAGAAAGTGTGAAAAGAAAAGAAAAAAAAATGTGGTATTTATAGATAAAAACGTGCATCATTTAATTTTCATTTAAACAAACACCCTCAACGGTCAAAATAGCCTACGACTATAATTTTTCTTTGCATTTTGTTTGGTCTCTTAGCCGATTGAACCAACCAAAAAAGAGAGAGGGGGGGGGGGGCGTTGAGAGGGACGCGTCATACAATGGTAGACCGACCCTTAATTCGGTCTCCACTACGACTGGTCTACTAGTACAATATAAGAAAAGAAGCACCATGTACTAGTTACTAAATCATGCACTTTCTAGAACCACTCAATGTGTACCCTCCTTTATCCTTTTAATTAGCTATTTTTTTTCTATATACATCGTTTGTAGAAACCAAGTGACATGCAAAAAATGACATAAATGGCTAGTGATAATGTTTGGGAATTGGAGATTACAAGCTCAATCCCGGCTTCACAGGTCTTCCATGATTTTTTTTTTCAAACAGTGATAGCTTAAGGGTAAAGCAACAAAGCCACCGATTTAGGCCCTCAAATATTTAAGGCCCCACATTTTTTTAACATCATTCTTGAATATGTATTCGGTCATATATTTTCTTGAACATTATCTTGAGATCTCGATGTATAAAAGCCCACCGGTTACCAAAACTTCTAAAATATTATGGATATATGATTAGCTTTTGCTTATTTACAAGGTAAATACTACTAAGTTCGGGTATAATCTCTTTAAAAATAGTTTTTTATTTTATTTAAAAACTATGAATTCAACTCATTTAATGCTAATTCTAAAGACTTTTAACTAATATTGTAAATAAATTAAACGTTTTAAGAATTAATTATGAATAGTGTCTTAATGGATGAAAGAAATAGCCATTTTTCAATGACAAAGAAGAACACGTGTGTTCGTTTGTTTAACTGTTCACGTTAGTTTGTTTGTTCGGTTAATCTTAAGGTTTTAGCCATACAATAGCAACGTACTTTCATTTTTTTTTTGTTTTTTTAACCATTTTGGTATGTAAATTTTTTTCTGTTCCACTTAATGTAGCGAACTTTCTTGTTTTGTGTTAATTTGCACCACCAAACTTGTTTTACCGGAACCAGAATTATAAATCCTACGTGGACATGCCACGTAGGAATTCCGCTTACAATAAATCTTTGAGTTAATTACATAAACGGTCCTTGTGGTTTGTCAGGTATCATGAATTTAGTCTCTAAGAATTTTTGTTAAACTTTTTATGAGATTTCGTCCGTTTTTATACGTTTATGTATGTTTTCGTCCATTTTTATATGTTTTTATACGTTTTCGTCTATTTTTATCGTTTTCATCCACTTTTATATGTTATCATACGTTCTTTCTTACGTTTTCGTACGTTTTCATCCGTTTTAACACATTTTTATACATTTTCTTACTTTTTCATACGTTTTTATACATTTTCTTATGTTTTTGTACGTTTTCGTCCGTTTTTGTGCGTCTTCATCCATTTTTACACGTTATATATGTTTTTCTTACTTCTCATATGTTTTTATCTGTTTTATACATGTTAAAGGGATTGCGGTTTTAGATCCTCGGGAAATCCCTTTTCTTAATACTCTTATTCCCCTTTCATCCGGAGTTGCCGTAACTTGGTTATACCTTTTCTTACGTTTTTATACGGTTTTATCCAATTTTAAACGTTTTCATACGGTTTAATACGTTTTCATCCGTTTTACACGTTTTTATACATTTTTCTTACTTCTCATAAGTTTTTATCCATTTTATACGTTTTTATACATTTTTCTTACTTGTCATACTTTTTATCTGTTTTATACATTTTCTTACATTTTTATCCGTTTTTATACGTTTTCGTCCGATTTTATACGTTTTCATATGGTTCAATACGTTTTTGTCCGATTATATAAAAACATATAAAAAGGGATGAAATCTAACGAAAACGTATAAAAACGGACGAAAACGGATAAAAACATATGAAAGCATAAGAAAATAATAAAAACGTATAAATACAGATGAAAACGTCAGGAAATGTATAAAAATGACGAAAATGTGTAAAAACAGATGAAAACGTATAAAAACGGCCGAAAACGTATGAGAACTTAAGAAAACGTATGAAAACTGATAAAAACATTAGAAAACGGAAGAAAATGTATAAAAACTTATAAAACGGATGAAAACGTATAAAATAAAATTATAAATTTTTTTGTAATTTTAACGGAGCAAATTAACAGAAGTTAAGTCTAATGACTATAGGTGCAATTTGGGACAAATTAGAAGGACGATCCATGCAATTTACTGAAATTTTAAATATGCCACGTATGTGTTTTCATTTATTTATTTTTTTTCTAGTTTTCAAACTTTTTATCCGGTTGCTTGTAAAGGTTCGTGCAAATTGACACAAAACAAGAAAGTTCGTTATATTAAGTGGAATAGAAAAAAGTTCACATACCAAAATAGTACAAATGTGAAAGTACGTTGCTATCGTACGGCTAAAACTCTTAATCTTAAACTAAAGAACACGAACAACCCTCATTCGTGTTGATTCGTTTTTTTTACCCTGCTTATAGATTATCATAAATGAGTTTCTTTATTTCTCCATCTTTAATTATGTTTTTGATTCTCATTATATTTTTGGTTTGATGTTTGGATGCTCTATTAATCCTGTGAATCAAAAAGCTAAATATTTGAGCATCGAAAAATGAACATTCCGACAAAAAGATAAAACTACTTGTTGCTTATCAAACGAATATTCAAAATCACAACGCTCTACACTTAGTGCTCTTAAATGTGCCTAAACGCTTCGCACCCTGATGCAGCGAAAAATGAACCACTTTTAGGGGGTCATTTAAGCCCAGAATTGAATTTATTTGATCAAATATTGCCCTAAATCGTTCCTTTTGGGATTTTAGGTACTTTGGGAGTGAAATCTGGAAAAGGAAGCAATTCAGACGTTTTTGGAGCATAAAAGTGAAGAAAACGCCAAAGTCTTAATTTTCCTTGCTGGGAACAGTAGGTGACGGCGTCAAGAAGGAATTCCTGACGGCGTCAAGAGTAATTTCCATGACGACCCAATACAGAATTGACGGCGTCACAAGATAGGGCGTCAAGAGTAAAATGCATGACGGCCTGGAAAATGCTAACACATGACGGCGTCAAAAGTAGATCAAGGCAGTCCGAGAAGTATTTTGGCGGCGAGATGACGGCGTCACAAACTTTGTCTTGACGCCGTCAGACCCTATTTCCTATATATAGTTTTCTAATTTTCACATTAAAAAGAGAGAAGTTTTAGAGAAACCCTAAGTACGAACTTGGTACGAATTTTACAGGTTTTTCAAGGGTTCTAAGCCCTTGATCCCTTTCATGTGTAATTGAGATAAGTATTCTTCTAATTCAATCAATATGTCTATGTGTTGGTTGTCTATATCTTGTTCTTGTCTTAATTCCATCATGCTAGGCTAGATCTATCTTGTGTTTGCTTGGATCTAATGAAACCTAGATGTTAATTATGTGTTGATTACTCGTTTATGGTTGTATTGGATGAATGATTTCGATGTTAGGCTTAAGAAAACTGGCAGACTTCCAAATGGTAACATGCTTGAACGTCTTAGGAAACATGAACTGATGTGCACTAGGTTTTATTGGTTGTATTTAATGCATGAGTAAATTCTAATGATCCCATGTTAGGAGCTTCTTAGCCGGCTCGACATAGGAGTGAAGTAGGCACTCATAGAATTGGGGAATTAAGTGCGCCACCCCATGAATGGTATTAAGGAATACAATCCGCCATCCACGCAACTATAACAAGTAATTAACGTGTAAAAGATATCTAGGGAGTAGTGAAATCTAAGTAAACACATTTTCTCCACTTATTGCTCACAACCTTAGTTAATTTAGTTTATTTTCATTTCTAGTATTTTACTTTGATTGCATCTTTAGTATTGGGTTAGTTGAATAGCAACTAATTCCGCCCAAATCCTTCAAACCCGAGATTTTTACTTGCTTTCTAAAAAAATATAAAAATACAAAAATAATCATCCCTCACCTTTAGAACTAGTATTTAGGTTTTCTAATCCTAGCATTACTATTCCTAGCTGAACGATCAATCCCCCGGTACTTGTCACTATATACTATACTACAACGATCAGGTACACTGCCTGGTGGGGGTTGTAAGCTTCTCAAGATCCCTTGAGAGGTAAAGCCTGGTGCGATTCCCACGTATCAAGTTTTTGGCGCCGCTGCCGGGGAATAGTTATTGTCTAGGTTAGAATCTCTTTTTATTAGGTCTACTTGCTAGATTCCTTTCTAGTAAGATTTTATTTTTATTTTTAGGTTTTCTTTAGTCTATCTTTTTCTTTGTGTCTTTGTTCGTAACTCTTCACCACCCGACATCATGGACAACGGGAAAATCTTTGAACCCGTCATCCCACCACAACAAAACCCACCACTAGAACCTCTTAGGCCCCGAACCTTAGGAGAGTATTCCCGACCTAGCCACCAAGGCTACCGAAACACCATTGAGCTCACCGGAGCCAATGTGACTCCCTTGCGATCCGACACCATCCGGTTGGTGCAAAGCGGATGTGCATTCCATGGACTTCGTTCCGAAGATCCAAACCAACATCTTAAGGACTTCCTCAAAATCGTAGATTCCATAGACCTAGATGTTGAAACTAGAGAGACAACCCGATTACGCCTATTCCAATTCTCTCTACGGGATCAAGCTAGTCAATGGCTTGAGCGTTTACCCGCGGGATCCATCACCACATGGGATAATCTCACCAATCGCTTCCTTACTCAATTCTTCCCACCGGGGAAGACTGCAATGCTTAGAAATGACATTTTGATGTTTGAACAACATCAAGGAGAAACTTTCTACGAAGCATGGGCCCGTTTTAAGGATCTCCTCCATAAGGTCCCTCATCATGGTATAAACCTTTGGTTATTAGTCCAGATTTTCTACGACCATGTTGACTATCACACTAAGCTCACAATCGATAGGGCCGCGGAGGTAAACTGCGTGATAAGAACGCCGAGGAATCCTGGGCGATTATAGAGGAGCTCGCCGCTGATAATCATGAGATGTGGGAGTTTAATCATACAATAAAAGCGGCCATCAATGCAGTCTCAACATCTGGAGGAACCACCGAAATCCCCGATGAACTCCTATGCAAACTCGAGGCAAAAGTTGACTATTTTGAGGAAAGGCAAAGGAGACCTTTAAGTCCTAGACGGGCTACTGTCAATTCTGTCTCAAAACCAACTTCGGCACCATTATCTGAATCACCTTCTAGAGAAAATGTCGAGACTTTTCAGAACTATGCCCCACCTTGTTCCCTTCCCGAGGAGCTTAGCTCGGAGTTTGAAGCTAGGATGAGAGAATATATGGCAACTCACTCAGATCGGCTTGCTAGATTCGAGGAAGCAGTTTATAAGCAAAAAGAGGAAATGCAGGAGAAAATGAATGAGATGATGAGTCTATTAGAGGAGTATGCCAACCAGAGAACCCTCGAAAGAATGCTACTAAGGAAAGAAAGCGCCACTCCCACTACCCAATTTGTTAATTCCATCACGATTGTCCACAAAAGATAACGAGAAGGTAGAAGCCCCTACTAAACAGACCTTAGAGAAACCACCAAAATCCCAACCTTTGAGTCACTACCTGAAACATGATATAAACGAGAGCACCATAACAAATTGGATTAAGGGTGACGGGCGTAACCAACCTTCCAACCAGGGTTCTGAGAAAGAGGAAAAGGTAAAAGATGAGTATGATACGTTACCTGGGGGATCAGTATTCGAGAGGCTATTGGTACAAAAGGTGGCTACTAAGTAGATAGCATGTGGGAACTTTGAGATACCAACTAGCATCGGGGACTTGAAATATCTTAGTGCTTTCGCCGACCAAGGATCGGAAGTAAATCTTATGCCCCTAACTATTTACATCCAACTAACATAAAAAATGCCAGCCCCTACTCGTGTTAGGTTATCCCTCGCTGGACACTCGTACGTATACCCCCTAGGAATCGCAGAAAATGTATTAGTTAATGTCGCAGGATTCATGTACCCCATTGATTTTATGATCATCGATGATAAAGGAGATGGATGCATGCCAATAATCCTTGGGGCACCATTCCTCGCCACCGCTAGGGCTGTCATTAAGTATGAAGGTAGGAAGATCGAGCTTAAATCTGGAAAAAGAAAGATTAGCTTCCCCATGACTCCGCGAAGTGGGCATGAGAATTTGAGTTGGAGAAAGATCAAAAATAACATTGACACGACACCCATTCGTGTTCAGAATAAAATTCTCGCATGGGAGGCGAGAATCAAAAGCTATAAGGAGGCTAAAAATGAAAGAAGCAAAAGCAATAAGGTTCAGGTCGAATTCGAACATACTCAACCCGCAGAAAATCATGTACCATTTGAGGAAGGGAACTTGGTACTCTTGAGACACTTAGAAACAAAGATACCACCAGATAAATCGAGTCCTTGGTGGTATGGGCCTTTCACAATTGAAGGCGTGAGCCAAGATGGGATAGCTAACTTGAGAAGTGAAGTAGGTGGAATGGTGAATGCAAGTATCGATAGGTTAAGGCACTACCACCATAACAGTAATGATCGCAACTACATAGGGTATATCATTTCAAGGGATGAGGTCACGTAGTAACCCATGACCTTGAGTCTAGCTACAAGACTCATAAATAAAGAAAAGCGCTTCTTGGGAGGCAACCCATGTTTTGTGTGATTTTATTTTGTTTGTTTGTTATTTGCTTCCGTATGCATTCTTTATTTTTATTGTTGGTAGATCATGTTTCTCAATTAAATAGTGGAAATACTTTACTTTGTTATTTTGGCCTAGTCTTAACTCCACCTAGAAGTATTTTTGCAAAAAGATAAGTGTAAGGGGAAACCTCAAATATGTTTTTAAGAAACAAACCGATCATGATTCTCCACAATGTTAAGTGAACATGTGTATTCGTATTTGTTAGAGTCAAATGCTTGTATTGAGTCATAATGAAGTTTTGCAGGATTTTCCAGGAAGTAGGACCAAGTTTTTTCAGAAATTTTCCGAAAACTTAACATAAGAATTTCTGCAGGTCACTTCTGACGGCGTCAAGTGTTAACTTTTGACGGCGTCACGTGTAAAAATCTAGAAATTTTACCAGTTTTGTTTTTCTAACGGAGTCTTATGGTTTTTGTGAATTATTAAGTTTTATAATCTCCAGGAAATCTGCAAACTTCATTCCACAAGCATTATATCTTATTTTGTTTTCTAGGATTTAGTAACTTATATAGGATGCCGCCGATTTTATGCGAGGTTGTCTTGTCTATTTTCTCAGGATTTACAGGTTATGTATGACAAGAAGATGATTTATATTCTGAAAGGGAAGCTTTGATTGTTCATTTTCTTGGAGAAAGATTTAACCTGGCCACCCTATTATCCATACCGAGCGAATTAGGGGAGTATTTGATTTCATTCTTTTTACTTATTTCACTTTTACATTCTTTACTTGAACATTGGGGACAATATTCATCTTAAGTGTAAGGGGAGGGTAAAATGATGATACCTTACATATACACTTCCGCTTGAGTTTGTTTTGTTTGATGGTAGAGGTGTAATAAAACTATGAGAAATACTTGTTAGTGCAATTTTAGCGCCAAATTTAAATTTTTTTCCAACATTTAGGAGTGAAACTTTAGCCATAGCAAGCGTCTCATGGATAGGAGATTGTATGACTAGCACATAACCGTATATTCAGAAAAATTTTCCACCCAAATATGTGAGGTTCACCTTTAGATTTGATAGGAAAAGCATTTACTATTAATGCTTATGAGTGTACCGGTAGCATTTAGATTCTAGAACTTGCGTTAGTGATGCATCCCGAGACCGCTAGTAAGACTACATTCGTGTGGTAGGATTTACTACATGATAAGAGGCATTAGGATCACCCTTGTGTTAAACCCGTATCATAATTACTTGACCATTTAAGTCATATTACTTGGCTAGTTAAGTCAACTAATTTTTCCCACACCCTTAGCGTTGTACTCATTTTTAGTACACGAAACCCCTAATACACCCCTCCGAGCCTATCTTTTCGTTTCTAACTTTAAACATTTTACTTAAAGGAAGAATTTGTTACACCCCACTTAAATGTACAACCAAATCGCCTTAGCCTTCCGTGTATGCGCTCATCTTTAGTGCATTATTGTTATTTGTTAAACCCTAAGTTAACTATCTAATTGATTACATGGTTGCTAAGTCGAGTCATATCTTTGTACATATTGTTTTGGGACGATTGGGACTCATGGGTAAAGTACTTATTTTATGGAGTAATGGGGAAGAACACCATATTATTACCCCCATATGTACGTTAATCTTAAAAGTACTCCAAGTGTTTTGATTTTCTTAATTCGAGTCATTAGATTAGTTCATTGTAAAGTATGTAAAGATTCAAGTGTATGGAAAATGTTCATTCCCTATGATGTATTATTTTGGATGGTAGGGTAAGAGTGTATGCAAAAAAAAAAAAAAAAAAAAAAAAAAAAAAAAAATCGAAAAATCAAGAAAAAGAAAAGAAAAAAAAAGAAAAAAAAAACATACGGACTACCATCCCTTTTTATTCTATGTTTATTTTATGTTTTTGTTATTTTTCATTTATTAGCTTAAGTCGAGCCTAGTCTTGGCTTATCAACGCCATATTGTACATGTAATTAACCAAGATTGTTAACTCGCCACCAGTAAAAACTTCCTTTATCCAACAAAACCGTGTATTTCATATCCCTACACCTAACGTTACAACCCTTTAAAAAGACCTCTTTGATAGTTTATCCTAGGTGCTTACGCCATGTGGTGGAGGTTTGATCCTTTCCCAAGCCTATGGTAATCTATTTTGCTATGACAGGTAGTGAGAGATATCTTCCGTTTCCATATTGTAATTTATACTTTATTACACTCGAGAGATGTGAGTATCTAAACACTATTTGTGAGGTGCTAGTGTATGACCTCCGTGCTTGTCTATTGGTCTTTAGTGGAACGATTATTTGTTGTAATTACTTTTATATTAGTGTTAAATGACCCCTAACTTGTATTTTGACTAGAATAAAAGCGCATTTGCTTGAGGACAAGCAAATCTCAAGTGTAAGGGTATATGATGAGGCAAAAAATGAACCACTTTTAGGGGGTCATTTAAGCCCGAAATTGAATTTATTTGATCAAATATTGCCCTAAATCATTCCTTTTGTGATTTTAGGTACTTTGGGAGTGAAATCTGGAAAAGGAAGCAATTCGGACGTTTTTGGAGCATAAAAGTGAAGAAAACGCCAAAGTCTTAATTTTCCTTGCTGGGAACAGTAGGTGACGGCGTCAAGAAGGAATTCCTGACGGTGTCAAGAGTAATTTCCATGACGACCCAATACAGAATTGACGGCGTCACAAGATAGGGCGTCAAGAGTAAAATGCATGACGGCCTGGAAAATGCTAACACATGACGGCGTCAAAAGTAGATCAAGGCAGTCCGAGAAGTATTTTGGCGGCGAGATGACGGCGTCACAAACTTTGTCTTGACGCCGTCAGACCCTATTTCCTATATATAGTTTTCTAATTTTCACATTAAAAAGAGAGAAGTTTTGGAGAAACCCTAAGTACGAACTTGGTACGAATTTTACAGGTTTTTCAAGGGTTCTAAGCCCTTGATCCCTTTCATGTGTAATTGAGATAAGTATTCTTCTAATTCAATCAATATGTCTATGTGTTGGTTGTCTATATCTTGTTCTTGTCTTAATTCCATCATGCTAGGCTAGATCTATCTTGTGTTTGCTTGGATCTAATGAACCTAGATGTTAATTATGTGTTGATTACTTGTTTATGGTTGTATTGGATGAATGATTTCGATGTTAGGCTTAAGAAAACTGGCAGACTTCCAAATGGTAACATGCTTGAACGTCTTAGGAAACATGAACTGACGTGCACTAGGTTTTATTGGTTGTATTTAATGCATGAGTAAATTCTAATGATCCCATGTCAGGAGCTTCTTAGCCGGCTCGACATAGGAGTGAAGTAGGCACTCATAGGATTGGGGAATTAAGTGCGCCACCCCATGAATGGTATTAAGAAATACAATCCGTCATCCACGCAACTATAACAAGTAATTAACGTGTAAAAGATATCTAGGGAATAGTGAAATCTAAGTAAACACATTTTCTCCACTTATTGCTCACAACCTTAGTTAATTTAGTTTATTTTCATTTCTAGTATTTTACTTTGATTTCATCTTTAGTATTGGGTTAGTTGTATAGCAACTAATTCCGCCCAAATCCTTCAAACCCGGGATTTTTACTTGCTTTCTAAAAAAATATAAAAATACAAAAATAATCATCCCTCACCTTTAGAACTAGTATTTAGGTTTTCTAATCCTAGCGACACTATTCCTAGCTGAACGATCAATCCCCTGGTACTTGTCACTATACTATACTACAACGATCAGGTACACTGCCTGGTGGGGGGGGGGGGGGGGGGGGGTTGTAAGCTTCTCAAGATCCTTTGAGAGGTAAAGCCTGGTGCGATTCCCATGTATCACACCAACACTAAGGTATGTCATATTTGTTCTGCTTATTATTTTTATTTTTATTTATTCATTTTTTTTCAAAAAACCAAGTCATGATTTGTTCAATTCTGACACCAACTACAGAGTACTATGTATTGAATTATGTGACTGTGTAGGCAACCTTTACGTAGAGTTTGGTATGCATGAATCAAAGTTGGAATGAAATAAATTGTTACGATGAAATTAAAATATGTTGTTTGCTTTGAGTTTTTTAATTGAAAAGTTTGTTTATTGGTTCATTGCATTAGGTCTATATGCACATATTTTATTACATAGCCATTTTTTTTTTCTTTTTCTTTTTTTTTTTTTTTCCATTTTCCATTACGACGTGGAATCATGTTTTGCCATATTTCATTTATCTCATTCTTTTTCAACGTCCATTGCATCGTATCAAACAACATGATGTACATGATTTATTCCATTCCAACATAGTAACCAAATAGGTAATGGAATAGTAATGACACATTCAATTACTATATCCATACCATTACATCGTCGATTACATTCCTTTATCAATCAATTACTTCTAAGCAAACAAACCCTTAGTTTCAACTTTCAAAACCAATATATCCAAATAAAAACAGGTGTTATTTTTAGGCACGTTGAATTTTCACAAAGATACTTGTGTCTACTTAGTAAACTTGCATTTACAAAAGAATGGTGTATAGTGGCAAATAATTATACTTGCAACATCGTGGTACTAGTTTGACCCTTTATGCAAGACTTATGGGTTCAATTTATATTCATCGCGAGAAAAAAGTGCATGAGTTAGAAAAAAAAATAATTAAAATTTAAGAATTAAACAATATTTAAAATATTAATTTACTTGTAGATAATGTTATAACTTTTAGTCAAAGGTATAATAGTTCACTAACATTACTCAAATTTTAACCATTTTAAGTTTAAGAAATGCATATGCATGTATTATAAGTAGTAAAGATTTGCTTGCCAAAGATAAATTAGGTGTGATGACTGATAAAAAAGAAACTATATTGTCACGAGCCAAATTCTGAAGGTCGGGTTCTGCTTGGAAGCGTTGCTTAATGCGTGGGTTTATAGTTAATCCTGTTGGTCTTGTTGAAGTACCCCAACGTTATGTGTGTAGTACGTGCCACGAGTAGAGACTCGATATGACACCACACTGGTCGGGAGTTGGGGCCGCTCCCCTGATGAGTCCAAGTCAGGACGAAACCAGTGAACCTCTATTATATGTGAGACGGAGGTGTAAGGGCGCCACGCGGGCTCGAAGGAATGAGTCCGTGACAATATGCACATTTGCCAATAAGGCTTGTTTTATATATATATATATATATATATATATATATATATATATATATATATATATATATATATATATATATATATACCTATATTATAAATAAGGGCATTTTATTACTGTAGCTTTCTCAAAAAATGCCACGTAAGTTCTTCTAAGCTCCCCAAAAGTACACGTGGCTCTTTCAATATGAGTTAGTTGTCGGTATCGAGAAAAATGGAGACATAAAACTGTGCAAGCCTTTTAACTACTTTCAACAACTAGAAGAAAAAGTCATACCCACCACTCTCTTTTTCTAATTTTATTTATCTCTCTACAAAACCATATCTTCATCTTCTCCCGGACGCCAACCATAGATCGTCCTTCATCGGAAAAGAGATGTTTGGTCACCTCCTATAGTCCTATACTCGGTCATCTCTGTAAGGTGACTTTTTGTTTTTATGTGTTTTTTCTCCAAGCTTTTCTTTACATATTTAGGTTTGGTTGCTATTGTTTTAGACTTGATCATCTGTGGTGGAGTCATATATATTGAAGAAAGAAGACACATGTGTCTTGGAAAAAGAAAACATTAAACAAATGGTAAGTGATAATTTTTAACAGATTTTTGCTTGAGTTCGCCTTTAATATAAATGTGGTTAAAATACTTGTCTTATATATGTATATAACAATTTTTACACATATATTTCTAATTTTTGTTGTTTGTGAGTGTGTGTGTGTGGATGTTTGGCGATGGAGTTAAGATATGTAGATGACAAACAGTTGGAGTTACATAAATGGAAACTTGAAAATGAACTGAAGACAATGATAACTACTCGGTAAAATTTTGTGAGTTCTTGAGATTGTTGGTGTGTATGTCTTTGTTTGTGCTTCATACTTAAACTAAGGATCATTTTTGTGCTAGGTTTTTATAGTTAGGCAATTTCTATTTACACTTTGTTACTTTATGATTTGATTTCTTTTTTGGTGTTATGCAATCAGCGATGAAGATTTGAAGATTGATGATTAACTGAGTAGTAATTTTTTGGGTTTTGTGACTTTTTGTGTTTGTTTGTGTTTAATAAGGTTAGTTTCTAATTTGTATATTTTTTTTTGAAAGGTAAATTTCATTAGAACTTCTGATTTGTATTTAATGTTGTAACTTGTTAAGTATAGATGATCTAATTGTGGTGTTACAGTGTTTTTGTGGTATATGTTGATTTATTTTCAGACTATTTGTTGGGTTATACAAATTTTTAATTAAGAGTGAAGAATTATTTCAAAAGCGGAGATCCTCAACAAAGATAGGATGCAGCAGATGTTTTTTTGGCGTCTTAATATTTCCTAAAGATGAAAATTAATAGAAAGAGCAGGATCAATGGGTACTTTTAATGATAATGTAATATGGATATATTGAAGATCTTTTAAAAAAAAAGAGTTTATTTTTAGCCGAATAATATGGGATTAGAAATAACGGAGTTGTTGGTGACGTGATCGTATAAGCGTAGGAGCATGGGTAGTAGTAAATGGTAATGATGTATTTGTTGAGGTTTGACATTTTAAGGGTGCGTTTGGTATCCTCCTATGGGAATGAGGGAATCATAGTGGTAATGATTCTAAGTGTTTGGTTAAGATGAGAGACCCACATTACATGGGAATGAAACATGGATATTATCCATACTCCATAGGAGTCCAAGTGGGGAGGAATGACTCTATCATAGGCGAGGGGCTCACCACTACTATCAAACTCATACCCATTGTGATTCACGGGAGCATACCAAACGCACCCAAATTATTATGTCAGTAAAAAGGAATGGGTAAAAACTGTTCTTGTCAAACTATGAGATAGCGAGTACATTTTTACTTTACTTCTATTATTGTTTTTTCAAAGATATGTCTATCATACAAATTTAAATAACTATGGGTTTCAATTATTAAGAAATGGTTTTTAATGATAATGTAATATGGATATATTGAAGATCTTTAAAAAAAAAAGAGTTTATTTTTAGCCGAATAATATGGGATTAGAAATAACGGAGTTGTTGGTGACGTGATCGTATAAGCATAGGAGCATGGGTAATAGTAAATGGTAATGACGTATTTGGTGAGGTTTGACATTTTAAATTATTATGTCAGTAAAAAGGAATGGGTAAAAACTGTTCTTGTCAAACTATGAGATAGCGAGTACATTTTTACTTTACTTCTATTATTGTTTTTTCAAAGATATGTCTATCATACAAATTTAAATAACTATGGGTTTCAATTATTAAGAAATGGTTTTTACCGAATATGTCTTTATTTAACAATGATGAATATATTGCAGCTAGAGAAATTAACAGCAAAATGTTTTGTTCCAGTATAAAATATTGCAACATAATACCTTTTTCACCCGACGTTCGAACATGCTTGTATTAAATGTGTAAAGGTTTATAAAATCTATCAAACAAATTTTCTTTTGTGATCTTACCTATACTTTCTTAAAAAGCACATATTAATCATTCGGTTTTGATTTGCCTACTACCAAATTTAAACTTATTAAAAAAATTTCAAAATAAAAGACATCTTATTTGTTAAACATTGTGATAATCTCAATTCAATAAAAATGTACGTGCTTTTTTTGAATTTAAACAATATATTTGATACTTAACTTATTACTCTATATAAGATAAACAACAACGATACCTGATCATGCTAGAAGTGAGTATGAAGATAGTCATACTAGAAGTGAGTATGAAGATAGTCATACTCATACATGAAGGTAGAATGATTTTACATTTAAGTCAAATATTAGATAGTACTACAAGAATATGCAAATAAGTTTGAATTAAATTGAATTATAATAGATATTATACACAATCATTATATAACATAGTTAACTCTATAACTACAAAATGGAACACCTTTGATAATTAGAATATCATTCTTTGGAAAAAGTTGACTCAAAACTGAGACAACTTTGTCACCAGACATTAAAAAATTTCATTACTTCAACAAAATAAAGTGTAGTAATCTTTTAAGGCGCTAGAGCAATCTACTCACAAATGTTGACATATAATGTACATTGTACAAATGTCTTGTAACACCAGTCGATTTGCCTCTGAACATGTTCCACCAGCATTGAAGTACTGGTTTTCCCTTCTTTTTTCTTCTGTTAATTCATCTTTCCGTCTTTCATTATTAGAAATAACCACACGATTATCTTAAAAATACCACATGAAAACTCTTGGGCCGTGCTTTTGCACGGCCAAAAAAATTGTCTAGTATATATATATATATATATATATATATATATATATATATATATATATATTTGGTCCATGAGACTTTCAAATTAAGCTCATGATTTGCTTGCCAAAGATAAACTAGGTGTGAATGACTAATAATTAATAAACAAACATACTATAGTACTATATACCCATGTGCCAATAAGGCTTGTTAAATGATTGACTCCAAACGGTCAACCTAAATTGACCAAAGGATGGTCAACAAGGTCAAACTGCCTAGAGTCAATCTCCGCGGAATACCGGGTTTCCCCGGGTCGTTATGTCCCGACGAGGTGTGGATTGTATTCAAACGGCTTGTGATCGGGTGAATCTGGACAGGAATAGGGTTTAAGTGATTTTAATGATTACGCTACGGAAATACGATTGAAAACAAGTTAAATAACCTAAAATAACTAAACCGTAAAGTTACATTACCCTAAAACGTATTAAAAATAAAAAACGCGCGTTTATGTTAAAAATAACGTCAACGCGCAAAATAAAAAGTGAATTTTGAGCTACGCTAACCCTACGGACATGAAATTTATATTTTTACGAACCTAATGATAAAAGAAAATTTTTAGAAAAAGACAATAATTTTTTACACTAATTAATTAATTACTATTTAATGACTAATTAATAATATTTAAAATACACTAATTATAAATTTAAGCTAGAAAAATGAAAATTTAATTCTAAAAATTCTAAAATAATATAAAAGTAATTTTAAAACTAAAAACATATTTTTCCTACTTTTTTTCTATTTATTATTAATTAATTACTATTTATTAATTACTTAAAACTAATTTAAATTATAATAAATACTAAATAAACGAAGAAAAATCTGAAACTTTTTACAAAATTATTAAATAAATACCAGAACCTATGAAAAATATAAAAACCCTAAGTGATTAAGAAAAATAAGCTAATAAGCAATAAGCTTCTTAAATAGAAGCTATCACTAAAATTAAATTAAGCATTTTTGGAATTTCTTTTACAACCCTATTAAACAACTAAAGATATGAAATTTTAATAAAAGCAAACTTTTTAAAACCTAAAAATAAGCTGTTTAGGAGCTTATGACTCCAACAGTTAAGCTTATTTAGCTAAAAAGGAACTTGAGAACTTGCAGGCTGATAAATAAGCTATAACATGAACAATTGGGAAGCAAAAAGCTAAAACACATTGATGGCAACCAAATTAAGCTAAAGTTACTTGAATAAGCAAACTGCAATAAGCTATAAGTCAATAAGCATATCCAATTACCACCTGTCCAAACAGGCCAAACAGGACAAATGGCCTAAACTCAGCCCATTGTGGGACCCACAGGGGTGACCCAGGGTACAAAGTAAGATCTGATATGAGAAATAGACCAGAAGGGCTCTCCAATGAGCCAAGGTTCAGGGGTTGGGTCCCACAATTGAGCCAAGTGAGGGCTTGGGAACCTTGGTTACCAAAACTGATTACTCAGTATGGCTGTGTGGTCAGGGTACAAGGATGGGTAAAATAAGCTAGGGGCAAGAAGACTTAAACCCAAACTAGTCCTAGATTTGAAAAGCTAGCTATGTGGGCTTTCCAAAAAGCCCTCAAGCTCAGGAAAAACTCAATTGATGAACAAGTTGGAGGCTTGTGAAGTGAGCTTGGTGACCACTGAGTTTGTATATGACCCAGTGTAACTTTTTGATAGTTTTTCAAGCTAAAAGCTATTCCAACATCCAAAATAAGCTAATAATAAATACAAATGATCTAATGAACTAATCTAAACTAGGGGCAACAAAGGAACTAATCAATAAGCTAGAATTAGCAATAAGCTTAAAGCAACAGAAAAGATAAAACAAACTCAACACTTAACTGATATGGATCAAGCAGGCTCAGACATTCTATAAGCTACACTAAGGGGAAAAAACAAGGATAAGCATACAAGGGGATCCTAAAATAAGCAAAGGGAACCAAAATAAGCAGTTAAACTAACCTAAAAAACACTTAAGCTATCTACTCTTAACACTGCTGCAATGGCAAAACATCCTAAGGGGGGGGGGGGGGGGGACTAGTTTGCAGGCCTAGTTATGGCTTATCAAATAAGCCAATCAGCTTGAAATGACCTTGGAACCAGCTAAATGGCTAAGTAAGCTTCTCAAAGAAACCAAACTTGGTGCATACTGAGCTTGACTCAGTAACACTTAGCAACTAGAGGTTGGACTGAGACAATGGTGCAGGGCAAGCCAATGATCAAACAACTCATTATAAGCCACTAAAAACCTATTACAGAAAATTCTAAAAAGTAAACTAAAATTATTTATGCAAACATAAGCTAGCAAATGTAAAAATCCTAGAATCTCAGATAATAACTCCTAATGATGAGTACATGAAAAATCCACCAACTTTTGAGCAAATTTGACAACTTTGACCTTTTCAATTTTCCTGAATGTTGACTAATCTCAGATTCAGTTGATCTAAACAGAATCTAGGTGACATGTGGTGGTGATATAAGACTTGAATGAGATCAATGTAACACTAATGTACCTAAACCTAAGCAATCAGGTCCTAATTACACTCAATTGGCAGACAATACCTTGTATAAATGCAATTTGACTTTTTCTTGGTTGAACATCCAAAATTATGACTCAAACAATGTTAACTAACATATTGTGAGATGTCAGCACCAAATTTGTCTTTTGAAACTAACCCACCAACTGTTTTCACCACTTTGCCAAACACCCCTTTAAGTGGGTGACTGACTTGGATATTCACTCTAAAAAGGGTTTTCTGAGCATAAGCTTCTTTCACAATTGATATACTAAGTTAACTTAAGGCTTAATAGTCCTCTACTAATGAAAAGTGCAGTTGAAATAAGCTAGTACCTAATTGCTATTATGAGTTAACAACACAGGTTTACAACAAAACTATGACTAAGGTCTAAAGCACTTCATACTAAGCATATTAAGCAACAAAAGGCATAACCAGGCTATTCTAAAACAAATAAGCAGATTAGGACAGTAAATAAGCACATTGAAAGCTAAATATGACAGAATTTTAGGAAAGTAATTAAACTTGAAATTGCATTAAACTGATTTTTTACACAGTACAAAAGCTTGAAATGATTTTTAAAATCTTAATTCAATTTAAACTAAACTAAACTACTTCTATTCTAAAATTACCTACTGCCAAACAATGGTTACAAAATGTTCTATTTATACTAAAAAATAAAACTAGGGTTTCTTTGTTTTCTTGTCCACTTCTGACTTATGCTTTCTTTGAGTAATTCCAACCATTGGATGAGCTTGGTATCTTCTCAACCCTTGGATGATTTGGCGCCCAAATTGAGTCTTGGCAGTTTTTGAGTGGGGGTTGGTGAGGTTGTTGGGGTGTAATAAATGAGGAGGGGGGAGGTAGGGGACTGTATGTAGTAGGGTGTGGAGTGTGTAGTAGCAGTGATGATGGGATGTTGGGTGTTTCAGGTTTTTGCAGGCCCGGGGGAGGGAAAAAGGTAGGGTATACAGTGGTCAAGGTTTGACCTGTTGATATCTAAAACGGGGGTTGGGAGTTTTGGGCCTTAGGGAATGGGCTTGGGTTTATTTGTGGATTGGACTTTGGGGACAAAAACATAATGGGATCCGTTTGGTTTGTAGATTAATCACAAGGACCAACTATGTAATAAGCTGAAATTGAAGGGCCTGTTTTGCCATTTTCCCAAAATACTCATAAGGTCTTTTCCTGCCAAGTTTCAATAGTCCAAGGTTATAAAAGTTTTAATTTCTATATTTAAACCATCGGGGACCAAAATTGCCATTTTTGAAAGCTTGAAGGACCAAACTTGCCAATTTTCCAAATTTGCATCCAAGGACCAATATTGTTAATTTGTGATTTCCTAGGAACCAATTTTGAATAATTTTCCAAAAATATCCCACCAGGGATCAATTCTGCCAATTTTTAAACTCCAGGGACTAAACTTGTAAATTTCTAAAACTTTTGAGATTTTTCACCAAAGGACTAAATATGACCACTTATGATTTTAAAAGGACCTTTGGTGATAATTTTTCATATTTTGAATGACCAGGGACTAGACTTGACACTTTATGGAAGTTGAGGGTCTCAAACTGTCAATTTTGCAAACTTTGTACGTTTTTCATCTGTTTTTACTCATTTTGCATCTGAAACATATAAAACAAAATTTTGGAATATTTTTAGTATTTTGATGCATTACTGAGTGTTTTTGCAGTTCGGATTGACAAAAAATGATGAGTGTTTGAGCACTCATCATTAAATAATTTTTTATTTTATTTTATTTTTTTTATTTTTGTCCATGATACTTTCAAATTAAACGTAAGATTTGTTTGCCAAGATAAATTAGGTGTGAATGATTGATAAACAAACACACTATATATGCCCATTTGCCGATAAGGCTTGTTAAATATATATATATTTTTTGTTTCATAAGACTTTCAAATTAAATGCGAGATTTACTTGCAAAGATAAAGTAGGTGTGAATGACTGATAAACAAGCACACTATAATACTATATATCCATTTGCCAGTAAGGCTTGTTTGCTGCATTTTTTGTTAACTTTCTAAATAGGTAAACACATTTTGAGCTGTATGTATACTTAATATTTTCATTTTCAATCATTTATTAATCCACACTTCCTCGTTTTTGGATAATATAGAGGACGAAATGATCCCAAGTGTGAAGTACAAGATCAAGACACTTGATTTAGAGAACTTCACCTATAGTCACTACAAGGAAAAGAAGAACAGGCGTCGAGGGTTTTCCCGTCGACATTATGTCGACGGCATAAGGCAGAAAACGACAAAAAAAAAAAACGCTTGACTGAGCCCCACTGCGTTGAATTTTTCATAATCGTATTTTCCCGTCGACATGTCGACGGGACCATTTTAACATATTTTTTTAGCCTCAATAATTCACCAAAGTTGGGCACGAAATTTACCCGCTAATATACTCCCGTCGACTTGTCGACGGGAATATATTAATAACGTTTTTTCCCACAATTAACGTGTGATTAAGCATAATAATTATATGTTTTGAGAGTCCCGTCGACATGTCGACGACAGTATATTACTAATTATAAATATTTTTAATAAAGGAGAACCGAAAGAAGTTGGAGGTGTACAACCGCCATGGTTCCAAGTCATTGGCCGCTATTCGCCACGACTACGTAAGACACATTTTATTTTTATACAAGTATTTTATTTTTATAAAATTATTTAATTATAATGATATAAAAGTAATTAATTTTGATTTTATAAAAGTATTTAAGTTTAATTAAAATAAATATGGTGTTTGATTTGCCATTTTTAATTTGTTTCATCTTATATATATGCATGTGTATATACAGTTTGAGAACAGCAAGGACAAACAATACCCGTCACTCATCCAGTTGTTTTACGACACACACTGCGACAATGATGGTATGTGGTTGCAGGATGAGGCTCGTGTTCAATATGTAAATATCTTTTTTTTTTTTTTTTTTTTTTTTTTTTTTTTTTTTTTTTTAATTTATTTATTTATTACCCCAACACGCACTTTAATGATTCATTGAAACATAATCTTGTAATTAACCCGATATATATATATATATATATATATATATATATATATATATATATATATATATATATATATATATATATATATATATATATATATATATATATATACACTTACATATATATAAATTTTCTCAATTAAATAGGAAGAGATGGTCCGGCTGCGAGATCTGGGAGCGAATACGCCGGAAGGGGTGGCGTACACGGAGGAGCAGATACTTGCGATGGTTTTGAAGGGCAAGCGGCGGGGCCACATTGCCGGACGGGGTAGGGTCGTACCCGGGCTCTCCAGGCCACCGTTACCATACACCCCGCCTCCACCTCCAGGTATGTACAGTTTGATAATATATTAATTATAGATTACTCGATCATGACTCAAATTAAGTATTGCAATAGATGTTTTTTAATTTTGATTATTTCATTTTCAGAATACGCTGAGATGGAGAAAAAGCTTGCTGAGGCCGAGAAGAAAATTGCTGAGGCCGAGGAGAAGAGCCGTCGAGAAGCTGAAGAGCGTAAGGCCTTGAAGGCGCAGATTGATTTGGTCACAGGTTTTATGTCCTCCAACCCGCGATGGAACGAGTATGTTAGTCAGGCGGGTTCTCAGCACGTGGATGGCTCAGGCAGTGGCGTTGGAGGTAGTGGTGTTGGAGGTAGTGGCTCAGCTGGAGGGAGCGGGAGTCGCAGAGGCGATGAGGATGGTTCTGGCGATGATGAGGGTCCTACTGATGATCACGAGTGATTTTGGATGTATAGGTATAAACTTGGGTATTTTGTGTTGTACTTATGCTTGAAACAATATTTTGGCGACCCATATGTTAGTATTGTATAGTTTAACTTTTTGGCGACTTGAACGTCGCGGATATTAAAACATTTGTGGATATGGCAGCTAGGTTTAGATATTACCACACCCCGTTTTGTAGACTTTATATGTTTTTATGCATTTTGAGGGTGTTTAGCGATATTTTGCAAGTGTTATAGCCGATGGCGAGTTATACGTTTAGGACATGTTGATATTGAGTGGTTATAAGTGCTATTACAGTTACTGGTCTTGGTAGATTTTTTTCCGGAAAATCCAAAAAAAATCTGGAAAATTACAATATTTGCAGCCTGCTGTTAGCAGGATGGTAATAATGATACCGTCGACATGTCGACGGCATCATTAAAACATAAATATTGTGTATTTAATGATACCGTCGACATGTCGACGGTATCATATAAAACATAATTATAATAAACTAATTAAAACGTTAATTAGTTATATGATCCCGTCGACATGTTGACGGGAAGAATTTGACGGACATCAAATTCCTTTGACTGGAAAACGATGTGAGACCCACAGTGTCGACGGTGATTGTCGACGGGAACACTGTTCCCGACGAAGCACAGCCGTCTTTATGTTCCCGTCAACATGTCGACGGGAAGGTATTATTCCGTCGACATGTCGACGGAAAGGGCGTAAAAAAGTCGCCGGGGAAAGCCTCGTTTGTACTAGTGAGTATGGCGGTGATAGGCGAGGGGGAAGACGAGTTAACTTTATGTGAAATGAAAGTGATACCGTCAGTTGATGGAGGTTGTACATTTATACAAAGTGTTACTGAGCATAACGGAATAGATGACGATGAAGTGCCATCCCAAAAAGAACAACTTGCTCAATGGTTTAGGACTTTCGAGAGGACTGTCGCTGATCAAGATTCCAACGATGAGTAGATCGTGCTTGAACATTTACGAGTACATACTTCTTTTGTGGTTCTTGATTTGGTTGTACTTGACGTATACTATTTCATTGATACGGATCTACACATTCACCTTATAGCACTTGCAATGCATTATTGTTGATATGATTTGGATCATATTAAATCATGGGATATAATAACTTACATTGTTGCAGATTCTCTTTAACGATTTCATGTCAATATTTGTCCAACTTGACTTCCAAATATCATTTAATCTTTACAAGCTGGTAGTACTAGTACATTATCATTTCTGGCTAGGCTCTAGCTTTAATTTACGAATTTGGTTGGTAAGTATCGCACAACTGATAGTCTTGCAACTACAATTTCACCATCACGAACGGCTAATCCGTCAGTTACGGGCGGATAGTTTGAGTTTACTTTGCATGGTAGTACTGTATTAATTAATGTACCATCTATACTATCATAGAATACAAATATAAACCTGACCTACACACTTACAATTGCAACTCATTACCACACTCATAGCCAAAACCTAAATACATACCGGCCAATTTTTCAGACCAAAATCCCGTTTTAAAAGACGCTTATTTTCACTCACCTCTTAAAATGGCAGTAAGTTCGTCGTCTTAATTTTCTCATGACTTGATAAACAATCCTAATATTTAGTGTAAATTCGTGAGTTGAACCTTAAAAGTTTGATCCAAACCTTACATCGAAATTGAAAGTGCCCTTGATATATCTATCTGAGAACGTATTTTCACATCAAAACTTTTTTTTCTTACACGCGCAAACGGTTCATCAAAACCTTTCTTCCTATTATACACATCAAAACAAAAATTGTTATATGTGAAAACCGGGTTGTTTTGCAGGTTCATATGTTTTCAGATTCGAGATGGATTTTGGGATTTGATAATTTTGATTTCGAGTATTTTTCTGATTCGTATCGGTATATTTGGATTTTTGGTTAGGTATATATTTGTATTATCTAGTAGCACAGTTTTATTTTGTGATTTTATAAGTTAGAATGATGATATGATATTATGATTAGTGAAATGTGTGATCTACAAGTTTTTTTTTTAGATTTAGTTTTAGGTGTAAGACAATGTATTAAACCGTCAAATATTGCATGCATTGGGAATGCTCTCGTGTAGTCGTGTATTGTTAGTTTTACAAAAGTTCTGAAGAAAAATTAAGATTGGTATGAGAAGAAGTATTATCACGTTAAACAAGTAATCCTAGACCGGGCGTTTGGCCCAGTTTTGATTTAATCTTCGAAAACGTCCAACTAGAGATGTCTAACCTGAAACCGATGAACAGCTAGCCATATATATAAACTTGTTCTCCTTGAGCCATATGCTTTGTAGTCGTTAAATCACACAACGAATTGAAAGTAAACACAAAATAAAAATATAAAAATATGATCACTGGGAGGCTGGACAAAAGAATATCAACTACTCAACTAGTGTAGTTGGCTACTCGCCATTCTTATAATGATAAATAGTAACTTACATGCGATTATTGGACAATTAAGAATAGACATATAAACATATATATAAAATATGATCTCGGGGAGGCTGGACAAAAGAATATCAACTACTCAACTAGTGTAGTTGGGCAGTTGGCCGCATGCCATTCTTTATAATGATAAATAGTAACTCACATGCGATTATTGGACAATTAAGAATAGACATATAAACACATATAAACATATATGGTTAATCAACGTACGTATGCAGATGATTAATTTTAAGCCAAAGTTAATCCAAATTTCAAATCACATGGGGACGCCATCGCTCATCATAAATTCACATGCATGTATTATAAGAGTACATATCAACATGGCATTAGACGACGATCATAGATAATGGTTGACCATAAAGCATAATTACCATTAATTCAAACGAAGTTATCTTGACGTGTATATTTCAAAAAAAAAAAAAAAAAAAAAAAAAATCGATTTGTAAATGCATAAAGTTTTAGAAAATCTAACTAATTACACTTTTTATTAATTATCATCTTCAACAACTAAACTTTTTTTAATTAGTTAAAAGATAAAGAGAACATTTATTTTTAGATATTCCAAATGAAAATATGAACATTTTTTTGAAGGAGTACAATTTATCAAGAGATGTCAATTCCATAACTATTTACATGCAAACAGACAATAACTTAAACCAGTTGGACCATAAGATAATGACACCAGCGGTTCTCGAAATTGCATGTGAATCATATGAACTTATTTTGCATAGTGTAATACATTGTAGAAAATACTATCGATTTTTTTGAAATGCATATGTTTTAAACTTTTGTGTTACAAATAACTTTATGTTTTAAGGTCACCATTTATTATCATCACGACACCACATATTGTCACAAAGAAAAACAATTTCAAACATTATTATAACTTTGAAATGTTACTTAAACGTACGAAGCTTACGTTATGGAGGGTAAACATATACGTAATATGTATGTGAAATAAGAAATTTCGAAGAAGATCGATATATGTTAAGTTACCTTTTAAACGAAGCTTATGTTATCAAGGGTAAGCATATATATCATGCCCATGAGTCCATCTACAACAAATAAGTAGATATACAATGACAAAAGGTTGTTTAAGCCAAGCGTATTTGAAACATTAAACAATTATAGTAAATAATAATATGATCAAGCGCCACGTCTATTCGAAACATTAAAAAATTATAGTACATTATTCTTCTAAGATAGCTACGATTGATAGCAAATTGTTATTTTAAAATGTGAACAATATAAATAGTAGTCGATCTCATGGCTCTTTGATCATTGTTTCCACATATCTCTCCCATATACACAACACAGACATTGTTGTCATTTTTCTTTTCGTGAGGTTAGCACATTTCATTCTAGCAGCTTCAGTCAATTGATTGAACGTCAGTTGTCGTCCTGATTAACTACGGTAAATGAGTAGTGAGATTGAGCGGGTGGAGAAGGAGGATATTAAAGACGAGGAGGTTCAGAATGATGAGGAGTCTAGGAAAAGATGGAGTTTGTCCACGTTGTTGGCCTGGTGGAACGCAACGCCAGATTCTACTCGAGGCAACATAATCAACCATGCTGGCGACGACGAAGGCTCTTGCCAAGGCTTTTCCATCAACCCTCATGAAAACAGGTTTCAAATCCCTCCAACTTCGCGTCTCTTATGCATCCTAAATAAATTTAAGACGTTTAGTCAAAGTAACCAAACCTTAAAAGCTAGCGCACAATATTGACTCAAAAGTAACCACAAACACACCCCAAACGTTACAGTGTATTAATTAACGAATGAACAAGGATGAATGTACAAATCAACCTTACCCTCTCATCTATATTTATAGAGAATGAAGGGGAAGAAACTTAATCCTTGATAATAAGGAATTTATAATTGAGGAGGTTAGGAGATTTCCTAATACATGACTAACCTCCTTAAGTTTGAGCTAAAATACAACTAGCCCCTAAACTTATATCCTAACTATTACACACTAATAATACAGTTTTTATCGTTATGTCATCTCTCATTTAGTTCCATAATGCAGATTGTACTGGGCTTGGGTGAAATTCGTATTATTATGGGCAATCTACTCTTCTTTCTTCACACCCATGGAATTTGGTTTCTTCAGGGGATTGCCCGATCACCTCCAACTATTAGACATACTCGGTCAGGTTGTTTTCATGGTCGATGTTATTCTTCAATTCTTTGTTGCTTACACAGACACTAATGTTGAGGAGATGGTCTATAGCCGAAACCTTATTGCTCTTCGGTCAGTTTTCATCCTCCAGAATGAATTTTCACTCCAAATACCATCTTAGTTAGCTCTATTGGCACTCTTGTTTATTAAGTTTCTAATTTATCATTGTTGTTGCAGGTACTTGAAATCTTATTGCATCCCTGATGTACTTGCTTGCATGCCTTGGGAATATATTTATAGGGTATCACTCTAAACTCCATACAAATGCTCAAAATATAATATTACCAAATGCATTGTGTTTAGATTCATTATCACCAATACATTATCTATGTAAATCAGGCTTCTGGTAGAGAAGAAGCCGTGAGATACTTTATGCTGATTAGGTTGGTACGGGTACGAAAGGTTACGGAGTTCCTCTACAAGCTGGAGAAGGACATAAGGGTCAGTTATTTGCTTTCAAGGATTCCAAAGATTATAGCTGTTGAGTTGTACTGCACGCACACGGCAGCATGCATATTCTATTATTTGGCTACAACTCTTCCAGCTAACCAAGAAGAATACACGTGGATTGGGAGCCTAAAACTTGGTGATTACAGCTACTCAAACTTCAGAGACATTGATCTTTGGAAAAAATATATAACTTCCTTATATTTTGCAATTTCGACCATGGCGACAGTCGGTAAGTTTCTTAATTTTGGGATAAAATAGTTTAGTTTGGCATTTTATGTGAAATGGTGAGTTAATGTGGAGTTGCTTCTACAGGTTATGGCGACATCCATCCAGTGAATTTGAGAGAGATGATATTTGTTATGGTTTATATCATATTTGACATGGTTCTTGGTGGTTATTTTGTCAGTAGCATAACTGCTTTACTTGTGAATGGATCAAAGACAGAAATATACAGGGAAAAAATAAAAAATCTCCTGAAACATATGGACAAAAAAGTAGACAGAGATGTACAGAATAAAATCAAATATCAACTCCAGTTACCTTATGATAGCAGCCCCACTGATTCTCCTATTTTTCAAGACCTCCCAAGCTCTATCCGTACAATGGTATGGGAAAGAGAATTCTGCTTAATTATGTTGAAATTTTGCATTTCTAAAATGTCGGTTTGCACCTTTTTTTTTTTTTTTTTTTTTTTTTTTTTTTTTTTAAATAATATAAACGCCATATTTCACACCTTTATCCAATTAGTCCAATGGTCAAAGTGCACTCTTCACATGGGCTAGTCAAACTTTAGGCTATTCTATCACTCGGCCAACTCCTATCGGTTCATTGTTTAGTGTTACGATCAATTATTTTGTTAAGCATATATTATCTAAGATACTAAATTGCTTGTGCTTCTTGCAGATAACTGACAATGTTTATAAGCCACTGATTGAAAAGGTTCCCATTTTCATGGGTTGCTCTCCAGAATTCATTAATCAGATTGTAAGTCATTTCTTTCAGGGTCATTTTGGTAACTAAGAAGTAATGTCAGTTAAGCGTTGGAAAAAAGGCACCTTAATGAGCATTCCTCTTTCAGGTAAGTAGAGTGCATGAAGAGTTTTTTTCTCGAGGGAAAGTAATGATGGAACAAAATAGTGTGGTTGACCACCTTTATTTTATCGGTGAAGGAAAGCTGGTACTAAGTTCTTACTTTATATAGGTCATGTAATCGCATTTAAGACTTCGTCTGCTGATTAGTCAATGGTTTCGGACTATTACTTAAAATTAGAACAATCATACTATTGATGAAGACTATTTTAACAATCATACTATTGATGAATAAAATTTGGAACAGGAAGAAGTTGTCGTATATGAAGGTGGACTCAAAGAAGAAATATTAGAACTAAAACCTAACGACTCGTTTGGAGATGTCTCCATTCTATGCAACATTCCCCAGCCATACACTGTACGAATTCGTGAGCGTTGTCTACTACTTCGGATTGATAAACAATCTTTCTCTAATATCCTTAAGATTTATTTCCACGACAGAAAAAAGATTCTGAACAATCTACTAAAGGTGATAACAACATGTTCTATACTTGCTCACACTTTAATGATTATATTTTCTATCTAAACTAACGTATGTTGTCAGGGTAAAGAAGGGAATGTTCACATGAAGCCTATGGTGGCAAAAATCAAAGCTCAGATTGCAATGCAAGAGGCACACCTTGCACTGAGGGTCAATAGTGCAGCTTATAATGGAGATTTGTTTCAGCTAAGAGACTTAATTCAGGCTGGAGCCGACTCAAATATAAAAAACTTTGATGGAAGGTCACCGTTGGTATGTTCTTTTCATTTAATACTCTTAGATATAGTCCAAGTAATGTTTATGTATGTTAAGTACTTATGTATTGTATTTTATGTTTTATGTATTATGGGTCGAATTTGGAAGGCTGACAATGTCATGGGTTGGGTCATAAGCCCTTAACCCAAACTGCCTATTATGTTTAAGTTATTTCTGCTTACAGTTATAGCAGTTAGGGTAGTTAAGGCAGTTATGTATGAAACGACACAATGGTTCATATGTAACTGTCATGTCGTTTAGGATCATATATATAGGTTTAGATCGAGTCTGTAAACAATGTTGCATATTCATATTAATAAAAGTCCATTGTTTACTACATTATTCCAAACACAGTTTTTCACTCACATCACAAACATGGTTAACTATAAGCATGTTATGTCAAAGAATTGGTTGCAATATCGACCTGTGAACCCTTACCAACATAGAAAAGCATTTATTGTGCATAAAGGGTATTATCTCGCTAACATGCTATTGACCTAAACAGCATCTTGCTGCATCAAAAGGACACGAAGATATTGCTCATTTTCTTTTTCAAGTAGGCGTCGAAGTTAACATTTCAGGTAAACTTTCTTCCCTTTGTGAGTTGAGATTGTGGTAGTCATCTGAACTAACTATATACCTTGTGTCATGTTACTGTTAGATAATTTTGGAAATACACCCTTATTAGAAGCCATCAAGAGTGGACATGAAAAGATTGCTTCATTGATAATCAATAAAGGTGGTTCATTGATGATAAATGATGGTGGTAATATCATGGCTTCATCTGCAGAAAGAGGTAATCCAAATTCTGAAGACTTTGACTTCAGAACGCCACTTCATGTAGCCGCCTTACGAGGATCTTACGGATTAGCAAAGTTGTTAGTCAAAGCCGGGGCCAATGTTTTATCTAAAGATAGGTATAACTTGTTTAATTTAATATTTCTGAATTCACTTTTAAAGAGGCAAGAAACATTTGCAAGGACGCAAAATCGGTGGTTTTTTACTATTCTTGAGTGCAAAGAATTAAGCACTTAAGCATATACCTTATATGATAAAATTTATGCTCTGAATGTGCAGATGGGGTAAAACTCCACTTGATGAAGCAAAATTATCTAAGAATGAAAGGTTGATTAAGCTATTGGAAGAAGCCGCAACCATTCAATTATCAGATAATACTTCAACCTCTCAAGAACTATTAGGTATACAAAGTTTTTAATTTCTACTTTTGAATTAATAGTTCAGGAAAATGCCATGCCTACTAATGAGAAAATTAAGAACCTTTTAATTTGCTCCATAAGCATAAGTAATTACTTTCTGTTTAGAACCTTCAGATTTATTGTTTGGTCTACACCACCTTTGCTTCAAGTTTTGCTTGTTTTTGATGAAAAGCTAGCTAACTATGAATTTATTGGCGTTTAGTGACAGATAAAATGACACGAAGGAAATGTACGATATACCCTTTTCAGCCGTTGGAATTGCCAAAGGATCAAAACAAGTATGGAGTTGTATTATGGGTTCCAGACACTATTAATGAGCTGATTGAAAAAGCGGCTGATCATTTCAAGTTGGACCTTCCTTCCACTTCTTGTATAATAACAGAAGAAGCGGGTCAAATTCTTGAGGTGAATATGATTATAGATGGGCAAAAGCTCTACTTAATCACTACTTAAGCACAAGTCATGTTTGTAACATTTTATATCTGCTACTAAAAGAAATGAGTGATGTTGCATCTACTTAGAAAAAGGACTTTCAGTTCAGTTATCTTTTAGTAAAGTTTCTAATCAAGAAGGATTCAGATGTCACAGAGTTAGTTCACACTGGCTTATGGTTTACAAACATAGTCGTTCAAGACAAACTTTTAAAAACCCTCTTACTAATCTAAACGCTCAATGAGCAATTTGTTTGAGTCAACCAAATAGAAACAAGTGAGATCTTCCCTAGCATATTCTTTACACGTCTATGTTCGAATAAGCAACTTACATAGTCCTAACAGACTTGCAATATATTGTTTCTGCCTGGAGTTGCTATAATGAACACAATATTTTCATGAATCATGGCAACTAAGAAGTAACACTACTAGTGAACATGTATAGATGTGCTACTGAAAATGAATGCTAATAAGAGGAAACCTGACCTTTGAAGAAGCATCCTCTCTTTCGGGCATTGCATTATAGTATTAAACATCGGTTTACATCTCTAAGCCGCTGACATTTTGCATACTAACACCAGCGGTTTCAGTTGCACCTAAAAGACCAACAACATCATAAAGAATCAAAACTGTATGAAACAAAAAGTGTTTTTGTCTGTCAGACAACCATGTGACCATGTCGAGACCCCATTAGATGGGCTGACAACGATCCTCTATTGAGCTATGGCCGAGACCATGAAGCTCGATTAATCACGCTCTAGTCACATGGTCATGATGCATCAACCAGACATGGGTTTCTGTCTCTTGAGGAATCAAGAATACAGAGGTACGAGCCTATAGAACAGATCCTGTTCAAGTAAGGTCGTGCCTGCTTTTTTGCTTGTGGTCTTTATAAACTGTCTGTCTTTTGATCTTTCAAGCGATGTGGGATAGAACATTTCAGAACTATTGCTTATTATTTCCCTTTGTAATTAGTAGGCTCTTATTTCTACTTACTGAAACAAAACAACTAAATTTATTGTAGCTATTTCGTTTTATTTAACACCTTAAGATAAAAAACATATGGGTGGAAATCATGATTACTAAGATTGTCTAAGAAATTTGAACATATCAAATAATTCTACTTACATTAAACGCATGATGATATGTAGCTTTTCGGGATAGTAGTGACTGTGTCCTTATTGCGATGTGTGTGGTCTACGTCTTATGTCATTTCTGTTAGTTTATTTCAAAATGTATCGAGGCGATTATGTCACATATATTAATTTAACTGACATGAAGAGTCCAAATATTTCTATTTTTAGGTACTTATGGAATGGACAGATGTTCTCTGTAAAAATAGATTACTTGATCAACTAAGATTTTACATTCTATGTAACGTTTTTTCTCTGGAATTTTTTCGATCATGCAGTGGTTCAAAGGAGTCTAGAAAGCCCTTCCATAGTATCATTATTGAGTTGATTACTAAAATAAACAAAGTTTTGACACTAAATAATCCAATAAGATTAAAAACTACTATGATCACAAGGAGGTTTGAGAATAGATATCAACTAGTTGTCACAAATTCTTACAACAATAAATAATAGTTAGACAAATGAGAATTGGATAATCAACACCAGTTGACTTCTTAATTAATTATGATAGCAATAGTAAAGAATTAATCAATTATAAGCATAAGTTGGCATCAATTCAGATGTGTGGTAAGAGTTTATTCATTAGACATAGAACCTTTAATTTACATTGGCCTGCCAAGCAACTTATATACACTTTTGTATTACTTATATCAGTACTAATGAAACTTTTTTTTTTATAAAAAGTTTTAGAATAAAGAATCTTTAATGCTTTATATGTATGTTGATGCAAGTTTGGTATAACGTCATATGGACACTGCTACTTTTGAATAACAGAATAAATATTAAAGCACTGTTAATTTACATAATGCTTATGCATAACTACATGATAGTTGTAAGAACTCAAAGTTCAATATTCATTTAGTGAATAATGTTGTAGTTATAAGATAACACAGCTATATTTGACAACAAATTTTTATTTATAAATTTGAATTGAAAACAGTACTCTCATGGCTTTCTCCTCATTGCCTCCCCATCTCTTCCTTAGACAGCAAATATTTTTTCATGGTTTATGTAATGGTCAGCATGTCTTGATCACACATGTTTGATGCTAGTTTAGTCGATAAACGTGATCATAGCGCTCTACAAACATTGTTTTTGATACTGGTAAGAAAATATGAGTGAGATTGAGCAGAATGGTTCTGCTATGGCGGAGAAGGACAAGAGAGAAGAGGAGAGGCGCATGAAGGTGACAGAGGGTGGCTGGGGTTTCTTCATCAACCCTCGAAGCAGGTTTCATATGCCTTCTTACTTTATCGGTCTCTTTTTAGCCTTTATTTGTTTGTGGAGATATCTGCATAAAACTTTCTATGGCAATTAGTGTATTACTGATTTCGTGTTTATCCAGTTTTATGATAATTCACAAACACTTGTACAAATATACTGTTAGTAATGCACCATTCATCTCCCATAACAAAAATGTTAAAGTAGGTTACAAATTATCACTGTTGTATAATCTCCAATTTTATGATGCAGATGGTACCGGGCTTGGGATAAATTCATATTGTTATGGGCAGTGTACTCATCTATAGGAACACCCATTGAATTTGGGTTCTTTAGGGGATTGCCTAAACATTTCTATTTATTAGACATACTCAACCAGACAGCTTTCTTCATCGATATTTTCGTTCAGTTCTTTGTTGCTTACAGAGACATTGACACTGAGAAGATGATCACTAATCAAAACCTTATTGCTCTACGGTCAGTTTTTCATCCTATAAATGACAACTTCAATCCTTCAATCTAAATAATATAAAGATACTTATAACCTTTATCTTTATGATTCAAATTTCTTGCTGCAGATATTTAAAATCTCATTTCATTTTTGATTTACTTGCCTGCATGCCTTGGGATCTTCTTTATTGGGTATTATTATTCTAAACTCCATATAGATGTAAATACTAATATACAGGATAAAAATTATAACTAAGATGTAACTTATGTTTATCAGGTTTCTGGTAGAAAAGAAGAAGTGAGATACCTTTTACTAATTAGGTTGGTACGGGCACGGAGAGTTCTAGACTTTTTTTCCATGTTGGAAAAGGACATACGTGTCAAGTATTTGTTTTCGAGAATCATGAAACTTATTGTTGTTGAGTTCTATTGCACACATACGGCAGCATGTATATTCTACTATTTAGCTACAACTATGCCAGCTTCACAAGAAGAATATACATGGATTGGGAGCTTAAAACTTGGTGATTATAGCTACTCAAATTTCAGAGACATTGATCTTTTGAAAAGATATGTAACTTCATTATATTTTGCAATTATCACGATGACAACAGTGGGTAAGTTCTTTCATTTCAACTGAACCCTTACCGCAATATAATAAACACTCCATACGAATCATGTATCAATGTGGGGACTTACTTGTACAGGTTATGGCGACATACATGCAGTCAATGTGAGAGAGATGATATTCATTATGGTTTATGTTTCATTTGACATGGTTCTCGCTGCTTATTTAGGCGGTAACATAACAGCTTTAGTTGTAAGAGGATCAAAGCCAGAAATATACAGGGAAAGAATAAAAAATCTATTGAAATATATGGACAGAAATAAACTAGGGAAAGACATACGTTATCGAATCAGGGATCAACTGAGGTCACCATATGATAGTAGCCAAACTGATTCTGCTGGTTTACAAGATCTTCCCAGCTCTCTCCGTGCTATGGTATGGAACAGAGAATTTTGCTTAATCCAGATACGTTGAAAATAATTGCAATTATTCTAATGTTCATTTACACATTATCTATGATACTAAACAACGTGTAGTATTTCTTTCAGGTAATTGAAAACCTTTACAAGCCACACATTGAAAAGGTTCCTCTTTTCAAGGGATGCTCTTTGGAATTCATAAATCAGATCGTAAGTCTTTCAGGGGGATACACTGTATATGTTGATAATTATATAGGTACCTTAGCGGGAGCTCCTCTTGCAGGTAAGAAGAGTGCACGAGGAGTTTTTTCCTCCAGGGAAAGTAATAATGGAACAAGGAAGTGTGGTTGACCAACTTTTTTTCATAAGTGATGGAAAGCTGGTAAGAAATTCCTATTTTATGTTAGATTATGCCATTATATATGAGGTGTTATATAAATTGATACAACGAAACTGTAACAGGAAGAGGTTGTTGTCTATGAAGGTGGCCCTAAAGAAGCAGTATCAATCCTAAACCCTCACGACTCGTTTGGAGATGTTTCCATTCTGTGCAACATTCCTGAACCATACACCGTTCGAGTTTCTGAGCGCTGTCTGCTTTTACGGATTGATAAGCAATCTTTCTCTAATATCCTTGAGATATATTTTCACGACAAAAGAAAGATTCTAGACAATCTACTAGAGGTCATTACTAAATTTAGCTACTGCTCCTTCAGTAAGGTTTATTTTCTTTTGGGCCTTCTAAACTAGCATATCTTAGCAGGGTAAAGAAAGTAATGTTCACATGAAGCATGTGGTGTCAGAAATTAAAGCTCATATCGAGCTACAAGAGGCACAACTTGCACTAAGGCTTAATAATGCAGCTTATAAGGGAGATTTGTCCCGGCTAAAAAGCTTAATTCGAGCTGGAGCTGATCCAAACAAGAAAAACTTTGATGGAAGGACGCCGCTGGTAATGAATTTCTTTTAATGACCAAAAAAAAAAAAATGTTAACAGCAGAAGGGATGTTGCTAACTAGTTACTGCCTGATCCAACAGCATCTTGCTGCATCAAAAGGACATGAAGATATCACTCTTTTTCTTATTCAAGAAGGTGTTGAAGTTAACATTTCAGGTAAACTTTCTACCCCTTTGAGCTTAGATTCTGGTAGTCATTTGACCTAATTATATACTTTATTTCATCTTACTGATAGATAACTTTGGGAACACGCCCTTATTAGAAGCCATCAAAAGAGGACATGATAACGTTGCTTCTTTACTAATAAAAGAAGGCTGCTCATTGACGATAACTGATAGTGATACTATATCATCTCCATCTGTCGCAAGAGGAGTTTTAAACTCAAAAGACTACGACTTCCAGACACCACTACATGTAGCCACCGCACGAGGATCTTATGTACTTGCAGAGTTGCTAGTCAAAGCTGGGGCTAGTGTTTTGTCCAAAGACAGGTACAGTTATGACTATATCAACCAGGTTATAGAGAGTTTAATTATAGTTTGTGTTTAAATAAAAAGAGACAAAACATTACTAGTCATATTTTTTGAGTGCACAAAGTCGATCATATATCACGTAACAACATTTTAAGTTCAAAATTAAAGTGCAGATGGGGTAACACTCCACTTGATGAAGCGAGATTATCTGGAAATGAGATGTTGATTAACCTATTGGAAGAAGCCAAATCATCCCAGTTATCAGAATTCCCTTCATCCTCTCAAGAACCATCAGGTATTTAAAAGCTTTGTAATGTAGTTAGCAAACATCGTTGTTTTGAGACAAGGGAAAAAACAGAGAACAAGACTATTCCTAACGAGCACATAGTTAAATTAACAAGAATGAAACGCAAGCTAACAACAAACTTATGGGTGTTTACTTTGTTGTGACAGATAGAAAGGCACGAAGGAAATGTACCATATACCCGTTTCAGCCATGGGAATTACCAAAGGATCAAAACAAGTATGGAGTTGTATTATGGGTTCCAGACACTATCGATGAGCTCATTGAAACAGCAGCGGATCATTTGAAGTCGAACCTTTCTCCTAATTCTTGTATTATAGTAACAGCAGATGCAGGTAAAATTGTGGATGTCGATATGATAGCAAATGGGCAGAAGCTCTATTTAATCACTAATCAGGAATGACATATATGTACCATCTTATCATTTATTCAAATCACTTCCAAAGATTTATCCATAAACCAAACAGAGAAGCATGCAAATATGGTTTGACCCAATTTACGATAGCTACTAATACAACGTGAATAATACAACATCTACTTAAACAAGGCATCCATTTCTGGTTAACCTTATTCTCTTCAAAAGGTTTAAATTGGATGAGAAACCCCAACCCCCATACACCTATGGGTGTCGATCGACCCTTTCCCATGGACCAAAAGTATCCATGGTCAAGACACAGAGGTAAAATTGTGGGTGTCGATCGACCCTTTCCCATGGACCAAAAGTATCCATGGACCAAAACTTATGCATTGTCATATTACCTCACTACAACTCCTTGAGCCAGAAAAAAAAAAAAAAAATAAAATAAAAATTGTCAAGTATATATCGTGCACACCCTATATTGAATTTCTAGATCCGCCATTGCTAACAACCCTGAAGTGGCCACACCAACCTCTTGAAAACGGAGGACGTTACCTGGTGTGTGGCGGTGGGTTCAGACGTTGTAAAAGGTCGGAAACCATGATTACCCAAAACTAGAACAAGAAATAGAAACAAATGAATAATATCTAGTCTCTACTCTATACTTAACATGTTCAAATAAGGAACCTAAATAGAAGTAAAAAGATATTTCACAACCTGGCTATATAAGAAACCTAAACTCGTTCAGACATTTCATCGAACACTTTCTATGCATCATCCATATAACTTCTAACAGTTTCATTTACTCCACCAGATCATGAGTGTTGCAATCCAACTAAAAAAAAAAAAAAAAGTATGCTTTGTCTGTCAGACAACCATGTCACCATGCCGAGACCGATTAGATGGGCAGGCAACGATCCTCTACTGAGCTATGGCCGAGACCATGAAGCTCGGTTAATCAAGCTCTAGCAAAACACTATTGGGAATTTTTTATTTAAAAAAAATGAATTCATAAGTTCATACCTTATTGTAAGGGCCTATAGAACAGATCCTGTTCAAGTAAGGTCGTGTCTACCTGTTTGTTTGTGGCCTATATAAACTATTTGTCTTTTGCACTTTCAAACGATGTGGGATAAGACATATTAACAATACCAGTCCTTGTTTATTTCGGTTAAAAACATAACGAACTTAAACCGAATAAAAGAAAAACCCATTGTTTTAGTTTTTTAGATTTTTTTTTCTTTTTAGAACGGCAATTTTAATTATATCACATCATTTACACCACAAATCATTTTAGATGATTTGAGAAAAACTATCAACATCAACTCATTGCCACAAAGTCCTATAGCAATAATAATACAGTAGTTGGACAAATAAGAGTGGGCAATGAAACCCATTGACTTCTTATGATACCATTTGGTAAACAAATAATCAATTTGAAGCATAAGTATCTTCAATTTCAAATATGTAATACGTAAGAGTTTATCTTTTACCCATAGAACATGTAATTAGATATTTTACCCACAGTTTGTTATCTTATTAGATATTAGTAAGTTATATTGGTAAAAAGTGTAACTAGTTTTTTAATTAATTGCAAGATATCTACCATCAATGGCCTAGTGGTAAATGGTAAGGCATCTCACGTCCTCACAAGATGTCTAGGGTTCAAACCTCGCTAAGTACATATTTAGGAGTGCTAGGGAAATAGTTGGAGACAGTCATGTATATACTTCAGTTAAGCTGCGTACGTATGAGTCAAAGATTCGTCTTTTCCGGGTAACATGACCAGAGAAAAC
Source organism: Artemisia argyi (assembly GCA_030686995.1). NCBI lineage: Eukaryota > Viridiplantae > Streptophyta > Magnoliopsida > Asterales > Asteraceae > Artemisia > Artemisia argyi. The sequence continues at coordinate 212,123,271 of CM060709.1, read as the reverse complement.
GTCATTAGTTTATGTGTTTATGCAAGTGGTTTATCGTCCTAGTGGAGGGAGTACACTACTTTTGAAATAAATGTTTAACCATCAATTTTCATAATGCTAATGCACAACTAGCTGCTACATGATAAATGTAGCAACCTAAATTTGAAATTTCATATAACATATCAAGAGGGAGTAATTTTGTAGTTAGAGCTCTAGGTGCAAAGTTGAGGCTTAGCCTCTTTATTCGGGGCCCCACCCCCGTCACATCACCAAACACCTCAACTTCAACTAACCACAACAAACCCCCCTCACCAAACAACAAACCTCAACTTCCCCATTAGGGCCTCACCTCTTACACATTTATTTTTTTATTCATTTTTCAATCAAATTAAATTTATTTTATTCAAAAAAGAAATAACTAAAATTAAAATTTTATGCTTATATTTTGTTTTAAATTTAAGCTGCTAAAAAAAAATGCAAATAAACAAGGACCAAAACTGTAAATATTGATAAGAAAACTAGAAGGACTAAAACTACAAATAAACTAAACTATAAGGAAATTATACATGTTGTCTTCTTCTTCAACTATACAAACCTGCAAACACAAAACCTTCAAATATACAAACCTGCAAACACATCTCCAAATATAAAACCCAACAAAAAAAAAAAAAAAAAAAAAAAAAAAAAAAAAAAAAGAAAGAAAGAAAGATCTGTCATTTTGTCAGTGGTTTTGCTTCGCCGTGGCCACGGGGAGGTGACCAACGGCGAGGGCCGTTTGGTGTGGCGGCGAGCAACGGCTCGCCGTTGTCTTTGCCAACTAGGACGGCGAGCCCCCTTTCCCCATCTGCACCTTGTGCTCTTATTAGATAGCTAGCTATGATTGACTACACATTATTTAAAACCATTAGTCTCATGGTTCTCTGCTCTCTGGCTTCACATCTTAATTACACAAAACTCATTTCATGAGTCATATAGAGATCAGCACATCTTGCTCGAATGTTTGATGCTTTGTCAATATACCTAGTCTTGTAAAGAGAGCGTTTGCTACTCATAGAATAAGTATGAGGAGTGAGGTTGAGTACAATACTTCCCCCGTGGTGGAGGTGCAGGGGAGAGAAAATGAGAGGCGTTGGAAAAACTTCTTCATCCACCCTCAAAGCAGGTTTGAGATTTCTTCTTAATTTAATTTGTTAATGAACAACATACTTATGGTTAGACACTTAGCAGAACATATTAAAGAGAGGTGATTTATACATCAAAAATATAGTTTGCGCATCAGAATCACTTTCGCATAGATAGTTTTAGTAACGCACAAATCATTTCCCATAGAGAATATGTTATAGTACATTATAAACTTTTTATCAATAACATTGTATCAGGTCTAATGTTTATGATGCAGATGCTACCGGGCATGGTATAAACTCATATTAGTGTGGGCAGTCTACTCTTCTTTTGGCACACCCATTGAATTTGGGTTCTTAAGGGGATTGCCCGAACACCTCTATTTATTAGACATACTCAGTCAAACTGCTTTCTTCATCGATATTTTCCTTCAGTTCTTTCTTGCCTACAGAGACACAGAGACCAAGAAGATGATATCTAACCGAAACCTCATTGCTCTTCGGTCAGTTTTTCTACTTTCAAATGGAACCAAAGTCATGAACTCATAATCATTTTTAACTGCAAAATATACCATTACCAACACTAAAATTAATATTTTGATCCAACTATGTTGTTGCAGGTACTTAAGATCTCATTTTATCTTCGATTTAATTGCATGTATGCCCTCGGATGTTTTATATAGGGTATCACTCTAAACTCCATATATATGCTAATATATACTTACATAAGATCGTTAAATTATGACCCAAGACGTTGTCTATGTTGACCAGGTTTCGGGTAGAAAAGAAGTGGTGAGATACCTTTTACTGATTAGGTTGGTGCGGGCTCGTATAGTTCTGGACTTTTTCTCCAAGCTGGAAAAGGACATACGCGTCAATTATTTGTTTTCGAGGATTCTAAAACTCATTGTAGTTAATTTATATTGCACGCATACGGCAGCATGTATATTCTACTATTTGGCTACAACTTTGCCAGCTTCACAAGAAGGATACACATGGATTGGGAGCTTAAAACTCGGTGATTATAGTTACTCAAACTTCAGAGACATTGACCTTTGGAAACGATATATAACATCACTATATTTTGCAATTGTTACTATGACAACAGTAGGTGAAGTTCCTTGCAAGTTTTCAACCGACCTCTTTCTGCATAAAAAAAAAAAAAAAATGTGAATGATGAATTAATTTGGATTTGCTTGGTACAGGTTATGGTGACATACATCCGGTCAATATGAGAGAGATGATATTTGTTATGGTTTGTATTTCATTTAACATGGTTCTAGCTGCTTATTTGGCTGGTAACATAACAGCTTTAGTTGTGAAAGGTTCAAAGACAGTCATATACAGGGAAAGAATAAAAAGTTTACTTAAATATATGGACAAAAATAAACATGGGAAAGAAATACGTTATCAAATCAAAGATCAACTGATGTCACCGTATGATAGTAGCCACACGGATTCTGCTGTTTTTCAAGACCTACCAAGCTCTCTCCATGCTATGGTATGGGAAAGAGAATTATGCTTAATCCAGCGTGTCGAAAATAATTGCAAATGTTACAATGTCAACTTATGTATAATTTAGTATTATGACGATATATGAATGTTATTTCTTGCAGGTAACTGAAAATATTTATAAACCACACATTGCTAAGGTTCCTCTTTTCAGAGGATGCTCTGTAGAATTCGTCAATCAGATTGTAAGACATTTTGAGAATAAGGGAACTGTTGATAACATATGCACCTAAACAAGCAACTCCTCATGCAGGTAAGTAGAGTGCACGAGGAGTTTGTTCCTCCAGGGAAAGTAATAACGGAACAAGAAAGTGTGGTTGATCATCTTTATTTCATCTGCGATGGAAAACTGGTACGAACTTCCTACTTCATATTGTTCTTATTTATCGAAGTTATATAAAGACTGATGATTTAGTTGTAATAGGAAGAGATTGTTGTCTATGAAGGTGGAACCAAAGAATCCGTATCAATTCTAACCCCTCACGACTCGTTTGGAGATGTTGCCATTCTATGCAACATTCCCCAACCATACACAATTCGAGTTCTTGAACGTTCTCTACTTTTACGGATTGATATGCAATCATTCTCTAATATCCTTAAAATATATTTTCACGACAAACGAAAGATTCTCAACAATCTACTAGAGGTTATTACCGGATTTAACACTTCCACACCTTTTAGAAATTTATTTTCTATGTGGCCTCTAAAACTATTACAGGAGCCATCTAAACTAACATATGGTGGCAGGGTAAAGAAAGTGATGTTCATATGAAGCATATGGTGTCAGAAATCAAAGCTCATATTGAAATACAAGAGGCACAACTTGCAATGAGGCTCACTAATGCAGCTTATAATGGAGATTTGACTCAGCTAAAAATCTTAATTCGAGCTGGAGCCGATCCAAACAAGAAAAACTTTGATGGAAGGTCCCCGCTGGTATGGTTTATCTTTTCAATTAAACAGCTATAAAACCATAAGTCCATAAAAAGGGTATCATCCTGTTAACAAGTTCATCTGCTGAATAGCATCTTGCTGCATCAAAAGGACACGAAGATATAGCTTTATTTCTTATTCAAGAAGGTGTTGAAGTCAACATATCAGGTAAGCTTTCATCCTGTTTGTAAAATTACATTCTGGTGGTCAGTTGAACTAATCTACTTCATTACATCTTACTGATAGATAGATATGGAAACACGCCTTTGTTAGAAGCTATCAAGAGTGGACATGATGACATTGCTTCCTTACTTATAAAAGAAGGTGGCTCATTGATGATAAGCGATGGTGATAGTTTAGTGTCTTCATCTATCACAAAAGGGATTCTAAACTCAAAAGACTATGACTTCCGAACTCCACTTCATGTAGCTACCTCACGAGGATCTTATGGACTAGCAAAATTGCTAGTTGAAGCTGGGGCTAGTGTTCTATCCAAAGACAGGTATAACTTTAGAAATGTATCAACCATGTTGTAGATAGCTTGATTAAGGTTTGAGAATTCAAATGAAAAGGGGCAAAACTTTTACTAGTCACCTTATTTCTTAAGTCCACAAAGTCAAGCATATACTGTATAACAAGATCCATGTTCCAAATGTACAGATGGGGTAACACTCCACTTGACGAAGCGATATTATCTGGAAACAGTACACTAATTGAGCTATTGGAAGAAGCCAAATCTTCTCAGTTATCGTCACAGATCACTTCATCCTCTAAAGAACCATTTGGTATTCAAAATTATTTATTTGCCTATCTTATTATCATGGAACACTCTGCTATAAATTATAAAGTTTCTAAATGCACTAATAATCATTCTTGCATAAATAAAAAAAGGAAAACCATTCAAATTTCTGCCTAGTAATCACCATTATAAAATTTTCTAACATAAAAATAATAAAAGGCTACCAAAACTGCTCCCATGTGAGATCATAGTTTGCAAGAATGACTTTTTTAGTCAAATGCAAGAGTGACTTTGTTTTTAAGACACCACTTTTTGCAAGCTCTTAGACTTCTCTATTTCGCAAGAACCATGATATATATGCCATGAAAGGTCATATTCAATAACTATATAAGAATCGATAATTCCTCAATCTCGTCCTACTGATAGAAAGTTGATCCCTAATACACATAACATGATTGCTCATATTAATTTCTTACCTAAAGATACAAAGTCACTTTCTGCATAGAACCTTCAAATCGTTTCTATAGACTTGGTGTTTGTCAACCTTCAAATTTTGCTTACTTAAGAAAACAAGCTCGCTAACTATGAATTTATTGGCGTTTAGTGACAGATAGAATGACACGAAGGAAATGTACTATATACCCTTTTCAGCCATGGAAATTACCAAAGGATCAAAACAAGTATGGAGTTGTATTATGGGTTCCAGACACCATTGAAGAGCTCATCGAAAAAGCAGTTGATCATTTCAAGTTAGACCTTCCTCCTAATTCTTGTATCATAATAACAGAAGATGCAGGACAAATTATCGATGCAGATATGATTACAGATGGGCAGAAGCTCTATCTAATCACTACTCAAGAATGAGTTATATATCATGCTAACCTAAGATTTATCCATAAAATGAACAAGAGATCACCTATGTATGCCCATATATCAAACATCAAATCACTGAGTAGTGAGTGTGACTAGTACACATATGCTTTGACCACATTCAGATCTTTGAAAGTTGCATTCCTTAACAGAGTTATACTGAACCAAAATCTCCCTAATGTCCCGTCTAATATGCTACGCAAAAAAGGGTGTTAGAATTTCTATGAAGCTAACTAATAAAAGAGAGTAATGATGCATCTACTAAAGATAACGGTTTATTTAAGTTAACCTTAATAGTTAACATCATATTTCAATTTTTGCACATGAATTATCTCACATTAAGGTAAGTTAGACTTTCTAGCTCACCTATGCATGCCGATATATCAAAATGAAATCACTGAGCAAGAAGGCGTCTGACTTTTGTTGAAGCTACTCAATAGAAGTGAGTAAGGTGGCATCTACTTAATAAAAGGAAGAACATATTACGGTAAGGTTTGCAAACTTACTCTTTTAATTTGAATATTAATTTTGTTTCAACTATATAGAAACAGGTGTCATTTAGAAACATGTCCAAAGAAGCAACCTGATAAAGCATAAATCATGGTAAAAGTAAGGTCTATCTGAACCTGAGCATAGAAGAAACACAAACTCGCTCAAGCATTTCGTCAAACACTTCGTATGCATATGTGAGGCACTCACATAATCCGCATTAGTTTCATTGCACCAAGAGGTCCAGTTTACATTTACTCTGCAGTCTGCATTGCATTATAAAAATCATACCAGCAAAAGTAAAAAAAAAAAAAAAAAAAAAATGATTAAATTGTCTGTCAGACAACCATGTGACCATGCCGAGACCTATTAGCAACGATCCTCTACTGAGATATGGCCGAGACCACGAGGCAAGGTTAATCACGCTCTGGTCACATGGTGATGATGCATCAAGAATACACAGGTATGAGCCTATAGAACAGATCCTGTTCAAGTAAGGTCGTGTTTGCCTGTTTGTTTGTGGTCTTTATAAACTGCTTGTCTTTTGCACTTTCAAGCGATGTGGGATAAGACTCAGCTAAAATGGTTTGCACATTCCATTGCATTTAGTTGGCTATTATTGCTTGCAATTTGTTTTTTAGAAATGGTTTTAAGTTAATGTCGAAATTTGAAGATATTAAAAGACACGGGTTTTGTAACTAGAGTCATGGCCGAAACATAACGGCAAGTTCCCTATTTTGGTTTATGTGTTGTCGTGAGCTCAAATTTTGTGGCAAACACAAGTGTGTGGAGAAAACTTATACATCGAATTTAAAATAGCAAGTTCAACTTTTAGTAGTAATTTTGTTGTGATTGTCATGTTCAACTTTTAAAAGTCAAAAACTAAATCTTTTAGTTGATTGATGAGTTTTGTACCAATAGTAAGAAAGGCTCACGCAACTTGACAAACTGTGTGAGGGGTATAAGTAGGAACGGGTTTTAATAAGCTTCGCGTTGACCTTTGTTTCTACGCTACTTTGTGTGTCAAGTTGGAGCTACCTAGTACAACTATTTTTTTATGTACAAAATCACCTTAAGGTTTAAGGTTGAATTGATCTCAATTCCATGTGCCACTTTGTGGTAACTATCTGAATAACTTGGGTCTTTTGACTCATGCAGTAGTAGGATATAGTGAGCGATAATTATAGGTAATTCTTTGATTGGTGAACCCAATACCTCAATTAAAACTTTGGTAAATTTGATTTTACTGGATTAGTTAATAAAAAGGTTTTTATTAAAACTTATGATACGAAGTTGTATGCATGCTGCTTCGTACATATATTGATTAAACACATCAAAACTAGTACCCTTAAATTTAAGTTTATGCCATCTAATTATAAGAAACACTTGAATTCACCATTTAGCCTAAGTGAGACCTTAGCTAGATTGTGATGACGAGGTGAATTTCATGATTACGTGGGACGTACATGAGAATTTGCAGTTTTTAAATTAGACGACTTAATTGAGTTGTTAGTGAGAGCTAAAACTCAAGGCATAAGATGGAGATGAAACATGTTTACAATGCAACTAGGTTTGGCAATTGTAAATCCCATGATGATCTAGAAATTGGAAATTGTTTGTCAATTATTGTTCGACAATTACCTTGTTCAATACTTTCATTACTATCAGATCAACTGATGTAATGGAACTATATCGATTTGGATTCTAGTTTTCAAGAAAATTATATGGTTATATGAATATTTCCTTGGGTATTCTATTTTCTTGAAAAATTGTATTATCGAAAATACTAATATTTGAACTTTTTTATGTAGAAATGGCTCAAAACGATAACACTACTTTGAGTTCTGCGTTCAAAACTTTCTTTGAACGAGAAAAATTGATTGGCTCACAGAATTTCATATGACTGGTTTCGTTCACTTAGGATTGTCTTGCGAGTGTCTGATAAACTAGAATATTTGTATAAGCCTTGTCCTGCTGAACCTGTTGCTACAACATCTGATGCAGAAAAAGCAGAGTGGAAAGTTGGGTATAAGAAACATAATGATGTGGCTTGCCCTACTTCTCCGGAGATTTTTTCCCCTCCCTAACTTTTCAATCGTTCCTGCCTACAACCCTAATTCTCCTGTGCTTCTTGCATCGATTGTTCCTGCCATTCGTTAGCTTGATTAAATCTGTGTGTGGTACGCAAGTAATTAGGTGTTTAATTCTCTGATTTGTTAGGGTTTACAATCGCTATGAACCTTAATCGTTTTTTAGGGTTCTTTTCCATACCGACATTGATTTGAATTCATTATTTACTCTTGTTGGTTTGTTTTGATCGATTACCATTCTTAATTATTATAGTCAGTTGCTTATTGACTATATTTTTCATGTAATCGATCACTATGGTTGGAAGTTGAGATCTTTGTGTGCTTTGTATAAAACCCTAACTGTTTCTGTTAGGGTTTTTACCATTCGGTGGTTGTTTTGTTGGTTCTGTTTCGTAGGGTTGTGAGATGAATAAGGGGTTTTTGAACATTACTAGTTCTGTGGGTAAAACTCAAGTTGATGGTTCTAAGTCCATTGGGAATATTGATGGATTAACTGCCCGAATGCAACGTTTGAAGGAAGGGGATGCTGGTAACACTGTTGCGCCTCAACTTACGGCTGTTAGGGTTGAACCAAACCCTAATATTGAAGCTAATAGTGCAATTGATGACATAGTGCATGCTGATGATTATGATGTTGCTAAATTGGTTGGGAGCAAACAAGACCTGGTGGAGCCGGTTTCACTTGGTAATATTCAAACAGCCACTACTAGTTTTGGTGAGTTGAGTACACCCTCAACGATGAACCCTAGTAGTGTTAGTTTGAATGTGGATGATGCACCTGATTGTTCTAAGAATGGTACTCAGAAAGTAGAGCCGATTCCACTTACAAAAGATACATCACATGGTGACCACTTGGAGCCGGTTACAAGTGCTGAAAATGTGAAGCAATTGATTGCTAATGCGCATAAGAATTTTGATGAAGCCATGAATAAAATTCAAAGTGAGATTGGTGCTAATGAAGTTAATCTTCCAAGTACTCCTCCTTCGTTTGGGACAAATGTGAATATGAATAAGAGTGCAACTTCTGGTCCTAATGCTCATCAGGTTGATACTACTAATGGTACTGGAGTGAAATCGGTCTCTTACGCGGGTGCTACTTCTAATGAACCTCAGAAACATGTTTCTAATTTTCGTAGGTTGGAATGTAGCAAGAAGAAGGCTGCTATTGATCTTTCTGTTCCAATGAAAGTAGTGGAAGAGGTGAATATCAGATTTGAGAATACGCTTTATGGGTATTTTCTTGGTCAACGCCTTGCGTTTCCTGTTGTTGATTATTATGTTCGCAATGCATGGGCTAAGTTTGGTATACAAAAGGTAATGATGAATGCAAAGGGGTTCTTTTTCTTTAAGTTCAATTCGAGTAACGGTGTTGATGATTTACTTGAAAATGGTCCTTGGTTGATTAGAAATGTTCCTATTATTCTCAAACCATGGACATTGAACACCAATTTACTTAAAGAGGATTTGACCATTATCCTGGTGTGGGTTAAATTTTATGATGTTCCTCTTGCTATGTTTTCTGATGATGGTATTAGTCTTCTTGCTACTTTGATTGGTACACCCAAAAGGTTAGATGCTTTTACCAGCCAAATGTGTAAGGATTCGTGGGCCGTAGTAGTTTTGCTAGATGCATGATTGAAGTGAAGTCGGATGAGGTGCTTCGGGATAGCCTCACTGTTGAGATACCTTTACTTGATGGTACGGGGTCGACTATTGAGAAGATTCGGGTTGAATACGAGTGGAAACCACCACGGTGTGATAAGTGTAAGGTTTTTGGTCATACTCTTATTGATTGTCCTCAAGTTGTTGTGCCTTCTGTTCAGCCTAATGCCTGTTAATGATGGTTTCAAGACTGTCAATAACAAGAAGAAAGGAAAGCAAGGTGCTCAAATACTTCCGGGTCAAGAAGGGTTTACTAAACCAGTTGTGGGCAAGCAGTTTCAGTATCGACCCAAAAAGACCTCTCCGGAACCTAAGAAAGTGGATGGCAATGAGAATAATATTTCTGGTATGGCTAGTTCAAGTGGAACGAAGAAAGTTGTTGTCACTAAGAAGAATGCTTTTGATGTGGCTAGTATAAGTGGAATGAAGATCACTACATCCAATCAGTTTGATGCACTTAATATGGATGATACGTATAGTTTTGGTATTCCTACTAATGACACCAACAAGGATGTGGATGCTGGCCGTACAATGGAAGTTAATGAGGATGAGTCGATTAAGACTAGTACTACATCACAAGAACCACTTGTGAGTGATTCAATGGGAACAAAGGAAGTTGGTTCTACTCCTATAGTTGAGAAAATTGGTAAGCTTGAAAAGCTACTTATTGATGGGATAGCTACTCTTGTGGATGATGATGGTCATCCCATTCCGTCTACCTCTTTCACTAAGAGGGCTAACCCATTTTCAAAGGTGGGTGAGGTTGTGGTTTCTAATAGTGATGATGATGAGGTTCTTAACACGTTCGACGAATCAACAAATCTTTTTGGTGGTGGTCATGAGCTTGAAGATGAGTTTGATGACTATGATGATTATTCGAAGCGAATTTATGATCTTCCGGGGAATTTGGATGCTCTTAATGCCATTTATGGCTTTAATCTCCAAGGTCGTAGGAAGTAGTTTATAATTTTGTCAGAGTCTTTTGTTATCATGTGGTTAGTGGTTTTGTTTTCTTGTTTAGAAAATAGGAAGTATCTTGTTATGTAAGCTTTTCGCCTATGTAACGGGCTGAGATATGGGATTCACCCATATCCGTTGTACTTAAATGCTTTTTGGAGTAATATATTTACCGGGTCGTTTGACCTTTTACCCAAAAAAATGATGCTGGGAATGATGATACCTGCTTTACAAAAGCAGTTTGAGCATTCTTTTCCTCATGACATGCTCAACGAACTCAGACGTATGTTTGAGAAACCTCAAGCTATTGAAATCTATGATTTGATTAATGCTCTTCACAGCTGTAAACAGGCATATGGTAAACCTGTAAATGCACATGTATTGAAAATGAAGGGTTATGGACCAACTACAGGCACTTGGTAAAATCTATGAACAATATATTGTTGTTAACTTAATCAATAGATCCCTGAATAAGGAATTTAGTGGTTTTGTGCGAAGCTTCAATACGCACTGCGTAGGGAAGACTGATAATGCTCTAATTATACATATTTATTCCCTCGTTTATATACTATTTATCTACTAAATTATATAGAATATTATGCTATTTGTGTAGAATTGGTACTAATCTAGTTGCAGGGATGATTAAGAGAAGAAATTGATAATATGGCTTAAAAACCATTAAAAACGACAATATTCGTTAGAAGGAAGGACTTGGATTGAAAATATTTAAATGAAGACCCAAGTACGCCGGTTTTAGAACCTTGTGTGGCGTACTTACTTGGCAGGTAAAAGAATTTGATTCAATGCAAAGTACGGCGTACTTTCTAGGAAGTGCGGCGCACTTTCCCTGACAATTACAAAGTTATTGATTGCATTCATTGAGAGGCTGATCATTTGCCTCCATTAAACGATTATGGGAAGTTAGTATCAAGTCCTGGAGCTATAAAAGACACACTAGAGGCCAGGAAAAAGAGTATCATCATAATATACTAAAGTTACTCTACAAAGGTGGATATTGGTGAACTCACACCAAGTTCACCATATCGAGGTTACCAAGTCAAAAGTATTAGAGTTCCAAGTGTTGTGACAGAGTCTAGGAAGGCTAGGATACGTGTGGAGTTTTCCCTTGTGAAAACTATTTTATCAATCTCTTGTAATCGTTGGTACAATTCTTATTTAACAAATCTTATTAAGAAGTTTATGGAATTTCTCTTGATTATTATGAGTTTTGTTACTGAAATTATGGAGTAGTCGGCTTGTGTTTATTTCGGTGATGAAGTAATGTGATTGTAACATATGCATTCGAATGCTTGCTTTGATACTATGAATAGTTCTCTTGATGATTTTGTGTTTAGACCAATGTTAATTGTTTGATGTATCTCTGTTATAGAAATAGGTCGAAAGGCTCTATTGCTTTGATATTATTTCAAGTTGTTTGTCTATGGAAACTTGGTGTTAGCCTTGTAGAAATTGGCCAACAAAACCTTTATCGACCTAAAAATAATCTTGTTTAATGCCTAATCTCATGTCTAACGAACTTGATTAGGAAAGTGACCTGTTTTTACTTCTTTCATGAACCTATCTTATTGCATTTGGTATATTAAGAATTATAGGTAGAAAGGTCTTTTTAATATATTGAATAGTTATATGTTTGAGTGATCACCAGTGACCTCTTGCTTATATACCATGTTTATGATTGCAAGCTTGTTCTTATGTGTGTTTACTCTCATATTCTTCAGCCTAAATAAACATACTTTTAATATAATCTTGTTACAAATCTTAAGCAACCAATTTATTAGTCTATTGATAGTGACAATCTTTGGACTGTTTCTTTGAACACTTATTAAACCAAATGGAGCACCTGCAGTTGTTGAAGCCATAAGAGTGCTTAATTTAGTTTTGCCTTCGGGCTTAGCACTGTCATTAAATAATTGTTATTATATACCTTCTATTATTAGAGGTGTTTGTGCGAAACTAGAAGGGGGTTGAATAGTTTACCGACTTATTTTCTTTAGTTATAAAAATTTCTCTTTGAAAAACGTAGATTCAATTGTATGTAAAGTCAATCAACACCAATATGAACACAACACTATACTAGTACTAATAACGGTTTAGAATACTAATTAGTACACAAAATATCAAAAATACTATAAGGAGAGTGTAACCATGAATATTTTAATCCAACATCGCACAGAATTCCTATATTTCAAAAACCAAATGCCCTAATTGCTTCATCACTATGCTAGAATGATGTGCGTTTTATTAGTACAAGTTTTAAATTTATAAGGGTGAATTACCAAATCTAGAAACAACACATACGAGCAAGTGAAATCGTCCGTTATAGCAAGATATGATGGTGTCGGGATCGTTCGCAGGGATTTGTGAGTGAATCAAAATATAAGTCTAAAAGTAAATCTCTAATGTACGCAAATAAGATAATAAGCAAATTCAATAATTTAAAAACTACACTTGTTTAGACTAGTTTTCTACTTAATGATACACATGATTGTGATAACTTTTGATAACATGTTGGTTGTGATAATTAGATGGTGGTCAAATCTATTATTTCTACAAGTTAAACCTTCGTCAAGATTTTAGTTCATAAAAACAAGCTTTAGGTGTAAACCAATCAATTCAGGATCCATCCAAGGTTCATAAGGTATGGTGAATATCTTAAACACAAGAACAAACTCTTATTATAAATGAAATACTCTTAGGAAATGGTCATTACAAAAGGTAACCCATTCACAGACAAAAAGGTTACAATTGTTTATAAACATCTAAACTTTCGTCCAACTAAAAGTTTACAAATAATCCGATTTGATGTTATAAAAGCATTCTCATTACAATCATACTTCTTGTTTCTTTGTTTAGTCAAGAATAATTATGGTGAAAAACAATCATTCATAGACAAATGATTATAACTAGTTGAATAATAACAAATCTTTCGACCCTTGAAACTATTTTCAATTAGTTAACATTGGCTAAACAAATGTCACGATGAAACATAAGGCACAATTGGTTCTTAGGATTGACTTGAAATTGAATTAAAACATGTTATCACAATCATAACTATCACTAAGCATAAAACATCATCAAAACAAGTGTAAAAAGATTACTAGCTACTCATAGCAAGCATGCAAATAAACTCAGAATATTTAACATTAGAATCCATGGTTTTAAGTCTTACAATGCTTTGGAATTGATAACAAATGACAAGGTATTGATAACCTAAGTATTGGTGATGATTTCGTGAGATTTTCGGCTTCCAAATGTTGCTTCCTTGGTCCTCCAAAGTTCCTAGTTCTTTCTGCACGAATTTTTCTTCTTTGAGAGCTAGATGATGATAATAATTGAGAGTAGTAATGATAGTAAATGATCTCTTGAATTGTGTCTTCAATTGTGTACTCTTGGGGTCCTTTTAGGCTTGTCAAATACTCCTAGTAATGAATAGGGACTTAAATGATGGAGCTTGGACAATAAGACACTAAGAAGGGCCTAGAACCATGGGACAAAAGACCAAGATTCGTGCACAAAAGTTGGTATGCACATGCAGAAATGCCCATCCGATCGGTTGCGGCTTGATACCAATCGGATGGATTGTGGTAACTGTGGCTATCCGATCGGTTATACTCCAACCGATAACCGATTGGATGGTAGATTCTGGTTGCATTGGACTTTGACTTTTCCTTGTGTAGTTCATTATGCACTATCCAAACTTGATTAACTCTGAACTTGGAACTTTGAGATGACAAAACTTAGGTTCTCCTTATGACATGCTTCACAGATTGGACTTTTGAGCTTGGGAATCTTTGTGTAATCGCATATACTTCATTTTCTTCACTTTTTCTCCATTTTTCCTACATTTGGCTACATATGCTACAAAAACATACTTTGGTACGATTTAGTGGCAAAAGCATATAAAAACAACCAAATAACATACACAAAAACACTAATAACGCTTATAAAACCATGTTAACTTTGAGCGTTATCATAGAAATCTCATCTAGTTCACCTGGTTTGGAAGATAGTTCTTTATCGTGCTTTAAGCTAAGTGAAGTTAGATAAATGAGAGGCATGTCACGTTCTATAATTGGGCTTCAGTTTATGTTTTCATGCTAAGATGTGATTGTTAATTAATACTAAAGTGATAACGTTGGAGTCATATGAATTCTTATGAGCTGAAGTTAAACCCTGCTATCATCCAACTCTAAAATAAGGCTCACATTAGTGCTATAACAAAAGGAACGCCCTTTATCGCCTTATCTCAAAAAAAGAAACTTTGGTGATGACGCGTAACTTTTTTTTGTAAGACGGGTGAAAGGCAACAGTATTAGTGCATTCAAAGTATCAGGGAGGTTTTCCCCCTTGCCAAATAGGCATAACAACCATTTTGGATCGTATTTCTTAATAAAAATAATGAGTATACGAGAGTATAGTGATACGCCGATACCCAACATTAATGAGTGTTAAGCATTTATTAATAAGCGCACGAAAGTATAACCCAAGCCGAAATGGAACCTAATTAGTACATCTAGTCAATTTTCAGATTAAAAAAGCAAATACCTTTTACCCTCTTAAGCATAATATCATGTTATCATTTGACAATTAAGCGCGTATATATACATTATCAAATTCCATCTTAAACCAAACCTATTGAATAAACTAACAATTAACAAAATCAAAACCCATAATATAAAATCCCCAATCAACATTTCTAACAAAAAGAAACATAAAAAGTAAAAACCAATGAATTTAATGAAAGATTACAAGTTTGTCATGAAAGATTTTAGCCCCCTCAGCAACAGCTTGACCAGCAGTTTGAACAACGCTATCCGCATAATTCCTCACTGTTCTTGTCAAGTTGTTCTTGTTCCCAACCTCAACTGCTTTATTAACTGCAGATCTTAACCACGACATTTTCAGATTATGTTGTTTGTTGTTGGAGTGTGATTAACGACTGTCTGACGGAACTCGGTCGTCGGTCGGTGCTTTTGTCAGAACGATATTTCACTATTTGGTCCTTGTAGAATTAAATTCTTTCTTTTTATATATGTTAGAGGTGTTTTTTTTCTTTATATAACTGCCTTATTTAGTTTTTTTCTTATGTTTTATAAGTTCACTTTTTGTGGCTTATTTTGAAACTTTTTGGCTTATATAAGTTCATTATAATATAAGAAACTTATATAAGCCGAAAGTTTCAAAATAAGCTACAAATGTGAGCTTATAAAACAAAAGCACAAAACCAAATAAACCATAAGCCGGTTATATAAGCCAAAACAAACACCACCTTAGTTTGGGACTCATTTTTTATATATTTTACACCGGACACAATGGTCACCATTACCCCTACCTTAACGTCAATGTCACTTCACAATTCAGCGCATCACCTTTCAGCTTCAATGGTAATCAACTTTATCACTGATGCGTGGGAATTGCACCAGGCTTTACCTCTCGAGGGATCTCGAGAAGCTTACAACCCCACCAGGAAGTGTACCTGATCGTTGTAGTATAGTATAGTGACAAGTACCAGGGGATTGATCGTTCAACTCAGGAATATTGTCACTAGGATTAGAAAGCCTAAGAACTAGGTCTAGAGGTGAGGGATGATTATTTTTGTATTTTTTTATGTTTTATAAAAGCAAATAAAAATCTCGGTTTTTGGAAGAGTGGGCGGAATTAGTTGCTAGTCAACTAACCCAATTACTAAGATGCAATCAAAATGAAATAATAAAAATGAAAATAAACTAACTTAAGATAGTGGTGTGAGCAATATATGGGAGAATTGTGTTTACTTAGATTTCACTACTCCCTAGATATCTTTTACAGGTTAATTACTTGTTACCGTTGCGTGGATGACGGATTGTATTCCTTAATACCATTCATGGGGTGGCGTACTTACTTCCCCAATCCTATAAGCTCCTACTTCACTCCTATGTCGAGCCGGCTAAGAAGCACCTAACATGGGATCACTAGAATTCACTCATGCATTAAATACAATCATAAAAACCTAGTACACATCGGTTCATGTTTCTTAAGACGTTCAAGCAAGTTACACAATGGAGATCTGCCAGTTTTCTTAAGCCTAACATTGAAATCATTCATCCATTACAACTATAAACAAGCAATCAACCTATAATCAACATCTAGGTTTCATTACATCTAAGTAAACACATGAAAGATCTAGCCTAGCATGTTATAATCAAGACAAGCATAAGATATATTCAAACAACACACAGACATATTGAATGAATTGAAAGAAAACTTATCTTAATTGAACATGAAGGGTTTCAAGGGGTGAAAACCCTTGAAAATACTGTTACAAACGACCTAGGGTTTATTAGGTTCGGCCCTAGAATTCTCCACACAAGTTCCTCTCCTAATGAATGAAAAATAGAAAAGTATATATAGATTCTGTGAGGTGACGGCGTCAAGAGGAAAAATATGACGCCGTCATCTCGCCACCAATAAAGTTCTCGGACTGCCTAGATCCATGGGTGACGCCGTCATGTGTAATCCTGCTCCAGGCCGTCACCAAATTTACTTTTGACGCCCTACTTCTGACGCCGTCACGTTTTCTCTGTGTCGTCATCCATTTTGCTCTTGACGCCGTCAAAAAATCCTTCTTGACATCGTCAAGTACTGTTCCCAGCAAGGAAAATTAAGTCTTTGCCGTTTTCTTCACTTTTATGCTAAAAAAACATCCAAAATGCTTCATTTTCCAGAATTCACTCCCAAAGTACCTAAAATCACAAAAGGAACGATTTAGGGTAATATTTGATCAAATAAATTCTAATTCCTGCTTAAATGACCCCCTAAAAACGGTTCATTTTTCGCCTCATCATATACCCTTACACTTGAGATTTGTTTGTCCTCAAGCAAATGCGCTTTTATTCTAATCAAAATACAAGTTAGGGGTCATTTAACACTAATATAAAAGTAATTACAACAAATAATCGTTCCACTAAAGACCAAAGACAAGCACAGAGGTCATATACTAGCACCTCACAAATAGTGTTTAGATACTCACATCTCTCGGGTGTAATAAAGTAATATCACAATATGGAAATGGAAAACATCTCTCACTACCTGTCATAGCAAAATAGATTACCATAGGCTTGGGAAAGGATCAAACCTCCACCACATGGCGTAAGCACCTAGGATAAACTATCAAAGAGGTCTTTTTAAAGGGTTGTAACGTTAGGTGTAGGGATTTGGAATACACAATTTTGTTGGATATAGACAATCTTTACTGGTGGCGAGTTAATAATCTTGGTTAATTACATGTACAATATGGCGTTGCTAAGCCAAGACTAGATTCGACTTAAGCTAATAAATGAAAAATAACAAAAACACAAAATAAACATAGAATGAAACGGAATGGTAGTCCGTATGTTTTTTTTTTTTTTTTTTTTTTTTTTTTTTTTTTTTTTTTTTTTTTGCATACACTCTTACCCTACCATCCAAAATAATACATCATAGGGAATGAAAATTCCCCTTACACTTGAATTTTTACATACTTACAATAGACTAATCTAATGGCTCGAATTAAGAAAATCAAAACACTTGGAGTACTTTTAAGATTAACGCACATATGAGGGTAACATATGATGTTTTTCCCCATTACTCCATAACATAAGTATTTTACCCATGAGTCCCAATCGTCCCAAAACAATATGTACAAGGATATGACTCGACTTAGCAATCATGTAATCAATTAGATAATTAACTAAGGGTTTAAACAAATAACAATAATGCACTAAAGATGAGTGCATACACGGAAGGCTAAGGCGATTTGGTTGTACATTTAAGTGGGGTGTAACAAATTCTTCCTTTAAGTAAGATGCTTAAAGTTAGAAACGAAAAGATAGGCTCGGAGGGGTGTACTAGGGGTTTTGTGTACTAAAAATGAGTACAACGCTAAGGGTGTGGGAAAAATTAATTGACTTAACTAGCCAAGTAATATGACTTAAATGGTCAAGTAATTATGATACGGGTTTAACACAAGGGTGATCCTAATGCCTCTTATCATGTAGTAAATCCTACTACACGAATGTAGTCTCACTAGCGGTCTTGGGATGCATCACTAATGCAAGTTCTAGAATCTAAATGCTACCGGTACACTCATAAGCACTAATAGTAAATGCTTTTCCTATCAAATCTAAAGGCGAACCTCACATATTTGGGTGGAAAATTTTTCTGAATGGTACGGTTTTGTGCTAGTCATACAATCTCCTATCCATGAGACGCTTGCTATGGCTAGAGTTTCACTCCTAAATGTTGTAAAAAAATTTAAATTTGGCGCTAAAATTACACTAACAAGTATTTCTCATAGTTTTATTACATATCTACCATCGAACAAACAAACTCAAGCGAAAGTGTATCTATAAGGTATCATCATTTTACCCTCCCCTTACACTTAGGATGAACATTGTCCCCAATGTTCAATTAAAGAATGTAAAAGTAAAACAGGTAAAAGAATGAAATCAAATACTCCCCTGATTCGCTCGGTATGGATAATATGGTAACCAGGTTAGATCTTCCTCCAAGAAAATGAACAATCAAAGCTTCCCTTCCGGAATATAAATCATCTTCTTGTCAAACATAACCTGTTAAACCTGAGAAAACAAACAAGGCAACCTCGCGTAAAATCGGCGGCAATCTATATATACTAACAAATCCTAGAAAACAAAGTAAGATATAATGTTTGTGGAATGATGTTTGCAGATTTCCTGGAGATTATAAAACTAAAGATTCAACAAAAACTTTAAGACTCCGTTAGAAAAACAAAACTGGTAAAATTTCCAGAATTTTACAGATGACGCCGTCAGGAATTTCTTCGTTACGCCGTCAGAAGTGACCTGCAGAAATTCTTATGTTAAGTTTCCGGAAAATTTCTGGAAATACTTTGTCCTACTTCCTGGAAAATCCTGCAAAACATCATTATGACTCGATACAAGCATTTGACTCTAACAAATACGAATACACATGTTCATTTAATATTGTGGAGAATCATGATCAAGTTTGTTTCTTAAAAACATATTTGGGGTTTCCCCTTACACTTATCTTTTGCGAAATACTTTTGGATGAAGTTAAGACTAAGCCAAACAACAAAATAAAATATTTTCACCATTTTAGTTTGAAACATGATCTACCAACAATAAAAATAAAGCATTCATACAGAAACAAATGACAATCAAACAAAAATAAAAATCACACAAAACATGGGTTGCCTCTCAAGAAGCGCTTTTCTTTATTTACGAGTCTTGTAGCTAGACTCAAGGTCATGGGTTATCGCGTGTCGCTTATGCTCACATAACCGAGGGTGAGCCATCTAATAGTCGCCTCATCTTTCTTATAATCATCACTTAACTCTAAACATCCACGATAGTATCTTTTAATTTTTTCATGAGTATATTTAAGCCCTTTTCTTTTATCATTTTCACTTAGCATTTCTAGGGGCGGATACCTACTACACTTCTCCATGGAAAAATCCTTGAACCTAGGGTGTGCACGGGGTATTTGGTAGACAAAATCTTCATCCCCATCCGAGAATGTAATTATCCCTTCCGGAAGATTTTCATCAAGGTTGGTCAACCTTTTGAAGGGTTTCCCAAACACAACTTGGGTTAACTTACTATCGATAAATTCTCTTAGATTCTCCATAACCATGAACTCAACAATATAAACAAAGCTTCCTACAAACACATGCAACGACATTGCCCTAACAATAATATTATCTCCTTTGTATTCTAACTCATCTACCATGATTTTATTATATTCACTACGCGAGATTATGTTCATTGGGAGAGATGAGTTAAGATAGGCGTCAAAGCTCCTAAATCCAATCTTACAAGGAAATTGCATATTGAATGAGCTATCACTCTCAATCCTTGTTCTAGGGTCGACATACCTAAGAGGGTTCACTTCCTCTTCCATCCTATCCTCATTAATCACATCACCATCACCTAGATCCTCATCGGAGTCTGAATAGTAAAAAGGACTAGCCCTATGGTCATCATCATGGTAAGACTCCTCCATTTCAGAATTATTGTCAAAGTGGTGGTTAGGCAATAGGTTAGGTGGGTTTTCATTTTCCACTAAAGGGATTGGGGCGGGCATTTGGAAAATCCTGCGACGAAAAACACGAATAACAGGAATCAAACGATCAATGTTATTGTTATCCATCAAGATAGTTTACGGACAAAGGAAACAAAGAAATAAGATAGACTAAAGAGAACCTAAAAATAAAAATAAAATCTTACTAGAAAGGAATCTAGCAAGTAGACCTAATAAAAAGAAATTCTAACCTAGACAATAACTATTCCCCGGGCTGCGGCGCCAAAAACTTGATGCGTGGGAATTGCACCAGGCTTTACCTCTCGAGGGATCTCGAGAAGCTTACAACCCCCACCAGGCAGTGTACCTGATCATTGTAGTATAGTATAGTGACAAGTACCGGGGGATTGATCGTTCAACTCAGGAATAGTGTCGCTAGGATTAGAAAGCCTAAGAACTAGGTCTAGAGGTGAGGGATGATTCTTTTTGTATTTTTTATGTTTTATAAAAGCAAATAAAAATCTCGGTTTTTGGAAGAGTGGGCGGAATTAGTTGCTAGTCAACTAACCCAATTACTAAGATGCAATCAAAATAAAATAATAAAAATGAAAATAAACCAACTTAAGATAGTGGTGTGAGCAATATATGGGAGAATTGTGTTTACTTAGATTTCACTACTCCCTAGATATCTTTTACAGGTTAATTACTTGTTACAGTTGCATGGATGACGGATTGTATTCCTTAATACCATTCATGGGGTGGCGTACTTACTTCCCCAATCCTATAAGCTCCTACTTCACTCCTATGTCGAGCCGGCTAAGAAGCTCCTAACATGGGATCACTAGTTTTCGCTCATGCATTAAATACAATCATAAAAACCTAATACACATCGGTTCATGTTTCTTAAGACGTTCAAGCAAGTTACACAATGGAGATCTGTCAGTTTTCTTAAGCCTAACATTGAAATCATTCATCCATTACAACTATAAACAAGCAATCAACCTATAATCAACATCTAGGTTTCATTACATCTAAGCAAACACATGAAAGATCTAGCCTAGCATGTTATAATCAAGACAAGCATAAGATATATTCAAACAACACATAGACATATTGAATGAATTGAAAGAAAACTTATCTTAATTAAACATGAAGGGTTTCAAGGGGTGAAAACCCTTGAAAATACTGTTACAAACGACCTAGGGTTTATTAGGTTCGGCCCTAGAATTCTCCACACAAGTTCCTCTCCTAATGAATGAAAAATAGAAAAGTATATATAGATTCTGTGAGGTGACGACGTCAAGAGGAAAAATCTGACGCCGTCATCTTGCCGTCAATAAAGTTCTCGGACTGCCTAGATCCATGGGTGACGCCATCATGTGTAATCCTGATCCAGGCCGTCACCAAATTTACTCTTGACGCCCTACTTCTGACGCCGTCACGTTTTCTCTAGGTCGTCATCCATTTTGTTCTTGACGCTGTCAAAAAA
The DNA here is from genome assembly GCA_030686995.1 of Artemisia argyi. Taxonomy (NCBI): domain Eukaryota; kingdom Viridiplantae; phylum Streptophyta; class Magnoliopsida; order Asterales; family Asteraceae; genus Artemisia; species Artemisia argyi. The sequence goes on along the minus strand of CM060709.1, from coordinate 212,101,371 downwards.
TCCTTCTTGACGCCGTCAAGTACTGTTCCCAGCAAGGAAAATTAAGTCTTTGCCGTTTTCTTCACTTTTATGCTCCAAAAACGTCCAAAATGCTTCCTTTTCCAGAATTCACTCCCAAAGTACCTAAAATCACAAAAGGAACGATTTAGGGCAATATTTGATCAAATAAATTCCAATTCCGGCTTAAATGACCCACTAAAAACGGTTCATTTTTCGCCTCATCAATCACCATCAAACCTATTTTTTTAACTAATTTATTTAAAAAAACAACTAAACGTTTATTAATAAACACTGCATTAATAATTAAAAACTTAAACGTACGAAATTAAAAACGTAAACTAATATGGTAAATCATGCTTTGCTTTGACGCCTCCTTCATCTACAACACCCATTCGATGTGGATTCTACGCAAATGATCGGTATGACTCATAGAAGAGTTTGTCTTCTTGTCGTTGTTTGTGTTCTTGGATGGCCAACATTTATTGCTTTATTTTGAGCTTCCTTTGTTAGACTTCCATTTCCTTATCGATCTTTCTTTTGTTACACTTCCATCTCTTTATCAAGCTTTTTTTTATTACATTCTCATCTCCATCCTTTTGATCTCCAAAAAAGCAGCGCGGTCTTCTTTCTTCATTGACATAAACAACTCGGTTTCTCTTGCATATTCGGTGATCATCAACCTAGCCCTCGCTTCGTCACTGCCATCTACTGATGATGCTGATGGAATGGATTATTTGTTCGCTTTCTTCTTTGCTCTGTCCCAGCCTATTGGTCGTTGAACTTCATGTACTTCCTCTTCTTCCTCTTCTCCAGCCTCTACATTGAGATTAAAACTACCCTCTCCGGACTGCACTGTGTTGAACGAATTAGAGTCAGATGACTTGTATCTCTTGAACTTTTCCTGGTTCGCTTCTTCAGATCTGGGAAGTTCGACCCCTTCTATTTCAGAGCATCTTTTAAAACCTTTCACGCATGAAGAAATGTAAAAGGTACTCCATTTTTAGCACATCAAGTAAAATAAAAAAATATTACAATAAAAATTAAAAGCTTAAACTTATAGTCTAAACTATATTGCTAAGCTATTTTTCGCTTAATTGCCAGCACCGCCTCTAGTTGTATTCTGGTTAAATGGTCATGGGATTCATTGTAGTACATGATGTCTTTGTCCCTCTTATTTCTTGCTTAAACAGAAACATTTGATGTTGAAGATCAAGTTCTTGTTGCCTTTGTGCAAGCTTGTGTTGTTCCTATTCTTTTCATGTGCAAGCTTTTGTCTCTCAAATTCCACTTGATCCCGATGTGCCTGCTCTTCCAGTTCCATTTGTCGCTCCTGTATTCTCAAAACTCAGCTGAGGCTTCCGCCATATGGGAAAACATACTCGATGCAACATTTGCCCATTTATTGATCCACTGGTCAACAAGACCAGGTGCACCTGAAGATTTCGAACGAGCTTTGAGGATGACGCTTTCTTTTTAAACCTGTCATGGCCCATTGGTCAAACCTCTTGAACCTCTACCTTCTCCGAACCATCTGCTTCGTCGTTCAGATTAAAAGCACCATGTGCCGAGTCGGAATGTGAGGTGGTTTCCGATGTCTGCGATTTCTTCGAACCTTTACTTTATTTAGTTTATTGGTCAAACCTTTGCATTTTGACCATTTTCCATTTTCTATGGTCCTTTAAAATTCTCCAACATTCAGTCAATGTGAAGGGCGAACAGTATATAACACGATACTCTTTTACCACTTGATCGTAGATTATTGTCTCACTTGCACCCACTTTGGTGCCTCCCTTTCACAGTATCGTAAACCGCACGAAATTGAGTAACTTTAGGACGTAGGCTATTTTTCCATTTGCACAAAACTAAATCATTTCCTCTTTTTGATTCCTTCATTTCATTCTCAAAGTATGTTAGCACTTTCGTTCAAAACCCTTGTGCCTTTTTAGCATTTCCTTCAATGATATTCTCATACACGTTTATCCAAGCTTTACACAATGCTATCTCTTCCTCAGAGCTCCATGGTTCATCTAATTCATTCACTGTCTTCTTGGCTAGTTGACGTCTTATTGTAATCTTCCTTTTGACGGGCGCCACCTCTTCGACAGGAGACTCGTCTTCAGTGGGTTTGGATGGACCAACTGAATCTTGAGCCGTAGAAGAATCTTGACTCTTTACTACCAAAAGTCAAAATTAGAAGTGTTAACCGGATAAAATCTTTTAGAACTTTGACCTTGGTCCATCAGTGGCGGCCTTTCTGGATGATAATATTAAGATTGTTGTTGTTGAGGTTGTGATTGGTATGCGAAACTAATGGGTCGAAAATTATTAGGTGATGAGTGCCCAGTTAATTTGAAATTGGGATCGGTTGTTGTTGGAATGTTTTCTTGGCGTCGGATTATTGGTGTTTTGGTTTTAAGAGTTTTGTGAAACATATTTTTGAGTTGACGAATAGTTGAAGAAAATAGTTGCAGAAGATAAAGTGTGAAAAGAAAAGAAAAAAATGTGGTATTTATAGATAAAAACCTGCATTATTTAATTTTCTTTAAACAAACACCCTCAACGGTCAAAATAGCCTACGACTATAATTTTTCTTTGCATTTTGTTTGGTCTCTTAGCCGATTTAACCAACCAAAAAAAAGAGGGGGGGGGGGGAGGCGTTGAGAGGGACGCGTCATACAATGGTAGACCGACCCTTCATTCGGTCTCCACTACGACTGGTCTAATACTAGTACAATATAAGAAAAGAAGAACCATGTACTAGTTACTAAATCATGCACTTTCTAGAAACAGTCAATGTGTGCCCTTCTTTATCCTTTTAATTAGCTATTTTTTTTATATACATCGTTTGTAGAAATCAAGTGACATGCAAACAATGACATAAATGGCTAGTGATAATGTTTGGGAATTGGAGATTACAAGCTCAATCCCGGCTTCACAGGTCTTCCATGAATTTGTTTTCAAACAGTGATAGCTTAAGGGTAAAGCTACAAAGCCACCGATTTAGTCCCTCAAATATTTAAGGCCCCACATTTTTTAACATCATTTATGAATATGTATTCGGTCATATATTTTCTTGAACATTATCTTGAGATCTCGATGTATAAAAGCCCACCGGTTACTAAAACTTCTAAAATATTATGGGTATATGATTAGCTTTTGCTTATTTATAAGGTAAATACTACTAAGTTCGGGTATAATCTCTTTAAAACAAAGTTTTTTATTTTATTTCAAAACTATGAATTCAACTCATTTAATGCTAATTCTAACGACTTTTAACTAACATTGTAAATAAATTAAACGTTTTAAGAATTAATTATGAATAGTGTCTTAATAAAAGAAATTGACATTTTTCAATGACGAAGAAGAACACATGTGTCTGTTTGTTTAACTGTTCACGTTAGTTTGTTTGTTCGGTTAATCTTAAGTAGTAAAGATTTGCTTGCCAAAGATAAACTAGGTGTGAATGACTATAAAAAAGACACTATATGCCCATTTGCCGATAAGGCTTGTTAAATATATATTTTTTTGGTCAATGAGACTTTCAAATTAAGCTCAAGATTTGCTTGCCAAAGATAAACTAGGTGTGAGTGACTAATAAACAAACACACTATAATACCATATACCCATTTGCCAATAAGGCTTGTTAAATAACTTTTTTTTTTTTTTTTTTTTTTTTTTTTTTTTTTTTTTCACAAGACTTTTAAATTAAACGTGAGATTTGTTTGCCAAGATAAATTAGGTGTGAATGATTGATAAACAAAGACACTATATATGCCCATTTGCCAATAAGGCTTGTTATATATATATATATATATATATATATATATATATATATATATATATATATATATATATATATATATATATATATATATATATATATATATATAGTGAAGCGTTCAAATGATAAATGCTTTTTTTGTGAGAACGCGAGAAGTGATCGTGACCCTCCATTTGATCCCTCCTTTTTTTTAATCTAATGGCCAGGATGATCATAATTTTTACACTAAAGATCTAATGGCTAGTATAAAACATAAAAACACACACATCTTACTTCTAAAAGTGTGAAAACACAAATACGCTCTCAACATTAATCAACACCAACTCCCACCACAGTCATCGCCAATCACCACCGTCCACCGCCGTAATCATCGCCGATAACCACCGTTGACTCCTCCCAAACCAAACAGTCAACCGGGTGCAGTTGATAGGCCCACCTGGGAGGGTAAAGTCAAGTGATTAAAATCCGTGGAAGTACAGGGAAATCCCCGGGTCGTTAAGTCCCAACGAGATTGAAATTGTATTTTGAACGTTTTTGAGAATGAGTGGCACTGAGGACAGTAACAAAAAATGATTGGGATTGATTTACACTACTGATGTTATTTTGGAAACAATATATAACAAACTCAGTCAACAGATATGTATATAAGCACAAATCAGAAATCAGAATGGGATACAGACTGAAGAAAAGGTGACTTTTAAACAATTTAAAACTACAAGGGGTGCAAATGAAAATTTTACAAACTTAATTATAAAAGAAAATGAAATTAAAAAGAAAATTATTTTTTTGATTATTTTATTTATTTAATATTAATTATTTATATAAAAGTCTAAAATAACTTAAAATAAAATTGAAAATTAAAAATATGTATTTTCGTCTTTTTGTGGGGTTTTTATTAATTAAATACTAATTATATTACTTAAACTATTTAAACTATTTTAAATTACTAATAATACTAAAAACGACTAGAAAATTATACAAAAATTTAAAAATCTAATTAACCATCTCAGGAATCCTAAAACATTATAAAAAACTTATAAAAATTATTTTCAGACTATTTTACTAATTATTTGCTTATTTATTAATTAATATCTAATTTAAATAAATTAATTAAGAAAATTAGAAAATGAACAGTAGAATTTAAGATACTATTTTCTAAAAATACTAAATGATTAATGAAACCTAGGAAAAATATAAAAACCTACTGTTATTATCTAAAAATTTATAAAACTATCTAATTACTATTATTACTTAATTATTTAATTAAACTAATATTAATTCTAATAATTATTAAATTAAAAGAGAAAAATCTAAGAAAATTACTGAAAATACTTTAAGGTAAGTGAAAATTTAGGAAAATATAAAAATGAAAAATGCTTTTTGAAAAAGCTGAACAATAAGCCAAATGGCTTAAATAGAAGCTATTACTATTTTTAAATTTGGTTTTTTGTTGGTTTTTCTTATTGACAGATGATTATAAGCTAAAAATAAGTAACTTTTATGAAAACACTTTTGAAATAGCTTATTAATAAGCTATGTGCACCCCCTTGTGCTTAACAGTGGACTTATTAGCTTATTTGGACTTATGCACTTTTTGAAAAAGCTTTGAAATAGACAAATGAGCAACAAAAGATGATTAACAACTAGAAATAAGGCAAAGTACACAAATAAGCACTCTGGATAAGCTATTATGAACCAAATAAGCACTTATCACAATACTAGGCCAAAACAGGCCAAACACATGAACTTTGGACCTCTGTGGGGTCCACAGAAGTCAAGGGTAGTCCAAAATAAGGATTGAACCTTGAAGGTGGACTGGAGGGCTTCTCAATAAGCCAATAAGCTAGGCTTATGGCTTATTATTGAGCACTGGGTGGTGCTTGGAACTTGGTCTCAAACACTGAGTGACTCAGTGTACACAGTCAAATGGGACAAGCTAAAAGCCACTTGCAGCCCTATTAGATAAGCTAGAAATTGTAAAATAAGCTATGAACTTGAAAGATCAGCTGATTGGCTTTCCAAAAAGCCAATAATCACACTATGGGGCCCACTATTGAACAATCTATGGTCTATTGAAAATGGTCAATTTCCTGTGCACAGGGCAAGTACTTGCCCTGCAAGCTTAAAGAAGCACTTGCACAAGCTTGTATAAAATTCACTAAAATAAGCTGAACATAGATTTTAAAAGATGAACTGAGGGACTTTGATTTGTGAAAAGCTCGGGTTCCCAATCCGAATACAAAAATCAAAACAAATCTCCCATTTTTTGGATTTCTGAAACAAGTATGTTTTTGACTTTTTGAAATCATGAACTTAGGTTGACTTTTGTGAGATTCTAATGATCACTAATGACTGAATAAGTTATATTAAGCTATAATAAGCCTTAAATGAGCTAGGTGAACATCTTTTGAATTGATTTGGGGCTTATGCCACACTAAATCCCACACAGTGATTCGCTGTGAGTGATTCAAAGTGATTTTGACTGTTTTTGTAAATGAGCACTTGATTTTAGGCCTAAACTATCTACTATTACCCTAATGTGATATGTTGCAACAGAAATGAACCACAGAAACACAGCTAAGCTTAGGCAAACTCTCTTATCCAAACACACCTTAAATTGACAAATTAAGAGAATTTCAAAGCAAAACAAGAAATTAAATCTTGAAATCGAATAGTAGCAATCTAATATGATCTAACAAACTTAAATAAGCATAAATACACAGACAATAAGCTTAGGAGTACTAGAACAGAAAAATTGAGATAATTTCTTACTTCATGCCATCCAAGCTAAACTGTGAACTAGAACCAGGACCTGAGAACACTCCTATAAGCCTTACACAAGGCAACTAACCCAGGGCCATCCACAATTCACCCTGCTCCAGCTTAAATCTCCATTGAACCCGAACTTTGACTTTTGTTGACTATTTTTGTATTTTTGAATTTTTTATAACTAGATTATGTTTTAAGGTTTCTAAAAGCTTTGTTAAGCTTTCTGGGAGCCTAAGTGAGCTTAAGAGTCCATGTGATCTAACAATAACAACAATACAGCTTATTAAGAAATTTGAAATAAAATTGAAAATTGCACAAACTGAGATAGGGACTAAAATTTGAAATTGATTAATGAAAAAGTTTAGGTTACACTTAAACACACTATTACAATGCTTAAAAGATTGAAATTTTACTGAGTTAACAAGTTACAAACTAAACGACACTAATTTTACACTAAATGACTACTACTTGCTCCATTGTGCTTCTCTTCCTTTTATAGGCTTCAATTAGGGTTTGTGAGCCCTCTCTGATCATTTCCCATCACAAATATAGTCCGTTGGATGACTGAAATGCCTCCTAAGCTTGCCACGTATTTTGACGGGAAAATTGGTTTTGATACCAATTGGGGTCTGTGGAGTGTGGGGGTGGGTTTGCATTAATTGTAGATGGCTTGTAGTGTTTAGAGATGGTGGATGGGGCGGTGGAAGCAAGTGGAGGGGGTGAGGTGATGGATTTACAGGCACAAGTGGAATGGGGGTGAGGGTGAGAGGGAAGGGTAGTTTGGTTGACTGAGTTTGACCATTCATTATTTAGAACGGTTCTATGTGGTTTTGGGCTTGGGGATGGGCTTGGGGTAAGGGAGTGGGCTGGTTGTGTTTATATGTTTGGATTGGATTTGTTTTGGGGTGTTTTGATATTAAGGGTCCGGTTTGGTATAGAAATTAACACAAGGACCAATTTTGTAATTTCCTAAAATTTGAGGGGTTGATTCTGGCATTCTTCCAAAGTTCTTAAAGGGATGAAAATTTCCAATCCTCAATAGTACAAGGACCCTTGTTGTTTTTTCCATTTTTAAATTCCCTAGGGACTAAATCTGCCAAACTTGAAACTTCAGGGACAAATCTTGTAATTTCACCAAACTTTTCAATCAAGGACCATTCCTGCCATAGATACGAAGTACAAGGACAAAAATTGTTTTTCTCAAAGTTTTTATATCTTAGGGACCATTTTTGTCAATTTTGAAACTTGAGGGACTAAACATGTAATTTTGTGAAACTTTGCACCAAAGGACTAAATATGTAATTTGTGATTCAAAAAGGACCTTTGGTGACTTTTTCATGTTTTTAGAATAACCAAGGACTAGTTTTGACAATTTTTTGAAAATTGAGGGACTGGAACTGCCAATTATGCAAACTTTGTTCATATTTCATCTGTTTTTGATTATTTTGCATCTGAAACATATAAAACACACTTCTGGGATATTTTCAGTATTATGATGCATATTTGAGTGTTTTTGGATGTTTTGGCAGCCCAGATTAGGTGAAAATGATGAGTATTTACACACTCATCAACCATCCACCTCAATCGTCGCCGATATCCACTGTCCATCTCAATCATTGCGGATCACTGCGGTAATCATTATTCACCATCTACCTCACTCATCGCCGATATCCACCATCCATCTCAATCATCGCGGATCACTACTTTCCATAGCTGATAATCATCATCTTTAAAAAATAAATACTATCCAGGTATTAAGTCTGAATTAAGCTTTTGATTCATATATTTCTTTTGATTTAGTGATTATAGATAAATTATTTCTTGTGTTTTATGTGTTTGATTATATTTATTAGTTATGTTCATGAATAACTGTTTAATTTAAGTATATTTAAAGTATCTGCACTTGTGAAGAATATTGAGATTAGCCATTTTTTTGATTATTGAAGTATATTAAAAGTATCTGCACTTGTGAAGAATATTAAGATTAGCGATTTTTTTTTGATTATTTAAGTATATTAAAAGTATCTGCACTTGTGAAGAATATTGAGATTAGCGATTTTTTTGATTATTTAAGTATATTAAAAGTATCTGCACTTGTGAAGAATATTGAGATTAGCGATTTTTTTGATTATTTAAGTATATTAAAAGTATGTGCACTTGTGAAGAATATTGAGATTAGCGATTTTTTTGATTATTTAAGTATATTAAAAGTATCTGCACTTGTGAAGAATATTAAGATTAGCGATTTTTTTGATTATTTAAGTATTAGCGATTTTATAGCTGACTAGCACAGTAAATTCTATCGAATCTTCACATGTGGAGAAAGGATATCGAATACCCTTCACATGTGAAGAAATTTGCATATTTATCGATTCATGTAGCGTTAGCTACTAAATTAATGATACATTAACAAAAAACAAGTTTTTTTTCAATACGATCAACTCATGGTTTGAGATTTGAGAAGTAGTATAAAGCAATTCATGTTTATAGGGTCTCTTAACATCAATGTATGCTAATACACTTTGCTATGTTCTGATTTTGGATCCTTTCACCAGGGCTTTTATATCAAGAAATAAAGGGAACTTCTTGTAGGAACTTGCTCAACATGAGGACCAAATGAGCGATCACTCTTTACTTTTGTTGCTTTAGCCGTGTCGCCTTCTACGGTTAGTATATTGTTTTTCAATTCTCCGAATTAGATTGCTTTATATTTTCTGGAAGGTGCACCATTTGACCAAACATTCTCGCATGTGAAAAATTTCTAGCTAGTATTTTTTTTAGCAATTATAAGAATCTATGTACCCTGTATTGGTGAATCCTTTTGGTTCAAACAAAGTGACCCTTCTTTGTTAAAAAAAATGTATGTATTTGAGATTCTGCGTTTTTATGTGAATCTGTTTATTGCATTATGTTACAGTAGATTGCCAACAATGTAGAGGGTCTTAATAACCAATTACAAACACTCCCCATATCTTTGCGCCAGAGGACGACAAACTGTTGCAGGAGGATGTTTCAACAACCCCTGTTAAAAAGGATGGCCTAAAAAGGAAGGAGCGCCATGTAGATATAGGCATGTCTTGGCTGGTAAAAACACAATACATATCTCCTCTTAGCACAGACTCCGCTAGACAGGTTGGTATAAAAGTAAAACTTTTTGTTTTTTTATATCCTATTAATAAGTACTATTACAAAATAAGACTGGTTTTATCTAGTTACCCAACCCGCACCTATTAACATTCCAAGGTGAGTATATTAGTAGATCATAAAACATATTTTTATTTTGTATTGTACATAAGCTCCTTCACATTTCGATACCAGTTAGGAATTGCGAGATGTTACATTCCTTAAAGCGCAAAACAGTATTTAAGAACAAAACCATTAAAGGGATTACAATGCAATGATGTAAAAAATGCAATATTTGTAGTAGTATATACACATGCAATTTGTTAAAATGTAACAACCGTGGTTTTGGCAGGTCAGTTTGACTGATAGTCTTGACTCGGTTGACGTTTGTTTTGTGTGTCCTAGGTGTTTGAGGTGGTATAAGTGTGTTATAGGTGAGTTTTAGCACTAAATCCCTTTGCGTCAGTGGTTTTATTGTGATTTGGAAAGTTTGGAATTTGGGAAAGTTCATTTTTATCACCTTTGTGGTGTAGAAATGACTTGTGTAGTTTTGGTGTTTTTGTGTTTTTGCGTAACGAGTCTTCGTTCAAGTAATTGAGCGTTAGTAAGTTACGTGGGATTTGTTTTTATGAGTTATGCTTATATAAGAGTGTGAAAATCTATTTTTGGAAACTTTATTTTGAAAATGATTATTTTCCGGCCTGTCGTAAAAACTGAGGTTTATCGCGTAAGACGTTAGGATTTGTTATGGGAATACATAAAATATCAAAAGTATGAGGTTTTGAGTGTAATAAATTAATTTAATAAAAAAAAAATAAAAAATATGTATGTATGTATATAAAAAAATCGGTTGGAAGAGGATAAGGGGAAAAAGGAAACTCAATTTGAATCCAAATATGACTCTTAAGCCCAAGGTTATCTATAATTAATATAAATACAAAACCAAAGCTCCCAAAAGTATTTTTCCTGCAATTTGGGTCGATCACAAGGAGAAAGGAAGGAGAAAAAAATTAGGGTTTATATTTTTCAAGCAATAATCAAGAATCAAGGTAAAATCCTTAACCCTTATGTGTAATTAATTAATTATTGTTATGATTCATGTAATAATTAATATGATGGAATCTAGGGTTTATATACTTCTGTAAATTAATGAAGTAAAACATGTTAGGATGATTAGATGTTAATAATATGGTAATTGGTTAAGAGAATTGAGTGTAAAACGCGTTAGATTATGTGTTAGGGTTTGGACAAAAAACTATGGCTGTAAAGATGTGAGTGTAAATAACAGATGGTGAAGAGTTAAGTCATGAATTTTAGGTCTAAATTGAAGTTTAATGAAAGAGCCTTCCAAAAAGTCCAGCCACGATTGATTTTAATGTCGGGAAGTTGGTCCTTTGATTTTTCTTTGTTAAGGTGTCAAAGCTATCAAACCGGGACAGATTTTGGGTAAAAGTTTGAGGGTGTTTTGTGGTTGTACCTGATGAGGCGAAAAATGATCCGTTTTTAGGGGGTCATTTAAGCCCAGAATTGAATTTATTTGATCAAATATTGCCCTAAATCGTTCCTTTTGTGATTTTAGGTACTTTTGGAAGGAATTCTAGAAATGGAAGCATTTTGGACGTTTTTGGAGCATAAAAGTGAAGAAAACTGCAAAGTCTTAATTTTCCTTGCTGGGAACAGTACCTGACAGCGTCACAAGCTTCTTAATGACGGCGTCAAGAGGAAAACAAGAGGTGAAGAGGATGGAGTCCATGACGGTCCAGAATGTTTTTACACTAGGACATGACGGCGTCACCATAGGCCGTCATGGTCCCTTTACACGTGACGGCCCAGAGGAAAATTGCTCTTGACGGCGTCAGATCTGGATATAGGCAATCCAATATTATTATGGGCGGCGGGTTGACGGCGTCAGAATTTTCTTCTTGACGCCATCACCTTGGAAAATCTATATATAGTTTTGTAATTTTCATTATGAAGGGAGGAGAATTTTAGGGATGACTTGGAGAAACCCTAGCACGATTTTATCAGTATTTTCAAGGGTTTTCACCCCTTGAATCCTTTCATGTTCAATTAAGATAAGTATCCTTTCAATTCATTCAATATGTCTATGTGTTGTTTGAATATATCTTACACTTGTCTTGATTTCAACATGCTAGGCTAGATCTCTTGTGTGTTTGCTTAGATGTAGTGAAACCTAGATGTTGATTATGGGTTGATTGCTTGTTTATAGTTGTTACGGATGAATGATTTCGATGTTAGGCTTAAAAAAATTGGCAGACTTCCATAGTGTAACTTGCTTGAATGTCTTAAGAAACATGAACCAATGTGTACTAGGTTTTTATGGTTGTATTTAATGCATGAGGGAATTCTAATGATCCCATGTTAGGAGCTTCTTGCAGACTCGACATAGGAGTGAAGTAGGAGTTTATAGAGTTGGGGAAGTACGTACGCCACCCCACGATTGGTATTAAGGAATATAACCCGTCATCCACGCAACTGTAACAAACTTTCGACCTGTAAAAGATATCTAGGGAGTAATGAAATCTAAGTAAACACAACTTTCCCATTTATTGTTCACACCACATTAGTAATTAGCTTTATTTACATTTTTGTTATTTCATTTTGATTGCATCTTAGTTATTGGGTTAGTTGACTAGCAACTAATTCCGCCCACTTTTCCAAAACCCGAGATTTTACTTGCTTTTCATAAAATATAAAAAATACAAAAAGAATCATCCCTCACCTCTAGACCTAGTTTTTTAGGCTTTCTAATCCTAGCGACACTATTCCTGAGTTGAACGATCAATCCCCCGGTACTTGTCACTATACTATACTACAATGATCAGGTACACTGCCTGGTGGGGGTTGTAAACTTCTCGAGATCCCTCGAGAGGTAAAGCCTGGTGCAATTCCCACGCATCAGTACCCAAGTGGTGAAATTTGTGTGAGAATCGAGGGTAGAACTGTACCTGAGATGAGAAGGGTAGAACTGTACCCAAATGGTGAAATTTGTATGGGAATTCAATTGGGAGGATGTTTATCCTGTTGCTCGCGCATGCGACTCAATTGATGAAAGAATTGGATCGGTGGACACGTTCCATCCTAACTAAATGGATCGGGTGACACGTTCCGTCCCATTGTTTTTTTTAACTGTGTGGTTGTGTGATGAGGCGAAAAATGATCCGTTTTTAGGGGGTCATTTAAGCCCGAATCAGAATTTATTTGATCAAATATTGCCCTAAATCGTTCCTTTTGTGATTTTAGGTACTTTGGGAGAGAAATCTGGAAAAGGAAGCAATTCAGACGTTTTTGGAGCATAGAAGTCAAGAAAATGCCAAAGTCTTAATTTTCCATGCTGGAAACAGTAGGTGACGGCGTCAAGAGCAATACCTTGACGGCGTCACGAGCAAATTTCATGAATTTCCATGACGACCCAGAACAGATTTGACGGCGTCACGTAGGAAGGGCGTCAAGAGTAAAAGAGTCATGACGGCCTGGAAGTGTATAAGTCTTGACGGCATCAGAAGTAGATCTAGGCAGTCCGAGAAGAGTTTTGGCGGCGAGGTGACGGCGTCACAGTGTTTGTCTTGACGCCGTCAGACCTATTTTTCTATATATAGTTTTCTATTTTTCACACATTAAAAAGAGAAGTTTTGGAGAAACCCTAAGTACGATTTTGGTGTAACTTTACAGGTTTTTCAAGGGTTACAACCCCTTGATACCTTGCATGTTTAATCAAGATAAGTGTTCTTCTAATTCAATCAATATGTCTATGTGTTGGTTGTCTATATCATGTTCTTATCTTAATTCTATCATGCTAGGCTAGATCTATCTTGTGTTTGCTTAGATCTAATGAAACCTAGATGTTAATTATGTGTTGATTACTTGTTTATTCTTGTCTTGGATGAATGATTTATATGTTAGGCTTAAGAAAACTGGCAGATCTCCACTTGGTAACATGCTTTAACGTCTTAAGAAACATGAACCGAGGCGCACTAGGTCTTTATTGGTTGTATTTAATGCATGAGCCACTGTTTACAATCCCTATAGTTGTGCTGGGCATGGTGTAGGAGGAGATAAGAGCTCATAGAATTGGGGAGTTATGTGTGCCACCCCATGAATGGTATTAAGGAATACGATCCGTCATCCGTGCAATTATAACAAGTAATTAACGTGTAAAAGATGTCTAGGGAGTAGTGAAATCTAAGTAAACACATTTTCTCCAATTACTGCTCACAACTTTAGTATAAATTAGTTTATTTTTATTTCTAGTATTTTATTTTGATTGCATCTTAGTATTGGGTTAGTTGATTAGCAACTAATTCCGCCCTGTAGGACCGAAAAGTGATGATTTTTATGTGATTCGGGAGGTCGAGGTTGATCAAAGTATATGAACTCCATGTTTGGTTTTAAAGAGATAAAGTAGAGAGAGGGTGAAGAAAATGGAAGTTTATTAAAATGAAAGGAACAATTACACACTTTCTCACACCCCTCATGGAGAGTCATGAGGGGTATTTATAGGCCCATAACAACAATACTATGCCTAGTGTACAATAATAGTCCCTAAAGGTACTACTTGTTACCAATCTAGTCCATTTCACGTATGTGACGTTATCTTTATAAAAGAGCGAGGCTAACAATCTCCCTCCAAGATATCGTCACACGTGAATGGTTACAATGAGACCTATAAATACATAAAAAAAATGTAACTAACAACAATAGTAAACTATGTTGACGTTGTTGAAGCGCAGAGTCTCTGTAGTCTAGATACTGAGGCAGACTTGAAGTTCTCTCTTCCGACGATCTCGGCGTATGATCTTTGACACTGACGACAAAGGTCTTTGTAGCTTTGAACTTCAACTGTAATGGTCTAGTTAGGTTATTACTCCCTCCTAACTAGTGAGCCTTTATTCTTTTTCCTGCTCCCTCCTGAACCGACAACTCTCTTTTCATCACGCAGCGGATAAAGTAGATTCATAAGTGTAGGCACATGGTTGTCGTTCGGGGAGCATCATGACAATATAACTCACATAACATTGCACAGAAGGTTGGTAATACGCTCCGATGTACACGTCATTAGTACTTCTTCGGTTCCAGTGTAAGCACAATTCCCTCGATCAACCAACGTACTAGAGATGAAACACTACTTCTTTTGGCATGTTCTTCTCCCTCCTGATGGTTGCGATGTATCGAAATCATCATACTATTGTGTGTACATGCCAAAATTACCCGTACATTACACTTCTGGTGCAATATAGATAGACCGTGTAAGCATAATTTGTGAGTATATGTCGCAAAAATATACTCTCAATACTTTTCTCTCAAATCAACCTGTAATCGAACCTCCTTTAAATTCCCCGGCTAATAGTAATGACCACATATGGAGAGAACCCGATATAACCAACTTGAAAATGAAGTAGACATCCCATCTTGTGACTTAATGCTTGTACGATAGATGTGACTTAATACCTATACTGAGCACTACAACGTAACTCCTTTAAGTATGAGGTTGCACGAAATATTCGTCACTTGAACAATCCACTACTTCGCGTGACACTGAGTACTACAACGTAACTCCTTAAAGTGATAGCTATACTGTGAGCACTACAACGTAACTCCTTTCATCAGTAATAACTAGATTGTCAAGACTGAATTTTTTAATTTGCTCAGACAAGTTATCTTCAAAAGTCGTGCATCCAACCACCCCTAGACTTTGAGATAAATAAGTACACGTTATGAAATGTCACTTCAAAGTCAAATCAATAATACCGTACAAAAACCCCGTAGTCATTTTTCTTAAACGAAGCAATTCTAGCCGTGAATATATGTATCCCCGTGAAAGTTTGTAATCCAAAATACCACTCAATTTACCAAATAAAAATTTGTATCCAAAATTTTTGTAAATAAAAATTTGGATAGCAAATTTTTATGAATCAATATCAGCCCAAAATTAATAATCGGATGTGGATAACAATATTTGTTCATTATCATCGGCCCATTTCTCGATCCAGTCCAACACAAATATGCAAACCCCACGTCATGATCCAATACTCAAGTTATTAAACCCACTCCACTGAAAATTGATAACAGGTACATGGTATAAACCTAGACTTACATATTTGACAAACCCTATATCACTTTCACATATATCATACGCCACCCACCTAAAGTATTCTCTCACCAAACTGTATTACCCAAATCAGATCTCATCTAATAAAAAATAACTCATTCAAATCTGCTCCCATTTCCATCGAGCGACATACACAACACAAACAAATCACTGAATAATTACCACGAAAGAACAACCCAAACTTGAAAACCATTTCATTTGTCTTATACCACGGATGAAGAACACCACAATTTTGATTTCAACATCTTAATACGGTTCTCAGGTAGGTGATGTTTTGTGTCTTGTCAAACGAACCAAAGAAAATGAAGTAACATCATTGTTATTTTCTTTTCATTTTGTTCGGATATTATCAAAGCTTAGCTTCGAAACTGGTCGATGATGATACACGTTCCACACAAAAAATCTATAAAAGATGCAACGTGGAACGATTCTGAGATCTTTAGTTGTTTTCTCATGTAAGTTCCAGTCGAGTTGTTAGTTGAGAAGGATTTGTGATACTTGTTTGGTTGAGAGTTGAGGAGAGATTGTGAGGGTATATGGCAGTGGTAGTCCTAGTGTACGAGGCATGATGTTTTTTCAGCTTATAACTTTCATTTGGTTAAATTAATTGGACTGATGATGTAAATAATGTGAGGTAAACTTTGATTCTTTGGTATTTGATTTGTGGTCAAGGTCTTCTTTGTACTTCTTCATCTGATTCTTTTTTCTTTTTGGAAGATTACGCATAAGTTTTTCATTGTGGCAAAGTTTACGCAGAAAGTTACGCGTAGAGCTGTTGGAAAACTTACGCGTAGGAATTCTTACGCGTAGAAAACTTATGCGTAGCCCATGTCTTTTGCGTAAAACTTACGCGTAAGATAAGGGTTTTTTGCCTAAGTTGAACCTTACGCATAACTTATCCAAGTTATGCGTAGAAAGACTGAAGATACGCGTAGGAACAGGGTTTTGACCCTTTGACCACTTTCCGGCTTCTTTTTCCGTTCAGATTCAGGCCAAAAAATTATCAGCAGCGTACAGAACATATTACAGACCCCATTTGATGAGAGCAGACCATGTATTTGACTATCGTTGACCACTTTTCCACAGGTATGATACAAAACAGTAACAGAGTATTAGTTGTACAAAAAATGCTATCTTGGACTTAACGAAAAGACCTCATTTTTGTAAACTGGTTAATAAAATATTGAAACTGTTTTGACCATGTAGATACACAAAAACATGTATAAGAAACTGTTTATCAATAGAGATAGGAAAAAAAAAATTTCCAGATCCGAAAAAAATATAAAAAGCAGCTTCAAAACACGCAATACGAACCACAAAAATCATCAAGATAACACAACGAGGCTCTGATGCCAATTGTAGGACCAAAAAGTGATGATTTTTATGTGATTCGGGAGGTCGAGGTTGATCAAAGTATATGAACTCCATGTTTGGTTTTAGAGAGATAAAGTAGAGAGAGGGTGAAGAAAATGGAAGTTTATTAAAATGAAAGGAACAATTACACACTTTCTCACACCCCTCATGGAGAGTCATGAGGGGTATTTATAGGCCCATAACAACAATACTATGCCTAGTGTACAATAATAGTCCCTAAAGGTACTACTTGTTACCAATCTAGTCCATTTCACGTATGTGACGTTATCTTTATAAAAGAGCGAGGCTAACACGCCCAAATCCTTCAAACCCGAGAATTTTAATTGCTTTCCATAAAATATAAAAACACAAAAATAATCATCCCTCACCTTTAGAACTAGTATTTAGGCTTTCTAATCCTAGCGACACTATTCCTAAGCTGAACGATCAATCCCCCGGTACTTGTCACTATACTATACTACAACGATCAGGTACACTGCCTGGTGGGGGTTGTAAGCTTTTCGAGATCCCTCGAGAGGTAAAGCCTGTTGCGATTCCCACGCATCAAGTTTTTGGCGCCGCAGCCCGGGGAATAGTTATTGTCTAGGTTAGAATTTCTTTGTATTAGGTCTACTTGCTAGATTCCTTTCTAGTAAGATTTTATTTTTATTTGTAGGTCTTCTTTAGTCTATCTATTTCTTTGTGCCTTTGTTCGTAACCACCCGACACCATGGACAACGGGAACATCTTTGAACCCGTCATCCCACCACAACAAAACCCACCATTGGAACCCCTTAGGCCTCGAACCTTAGGAGAGTATTCCCGACCTAGCCACCAAGGCTACCGAAACACCATTGAGCTCACCGGAGCCAATGTGACCCCCTTGCGATCCGACACCATCCGGTTGGTGCAAAGCGGATGTGCATTCCATGGACTTCGTTCCGAAGATCCAAACCAACATCTTAAGGACTTTCTCAAAATCGTAGATTCCATAGACCTAGGTGTTGAAACTAGAGAGACTACCCATTTACGCCTATTCCAATTCTCTCTACGGGATCAAGCTAGTCAATGGCTTGAGGGTTTACCCGCGGGATCCATCACCACATGGGATGATCTCACCACTCGTTTCCTTGCTCAATTTTTCCCACCGGGGAGAACTACTAAGCTTAGAAATGACATCTTGATGTTCCAACAACGTCAAAATGAATCTCTTTATGAAGCATGGACTCGTTTCAAGGACTTACTCCAAAAAGTCCCTCATCATGGCATAGATCTTTGGCTCCAAGTCCAAATTTTTTATGACCATATCGACATCTCCACAAGGCGAGCCATTGACCAATCGGCCGGTGGCAAGCTACGTGATCTTAGTGCGGAACAATCATGGGAACTCATAGAAGATCTTTCTCTCTATGACAACGAAAGTTGGAATGATCCCCGTGACTTGAACAAAATGGTCAAGGCAATATATTTGCCTTCGAACAATTCTAGCACTCCCGACTGTAGGATCATGGAACTTGAGGACCAAGTCAAGTTTCTCATGATATCTTACGAAGCTCCTAAGCCTTCAAGCCAAGTGAACAAAATCACTTCTTCATGCGAATTATGTAGTGGTCCCCATGACACTCGTGATTGTGTGGAACTCCCCGGAACAGCTTTTGCGAACTACGTATCCACGCGTACCGACGAAGCGGGAGATAAGTGGTACACTTTCAAGCCCGAGCCAAACACATACAGTGATTCATACAACCCCTCATGGAAAAATCACCCAAACCTTAGGTGGAAACAAAATCAACCCAATCCTTCCAATCCACCTAACCGTTACCAACCAACCGGTCCACCATCCAACCGTACTTTCAACAACAATCCTTCTAACAACTATGGTAGTACCAACAATCTTGAAGGATTGATGTCAAAGTTTATGGCATCTCAAGAAGCTCGCATATCTAAGTTTGAAGCCGATTTCAAACACAAGCAAAGCGAGATGACCACTAGAATTGATGCATTGTTGAAAGTTCTCAATGACCGAGAAATGGGAGCACTCCCAAGCGACACAATCAAGAATCCGAAACTAAACGTTAATTCCATATCTTCAGTTTCGTCACCCACTTCGTGTCCACAATATTACTCGGTTAAATCAACGAGCACGTGTTTCAAACAAAACCAAGTTCTTCAAAAGGACCAATCAAATAAAACACCCAATATAGAGCCGGTCAAAAGTATAGTTGAAACCAAGGCTGTCAAGATCGCGATCCCACGCAGGATCGTTTTTGTCTTTACAAGATCGAGATCGTAAGATCGGATCGCGATCCTACGATCCTACCAATTTGTCATATTTTGTAAATAAATTATATACGAGTCAAACTGTTTTATATTTTTACTCAACGTCAAAGATAAGTTCATATAATATCCTCTTGAAAATGACAAAGTTTAAATTTCAAACACTAAAGTAATAGTAAAATACAAAAAAGTCAATTTTCAATCGTTACATTAACGATTTAGTGCACTAATATTACATAACATAGGTCCTAAATGTCTCAAAACATACGAGCCATCAACATGATTTCAAGAAAACAAACGTTTCATAAGTGGCATTACAAAACATACCTTTTGATTAGTTTAATCACAGTGAAGTAAAGTAAATTAAACTATTGAACACTTTTTAGACTATAATCTATTAAAGTAGAAAACTATGTATAAATTATAATCTATTTAGAAAATGAAACAATAGTGGCTTACTCATTAGACATTAGTAAAACACACATTTGTTTTTTTGGCCTAAGCAAGTGGGATGGACTAAAAAAAAAAAAAAAAAAAAAAAAAGGTGAACTCGGATCGCGTGTCGATCTTACGATCTTACGTGCCGATCTTACGATCTTATGTGCGATCCTACGATCCTACTTACGATCCTACCTCAGATGCGATCCTACCACGATCTTACACGATTTTGACTGGTGTGCACGTAAGATCGTACGATCTTACGTGTAAACTCGCGAGTTTGATAGCCTTGGTTGAAACACTTCCTACGCAAGACCTTGACGATGAATTCAAGGAACTTCACCTTGAACGCCCCGTCATTGATGTCTTAGCGCGTGCTCCTTACTATAGTGCCCTCCTAGAAAAATATGAGAAGTTTAAACTAGGTAAAAATGGGACCGCCTTCGTTCAAAACAAGTTGCCTAAAAAGCTTGATGATCCGGGTATATTTGTTTTGCCTTGTAAGATAGGAAGATCCGAAGCTTTCGACACACTAGCCGATTTAGGGTCAAGCCTCAACTTGATTCCCTTATCCTTATTCACCGCTCTTAATCTAGGAAAGTTAGAGGAAACGGAGGTATTGATAGGGCTAGCAGATGGGAGTATCGCCCACCCGGTTGGAATGATTAAGGATGTAGTTGTTCACATAGGAAAGTTAACTATATTAGTGGATTTTCACGTCCTAGACATGGTTAGTGACACTACATGCCCATTATTGGTAGGAAGAGGATTTTTAGCAACTGCTAGCGTCATGATAGATTGTAAGGAGTCTAAGATAGCGGTAGGTGAAGGCGATACTTGGTCGGTGTACGATGTAAAGAAGCATAGTTATGATTGTGATGATGAACCGACACCGCATTGGGTAGAGATGAATAGGAGACCATCTAGATACGGACCTTGGATAGAAAGGAACTTCATAGGACCTCAATGCCCATTTTATCTAGAGAAAGATTTCATGGAAAAAACACATTCGGTAGAACAACTCATAGCTAGAGATGAAGAGCTAGACCCCTTTGAGGACCCCTTAGTCTTTAGGAAGATGATTGAGTTCTTGAGCGTAATGCCTATTAATATAGAGATGAATAAGTGGAAAAGAGAGGGAGACAAGTGTAAATGGAGGTGGGACAAGCCACCTAAAGAAGGTGATGGAACATGGCATATGAGGATGACTTTGTATGATCCGGATGGAGAAAAGTTTGAAAGGTCATACCATACTAAGGAAACCGATAGAAAGTTGAAACCTAAGTTTGATCCCAAAGATGTCCTCAATGAGGAACTCACCCGAATCACGTAGTAACCCATGACCTTGAGTCTAGCTACAAGACTCGTAAATAAAGAAAAGCGCTTCTTGGGAGGCAACCCATGTTTTGTGTGATTTTATTTTTGTTTGTTTGTTATTTGATTCCGTATGCATGCTTAATTTTTATTGTTGGTAGATTATGTTTCTAAACTTAATAGTGGAAATACTTTACTTTGTTGTTTTGGCCTAGTCTTAACTCCACCTAAAGGTATTTTTGCAAAAGATAAGTGTAAGGGGAAACCCCAAATATGTTTTTAAGAAACAAACCGATCATGATTCTCTACAATATTAAATGAACATGTGTATTCGTATTTGTTAGATTCAAATGCTTGTATTGAGTCATAATGAAGTTTTGCAGGATTTTCCAGGAAGTAGGACCAAGTTTTTCCAGAAATTTTTTGGAAACTTAACATAAGGATTTCTGCAGGTCAATTCTGACGGCGTCAGGGGTTTACTCTTGACGGCGTCAGGAGTTAAAATCTGGAAATTTTACCGGTCTTGTTTTTCTAACGGAGTCTTATGGTTTTTGTGAATTATTAAGTTTTATAATCTCCAGGAAATCTGCAAACTTCATTCCACAAGCATTATATCTTATCTTGTTTTCTAGGATTTAGTAACTTATATAGAATGCCGCCGATTTTACGCGAGGTTGTCTTGTCTATTTTGTCAGGTTTTACAGGTTATGTATGACAAGAAGATGATTTATATTCTGGAAGGGAAGCTTTGATTATTCATTTTCTTGGAGGAAGATTTAACCTGACCATCCTATTATCCATACCGAGCGAATCAGGGGAGTATTTGATTTCATTCTCTTTACTTTTTCACTTTTACATTCTTTACTTGAACATTGGGGACAATGTTCATCTTAAGTGTAAGGGGAGGGTAAAAAGATGATACCTTACATATGCACTTTTGCTTGAGTTTGTTTTGTTTAATGGTAGATGTGTAATAAAACTATGAGAAATACTTGTTAGTGTAATTTTTGCGCCAAATTTAAATTTTTTTTACAACATTTAGGAGTGAAACTTTAGCCATAGCAAGCGTCTCATGGATAGGAGATTGTATGACTAGCACATAACCGTATATTCAGAAAAATTTTCCACCCAAATATGTGATGTTCGCCTTTAGATTTGATAGGAAAAACATTTATTATTAGTGCTTATTAGTGTACCGGTAGCATTTAGATTCTAGAACTTGCGTTAGTGATGCATCCCGAGACCACTAGTGAGACTACATTCGTGTAGTAGGATTTACTACATGATAAGAGGCATTAGGATTACCCTTGTGTTAAACCCGTATCATAATTACTTGACCATTTAAGTCATATTACTTGGCTAGTTAAGTCAACTAATTTTTCCCACACCCTTAGCGTTGTACTCATTTTTAGTACACGAAACCCCTAGTACACCCCTCCGAGCCTATCTTTTCGTTTCTAACTTTAAGCATTTTACTTAAAGGAAGAATTTGTTACACCCCACTTAAATGTACAACCAAATCGCCTTAGCCTTCCGTGTATGCGCTCATTTTTAGTGCATTATTGTTATTTGTTAAACCCTAAGTTAACTATCTAATTGATTACATGGTTGCTAAGTCGAGTCATATCCTTGTACATATTGTTTTGGGACGATTGGGACTCATGGGTAAGTACTTATTTATGGAGTAATGGGGAAGAACATCACTTATTACCCCCATATGTACGTTAATCTTAAAAGTGCTCCAAGTGTTTTGATTTTCTTAATTCGAGTCATTAGATTAGTTTAATGTAAAGTATGTAAAGATTCAAGTGTAAGGGAAACTTTCATTCCCTATGATGTATTATTTTGGATGGTAGGGTAAGAGTGTATGCAAAAAAAAAAAAAAAAAAAAAAAAAATAATAATAATATATATATATATATATATATATATATATATATATATATATATATATATATATATATATATATATATATATATATATATATATAGAAAAAGAAAAGAGAAAAAACATACGGACTACCATCCCTTTTTATTCTATGTTCATTTTATGTTTTTGTTATTTTCCATTTATTAGCTTAAGTCGAGTCTAGTCTTGGCTTAGCAACGCCATATTGTACATGTAATTAACCAAGATTGTTAACTCGCCACCAGTAAAACTTCCTTTATCCAACAAAACCGTGTATTTCATATCCCTATACCTAGCGTTACAACCCTTTTAAAGACCTCTTTGATAGTTTATCCTAGGTGCTTACGCCATGTGGTGGAGGTTTGATCCTTTCCCAAGCCTAAGGTAATCTATTTTGCTATGACAGGTAGTGAGAGATATCTTCCGTTTCCATATTGTAATTTACACTTTATTACACCCGAGAGATGTGAGTATCTAAACACTATTTGTGAGGTGCTAGTGTATGACCTCCGTGCTTGTCTATTGGTCTTTAGTGGAACGATTATTTGTTGTAATTACTTTTATATTAGTGTTAAATGACCCCTAACTTGTCTTTTGAGTAGAATAAAAGCGCATTTACTTGAGGACAAGCAAATCTCAAGTGTAAGGGTATATGATGAGGCGAAAAATGATCCGTTTTTAGGGGGTCATTAAAGCCCGAATCGAATTTATTTGATCAAGTATTGCCCTAAATCGTTCCTTTTGTGATTTTAGGTACTTTGGGAGAGAAATTTGGAAAAGGAAGCAATTCGGACGTTTTTGGAGTATAAAAGTGAAGAAAACGCCAAAGTCTTAATTTTCCATGCTGGGAACAGTAGGTAATGGCGTCAAGAGCAATACCTTGACGGCGTCAAGAGCAAATTTTATGAATTTCCATGACGACCGAGAACAGATTTGACGGCGTCACGTAGGAAGGGCGTAAAGAGTAAAAGAGTCATGACGGCCTGGAAGTGTATAAGTCTTGACGGCGTCAGAAGTAGATCTAGGTAGTCCGAGAAGAGTTTTAGCGGCGAGGTGACGGCGTCACAGTGTTTGTCTTGACGCCGTCAGACCTATTTTTCTATATATAGTTTTCTAATTTTCACACATTAAAAAGAGAAGTTTTGGAGAAACCCTAAGTACGATTTTGGTGTAACTTTACAGGTTTTTCAAGGGTTCCAACCCCTTGATACCTTGCATGTTTAATCAAGATAAGTGTTCTTCTAATTCAATCAATATGTCTATGTGTTGGTTGTCTATATCATGTTCTTATCTTAATTCTATCATGCTAGGCTAGATCTATCTCGTGTTTGCTTAGATCTAATGAAACCTAGATGTTAATTATGTGTTGATTACTTGTTTATTCTTGTCTTGGATGAATGATTTATATGTTAGGCTTAAGAAAACTGGCAGATCTCCACTTGGTAACATGCTTTAACGTCTTAAGAAACATGAACCGAGGCGCACTAGGTCTTTATTGGTTGTATTTAATGCATGAGCCACTATTTACAATCCCTATAGTTGTGCTGGGCATGGTGTAGGAGGAGATAAGAGCTCATAGAATTGGGGAGTTATGTGTGCCACCCCATGAATGGTATTAAGGAATACGATCCGTCATCCATGCAATTATAACAAGTAATTAACGTGTAAAAGATGTCTAGGGAGTAGTGAAATCTAAGTAAACACATTTTCTCCAATTACTGCTCACAACTTTAGTATAAATTAGTTTATTTTAATTTCTAGTATTTTATTTTAATTGCATCTTAGTATTGGGTTAGTTGATTAGCAACTAATTCCGCCCAAATCCTTCAAACCCGAGAATTTTAATTGCTTTCCATAAAATATAAAAACACAAAAATAATCATCCCTCACCTTTAGAACTAGTATTTAGGCTTTCTAATCCTAGCGACACTATTCCTAAGCTGAACGATCAATCCCCCGGTACTTGTCACTATACTATACTACAACGATCATGTACACTGCCTGGTGGGGGTTGTAAGCTTCTCGAGATCCCTTGAGAGGTAAAGCCTGTTGCAATTCCCACGCATCATTGTGTGTTTACGTGTTTAATAACTTGTCTTGCTGACATGCTATGTGGTATAATCACAGTTAACAGGTTGCCTACGGTGTGTGTCTAAACCTATGAATTTCACCAACATTATGTTGACATTTTAAGCATCATTTTCAGATGAGCTTTCTAAGGATAAGATAAAAGGTTGTGGTTAGACGAGACCCTAGTTGCATTGGAAGTGGTTTATCATCTATGTTTGGATTTTTTGGATTGTTTGGATTATGTTGTTTTGGGGTATTGTTACGACACTTCGTGTCTGTACTTGCTCTATTTTATGCATGTAGTTATTCTCTATATAGACACCATGTGTTGTGATGATATCCATGAAGTTACACCCTCGCGTTCCCGCCTTGGCGAGGTGTGACATAAAAGTTTCTACTTGTCATTTCCATGAAAATTGGAACATATTCTAAATTTGATTAAACTATTCAACAATGCAGGGTGACTTACAGAGTGTGAAACATGACGAGTATGGTGCAGCTTGTCATGTACGAGCCCAAGCATTGTACCTACGAGCCTTGTGTACCAATGAGAAATTACAAAATTCAGAGGTACTGCTTTTATTAAAAGACTTTAGTTCCTAAATCTTGAGTTATAATTTCTTCTTTTTGTGCAAACAGGATTGTATCCAAGATATAAAGGAGGCTATAAAACTGTGGCTGGACAGAGTTTATTGTCAATTTGTTGCATACCATAACTCTTTATCTCTAACAACTGTCAAGTTGTTATGCTATGTTTGTGACATGATTTTACTAGAGGTTCTCATCCTCCTTGCAGAACCTTTTTTTTTTTCTTTCTTCTCTTTGGCATCTTGTTCTGTGTATTAATGTTTATTTTTAATACAGGTGAAGATTGAAGGTGATAAGAAATTTTTTGAATTGATGGCAAAACTTTTTAATCAGAGATCCAATGGTGTTAAGGAATGTGTGGCAATGCTTTGGCAATCAAGAAGCCGCAGCCATGCCCTGTGCACTTCACACGAAACTCACACATTTTTGGAAACAATTTTAAAGAGTTATGAGGAAGAATGGATCAGCTCTATCTTAAGATCAAACGACATTAAAGAAATATGCACTTCAACTGATACCAATAATCTAAAGCATGTTGCTTTGGAACTAGAGAGGAAGGTATTTTCCTTCTCTTATATACCATGGTATTTGCTATAATTCGCAAAATGTGTGTTGAAAGTTGGATTTATCTTATTTGTTTAAGTTTTATAAATTGTTAATGTGCTAACCATGATTCTATATTTTATAGGATCCTACTACAACAAAATCATCATATCTTACAGCCTATATTTACTATGATTTGGGCGATAGAATTATATTGCAGGGTTCATTAACCGAGGTACCTCTACTCCATCGTTATAAGAAATTAAGTTGTTTCAGATATCAGGGATGGAATAAGGATGTTTAAATTAGCTTATATATAAGTGATTATTAAGTAGTTTCAAAAGGCCTAAAAAAAACTGTGGAAAACTAGAAGGGGGGTTGAATAGTTTACCGTTTAAAATATTTTTAACTTGTTTAGTTAGCTTTGAAACTTTACGTTTGATCAAAGATATATACACAAACACAATATATAACATGCAAGTAAATGAAAGAAACGATCAAACCACAACACGAGTATTTATCGTGGTTCGGCTACAAGGACTCTTTTTCCTTGCCCTACGTCCACGCCCCGAGTATCCAACTCGAGAGTTTCTTTCACTAGTCAACAAGCTCCTTTCACCAGCGGAGAAAACCTTACACATCGCTTATACTTTTACCGACACTAAGCTAGATGTCGAGTTCTTTACCAAGGGTACAACCACTCCCGTTAGTTCTTTTACAAGGGTACAACTACTTCTGATACACTTTGTATTTTAAGGACTAAAATACTAACCGATCACTACTGAAAATACACAATCAAATGAAGTGTAAACTACACAAGTCTACACAATGCTAAGCTAACAAGTCTTGCAACGTTGTGTTGAATATTTGCTACTTTTAATGAGCTCGTGAATCTCTTTGCTACAAAAAGAAACTTCACATATGAAATGTTAAAGGGTTATATGAAAGAATGAATGTGTGTGTGTAAAATATGATGTAGTGTGATAAGCCAAAAATCAACTTGTGGCTTTGTATTTATAGCAAAGCCTTCTGCAGGCCTAGCGGATATGGCAGACCCCTCAGATGGGTTCCGCCAGTGTACCCCCAGGGTTCCGCCAGGCTTGCAGTTGGTTTTGCAATAAATCTTGCAAACCAAACAATGTCACATCTCATTACACCTTGTAAACCAAACAATGTCACATCTCATTAGTCAAACACAAAACTTGCAAGCAACCATATAATAAGTCAAACACACTTTCTTTCCATAAATGTATCTTGACAAAACTTGCCATAAATGTGATGTGACATTTCTATTTTAAGAAATAAAAAGTGTTGTGTTTTATGAAATGTAAAATGTAGCAAAAGTTTAGTTTATGCAAGTCTTTAAAACTAAGATTATGTTTTACTTAGAAACTAAAGTTTACATTTTGTCGTTAACAAAATATAGCAAAGATCGTAAAATATAAATAACGTTTTTAGGCGATATTTGTATTAACAATCTCCCCCTTTTTGTTGATGACAAAACATAAACTTTGTTTTTAAGTAACTCACAAAATCTTGGTGTTTAAGACTTAATTTTTTTTTTTTTTTTTTATATTAAACTTGTTTTACTTAAGTGATAAAAATCATATTAAGTTTTGAAGGTTTAATATATTTCTCCCCCTTTTTGTCGAAACAAAAAGTAGAGTAGCGAAGCGGAATAATGCACTTGCTCCCCCTTGCTTGTTACTCCCCCTAAAAGGATTGCCAAGATGGGAAACATGGATTTTGATCCTACAAAAAAAATGGTTAGTTGGTGATATATATAGTCAAGCTTGTAGTTACCACACACATTGCAACCACAATGACAACACAAAAATGATCAACCAACAATGCACGAAAGTAAGTAAAAAGAAATATCATTCCAAGTAAAATTTTGACTTTGAAAAGTCAAAAGACAAGAAATATGAAAGATTCTTCTACTTCTAAACAAAAACTAAAAAAAAAAACCAAGAAAGTAAAATAAACTCCTATTTTCCTAAATGGGGCAAACGGCCTCCAAAGGTTGTCTAGTATTTGTTTGGGTGGGAAAGAGCATCCAAACGTTCTATGACGTGTTGGAATGCAAAATGGGTTTCATCTTGGAATTGGTGAAGCAACGTTTTGATGCTTGCACCCATTTGCTCACAATTTGAGCAAACATGGGGATGAGTGGGTGGAAATGGGTTGGTATTGGTTTCTTGGTTTGAGGGTTGGTTAGTTTTTGGTTCTTGGGTGGAGGATGGATTTGGTATTGAGTCAAGCAAGGTGGTTTGAAATTCCATTGCTTGATGAAGGTGGTTCTCAACCATGCTTTGGATTTCCTCATAAGAAGGAAAGAAAGACTCAAAGGTTTGGGCTTGAGAATGTGGTGGAGTTGGGTGATCATGGTTTTCAAAGTTTGGTTCTCCATAAAGAGGACCATGGATGTCATGGTAGATAGGGTGAAACAACAATGGTTTGGGTTGATGGTACACTTGTTGTGGTGGTTGGGTGTGGTTAAAATCTTCATCAAGGTCAAGAATTGACCTTGGTGATTGATTTGCAAAAGGTGGTGGTTGTGTAGGTCTTGGTGGAAGATCATTTAGATCTTGGACAAAAGGGTGTGGTGATGTGGGAGGAGACCCAAATAACTCCATAGGTTCAATTTTGGGTAATGGTGATGGTGTTGGAGTTTTGGATGGTTGGGTTGGAGCACTTGGTGGAGTTGGGTCAATGGGTGAATTAGTAGGTGGTGGAGTGAGCTCATTTGTTTCATTGGGTGATGGAGATGGAGATGCAAGGTTCAAAAAGTGTTCATTTTTTATAGGTGAGGTGAATTCATCCGAAGATGAGGAGCTTAGGTTGATGGATTGATTAGACCATAGTGGTTTTACACTTATCCGGGCGGTTTTCCAGATGGGTCGTGATGGTTGAGAAGTGATTGTTGACTTGGTCATGGTTAAAAATGGTTTGGAGGTTAAGAAATTGTGATGAAGAAGATGTGATTTGATAGTGTTTATGATGGTTTAATTTATAGTGATGAAGGATTGTGGGAAGGAGTGTTTGGATTTGATGTTTGTCCATACAAAAATGGAGGTTCCTAATGATTTGGAAAACTAATTGTGGGTTGTCATATCATAGAAGTCAATCCAATGAAAATGGTGAAGTGAGAAGACAAGTTTTGCACTAAATGCTTAGTGGTTTTGGTAGATTTGTTGAAGTATAAATCTCAGGGATTTCAAGGAACCTTTAGAAGGGTTCCTTCCTTTATGTTTGAAGGGTCCTTGGGGTGGTTATGGCTATTTTTGAAATTTGGCGGGAAATGGTTTTGGTTGAGTTATAAGGAATGAGAAGTACCCTATTGTGCTAAACAAATTGCAGGAAATGGGTTTCTATCTAAAAGGATTGTATTTTGGTGTTTGGATGTTGAAATGTTGAAAACAAAAAGAAAATTTCTGGAGGCAACTGGCGGAACCCTCAGGTTACACAGGCGAAACCCGGTTGAGGGTTCCGCGGGGTCCATTGGGCCATTTCTGGGTTGCCCAGAAAATACACTGGCGGAACCCAATTTTGGGTACCACCAGATCCGCCAGTGCTGAAAAAAGTGGGAGTCCGCGATTTTGACCCGCGAGATGATTTTCAAAATTTTCGAAAACTCCTAAAATAAAAAATATAATGCGTTTCTGGTTAGGCAATGCAAAAAAATAGACACGTAAACACACATATCATATGACTTTGACCTTGAGGTCGAGAATTTCACTATACTTAGTGAAAATATCATAAACATGAAAATTTGACAACTTGCCAAAAGTTGTCTACCTGCATCAAAGTTAGATACTACATGTTCCAAATTGTATCAAACATTGTACTAACACACAAATACATCATAAGCATTGTTTAAACAACCAAATTTGTTCAAATTGCACCTAGTGCCAAACACTCCTTCACACCCGCACTCATTGATGGTCGATCTTATTCTTGAGCTTTCCAAGGAATCTTCCAAGATTCTTAAACATCCCCTTTGTTTGCTTGATCTCCGCCGACTCATTTGGAATATCCGGAAGTTGGGATAGGTATTCGAGAGGTGGGAGCCTAGAGTTTGGCAAATTGTCATCTTCACTCATTGAGGATGTGGAAGATGAAGATGAGGTAGGAGGATGTGGACGTTTTCCTTGGGCTTTGTATACTCTCTTATCACTTAATGGGACAAAGGTGTGTGGAATGAGAGAGTAGTCAAGGCGAAGACCGTTTGGAGTTGGTAGAATGGGTGAGATGAACCTAAAGAGACGGGTCAAGAGCATTCCATACGGCATAGCCGTTGTGCGATGCACGGGAATGTCGGCCATTCTCTTGGCCATGTAGTAGGCAAGGTTGAATGGTTGCCTAACGAACAAGGAGTAGAGCATGTAGAAAAGGCAAAGGTTGATATGATCTTGGTTTCCTATTGTGCTAATGACATTGGCTCTAAGGACTTCCTCCCATTTCTTGAGTTGGGGCTTGAGTTCATTCATTTCCATTCCATATGGGTCCTTATCGACCTCATTTCCCGAACGGGTTCTCGTAGTGTTGGTTGTCCTAACAAAGAGGTGGTCACGGAGTACATCTTTTGACACAAGAGGAGTGTCATAAGGATGGATGTGGTCATGGAGGTTGTCAAGAGTTGAGAGGGAGTGCAAGTCGGAATAGATGCAAGTACCACAGTTTAAGACACCTAGGATTTGAGCAAACTCCTCAAGAGTGAAGGAGTATTGATGATTACTAACCCTAAAGTTGATAGACATTTGACCATAATCATCCGTGGAGAGGACGGCGGATGCATAGAATTCCAAAATGAACCTAGGACAAATAGGCTCGTCGATATTCAAAAGACATTCAAAGTTGATTGTGGCAAATTCGGGGTAAAGGTTTGTGCCTTCTAGGAAAGACGGGTCAATAGTTCTACCCTCATGGACATAGTGTTTTTCTAAGGCTTTGAAAATGTTGACTTGGTTTGGGGTAAGGCCTTTGGTTTTGTGGTGTTTTGGTAGGTACTTAATGATGTCCTTGTGGTTGTAGTGGGTTAGAGGAGGCATGAAGTTTTGTTATAAAACAAGAGATAACCCAAATGCTCCTAGTTCAATGTAGCTTCGTTTGAATGTACCCGAAAATACATATTGGTTATGTATTCCCTTTAGCATTCAAGAGACATTATGCAAGTGATGTTTTAAACATAACGTTTTGATTTTGTATTCTCAATGTGAGACGAAAAAATATTTGTCCTATTTGTGAGAAATTTTTGAAAAGATTTGACATGGGGTGTTTTAGCAAACATGTTTACACTAAGTAAGAATGCAATTCCTAACTATGGGGAACATGATTAGTTTTGTTAAACACCTAATTTTATGCATGAGTATCTCAAGTTTAATGCGTAACCCCAAGTTTTTGTTTTTGTGCAAAAATAGAATTCCTAGACTCAGATCAGGATTGTAATCAAGTTTAGAATACTTACAATGATGATTGATTTGCAATGTTAGTGAAAGGAAGACCAAGAAATCGTAGGTATGGATGGATGGTAAAGTGAATAGTAACAGTTTGAAAGTGGTGGTATAAGATAATGGGTGTTTGGTTTAATATAAACAAAAATATTGATTCTGCAGGTCGGCGGATACGGCGGACCCCTGAAATGGGTTCCGTCCGTTGTGTCTGAGGGTTCCGCCGACCCTGCTGAGAAAAAGAGTTATGGATTTGTTTTGATTTTTGTGATTTTTGTCTAATGTTCAGAACTACAACGTAGGTTCCATGAGTCCTAAGCCTAGCCTAAGAAGGTTAAAAGGTTCACGTTTAAGGGGTTTTGTGAGAATGTCGGCTATGTTGTCTTCGAAAGAAACTTTCTCGATTGAGATATTTCCTTTTTGAACGTTGTCACGAAGGAAATGATGACGGATTTCAATATGTTTGGTACGAGCATGTTGAACTGGATTTTTGCTAAGATCAATGGCACATTTTGTTGTCACAAAGAATTGTGATGTCGTTAAGTTGAATTTTGTAGTCGACAAGAGCTTGCTTCATCCAAAGAGCTTGTTGACATGCCTTTCCGACCGAAACGTACTCGTCTTCCGTTGTTGAGATAACAAGATCCGTTTGCTTCTTAGAGAACCATGAGGTGAGACAATGTCCAACAAAAGTACAAATACCACTTGCACTTTTTCTATCAACATAGTCACCGGCATGATCCGAGTCAGCATACACTATGGTGTCTATTCCCGTTCCTTTGGGATACCATAAACCTAAATGTGTAGTGCCCTTAATATACCTAAAAATCCTTTTAACGACTTCGAGATGAGTAGTCTTAGGATCTTCTTGAAAACGAGCACATAGACAAACACTAAACATGATGTCGGGTCTACTAGCCGTTAGGTAAAGTAGACTACCAATCATACCTCTATATTTAGTGCTATCTACGGATTCACTTTCCTCATCCTTGGTGAGTTTAGTTTCCGAGGACATGGGTGTTTTGATTGGTTTCGAATCTTCTAATCCAAATTTCTTAAGCATGTCCTTAATATATTTAGATTGGTTAAAGAAGATACCATCTTCTAGTTGTTTAATTTGGATTCCTAGGAAAAAGTTGAGTTTTCCCATCATACTCATTTCAAACTCGTCATGCATGATTTTTGAGAAATCCACACATAATTCTTGACAAGTTGATCCGAATATAATGTCATCAACATAGATTTGGACTATGATAATATGTGAATCTTTCTTCTTAGTGAAGAGAGTATTATCAACTAAGCCCATGGTATACTTATGGTCAACTAGGAAGGTTTTAAGTCGATCATACCATGCTTTTGGAGCTTGCTTAAGTCCGTAAAGAGCCTTTTTAAGTTTGTAAACATGATTTGGTTTTTCAAAATCGATGAAGCCCGGTGGTTGAGCAACATACACTTCTTCATTTATGACTCCGTTTAGAAATGCACTTTTGACGTCCATTTGAAAGAGTTTAAAATTGTGTGCACATGCATATGCAAGTAAGATTCTAATTGACTCGAGCCTAGCAACCGGAGCAAAAGTTTCATCGTAGTCAATGCCTTCTTGTTGGTTATATCCTTGTGCAACTAGCCTAGCTTTGTTTCTAGACACAATTCCATTTTCATCCATTTTATTACGAAAGACCCATTTTGTTCCAATTATAGTTTGACTCTTTGGTTGAGGAACTAATGTCCATACATCATTCCTAACAAATTGGTTTAACTCTTCTTGCATTGTAATTACCCAAGACTCATCTTTAATGGCTTCATTAATGTTTTTCGGTTCAATGGTTGACACGAAACAAAAGTAGTTGCTTTCATTTTGAACTTTTGACCTTTGTGTTCTTTCGTTAATGTTGCCTATGACACCATCTAATGGATGACTTTTAGATTCTTTGACATTGACAAGTTCTTTGTTTAATAGTTCATCTTCCTTGTCATTACCTAAAATCTCTTGACTTTCTATTGCTTGGCTTTCAACTAAGTCATCATCTACCAAAGGTGATGTCTTAGAGGGAGGTGGACTCTCGTCAAATGTTACGTTCAACGATTCCTCGACTCTTAAGGTTTCTTTGTTCAAAAAAATGTAAGCTTTACTATTTTGTAAATATCCAAGAAATACACCTTCATAAGACTTTGGGTCAAATTTGGTGAGATAATCCTTGGTGTTAAGAATGAAACATTTACTCCCAAACACTCTAAAGTATCCTAATGTAGGCTTTTTACCTTTATATATTTCATAAGGAGTTTTATTCAAAAATGGTCTAATTAAGACTCGATTTAAAATGTACGTTGATGTGTCAACGGCATTACACCAAAACTTTTGTGGAATGTTTTGTTCATTAAGCATTGTTTTACTCATCTCTTGCAATGTCCGGTTTTTACGTTCTACTACACCATTAGATTGAGGAGTACGTGGAGCCGAAAAGTTATGAGTAATACCATTAATATCACAAAAGTTTCCAAATTGAAATTCATTATCAAATTCACGACCGTGATCCGTTCTAATAGACACAATATTAGACCCTACTTGATTTTGAATTTTCTTACTTAGAATCTCAAATTGATCAAAAGCTTCATTTTTACTTTTCAAAAATTTTGTCCAAGTATATCTTGAGTAATCATCAACTATGACCAAAGTGTAGAAGTTACCTCCATAACTTTGTATAGCAGATGGACCAAATAAATCCATATGCAAAAGTTCTAGACACCTAGATGCAGAAACCAAGTTTTTAGCCTTATGGCTACTATGGACTTGTTTACCGACTTTGCAAGCATCACAAAAGTGTTGGTCATATTTCAACTTAGGTAGGTTTCGAACTAAGTCTTTGGAGGAGAGGTTTTGGATTAGTCTCATGTTAGCGTGTCCTAAACGTCGAAGATTCATCTAATGAGGTGAGACAAAGTTTGTCTCTAGATGTTGGATCCATCTTCATGACGTATACGTTGTTCTTAAGGACACCTTTGGCTATGGTTATACCATCTTTAAGTATTTTACTTCCGTTTTCACTAAAAAGGACATTATACTTATTACAACAAAGTTGACTAATACTAAGGAGATTAAAACCTAAGTTATCAACATGAGCTACATCATCTATAAAAAGGGAGTCATGAGAGATTGTACCTTTTCCGATGATTTTGCTCTTAGCTTTACTACCAAACGTAACATTACCTCTGTCACATTTGTGATAAGTAGTGAAGAGGCTTTTGTTACCCGTCATGTGCCTTGAACAACCGTTATCTTTAATCCATTCATCCGGTTCCAAACAAACTTTGAGGTACACCTATTTTATGAAAAACACTCAAACATTTGGTCCCCAATTTCTCATGGGTCCATTTTGGTTAAGCATACCATTAACTTGTTCCAAATATGAAAATAGAGCATAAGGGTTCAATGACATGTACTTTGGAGTTTGGTAATGTCCAGGAGTGTTTTGGTTCCAAACATGTTGGTAGTTTGGTCGAGCGTTGAAGTTGCTCTTTGGAAAGGGGCGTTTGGGAATTGGAGTCTTAGGTCTTAGTTGAGTAGTCTTAGCTCTAAATTCATTTTTACTAAGTCCTACTCCAGTTTTAAACACAGGTTTTGTTCCATTTTTATACGTAACTTTAACAAATTTTGAACGATCCGATGTGGATGGAGTTACTGCTGCAGCAGACCTGGCGGAACCTTCGGGTCCAACGGGCGGAACCCTGGATTGGGTTCCGTCTGATCCGCAGGCTACTGTAGCAGTTTTGTTAGTTTCTTGTGCATTCTTTTCTTGTTTCGTTTGACCCTTTAAAGTTTCTATTTTCGTAAATCCTAGTCCTGTTTTATCAAAGGGTGACTTTTGAAGTTTCATAATTTCATCCGCACAAGAAATGCTCTTATCGAACTTCTTAAACTTTGTGGTTTGTTTTATTAGATCATTTTGAGTAATTTTAAGTTTCTCAACTTCTAGTTTAAGCTCTTCACATGATTTGCATGATGTGTCAATACCTTTACTCTTTTCTAATCTCTTGGCTTTTTCTTTCAACTCATAAACTTCATTTTCTAAAATCTCCTTTTTAGTTTTCAAAAATTTATTTTTGTTTATGATTTTTAAGCTCAATTCACAAAGTTTGTTATATTCTTTTTGTAAGGTGTCATCATCAATAGAGGAGTAAGATGAGTCGGAGAGTACCTCATTTGAGTTGTGAGCCATGAGAGCAATATCATCATTCTTTGGCTCATCGTCATCTCCTTCATAGTCACTCCAAGCACCACCCACAAAAGCTTGTTGAGGTTTGCTCTTGGGTGGTTTTGGACATTCTCCTACAAGATGACTTGTGTCTCCACACCTATAGCATTTTCTTTCAAGTTTTCCTTTCCTATCATCACGATCTTTTCGGAAAGTTTTCTTGTCATATTTAGGTTGCCTTACAAACTTCCCTCTTATACGAAAGAACTTCTTGATCATCACTTGATTGGACTCTAGCTTTCAAGGCAATGGACTTAACTTTTTATTTCTTGCCTCTAACTAGTTCCGAATCTTTTTCCATTACCATTTCATGAACTTTGAGGTTTCCAATTAGCTCATCAAGTGACATGCTTGAAAGATCTTTGGATTCTTCAATTGCCGTCACTTTTGCTCTCCACTTCGGATGGAGTGCTCTAAGAAATTTCCTGACAAAGTTCTTACTACAAAAAGATTAATCAAGTGCTTTAAGTGAAGTAATAATAGTGTTAAACCTAGCAAAAGCATTATCAATAATCTCATCTTCGGAAATAACAAATTGTTCATATTGTTGAACAAGAAGATCAAGTTTGTTATCTTTAACTTGTGAGTTTCCTTGATGAGTGACAATTAAAGATTTCCAAATATCTTTGGCGGTTTTACACATAAAGACTCTTTCAAATTCTTTCTTAGGCAAAGCATTGTAAAGCATCATTTTAGCTTCATTATTTTTACCAATCAATTTCTTTTGATCATCATCTTTAATGTTAGTAACTACGTTATCACCATCAATGATTATATACCATAAATCTATATCTTTAGATTTCACGTAAGTTTCAAAATGGTTTTTCCAATATATAAAACCATTTGCTTCAAAAAGTGGTGGTCTTTGCATAGATTGCCCTTCTTTGTAATTTTCAAAATCTATGGATCGTTTCAAGTTTTAAAACACAATATATTTTAAAAGCTTGAGTAACGTAGCTCTTGATGCCAATTGTGGAAAACTAGAAGGGGGGTTGAATAGTTTACCGTTTAAAATCTTTTTAACTTGTTTAGTTAGCTTTGAAACTTTATGTTTGATCAAAGATATATACACAAACACAATATATAACATGCAAGTAAATGAAAGAAACGATCAAACCAAAACACGAGTATTTATCGTGGTTCGGCTACAAGGACTCTTTTCCTTGCCCTACGTCCACGCCCCGAGTATCCAACTCGAGAGTTTCTTTCACTAGTCAACAAGCTCCTTTCACCGGCGGAGAAAACCTTACACGTCGCTTATACTTTTACCGACACAAAGCTAGATGTCGAGTTCTTTACCAAGGGTACAACCACTTCCGTTAGTTCTTTTACAAGGGTACAACTACTCCCGATACACTTTGTATTTTGAGGAATAAAATACTAACCGATCACTACTGAAAATACACAATCAAATGAAGTGTAAACTACACAAGTCTACATAATGCTAAGCTAACAAGTCTTGCAACGTTGTGTTGAATACTTGTTACTTTTAATGAGCTCGTGAATCTCTT
Source organism: Artemisia argyi (assembly GCA_030686995.1). Classification (NCBI taxonomy): domain Eukaryota; kingdom Viridiplantae; phylum Streptophyta; class Magnoliopsida; order Asterales; family Asteraceae; genus Artemisia; species Artemisia argyi. The sequence continues at coordinate 212,063,863 of CM060709.1, read as the reverse complement.
TGCTACAAAAAGAAACTTCACATATGAAATGTTAAAGGGTTAGATGAAAGAATGAATGTGTGTGTGTAAAATATGATGTAGAGTGATAAGCCAAAAATCAACTTGTGGCTTGGTATTTATAGCAAAGCCTTCTTCAGGCCTGGCGGATACGGCGGACCCCTCAGATGGGTTCCACCCGTGTACCCCCAGGGTTCCGCTGGGCTTGCAGTTGGTTTTGCAATAAATCATGCAAACCAAACAATGTCACATCTCATTACACCTTGTAAACCAAACAATGTCACATCTCATTAGTCAAACACAAAACTTGCAAGCAACCATATAATAAGTCAAACACACTTTCTTTCCATAAATGTATCTTGACAAAACTTGCCATAAATGTGATGTGACATTTCTATTTTAAGAAATAAAAAGTGTTGTGTTTTATGAAATGTAAAATGTAGCAAAAGTCTAGTTTATGCAAGTCTTTAAAACTAAAATTATGTTTTACTTAGAAACTAAAGTTTACATTTTGTCGTTAACAAAACATAGCAAAGATCGTAAAATATAAATAACGTTTTTAGGCGATATTTGTATTAACAAAAACTCAAATAACTCCATCATTTGGGCTTATTGCGTTTTGAAACTAAAATAGTTTGGCCTCATCATTTACATCTTATTCTAGCAGTGGAATCTCTTTGTTATGCAAATAAATCCCGTATGTTTCGAGAATCTCTTTTTCGAGCAAGTTTTAATGAGTCAAGAAAAGAACAAGATGGATCTATGATGATGACGTGGCATGTTGATCCCCTGATGGCGAAAAATGCTTGGTCCACTGATTTTGATTTTGAAGACTTTATAACCACTCCAAACAATATATTGAAATGCTATCTAGGGAGCATACTTCAGGTGAAAAAAGTCTTCATCTTCGTTAGTGCAATAACCTTCTTCAAGCAGGTTCAATTTTGTAATTGTTTAATGTTATTCAGGAAGGAACCTTATCAGAAATCCTTTGATATGGAAACGAGGCACACAATCTTCTATTGTTGGGGAAAGACCTCTCTTTAGACCGAGGTTGGTCTATCTTGGGTGTTCCTTTCTTAGTAGCTATTGGTACACATTTACCTTTATTTTCTCTCAAGCCAAATTTTGTTGTCATCCAATGAGTTGGTTAATGAGGGTGACCGGTCAAAATGGGTAATTTTGTATAGACATGGGCTGGTCAATTGAAATGTTTTTTGTTTACATTCTTTTATAAATAGACAATTTTTCAGATATGATCAAAAAGTTATAATATAACTAGCTTGTTTTTTATAATATAGTGATTAAGGGATTGAAAATAGTCTTTGGCTGAGTTTGACCCATTTCCATTCAAGCTGACTTTTCTTTAACCTGCTAAAGATAAAACATAACTTGAAACATCTGTATTAATTTTTCAGGGAAACTTTATCGTAATAAACAATGCTGGGATCTAGTTAAACCGGAGCTTCTTAAAGCAATAACACTGTTCTTCCATTGGTTGTGAAAAATGCAAGGCTATGTTAGAAGCCGAGATTTATCAGGAGTTTGAAACCTATAACAGAAAGATTTATTGCTATGAACTAAATGATGAGTATTATCAAATGGCTATAAAACAATTTGATTCTTCTGAACGCCGCCTGAGAAATGAGTTACCGATCAATGAACGTATTGAGAAGGTGGAACAATGCGGATTTTAACTTACTTATGTTAGCGATCCTTGCCAGCTTGATTGTAGGACTTTTTTGCTGAGATTACTAACTCAGAAAGGTAACTTTTGCTATTCATATCAAAATCTGATCCGGTTAATTCTATCATATTAGAATGATAATGTTAATCCTTTACATGGCAGCTAAATGCTTTGTTACAAAAGGAAATATGGAGAGTGCAAAACAAGTATTATTGGAGAGCACGAGCTTGGTAATGTGTGTGAGACCATTTTGCTCATCACATTCAGAAACGGCGTTCTCTTATTTAGTGGAGCACGTTAAGAAAAATCAAATCAAACATGTCCCTGCAATAGACATTGCAGACTTACTCTACAATTGGGTCACATTAATGAACTCAGATGACAAGGGTACAAGGTATTGCTAGACTATTACATTGATTGTTTTTAATGTTAATTTTAGTAATAGTTGTTTCACATATTATTGTTGATGTTCTTTCTATTATGTTTGTAGCAAAAAATCTTTTGATAAGTGGTCCAGTCCCTCCTTTACACTTATCTCCGGTCTAAAATTGTCACTAATCATGTCAAGCAAGGTTCCAGAGCTATCCAGAAAGGTATGTGAAGATTGTATTACAATTTTAAGTCGTGTTCCTACTTTATAAAAAAAGTATTAGGAGTTTGGTTGACCATTTAGAACCTTGGAATCTTATCTTTATCCATATTTTGTTCTTTGTACGAGAGTCGTGCCCGTGAGTGTAGCCATACTAGTACGAAAATTGAATTATGTGTCCAATTTTATGCCTAACAAGGAGAAGAACCAACTGAGAAAATGCAAAAGCCTAAATGTTAATGAACTCGATTATTTCATGGAGCACTGATTAAGTCATATGTCAAACAAAGAGATTGGTTAGATCAAATGTGAATATAAAGATAGATAAAATAGTGTTTTTTTTTTTAATTTCAACTATAACACTGGTTTGACTTGGTTAATATCATGCAAATATGGTCAAACCAGTTAGAATAACATAAAGAACTAAGTCAAAGTAGAATAGGTACGAATTAGATGCTGTGAATATGGTTTGAAATATGTTCAGTGAATGGGAAGTACTGTGATGTACTCTCCTTTGAGAAATGTTAGTATTACTAAGTGCTTTTACACAAAAATTGTTTGTATCAAAGTGTCTTGAATTTGCTACTACGTGAACATTTGAATTAGCTCTTCAATATTGATTTTATGTATAGGATTAAATGGTCTGCTAATATAAATAATAATGTACGTATATGATTTATAATCACGTTAGCTGACTATTGACCTGTTAGGTCACCATATTGAGAGAAATGAGAGCAAGAGTTTCCTTAAGATATCAAATAAACAACCAAGTATTACATAAGACCTAATGGTTCTATATATAGGAGGGAAGCTAGGGCAACACTCCTAGCTCCCATCTTCCTTAATTCGTGGGCCTTGAAGGCCTTGTGGGCTTTCATAAGCCTTAAATACATAAATGATAACCAAATATAAGTAACTAATAATAAAGCAACCTAATATTTATTACAAATGACCGAGACTTGATAAAATAGTAAAACTTTGATCCCAACAATCTCCCCCTAAGGATCGGTCATCACGGTTGCTTGACGTCTTTGTCATTTCTTCATCTTTGACTTTCATTGCTTTAGACGTCTTTCAAAAATCATTCATCGTTCTTAGTTCTTTGTTCTTTGTTCGTTGTTGTTGTGATAGTGATCAAGTTATGAAGTTGTCTGCCTTTCTTCACTTCCGCGTCTGTGGTGGTAGTCCGCCATTCCAACATGCTCATACATCTTTGAATTCTGACTTATACATGCACGTGGTTCCCTTTCTTTCACTTTTGATCATTAGTCTTTATACTTTGTAGATTCTTCTTTTTGGCGTAGAATCTTTCTTTGATCTTTGTGTTGCTTTGATCTTTGAGGGAGCTTTTGATGACTTCAAGATGCATGTATGAGCATGTGGAATCCGTCGCCATGGAGATGATGTGTCCCTGCAGGTAAACAGTTAGCAATAAAACATCCGGTACTTACAGATAAGGAATTAGCGATCGTCAACAGCATAGTGTGAAGACTCCTTCTAACCCTTATCAAGGCCGTTCCCATGTCAGATACCCCCGAAGGAGCTTACAAGACCTACTAAGTAGCTGAATGACTGGGTGAGTCGTTGGGGATCACTCCACGACTGTAGATCGCTAAGAAACCACCGCAAACACTAAGCGTAACCCACAAGGAGTTACCGAAGTGACCTGCTGTCAGGGCTGGAGTTACCGAAGTGACCTGCTGTCAGGGCTGTTTGATGTTGACCCTGGCAGGATTTCCGTTCAATCATTGAGAAATACTTATGTAAATTCTCTCATAAACATTCTCGGCAGACTGCTAAGATCTGCGAAGGACTCGATAATTTACAGCTAGTGTCCATTGATGTAGAACACCAGTTGTAGAAATACTAAGTGTTCCTAAGAGATCTTTGATGTATCTCATGGCTCTAGACTCGATAAGTGCACACTTAGGTTTCCTATGCGGAGACTAGGGAGGGGTCTCCTGCTTCAATATCAACCATCTCTAAGAGATAAGCCGATAGATTACACCAGTTCCCCATGAGAATGAAACAAGCTCTTTTAAGAGAACTTGAGTGGTTAGAAGGTTTAGTGCATTGCGTCACTGGGTCCATGACGACTTTATCTTCAATACCGGCGTCGCCTTAGCAACAACCAGTAGCATACGAATTGAACCCGGTGTCTGCCCTAAGGTTGAACATATGGAGGGCTATTTCTTTTCACCCTTTTCTTTACTTTTCCTTTTAATTCTTCAACTCCTTTTTCCCCTTTCATTCTTTTCTCCTTTTTTCGTATCATACCTAAGGACTTCTAATTCTATCTATTCGTGATGTCCTTAGGTAGATCCCTCCAGCTCTAGCGGATCATAGGACGGTTTTTCCTATCTTAATCACCTTATACCTCCATGATTATCCGACAATAGCCATGATTGTGAAAAGCTTATTCTAAATATCCTTTGAGTATTTAATAAGCCTTTGTGATCGTTTATGGGCTCTAGGTTGTTACACCTTTGATCTAGGAATTTGGCTATGAAAAGCACGATGATAATATTGACGGAATATTCTATGAAAGAAACAATACTATCACAACAAGGTTTTGCTAACGTTTCCGTTTGTTATTCCAACTAGCCCCAATACTACTTGATCATTAGTAGTACGTGTTATCTACACTATAACAAGGAATCAAAGATCCTTGAGGCTAAACAAACCTAACAACATTAAACCCATGTCTAATGTTCATCATACCCCTCACTCTTTTAGATGCTTTTACATTTTAACACACTTGGTGTTATTGTAATTTCTAAGTACGAAGCACCATGGAGGTGACGTTCACTTTGTTTCACTGTGAAGCATGCACTCACCACTACTTCTATCTAAAGGGGTGTGATCTTCCTTTTATAACATAAGGAGATCATTACAAATTTGATAAGTCTTTGTCATCTACTATCTAGCTTATGACTAGGATGTCAAGTCATCTAAGATACAACACGTATCTATGTTTACAACTCACTTGGAGTGTACAATTTGATGACTGATGAAAGATATTATCTAAAAGATATACTTGACTTTTATGCACATAAATATCTTCTTTCATCTTTTTCCATTTGGTAGTATGACTCATTGTTTAGCAGCAGTGTCAATCAGCAGAATCCATCAGCAAAATCACTTTTCAGTAGAAACGTTCTTCAGCAGAATTAATCAGCAGAACTATTTTGCTCTTCAGCAGAAACTTTTTGCTCATCAGCAGAATCTATCAGTGGAAACACTCTTCAGCAGAATTGCACTTAGCGTATTTTGCTTATCATTTCAGTATTCTTCATGTTTCATTCTTCTTGTTTATGATCATCAAATCTATTAAATCTATGGAATATTTAATTCCTTACAAAACCTTTGATTGAAAATCTCTCAAAGTGTTTGTGATTATCAAACATTTTGTTTAACACTTTGAGAGTTTTGTGTTTACTTTTGAAGGACTCCCCCTTCACATGTGCTCATAAGTGTTTAATAAATTTTCACATGCGGGAGGAACAAACACTTTTTGAATTGATCCACTTTCAGTGAACAAGACCAATTCGAGACACGCTTACATCACTAGTTATACTAGCTTGAAGTTATTACCCGGCCTGGTCAAGTCCACAGAAAGTTTCTTGAAACGGTACATTTCTACTAAGACAAATCCTTTTCGAGACACGCTTACGTGGCTAGTTAAAGAGTTCCATTGTCAGTTTTTAGATGACAACTAGCTCTAGTAACTAACTTGATGTTATTACCCGTCGAGGATAAGTCTTTTCGAGATTACTAACTTTTATGTTTCATCAATTCTTGGGTGAATCTGAGTCTAGCTCGCATGAGATTTGACTTTAAAGCAACTTAGAACTTTCATATTTTAATCACATTGACTTTTTCTCACCCTCAAAAATAGCATATAAGATGATATTTTTGACAATCTTTTGATTAAAATATGCCTTTTGAGTCTTATTGGGAGAATTCAACAAGAACTTTTGATTTCAAGAACAATGATTTTGTTTTCAAGTGCTCCCCCTCAACAAGTGAATTCTTATTGAGGTGAAATACTTGTCTTTTGAGCAGAGTTATGAAAAGCAGAAAATGTTTGATTAACTCTACTCAAAATTAAGAAGCCCTCGCTCTTTATATCAGGATTGAGGCACTGATGCGTACCTCAGGGTCCTTTCTTTACAAGAACGGGTTGTACACTATTATGTGTGCACAATCCATTGAGCATGATTTTGACAAAACATAAAGTTTTGGAAATACTCCCCCTTAAAAACTAGCATATGTTATGAGAATTTTAAATTTTTGAAGCGAATTGGGGAGTAAAGGTTTGAAAAATCATGAGCAAAATTTTGAAAATTTTTGAAAAACCTTTTGAAAATTTTTGAATAAATTTTTTTGCTCAAGATTAAGAAGTATTGGATAAACTTTGCGTGATTTCAAGGAACAGTGCACCTTTGGTTTTAAAAATGGTTTAGCAAGGCACTTTCCTTTCTCTGAAACCCGAGTTGTACACTGAAATGAGTGCACAAGTCGTTTTTTTCATACAAAATTAGTTTTCTTTAAACAAAATACTCCCCCTCAAATAATGAAGTTTATTTGAGAGATAGTCTTCTTGAGCAGAATATTGAATCGTATTTTAAGAAATACTTTTTGAAAATTCGTGAGATGATTCTGCTCAAGGTTTTAGAAAACACAATCAAGTATAATACAACAAAGAATACTTGAATATCAGTTTAGACAACAACCTCGAGACTGAAAACCTTTGTTTACCAAAATTTGAAATCCATTTGTAGGTTGTGTCAATCCGATTAAAAGATGTTGAATTCCAACGAGGATTGAAAAATCTTTGTTACATTTTGAAATAACACTCGTTGAATCAATGAAAATTTAAAACTCTTTTACTTTTGAAAGTTGTTTGAGACCTGGAGTCTCTCTTTTGAGTTTTAAAATCTGAAGAAGAAGATTTCCATCTAAAGTTGAACCTCATGGGTTCTTTTTGAAGATTTGTTTTTGTGATGAATGGAAAACTTCCGGTATTTTGGGATGTACAAATCAGAGTCATTTTTTATTGTAGCCAAAGCATTTCAAATTTTGAAAATTTGAAAGGTTTTGAACTACTTTGCTTTGGTTTCCACACTTGCTTTACCGGTGTAAAACGAGAGTGTAGAGTTTGGAAAAAATTTGTTTCTCACCATTTTGAATCCTTTTCCAAGTTTAGCCTTTTAACACATTTAGCCCTTTATCCTCAAAGCATGTTCTATAAGAAACATTTTGACAATTGATGGAATTTTGACTTTCAATGGGATGACATGTATGTGCACACAGAGAAAATGCATCAGGCACAAACAAGCATGCGGATGAATCAAAAACTCATTCTAAATCTTCCTAAGTGCTCAGAATTCTCAGATTAACACACAAGATCACAGATTAATTCATTCTTTCACTCGAAATGTTCCAATTATTATCATGGTTTGGGGTTATGATTTGAGACTTTGCACACATGTTAGCATCATAATGCAAGAATATTGTACAAACAAACACCCTAGTGGTAGCAGCAAAGATATCGACATCTTTAACCCTAAATCACATGATTTCAAACCTATGTTGTTTCTAATCGAGCAAACACACCAATCGAGCATTCTTTAGTGTTCTCTAAAGTTATATGAAATACTTAATTAGACTAAACACATAAAAAATAAACGCCTCGATCGATAATTACATGAACCCTAGTTTCTGATTATGCCTTTTTGACCGTTGAAAACATTTGAAACATTTAGGGAACGATTAGACAACAACCATAAAGAAATTTGAAACTCACAATTGTGGAAAAAGATTGAAGAAAAAAAATCGTTAATCTGATTCATTGACGTTTTTAATTACGTGTGAAACTTTTGAGAACATTTGTGAAAACATTGATTAGAGCCTGTTTTATTTTCCATGCAAGGTCCTTTTACCTAAGTTTAAGACTTTTGTGAACTTTACTCATTAAAGGTTAATTACTTTTCCATTTGAAGTCTAAACATGGTTAACTTGGAATCCTTGCCAAAAACATTTCTTTCTCCCTCTCGAATTAGCATTTATTTTGTGAAACATTTTTTGCACATTTTAATTCGAGAGATCATAGAACTTTTTGAAAAATGAGTTTTTAATCCGAATGATGAAGAAACAATTTTTCTTGAAGACTTATTATAAGTTGTGCAAACTTCATGATATTGTGAAAAATTTTCTCCCCCTCAAAACATGTTCCATTTAGACAATCTGAAGCAAAATTTATTTTAATGGAGGAACATAGTTTTGAAGATTAGAAGTTTGTACAAGAGAAAGAAGATTCTTTTTGTAGTTTTTGTATTATCTTTTTGATAAAATATTTACAAAAAGAGTTTGATGTTTGACTCTCTTAGGTTTTAAGAAAAATTTTGCAAATCATGTGGAGTCAAACACCACATACCATTTTTGTGAACTAAATCAACAAACCTTGATGGAGGTAATGTCTTTGTAAACAAGTCCGTCAATTGGTATTCAGTACCCACAAACTCTAATTCAATTGTACCCTTCTCAACATGCTCCTTTATGAAATGGTAGCGGAGAGCAATTTGTATGGCCTTGGAATTATTAATGGTGTTGCACGAGATAGAAATAGCACACTTTGAGTCGCTGTACATTGAGATCTAGTCAAATACATAGCCGTAGTTCGTGAGCTAAGTTCTCATCCAAATGACTTGAGCACAGAAAGCAGACATGGCTACATACTAAGCTTTTGTTGATGACAGTGATGTACAATCCTGCTTCATTGACTGTATCCCTTTGTAACTAAACAAGATTTGTTGCGAATCACTGTGCCTTCTGCGTCCAGCTTGTTTTTCAAATCCATTTAAGTCCAATGATGTGTCGAAGGGTGATGTTGATAGAACGTATGAATATTAGACAAATCCAAATTGCGAGAAGACGACTCCATTATATCAGGAACGGTTGGAGTCGGTGCAAATGGATTGAAGAAAGTATTTCCGTCATAATCTGCAGGTTGTGGTACTGATTGTTGTAATGGATCTTCAGCTGATTGTCTGGAGTTGGAAGCGGTTTGTCCTACTGTTGTTGGAGATGCAATTAGAGGACCGTCTTTATCAACAGTTGTTGTTGTTTGTTGAGGTGTGTCAGGTACTTGATTATGATCAAGATGTGCAGCGGAAATTGGTGAGACCTCAGAAGGACGGTTTTCAATCGTATCATCGAACAATGAAACAAACAAGGTTTCCAATTCTTTGCGAGAGAGTGACAATGGTTCAGCTGAAGAATCCGGAAAGTTTAGACGGTTTCCTAAGATGTTGTGCTTAGAAGCCATAGCTGAAGTGCTTTAAAAGGTTGATTACGGGTCCTAAGCTGTTGTGTTCAGAAGCCAATAACATTAAGCTCGGGTCCGAAACTGATTTGTTCCGAAGCCATTGGAGTGAGTTCATCAAAATTAGCATGAATAGTTTCTTGAATTTCACGAGTACGACGATTCCATATCCGATAGCCTTTTGAATTTTCACAGTATCCTATAAATATTCCAATGTCAGCCTTTGCTTTAAGTTTACCTAGATCATCACGATCATTGACTGGGTAACATAACGCTCCGAATACATGAAAGTGACTGATGTTCGGTTTCCTTTTGTGAACAATCTGATATGGAGTTTTGTGATCATACAACGGTTTTGGGTGTAACAGGCGGTTGAAACAGCTTCTGCCCATAAGTAATCTGGTAATTGAGCATTGATTAACATCTTTCGAGCAGCTTCCACTAACGTTCTGTTGCGTCTTTCGACTACTCCATTCTGTTCGGGTGTGCGTGGAATAGATGTTTGATGTTCAATTCCCACTTTCTCAAAATACGACCTTAGAGTCTGATTCTTAAATTCTGTACCATTGTCAGTTCGAACAATTCTGACTGTGTTGCGAAGCTGAACTTGTATTTTGGTGAGAAAGGTGATGATCATTTGAGGAGCTTGATCTTTACTTCGAAGAAAATAAACCCAAGTCCAGCGAGAGTAATCATCAACAATTACTAAAATGTAGCGTTTACCGTTGATCGTTTGAACACGCATCGGACCACACAAATCCAGATGAAGCATTTGTAAAACATGATTAGTAATGTGTTCAGGTTTTGAGGGAAAATGAGTACGAGTACTTTTTCCTTGTTCACAGGCTGGACATAGATGATCTTTGGCATAACGGAATCTTGGAAAGCCTTCAACTAATTTGTGACGAGCGAGATCAGTCATCGTTTTGAAATTCAAATGAGAAAGGCGTTTGTGCCATAACCATGATTTAGTCGTTTCAGCTTTGGATAGAAGACATATTGGAGATGAAGCGATCATGTCTGACATTGAAATAGTGTAAAGGTTAGTGCCACGTTTTCCAGACATCAAATCATTGCCTTGTAGATCACGAACAAAATAGGTTTTCTCGCGAAATGCTACTTCTAAATCTCCATCACAAAATTGATCGACTGAAAAGAGGTTGTGACCCAAGCCTTCAACATAATATACTCTGCTAATTTCGATATTCCCATTCACATAGTCTCCGTAACCCATGTCCCGAATCTGACAGTTCCAATAAACTTTGAGACAGTTTTTTAACAGTTTGAGATTGCCTGTCATATGTCGGGTGCAACCGCTGTCAACAACCCAGAGAATGATCTGAACCACCTACATCAAAAGAAGATGACAGAGATGGAACAGAAGTAAGGGTGGAACCCGAGGAAATTGTGGGTTCCTGTTGGTTAGAAACACAAATATTTAAGAATTTAGGAATCCATTGAAAATTTGGTTTGTATTGTAACCAACGTTGCCAGTTCCAGCTAGTTTTTGCTTTGTTCTTAGTGAATGCACTTGCTTTTGGCGTGTTCCTAGAATTGTTGATTACTGCTCTTGGGTTGACTACAACATCATTTGAAACTGTAGTAGGCATTTTTCCTAAGGTCGACTTATAGGCATTAGTGGACCTAGAAGGAAAGCCAGATCTACGTTTCTTTTTACGATGTAAGAGATTATTAGCTACACATTTGGTATGATCACCAGATAACATACTTTTACGACAAAACACACAAGATGCATTAATATTCAAAACATTAGACGGTTCAGCATTCGTTACATTAAGCTTTGGATTACAATTTTCCATATTAGAATCTAAATCAGATGCAACATGAGTTTTATTCGAGTTCCTAAGGTGAGCTTCTACTTCTTGCACTTCTAGTGTTCCTCTTCTACGTTGCGAGAGCCTACTCTTTTTAGTCTTCTTAACGTTTTTTGGCTTTGGGCTGCTAACGCTCTTAGGGGAAACTAGACCTGTGGAAGTGGAAGAGCTGACATTAGAACTCTTAGAATGCTTATCCTTATCTGTTCTGTTTATTTCAAACATTCCTGGTGCTATCACAGTGGTGTCAATAAACTTTCCTTTTTGAAGTAGCTTAATTTTCTCTTTCAAATCAATGATCATGTGTTTTTTGTCCTGAATATCAGACTCAAGTAAACCATTGCAATAACGAATGTCATCGTGGTTTTGTTGCCATTCGGCGTTTTCAATTTTTAACTCCGCAATTTCATTTTTAAGTAGAAGACATTTGTTTTTTGTGAAACTCAATCTTGGTACGTAGTTGCAATTCTGTTTCAATATTTTGAGCTTGACACCAATCAATCTTTTGTTTGAGTTGACAAATTTCGTTTGAAAGTTTGTTTATCACATCATCACTGTTTTGACGCAACGTTTCATATTGATGTTTCAATGTTTCATTATGTGACTTCAACAAAACAAGATCAGCACAGTAATCTGCAAATAATTCAGCATTGCTGGAATAATAGAGATCATTCATGAGAAAACTATGAATATCAGCATGAAGAAGTTGTTCCAAGAGTCGATCAGAATCTGTTTTCAAAAATTGGTTTTTGCGTTGTTGAACCAAAATTGCATTTTCATTAAGAACAAAAATATCTTTCATATCTTTAACTTCTTTTTGGAGTTCCTGTTCCCAACGAGTAGCACAATAACGCAAATTTTGAACTAAAGGCAGAATTTGTTTTTGAAAAATGTCTCGCTTTTCTCGCTCGTAAGCTGATTGAAAAGTAAGAATTTTAATTTGCGAATGATGTTCAATGACGTTTTCCAAATTATCGATGCCTTTCATGAATGTTTGAAAATAGTCTAAAACTTTACAGCGTGTAGGTAATGGTGTCACATGACCAGAAGATGTTAATGGACCATTTACTTGTGCCACGGGTTTGACAGGAGCTCCATCGGAAGATGAAACATAAGACTCGGTAACATACCATTATTTCTCAGGTATTTCTCTTGACGGAACAAAAGATTTTGAAATGTGAGGAGCTTTTGAGTAATCATATGGTTTGCAATATTCAACTTGACTCATTTTTGATCGACTCTTCTCTTCTAGTTCGTATTCTTCCTCAGTATTATGTACAATAACACGCACAACATTATTATCCATCAATTGGTCCATACTGTACAGCTTAGGAATTGTTTTGAATGCAGTGCGAAGAAAAGAGGATCTGTAATCGCCGAGGGCAAAACCTTTATCTGGTCTTGGTTTTAAAGTAAACTTTTGAATTGTCATTACAGATTCCCCATGTTTATAAATGATATTTTGAAAGGCTTTAATTTGACGTTCGAGAACGAGATTATCTTCAAGTAAAGAATTTTCTTTTTCTCGTTTTTGCACTTTATGTTCATAAAATTCTTGTTTGCAAGTTATCACCTCCTTTTGCGTTTTTGAAAGTTCCTGTTGGAGTTGAACAACTTGTTTTTGAAGATCATGTTTTTCATTTTCCAGTTTGGAAACCAATTTACCGTTTGACTCAACTATGTCATATATTTGCTTCTGAAGATTTTGTTCTTTGACATATAAATCCTGAAATGACTTTTCAAAGCTTTTTTCACGATGAACTCATTTTGAAAGTTTTAAAGTTGTATTTTATAACATTCAATGTCTTTTTTTAAATCGGCATTTTCTTTCAAAACTTTAGTTTGCTCGTCCATTATGTGATTAGAAAGAAGTTGTTTAGCCGTAACTGTACAGTCAGGAGCTGGATTAGAAGGAGGTTCATGTTGTTCAATATAGTCATTTTCGTCTTGCTCAATAGGATCATCAAATGAGACGACAGTGTCATCATAAAAAATAACAACTGTGTCTAATTGTTCATCCTCTTGAGAAGATAAAAATGGTTCAGAAGGAACAACTTGTACCTGATCTGATTCAGAAACAGAGGGTGATGCATTAAATTCTATGGAGCATGTGGTTAGGTCATTTACCTGAGACAAGCCATCAGTGGAGAACACTGGGCCTGAGTCATTCAACTGATGTTCCCGCATGTTGGCCATAAGCATCACAGAAGCATTGGCTTCAAGATCTTCCATATCATCATCATTGTAAGTATTAGCAAAGAAACTGTTCTCATGAGCATTGAAATTTCCTTCCTTTTCATCTTTGAGAGCCATAAGTAATGCCTGCTTGTGAAACTGACTGCCGCGGGTTCTTGGGTGAGGGCATGCAGTTGCAATATGACCTTTTTCGTTGCAGTTGTAGCACCATATCGTATTCCCAGAGACTGTGTTGTTACTAGCAACATTGTCATTACTTCGCTGAGGAGCACCTGGATTGTTTCTGAATCCCCCATTGTTGTTGACTCTTTGTCCATACCCAGAATTTCCAGTATACCCACCTGAACGTCCAGAATTACGGTTCTGAATCTCAACTCGACCATCTTGAATGACAGCTTGGTTTCTTGTATTTGATGAAGACCGAAGAGGGTTGTTGGTTTTGTTGGAGAATTTGCTAAAAGCACGAGCAATAAGAGCAAGTCCTTGATTCAACGTATTGACGTCATCATCATCATCTTCAATCTAATTTGAGTAATACATGCTATCATTGTTGTCATATGGAGCAAGTTGAGTAGAAGCGTGTTGAGAAGTAGGAGGTTGCTAGTGACTGAAGTAATTTTGTTCCTGATCATAAGCATGATTAGACATCGGAGGATGTGAAGCATGAGTTTGAGCAACGAGTGCAAGGGGATTAGAAGTAGGTGGTGGTGTATATCCTCCTCGGGCGACTTTATCTTTTTCAACTTCAGACTCATAGTGCTTGAGATAGTCGTACAACAAACCATATGGATCTCTATGAAGATTCTTAGCTTGTCTCACAAATGTCACATACTTTTGCCACTCAGGACCTAGACTACTAACAAACTTTGTATTGAAAGCGATTCTTGGAAGGGGTACTTCATGTCTCTCTAAATCATTGACGACATTGGTGAAACGATGAAAGTAAGACTCAAGAGATTCCCCCGGTTCGATCATGATGTTAGTGTATTCCAAGTAAAGTTTAGATTCCATGTCTTCCTTGTTCAGTTGTGTACCTTGCATCAGTAGATGGACGTGTTCCCACATAGCTTTTGCAGTTGTTTGAGCATCAACACTTCTGAATATGATGTTTGGTATCCCTTGAAGTATGTAAGACATAGCATACTTATCTGCTTCACGATGGTGATTTTGTTCAGCAGTAAGTTGAGACTCAGGAACACGCACAGCAGTTGGAGCTACTGGAGGATCAGCAGATGGGTCACCGCCAACGTAGTTAACAGGCCAAGGAAACGGTCCTTCAAAGATAACTTGTTTCATGTACTTACCATTGGGTTTCTTGAGTTCAATAAACCTTAAGAATCGACTTGCCCACTGAATATAATTTCCCGGTGTTAGCATTGGTGGGGTGTCAATAGATCCTGCTTCGTGTCAGGATTGTTGAGTTGAAATAACTTCACACATCCTGTCAAACCAGTGAGTAGGTTTTGGTGGAAGTTGGCTTTGTTGTGGTGACATAGGATAGGATTGTTGTATTGGAACCATCTGATGTTGTTGCATGAAATTATGTTGTTGTGAGTAAACCGGTTGTTGATAATATTGTGGTGATTGTTGATACTGTTGCTGTTGCTGATGATACAGTAGATTCTGATGTTGCTGAGGATGGTTAAAGTTGTTGTACGGTGGTTGAGACATATTGAAACACTTGTGTGAAAAGATGGATCTTGTAGAAGGTATAGGTTTAGCCAAATCTCAAAAACTTGACACAAATGAGAGATTGCGAAACTGTGTACTAGCAGTGATTGCGAAAATTGGCACTAATCTTGTGATTGCGAAAATTCTGACTTAAGTGATTGCGAAAACTTAGGTTTGCGAAAGTTTAAGTAAATTTCGAAACTTAGTATTCGCGAAACTTAGTGAATTTTATTGTGAGATTTCGAAACTTAGGAAATTTTTTCGAAAAGATGTGATTTAGAAAAAACTAAGCAGTTTTCGAAAACACAAAAGCACAAACACACTTTCGAAATTATACAATTTCGAAAGTTATCCAAAAGTCGAAGTACTTTTCTTTCTTATACAAGAGAGAAAAGACTGAGTCCACAATTCGTAAGGCGATTTGAAGCACAAATTTGTGATTTCGAAACTTGGTTAGGAGGTGTGATTTCGAAACTTGGCAGAAAATTGTTTTTCAAGGAAAGCAATCCAAAAACGAGTTTTTAATCCAAGATTTTTGTACTTCAACTTGTAAAATGATGAAATCTTGAAGAAAGTAATAAACTTGACAAACTTTTTCAAAAATATTAATAATTTCGAAAAAAGGTACAAAAAATCGTGAATTAGAAAGAAAGATTGATACTTTTGTGTTTGATATGATTTGTAGCACAAATTTGTAAGCAAAGATGTGATAAAAACCAAGAAACAAACAAGAAAGTACAAATTTTTTCACAAAATAACGAATTGAAAAAGAGTTTTAGGATCGAATTTCAAAGAAAAACAATAACTACACCTTCATATGGCGAATGATACCACTTGTTGGATCGTGTGTTTATGTTGATTATGTGATTCGGGAGGTTGGGTTTGGTGGAAGAAGATGAACTCCATAGTTAGAGAGAGAGAGAGTAGAGAGAGAAGGGAAATACTATGTGTTTTATTGAAATAACAAAGATGAAAGGTTACACACACTAGTCTCACCCCTCCATGGAAGTATGGAGGGGGTATTAATAGGTCAACAAACACACAACTTTACAATAATGACGCTTCTAGTCCATGTGTTTGTGCCTTTCAAGATAGCTAATGTAATCCCGTAAATTTCGTTCCATTTACGTGTTAGGATTATAAACTTTGATCCTAACATGACCCCTTGCAAGTTTCAATTTTAGCTGCTTTTTTGTACTGTACTCGTTTAATTCGCTATAAAACCATCTTGAACTGTTTTTACTATAATTCCCGGCTCTAATTCTATCCATCAATTTGTATCAGGGAAAAGAAAATTACGGATATCGTTTCGTCGTTTGAGGCATGCAAATCACTTCCTGTTCATGCTACTAATAACAAGCTGCAGCCTGTGGAAATTTTGCCACTATTTCCTGATTTTGAACAGTAAGGATTTGTATAAAATGTATTTTAAGTGCCATTAATCTGTTAAGTGCCTTGCGTTGATTTTTTGTGCTAATGTGTAGAGCACGTGTAATGTCCTTGAACCTAAGTATGGCGACGGTCTTTTGTGTTGAATAATAATATTTTGCGTATGTTAACTAAAGTGAAACAGATGATAAGACATTGGAAAGGAAACAAAATAATTAATGTTAAATAATGAATTTTAGTGGCTTTGCCTTTTAGATACTTATTAGGTGAATGTATCTCTGACCACTTTGATTATTCATCCTTTTTATGCTAATTTCTTATTTATTATTATCAGGTGGAATGATCAGTTTGTTGTGGCAACCTTTGACAGTGCTCATACGGCTGATTCAGAAAGCTATAACAAGATGGACAAGTCTGTCCGAGATGCCCATGAATCTCAGGTAAGATTTTTGCATCTCGTGAAATGTTATTTTTGTGGCTCATTATTTTTGAGTCTAATTTTCACCCACCCTGTTTTTGACTTCTTTCTTCATTGCAGGCCGTAATGAAAAGTTTTGTCGCAAGCACCTCAGGTTCAGATAAACCTGACAATTTTTTGGCTTATATGGTTCCTTCGGTCGGTGAGGTAAGTTAGACCTTGTAAAGTCTCCTTTTATTGATGTTCGTATTCTCGTATTTTGGCTGTTATTTATTATAAGCTCTTTTCCTAATTGTTGCAGCTATCCAAGGATATTTACTATGAATACGAGGATATTTCTTACACATGGGTTCCCGAATATCATTGGGATGTATGTATCAAATACTTGTTCCCTTAAATTGTGGGGTTTATAGTTTCGCATTGCAAACTGATATGGCCTTGTATGCATTTGTGCTTTAACAGGTTCGGGGTGAGGATGCAGATGACCCTACAAATTTCCTTGTGGCTTTTGTTGAATCAGAAGCTCGTTACATGGTAAAACAAATATATCCAGATTATAGCAGGCTTTACTGTTATCCACTGATTTTCGCTAAACTGTTAGAAAATTGCTTATGCAGCCTCTGCCAAAAAAAATTATGTTGAGGAAAAAGAGAGCCAGGGATGGAAAAAGTAGTGATGAGGTCCAACATTTCCCTGTACCAGCAAGTGTCATTGTAAGGCAAAGATCAAGGGTCTCAGTAGACATGAAAGAATCTGAGGTATGTTTGTGTCAGATATCTTGTAATGTATATGCAGTTATTCCATATATTTTGACATAGGGAGATTGTACAGAGTTATATAGGTTCAAAGAGGAGTAGGCATCATGAACAAATGGACATGGAAGATGGTTACCGTGAACAACAAAAGGATTCAAAGAGGAGTAGGCATCATGAGCAAATGGACATGGAAGATGGTTACGGTGAACAACGAAAGGATTCATAGAGGAGTAGGCATCATGAACAAATGGAAATGGAAGATGGTTACCGTGAACAACAAAAGGACATGCAAGATGATGGTGATATGGATCAATCCAGTGGCGCTGAATATGTGTCTGATTGATATCGATGACATAATTAACTGCGGGGGGGGGGGGGGGGGGGGATAGGAATACACAAACTATAGATGTTTGGAATTGAGTTGAGAGTTGTTTTTCTATTGGTTATGTGCCCATTTTTGTTTTTGTTGGTAAGTTAAAAAAGTGTACATTTAGTAGATGAGGGATATATGGTATAAGCATGTAGCGTAGCAACCTAGCAATGTTAGCAAGTCATATATTAGTATTTACAATTATTCGGTTTTTTATTTATACAGCTAAAATCATTCAGTATTTTGGCTTTGGTTTTTTTTTTTTGTGCTTTTTCAATATCTACTTTTTAGGCCATATTATCTCGATAATATTCAAAAATTGAGTCCATTGCTTAACCTTTTGGATTTTTCGGGTTCTTTTGGCTCTCTATTGTCCAGTAAATGGAAACCCACACTGTTCTCATTTCCTGTCAGTGCACCAACTTTTGGAGCATATCAACAAGTTCAAACTCAAGTTGTCTGAATTATGTTCCGACTTTCGAGCTATATCTCATCGCTAAAAATAGCAAGAATTCAGAAGCTGCGTTGTAATGGATATAACTTAGCATGTTCATCCTCATTGTTGGTAATGGTAAAGAACACCGCCACGCAACTTGATAGATCATTTGTTCCCACACTAAACATGCTGCAACTTGCAAGTAGAAAATAAATCATTGAAGATTGGTATGAACTGATTAATCATTAGATCAAGAAAATTTTGGGCTTGCACGATGTGGTCGCTTTTTTTATAATAGTTAGGTTTGCTTATTTGGTAATTCGGCTGATCCATTTGATGTATGTATGAAATTCTGAATGTTTGTACATAGAATTCCTCTTTTGACCAAGGAAAAAGATACATGATTCATTAACAAAATAATTAAAAAAAAAACATAACACAGATGGGTAAAGACAATCACAGATAAAATTTCTTAATATCACAAATAAAATTTGAAAGTGTAAAGAATCAAAACTGTATAACATAAATAAGAAATAGATACACATGGATAGGTAGCAGATTCAGTCCAAAAATTTCTCGAGTTAAATGCACGAATTATTTACATTGCAGTACCAGACGATGAGCATGTAGATCAGTGAAGACAGTGAACCTGCATCACACAATTGAAGAGATCATAAGGACATCTATATACACCCAAGTGAAATGACGTTATTGGAAATGATATTGTTTTATAAGGGGCAAAAACCTTGCCACACCATTGAAGAATTCTGTTAAGAGCTTCTAAAAAGGGATACTTCAAGATGAGATTTTAGTCCTGTTTACAATTAACAAAAAATACTAAACTTGCACGTATATTTGGAAAATTAATAAAACTCAAAAGACATTCTGAATTAATCTAACCATGCATGCCGACATTTGACAGCCTCTTGCCGAACACTTCTCTTTGGGTCATCAAGTGCTCTTGATAACGTTTGTAGCACCTGAAGGTGAATACAAATATGTTATAGGGTGATAGCACATGACAAACAGTTGTCTTTTTGTTAACTGATTAGTAACAAAATCCAACCTCTGTGCTGAAACGATAGATCGTAGCATACGGCAGCTCTGACATGGCAGTTAGACGTTGAATAGTCGTCTCACGTACCAGCTGCACGTGTCAAAATAATCATTTAGCTACAAAATGACTAAATATAATTATAATAAATGAGTTAGGTTAATTAAATGACTCAAACCAAGTGTTATACCATCATGTGCTGGTAGAAAACAAGCTTGTTGAGGCACCTGATGATGATGTACGCATTTTCTACTTTAGCTTCTTGACCTGCACATGCAAAGAATAAAAAAGGTAAATAAGCTAAATCCCGATTCAAATTTTCGCATCATCGTATGAATATATAATATATGTTTAAATGAAAGGACTTAGCAGGTCTCACCATTTTTATCGGTTAATAAACCAGATAAAACAAGGAGAAGGTTATACACAATGTCTTGATTTTGAACATCTTCACTTAGAATTGTTAAACCATCTATCAGCAATGGGATGAGCTGCAAACAATGAATCATTGAATTAAAAATAAGTATAAATGACCAAACAAGGACATAACTTCTTATGGAAATTAGACTATGTAGAACCTACCTTATTGGCTTCACCCATAACGGTCTTATGGTTGCATGTAATCTTTTGTTCAAACAATCCTCAGAATGACTCATTATAATACCAAATGAGTCGGCTGCAGCTCTCATCATGTCTTGACAATCTGCTGATGAATCTACGCTCTTATTTGAAATCAAGCAATTCAGCAAAAACTTGATCACGTATTTTACCATTTCATGGCCTCGCATAAGTAATCCTTTTCCCATCCACGCTAAACCAACAATGCCATGGACACTAAAATGCTCTAAGCCATCATTCACGTTGCTTGATTTTAAGTTACTAACTCCTATCTCATTGTTATCATCGCTAATGTACCTGTTAATTGTAATATCCATAGCTTCTTCCAAGCTATACTATTGTGTATTACTGTCAGCACTTAACTTGTTATCTTTCACAGGCATCTTGTTAAGTAAAGATCCCAATGCATGAGCTGATGGGACGTGACCATTCTGAAGAGCTCTCATGAGTATTTGCAAAATTTCATTCGTGTTATTCAAGTGTGTTTTAGGATGAAGTGCTATTATTACCAAATCAAATAATGAGATAATCCACTCGTCTCTACAAGAATATTCAGCAGGTTGCATGGGTTCATCGAGTTGGAAACTTGAGCTTAAAGAAAGTATGTTGAAGGCTTTATAAAGTATCAAGCTTTGACTGACCTCTGAACAGCTTGCGACGGTGTGCTTCATTGCATTCATTGTTATTTCTAGAAGTTTCTTTTCCTTAAGGCTGTCACTAAAAATTGTGCTAACTTGTATTTCATCCCAAATCTTTAATGCAAAATGCATAGGGACATTGTTGGTAACTTCAATATTGTCAAACCTAGTCATTGCAGCATTGTTTCATGTTACTTTCACAAGTCAATAAAGTCAAACATATAAAACATAAAGTGATTCAGAACATACCATGGAAGCACCTTGACAGCATAGCATTCCAAAAGAAGAATTGCACGTTCAGCCGACTTCGAGTTTCCATCAAGCTATAAGAACCAGATGCCTTAAATAAGTAAAAGAAGCAATTCCGTTTATAAAAAAAATGAAATGAAAAAGATGCAATGTACAATGTACATACCCAGTATTTGTGTGAGCTGGTACAGATAGCCTTGTTCAGTTCTTGGACAATCTTCAGCATATATTTCAGATTAGTCTTGCCAATTTCAGATACCACTTCCACTTTGAGTGATAAAGGCATTGCTGAATCATCAGAAGACAACAAAGCCACCATCCTCTACAACAATAGCATCAAAGCTCGGCAATTTCTCAGAATCATGATATTCATCAATATATGAGCCGATTCAGCTAATGCATTTAATACGAATTTCGAAAGGGTCGTGTTGTTGAAGTTGATGCTAATAACTGAAATGAATTCTGCCAAAATATTCTCGAAAGTGAATTTTGATACAGGCATGAAATTTCCGGGAAATGAAGCCTAAATCCGTAAACCCTTAACTGCAATGAAACAGATAAAAAGGATGGTCATTTTATGATATTTAAAAGAATGTATACAAACTATAAGTCAGATAAAAAGAACTGTCCACTATAATGACTATCGACATCCTTAGTGCTTTCTTTCATACTTTTTACAAGGGAGGAAGTCAAAGAACTACAAATGTCATGAAGTATACCACACCATAATTCAATGTCAGGGTATGTTATTGAACTAGGTCCCGCAACCAAAGTTCTACAGGCAACAAATAGTTCAACACAGTTATAAAGGGACCCAAAATGAGGTTTTTCATCTAGCGTCATTGATCCCAAACCATTTACTAATCCTGAGAAAAAACTTTGAAATACTGCATTACAAGAAGCAGCAGAAGTTGGAGCTGAAACATATAAAATCTGACCAACTGCATTTAATATTTGCTTATCTGGCTCCGAAATATCATCATGACTCTTATAATTCGAAAGGGTCTTTAGACTCATGCCAATTTCCGCATCCTTCAGAATTAGATTTAGAAATGAAGAATTATCTTGCTGAATAAGCTTTTGCAGAAGAATGAGAGCTTCAGCTACAATCTTTGTTAGCCTGGTGCTCTAGACTGACCGCCAAAGAAGATGTTGCAGAAGTGAAAACTGCATGTTTCAATGATGACCAAAGAGCTTCGTGATGTTTTAGCATTTTTTGTGCACCATACTTAACTGTGCAATGACTAAGATACTTCATAGATTCAATCTTTGCAGATGGAATAGATGAGGAAAGTTTCTCGAGAAGCAATGGTATGGAAAACGGCTCAAACAATGGCGTAGATGCAAATGCCAGCTGATAAAAGAAATACGTTAAAAAGGGTAAAACAGAAAGAATAAAAACACAAGCTATAACTAGGAAAACTATATTAAAGTATTACCATTAATGCCCTGGAAAGCTCCTCCCTTTTTACATCATCCTCGCCTTTCGGATGAGAAGAAAATGAAAAATAGAACATGAGATTATACTCGGGATGGTTATATTTGTAATTAAAAATATTTTATAGGACTCACATGTGTAAAGTGAATGGGGAAATAAGATCCTAAAATATTAAAAAGATCCTCAGCATAGCTTGTTAGTTCCTCAGATGATTCTGGGTACGTCAAAGCAACCAATTCCACAAGATGAAACGTGATCAATAAGCATTGTGGATCCTTTTCGGCATCTATAGCCTCACATATTACATAGATAAATTCATCTTTCTGCATACTTAAAAACAATTTATATATTAGGAACACATATAACATATAAATGTATTTGATCTATACAAATAATAAGAAAAATACCAATGTCAAATCTGTGTCAAAATAAGTCTAGAAGGCATTCAAGAATCTCGAAGCAAAGCTGCAAGAAGAATCAAACATAAGATAAATAGTCAAAGAAGTGCAGAATAAGATAAAGATGAATATTGGAATAATGAGAATCGGGTATATCTATCTCACCTTCCTATCTTGTTGTCCGTAAGATTGAACTTGGAGATTTTCCATGAACGAACGAGCAACCGCACTTGCATCACTGCCACTGATTGCACCAGTGTCACTCTTCCTCCTCATTAGAGCCAAGCAATCAACAAGTACACCATGCAATGCTTGCTAATCTGACTGATATTGGAAATTCTTATCAACTTTAGTGCAATCACAACATAAATGTGTAAGCCACCCAATTAGTCAACTTTTCTCATTGAGGTCACCCAACTCCTTTATACGCCATACAAATGAAATACAATTTCGTTTATATCAATCTCATAAAACTAATATAACTCACCAGTGATTAAACTATGAATTGTCCTATCCACTAACATCAATCACAAGTTTAGTGAAACCAAAAATGACAGCATAACAAATATAAAATCCCTTGAAAGAGAAACAATTACCTCTAGCACGAATTATGTTGTCGATGGTAGTTAAGTACATCTCCATTTCTTTTACCTACGCATTAATAAATAAAAAAAGTTGTTCAACTCCATCTTCCAGATTACTTAACAAGAGTTAAGGAAGGTGCTTATTATTTCTGCTTATCTACTTGTTTTGAGAGACAAGTACTCAATAATAACTATAAGTGCTGAAAAATAAAAAAAATTCACTACTATAGTCATATAGTATTTCAATAAAACATATATTTGAAATACTATATGACTACGAGATGTATATTTTCACATGTGACGAAGTTGTTCACACATCTTAAAAAGCTACTAGACGTATATGTTCACATGTGAAGAAATTCTTCACACATCTTAAAAAGCAACAAGTCGTATATTTTCACATGTGAAGAAATTCTTCACACATCTTAAAAAGCTACAAGACGTATATTTTCACATGTGAAGAAATTCTTCACACATCTTAAAAAGCCACGAGACGTATATTTTCACATGTGAAAAAGTTTTTAAAAAGCTACTAAATGTATATTTTCACATGTGACAAAGTTCTTAAAAAGCTACAAGACGTATATTTTCACATGTGACGAAGTTCTTAAAAAGCTACAAGACGTATATTTTCACATGTGACAAAGTTCTTAAAAAGCTACTAGACGTATATTTTCACATGTGACAAAACATGTGAAGAAATTCTTAAAAAGCTACAAGACGTATATTTTCACATGTGAAGAAGTTCTTAAAAAGCTACTAGATGCATATTTTCACATATGAAGAAGTTCTTAAAAAGCTACAAGACTTATATTTTCACATGTGAAGAAGTTCTTAAAAAGCTACTAAATGTATATTTTCACATGTGAAGAAGTTCTTAAAAAGCTACAAGACGAATATTTTCATATGTGAAGAAGTTCTTAAAAAGCTACTAGATGTATATTTTCACATGTGACTAGGTTCTTCACACATCTTAGAATACTTATAGTTGTAAATGTGCTTATTGAAGTCATTCACCTATACCATTGTCGAGTAAAAACTAAATCTATAGATAAGAAAGCATAATCGTAAGTACTATCAAGACTACTAAAACAATGAATCAGCAAATAAAATTCATAGCTTGCCCAATATTGGTTCAGGCATTTGATCAAACAGGTGATATGCATTATAAACTTGAATCAGTCAAGTGTGACTTATATACAATTTAAACAATGATAATAAGACTTTCAAATTAAATGCGAGATTAACTTGCAAAGATAAAGTAGGTGTGAATGACCGATAAACAAGCACACTACTATATACCCATTTGCCAGTAAGGTTTGTTATATATATATATATATATATATATATATATATATATATATATATATATATATATATATATATATATATATATATATATATATATATATATATATATATATGGTAGGGTTCTTTTCAGAACCAAATAAATTGCGAGAACTGCGAGAACCAAAATCAACCAATCAAATTTTTTTGGATATTAATTTTTACTATTTAATTCAAAAGGGTATAATGGTAAAATTACTTAATTTATTTTATTTTTGAATATTTTTTAATAAAAACGTTTTTTACTAGTACCTAAATTTTAGGATTTCTTTTTTTGTGCATTATACCTTTTTAAAAAACATTATGTGCATATGTGTTTTGTAAAAAAGAATGTTAACTGCTAACTAAATTATCACAATTGTATTTTTCGTTTATGCGCATGTATTTTGTATATGCACATGTATCTTTAAGAAATATTACATAAATATAAATACAAACAAAAAAAACTTTATCAATAGATTTATGCAATTTCAAAATTACAAATTGTATTACTCTAGTTATATGATATTCGACTTTACACAAACATCATTATTTTTACACTTGTATTCAATTTTATTACAAATATATGAAGTGTGTACATGTGCATAATACAATGTCTTAACAGTTGGTTCATCTTTTAGGCGTGCACATGTATTGCTCGCCTGATTCAAGAACCCATGAAATTTGCACATGTGTTTTTAATCCTTGTGCACATGTCTTTTTATTCTCTCGCTCGTCTTAACTGATACAAGTCTATGCTAGCAGCCACAACGTCAAGTAACCTGCCACAATCAATTATCATTCTACATGTTACATAAATTATAAAATAGACTAGGAGCAAATTAACATCTCTACATAATTTATCCAATCTTGGATGCGGAAACAACTCAATCATTTAAACTCCGTAACTGAAAAAACACATATGCACATAAAGCATCGAATTAACAAAAACTTTACAAACACATACGCACTCTCTATAACACATATGCACACATATGCACTCTCTACAAATCGCAACATGTACAATTAAAAGACATGAAAATTTTACCCAATCAAATTAAAATAAAATGTTACCCATACTCTCTTCTCTGTACATTATCTTCATAAAAAAAAGAACTTATTTATTTATTCGCTTTTCACAAAAAAGGTAAACCAGTTTCCTACTCTCCTTTTATAAACTTTTGACTTGAGAACTACATTAAATTTAACGCAGGGCCACCAAATTAACTCTTTGATTTTTGGTAATCTATAAACAAAGACGGCACTTGGCTTTTTTTTCTTTTCCTAATAATTTGTGGGTCTACACAACAATAGACAAAAAAAAAAAAAAAAAAAAAAACTCATCTCTAAATCTTAACTATTACCTTTTTGACGTTTAAACCAACATCAATTTCATTAGGCTTATATAGATCGAAAGTGATAACTCTTTGAAATAACAATTGATCGATTTCATCATCTTAGCTTTATGCAACTGATATTTCTTTAATGAATCATTTATTACCTGATTTAAAGCCTTGAATACCACATATGATAACCAAAATCAAATACTAAAAACCACAAAAATATGCTTCCTCAGATCTGGAAGAACGACACATCAGAGGACAACGAAATCAAGAATAATGGTCAAATCTGGAAGAAGGGCCCAACACATATTGATCATCGAGAGGAAGCAGGTGGTCGCACAATGATGCGTGGGAATTGCACCAGGCTTTACCTCTCAAGGGATCTCGAGAAGCTTACAAACCCCACCAGACAGTGTACCTGATCGTTGTAGTATAGTATAGTGACAAGTACCGGGGGATTGATCGTTCAACTCAGGAATAGTGTCGCTAGAATTAGAAAGCCTAAAAACTTGGTCTAGAGGTGAGAGATGATTCTTTTTGTATTTTTATATTTTTATAAAAGCAAGTAAAATCTCGGTTTATAGAGGAATGGGCGGAATTAGTTGATAGTCAACTAACCCAATATCTAAGATGCAATCAAAATAAAATAACAAAAATGAAAATAAACTAAATTAAACTAGTGTTGTGAGCAATATATGGGAGAATTGTGTTTACTTAGATTTCACTACTCCCTAGATATCTTTTACAGGTTAATTAATTGTTACAGTTACAGGTTAATTACTTCACTCCTATGTCGAGCCGGCTAAGAAGCTCCTAACATGGGATCACTAGAATTCGCTCATGCATTAAATACAACCATAAAAACCTAGTACACATCAGTTCATGTTTCTTAAGACGTTCAAGCAAGTTACACAATGGAGATCTGCCAGTTTTCTTAAGCCTAACATTGTAATCATTCATCCATTACAACTATAAACAAGCAATCAACCTATAATCAACATCTAGGTTTCATTACATCTAAGCAAACACACAAAAGATCTAGCCTAGCATGTTATAATCAAGACAAGCATAAGATATATTCGAACAACACATAGACATGTTGAATAAATTGAAAGAAAACTTATCTTAATTGAACATGAAGGGTTTCAAGGGGTGAAAACCCTTGAAAATACCGTTACAAACGACCTAGGGTTTATTAGGTTCGGCCCTAGAATTCTCCACACAAGTTCCTCTCTTAATGAATGAAAAATAGAAAAGTATATATAGATTTTGTGAGGTGACGGCGTCAAGAGGAAAAATCTGACGCCGTCATCTCGCCGCCAATAAAGTTCTCGGACTGCCTAGATCTATATCTGACGCCGTCATGTATGATTCTGCTCCAGGCCGTCACCAAAATTACTCTTGACGCCCTACTTCTGACGCCGTCACGTTTTCTCTGGGTCGTCATCCATTTTGCTCTTGACGCCGTCAAAAAATCCTTCTTGACGCCGTCAGGTACTGTTCCCAGCAAGAAAAATTAAGTCTTTGTCGTTTTCTTCACTTTTATGCTCCAAAAACGTCCAAAATACTTTCTTTTCCAGAATTCACTCCCAAAGTACCTAAAATCACGAAAGGAACAATTTAGGGCAATATTTGATCAAATAAATTCCAATTCCGGCTTAAATGACCCCCTAAAAACGGTTCATTTTTCGCTTCATCATATACCCTTACACTTGAGATTTGCTTGTCCTCAAGGAAATGCACTTTTATTCTAGTGAAAATACAAGTTAGGGGTCATTTAACACTAATATAAAAGTAATTACAACAAATAATCGTTCCACTAAAGACCAAAGACAAGCACGGAGGTCATACACTAGCACCTCACAAATAGTGTTTAGATACTCACATCTCTCGGGTGTAATAAAATAATATCACAATATGGAAATGGAAAACATCTCTCACTACCTGTCACAGCAAAATAGATTATCATAGGCTTGGGAAAGGATCAAACCTCCACCACATGGCGTAAGCACCTAGGATAAACTATCAAAGAGGTATTTTTAAAGGGTTGTAACGGTAGGTGTAGGGATATGGAATACACGGTTTTGTTGGATATAGGCAATCTTTACTGGTGACGTGTTAATAATCTTGGTTAATTACGTGTACAATATGGCGTTGCTAAGCCAAGACTAGACTCGACTTAAGCTAATAAATGAAAAATAACAAAAACATAAAACAAACATAGAATGAAACGGGACGGTAGTCCGTATGTTTTTCTCTTTTCTTTTTTCTCTTTTTTTTTTCTTTAATTTTTCCGATTTTTTTTTTTTTTTTTTTTTTTTTTTTTTTTTTTTTTTTTTTGGGATCTCTTCTAGGTCCAAGTCTTGTTTTCACTATATCATTATAGACACTTGAGGACATAATGTTGATTGGGGATTTAAAATCAGTGTAAGCATTGTCAATATGTTTATACCCAATCATACATGGTATCTTAGCATTCTTAGGATCCCCTCTTTTTATCTTAGGTTCGATTTTAGTAAAAGGAGGTCGAGGGTTATCAATAAGATTATTATAGTACGCAATCTCCTCCTTAGGGTATAGATTAAAATAATCATCAAGCTTTGGATCAATCTCCCCTTCTTCAAATTCCTCAACAACATCCTCAAAATCTTTAGTCCCTAGGTCCTTATTTGAATACAAGGCGGTCGCTAGGTCACTAAATGCATGGTCAAGCTCAACCTTAATCAACCTGTTCAGCTCCCTAAGTTCCCTAATCTCGCTCTCAATTTGTTCACGTAACAAAGCCACTTCTCTAGGGGAAAGGGGTGGATTCGCGTTTACAATAATGGTCAACGGAATAGTCAATGAATTTATTTTACTAACAAAGGCACGAAGAAATAAGATAGACTAAAGAAAACCTAAAAATAAAAATAAAATCTTACTAGAAAGGAATCTAGCAAGTAGACCTAATAAAAAGAAATCCTAACCTAGACAATAACTATTCCCCGGGCTGCGGCGCCAAAAACTTGATGCGTGGGAATTACACCAGGCTTTACCTCTCAAGGGATCTCGAGAAGCTTACAACCCCCACCAGGCAGTGTACCTGATCGTTGTAGTATAGTATAGTGACAAGTACCGGGGGATTGATCGTTCAACTCAGGAATAGTGTCGCTAGGATTAGAAAGCCTAAAAACTAGGTCTAGAGGTGAGAGATAATTCTTTTTGTATTTTTATATTTTTATAAAAGCAAGTAAAATCTCGGTTTATAGAGGAATGGGCGGAATTAGTTGCTAGTCAACTAACCCAATATCTAAGATGCAATCAAAATAAAATAACAAAAATGAAAATAAACTAAATTAAACTAGTGGTGTGAGCAATATATGGGAGAATTGTGTTTACTTAGATTTCACTACTCCCTAGATATCTTTTACAGGTTAATTACTTGTTACAGTTGCGTGGATGACGGATTGTATTCCTTAATACCATTCATGGGGTGGCGTACTTACTTCCCCAATCCTATAAGCTCCTACTTCACTCCTATGTCGAGCCGTCTAAGAAGCTCGTAACATGGGATCACTAGAATTCGCTCATACATTAAATACAACCATAAAAACCTAGTACACATCGGTTCATGTTTCTTAAGACGTTCAAGCAAGTTACACAATGGAGATCTACCAATTTTCTTAAGCCTAACATTGAAATTATTCATCCATTACAACTATAAACAAGCAATCAACCTATAATCAACATCTAGGTTTCATTACATCTAAGCAAACACACAAAAGATCTAGCCTAGCATGTTATAATCAAGACAAGCATAAGATATATTCAAACAATACATAGACATATTGAATTAATTGAAAGAAAACTTATCTTAATTGAACATGAATGGTTTCAAGGGGTGAAAACCCTTGAAAATACTGTTACAAACGACCTAGAGTTTATTAGGTTCGGCCCTAGAATTCTCCACACAAGTTCCTCTCTTAATGAATGAAAAATAGAAAAGTATATATAGATTTTGTGAGGTGATGGCGTCAAGAGAAAAAATCTGACGCCGTCATCTCACCGCCAATAAAGTTCTCGAACTGCCTAGATCTATATCTGACGCCGTCATGTATGATTCTGCTCCAGGCCGTCACCAAAATTACTCTTGACGCCCTACTTCTGACGCCGTCACGTTTTCTCTGGGTCGTCATCCATTTTACTCTTGACGTCGTCAAAAAATCCTTCTTGACGCCGTCAGGTACTGTTCCCAGCAAGGAAAATTAAGTCTTTGCCGTTTTCATCACTTTTATGCTCCAAAAATGTCAAAAATGCTTCCTTTTCCATAATTCACTCCCAAAGTACCTAAAATCACGAAAGGAATGATTTAGGGCAATATTTGATCAAATAAATTCCAATTCCGGCTTAAATGACCCCCTAAAAACGGTTCATTTTTCGCCTCATCACACAACCTTCATTATCTCATTTTTTTGTCCTTATGAGGAGGTAATGATCCGTTTGCGGATTAAAGAACCGTGGGTGTTGATTATAGGAGGAGGCGGTTGTGATGTTTTGGAGGGTGGTTAGGGTTTTGAATGATGGAGATAGCTTTTTTCCCAGATCTAATAGAATGAAGTAACATTACGTAGTTTTTTTTAACCGGTCATTTAAAATCTGATGCTATTTTTATGGAAAATCAAAATACCTAATTTGCCCTTAATTTATTTATTTATTTCTAAAATAAGTTGTAGATATTTTAAAAAAATGCCATCTTGAAGTGCTATGATGTACATTATGCTTTATTATGAGTAAAAAAGTGGTTCTCGCAATTTATTTGGTTCTGAAAAGAACCTTACAATATATATATATATATATATACACACACACTAGCTCCAGGCCCGCCCGTTGGGCGGCTACCTTTTAGATATCTTCAAGATAAAATTAGAAGTAGAGTTTTTAAGATATCACTACTAAAAACATAAAACAAAACTCCTATAAATAATAATTGTAACATCACGTCTGGCACTAAAAATATTATTGAACAAATTGAAACCATAAATATAAACAAACTTCATAATCTATGAAACACCTCTTGGTACACGATGTTTGTTGTAGTATTGGTGTAATTACCATCTTTGTCACAACACAACACCTTAAGACTTTTTTTTGCTCTTCACTCGTGAAACGGCCTCATAAAGTTTAAAGAATTATTCAAGATAAAATTTTCATTGCTTGCGTTAGTAGTATAAGGCACACGTAGTACCTTACCACATGCAAGATCAAGAACTAAATCCTTGCTATTTGCATAAAGTTGAATTAGAACACTTTTAATATGTGCTCATTGTGTATAACGTAACACTAACACCAAATTAATAAAATCACAAATCACCTTATATACTATGCGTCAATTCATTGCAATATTCTACATTATAATGATCTGCAACTTTCTTTACAATATTCTTCATGCTCTCATCCTCATTTTATTTCACCTGACAATAATGGAATAAATCATAGCGTGAGAAACCAAAAAAAAAAAATAAAAAAAAATAAAAAAAATAAAAAAAAAAAAACATCTTTTTGTATTTAGAAAAAATGAGGCTAACAAACCAACAGACTTAATGCGCTATGAAACAACATATAAGAAGTTTAGGACTGTTTATATATTGCTAATCTGATTTCTTGAGATTGAAATAACAGGATTTGAGTTGCTTATTTCATAAGCAATAATTATTCTAATAACCAATCCCAAACGCTTTGATACTTATAATTTGTTAACTTACGGGTCATTTTACATGAGAATCCTTAAAAAACAGAACTTGTCAAACACTTAAGCAGAAGATTAATAACCACAACTCTAAATAGTTGAATCACATCGAAAACAATACTTTCAAAATGTCAGACCACAATAGTACTCCATCTTTACATAAACAACCACACTTTTTTACTACTACGTATTACTTAAATGCTAAATCATCCAGGGATTCATTGTAAACCGAAACAGATAATTTCACTTTGTAACTATCATGATTTTAAGCAATAACGATGAAATATAAATCGAACAGAAGTTACCGGTAATATCAAAGCTTGTGATGTACTTTAAAGTTTGCATTAGAATTGCAGGACTCTTCATATGTAACTGAAACTTAATGTGCATTATGTAACTACTTTATCTATATGTGTGAAGCACAACAGAGTATACATGGTCAAGTAGAATGGAGATGCAATTAACAATAAAGAAGTTTCCACACAACTATAACAATCGTCTTTCTTGGATTCAGTTTCCACACAATTTTAAGCTAATTTCTGACCATTTAAATATTACTACTGAAAGCATGGTTTTTTGATCCACACATCCCCATACTTTATCAAGATGTCAGTTTGCTTAAACTAATTCTAATTTTGCAACTCAGCATAATAATCACTGTGGTATGGGTAATGGGAAAATGACTAATAATATAACACTATATTTGCATAAAACTACATATATCTTAGAAGCATAATTGACCAAATGGCAATGTAACGTGAAGGAAGAGCAAAAAAACTTACAACTCAAGATCACTGAGCTTTCCAAGGAAGAGCTTCGTTGATGCCTCAATGTTTTTCTTAGAGAACTATGTTGCTCAGTGATTGGCTCAGAACAGTCAACCTAAATTGACCAAAGGACGGTCAGCTAGGTCAAACTGCCTAGAGTCAATCTCCGTGGAATATAGGGTTTCCCCGGGTCGTTATGTCCCGACGAGGTGTGGATGGTTATCAAACGGGTTTGTGATCGGGTGAATTTGGACAGAAGGGGGTTTGAGTTTGATTAAACTAAGGAATCTACAAGGAAATAGCTTAAATAAGCTATATGAATGATTACGTGAAAGTTAGATACCTAAAAACGTTGAATAACTAAAAACGCGTACGTTCAATTTAAATTTACGCGAACGTATGAAATAAAACGCGAAAACTGAAATCTGAAAACCCCCAGGGGGTGAAAATGACTTTTTTACAAACTTAAGGATAAAAGAAAATTTTTAGAAAATTAAAATGAATTTTTACACTAATTAATTATTTATTATTAATTAATTACTAATTATTAATATTTAAAATACTTAAATACAATATAATATTAATTAAATAATAGAAAAGTGAAAATTAATTTTATAAAATTATAAAATAACTAAAAACAAGTTTTAAAATAAAAAATTACTAATTAAATATTAATTACCTAATTAAACTATTTTAAATTATAAAAATTAGCAAATGAACAGTAAAAATTCTAGAAAAATACCTAAAATTATATTATATTATATAAAAGCTAAGAAAAATATAAAAACTAGGGTTTACTTTATAAAAACTAATTATGCTATTTAAAACTTAATTATTAATTAACTATTAATAAAACTAATATTAAATCTAATAATTACTAAATGTCAAAATAAAAATCTGATAAAATTACTAAAAATACTTTAACATAAAAGGTAATTAATAAAAATATAAAAATGCCAAGTACTTAATAAAAATCTAAAAATGAAAATTAAAATTTAAATTACATTAAATATAAACTATCACTTAAAATTAAATTGTTTTTTTCTGGATTTTTCTTTTTGAAAACTATTTTACAACTAAAAACATGAAATTTTTATAAAAACAACTTTTGTGGAACTTAAAATTAAGCAAAATACAAGCTTATTGGTGTGACAGTTGACTATTGTTGACCAAGACAAGAAATAAGCTAAAATGGACTTAAGTGGGACCCACTATGGATGATTCTGGTTCAAATAAGTTATGTGAACTTGTTTAAGGAAGTTTCAACTGAATAAGCTCACAGGATAAGCAATTAAGCTAAAATAAGCACTTAGCTTATTGTTTGAGCACTGAATAATGGGACAAACTTGGGGATGGATTCAAGTGGGGTCCACAGGGTCCTAGGTCAAACTTATGGTCAATATATGAAGAGGGCTAGGAGGGGGGTTGAATGAAACCAATTGGGGGCTTGTGGACCACTGTGGTGGTCAGAAACCACCACTAAAGTGGGTGGTGTGGTTGTGGCATCTGCTGATGCAGGGGATAACCTCCCCCTGCAGCTGAGTTTAAGGCTCAGTAGGGCCCAGCAGAAAAATCACAAAAATAAAATAAGGCCTGATTCTTGAAGCCAAGGTGGGGGAATGTAAGTATGAACAAGTTTCAGAGTCTAACTCAAATCACAAAAATCACAACAATTCCCACCATTTTTGAGTTTTTGACTAACATGCACTTTTGACTTTTCAAGTAAACTTGGTTATTTGACTTTGGTGAAGTTCTAATCAATCCTACTGACAGAGAATGATGTTATATGATATAATGAAACTAAATTATGCAACTACAACAAATAATGAACTTGTATGAATGATTTGGGAGTGCAAAATCCCAACAGTCAACTGCTATGGTATGTGAATGTGGATTTTGACTTTTTCTTGAAATGACATGCACTTATATGACCTAACTTACTCTAATATGTCCTAGGGAAGTTGTTTATGCAGCAAAGACAACAAGTAAACAACCAATTCATCCAAGTAAAACCTAAACCAAACACCCCTATATACTAACTGTTATGAAGATTTGAGAGACAAAACTACAAACTAAACCATGAAACTAAATCTAACACTCTTACTAACACTTAATAATCATAAACCAACTGAATTGAACACCAAATAGAACATACAAACAGTAGATGCCAAAAAGTAAAATTTCTTACAATGGGATACAATCTGAGATAGGTGACCAGGGTGTCACACCACAACCAATTTGTCTCCCTGAGACATTACAACCACCATGTAGTTCCAACACAACCAGAATCCAATTCTTCTTCCTTCATTATCTTCTTTTTTTTTATTTTCTCTTTATTTTTCTTGAATTTTTGGAATTTTTCAAGTTTTAAGTTACACTAATTTGAATGCTTTGTAAACCTTTTAAAAACTTATTAGTGAACTAACTTAAGCTCAAAGGAACATAGATTAACAGATTTGAGCAACTTATAGACTAAAATGGAAATTTGAACCAAATTTCATGAACAACTGAATTTAACACTTAAAACTTTGAATTACTGATTGGAATATGTTTCAAATACATTAGAAATAAAGGAATTACAACTTAGAACCATAAATTACACTGAAAAATGATAAGTAATTAAAACGACATAAAGTTTTTACTCTACACTACACTACTGCTATCTACTACTTTTTTCTTCCTTTTTCTTGAGTTATATAATCCCTGGGGCACATATCTCTTTTTCCCACTTCAATTGGATCCCTTGGATGGCCTTGAATCAATCCCAACCGTTGAATTGATTTTTGGCGGGAAATGGTAATTGACAGGTTGTAGTGGTTTAGGTGAGGTTGGTGAGGTAGTATTAATGAGGAGGGGGGTTTGGAGTGGTGAGGTTGAGTGTTTGGTGTAAAAGTGGAGAGGGGGGAGACAAGGACCTGGTAATTAGGGGTGTTAATAGTGGAGGGAGGTTAGGGGTGAAGGTGAGTCAAACCTTGGTTTGACTGGGTTTAGTTTATTAAACGGGGGTAATATATTAAAAGGGTGGGCCAGATTTTGTAGTGATGGGCTAAGGGGTGGTGTTGGATTGTTTTATTATTTGGACTTGGATTTTGGATTTGGTTATGATGATAAAAGGGGTCCGTTTGGAATTTAACACACAAGGACCAATATTGTAATTCCATCAAACTTTGAGGACTGAAGCTGTAATTTCTCCAAAGTGTTTCAAGGGACCAAACATGCCAAGCTCCAATAATACAAGGACCATTGATTTTTTTTTCATTTTAAAACACCAGGGACCAAAATTGACAAGTTTGTAAAGTACAGGGACCAAAAATGTAAATTTCATAACTTTCATCCCAAGGTCTAAAATTGACATTTGTGATTTCCCAAAGACCCAAAATGATTTTTTCTTTCAAAAATATTTCACCAGGGACCAATTCTGCCAAAATTTGAAACTCCAGGGACTAAATTGCAAATTTCCAAAACTTTTGAGATTTTTCACCAAAGGACTAAATATGACAACTTATGATTTCAAAAGGACCTTTGGTGAATTTTCTTTTCAAATAAGTGCTCAGGGACTATTTTTGTCAATTTTTGAAAGTTGAGGGGCTGAAACTGCCAATTTTGCAAACTTTGTACGTTTTTAATCTGTTTTTACTCATTTTGCATCAGAAACATATAAAACACAATTTTGAAATATTTTCAGTATTTTGATGCATTACTGAGTGTTTTTGATGGATCTTAACACCTAGAACTTATGTTAGATTGATACTTTGAATTATATCACTAAGTATGCGAAATCTACTTAGTAACACTTAGAAGTTTGATTGTGAGTAAGACAGTTGTGTATGAATAAGAACAATGTATGTAAACAAACTATTAGCTCCAATATTATTAATGATAATAATACGAGTGATCTTGATATCACTAGGGTTACACCTTGAAGCTCTAGAAAACTTATGTCAAACCTTTAACCTAGGATCTCCTTTTATAGCACAAGGAGTCCTCTTCTACAAGATAAGTATAATGCTAATAGAATAAGATAGACACAAGATCTATTCTATATTTATCTAAACACGTTTCCTAACAGTTATCTAATAAGCAGTGGTAATATAAGTTCTTGTAGTGGTAATATCTTCTCTTAGCCGTGGTAACTGTTAGTATAATTCCCAACAATCCTCCCCTAACTTATGATTAATACATAAATCAATAAGTTTCTTCAAGTATTCAGCAAACATGAGGATATGGGAATTCTTCCAAACACTTATCTTCTTCTTCTTAACTCTTTATCAGCTCTCACACTTTGATCATAAATCCTTTGTAGCAAATCATCTATGACTTCAGTTCTTTCCCAGCACCTAAGCTTCACTGTTCTCATCACATCCAAAACTCCAGCTCTCAATGGATATTCTTTCTCAGCCAGCATAAAGACATCAACTCCATCTTGAGTAGAAACATGATGCACAGAACTTGAATCATAGAACTTCCACAAGGTTCTTTGATCATGAGCTTCAAATCTCCAATATCTATCACTTGAGTCAGGTTCATATAATCTTCTGAAGTGAACCCATAACTCCTTAGCCTTGACATCAACAAGTTCATCCTTTTTAAACTGATCTTGAACAATCCTCCACAAAGTATCCAAATCTTCTCTATCACAAGATCTAACAATGTCTTCAAAATCTTTGCAAATGCTTGTGACACTTCCAGTTCTGATGATCTTCCAAGCTACACCAAAACTATCAGAAAAGATTTCCTAACCAACAACTGGATATTTTGCTTGTAGAGATTCAATGTTAAGTACATCAGTCTCTATGAACAACATGTTTGTAACTTGCTCTTCAGTCAACTTGCTAGGACCCTCTTCTGCTTGAGATGATTTCTGAGTCTTCAATTTCTTTGCATCTTTTGATTCAAGACTCACTCCAGTCCTTTTTGTCTTCATTACTATTGGTTCTTGATCCATTGGAATGAATTTACTATCTTGTCTTTTGATTCTGTAGTAAATACCTTCAATTTGATCATGTGACATTCCTTTGAATTGAGTCATCTTCATATTACCAACATGGCAACAAAAAGTCTTCATCTCAGCAATGATATGTGCCTTTGTAAGCTTTCTTGGCTTCTTTTGACCTTTTCTAACATCCCCAATGATTTCATCAAGAGCCTGCTGATTCTTTATTAGAATGAAGTCTTTTAATTGAGCAGACCTTTGTTCTTCATTCAAGGTTGTATTTGCAATAAGTTCAATGGCCTTCTTCCTGATTATTTGATCATTGTTAATCAAGTAGTCAATCTCTTCTTCTGTAGGCACATAAGTGAATAATGGAGGTTTCTCATGTATGATAGTTGGTGAAACACTTGAAATTGGTTCAGCCATAACAGCTTCAAGTTTATCCAACCTCTTAGCTTCCACAAAACTAGCAACTTCATCTTCCTCTAGCTTTCTTTTTCTTTCATTCTCAGCTGCTTGCTGTTGCTTTGCCAATCTTGCTTCAAAATTAATTTGAGCTTGTTCTTTCTTAGAAATCTTTCTTGTAAGCTCTTGTTCTGAACCAGTCACAATAGCTTTTCCTTTGACTGATCTTATTCTGGCAGCTTCTTCCTCTGCAGTGGTAATTTCTTGAGTAGCAGTGGGAACTTTTTCACTTGCAGTGGTAATTGGTTGATCAGTGGGAACTTGTTCTGTTTCAGTGGAAATTGGTTGAGCAGTTCCAACTAAATCATCAAAGTTAAAACCAGCATCAGCATCCATATCTTCAAAATCCAATTTCCTCCCCTCAGTCTCAGCTACATCATCTTTTGCTTGAGCATTATCAGAATCAGTGAGCTCAGCAAACTCTTTTTCAAAAATTTTACTCCTCCCCTTAAGCTCTGCATCTATTAAGAATCTCCCAAAACTTTAGTAGAACTTGCAGAAAACTCATCCTGAGGTGAAGATGATGAAGATAACACAACATTAGCAGATCTTTTCTTCTTGAGATTCTCAACTTCATTCTGCAATCTTTGAATCTCAGCCTTCAATTGATTCAGCTCTGTGGCATGTTGTTCTTTGGTCTGTGCCAGATCTTTCTCCAGAGCTTGAACCTGCTTGACTAATTTGGTACAAATGTCCATCAATTCAGTTAGTTGCACACTGCCTTCATCACTTCCAACTGTGTAACCTGTTGGGAGAGGTGAATCATGAGGCATTGATTCAGGCTCTTCCCTAGTTGGACTAGGATTAAGCCTTGAACCACCATTGCTTGTCCCTAAACCAAAAGGCTCAGCAACATGCAATGTTGAGATGAAAGAAGTTGACTGTTTAGACCTTCTCTCATAAGTGTGAGTTATAGCAGGGGTATGGTGAATTGGTGGAACAACAATATTGGGTGTGTGATGGGATACAACTGGGATGGTTGCATCTTCACCCTGTACTTGAGCAATTTTAGCAAGCATTTGAGGAAAAAGTGGATGAACCTCCCCATCCCCAAGATCTGAAGCCTTACACATGTTTTGAAAAACTTTTGGCTTAAGACTGGAAGGTTCATAAATTCTATTGTGAGGTCGCAGTTGAAACTCATTTAACACTGCTTGCACAAACCTTGGATACATCAAAAATTTATATTGACTCTTTACATTGCCTTTCATATTATTGAAAATAAACTTTGAAAAATTGAAAGTCCTATCAGTTGCCAAACAAACCAAAGGATAAGCCATGGTTGATGCAAATTGTTCATAAGATATTTTCTTAGGACTCAGGCAATGTAAAAGAGTATGAATTAAAAATCTCCAATGGGGACAAAAACATCCTTTTCTGAAAGTAACTTTTTGTTCAGATGTATCATACCTCATTAAAGCAATTTTTTTCAAAAATATCTGAATTGGGTAATTTGATGATACCATTGAGATCATCCAATTGGAGAATTCTCCTCAAAGATGACTCAGTAACATCAATAGTTACCCCATCCACTGTGGCTCTTAGAGCATCCACAGATTCATGTGTGTCTCCCTGTTCAATAGTTATAGACTCCACAGTGTTCCAGAACTATTTGATATGAGAGACATAGATTGTGGGATTAATAGTTAAGGCATACCTTATATGAGTTGTGTTTAGAAAATCCACAATCTGATGAAAAACAGGGCCACTCTTCTCGTTTGACTTTTGTAAGTAGGCCACTTGGTTGTGCTCCTCGACAAATTTTAGAATCGCCATGATATTTGTGAAAAAGAGAATAAAAGTGTTAGTAATCAAGATAAAAAGCAAGCCGTATGATGATCAATTTATACTAACAGGGTTTGAGGAGGTTGCGCAATGTGAATTATCTTTAGAAAGAATTATCTTTGGAAAAAGAATAATTTATAATAAGTAAGTAGATAATTCACAAAAGATTTTACCCTATTAATAAGGAAAGACAGTTATTTTTACAACGGCTAGTAAAAATTGGATTATTGACACAACAGTTGTAACGGCTAGTTCATCAGTGGAAAAATTACTCTTGCAGTGGTAACTAATGAACTAGCAGTGGTAAAATTTTCACAACATATCAAAGAGCAGTGGTGAATAAAACATGAAAATTTCCTGCTCTTATCATAGTTTTTAGCAAACTACCAGCTATCAACGGATTTGATATGTCTTTACCATGAGCTGTTTGCTTATGGACTAGCCAACTCTTGATCACTTGGATGTATGGTGAGTTGATAACCTAGTTTTTGGTAAACTATCAACCATAAACGGATTTGATAAGTCTTTACCAGTAGCCGTTTGCTTTGGACTAGTTGATTCTTATGTGGATTAGACATGGTGAATCAATAACCATTTGTTGTGTGTCTATGATACACACCTTATAACTCCAATGACTCCAATAATATGGGTTGTATGCTGCAAACCAAAGTAACTTTCAACTTAACCCATAAAGATTAACCCAAAGTAACTTTTTAACCAAGTTACTATTCACAAAATATCTTCTAAAAGTCAACCCGATAATAACCAAATTTACTCCTCCAAACTACCAAAACAGGTAAGAGTAAATATTCTTCATTAATTAGAATTCGACCTTGACTTTACCTATAAAAGGGGGCTCAACATCTTTTATCTCTCATCAACAATCATCTTCAATAACACAAACCCTAAGCATCATCATGAGTTGGTTTCCTTTAATCTACATCTCTTCTTATGACTCTTCAGATGAGGAAATCAGTTACTACTCAGACTCTGACGAACTTTCAGCTGGATGGAGTGGATATTTTCCACCAAGTGCTGCAACTGCTACATCTTCAAGCATAAAGCCCAATAAGAAGATATCAGCTGATCCTGCTCCATCACTTGAGTTTTATTCAAGCTCTTCATCTGATGATGATAATGATCCAACCTTTGATCTTTCCAAAGAGCTTCCAAAGGCCCTCAACACAGCATTGACAACTACAATAAACAACATGAAGTGGCCAGCTGTTGAAAAGCCTACTCAAGCACCATGGCCTCCCAAGCAAGTTCTGGGACTTGCTTGTCCAAGGAAACAACTCTCTTTTGATGACAATAGAAGGAAAATTTCCAAGGGCAAGCATCAGTATGAGGGAAAAGGAAAGAAACCTATGGAGTAGGTGTTAGGTTGTAGGTTTATGTCTTGTTATGGTTTTCTGTTTTGGTGACAATGTATTCTGAATGGTTGTGATGTACTTCTCTATAATCTCAATAAAAGTACTCTTTGTTCTTGCTTTTCATCACCAATCTTTCCACTGTTGTATGTTAATTTCCACTATGGTCTCTGCATACAAGTTAGTAGAAAACCATACATACCATACAAACAATATTAGTACCTAAAAACTATCCTGCAACACTGAAAAAGTATTAGACATCAAAGATTTATGGATTGAGCATTCCAATACCTGTTACCAAGTATTGAAACCTACCCACATCAAGCCCTTTTGTTAATAAATCATCATAATTGTCATCAGTATAAATTTTGACAACATTAATAAGCTTTTTCTCAAAACAATCTCTAATAAAGTGATGTCTAATTTCAATATGTTTAGTTTTAGTGTGTTGCACAGGATTTTTAATAATGCATATGGTACTACTATTGTCTATATAGATAGTGGTGTTCATGAAATTGTACCCATAATCCAATAATTGATTCTGAAGCCAAAGGATCTGAGCACAACAACTAGCAGCTGCAACATATTCTGCTTCAGTGGTTGAAGTAGCAACCATAGTTTCCTTC
Organism: Artemisia argyi; assembly: GCA_030686995.1. Classification (NCBI taxonomy): domain Eukaryota; kingdom Viridiplantae; phylum Streptophyta; class Magnoliopsida; order Asterales; family Asteraceae; genus Artemisia; species Artemisia argyi. Next base: position 212,021,874 of record CM060709.1, on the reverse strand, counting down.
TTGCACTGCCATGACACCAGTCTACATCCAAGAAATTGACATTCTCCAGTAGTTGATCTTCTATCCAAACTTGCACCAGCATAGTCACTATCTGAGTATGTGATCAATTCCATAGGAGAGTCTCTTGGATACCATAATCCTAGATTAGGATAAGTCTTCAAGTACCTAAAAATCTTTTCCACTGCTGTCATATGTGATGTCTTTGGAGTCACTTGAAATCTTGCACAAGCACAAACAACAAACATAATGTCTGGCCTTGATGAAGTAAGATACATCAAAGAACCAATCATAGATCTGTAAGTGTGAACATCAACATTAGCACCACTAGCATTCTTCAACAATAGATGAGTGGTCTTATCAGCAGGGCTATTTGAGGATTTTGCATCAGTAAACTTGAACTTCTTAATAATCGCAGTCACATATTTGTCTTGACTGATAAAGATGCCTTCATTACTCTGTTGTACTTGCAGCCCCAAAAAGAGTGTAAGTTCTCCCATAGAACTCATCTGAAATTCATCTTTCATCAGCTTCTCAAATTCTTTGCACATCTCTTGTTTAGTAGACCCAAAGATAATATCATCAACATATACTTGCACAAGTAGGATATCACCCTTGTCTTTCTTGATGAACAAAGTTTGATCAATCTTGCCTCTATGAAACCCATTATTCAATAAATAAGTAGCTAAGGTTTCATACCACTTCCTTGGAGCCTGATGTAAGCCATAAAGAGCCATAACCACTTTATACACTTTATTTGGGTGTTGAGGATCTTCAAAGCCTGGAGGTTGAGAGACATATACCTCCTCATCAATAGTACCATACAGAAAGGCACTCTTAACATCCATTTGATAGACTGTAAAGCCCATAAATGATGCATAGGCTAAAAAAAATCTAATAGCCTCAATCCTTGCAACAGGAGAAAACACTTCTTCATAATCAATACCCTCCTCTTGAGTGTATCCTTGAGCAACCAATCTAGCTTTGTTCCTGATTACAATACCTCTTTCATCTTTCTTGTTTCTGAAAACCCATTTAGTACCAATGACCTTCATACCATCAGGCAAGTCACAAAGAACCCACACATTTTGAATTTTAAACTACAGCAACTCATCTTGCATAGCTTCAACCCAGCTAGATTCTCCTAGAGCCATATAAACATTCTTAGGCTCCACCTGTGAGAGAAAACAGAAAAACAAACACTCATTCTTCTTACTATGTTTCTTGGACTCATACACTTCACTTATGAACCCATGAATATCATCTTTCTTTGTCTGTCTTCTAGTCTTCACACCTGATTGAAGTTCACCAATAACATTATCAAGTGGATGCACTTTGTGAATTGAAGACTGTGATGTGTTAGGAATATCATATGTTGTTGGCATGTTTGAGATCTCTACATCATCACTTGGTGATTCCTGAGAAGTATGTTCCACATTTGGGGTGACAGTGGAAACTTCTGGTGTAGCAGTGGGAATGGAGTTACCACTTCTAGTAGGAATATCTTTATTTACATCATAATTCACACCATCTGCATCACTTGTCTTTTCAGAATTATCAACAAAGTCCCAAAGTGGCATAACAATTTGATCTTCATCATCTTTACAAGCTTCATCTTCATCAATGAATTCTTCTGAATCTTCAAGATCTTTGTCTCCAGTGCTTGAAGTGAGAGGAACATAATTCATTATATTTGATAATGTTTCAAGATCAAATAGCCAATCTGGTCCTGAACCTGCCATGTTTACTTTATTTTCAAGAAACTGAACATGCAAATTCTCTTCAATCTTCTTTGTTCTTAAGTTATATACTCTAAAAGCCTTGCTAACCATAGAGTATCCAACAAAGAAGCCTTCATCAGACTTTTCTTCAAATTTACCCAGATGATCAATGGTATTGAGAATGGTAACATGACACCCAAATGGCCTCATAAACTCCAAAGTAGAAGGTCTTCCTCTGAACAACTCATAAGGTGTCTTGTTATTTGTTTTGACCACTAAAACCCTGTTCTGAATGTAACAAGCAGTGTTAACTGCTTCAGCCCAAAAAGTCACTGGAAGCTTTGAATCAGCTAACATGGTTCTAGCAGCCTTAATTAGTGTTCTGTTTCTTCTTTCTGCAACTCCATTTTGTTGAGGAGTTCTTGCAACACTAAATTCTCTTTTAATACCTTTGTCTCTGCAGAAATCATCCATAACTTTATTCTTGAACTCTGTCCCATTGTCACACCTGATGATCTTGATTTTCTTTTCAAATTGATTTTCAACTTGAGTGATGAATGTCTTAAGGATGCCAGTGGTTTCATCCTTTGTACTTAAAAAGAAAACCCATGTGAATCTACTAAAATCATTAGTCACAACAAGACAATACTTCTTCAAATTGATGTTGCTCACAGAAGTAGGACCAAACAAGTCCATATGTAGCATAAATAGTGGATGATCAATAGAATTGAATGCTTTGGTCTTGCATAAAGCTCTGTGTTGCTTTCCTTTGAGACAGGCAACACAAGTTTGGTCATTTTCAAATCTTTTCTCTGGTAGACCTCTGACAAGTGCATCTTTCACAATCTTGTTGATGGTCTTGAAATTAACAAGACCCAATCTTCTATGCCAAAGCATTGATTCATCCAAAGTGGCTTTAGTAAGCAAGCAAGTAACATCATTATTAGCCCCTATGTTCTTCATGTCAATGCTATACAGATTACCTTTTCTAGGGATTTTAAGCAAAATGTCACTTTCATCAGGAAGCTTATAATCCTTAGATAAGATATATCATTCATCTTCTGTGAATAGAACTCTATGCTTCTTGTCACACATCTGTGACACACTAAAGAGGTTGTACTTGAGTTCTTTCACATACTGCACATCTTCAAAATCAATGTTTCCAGCCTTGATTGTTCCTTTGCCAGAAACTTTGCCACTAATTCCTCCTCCAAAGCTGACAAATTGTCCATCATAAGGTTGAAAGTCTGAAAGATAGGACTTATTGCCAATCATGTGCCTGGAACATCCACTGTCTAGTATCCTTGATCATTTGTAGTCTTTGAATGTCGCTGCACACAAAATAAAGGAATTAGTTCCTTTTGGGGACCCAAGCCACAAATGACTTGGATCTGCCTCGTGTATCAATATAATTATATCTATCAAAGGTCATTGATACACCATTGGGATTGTTTAAGGTGATGGTTCCTTTTGGTTTCCATTCCCAACGTGCTGAAGCCTTAACAGCATTTCCCATATTTACCCTTTTCTTGTTAACAGACCCACCAGTGGTAACCTTTGGCCTTGCAGTGGTAACTGCTGGCTTAGCAGTGGAAACTGCTTGTTTTGAAACTTTGGGTACGCACTTCTGATTATTGTTAACTTTCTTTTCAAAATTGGTCTTTTTCCCTGTTTGAGTAGATTTAACAAAAGTAGTAACAGGGGGCTTAGGGTAAACTCTGTTTTTATTTCTGGCAGTGGCAACTGCTGGTCTAGCAGTGGAAACTGCTGGTCTAGCAGTGGAAATTGATTTAATGCCAGAATGAAGCAAAACAGACCTGGGGATCATCTTGCTAAGTGGATTTGGGTTAGTTAAGTTATTAGCATTTTGTCCATTCACCCTAGTATTTCCAAACACTTCCCTTCTACCCAAGTGGTAGGTACAGCTATAAGACAAATGGTCAAAACTACCACATATATGACAGGGTTTGTTATTGAACACAAAATCACTACCAAATTGCCTAGATTTAACATGATTCCAACTCCTCATATTACCCCTAGGAGTTGGTGACCTACTTCTGTACATCTCTGCATATCTAGTAGTGGGCCTAGTGAAATTAGGTTGTGACCTAGGCTTCTCTTTGACTACATCAGGAATACTTCTTTTAACCTCCACTTTAACATTATCAGGAACACTAGGTCTAGACTCAACATTTAAATTTTCATCTTTAAGAGATGAGTCACTAGCACTATCAAATATATCAACCTCAACCTGAACCTTTTCAATTTCAACTGGTTTAACAAACTTTGGTCCATAGGTCATAGGTGGTTCCTGGAATTCCTCTAATCCTGTGTGAGCTAAGTCAATGCCAGGAGGTGATGGAACACCTCTTAGAGGTGGAGGAACTGTTTTGTATCCAATTCCTGATTTGGCTTTGCTCACAACTTGGGCTTCCCAAATTTTGTCAATACACTTGGATTGATGATCCAGTGTTTGCTTAGTTATCATTATATTCTCACTAGCCATCTTAACATTTTCTAGTTCTTCTCTAAGAACCTTATTAACAGCAACTTGATAATCTAAGTCTCTTCTTAATACTGCAATATCATCATTGAACTTAGATTCATTTGCCCTATAATGCTCTAATTGAGTTTCTAAAACACCTAGGGCTCTTTTATGATTTGCTAAGTTATAATTAGTATGAGTTAACTCTAGGCATTGTTCATTAAATTGTGCTTTAATTTTCTCATACTCTTTTAAGGCCTTACAAGATTTAGAACAAGCATTATCAATTTGTACCTCAGAGTCAGAAAAAGCCATTAGTGCAAGCTCTGTAGCAACCATTACAGACTCTGAATCATCTTCCTCATCCTTGGTCATAAAGCTCCAATCAAAGCTCACTCCATCAATAGCCAATAACCCCTTTGGCTCATCAGTAGTAGGTTCCTTCTTCTTGTCTTGCTTATACCAAGTTGACCTGTTGTCAGATTTCCTTGGCTTCCTGCACTCCCTGGTAAAGTGCCCCTTCTTATGACAATTATAGCACTCCACCTTCTTTTTGTCAAAACCTACTATTTCATTGCCACTGATGTTGATCTTTCTTCCAGTCTTCTTCCAAAACTTCTTTGTCATTAAGCTTAGTAAAGCCACTTGCCATTTAATGTCCATCTCCTCCATATCATCCTCATCAATTTGATCCAAATCCTCATGATTGAGAATTGAACCACCCACTTGACTTGATATAAAGGCATAAAAAGTAGTATCACTAAGCCCTGCAATCTGTCTCTTTGACCTACCAGTGGAAACACTTCCACTACCAGTGGAAACAACAATGTTAGCACTGTCATCATCACTATCACTTTCTTCATCTGAACTATCATCAAGAGATGATGATATGAGTGCTACACTTCCTGAACTTGAGCTTATTTTGCCAGCTTTCTTCAATCTTTGTTCAATAACCTTGAAGTTATTTTACAAATCATTAAGTTTCATGGTCTCCAATTCTGGCTTATCTTCCCACACAGCAACATTGGTTCCAAACTCAGAGGGTAAGCTTCTTAAGAACTTTAGATTAAGGTCTTCCCTTTCCACCTCAATCCCAAAAACAGTGAGTTGAGTAACAATCTTTTGTAGCCTTGTGAAGATGCTATCAAGAGATTCATTACTTGTTGAACCAAAGTTTTCATAAGTCTGCTTCAGCAAGGTCTTTTGAGTCTTCTTGGTGGAATCATTACCACCAAAAACTTCACAGATCTCATCAAAAAGAGTCTTTGCAGTCTTGTACTTGCTGAATGCTAGAACTTGGTCTCTGGGAAGTGTCATCAGCAACAAACCTCTGGCCTTTAGATCATTCTTCAGCTGTAATCTTTCATCATTAGTAACAGGTCCAGTGTTGACCTTAATTACTTCCTTGCCACCAACCATCTCTGAAGTAGAACTTGGTTTGAAGGAATTTCCAACCATAATGATCTCCCAGAGTGTGTAGTCTTGGACCATAAAGAATTGTTCGATCATCAGCCTCCACATCTCAAAGTCATTCAACTTAAGCTTTGGAAGCTTAGCAGCAATGTTTGAGTTACTGGTTTCTGTCTCCATTGATTCTTCTGAGTGAACTAGAGTCTTCTAAATCAAAGTATCAAAGCCTGGCTCTGATACCACTTGATGGATCTTAACACCTTGAACTTGTGTTAGATTGATACTTTGAATTATATCACTAAGTATGCGGAATCTACTTAGTAACACTTAGAAGTTTGATTGTGAGTAAGACAGTTGTGTATGAATAAGCACAATGTATGTAAACAAACTATTAGCTCCAATATTATTAATGATAATAATACGAGTGATCTTGATATCACTAGGGTTACACCTTGAAGCTCTAGAAAACGTATGTCAAACCTTTAACCTAGGATCTCCTTTTATAGCACAAGGAGTCCTCTTCTACAAGATAAGTATAATGCTAATAGAATAAGATATACAGAAGATCTATTCTATATTTATCTAAACACGTTTCCTAACAATTACCTAATAAGCAGTGGTAATATATGTTCTTGCAGTGGTAATATCTTCTCTTAGCCGTGGTAACTGTTAGTATAATTCCCAACAGTTTTTGTATGTTTTGCAGTTCAGATTTAACCAAAAATGATGAGTGTTTGAGCACTCATCACTCAGCATCAAGCTTAAGGTTGATTTGTTTGATGTCTTCTTGATATGAGCAATAAATTGCTTCTTATCCAAAGGAGGTTGCTCCTGCATTTTTTACAATATCTCAATATCTTAAAAACCTACAAAAGTCTCAAATTTTCGAAAACATTCAAAAGTAGTTACATTTTTACCTGAAGTATAAAAGTTTCAATGATGTCAACAACCCTGACGGCTTGATCATCAACACCGTCGTCTTAGAACCTCCTTTAGCAGAAGGGGTAATACCGATGTAAACATCAACAGCTCCTTAAACAACCCACTGCATCGGCAGAAAATCATAACACAAATCAGTACCATAATAAAGCCTAATTTAAACAAACACCAAATACATAAGAGTATAGGACAATAAGCAACTAACCTTTCCTTCGACTTCCCAAAGAATCACATTCACAATTTCCTTGTAAGGAAAGAATCAGAAATAAGCTCATCACCTATATTTAAAAAAAATTAAAAAAAAAATCATTAACTTTGCAACTATCAACGTGTATGAAAAAATAAAGGGAATACAGTGGATCATAACTAATATAACGGGTATTTTTATTGTTTATTGAAACAATAAAAAATGTACTTTTTAAATTTACAGTTGCTCTATGTTAAAGTAGTGTTTGGTTTACTGTCCAAATCAATATGAAATCAACATTTGAATATATTCCTTGTTAAAAAGAATGGAGAATGGTTAATTATCAAGCCAATATTCCCAGCTTAAAAAGCAGTAGACGTAAACCAAACATTATAGATAATCTACATTCCCGTACCCTCAATCCATTTACTCCTTGAAAGGAATTTCGGCTATAATACTTAAGGCCCGATCCCTTTGTGCATCTTTAAAGCACAAAATGCATAATTGGTAGGACAAATAGGTTCAACCAATAAAGATTAAGCTTAAGATAACAAAACATGCTGATAATATGGTGGTTAAACAGTTATGGACTCTAAAACCTTTAATTTAAGTTAACTAGATTTTTTTATATACATATTAGTTCTTTGTTGATCACATAAATTGAAATTTGTGTATGAGTAGTTACCCCCCTTGATCACATAAGTTGAGCTTTAGTGTAGCAAGTATCTGAAAAACTGAACTTTGAATGAGGTAAAGGTACATACCTTGTCCATTCTCAGCTCCTTTAGAGATGCCTACACTCCTCTTCATGTTGAGATCTCGATTCTCTTGACTCAATCGACTGTTAAAGAAACTTTGTTTTCCAAAGTCATTAGGTTTTAAATATACGATTTGAAGAGGTTCAAACCTCACTTTATCCGGACCAGCCTTATTACTGGACCTGCAAAATACCATAATAACAAACTTTTTAAGCAACTTTGTTTTCTCAATTTACATGGGAAGTTAGCAATTTATCATTTAAGAGAATGTCTCGAACTAATCCATTAAATAACAATACCTGTTCTTTTAAATGAATCTCATACAACGATATACAGTTGTGCCCATCCATAAACCATTATGCCTTATCTCACAAATTCATTTACGAATAAGAATTAATATACATTCTAAGATAAGACCATAGTTTATTTGTTAAAGTCGGTTTGGCAAAATTATATTTTGATAAGCTTCAGTATAACCATGTATATTCTTTAGGTTCTGCTAAAAGCTCCGTCAGAGTTTGCCCATAAACTTCAGTAGGTTTTTAATCATACAGATTTTATGCAGCCAGGTTCCTGCAGGATTCCCATCAACCAAATAAGTCTAAAAATTTATGGATTGATCATCTTCAGTGTAACTTGAAATCAAATAAAGCTTTAAATAATCCTCACCAAAAAATTATCTCATGCTTAAAATCATATACATGTGTGGCCTATGCAATATATTCCAATATTTAGTTTCCATTAGTTTGCAATATATTCTAACTTGACATTTATATAATCCACAAACATGCATACATAAATAGAAGTGATGTGTCTAAACAACATATTTAGGCCCGGAAGTATCTAGATTAAAGTTGTAACAAAGTGTAAAACTAAAAGCAGCCTTCGAACCTGGATACCATGAAATATGCATGTTACCTAAAATTACAGGGCCCAACTCCAAGGATAGAGGCTGCAAATTCACACAGAAATTATGGCAAGTATGTTCCAAACAAAAGTAATCGCAAACGGAGTGATTATGTACAATAACATACCTTGTGTCTTGCCTGATAATTCAGTGGATTCTCATCTAACAATGTAGCCATCACAACTCGGTTTGTCGTCTGTTCCTTTTCTCTGTCGTCAAACCTCTGCCTTTCAACTGCCATGGGTCGGCTCAAGTCAACCCATTCCTTATACCTGCATATTGTTGACATAGGAGAAAACTAAACATCCAACAATAACGCAGGCTTTAAATAATTTTTTCACTTGACTCACGCATCGATTATCTACTGAAGGTCAGGAATTTTCGGGTTCAGATAATAGTGCGTAGCAGGAGTAGTGGTTAACTGTACACCTGTAATTACCAAAGGGTATGGTCAATGTATCTATTAAATAAACATTATTGCGGTATATATGCGCACATGGAATTGCACAACTACCTCGGTAATCAGACACCCTACACGAAGTAACAGCTATAATGACCGATTTTTCCATTGCTTCAAAGCCTTTTATGTCAAACTCCGTCGAACAGGTCACTCCATGTCGGGAACTCAATTCGATTACCGCTACACACAGAATAAGTACATCGGTAAAGGATTATGTAGTACTACGATAATAATGAATTATATATAAAAACTTACTTTAAATTTTCAATCTCAATAACTCTTCTTATAGTCCTCTTTGTGTTATGATTTCCAATCTCAACCACCTCTAGTGCCATCCTATAATCAATAATAGTATTAGAGTTACAGAAGAATCCTAAACTGAAAGTAGAAACCATTACATTCGAGACCTAAATTTTTTTATCCCTACAATCAATAATAGTATTAGAGTTACAGAAGAATTCAAACTTTCCAATAATATTTCTATCTCACAAATCTCCTACTTATACTTTACACTACATATACCTGTTGTAAAAAAATTACAAATGCAAAAAATGAAAAACACCTAAAACATGCCTAAATCTATAATCGACAACAATTATTTATAGTCAAACATAAACACTAAAAAATATTAATATACAATTAAATGAAAAACTAACCTTGATAAATGATAAAGAACAAATTTTTATCCATTTTTTTTCAATGATACAATACATAATCGGTAATCCAACTACTAATCCTTTTTTTCCATGGTAAATCAATAATCGAAAATAATTATTGTGAATAATCAGTCGAGTCGATTTTAGGGTTAGGGAATTTTTTTGGTTTTGAATAGATAAATCTGCTATGATGATTGATTAATTTTAGTGATTTCAATTTAGGGTTAAAGGAAGATTATTAATTTGGGAAAAACTTGGGGAGAAAAATTGGGTGAAAATTGGGGAGAACATTTTTTTAGCGATTTCAAATCATTACGTTACAGTTATTTGGGTGAAGATTATTAATTGGGGGAAAAAATGGGGGATTGAATAAATTATGAAGATCCGGTTTTGGGGGTTTTGATTGTGATAATTTGGTGAAGTGGTTTGGGCGGGATAAAATAATGATCGGACGGTTGTGTGATTTTTGGAGGATGTAGGGGACACGTGTTTATTTTCTATTTTTTTGGATGGATGTGATTTGAAAAAACCCTCCTTTATATGGAGTGGTGATATATATATATATATATATATATATATATATATATATATATATATATATATATATATATATATATATATATATATATATATATATATATTTCATCATGAGATTTTGAGATTTTCAAATTAAACGTGAGATTTGTTTGCCAAGATAAATTAGGTTTGAATGACCGATAAACAAACACACTATATATGGCCATTTACCAATAAGGCTTATTAATTACGGAGTATTTATTTATTTATTTTTGATCCATAAGACTTTTAAATTAAATGCGAGATTTGCTTGCCAAAGATAAATTAGATGTGACTCATTGATAAACTTAAATATATTTTTTTGTCTATGAGACTTTCAAATTAAATGTGAGATTTACTTGCCAAAAATAAACCAGGTGTGAATGATCGATAAATAAACGCTCTGTACGCCCATTTGCCAATAAGGGTTGTATATTTTTTTTGGTTCCATGAGACTTTTCAAATTAAACGCACCTATGAGCTTTGAACTACCAAGTTTGACCAATCAAATGTGAATATGTGATATCCACTCTCATATCATTCATTTCCCAGAAAATGTTGATCTATATATACCCACTTCTTTTGGTTGCTATTTATATCGTGTATAGAACTAGAAGCAAAAGTCACATACACAAACATAAATGGGGAACATTAAAGCTTTTTTTTTTGGGAACTTGAGATCACAAGCTCGATACCGGCTTCTAAGGTCTTTGAGGGCTTTGTCGTCGGATTATTTGACTTATACTACTACGTCTTACCAGTATTGGCAGGAGTAAAAATCACGAACCTACAAGGTGACGGAGGTGTTGGCACCATCAAGCTCTTGAGCTACGGTAACTATTTTTTTTATTTTTTATTATTACTATTATTTTTTTTTATTTTTTTTATTTATAAACACTTATAAGTGTGTATAATTTTTTAAGTACGTTGGTTTTTTACCCTTATAAATATAAATGTAGTATATTCATACGTATGTGAACAAACTGGTCAAAATCTACGCACGTACTTTTTAAAAGTGTTAAGAAAAATGTGTTTAGAATAATATAGTCATTGTAGTGTTTGCTGCATTTTTTGTTAACTTTCTAAATAGGTAAACACATTTTGAGCTGTATGTGTACTTAATACTGTACTTTCATTTTCAATCATTTACTAATCCACACTTCCTCTTTTTTGGATAATATAGAGGACGAAATGATCCCAAGTGTGAAGTACAAGATCAAGACACTTGATTTCGAGAACTTCACCTATAGTATGGCAGTGATAGGCGAAGGGGAAGACGAGTTAACTTTATGTGAAATGAAAGTGATACCGTCAGTTGATGGAGGTTGTACATTTATACAAAGTGTTATTGAGCATAACGGAATCGATGCCGATGAAGTGCCATCCCAAAAAGAACAACTTGCTCAATGGTTTAGGACTTTCGAGAGTACTGTCGCTGATCAAGATTCCAACGATGAGTAGCTTGTGCTTGAACATTTACGAGTACTTTTGTGGTTCTTGATTTGGTTGTACTTCTGATGTTGTTGTTGTTTAATATTTCATTGATACGGAATTACACATTCACCTAATAGAGCTTGCAATGCATTGTTGATTTGGATCAGATTAAATCATGTGATACAATAACTTACATTGTTGCAGATTCTCTTCAACGATTTCATGTCAATATTTGTCCAACTTGACTTCCAAATATCATTTAATCTTTACAAGCTGGTAGTTCTAGTACATTATCATATCATTTGTATTTTCTGGCTAGGCTCTAGCTTTAATTTACCAATTTGGTTGGTAAGTATTGCATAACTGATAGTCTTGCAACTACAATTTCACCATCACGAACGGCTAATCCGTCAGTTACCTGCGGATAATTTGAGTTACTTTGCATGGTATTAATTAATGTACCATCTTATAGAATACAAATATAAACCTTACCTACGTACACACTTAACCTAATCAGTGTGGTACCTCTTTCAATCATTACCACCACTATACCATAATTCCATAAATGATCAAAATTCATATGATCTGCAACAGTAACTTACAATTGCAACTCATTACCACACTCATAGCCAAAACCTAAAATCCTAAATATATACCGCCCAATTTTTTCAGACCAAAATCCCGTTTTAAAAGATGTTTATTCAATATTTTCACTCCCCTCTTAAAATGCATGGCGGTAATTTCAGTCTCGCCTTAATTTTCTCATGACTTGATAAACAATCCTAATATTTAGTGTAAATTCGTGAGTTGAACCTTAAAAGTTTGATCCAAACCTTACATCGAAATTGAAAGTGCCCTTGATATATCTATCTGAGAATGTTTTTTCACATCAAAACTTTTTTTCTTACACGCGCAAACGGTTCATCAAAACCTTTCTTCCTATTATACACATCAAAACAAAAATTGTTATATGTGAAAACCGGGTTGTTTTGCAGGTTCATATGTTTTCAGATTCGAGATGGATTTTGGGATTTGATAATTTTGATTTCGAGTATTTTTCTGATTCGTATATTCAGGGACGGAGCCAGAAAAAAATATGACCGGGTGCAAAAAAAAAATTTAACCGTAATATAATAAAGTTAAAAAGTGGATTAAAACGAAGATTTCATTAAAACGATAAATAAATGAACATATTACCTTCTAATTAGTGATTCTACGATCTCCCATAGCAAAAAAAATAAATAAATAAATAAAAAATAAAATAAAATAAAATAAAAAACTTACGTGAACCCTCATTTTTAATATTAATAAGTTTTTTTTTTTCTCTATAACACAAGTTAAAGCGTCTTTAAAATAATCATCACTCATCCGATTACACAAATCAGTTTTAATAAGCTTCATTTTAGAAAAACATCTTTCAACCGTAGCGGTAGCAACAGACAAGACAAAACCAACTTCATTTAAACACTACTTTTCATATATATTGTAAATACGACAACAATAAAAATGCCCCATGACAACACAATTAGGGAACTATTCATATTCTAATATATTGTTGATTATCACTTAATTAAACTTGTTATCCCTATTTGTCTTAATAGAAATTGCATAGTTATTCACTTATTCTTATTGCCCTAAGCCCTAATTGATGATAGATTATACGGAACCAACAAATTAGTTAAGATTTCATACAACCAATCAAAACATGAAAACTTTAAAAGACATAATAAACAAATGAAAGATATATGTTATGACTTACGAACCTGATTCATCTTTATGGTGTTGGTTCAATTTTGGATTTTGTAAATTGTTAAGATGATGATTTATCTTGTTCCATTAAAAAAGGGAATTGATTTGCACACCAATTTTTTTGATTCATACACATTCATTAGTGCAGTAGACAGTTGTAATGTATATACATCAAGCTTTACCTACTTGTACATATTGGTGTGTAAATCAAAAAAGTGTGTGTGCAAATCACTCCCCATTAAAAAACCTATTTCATGGGCTTTTGTGTTTTGATTTATTAAACTTGTTTCATCTTTGGGCTTTTACAAAATTTTATATTTATTTTTTACTAGGCGAGTACCCGTGCATAGCAACGGAATTCATAGTGGCAGATAATTAACGATTTGTGATATTGTGGCGAGTGTTTTGTGTAGAGTTCAAAATAGAACGTGAACCGATCAGAATGTAATTGCAAACGGTTGTACTACACGATAACTAAAGTATATAAAAAATTCTTAACATCTATCAAACAACATATAAAAATATTTAATGAAATTGAAAGTAAAACATTACATCATTTATGAAATAAAAACTAAAAACACACGTTACTCTTCGCGTAAAACTTCTTGATAAACGACATCCGAGGTGTAGATTCCTGCTTGACGAAACTCTTTGACTGGATTAACCAATACCTTTGTTGTTCTACGGGAAATCCCTCTAGACAATGCCACATAAAACTGGCCTTGGGAGAAAACAGAGTCAGGCAAATAGACACCCACATTTGGAATTGTTTGGCCTTGAGCTTTATTAATAGTCATCGCAAAGCTAAGGCGAATAGGGAATTGTGTTCTCTTTAGTCTGAAAGGGAACATGTCTTCTTCAGATGGAGCAAGAGGAATTCTTGGCAACAATGGCGCAGCTACATAGGGGTGGGGTGGGGGGGGGCGCTCGACCCTCCAAAAAAATTTTTGCGATGTACGGGGTATATAGTTTTCGTGTAGAAAAATTTCGGTATTACCCGAAAAATAGCCTTAGGAAAAAAAATTTAGATCCCGACCCCCCACTGAAAATTTTCTAGCTTCGCCACTGCTTGGCAAGAGCACTCTAACTCCAGCGTGTTGCCCGACAGCAATCTCGGCGTTGATGACATTAGGGTCAAAACGTTTACATATCAACCTCGTGTCATTACATAATCCATTTTCCGGATCGAGATTCCTTAAAAGAATAATCGGGCATCCTATTTTCAAACGCAAGCAATGAGGGGGCAACCCGCAAGCAACGAGATTCTATAGCGACAGATAGTTTATTGATAAAAAAAAAGTTTATAGGTTATACAAAAAATAATAAAAGTTTGAAGATTTGGGAATTAAACATAATGTTTGGAAACCCGGTTCGACCCGGGTGGTTCAACTGGTTGAACCGTTTCGGTCGGAAAACGGGTTTGAAGCGTCCCGGGTCAACCCGGTTTGTGTTTTAATTGGTTGTATTTAATTTGGTAGATATGTTTTTAATTGGTTGTACAATGTGAATAAATCATTGTACTTTTAAGTAATGGATAATGTTTTGAAACCCGGTTCGACACGGGTGGTTCAACCGGTTGAACCGTTCTGGTCGAAAAGTAGGTCGATTTAAACTGGGTCAACTTGCTAGGTTGGGTCGAAAACGGGTCAAATTAAGTTGGGTCAACCCGCCGGGTTTGAAGCGTCCCTGGTCAACCCGATTTGTGTTTGAATTGGTTGTATTTAATTTGGTAGATATGCTTTAATTTGGTTGTACAATGTGAATAAATAATTGTACTTTTAAGTATTGGGGTGTTTTAATAAGAGTATTAATTACATTCCACTTTCTCTCTCATTTGACTATTGTTGAAAACTCAACATTCCACATTGACCATTTTTACATTATATGTAGTATAGATTTGTAAGTATACGAACTAAATAATACTAGACACATTTTAATGCACCGGGTGCATTTAAGATACATTTATGTAAAATCGATAATTTTTTCAAAAAGTAACACTATATCGAAAAAATTTATGGGGTGCACGTGTACCCGCAGGCACCCCCTTGGCTCCGTCCCTGCGTATATTTGGATTTTTGGTAAGTATATATTTGTATTATCTAGTAGCACAGTTTTATTTTGTCATTTTGTAAGTTAGAATGATGATATGATATTATGATTAGTGAAATGTGTGATTTTAAGTTTTTTTTAGATTTAGTTTTAGGTGTAAGACAATGTATTAAACCGTCAAAGATTGCATGCATTGGGAATGCTCTCGTGTAGTCGTGTATTGTTAGTTTTACAAAAGTTCTGAAGAAAAATTAAGATTGGTATGAGAAGAAGTAAACAAGTAATCCTAGACTGGGCGTTTGCTCCAGTTTTGATTTAATCTTCAAAAACGTCCAACTAGAGATCGATATCTAACCAGAAACCGATGAACAGCTAGCAATATACTATAAACTTGTTCTCCTTGAACCATATGCTTTGTAGTCGTTAAATCACACAAGGAATTGAAAGTAAACACAAAATAAAAATGTAAAATATGATCAGTTAGCGGGGAGGCTGGACAAAAGAATATCAACTACTCAACTAGTGTAGTTGGCTACTTGCCATTCTTATAATGATAAATAGTAACTTACATGCGATTATTGGACAATTAAGAATAGACATATAAACATATATATAAAATATGATCACGGGGAGGCTGGACAAAAGAATATCAACTACTCAACTAGTGTAGTTGGGCAGTTGGCTACATGCCATTCTTATAATGATAAATAGTAACTTACATGCGATTATTGGACAATTAAGAATAGACATATAAATATATATGGTTAATCAACGTACGTATGCAGATGATTAATTTTAAGCCAAAGTTAATCCAAATTTCAAATCACATGGGGACGCCATCGCTCATCATAAATTCACATGCATGTAGCCATGTATTATAAGAGTACATATCAACATGGCATTAGACGACGATCATAGATAATGGTTGACCATAAAGCATAATTACCATTAATTCAAACGAAGTTATCTTGACGTATATATTTCAAAAAAAAAAAAAAAAAAAAAAATCGCTTTGTGAATGCATAAAGTTTTAGAAAATCTAACTAATTACACTTTTTATTAATTAATTATCATCTTCAACAACTAAAATTTTTTTAATTAGTTAAAAGATAAAGAGAACATTTATTTTTAGATATTCCAAATGAAAATATGAACATTTTTTTTGAAGGAGTACAATTTATCAAGAGATGTCAAATCCATAACTATTTACATGCAAACAGACAATAACTTAAACCAGTTGGACCATAAGATAATGACACCAGCGGTTCTCGAAATTGCATGTGAATCACATGAACTTATTTTGCATAGTGTAAGATACATTGTAGAAAATACTATCGATTTTTTTGAAATGCATATGTTTTAAACTTTTGTGTTACAAATAACTTTATGTTTTAAGGTCACCATTTATTATCATCACGACATCACATATTGTCACAAAGAAAAAAAAAATTCAAACATTATTATAACTTTGAAATGTTACTTAAACGTACGAAGCTTACGTTATGGAGGGTAAACATATACGTAATATGTATGTGAAATAAGAAATTTCGAAGAAGATCGATATATGTTAAGTTACCTTTTAAACGAAACATTAAAAAATTATAGTACATTATTCTTCTAAGATAGCTACGATTGATAGCAAATTGTTATTTTAAAATGTGAACAATATAAATAGTAGTCGATCTCATGGCTCTTTGATCATTGTTTCCACATATCTCTCCCATATACACAACAAAGACATTGTGTCATTTTTCTTTTCGTGAGGATAGCACATTTCATTCTAGCAGCTTCAGTCAATTGATTGAACGTCAGTCGTCGTCCTGATTAACTACGGTAAATGAGTAGTGAGATTGAGTGGGTGGAGAAGGAGGGTATTAACAGGGCCGGTTTTGAGGGTGTGCAAGGTGAGCGACTGCTCAGGGCCTCAAAATTTTAAGGGGCCCCAAAATTTGTCCCGTTAATAATTATATGCATGTGTCGACATATTTTTAACAAATAAAAGAGTATTTAGATGGTAAAATATCTTAAATGGGTAATATGTTAGAACGTTTTGATAACTAATTGCATTATATCTTATAAATGGTGACACTTTATATATAACATTGCTTATCGAAAGGCCTCATTATATAATTTCGTACAGGGCCCTCAAAAATTTTACCAATTCATGAGACGGCCTTGGTTAAAGACGAGGAGGTTCAGAATGATGAGGAGTCTAGGAAAAGACGGAGTTTGTCCACGTTGTTGGCCTGGTGGAACGCAAGGCCAGATTCTACTCGAGGCAACACAATCAACCGTGCTGGCAACGACGAAGGCTCTTGCCAAGGTTTTTCCATCAACCCTCATGAAAACAGGTTTCAAATCCCTCCAACTTTGTGTCTCTTATGCATCCTAAATAAATTTAAGACGTTCAATCAATCACAAATCTTTTATATAATAAAACAAAACCCCTAGTGGGTACTTTAGTATTTCGAGAAAAAAAAATATTTCCTTATTAGGTAATATTTTAATTATTATTTTTTAATTTAAAATTTTAAAAATTTATTTTGTTGATATACTACACAAGTATAAGATAAAAAATATATATATAGATAAGATGCAATACTACACAAATAGAAGATAAATACAAAAAAAATGTATATAAGATGCAACTAACTTTAAATGATTATTTTTAATAATAAACAAATACAATTAAAAATCATAAATCAAACAAAACAAAGATTAAATTATTTATTTTTTAAAAAATAAAGATATATCATTCAAAAAAAAATTTAAAAAAACCCGCGCGTGCGCTTATTAAGTAATATTTTAATTATTATTTTTTAATTTAAAATTTTAAAAATTTGTTTTGTTGATATACTACACAAGTATAAGATAAATACAGAAAAATATAGATAAGATGCAATACTACACAAGTAGAAGATAAATACAGAAAAATATAGATAGGATACAACTAATAAAACTGATAAGATGTAACTAACAACTAGATTAAATTTTTAAATGATTATCTTTACTAATAAACAAATATAATTAAAAATTATAAATCAAACAAAATAAAGATTAAATTATTTGTTATAAGAAATAAAAATATATTATTCAAAAAAAATTTTAAAAACTCGCACGTGCGCGGGAATTATAACTAGTACAAACAACAGTCGAGCTTTAATCCATCTATGTACATATATATGTACGTGGTGTGAGTGTGGCTCAAGGGTAAAACAACTAAAGTTAAGGGATGTTTTCCGGCTTTAGTCACTCATGATCAAGAGCAGAGCTTAGTGAGTGTTTTTTTTTTAGAATTTCATGTGTATTTTATTATTTTATTATTTATTTGTTTTTCTATCTCGGATTTTTAGCTCTGCCACTACTCACGGTGAAGGATTGATCCAGGAAGCCAATGTCACCACCATGTGGTTCCATAGCTCCCCACACTTGTTTTCATGTTATATTCTTAATTAATTTTATAAATTTACCAAATACCTCTAGACTTTATACCTTTAAACATTATAATTAATTTAGCAAAAACTGATAAGTTAATTTAAGTCCTTATAATTAATTTAAAATATAACACAAATTTTATTAATTAACCCATTTTTTTTTTAGTTTTGTTTTTGCAAATTTTACACTTATATTTTTATGTTTTTTCTTTCATCAAATATCTCCACCAAATTTATCAAAGTTTTATTTTAATTCATTAATAAGAGTGCTCAATTTCGCTTACGTGACAAAATCAAGCTCTACCATTGATTCAATTGAAAACTTCTCAAAAATTTGATTGTCAATTTTTATGTTCTCTGATTATATGATTATTTATTTATTTATTATTATCATTTTAAATCAGAAACTTTTACAACATACACATCTTATCTCACATGATTATATGATTATATAAAGGATTTATTTGGCTAATCTTAAAATAACACCTCTAATAGACAATAATCTGCATCTTTGTCCACTAATCTTTTATATAATAAAACAAAACTCCAAGTGGGGACTTTTTCATTTAAAAAAAAACTAAACCATACCTTATTTAGTAATAATATTATTTAAAAAAAAATATTTTCTTATTAGGTAATATTTTATATTTATCCATAACACAAGTAGAAGATAAATACAAAAAATATAGATAAGATGATAGGATTAAAATTTTTAAATAATTATTTTTAATAATAAAAAACTATAATTAAACATTATAAATTAAACAAAACAAAGATTAAATTATTTGTTTTTAATAAATAAAAATATATGATTTAAAAAGAAAAAAAAAAAAAAAAAAAAAAAAAAAAAAAAAAAAAAAAACGAGCATGCGCGAGTATTATAACTATTTGAAGATAATAACATAATATTGGTTTTAACACTCTATATATCTCGTTTAAAATATATATAATTAACATCTTTTTTTTAACCAATATATAATTAACATCTGACTAAATATTTTATAAAAACCTTGCGAATATTCAAATATCTAAACTTACCTAACACTAAAAAGTTACAAAACGAATCTATAAAACACCTATTTAATCTTATCACAATTTTGTAATAATAAATCATAGAAGTATTGATTTGGAGCAATAGCTAGATCAAGTAAGTTGTAAGCAAGAAGCTTTTTTATATAATACAACAAAACCCCTATTGGGGACTTTCGTATTTTAAAACAAAAATTATTTATTTATTAAGTAATATTTTAATTAATTATTATTTTTAATTTATAAATTTTTAAATTCGTTTTGTTGATATATACTACACAAGTTGAAGATAAATACAAAAAATTATAAATAAGATGCAAAATTTTTAAATGATTATCTTTAATAATAAAAACTATAATTTAAAAAAATATAATTATTTATTTTAAAAGCTATAATCATAAATCAAACAAAACAAAGATTAATTTATTTATTTTTTAATAAATAAAAATATGTTACTCAAAAAACTTTAAAAAAAAACCCGCACGTGCGCGGGTATTATAACTAGTATACAAAAAGTCAAATCTACAAAACGTGACGATGGTAACACGTTTTCTCCAAAGTCTTTCTATAAGCTTCTAATATATCAAGTTAACGAGATAAGAGTTTATTGTTTGAAGCATTGTTTTGAAACCGGGTCGACCCAGCCGGGTTAACTGGTTCGACCGGTTCCGGCAAAAAAAATGGTAAAAAAAACTCGGCTTTCTAAAACCGGGTTAACCGGTTAGACCCGCCGGGTTTTGAGTGACCCGGGTCAACCCGGTTCTCGAAACCCGGGCAGGTTTCATTTATTTTATTTTTTTTAATAAAAACCCGGGTTGACCGGGTGGTCGAACCGGTTAACCCGGCGGCCAAACCGGTTGACTCGGTCGAAAAAATAAAAAATTAAAAATTAAAAACCGAATTGACTCGGCGGTCGAACCGGTTGACTCGGTGCCCGGTGACTCGACCGGGTCGACTTCAAACCCGATTTTCAAAACATTGGTTTGAAGCAACATATTAATAAATGATATGCAATGTTTTAAAACCTGGGTTGACCCAACCAGTTGAGTCGGAAACCGGGCCGGATGTGACCAGGTTTTTGTTTGTTTTAGATCTGGATTGAATCGCCGGTTTTCCGTTTACCCGGTTTGATAAACCATACCGGATCATGACTTTTTATTAAATTTTTTTCCGTTAACCTTTCTAAGTTTAATTAGCAAGTTGAAGTGAATAGGACTAATATTAGTTAAAAATTTGTAAAATCGTAAATTAGAGTTATAAAGTATCTTAGAAACATCAACGAATATAGCTTTAATGTACATTGTTATAACTTAAAATCATAGGTTGATTGTTGTTGCAAATCTTTGCTATATTATTATAGATATAGAACTTAAAAACAAAACTTATTGGTAGAGTCTCAATCTTTTTCATCAGTTTAATCAAATGTAAAAATAAAGTCAGATAAATCATGTGATCATGCAACATTATATATTAAATAGAGAAAATATATATATAACCGATTCGACTCGACGGTTCAACCGGATGAACCGGTGAATCGGCCACTAAATCGGGTCAATAGAAAAACCGGGTTTTAAAACATTAATGATAAGTGTTAGGGAGTACTTGACAAATAAGAATTGAGTAATACGTGCTCCAAGTTTATCAAAATGATATTCTGTTGTATTTTGTGCCTTATGGCACACATTAGATAATATGTGTACATCATCAAAATTTCGACCCCTTTTGATTAGGCCTTAATTTGTGATGAGTTAGGTCACGTGTGCTAGAACTTAAGATAGTAGGAAAGTGCGAGGTCCTTTCGTGTCAATATGTGGGGGGAGCTATGGAACCACATGGTGACATTGACTTCTTGGATCAATCCTTCATCATCTGAGTGACTCAAGCTGGAAAACATCCCCCATACTTCACATAAATGAATAATTATGTTAACTTATGTTGGTATTTTTAGTGTTATCAATCATTTTGTGTAATTGTTATTTTACCCGAAGACAAAAGAGATTTCAAATTAAACTATAATACGGGTTAAGTGGTGCGGAATACACATTTGTATAAGTTACTATGGTTTTTAGCACTACATATGATGGTTATTTATCAAAAGGGTGTGACTTTTTACTAAGAGTCGCAACTTTTTCTTACAACTACCATAGCGTTTATCATATAAACATATTTTGGTCTTCCATATGAATATATTCATAACAACAACATATACATCAAGTTCTCCATGTTTTGCTCTATTTCTTTTTCCTAGACATTGAATGTTCATTCTTGTCTTATCCATAGACAAATTTCTTGTAACTCAATGCAACCATATTGTATTCAAGCAATCTTATGAATATCACACCCTAATAGCAACAACCTAGATAGCAAAAAAAAAAAAAAAAAAAAAAAAAAAAAAAAAAAAAAAAAAAAAAAAAACCTTGTAAGCTAGCCTGGAATATTGACTCTAAGTAAACTACACACGTGACCTCAGACGTTACGTTGTATTAATTAACGAATTAGTACGTAAGAATGAACAAATAAACCTCACCCTCTCATCTCTATTTATAGAGAATAAGAGGGATGAAACCTAATCCTTGGTGAAAAATGAATCTATAATTGAGGAGGTTAGAAGATTACCTAATACATGACTAACTTCCTTAAGTTTGAGCTAAGATACAACTATCCCTCTAAACTTATATCCTAACCATTACATTAATATTCTAACAATTTTCACCTTAGTGGTGATAGTTAGCCTTCTCCGATACCCAACAACTTCAACCAGTGCTGGAACCTCGGACTGGGAACCGCATTCGTCAAGATACCAGTAGCTATACACGCTACTAACCTTAGCTCAAATCATGGCTCTATAGAGAGTCCCTTTAGCCATGTATCCTCCTTCAATTCTCCAGTAAGTGTAATATATTTTGTTTCAGTTGTTTACAAATCCATTATGTGTTGCAATATAGCTTCCCAGCTCACCGCACATTCCTGTATTATAAACACATACCTTGTGATTGATTTACCCATGACAGTGATCGATCTACACATGGCGTAGTCAGAATCCACAAAAGCCTATACGTCTGCCTATAATCCATGATCAAACCATCCAACATTCCGACATCCACATATGTTATGTCAGGTCTCGTGCAGACCACTTGATACTCATGACATCCAATTGCATATATACATGACCCTTTAATCTTTTTTTTTTTCATCAACATTACCTTTTGCACCCATTTGACCAGGCACTCCGGTTTCCATAATGTCTTAGCTTTGCACCAAGGTGTACATGCTTATTTACCAAGCAGTCTATGTTTGTCTTTCTTCAAGTTGTTTAACTTCCAACTTTGTTTGAGCCACTACAACATCATCGTTACTATCCTGAATTACCCCCTTTCACGATTTCCTAGAGCTCCCTGCAGTTCTACCTCAAATCAAACACGCTTTTAAACATGTACTCCATGGAATCCTGTTTAACACAAGGACCAAGTTGCTTGAACCTAACTTGTTTAGAACCTCCATGCTTTTAAACACCAAACCCATCGAAGCCATTCTTATTTAACCTTGCTTTAACCTTTGTCAAGTTGATTTAACCCTTTAGAAATCCTAAAGACTCAACTTTTTCAACAAGCCTCACAAGTTGTGTTTAAACCCGCTTTCTTGTAAAGATTGATGTACTAACCTTTAGAAAACCTTAAAGCTTCGATTTTTCCTTCTCAAGTCTACCACCTTAAGATACCTTGTACTCCAAGTAATCACTTTTCTTGAATTCCAAGACAAAGTAAACCTTACTGGTCTTCCAAGAATCACCAAGCTTGAATTTCAAGAAACTGCGGATACCTTCAAACTTCAACTGTTCAAGATCCTAGATAATCAACTAAACCTTAAAGCCTCTTTACCCTTCATATTTGATCACCTCTAGAATCTTAAAAACAACACCTTGAAGCTAGAACACTGTTGAATGAAACCTTTGCAATACCAACCTTAATAAACCCCATGACTCGTGCAAAAATCTCAACAATCTTAAGCCTTCAAACCTTGGATCGAAATCTACTTTGAATAGAACCTGTAGATTATGAACCAACAACTTCGACAACCTATATCTCTCTTTACGAATCTCAGATTGAAGATCTCTCCAATGAGATCCTAGATCTATGTTTCTTCGACCAACGATTCAAATTTCATAAAGATCTAGTGGTTAACAAACCTGCAACGCCAAATTTACCACTGTTGCGTAGAAACTGACAAACCAAAAAAAAAAAAAAAAAAAAAAAAAAAAAAAAAAAAAAAAAAAAAAATACTACTTGTTGGAATTGTACGCCTTTGAGTCGACCTAGATTCAAGAAACCAGCGTCACCTTGGCTCTGATACCACTTATAGGAAAAAAGACTAACAAACCTTAAAAGCTAGCGCACAATATTGACTCAAAGTAACCACAAACAGACCCCAAACGTTACAGTGTATTAATTAACGAATGAACAAGGATGAATGTACATATCAACCTTACCTTCTCATCTATATTTATAGAGAATGAAGGGGAAGAAACTTAATCCTTGATAATAAGGAATTTATAATTGAGGAGGTTAGGAGATTTCCTAATACATGACTAACCTCCTTAAGTTTGAGCGAAACTACAACTAGCCCCTAAACTTATATCCTAACTATTACACACTAATAATACACTTTTTATCGTTATGTCATCTCTCATTTAGTTCCATAATGCAGATTGTACTAGGCTTGGGTGAAATTCGTATTATTATGGGCAATCTACTCTTCTTTCTTCACACCCATGGAATTTGGTTTCTTCAGGGGATTGCGCGATCACCTCCAACTATTAGACATACTCGGTCAGGTTGTTTTCATGGTCGATGTTATTCTTCAATTCTTTGTTGCTTACACAGACACTAATGTTGAGGACATGGTCTATAGCCGGAACCTTATTGCTCTTCGGTCAGTTTTCATCCTCCAGAATGAATTTTCACTCCAAATACCATCTTAGTTAGCTCTATTGGCACTCTTGTTTATTAAGTTTCTAATTTATCATTGTTGTTGCAGATACTTGAAATCTTATTGCATCCCTGATGTACTTGCTTGCATGCCTTGGGATTATATTTATAGGGTATCACTCTAAACTCCATACAAATGCTCAAAATATAATATTACCAAATGCATTGTGTTTAGATTCATTATCACCAATACATTATCTATGTAAATCAGGCTTCTGGTAGAGAAGAATCCGTGAGATACTTTATGCTGATTAGGTTGGTACGGGTACGAAAGGTTACGGAGTTCTTCTACAAGATGGAGAAGGACATAAGGGTCAGTTATTTGTTTTCAAGAATTCTAAATCTTATAGCTGTTGAGTTGTACTGCACGCACACGGCAGCATGCATATTCTATTATTTGGCTACAACTCTTCCAGCTAACCAAGAAGAATACACGTGGATTGGGAGCCTAAAACTTGGTGATTACAGCTACTCAAACTTCAGAGACATTGATCTTTGGAAAAAATATATAACTTCCTTATATTTTGCAATTTCGACCATGGTGACAGTCGGTAAGTTTCTTAATTTTGGGATGAAATAGTTTAGTTTGACATTTTATGTGAAATGGTGAGTTAATGTGGAGTTGCTTCTACAGGTTATGGCGACATCCATCCAGTGAATTTGAGAGAGATGATATTTGTTATGGTTTATATGTCATTTGACATGGTTCTTGGTGGTTATTTGGTCAGTAGCATAACTGCTTTACTTGTGAATGGATCAAAGACAGAAATATACAGGGAAAAAATAAAAAATCTCCT
The DNA here is from genome assembly GCA_030686995.1 of Artemisia argyi. Taxonomy (NCBI): domain Eukaryota; kingdom Viridiplantae; phylum Streptophyta; class Magnoliopsida; order Asterales; family Asteraceae; genus Artemisia; species Artemisia argyi. Next base: position 211,996,322 of record CM060709.1, on the reverse strand, counting down.
GAAACATATGGACAAAAAAATAGACAGAGATGTACAGAATAAAATCAAATATCAACTCCAGTTACCTTATGATAGCAGCCCCACTGATTCTCCTATTTTTCAAGACCTCCCAAGCTCTATCCGTACAATGGTATGGGAAAGAGAATTCTGCTTAATTATGTTGAAATTTTGCATTTCTAAAATGTCGGTTTGCACCTTTTTTTTTTTTTTTTTTTTTAAATAATATAAACGCCATATTTCACACCTTTATCCAATTAGTCCAATGGTCAAAGTGCACTCTTCACATGGGCTAGTCAAACTTTAGGCTATGCTATCACTCGGCCAACTCCTATCAGTTCATTGTTTAGTGTTACGATCAATTATTTTGTTAAGCATATATTATCTAAGATACTAAATTGCTTGTGCTTCTAGCAGATAACTGACAATGTTTATAAGCCACTGATTGAAAAGGTTCCCCTTTTCATGGGTTGCTCTCCAGAATTCATTAATCAGATTGTAAGTCATTTCTTTCAGGGTCATTTTGGTAACTAAGAAGTAATGTCAGTTAAGCGTTGGAAAAAAAGGCACCTTAATGAGCATTCCTCTTTCAGGTAAGTAGAGTGCATGAAGAGTTTTTTTCTCGAGGGAAAGTAATGATGGAACAAAATAGTGTGGTTGACCACCTTTATTTTATCGGTGAAGGAAAGCTGGTACTAAGTTCTTACTTTATATATAGGTCATGTAATCGCATTTAAGACTTCGTCTGCTGATTAGTCAATGGTTTCAGACTATTACTTAAAATTAGAACAATCATACTATTGATGAAGACTATTTTAACAATCATACTATTGATGAATAAAATTTGGAACAGGAAGAAGTTGTCGTATATGAAGGTGGACTCAAAGAAGAAATATTAGAACTAAAACCTAACGACTCGTTTGGAGATGTCTCCATTCTATGCAACATTCCCCAGCCATACACTGTACGAATTCGTGAGCGTTGTCTACTACTTCGGATTGATAAACAATCTTTCTCTAATATCCTTAAGATTTATTTCCACGACAGAAAAAAGATTCTGAACAATCTACTAAAGGTGATAACAACATGTTCTATACTTGCTCACACTTTAATGATTATATTTTCTATCTAAACTAACGTATGTTGTCAGGGTAAAGAAGGGAATGTTCACATGAAGCCTATGGTGGCAAAAATGAAAGCTCAGATTGCAATGCAAGAGGCACACCTTGCACTGAGGGTCAATAGTGCAGCTCATAATGGAGATTTGTTTCAGCTAAGAGACTTAATTCAGGCTGGAGCCGACCCAAATATAAAAAACTTTGATGGAAGGTCACCGTTGGTATGTTCTTTTCATTTAACACTCTTAGATATAGTCCAAGTAATGTTTATGTATGTTAAGTACTTATGTATTGTATTTTATGTTTTATGTATTATGGGTCGAATTTGGAAGGCTGACAATGTCATGGGTTGGGTCATAAGCCCTTAACCCAAACTGCCTATTATGTTTCAGTTATTTCTGTTTACAGTTATAGTAGTTAGGGTAGTTAAGGCAATTATGTATCAAACGACACAGTGGTTCATATGTAACTGTCATGTCGTTTAGGATCATATATATAGGTTTAGATCGAGTCTGTAAACAATGTTGCATATTCATATTAATAAAAGTCCATTGTTTACTACATTATTCCAAACAGAGTTTTTCACTCACATCACAAACATGGTTAACTATAAGCATGTTATGTCAAAGAATTGGTTGCAATATCGACCTGTGAACCCTTACCAACATAGAAAAGCATTTATTGTGCATAAAGGGTATTATCTCGCTAACATGCTATTGACCAAAACAGCATCTTGCTGCATCAAAAGGACACGAAGATATTGCTCATTTTCTTATTCAAGTAGGCGTCGAAGTTAACATTTCAGGTAAACTTTCTTCCCTTTGTGAGTTGAGATTGTGGTAGTCATCTGAACTAACTATATACCTTGTGTCATGTTACTGTTAGATAATTTTGGAAATACACCCTTATTAGAAGCCATCAAGAGTGGACACGAAAAGATTGCTTCATTGATAATCAATAAAGGTGGTTCATTGATGATAAATGATGGTGGAAATATCATGGCTTCATCTGCCGAAAGAGGTAATCCAAATTCTAAAGACTATGACTTCAGAACGCCACTTCATGCAGCCGCCTTATGAGGATCTTATGGATTAGCAAAGTTGTTAGTCAAAGCCGGGGCCAATGTTTTATCTAAAGATAGGTATAACTTGTTTAATTTAATATTTCTGAATTCACTTTTAAAGAGACAAGAAACATTTACAAGGACGCAAAATCGGTGGTTTTTTACTATTCTTGAGTGCAAAGAATTAAGCACTTAAGCATATACCTTATATGATAAAATTTATGCTCTGAATGTGCAGATGGGGTAAAACTCCACTTGATGAAGCAAAATTATCTAAGAATGAAAGGTTGATTAAGCTATTGGAAGAAGCCGCAACCATTCAATTATCAGATAATACTTCAACCTCTCAAGAATTATTAGGTATACAAAGTTTTTAGTTTCTACTTTTGAATTAATAGTTCAGGAAAATGCCATGCCTACTAATGAGAACATGTTAAGAACCTTTTAATTTGCTCCATAAGCATAAGTAATTACTTTCTGTTTAGAACCTTCAGATTTATTGTTTGGTCTACACCACCTTTGCTTCAAGTTTTGCTTGTTTTTGATGAAAAGCTAGCTAACTATGAATTTATTGGCGTTTAGTGACAGATAAAATGACACGAAGGAAATGTACGATATACCCTTTTCAGCCGTGGGAATTGCCAAAGGATCAAAACAAGTATGGAGTTGTATTATGGGTTCCAGACACTATTAATGAGCTGATTGAAAAAGCGGCTGATCATTTCAAGTTGGACCTTCCTTCCACTTCTTGTATAATAACAGAAGAAGCGGGTCAAATTCTTGAGGTGAATATGATTATAGATGGGCAAAAGCTCTACTTAATCACTACTTAAGCACAAGTCATGTTTGTAACATTTCATCTATCTATTCAATTTGATTCCACTTCTTGTATATTAACATTTTATATCTGCTACTAAAAGAAATGAGTGATGTTGCATCTACTTAGAAAAAGGACTTTCAGTTCAGTTATCTTTTAGTAAAGTTTCTAATCAAGAAGGATTCAGATGTCACAGAGTTAGTTCACACTGGCTTATGGTTTACAAACATAGTCGTTCAAGACAAACTTTTAAAAACCCTCTTACTAATCTAAACGCTCAATGAGCAATTTGTTTGAGTCAACCAAATAGAAACAAGTGAGATCTTCCCTAGCATATTCTTTACACGTCTATGTTCGAATAAGCAACTTACATAGTCCTAACAGACTTGCAATATATTGTTTCTGCCTGGAGTTGCTATAATGAACACAATATTTTCATGAATCATGGCAACTAAGAAGTAACACTACTAGTGAACATGTATAGATGTGCTACTGAAAATGAATGCTAATAAGAGGAAACCTGACCTTTGAAGAAGCATCCTCTCTTTCGGGCATTGCATTATAGTATTAAACATCGGTTTACATCTCTAAGCCGCTGACATTTTGCATACTAACACCAGCGGTTTCAGTTGCACCTAAAAGACCAACATCATAAAGAATCAAAACTGTATGAAACAAAAAGAGGAAAGACCAACAACATCATAAAGAATCAAAACTGTATGAAACAAAAAGAGTGTTTTTGTCTGTCAGACAACCATGTGACCATGTCGAGACCCATTAGATGGGCTGACAACGATCCTCTATTGAGCTATGGCCGAGACCATGAAGCTCGATTAATCACGTTCTAGTCACATGGTCATGATGCATCAACCAGACATCGGTTTCTGTCTCTTGAGGAATCAAGAATACAGAGGTACGAGCCTATAGAACAGATCCTGTTCAAGTAAGGTCGTGCCTGCTTTTTTGCTTGTGGTCTTTATAAACTGTCTGTCTTTTGATCTTTCAAGCGATGTGGGATAGAACATTTCAGAACTATTGCTTATTATTTCCCTTTGTATTTAGTAGGCTCTTATTTCTACTTACTGAAACAAAACAACTAAATTTATTGTAGCTATTTCGTTTTATTTAACACCTTAAGATAAAAAACATATGGGTGGAAATCATGATTACTAAGATTGTATAAGAAATTTGAACAAATCAAATAATTCTACTTACATTAAACGCATGATGATATGTAGCTTTTCGGGATAGTAGTGACTGTGTCCTTATTGCGATGTGTGTGGTCTACGTCTTATGTCATTTCTGTTAGTTTATTTCAAAATGTATCGAGGCGATTATGTCACATATATTAATTTAACTGACATGAAGAGTCCAAATATTTCTATTTTTAGGTACTTATGGAATGGACAGATGTTCTCTGTAAAAATAGATTATACTTGATCAACTAAGATTTTACATTCTATGTAACGTTTTTTCTCTGGAATTTTTTCGATCATGCAGTGGTTCAAAGGAGTCTAGAAAGCCCTTCCATAGTATCATTATTGAGTTGATTACTAAAATAAACAAAGTTTTGACACTAAATAATCCAATAAGATTAAAAACTACTATGATCACAAGGAGGTTTGAGAATAGATATCAACTAGTTGTCACAAATTCTTACAACAATAAATAATAGTTAGACAAATGAGAATCGGATAATCAACACCAGTTGACTTCTTAATTAATTATGATAGCAATAGTAAAGAATTAATCAATTATAAGCATAAGTTGGCTGTGGTAAGAGTTTATTCATTAGACATAGAACCTTTAATTTACATTCGCCTGGCAAGCAACTTATATACACTTTTGTATTACTTATATCAGTACTAATGAAACTTTTTTTATAAAAAGTTCTAGAATAAAGAATCTTTAATGCTTTATATGTATGTTGATGCAAGTTTGGTATAACGTCATATGGACACTGCTACTTTTGAATAACAGAATAAATGTTAAAGCACTGTTAATTTACATAATGCTTATGCATAACTACATGATAGTTGTAAGAACTCAAAGTTAAATATTCATTTAGTGAATAATGTTGTAGTTATAAGATAACACAGCTATATTTGACAACAAATTTTTATTTATAAATTTGAATTGAAAACAGTACTCTCATGGCTTTCTCCTCATTGCCTCCCCATCTCTTCCTTAGACAGCAAATATTTTTTCATGGTTTATGTAATGGTCAGCATGTCTTGATCACACATGTTTGATGCTAGTTTAGTCGATAAACGTGATCATAGCGCTCTACAAACATTGTTTTTGATACTGGTAAGAAAATATGAGTGAGATTGAGCAGAATGGTTCTGCTATGGCGGAGAAGGACAAGAGAGAAGAGGAGAGGCGCATGAAGGTGACAGAGGGTGGCTGGGGTTTCTTCATCAACCCTCGAAGCAGGTTTCATATGCCTTCTTACTTTATCGGTCTCTTTTTAGCCTTTATTTGTTTGTGGAGATATCTGCATAAAACTTTCTATGGCAATTAGTGTATTACTGATTTCGTGTTTATCCAGTTTTATGATAATTCACAAACACTTGTACAAATACACTGTTAGTAATGCACCATTCATCTCCCATAACAAAAATGTTAAAGTAGGTTACAAATTATCACTGTAGTATAATCTCCAATTTTATGATGCAGATGGTACCGGGCTTGGGATAAATTCATATTGTTATGGGCAGTGTACTCATCTATAGGAACACCCATTGAATTTGGGTTCTTTAGGGGATTGCCCAAACATTTCTATTTATTAGACATACTCAACCAGATAGCTTTCTTCATCGATATTTTCGTTCAGTTCTTTGTTGCTTACAGAGACATTGATACTGAGAAGATGATCACTAATCAAAACCTTATTGCTCTACGGTCAGTTTTTCATCCTATAAATGACAACTTCAATCCTTCAATCTAAATAATATAAAGATACTTATAACCTTTATCTTTATAATTCAAATTTCTTGCTGCAGATATTTAAAATCTCATTTCATTTTTGATTTACTTGCCTGCATGCCTTGGGATCTTCTTTATTGGGTATTATTATTCTAAACTCCATATAGATGTAAATACTAATATACAGGATAAAAATTATAACTAAGATGTAACTTATGTTTATCAGGTTTCTGGTAGAAAAGAAGAAGTGAGATACCTTTTACTAATTAGGTTGGTACGGGCACGGAGAGTTCTAGACTTTTTTTCCATGTTGGAAAAGGACATACGTGTCAAGTATTTGTTTTCGAGAATCATGAAACTTATTGTTGTTGAGTTCTATTGCACACATACGGCAGCATGTATATTCTACTATTTAGCTACAACTATGCCAGCTTCACAAGAAGAATATACATGGATTGGGAGCTTAAAACTTGGTGATTATAGCTACTCAAATTTCAGAGACATTGATCTTTTGAAAAGATATGTAACTTCATTATATTTTGCAATTATCACGATGACAACAGTGGGTAAGTTCTTTCATTTCAACTGAACCCTCACCGCAATATAATAAACTCTCCATACGAATCATGTATTAATGTGGGGACTTACTTGTACAGGTTATGGCGACATACATGCAGTCAATGTGAGAGAGATGATATTCATTATGGTTTATGTTTCATTTGACATGGTTCTCGCTGCTTATTTAGGTGGTAACATAACAGCTTTAGTTGTAAGAGGATCAAAGCCAGAAATATACAGGGAAAGAATAAAAAATCTATTGAAATATATGGACAGAAATAAACTAGGGAAAGACATACGTTATAGAATCAGGGATCAACTGCGGTCACCATATGATAGTAGCCAAACTGATTCTGCTGTTTTGCAAGATCTTCCCAGCTCTCTCCGTGCTATGGTATGGAACAGAGAATTTTGCTTAATCCAGATACGTTGAAAATAATTGCAATTATTCTAATGTTCATTTACACATTATCTATGATACTAAACAACATGTAGTATTTCTTTCAGGTAATTGAAAACCTTTACAAGCCACACATTGAAAAGGTTCCTCTTTTCAAGGGATGCTCTTTGGAATTCAGAAATCAGATCGTAAGTCTTTCAGGGGGATGCACTGTATATGTTGATAATTATATAGGTACCTTAGCGGGCGCTCCTCTTGCAGGTAAGTAGAGTGCACGAGGAGTTTTTTTCTCCAGGGAAAGTAATAATGGAACAAGGAAGTGTGGTTGACCAACTTTTTTTCATAAGTGATGGAAAGCTGGTATGAAGTTCCTATTTTATGTTAGATTATGCCATTATATATGAGGTGTTATATAAATTGATACAACGAAACTGTTACAGGAAGAAGTTGTTGTCTATGAAGGTGGCCCTAAAGAAGCAGTATCAATCCTAAACCCTCACGACTCGTTTGGAGATGTTTCCATTCTGTGCAACATTCCTGAACCATACACCGTTCGAGTTTCTGAGCGCTGTCTGCTTTTACGGATTGATAAGCAATCTTTCTCTAATATCCTTGAGATATATTTTCACGACAAAAGAAAGATTCTAGACAATCTACTAGAGGTCATTACTAAATTTAGCTACTGCTCCCTTAGTAAGGTTTATTTTCTTTTGGGCCTTCTAAACTAGCATTATCTTAGCAGGGTAAAGAAAGTAATGTTCACATGAAGCATGTGGTGTCAGAAATTAAAGCTCATATCGAGCTACAAGAGGCACAACTTGCACTAAGGCTTAATAATGCAGCTTATAAGGGAGATTTGTCCCGGCTAAAAAGCTTAATTCGAGCTGGAGCTGATCCAAACAAGAAAAACTTTGATGGAAGGACGCCGCTGGTAATGAATTTCTTTTAATGACCAAAAAAAAAAAATGTTAACAGCAGAAGGGATGTTGCTAACTAGTTACTGCCTGATCCAACAGCATCTTGCTGCATCAAAAGGACACGAAGATATCACTCTTTTTCTTATTAAAGAAGGTGTTGAAGTAAACATTTCAGATAAACGTTCTACCCATTTGAGCTTAGATTCTAGTAGTCATTTGACCTAATTATATACTTTATTTCATCTTACTGATAGATAACTTTGGGAACACGCCCTTATTAGAAGCCATCAAAAGAGGACATGATAACATTGCTTCTTTACTAATAAAAGAAGGCTGCTCATTGACGATAACTGATAGTGATACTATATCATCTCCATCTGTCGCAAGAGGAGTTTTTAACTCAAAAGACTACAACTTCCGGACACCACTACATGTAGCCACCGCACGAGGATCTTATGTACTTGCAGAGTTGCTAGTCAAAGCAGGGGTTAGTGTTTTGTCCAAAGACAGGTACACTTATGACTATATCAACCAGGTTATAGAGAGTTTAATTATAGTTTAAATAAAAAGAGACAAAACATTACTAGTCATATTTTTTGAGTCCACAAAGTCGATCATATATCACGTAACAACATTTTAAGTTCAAAATTAAAGTGCAGATGGGGTAACACTCCACTTGATGAAGCGAGATTATCTGGAAATGAGATGTTGATTAACCTATTGGAAGAAGCCAAATCATCCCAGTTATCAGAATTCCCTTCATCCTCTCAAGAACCATCAGGTATTTAAAAGCTTTGTAATGTAGTTAGCAAACATCGTTGTTTTGAGACAAGGGGAAAAACAGAGAACAAAACTATTCTTAACGAGCGCATAGTTAAATTAACAAGAATGAAACGCAAGCTAACAACAAACTTATGGGTGTTTACTTTGTTGTGACAGATAGAAAGGCACGAAGAAAATGTACCATATACCCGTTTCAGCCATGGGAATTACCAAAGGATCAAAACAAGTATGGAGTTGTATTATGGGTTCCAGACACTATCGATGAGCTCATTGAAACAGCAGCGGATCATTTGAAGTCGGACCTTTATCCTAATTCTTGTATTATAGTAACAGCAGATGCAGGTAAAATTGTGGATGTCGATATGATTGCAAATGGGCAGAAGCTCTATTTAATCACTACTCAGGAATGACATATATGTACCAATTACCATCTTATCATTTATTCAAATCACTTCCAAAGATTATCCATAAACCAAACAGAGAAGCATGCACAGATGTTTTGACCCAATTTAAGGTAGCTACTAATACAACATCTACTTAAACAAGACATCCATTTCCGGTTAACCTTATTCTCTTCAAAAGGTTTAAATTGGATGAGAAATCCCAACCCCTTACACCCATGGCCCATGGGTGTCGACTGACCCTTCCCCATGGACCAAAATGATCCATGGTCAAGACACAGAGCTAAATGACCAATCCTTAAACTTATTGTCATATTAACTCACAACAACTTAAGGTTTGCAAATTGAAAATATACTCAGTCATGAAGAATCACTAGCACCCGTTTTCAAAGGCTCAAAAGCAATCTTTCTTACTCAACCTAATAGACTATGAAAAGGGAGGTTACCTGGTGTGTGGTGGTGGGTTAAGACCATGTGGATTAGTCAGGGTAAAAGGTCGGAAACCATGATTATTCAAAAACTTTAAAAAAAAAAAAAAAAAGTGAATATTATCTAGTCTCTACTCTATACTTAAATGTTCAAATAAGCAACCTAAATAGAAATAAAGATGATTCACAACCTGGCTATAGAAGAAACCTAAACTCGTTCAGGCATTTCATCAAACACTTTCTATGCATCATCCATACAAACTCCTAACAGTAACCAAATCATGGGTATGCTGCAATCCAACCAAAAGACAAAAAATTATGTTTTGTCTGTCAGACAACCATGTGACAATGCCGAGACCCATTAGATGGGCTAGCAACGATCCTCTACTGAGCCATGGCCGAGACCATGAAGCCCGGTTAATCACGCTCATGGGTTTCTGTCTTCTTAGGCCTTGTTTATTTTTTCTTATAGTTTACTACTTGTAACAATACAATCTAATTTAATCAATTGTAGAGTCCAAATAAAATACTTTTAATCTATTTATTCTAATTTTAGTAGTATTTGATTCTTATTTAAATTTCTCGCTTAAAGTTGTCTCGATTTTTAAGTCTGGTCACTGAAATGTTATCGAACTTTCGGTTAAAAACGTAACGAACTTAAACCAAATGCAAGAAAAACCCATTATTTTAGTATTTGAGATGATTTGAGACAAACTATCAACATCAACTCATTGTCACAAAAGTCCTATAGCAATAATAATAACACTTGGACAAATGAGAGCGGACAATGAATACCATTGACTTCTTATGTTACAATTTGGTAAAACGTGTAATTATATATCGTACACAAATACATTCCATAATTTATTATCTTATTAGATATTAAGTTATTGGTAAAAAGTGTAACTACTTTTTTAATTAGTTACAAGATATCTACCATCAATGGCCTAGTGGTAACGGCATCTCACGTCCTCACAAGATGTCTAGGGTTCAAACCTCGCTAAGTACATATTTAGGAGTGCCAGGGAAATAGTCGGAGACGGTCACGTGTATACTTCGGTTAAGCCACATACATTTGAGTCAGAGACTCGCCCTTCCCGGGTAACCTGTTATGTGTTTATTATCGTCCTAGTGGAGGGAGAACACTACTTTTGAAATAAATGTTAAAGAAACATCAATTTTCATAATGCTAATGCACAACTAGCTGCTACATGATAATTGTAGCAACCTAAATTTGAAATTTCATATAACCTATCAAGAGTGAGCAATTTTGCAGTTATTAGATAGCTAGCTATGATTGACTACACATGTTTAAAATCATTAGTCTCATGGTTCTCTGCTCTTTGGCTTCACATCTTAATTACACAACAAAACTCATTTCATGAGTCATATAGAGGTCAGCACATCTTGCTCGAATGTTTGATGTTTTGTCAATATACCTAGTCTTGTAAAGAGAGCGTTTGCTACTCATAGAATTGTTGGAATTATTATATCATGACTATCATATTAATAAACCAAGAACATCAAAGTGAGCATGAGCGGAAGCAATTATAATAGATCGAATAACATGTAATTAATTAATCATTAATTTAAATAGTAAACATACCGTAGTGATTCTAGCCCGAACAAGAATCAATGCAATCTTCCGGAACCAATGAACCCTAATTAGGGTTTATAAGGATTATAAGAATTACCCCTTACCTTTTTGTAATTCAATCCAAGAATCAAACAATAGTGTGTTTGATTCACGTTCTTGTACACACGTACTAATTCAAGAAAACGTTTATGCAAGTAATAACACAAAACCCTTTTTGGACTCAAGAAAAACGAAACCCTTAGGGTGTTCGGTTTTGGTTCGACCAAGACAAGAGAAGGAGAAGAAAACACCAAGTTGTGTGTGTACAAGTTATGAGAAAAACCTACAACTTGGGTTTGCTTATATACTAGTCATTACTTGGAGCTCAAGGCACAATGGAGTTGGGTTACACCCTTGGGCCGATCGGTTCTAGCTCCCACAAGGGAATTCCGGAACCTTCTCTTGTTTCCATGTATTGTCTAGTAATTAGTTTCCTAATCTTCGTTTAATAATTAATTAGTCATTAATCAATAATACTAATTATTATTTAATTGTTTTGTGTTTAATAATTAATTATAACATTTTATAAATAATTATTACATTTCCTCTTCATACGTATTGTGTGCAATCCCGTGATCTCAAGTTCGATCCTAACACACGACTATTATTATTTTGTCTATAAAACCAACAGCTCCCACTTAGACATATCATAATAGTGTGATCACATCGATTAGCGTCTTGCAACACGTCGATGCCTCTAGTACAACTTGAGTAAGGCTCCTGGAAAACCTTTTAATGATTTCTAATTATTATTATCCTTTTGTTTCTAATACTACGTTAATAAGGATATGGATCTAGGTCATTCCTTAATTAACCATTCTGTTTCTCGTTCTTAGTGATTGACAAGATTACCAAATCTTTTGAACCTTTCATAAAAGACCTTGGGCGTGGCCACGCAAACACCTTGACAACCCTACGAGGGGCCCAGCAGTATTAAACTCCAAAAAATTAATTTGAAGGAACAAATTCTTTATTGACTACAAGCAAAACACACAAACTTTGTAACACTTCCGAAAACAACCCTTATGACTACCAGTTACGTATAGCGTTAAGTTGTTCCACAAAAATGTACTACATTCATGACCGTTATCTTGCATCTCAAGTCTAAGGATAACTTCTTATGATTTACTTAATGACAAGATCCATAAAGTAGCATCATATAGTTGGGATAAGTCCTGTATTCAGTATCATCGAATATCATCTGAAATGACATGACTACGCATCAATATACTTAAGTATATTATATCAACTTCAGATTTGTCTTAATTTAATAATATTCCCATATTATTAACTGACAATGGACAATTTAGAATAACTCTTATTCATGGATTTAAACATGCAAAAATAGGACAACAATAATTAATAACAGAAATAAACATACCAACATACTTTATTTCATTAAAATAAGAATTGTTTACAATATCCTTTATCCAAATACTAATCACAGTTATGCATGAAACTACTAGCTAATTTAAGTCCAATTCCATTGGCTAATTCATTAAGCTTTTCTTTCGCCAAAGCCTTAGTGAACGGATCAGCTAAGTTTTCTTCTGTGTGAACCTTCAACAGATTTATTTCACCTTCGTCAACCTTTTCACGAACAAAGTGATACTTCCGTAGAAAATGTCTGGTGCCCCTCATGACTCCAGGTTCATTGGCAAATATGATTGCAGCAGAATTGTCACAATACATATTAATAGGTAATTCAATTGAAGGTATAACACCAAGCCCAGAAACGAATTTCCTAATCCAAACAGCCTCCATAGCAGCTTCCGAAGCAGCAATGTATTCAGCTTCTGTTGCAGACATCGCAATTGTACTCTGCTTCTTGCTCCTCCAATCTACAGCTCCTCCATTGATAACAAAGACATAACCCGTCTGAGACTTCGAATCATCTTTATTACTTTGAAAGGATGCATCACAGAAACCTGTAACACAAAGTTCTGTAGATGGATTTCCACCATATACCAAAAACATATCTTTTGTATTCCTCAAATACTTAAGAATATGTTTAACAGCAATCCAATGTTTTTCACCTGGATTCTGTTGAAATTGACTGGTAATATTTTGAGCAAACGCCACATCTGGCCTTGTGCACTTAACCGCATACATAATAGATCCTACAGCCGAGGCATAAGGAACTTTACTCATGCGAGCCACCTCTTCAGGCGTTGAAGCACAATACTCATTACATAAGTCATGTTTTACTTCCATCGGCAAATATCCTTTCTTGGAATTTTGCATATTGAATCTTTTCAATATTTTGTCAATGTAAGCACTTTGACTTAATCCAATTAACCGCCTTGATCTATCTCTATAGATTTTGATTCCCAGAATGTATGCAGCTTCTCCTAAATCTTTCATAGAAAAGCACTTTCCAAGATAAGCCTTAACAGCTTGTAAACTTGGAATGTCTTTTCCCATGATCAATATGTCATCAACATATAGAATTAGGAAAGTTACATCATTACTCCCACTAGCTTTGTGATACACACATGGCTCATCAAGATTTTGAGTGAATCCAAACTTTTTAATTTCAGCATCAAACCTCTTGTTCCATTGTCGTGATGCTTGCTTTAATCCATAAATGGATCTCTTAAGCTTGCAAACACGATTTGGAAACTCTGGATTTTCAAACCCTTCTGGTTGTGCCATATAGATGTCTTCATCTAGATGACCATTCAAGAAAGCGGTTTTCACATCCATTTGCCAAATCTCATAGTCATAGTACGCTGCTATAGCTATGAGTATTCTTATAGCTCTTATGTCTGCTACAGGAGAAAACGTCTCCTCGTAATCAATTCCAAAAGTTTGAGTAAAACCTTTAGCAACTAGACGAGCCTTATAAATGTGTGCATATCCATCCATGTCAGTCTTGATTTTGTAAAGCCACTTACTCCCAACTACCTTGGCACCAGGAGGTAAGTCAACTTCTTCCCAGACTTCATTGTCATGCATGGATTGTATTTCCCCATCCATAGCAGCTTTCCATTTAGCTTTTTGAGGGCTATTAATGGCAGCTCTATAACTAGAAGGTTCATTAAGATCCCCTAGTGTATGCTGATCGACCTCTACATTAAGACATAGACGGTCAGGAGCTTTCACAGATCTCACAGATCTGCGAATGGGAATTACTTCAACTTCCGGTGGAGGACCCAGACTTTCCGGTTCTATAGGAAGTGTGCTAGTGTTTTCTGAAGGCAATGCATTATTTAGATCATCTTCTAAATCATATACTCTCCCACTGATTTCTTGAACCACAAATTCACTTTCAAGAAAATCACCATATCTTGCAACAAACACTTTGTTCTCAGGTGGGTAGTAAAAGTAGTAACCCATAGTTTCCTTAGGGTATCCTACAAAAATGCATTTAACAGATCTTTGTTGGAGTTTATCTTGTGAGTCACGTTTAACATACGCCTCACAACCCCAGACCTTTAAATAAGACAAGTTCGGAGCTTTTCCAGTCCATATCTCATATGGTGTCTTATCAACCTTCTTGGTGGGAACCATATTCAAAATACGAACAGCTGATTCAAGAGCATAATCCCAAAAAGATAAAGGAAGGTTAGTAAGATTATACATTGATCGAACCATGTCCAACAATGTACGATTCCTTCTCTCAAATACACCATTTTGTTGTGGAGTATATGGAGATGTGAGATTCTGGACAATTCCATTCTCAGTTAAGAAATCTTTAAAATCTTGACTAAGGTATTCACCACCTCGATCAGAACGAAGAGCTTTAATCTTCTTTCCCAATTGCAATTCTACTTCTGCTTTGAAAACTTTAAATGTTTCAAACACCTCATGTTTATGCTCAAGTAAATAAACATAACCATAACGGCTGAAATCATCCGTAAAAGTTAAGAAGTAGACAGCACCTCTCCTTGACACATGTCTAAGTGGTCCACATACATCCGTATGTATTAAACCAAGTAGATCTGAAGCTCTTTCCATATTACTATGAAAAGGTTTCTTCGTCATCTTCCCAGAAATACAAGATTCGTATTTATCAAATGACTTATCAATGATATCTTTCAAAAGCCCTTCACGTTGCAGCTTTTGCATGCGAGTCTTGCCTATATGGGCAAGTCTACAGTGCCAAAGGTAAGACGAATTCAAGTCATACTTCATTCTCTTACTTATGCTGTACATCGAATTATTATTATTGTTGGAAGTCACACAATTATTCATATCAATTTCAAACACACCATTCACAGCAACAGCATTAAAATAAAATACACCATTTAAAGAAACAGAAATTTTATTGCCATCAATAGTATGAGAAAAACCAAGATCCAACAAACATGAAAAGGAAACAACACCTCTAATTATAGAAGGTGCATAATGACAATTGTTTAAACAAAGTACTAAACCCGAAGGTAAAACTAAATCAAACATTCCTATGGCTTCAACTGCTGCTTGTGCTCCATTTCCCACATGCAGAAATTGCTCCCCATAAGCTAGTCTCCTTTCCTCTCTAAACCCCTGCAGTGTATTACAAATATTAATACCACATCCAGTATCATATACCCAGGAATTTATTTCACGAGATAAAGTAAATAATTCAATGACAAATAAGTTACCTGAAGTGCTGGCGCCCATGTGCCCAGTCTTCTTAACCTTATTGTTTCGCAAGTCATCGAGATAAAGAGGACAATTCCTCTTCCAGTGGCCCATCACCTTGCAGTAATGGCATCCTTGATCCTTCTTTGGATTATTCTTGATAGAAGGGTTCTTCTTTGGTTGAGGTGGTTGATAAGCCATAACTTGCTTATTCTTATCATCCTTCTTCTTTCCTTTACCCTTCTTCTTGTTCGCATTTGGCTTGTTAATTCTACCCCCTTGTATAGCAAGAACTTGGGGCGTAGGAGCCTTTTGTGGTGTACCTTTCTCATAATCAATGAGCAGTGCGTGCAATTCACTTACAGTCTTCCCCATGCAATGCATATTGAAGTTCCTCACAAAACCACTAAATTCCTTATCAAGGGATCTATTGATTAAGTGCACAGCCATATCATTGTCATAGGGTTTCCCAAGTGTTTGTAGTTGATCCATGTAACTTTTCATTTTCAACACATGAGCACTCACAGGTTCACCAGGACCCTGCTTACAACCATGGAGAGCTTCCATCAAATCGTAAATCTCTACATTTGTTGGTTTCTCATAAAGTTTCTTGAGTTCATCAATCATGTCCTTGGGAAAATACTCCTCAAACTGTCTTTGAAGAGCTGTGGACATTCCCCCTAACATCATTGCGGCCACATCAATATGTTCCTTGGTGTCAAGATTCCATTTGGCCTTAGCAGCATCAGTTGCTGCCACGCCTTTAGGTTCAGCAGGACAAGGCGTTTTCAAGATTTCGAGTTGACCAGTCACTCGCAGGACAATCCTTAGTGAACGGTACCAATCATTGAAATTTTCCGAGCCAGTCAATTTTTCTCGTTCAAAATAAGTTTTGAACACAGAACGTAAGTTGGTGTTATCAGTTTGAGCCATTTCTACAGATAAAGAAAGTTCAAAACATTAGTATTTTTGATAATACAATTTTTCAAGAAAATTAAAATACCCAAGGAAAATAAATCCATAGAATAATCTTGAAAACTAGGATCCTCCATAAACATAGTTTCATCACATTCAGTTGATCTGCTAGTAATGAAAGTATAATATGAGGTAACTTGTCGTACAAGTAATTGGCATAACATTTGTCCAATTCCTAGATATATGGGATTTACAATCACAAAACATTTGTATTGTAAGCATGTTTAGTCCCCATCTTAATGCCTTGAGTCAAGTCTCACTTCCTACTCAATTTAAGTCGTCTAACTTAAAAACTGTAAACTCACAAATCCATCACATCAGTTGATCTGCTAGCAATGAATTTATGAAATTTACCTCTCCATTGCAATCTCGCCAAGTCTCACTATGACATAAATTACAACTTCAAGTGTTCTTAATTAGATGGCATTCAACTTAATTTATTAGGGTATAACTATTTTGATGTGATCAAAATAATGTATGAAGAAGCATGCATACAACTTCATAACATTGGTTTTACAAAACATTTTTATTACCAATTTGCTAAGAGTAAAATAACAAAGTTTTGATTGAGGTATCGGGTTCACCAATTAAAGAATAACCATCAATTATCGTCCACTATATCGTACTTTTGCATAAGCTTGAAAGCTTAGTGTTTCGGATAATCATTGTGGAATTGTGGATTATTCACCCTTAAGATGACAATGTACATGTAATGGTTGTTCGGTAAGTCTAATTTACACACAAACGAGCGTTAAGACAGAATGTTGTCTATCTAAGGCCACAATTTAATGCGTTGCCATCCTTATACCCATCTTATAGCGTGTAAACTTCGGTCGAGCCTATTTAACCATTACGTACAAAAACATCAATCAACCAATTCTTTGAAATTTTAACTCTTAAAAACCAAAACAATTTCGCCATTATTTAGTCCGTATTATTTTTTCTATTCAAAAATTACCCTTTCGTTTAAATAAACATGTCTAACACAATAAATAAACAAAACAAGTAATAGACAATAAAAAAATAAAACAACTAAATAAACACATATACATAATCATAACAATTAAATATGTATAAAACATGTAGACACATGCAAATCTTATTAAAAAGTCCTATTAATAATCAAATCTAGGCGTATTACGTATTAATTCAATTAGGGCTTTCTTTTTCTTAGAAAAAGAGCCACATACATCGATAAATCGATTGCGTAAGCCAAAATTAAATAAATACCACATAGCACATAATTGATTACTTAATATTGGAGTCTTCCCCAATTCGACATCTATAAAAATTTACATGTTTTAATATAACTTAACCATTAATATATATAAGCAATTTAAACCATTTAAATCAACACAATAAAAATCAATGCAAACATGCACTTTTCATGGATTTAGCTTAACAATTAACAAATTGCACCAAGATCGTTTACTAAAACGCATAAACAATTACATGACATCTTAGGGTTTCTAGTCAAATTTTATAAAATAAAATCAAAACCCTAAAAACCCCTTAGGTCTAAATCGACCCAAAATTTAGGGTTAGGAAAAAAAACACATAAACCCTAAAAAACATGTAACTATACGAATCAAAATCCAATTTTTATGCGTTGCGATAATTAATTACACAGTATAACGGCTCTAGATGCCACTGTTGGAATTATTATATCATGACTATCATATTAATAAACCAAGAACATCAAAGTGAGCATGAGCGGAAGCAATTATAATAGATCGAATAACATGTAATTAATTAATCATTAATTTAAATAGTAAACATACCGTAGTGATTCTAGCCCGAACAAGAATCAATGCAATCTTCCGGAACCAATGAACCCTAATTAGGGTTTATAAGGATTATAAGAATTACCCATTACCTTTTTGTAATTCAATCCAAGAATCAAACAATAGTGTGTTTGATTCACGTTCTTGTACACACGTACTAATTCAAGAAAACGTTTATGCAAGTAATAACACAAAACCCTTTTTGGACTCAAGAAAAACGAAACCCTTAGGGTGTTCGGTTTTGGTTCGACCAAGACAAGAGAAGGAGAAGAAAACACCAAGTTGTGTGTGTACAAGTTATGAGAAAAACCTACAACTTGGATTTGCTTATATACTAGTCATTACTTGGAGCTCAAGGCACAATGGAGTTGGGTTACACCCTTGGGCCGATCGGTTCTAGCTCCCACAAGGGAATTCCGGAACCTTCTCTTGTTTCCATGTATTGTCTAGTAATTAGTTTCCTAATCTTCGTTTAATAATTAATTAGTCATTAATCAATAATACTAATTATTATTTAATTGTTTTGTGTTTAATAATTAATTATAACATTTTATAAATAATTATTACATTTCCTCTTCATACGTATTGTGTGCAATCCCGTGATCTCAAGTTCGATCCTAACACACGACTATTATTATTTTGTCTATAAAACCAACAAGAATAAGTATGAGGAGTGAGGTTGAGTACAATACTTCCCCCGTGGTGGAGGTGCAGGGGAGAGAAAATGAGAGGCATTGGAAAAACTTCTTCATCCACCCTCGAAGCAGGTTTGAGATTTCTTCTTAATTTAATTTGTTAATGAACAACATACTTATGGTTAGACACTTAGCAGAACATATAAAAGAGAGGTGATTTATACATCAAAAATATAGTTTGCGCATCAGAATCACTTTTGCATAGATAGTTTTAGTAACGCACAAATCATTTCCCATAGAGAATATGTTATAGTACATTATAAACTGTTTATCAATAACATTGTATCAGGTCTAATGTTTATGATGCAGATGCTACCGGGCATGGTATAAACTCATATTAGTGTGGGCAGTCTACTCTTCTTTTGGCACACCCATTGAATTTGGGTTCTTAAGGGGATTGCCCGAACACCTCTATTTATTAGACATACTCAGTCAAACTGCTTTCTTCATTGATATTTTCCTTCAGTTCTTTCTTGCCTACAGAGACACAGAGACCAAGAAGATGATATCTAACCGAAACCTCATTGCTCTTCGGTCAGTTTTTCTACTTTCAAATGGAACCAAAGTCATGAACTCATAATCATTTTTAACTGCAAAATATACCATTACCAACACTAAAATTAATATTTTGATCCAACTATGTTGTTGCAGGTACTTAAGATCTCATTTTATCTTCGATTTAATTGCATGTATGCCCTCGGATGTTTTATATAGGGTATCACTCTAAACTCCATATATATGCTAATATATACTTACATAAGATCATTAAATTATGACCAAGACGTTGTCTATGTTGACCAGGTTTCTGGTAGAAAAGAAGTGGTGAGATACCTTTTACTGATTAGGTTGGTGCGGGCTCGTATAGTTCTGGACTTTTTCTCCAAGCTGGAAAAGGACATACGCGTCAATTATTTGATTTCGAGAATTCTAAAACTCATTGTAGTTAATTTATATTGCACGCATACGGCAGCATGTATATTCTACTATTTGGCTACAACTTTGCCAGCTTCACAAGAAGGATACACATGACTTAAAACTCGGTGATTATAGTTACTCAAACTTCAGAGACATTGACCTTTGGAAACGATATATAACATCACTATATTTTGCAATTGTTACCATGACAACAGTAGGTGAAGTTCCTTCGTTGCAAGTTTTCAACCAAACTCTTTCTGCAAAAAAAAAAAAAAAAAAAAAAAAAAAAAAAAAAAAAAAAAAAACATGTGAATGGTGAATTAATTTGGATTTGCTTGGTGCAGGTTATGGTGACATACATCCAGTCAATATGAGAGAGATGATATTTGTTATGGTTTGTATTTCATTTAACATGGTTCTAGCTGCTTATTTGGCTGGTAACATAACAGCTTTAGTTGTGAAAGGTTCAAAGATAGTCATATACAGGGAAAGAATAAAAAGTTTACTTAAATATATGGACAAAAATAAACATGGGAAAGAAATACGTTATCAAATCAAAGATCAACTGATGTCACCGTATGATAGTAGCCACACGGATTCTGCTGTTTTTCAAGACCTACCAAGCTCTCTCCATGCTATGGTATGGGAAAGAGAATTATGCTTAATCCAGCGTGTCGAAAATAATTGCAAATGTTACAATGTCAACTTATGTATAATTTAGTATTATGACGATATATGAATGTTATTTCTTGCAGGTAACTGAAAATATTTATAAACCACACATTGCTAAGGTTCCTCTTTTCAGAGGATGCTCTGTAGAATTCGTCAATCAGATTGTAAGACATTTTGAGAATAAGGGAACTGTTGATAACATATGCACCTAAACAAGCAACTCCTCATGCAGGTAAGTAGAGTGCACGAGGAGTTTGTTCCTCCAGGGAAAGTAATAACGGAACAAGAAAGTGTGGTTGATCATCTTTATTTCATCTGCGATGGAAAACTGGTACGAACTTCCTACTTCATATTGTTCTTATTTATCGAAGTTATATAAAGACTGATGATTTAGTTGTAATAGGAAGAGATTGTTGTCTATGAAGGTGGAACCAAAGAATCCGTATCAATTCTAACCCCTCACGACTCGTTTGGAGATGTTGCCATTCTATGCAACATTCCCCAACCATACACAATTCGAGTTCTTGAACGTTCTCTACTTTTACGGATTGATATGCAATCATTCTCTAATATCCTTAAAATATATTTTCACGACAAACGAAAGATTCTCAACAATCTACTAGAGGTTATTACCGGATTTAACACTTCCACACCTTTTAGAAATTTATTTTCTATGTGGCCTCTAAAACTATTACAGGAGCCATCTAAACTACATATGGTGGCAGGGTAAAGAAAGTGATGTTCATATGAACCATATGGTGTCAGAAATCAAAGCTCATATTGAAATACAAGAGACACAACTTGCAATGAGGCTCAATAATGCAGCTTATAATGGAGATTTGACTCAGCTAAAAATCTTAATTCGAGCTGGAGCCGATCCAAACAAGAAAAACTTTGATGGAAGGTCCCCGCTGGTATGGTTTATCTTTTCAATTAAACAGCTATAAAACCATAAGTCCATAAAAAGGGTATCATCCTGTTAACAAGTTCATCTGCTGAATAGCATCTTGCTGCATCAAAAGGACACGAAGATATAGCTTTATTTCTTATTCAAGAAGGTGTTGAAATCAAGATATCAGGTAAGCTTTCATCCTGTTTGTAAAATTACATTCTGGTGGTCAGTTGAACTAATCTACTTCATTACATCTTACTGATAGATAGATATGGAAACACGCCTTTGTTAGAAGCTATCAAGAGTGGACATGATGACATTGCTTCCTTACTTATAAAAGAAGGTGGCTCATTGACGATAAGCGATGGTGATAGTTTAGTGTCTTCATCTATCACAAAAGGGATTCTAAACTCAAAAGACTATGACTTCCGAACTCCACTTCATGTAGCTACCTCACGAGGATCTTATGGACTAGCAAAATTGCTAGTTGAAGCTGGGGCTAGTGTTTTATCCAAAGACAGGTATAACTTTAGAAATGTATCAACCATGTTGTAGATAGCTTGATTAAGGTTTGAAAATTCAAATGAAAAGGGACAAAACTTTTACTAGTCACCTTATTTCTTAAGTCCACAAAGTCGAGCATATACTGTATAACAAGATCCATGTTCCAAATGTACAGATGGGGTAACACTCCACTTGACGAAGCGATATTATCTGGAAACAGTACACTAATTGAGCTATTGGAAGAAGCCAAATCTTCTCAGTTATCGTCACATATCACTTCATCCTCTAAAGAACCATTTGGTATTCAAAATTATTTATTTGCCTATCTTATTATCATGGAACACTCTGCTATAAATTATAAAGTTTCTAAATGCACTAATAATCATTCTTGCATAAATAAAAAAAGGAAAACCATTCAAATTTCTGCCTAGTAATTTTTTTTTTGGTGCAAAAGGTAAACATTATATTATTAATTCACAAATCAATACATCAGATTATTATAGCAATAGACAAGCCTATGCTTATAATCAATTCTACAAACCATTTGATACTACTAACAGATGAATACTTCCTATCATGACAACCATTCATGATTCCATAACAACTGCAGACATCTAACATCAGATAACAACCAATCTGCAGTCTTGAATACCTTTTAAAGCACCAATAACCATCTAGCTACATTTCCACCATATCTATTTATCACGATCATTCACCCTGCCACCACAATAACCATGATAAGATAGATTTGTGGCCTCACTAGGAACCCGTAACCTCTCCACAGTATGGGCTATACCACCTATGCTACATTTCCATCTACTACAATGGCTTCACATAGATGGGAACACACACCATACAGTGAGTACCAACCAATCCTCCATAGACAATGCACACTAGGACCATGTAGGTTCATCTTACACACCTTACAATTCCTAGTACCATGCACTATCTCTCCAACTCATTTTCCCTACTCAAATGGAAACTCACTTTATGGACAATGATATGCACATTAACTGAACTAACCAATATAATCTATTGTTACCTAACAAAGGCCTACAATAGAAATAAAGGAATTCAGTAATGCCAATTCATATCCAAGATACAGAGCCATCATTTGAAATGAGCCAAAAATTAAAATTCAACTAATTCAGGCACTCATAAACCTGAGTTAGTCTGATTTGCAGAATCAAAATCACCTCTGCATTCATTCAGATATACCAAGACAACAAATAAATGCCATACAAGCATACTTCAGTGTTTTCATGGATCCATTCATAGTCCTGCATTCATAATTGCCCATTACAAATACTTCACTTACCCATTATTTTCCTTTACCATATTCTCCACCAATCCTTTTACACTTTACCATCCACTTATCTTCCACCTTTCTAACATTTGAGTTATCTTTTACTGTAATTCCAGCAAGTCTGTACTTAACATTCTCCACTACTTTATTATAAATCTCTTGACTACTGTTTTGATTATCTCTAAAAATCCTCCCATTTCTTTCTTGCCAAAGAAAATACACACAAGCTGCAAATACCAATCTCCTAACAATCCACCCAATATTCTTGTTGATACAGTCATTTGCTAACCTCATAATCAGCCCATACCACTCACAATTCTCATAAGTAATATCTGCCATCTTCTTAGCTTTGTCCCATACCTCAGCAGAGTAAGCACATTTGAAGAACAAGTGTTGCAAATCTTCATTGTCACATTTACATAGAGCACATCTATTAACAGTATGCATTCCCCATTTAACCAATTTGTCTTGTGTACTTAATCTATCTTGTATTGCAAGTCACAGAATGAAAGATTGTTTAGGTACACACTGTGAATACCATATCAATCTCCACCAACTTACTTTTGGACTATCAATACACAATACATTGGTAGCAGCTTTGACAGAGAAATCAGCTTCTTCACCTTTTTTGTTCAACCATACCACTCTATCCTTATCATCATCAACAATATTTGGAACTTCAATACTAGTAATAAGAGGAAACTTTTCATACCATTCATGTGGCCACTTCCATGCTCCATTTTGAATCATGTCACCAACTTTCACATTAATGGGAAATCTAGCATCATATATATCTCTGTAAGTGATATATTGAATTAATGGACCCATATCACTCCAGTTATCATACCACATTGTTGTAAATTTTCCATTTTTCACTTGGTACTTTACATTGTTCTTGATTTTATCTCTGATCTTAAGAAGATTCTTCCAACCCCAGCTATCTTCAGCTTCAATAGCAATCTCCCATATACTTTTCCCTTTTAGCTTCTCAGTATGCACCCACTGAATCCAAAGAGTTTCTTTGTTAACTGTAATATTCCAAATCTGCTTAGCCAACATTGCTTCATTCCACTTATGCAAATCTTTAAGTCCTAAACCTCCCTGCTCTTTTGGTTTACATATAGTATTCCATGCAACTTTAGCTTTCCCCTTAGCAGACTCACCTTGGTTCCAAAGAAATCTTTTCAGAAGTTTATTAATATCATTAAGGACTGTTGTTGGAATAAGGAAGACAGATGCCCAATATACATGAATTGATTCTAATACAGCAGCTATCAACAAGAGCCTTCCAGCATAAGACAAATACTTGTTTCTCCAATTATTGATTCTATTCTTGATCTTCTCTAGTAAACAATTACATTCATTGACTCCCAACCTCTTAGCAATCAAAGGTACACCCAAGTATTTAACTGGAAGCTTACCAATAGCAAATGGTAGAATTTGAGTGATAGCTTCCTTTTCACTATTTTCCAAGCTTCCAAAGTAGACTGTACTTTTGGATTGATTAGGTTTCAATCCTGAGCAGCTACTGAATTCATCAAGAGCTTTTTTAATCACACTCACTGATCTTGTATCCCCATGGCACATAACTAATAAGTCATCAGCGAAGCAAACATGAGACAAATTTATCTTTTTACATCCAAAATGATACTGAAACTTGTCATCATTATTGATCTGTCTTTTAAGCATTAGAGACAAAATTTCCATGGTAAGAGTGAACAAATAAGGAGAAACAGGATCTCCTTGTCTTAACCCTCTTCCACCTTTGAAGAATCCCACTCTATCACCATTGATACATAATGTAAATGCAGTAGTTGTCACACATTGCATTATCCAATGTACCATTTTCTCATGAAAACCAAAGCCAACCAAGATACTTTCAAGGAAACTCCATTCAATTGTGTCATATGCTTTTTGAAGATCAATCTTGAAAGCTACTCTTTTTGGTCCATTCTTCCTATTGTACCACTTCATGATCTCTTGAGTCAGAAAAATGTTATCCTGTATTTGTCTCCCAGGAATAAATGCACTCTGATTGCTACTCACCAATTTACTCAACACTGGTTTAATTCTATTAGTAATGACCTTACTAATACATTTGTATATAACATTGCAGCAGGCTATTGGTCTGAATTCAGTAACTTTGCTAGGAGTTGGAACCTTAGGAATCAAAGTCACTAGAGTTGCATTAATCTCCTTTAACATTCTTCCAGAATAAAAGAATTCTTTGACTGCACAACACAACTCATTACCAATCACATTCCATGCACTCTTGAAGAAGGCAGCAGAATAACCATCTGGACCAGGGGCTTTAGCATCATCTATATCAAATAATGCTCTTCTGATTTCATCATAAGTAACATTCCTAATCATATCCATTGATTCTTCATTACTTAGTTTGTTGCTGAACAACTCATCACTGTTATCAATACTCTCCACCATATGACTCACACCCAAGAAATTTTTAAAGTGATTTAAGAATAGATTGGGAATTTGATCACCTTCATATCTCACCCCTTGATCATCACATAATGAGAACACTTTACTCTTGTGAGCTCTTCCTTTCAAAATTTTGTGAAAGAAACTAGAGTTTCTGTCCCCTTCACTTAACCATTTGATTCTAGCTTGCTGACTCAAGAGCTTTTCCTCATCCAATTCTGCCTCAATAAATTCTTCAACAAGTTTAGCTTCAATTGATCTTAACTGATGATTATGAGGATCAAGATCAATCTTAGTTTGTATTTGTTGAACTTGTCTTCTAAGATTCTCAACTCTCTTGAAAAGATTGCCTTTGCTCCAAGCTAAATTATTCAGAGGTCTCTTTAATTTCTTTAACTTCTGAACAACTTGATACATATAGTGACCTTCCACTTCTAAGCTCCACCCATCTTTAACCACATCCATAAACTCCTTCTTTCTAGTGATGAAATTTGCAAATCTAAAAGCTTTCTTTTGTTTCATGATATCTGTTGAGACACATAAAACAACAGGCGTATGATCAGAAATTATATATGGTAGAAATTTAGCAGCAGCCTTTGGATAATGGTTGATGAAAGCTTCATTAGCCATTACTCTATCAAGCTTCTTAAGTATCCCAGTCATATTTCCAGCCTTGACCTTTTTTAAATTCTTTGTCCAGGTGAAATGCAACCAAGTCTTACACACATCCTCCATTTCAATCTTGTTAACACATTCACTGAACTCCACCATATCAGCAGACATAGAAGATCCACCATTAGAATGCTCATGAAGACTTAAAGTAACATTAAAATCCCCAGCTATACCCCATGGCCTTCCATTCACATATCTATTATTCTGACTCAACTCTTTCCATAAGTCTCTTCTGTCTACACCTTCATTACCAGCATAGATAAAGGTATAAAAACACCTCAATTTATACTTCTCAGCACTTAAGATACAAAAAATAGATTGACTAGTCTGATTAATCACTTGTATATCAACCTCTTGTTCATCCCATCCTAATGCTATTCTACACCCTTTATTACAGCAACTCATATTAGAAGTCCACTCCCAGCCTTGAAATACTCTATCACATGTTTGTTGTAGTTTCTTACTTCTTAATCTTGTTTCTAGAACAGCACACACCTTCAAATTTTCACTAGTAATCAAATTCTTAACTTCTCTTTGCTTATCCACAGTATTCAAACCTCTTATATTCCATGCTCCTATATTAAAATTCAGATTATTCATCATTCAACATTTGCCCTTCTCCTCCAATAATTTCATTCTTCTCCATACTCTGAGCTACATCCCCTTTTTCACTGATCACATCCTCACTTCCAATATCACCAACATCTACCACTTCTACACATCTTTCCTTATGGTACTTTCTCATATCCTCTGTCCAATTTACTGCCTCAGTTGGAGTTGGTTGCAAGTTTTTATTCAAATATTGGTCCACTATAATTCTATCTTTCGGAATTCTCAACTCTTGATCATCATCCTCCGGAAGAGATTCTAATACAGAGTACTTATTTGCAGTTTTCCTCATTTCCTCAGCTTCCTTCTCTTTCAAATTCCACACCTTCTTGACACCTGAACTTCCAACATTACTAGTATTCTTCTTCTCCTCATTAGCCTGCTTTTTCCTATATTCTTGTTGCCTATTATGAGAATAGTTGAAGTTTCTTTTAAAGACATTTTGTTTATATTGCCCATCACTACTCTTATATACTTGTTCCTGCATTTTCTCTTTGTCTTTGTTACCACCATTCTCATTACCATTCCTTTCCATACTATCCTTATCTATCTTCTTTTCCAGACCATCATTCTTGCTCTTATTGAAAATACATCTACTAACATCATGCCCAAAGACTTTACACTCAGCACATCTAGTAGGCTTCCAATCATAAACTACACTTATTTTCTTAGTGCCTTTAACTTTATTTTCCATATCTCTATACTGCACCTCTATCTCATTTTTTATTTCCTTTTCAGCATCAATCTCCACTAGCACTCTAGCATAATCCAAACTGCCTACACCTTTGTAACACATAGATGCAGTCATACTGTCCATAACCATAGGTTTTCCCAAGCTACTAGCAAGAGCACTTATCCCTTTCAAACTCCAAGCCTCAAGAGGAACATTTGACATCTTAACCCATACAGGCAACTTCTTTGGTTCAATCTTTTGCATTCCCAGATCAGGACTCCATCTATAGACAAACAAAGGTTTGTTTTGAACCATCCAAGGTCCCTGATCTATAACACTGTTTAAACCATCAATGTCTCTAAACTTAAACAAGTATTGACCATTTTTGCTAGCACTAATATCAGTAATTCCAAACTTACTCCACATTCTTCGAATATTATACCTCAATTCACTAATATGCATATTAAACCCAATGAACTGACCACAAGCAGTTAACCTCCATCTTTCACTACCATTCTTCACAAGCATTTCATCAAACACTACCACTTCATTTCCAGCTTCATTTACTTCAGTTGGAATATACAAAAGCTCTTTAGGAAACTCATCCTTTTTCACCATATTAGCATAAGAAGTACTAGTACTATCCTTATCATTACTATTACCAGTCTTATTAGTATCAATTCCATTAACAGTTGTATCTATATTATCATTATTTCCTTCCTGACTAGTAGTCTCAGTAGTATTAATCACAGACTTACTTACAGATTTGTTAATCTCAGCATTCATACCTTCCTTGGACGCATGACCATCAGTATTCACCACCATCTTATTGACCTCTTCTACCTTATTCTGAACATCATTCTTCTTATCACCTCCCTTCATTCCAGTAACTTTACTCTGAACACTATTCTCCTTCCTAGTACTCACATCAACCTTTTCCTTTCGATTCTGACTAGAGGTGCCAACAACATGATCATTTAGCCACACAGGAGCCTTCGTCTGCCTATTGGATCTATTTCTATTTGACATACTGAATTATACTAATCTATTTATTTAGTAATTGAAAAAACGAAATTAGGTTATAACTCATTTCAATCAATTACTAGGTAAAATTTGGGGAAAAGTATATCGGTATGATCGGAATGAAAAACTTAGTGAAATGATCGGATTGAAATTGAAAATTACGTGCTAATTGAGGCTAGATCTAAGAAAAGAACGAAGAAATTCAATGGAAGAAATGGCGGGGAAGGTTTGTTATAGGAGAGAGTGTATTGTATCTTCTGCCTAGTAATCACCATTATAAAATTTTCTAACATAAAAATAATAAAAGGCTACCAAAACTGCTCCCATGTGAGATCATAGTTTGCAAGAATGGCTTTTTTAGTCAAATGCAAGAGTGACTTTGTTTTTAAGACACCACTTTTTGCAAGCTCTTAGACTTCTCTATTTCGCAAGAACCATGATATATATGCCATGAAAGGTCATATTCAATAACTATATAAGAATCGATAATTCCTCAATCTCGTCCTACTGATAGAAAGTTGATCCCCTAATACACATAACATGATTGCTCATATTAATTTCTTACCTAAAGATACAAAGTCACTTTCTGCATAGAACCTTCAAATCGTTTCTATAGACTTGGTGTTTGCCAACCTTCAAATTTTGCTTACTTAAGAAAACAAGCTCACTAACACAGCTTTTTGTCACCTACTGTTGTCATGGTAACACCCCTGTCCCTCTTGTCCTATAGGACGGGGGGTGGCCCACCCCTGTCCCTCTTGTCCCCCTGCTGTCCCCCACTTCCTTCCAGTACAACACAGCTTTTTGTCAGTTTCTGTTCCGTATTTTTGACAGTTTTAAGCGTTTGGCATATTAAACTTTATATTTTCTGTTCCGCACTTTCAGGTTTATAGCTTTTTGATATAAACAAAATTATAAAAATAAAAAAAAATTTAAAAAATTAAAAAAATTGGGGGGGGGGGGGGGTGCGGCTAAAAATTTGGGGGGGGGGGGGAGGGGGTGGTCAACATGCCCTTTAAATTAAATTGTCTGTCAGACAACCATGTGACCATGCCAAGACCTGTTAGACGGGCTGACAACGATCCTCTACAAAGCTATGGCCGAGACCATGAAGCTCGGTTAATCACGCTCTAGCCACATGGTCAGGATGGGATGGCATCAACCAGACAAGGGTTTCTGTCTCTTGAAGAATCAAGAATACAGGTACGAGCCTATAGAATAGATCCTGTTCAAGTAGGGTCGTGTCTGTCTACTTGTTTGTGGTCTTTATAAACTGGTTTTCTTTTACACTTTCAAGCGATGTGGGATGAGACTCTGCCATATTTACTTTTTAGAAATGGTTTTAAGTTAATGTAGAAATTCGAAGATATTAAAAGACACGGGTTTTGTAACTAGAATCATGGCCGAAACATAACGGCAATTTCTCCTATTTTGGTCTATGTGTTGTCGTGAGCTCAAATTTTGTGGCAAACACAAGTTGTGCGGAGAAAACTTATACATCGAATTCAAAATAGCAAGTTCAACTTTTAGTAGTAATTTTGTTGTGATTGTCATGTTCAACTTTTAAGAGTCAAAAACTAAATCTTTTAGTTGATTGATGAGTCTTGTACCAATAGTAATAAAGGCTCACCCAACTTGACAAACTGCGTGAGGGGTATAAGTAGGAACGAGTTTTTAATAAGCTTCGTGTTGACCTTTGTTTCTAGGTTCCTTTGTGCGTCAAATTGGAGCTACCTAGTACGACTATTTTTTTATGTACAAAATCACCTTAAGGTTTAAGGTTGAATTGACCTCAATTCCACGTGTCACTTTGTGGTAACTATCCGAATAACTTGGGTCTTTTGACTCATGCAGTAGTAGGATATAGTGAGCGATAATTATAGGTAATTCTTTGATTGGTGAACCCAATACCTCAATTAAAACTTTGGTAAATTTGATCTTACTGGATTAGTTAATAAAAAGGTTTTTATTAAAACTTATGATACGAAGTTGTATACATGCTGCTTCGTACATATTGATGAGGTGAAAAATGAATCGTTTTTAAGGGGTCATTTAAGCCCGAATTTGAATTTATTTGATCAAATATTGCCCTAAATCGTTCCTTTTGTCATTTTAGGTACTTTTGGAGTGAAATCTGGAAAAGGAAGCATTTTGAACGTTTTTGGAGCATAAAAGTGAAGAAAACGGCAAAGTCTTAATTTTCCTTGCTGGGAACAGTACCTGACAGCGTCACATGCTTCTACATGACGGCGTCAAGAGTAATACAAGAGGTGGAAGTGGATGATACACGTGACGATCCAGAAAGTTTTGTACATAGGACATAACGACGTCACCCAAGGCCGTCATGGTCCATATATTAGTGACAACCCAGAACAAAATCACACATGACGGCGTTAAAAGTGGATCTAGGCAATCCGATTTCATTATGGGCGGCGAGTTGACGGCGTCACAGATTTCTTCATGACGCCGTCACCCTGTATAATCTATATATAGTTTTCCAAATTTAATTCATTAGTGTGCAACTTTGAGGGAAAAACCCTAGGACGAATTTTTCCAGCTTTTTCAAGGGTTTCAACCATTTGAACTTTTCATGTTAATTTGAGATAAGTACTATTTCAATTAAATCAATATGTCTATGTGTTGCTTGAATATATCTTACACTTGTCTTCAATTTAACATGCTCGGCTAGATTTCTTTTGTGTTTGCTTAGATGTAGTGAAACCTGGATGTTAATTATGGGTTGATTGTTTGTTTATAGTTGTTACGGATGATTGTATTCGATGTTAGGCTTAAGAAAATTGGCAGACTTCCATTGGTAACATGCTTGAACGTCTTAAGAAACATGATCGGAGGTGTACTACGATATTAGGTTGTATTTAATGCGTAGGAGAATTCTAATGATCCCATGTTAGGAGCTTTTAACGGATCGACATAGGAGTGAAGTAGGATCCTATAGAGTTAGGGAATATTGTACACGGCCCTACGACTGGTATTAAGGAATACGACCCGTCATCCATGCAATTGTAACAAACTATCAACTTGTAAAAGATATATAGGGAGTAATGAAACCTAAGTAAACACAACTTTCCCCATTATTGTTACACCACACTAGTATAATTAGCTTTATTTTCATTTATGTTATTTTATTTTGATTGCATCTTTAGTTATTGGGTTAGTTAGCTAGCAACTAATTCCGCCCACTCTTCCAAAACTCAAGATTATAATTGCTTTTATAAAAATATAAAAATACAAAAAGAATCATCCCTCACCTCTAGACCTAGTTTTTAGACTTTCTAATCCTAGCGACACTATTCCTGAGTTGAACGATCAATCCCTCGATACTTGTCACTATACTATACTACAACGATCAGGCACACTGCCTGGTAGGGGTTGTAAGCTTCTCGAGATCCCTTGAGAGGTAAAGCCTGGTGCGATTTCTACGCATCAAGTTTTTGGCGCCGCAGCCCGGGGAATAGTTATTGTCTAGGTTAGGATTTCTTTTTATTTGGTCTACTTGCTAGATTCCTTTCTAGTAAGATTTTATTTTTATTTTTAGGTTTTCTTTAGTCTATCTTATTTCTTCGTGTCTTTGTTCGTAACCTTTACCATCCAATATCATGGAAGATGGTAACATCTTTGAACCCATCAACCCACCACAAAAAAACCACCCACAAAACCCACCACTAGCAAACCAACCTCTTAGGCCCCGAACCTTAGGAGATTATTCCCGTCCGAGCCACCAAGGCTATCAAAACACTATTGAGCTCACTCAAGGAGCCAATGTGTCCCCCTTGCGATCCGACACCATCCGGTTGGTGCAAAGCGGATGTGCATTCCATGGACTTCATTCCGAAGATCCTAATCAACATCTCAAGGATTTTCTCAAAATCGTAGATTCTATAGACCTTGATGTTACAACTAGAGAGTCGACCCGATTACGCCTATTCCAATTCTCTCTACGTGATCAAGCTAGTCAATGGCTTAAACGTTTACCTGCGGGATCTATCACCTCATGGGATGATCTCACCACTCGTTTCCTTGCTCAATTTTTCCCACCGGGGAGAACTACCAAGCTTAGAAATGATATCTTGATGTTCCAACAACGTCAAGGTGAAACTCTATACGAAGCATGGATTCGTTTCAAGGACTTACTCCAAAAAGTCCCTCATCATGGCATAGATCTTTGGCTCCAAGTCCAAATCTTCTATGACCATATCGATCTCTCCACAAGGCGAACCATTGACCAATCGGCCGGTGGAAAGCTACATGATCTAAGTGCGAAAGAATCATGGGAACTCATAGAAGATCTTGCTCTCTATGACAACGAAAGTTGGAATGATCCCCGTGATTTGAACAAAACGGTCAAGGCAATATCTTTGCCTTCGAACAACGCTAGCACTCCCGACTGTAGGATCATGGAACTTGAGGACCAAGTCAAGTTTCTCATGAAATCCTACGAAGCTCCCAAGCCTTCAAGCCAAGTGAGCAAAATCACTTCTTCATGCAAATTATGTAGTGGTCCCCATGACACTCGTGATTGCGTGGAACTCCCTGGACAAGCTTTTGCGGACTACACATCTTCGCGTACCGACGAAGCGGGAGATAAGTTGTACACTTTCAAACCCGAGCCAAACCCTTATGATGATTCTTACAACCCTTCTTGGAAAAATCACCCGACCCTTAGGTGGAAACAAAACCAAAACAATTCTTCCAATCCGCCTAATCGTTACCAACCAAACGGTCCATCCGCTAACCGTACTTTCAACAACAATCCTTCCAACAACTATGGTAGTACCAATAATCTTGAAGGGTTGATGTCCAAGTTTATGGCATCTCAAGAAGCATGCATATCTAAGTTTGAAGCCGATTTCAAAAAAAAGCAAAGCGAGATGACCACCAAAATTGACACATTGTTGAAAGTTCTCAATGACCGAGAGATGGGAGCACTCCCAAGTGACACGGTCAAGAACCCGAAACTAAACGTTAATGCCATATCATCGGTTCCGTCACCTACTTCTTTTCCACAATACTATTCGGTCAAAGCAATGAGCACATGTTTCAAGCAAACCCAAACTCTTCAAAAGGACCAATTGAATGAAACACCCAATATCAAACTGGTCAAAAGCATAGTTGAAACACCTCCTACACAAGACCTTGACGATGAATTCAAGGAGCTCCACCTTGAACGCCCCGTCATTGATGTTTTAGCCCGTGCTCCCTATTATAGTGCCCTCCTAGAAAAATATGAGAAATTTAAATTGGGTAAAAATGGGACCACCTTCGTTCAAAACAAGTTGCCTAAGAAGCTTGACGATCCGGGTATATTTGTTTTGCCTTGTAAGATAGGAAAATCCGAAGCTTTCGACACTGATGAGGCGAAAAATGATCCATTTTTAGGGGGTCATTTAAGCCCGGAATTGAATTTATTTGATCAAATATTACCCTAAATCATTCCTTTTGTGATTTTAGGTACTTTGGGAGTGAAATCTGGAAAAGGAAGCAATTCGGGTGTTTTTGGAGCATAAAAGTGAAGAAAACGCCAAAGACTTAATTTTCCATGTTGAGTACAGTGTGTGACGGCGTCAAGAGTAAAGACCATGACGACCCAGTACAAACATGAAGGCGTCACAAGTAGAGCATCAAGAGTTAAATGTGTGACGGCCTGCAAAAGTGGACTACATGACGACGTCAGATGTAGATCAAGGTAGTCCTAGGATTATTTTGGCGGCGAGATGACGGCGTCACAAGTTTGTTCTTGACGCCGTCAGCCTCTAATATCTATATATAGTTTTCTAATTTTCATTCATTAGAGAGGAACAAGTTTGGAGAAACCCTAAGGCCGAACCTTGTACGAATTTTACAACTTTTCAAGGGTTTTCAACCCTTGAATCCTTACATGTGCTATTGAGATAAGTATTTTCTTAATTCAATCAATATGTCTATGTGTTGGTTGTCTATATCTTGTGCTTGTCTTGATTCCACCATGCTAGGCTAGATTTATCTTGTGTTTGCTTAGATCTAATGAAACCTAGATGTTGATTATGTGCTGATTACTTGTTTATGGTTGTATTGGATGAATGATTTCAATGTTAGGCTTAAGAAAACTGGCAGATCTCCATTGTGTAACATGCTTGAACGTCTTAGGAAACATGAACCGATGTGTACTAGGTTTTATTGGTTGTATTTAATGCATGAGTAAATTCTAATGATCCCATGTTAGGAGCTTCTTGCAGGCTCGACATAGGAGTGAAGTAGGCACTCATAGGATTGGGGAAGTAAGTACGTCACCCATGAATGGTATTAAGGAATACAATCCGTCATCCACGCAACTATAACAAGTAATTAACGTGTAAAAGATATCTAGGGAGTAGTGAAATCTAAGTAAACACATTTTTCCCACATATTGCTCACAACCTTAGTTTAATATAGTTTATTTTCATTTTTAGTATTTTATTTTGATTGCATCTTTAGTATCGGGTTAATTGACTAGCAACTAATTCCGCCCAAATCCTTCAAACCCGAGATTTTTACTTGCTTTCTAAAAAATATAAAAAATACAAAAAGAATCATCCCTCATCTCTAGAACTAGTATTTAGGTTTTCTAATCCTAGCGACACTATTCCTAGCTGAAAAATCAATCCCCCGGTACTTGTCACTATACTATACTACAACGATCAGGTACACTGCCTGGTGGGGGTTGTAAGCTTCTCAAGATCTCTTGAGAGGTAAAGCCTGGTGCAAATCCCTACGCTACCAAGTTTTTGGCGCCGCAGCCCGGGGAATAGTTATTGTCTAGGTTAGAATATCTTTTTATTAGGTCTACTTGCTAGATTCCTTTCTAGTAAGATTTTATTTTTATTTTTTAGGTTTCTTTAGTCTATCTTTTTCTTCGTGCCTTTGTTAGTAAATTAAGTTCATTGACTATTCCGTTCACCATTATGGAGAACGTGAATCCACCAAGTCCGACACTAGAGTTTTACCAGAAAAAATATAATTACACCAGTTTGGATATACCAAGATGGACGAATGAAATGAGGCGGACAGGATCTTATATTGATTTTATTGAGTACCTTGAGAAAAGAGACCAAGTGCATAAGACTTTTAAAGAATTCACCTTAGGAGTTCCATCAACCCCTCAAAATACCTCACTTAGTGAAACCTATGCACCATATGAGCCTTCACCTAGGATAGTTTCGTATGAGCCACCTAGCTGCATGTCATGGTTAGGCCCTACCATAATACAGGATGAACACATAGGTGACCTTGATGTGATGGAGGATGTAGCCGAACATGATCACATTGATAAAAAAGACCTAGGTTTTATGATTGATGATAATGAATCTCAAGAAACAGATGATGAATCTTTTAGGCAATTTGTATATAGTAGTCATAATATTGAGGATGATCCTTATGATTCGGATATAGAAGTTAAGATGCCTAGAGAAGCACGTGAGATACTTGGGAAAATGTTAGGGTTAGATAATAATAAAACACATGTTGAGGATATAGGTGACCGTGACACAGGGAATGATGAAGTAAATAACATAAGATCACTAAGTCCCCCACAATTCCTACCTTAATTTGAGGCACACATACCACCCGTGACTTACCCGGAAGAAGTAGAAGAGACTATAGGAGCCCTGATAGAGGTAGAGCCCTTGGACCAAACACCACTAGAGGATATAGGTTTAAATACTTGTAGTGATAACCTTACTCTTAGTTCTAGGGAATTACCTAGTTTTGAAGAACCGGAGCCTCAATTAAAACCGTTACCTAATCTTCCATCCTTGGATGAAAATTTAGGATTTGAAATAGGTCCCAATCCACCCATCAAACCATATAGTCCGGGTAGTCTTAGGATCAAGGTAGTGGACTCTAAGCCTTGTAGAGAGGAAGCCAATATAGGAGTGGAACATGACCTTACATGCTTACATCACCCATTTATGATTGATCGCAAGGAACATTTTGGGTTTAAACCAGGTTTATTAGGTCAAGATGGATCCCCAACTAGTAGTCTCTTGAAGTTGATAGAAAATGATCCCTTTCTAGGAGAAAATCTTAATCCACCCATTAACCCGATTGAATTAGGTAAGGTTATGATGATAAGAGCACAACCCTTTGAGCATATAATTCATCCACCACTCTTTCCTCACGTGGCATACATCCACCAAGATGGTGTGTATCGCTACTTCCACCCGCAATTAATTCAAAGTGTAGGGAAAATCTCCCCTTTATCCGTTAAATAAGGGTAGAGTCAGGCTCGTGACTCGAACAAAAACAAGCGCTTCTTGGGAGGCAACCCATGTTTTGTGTGATTTTTATTTTTGTTTGATTGTTGTTTGCTTCCGTATGCATGCTTTATTTTTATTGTTGGTAGAGCATGTTTCAAAACTAAAATAGTGAAAATACTTTACTTTGTTGTTTTGGCCTAGTCTTAACTTTACCTAAAGGTATTTTTGTAAAAGATAAGTGTAAGGGAAAACCCCAAATATATTTTTAAGAAACAAACCGATCATGATTCTCCACAATATTAAGTGAACATGTATATTCGTATTTGTTAGAGTCAAATGCTTGTATTGAGTCATAATGAAGTTTTGCAGGATTTTCCAGGAAGTAGGACCAAATTTTTCTAGAAATTTTCCGGAAACTTAACACAAGAATTTCTGCAGGTCACTTCTGACGGCGTCATGAGCTTGCTCTTGACGGCGTCACGTGTAAAAATCTGGAAATTTTACCAGTTTTGTTTTTCTAACGGAGTTTTAAAGTTTTTGTTGAATTATTAAGTTTTATAATCTCCAGGAAATCTGCAAACTTCATTCCACAAGCATTATATCTTATTTTGTTTTCTAGGATTTAGTAACTTATGTAGATTGTTGCCGATTTTATGCGAGGTTGCCTTGTCTGTTTTCTCAGGATTTACAGGTTATGTATGACAAGAAGATGATTTATTTTTCTGGAAGGGAAGCTTTGATTGTTCATTTTCTTGGAGGAAGATCTAACCTGGCCACATTATTATCCATACCGAGCGAATCAGGGGAGTATTTGATTTCATTCTTTTTTACTTTTTCACTTTTACATTCTTTACTTGAACATTGGGGACAATGTTCATCCTAAGTGTAAGGGGAGGGTAAAATGATGATACCTTACAGATACACTTTCGCTTGAGTTTGTTTGTTTGATGGTAGATGTGTAATAAAACTATGAGAAATACTTGTTAGTGCAATTTTAGCGCCAAATTTAAATTTTTTTACAACATTCAGGAGTGAAACTTTAGCCATAGCAAGCGTCTCATGGATAGGAGATTGTATGACTAGCACTTAACTGTACTATTCAGAAAAATTTTCCACCCAAATATGTGAGGTTCGCCTTTAGATTTGATAGGAAAAGCATTTACTATTAGTGCTATGAGTGTACCGGTAGCATTTAGATTCTAGAACTTGCGTTAGTGATGCATCCCGAGACCGCTAGTGAGACTACATTCGTGTAGTAGGATTTACTACATGATAAGAGGCATTAGGATCACCCTTGTGTTAAACCCGTATCATAATTACTTGACCATTTAAGTCATATTACTTGGCTAGTTAAGTCAATTAATTTTTCCCACACCCTTAGCGTTGTACTCATTTTTAGTACACGAAACCCCTAGTACACCCCTCCGAGCCTATCTTTTCGTTTCTAACTTTAAGCATTTTACTTAAAGGAAGAATTTGTTACACCCCAATTAAATGTACACCCAAATCGCCTTAGCCTTCCGTGTATGCACTCATCTTTAGTGCATTATTGTTATTTGTTAACCCCTAAGTTAACTATCTAATTGATTACATGGTTGCTAAGTCAAGTCATATCCTTGTACATATTGTTTTGGGACGATTGGGACTCATGGGTAAAGTACTTATTTTATGGAGTAATGGGGAAGAACATCTTATTATTACCCCCATATGTGCGTTAATCTTAAAAGTGCTCCAAGTGTTTTGATTATCTTAATTCGAGTCATTAGATTAGTTTATTGTAAAGTATGTAAAAATTCAAGTGTAAGGGGAATTTTCATTCCCTATGATGTATTATTTTGGATGGTAGGGTAAGAATGTATGCAAAAAAAAAAAAAAAAAAAAAAAAAAAATGAAAAAACAAGAAAAAGAAAAAAAAATAGAAAAAGAAAAAGAGAAAAAACATACGGACTACCATCCCGTTTCATTCTATGTTTATTTTATATTTTTGTTATTTTTGATTTATTAGCTTAAGTCGAGTCTAGTCTTGGCTTAGCAACGCCATATTGTACATGTAATTAACCAAGATTGTTAACTCGCCACCAGTAAAGACTGCCTATATCCAACAAAATCGTGTATTTCATATCCCTACACCTAACGTTACAACCCTTTAAAAGACCTCTTTGATAGTTTATCCTAGGTGCTTACGCCATGTGGTGGAGGTTTGATCCTTCCCCAAGTCTATGGTAATCTATTTTGCTATGACAGGTAGTGAGAGATATCTTCCGTTTCCATATTGTAATTTTTACTTTATTACACCCGAGAGATGTGAGTATCTAAACACTATTTGTGAGGTGCTAGTATATGACATCCGTGCTTGTCTTTGGTCTTTAGTGGAACGATTATTTGTTGTAATTATTTTTATATTAGTGTTAAATGACCCCTAACTTGTATTTTGATTAGAATAAAAGCGCATTTGCTTGAGGACAAGCAAATCTCAAGTGTAAGGGTATATGATGAGGCGAAAAATGATCCGTTTTTAGGGGGTCATTTAAGTCCGGAATTGAATTTATTTGATCAAATATTACCCTAAATCGTTCCTTTTGTGATTTTAGGTACTTTGGGAGTGAAATCTGGAAAAGGAAGCAATTCGGACGTTTTTGGAGCATAAAAGTGAAGAAAACGCCAAAGACTTAATTTTCCATGCTGAGTACAGTGTATGACGGCGTCAAGAAGACATTTCTGATGGCGTCAAGAGTAAAGACCATGACGACCCAGTACAAACATGAAGGCGTCACAAGTAGAGCGTCAAGAGTTAAATGTGTGACGGCCTGCAAAAGTGGACTACATGACGGCGTCAGATGTAGATCAAGGCAGTCCAAGGATTATTTTGGCGGCGAGATGACGGCGTTACAAGTTTGTTCTTGACGCCGCCAGCCTCTAATATCTATATATAGTTTTCTAATTTTCATTCATTAGAGAGGAAAAAGTTTGGAGAAACCCTAAGGCCGAACCTTGTACGAATTTTACAGCTTTTCAAGGGTTTTCAACCCTTGAATCCTTACATGTGCTATTGAGATAAGTATTTTCTTAATTCAATCAATATGTCTATGTGTTGGTTGTCTATATCTTGTGCTTGTCTTGATTCCACCATGCTAGGCTAGATTTATCTTGTGTTTGCTTAGATCTAATGAAACCTAGATGTTGATTATGTGTTGATTACTTGTTTATGGTTGTATTGGATGAATGATTTCAATGTTAGGCTTAAGAAAACTGGCAGATCTCCATTGTGTAACATGCTTGAACGTCTTAGGAAACATGAACCGATGTGTACTAGGTTTTATTGGTTGTATTTAATGCATGAGTAAATTCTAATGATCCCATGTTAGGAGCTTCTTGCAGGCTCGACATAGGAGTGAAGTAGGCACTCATAGGATTGGGGAAGTAAGTACGCCACCCCATGAATGGTATTAAGGAATACAATCCGTCATCCACGCAACTATAACAAGTAATTAACGTGTAAAAGATATCTAGGGAGTAGTGAAATCTAAGTAAACACATTTTCCCACATATTGCTCACAACCTTAGTTTAATATAGTTTATTTTCATTTTTAGTATTTTATTTTGATTGCATCTTTAGTATTGGGTTAGTTGACTAGCAACTAATTCCGCCCAAATCCTTCAAACCCGAGATTTTTACTTGCTTTCTAAAAAATATAAAAAATACAAAAAGAATCATCCCTCATCTCTAGAACTAGTATTTAGGTTTTCTAATCCTAGCGACACTATTCCTAGCTGAATGATCAATCCCCCGGTACTTGTCACTATACTATACTACAACGATCAGGTACATTGCCTGGTGGGGGTTGTAAGCTTCTCAAGATCCCTTGAGAGGTAATGCCTGGTGCGATCCCCACGTATCAGACACACTAGCCGATTTAGGATCAAGCCTCAACTTGATTCCCTTATCCCTTTTCACCACTCTTAAGCTAGGAAAGTTAGAGGAGACGGAAGTACTAATTGGTCTAGCGGATGGAAGTATTGCCCATCCGGTTGGAATGATCAAGGATGTAGTGATTCACGTAGGGAGGTTAACTATTTTAGCGGATTTTCACGTCCTAGATATGGTTAGTGATAATACATGCCCATTGTTAGTAGGAAGAGGATTTTTAGCAACCGCTAGTGCCATGATAGATTATAAGGAGTCTAAGATAACGGTAGGAGAGGGCGATACTTGGTCGGTTTATGATGTTAGGATGCATATCTACGATTGTGAGGACGAACCGACACCGCATTGGGTAGAGATGAATAGGAGAGCATCTAGATATGGACCTTGGATAGAAAGAAACTTTATAGGACCTCAACGCCCGTTCTATCTAGAAAAAGACTTCATCGATAAAAGACATTCGGTGGAACAACTCATAGCTAGAGATGAGGAACTAGACCCTTTTGAGGATCCCCTAGTCTTTAGGAAAATGTTGGGAATTAAATAATTAGAAGAATCAGCATAAAGGCTCAAGGAAATACATCAAGTATGTTCCTGATAATAAAGCTCAAAATACGTTCCTGCTGATAAACACAAGAGTGTTTCTGCTGAAGAATGTTTCTACTGAAGGTGTTTCTGCTGATGGATTCTGCTGCTGCTATGACTCATTCAACAACTGTGTAGATAAGTACGACTTATTCTACTGATACGTGTACAAGAAAATATCTTTGTTGTAGTCATCAAATTGAACACTCCAAGTGAGTTGTAATCCTAGATACATGTTGTATCTTAATGACTAACAAGATAAGTCATCATATAGCTAGAATGAAGATAAGTCATAAGCTAGTAATTAGATAAGATATATAGATTGTAAAAGATCTTTTCCTTGGACTATAAAAGGAAGATCTTAGATATGTCTTAAGTGTGCAGAAAATATATGTGTGTATAGAGATATACATAGAGAAAAACAATAGAACAAAACACAAGATTCAAGGTCTTTGTAACCCTAGTGATAGTGAAGATCACTCGTATTATTTTGAATAATATTGAATCGTTTGGTGAAATACTTTCATTGTTCTTTGTTAAATAAACTCAAGCATCACAGTTCCATTTCCAATAAACATTCTAAGTGTGGTTAAGTAGATTCCGCATACTTAATCATATTCACTCAAAGTATCATATTTACACATTACAAAGGTCCAACACCTCATAGTGTGTGATCAAATTAAGTGATCCTCTCAGTTGATATCAGAGCTTCCAGGTTGATATCTTTGATTTAGAAGAAGAAGAAGAAGATGAAGAAGAAGAAGAAGAAATGGACATGGAGTCTATTCAAACAAATGTTGCTGCAAAGTTGCAAGTTCTCAAACAGAATGAGTTTGAATTGTGGAGGTTAAGAATATAACAGTATTTCCAGGTGCAGGATTACACTCTCTGGGAAATCATTGAAGAAGGAAACTCTTTCAAACCCACAACCACTATATCAATAGTTGAAGGTAGGGAAATAACAGTACTTAAAACTATCCCTTCAACTGCTGAAGAAAGAATCAATAAGAAGAATGACCTCAAGGCTAGAAGCATGTTGATGATGACCATTCCAAATGATCAACTTATAAACTTCAGCAAATTCAAAGATGCCAAGTCATTATTTAAGGCAATTATTGCAAAATATGGAGGGAATGAAGCTACAAAGAAGACCCAGAAAACCCTTCTCAAGCAACAGTTTGAAAATTTCTCATCAACCATGAATGAATCTCTTGACCACATGTTTACAAGGCTACAGAAAATTGTGTGCCAACTTGCTGTTCTTGGGGTTGATATACCTCAAGAAGATTTAAACTCAAAATTTCTAAGAAGCTTACCAGAAGAGTGGGCTATGCATGTTGTTGTCTAGAAGAATAAACCAGACATAGACACTATGGATCTTATGAATTTGTATAGCAACTTTAAAATTGTGGAACAAGAAGTAAAGAAAACTGGTGTCTCTAGTTCATATACTGGGAACATGGCTTTTATGTCATCTCCTATTATCTCAAACCCAGTTAAAGATGAAAAGGTTAATAATGGAATTGGTGCTGCTAGTTCATCAAGCAGTACTTTTGGTATATTGAATGAAAAGGCTTGTTGTGCCTTTTTCACAAGTCAGAATAATGGGTCCATGCTTACTCATGAAGATCTTCTAGTAATCAATGATGATGATTTAGAAGAGATGGACCTAAAATAGCAAATTTCTCTTCTTAGCATGAGGGCTAAGAAATTCTATCAAAGGACGGGGAAGAAACTCACCATCAGCAGCAATGATACTGCAGGTTTTGACAAGTCAAAGATAGAATGCTATAACAGTCATATGTTGGGGCACTTCTCAAGAGAATGTAGAAGGCCAAGGCAACAACATAGCAAGAATAGAGGTTTTGGAAGCAAGTCCAAAACAGGGGAATCAACCAATCCAAA
Organism: Artemisia argyi; assembly: GCA_030686995.1. Classification (NCBI taxonomy): domain Eukaryota; kingdom Viridiplantae; phylum Streptophyta; class Magnoliopsida; order Asterales; family Asteraceae; genus Artemisia; species Artemisia argyi. The sequence continues at coordinate 211,952,905 of CM060709.1, read as the reverse complement.
AGCTATGGTAGCTGTTGATGGATTAGGATTTGATTGGAGCTTTACTGCTGATGAAGAAGAAGCTTTTCCTCAGACAGCTCTTATGGCTTTCTCTGCAGAAGTACAATCTGATAAAGTTTGTTCAAATAATTGTTCTGCTCTTAGAAGTTTAGAAACCTTAACCAAACGTTATGAGAATCAAAGGACAGAGCTAATTGATACAACTCATAACTTAACCAATCATAAAAGAGGTATAGCTACTCTAGAAGAACAAGTTATACATTTTCAAACAAATGAATTTACCTTTACTGATGTCAAAATTCTTCTTGAAAGAGAAATAATGTTTAAAGATGTGGACATTAGTAACTTGAAAGCTGAAGTAGATAGGCTTAGTAAAGCTAAAGAAAACATTCAAATGAGTGTCGAAACACTAGATTATGCATCTAAGGGTGTGACAAACTTAATTGAATGTCAAGTAATTAATAAAGCTAAGTCTGGTGTTGGATACAAATCTGTTCCTCCACCATATAGAGGTATTCCTTCACCCCCAGGAATTGACCTAGAACACACAGGCTTACCTGAATTTAAACTACCTGAATTGAAATATGGTGTTCAACCAAAAACTAATGTAGTTGATAATAAACCTTTAAAAGAAAGTGAAAGTTTAAGTAAAACTTCACTTCCTAAGGACAAGGTGTGTTCTTGTAGAAAGTCAGATGTTCCAATCATTGAGGACTTAACATCTGATGATAAAAAGTTTAAACAGGTTATGTCTAAACCTGAAGTGGTTAAGAAAGCAGGAACAAGTGTTCCTAAGATAGTCAAACATAATACTGAAAAGCCTAAAAACAATGTTAAACATGTTAGGCAACCAGTAAGATATTGTGAACAATATAGAACCATAAACAAGCCTAGAGGCAACCAAAGGAATTGGTATAGCCTCAAGTCTCTCCAACAAAGAGATAACAAAGCTTGTTACATATGTGGCAGTTTTGACCATCTTGCAGCTTTCTGTAAACAATGGGTATATGGGTATACAAACAATAGGGTGAATCTAAAAAGGCAAATACCTAAAAGTCACTCTAACTTTACTAGAACAAAACCCAAAACAGTTTCAGTTCCTGCTGATAGGAAAATGGTTTCTACTGATAGACCATATCTGACTGGTTACCCAAAAACAACAGTTAAAAGTGCTAAAAAAACTTTCAAATATGCATTAAATGTTGTTAAAAGACCCATTCTAACAAAGGCAGTAGTCCAAAAACAAGTTTGGAAACCAAAGGATACAACTGCAAAGCCATCAGTTTCTGCTGATAGCCAAACAGTTCATATCACTGCTAAGGGAAACAGGGCAAATGCTGTTAAGGCCTCAGCATGTTGGATTCTTAAATCCAATGTTGCATCAACTATTCTCAAAAGATTACATTTCATTGATGCAAGAGGCGGATCCAAGTCAGAAATGGTTTGGATCCCAAAACAAAACTAATTCCTTTATTTATGTGCAGGGACATTCATCAGCAGATACTGAAGATCAAGGATTCTCAGATAGTGGATGTTCAAGGCACATGACATGCAACAAGTCTTATCTCTCAGATTTCCAATCAATAGATAGAGGCTATGTTACCTTTGGAGGAGGAATTGGAGGAAAAATTACTGGTAAAGGTACTATTAAAACCGGTAAATTAGATTTTGAAGATGTGTACTATGTGCAAGAGCTTAAGTATAATCTTTTTAGTGTCTCACAAATGTGTGACAAAAAGAACAAAGTTCTCTTTACTATCACTGAATGTCTTGTATTTTCTTCTGATTTTAAGATGCCGGATGCAAGTCAAGCACTTCTTAGAATTCCAAGAAAAGGCAACATGTACAGTGTTGATATGAAGAAGATTGTTCCAAAAGATTCTCTTACTTGTCTTATTGCTAAGGCCACATTGGATGAATCTATTAAATGACATAGGAGGCTTGGTCATATTAACTTCAAAACCATAAATAAGATTGTCAAAGATGGTTTGGTAAGAGGTTTACCTCAAAAACGATTTGAAAATGATCAAACATGCATTGATTGTCTTAAAGGCAAACAACATAAAGCCAATTGTAAGCCCAAAATTTTTAACTCTATCAATCAATCATTGTTTAGGCTGCATATGGACTTATTTGGTCCTACAAATGTTAGAAGTTTGCTGCATAAGAGATATTGTCTAGTTATTACTGATGACTTTAGTAGATTTACATGGGTATTCTTTTTAGGTACTAAGGATGAGACTTCTAGCATCTTTAAGACCTTCATTACAGAGATAGAAAACCTAGTAAGCAAAAGAGTAAAAGTCATTAGATGTGATAATGGGACAGAATTTAAAAATAGAGTTATGGATGATTTATGCAAAGAAAAAGGTATCAAAAGAGAATTTAGTGTTGCAAGAACTCCACAACAGAATGGAGTTGCTGAAAGGAAAAATAGAACACTAATAGAAGCTGCTAGAACTATGATAGCTGACTCTAAGTTGCCTATAACTTTTTGGGCAGAAGCAGTCAACACTGCTTGCTATGTTCAAAATAGAGTTTTAGTTGTAAAACCTCACAATAAGACATCATATGAACTTTTTAGAGGTGGAACTCCTGAAATAGGATTTCTTAGACCTTTTGGATGTCATGTGACAATTCTGAATACCTTAGACCATCTTGGAAAGTTTGATGGAAAAGCAGATGAAGGATTCTTAGTTGGATATTCTATCAATAACAAAGCATTCAGAGTATACAACATGAGAACTAGAAGAGTAGAGGAAAATCTACATGTGAAGTTTTTGGAAAATAAAACCAATGTAGAAGGTCAAGGTCCCAAATGGCTATTTGATCTTGAATCTCTATCCAAATCAATGAATTATGTGCCTTTTGTTGCATAAACTAATGAATTTTCAGGTTCACAAACTGCTGATGCAACAAATGAAGAAGGATTAGAGAAGGAGACAAATCAAGATTATGTGACGATGCCAATATGGACAAATTCAAGTGTGGATTCAACTTCAATAAATGGTGAATCTTCTTCTGGTAAACATAAAGAAGATGTTGAAGATGAATACAAGGAAGATGGAACTAAGGAACAAGAGTTTCAAGTCAGAAGTAACAATGCTGTTTCTGCTGATAAGCAAATCGTTCCCGCTGATGAGCAAAATGTTTCTGCTGATGGACCATCAGAAGAAACACAAGCAAATCTCTCAGAAAATGAGGTGGATTTCAACAACCTTCCACCTGATTATCAAATTCTTTCTACTTCACATTCAAGGATTCACAAAGTTCACTCCCTGGACAATGTGATTGGAGATGTACAATCAGGAGTGAAGAAAAGACAACAATTGATGTCTTCATATCAACAAGGGCTTCTTGATGCCCTTTATGCTTCAAAACAACATGAGTTTTCAAACTCTTGCTTATTTGTATGTTTTCTCTCACAAGATGAACCAAAGAATATTCATAAAGCCCTAGAGAATTCAAGCTAGTTGGAGGCTATGCAAGAGGAGCTTCTTCAGTTTAAGATTCAAAAGGTATGGGTGCTAGTTGATTTACCCAGTGGTGTAAGGGTAATTGGCACTAGATGGGTTTTTAGGAATAAAAGGGATGAAAGGGGCATAGTGATAAGAAATAAAGCTAGATTAGTAGCTCAAGGGTACACACAAGAAGAAGGGATAGACTATGAAGAAGTTTTTGCTCCAGTAGCAAGGATTGAAGCCATTAGACTCTTTTTGGCTTATGCTTCATTTATGGGATTAACAGTTTATCAAATGGATGTCAAGAGTGCTTTCTTATATGGTACTATTGAAGAGGAGGTGTATGTCTCACAACCTCCAGGTTTTGTTGATCCTGACCATCCAGACAAAGTGTACAAGGTTGTTAAAGCTCTATATGGCCTACATCAGGCACCAAGAGCTTGGTATGAAACACTAGCTTCCTACTTAATTTCAAATGGATTTCAAAGAGGCAAGATTGATCAGACACTTTTCACCAAGAAGCATAAGAAGGATCTTTTGCTAGTTCAAGTATATGTGGATGATATCATCTTTGGATCTACAAGGAAGGAGATGTGTTTGGAGTTTGAGAAGCTTATGCACAAAAAGTTTCAGATGAGTTCCATGGGGGAACTTACATTCTTTTTGGGTCTGCAGGTTAAACAATCAAGAGAAGGAATCTTTATTAGTCAAGACAAATATATTGCAGAGATTCTTAGAAAGTTTCAATTTGCTGATTCCAAAATAGTAAGCACACCAATGGACCCTGAGAAGCCACTTCTTAAAGATGTAGAAGGTATTAATGTGGATATACACACATACAGATCTATGATAGGTTCATTGATGTATCTCACATCATCAAGACCTGATATCATGTTCTCTGTCTGTGCTTATGCAAGATATCAAGTAACTCCTAAGGTTTCTCATTTAACAGCAGTCAAGAGGATTTTTAGATATCTCAAGGGTCAACCTAGGTTGGGTCTATGGTATTCTAAGGAGTCATCTTTTGACTTTGTAGCATACTCAGATAGTGATTATGCTGGTGCTAGCTTGGACAGAAAGTCAACAACCGGAGGATGTCAATTCCTTGGGTCTAGACTGATGAGTGCTCAAACACTCATCATTTTTGGTCAATCTGAACTGCAAAAACATTTAAAAACACTCAAATATGCATCAAAATACTGAAAATATCCCAGGATTGTGTTTTATATGTTTTTGATGCAAAATGTTTAAAAACAGATGAAAAACGAACAAAGTTTGCATAATTGGCAATTTCAGTCCCTGAACTTTCAAAAATTAACAGAATTGGTCCCTGAGCATATATTTTTGGTTGAAAAGTCAATAATGGTCCTAGGAGTTTAAAAGTTATCAAATTTGGTCCTCGGAACATAATTTTCATAAACTGGCAAATTTAGTCCTTCAAGTTTCAAAAGTGTCAGTTTTGGCCCCCGGGAATCTCAAATTGGAAAATATTCACAAGAAACCCTTGGGTAAATGAAACTTGGCAATTATGGTCCCTTGGGTAACTTTGGAGAATTGGCAGATTTAACCCCTAAACTTTTAGATTTTACATTTGTGGTCCTTGCTCTTTGTAAACTAAAATACCAAACGGACCTCACTTGTTATTATTTAACCCAACACACCCCACCCTTTATTACTTAACCCAATCCAAATCCTTATCCCAAGCCCACCTAAGCCCAAAGCAAACCAAACTTCACCCTTTTAATAAAATACCAGTCAAACCCGTTTGACCATCTTCCACCTCCCCACACGTGACCTGCAAACACCATGCAACCCCATCATCATCCCATCTGCCCACACTCTACCACTGCCACACTCCACCTATATTCAACTTTCCACCACTACACACCAAACACCCCCCCCCCCCCTTACCAAGAGCTAATTGACAAATTGCGAATACCCCACTTTTCCCGCCAAAATCCAAACCAATGGTCAGGATCAACCTAAGCCATCCAAGGGTCTATATTGAAGTGAGATAGAGAGAGAAGCATGCCTCAGTCTATTTAAATGAAGAAAAAGAGAAAAAGGAGTGTTAGTTTTTAGTTTAGTATAATGTAGTGTAGTTTTAATTAATGTCGTTCTTAGTACAATTTACATTCCAGTTGTGATTTCTAGATTTAATAGCTTGTAATCAGTGAATTAAGTATAATGAAAACTTTATTGAATCTTAATTTCAAGTTCTAATTTGAATTCAAGTTGTTGGCAGTTTTTACTTAAAATCTCATTTAAATCTTAAAGTTGTTAAAAGTTGTTTGTTACTAGTCATATGAGCTCACTCTAATCATTTTTATGCTTTTATAAGTTTCCCTAGTAATTGCAATCAGTTTCCCTACATCAATCTAAAAAATACCAAATATACAAGAAAAATAAAGAAAAATAAAAAAATCAGTGTGTAAAGAAGAAGGAAGCTGAGATGATCATGGTTTAGAAGCTTTTGGAAGCTAATAGGTGTGTTTATGTGGCTTGGATTCCTTGGTTCTCAGCTTGGAACTTTGTAAGGTTTTTCTCATTTTTTTTATATAAATTGCTGTGCTTAGTTATAGATGTTGTTTGATGCTCAATGCTACTCATTTAGGCTTGTTTAGTGTCATTGTAAGTTAATCCAGTGGTTGCTTGGTCTAATTCCTTATTTTGCTTCATAAATCACATGATAGTCTTAGTTAAAGGGGTGTTTGGATTTGCTGATTTCACTATGACACAGGTTGTTTTTGTTGTTGTTCTCAGTTAAGAAATGTCACACTAGGTCTATTTAGGGTAGTCAAACCTTAAAACTAGTGACTCTTTTCATAAAAAGTCAAGATGCATTCTCATCTTTAGGTTTTCATTAACTGTTATATTATTAGATTGCATAATCATCACAGTGGGTTTAAAGCTTGTTTAGTTTGATTTACATAGTTTCATTGTAGCTTATTGCAACTATCTCAGTCTTTTAAAAGCTTTTGAATCTAATTTTAGTCAACTTAGGTAGAACTTTCAAAAAGTCAAATTCCTAGTCTGAGAAAAAGGCTTAGATTTCAAAACAGCCTGTAGGATTTATAAGGAATTGGAAATAGGTGATTTTTGTTGTTTTGTGTTATTTGGAAGCTTATATTTCTGTATCAAAAAGAAATTTTGGATTTAGAGTCCATTTGCTTATAAATAAGCTCATTTGAAATTGGTCATTTACATCAAAGCATGCCCTGCACCAGGGGAGTTTGTTTCAATGGCTTATTTTCATAAGCTCTGATTTTGGCCACTAGTGCATGTTAGTTTGTGATCTTTGTTGTTTTGAATAGCCCTTCTGGCCAACTACTTATACAAGTGCTTTTATCTCCTATTTTAGCTTATTCTTATGCTTAACTTCATACTGATTCATCAGTATGGATAAGCCAACTTCACAGGTTCTTCCAGAGCTTATCTGTGGGGCTTATTGTGAGATCATGGGCTTTTTGAAAAGCTCATCCACCAATCTCAAAAGTCCAGTACTTGTTTAGCAATTCCTAGCTTATTTGATAAGCTAGTTTTGTCTTGTCAACTTGTCCCATTTAACTGTAACCACTGAGTCATCAGTGTTTAATAGTTTTTTCACAAGCCTCTCAAAAGCTCATTAGTGGGTCCCACTTTGAAAGCTTTGGCTATTTTGAAAAGCTCAGCTGCCATTCTTCAAGGTTCCAGCCTTATATTTGGCCTCCTAGCTTATTTTATAAGCTGGAATTGGCCTTTGATTAGCCTGCAGGCCTGCTTGTTTCTGAGTAACAATTGGACATGGCTTATTTGCTTTTTCTGGCTTATCCTTAGTAATTAATTAGTTGCTTTAACTTGTTTTAGGTAAACCTCACTTACTTACAGTTTATTTTACTTTGGTTTGTATATTATAGCTTATTTATAGTTTATTAGCTTTAAAATCTAATTTTTGGCCAAATAAGCTCATCTGTTAAGCTATTCTGCTTATTCAGGGCTTATTTGTGAATTTGAGAGAAGTTGTCTTTATTAAATTTTTTTATTTTTACTTGTTTTAAAGTTTTGTAAAAAGAAAAATAAAAAAATAAAATGATTTGCAAAAACGGGTGAGGCAGGGGTCGAACCTGAGACCTCCCCCCTTTGAGAGTGATATGGGTGTACCTGGATACCATGCGCCCTTGGGTCTTTTTTCAGTAATAGCTTGCAAAATCAAATACTTAATATAGTTTCAGTCATTTTAGCTTATTTATCTTATTTGCTTATTTTAACCGCTTATTAATAACCAATTAGGACTTTTTATATTTTTTACAACCTTCTGTTAGTATTCAGTAGTTATATAAAAATTTTCATAATTTTATAAATTAGTTTAGTATTTATTATAATTAAAATAGTTTAATTAGGTATTAATAAATAATAAGTAATTTATTTCTTAAATAGCTTTAATATAATTTTTATGAACTTTTTATATTTTTTATAGATTCATGTGATGGTTAAGTAGATTTATAAACCGTTTTTTAATTTTAACTTTTCATTTAGTATTTATTATAATTAAATTAGTGTAATTAGTTTAATTAAGTTTAAATAGTTTTTAATTAATAAAAATTAAATAAAAAGTCTAAAAAAATATTTTCTTTTTCCAATAATTTTATTTTATTATTAGGATTATAAAAATGTAATTTTCATATTCGTATGTATTTTATTTCTATAAAACTCGCGTTTTATTTCGTACGTTCACGTAACTTTAATCTGAATGTACACGTTTTTAAGTTTTAAACGTTTATGGTTTTCTAATTTCACGTATATGGTATTATAGCTTATTTAAGCTATTTCATTGTATAAATCAGTAGTGTAATCATTCATAAACCCTTTTTGTTTAAATTCACCCGATTACAAACCCGTTTGAACACCATCACACCTCGTCGGGATATAACGACCCGGGGAAATCCCTATATTACCCGAAAGCATTGGTCTAGGTAGTTTGACTATATTGACCACTCCTGTGGTTGACTTTAGTTGACTACTTTTGCACCAATCAAATTTTGGCGCTACTGCCGGGGAGGTTGTGCGCGTTATTCTAAACGGTTTTGCAGATTAGTGATTTTGGAATTCACTTCTTGTAAATTTACCATCCTTGTTCATATTTTCTTATCATATGAAAACAAAACAGTTCATGAAAACATTTTAAAATCAGTTTTCAACGAACACAAAAACCCAAAAAGATTTTCTTTCTTATTTATACAAAATGTTTTTCAAAAACCCAAAAAAAATCACCTTTACCCTCCTACCCTTTTTGATTCTTCATCCCTTTACCCTCTATCCTTTTGATTCTAACTTCTTCCACTTCTCCTGTAATTTATTCTAATGGCATATCTCGATGACGATTTCTTTGAACAAAGGGTCTTTAAGAGCAACATTGAAAAACTTCAGGCCTTGTCAAAAATGTCGAGATGTCGTGTTGATTATGAGGGACCTTCGATTCCTATTCCCTCTCCGGTGAGGGAAATGGAACGAGAAACCAGGGTGACAAAGGACCCTGTACTTCCCTCTGACAATGGAAGTGCTAAATACGTCCAAACTACGGTTGTCCAAAAATCTAAGCTTACAATTGCTCCCAAATCGTCAAGAATTGATCCTAACCTTTCACGATATACGGTTAAAAGATTGTCAGAGCTTAGAGCGGTGACTAAAAAGAACGACTTGCCTAATCTTCACGTTTATCAAGAACAAAAACCAGAGACCATAACGGAAGTGGTGGAAATTCCTAGCTCTCAGAGCACACCACTTGTCCCACCTCCGGATTTTATTCCTTGTGTCGGTTGTGGTGAGCTGCTTTTTGGTTTGCTATGTCGTTGGTGTACATGTGAACAATGTGGTAATGATATTCGAGATGGAAGTTGTTTGTTTTGTGGTTCGAGGAATTCATTTGCTTATGATCCTAATCAGAACTCATTCAACGACTCTTCAAAATTTTCCAACTACCCATCACATTCATACGAGCAAGAATCATATTATGCAAATCTCAATGATGCTTCGTATCAAAATACACCAAACTTTTCGTGTGAATATTGTGGAGGTCCTCAACAAGCTTTTGATTGTCAAAATAGTCAAAATTTTGGTTACGACCAATATCCATACAATTCACCAAACCAGACTCAACAGTTTAACTGTTGTGAGTATTGTGGTGGTTCACACTACAGTTCTGATTGTCAATCAGGAAACACGCTAGTCTATGAGCAGGTTCCTGATAACAATTATGACTTCAGCACATACGACTCACAGCCACATCAGTTTTACTGTTGTGAGTACTGTGGAGGTCCTCACTTTAGCTTGGATTGTTAAACAGGGAATCCATTTCCTTGCAACAATTACGACTATTCATTTCAAGACCAACCTTTACAGTACCAGTTGATTCAATCAACTCCTCATGAAACTCAACAAGACCTTTGTCTAAAGGTTCTTGAAGCATTGAAAGAATTTAAGGAGGGGTTGGCTACCACCTCGTTTCAAGATTCTCGTGAGAAATCAATGGCAGAATTACTTGCTGAAGAACGAGATGCTAGAAACGGAATGAGCATGGAAGAATTACTTGCTGAGCAAAGAGCAGCTAAAATATGTGCCAATCTTCGCTATGCTGCTCTGTATGATGACGATGATGACAGTGATGATGATGAAGATAACATTGTTATTATTCAAAAAGATTCATCAGATTCATCAGTTGTACTTCCTTCCATGGATAATCAGGGAGAAAATAATGTGACAGAGTCACTAGCCGTTGATCAAATGGAACTTGAAGATTCCATAACTGCTAGTACTTCTAAACTCCCTGAGTCTTCTGTTATCACATCCGAGGTTCCCACTCACTCTCTGAGCATGAGGGACGAGCATCTTGACACTATTCCTAAAAAGGAATCGGACGAATTCATAAAGTCTAGTGTTGAGGACCTTGTCCCAATCCCAAGAGAGTCACAGGGAATTCTTGATCATGTTTGTGATATCCTTCCTCCTCTTGTCTTCCCGAATGATGATGTTGAGATGTTCTCCGATTCTAATGATGACGATTCGTTATCTTGTGGAGACATCAGTTATATGGAAGAATTACCTTCTGAGCTAGTCCGCTTAGAAGATGAGAATGACATTGAAATCAAAGATGAAGCCCTTCGTGCTACATTATTGAATGTCAGTCACCTCATTTCTAAAATTGAGGCTTTCAAAGAGAAACCCATTTCATCTCCTATCCCCATAAAGGATAGTGACATTTTTCCCGATGATTCTATACCGGAATTTGAAGCCTTCACTTTTGATCCTATGGGAGAGAAGATTAGTGGCAGTACCACCTCTCATACTCATAATTCTCTCCCCGATTATGAATCATTTACCTTCGATGAGTTCTCCTGTGAACTCATGCACATCAATCCATAATATGATTCATTCACATTCGAGGAGTTCTCCTATGAACTCACTCATATCATATCTCCTCCGGAGTATGATAATTTCTACTTTGATCTGACACACCCGGGATATGTCTTGATCACATGAGCTTAAATGATGAGATTCATGATGATGAATCTATGAATTTTCCTGAGGATGATGATGAGTTAGTCAGGATGTTTATCATGACTTTCTTTCTCTTCTTCACCTACCGGGTGACCTCTCCTGTTCTTCACTCCTTCGGGAATGAAGACATTATCTTTGACCCTGGCACTACCGCTTATAGTTTATACTATTTACAGCCAGGGTCTGTATATCTCATCGGTGTGGAACTTTCACGTGCTTCAAATGTTTATCCAAACATCTTGAATGAAAGCCCGATGGAGATTGTTTCTTCCACAACTTTCATCCCCAAAAACAAATGAATTCGGGGTCGAGTCAAGCTAGCGACTCGGTAAACAAAAACAGTAGCATGCATATGGGGTTTTCACCCTAAGTGTGGGGGAGTGCCCCTGCTGTGTTACCATGTATATATAATAAATAAAATAAAGTGAAAAATGATGTTTCCACATTTTGATTGTAATGTTGCCCTTTTCCGTTCAAAGAGTCGGCATAATAGCCGGGGCTTTGAATATTGAGGACAATATTCAATTCTAAGTGTGGGGGGAAATTCTAGTGAATTTTATCACATTTTACCATCTAGTACCTTCGTTTTTGGCCAACATTTTAAATTTTTTTCACTTTATTTCAAAAATTTTTGTGGTTATCAGTCCGCCATGTCTAACCGACAAAAGGATTGACTAATCCAGGAGCAAATGGCTCTTGGTAAAGATATATCAAATCCATTTATGGCTGACAATTTGCCCAAAATTGTATGGTATTCAACTCTCCATATCCTAAAAAGTAAAAGAGTTGGCTAGCCCGCAAGGTTATGGCTTGTGGTAAAGGCAGTGGAAAACCATAATTGGTAATCAACTCACCAAGATGATGACTATATTCCATCAAGAGTTGGCTAGTCCAGAACCAAACGACTTCTGCTAAAGACAAATCAAAACCGTTGACAGCTGGTGGTTTGCTCAAAATCACATGGTTATCGGTGTACCATAGTTCTTACTTGAACTGAAACATTTGGCTACTCCAGAAGTAATGGCTTTTGGTAAAGAGATTAAAATCCATTAAATTTTCAAAACAGTTTATTGCTGAGGACTAGCAATAGTTTAGTGTGTGGGATTGATGAGTGCTCAAACACACATAAATTTTTGTCAATCTGAACAGCAAAAACATTTAAAAACACTCAAATACGCATCAAAATACTGAAAATATCTCAGGATTGTGTTTTATATGTTTCTGATGCAAAATGTTTAAAAACAGATGAAAAATGAACAAAGTTTGCATAATTGGCAGTTTTAGTCCCCGAACTTTCAAAAATTAACAGAATTGGTCCCTGAGCATATATTTTTGGTTGAAAAGCCAATAATGGTCCTAGGAGTTTAAAAGTTATCAAATTTGGTCCTTGGAACATAATTTTCACAAACTGGCAAATTTAGTCCTTCAAGTTTCAAAACTGTCAGTTTTGGCCCCCGGGAATCTCAAATTGGAAAATATTCACAAGAAACCCTTGGGTAAATGAAACTTGGCAATTATGGTCCCTTGGGTAACTTTGGAGAATTGGCAGATTTAACCCCTAAACTTTCAGATTTTACATTTGTGGTCCTTGCTCTTTGTAAACTAAAATACCAAACAGACCTCACTTGTTATTATTTAACCGAACACACCCCACCCTTTATTACTTAACTAAATCCAAATCCTTATCCCAAGCCCACCTGAGCCCAAAGCAAACCAAACTTCACCCTTTTAATAAAATACCAGTCAAACCCGTTTGACCATCTTCCACCTCTCCACACGTGACCTGCAAACACCCTGCAACCCCATCATCATCCCCTCTGCCCACACTCTACCACTGCCACACTCCACCTATATTCAACTTTCCACCACTACACACCAACCCCCCCCCCCCCCCCCTGCCAAGAGCTAATTGACAAATTGCGAATACACCACTTTTTCCGCCAAAATCCAAACCAATGGTCAGGATCAACCTAAGGCATCCAAGGGTCTATATTGAAGTAGGATAGAGAGAGAAGCATGCCTCAGTTTATTTAAATGAAGAAAAAGAGAAGAAGGAGTGTTAGTTTTTAGTTTAGAATAATGTAGTGTAGTTTTAATTAATGTCGTTCTTAGTACAATTTACATTCCAGTTGTGATTCCTAGATTTAAAAGCTTGTAATCAGTGAATTAAGTATAATGAAAACTTTATTGAATCTTAATTTCAAGTTCTAATTTGAATTAAAGTTGTTGGCTATTTTTACTTAAAATCTCATTTAAATCTAAAAGTTGTTAAAAGTTGTTTGTTACTAGTCATATGAGCTCACTCTAATCATTTTTAAGCTTTTATAAGTTTCCCTAGTAATTGCAATCGGTTTCCCTACATCAATCTGAAAAATACCAAAAATACAAGAAAAATAAAGAAAAATAAAAAAATCAGTGTGTAAAGAAGAAGGAAGCTGAGATGATCATGGTTTAGAAGCTTTTGGAAGCTAATAGGTGTGTTTATGTGGCTTGGATACCTTGGTTCTCAGCTTGGAACTTTGTAAGGTTTTTCTCATTTTTTTTATATAAATTGCTGTGCTTAGTTATAGATGTTGTTTGATGCTTAATGCTACTCATTTAGGCTTGTTTAGTGTCATTGTAAATTAATCCAGTGGTTGCTTGGTCTAATTCCTTATTTTGCTTCATAAATCACATGACAGTCTTAGTTAAAGGGGTGTTTAGATTTGCTGATTTCACTACGACACAGGTTGTTTTTGTTGTTGTTCTCAGTTAAGAAATGTCACACTAGGTCTATTTAGGGTAGTCAAACCTTAAAACTAGTGACTCTTTTCATAAAAAGTCAAGATGCATTCTCATCTTTAGGTTTTCATTAACTGTTATATTATTAGATTGCATAATCATCACAGTAGGTTTAAAGTTTGTTTAGTTTGCTTAATATAGTTTCATTGTAGCTTATTGCAACCATCTCAGTCATTTAAAAGCTTTTGAATCTCATTTTAGTCAACTTAGGTAGAACTTTCAAAAAGTCAAATTCCTAGTCTGAGAAAATGGCTTAGATTTCAAAACAGCCTGTAGGATTTATTAGGAATTGGAAATAGGTGACTTTTGTTGTTTTGTGTTATTTGGAAGCTTATATTTCTGTATCAAAAAGAAATTTTGGATTTAGAGTCCATTTGCTTATAAATAAGCTCATTTGAAATTGGCCATTTACACCAAAGCATGCCCTGCACCAGGGGAGTTTGTTTCAATGGCTTATTTTCATAAGCTTTGATTTTGGCCACTAGTGCATGTTAGTTTTTGATCTTTGTTTTTTTGAATAGCCATTCTGGCCAACTGCTTATACAAGTGCTTTTATCTCCTATTTTAGCTTATTCTTATGCTTAACTTCATGCTTACAAAAAGCCTCACTGAGCTATCATACTGATTCATCAGTATGGATAAGCCAACTTCACAGGTTCTTCCAGAGCTTATCTGTGTGGCTTATTGTGAGATCATGGGCTTTTTGCAAAGCTCATCCACCAATCTCAAAAGTCCAGTACTTGTTTAGCAATTCCTAGCTTATTTGATAAGCTAGTTTTTTCTTTTCAACTTGTCCCATTTAACTGTAACCACTGAGTCATTAGTGTTTAATAGTTTTTTCACAAGCCTCTCAAAAGCTCATTAGTGGGTCCCACTTTGAAAGCTTTGGCATTTTTGAAAAGCTCAACTGCCATTCTTCAAGGTTTCAGCCTTATATTTGGCCTCCTAGCTTATTTTATAAGCTGGAATTGGCCTTTGATTAGCCTGCAGGCCTGCTTGTTTCTGAGTAACAATTGGACCTGGCTTATTTACTCTTTCTGGCTTATCCTTAGTAATCAATTAGTTGCTTTAACTTGTTTTAGGTAAACCTCACTTACTTACAGCTTATTTTACTTTGGTTTGTATATTATAGCTTATTTATAGTTTATTAGCTTTAAAATCTAATTTTTGGCCAAATAAGCTCATATGTTAAGCTATTCTGCTTATTCAGGGCTTATTTGTGAATTTGAGAGAAGTTGTCTTTATTAAAATTTCTTATTTTTACTTGTTTTAAAGTTTTGTAAACAGAAAAATAAAAAAATAAAATGATTTGCAAAAAGGGGTGAGGCAGGGGTCGAACCTGAGACCTCCCCCCTTTGAGAGTGATATGGGTGTACCTGGATACCATGCGCCCTTGGGTCTTTTTTCAGTAATAGCTTGCAAAATCAAATACTTAATATAGTTTCAGTCATTTTAGCTTATTTTAGCTTATTTGCTTATTTTAACCGCTTATTAATAACCAATTAGGACTTTTTATATTTTTTACAACCTTCTGTTAGTATTCAGTAGTTATATAAAAATTTTCATAATTTTATAAATTAGTTTAGTATTTATTATAATTAAAATAGTTTAATTAGGTATTAAATAAATAACAAGTAATTTATTTCTTAAATAGCTTAAATATAATTTTTATGAACTTTTTATATTTTTTATAGATTCATGTGATGGTTAAGTAGGTTTATAAAAAGTTTTATAATTTTAACTTTTCATTTAGTATTTATTATAATTAAATTAGTGTAATTAGTTTAATTAAGTTTAAATAGTTTTTAATTAATAAAAATTAAATAAAAAGTCTAAAAAAATATTTTCTTTTTCCAATAATTTTATTTTATTATTAGGATTATAAAAATGTAATTTTCATATTCGTAGGTATTTTATTTCTATAAAACTCGCGTTTTATTTCGTACGTTCACGTAACTTTAATCTGAACGTACACGTTTTTAAGTTTTAAACGTTTATGGGTTTTCTAATTTCACGTATATGTTATTATAGCTTATTTACGCTATTTCATTGTATAAATCAGTAGTGTAATCATTCACAAACCCTTTCTGTCAAAATTCACCCGATAACAAACCCGTTTGAACGCCATCACACCTCGTCGGGATATAACGATCCGGGGAAACCCCTATATTACCCGAAAGCATTGGTCTAGGTAGTTTGACTATATTGACCACTCCTGTGGTTGACTTTAGTTGACTGCTTTTGCACCAATCATAGACTTATCTCATGGCAGTGGAAGAAGCAGACAATGGTGGCTACTTCAACAACTGAAGCTGAATATGTAGCTGCTGCAAATTGTTGTGGTCAAGTCCTATGGCTTCAAAACCAACTTCTTGACTATGGGTACAATCACTTACATACCATTATTCATATTGATAATAGTAGTACAATTTGCATTATTAAAAATCTAGTGCAACATTCTAAAACAAAACACATTGAAATAAGAAATCATTTTATTAGGGATTGCAATGAAAAGAGGTTAATTCAAGTAATGAAAATTGCTTCAGAACAAAACTTTGCAGATCTTCTTACAAAAGCTTTTGATGTTGGAAGATTTCAGTACTTGGTAGCAGGTATTGGAATGCTTAATCTTTAAATTTTTCAAAATAACGTGTTCTTATATATAGATTTTGTTAATGCATCTAACTTTGTCATCTAAAACTACTATTACCAATTTAAAAGTTATTCATACAGTTAGTTCTATGATTATTCTAATTCAAGACAAGTACTTTGTACTTTGTTCTTTTGGTTTTAGACTAACAATTTCAGGTATGAATGTTTGAGCTCAAAGGCTATTTCAAGTGAAATATGTAAGCAAAACATTACTGATCATTGCTGTTGAATGCTGATCATTGCTGCTGATATAATAGGTTCATGATAGAAGGAGTTTGGGATTTCAAAACACCTTAAAACTTCTTTCTTGAAACCTGATTATGATGTTTCACATTGAATTGATGATTTAGTTGATCAGTTAATAAACTGATACAACTCACTTTCTATCATTTTATACTCTCAAGTATAATGTGACTAATCTACGGATATCTGATAGAAAGAACAGCGAGCAAAAGTGAATCTAACACTTGTGTTAGAGGTAACAAATGCCACGAGCTGGAAACCCTGTAAAGAAAGCTTTTTGAATAGGTTTATCTGTACACAGGCAATTATTTATCACTGAAAACATTGGTTCTCACACAACCAGAGGTTGCTTTAAACCGAAATTTTGATTAAGTATCTGTTACCACACTTAATCCATTCAAAATGGTTAGAAGCAGTATGATTTTTAATCATAAAATCATGTTCATACTGCTAAGTCAAATATTTCTTAATAATGATTTTCAAAGAGGCTCAGAAAATCATCTTGTGATGGCTTATGAGTCAATGCCCAGTGATTCACCACTCATAGGAGGTTACACACCTAGAAGTGATGAGGGCAGCATTTAAACTCTTAAGGAATTGATGGCTTCATGTACAAATTGTCTGAAAACATGGAAATTGCTAGATTAGATGATTGTGATATGATATGATTATGAGAGATCTTCCAAACAGGGGAAGAAATTCCTCAGGAGAGAAATAAATCTCAGGGGAGGTTACAAAAGCCCTTTAAAGGAAGATTAACCAAAGAAAAAGAAGGAAAAGATAATAGCATACAAGATGATGACATGGTTTCTACTGATTGATGCGTAGGGATTGCACCAGGCTTTACCTCTCGAGGGATCTCGAGAAGCTTACAACCCCCACCAGGCAGTGTACCTGATCGATGTAGTATAGTATAATGACAAGTACCGGGGGATTCATCGTTCAGCTAGGAATAGTGTCGCTAGGATTAGAAAACCTAAAGACTAGGTCTAGAGATGAGGGATTATTCTTTTTGTATTTTTTTAGTTTTTATAAAAGCAAATAAAAAATCTCGGTTTTGAAGGAGTTGGGCGAAATTAGTTGCTAGTCAACTAACCCAATTACTAAGATGCAATCAAAATAAAATACTAGAAATGAAAATAAACTATATTAAACTAGTGGTGTGAGCAATATATGGGAGAATTGTGTTTACTTAGATTTCACTACTACCTAGATATCTTTTACATGTTAATTACTTGTTACAGTTGCGTGGATGACGGATTGTATTCCTTAATACCATTCATGGGGTGGCGTACTTACTTCCCCAATCCTATAAGCGCCTACTTCACTCCTATGTCGAGCCGGCTAAGAAGCTCCTAACATGGGATCATTAGAATTTGCTCATGCATTAAATACAACCAATAAAACCTAGTACACATTGGTTCATGTTTCCTAAGACGTTCAAGCATGTTACACAATGGAGATCTACCAGTTTTCTTAAGCCTAACATTGAAATCATTCATCCATTACAACTATAAACAAGTAATCAACATATAATTAACATCTAGGTTTCATTACATCTAAGCAAACACATGAAAGATCTAGCCTAGCATGTTGAAATCAAGACAAGCATAAGATATATTCAAACAACACATAGACATATTGATTGAATTGAAATAGGACTTATCTCAATTGAACATGAAAGGTTTCAAGGGGTAAAAACCCTTGAAAATACTGTAAAATACGACCTAGGGTTTCACAAGTTTGGCCCTAGTATTCTCCACACAAGTTCCTCTCTAATGAATGAAAAATAGAAAAGTATATATAGCTTTTCTGAGGTGACGGCGTCAAGAACAAATGTTTGACGCCGTCATCTCGCCGCCAAATAATTTCTCGGACTGCCTAGATCTGGGTTTGACGCCGTCATGTGTACACCTTATGAAGGCCGTCACCAAAAATACTCTTGACGCCCTTCTCTTGACGCCTTCAGGTTTTCACTGGGTCGTCACGGATTTTACTCCTGACGCCGTCAGGATTTTCTTCTTGACGCCGTCAGGTACTGTTCTCAGCACGGAAAATTAAGTCTTTGCCGTTTTCTTCACTTTTATGCTCCAAAAACGTCCAAAATGCTTTCTTTTCCAGAATTCACTCCCAAAGTACCTAAAATCACAAAAGTAACGATTTAGGGCAATATTTGATCAAATAAATTCAATTCCGGGCTTAAATGACCCGTTAAAAGTGGTTCATTTTTCTTCTCATCATATACCCTTACACTTGAGATTTGCTTGTTCTCAAGCAAATGCGCTTTTATTCTAATCAAAATATAAGTTAGGGGTCATTTAACACTAATATAAAAGTAATTACAATAAATAATCGTTCCACTAAAGACCAAAGACAAGCACGGAGGTCATATACTAGCACCTCACAAATAGTGTTTAGATACTCACATCTCTTGGGTGTAATAAAGTAATATCACAATATGGAAACGTAAAATATCTCTCACTACCTGTCATAGCAAAATAGATTACCATAGGCTTGGGAAAGGATCAAACCTCCACCACATGGCGTAAGCACCTAGGATAAACTATCAAAGAGGTCTTTTTAAAGGGTTATAACGTTAGGTGTAGGGATATGGAAACGGTTTTGTTGGATATAGGCAGTCTTTACTGGTGGCGAGTTAACAATCTTAGTTAACTACATGTACAATATGGTGTTGCTAAGCCAAGACTAGACTCGACTTAAGCTAATAAATCAAAAATAACAAAAACATAAAATAAACATAGAATAAAAAGGGATGGTAGTTCGTTTTTTTTTTTTTTTTTTTTTTTTTTTTTTGCATACACTCTTACCCTACCATCCAAAATAATACATCATAGGGAATGAACATTCCCCTTACACTTGAATTTTTACATACTTTACAATAAACTAATCTAATGACTCGAATTAAGAAAATCAAAACACTTGGAGCACTTTTAAGATTAACGCACATATGGGGGTAATAAATGATGTTCTTCCCCATTACTCCATAAAATAAGTACTTTACCCATGAGTCCCAATCGTCCCAAAACAATATGTACAAGGATATGACTCGACTTAGCAACCATGTAATCAATTAGATAATTAACTTAGGGTTTAAACAAATAACAATAATGCAATAAAGATGAGTGCATACACGGAAGGCTAAGGCGATTTGGTTGTACATTTAAGTGGGGTGTAACAAATTCTTCCTTTAAGTAAGATGCTTAAAGTTAGTAACGGAAAGATAGGCTCGGAGGGGTGTACTAGGGGTTTCGTGTACTAAAAATGAGTACAACGCTAATGGTGTGGGAAAATTAATTGACTTAACTAGCCAAGTAATATGACTTAAATGGTCAAGTAATTATGATACGGGTTTAACACAAGGGTGATCCTAATGTCTCTTATCATGTAGTAAATCCTACTACACGAATGTAGTCTCACTAGCGGTCTCGGGATGCATCACTAACGCAAGTTCTAGAATCTAGATGCTACCGGTACACTCATAAGCACTAATAATAAATGCTTTTCCTATCAAATCTAAAGGCGAACCTCACATATTTGGGTAAAAAAATTTTCTGAATGGTACGGTTATGTGCTAGTCATACAATCTCCTATCCATGAGACGCTTGCTATGGCTAAAGTTTCACTCCTAAATGTTGTAAAAATTTTTAAATTTGGCACTAAAATTACACTAACAAGTATTTCTCATAGTTTTATTACACATATACTATTAAACAAACAGACTCAAGCGAAAGTTTATCTGTAAGGTATCATCATTTTACCCTCCCGTTACACTTAGGATGAACATTGTCCCCAATGTTCAAGTAAAGAATGTAAAAGGTAAAAAGAATGAAATCAAATACTCCCCTGATTCGCTCGGTATGGATATAAAGGTGGCCAGGTTAGATCTTCTTCCAAGAAAATGAACAATCAAAGCTTCCCTTCCAGAATATAAATCATCTTCTTGTCATAAATAACCTGTAAAACCTGAGAAAACAAACAAGGCAACGTACCTCTCGAGGGATCTCGAGAAGCTTACAACCCCCACCAGGCAGTGTACCTGATCGATGTAGTATAGTATAATGACAAGTACCAGGGGATTGATCGTTCAGCTAGGAATAGTGTCGCTAGGATTAGAAAACCTAAAGACTAGGTCTAGAGATGAGGGATGATTCTTTTTGTATTTTTTTAGTTTTTATAAAAGCAAATAAAAAATCTCGGTTTTGAAGGAGTTGGGCGGAATTAGTTGCTAGTCAACTAACCCAATTACTAAGATGCAATCAAAATAAAATACTAGAAATGAAAATAAACTATATTAAACTAGTGGCGTGAGTAATATATGGGAGAATTGTGTTTACTTAGATTTCACTACTCCCTAGATATCTTTTACATGTTAATTACTAGTTACAGTTGCGTGGATGCCGGATTGTATTCCTTAATACCATTCATGGGGTGGCGTATTTACTTCCCCAATCTTATAAGCGCCTACTTCACTCCTATGTCGAGCCGGCTAAGAAGCTCCTAACATGGGATCATTAGAATTTGCTCATGCATTAAATACAACCAATAAAACCTAGTACACATCGGTTCATGTTTCCTAAGACGTTCAAGCATGTTACACAATGGAGATCTGCCAGTTTTCTTAAGCCTAACATTGAAATCATTCATCCATTACAACTATAAACAAGTAATCAACATATAATTAACATCTAGGTTTCATTACATCTAAGCAAACACATGAAAGATCTAGCCTAGCATGTTGAAATCAAGACAAGCATAAGATATATTCAAACAACACATAGACATATTGATTGAATTGAAAGAGGACTTATCTCGATTGAATTGAAAATACTGTAAAATACGACCTAGGGTTTCACAAGTTTGGCCCTAGTATTCTCCACACAAGTTCCTCTCTAATGAATGAAAAATAGAAAAGTATATATAGTTTTTCTGAGGTGACGGCGTCAAGAACAAATGTTTGACGCCGTCATCTCGCCGCCAAATAATTTCTCGGACTGCCTAGATCTGGGTTTGACGCCGTCATGTGTACACTTTATGCAGGCCGTCACCAAAAATACTCTTGACGCCCTTCTCTTGACGCCTTCAGGTTTTCACTGGGTCGTCACGGATTTTACTCCTGACGCCGTCAGGATTTTCTTCTTGACACCGTCAGGTACTGTTCTCAGCATGGAAAATTAAGTCTTTGTCGTTTTCTTCACTTTTATGCTCCAAAAACGTCCAAAATGCTTTCTTTTCCAGAATTCACTCCCAAAGTACCTAAAATCACAAAAGGAACGATTTAGGGCAATATTTGATCACATAAATTCAATTCCGGGCTTAAATGACCCCTTAAAAGTGGTTCATTTTTCGCCTCATCACTGATAAAGAACAAAAACATAGCTGATAGGAGAAAGTTCTATCTAGATCAAAAGGTGAAAGGTTTCAATTTCAGTTCACTACATTTGTTCATCACTTCCAAAGACATGCTGAAAGATGATTTCTACTTCTTGGAACAAGCATCCAAGATACACAACATCATTGTCTCTTATAATTCTTCTAGTTGAATATTGCACCATCTTTTAGTCCAAGATTGGAGCAAAGAACACAAAGCAGATGAGTTACAGAGAAAGACATTCAATCACTCAAAAGAGAAGAAAGTTCATATCAACAGTCTGACAATGAAGTGTTTGAAAGATCTTCACAAAGTCTTCATTTAATTCATAAAAACATGTTTGAATGTAATTCACATGTTTAGGGGGGGATTGTTGGGAATTAAATAATCAGAAGAATCAGCATAAAGGCTCAAGGAAATACATCAAGTGTGTTCCTGATAATAAAGCTCAAAATACGTTCCTGCTGATAAACACAAGAGTGTTTCTGCTGAAAGAATGTTTCTACTGAAGGTGTTTCTGCTGATGGATTCTGCTGCTGCTAATCTGCTATGACTCATTCAACAGCTGTGTAGATAAGTACGACTTATTCTACTGATACGTGTACAAGAAAATATCTTTGTTGTAGTCATCAAATTGAACACTCCAAGTGAGTTGTAATCCTAGATACATGTTGTATCTTAATGACTAACAAGATAAGTCATCATATAGCTAGAATGAAGATAAGTCATAAGCTAGTAATTAGATAAGATATATAGATTGTAAAAGATCTTTTCCTTGGACTATAAAAGGAAGATCTTAGATATGTCTTAAGTGTGCAGAAAATATATATGTGCATAGAGATATACATAGAGAAAAACAATAGAACAAAACACAAGATTCAAGGTCTTTGTAACCCTAGTGATAGTGAAGACCGCTCGTATTATTTTGAATAATATTGAATCGTTTGGTGAAATACTTTCATTGTTCTTTGTTAAATAAACTCAAGCATCACAGTTCCATTTCCAATAAACATTCTAAGCGTGGTTAAGCAGATTCCGCATACTTAATCATATTCACTCAAAGTATCATATTTACACATTACAAATGTCCAACACCTCATAGTGTGTGATCAAATTAAGTGATCCTCTCAGAAAATGATTGAGTTCTTATGCGTAATGCCTATTAACATAGAGATGAACAAGTGGAAGAGAGAAGGGGATAAGTGTAAATGGGAGTGGGACAAGCCACCTAAGGAAGGTGACGGATCATGGCATATGAAGATGATCTTATATGATTCGGATGGAGAAAAGTTTGAAAGGTCATACCGTACTAAGAAAACCAATAGGAAGTTGAAACCCAAGTTTGATCCCAAAGATGTCCTTAATGAGGAGCTCACACATATAGGATAGCCCATGACCTTGAGTCTAGCTACAAGACTCGTAAATAAAGAAAAGCGCTTCTTGGGAGGCAACCCATGTTTTGTGTGATTTTTATTTGTTTGATTGTTATTTTCTTCCGTATGCATGCTTTATTTTTATTGTTGGTAGATCATGTTTCAAAACTAAATTGTGAAAATGCTTTATTTTGCTGTTTAACTTCGTCTTAACTTCATATAAAGGTATTTTGCAAAAGCTAAGTGTAAGGGAAACCCCAAATTTGTTTTTAAGAACGAGATTGATCATGATTCTCCACAATATTAAATGAACATGTGTATTAGTATTTGTTAGAGTCAAATGCTTGTATCGAGTCATAATGATGTTTTGTAGGATTTTCCAGGAAGTAGAACATAAGTTTTTCCAGAAATTTTCCAGAAACTTAACATAAAAATTTTTGCAGGTCACTTCTGACGGCGTCAAGAGTTAACTCCTGACGGCGTCATGTGTAAAATTCTAGAAATTTTGAAAGTTTTGTTTTTCTAATGCAGTCTTAAAGATTTTGTTAATTCTTTAGTTTTATAAACTCCAGGAAATCTGCAAACATTTATTCCACAAGCATTATATCTTAATTTGTTTTCTAGGACTTGTTAGTATATATAGATTGCCGCCGATTTTACGCGAGGTTGCCTTGTTTGTTTTCTCAGGTTTAATAGGTTATGTATGACAAGAAGATGATTTATTTTTATGGAAGGGAAGCTTTGAATGTTCATTTTCTTGGAGGAAGATCTAACCTTGTTACCACACTATCTACACCGAACAAATCAGGGGAGTATTTGCTTTCATTCTTTTACCTATTTCACTTTTACATTCTTTAATTGAACATTGGGGACGATGTTCATCCTAAGTGTAAGGGGAGGGTAAATGATGATACCTTATAGAATACAATTGCACTTGAGTTTGTTTGTTTGATGGTAGGTATGTAATAAAACTACGAGAAATATTTGTTAGTGTAATTTTAGTGCCAAATTTAATTTTTTTTACAACATTTAGGAGTGAAACATTAGCCTTAGCAAGCGTCTCATGGATAGGAGTCGTATGACTAGCACAAAACCGTACCATTCAGAAAAATTTTCCACCCAAATATGTGAGGTTCGCCTTTAGATTTTATAGGAAAAGCATTCATTTTTAGTGCTTATGAGTGTACCGGTAGCATTTAGATTTTAGAAATTACGTTAGTGATGCATCCCGAGACCGCTAGTGAGACTAC
Organism: Artemisia argyi; assembly: GCA_030686995.1. Taxonomy (NCBI): domain Eukaryota; kingdom Viridiplantae; phylum Streptophyta; class Magnoliopsida; order Asterales; family Asteraceae; genus Artemisia; species Artemisia argyi. The sequence goes on along the minus strand of CM060709.1, from coordinate 211,928,223 downwards.
ATTCGTGTAGTAGGATTTACTACATGATAAGAGGCATTAGGATCACCCTTGTATTAAACCCGTATCATAATTACTTGACCATTTAAGTCATATTATATGGCTAGTAAAGTCAATTAATTTTTCCCACACCTTAGCGTTGTACTCATTTTTAGTACACGAAACCCCTAGTACACCCCTCCGAGCCTATCTTTTCGTTTCTAACTTTAAGCATTTTACTTAAAGGAAGAATTTGTTACAACCCACTCAAATGTACACCCAAATCACCTTAGCCTTCCATGTATGCACTCATCTTTAGTGCATTATTGTTATTTGTTTAAACCCTTAGTTAATTGTCTAATTGATTACATGGTTGCTAAGTCGGGTCATATCTTGTACATATTGTTTTGGGACGATTGGGACTCATGGGTAAAGTACTAATTGTTATGGAGTAATGGGGAAGAACATATTGTTGTGGAGTAATGGGGAAGAACATCATATATTACCCCCATATGTGCGTTAATCTTAAAAGTACTCCAAGTGTTTTGATTATCTTGATTTGAGTCATTAGATTAGTTTATTGTAAAGTATGTAAAAATTCAAGTGTAAGGGGAATGTACATTCCCTATGATGTATTATTTTTGATGGTAGGGTAAGAGTGTATGCACAATTCAACAAAAAAAAAAAAAAAAAAAATACGGACTACCATCCTATTTCATTTTATGTTTGTTTTATGTTTTTTGTTATTTTTGATTTATTAGCTTAAGTCGAGTCTAGTCTTGGCTTAGCAACGCCATATTGTACATGTAATTAACCAAGATGATTAACTCGCCACCAGTAAATATTGCCTATATCCAACAAAACCGTGTATTCCATATCCCTACACCTAACGTTATAACTCTTTAAAAGACCTCTTTGATAGTTTATCCTAGGTGCTTACGCCAAGTGGTGGAGGTTTGATCCTTTCCTAAGCCTATGGTAATCTATTTTGCTATGACAGGTAGTGAGAGATGTTTTCAATTTCCTTATTGTAATATATACTTTATTACACCCGAGAGATGTGAGTATCTAAACACTATTTGTGAGGTGCTAGTGTATGACCTCCGTGATTGTCTTTGGTCTTTAGTGGAACGATTATTTGTTGTAATTACTTTTATATTAGTGTTAAATGACCCCTAACTTGTATTTTGATTAGAATAAAAGCGCATTTGCTTGAGGACAAGCAAATCTCAAGTGTAAGGGTATTTGATGAGGCGAAAAATGAACCATTTTTAAGGGGTCATTTAAGCCCGAATTTGAATTTATTTGATCAAATATTGCCCTAAATCGTTTCTTTTGTCATTTTAGGTACTTTTGGAGTGAAATCTGGAAAAGGAAGCATTTTGGACGTTTTTGGAGCATAAAAGTGAAGAAAACGGCAAAGTCTTAATTTTCCTTGCTGGGAATAGTACCTGACGGCGTCACATGCTTCTACATGACGGCGTCAAGAGTAATACAAGAGGTGGAAGTGGATGATACACGTGACGATCCAAAAAGTTTTGTACATAGGATATGACGGCGTCACCCAAGGCCATCATGGTCCATATATTAGTGACGGCCCAGAACAAAATCACACATGACGGCGTCAAAAGTGGATCTAGGCAATCCGATTTCATTATGGGCGGCGAGTTGACGACGTCACAGATTTCTTCATGACGCCGTCACCCTGTATAATCTATATATAGTTTTCCAAATTTCATTCATTAGTTTGCAACTTTGAGGGAAAAACCCTAGGATGAATTTTTCCAGCTTTTTCAAGGGTTTCAACCCTTTGAACTTTTCATGTCAATTTGAGATAAGTACTCTTTCAATTCAATCAATATGTCTATGTGTTGCTTGAATATATCTTACACTTGTCTTCAATTTAACATGCTCGGCTAGATTTCTTTTGTGTTTGCTTAGATGTAGTGAAACCTAGATGTTAATTATGGTTTGATTGTTTGTTTATAGTTGTTACAGATGATTGTATTCGATGTTAGGCTTAAGAAAACTGGCAGACTTCCATTGGTAACATGCTTGAACGTCTTAAGAAACATGATCGGATGTGTACTACGATATTAGGTTGTATTTATTGCGTAGGAGAATTCTAATGATCTCATGTTAGGAGCTTCTAACGGCTCGACATAGGAGTGAAGTAGGATCCTATAGAGTTAGGGAATATTGTACATGGCCCTACGACTGGTATTATGGAATACTACCCGTCATCCATGCAATTGTAACAAGCTATTAACCTGTAAAAGATATCTTGGGAGTAATGAAACCTAAGTAAACACAACTTTTCCCATTATTGTTACACCACACTAGTATAATTAGCTTTATTTTCATTTCTGTTATTTTATTTTGATTGCATCTTAGTTACTGGGTTAGTTGGCTAGCAACTAATTCTGCCCACTCTTCCAAAACCCGAGATTTTAATTGCTTTTATAAAAATATAAAAATACAAAAAGAATCATCCCTCACCTCTAGACCTAGTTTTTAGGCTTTCTAATCCTAGCGACACTATTCCTGAGTTGAACGATCAATCCCCCGGTACTTGTCACTATACTATACTACAACGATCAGGTACACTGCCTGGTGGGGGTTGTTTCTCTAGATCCCTCGAGAGGTAAAGCCTGGTGCTATTCCCACGCATCACATATCTTGATTAAACACATCAGAACTAGTACCCTTAAATTTAAGTTTATGCCATATAATTATAAGAAACACTTGAATTCACCATTCAGCCTAAGTGAGACCTTAGCTAGATTGTGATGACAAGGTGAATTTCATGATTACGTGGGACCTAAATGAGAATTTTCAGTTTTTAAATTAGACGACTTAATTGAGTTGTTAGTGAGAGTTAGAACTCAAGGCATAAGATGGGGATGAAACATGTTTACAATGCAACTAGGTTTGGCAATTCTAAATCCCTTGATGATCTAGAAATTGGAAATTGTTTGCTAATTATTGTTCGACAATTACCTTGTTCAATACTTTCATTACAATCAGATCAACTGATGTAATAGAACTATATCGATTTGGATTCTAGTTTTCAAGAAAATTATATGGTTATATGAATATTTCCTTGGGTATTCTATTTTATTGAAAAATTGTATTATCGAAAATACTAATATTTGAACTTTTTTTTATGTAGAAATGGCTCAAAACGATAACACTACTTTGAGTTCTGCGTTCAAAACTTTCTTTGAACGAGAAAAATTGATTGGCTCATAGAATTTCATATGACTGGTTTCGTTCACTCAGGATTTTCTTGCGAGTGACTGATAAACTAGAATATTTGTATAAGCCTTGTCCTGCTGAACCTATTGCTACAACATCTAATGCGGAAAAAGCAGAGTGGAAAGTTGGGTATAAGAAACATAATGATGTGGCTTGCATGATGATGGGAATGATGATACCTGCTTTACAAAAGCAGTTTGAGCATTCTTTTCCTCATGACATGCTCAACGAACTCAGACGTATGTTTGAGAAACCTCAAGCTGTTGAAATCTATGATTTGATTAATGCTCTTCACAGCTGTAAACAGGCAGATGGTAAACCTGTAGTTGCACATGTATTGAAAATGAAGGGTTACATGGACCAACTACAGGCACTTGGTAAAATCTATAAACAGTATATTGTTGTTAACTTAATCAATAGATCCCTGAATAAGGAATTTAGTGGTTTTATGCGAAGCTTCAATATGCATTGCGTAGGGAAGACTGATAATGTTCTAATTATACATATTTATTCCCTCATTTATATACTATTTATCTACTAAATTATATAGAATATTATGCTATTTGTGTAGAATTGGTACTAATCTAGTTGAAGGGATGATTAAGAGAAGAAATTGATAATATGGCTTAAAAACCATTAAAAATGACAATATTCGTTAGAAGGAAGGACTTGGATTGAAAATATTTAAATGAAGACCCAAGTACGCCGGTTTTAGGACCTTGTGCGGCGTACTTACTTGGCGGGTAAAAGAATTTGATTCAATGCAAAGTATGACATACTTTCTAGGAAGTGCGGCGCACTTTCCCTGACAATTACAAAGTTATTGATTGCATTCATTGAGAGGCTGATCATTTGCCTCCATTAAATGATTATAGGAAGTTAGTATCAGGTCCTAGAACTATAAAAGACACACTAGAGGCCAGGAAAAAGAGCATCATCATAATATACTAAAGTTACTCTACAAAGGTGGATATTGGTGAACTCACACCAAGTTCACCATATCGAGGTTACCAAGTCAAAAGTATTAAAGTTCCAAGTGTTGTGACAGAGTCTAGGAAGGCTAGGATACGTATGGAGTTTTCCCTTGTGAAAACTATTTTATCAATCTCTTGTAATCGTTGGTACAATTCTTATTTAACAAATCTTATTATGAAGTTTATGGAATTTCTCTTGATTATTATGAGTTTTGTTACTGCAATTATGGAGTAGTCGGCTTGTGTTTATTTCGGTGATGAAGTAATGTGATTGTAACATATGCATTCGAATGCTTGCTTTGATACTATGAATAATTCTCTTGATGATTTTGTGTTTAGACCATTGTTAATTGTTTGATGTATCTCTGTTATAGAAATAGGTCAAAAGGCTCTATTGCTTTTATATTATTTCAAGTTGTTTATCTATGGCAACTTAGTGTTAGCCTTGTAGAAATTGGCCAACAAAACCTTTATCGACCTAAACATAATCTTGTTTAATGCCTAATCTCATGTCTAACGAACTTGATTGGGAAAGTGACCTGTTTTTACTTCTTTCATGAACCTATCTTATTGCATTTGGTATATTAAGAATTATAGGCAGAAAGGACTTTTTAATATATTGAATAGTTATATGTTTGAGTGATCACCAGTCATCTCTTGCTTATATACCTTGTTTATGATGGCAAGCTTGTTCTTATGTGTGTTTACTCTCATATTCTTCAGCCTAAATATTTAAATAAACTTACTTTTAATATAATCTTGTTACAAATCTTAATCAACTAATTTATTAGTCTATTGATAGTGACAATCTTTGGACTGTTTCTTTGACCACTTATTAAACCAAATGGAGCACCTGCAGTTGTTGAAGCCATAGGAGTGTTTAATTTAGTTTTGCCTTCGGGCTTATGGGTAAGGATCCAGTGAGAAGAAAACTTAAAATGAGAAGGATGAGAAATAACTATAACCACACATTTGAGATGCATCGACTTGATTTAGATGCATCTCTATTCATTTAGATGCATCCCAATTAGTTCCGAAAAGTGATTTGAAGTGAAAACGATGCAAAGTAGTACTAACAATAAATTTGACTCGCAGAGGACGAAAAATGTATAGGATTTGTCTAACTTGATGAAATGCATCTAATATATGTATATGCATCTAATTTTTTGCTAGAAGATATATTATGATGCATCTAAAACATTAGGGATGCATCTAATTTAAGTCGATGCATCTCAAATATGTGGTTATAGTTATTTCTCATCCTTCTCATTTTAAGTTTTCTTATTTGATCCTAAATCTCGGGCTTATTACTGTCATTAAATAATTGTTATTATGCACCTTCTATTATTAGATGTGTTTGTGCGAAACTAAAAGGGGGGTTGAATAGTTTACCGACTTATTTTCTTTAGTTATAAAAATTTCTCTTTGAAAAACTTAGATTCAATTGTATGTAAAGTCAATCAACACCAATATGAACACAACACTATACTAGTACTAATATGAAATAAGTAAGTAAAGAGAAGAGATGGAAAGACCCCAAGACAATGAGATTTATAGTGGTTTGGTCACGAAGCTCTTCTTTGTCCTACTCCACTCCTCGAGTACGACACTCGAGAGTTGTAAGCACTATATCAACAAGACTCCCTTCAGGCGGAGAAAACCGTACAACGTCGCTTACGTTATTTTTCGACACTAAGCTAAATGCCGAGTACTAATCTTAGCTAGTACCAATCTACCACGATCCACACGATCCTATCTTATCACACGATCAACAAGATCCTCACACAATCTACACGATCCACATGATCCTCACACAATCAACATGATCAACAAGATCCTCACACAATCTACATGATCTTCACACGATCCACACAATCCTCACAATCTACCCTTGATCCACTTGATTAATACTCTATCACTCAACACTCAAGAGATCACCAAGATCTCAACAAGATCACAATGATCAACACAATGACTAGGAAACACTAATACACTTGATGTATATCAAGATACAATCAAGTAGACAACTAGTAATGCAAGTGCACTACTCTATGACACAACACCTTGTATCTTCTTGATACTTTGTGTTCTTCTCTTGACTAGAAGAGGTATGTAGATGATTCTTGGTTGTATTAAAGAATCACTCTTTAAACAAAAGAAAACTAACTAATGATCTAAGAAGTGTAAAGAGAAAAGGAAGATGGAAACCAGAAAGTTATGTGTGTAAAAGGATGGCCAAAATCTGGGAATTGAAGTGGTATTTATAGAATCTAAAAATCTGTCCGTTATGAAGGGACAGCACCACTAAATGTCACACAGTACCACTAAATTTAGTGGTACCGTGCCAGACAAAGACGCTCCATTTTTTGTCTTTAGTGGTGAAATTTTATTTGGGGGAGTTTGGAGCTGGTTTGGGTGAAAAACTAGCTGTTGGGAATATTTTTGAAACGATTTTCCTATATAAAACATTTTTTTATAATTCAAAAATAATTTGTAAAATGTATTTTTGAAAAGAAAGTTTTGTCAAGCTAAAAATGTGAAGTTTAAAACACAAATTCACTTCTTTGATCATTTGTCAAGTTGTAAATTTGTTTGTTCATACCTAGAGTGATTGACGTAGAAATCGGATATTTCGACTAAAAACTTGTTTACGTTAATTTTGACATAAGATGTTTTCATATTTTGTTATCATCAAAACATAGAGATATCGTAAGATGAGAATAACGTTTTTAGACATTATTTGCATCAACAGTGTTGCTTCCTTTTCTTAATTATTTGATCTTGGTTTTATTTACACTATCACTAGTAATGGAATTTCTATTTCTTTAAATGGTATTTTTTATTTTAATGCTATTGCTGTGAATGGTGTGTTTGAGATTGACATATTTGAAAATGTATCCAATAAAAATAATTTGATGTTTAGCATCAATAATAAGAGAATCAAGAAGGACTTGGATTCATCTTATCTTTGGCATTGTTGAATTGGTCGCATAGGTAAGACTCGCATGGAAAAGCTGCAACATGATGGGCTTTTGCAAGATATCAATGATGAAACATTTGATAAATGCGAATCTTATATATATGGGAAGATGACAAAGAAATCGTTTCATAATCGTATGGAAAGGGCTTCTGTTATACTTGGTTTGATACATACTGATGTATGTAGACCACTTATACATGCGTTAAGGAGAGGTGCTAGCTACCTTTTAAACTTTACTAATGATTTCAGCCCTTATGGTTATGTTCATTTGATTAAACATAAACATGAGGTGTTTGAAACATTTAAGGTTTTCAAAGCAGAAGTAGAATTGCAACTTGGAAAGAAGATTAAAGCTCTTCGATCGATATATGTGGTGAATACCTAAGCTAAGAGTTTAAAGATTACTTAGCTGAGAATGGAACTGTCCAGCATCTCACATCTCCATATAATCCACAACAAAATGGTCTATCTGAGAGAAGGAATCGTACATTGTTAGACATGGTGCGATAAATGTTTAATCTTACAACTCTTCCTTTATCTTTTTGGGATTATGCTTTAGAATATGTTGTTCGTATTCTAAATATGGTTCCGACCAAGAAGGTTGATAAGACACCATATGAAATATGGCATGGTAAAGCTCATAACTTGTCTTATTTAAAGGTCTGGGGTTACGAGGCGTTTGTTAAACGTGACTCAACAGATAAACTCCAATAAAGATCTATAAAGTGTATCTTTGTAGGATACCCAAAGGAAACGATGGGTTACTACTTTTATTTTCCACATGAAAACAAAGTAATTGTTGCAAGGTATAGAGACTTTCTTGAAAAGGATCTCATATCTCAAGAATTCAGTGGGAGAGAATATGATCTGGAAGATGATCATATAGATACATTACCTTCTGAAAACACTAGCGAACTTACTGTGGAACCTGATAGTCTGGGTCCTCCACATGAAATTGTTTCCGTTCGCAAGTCTACAAGGACTGTGAAAGCTCCTGAACGTCTATGTCTTAATGTAGAAGTTGAAGAAACTATATTAGGGGATATTGGAGAACCTGCTAATTATAGGGCTACCATGAATGATCTTGAAAAGGATAAATGGGTAGTTTCTATGAATGGGAAAATGCAATCCATGAAAGATAACAATGGCTGGATTGAAGAAGACCTTCCTCCCAATGCTAAAGTCATTAGAGGTAAGTAGCTATTCAAGAAGAAAACTGGCATGGATGGCAATGTACACACCTATAAGGCTTGTCTGGTAGCTAAAGGCTTTACTCAAACCTATGGGGTTGACTACGAGGAGACCTTTTCTCATAATCAGCGTACTATGATTATGAGATTTGAAAGATGGATGTCAAAACCGCCTTCTTAAATGGTCGCCTAGATGAAGACATCTATATGGCATATCCTGAGGGGTTTATGAATCCACAATTTCCAAACCGTGTATGCAAACTTCAAATATCCATTTATTGATTGAAGCAAGCATCAAGGCAGTGGAATAAAAGATTTAATGAAGAAATTAAAAGGTTTGGATTTACATAGAATCTTGATGAGCCATGTGTATATCACAAAGCTACTAGGAGTGATGTAATTTTCCTTATCCTATATGTTGATGACATATTAATCATGGGAAAAGACATTCCAAGTTTGCAAAAAGTGATTTAGGGGAAGCTGCATACATCCTGGGAATCAAGATCTACAAGGATAGATCATATCGGTTAATTAGTTTAAGACAAAGTGCTTACATTGATAAAATATTGAAGAGATTGAATATGAAAAATTCCAAGAAGGGATATTTGCCGATGGAAGTAAAGCATGGGTTACGTAGAAAAATGTGTGCTTCAACACCTGCAGAGGTGGCACGCATGAGTATAGTTTCTTATGCTTCGGCAGTAGGATCTATCATGTATACGGTTAGATGCACAAGGCCAGATGTGGCGTTCGCTCAAAATATCACCCGTCAATTTCAATAGAACCCAGGTGATCATCACTAGATTGTTGTTAAACATATTCTCAAGTATCTAAGAAATACAAAAGATATGTTTCTAGTGTATGATGGAAATCCAGATACAGAACTTGGTGTTAAGGTTTCTGTGATGCGTCCTGGCAATGTGACAAAGATGATGCGAAGTCTCAGACTGGTTATGTCTTTGTTATAAATGGAGGAGCAGTAAACTGAAAAAGCAAGAAGCAGAGTACAATTGCGATATCTGCGATAGAAGCAGAATACATAGCTGCTTCAGAAGCTGCAATGGAGGTTGTTTGGATTAGGAAATTCATTTCAGGTCTTGGTGTTATGCCTTCAATTAAATCACCTATTAATATTGATGAGACGAAAAGTGTAATGCTTTTAGGGGGTCACTTAAGCCCTAAGTCGTGATTATTTGATCAAATATTGTCTCAAATCGTTCCTTTTGTCATTTTAGCTACTTTGGAGAAGAAATCTAGAAAAGGAAGCATTTTGGACGTTTTTGGAGCGAAAAGTGAAGAAAACGGCAAAGTCTCCAAATCAAGCTGGAAATAGTACCTGACGGCATCACGCTTTGGAGGTGACGGCGTCACGTATTGGCAAAGAGGTGGCTAAAAAGTTACACGAGATGCGCCATAACATTTTTTGGGAAATAACACATGACGGCGTCACCAAGGCCGTCAAGAGCAAATTACATGTGACGGCCAAGAATGAATTAACACATGACGGCGTCAGATCTGGATCTAGGAAATACGAGAAGAATATTGGCTGCTAGTTGATGGCTTCAGGATTATAACGTGACGTCGTCAAACCTGTATTCTCTATATATAGTTTTCTAATTTTCATTCATTAGAGAGAGAACTTTTGGGACAAACCCTAAGTCGAATTTTACAGGGTTTTTCACCCTACTTTCATACATGTTTCAATAAAGATAATTCTTCCAATAATCATTCAATATGTCTATGTGTTGTTTGATTCTATCTTATGCTTGTCTTTACTTTAACATGCTAGGCTAGGTTTGTTTATGTTTGCTTAGATGTAATGAAACCTAGCTATTGATTGTTGGTTGATTGTTTGTTATTAATTGTAGTAGATGAATGATATCGATGTTAGGCTTAAGAAAACTGGCAGACTTCCAATTGGTAACATGTTTGAACGTCTTAAGAAACATGAATCGGATGTGTACTACGATTTGTATGGTTGTATTTAATGCATGAGTGCCTACTAAGAAGGCCATGTTAGGAGCTAGTTGTCGGCTCGACATAGGAAGAGGTAGAAACTTATAGAGTTGGGGAAGATCGTACATGGCCCCACGAATGGTATTAAGGAATATAACCCGCCATCCACGCAATTGTAACAAACTATTCAACTAATGAAAGATAGCTAGGGAGTAGTGAAATCTAAGTAAACACGTTTCTCTTAGTATTGTTTTTCCCATCATTTACTTTCTTGTCATTTTATTTTTATTGCATTTGTAGTTCATTGGGTTAGTTGACTAGCAACTAATTCCGCCCACTCTTCCAATACCCGAGATTTTTACTTGCTTTCTACAAAACTATAAAAATACAAAAAGAATCTTCCCTCACCTCTAGACCTAGTTTAATTAAGTTTTAATCCTAACGACACTATTCCCCGAGAGAACGATCAATCCCCCGGTACTTGCCACTACACTATACTACATCAGTCAGGTACACTGCCTGGTGGGGATTGCAAGCTTCTCAAGATCCCTTGAGAAGTAAAACCTTTTGCGTAGGCGCAATCCCATGCATCAAGTTTTTGGCACCATTGCCGGGGAATAGTTATTGTTTAGGTTGAAATTTCTTTTTATTAGGTCTACTTGCTAGATTCCTTTCTAGTAATATTTTTATTTTATTTTTATAGGTTTTCTTTAGTTTATCTTATTTCTTCATTCCTTTGTTCGTAACAATTACTATCCGCCATCATGGAAGGTGGTAATATCTTTGAACCCATCAACCCACTACAAAACCCACCACAACCAAACCAACCTCCTAGACCCCGCACTTTAGGAGAGTACTCCCGTCTTAGCCACCAAGGCTATCAAAACACCATTGAGCTAAATCAAGGAGCCAATGTGTCTCCCTTGCGATTCGAAACCATCCGGTTGGTGCAAAGCGGATGTGCATTCCATGGACTTCGTTCCGAAGATCCTAATCAACATCTCAAGGATTTCCCCAACATCGTAGATTCCATAGATCTTGATGTTGAAACACGAGAGAAGACCCGATTTCGTCTCTTCCAATTCACTCTATGTGACCAAGCTAGTCAATGGCTTGAGCGTTTATCCGCGGGATCCATCACCTCTTGGGATGATCTCACCACTCGTTTCCCTGCTCAATTTTTCCCACCAGGGAGAACCACCAAGCTAATAAATGACATCTTGATGTTCCAACAATGTCAAGGTGAAACTCTCTATGAAGCATGGACTCGTTTCAAGGACTTACTCCAAAAAGTCCCTCATCATGGCATAGATCTTTGGCTCCAAGTCCAAATATTTTATGACCATATCAATCTCTCCATGAGGCAAACCATTGACCAAGCGGCCGGTGGCAAGCTACGTGATCGAAGTGTGGAAGAATCATGGGAACTCATAGAAGATCTTGCTCTCTATGACAACGAAAGTTGGAATGATCCCCTTGATTTGAACAAAACAGTCAAGGCAATATCTTTGCCTTCGAACAATTCAAGCACTCCCGACCGTAGGATCATGGAACTTGAAGACCATGTCAAGTTTCTCATGAAATCTTACGAACTAAACCTTCTAGCCAAGTGAACAAAATCACTTCTTCATGCGAATTATGTAGTGGTCCTTACGACACTCGTGATTGCATGGAACTCCCCTAACAAGCTTTTGTGGATTACGCATCCTCGCGTACTGACGGAGCAGGAGACAAGTGGTACACTTTCAAACCCGAGCCAAACCCTTATGGTGATTCATACAACCCCTCTTGGAAAAATCACCCAAACTTTAGGTGGAAAGAAAGCCAAAACGCACCCCAAAACAATTCTTCCACTCCACCTAATCGCTACCAATCAAACGGTCCACCCCCTAACCGTACTTTCAACCACAATCCTTCCAACAACTATGGTAGTACCAATAATCTTGAAGGGTTGATGTCTATATTTATGGCATCTCAAGAATCTCGTATAGCTAAGTTTGAATCCGAATTCAATCAACAACAAACGGAGATGACCAATAAAATTGACAACTTGTTAAAAGCTCTTAACAATCAAGTGTTGACCACGCCAAATAAGGACACTAGGAACACTAATAGTGGAACCCAAGTTAAGGATCCCTCATCATCCAAGCATGTCCACTTTTTCAATTTTGTCACTATTAAGCCAATCGATAAGGACAGGGAAGAAGATGATGTAGATAGGGTTGGAATTGATAGTGAATCTAAGAATAAGGATAATAAGGAATGGAAGGTAAAGGAAGCAGAAGATGTAGAGAACTATTTCGATAGGTTACCAACTAAGGAAGAACACGCATACCATAAGGATTTAGTCGATGACCCCGAGACACCATACTTCCTAGTATCACCAATCATCAAAGCAGGTGATCCCTCTAATATCAATATACCGTGCAACATTGGGCATGTGCATGTGTGGAAAGCCTACATCGATCTTAAATCTCCTATAAACCTTATGACTAGGCTCCACTATAATTGGATAATGAAGAAGCAACTCGGACCTAGGATATTTCCCGACACGGGTTGGATGAGTAACTTTGTAGGAAGAGTAAAGTGATTGTGGAAGATATTTGTCCAGTAATAGATAGTTGCCTAACTGAAGTAGTGTTTGGAAAGCCATTCATTGAAGCCTCTAAAATGAGTTATGACACATCTTTAGAGATAGTTAGATTTAAGGATGAAATCAATGAAGTAGACTACCAAATGCCATATAAGATAGATCAATACCGACTTCTATCGGATCTTGAGAAAGAGCACAAGCAAGCGGTTTACTATAGGAATGATGAGGATAGACGTAGAGGAGTAGACCATGTAATGAGAAAAATACTTGGCTTCTACAAAGAATGCTTGCAACTAGGTCCAAAATATAAAACCAAACCCGAGGATGACTTAGAAACCGTGACTAATGACGAGGTCACGTAATAGGCCGAGGACGAGGTCACATAAATAAAGAAAGCGCTTCTTGGGAGGCAACCCAAGCTTTAATTGTTTGTTTGTTTGATTTTATTTGTTTCCGTATGCATGTTTTATCTTTTATTGTTTGTGGCTCATGTTTCAAGATAAATTGTGAAAATGCTTTATTTTGTCTTTAACTTCGTCTTGATTACATATAAAGGTATTTCGCAAAAGATAAGTGTAAGGGAAGTCTAAATTTGTTTCTAAGAACGAGATTGAATATGAATCACAACGATATTAAACAAACATGCATATTAGTATTTGTTTGAGTCAAATGCTTGTATCGAGTCATAATGATGTTTTGTAGGATTTCTAGGAATTAAGGCGTGAGTTTTTCCAGAAATTTTCCAGAAACTTAACATGAAATTTTTGCAGGTCACTTCTGACGGCGTCAGGATTATAACCTGACGGTGTCAAGTGTAAAATTCTGGAAATTTTGCGAGTTTTGTTTTTCTGCCTGAGTCGTATAGTTTTGTTAAATCTTTAGTTCTATAAATTCCAGGAAATCTGCAAACATTCATTCCACAAGCATTATATCTTAATTTGTTTTCTAGGATTTTAGTATATATAGAGTTTGCTGCCGATTTTACGCGAGGTTTGCCATGATTGTTTTCTCAGGTTTAATAGGTTATATTGGACAAGAAGATGATTTATATTTCTGGAGGGAAGCTTTCAAAGTTCATTTTCTTGGAGGAGGATCAAACCATGTTATCACATTATCCACACCGAACGAATCAAGGGAGTACTTGTTTCATTCTTTTACCTTCATTACTTTTACATCCTTTCCATTGAACATTGGGGACAATGTTCAGCCTAAGTGTAAGGGGAAGGTAAATTATGATACCTTAGAGAATGCAATTGCACTTGAGTTTGTTTGTTCAATAGTAGGTGTGTAATAAAACTAAGAGAAACACTTGTCAAGGTAATTTTAGCGCCAAAATTTAATTTTTTTTACAACATTTAGGAGTGAAGCTTTAGCCGTAATGAGCGTCTCATGGATAGGAGTTGTATGACTAGCACGAAAAACCGTACCACTAAAAATTTTTCACCCCAAATATGTGAGGTTCGCCCCTAGATTTGTTATGAAAAGATGCTTTTGAGTGTATCGGTAGTACTTAGATTCTAGTGATGCATCTCGAGTCCGCTAGTGAGACTACATTCGTGTAGTAGGATTTACTACATGATAAAAGACATTAGGATAACCCTTGTGTTAAACCCGTATCATAATTACTTGACCAATGAAGTCAATACACTTGACTAGTAAAGTCAATTAATTCTCCCACACCTTTGCGATGTAATCATTTTTAGTACATGATACCCCTTGTACACCCCTCCGAGCCTATCGTTTTCGTTTCTAACTTTAAGCATTTTACTTAAAGGAACAATTTGTTTACAATCCACCCCAAATGTACACCCAAATCGCCTTAGCCTTCCTTGTATGCACTCATCTTTAGTGCATTATTGCTACATGTTTAAACCCTTAGTTAATTATCTAATTGATTACATGGTTGCTAAGTTACATGGTTGCTAAGTCGAGTCATATCTTGTACATATTGTTTTGAGACGATTGGGACTCATGGGTAAAGTACTATTGTTATGGAGTATTGGGGAAGACGTCAATTATTACCCCCATGTGTGCGCTAATATTTAAAAAGTACTCCAAGTATTTTGATTATCTTAATTCGAGTCATTAGAATAGTTAATTTTAAAGTATGTAAAAGCTCAAGTGTAAGGGGAATGTAAATTCCCTACGATGTATTATTTTAAATGGTAGGGCAAGAGTGTATGAAAAAAAAAATCGGAAAAAAAATCAAGAAAAAAAAAATAGAAAAAGAAAAAGAAAAAAAACATACGGACTACCATCCCGTTTCCTTTTATGTTTATTTTATGTTTTTGTTAGTTTATGATTAGCTTAAGTCGAGTCGAGTCTTGGTTTAGAAACGCCACATTGTACATGTAATTGACCAAGATGATTAACTTGCCACCAGTAAAGATTGCCTTTATCCAACAAAACTGTGTTTATCATATCCTACACCTCACGTTATAACCCTTTTAAAAGACCTCTTTGATAGTTTATCCAAGGTGCTTACGCCAAGTGGTGGAGGTTTGATCCTTTCCTAAGCCTATGGTAATCTATGTGCTATGACAGGTAGTGAGAGATATTTTCCATTTTCATATTGTGATATATATACTTTTATTACACCCGAGAGATGTGAGTATCTAAACACTATTTGTGAGGTGCTAGTGTATAATTTTTGTGCTTGTTTTGCTTGAAGTGGAATGATTATTTGTTGCAATTACTTTTATATTAGTGTTAAATAGCCCATAGCTTGTATTTTGATTAGAATAAAAGCGCATTTTCTTGAGGACAAGAAAATCTCAAGTGTAAGAGTATTTGATGAGACGAAAAGTGTAACGCTTTTAGGGGGTCATTTAAGCCCTAAGTCGTGATTATTTGATCAAATATTGCCTCAAATCGTTCCTTTTGTCATTTTAGGTACTTTGGAGAAGAAATCTGTAAAAAGGAAGCATTTTGGACTTTTTTGGAGCGAAAAGTGAAGAAAACGGCAAAGTCTCCAAATCAAGCTGGAAATAGTACCTGACGACATCACACTTTGGAGGTGACAGCGTCACGTATTGGCAAAGAGGTGGATAAAAAGTTACATGAGACGCGCCATAACGTTTTTGGGAAATAACATATGACGGCATCACCAAGGCCGTCAAGAGCAAATTACATGTGACGGCCAAGAATGAATTAACACATGACGGCGTCAGATCTGGATCTAGGCAATATGAGAAGAATATTGGCGGCTAGTTGACGGCGTCAGGATTATAATGTGACGCCGTCAGACCTATATTATATATATATATATAGTTTTCTAATTTTCATTCATTAGAGAGAGTACTTTTAGGAGAACTTTGGGACAAACCCTAGGTCGAATTTTACAGGGTTTTCACCCTACTTTCATAAATGTTTCAATAAAGATAAGTCTTCCAATAATCATTCAATATGTATATGTGTTGTTTGATTCTATCTTATGCTTGTCTTTACTTTAACATTCTAGGCTAGGTTTGTTTGTGTTTGCTTAGATGTAATGAAACCTAGCTATTGATTGTTGGTTGATTGTTTGTTATTAATTGTAATGAATGAATGATATCGATGTTAGGCTTAAGAAAATTGGCAGACTTCCAATTGGTAACATGCTTGAACGTCTTAAGAAACATGAATCGGATATGTACTACGCTTTTTATGGTTGTATTTAATGCATGAGTGACTACTAAGGAGGCCATGTTAGGAGCTAGTTGTCGTCTCGACATAGGAAGAGGTAGAAACTTATAGAGTTGGGGAAGATCGTATACGGCCCCACAAATGGTATTAAGGAATATAACCCTGTGGAAAACTATAAGGGGGGGGGTTGAATAGTTTTACGTCATTTTTCATTTTATAAAAACTTTGTTAACAAAATCTTCTGTTCTAGTTTTATGTGAGATTAATGTTTAAACACTTATGTATACTAATATCTACGAAAGTAAATGACAACAATATAAGAAAATAAGTAAAGAGATAGAGATGGAAAGATCGCACCACAAGACAAAGGATTTATAGTGGTTTGGCTACGAAGCTTCTCTTCACCCTTCTCCACTCCCCGAGCACCTAACTCGATATTTTTCTTCACTATGTCGACAAGCTCCCTTATGGCGGAGAAAACCTTACACAACTTTCGCTTACACCAATTTACGACACTAAGATAGATGTCGAGTCCTAATAGTAGCTAGAACCAATCTCACACCACTAGTCACTACACACCTTCTTCACAACTTATACACACCACTACTACTACACAACTTCTCACAACTTCACAACTTCTTATTCACAACACTACCACTTTTTTACTACTTCTATTCACAACTTCTTTTCACTATTAACACACCTAAATCTACCTACTACAAGACTTCTACACCTTTACAAATAGTTTACACAACTACAAGCAATATTCACAAATCTACAATACTTCTTAACTAGATGTTGAAGGAGTATTCTTCTCTTACACTTTGAATGATGAGGGATTGGATCACTTGAAACAAGAACTTATAATCTTATGATCGAAGGGTTTAGGAAGATGATTTGAGAGGATTTGGACAGAAAGTTATAGTGCAAAAGGTGAGGAAATATGCAGGATTGAACTTGTATTTATAGGCAAAAGATTCTGGTCACAGGAGCGTGCCGGCCCTCTTAAATGGTGGCCGGCCCTCTTAAAATTAAGGGGGCCGCCCTTCTGTAACGGCCAAAATCTTTGTCTTTTTCTGGGGAAAGTTTATTTGGTGAAAATTTAACTGATTTTGGTTAGAAACTTGAATTCATATATTTATTATGAATTAAACATTTTCCTTTAACTACCAAAAGTGTTTTTCTAAATATATAAAATGTTTATACCATTTTATATAATTCATAATGATTAAATAAACCTTCCTTTGATCATAAAATGTATTAGGCAATTGTTTATTCGTACCTTAAGTGATTAAGTTGGATATAATGATATTTTGTCGCTAAATACTTGTTTACGTAATGATTTTACGTATAATGGATTTAAGATTTTGTGATCGTCAAAACATAGGGATATCGAGAAATATTAATCACGTTTTTACGCATTATTTATATTAACAATCTCCCCCTTTTTGATGATTACAAAATCTAAACTCATTAAATCTAAAATTAATATGTATACAAGTATTTAGTGAGTTTATATCATTTCTCCCCCTTTTTGTTAGCATCAAAAAGGTTACCCCGACGATGTTAGAGCTCCCCCTCGACATGTACTCCCCCTCGTTTTAAGGTTATAAGACAATTCGAGATATGGAATGCTTGCAAAAATATTTAGAACACACAATATATATAATGCATGAAACAAATATATAACAAGAGAACTAAGAGAAGTGCACAAAAGAAATAAATCTCAACAAGCATTCATTAATTATTAAAATAGATTATGTTAAAAACATAATCATTTGTACATAAGCATACATATATGCTTTTCTTAGCAAACTACAATGGATAATACTAAGTTACCAACTTGAGGTCTCTAGGACTTGCTTGGAGATGGGAAGCATCGTGGATGGATTTAGTGGAGGTAGATTTTTGTGGGAATGTTGTTTGGAGAGTTTGGAGTGATTGGTGGTGGAGAGTTTGGAGCGGAAGGGTTAGATTGTTGTGGTTGTGATGGCGGTGGAGAAGACCTTGTGAGGAGATACTCAATCCAAGTGAAGTGCTCATTGAGAGCAATGGTTTGTTTTTGGAGAAAAATGCAACAAGGACAATTGTTAACATGATTCTCAAGTTGGACCAAATTGTTGGTTGGTGAGGAGTGAGTGGAGGATGGTTGTTGATCTAAATTGCGTTGAGCAAGATGTAAGGCAAGAAGAGCACTAAGCCCATGAGCTTCTTTGATCTCCTCAACGAAATTTTTATGTTCGGAGGAAGGTGATGATGGTGGAGTTGGATTGAGACTAGGGATTGAGGCTTGAACATGGAGCATAGGATGCATGTTTTGATGAGAATGATGATTGTTGTTTTGAGATTGAGTATGTTCCTCAAAAGGGTCATTTGGAAGAAGTGAGTGAGATGGATGTGGAATGTTATTGGAAAGTGAAATAGTGAGGTTGTCATGTAGAGGTAAAAGAGAGGTTTCATTTGGGTGAGTTTGATGTTTAGTAGTTGGTTGGTTGGGGATAACATAATTTATTGATGTGGACTTTTGACAAGTATCAAGTTTTCTTCTCCACATGGGTTTGACGGAGATCTTAGCAACTTCTGAAGGCTTAGATCTTGGGTGGTTGGGAGATGACATGATGGGTTGAGTAATGATTTGTGATGATGAAGGGTATTTATAGTGTGATGATTATGTGTTTATGGAAGGACAATATGTGGTGGATTTGTAGGACAAAATGTGTTTGGGTAGTTAGGGAAGTGGAGAATCAAAATAGGGTGAAATGGGCTAAAAAGCAGAAAGCAAACAGGGAACCTCGACCATCAGATGCCGGCCCCCTTAATTAATGGCCGGCCCCTTTAATTTTAAGGGGGCCGCCCTTTATAATTATGGGGGCCGCCCAGGGCCTGATTCCCAAGTTGCCAGAAATGGGTTTTTGGCAGAAATTTTTCCAGAAAGATGTTTTTTTTGAGGTTTGGTATTGGGTAAGTCCATCTCTTTAGGAAACTATGCATGTATTATCTTAAAGAAGTATGCATGAAAAGTATATATGTAGGCAAATAAGCATATAATTACAACTAAGCATGCATGCAAAAATAATAATGTAATAGAGCAAATAAGCAAGTCATATTTCCTAAGATTACTAACTTAGAGAAATTGCAAAGGCAACTAGTGAGTGAGATACTAGTGATGGAACAAATGTGACAAAGTGATTCTTGACGTTGTTCTAGTGTGTGCCTATATGCAACAAATGTGGACATGCGATGGCTTCGACTCCTAATGCAAAGATGAATATATCCTAAGAAGCAATCCAAATTCTCCTTGATTCAATTTGCTTAACCCATAATTGCCAAGGATATATATTAGATTATATATTTTGACAATTCATGTGAAATTTCATGCATGATTTTAAAATAAAGTTTTTAGCATTATTCAACAATGTAAGAAAAGAAATGATTTTCATGTGTTTCCTAGAAGTGAGAATTGTTTAGATAAAATAGATTGGGTTTTATGAAAATGTTTATGCAATGTAGAATTCCCAATCTTCAATTTTGTGCGAAATAGATTCCTAGACTCAGAGACGAAGAAAAGAAAAGAATTTTTTTTATGCAATAAGTAATTAATGAAAATTCAATAGAATCTAGTCAATTTGTTTCATCATTCCTAATCTTAAACGCAAGTGGTTAAATAGTTCACACTTAAGGGGTTTAGTGAATATATCCGCAATATTATCTTCCGATGCAACCTTTTCTATAGATATATTTCCTTTTTTTTACATTATCCCTAAGGAAGTGATGACGTATTTCTATGTGTTTAGTCCTAGAGTGTTGAATGGGATTCTTACTTAAGTCTATAGTACCTTTATTGTCGCACATTATAGGAATGTTTTCTAACCTAATGCCATAGTCTACGAGAGCTTGTTTCATCCATAGTGCTTGTTGACATGCCTTTCCAGCGCTTACATATTCAGCTTCGGTGGTCGAAATAGTAAGAGCGGTTTGCTTCTTGGAAAACCAAGACATTAGGCAACATCCCATAAACGTGCAAATACCACTAGTGCTTTTTCGATTCACGTAGTCTCCCACATGATCTGAATCCACATAGACAATGGTTTCTATGCCAGATCCCTTAGGATACCATAATCCTAAGTGTATAGTGCCTTTAATGTATCGAAAGATACGCTTAACCGCATCTAGGTGAGAGGTTTTTGGATCCTCTTGAAAGCGGGCACAAAGGCAAAGACTAAACATGATATCGGGTCTACTTGCCATTAAGTATAGTAAACTACCTATCATTCCTCTATACTTAGTGTTATCTACGGACTCACCTTCTTCATCTCTTGTGAGTTTCACTTCCGTAGACATAGGTGCCTTTAGGGGTTTTGAGTCTTCTAGGCCAAATTTCTTAAGCATTTCCTTAATGTATTTAGATTGGTTGAAAAATATTCCATCTTTTAATTGTTTTATTTGTAATCCTAGGAAGAAGTTTAGTTCACCCATCATACTTATCTCGAACTCATCATGCATGATTTTGACAAATTCATCACATATTTCTTGACAATTTGATCCAAATACAATATCATGGACATATATTTGAACAATGATGAGGTTCGGGTTTTTCTTTTTAGTGAATAGAGTGTTGTCTACCATTCCCATGGAATAATCGTGTTTAATAAGAAATGCTTTCAATCGATCATACCAAGCGTTGGGGGCTTGTTTGAGTCCATATAAAGCCTTCCTGAGTTTATAAACATAATCAGGTTTTGTGAAGGCAATGAATCCCGGAGGTTGTGCCACATATACCTCCTCATTGATAAAACCGTTGAGGAATGCACTCTTCACATCCATTTGGTATAACTTAAAATCTAGGGCGCATGCATAGGCTAGGAGTTTTCTAATAGATTCTAGTCTAGCTACCGGGGCATAGGTTTCGTCATAATCAATTCCTTCTCGTTGATTATAACCTTGGGCTACTAATCTAGCTTTATTCCCAGTTACTATTCCATTTTCATCTAGTTTATTCCTAAATATCCATTTGGTTCCTATTATGGTCACATTGCTAGGATTAGGGACTAATTCCCAAACATCATTTGTTTTAAATTGATTTAATTCTTCTTGCATAGCCATAATCCAACTTTCATCCTTTAAGGCTTCATTTACATTCTTAGGTTCTATAGTTGACACAAAGCAAAAGAAGTTACTTTCGTCTTGAGCTTGCGATCTAAGGGTTCTTTGATTCAAACTACCTATGATGTTACCTGAAGGATGTGACTTAGATTCCTTAATAATTACAACCTCATTTTCTTCTAATGTTTCTACTTCATTATTATTTCCTAATGATTTATTTTTACTAACCTCAATAGCTACTTCTTCAATCACATTATCATCTTCTAAAGGTAATGTTTTAGGTGGTGGAGGAGTCTCATCAAATGTTACATTTAAGGATTCTTCTACTTTCATAGTATGTTTGTTTAAAATTATGTATGCTTTACTATTTTGTGAATACCCTAGAAAAATTCCTTCGTATGACTTAGGGTCGAACTTAGTGAGGTAATCTTTTTTATTAAGGACAAAGCATTTACTTCTGAAAACTCTAAAGTAGCCTATATTTGGTTTTCTACCTTTTAATAACTCATAAGGAGTTTTTCCTAATATTCATCTAATAGAAACCCTATTAAGTATGTAAGTTGATGTATCTATGGCGTGACACCAAAATTTTTGTGGGATAGATTGTTCATTTAACATTGTTCTACTCATTTCTTGCAAAGACCTGTTTTTCCTTTCTACTACCCCATTAGATTGAGGAGTACGAGGAGCGGAAAAGTTGTGAGATATTCCATTTAAATCACAATATTTTCCAAATTATACTTCATTGTCAAATTCCCTACCATGATCTGTCCTAATTGAAACTATTGAGCATCCTAACTTATTTTGAATCATTTTACTAAATTTCTCAAAATTTTCAAAGGCTTTTGATGGATCTAAACACCTTGAACTGTGTTAGATTGATACTTTGAGTTATATCACTAAGTATGCGGAATCTACTTAGTAACACTTATGTAACAAGAAGTTTGATTGTGAGTAGGACAGTTGTTTATGAATAAGAACAATGTATGTAACAAACGATTAGCTCCAATATTATTAATGATAATAATACGAGTGATTTTGATATCACTAGGGTTACACCTTGAAGCTCTAGAAAACGTATATCTAACCTTTAACCTAGGATCTCCTTTTATAGCACAAGGAGTCCTCTTCTACAAGATAAGTATAATGCTAATAGAATAAGATATACACAAGATCTATTCTATATTTATCTAAACACGTTTCCTAACAGTTATCTAAATAGCAATGGTAATATATGTTCTTGCAGTGATAATGAGTTTCCACTGCAAGTACATTCTTCAACAGTTGTAACATCTTCACTAGTCATGGTAACTATTAGTATAATTCCCAACGATCCTCCCCTAACTTATGATTAATAAATAAATCAATAAGTTTCTTCAAGTATTCAGCAAACATGAGGATATGAGAATTCTTCCAAACACTTATCTTATTCTTCTTAAATCTTTATCAGCTCTCACACTTTGATTATAAATCCTTTGCAGCAGATCTTCTATGACTTCAGTTCTTTCCCAGCACCTAAGCTTCACTGACATCATCACTGTCAATACTCCAGCTCTCAATGGATATTCTTTCTCAGCAAGCATAAACACATCAATTCCATCTTGAGTTGAAAGATGATGCACAACACTTGAATCATAGAACTTCCACAAGGTATTCATGTTGTGAGCTTCAAATCTCCAATATCTATCACTTGGGTCAGGTTCATATAATCTCCTGAAGTGAACCCATAACTCCTTAGCCTTGACATCAACAAGTTCATCCTTCTTAAACCGTTCTTGAATAATCCTCTACAAAGTATCCAAGTCTTCTCTATCACAAGATCTAACAATGTCTTCAAAATCTCTGCAAATACTTGTGACACTTCCAGTTCTAATGATCTTCCAAGCAACTCCAAAATCATCAGAATATATTTCCCAACCAACAACTGGATATTTTGTTTGTAGAGGTTCAATGTTAAGTACATCAGTCTCTATGAACATCATATTTGTAACTTGTTCTTCTGTCAACTTGCTAGGACCCTCTTATGCTTGAGATGACTCTTGAGTCTTCAACTTCTTTGTATCTTTTGATTCAAGACTCACTCCAGACCTTTTTGTCTTCATTACTATAGGTTCTTGATCCATTGGAATGAATTTACTATCTTGTCTTTTAATCCTGTAGTAAATACCTTCAATTTGATCATGTGTCATTCCTTTAAATTGAGCCATCTTCATATTTCCAACATGACAACAAAAAGTCTTCATCTCAGCAATAATTTGTGCCTTTGTAAGTTTTCTTGGCTTCTTTTGACCTTTTCTAACATCCCCAATGATTTCATCAAGAGCCTGTTGATTCTTCATTTGAATAAAGTCTTTTAATTGAGCAGGCCTTTGTTCTTCATTCAAGGTTGTATTTGCAATAAGTTCAATAGCCTTCTTCCTGATTATTTGATCATTATTAATCAAGTAGTCAATCTCTTCTTCTGTAGGCACATAAGTGAACAAAGGAGGTTTCTCATGAATGACAGTTGGAGAAATAACTGAAATTGGTTCTGCCATTACAGCTTCAAGTTTATCCAACCTCTTTGCTTCCATAAAACTAGCAACTTCATCTTCCTCTAGCTTCCTCTTTCTTTCATTCTCTGCTGCTTGCTCTTGCTCTGCCAATCTTGCATCAAAATCAATCTGAGCTTGATCTTTCTTAGAAATCTTTCTTGTATGCTCTTGTTCTGAACCAGTCACAATAGCTTTACCTTTGACTGATCTTATTCTGGCAGCTTCTTTCTCTACAGTGATAATTTCTTGAGTAGCAGTGGTAACATGTTCACTTGCATTGGGAATTTCTTGATCAGTGGGAACTTGTTCTTCTTCAGTGGAAATTGGTTGAGCAGTTCCAACTGTATCATCAAAGTTTAATTTCCTCCCCTTAGTCTCAGCTGCATCTTCCTTTGCTTGAGCATTGTTAGAATCTCAGCAAACTCTTTTTCAAAATTAGTACTCCTCCCCTTAAACTCTGCATCTGATTTCCTCCCCTGTTTGGAAGAATCTCCCAAATCTTTACTAGAACTTGCAGAAAAGTCATCCTGAGGTGAAGATGATGAAGAGAACACAACTGTAGCAGGTCTTTTCTTCTTGAGATTCTCAACTTCATTCTGCAATCTTTGAATCTCTTCCTTCAGTTGATTCAGCTCTGTGGCATGTTGTACTTTGGTCTGTGCCAGATCTTTCTCCAGAGCTTGAACCTGTTTGACTAACTTTGTACAAATGTCCATCAATTCAGGTAGTTGCACACTGCCCTCAACACTTCCAACTGTGTGACCTGTTGGGAGAGGTGAATCATAGGGCATTGATTCAGGCTCTTCCCTAGTTGGACTAGGATTAAGCCTTGAACCACCACTTCTTGTTCCTAAACCAAAGGGTTCAGCAACATGCAATGTTGAGATGAGAGAAGTTGGTTGTTTATGCCTTCTCTCATAAGTGTGAGTTACAGCAGGGGTATGGTGAATTGGCGGAACAACAAGAGTGGGTGTGTTATGGGATACAACTAGGATGGTTGCATCTTCACCCTGTACTTGAGCAATTTTAGCAAGCATTTGAGGAAAAAGTGGATGAACCTCCCAATTCCAAAGATCTGAAGCCTTACTCATGTTTTGAAAAACTTTTGGCTTAAGGCAGGAAGGGTCATAAATTCTATTGTGAGGTTGCAGTTGAAACTCATTTAACACTGCTTGCACAAACCTTGGATACATCAAAAATTTATATTGACTCTTTACATTGCCTTTCATATTATTGAAAATAAACTTTGAAAAATTGAAAGTCCTATCAGTTGCCAAACAAACCAAAGGATAAGCCATGGTTGATGCAAATTGTTCATAAGATGTTTTCTTAGGACTTAGGCAATGTAAAAGAGTGTGAATTAAAAATCTCCAATGGGGACAAAAACATCCTTTTCTGAAAGTTACTTTTTGTTCAGATGTATCATACCCCATTAAAGCAATATTAGTGAAAATTTCTGAATTGGGTAATGTGATGATACCATTGAGATCATCCAATTGGAGAGTTCTCCTCAAGGATGATTCAGTAACATCAATAGTTACCCCATCCACTGTGGCTCTTAGAGCTTCCACAGATTCATGTGTGTCTCCCTGTTCAAGAGTTATGGACTCCACAGAGTTCCAGAACTGTTTGATATGAGAGACATAGATTGTGGGATTAAGAGTTAAGGCATACCTTATATGAGTTGTGTTTAGAAAATCCACAATCTGATGAAAAACAGGGCCACTCTTCTCGTTTGACTTTTGTAGGTAGGCCACTTGGTTGTGCTCCTCGACAAATTTTAGAATCGCCATGATATTTGTGAAAAGAGAATAAAAGTGTTAGTAATCAAGATAAAAATCAAGCCGTATGATGATCAATTTATACTAATAGGGTTTGAGGAGGTTGCGCAATGTGAATTATCTTTAGAAAGAATTATCTTTGGAAAAGAATAAATTATAATAAGTAAGTAGATAATTCACAAAAGATTTACCTTATTAATAAGGAAAGACGGTTATATTTACAATGGCTAGTAAAAAATAGATTACTGACACAACAGTTGTAACGGCTAGTTCATCAGTGGAAAAATTACTCTTGCAGTGGTAACTAATGAACTAGCAGTGGTAAAATTTTCACAACATATCAAAGAGCAGTGGTAAATAAAACTTGAAAATTTGCTGCTCTTATCATAGTTTTGAGCAAACTACCAGCTATCAACGGATTTGATATGTCTTTACCATGGGCCGTTTGCTATGGACTAGCCAACTCTTGATCACTTGGAGTATGGTGAGTTGATAACCATATAGTTTTTGGTAAACTATCAACCATAAACGGATTTGATAAGTCTTTACCAGGAGCCGTTTGCTCTGGACTAGTTGATTCTTATGTTGATTAGACATGGTGAATCAATAACCATTTGTTGTGTGTCTGTTATACACACCTTATAACTCCAATGACTCCAATAATATGGATTGTATGTTGTAGAACAAAGTAACTCTCAACTTAACCCATAAAGATTAACCCAAAGTAACTTTTTAACCAAGTTACTATTCACAAAAATATCTTCCAAAAGTCAACCCGATAATAACCAAATCTACTCCTCCAACCTACCAAAACAGGTAAGAGTAAATATTCTTCATTAATTAGAATTCGACCTTGACTTTGCTTATAAAAGGGGGCTCAAAACTTTTATCTCTCATCAACAAACATCTTCAATAACACAAACCCTTAATCAACACAATAAGCTGGTTTCCAATAGTCTACATCTCTTCTGATGATTCATCTGATGAGGAAATCAGCTATTGTTCAAACTCAGAGGATCTTTCAACAGGATGGAGTGATTACTTCCCACCAAGTGCAACCACATCCACAGCATCCAACATGACATCCAAAAAGACTGAAGCTTCTCCTGCTCCATCTTTGGAGTTCTATACCACTTCTTCCTCTGATGATGACAATGTTCCAACCTTTAATCTTTCCGAAGAACTTCCAAAGGCCCTAACTACAACATTGAAGACTTCCATAAGCAACATGAAGTGGCCTGCTGTTGAGAAGCTACCCAAGCACCAAGGCCTCCCAAGCAAGTTCTGGGACTTGCTTGTCCAAGGAAACAACTCTCTTTTGATGACAAGAGAAAGAAATCTTCCAAAGGCAAGCATGATTATGTGGGAAAGGGAAAGAAACCTATGGAGTAGGTGTTAGGTTGTAGGTTTATGTCTAGTGATGGTTTTCTGTTTTGGTGACAATGTTTCTGGATGGTTGTTATGTACTCTGCTTATGATCAATAAAAGTACTCTTTCTTCTTGCTTTTATCACCAAACTTTCCACTGTTGTATGATTATTACCACTGTGCACTTGATAACTCTGCATACAAGTTAGTAGAAAACCATACATACAATACAAACAATACTAGTACCTAAAAACTACCCTGCAACACTGAAAAATATTAGACATCAAAGATTTATGGATTTAGCATTCCAATACCTGTTACCAAGTATTGAAATCTACCCACATCAAGCCCTTTTGTTAACAAATCAGCATAATTGTCATCAGTATGGATTTTGACAACATTAATAAGCTTTTTCTCAAAACAATCTCTAATAAAGTGATGTCTTATTTCAATATATTTAGTTTTAGTGTGTTGCACAGGATTTTTAATAATGCATATGGTACTACTTGTGACATTTCTAAAATTTCATGTCATTTATTTTAATAGTTTATTATTCAACTATTCTATTTTTAACTAATTAACTTCATCGGAAGTTATCCGTGTACTTTCAATCCATTCAACCACTACTATACCATGTCTACTCTACACTTTTTATGTATTTTTGTTTCCTTACAATCCTATTTTAAAAGTCAATTTTCACTTTTTCCATTTATACGTAAACCTTGCACCTTTTAAGTTTTACGCAATTTAAATTTACGTTTTATGGTTTTAACAACATATGATGATTTTATATATTTTATGCATTTTAACCTATTTTCATGATTACAAGTGAGTTTTATACTTGTCGTTTCATTTTTATAGTTTACATCACTTTTATAAAGAACCGGTTTCACCAAACGCGTTTTTAACTCATGGTTTCGATTTTAATGATGTTTAAATCCTCCAATGAACTCACCACTCATCTAAATTACTAAAATAGGTTATGATATCATGTTTTAATATTTTGAAAGTTTTAAAAATTATTACTACCCGGTACTACGTTACGCGTCTTAAAAACTCTACGTTTTAATTACCGGAGATCAAACTACACATTATAACACACAAATAATTTAAATAACCTAATAAACCCCACTCACCTATAGAGATGGCAGGTTTTGGAGCACTAAGACACCAAAAGGGCTTGGTAAGTTAGCAAAATTTCTCCATGTGTACTCCACTTGTTCCTAAAACTATAAAACTACTTTACTTAAACCATTTCCTTCATTTTTACATGCAAACCACCCATTTCTTTCTTGTTTTCTCTACTATGCCGACCCAAATCAGCCCCAATACACCCATTTAATCTAAAATTTCATTATTTTCTTGATCATAGATTAAGGATCTTGAAGCCCTAGTCTTGTTCTTGATTTATTACACTCAAACAAACCAAAAATCTCATCACATCTTGGGTTATATTAGAAGTTCTTGGCAAGAGTTTATTCAAGGGTTTTAAGGTGTTCAAGGTCTGATATTTTAAGGTATTATCAAGGGTAAATTAAGGTGAAAATTTTGGGTAAAAGATTGAAAGAAAATGGTGCAAGGGTTATTGGTAAAATCATAGGTTTTGTGGTCCATTGTTCGTGATTTTCTTGTTCATCACTTTTGTAAGGAAACTCAACACTCCCTTTTCATTTTATTTTATTTTTACTACTGTAAATAATAGTATACTTTGATGTATTTGAACCTTATATAAGTTATTATGTTTGGTTAGGCTTGGTACATAAGCTAGATCACTAGAAAATCACTCATGGACTAGACATGCAAAAGACAGTTTTGATCAAGGGTAAAAACGGAATTAACTGATCTAATCAGTAAACATTTGACATAAACTAAAAATATTCGGTTGTATCCCTATGTCTTGTGGTCATTTTCCCGGGTGGTGCATCCCGTGACGACACCCGATGATTAAACTAGAAATAATTTCGTGAAACATGTCAGATTCTGAGTACTAGATTTATAACGTATGAAACTTGTTTTTCTGGACATAACCAATGGTTTCTCAAAACATAAAAGTTTTAGATAACATCTCAATTTAAACTTGGCCACAAACGGGGAATTAATTGGACTTGTAGAACTCTAGATATCGCAACTTTAGTGGGACTGTTTTGACATTGAATAAAATTAGAACTGGATAGTAAGGGTAAATGGGTAATTTTACTATTTTTAAGTAACTTTTGACTTAGTGGGACCCACAAAACTTGTTAACAAAGATGAATACCTTTCCAGGGATATAAGGAACTTAATTTTTTAACTTACGGTTTGCAAATAACAAATTTTTGAAAGTGAATAAGTTACTAAAAATTTCATCAGCTTTTGTAAAATTTAAACATGTATATAGTTGGACCTTTAAGTTTTATTTGAACCACTTAATTTAAATTGAACCTTTAAACTTAACTTGAACTTTTGTAAAATATATATACTTCATACTTACAAATCATTTTAAAGTGTCAAATTAAACCTTAGACTTAATGCTTAATTTTTGTAAGAAATGTAAATGTCATACTTGAAGACCATTTTTAAATACCAAATTATAACTTGTTAGATATTTAGAAATTATGTACCAAGCATAATTAAGACCATAATTTATATATAGCTAAAATTACATCAATATTTATTTTCAAAAACCTAAGACAATCGTATATCTATTTAGGTTCATCGTAGAGCTTCGCGGCTATTTTCTTCACTTGCTTGTTCCTTGCTACTTCCTTTATTCATGGTGAGTTCATAGCCTCGCCTTTACTTATTTAAATGTTTTAAAAACCTCGCGAGGGGGATACATGCTAGTTTTTGCAAATTGAATACAAGTAGCTTTTGGTATGCTAGACCCGATTGTATGATTTATGGACATCTGACATTGAGTATTCTTGCTTAAGTCCCCATCATGAACCGTTAATTTTGTGTGAACGCTAGTATTATAAATATGCATATTTGGCTTGACAAGCCTGTCCGGGTGAGTAGCGCTCATTTGACATCTGTGGGTCAAACGGACATATAATATTGAGAATTTAGGGTAATTGGCAAGATTACCCTTGTGCGGGGCATCATTTAGACATAGTCAAGGTTCGGTTTCGTAAGCTCAATGCTGTAAATCTTATTTCCCGACATGTATTTGTTATATGTCTTTTATAATGAATTATACTTGTATTCAACTTATTACATATTAAACTCTATGAATTCACTCAACTTTATGTTGACTTTTTAGCATGTATTTTCTCAGGTATTATTTGCTAGCTGAGCATTGGGAGCAATCGGAGTCGCGTGGATATCAAATATTGAAAGACTTATTTTCTACACATTCGATAACTTTTTATCTTTAAAATATACATATGTGTCATGTTTTAATTCTTGTAACTTAACTTTTAAATAGAAATTGTTGGGACCTTTGTACTCTGATTTATCAAATCGAATGTGACATTTTATTAAACATCTCTTTTGAGGTCGTTTTATGTAACTTGTTTTTATGAACTATGAAGTGACACCCAAATTGGTATTCCGCTGCGTTGTAAAAGTTTGGGGGTGTCACAGAATGGCATCAGAGCATTAGTTATAGCGAATTAGGTCGTTTTCAAAACCTAAACTATAACTGATTTTTGAATTTTTTTTAAGTCTTTCTCCATTGTTCGATATCCACACGTGCTTGCTCCCAGGTAACTTATATGCTCTATTTTGCATCCATACTTCTATTATATGACTAATGAATATATCCCCTAGTCATGATTTTGCTCTCTCATGCCTACTCTTACATTCTTGTGATCTATGAAACTTTTTCAAGACATTGTAGTTGATTACAATGGTCTCATTTACTATTAAGACATTGTGAGTACACAATGGTCTCATTTACTTCATTAACATTGTGAGTTGCACAATGATTTATTTTATTTGTCAGACATTGTAGGTGATTACAATGGTCTATAAACTCTTTCATAAGCTTATATACTATCATTACATCTAATGGTGAAACTCGTTACAATTTATCAATTCCTCTTGATTTCTTTACTCCCCGTAAACTTATGTTTCCTGAGCATTTCTGCACCCTTTTTCAAATTGATACAAATTATATAGAAGACTATCTATATACACTTGATTTTCTCTTGACTATTTATACCTATTTACAAGAGCGTTACTTTTTATTTGTATAAGGATATTTATTATAAACGTTTTATCCGACTCTTTACACTCAGTCTCTATAGCACCATGTCAATAAATTACCCCACTACTACCTTACAAACTAATAACATGATGCATCACTATTTTAGCTCTGACTAGTTCAGAATTGACTATTTTGTCACCCATTTACAAATTATTTGGTAAATTACCTTGTAAAACTAGTTTACTACCATCTTTTAAACCATTTTCGCTAAAATTTTAATACAATGCTTTCCACTCTCTTACAAACTACTTTACCATCATCTATAAACTAAATTACTGATATACTACTATTACATGTATTAATGAATTCATTTACATTAACCTCTTATGAACGATGTGGTGATCTCTGAAACATTTTCGCTACTTCACTTTATTTCCTTTTGATGATATTGACATTCGGTGTACTTTGTCAATTTCACTAGTTATTTTATTGTTCAACTCCGAGTGTGAACATTCTTCTTATGCCTTTGAAGCACGTATAATGTTTTCGTTATCCATTGTTTTGAAATCTTCCAATTGATGGGAGTGCGACCTTAACTTGTCATCTCGGATCGTGCCATCCCTTGGCACTTACCTTTTGGAATGCGACTGGCTAATGTCATACTATTATTCTCGTTACTTCTTCTTATGATTTTGATGAATCATGTCGTTAATTAGGCATCCTCTTATTTATAGTAACACTTGATCTTATTGTGTATTTTGTTTTGTGACGGACATACATAAGTAGGATGATTTATAATCGTCTTACTGAAATGAATTGGGACGCTTCTTCATTTGAATAAGGAAATTATAAACCGCCGAACCATAAATTCATAAATCATCACTTACATGGATTGGGACGCCTCTTTATGTAATTGACGAGTTATGAATGAGTGGGCTTATGTGTATCCACCATAGCGTGTGTACAAATCATTCTTTTGGCTATGAACTCCTCTCGACTCATAATTTGTTATGTGGATTTTTTTCTTCTGATCTTATATCTACCGCCCCAAGCTTGATAAGTTAATAGTAATGTACTATTATCCGCTTGCAAGAATTGACGACTTGTTAGAAGTCTTCAACCCATTCACTCTTGTTCATTGAACATATTTGATGCATTGGCTTTTGATCATTCAACTTCCGTTGGAAACATCAACGATGACTTGTCTATATCGTCATCTCTTCACAATTAAACCATTCAGTGATTAAGATGAATTGAGCGCCGGGACGTCGCTCTCTTAAGGGATACGTGCTGTGACATTTCTAAAATTTCATGTCATTTATTTTAATAGTTTATTATTCAACTATTCTATTTTTAACTAATTAACTTCATCGGAAGTTATCCGTGTACTTTCAATCCATTCAACCACTACTATACCATGTCTACTCTACACTTTTTATGTATTTTTGTTTCCTTACAATCCTATTTTAAAAGTCAATTTTCACTTTTTCCATTTATACGTAAACCTTGCACCTTTTAAGTTTTACGCAATTTAAATTTACGTTTTATGGTTTTAACAACATATGATAATTTTATATATTTTATGCATTTTAACCTATTTTCATGATTACAAGTGAGTTTTATACTTGTCGTTTCATTTTTATAGTTTACATCACTTTTATAAAGAACCGGTTTCACCAAACGCGTTTTTAACACATGGTTTCGATTTTAATGATGTTTAAATCCTCCAATGAACTCACCACTCATCTAAATTACTAAAATAGGTTATGATATCATGTTTTAATATTTTGAAAGTTTTAAAAATTATTACTACCCGGTACTACGTTACGCGTCTTAAAAACTCTACGTTTTAATTACCGGAGATCAAACTACACATTATAACACACAAATAATTTAAATAACCTAATAAACCCCACTCACCTATAGAGATGGCAGGTTTTGGAGCACTAAGACACCAAAAGGGCTTGGTAAGTTAGCAAAATTTCTCCATGTGTACTCCACTTGTTCCTAAAACTATCAAACTACTTTACTTAAACCATTTCCTTCATTTTTACATGCAAACCACCCATTTCTTTCTTGTTTTCTCTACTATGCCGACCCAAATCAGCCCCAATACACCCATTTCATCTAAAATTTCATTATTTTCTTGATCATAGATTAAGGATCTTGAAGCCCTAGTCTTGTTCTTGATTTATTACACTCAAACAACACAAAAATCTCATCACATCTTGGGTTATATTAGAAGTTCTTGGCAAGAGTTTATTCAAGGGTTTTAAGGTGTTCAAGGTCTGATATTTTAAGGTATTATCAAGGGTAAATTAAGGTGAAAATTTTGGGTAAAAGATTGAAAGAAAATGGTGCAATGGTTAATGGTAAAATCATAGGTTTTGTGGTTCATTGTTCGTGATTTTCTTGTTCATCACTTTTGTAAGGAAACTCAACACTCCCTTTTCATTTTATTTTATTTTTACTACTGTAAATAATAGTATACTTTGATGTATTTGAACCTTATATAAGTTATTATGCTTGGTTAGGCTTGGTACATAAGCTAGATCACTAGAAAATCACTCATGGACTAGACATGCAAAAGACAGTTTTGATCAAGGGTAAAAATGGAATTAACTGATCTAATCAGTAAACATTTGACATAAACTAAAAATATTTGGTTGTAGCCCTATGTCTTGTGGTCATTTTCCCGGGTGGTGCATCCCGTGACGACACCCGATGATTAAACTAGAAATAATTTCGTGAAACATGTCAGATTCTGAGTACTAGATTTATAACGTATGAAACTTGTTTTTCTGGACATAACCAATGGTTTCTCAAAACATAAAAGTTTTAGATAACATCTCAACTTAAACTTGGACACAAACGGGGAATTAATTGGACTTGTAGAACTCTAGATATCGCAACTTTAGTGGGACTGTTTTGACATTGAATAAAATTAGAACTGGATAGTAAGTGTAAATGGGTAATTTTACTATTTTTAAGTAACTTTTGACTTAGTGGGACCCACAAAACTTGTTAACAAAGATGAATACCTTTCCAGGGATATAAGGAACTTAATTTTTTAACTTACGGTTTACAAATAACAAATTTTTGAAAGTGAATAAGTTACTAAAAATTTCATCAGCTTTTGTAAAATTTAAACATGTAAAGGTATTAACTTATATAGTTGGACCTTTAAGTTTTATTTGAACCACTTAATTTAAATTGAACCTTTAAACTTAACTTGAACTTTTGTAAAATATATATACTTCATACTTACAAATCATTTTAAAGTGTCAAATTAAACCTTAGACTTAATGCTTAATTTTTGTAAGAAATGTAAATGTCATACTTGAAGACCATTTTTAAATACCAAATTATAACTTGTTAGATATTTAGAAATTATGTACCAAGCATAATTAAGACCATAATTTATATATAGCTAAAATTACATCAATATTTATTTTCAAAAACCTAAGACAAGCGTATATCTATTTAGGTTCATCGTAGAGCTTCGCGGCTATTTTCTTCACTTGCTTGTTCCTTGCTACTTCCTTTATTCATGGTGAGTTCATAGCCTCGCCTTTACTTATTTAAATGTTTTAAAAACCTCGCGAGGGGGATACATGCTAGTTTTTGCAAATTGAATACAAGTAGCTTTTGGTATGCTAGACCCGATTGTATGATTTATGGACATCTGACATTGAGTAATCTGGCTTAAGTCCCCATCATGAACCGTTAATTTTGTGTGAACGCTAGTATTATAAATATGCATATTTGGCTTGACAAGCCTGTCCGGGTGAGTAGCGCTCATTTGACATCTGTGGGTCAAACGGACATATAATATTGAGAATTTAGGGTAATTGGCAAGATTACCCTTGTGCGGGGCATCATTTAGACATAGTCAAGGTTCGGTTTCGTAAGCTCAATGCTGTAAATCTTATTTCCCGACATGTATTTGTTATATGTCTTTTATAATGAATTATACTTGTATTCAACTTATTACATATTAAACTCTATGAATTCACTCAACTTTATGTTGACTTTTTAGCATGTATTTTCTCAGGTATTATTTGCTAGCTGAGCATTGGGAGCAATCGGAGTCGCGTGGATATCAAATATTGAAAGACTTATTTTCTACACATTCGATAACTTTTTATCTTTAAAATATACATATGTGTCATGTTTTAATTCTTGTAACTTAACTTTTAAATAGAAATTGTTGGGACCATTGTACTCTGATTTATCAAATCGAATGTGACATTTTATTAAACATCTCTTTTGAGGTCGTTTTATGTAACTTGTTTTTATGAACTATGAAGTGACACCCAAATTGGTATTCCGCTGCGTTGTAAAAGTTTGGGGGTGTCACACTACTATTGTCTATATAGATAATGGTGTTCATGAAATTGTACCCATAATCCAATAATTGATTCTGAAGCCATAGGATCTGAGCACAACAACTAGCAGCTGCTACATATTCTGCTTCAGTGGTTGAAGTAGCAACCATAGTTTGCTTCTTGTACTGCCATGACACCAATCCACATCCAAGAAATTGACATCCACCTGTAGTTGACCTTCTATCCAAGCTTGCACCAGCATAGTCACTATCTGAGTATGTGATCAATTCCATAAGGGATTCTCTTGGATACCATAATCCTAGATTAGGATAAGTCTTCAAGTATCTAAAATTCTTTTCCACTGCTGTCATATGTGATGTCTTTGGAGTCACTTGAAATCTTGCACAAGCACATACAGCAAACATAATGTCTGGCCTTGTTGAAGTAAGATACATCAGAGAACCAATCATAGACCTGTAAGTGTGCACATCAACATTAGCACCACTAGCATTCTTCAACAATAGATGAGTGGTCTTGTCAGCAGGGGTATTTGAAGATTTTGCATCAGTAAACTTGAACTTCTTAATAATCTCAGTCACATATTTGTCTTGACTGATAAAGATGCCTTCTTTACTCTGTTGTACTTGCAGCCCCAAAAAGAATGTAAGTTCTCCCATAGAACTCATTTGAAATTCATCTTTCATCAGCTTCTCAAACTCTTTGCACATCTCTTGTTTAGTAGACCCAAAGATAATATCATCAACATATACTTGCACAAGTAGAATATCACCCTTGTCTTTCTTGATGAACAAAGTTTGATCAATTTTGCCTCTATGAAACCCATTATTCAGTAAATAAGTAGCTAAGGTTTCATACCACTTCCTTGGAGCCTGATGTAAGCCATAAAGAGCCTTAACAACTTTATAAACTTTATTTGGGTGTTGAGGATCTTCAAAGCCTGTAGGTTGGGAGACATAGACCTCCTCATCAATAGTACCATACAGAAAGGCACTCTTAACATCCATTTGATAGACAGTAAAGCCCATAAATGATGCATAGGCTAAAAACAATCTAATAGCCTCAATCCTTGCAACATGAGCAAAAACTTCTTCATAATCAATACCCTCCTCTTGAGTGTATCCTTGAGCAACCAATCTAGCTTTGTTCCTGATTACAATACCTCTTTCATCTTTCTTGTTTCTGAAAACCCATTTAGTACCAATGACCTTCATACCATCAGGCAAGTCAAAAGAACCTAAAACTTTTGAAGTTTAAACTGCAGCAACTCTTCTTACATTGCTTCAACCCAGCTAGATTCTTCTAGAGCCATATAAATATTCTTAGGCTCCACCTGTGAGAGAAAACAGAAAAACAAACACTCATTCTTCCTTTTATGCTTCTTGGACTCATACACTTCACTAATGAACCCATGAATATCATCTTTCTTTGTCTGTCTTCTAGTCTTCACACCTGATTGAAGTTCACCAATAACATTATCAAGTGGATGCACTTTGTGAATTGAAGTTTGTGATGTGCTAGGAATATCATATGTTGTAGGCATGTTAGTAATCTCTACATCATCACTTGGTGATTCCTGAGATATGTGTTCCACATTTGGGCTGTCAGTGGAAACTTCTGGTGTAGCAGTGGGAATTGAGTTACCACTGCTAGTAGGAATTTCTTTATTCAATTCACCATCTGCATCACTTATCTTTTCAGAATTATCAACAAAGTCCCAAAGTGGCATAACAATTTGATCTTCATCATCTTTGCAAGCTTCATCTTCATCAATGAATTCTTCTAAATCTTCAAGATCTTTGTCTTCTGTGCTTGAAGTAAGAGGTACATAATTCATTGTATTGGATAATGTTTCAAGATCACATAGCCAATCTGGTCCTGAACCTGCCATGCTAGCTTTATCTTCAAGAAACTCAACATGCAAGTTCTCTTCAATCTTCTTTGTTCTTAAGTTATAGACTCTAAAAGCCTTGCTAACCATAGAATATCCAACAAAGAAGCCTTCATCAGACTTTTCTTCAAATTTACCCAGATGATCAATGGTATTGAGAATAGTAACATGGCACCCAAATGGCCTCATAAACTCCAAAGTAGGAGGTCTTCCTCTGAATAACTCATAAGGTGTCTTGTTCTTTGTTTTGACCACTAAAACCTTGTTCTGAATGTAACAAGCAGTGTTAACTGCTTCAGCCCAAAAAGTCACTGGAAGCTTTGAATCAGCTAACATGGTTCTAGCAGCCTCAATTAGTGTTCTGTTTATTCTTTCTGCAACTCCATTTTGTTGTGGAGTTCTTGCAACACTACATTCTCTTTTAATACCTTTGTCTCTGCAGAAATCATCCATAACTTTATTCTTGAACTCTGTCCCATTGTCACACCTGATGATCTTTATTTTCTTTTCAAATTGATTTTCAACTTCAGTGATGAATGTCTTAAGGATGCCAGTGGTTTCATCCTTGGTTCTTAAAAAGAAAACCCATGTAAATCTACTAAAATCATCAGTCACAACAAGACAATACTTCTTCAAATTGATGCTGCTTACAGAAGTAGGACCAAACAAGTCCATATGCAGCATAAAGAATGGATGATCAATAGAATTGAATGCTTTGGTCTTGCATGAAGCTCTGTGCTGCTTTCCTTTGAGACAGGCAACACAAGTTTGGTCATTTTCAAATCTTTTCTCTGGTAGACCTCTGACAAGGCCATCTTTCACAATCTTGTTGATGGTCTTGAAGTTAACATGACCAAGTCTTCTGTACCAAAGCATGGATTCATCTAAAGTGGCTTTTGCTAGCAAACAAGTAACATCAGTATTAGCCACTATGTTCTTCATGTCAATGCTATATAGATTTCCTTTTCTAGGGATTGTAAGCAAAATTTCACTTTCATCAGGGAGCTTATAATCCTTAGATAAGATATAGCATTCATCTTCTGTGAATAGAACTCTATGCTTCTTGTCACACATCTGTGACACACTGAAAAGATTGTACTTGAGTTCTTTCACATAGCGCACATTCTCAAAATCTATGTTTCCAGCCTTGATTGTTCCTTTGCCAGAAACTCTGCCACCAATTCCTCCTCCAAAGCTGGTGATTATTGTTAACATTCTTTTCAAAATTGGTCTTTTTCCCTGTTTGAGTAGATTTAACAAAAGTAGTAACAGGGGGCTTAGGGTAAACTCTGTTTTTATTTCTGGCAATGGAAACTGCTGGTCTTGCAGTGGAAACTGCTGGTCTAGCAGTGGAAATTGGTTTAATACCAGAGTTAAGCAAAACAGACCTGGGAATCATCTTGCTAAGTGGATTTGGGTGAGTTAAGTTGTTAGCATTTTGTCCATTCACCCTAGTATTCCCAAACACTTCCCTTCTACCCAAGTGGTAAGTACAGCTATAAGACAAATGGTCAAAGCTACCACATATATGACAGGGTTTGTTATTGAACACAAAATCACTACCAAATTGCCTAGATTTAACATGATTCCAACTCCTCATATTACCCCTAGGAGTTGGTGACCTACTTCTGTACATCTCTGCATATTTAGTAGTGGGCCTAGTGAAATTAGGTTGTGACCTAGGCTTCTCTTTGATGACATCAGGAATACTCTTTTTAACCTCCACTTTAACATTCTCAGGAACACTAGGTTTAGACTCAACATTCAAACTTTCATCTTTAAGAGATGAGTCACTAGCACTATCAAATGTATCCACCTCAACCTGAACCTTTTCAATAACAACTGGTTTAAAAAATTTTGGTCCATAGGTCATAGGTGGTTCCTGGAATTCTTCTAATCCTGTGTGAGCTAAGTCAATGCCAGGAGGTGATGGAACACCTCTTAGAGGTGATGGAACTGATTTGTATCCAACTCCTGATTTGGCTTTGTTCACAACTTGGGCTTCCCAAATTTTGTCAATACACTTGGATTGGTGATCCAGTGTATGGCAAGTTATCTTTATATTCTCACTAGCCATTTTAACCTTTTCTAGTTCTTCTCTAAGAACCTTGTTTACAGCAACCTGATAATCTAAGTCTCTTCTTAATACTGCAATATCATCATTGAACTTAGATTCATTTGCCCTATAATGCTCTAATTGAGTTTCTAAAACACCCAGGCCTCTTTTATGATTTGCTAAGTTATAATTAGTATGATTTAACTCTAGCAATTGTTCATCATATTGTGCTTTAATTTTCTCATACTCTTTTAAGGCCTTACAAGATTTAGAACAAGAATTATTAATTTGTACCTCAGAGTCAGAAAAAGCCATTAGTGCAAGCTCAGTAGCAACCATTGCAGACTCTGAATCATCTTCTTCATCCTTAGTCATAAAGCTCCAATCAAAGCTCACTCCATCAATAGCCAATATCCCCTTTGGCTCATCAATAGTAGATTCCTTCTTCTTGTCCTGCTTATACCAAGTTGACCTGTTGTCAGATTTCCTTGGCTTCCTGCACTCCCTGGCAAAGTGCCCCTTCTTATGACAATTATTGCACTCCACTTTCTTTTTGTCAAAACCTACTGTCTCATTGCCACTGATGTTAATCTTTCTTCTAGTCTTCTTCCAGTCTTCTTTGTTCTCAAGCTTAGTAATGCCACATGCCATTTAATGTCCATCTCCTCCATATCATCCTCATCAATTTGATCCAAATCCTCATGATTGAGAATTGAACCACCTACTTGACTTGATATAAAGGCATAAAAGGTAGTATCACTAAGTCTTGCAATCTGTTTCTTTGAGCTACCAGTGGAAACACTTCCACTACCAGTGGAAACAACAATGTTAGCACTGTCATCATCACTATCACTTTCTTCATCTGAACTATCATCAAGAGATGATGATATGAGTGCTACACTTCCTGAACTTGAGCTTAATTTGCCAGATTTCTTCAATCTTTGTTCAATAACCTTGAAGTTATTGTACAAATCATTAAGTTTCATGGTCTCCAAATCTGGCTTTTCTTCCCACACAGCAACATTGGTTCCAAACTCAGAGGGTAAGCTTCTTAAGAACTTTAGATTGAGGTCTTCCCTTTCCACCTCAATTCCAAAAATAGTGAGTTGAGTAACAATCTTTTGTAGCCTTGTGAAGATGCTATCAATAGATTCATTACTTGTTGAACCAAATTTTTCATAAGTCTGCTTCAGCAGGGTCTTTTGAGTCTTCTTGGTGGAATCATTACCACCAAAAATATTACAGATCTCTTCAAAAAGAGTCTTTGCAGTCTTGTACTTGCTGAATGCAAGAACTTGGTCTCTGGGAAGTGTCATCAGCAACAAACCTCTGGCCTTCAGATCATTCTTCATCTGAAGTCTTTCATCATTAGTAATAGGTCCAATGTTGACCTTGATTACTTCCTTGCCACCTACCATCTCTGAAGTAGAACTTGGTTTGAAGGAATTTCCAACCATAATGATCTCCCAGAGTGTATAGTCTTGGACCATAAATAATTGTTCGATCATTAGCCTCCACATCTCAAAGTTATTCAACTTAAGCTTTGGAAGCTTAGCAGCAATGTCTGATTGACTGGTTTCTATCTCCATTGATTCTTCTGAGTGAACTAGAGTCTTCTAATCAAAGTATCAAAGCCTGGCTCTGATACCACTTGATGGATCTAAACACCTTGAATTGTGTTAGATTGATACTTTGAGTTATATTACTAAGTATGCGGAATCTACTTAGTAACACTTAGAAGTTTGATTGTGAGTAGGACAGTTGTTTATGAATAAGAACAATGTATGTAACAAATGATTAGCTCCAATATTATTAATGATAATAATACGAGTGATCTTGATATCACTAGGGTTACACCTTGAAGCTCTAGAAAACGTATATCTAACCTTTAACCTAGGATCTCCTTTTATAGCACAAGGAGTCCTCTTCTACAATATAAGTATAATGCTAATAGAATAAGATATACACAAGATCTATTCTATATTTATCTAAACACGTTTCCTAACAGTTATCTAAACAGCAGTGGTAATATATGTTCTTGCAGTGATAATGAGTTTCCACTGCAAGTACATTCTTCAACAGTTGTAACATCTTCACTAGCCGTGGTAACTATTAGTATAATTCCCAACAGCTTTGGTTTTATCACTTAAGAACCTAGTCCACGTGTATCGTGAATAATCGTCTACTATAACTAGGGTGTAACAGTTGCCACCGTAGCTCCGCACTGCGGATGGACCAAAAAGATCCATATGAAGTAATTCTAAGCACCTAGTAGTGGATACCATATTTTTAGCTTTGTGACTTATGTGTTTGTTTTCCAATTTTACAAGCGTCGTAAAAGTGTTGATCATATCTTAGACTAGGCAAGTTTCTAACTAGTTCCTTAGAGACTAAAGATTATAATTGTTGCATGTTAGCATGACCTAGTCTCCTATGCCACAAAGTGGTGTTTTCATCTATAGTTTCTAAGCATATCCTATCTTCCGGTTTGTCTCCTAATTTCATGACAT
Organism: Artemisia argyi; assembly: GCA_030686995.1. Classification (NCBI taxonomy): domain Eukaryota; kingdom Viridiplantae; phylum Streptophyta; class Magnoliopsida; order Asterales; family Asteraceae; genus Artemisia; species Artemisia argyi. The sequence continues at coordinate 211,885,955 of CM060709.1, read as the reverse complement.
ATATACCTCCTTTCCTAATTCCTCTACCCCTTACTTTCTCATCCTTAATTATTTCACTATCTTTATCGGTAAAGGTAACCCTACACTTATTATCACATATTTGACCTATACTAAGCAAGTTATAAGTTAGATTATCTACATGTTCAACATTTTCAATAGTTAGAGAGTCTTGAGAGATCGTACCTTTGCCTATGATTTTCCACGACGATCACTACCAAAAACAACGTTACCTCCGTTATACGCCTTATATGTAGAAAATAGCTTGCGATTCCCCGTCATGTGTCTTGAGCATCCACTATCCTTTATCCATTCATCGGGCTCCAAATCTACTCCTAGACATACTTCATTATGTGCTTGAGCTACGAAACATTTGTGTTTCATCGTTTCGTCTTCGTCACTAGATTTTCATCTTCGAGTGGTTTTTCTTTTATCTTGTGCTATTAGTTGCTTTTTAATAATATTCTTGAATTCTTTAACGACCTTTGCATATTCCTCATCTTCACTTTCGGAGCTATAATTGTCATCATCACTAAGTTCTTTTTCAATTGTTAACTTTATACACCCTTCTTGTTTGCTCTTGATATGACTCAGGGAGTTTTCGCCATCATTACCTTCACACAAAAGATTTGAACTAGTAGCACTTGTACTCATTTCAACTAAATACTTATCTACTATGCTTTCATTATCAACTATTTTGTATAAAAAATTTTCTTTGGCTTGACATTTCTCTTGATAAAAATTTAAAAGACTTTTCCACATATCACTTGTATAAAAAATTCTTCGTCACTAGATTTTCATCTTCGAGTGGTTTTTCTTTTATCTTGTGCTATTAGTTGCTTTTTAATTATATTCTTGAATTCTTTAACGACCTTTGCATATTCCTCATCTTCACTTTCGGAGCTATAATCGTCATCATCACTAAGTTCTTTTTCAATTGTTAACTTTATACACCCTTCTTGTTTGCTCTTGATATGACTCATGGAGTTTTCGCCATCATTACCTTCACACAAAAGATTTGAACTAGTAGCACTTGTACTCATTTCAACTAAATACTTATCTACTATGCTTTCATTATCAACTATTTTGTATAAAAAATTTTCTTTGGCTTGACATTTCTCTTGATGAAAATTTAAAAGACTTTTCCACATATCATTTGCCGTTTGACAAAAAAATATTCTTTCATATTCAATTCTTGGTAAAGCTTTGTATATAATCGTTTTAGCTATGTTATTTTTATCAAGCAATATCTTGAAACAATTATCTTGTTTTTCAAAAATGGTTTTTGTTAGTTGAAAGTCACCAATTGAAATGACATGCCAAAGATCATAATCAATTAACTTCACATAACTTTTGAATCGATTTTTCCATTCAAGAAAACTTGTATTTTCAAAATATGGTAGTTTAAATGTCATGTTCCCTTCTAAATATTTTTCCGATTCAATAGATCGATTTCGAGTTTTAAAATACAATTTATTTTAAAAATCTTGTTGAACGTAGCTCTCATGCCAATTGTGGAAAACTAGAAGAGGGGGTTGAATAGTTTTACGTCATTTTTCGTTTTATAAAAACTTTGTTAACATAATCTTCGATTCTAGTTTTATGTGAGATTAATATTTAAACACTTATGTATACTAATATCTACGAAGTAAATGACAACAATATAAGAAAATAAGTAAAGAGATAGAGATGGAAAGATCGCACCACAAGACAAAGGATTTATAGTGGTTCGGCTACGAAGCTCCTCTTTGCCCTACTCCACTCCCCGAGCACCTAACTCGAGAGTTTTCTTCACTATGTCAACAAGCTCCCTTATGGCGGAGAAAACATTACACAACTTTCGCTTACACCAATTTACGACACTAAGCTAGATGTTGAGTCCTAATAGTAGCTAGAACCAATCTCACACCACTAGTCACTACACACCTTCTTCACAACTTATACACACCACTACTACTACACAACTTCACAACTTCTTCTTCACAACACTACCACTTCTTCACTACTTCTATTCACAACTTCTTTTCACTACTAACACACCTAAATCTACCTACTACAAGACTTCTACACCTTTACAAATAATTTACACAACTACAAACAATATTCAAAATCTACAATACTTCTTAACTAGATGTTGAAGGAGTATTCTTTTCTTGCACTTTGAATGATGAGGGATTAGATCACTTGAAACACGAACTTATAATCTTTTGATCAAAGGACTTAGGAAGATGATTTGAGAGGATTTGGATAGAAAGTTATAGTGCAAAAGGTGAGGAAAAAAATGCAGGATTGAACCTTTATTTATAGGCAAAAGATTCTGGTCACAGGAGCGTGCTGGCCCCCTTAAATGGTGGCCGCCCCCCTTAAAATTAAGGGGGCCTCCCCTTATAATTATGGGGGCTGCCCTCCTGTAACGGCCAGAATCTTTGTCCTTTTCTGGAGAAAGTTTGTTTGGTGAAAATTTAACTGATTTTGGTTAAAAACTTGAATTCATATATTTATTATGAATTAAACATTTTTCTTTAATTACCAAAAGTGTTTTTCTAATTATATAAAATGTTTATACCATTTTATATAATTTGTAATGATTAAATAAACCTTCCTTTGATCATAAAATGTATTAGGCAATTGTTTATTTATACCTTAAGTGATTAAGTTGGATATAATGATATTTTCTCACTAAATACTTGTTTACGTAATGATTTTATGTATAATGGATTTAAGATTTTGTGATCGTCAAAACATAGGGATATCGAGAAATATTAATAACGTTTTTACGCATTATTTATATCAACAAACCCGTCACCCACGCAATTGTAACAAACTATTCAACTAATGAAAGATAGCTAGGGAGTAGTGAAATCTAAGTAAACACGTTTCTTTTATTATTGTTTTTCTCATCATTTACTTTCTTATCATTTTATTTTTATTGCATTTGTAGTTCATTGGGTTAGTTGACTAGCAACTAATTCTGCCCACTCTTCCAATACCCGAGATTTTTACTTGCTTTCTACAAAACTATAAAAATACAAAAAGAATCTTCCCTCACCTCTAGACCTAGTTTAATTAAGTTTTAATCCTAACGACACTATTTCCCGAGAGAACGATCAATCCCCCGGTTCTTGCCACTACACTATACTACATCGGTTAGGTACACTGCCTGGTGGGGATTGCAAACTTCTCAAGATCCTTTGAGAAGTAAAACCTTTTTCGTAGGCGCAATCCCACGCATCAAATATGTATTACGACAATTCAGTTGCAATCATATTTGCCGATGAACCTGGAGTCATGAAAGGCAACCGACATTTTCTATGGTAATATCACTATGTATAGACCCTAGATGAATTTTCCAGCAAACTTAGGGTTTCCAAGCCCTCTTTTCTTTCATGTTCAATTGAAGATAAGTTTTCCTTTTAATCATTCAATATGTCTATGTGTGTTTGATTGATTGTTTATCTTGTCTTTACATTAACATGCTAGCTTAATTTCCTTTGTGTTTGCTTAGATCTAATGAAACCTAGTTGTTAATTATTGGTTGTTAACTTGTTATTAGTTGATTTAGGCTATTGATTTCGCGTTAGGCTTAAGAAAAGTGGCTAATCTCCTATACAGTAATAAGCTTGAACATCTTAAGAAGCGTAATCAGATGTGTACTATGATTTTATTGGTTGTATTTAATGCATAAGTAACTATTAATGAGGTCATGATAGGATACTAAATGTGTCGTCATAGGAAGAGATAGAAGCTTATAGAGTTGGGGAAGGATGTACACAGTCCCACGACTGGTATTAAGGAATACAACCCTTCATCCAAACAACTGTAATAAATCAATTAATCAGTAAAAGATAATTAGGGAGTAGTGAAATCTAAGTAAACACGCATTTCCTATCATAAGAAATTCACCAATTTACTTTTCTTGTTATTTTATATATTTTGTTTTAGTAGTTATTTTGGGTTAGTTGATTAGCAACTAATTCCTCCCACTCTTTCAATACCCAAGATCTTTACTTTGCTTTCATAAAATATAAAAATACAAAAAGAATCATCCATCACCTTTAGACCTAGTTTACGTAGCTTTCAATTCTAACGACACTATTCCCCTAGAGAACGATCAATCCCCCGGTACTTGCCACTCACTATACTACATCGGTCAGGTACACTGCCTGGTGGGGATTGCAAGCTTCTCAAGATCCCTTGAGAAGTAAAACCTTTTGCAAGGTTGCAAAACCACGCATCAATAAACATTTATTATTTTTAATGAAATAAAGTATTTGTTATGTTTATTTTTCATTCTTTAATATTGTGTCCTATATTTGCATGTTTAATCCGTGAATAAGTTAGTTATTCTAAATCGTCCGTTGTCAATTAATGATATGAGAATATCATTAAACTAAAACATATCTGAGTTTTGGTATAATATACTTGAAAGTATATTGATTCGTTGACTTATCAAATTCACATGATATTCAATGAATTGAATATAAGACTTATCCCAAACTACATGATTTTACTTTATGGATATTGTTATTAAGTAAATCATGAATAGTTATCCTTAGACTTGAGATACCAAATAACTGTCATGAATGTAGTGCATTTCTGTGGAACAATTTAATGCTATACATAACTTGTAGTCATAAGGATTGTTTTCAAAATTGTTACAAAATTCATGGGTTTTGCTTGTAGTCAATATAGAATTTGTTCATTCAAATTTGTTTTGGAGTTTAATACTGTTGGGCCCCTCGTAGGGTTGATAAGATATTTGCGTTGCCACGCCCAAGATTTTCTGGAATACGTTCAGAAGATTTAGTGATCTTGCTCAATCACAAACAACGAGAAACATAATAGTTGAATAAAGAATGACTTAGATCCATATATTTATTTAACATGGTATTAGTGACAAAATGATAATAATAATGATGAATCATTAAAAGGTTTTTCCATAAGACCTTAATCAAGTTGTACTAGAGGCATTGGCGTGTTGCTAGACGCTAACTGATGTGATCACACTATTAAAATATGTCCAAGTGGAAGCTGTTAGTTTTATGAACATAAATTAGTAGATGTGTGTTAGGATCAAACTCGAGATCACGAGATTGCACACTTTACGTATGAAGAGTAAATATTTAATAATTATTTATAAAAGGTTATATCTAATTATTAAATAGACAAAACATATAACGAGCGTTAGTAATTAAAAGAAATTGACTAACGACAATTAAATAAAATAAGGAAAGGACTATAGATGAAAATAGAGGAAAGAAGGTTCCGGATCCCTTAGGGGTATATGTGGCCGATCGATGGTATTGGGGAAATCCAATTCTAATCCAACTTGTCCTCCAAGTTTTGCATAGTGTTGAGGCAACATTGTCAAGATCTCCTAATGTTTTAATGATGACAAATAAAACTTCGAAACATATAAAATAACAAATGAAAGCCGAAATTCCCCGAACTCCATGCATGTTCCTGACGCGTCACACACGCGTTGACGCGTGGCTGACGCGCCAGGCTTCTGTATGGTTCAGGACGAATTTTGAAAGTTGGCTTCCCCCTTACACGAAAAATGTGGATCTTTCAATACAAGTACGAATATGATATGTGCTTAATTGAGAACACTCAAAACGAGTTTTGGGATTAGAGAGATCCAACTTTTGAAACACCCGTTTACGGGAAAACACCAACTCATGTTTTCTAACTCTTTCCTCTAGCCAAGGCTTTTCTAAACTTAGGGAGCTTATATATTTCACGTAACAACATGTGAAAGCATCCATATGCTCATATCCAGCGCTTACGTCTTCTCTAATCACGTAACTGGTTTACTCCCCTATTGGTCAAACTAAGTCAATGGTAACTTTGCGTAAACGCATCCTTTCCCTCTTGGGCTATGCTTTACATCACGGCAAAGCACTTAGCTTGCTTGTACCAAGGTGTTAGTTGAGTACGTCGAGTCGTGGAAAGTCACGAGTTATGAAACTATGGATTCTCGACCTTGTGTTACTTGAATTATAAGTAACCTATAATTTTCTCAACTCATAATCTTAATTGTCTAAACCTTTTCTTCTTAATGACAATTAGATTATCTCTTAATCTCTTCTTAATCACCTTCTTAATCACAAGAGACAAAGCCTCCAAACAACCCAACATCTTCTAAATATTCCCTTACACCTCTTACACATTCATACCTTTTTTACTCACACACTTTCCCATACAATATTCCTTTCTTACAATATTCCCTCACTTTATACATTTCCCATACACCCATACATACATTTCCCTATACACACATATACACTCTTTTCTACACACACCTTTAAATTCAAAATACACACACTACTCACAATCCTTCCATATACACACACAAGGCTCCCCATCTTATCACACCATTACACTTCTTACATATTCCTTACAACCTTACACACATCACAACTTTAAAACTTATTCCTCACAACTTTATTTTCAAAACAAACAAACTACTTACAACCATCCCATTCTCCACACACACTAGGCTCCCCATCACATCCAACTCTTACATATTCTCTTACACACTCTTACACCTCCAATAAATTTATTTTCAAAATACATACACTACTCACAACCATCTCACTCTCTAAACACACTAGGCTCCCCATCACATCCAACACTTGCATATTCCCTTTCACACATCTCTCCATTCTTACACAATCCAACTCATACCTTATATTTCTTACACACTCTTCATCTCAAGCATTCATTCCTTTACAACACATCTCAATCATCCATTTCTCCTTCCTCCCCAAGAAATGGAATATCTCTTGGAATATTCTATTCTTAACACAACCATGGTTCACTTCTAACCAAACTATGGTTAGTTCCCAACTTACTTCATTGTCACCCAACCATGGTTAACTCTTAACCACACCAAGGATGGAACATTCCCTTGGATACACCCTTTAACCTAACCATGGTTCACCTTCTAACCTTACCATGGTTTAATATTTATACACTTCTTTTTAAACCTAACCATGGTTACTTCTTAACCTAACCTCTCACACACTCTTCCCTATAGAAGAATATCCCATGGTATATCCTCTTCTCTCCTTTATGCAACGTGAGGAATACCCATTCTACCCCTACCCAATTATCTCCTCTTTCCTTCTATCTTTGATAATTGGTTTTCTAATAAAAACTTCACAAAACATTTTCCAAATTGGCTATTTGAGTTGGTAAACCTTAGATTGATTAATGTTAAGGTTTAGTGTGAAGTACAATCGGGGGTTTAGAAAGGTTAGGTATTTACAAGACCAAAACCCAACATTTGGGAAAAATGTTACAGAGCCTCTGGAGTGTCAGCCACGCGTTGGCGCGTGGGCAACGCACCGGGCTCGGTAAAATTTTCCCTAGTTTGGGTCTTGGCCTATAAATACCCCCTTGCCTCTTGTATTCCTCACCCTTTGCCATTATTCTTTCTCTCTACATTCTTTCTCTCTAATCCTCTAATTTCATCTCTTGTGTTGTTGAACCTTAGACCTTGATAGATCTTTGAGCACTCGTGGATCGTTAGTAATGTTTATGTAATCGCAAACACACTAATAGAAAGTCTCTATTACTTGTATTCAAAAGCGGAAATTAAACACAAGTATGAACACAGAATACTAAGAATGCTTTGATCCTTTATGGATCTTTTAATAATACTAAAACTTGTTTTTCAAAAACGTGTGTCTAATACATAATAATGTGTTCCTTTTATAGACAAGGAACCCTAAACCGTTTCCCAAGAAATGTATCTTCTATAAACTTAAAGAGATATGCATTATCACTTCCTAATAAAACTCATGCATATCCTAACTAAATAACAAAATACACGAAATATCTATATCCGCATAAACTAACAACGTGGAATCTATTCTTCTGCAAAAATACTACTTCGGCAGAAACCAGCTCTTCAGCAGGAACCATCAGTAGTAACCTTCAGCAGAATTCTTATTTAGCAGAATTCCCAACAATCCTCCCCTAATCTTGAATTTAACATGGTTAAGTTCAAGATTCTTGATAGATCTTTAAAGTTTCAAACCAAGAGGATTGAATTCGAACATCAGCAGCAAAGAATCAAAATAGCCACATCTCTAGGAATGGCAGACATGAAACCTTCAGGTCTTTACAGCAACAAATGACAAACTGTACATCAAAACATATTAGTTTCATACTATTATCATCACATCCAGGTGTGGGAACTCCTGTGAGAGGTGAATCATTGAAAATAATGGATTTCATGTCTCTTTACCAATAGCCACCACTACTGGAGTATCCAAATGTTTAAGTTCGAAAACTATGGTACACTAATGACCATATGATTTTTAGCAAATCATCAGCTATAAACGGATTTGAGTTGTCTTTAACTATAGTCGTTTGCTCTGGACTAGTCAATTATTTTGGTTGATTAAATAACCTTGGAAATTGAATACCAAGTATGGTTTTCCACTGCCTTTATCACAAGCCATACACTAGTGGGCTAGTCAATTATTGGGAATCCATAAGGAAAAATCCATAGTCAATTGACAACCATCCAACTCTCAGCTGTTAAGCATGGGTGAGTTGAGTACCCAATAGTTTTTAGCAAACTATTACAGCTATCAACAGATTTGACTTGTCTTTACCAAAGCTGTACCCTTTGGACTAGCCAACTTTTTGATGGAATAGTCAACATCAAGGTAAGTTGATAACCAAATAAGGTGTGGAAATAACCAACACCAAAACCTGCATACAAAATACACAATACTATACAAATCTGTTAGGTTTTTTTTTTTTTTTTTTTTTTTTTTTCAGAATAATGGGAATAAACAAATATACAACAAAATACCATCAAGTAGCTCTGGCCACCCTGATCCTGGTTTTGAACAAACGAATCACAGATTCAGCAAACAGTGTAGCATTCCCAACTGGATCAGGAGGAATCTCCAACTTATGTAGAAGCATTTTCTCCATAAGAGGCACAGTCAGAGGATAATTCTTGTTAATGAACATTAGCACCCTTATACCAGATGTAGTCTCCAAGACATGAACATAAGGAAGATGATAAAATTTCCAACTTAAGACTTTCCACCTCTGATTGTTCTTCCAGACTGCATAACCAGAACCATTGGGAGAAGCAGAATCCATGAGCACTTGTAGATCCCCCAAAAGATATAATCCTGCACCTTCAGGAGTATGAGTAGCATAATGCTTGGTAACCAAGTCATAGAGAGTGAGTAAGTCATGATGATCCACAAGATGCAAAATTTCTTGTAGAAATGTGAAGGATAGAGATGTTCTATCAAGCCTATAAATAGTATTGATCTGTCCATTACTAGACAGCTCCCATCTAACCAAAACATCCCTAAAACCCTCTGGCCAATCATCAGGAGATCCTTCTTAATAAAAGAAGAATCAGCAGCATCAACATCTACTACCCTATGCACTTGAGAAGAGTGTGAGACCTTTATTCTAGCCATTCTTTTGGCCCTTCTACCAGGAGTGTATATAGAAGAATGTGGAAAAGAAGGTTCTTCAGCAGATACATCCTCTGACTCATGTGTTTCCACTGATGGAGGAACTAGTGGTATATCAGCAGAAACCTCAACAGAAGGTTGGTCAAGTAAAACAGATGCTACTTTTGCATCCATCTCCATCCTAACTTGTTTAGCCCTAGCAGCTGCAAGCTCAACTTCTCTCACTTTGATCTCATGAAATCTTGCCAATTCTGTACTTTTCTTCTAATCTTCCCATTCCTTCAAAAGTTTTTCTTGCTCAAGTTTTTCTTCTTCTGAGACAAGATCATCATCACAAACTCTAGTAATGTCAGCAGAAGTATCTTGAGAAATGACTAACTCCTCCAGAGGATCAGCATGTAAATCTTGAACACTTAAATCAATAGTAGTATCAGCAGATCCTGTGGTGTAAGGAGTTGCATTAGTGTCTTCATGAGATGTATGTTCTGGAATAGATGGATCAATGCTAGGTGAAACCATATACTCTTTTCCAGCAACAAAGAAAGTAGCCACTGATGTGTGAACCCCAACAGTGACCTTCTCAGCAGCAACATCAATTAGTGGTTCATTAGCCTGAAGATTATCAACAGCATCTGTCTTTGGAACCTCATCAACATTTGATACCTTAGATTCAGTGGAATTCTTTGTCAAATACTGTCTTCTGTTTCTCCTGCTGAACTGAATAGGCTTCTTTTGTTTTGAAGATTCAGCAACATTGGAAGAAGAAGTATGAGTCTATTGAGCAACTTTAGCCAAGAACTCAAGTGGATCCAAATGCCTATCCTCATGTACTTCATCAGCATCAAACACAACCTTTCTTTTCTTTTGCTCCCCAAGTTGAGTTTCCAACTCCTGAACCCTCTTAGTCAACAACTCAATCTCACCACCAAGTGAAGATTTGGTGTCTGCAAGCTCCTTTAGAAGATCATCAACCTTTTTAACATACCTGTTGAGCAATTCATATACAGAGGTGAGAGTAATAGGGTCCTCAGCTCCACCAGCAGATTGCTCAGTGGTAATGGGAGCTTCATTGAACCTTTCAGGAGAAACAGACATATGTACAAAAGTGGGAGAGCCTTCATCAATTGGCTCTTTAACAGGACTAGGTGAGGTCAGTCTAGTAGTCTCAGGTTCAAGAGGTATGTACTTGGGTACCAAGAGACTGAATTGTCTCCTCAACCTCAGGAACAAGCTCATCAGGAGCAACATGAGTAGGTGATGGAAAAGAACTAGGTGACAGAGGTAAAGGGGAAGGTAGAGGCAGGTCAGAAGAAACATTTAATGCTTCAGCAGTTGTAGAGGGCTCTCCATCATTGACAACTGATGGATTACCATCAGCAGCAACACCAGAAAATGATGAATTACCATCATCATCAGCATTTGGAGAGGGTATATCACCAGTAGCATCCCCCTCACCTGTATCATCATTACCATGTGGTAACATAGCAGCTAACAGAGGGTGATGTGCCCCATCATAATTTGTTTTCATAGAAGCAAACAATTTAGCACTAAGACCCCTTATGGGGATATGGACTCTGTCTTGGGTTGTTATGCCTAAAATCATTTGAAAAAACATAGGGTACATTAAAAACTTATGCTTTTTCTTCTCAATATTTTCTAGCATATTATCAAAAATAAACTTAGAAAAATTATAAGTTAAACCCTTTGAAAGATAGACAATACCACTACCCAATTGGGCAGAGAATTGATCCCAGCCACCAGACTTGTTGCTGATACATTGGAGCAGTATGTGCACCAAGAATCTCCACTTGGGACAAAACTGATTCTTAAGCCACTTACTTGTGTCAGTGCTTTGATAACCAGCTTCCCGTAACCCAGCAAGTATCACTTCAGTGTTGGAGTGATAGACACCATTCTCATCATCCAAACGAAGCTGTGTCCTAATCAAGGATTCAGTCACCACATACTCAGTTCCATCAATAATGGCTACAATCTCTGTGTCAGACCTTTTTGTAGCAGATGCCCAAAATTATTTCACCAGTGATTCATATATCACATTTGGAGAATGTATTAGAGCATAATGAATCTTGGAACGTTGCAAAAACTCCACCATAGGATCATACAGTTCATGGTCTTTTGTCTTACTCAGAAAGGCAACCTTGTTATGATCTTTCTTGAATTGAAGTGGTTCCATTCGAAGGATTTGTGAGAAACGGTTATGAATTAAGCAAATGGGAAATGGGTTTAAATTGGTTGAATAGGGAATTAGTTATTTTTGGGCGAAGATAGATAAAATAGGTTATAAATGGAAGTTACCCAATCATGGTCAAGAATATCGGAACAAATTGTTGACCATATCTGACATGTAAAGTAACTCCATCAAATTTCAAAATTTACCCTTCAGCAGAAATGATGGTCAATCTGCTGATTAAAAGTCAATCAGCAGAATCAACTCAAGAGTAAAAATATCTTCAGTAAATATCTTGAGTTTTACTGTGCCACCCAACTTGCATTAATTACCATCAAACCTTGACTCCGCCTATAAAATAATCTCAAATCACACTTTACAGATATCAATTACCCCCAATTATCATCAAAACCCTAATTTCTCAATAATAACCCAATTATCCACCAAAAACATGTCTTCCAAACCAGAAATCATAGATCTAACCTCCTCCTCATTATCATCATTATCTAGTAATGGTTGGAGCAATTACTTTCCACCCAATGCTCAACCATGGAAGAATCATCATGTCAAACCTCCAAGTCCCTCACCATCAGAAGACCCTGCAAACGTTCCTTCGGATTTGGATGATTCAGATGCTGAAAGAGAACAAGAGAAAAGGTGGAATGCTCTAGGGAGAGGTGAACCAAGTGAAGCCCCCATTCCTGCTGAAAGACAATATGTCTCTCCTTTTCTTTATACCTCTGATGAGGAATCTTTGGAGGATGAAGATGAAGATCCATCATTTATCCCTCCTTCCACACCAGAAAGATCCAAACCAAGGCCAAGGAAGTCTAACCCTTCACTTCAAAAATCACGGGAAGTGGTGATTAGTCTTCCTACTCCAGGATCTGGTGCTTCATACCATGGAAGCAGGGGAAAGGGCAAGGAGGCAGAGGTGAAGGGAAAAGGAAAAGGGAAGGTGGAGTAGAAGATGGTGTGATGTTGCCAGGGACCAAAGATATAAAACTAGGTTCTTGAGCATCATCGTCGTTTTCATCAATCCATCCTTTCCATTTTCATCTTCAGCTTCTTCATTGTACTGGTCATGCATATCCACTAGCCTTTGTAATAGATGATAGGAGCTAGAATAAGTTTGGTAGACTTTGTATAGGGATGGTCTTGTATTTCCTTTGAAGTTGATTGTAAGCTGTAAATTGTTTCTTGAATGAATGAACAACTTTTCTCAATTATCATCACTTGAACTTTACATCAGTAGAAGCAATTAGTATCATATGTATTACTCTTCAGTAGAAACAAGCTTTAAGCTTACATGACCACTTTCCCATTGAAACAATCTTGGTGAACTTCAACTTAAGATTAGCAACTACTCATAAAGACATTCTGCAAAACAAACACAAAATAGACCAAAACTTACAAGAACATTAGTTTGTTAGTGTTAGCAAACAAAAACATAAACAAAAATATACAAATAATATACAAATTTTACAACTACAATCCTCCCCTGAAGCATATGCCTCCCCTTAAACTTTGCAGTTAAGGGTTAAGCATCCCAATATAGACAACTAAGTGTTGAAACGTAGGTCCATCAAAAGCTTTAGTCAACAAATCTGCCACATTATCATCTGTGTGAATCTTAACCACTTTAATCAATTGTTTTTCATATGCATCTCTTATAAAGTGGTGCCTGGTCTCAATATGCTTAGTTCTATTATGGAAAACTGGATTTTTAACTATGCATATGGTACTTTGATTATCAATAAAGATTGTGGTGTTCATGAAATTAAACCCATAATCCAGCAATTGATTTTGTATCCATAGAACTTGTCCACAGCAATTGGTAGCAGCAACATACTCTGCTTCAGTAGTTGAGGTAGCAACAATAGTTTGTTTCTTGCATTGCCAAGAAATCAATCTTCTTCCAAGAAATTGGCAACCTCCAGTTGTGGATCTCCTATCCATATTTGCACCAGCATAATCACTATCACTATAGGCTTCCAACCTAAAAGGAGACTCTTTTGGGTACCAAAGACCTAAATTGGGTTGGCCTTTGAGGTACTTGAAGATCATTTTGACTGCATTCAAGTGGGAAGTAAGTGGAGTGACCTGGTGTCTAGAACAAGCACTCACAACAAATGTAATGTCAGGCCTTGAAGCTGTCAAATACATCAATGATACTAATTGTAGAGAATCGTTTTAGCCCAATCTAGGATATAGAAACAATGATTGAATGCACAGCAGAATAATAAAGAACAATCAAAGTTTCAATAAGGTTTTTCTCTAAAGAACAATGATCCTCTATGGATCAATATCACACACACTAAAGGTGTTTTTCTTTTGGTGAGAACTGTTTTCTAAACATAAGACGTATGTTCCTTTTATACACAAGGAACCCTAATACAATAATAAATATAAAATCAAAACATATCACATCCTAAAAACTTACTAAAATTACAGGTTTGACTTTTACTAACACCCACACAAACAATACTAATAGCAGAAACACCCTGTTAGCAGGAACCAGTATATCAGCAGAAACCATCTATAGCTTCAGCAAGAACCTGTCAGTAGATCTCTATCAGCAGGAACTTCCAAAATTCCCAACATGTGTTCTTAGTTAAACACACTAACATCTTTGGAAGAACACATCTCCTTGCAGGGGAAGAATCTCAAGAACTTAATCCACTCTTGTGATTGTGTCGAGGGTCTTCTTCTCTTTACCTATTCTATTACAATCGAGTCTCTAGGTTAGATTAGGACTTGGTTCAAACAAACACTTATTCATTCATTCAATTGTTTGTAAGGGAAGTCTTGTGTCTTGGTGACCAAGCCTAGATCATTGGGGATCTAGTTGGGGTTTGATACTTCCAGGTGGAAGTTTTGGTTATGGTCTAGGTGACCAAGTGTAAGTCGAATCACGAGATTCTTTAGGGTGGTTTCCGAGGGCGGAATACCATGTGAGTAACTCCTTCTTTGTGAGCATCGATATTGATTGATTGGCTCCAAACAGTCAACCTAAATTAACTCTAGGCTATTTGACCTTGTTGACCAGTCAACTAAATTTGAGGCAAAAGCAGTCAACTAAATTCAACCACGGATGTGGTCAAATAAGTCAAACTCCTAAGGCTCAATGCTCCGCGGAATATAGTGTTTCCCCGGGTCGTTATGTCCCGACGAGGGGTGGATGGTTATAAAACGGTTTCGCGATCGGGTGAATTTGGACAGGAAAAGGTTTGTGAGTGATTAAGCTAAGGAATCTACAAGGAAATGGCTTAAACAAGCTATATGAATAAGACTGGAAGCTAGGAAAAACCAGAAACGTTTAAAACTTAAAACGTGCACGTTCACGTTTTAAATAACGTAAACGTACGAAATAAAAAGTGAAAACGGAAATCTGAAAACCCCCAGGGGTGAAAATGACTTTTTTACAAACTAAAGGACAAAAGAAAATTTTTAGAAAAAGAAAATAAATTTTAACACTAATTAATTATTTATTATTAATTAAATACTAATTAATACTTAATTATTAATATTTAAACAACTTAAATATAATACAATATTAATTAAATACTAAAAAGGTGAAAATAAAATTTCTAAAATTATAAAATAACTAAAAACTAATTTTAAAATTAAAAATAACTATTTTTGTCTTTTTGTGCTTTTTATATAAATTAATTACTAATTAACTATTAATTATCTAATTAAACTATTTTAAATTAAGAAAAATAGAAAATGAACATTAAAAATTCTAGAAAAATTTCTAAAAATATTTTATAACATATAAAAGCTATAAAAAATATAAAAACTAGGTTTAACTTAATAAAAACTAATTATGCTATTTAAAACTAATTATTAATTAATAATTAATAAAACTAAGATTAATTCTAATAAATACTAAATGATAAAATAAAAATCTGAGAAAATTATTATAAATACTTTAATATAAGATGAATTTAAGAAAAATATAAAAAATCTAAGTTCTTAATAAAAATATAAAAATGAAAATTAAAATTAAATTACATTAAATAGAAACTATCACTTAATATTAAATTGTTTTTTTTTTTTGGATTTTTATTTTAGAAAACTATTTTACCACTAAAAACATGAACTTTTTATAAAAACAACTTTAATGGAACTTAAAAATAAGCAAAGTACAAGCTATTTGGGTCAACAGTTGACTTTTGTTGACCAAGGGGCAAAATAAGCTAAAATCAGCTTAGGTGGGACCCACAATGGGTTTTTCTGATCCAAATAACTTATTTGAACTTGTTAGAGCAGGAATAAGCACAAGTCGACCACAGAATAAGCTATAAGCTAACAATAAGCACTTATCTAACTTGTTTCAAAGCTGAAAAAGGGACAAAGTTGAGGCCTTGATTCAGGTGGGGTCCACAAGTTTCAAGGTCAAACCTTTGGTCAAACTATGGTGCCTACCAGGGGGGGTTGAAAGGAACAAGATTGGTGCATTGGGGCCCACAAGGATGGCCAGAAAACCACCACCAAGTGGTGGTGTTGAGTGGTAGACTGTTGATGCAGGGGAGACACTCCCCCTGCAAGTGTTTTTGAGGCAAAGTGGGGCCCAACAGAAAATTTGCAAAAATATACAAATGGTGGAAACACAAAGTTAAGCTGGTAGAGAACAAGTAACAACAAGTTTCAAACTCTAAGACCCATCACAAAATTCTAATAAATTCATGCAATATTTGTAAAAACCTGAAATGCCACTTTTGACTTTTTAATGAAATATGAAAAGCTTGACTAAAATGGATTTGTGATGATCACAGATGATTAATTATGCTATATTATGCCTAGATAAAGTGAATTAGAGAAAACTTAACCAAATATGAACTAGATTTAAGGATTTAACATCACTAATCACAACAGCTTAGCTGTTGTGATCATAAAGGTGCAAAGTTGACTTTTGCTGTGATGAGATGCAAGTTTTGTGGTTTACTTAGCTTAGTTATGACCTAAGAAATCTATTTGTGCAAAGTTATCAATAAAACAACAACAAAAACTCAGCAAAGGTGCTGATCCAAACACCCCCTTATCCTAGTCTGTTGGGGTTTTAATGAAGCAGATGGGTGAATTCAATCATAAAACTGATAACTTACTAACATTAGACCATATAAAACACAATTAAGCTACACCAAACAGTGATTATTAACAGAAACTAACAATGAAGTTAAATGAGAAATTAGCACTAAAATCATAAAAATTGAAACTCACAATGGGATTGGTGTTCAAAACCAGGAACAAGGAGTTATTAGCTCAACCTAATACCTCCCAAGAGGTTCTAAACCAACTCCACAAGCTTCTTCTCTTCCTTGAAACTAATCTTTTATTTTTCTTTTATTTTTTCTCTATTTTTGGTAATTTTTTTGTTTTTTAAATGAAGCTAAGCAACACTGAAAATTTAAGATTTTTACAAGTTATACTAACTTATGGTGACTTAGGAGAACAGATAACAAGCACTTTTGACAACAATTAAGTAAAAATAAGATTTTGAGTATTTTTGGAATAATTATGTTAGGAATACGATTATTCAGTTAAAGACTCGGTCACCCCAAGTATTGCTAAGCATTACGTAGCTCGTAGAATTATCCTTATTATAGTTAGTACGTAGCTTATTAGTAGTTAATATATGTAAATAGTATTCGTAGAGTGGGTCGGGTCTTTACCCTCTGTCAGCTCACTCTACAGCTCGTTGCATGGAGCACCAAGTATTGTAGTATAAATACCCTCTCCCACCCAAGGGAGAGGGTTGGACCTTTCACATAGTTCAATCTAATATATGTGTGTTTCTCTCTCTAAGGCTCCCAACCTCTATTTCTCTCACTAAACTATTATATTTCTCCTTCCTCTATCATCTTAATTCGAACCACAATCACAAGAACCATACGTGTTTAAGATTATGAGTATCCTACAATTGGTATCAAGAGCCATGGTTACATCCTAGGGATTGGTTTGTGCTCGAATTTGGTGCTTGGTTTTGTGACTTTATTTGGTTCGAATGGTTCTTGGCTTGGTTTGATCTTTCTTGTGTTATTTGACATGTTAGTGATGTACTTTTATGATCATAGGTGTTAGTTGAACATTGTGTTTCAGTTGGCTATACCATATCTTTAATCTATTTGAAGTTTGGACTTGATTTTGGGCGTATTTCATAGTTGCGTTTAAGTCTACTGTTACATTGCTTATCTGCGTTTAGTTTCTGATTTCTGCGGTTAGTTTGCTGCGATTACTATTTTGGGAATACAAACAAATCGCAAGAAAAGTGACAGATTTGGATTTTTGTGTACTGCGATTAGCTCTTGCGGTTAAGTGGTTTGCGGTTAGTTTTCTGCGGTTAAGTTTTTTTTTTGCGGTTAAGTGGTTTGCGGTTAGTTTTCTGCGGTTAAGTTTTCTGCGATTAAGTGGTTTGCGGTTAGATCTTTGTGGTTATCTCTCCTGCGGTTAACTTCCTGCGGTTATCTCATCTTGTGGTTAACTCACCTTGTGGTTACCTTTCCTGCGGTTACCTTGCCTGGTCCTGCGGTTAACTCTGTTTGACCATAGTTGACTTTTTACGTCGAAACTTCAAATGGTCATAACTTTTGAACCGTAACTCCGTTTTCAGCGAATTAGCTGTCAAAACGTTCGGAACAGGCTGAATATTGTGAGGTTTCACCACGAAGTCGTGAAACGAATTTTTCGAGGCCCAAATCACCTCCGGAGTGAAGTTATTGAGGTTTTAAGTTTTCAGACCAAAAATTTCACCGTAAAAACTTGCATCAACCGAACCAAGATCACAACTAAACAACATATAACCTTGTCAAAACTAACAATCACCACTCTTAACATACAATCACTGCTATGGAATCTTCGTGCTCGAATTCTAATGATAATGTGCTTCATCAGCCAATTAAATTGCCCGATAATGCAAAGAATAGTCGCATTGAATGTTTTCGATCACTCCATACACATCTCAAGGTTCTCTTTGCAAAACCTGGATACTTGGGAGGTTTCAATCGTGCATTCGCAACACTTTTTGGTCAAAATGTTGAGACCTTCACAGTCAAAATGATTCTACACTTAGATCAACTTCAACAACAACTTGATACAGGTGAATTTTCTGAAGGTAGTTCTATGGCTGCATTCTGTGTGATCAACAACCAACTCCAAGCGTTCATTGATTCACGATTCACTGGGGAGTATGATCATGAGTGTCAAATGACGAAAAAGAGCTTTGCGACTCATACGGGAATTGAAGTTGACGTGTTCAGAGTCACACTACTCCAACTCATGGGTAATGTGAAAGAGTACATTATGGAAAGAGCAAAGCACAAGCACAAGTATGAAGACAAAGTGATGGCATGTCGGGGGCAACCATGTGATGGTAGTGTGGATTCGGGCAAAGCATCGAATGCTGGGTCAGTTATCATCGAAGGCAGAGGATCAGAGACTGAAAAGCTTGACACAACGAACAGTTCAATGACTCTTACACGTGATGTGGATGCAGATATCAGACCGGTAAAAGAACATGTGTCATGTGCTAAGGTACTCGAACTGTGTAACATTGTTGATGAACAAAAGATTCCTAACAAAGTACAACCGACAAACAATGTCGATTCAGATGTCGTTGACATGGGAAATAGCAATGTTGACCCATGTGAACAACATATGAAACACAATGAAGTGTCTGTTGTACAATGTAGTGCATCTTCTGTTTTAAAAGATGATTGTGTCATGCATGAGTACACTGCCTATAACCCTGATGACTCCTTGACCACTAGATTTAATATCCTTAAGGATCAAGTGGCTATGTACGAACAACGTGCTAGACTTGAACTCACTGGACGTGAGCAGAACATGGAATGGCAAATGCGTGCATATATATCTGAAAATAATCTTAAGCGAGAAACATTGAAAAAGGAGTTACAATCTTTGCAAAAACAATTGGATCAAACTGTTAATCAAAAACAAGAGATTCAAAAAGGTTTAAACACACTCAAACATGATTTCAAAGAGAAGGAAACAAAACTCCTAAATGATTTCTCTAGTCTTAAAATGCTGAAAAACAAACTTGAGGATAAGTTATACACGCAAGGCCAAACCATTCAAACTGCTCAAATGATGCATAAACATAGGAAGTTGAGTGATGATCATAGTGAGAAGGATTCTACTAAGCCAAAAGCCAATTTCCTTAGAAGCGGTATAGGTGCTCAACCGGCATTATATGATGCAAACATTATGCTTGAGCCTAGTCATGCCCCACCTGATGCTACATCTGATGATGAGGGCAATGAGATAGAAGATAGAACCAGAGAAAAACTTGCTGAGAAATTAAGGGATCCCCAGTGCATAGCTAATAAAATCTTGTACAATTATGATTACTCTGAAGATAATCAATTAGCTATCTTTGTCCCACAAAAGAAATTTACTCCAGAGCAAGTCTTCTGGAACATAGACATAGAAAAATTGAAAGCTGAAAGAGTTGTAGGTAACACACGCACTATGTTTAGAATTGCTCACCCAACTGCTTACCCCCTGAACACACCTAGGCACCTTGTACCTTTCACTCTCCCCACGCAAAATAATACACTAATTGCCTTATATGTCCTTGGTCAATTATTCGTTGATTTTGACAAAACATGTAAATAGAGAATAACACCAACGGGTATTACTGAAGGGGAAAGAGGTTTTGAGCAAACAAAACAATGTTACCTAACTGAAGTCATGCCATTTTTCAAACTTCTCAAAGAACATTTTGAGGGCCTTAAAAATACCATTAATGATGATGTGACTCAAATGAAAAAGGTTTTTAATGATGTGGAAAATGAGGGTAAACAATTGGCAATTGATCTTAAATGCAGTGAAGTTGCGAGGAAAAATATTCTCACCATGAATGAGAATTTGATTACTAAATGTGTTGCTCAGGACGTATTTTATACTGCTACTGATTCTATGTTATCTGCCTGCCAATTTCATGAGATGTCTATTGCATTGACCGCTCTCCAGAATCGTGTTGTTGAGCTTGAGGGGGAGAATTTAAAATTGTGCGAGAAAATTCAAAACGATGACCATGATAACATGGTCAGACATTTGTCAAAACTAGAGGTTGATAATCTTAATTTGCAATTAAAGTATCAACATTTAGAAGAAAGTACTAAAATCTCAAATGCCAAGACATCTTCGGATGCTCCTGAATTTGATGCATATTTTGAATTAGCCAAACGTGATGAAAAGATTCAAGCTCACACTAACACGATTCGGAACCTGAGGGTCCAAATTGCCCAATTGAAGTCAAACAAGTGTGATGTGATTGGCACCCAAAAACCACAGTCTATAGATTCTCAGAATTTTCAATTTCAAGATACCATCAATAAATTGCAACATGAAAATGATTGGTTTCGTGCTGAAAATTCAAAAGTCAAACAACATTATAAAGAGTTATACGATTCAATTAAGATCACACGTGATATAAACAATGAAAAGATAACTTCTTTGCTTAAAGAGATTGAGAATCTAAAGACTCTGGCAAAAGGGAAAATGCCAATCATCAATTGTGATAATATTGTTCAAAAGGTTTCTGCTTGTAAGAAGTATACTTGTGATGCTGTGTATATTCCTCTTCCCCTTAGGAATAATAAGTTGGTTCATAGTGACTATCTTAAACATCTTAAGGAGTGCCTTGATTTGCTTCGTGAAACCATTGAAGAGGATAGGATAGCAAAACCACTTGATGATGCTATTGTAGGTGCCTGCTTTCTCACTAATAGATCTCAGGAACTCTTAGAATATGCTATTGGTACATGTCCTAAAATTGATAGCAAGCAAGATAGGTCTACTGCATCATCATCTATGACTAAGAACAAGCATGTTACCTTTGAGGTACCCTTGGAAACTTCAGATCCCAACACATCAAAACATGTTCAGCAACCGGAAGTGAAAAAGACTAAAATTCCCATTAGTCCGTCTACAGGAGTAAATAGTAACACTAAAGCTAGAGAGTCTAAACCAAAGAGAAATAGAAGGAATTATAGGACTTCACCTGCTAAAAGTGTTCCTAAAAAGAAAGTAGACGACCACATGAGGAAATTTAAGTCCAACTTGAGCAAAATGAGTCATAATTCAAAACCTAATTCACGTTGCAAAACATGTAATGAATGCATAATTTCGAGTAATCATGATAAATGTGTTGAGAAATTTCTGAAGTCGTTTAACAAAACCCCAGTTAAGAAAGTTTGGAGAGCTAAACAAAGTAAGCAAATTTGGAAAGCAACAGGTAAACTGTTTGCCAATGTTGGTTATCAATGGAAGCCCACTGGAAGGAAATTCACTTTAGGAGAACAATGCCCTTTAACTAGGATAACTAATTCTAAAGTAGTGCCTATTAAGGAATGGAAGCCAACTGGTAGAACCTTCCCTTTGGAGACCCAATGTCCTTTAACTAGGCCCATTGCATCTACTAGTGAAATTTCCACCATTGAAACGAATGCACCTAAGGTCTCAGTGGCTCCAGGACTTGTTTATACTAACCAATTGGAACCCAACTCAAATTGGGGATCCGACACTCCAAATTTCCTGCTCTCGTCTGTTTCCAAATGCAGGTCGTATTTTTCGTCCTTTGATATTTGGACTCAGGCTGCTCTAAACATATGATTGGGGATCGCTCGGGGCTCAAGAATTTCGTGAATAAGTTTATCGGGACAGTTAGATTCGGGAACTACCATTTTGGGGTAATTATGTGTTATGGAGATTATGTTTCTGGTGACAGCTAATTTCCTGGGTATACTACGTGGAAGGACTTGAGTAAAATTTGTTCTCTGTTGGTCAATATCTTGAGTCCGATCTTGAAGATTGCCTTCAGAAATTACACATGCGTCATCAGAGAATTGGATGGTGTTGATCTTCTTAAAGGTTTTCATTGCGCCAATTTATACACCATCTCTATTGAAGTCATGATGTGGTCCTCTTCTATTTGCTTGTTGACTAATGCCTCAATGAACAAAACATGGCTATGGCACTGATGTGTAAGTCACTTGAACTTTGGTACCATCGATGCTCTTGCTCGCAGGAATTTGGTGCGAGGTCTACCCAGATTAAAGTTCAAAAAGGAACTTCATTCGGCTTGTTAACTGGGTAAACGAAAGGAGCATACTCACAAACCTAAAATTGTCAACACCAACATGGATGTTCTTTACACCCTTCACATGGACCCAGGCAGACCAATAAGTGTGAAGAGTATAAATGGGAAGTAATGTGTACTCGTTGTTGTCGACGAATACTCTCGGGTTACATGGGTAAAGTTTTTGAGAACCAAGGACGTGACTCCAGAAGTTATCATAAAACTCATCAAACAACTGCTAGTAAGACTCACATAACCGTCAGAATCATTCGGACAAACAATGGAACGAAGGTTATCAACAAACAACTCGTTCTACTTCTCCAAGGCACCGATGATCCTATGGACGGAAGCAATATGCTACAGCTTGTTACACCGAAAACCGATACTTGATACATACTCTTCACAACAAAACTCCATATGAGCTGATATATGGCAAGTAACCGGATCTCTCCTCTCTATTTGTGTTTGGTGCTTTATGCTACCCTACAAAATGACAGTCAAGATCTGGGAATGTTATAAGCTAAACCTGGTATTGGATTCTGCATTGGTTACGCTCCAGATAGTAAGGGATACCGAGTCTACAACAAACGAACCCGATAAATCCTGGAAACCGTTCACATCACATTCGTTGAGCTGACTGAGCACATGGCTCCTGTACACATCAGTGCAGGACCCGCGTCTAAACTTTTGTCTCCTGAACCATTCAGTTCAGGTCTTGTACAGAATCCCACTCCTGCATGTACCTTATGTACCACCCACAAGTGAGCATTTGAAGATATAGTTTGACCAAACGTTTGATGAATACTTCGAGACACCTACTGATGATTCACTTACACCACCAGCTGCCGCTGCTCCAGTTCTGTACAACTCAAATGGTCCATCAGTGTCTCTTTGAATTGATCAAGATGCTCAATCTGCAAGTTACTCACCATCATCGTCAAACCTTCAATCTCCTTCGGTACATCAAGGCACTGCAGTCGACAATTCTTTTGAAGTAAATTCATTAGCTCCTCTTAAAGATGCCCCGTACTAAAACATGTTTGCTCATGAATCTTCTTCTGAGATATCCTCTTCAGGGAATACAAACACGGCTTCTTCATGTTCCTACCTACATCCACATGAACATCTCAGAAGATGAATATAGGATCATCCGATTGACAACATAATTGGATATCCTTCTCAAACGGTGTTCACACTAAGGATACTTACCACCCATGCCTTGTGGTGCTGTTATAATTCCATACTATCCAAATTCAAACCCAAAGATTCCAAGACTGCTATCTCTAAAGATTGTTGGGTTAATGCGATGCAAGATGAAGCTCACACTTTTGATCGACTTGAAGTATGGTAATTGTTACTACCTCCAGACTGTGCAATGATTATAGCTCTAAGTGGATCTTCAAAGTGAAACTTGATGAGCATTATGTCGTTCTGAAAACAAGGCAAGGCTTGCTGCTAAGGGATATCGTTTACAGGAAGGCATTAATTTAGAAGAATATTTCGCTCTAGTTGTTCGTATTGAAGCTATCAAAATGTTTCTCGCCAATGCTGCAAGTCAGAACATGACGGTTTATCAAATGGATATGAAAATTGCATTTCTAAATGGCGAGCTGAATAAAGTTCTTTATTTCAGTCAACCGGAAAGATTTGTATATTTTGATCATCCTAACCATGTCTATCGTCTGAAAAGGGCTCTCTTTGTCCTAAAACAGACGCCTAGGGCATGGTTTGATACATTGTCAAAGTTTCTCCTGGGAAACGGATTCTCCTAAGGTGTGGTAAAATAAGATGAGAATGGGGTAGTGGAACTTTACTTCGTGAGGACAGAATTTCGGCTGGCAGATTTCTTCACTAAGGCTCTCTCAAGAGAACAATTTCCATTTGTTCTCCAGCGCTTTGGAATTAAGAGTCCTTCGCCAGTATCTCTCTAACGTCTTCAGGAAGAAAATGAGGAGAAATGGTTTTGCTTCACATATCCGTGTATATATCTTATACCATATAGAAAACAGAAAAATATAAAACCTATAAAACCCATAAATATCAGAAAAATCATAAAAATCCAAAAATATTCTTCTCACGACATGTCTCTTGTGTAATCAATATTATGTACGTTTCTAGAAATGTCATTCAATAATGACACGGAAACATACATATGCTTGAGCAAGAGTTTTTCGGTTTCTAATAAAGTTTTTTTTAAAACATGTCGTTTCTCAAAATATTCTTCAAAAAATGGCTTGCAGTCATTTCAGGCTGTAACCCGGATTTCAAAACTTTGGTTTGCTATTACTTCATATAGCAACCCGTTTTTCAAAATGGGAAAACACGTCGCCAAAAAGACGGTTGTTCCTTTTACCGGGTGAAATTCACCTGGGCATGGATTACTTTATATCCATGTTTCCTCGATCTAATGTACGTTTCAGTGCATTATTTCTTGATTAAGAAGAGAAGTCTTCTTTTTATCAAAATAAATAATTTTCTTCTATGATTCTTCATAAAATTATTTGAGTAATACATGGTGGTAACGTGTTGTTTGTAAATCAATCAGTCTTAGACACTTCATACAATTTGTCACTCAATTAATGACAATGGGTCATCAATTGAGGGGGAGAGTGATTTCCAATTTTTATCAACAAACGGATTTCTTGGTTGTCTCATAATTGTTATAAAAGGTTTTGTAGTTAATGGGGTATTAGTTGAAGAGGAACTTGCTAAGCTTTATCTTAAATGGCCAAATGTGTTAGTTGTTAGAAAGTTTAGGGCATTATGTGCTATTTGCGTATAGTTTCCTAGCTTTATGTAACTAAAAGGTCCATTTGTCTCATGTTGGTTTCCTCGCTTAATCCCCTAAATACGTTTTAATCCAAAATCTTAATGATGTTAGGAAACCATTGTGTCTGATGCTCTTGTTCTCTCCTCTGGCATTCGTATAATCTGATTGATTGTGTTTCGTTTGCTGTTTGCTGATAATTGTTTGATTGTTGCTGATTATGTGTTCGTGTTCTCAGGATTTGCTTAGGTATGTAGTTACCGGGTTAGAATCTTTTTCCTAAGCTCCTGATTTGAATGTTGAAAATATGCGTGAATTGCTATGTTAGTGATTGTTGCTTATATCTGATACAAACTTGCAATGAATGTTCATGATTGCTAGTTTCTCTTCATGCTAGATAGCATTTTGATGAGTTGCTTGAATGTTCTTTGATCATGTTATGAATTTGGTATTATGAGTAGGCTTGCAGCTACGTGGTTGCAGTTAATTAAGAGTGAATCTG
The DNA here is from genome assembly GCA_030686995.1 of Artemisia argyi. Lineage (NCBI taxonomy): Eukaryota > Viridiplantae > Streptophyta > Magnoliopsida > Asterales > Asteraceae > Artemisia > Artemisia argyi. Next base: position 211,859,933 of record CM060709.1, on the reverse strand, counting down.
TATGTATGCATATCTTTGTTGATACTCTTATGCAGATTCCATGGCTGATGTGAATGTGCCTGCTCCTGCTCTAACCATTTGATCAGATGTTCAAACTTCATTGGCTGGCTTTGATTTCACCACAAAAACAACATCGATTGCAACAACGACAACAACTCTTTCACCATCACCACCAGTTATCTTGTGCGTCATAAGTAGTGTGGTATCAAATGTTATGTGTTAGTACATGATTTTTTTATTTCATGAGTTTCTCGTTGAACTCTAAATCATTTATAAACTCATCATCTCTAACACATAACATGCTCCCTCAAGGATTGAGGGGGAGCAAATGTATCGTCTCAAAATCAGTCATTCTTAAATCTGACACATCTTTCTCCCAAAATCTTTAAACTTATTTAAATCACTTGGGATCACAAATCTCAAATGGTTTGAAATTTTTGATCGGGGGAGAAAATGTGATTTAAATATGAAAATCTGATTAAAATGTGATGTGTTGAACCTTAATGAATGCTATGAATGCTTTCCTATATGTGCTAAACTCTTTTGTATATCAATGCACATATTGAGGGGGAGCAAATGATTTGTGAAAAAGGATCCTTGCATCTTATGAGATCGAGTCTCAGACTTAACCAATGAATTGACGAAACAAAAACCGTCATCAATCCAAAGGACTAGTCCTGGCCGGGTAATAACTTCAAGCTGGGTTAACCAGTGATGTAAGCGTGTCTCGAAGAGGACTTGTCTGAGTAGAGTGTACCGTTTCGAGAAACCTTTGTGGACTTGACCAGGCCGGGTAATAATTTCAAGCTAGTTTAACTAGTGATGTAAGCGTGTCTCGAATGCCTGTTCATGTTTACTAAAGGTGGATCAATTCTAAAGTGCAACTCTTCCCGACATGTGTAAATTTTCAAATCAAAACTTATGAGCACATGTTAAGGGGGAGCATTTGAAAATGGCAAAACTCTCAATGTGTTAACAAAATGTGTTTCTTAATCATAAACATGTTGAGAGAATTTTCAATGATTTGGTGTATGGCAACATAGGATAGTCATGAAGTTATAAGGTGGCTAAGGTTAGGAAAACCGTCCTATGATCCGCCAGAGCCGGAGGGATCTACCCATGGACAATACCCAATAGATAGTATTAGAAAGTCCGTAGGTATGATTATGAAAAAAGGAGAAATGTGAGAATGGAGAAAGAAGGGGTTGAAGAATTAAAAAGAAATGAAATGAGAAAGGGTGAAAAGAAATAGCCCTCCAATTATTCAACCTTAGGGCAGAAACCGGGTTCAATACATATGCTACTGGTGGTTACCAAGGTAACACCGGTATTGAAGACAAGACGTCATGGACCCAGTGACGCACTGCACTAAACCTTCTAGCCACTCAAGTTCTCTCAAAAGGACTTGTTTCATTCTCACGGGGAACCGGTGTAAACTATCAACGTATCTCTTAGAGATGGTTGATATTGAAGCAGGAGACCTCTCCCTAATCTCCGCATAGGAAAACCAAATGCACTTATTGAGTCTAGAGCCTCGAGATGCATACCAAGATCTCATAGGAACACGTGATATTTCTACCTTGGTTGTTCAACATTAAGGACACCAGTGGTAAACTTATGAGTCCTACGCAGATCTTAGCAATCTGCCAGAACATTTATGAGGGATGTTGCTTTAGTATCTCCCAGTGATTGAATGGAAATTCCTGCCAGGGTCAACATCAAGCAGCCCTGAAAGCAGGTCACTTAGGTAATTCCTTGTGGATTACGCTTAGTGGTCGCGGCGGTTACCAATGGTCTACAGTCGTGGAGAGTACTCCAGCGACTCACCCAGTCGTTGATTTACTTAGGTAGATCGTGTAAATCCTCACGGGGGTTTGCCGATTAGGAACGGTCTTGGTTAGGATTAGAAGGAGTCATCACACTATGCTGTTGACAATCTCTATTTCCAAACCTATAAGTACCGGATGATTTGTTGCTAACTGTCTACTTGCAGGAATTTCTGACTGTTGCGGTTGATTGCTGAAAAGATGCTGATCCATCAACACATGCTCACACTTTAACTTCACAATCTAAGAAATCATGATCATTGGTTGGGCTTCATTTATGCTTCCACAACTCTGATGCAGAAGATCATGATCCAGAAAAGTGTGAGCATGCCAACACAATGATGTTCAAATCACATGGAGACATTACTACTCAAAGATGACTTGCAGATACTCACTTGGATGATGAACTCGAAGTAATGCCAAAGATCATCCAACTCACTGAACAAGTTATCTAGAGTCTGTTGCTGAATGTATGAAGACATGTTTGAAGAATCAAAGTCTACGAGCTACAAGATTTCAAGGATGCAAGAATTCTGTGCTTATCTTCTGGGGTGACCTCCCTTAGGGGGAGATTGTTAGGAATACGATTATTCAGTTAAAGACTCGGTCACCCCAAGTATTGCTAAGCATTACGTAGCTCGTAGAATTATCCTTATTATAGTTAGTACGTAGCTTATTAGTAGTTAATATATGTAAATAGTATTCGTAGAGTGGGTCGGGTCTTTACCCTCTGTCAGCTCACTCTACAGCTCGTTTCATGGAGCACCAAGTATTGTAGTATAAATACCCTCTCCCACCCAAGGGAGAGGGTTGGACCTTTCACATAGTTCAATCTAATATATGTGTGTTTCTCTCTCTAAGGCTCCCAACCTCTATTTCTCTCACTAAACTATTATATTTCTCCTTCCTCTATCATCTTAATTCGAACCACAATCACAAGAACCATACGTGTTTAAGATTATGAGTATCCTACAAATTATAAACTGAAAATGAATAACTGAAACTTATATTAAGAAAATTAATTGAAATTACACTGAGAAGTCTTGATTACAAACCTTAGTAACTGAAACTAATAACTTGAAAGACTAAAATTACATTTTATGCTAATTACTTAACTAAACTACTCTCCTAAGCTAGCTGCTTCTTCTTTTCCCTGCTTCTTCATATATATTGACCTTTTGAGCTTATGGGACCCACTGGTGTATTTCCCATCAATAATTAGAACCATTGGATGACTTGAACTCCATCTTGGCCTTTAAATGGTTTTGGCGCCAATTTTTGTCAAAGGGCAGGTTGGGATTGCTTGTGGGGATTCAAGGAAAATTAATGTGCCTTGGAGTGTATTGGAGGCTAGGGGGACAAGGGATGGTGTGTTATGTGGATTTGGTGAAGGTGGGGGAGGGGGTACACAGTGACAGTCAAGTGGGGAAGGAGGTGTTGGTCAAAGTTGTTGACTGGAGGGAGTAATACGGGGTGTTTGTTTTTTATTTTGAAGTGGTGGTGGGCTGAATTAAGGAGTGGGCTGGGGTTTATGTTGGATGGGCTTGGTGGGCTGGGGTTGTGTTTGGATTAGGGTGTGTTGTTGGGGTGTAATATAAAACCAAGGGTCCGTTTATTTTGTTAGTAAAAACACCACATGGACCCATTTTGTAATTAATGAAACTTGGGGGGCTGAAAATGTTATTTTCACAAAGTTATATAAAAAATCATACTTGTCAAGTTCCAAAAACCAAAGGACCATAATTTGTAATTTCCCAAAAATTGAAATCCCGGGGTCCTTTTAGGTCAAATTTGAAAGTTCAGGGACCAAAACTATAATTTCTCCAAACATTTTACCCAAGGACTAAAAATGGCTTTTGTGACTTTCAAGGGACCAAAAGTGATTTTTCCTTCAAAAATATCCCACCAGGGGCCAAATCTGCCAATTTCTGAAACTCCAGGGACTAAACTATAAATTTCCAAAACTTTCCAATTTTTCACCAAAGGACAAAATATGACAACTTCTGATTTCAAAAGGACCTTTGGTGATAATTTTCTATATTTTGAATATCCAGGGACTAGTTTTGTCATTTTATGAAAGTTGGGAGACTGAAACTGCCAATTTTGCAAACTTTGTACGTTTTTTATTTGTTTTTGCTCATTTTGCATCTAAAACATATAAAACACAATTTTGAAATATTTTTAGTATTTTGATGCATTTCTGAGTGTTTTTGTATGTTTTGCAGTTCAGATTAGACCAAAAATGATGAATGTTTGAGCACTCATCAATACCCCACACTAAACTATTGCTAGCCCCTAGCAATAACTGTTTTGAAAACTTGATGGATTTTAAACTCTTTACCAAAAGCCATCACTTCTGGAGTAGCCAGGTCTAAGAACTGTGGCACACCTGATAACCGTGTGATTTTGAGCAAACCACAGCTGTCAACGGATTTGATTCGTCTTTACCAAAAGTCGTTTGCTTCTGGACTAGCCAACTCTTGATGGAATAGTCAACATCTTGGTGAGCTGATTACCAATTATGAATTTTCCACTGCCTTTACCACAAGCCATAATCTTGCGGGCTAGCCAACTCATTCGCTTTATGGGATATGGCGAGTTGAGGTACCATACAATTTTGGGCAAATTGCAAGCCATAAACGGATTTGAGATGTCTTTACCAAGAGCCGTTTGCTCCTGGACTAGCCAATCATTTTTGTCGGTTAGACAAGGCGGACTGATAACCACAAAAATTTTGAAGCACCAGTGAAAAATTTTTGAAAATTTTTTGAATTTTTGGCTAAAAACGGGGGTATAAAATAGTAAAATGTGATAAAATTCGCAAGAATAGCGAATACCCCCCCCCCCCCCCCCACACTTAGGATGAATATTGTCCTCAATATTCAAAATCCCGGCTATTATGCCGACTCTTTGAACGTAAAAGGGCAACATTACAAGCTAAGCGTGGAAAACACCATTTTGTTTTTCACTTCATAAGTAACCATAGCATGGGGGACTCCCCCACACTTAGGGTGAAAACCCTATAAGCATGCTACTGTTTTGGTTTACCGAGTCGCTAGCTTGACTCGACCCCGAATTCATTTGTTCTTGGGGAAGCATGATGTGGAAGAAACAATCTCAATCGGACTTTCATTCAAGATGTTTGGACAAACATTTGAAGCACGTGAAAGTTCCACACCGATGAGATAAGTATCCGGCTCAAGATAATGATACATGAAAATGCCGGGATCAAAGATAGTGTCCTCACTCCCGAAGGAGTGAAGAAGAGAGGAAGGCACCTCGAGAACAGGCTCATTAGCCTGAGTTTGGATTTCAAGGGTTAAGCTCAAAAACATCCCAAGAGGGTGGGTGGGAATTTGCAAATCCTCAAGATTGAGTGTAGCTCCCCCCAGGTTATCATACTCCGGAGGAGTCATGATAAGGTGATCAATGGTGGGCTCAGACGTTATTTCATCAACGTCACTGATGTCTCCATAAGATAAAGACTTTTCATCAGTGGGTGAATCACTAAGCCCGATATTGAGTGATGGATCATCATCATTCAATAAGCTTTCAAGGAATAGAATATCCCCTTCAGAATCAAGATAGTTATCATCAACTTCATACGAAGTTGAACTATCTAAAGCAAGGAATGCTTTGACTTCCTCCATATCATCTTTGAAATCAAAGAGATAATCATCACATCCCGATGGGAGTGGATTTGTGTGAGTGAGTTCATCGGCGAACTCCTCGAGAAGAAAGTCAACATTAGAGTGGGGAAAAGATGCATCAACATACTCAATGTCTCCATAAGATAAACAATCATCACTAGAATCAGAGACAATCTCAATTTGATCATTTGGATTATTAGGGGGTGAAGGAATATCACACATATGATCAAAAGTCCCCTGTGACTCTCTCGGGATTGGGACAAGGATCTCAACACTAGACTTTATTAATTCGTCCGATTCCTTATTAGGAACAGTGCTAAGATGCTCATCCCCCATGTTTAGAGAGTGAGTGTGAACTTCGGGTGTGATAACAACAGACTGAGGGAGATGAGAGGAGCTAGCATTCATGGAATGTACGAGTTCCATTTGATCTTCTGCTAGTAATTTCCCCGTCTCATAATTTTCTCCCTGATTTTCAATGGGAGGAATCACAAATGATGAATCTGAGGAACCCTTATAAAATTGAAGGATATCAAGGGTGTCCTCATTATCACTATCATCATCACGGTCTAGAAGAGCAGCTTGACGAAATTTGGCACGTGTTATAGCTGCTTGCTCTAAGACAAGTAATTCTTCCATGCTCAATTCGTTTCTAGCCTCTCGTTCTTCAGCAAGTAATTCTGCCATAGATTTCTCACGAGAGTCTCGAAACGGTGTAGTAACCAACTCCTCCTTAAGTTCTTTCAATATATCAAGAGCCTTTAGTAAAAGGTCTTGCTCAGTATCATGAGGAGTTGTGTGAATCATTTGGTACTGTGGAGGTGGGTCTGAAAATGAATAGTCGTAATTGTTACAAGGAAATGGATTCCTTGTTTGACAATCCGAGCTAGAGTGTGGACCTCCACAGTAATCACAACAGTAAAACTGATGTGGCTGTGGGTTGTACGTGCTAGAGTCATAACCGTTATCAGGAAACTTCTCAAAGACAAGCGTGTTTCCCGATTGACAATCAGAACTGTAGTGTGAACCACCACAGTACTCACAACAGTAAAACTGATGAGTCTCATGGTGTGGTAACTGATGGAATGAATCAGTCGTGTCATGGTAGGAATAGGGATTCTGGTTATAGACAGACCCGTTTCCTGACTCTACCATGCCACAACTGGGGCAATTGCCACCATTATGAGGATTACCACACCACTGGCAGATCAGAAAGTGTGGATGAGACATAGAAAGAATCAAAAGTGTATAGAGGGGTAGGGATGAAGAATCAAAGATGTGAGAGGGTAAAGGTTATTATTTTTGGATTTTTGGATTTTTGGAAAGACATTTTATATACAAATAAGAAAGAAAATCTTTTTGATTTTTTTGTGTTCGTTGAAAACTGATTTAAAATGTTTCCGCGAACGGTTTTGTTTTGAAAATAAGAAAATATGAACAAAGGATGGATAAATGTACAATGGAACGAATTCCAAAATCACTAATCAGAAAAACCGTCTAGAATAGCACGCACACCTCCCCGGCAGCGGCGCCAAAATTTGATTGACTTCAAACGGTCAACCTAAATTGACTCTAGGCTGTTTGACCTTGTTAACCAGTCAACTAAATTTGAGGCAAAAGCAGTCAACTAAATTCAACCACGGATGTGGTCAAACAAGTCAAACTCCTAAGGCTCAATGCTCCGCGGAATATAGTGTTTCCCCGGGTCGTTTTGTCCCGACGAGGTGTGGATGGTTATAAAACGGTTTCGTGATCGGGTGAATTTGGACAGGAAAAGGTTTGTGAGTGATTAAGCTAAGGAATCTACAAGGAAATAGCTTAAACAAGGTATATGAATAAGACTGGAAGCTAGGAAAAATCAGAAACGTTTAGAACTTAAAACGCGTACGTTCACGTTTTAAATAACGTAAACGTACAAAATAAAAAGTGAAAACGGAAATCTGAAAACCCCCCGGGGGTGAAAATGACTTTTTTACAAACTCAAGGACAAAAGAAAATTTTTAGAAAAAGAAAATAAATTTTAACACTAATTAATTATTTATTATTAATTAAATACTAATTAATACTTAATTATTAATATTTAAACAACTTAAATACAATACAATATTAATTAAATATTAAAAAGGTGAAAATAAAATTTCTAAAATTATAAAATAACTAAAAACTAATTTTAAAATTAAAAATAAGTATTTTTGTCTTTTTGTGCTTTTTACATAAATTAATTACTAATTAACTATTAATTATCTAATTAAACTTTTAAATTAAGAAAAATAGAAAATGAACATTAAAAATTCTAGAAAAATTTCTAAAAATATTTTATAACATATAAAAGCTGTAAAAAATATAAAAACTAGGTTTGACTTAATAAAAACTAATTATGCTATTTAAAACTAATTATTAATTAATAATTAATAAAACTAAGGTTAATTCTAATAAATACTAAATGATAAAATAAAAATCTGAGAAAATTATTATAAATACTTTAATATAAGATGAATTTAAGAAAAATATAAAAAAGCTAAGTTCTTAAAAAAATATAAAAATGAAAATTAAAATTAAATTACATTAAATAGAAACTATCACTTAATATTAAATTGTTTTTTTTTTGGATTTTTATTTTAGAAAACTATTTTACCACTAAAACCATGAACTTTTTATAAAAACAACTTTAATGGAACTTAAAAATAAGCAAAGTACAAGCTATTTGGGTCAACAGTTGACTTTTGTTGACCAAGGGGCAAAATAAGCTAAAATCAGCTTAGGTGGGACCCACAATGGGTTTTTCTGATCCAAAAAACTTATTTGAACTTGTTAGAGCAGGAATAAGCACAAGTGGACCACAGAATAAGCTATAAGCTAACAATAAGCACTTATCTAACTTGTTTCAAAGCAGAAAAAGGGACAAAGTTGAGGCCTTGATTCAGGTGGGGTCCATAAGTTTCAAGGTCAAACCTTTGGTCAAACTATGGTGCCTACCAGGGGGGGTTGAAAGGAACAAGATTGGTGCATTGGGGCCCACAAGGATGGCCAGAAAACCACCACCAAGTGGTGGTGTTGAGTGGTGGACTGTTGATGCAGGGGAGACACTCCCCCTGCAAGTGTTTTTGAGGCAAAGTGGGGCCCAACAGAAAATTTGCAAAAATATACAAATGGTGGAAACACAAAGTTAAGCTGGTAGAGAACAAGTAACAACAAGTTTCAAACTCTAAGACCCATCACAAAATTCTAATAAATTCATGCAATATTTGTAAAAACCTGAAATGCCACTTTTGACTTTTTAATGAAATATGAAAAGCTTGACTAAAGTGGATTTGTGATGATCACAGATGATTAATTATGCTATATTATGCCTAGATAAAGTGAATTAGAGAAAACTTAACCAAATATGAACTAGATTTAAGGATTTAACATCACTAATCACAACAGCTTAGCTGTTGTGATCATAAAGGTGCAAAGTTGACTTTTGCTGTGATGAGATGCAAGTTTTATGGTTTACTTAGCTTAGTTATGACCTAAGAAATCTATTAGTGCAAAGTTATCAATAAAACAACAACAAAAACTCAGCAAAGGTATTGATCCAAACACCCCCTTATCCTAGTCTGTTGGGGTTTTAATGAAGCAGATGGGTGAATTCCGTCATAAAACTGATAACTTACTAACATTAGACCATATAAAACACAATTAAGCTACACCAAACAGTGATTATTAACAGAAACTAACAATGAAGTTAAATGAGAAATTAGCACTAAAATCATAAAAATTGAAACTCACAATGGGATTGGTGTTCAAAACCAGGAACAAGGAGTTATTAGCTCAACCTAATACCTCCCAAGAGGTTCTAAACCAACTCCACAAGCTTCTTTTCTTCCTTGAAACTAATCTTTTATTTTTCTTTTATTTTTTCTCTATTTTTGGTAATTTTTTGGTTTTTTAAATGAAGCTAAGCAACACTGAAAAATTATGATTTTTACAAGTTATACTAACTTATGGTGACTTAAGAGAACAGATAACAAGCACTTTTGACAACAATTAAAAATAAGATTTTGAGTATTTTTGGAATAATTATAAACTAAAAATGAATAACTGAAACTTATATTAAGAAAATTAATTGAAATTACACTGAGAAGTCTTGATTACAAACCTTAGTAACTGAAACTAATAACTTGAAAGACTAAAATTACATTTTATGCTAATTACTTAACTAAATTACTCTCCTAAGCTAGATGCTTCTTCTTTTCCCTGCTTCTTCATATATATTGACCTTTTGAGCTTGCGGGACCCACTGGAGTATTTCCCATCAATAATTAGAACCATTGGATGACTTGAACTCCATCTTGGCCTTTAAATGGTTTTGGCACCAATTTTTGTCAGAGGGCAGGTTGGGATTGCTTGTGGGGATTCAAGGAAAATTAATGTACCTTGGAGTGTATTGGAGGCTAGGGGGACAAGGGATGGTGTGTTATGTGGATTTGGTGAAGGTGGGGGAGGGGGTACACAGTGACAATCAAGTGGGGAAGGAGGTGTTGGTCAAAGTTGTTGACTGGAGGGAGTAATACGGGGTGTTTGTTTTTTATTTTGAAGTGGTGGTGGGCTGAATTAAGGAGTCGGCTGGGGTTTATGTTGGATGGGCTTGGTGGGCTGGGGTTGTGTTTGGATTAGGGTGTGTTGTTGGGGTGTAATATAAAACCAAGGGTCCGTTTATTTTGTTAGTAAAAACACCACATGGACCCATTTTGTAATTAATGAAACTTGGGGGGCTGAAAATGTTATTTTCACAAAGTTATATAAAAAATCATACTTGTCAAGTTCCAAAAACCAAAGGACCATAATTTGTAATTTCCCAAAAATTGAAATCCCGGGGTCCTTTTATGTCAAATTTGAAAGTTCAGGGACCAATACTGTAATTTCTCCAAACATTTTACCCAAGGACTAAAAATGGCTTTTGTGGCTTTCAAGGGACCAAAAGTGATTTTTCCTTCAAAAATATCCCACCAGGGGCCAAATCTGCCAATTTCTGAAACTCCAGGGACTAAACTGTAAATTTCCAAAACTTTCCAATTTTTCACCAAAGGACAAAATATGACAACTTCTGATTTCAAAAGGACCTTTGGTGATAATTTTCTATATTTTGAATATCCAGGGACTAGTTTTGTCATTTTATGAAAGTTGGGGGACTGAAACTGCCAATTTTGCAAACTTTGTACGTTTTTTATTTGTTTTTGCTCATTTTGCATCTAAAACATATAAAACACAATTTTGAAATATTTTTAGTATTTTGATGCATTTCTGAGTGTTTTTGTATGTTTTGCAGTTCAGATTAGACCAAAAATGATGAGTGTTTGAGCACTCATCATTGATGAATATCGGTGGAGTGAATTGTAACGGTTTGTAGTCCACCGAAAGGATTTTACTAGTGGAATTGTATTGGTGTCGTGGATTCGCAATTGGACGTACGGATGGTATAAACCCCCCATCCCGAACCAGTATATATCGTGATGTCTCTTTACTTGCTTTATATACTTTGGTTGTGTTTGTGGTTGTTGAATTATTGTACAACCACTTGGTGACTCTTACGGCTTAAAGTTTTTTTAAACGTTCAAAAAGCCTAAGAAACCGTATCCCCCCCCCCCCCTATGGTTCTACAATTGGTATCAGAGCGGAATACTCAAGTATTTGAGCGTTAAAACCTTCCCAAGAACTTCTTTATCCAAAATCTAAAATCCTAACAAAGATTTTTGACAAAGTTGAGTATAGATCCATGGCTCAAGAGAACTATAGAGAGGGGCGTTCTATGGAAAGACCACCTTTGTTTGAATACGAAGGATTTCGTTTTTGGAAGATTCTTTTTGAGACTTATGTTAAGTCTAAGGATCTTGACTTATGGTACATCATTCAAGACGGTAACTTTGTTTTCATGATACAAAACCCCGAAACAAGGTTAATGGTGAATAAACCATATTCGGACTTGGATGATAAAGAAGAAGATGGCCGACAAGAATGATAGAGCCAAAAAGATTATCTGTGATGCCCTACCTCAAAAGAAGCTTGAGAGGGTGTGCATGTGCAAGACCGCAAAGGAGATTTGGGACTTACTTCTTTTTGTTCATCATGATACCACACAAGTCAAGGTCAACAAGATAGATTCTCTCATTCAACAATATGAAGAATTCTCTATCATAAATGATGAAACTATTGATAGCGGTTTAATGACATTCAATACTATTACTACAAGCTTGAACTTGTTAGATCCAAGCTATAGTAGCAAGAATCATATTGAAAATTTTGTCCATGCTCTTTCCAAGAATTGGCAACTTGAAGAGACGGAGGTTGAAGAAACAAGAAGTTTAGGACAATTATCTTTTGAGAAGATAATTGATGATCTTCATATATATGAAGAGTTTCTAGATAATATTAGAGTCATCGCCAATAAAGAGACCGATTCACTAGATCTTGAAGATGAAGTCACTACAAACCAAACTAGTGATCAAGATGTTATTCTTAATTAAGATGAAGAAGTAGAAGAAGAAGAATTCATTGTGTCAACAAGGCAACTTAGAAAATACAATGAACAAGGAAGTTGCAATGATCAAGAGATAGCATTCGTCGGAGTGGTTTAGAGCAATAGTGAAGATGGGAATCACTCACATGGAGAAGTCACTTGCCTCACTACATTTGAAGCTCTTGAGGTATCATCTAATCCTTCCTCATCCAATCATAATCTAGATATTCATAAATTACAAAAAGAAAATGAGGAATTAATTAAACTTAATGAACATATCTTGAGAAATATTGAAAAACATGCAATGGATAAACATAAACTCAAGAAAGAGATTAGTGAACTTGAAAATAAATTGATACTACTTAAATTTGAGAAAAGTAGTATTGACTAATGTTGACTGAACAAAAACCCTTTCATGACAAGGGAGGTCTTGGTTTTTCTAAAAATGATAAAAATATATTTACAAGTCAAAACAAATCCATTGTGCTTATAAAAGAAGGTCATAAATCAAATATTACCGACTCTGACACGCTGTATGACGCGTTAACGCTTGATCAATGCCAGAAGTCTGAGTAAAAATAGATCATCACTAAATGCTTTTGCTAAACCTTTCTTTCCTCAAACTCCTTGTGCAAACACCCATAACAATACTCTTCATGACTTTATAGAATTTACCAATGATGAGCATGGTAGTAATCTAGACTCTAAGTCTTATAGTACAAGTAATCTAAATGATGATGATTGTAGTATTATGTTTACCAATGTAGATTGCACTATTAGTAAGAACGGTAACATACTAGCTAAAGGTCATAGGCGAAACAAATTGTATACTTGTTAATCAGAGATTATTTTTAACAATATATGCATTTCAAACATGGTAAATCACCCAACGCTTCAGCTTAGGAGGTTAGGTCTCGTCGACAAGCTAGTAAGCAATTTACCATTGTTGAGTTTTGAAAGGCATTATTGTGATACATGTCTAGGGAGTCAAGGACAAGCAAGCAATAGAAATAGGAATGAGATGTCAAAAATAAGGTTTTAGAGTTGTTGCACTTGGATTTGTATGATCCATCTCCAATCCAAAGCTATGAAGGAAACTTCTACACTTTGATGATTGTCGGTGATTATTCAAATTATACATTAGTATTGTCTTTAGAATCTAAGGATGAAGTCTTAAATAAATTTTATATTTTGAAAAAGAAACTTGAAAACCTACTTGATTGTTCTATTGTTTCAATGAAAACAAATCATAGTAGTGATTTTAATAAAATGCAATTTGGAACCTTTTGCGAACAACATGGAATATCTTATAACTTATCGTGCCTGTTCACTTATCAATCGCTTGAGATTGTTGAAAGAACACATCGTAAGTTACGAAAGATGAGTCGTGCAATGTTTGACGAGCAATCCGTCCAACAAAATTTTTGGTGTCATGCCTTAGATACCGCATGCTATATCTTTAATAGAGTTCACATTAGAAAAGTCATAAATAAAACACCATATGAGATACTTAGAAATAGGAAGCCCTCCCTAGAGTACTTTAGAGTGTTTAGTTGTAAAGTATTCATACTTAACACCAACGAATATCTCACCAAATTCGACCCAAAGTCGTATGAACGTGTGTTCCTAGGATACTCTCAAACTAGTAAAGCATACATAGTGCTTAACAAGGAAACAATGAGAATTGAGGAATCTCTCAATGTTACCTTTGATGAGAGCATGCCCGAGCATAAATCATCTCCTTCAGTAGAAGATAATGTGATCAACGAACAAATAGTTCATGATCAAGAAAGGTCGCCATCATTACAAGTTAATGTTTTGGATGAAGGAAATCCTAAGGAATTGAGAGAAGCAAGGGGTCATCCCATAGAAAAAGTCATTGGTGACTTGAATAAAAGGACTCTTAGGTCACAAAATAAACAAATTTAAGTTTTGGCATGACATTTTTCAAAAGTCCAAATTGTTTTGGGATAGGTCTAGATGATCATGGTTGACATGCATCTTAGGTGAATAATCTTTTAAGATAAAGTCTAGATGTCTAGAAGATGTTTGCTTTGTCCTACTTAAGTGCTCTTAGAGATTATGTGTTTATATGTCTAGAACTTATGTGGAGGCATGGAAGGAAATACAATTAAATGTTTTCTGAGAGGAAAGATATATATCAATTCATTATTCAAACGATGATTGATAATATTCAAGATTCTACATGTCTATATTATGTGCAATGAACAAGAAAATTTAACACAAAAATATCTTATTAACACTTAATAAGATTGAAAGTCATTTGTGTCAAATTACCATGATTAGATAAAACTTCGGATTACGACTCACAATCGTATTGAAGAGTGTACATCTATATCTACTTGTTCAATTAATGTGTTATTTGCATGCTATGTGCTGTAGGGTAGAGAAGAAAAGAAAAACATACTTTATGCAAACATACAAACTACTTACGTAGTTGATGAGGATTTTAGTGGTTTAAATTCGGTATGGTATTGCATAACAAACTAAAATACCCTTTTAATAGGCTTAATAATATAAGTGTCTCATCCGAGATCTTAGAAACTTATCTTGTTAATGCAAGTAACAAGTAAGGATTATTAAAGTCGACACACTACACAACGAACTACGAACCGAAGATATCATGTATTGTGTATTGACTTTCTATACAATGAGTGATAGTTTATAGGATCTAGTTTGTGTACCCAAAGATAACACACTTGACATCTATGCGCAAAACAACCATACTATCGAGATAGGATACATGAAATACTTGCACTTGATTCATGTATTGAGATTTGTTGGTGCAAAATTGTGCTCATTTTTTAAAGGATTTGATGATTCTTGATCTTTACTCATCAAGTATGAGAATTTCATGCATGCCTCTTGTGAAGAATGTATTCAACTATTATAGGAACTAATATGAGCAACTTGATCATCCAAATCCAACCAAAATCATAACTAATTCAATCTTAATCACTCATGTCATCAAGGCATAATTGTATTCCCCATGCATTAGTTTCTTTCAAGTCATCTTATCTAGTACTACATAGTAGGAATCTTAGTACTAAGTATGATTATTCATTGGACAATAGAACCTCTTTACCCATACCAAATTCATACTAACCCTCTATAAAAGAGTATTTAGTATCATATATCTTCATCATCACTCACATCCTTCTATTTCATCTTTCACCCTTCTAAATGGCAACCAAGTTCTTTATGAAACGTGTTGACGAATCATCCGACACTAATACTTAAGAACCATTTGAGTTTCGTGAGTATCGTGAAGGAAGGAATTGTGACAAGAACTTTATGTGTGTCACTAGCATAAAGAAACCATTCACCCAAGCAAAATGCTTTTCTTTAATTTGTGACCTCCCCATTGCCATTTACCCTAGACACCTTTAAGAATTTCATGCTAGGTTTTACCTTGATCGACCTTCTCTAACTCTAAATTTCCCTTTGTCTTTGCTACGTTTCGTAATTTTATTTGCATTCAGTTTTTATTTGTCATCATCAAAAAGGGGGAGATTGTTGAGGCAACATTTTCAAGATCTTCTAATGTTTTAATGATGACAAATAAACCTTCGAAACACATAAAATAACAAACGGTAGCCAAAATTCCCCAAACTCCATGACGCGTGGCTGACGCGTCACCCATGCGTTGACGCGTGGCTGACGCACCAGGCTTCTGTATGGTTCGAGACAAATTTTGAAATTTGGCATTCCCCTTACCCGACAAATGTGGATCTTTCAATACAGGTATGAATATGCTATGTGCTTAATTGAGAACACTTGAATCAAGTTTTGGGATTAGAGAGTCCAACTTTTGAAACACCCGTTTACGTGAAAACACCAACTCATGTTTTCTAACTCTTGCCTCTAGCCAAGGCTTTTCTAAACTTAGGGAGCTTATATATTTCATGTAACAGCACGTGAAAGCATCCATATGCTCATATCCCGTGCTTACGGCTTCTCTAATCACGTAACGGGTTTACTCCCTTATTGATCAAACTAAGTCAAAGGTCACTTTGCATAAATGCATCCTTTCCTGCTAGGGTTATGCTTTACATCATGGCAAAGCAATTGGCTTGCTTATACCAAGGTGTTAGTTGAGTACGCCGAGTCGTGGAAAGTCACGAGTTATGAAACTATGGATTCTCGACGTTGTGTTACTTGGAATTATAAGTAACCTATGATTTTCCCAACTCATAATCTTCATTGTCTAAACCTTTTCTTCTTAATGACAATTAGATTATCTCTTAATCTCTTCTTAATCACAAGAGGCAAAGCCTCCAAACAACCCAACATCTTCTAAATATTCTCTTACACCTCTTACACATTCATACCTTTTTGACTCACACACTTTCCCACAAAATATTCCTTTCTTACAATATTCCCATCTTTATACATTTCCCATACACCTTTCTCATACACCCATACATACACTTCCCTATACACACATATACACTCTTTTCTACACACACCTTTAAATTCAAAACACACACACACTACTCGCAATCCTTCCATATACACACATAAGGCTCCCCATCTTATCACACCCTTACACTTCTTACATATTCCTTACAACCTTACACAAGGATTATACTAGTGGAATAGTATCGGTGAGCATCGATATTGGTGAATATCGGTGGAGTGAATTGTAACGGTTTGTAGTCCACCAAAAGGATTATACTAGTGGAATAGTATCGGTGTTGTGGTTTCGCAACTGGACGTACGGATGGTATAAACCCTCCCCATCCTGAACAAGTATATATCGTGGTGTCTCTTTACTTGCTTTATATACTTTGGTTGTGTTTGTGGTTGTTGAATTATTGTACAACCACTTGGTGACTCTTACGACTTAAAGTTTTTTTTTTAAATTCAAAAAGCCTAAGAAACTGTATTCACCCCCCCCCCCCCCCATCTACAGTTCTACACATACTATATAAACAAAGGCTAGGATCATTGTTTTGGATCTTTTATGCACACACAATACCTAAAACCTTCTTATTTCTTCTTGTTTTGTTAGAGCCAATTGTACAAACACCCTATAAGAGTCGATCGGATTTTTGTTCAAACCAAAAATCATTTTGTGTTCTTTTACGAGCATATCGTTTACTTGGTATTAGTACGTGTGTACAAGAACGTGATTCAAACACACTATTGTTTGAATCTTGGATTGAATTACAAAACGGTAAGGGGTAATTCTTATAATCCACATAAACTCTAATTAGGGTTCATCTTGTTGATTAATTGAAGAATTGCTAAAAGTATCATGGGGCTTTGTGGTCCACTGGGTGAAGCTTATTAAGTTAAGCGAGCCTAGGTGAGAGTAGTACCGGGTTGGGTGACCAACCGGGAAGTCCTCACATGGGGACCACAAGCTCTAATGATATCAACCAGCTACCTTAGAAGCTTGGGCCCAACCATGTGATGTCTTGATCCAACTAAAGGACGCGAGTTCGATTCCGTTCCACAAGCATGGTTGGGTATTGGGTAGAGGTATTTCACATGCATCAAACCTTTGCTGGGTTGGGTTGATGGGTACCATTATGGTACACAGGGTTGAGATGTCCCTGCCAATCTACACTTTTTTTATCCAAGAATTGCTAAAACTACGTATACATTTAAATTAGGTTAATTAATTATGTGTTATTGATCTATACGCTTCCACATGTTCTCTTTGATGTTTTATGTGTTTAATTATGATATGTCATGTTATTAAATTTCAACATCTATTACAAGCATACGTATATATAAGCAAGGAGAAGTAAAACTTCCATGTGATGCTTCAATAAAGTACTAAAGTAAATAATTATTTTAACTATTTGATTTTGTACTTGTTCGACTTTCTTTTAGCTTTATCTTTCCTATGTTATTTATCAACCACTTTTGTCCTTGTTTGTCATTAAGCAAAAAGTACTTTTGTTTTTTTTTTCCTTTCTTAGTGGGTTGAAATCCAACAAATATTTCATGTTTGTTTCTTTAGAGATAGAATTTTAGGGAGTCAGTGAGTTATTGTCATCACTCACTGACTCCATCATCCAAGTCTTGGTTCTCGATCTTCACTCACTGAGTACCGCCTCAGGTTGCGATGAGTCTTCATTCTTCAAACTCTGAAGAACATCTCATGGATGACTCCCTGATGATTGAGGATGACTCCTTTATGACTGTTCAACAGGGACAAAATATATACTTAGGGTATTTTTCATTCAAATACTATACAAAGGGCAAATAGGTACTGAATTGACCCAACAATCTCCCATTATTTGAATAGAAAAATAACCTAGATTGATTGGTAATAACTGAGGGAATGGGGTTCAGGAACAGGGGTTCAGGTGTTAATGGGGTTGATCCAAACCAACACAATCACAAACTATGACAAGAAATGATAAGGGAAGGGCTATGTGTTAATGGGCTTGATCAATCGTCAAAAAAGGGATGGTCGAAAGTTGTATTGAGTGAAGGTTTGAGGAAGTTCTTGTTACATATGGTGATGAAGTTATTGCTAAACATGGAAGTGGAAGCACGAATGACGTTGTTGTAAATACAAAAAGAGGGATAGGAAGGCCAAGAAAATATGGTCCAATAACTAATCCGGTTAATGACACCAAAAAGAAATAGGGGAAGGCTTATTGGCAGTGGAAAGAATAGGGAGGGGAAGCAAGAGCCTCCGAGTACAATGACAACAAAAAGGAATAGGGGAAGGCCTATTGGAAGTTGAAGAAAGAGGGAGAGGAAGCAAGAGCCTACAGATGTTGGTATGCTAATGTTTTATAGTCCATTTACGTTTCATTTAAATTTGTTTAAATTGGATGGTAAAATCTGTTTGATAGAATAAACAGAGTATTATATGCTGATAGTGAGTAGCATGATTGAGTATAATGATTGGTAGGTTTAAGATAAACAGAGTATTATGGTTCTAAGTAGGTCTTTACAATAGGAAATGTAGTCAACTCAATAGAGTTTTAGTGACAATGAGGCCTGTATGTCACACCCCCAATTTACCTGACTTGCAGCGGAATGGAATGCCTGAGGGTGTAACTGTCATAGCATCACAACAAGGATATATTGAACGACCTAAAGTGTCGTTTTGAAAATACATCGTTTGATTCATTCAAAATATTCAGAGTTATAAAACATAGGTCCCAAAAGAGTTGGAAAGTTTAAGTAGAATAGTTTAGTACAATCAAACGATAGTTCATAAGTGCATGAAATCCAAAATGAGACGCGTCATCCTTGATTCTCAAAGAAATGACTCCATGCATGTCATGAGGCATATGTCTTAGTTTCCTGAAAATACATTGCGAAAACGGTAAACATAAAGTTGGTGAATAATCATATGTTTGTAAATTAAATCGTATGTACATAAGCCACAAGTATAAAGTAAACCGACAAAAATGTCAAAATGCTACATTGTCTCTTAAGCTCATGACCCCGAAGCTAGACTTTGTAATGGCCCCACCAGAGTGTTTACCAGACACTCAAATTGTTAAGACATGAAATGCATTCGTCCCGTTGGAGCAACCCAAACACGAATGGAGGCGTCACCCTCAATAGATCTATCCACTCACTCTCGCTTGGCAATATAATTAACGGTCCATGATAATAAAGGGGACTTAACTTGGTAGTAAGGCAACTTAAGCAATGTATGGAATTTTAATACTTGGGCATCTACAAAAATAATTGGTGCAATGTATTCTCCCCCGTGGGATTTGAAATCAAATAAGTAATTGAAAACGGGGCTATGAAAACTCACCTTAGCAAAAGCAATATCCGATAGACAAAGTAGTAGTTAGAAATAAGGTCCGGGTACTCTAATCGCGACCTAAATAATGCACATGTCTTAGGTTCGAAAACAAGGTCAAGCATGCAAGTCATACACTATATTATCACTTGTACATGTTGTTGAAATTTTTATTGTCAAAAACGTAGGTAATCACGTATTTAAGTCATCCACTATTTTAGAAAACGTAGCTTGTAAATCCCACGACCAAATATTAGTCGTCTTGTAAATATATATTTTGAAAATCTCTAACGTACCTAATAAGTATACGTAATACTCTACCATTTTTATTTACGTCATTTTAGCCAAACTACACTCTAAAGTGTCCAAAAACTCATTTTAATATTTTCCATCAGCTTTTAAATATAGCACAAAAGCTGTCAACATTTTAGTGTTTTGCCGCAACTTTCCTAGGCCATAACTTTTGCGTCGTAGTTCCGTTTTTCAAGTTCTATATATTTCCGCGAAGGTATTCAAGTATACTTTAGGTTTTTCAAGGTCTCGGCTAGCCTAGATGTCATTTAATCTCAGTTTTCCTAGCTTGAAAAATCGGGACAGAATCATAATTTCAGAAAATATAGTTTTAGTCGTCAATCTTGAAAATAGCATATCTTTTTCGTTACAAGTCCGTTTTAACCCGTTCAAGCGGCTATGTTTTCGTTATTAAGTCTATTTTCTATATGTCTAGCCTAATATGGTCACCAAGGTATTGATTTTTTTCTGTGAAGGGTCGAATAGGACAGATCCAATATAAATAATGTCAAACTATAATTCCTAGTGTTTTATTTATTTTCACCACTTAACAACAACTCCAAATCTAGTCCTAGTTCCTCCATCAACTTCTCAACTAGTATATGGTGATCTAACATAACTTAATCAATATTCAAGATCCATGTACAAGATCATCCAAGTATTAAAACTTCAAATTTACAAACATGTATATATATAAAGTTGTCATTATTTTACTTGTAAAGATTTTTACTAACAATTTTTCTTGTAATAAAATCTTGTTCAAAACATATTTTCTTGCTAAGAGATCAAAGTGGATGTAAAGATTTTCAACATGTACCAAGTGATAACCAAGTATATATACTAGACAAGCATGAAACTCATGAAAAATCATTAAGTATAGGTAGTGTAAAAATCACTTACAAAGAGGTTTGTGAGATGAGATTTATAAAGCACTTGTGTAACCCCAAGATTAGTGTCAAACCCTTGTTAATCTACCCTAAGTACTCTAGATAGTCACCAACAAACTCTTTCTTTTTCCTTGCTCCTTATGTGTGTCGATTTATGTATATATGGGTGGGAGGTGATTGTTTATTTTCTTTTCTTTGTAAAATGAGTACTAAACTAGGTGGATATATATATAGTAAGTGTGGTCAAAAGGGTGTCAACATTTCTCAAGAATTGGTCCTTGTGGCTGCCGAAATTTAAGGAAAAGAAAGGGCAAAAGGGTGGCTCTAGCCACCTTCATTAATGAGCATGTTTCATGGGTTGAAATATTGAATTTTTGCTAAGTCTTGTAATGCATTTCTAAGACATGGTATAGGGGGGGGGGGGGGGGGGGGGGGCGGCCATAGAGCAAAATTGGAAGAAATATATTTTTTTTTTTTGTAAAAATGTATATATTAAATGTATTGGGTAGTAAAAATATGTATTGGGTATTAGTTTGGTAGTTAACGGAAGTTGTACGAAATTAAACGTAAGGTGTAAAGAATTTAACTTGGACATCGGAAAATATTTTTGGGACTTTTGTAATAATTAAAAATATCCTAAAAATAATTGTTGAGAAAGTCGGGTATGTCGAGTATTAAATTCGTGAATAAAAATTAACGTTTGTTGAATTTAAAACCGTAAGTATTTAAAGAATAGGAATTTGTGTTATAGAATAAAATGGTGAACTGGGGAAGGAGCAAGGTACCGGAGCGTTGTGGACTACAATTAGTCTAAGTCCTAGAGTACTTAAAATTTAGTTAGAAATTCGCGTCGATTCAAGTAAAAAGTTCATGTAAATCGTATTAAATTAATGTCAAGAAATTTAAATTCGAGTTTAGAAAATAGTATTGACCTGGGAAATAGCGGGTTGTGACACTGTACATAATGGTGCTGAAATTTGTTCTTAACTAGAATGGTTTGAAGTGCCATTATGGTCATGGCAAATGTAGTTGTCACTAGTGAAAAACGTCACTATAGTGTTTGAACTTGGGTACCACAACATGCACATGATCAAATCTGAAAAGTGATGGTGTATGACAGTCCCAAACACCACCAAATCACATCATAAAAATGGAAAATGCATCTTATTACATGCCAGTCTATCACCTAAACATAGCATTCCAACTAACAATACTAAATCACCTATATCACCACAACAACTATGAATATCCTAGACTATGACTACATTTCCCTTACTATGCCAAACACACCTATTACCAATGTGCAGAATACCCCATATCTCATACACATGTAATAAGAAGTTGACACAACTAAGACATCATCAATAGTCCAAGATCACTCAGTGCTAGTTTACCCAGACCATGGCTACACTTAACCAAATGGTTCTGGATGAGATAGTTTAGCTAAGTATGAAATGGTAGTTAGGTATAGTAATCCTCATAAGGAAGATTTCTTGTTCTATGGTGCCCTGTCCAGCTTGTTCATCTTTTTGGCTATCCATCTTGTTGATTGTCATGATATAGAAGACTGTTTGTTTATGCACCACTACTATGCATATACTAGTGAGTCCCTCTATTGATTTCATTATGTTTTATAGATGATAAGGCAAAGAGAGAAGTGAGTGTCAATGAGAGTGAACAAAAATACAGGGGATGTAAGACGATCACATGTGAAAATCTGGATGAGATTTGTGATGATCTAGATGGCAGGTCAAATCTTGAAGATTTGTTTAAACGAGCAATAAAGGAAAGTGCAGGGAAAAGAGGTAAAGAGTGTCCAATATCTTATGATGTAATTACTGTTTTTTAAATATAGGGAAACCGAAATATCATATCCATTTCAAAACATTGCATCAACCATAAGTATTCATGTTTTACATTCACCCAAAAGTACGAAAAATAAGGCCCATAAATAATCAAAGTAGTCCCAAAAGTTTTAGAGTCAGTGTTATAAACACTCCAAACTTATTCCCATTACTGTATCCCTTGCCAAGCGCCTTCCAACAGTTCAACAATTTATCACCCATTTCAATTACCTAAGAAAACATGTAAAAGGTCAACTAACGCTGCTGAGTTCATAGGTTTAAGCATAAAACAGTAACGTGGATTGAATCAAGCATGTGCACAATAAATCAAGTGTGTTACACTAGCACTAAGTCATGCAACCAAAGCTCTACAAGGCGTGACCATAGAGCACATAAAACAAATAAGCCTAAACAAGTGTTAATCCCGTACACTTGTGCTTTCGACATGTTATACATCCGTCCGATTGGCGCTACCAACCCTGGATGGAGGATGTCGGCCCCGATAGATCTATCTATAACATCGCACTTCTAACCCTAGAATTAACGGTTCATGATGTGGGCATAATGGGATTCGAACTCCTAATCACCATTGCCATTATCATAGTTAGAACCACCAATTATCAGAGATGATCTTGTTCTCCCCATCTTTTCAATGTGTAACTAACTTATTTCTTGATTCTTTTACAACAACGTCTGATGTGTTTCGAAAGCTTTAAATTTATAATAACTAGTTCTACCGATTCCTTAGTACAAAAAACACATAGGTAAAGTATAACCCCCGCTTGTAGTAAAGGTTTAGGTAAGACCAGGTCGTCCCAAGGGAGGAAAGTATTTCTCTAATCAGCGTTGTTTAACAAAGTTAGATTTCAATGATTGTCACTTATCACTAAAACCGTTTTTTGTTGGAATTAAGAGTTTTGAAAGTTTTAACAATTGATTAAGTGTATGTTTGTTTAAGGCCAAGCAACATGAAATAAACCATAGAATAAAATGTAATGTGCACACATATAAAGCATAAGAGCAATACGTGACGGGGGTTATCGTGATCACCAATATATCTACTTGACATAAGAAGAATCCTTTCGGCCTATAATCCTTAAAATGTTAAGTGCATGAAGTATAGTATGTGGATGAAATTTAAATAATGTGATTTCTCTAATCAAGTCGTTAGACGTGAGATTAGCCCTTAAACATATCATAATCCGAGTTATCCCGAGTCCTACTATCCAATTCTCACAAGTATAGCAATGACTCGTTATAGACAGACGATTCATAACTAATCAACACATTTGAATCTTTCGACCTTGGCAATTGTAATGACCAACCAAACAAGAGATAGTAAACCGACCCATGATATATCAAATACACAATTCATAAATTCCATGACATATATTCAGTTCACAGGTTCATATCACATGGCCATAATGCCTCAAACAAACATAAGAGGACTACTCCATATTTGTAACTAGTAACAAATAAACAAGTAATTATCATAGTTATAAATAAATTGAGATTATACCAAGGTTACAGTTGTTAAACCACGTTCACACGACTTCTGACTACAAAGTTGTTGCTACTCCAGGCTTCTAACAAGTGGTTTGGTGTGAACCACTCTTAAAACCTCCTCAAGCTTGTTATTGAAATGATTAATGATTGGTTGAGATTGTGTGTCTCTCTACTCTGAATTAGGCCTCGATTTATAGCTGTATGATGAACTCAAATAACTACATTTTATTGTCATCATTTATCTTATTTATTTGACTTGTTTTATTATATTATTCATGAGAATCAATACTTAATCATTTACTTTAGTAATTCTCAGGTAAAAACAAGCAATTGGTGAAACTTAATGATTTTGGACGAAATATGGAGCAAAACTAGCAAGATGTCAAAAGTCTACTGGAACCCAGAAGATGCGTCGTATCTCTCTCAAAAGATACGCCGCAATATCATACTTAAATGAATTCGAAGACCATTTCCTGACTTTGAAGAATGTGCCGCATGCAATTATAGCATGCGTCGCATATGAAACTTTGGTCAACGAAGAAGGTCAAGCTTGTCCTACTCCAGATACGCCGCATCATATTTCTGACATATGGCGTATCACTATCAAGACTTCACCAGATGTAATCCAAGACGCTAAAGGACATGCGCCGCATACAAAAACCAAGTTACGCCGCATCTAAAGGCGGTGTACGAATATTCCAGAATATATTTATCTTGGACCCCACGCGAAGTTAAGTTAATGTGCCGCATCTCGCTATTCTATGCGCCGCATCTTACCCTCAGACATAAAGTATAAATACCCCAAGGACAGACTGTATGCCAAGAGGAGATACCAAGAGAAAAACCCTAAGAGACGAATTCAGTCAAAGAAGCTTCACAAGACACGCCCAAACAAAGATATTAGAGCTGTAAGAAGGTCCTGCATGTATTTAATTCATTAAGTAGTTTTATTTTATTGTAATAGTAAGCTTTAATTAATCAGGATAGATGGGCTTGTGATATGTGACTACGGAACATCGTACACTCCCCTTAATATTGCTTTCCCATTAATTAAAGTTTATATGTTGATGTCTTTGGTGACTTATATTAGTGCTTTGATAACCTCTGTGTCTAGCTGAGCCCGTGGACTCCCATATCTGCCCTTCGCCTATTTAAACTAACATCTTTAGATAAGTAGGATAGGCATAAGTGATCATTAAGGGTTTACTCGCCGATATACTCAATTCAACGAGAAAGACCAGATTATAATACACTTCATATAAAACTAGGAATAAAATAAGTGACAAGCTACTTAATTATCAGGACAGGTCTTCTTATAGTCTCTATTATCTATCTGTGTACGTGTTGCTATTTGCTCTATCATTCTCATTAGTTTAATTTATTATTTAATAAAACCAAATCTGTGCTAGTCTCTCAGACTAAAACCCCCTTGCGTTAGATTATATTATAAAACTAAATTAGAATATTAAAATACTAATAGACAAATTTAGGTTTTTGTTCCACTCTTAGTGATCGACACTCTACTTACCAACTAGGCTACATTGATCGGGTACACTGCCCATTAGTGTTGTTATAAGTTAAGTCAGCAAAATATAAATTTAAAACTTGATAAGGAATAATCACCTATACAACAACACATCAAGTTTTTGGCGCCGTTGCCGGGGAGTGAATTGTTAAAACTTGTTTATCTATTAGTATTTTAATTAGGTTTTCTAACTTTTTTATTTTTTAGGTTTTTTAGATTTTATTTTTACTAACCATTTGTTTGTTTGTTTGCATTCATTGTATATTTTGCATATTTTCTGTTTTTGTGTGTATTTGTTTGTTTTGTGTGTTTTTCTTTGTTTTATGCATTAACTGTTTTCGTTGTATTCTACTGATCCAAACGATACGACGCATTTGTTTTTCTAGATGCGGCGTATGGCGTTTTAATTTTTAAAATACAGCGCATTTAATTATTCGAGTACGGCGCATCTAATTTTTAGATACGACGTATTTTGTTTTTAATCAGAAAATTTTTAAACCCTAACGAAGATACGACGCATCTGTTTTACAGATATGCCGTATTTAAACTTTTTCTTAAAAACAGTTTTCGAATTAATTAAAAAGGAACTGACGCATCAATTTTTGTTTATTACAGCGCATCTATCTGAATAAAAAATCTTTTATTTTGAAACGTAACGAAGATACGACGCATTAGTTTCTGCTAATACGGCGCATCTTATTTTTATAAATATAATTGATTTATTGATTATTAAAACATACGGCGCATTTGATTTATTAATTGCGGCGTATTGATTTTCTTAATAAAAGTCTGATTTATTTTTAATGATTAAGATACGGCACATCCTATTATTAGGATAAGGCGCATCGTCTGCAGATATCAGCAACTTTTATTTTTTATATTCCGTTTTCGTTGTTAATTTTCTGATATTCTACTTTGTTGAACATACCCTACTAATGCTTTTGTGGTGATTTTCAGGAAGTGCATGACCAGAAGTTCGACTAAGAACTTAACTAAACCATTCGAAGAACCTGAACGAGCTTTCCATTCGCTTAAGAAGCTTTTCAACACAAAAAGATTTGATCTTTCAGGTTCATCTGAGCTTGATTATTTTTCTGAACAAGAAGAAGAAGGAATAACAGAAGTAATGACGGAACCAATAATGGAGGAATACATGAAAAAAACTCGAGCCGACTTTAGCTCGGGAATTTCTAGGCCTAAACTGGATAATGGGGCCAAATTTGAATTAAAGGGTCAATTTCTCAAGGAACTAAGAGATAATGCTTTCAGTGGGTCAGAACATGAAGATGCTAATGAACATGTGGAGAAGATCCTTGAAATTGCTAATTTATGTACTATTGAGAAAGTCAATATTGACCAGCTTATGCTTAGAGTCTTTCCAATCTCTCTTACAGGTGCTGCTATTAGGTGGCTAAAGAATGAACCAGCTGGTTCTATTGAAACATGGGATGACTTGAAGAGTAAATTCCTGAAAAGATATTGTCCACCTGCCAAGACTGCTAAAAAATGAAGGCTATCAACAACTTCAAGCAAGAGCCTGATGAAACCCTTTATCAAGCTTGGGAACGATTTAAGGATTTATTGATAAAATTTCCTCAACACTATTTAAGTCCTATGCAGGAGATAATATTGTTTTATCAGGGATTGGACGTGCCAACTAGACAAATCTTGGATGCTAAGGGAGCTATACCAAAGATGAGCGCAGAAAATGCCAGAAAAGAAACGAGATGATAAAGCTTATGCTGCTCAAGTTGGATGTGAAGTATGCCAAGGACCCCACTACACCAAGGATTGCCCTTCTAAAAAAGAGAATGAAACATTTGAAGAGGCATATTATACACACTACTAGAAAAAGGGCTATCCTTGACTCCAAATGCGAGTCAAGAAGAGGTCTTATGACACACAAATGCGAGTCAAGGAAAGACCAGTCATAAATCTTCATGACTCGCATTTGTGCGTCATCCCTCTATGACGCGCACTTATGACCCATGTTTTATGACTCTGCTTTTTGCGAGTCATAACCTAATTTTTTTTTTTTTTTTTAAATTAATTTTTTCCAGTTCCTAATTTTCTATTAAATGACAATTAAAAACCTGATAATACAAAATTAAAAAAAACTCAAATGTCAAATATCAAGAATCAAAAATATACAAATGTCAAATATCAAGAATCAAAAATATACAAGAATCAATAATACATGTTATCAAGAATAAAAAATATACAAGAATCAAAAATATACAAGAAACCAATTAAGATCACCAACTATCCTTTTCCTGTACAGTCTAGCACAAGTAAGAATAATTCATCCCACACCATCCCCACAAAACAACTTCATATATCAAGATGCTTCAAATCCATCTTCCTTGCTGTGTTTTGTATCATCTCCTTGCGAACGTCCACCTATATAGTTTTTTAACAAATATATCAATAATTTTGGGTTCCAAAACTTTCCTCCGAAATATGGGAAGATGAAAATAAATGGTCTGATAATTATTTCAACTACCAAATCCGTGGTCTAAAACTAAACCTATTTTAAACACGAAGAGTATAATATTGCGAACTTTCGTTCTTCTCTCCAGGTATACATGAAGAAAAAAAAATTAAAGATATTTTATTTTATCGTACTTTCCTATATTTCCAACTCAAGAACACTAAAAATCAACATCATTTCTTTATCTCATTTTTTTTCGCTTAATTTAATCTCTAAAGCCAAAAAGCTAGGTTAACTCAAATGATCGTTTATAATTAGCCTTTTCTATGTGTATGATCTTTTATAAGTGGAATTTGAATCTTACCCTGGTACCCGCAAAATAGATCAATTTTAATACGCATTTTGTTACAAGTACAGAACATAATGTTATTACAATAATGAATAATCATCTAAATTTTTTCAAAAGAACGTTCAAGACGGTTAATTGCCACCTCTATATATTGATAAAACCTGACTTTCTGATTAAGAACCTAACTCAAAACCGTGAACCCAAAAAGTTTTATATTGCAGCTAGTGTTTAACACCTTATTTCGCAATTGTGGTTATACATATACTTCATATGCTTACCTTTGAACCTCTTAATATTATATGATGCATTCGATGGGAAAGAACTCTGAAGTTTCTTTAGTTCTGATTCATCATAACAGTAATGTGCCTGCTTCCCCCTCTCGACCTGTATAGTTGCCCAAAAATGAATCAACCATGCAAGCTTCATTGCTAAAGAAAAGTTTATCACTAAGGGAAAACGCTAACCTTGTATAGGGGTGGAACGCCAACATATATGAAGCCTTCATCAAAAAGTGCCCTCTGCAATAGTAGCAAATTTTTTGGGACCATTACGGATGCTAAATTTCCATTTCTGTAATGTCCCATAAAGTTTGAAACATTTTTTAAAACTGCTTGTTTACCTTTTGTCATCATAATAACAAGATCCGAATTTGGTTTCAGATGATTCTTTTATTTGTCTTTGGCAGAGGGTATTTTAGATAAAAACGTCAAACACTTTCTTAAACTATGCAATAAAACATATAAAATTTCATGGAACTGAAAATCTTAATGTTTTTAAGGTAGAACAAAGTAAAGAATGAATACCTGAGCAACAACACATGCCAAAAGATTATAATACATATAATGTTGAGGAACAACTACAGGCCATCCGGGTCGAACAAGGACATGTGGTTTGCGGAAACTCATTTGCTTCATTGCAGCTATTATCTTGTCCTGTGTATTCTGATTAAGGGGGTCGACATTAGCCCTCGGCTTAAATCCTATAGTTTATAAGAATACAACAAACAGGCATGTAAGAACCAACAAATATCATGAAACCATATAAGTATAAGAAGCTGAAGCCACTCCTAAAGGTCAGGTAAGAGCCTAAACCCATTGCAAGTCTCAGTCAACCAATACATTTGCTATCAATTTTCTAGTGAAAATAGTCCTTTTGTAGATCAAAGATTGAACTATATAAAGTCTAAGAATCAAAAACCTTAAGATGCAGCAGATACCTCAACTCCCCACAAGACCAAGAATCAAAAACTCGACTCCCCACAAGACATTAAGATGCGGCAGATACCTCGACTCCCCACAAGACCAAGAATCAAAAACTCCACCAAGCTCAAAAAGAATACAAGCCGAGAGCATGGAGCTCTCGGTTTTACCTCGACCTCCTCCAAAAACATGAAACCCGGATACCAAACTATAGATTCATCACATTTTAGTCAAAAACCCATTTATATATCATGTTTTAATCCACAACCCAAACGAAAATCTTTAATTCGTGACCCTCGGTCACACTTTCATTAAAAATTCGAGTGAAACTCGTCTCACCTTTGATTCTCAAGACCCAAAACGTGACAAACTTCAAAAACAAGAAGATGGTGATGATTTTTGGTGATTAAACGAGGTGGAATAGGGGTGTAAAGGGCGCGTGTGAGTGTAGATCGGAAAGGAAATGAGATGAGGAGTCGATTTGTGGTGGTGGTGTGGGAGTGGGAGTGGCGGTGGACCAGCAGTGGTGGCGGCGGCTTAGGTGGTTAGGGTTTTGTGATGAGGGAGATGATATATTGAGGGGGAGAGAGAGATGGTGATGTTTGTGTTGTGTTTGTGTTTGTGTTTGTGCGGGAGTTAAGTATGGAGGATAATGAAAATCATTTGATTTTGGGGAAAAAAAGTGGGCGGGAGTTAGCCAAAAATGTGATTATGACCCATATGTATGACGCTTCTTAAAGCGAGTCATCCCCAATAGAAAATTTACTCGTTATGACTCTTATTTTATGACTTTGCTATTTGCCCGTCATCTTGTAGCGTGCGTCATAAAATGCGAGTCAAGGATAGACCTTTTTCTAGTAGTGACATAATTTGGTCAATCATTCCAACCTTCAGGAAGATTTAAGGCTCCAGGGTATTACCAAAGAAACAACTCTAATCCCTCTTGTCAAGAAAGAAGGCAAACTTTGGATGATACATTGAAGCAAATAATGGCCGATGCTGTTAAGAGACATGAGGAAAACATGGCTTTGATCAAATAAATCCGAGCCTCAACTGATACTACCACACAAAATCAAGGAGCTTCGATCAAAGCATTGGAACAAAAAATTGGTCCGATGAGCAAGGTACTTCAAGAAAGGGGAATTGGAGGATTGCCTAGTTCAACTGAAACAAACCCAAGAGATCATGTCAAAGCAATCACCATAGCCGAAGAAATCATGCCTGATGTGCCGTTTCCTAGAAGGTTGATGAATGGTAATGATGCGGCAAAGCCCAGAATTTTCTTTAACTCTTCAATAAAATTAATAAGGTTGCTCAAAGAAAAGGCAAAGATTGAAAAGGAGATCAAGGCTACAATGAAAGAAGAGTACTCTGCAACTGATCACAAAGCCTTGCCCCACAAAGAAAAAGATCCAGGAAGTTTTACTTTACCTTGTTCTATTAATAACATATCATTCAATAATGCTTTAGCTGACTTAGCAGCAAGTGTTAGTGTAATGCCCTTTAAGACATTCACAACTCTAGGCTTAGGAAAATTAACACCAACTAAGCTATTGATTGAATTGGCTGATAAAATGGTAAAACGACCTGAGGGAATAGCAGAGAATG
Source organism: Artemisia argyi (assembly GCA_030686995.1). Taxonomy (NCBI): domain Eukaryota; kingdom Viridiplantae; phylum Streptophyta; class Magnoliopsida; order Asterales; family Asteraceae; genus Artemisia; species Artemisia argyi. The sequence continues at coordinate 211,828,565 of CM060709.1, read as the reverse complement.
TGCTAGTTAAGATTGAGAAGTTTGTGTTCCCCGTAGACTTTGTTATATTAAATATACCCGAGGATGTTAAGATTCCTTTAATCCTTGGAAGACCTTTCTTGTCTACTGCTCATGCTAAGATAGATGTTTTCAAAAGAAAAATCACATTAAAGAGAACCGTAAACTAGTCTATAAGTGCCAAAATCCAAGTAGAAGCACTATTAGAAACATTTATGCGCTAGGATTTAGAGAACGTATGGACCTCGATCTATAAGCTAGGCTTATGGGAGAAACCTTAGTAGATAATGAATCATTTAAGGCCTATAATGGAGACTAGATTGAATTAAATGATCTTAATTTACCATTTGGAATCAATGATCAATTCATGGAGGATTTTTAGCCCGAAATTGAGGATGGAGACGTTGTAGATATACCTAGAATTAATATGATCAACATTAAGAATTATGATGAATTTGAGGGATATCCTAGTTTTTGTGATTACGGTAGAAGAATCCATGTTGATTGTGCATACAATTTACAATTTCCTTGCATGATAGGTTACAAAAAAAATAGCGCTAATTCTTTCCTATTTTACCAATTAATGTGATGTGAAAAACCTTTTATAATTCTATTATGAAAAAGAAGGTTGAATATAGAGGAAAGAATGTGGTCGATGCTTTTATAAATGTACCTATTTTTGTTCGAAGATTTATTGTTGTTACAGATTTCGCAATAGTGGAAGACATGGATGCCTATCGTGATAAAGAGATAGGTGATGTGATTATTGGATAACCATTTTGCAGGGAAATCACTATCAATGCCAAAATATTTGAAGGAAGAATCACCTTTCAAAGTGGAAGCGATGTTATTACTTTTATGATGCCTCGCACTCACCTAAGCTTTAAACACGCCACTAACAAATATTGCTACAAATTTTCACCATTTCTTTATGTAGATGATAAAGACGAATAGAATGGGATCATGTATCCGTATCAAAAGATGAAGGGATTCTACGAAGGAGTTTTGCAATTGGGACCTGAATATATCCACGATGAATTGGTTAGCACGTATATTATGAAGTGGCATTTGGACGTTAATGATGCAAAATAAGAGATGAACGTGAGTCTAACTTGAAGACTCTGGAATAAAGAAAAGTGCTCACCGGGAGACAACCCGGATTTATCATTTACTATTTTTATGTGTCGAGTCTGTCAGATCTACAGTAGATGCGGCGCATCTCATCTTATAGATGTGGTGAATCAACTGAACAGATCATATCTTTTATTTTTTGCATTTTATTTTATTTTCAAACTTTAAAACATTTTGTCAGTTTATTTAATGCGGTGCATCCCTGGTTAAGGATGTGACGCATCTGATTTTCTGATTCGTACTTATTCCAGGCTCGATACGGCACATCTCATCCTATAGATGTGGCGTATCGACTGACCTGATGATTTCCAGATTTTTAATTTTAATTTTTAGGTTTTGTTTTCGCTAACTACTAATGAATTACGTGTAAGTTGTTACTTTCTTAATAAATGTGTGTTATTTAAACGAGGGTATATATATATATATATATATATATATATATATATATATATATATATATATATATATATATATATATATATATATATATATATAGATATATATATATATATATATACATATATATATATATACATATATATATATATATATACATATATATATATATATATATATATATATATATATATATATATATATATATATATATATATTTCTGTACTTTCTGTGGAGACGTCATTCATGGAGGCTTGAACGCTTTTTCGCCCACAAGAAAGTAGATTTTGCTTACAAACGCATAATGGAGGATCATACCGAGCAAATCTCAGGGGAGTTTCCCGTTCTAATTCTTTTTGTTTCCTTGTTTTTAATCTTTATTAGAAACAACGAGGACGTTGTTCAACTTAAGTCGGGGGATGGAGAATTAGAATGCTTACTTGTCCTAAAATTTTAAAATTATGCTTAATCTGTACTTAATATAGTGAAAAAAATTTAGCATATTTTTGTTTAATCTAAGTTACATAACCGCATACATAACTTTACTTGCTAAAATATTTTTTGTGCGTGTGACTAGTAAACTTTAGAACTTGGCTCACATACTATTTGAATCCACCATAATGAGCGTAATTGTAATAGGAATGACTTTTCTAACTCGGTAAATTTCTAGGATTACACCAAATAGCCTAAATATGTCATGTTTATTAGCTAACTACACTGGTTAGTTAACCCCCGTGTAAAACCCTTTGTTACTCTCATTTTTAGAGTAAGATACCCCTAGAAAAACCCTCAGAACCATTCCTTTCGTTTCATACACCTTTGTTAATTGTTTCGTTACACCTTAAACCTTAGCCTACCCTAGATTAATACCTGTGGTTAGTTGCTTTAAGGCAAAGTGTGTTTCCTTACGTTACCTGTGTTCATGTGCGTAAATCCATTATATTTGGTTAGGTCAAGAAATTGCACAATGCAATGGAGTGAAAGTACATATTGTATAATTTTTTGTGTCGTGTTATTTTTCGTGTGTTTACTACTTTCACTATTACCGTTATATCAAAAGTTATGAAAAGTATGGAAAAATTTTATCCAGAATTATCGTTATAAGTGATGTGGTGAAATTTTACACATCATAGTATATGTTGATAAAAAAAATCAAAAAAAAAAAATGAAAAGAAAAAGAAAGAAAGAAGTTAGAAGTTTGTTAAACCAACTATTGTAAAGTTTTGTACTAACTGGTTGATATCACCACTATTTGTTGTTGTATTATATTTATGGATTGATTGGGAGTTGGACGTTATGGGAACGCCAACTAAGGTTTATTCTTTGATTAAGAGTTTATTGAGTATAACTTTTGTCTACCTAAAGCGTGAGTTACAAGTGTCAAAAGCGTGAGTTATTCGATGATATGAGTCTCATTCATAGGATGGTTGGGAAAGTGATTAACCACACTAGGATTTAATATATCTGTTTGTTTATTTTTATTTTAAACTCATTCTTATATCCTAAATGTTATCCCTACCCTACCGTATTGTTGTATTCGTTGTTAGCTTTCGAGCATCCGGATATAATGATGGCCAAGTAAGAATATTAAATGTGTAAATAAGGTAGTGACCATTGATGAGGCGAAAAGTGTACAGCTTTTAAGGGGTCATTTAAGCCCGAATTTGAGATTATTTGATCAATTATTGCCCTAAATCGTTCCTTTTGTCATTTTAGGTACTTTTGAGGAGAAATCTGGAAAAGGAAACATTTTGGACGTTTTTAGAGCATAAAAGTGAAGAAAACGGCAAAGTCTCAAAATTCCTTGCTGGAACAGTACCTGACGACATCAAGCTTCAACACGTGACGGCGTCAAGAGTGACAAAAGAGGTGGATGTGGAAATTATAATGTGACGGCCCAGAATGTTTTCTTTGATATTGGCCTGACGGCGTCACCAAGGCCGTCAGGGTGCAAATACATGTGACGCCCAGAGCTTATTCCTACATGACGGCGTCAGAAGTGGATCTAGGCAATACGAATTTCAACTTGGCAGCGAGTTGACGGCGTCAGAGGTTAACACATGACGCCGTCAGGATGCATAGTCTATATATATTTTTCCAATTTTTCATTGTAAAGTGTGGAACTTTTTGGGAACAAGTTTTGTAAAAACCCTAGGTTGAATTTCCTGCATCTAGAAGGGGTTTCAACCCCTTCTTTCTTCCATGTTTGAATAAAGATAAGTACTTCAATAATTATTCAATATGTCTACGTATTGTTTGATTCAATCTATTGTTTATCTTTCTTTTAACATGTTAGGCTAGGCTTTTATTGTGTTTGCTTAGATGTAGTGAAACCTAGATGTTGACTATGGGTTGATTGTTTGTTTATAATTGTTACGGATGATTATATTCGATGTTAGGCTTAAGAAAACTGGCAGACTTCCATTGGTAACTTGCTTGAACATCTTAAGAAACATGATCGAAGGTGTACTACGATTTTTGGTTGTATTTAATGCATAAGTGAATTCTAATGATCCCATGTTAGGAGCTTCTAACGGCTCGACATAGGAGTGAAGTAGGATCTTATAGAGTTAGGGAATATTGTACACGGCCCTACGACTGGTATTAAGGAATATGACCCGTCATGCATGCAATTGTAACAAGCTAATCAACCTGTAAAAGATATCTAGGGAGTAATGAAATCTAAGTAAACACAACTTTTCTCATTATTGTTTCCACCACATTAGTATATTAGTTTAATTTTCATTTCTTTTATTTTATTTTGATTGCATCTTTAGTTAATTTGGTTAGTTGTCTAGCAACTAATTCCGCCCACTCCTTCAAAACCCGAGATTTTACTTGCTTTCCATAAAATATAAAAATATAAAAAGAATCATCCCTCACCTCTAAACCTAGTTTAGTAGGCTTTCTAATCCTAGCAACACTTTTCCTGAGTTGAATGATCAATCCCCCGGTACTTGTCACTATACTATACTACAACGATCAAGTACACTGCCTGGTGGGGGTTGTAAGCTTCTCAAGATCCCTTGAGAGGTAAAACCTGTTGCGAGGGCGCAATTCCCACGTATCAACCATCCAAGTATTAGATTAACTGACTAACGCGCCAGCGATATAGTTTATGAATTGGTGACCATCCGAGTTTAAGATTGATTAAATGATGCGCCAGCGATCTGGTATGCAACTTGGTGACCATCCGTTATGAAAGTAACGCGCCAGCGATCCAAGGAACATATTAGTGACCATCCATCATTTGAAAGGTCAAGAACTTGCGCCAGCGATCCATGAAGTATACTAGTGACCATCCGTTAGTTGAAGCGTCGAGGACTTGTGCTAGTGATCTACTAAGTTTATGCAGGAAATGTTTGAACGAAGCTAGGTTTAACCCTTAAACCTCACAAACCCTTTTTACCGCTTCAGACATTTTATTCCTTAGCTTTAGTGGAGGAGATGTGTATGATTGCCAAGCCTATGATAGAATATTCGTCACAACTAAACAATGAGACAATTAAATCATTCTTAAATTAAAATTTTACATTTGTTTCTAACTCTTGGTTGTGTGATTATGATAAAACGAATACGTGCTTAATGATAAAAATAAATCCTAATACCTTTTAGGAAACATTTTCATAATTTATAATCTAGAGTGTACTTGGGGACAAGTAAAGTTCAAGTGGGGGGATATTTGATGAACTCAAATAACTACATTTTATTGTCATCATTTATCTTATTTATTTGACTTGTTTTATTATATTATTCATGAGAATCAATACTTAATCATTTACTTTAGTAATTCTCAGGTAAAAACAAGCAATTGGTGAAACTTAATGATTTTGGACGAAATATGGAGCAAAACTAGCAAGATGTCAAAAGTCTACTGGAATCCAGAAGATGCGCCGTATCTCTCTCAACAGATACGCCGCAATATCATACTTAGACAAATTCGAAGACCATTTCCTAACTTTGAAGAATGCGCCACATGCAATTATAGCATGCGCCGCATATGAAACTTTGGTCAACGAAGAAGGTCAAGCTTGTCCCACTCCAGATACGGCGCATCATATTTCTGACATACGGCGTATCACTATCAAGACTTCACCAGATGTAATCCAAGACGCTAAAGGACATGCGTGTCATACAAAAACCAAGTTACGCTGCATCTAAAAGCGGTGTACGAATATTCCAGAATATATTAATCTTGGACCCCACACGAAGTTAAGTTAATGCGCCGCATCTCGCTATTCTATGCGCCGCATCTTACCCTCAGACAGAAAGTATAAATACCCCAAGGACAAACGAATTTTGTGTGCCAAGAGGAGATACCAAGATCAAAACCCTAAGAGACGAATTTAGTCAAAGAAGCTTCACAAGACTCACCCAAACAAAGATATTAGAGTTGTAAGAAGGTCCTGCATGTATTTAATTCATTAAGTAGTTTTATTTTATTGTAATAGTAAGCTTTAATTCATCAGGATAGATGGGCTTGTGATATGTGACTATGGAACATCGTACACTCCCCTTAATATTGCTTTCCCACTAATTAAAGTTTATATGTTGATGTCTTTGGTGATTTATATTAGTGCTTTGATAACCTCTGTGTCTAGCTAAGCCCGTGGACTGCCATATTTGCCCCTCGCCTATTTAATCTAATGTCTTTAGATAAGTAGGATAGGTATAAGTTATCATTAAGGGTTTATTCGCTGATATACTCGATCCAACGAGAAAGACCAGATTTTAATACACTTCATATAAAACTAGCAATAAAATAAGTGACAAACTACTTAATTATCAGGACATGTCTTCTTATAGTCTCTATTATCTATCTGTGTACGTGTTGCTATTTGCTGTATCATTCTCATTATTTTAATTTACTATTTAGTAAAACCAAATTTGTGCTAGTCTCTCAGACTAAAACCCCCTTGCGTTAGATTAGATTGTAAAACTAACTTAGAATATTAAAATACTGATAGACAAATTTAGGTTTTTGTTCCACTCTTAGTGATCGACACTCTACTTACCAACTAGGCTACATTGATCAGATACACTGCTCGTTAGTGTTGTTATAGGTTAAGTCAGCAAAATATAAATTTAAAACTTGATAAGGAATAATCACCTATACAACGACACATCACTGTAGAAATTCCCCTAGGTCGTGCCTGGTGAGTTATGATGGGCAAGTGATCGGCCATATCATTGAAGTGTCTCATTAATGGAGAAGTATAACTGACAAGAGAAGTACGCCGCACAATTATGTAAAACTGGTCGGCTTCTCTTCACGTAATCAGTGCTCTTTTAGTATTAAATCGGCGTACTTCAGAGTTGACTCGTAGGTACATAGTTGACCATTGGCGCCCGTAACCGGCGCTTTTTCTCCATAAGCTTGGCGTGCTCAGAAACAAAAGTGAAAGTAAAAGTTGAGTAAAATACAAAACATAATTCCTTGTAGACATTCTCCCTAATGTCAAAGACTTTCCTCCAAGCTTCAGAATCAAACAACTCGTCAATTGGATCCTCAGCATTTACCAACCTGATGGTTAACATTTCTTCAATCTCTTCTGCAATATTGGCCTTGTTCAAAACCTCCCAGTTTAAGAAATATGGTGCATAAGGGCTCTTATGATATAACTTGCCTAGAACTTGATTATACTGTCTTTTAGTTTTGGTGTTACACTTCGGCCATAGCAAATGAGGGTGTGTGACCTGAGGCATTAGCATCTCTTCAACAGTTATATTGTCTCTCTTCCTTTTTGACTGACTTGGCCCAGAAGATCCAGCATCATCATCATACCTTGATGCATTCTTAGTCTCAAATAATCACAAACAAGTAGGATTAGCGGTTAGAAAGCATAAACATATACTATTTGAACAATTAAGCAAGTTTCATGCATTTTGTAAACAAATTTTTCTAGAAAAGCGGCGGCTTTTACTACAAAAACCGGCGGTTATGCGAAAGTTTTCAAAAAGCTTTGTGGTCTTAGCCACAAAGACAGACCATTTTTTTTTTTTTTGTCCTGCACCATAGTGCTTTGTTTTTGTTGTCCGAGAACCTTTTTTATGCAACTAAACAACCAATATCTTAGTACTCAATCATCAACTAACTAGTAGGCATCCTATAGTTCATAAAAAGGCAGTCATAAGGCATTAGCAACTACTAGAACTAGTTTTGACAAGATTTTTATAAAGCTAAGAGAAATTCTAAAAAGTTTATAAAAATTTCCAAAATGTAGTTTAAAATTATCCTAAACATCATAGGATAAACATAGGGGAAACATAAATCACACATATATCAACTAGTAATCATTTATGTACCATAGTTCAGATATTCATAGCAAACCCTAGGATTATGATTATTAAAACCCTAAAAATTTTGAAAGATTAAACACAAGTGTAAAAACTTACCCTCATTGTGTTTTAGCAGTGAGATTTGGCTATGAAAATGTGTATGCAAAAAATTTTGGTGGTACAAAATCGTCAGTTTCTCTTATGTGTGTGTTTTTATATTTGTCTTAGTTTTGTGAAAATGACAGTTGTTTAAGTTATATAAGCATTCCCTAGCTAAAAGAGCAGCGACCTTTCGTGTAATGTCGGCGGTTTTTTTCTGCAATTTCCTTAACAGTTTGCTATAGAATATCAGAAAATGATATGAACAAGAACTAAAGGCTATGCAAAACCTATAAACATCATAATAACATTCATTCATCTCATAATGAGGCACTAACATCATCAAACATATGTTTGAGATACAGTTTTATTCAAAAAGAAAAATAAACATAGAAAGAAATTTTAAGAAAGGAGCATTGTTTAAACTCTGTTTTTTTCATGGCATAGGTTTTTTAGGCATAGAAATTGGCTGGTGACATTATGTCACTCATTTTGTATGATCCAGATGGTTTCCTTTTGGTGTGCTTAGTTTCAAATCCTTTTTCATACCTATTTCCATATGGGTCAATAATTATGATATTAACATGCCATTTTCTATCTCCTTCCCCTTTTGTAATTCCTCCTGAGTAATTTGGTATCTAATCGGTGTTTCTGATTGACAATGGTAGACAACCAAGAAGATCAGTGACTTTCTTCCAAACACAAATATTACTGATATGGTTAAGATATTCTTGTTTTGATAGAGCAAATTCCATAGGATCTTCATAGTCATAATACTTAGGACGGATAGGACCATAAATTGGTTTGCCACTTTCATCCCTTTTTGGAGAGTAGTCCTCATCACTCTCACTATCACTATCATTCTCTTTGTTTTTCTTAATCTTTGCAACTTCAAAATGGTGGTGAACATCTCTATTAAAAGTTGAAATTCTCTTCCTTCTTGTGTCAAGTATAGATCCTAGGGTGTATATGAAACTTCTTCCCACAACTAAGGGAACATCTTTGTCAACGAGAACATCTAGCAAAAGAAAATTGGCCAATATAGTATGGGTGCTAACTTGACAAAGAACATCCAACAATCTTCCTATGGTTTCAGCATTGGAACTATCACGCATTCGAATTTTATCAATCTTTGGTTTTACTTTTCCCCTTTCAAGTAGCTCATAGATTTTACAGGGCATCATGTTGATATTAGAACCTGTATCCGCTGGAGCAAAATAGGTGAGATTACCTTCTAGACGAATAGGTAGAACAAAACAACCAAGATCCTCTTTCTCTCCTAGCACTTTATGCCCTCTTACTACATGTTCATCAATTGCTTCTTCATCCTTATCCTCAACTTCTCCTTCCATCTTAAGCCTGCCCATAAGAATGCTATCTAGGATTTTCATATGTTTGTCTGCATTATTTAGAGTCTCAATTATGGGCCTTTTCTCATGTAGCAAAAGAATCCTAACATAAACATCTGCCTCCATTTCCTCTTTAGTTAGCTCATCACGGGTTATAGGTCGGTTTATGGTTAGGGAGGGACCTTTATCCCCATACTTCATTTGGTAAATGGGTTGTGGTTTGCTTTTGAGGTGTTTTCTTTTTCCCAGCTTGCACACAAACTGAGGTGTATCTGTGGTGATTTCATTTTCAAGGTTTAAGGATGGCGGTAAATCTCCTTCACTGGTTTCATAACGTAAAGCATCCAAGTTTCCAAAATCTTCATCTATTACAGTTGCATCCGGCCAAATGGTTAGCAAACCATTAGCAAATTCCACAATACTCCTAGCAAGTGCAAGAAAATACCTCCTAAGAATGACATTAGGCTCCCATTCACTTTTATTAGGGTTAACATAAAATTCGACCAAAAACAACTCTCCATTAAAATGCACTAATAGTTTCTTTGTAACAACCTAACTTCCATCTTCCTTTTCTTCACCACTTACGCCTAAACTGTTGAAGAACTCATGAGATAACAAGGTTTTGTTGTAATCTAGGTTAGTCACAACATCATAAGCATACAATTCCTCAACATAACCAGGGGTAATAAATTTCAAGAAACACTCCTCTGTTTCCATTTTACTAAAGGTGTGAACCTTTTGTTCATTTTTTAGTCCATTGTTTGAAGTATCAGATTCAGAAGCAACATTACTCTCTCCTACACTTTCTAGAGTATCATCCAGCCAACCACAATTATCCTCCTTAGCTAACTTCTTCCTAGTCTATTGTTTTGATCCATGGCTAAAATAGCTATAATGTGCAAAAGCATCAAGTGAAAGATTAATTGGTTAGTCAAATAAGTAATAAGCTCATAATTGAACTCCAATATTCTCATGTAACTCATATAAGTTAAGTTACGAATTTGTTTTATCATAGCACAAGAGATTTGAGTCCTCTGTGAAATTTTTGCATTAAAGTTCGGTGTACTTTGTCCATTAAGAGGACAAGTGTTGTACAAACTCTTCCAAAACTAGCTATCCATTAAACCACCAAAGTTAAAACCATTTCTCTCATTCTAACACATGAAAAAACACCACAAATCCTCTCTTTTTCTGCTGATTTTCATGGGCAAAAAAGACCAAGAACACCCTTGGAGTTTGATTTCTTAAGCTACTTTGGTGCTAGACTAGAAGGTCCTTGTATACTAGTTAGTTCCCAACCTTTTCTCTTCATTCAAATTCTTCATATCTTTAATTATTTGCATATTTTCTAGGGTGGATCTAACAACTCTTTCTTTGATTATTTTGGAAGATTTGATTCAAGTTTTCATAGGAATTTAGGGTTTAGATAGATAGTTAAGTTCGATTATGCTAGAAATGCAAGAGTTGTTAAGCTAGATCATGACTTTCCATCATTTTAATTGCATGTTAATACTCAAACTCTTATATAGAAACTCATATACTTCTGCACATAATGATTATTTATATATATAAAGGTCATGTTTGGCAACACCTTTTTGGAAGCGTTTAAGAGCGGTAAGCGACAAGCGTTCCAGTCTTAATGCTTGTTTGGCAACACTGCTGCTAGCGTTTAGCAACACCTCAAAAGCTTGCAATCTTAATGCTTCTTAAAGAAGCTTTCCAATATACCGCTAGCGTTTTACTTTTAATATTACCAATTTACCCTTAAAAAATAACATTCATTCATAAGTATATGCCCTTTTTCGTAATTTTACATTTTATAATTGCAACTATAGCTACGTTACCAAACACGTTTTTTAAACAAGCAACTAATGCTTACTGCTACAGCTTACTGCTTATTACTACTACTTACTGCTACCTGTCGCCAAACATAGCCAAAGAGTTTTTCATAGTTGGTCTTTACAATTTATACACAAAACCTAGCTTAGGAACCCTAGGAAGACATATCTTTGAAAAGTGAATTTGTCCAAATTAGTATATGTTGGAAAACGACTCACCCATTTTATCTCAGTGAGTATTGAGTCGAAAAGAAAAACATAGGGACTTAGCCCTATGTCTCAGGGTCATTTCCCAGAAAACCTTGTGTCCTAATTCGTCACGAAGAATATTTGAGAAAATCTACACTAAAAGTTGTTCAGAAGTGCATGTCAGTTTTGAAAGGCCAAATACTCTAATAATTTTGCAAAGAACCTTATGTTGGTCAAAACATGAAAGTTGGAGCTAAGACATGTAGAAAACTTTTCCCGTTCGCCTTGTATCCATTAGACCCTTAGATCAAAAGATCTACACATTTTCCTAAGCGTAACTGAGTGCTGGAATTTCCTACTTTGAGACACAGGGGTAAATTAGTAATTTCACCCTAATTATGAAATTCCCAGTTAAATGAGGCTTTGATTTTTCAAATATAAAGAGTCTTACCTTTCGAAGCATATAAAGTTCATAATTTTAGCCTTCACGGTTTAGAAATGGCGACCCGTTCAGTGCGGTATTTTTATCCAAATTTCCATCAGCATTGCATTTCAACCCGTATAAGCTTATAAAAATGTCACATTCACCCGCAACTTACCATAGAACTTGTAACTAATTTACCTTATGGTATTTATAAGACTAATTACTGTATGAAAACATAAGTATAAGCGTCACATATTATTTCCCCGAGCCTAAGTCGTGCTATACTTTATTTAGGTCTTTTGTGACTTTTGCGGCTTTTCTCGACGTGCACACTCTCCGTTTCTACTACTACTTCATCGTTGATGAGTTCATAGCCCCACTTGAACTCTTTAAACTGTTTATAAACCCATTGGGGGAGATATATGCTATTTTACAATTTGGACACAAGTGTTTTAAACTGTATGCTTATCAGAACATACAATTGCTAAAGTACCGATATTGCCAAAATAAGTCCATAACTCTATCATGAACCGTTAATCACTTATGTGTGAACGATAATATTGTGAATAGGCCTATTGGGATTGACGAATCCCGTTTGTGTGACCAACTAAGATGCCACAAACGCACTATATTTGAATATTAGGTAAAATGACAATTTACCTTTCAGGGCATTGGTTCATCCTATGAACCTTCAGTCAGTTTACGTGTCATGAGCTTAGAGCAATAATTATTATTTACCCTCTGAAATCTTGTGGTCCATTAATTATTTATAAACCTGTGAATTTCACTCAATCGTTGTGTTGACTTTTTAGCATGTTTTATCTGAGGTTCTTAATGTATTTGACAAGCACGAAGTCGCACGGAGAATGTTTTGATGGCTTGCATAATATTATCATTCGATAAACCTTTATAAACTTTTTTGTTTATGTGTTACATACTCAAAACCTGTTAGGGACCTCTTGTAACTCTGATGTTTATTTTGATCAAATGATAAACTATTAAAAACATCTCATTTAGAGTCATTTTCTATGATTTTGACTGTTGTACTAATAAGTAGCACCCCAATGATATTACATTCCGCTGCGATATTTATGGGGTGTTATACTATTTCACCCAGACCATGGCTACACTTAACTTAATGGTTCTGGATGAGATAGTTTAGCTGAGTATTAAATGGTAGTTAGGTCTAGTAATCCTCATATGGAAGGTTTCTTATTCTGTGGTGCCCTGTCCACCTTGTTCATCTTTTTGACTGGCAGTCTTGTTGATTGTCATGATATGGAAGACTATTTGTCTATGCACCACTACTATGCATATACTATTGAGTCCCTCTATTGACTTCATTATGTGAGTGTCATTGAGAGTGAAAAAAATATATATATGGGATGTAAGATGATCACGTATGAAAATCTGGATTAGATTTGTGATGATCTGGATGGCAGGTCAAATCTTGAAGATTTGTTTAAACGGGAAATAAAGGAAAGTGCAGGGAAAAGAGGTAAAGAGTGTTCAAGCTCTTATGATGTAAATACTGTTTTTAGATATAGTGAAACAGAAATACCTTATCCATTTCAAAACATTGCATCAACCATAAGTATTCAAGTTTTATGTTCACCCAAAAGTACGAAAAATAAGGCCCATATATAATTAAAGTAGTCCAAAAAGTTTCAGAGTCAGTGTTAAAAACACTCAAAACTTATTCCCATTACTGTGCCCCTTGCCAAGCGCCTTCCAACAGTTCAACAATTCATCAACCATTTCAATTACATGAGAAAACATGCTAAAAGGTCAGCTAACGTTGGTGAGTTCATAGGTTTAAGCATAAACAGTAATGTGGACTGAAATCAAACATATGCACAATAAATCAAGTGTGTTACACTAGCACTAAGTCATGCAATCGAAGCTCTACAAGGCGTGACCACAGAGCACATAAAACAAATGAGCCCAAACAAGTGTTAATCCCGTACACTTGTGCTTTCGACATGATATACATCCGTCTGGTTGGCGCTACCAACCCTGGATGAGGGATGCCAGCCCCAATAGATCTATCTATAACATTCACGCTTCTAACCCTAGAATTAACGGTTCATGGTAGTTTCTAGCAACTTGTTTGACCCAAGCCTTGATGTTTTCATCCAAACCTATAACCATTTCCATTACCATTGTTAGAACCACCAATTATCAGAGATGATCTGGTTCACCCCATCTTTTCAATGTGTAACTAACTGCTTTCTTGATTTTTTTACAACAACGTCCAAACCACAAGACTTGTTTACAACAGACTCAATGTGTATTTGTGATTGGGAAATTGATTGAATCAAAGAATAAACATGTTTACGATTGGGTATTGTAACCGACTAACTGACTGTGACAACCTATTAGCGGAATCAATGGTGATAAGAGCTTGCTAGGAAAGAGCTGTGATGCCAAATGTAACACACTCAATAACAAACACAGTTACAACAATCATGGTTGTTAATCAGGAATCAAAGAGCTAAGAACATGACTCGAAATCTAGTAGTTGAATGATTTGTTATTTGGAAAGATGTGGTGGAATGATTATCTAGTAGTTGAGAGAGAATTAGAGAGAAAATTGCAAGATCAAAAGCTAAAATGAAATGTGGGATGATAAAAATGGATAATGGGCGGGAAATTCTGTTGAGATGTTTGACCAACGGTGACTGATATTTTGGCAGGGCCGGATTAGAGGGTGTGCGGGGTGCTCGACCGCATAGGGCCCCTAAATTTCGAAGGGCCTCATGATTTGTAACGACCAGTGGTGTCTTAGTTCGGTTTTTCACGTAACATAGATGAAAATGTAGCATAAACTTAACTTACACTGAATTTGACGAATCTAAGTTAAACATCTACGAGTTTTAAATGATTTAAAAGTAAATGACAGAAACAGAGGTTATGGATGTCATGCGGGAAAGGAAAATGATATCTTTGGGTAAATTTCATTATGCACCCTATAGTTTCTACACTTAACAGTTTTACTCTAATATTTTAGTTTTATTTCATAATAAATACAAATGAGTTATATAATTAACATTTTCAATCAAGATTTTGGACAAAGTTTAAGAGAAGCCCAATTTATTTCTTAAGCGCAGATATAGCTTATAGATGCTCTACAACTAAAGGCTTTTATAGGTGGTTTACCATTATCAGTGCAGCATATATTATATCGTTAAATATTGTTGTTTTAATGGACCTTTAACGATCTTTTTAATTAGTACTTTTTGGACATGTAAATCTTTCATGCGACTAAAAAGTCCAAATCTTTCTGTTAGCACAAGGCCTCCAAAATTCACGGGCCGGCTCTGAATTGTAGGTGAGTAATTTGAGCTTTGAAGAAATGATGGCACGTGTACAAAACAATTTGAGGTGATAACATCATACTTCTCTCATTTATTTGTTGTTAATTCACATTGTACACAATTATTTTTGCACTCACGGTATTAATACATAACTAAAAAAAATTATGTTACACGTAAACGAAAGTAGTAGTCGCACTAATTAAACTTGTCTATAGCATCATATCAATTGGAGCCGAGATAAAAACCAACTTGTTAGCCAAGCAACAAATATAACATGAAATAAATTGTTATTTGGTTGCCCGTCCACTATCATTTTCTAACAAACTTTTCTCCCTCACGCGCTTACATCATTACACATCAGCAAAAACAGTCCAAATCATTCTAACGGTGACTTCACTACATACACCCGCGCGTATAGATTATTACACACTCTCTCGCACACTATAAAGTCCCCCTTCTTCTTCATTTTACATTGTGAAAAAAAAAAACCCCTTCAAAAAGTTTCCATCAATGGCGGATTGACATAAAACTTTCTACGTTCAATTTTTTTTTTTTCTTTTTTTTTCTTTTTTTATAAAAAATAACAAACAAAAAAAAACAAAATGTCTGTCACATTACTTACTAGTGTAGGGCTTATTGATCTTGAACTTTTTACACATGAACGCCCAAAAGCATGCTACAATTTTCTGAAACTATGCAAGTGAGTTGTTTTATACGACGTATACACAAAGGCAAAACACTTCAATGTTGAAAAAACTTGCTATGTTTGATCATAACCTTGCAAAAGTTTAAAAGCATAAACTTTTGTAACCTTGCTTTGCTTTATCTTATAAACGTCAAATAATATGAGTATTCACAAACAAAATGAATGTCTAACCTGTGTTTATCATTATGAAGGTAGTTTAGCCCACGGGACAGAAAGAGGTACATGAGCTCGATCGCCTGAAAGAAATCAAAAGCCATAAGCTCAATCGACAGTAGTGTTGAGCTGAGCCTGAAAGAGAAGCTTTGCTTGCAAGGGAGATGGGCGGCCAAACAAGTGAGTGTGATATGTTTTTAGGGTTTTTAGCTTTCAAATAGGGTGTGATATGTGTGTGTGTTTTTCAGAACAATGTTATGAACAGAAGAAGAAATTATAAATGAAATGAAGTTAGGTGAGTAATGAGGTCCAACTACCCCTTTGCAAAACCTTTATGAGAAAGTAGATTGGTGGAAGCCTTTATATACACACTTTATTGCAAAAAAAATAGTGTACACGTTATTGCAAGCATGGAGAATGTTATTAAAAGTGATAAAAAAAAATAGAGAATTATGTTTTCCTTTAAATAACTAAAATTAGTTCTATACACATTTTATGCTATTATAGTAAATTCCAGCTAATTCCTCATTCTGATATATTCCTAGCAAACAGATTACAAAAAGTTTATGCAG
This sequence comes from Artemisia argyi, assembly GCA_030686995.1. Taxonomy (NCBI): domain Eukaryota; kingdom Viridiplantae; phylum Streptophyta; class Magnoliopsida; order Asterales; family Asteraceae; genus Artemisia; species Artemisia argyi. The sequence goes on along the minus strand of CM060709.1, from coordinate 211,812,115 downwards.
TTTGTCCAATGGCATCGTCTACTTCTTAAGAGCGAAAGGTTTAGTGCAAGCAAACATTGTTCTTTGAGATGAAGTATTTCTAAAACCACTATATGTAATTCGAAATCATCCATACTCTAAACTGAAGAAGTTCTTTATCATCAACTCATCAACATTTGTCAAGAAAACAACATGAAACATGCTTTATTTATTCTACAAAAAAAAAACATAAAAACATACATTCTCTTATAAGATAAAAACATGAAAACAAAAAACAAACTAGAAAAAGTACCTTTATTTTATTTTATTTATTTATTTATTTTCAAAATAAATCCACAAAACTTGACATAAACAAACACATAAAGCAAGATATAAAGACTAACAAAATAGTCACATTTTTCACCAAATATACACCCTATAACAACATCAAACTTAAATCGTCACATTTTAAACAAAAAAAAAACACATTAAACGCATACATAAAATGGCGGAGCCAGGAACTGAAATCATGGGGAGCGGTCAACAATGAGAAAAGGCGAGTATAGGCTATTTTTTGTGTAACTCAAAACAAGTCGCGTCGGGTTTAGTTATGCGCAAATCACTCAAATTCAAGTCAATTAACACTAGTAAGAGATGTATGTGTCTATACAATAAAACCTAGTTAAAGTAGGTTATTTTGACGGTTTAGCACAAAAATAAGTTGGTTTAGCAGTTAACTGTTTATAGAACAAATCAAACGTTGCTCAACTTGTTTTATTGCACTTGCAATCAAATATGTCATAAAACAAATTGATAATATCAACACGACAAATGAAAACTTTAAAAAAAACATTATATATATAAATTTGAAAGTATGTTAAATCAAGTATTGGGACGTTAATTTTTTTGCTAATGGAAAGAATCGTGGACTTTCAAACATATGCAACTAGAAGAATATGTACTTAGAGTGGAGGGAGTGGGCTCGGTGAAGGGTCGGTGAAGGTCGGTGAAGGTCGGCAACACCGCCGCCGGACCTTCGGCAAGAATCGGGCAAGGACCCAATCGGTGACTTTTGCCGATTGTTTCATCCATTCCAAATTTCCAACGGTCAGATTTTTTAAAAATTGGCCGTTGGCCATTATTGCAAATAAAAAAAAAAAAAAAAAAAAAAAAAAAAAAATCCTTTATTTTTTTTAAGTATATATACATACCATTTCACATATAATTTTCTTCCCCAAAAATCTAAAACACCCTTTTACCAAAAAATGTCTTCCGATTCCTCATCCGGATCCGAATACGTTTTCCCGACTTCGTCCGACGAAACTCATGGTACCTCGCTTCAATTTATGTTATCCGTCGTTGAACATCTTCAAGATACGGCGAGCTCTAGTTTTCATCCCCGTCAATCTGTAGATCGTCATCGGGACGTTGGTCTTGAAACTCTTCTTAATGACTGGTTCGTTGAGGAACCAAAGTATGACGAGGATTATTTTCGGAAAAAATTCCGAATGAATAAAAACATGTTCTTACAAATAGTATCCGACATTGAAGAGAGATACCCGTATTTTCAAGAAGGTTATGATGCGCGGGGGAAAAAAAGTTTCACGGCCATACAAAAATGTGTTTCGGCCGTTAAGCAACTCGCAACCGGCAATCCCCCTGACGAGTATGACGAGTATTTGTGTATGGCGGCAAGAACGTCACGTGAGACTCTTGGTCATTTTTGTGACGCCATCATTCAGTTGTACGGTCGAGAGTATCTACGTAGGCCGACGGCACACGACATAGCATGCATTTTCCAGGCTCATGAGGCTCGACATCACATACCCGGGATGCTTGGTAGCCTCGATTGTACGCACGTTGAATGGTTAAATTGTCCAAGACATTTGAGAGGGCAATACACGAGAGGTGACCATGGTGTTCCGACTATTATGCTTGAGGTTACGAGTTCACAAGATTTATGGATTTGGCATGCTTTTTTTGGTCCACCGGGGTCGAACAACGACATCAACGTGTTGAATCAGTCTGATGTGTATCTTAACGAGCGAAATGGAACGGCGGCGAATAGCTCATTTTATATTGGTGAACGCTTTTATAAACGTGGATACTATCTTACGGATGGAATTTATCCTAAGTGGTCAACGTTAGTTAAAGCTTACCCGTATCCGACCGACCCAAAGGAAAAGAAGTTCAAGAAGTTACAAGAGGGGGCAAGAAAGGATGTCGAGCGAGCCTTTGGTGTTCTCAAAGGAAAATGGAAAATTCTCAGTCGACCTCTCCGGCCTATGACCAAAGAAAAAATAGGGAAAATTGTTCACGCTTGCATTATTTTGCATAATATGATCATAAAAGGCGACGGGCGAGCAATCTCATCGGTTCATATAATGGATGAGCCGGTACAGCCAGTGTTTGATGATAATGTCCTAGGCGAGTTACTAGACGAAGACGTCCATCATCGTCTTCGGTATGATCTCACGGAGTACGTGGCCGCTCAAGACTTGCCATACCTCAATGACGATTAGTGTTTTTTTTTTAAGTATTATGTAATGGTTTGTTTTAATTTTATGTAGTTTTAATTTTATGTAGTTTTTTTTTTAAGTATTGTGTAATGTTTTTTTTTTGTTATTAATAAAATGTTATGTTTTAATTTTATATATTTTTTGTTGGATTATATGTATTAAAAAAATATGATGTGGAAAATGTGGATTTGGTAAACTTTGGTGACCGCCGCCACCATTTTGGTAAAGTTTGGTAAACTTTGGTAAAGTTTGAGTTGGAAGGTTGTGATTGGTAGATGATGATGTGGCAATTTGGCAAAGTTTGGTAAACTGGTGACCACTCCCTCCCCCCTAAGTTATAAGTCTACTGGGTACATTTTTAATATATAAAATGAAAAATAAAACCCACAAAAGTCCATCGGTCAATACATACATACGGTTGGTTTCCTCACCTAAACCGTTCCCTATAAGTCTTCTTCCTCCTTTTACTTTTACAGAAAACCCCACAATACCAGAAGATTTAAAAATACCCATTATTAAGTTCGATTAAATTATGAAATTGAGTTTAGAAGCACTGGTCTTGGTAGTCATCACTCACTAAATATGAGATAAAGGCACTAACCATTTTTTCACTAATTTTACCTTCTTTTTTTCCTGCTAATCTAGTCTTTCTAACTACTCTCTACATGGCTCCGCCTGATAAACTAGCAACAACAAAATAAACAAGAAACAGATATATGCAACCTATAAAAGAGTACAACTTTAACAGGCTTAGAAACCTATTTCTGTTTCATGAACATGTGCAGAAGGTATAACCAAATGGGTTAGATCCACAAAGTTTGAATATTTATTAAGATAATGATTCACATTAACCGCATACATAAAATAGCAAAAAAAAACAAATAATAATAATAAAAAATAAAAAAATAATAAAAAATAAAAAAGATACGTGCGACATTTAAAAGAGTAGATAGAAAAAGAAATATACATTAAAAGCACACACTAGAACACACAGTTGTTGAAAAGAGAGAGAGAGAGAGAGAGAGTAGTGTTTCATGGAATGGGTTGTTTATGTTGTATATGGACACTGCTCTTTGCTTGCTGGTATCTAGGTGCAAAGGTGATTTTTGTTCTCATCCAATATAAACTTGACAAGTGTCCTTGTTTTTCCCTCCTAGGTTGCTTGATTTATCTGATTTACCCTTTCTCTCTTGACTGAGTTGTGTGTAGGATGTATGAATTATTTTGTCTTTTCACCAATGTTGCAAAAATCGGCCGAATCGGCCGATTAATCGCTAATCGGTGATGCACCTTGTCGATTTTCGAAAATCGGTGAAAAAATCGGCCTAGGCAAAAAATCAGAAAAAATCGGTCAAAAATCGGCCGAATCGGCCAAATCGGTCAATTTAAAAAAAATAGAAATTTAGGCATTTTACTTAATTTGGGGATCGTTTATTTCACTTATAACGTACAATGGGCCTCATAATCAGAATTGAAGCCTTTTATTGAGGTTTGTAAACATAGAAGGCTTGGAATCAGTTAAGATCTTTAGTTTGCTCTCCAGAAATTCCCAAAACATGCAGGAAATGCCAAACCGATTAATCACCGCCTTGACCGATTACAGGCTGCAGGGTGGTCGACCGCCTGACTACCGATTCACGATTTTTGCAACATTGCTTTTCACTATTGTGTGCAGGCTACATTTGATGTGAAATATTTTTTTCATTTTCTATTTTATAGTTTCTATTAAAGTGGTGGTAATAGTACGTACGTGCATTTACAAACTTTATACTCCGTAGGAGTAATTTATAGTAGAGTGTTCCAAGATAATAATACTATATAGGAAAATTAATAATTTTGAAGACCTGATGGTTCTTTAGAGGATGAAGTGATTTGTGACGATATTTGGCTTCTTCCTATAGCTCGATCAATGTGTTGTTTCCAAATAATATTGCTTCGTCAAGTGAAGTGTTACCCCATATGTACATTTGGAACATGGATCTGTTATATAGTATATATGCTCGACTTTGTGGACTTAAGAAATAAGGAGACAAGTAATAGTTTTGTCCCTTTTCATTTGAATTCTCAAACCTTAACCAAGTTATTTACAACATGATTGATACATTTATAAAGTTATACCTGTCTTTGGATAAAATACTAGCCCTGGCTTCGACTAGCAATTTTGCTAGTCCATAAACATTTCAAAGTTCTAACTGTTAGATTAAAGAATATTAAAAACGATTGCTCAACGTTTTACTTTCACGTTATTCGGCTATTTATTTAAAAAAATAAAAAAATAAAAATAAAAAATAAAACAAATACACGTGTTCATTTTACCCGCGCCCCTTATGCATTTGTTTGGCCAAATTATACGTCGATACCCAAACTAGTCAAGTGAGTTGTCTGGTACCCTAAAGTCAAATATCAACGACATACTTAACCGGTTACTTTTTTTTTTGAACGGTTACTTTCTTTCGAGGGAAATCCATGTCCAATTTGAAACCTGATGGGGGGAAAACCTTCAACTTAAGTCGCCCGAAGGCACGACACTTAAATTGAAGTAAACCCTGCCTTCTCCAGATTCGAACCCTGACGGGTTGAAACCTTCATTGAAGGACTTTGAAATCGTACCGACACGGCAGTGGTCCACAAGTGAGGACTTCCCGGTTACTTTATTACCCTAGTTTAATTAACTCGAACTCTGTTAGTTTATATCAACGAGATAATTAAACGTGCAACACCTTTGTTTCTGGAATTTAATTAGCCTTTTCAAATATCTAATAAATAATGTCTCATATAATCTCAAATGTAAGCAACGATTGACTTTAAACAAACTTTCATAGTTTCGTCACTTCCTAATGAAACCCATAATTAGAACAAGGGTTATTTTTTATACTAGCCCGGTCGCTCAAAGTGGTGGGCTTTTTTAGACTCATTTTAGTGGTTTTCTATACATCGAGCGATTTGCGACTATTTAAGTTTTAATATGAAGGCGATATGTGTCACTAAAAAAAGTCACGCCCAATCATTGTTGTCATACTAGTGTAACGGCTAAACTAGGTGTACCTTTTGAGCGATCTATGTCAACGACTTTTTATACTTTGAGCGACGTTCTATTTTGTCCTTATCTACTAAAAAAAGTCAAACTTCAAAAAATATTATTTTATTCTTTTTGTCCATTCTTAATGGTGAGTAAGTTAAGCGACTTACGGCTTGATACTTTGAGCGACCATTTTTACTTTTCATCTTTTTGTACTTGCTTCAGTATTTTTTGAAATACGTTTTTAAAAAGTATTATTTTTAAAATACTTTTTTAAATTTTTATTTCAAATAATTGAGCGAAATAATAAAATAATTGAGCTACTTTATCTAGCGAATTTATCTACAACAATCTCCAACCTCATTTATCCTCAACTTCCCCCAACAATTTCAATTTTCTCAAATGAACCAAACCCATCTTCAGAGCATCCACTATGGTATTTCAAGAATAAGTCTAAAAGCTTATGAAGAGGTTCAAGATTTTATGTACCATAGTGAGGAATCATTTCATGTCTAGGTGGCATGAAAAGGTTTAAGATTTTGGAAAAATCCAAAAAATGTTTATTATCATTTATGTTGGAACAATTTATAAATTTTTATAGTTTTAACTGGGAATAGGTTCATAAGATGAAAAGGATTAAAAATTAATGAAAATATAAAAAGGGACAATTTCATAAACCTTTTAAAATGTCTAGATGGTCTGGATGCCCTTAATTCATTAAAATAATGGCTGCTATTACTTCGATATCATTCTATGCAACCACTCAATCTTTTGAAAAAAAAGATTAATTTCCCATCTTCAGTTCGATCTCTTGTATCTAATTATGATGCTTTTAGGGTTCGTTCTATTGATTCTCTAAGTGTTAAAACTTCCAATTTTAGTAAAGGGTTTATTGTTCATTGCATGTCTACTGGATCAGGTAATTTGTTTTATTTTATTATTATTTTTTTTAATGCTTTAGTATTTATAAATATTTCATCTTTTTGTGTTTGTTTTTGTAATGTGGTTGCATTTTGCCCTCTTTACTCTAAATAGTTAGTACGTATAAGGGTAAAAAAATAGATTATGGTGCGTTTAGTTGTGAAACTTGTTTTGAAACTTGTTTGCTTATGAAACATAACCCGAAAACAGATAAGCTCATAAGCCCATAAATAAGTTAAACAAACACCCCTTATGTTTAGTTGGTGTTCTGAATTATATGTGTATAGATATAATGATGTTTGGTTTGTTTGAGTTGATGATTGGATTATTATGTGTAGTTGTTGTTGCTTAGAAGAAATTTATTATTACAATATGATCTGTTTTTTCATTAAAGTTATGCTTATTGAATAGGTGAATAGGGATCCAGTATCGAGTGAAATGTTAAAGATGCGGCAACTAGAATGCTTGCAAGCAGAACTTTGTGCTCGTGGTGGAGGATCTTCAGTTGAATTACAGGTATAGTCGTATTATATGGTGAAGCTTTACTCATTGATTTCTGTAAGAATTAATGTCACATCAACTTTAATCAGGTTCTTCAGGATCGGATATCTTGGCTTGAAGCTACTAATCAGGATCTATCTAGGGAACTTCATGTGTACCGTAGGGAACTTCATGTGTACCGTAACAGAGGTGTTGCAATTGATCAATCTGAAAAGGTTCTTAAGCTATGTTATTTTGAGTTAGAATTTGGTATTGTTTGTAAGCGTAATTGATGTGCGTGAAGTACTGTTCATAACAAAGAATAACATTTTGCAGGTTGGCGATGATTCCATTTGCATGAAAAACGAAGGGCTCAAAAAGGGGTTGCAAAGTGTCGATTCATCTGATTATCCGATGATTGAAAGTGGTAGGTCTTCTTCCTCATTTGAAGTGTCAGGTTGGGTAACAGGTCGAGATGGATTCGGGTTGAAATTAGTTACTTTTGCACGGGTCAAAATGGTTCATTTAGGTCGGCTTGACCTGCAAGCATTTACTTGTTCGTATTCCAAATATTTTATATGTAATTATTACAAAAACAACATTATCCCGTACTGCAATAATAATCTGAATCTTAAACTAAAAACGATTCAAGGTTTTATGTACTAAATGTAGACTTTTGGGCGGCTTTTAACCTATTTTCAAACCAGTTTGACCCGTTCCCCTTTAAACCCAAAATTTTCTCTTCAAGCAGTATTAGAGGGTAAATCTTGATGAATCTTTTGGAATTCTTTTTCTTACGGAGATCTAACTTCTTAGTGTTCCGGCTTTCCTTTAATGACATATTGTCATTTGTTATAGGTGATTCTGGTGTCATAGAGGAAGAAGCGGAAAAAGAATGGGAGCATACCCTTCTCCAAGACTATGGGCAAAGAGTGGCATGAATTAAATAAACGTCTAGAACAGAAAGAGGTATGACGATTTATTTCCTGTACTAGTTTGTATGTATGAATTACAATCCATCTTGATAACATATGTACACAATATTATGCAGTCGGAGATGAGTCATTTTGAAGGATCCGATACCATGACTCTAACATTTTGGAAAGAAAATAATGGAACTTGAGGATGAAAAACGGGCGGTGCAGGCTGAAATATAAACATAAGCAAGCTATATTTTACATGTTTCATTCTAAGACGATCTTACTTATTAATGCAGATAGAGAGGGATCGATCGCTCACTGAAGTTGAAAATCTTTCTGCTTCTTCGGATGGTCAAGCACAAAAAGTTCTGAGATTTGTACTCCCACAAATTAAAATCTCTTGAATCACAGGATAAATGTTGATACAGATGTATACAAATAACAATCATGTGAATAATACAAATTTCAGATACAAGAACTTAAGAAGAAACAAGAGAATCAAGTGCAGCTTTTGAGGCAGAAACAAAAGAGTGATGAAGCAGCAAAAAGATTACAAGATGAAATACAATTCATCAAGACACAAAAGGTGGGACAAGATTTAGGTTTCATCAAGGCACAAAAGGTGCAGACCTTTTAACCCAAATATGCTTTGCGGAAGATGCATTATGCTTGTAGATCTTATATCTAGCTTTTGTAAACAATCTAATCGGCCAAGATCTTCAGGTAACTTCTTAAGTAGAGCACAACCACTAAGGTCAAGAAACTTCAGATGTTTTAACATCCAAATGCCATCTGGAAGATGTTTTATCCTTGTAGATGACAAACAGAGCTCCTTTAGACATTCTAACTGGCCAATGTCCTCAGGCAACTTCTGAAGAAGATCACCATTTTTGACTTTGAGAGATTTGAGACGTTTCAACATACAAATGCTATCCGGAAGATGTTTTATCTTTGTAGATGACAAACAGAGCTCCTCTAGACATTCTAACTGGCCAAGATCTTTGGGAAACTCTGGAATATTGCATATGAGTGTGAGTTTTGTTAAACATTGTAAACTACAAATAATGTCTGAAAATTTCTTAAGGTCTGTGCAAGCACATAGACCAAAAGAAATAAGCTTCTCAATATTTCCAACTGATGACGATAGATATTCTTTATAAGAGCAACGAAACTGCAACTTTGGGAGATTACTGTTGGAGTGCAATGGGCATGAATCTATGGACACCCCAACCAGATCTAAAGTAGCCGAGGAACAATTATCCTTTGGTTCCGATCTACCGCGAAACTCAAAAACAACCACTTAAGTTTAAGTAGCCAAGTTTTTTCAGACATCCAACAGGAGCATTAATTTCTACCAACTCCAGACATTCTTGAAGATCCAAATTCTCAAGATTTGGAAATAGCTCAAGGTCAAGGCTCCTCAAACGTGTAGATTTAAGGTCGAGGATTTTGAGATTTGGACATGCAACAGACACCTGAAGTTCTACAAAACAAGCACAATATCCAAGAGATAAAGTCTCAAGATTTGGAGTCAACCCAAGGTCAAAGGTCACTAACCATGAGTGACTGATATGTAGAAAGTTGAGCTTTTGACAACTAGCGGGCATGCAAAGTTTTGCTAACTTGTAAGAATTGTCAAGACATAACGTCTCAAGATTCGGAGTCATCCCAAAGTCAAAGGTCCATAAGTTGGACTCAGAGAGAGAAAGGAATTTGAGGTTTTTGAGTACCTACCAACAAAAATAAGACAAAATGATTAACATTGGCGTATTAACAACCAATAAATTAATAGCATTACAAATTACGCAAAACAACCTATCAACAATTATTTTACCTTTTTTTCTCCCTTTTCCCAAAGTTGTACCATTCTTCTGCTACACTCCATTTCAAGTCCAACAAGATTGTTTGCTTGAAATGTTTTGGGTAAATACAAAAATGGGTAATTCCAACATATTAGACATTTTAAAGAATTTGGTAAGTATTGGGTATCATCAAATTTCCGATCAAAATATGCAAAATTCACTTCAAGATATCTAAGTTTCTTCATTTTTGCAAGACCTTTCATAAGAATTATAGAATTTCCTCTCCAAATATCTAGTTTTAGACACCTTGTTTCTTCAGTACCCTGCAATCCAAAAACAATGTCCAGAAACCTCATGTCAGAAATCAGAACAAATGAAAATGTATTAGTATTCTCCACCATACACGTAAACTGATCTTTACCGTTTCATTAGCCAATACATCTTCAATTCCTGGTACTTCCACAAATGGCTATGTTTGTTAGGCTCATCGGGGTGCGACCGACGAACAACGTGCTTTCCCATTTCTTCAATATGGTCATGCATGCCCAAGACCTTATCTTTAGAAATAGTTATGAGAGATCTCTGCTGAAGAACTTTTAAACCAATCCTAGCATGAAATCCACAGCTTTCAAGAATTCTTATTGCACCTTCTCTGTCCTCGCCTTTCAATATGCATGCAATGTCTAGAAATATTTCCTTATAATCATCCTCGAGACTGATATAGCTTAATTCTAGCTTTTCCAGAGTGTCCTTTAAAGGAATTTTTTCTAATCTGTCTATGGCATCTACCCATTCAAGCTTATCTTTACTACAGAGAAATGAACCCAATACTTCGAGTGTTAAGGGAAGACCAGCAGCATAACGTACAACATTTCCTGACAGCTCTTCGTATCCTTGAAGTGGATTCTCTCTTCCAAATGCATACCTACTAAAGAGAGAAATTGCTTCCTGCTTTGATAAGAGAACAATATCATGAATCACGTTCACTCTGTGTGCTACCAATACTTGCTCGTCTCTTGTTGTAATGAGAATTCTACTTCCTGGCTTAAACCACTTCGGCTCACCAGCTAACGCCTTAAGCTGTTCTATGTGATCTACATCATCTAGAACAAGAAGAACCTTTTTACCGGACATCCTCGTTTTCATCATGTCTTTCCCGTCATCAACATTATGTAAAGTGACTTGTACATTTAGCACATCTGAAAGGACTTGTTCTTGTAATTTCTTCAAACCATCTGAGCCATTTGAAACTTCTCTCACATTCTTAACAAAGCTTTTAGCTTCGAAATCATCATTAGATAGACACTTAAAAACAGCTCTTGCCAAAGTTGTCTTCCCAGCCCCTCCCATGCCCTTGATCCCTATCATGCGAACTTCATCAGTACCAATTTTTAAAGATGAAACAACATCATTTACCCGAGTCTCCATGCCGACTAACTCTTCATCAATGCCGGAATTGATGGAACGTAACTCTAGCAAAATCTCTCCAACAATTTTTTTGATGAATTCAGCTTCGTGCATGTATGTAAGGTGGTAAAAGAAGGTTCCGTTTAGCATAGTCTAAATACATAACAATGTTTTAGATCAATATAATATATATACATGGGGATAGCTTAGCTACACCAAGGTGTAGCCAACTTAGCTACACTAATATGCCACTTTAAGGTATAAAACATGAAATTTTATGCCCGATTAACATCATAAATCCATTTCCACTCCAAAATATCTTAGAACAAACATCTATCATTGACATTTACACTACGTTTGTTATTGTTGCAAATGTAAGATGTTACTAAAACTAGATTCAAGAACACACACATAAAAATTTGCAACAATATCAAATAACAGATGTTGGAGGTGATGGATTAGGAGGATTAACAAGCTTAAGATGTTAAGATAACATCATAATTGGGTTTTTATGCATGGAATTAGCATTCTGGTGTAGCTAAGTTTGGCTAGGATGAAGAAACAAAAGTAACGAATATAGCAAGTAGGGTAATTACCCATTAGCTGTGGCCTGCAACTCCCTCCCAACCAGATTTGATGCTCCTTTCAAAGCCTCTATCCATTTACCAGCAGTGTCTTTGTTTTTGTTTTCCAAAAAGGCTTTTCCAAATGCCCCACTTTGTTTGCGGACATGGGTGGGTTCCACATCATAAAAGACAGGATAGGCAGTCTGTTGGCCAGTCTTTTGACACTCCATGATCTCAACAAGCTCATCCAAGCACCAAGATGAAGAAGCATAGTTCTGTGAGAAAACAATGATGAAGAATCTTGAGTCTTTAATAGCTTGGATAAGCTGGTTGTCGATAGTTTTCCCTTGCTCAATTTTTTCATCATCTTTGTAAGTGTAAATGCCTTTGTCCTTAAGAGCATGATAAAGATGATCGACAAAGTTTTTACGAGTGTCTCTACCCCTGAAGCTTAAAAACACATCATACTTGAAGCTATTTTGAATGCATGAGCTTGAAGTGGAGGCCCCAGATGAAGGATCAGATAAACGTAATCTCTTGTTGGAGGACATTGGAATTATGGTTGAGAGAGTTTATGGATGAAGTTTGAAATCAGTTTAACTTAATGCTTGTTGAGGTCAAAATCCCCAAACATCCTTTGTAAATGAAATAAAAAGTCAAGCCCAGATTAAAACAAATTAAACAAGAAATGTTGGATGTAAATAAAAAAACAAATTAAAACCCACATACAATCTTTTGAAAATCCGGAACTGGCGTTGACACCTGTGGTGGTGGCTCTTGTCCAAACTGATGATAGCACGCTTCTTATTTTTTTGTTTAATTAATTTGATTTACATAATTGGTAAAGTAAGGGGGTTTGGGAAGTGTTTGGTCACTTGGTGATGTAGAGTAAGGGTATATCAGTCATTAAGAAAAAGAGTAAATTGCAAAAACCGTTCTTGTGGTTTGGCCAAATTGCATATTTTGTTCATATAATTTAAAAACTCTTTTGGAGAAACTTTGAGTCCCATTTCGCCATTGGTCAAACTGAAATGATTGAAATACGCTTGTCTTCAACCTCCCTTATTTTTACACCTTAATTTTTTAGGGGTGTTTGTTTCGGCTTATATAGCGGGCTTATGGCTTATTTGGTTTTGGGCTTATGTTTCATAAGCTTACTTTGTGTGACTTCTTTTGAAACTTTTCGGCTTATATAAGGTTATTATGCATAATCTTTTTTATATAATAAAATAAAACTAAAAGTGAGAACTTTTTCATTTTAAAAAACTCAACCTTCCCTTATTGAGTAATAATTTTTTTAAATTGACTTTTTCGTAGATTTTGAAAAATAATTAAACCTAAATATTTCTTCATGTAGCCAAAACTTAAAAAAATAAAAAAAAAATAATAAATAAATGTTTTTTATTAGATGTAGAAAAAAAATCAAAAATACACATGTCCTTGACATTCATTAGTTAATACTTTTGGACGAAAATTATAAATAAAACCGGAACTCCAAAATCAATAATATCATCTCTTTGTACCATATGTTTTCCACAACTTAATAATGAAACCAAAAAAAAAAAAAAAAAAAAAAAAAAAAAAAAAAAAAAAAAAAAAAAAAAAAAACTAGAATCGATGAAGATGATCAACCTTGCTCTTTTTTGAAGAAATTTGATGGTAAGTGTTTATGCAGTTTTCATCTTTATGTTTGTAAATTGAATACGATATTTACGTTTATTTGCTGCACAATTTTTATATCTAAATGTGGAATTGCTAAGAACTAGGGTAAAGTTTAGTACTTTTTATTATGGGTGTTTGGAAAGCTAAGATTTTATCGTTATGAAGCAATGTCAACAGAAAGAAAGTTTTTTTTAGATAGGTAAATCTTTATGTCGTGTGTATGGTATTGTTAATTAAAAGGTGAAGATAGGTAATACGTTTGTGCTTCAGGAAACTAAAGTCCGAAAAGTGCATCATAAGAGACTTTTAATGGATTAATTGGACAGGTCTAACATACTTTTTTACTCCTGAAATTAATAAACTTTGATTTGTAAGACATGTATGTAAAACTCAAATGTTTGCATATGTATACTTAAATTAAGTCAACTCATAAGTTCAATATATTGGAATGTAGAGTATGATTATATATGAAGGAATAGATATCTAGGTTTTTTGCATGCGACATGTTTGTGAGATTTGAGATCTAGCCTAACTTTTTTATAAGTCAACATGCTATTACTTATTTCTTTCCGTAACTTGGAATTGTTGTAGGCAAAAAAAGTTCATCGACTTGGTGATATCATGGTACAACTTTGGTAACAAGAATGTAGCAAGTTACATTTTTTTTTTAGTATAATGGCGATGGCGTTTTTTCAACAATCCTCAATCCCTTTGGGTCGTCTGATTAAAGCTATTCACGGTGAAAATTGAGAAGCTGCTTCTTTTTATAATCATGTCCGTGATCAAGGAGTTTGCGGTAGAATTGTGAGGTCCATTAACTCCATGCATGAGAAAGGGCTTGTTCCTCATTCTTTATTTCAAAGACGTGTAAGTAATGGCACCTAACAAAGATTGTATGATCCGTGATTGTTGGAACAATGGTTGGGATTTAGTTTGGTCTCGACCGATTACGAGTGGAACGAACGTTACTCACCTCAGTGCCCTCTCTAACATGTTGGCTACCTGCTCACTCACTGATTCTGATGATACTTGGACCTCGTCTTTAGGTTCGCCAACTTTTACTGTTAAAAGTACTCGTGACCATATAGATAAATGCACCCTTCTGGATGGAGGTTTTGAAACTAGATGGAATCATTATCTTCCTAAAAAGATTAACATTTTCATTTGGAGAGCTCTTTGTGATCGTCTTCCAACAAGGTGGAATCTTAGTCGCAAAGCGACATGGACTCTCTTACTTGCCCAATTTGTGACTCCAGTATTGAAACAACAAACCATACTTTATGGTTTTGTTCTCTCGCAACAACTCTTTGGCAGAAGATTTTTGTTTGGTTGGATATTGCTTCCCCTAGTCCTTCTAACATCCAGGGAGTTTATTCTTGGCTTGAAGGCATTCGAGTTCCGTCCTCTCAGAAATCTATCTTGGAGGTTATTTGCGGAGTAGTTTTATGGTCTTTGTGGAACTACCGCAACGAGTTGATTTTTGGTACCACTCCGCTTAAGCGTAGCATTTTATTTGATAAGATTGTAGATTGTTCTTATAGGTGGTTCTCTTCTAGAAACAAATCATCTTCCATATCATGGAACAATTGGATCCAAAATCCTTTAATGGTTTCCATCTTGTAATCGTTTTTCTAGCTCCTTCCTAGTTTCTAATAAAATTCCGCTGTTAAAAAAAAAAAAAAAAAAAAAAAAAAAAAAAAAAAAAAACTTGTTCAAGTAAAGTTGTGCCCGCTTGTTTGTTTGTGCTCTATATAAACTGCTTGGCTTTTGCACTTTTAAGCGATGTGGGATGAGACATAATAAGTTTATAACAGTTTTAGGCCCTGTTTTTTCCTTATACTGAACAATAGATGATTTGAGAAAAACTATCAACATCAACTCATAATAATAGCTGGACAAGTGAGAGTGGACAATGAATACAATTGACTTCTTATTTTACCATTTGGTAAACAACTAATCAATTTGACGCATAAGTAACTAAAAGTTCAAAGATGTAATAAGAGTTTAATCTTTTACCCAATGAACATGTAATTAGATATCGTACACAAATACATTCCACGGTTTATTATCTTATTAGAGATTTAGTTATTGGTAAAAATTGTAACTAGTTTTTTAATTAGTTACAAGATATCTACCATCAATGGCCTAGTGGTAAAACATTCTTGTATAAAGCTTTGCTTGCCACTGTTCATTCTTGTGGTCTTATTACACTTACCACTGCTTCGTCAAGGGTTGCGGAAAATAACATGACAGGGGGAAGAACTGCTCACTCTCGATTTAAGATTCCCATCAACCTTAATACGAACTCAGTATGCAACATCAAAAAACAAAGTGGCCTTGCTAAGCTACTTTGTCAAGCCAAGTTGATAATCGGGGATGAAGCATCAATGGCTAAAAGGCAAGGTGTGGAGGTGGTTGACCAAACTATGCAAGATATTACCGAGGTCAAACTTCCATTCGGTGGAAAGATAATGGTTTTAGGAGGGGATTTTAGATAGGTTTTACCGGTCGTAGGACGTGGAACACGAGCACATATTGTATATTTGAGTCTGTGGATGAAACCTCTTTGGTCTGGAATTAAACAAAATGCGGTTAACCATAAACATGGGGGCACAGACAGGCCCATGGTTTTCAAACTTCCTATTACGAATTTGTGACGGAATTGAAGAATTCATCGATGAAGACTATGCACGCATAACTGATGACATGACCATTCCGTACACCGAAGAGGCTGCCTCAAAGGATGCATTGATCAATAAAAGTGTTTCCTTCCTTCGCCACCAACGCTCATTCATCTATTGATATAGTTTCAAGAGCAATCTTATCAACTAAAAATGAACATGTTGACAACATTAATGATAAGTTGATTAACATATTTTCTGGCGAAGAGAAGGTTTACTATAGTTTTGATGAAGCAGAAGATGACACACACAACTTCTATCCTTTGGAATTCTTAAACTTGCTCAACGTGAGCGGATTGCCTCCTCATTACTTGCGTTTTAAAAGTGGATGCCGATTACTCTTTTAAGGAATCTCGATCCGGCAGATGGATTATGTAATGGCACGAGGTTGATATATAAACGTTTTAATCCTAATGTAATCAATGCTGAGATTGTTGTCGGGCAGCACACTAGAGTTAGAGTGTTCTTGCCAAGAACTCCTCTTGCTCCATATTAAGAAGACATGTTCCTTTTCAAACTAAAGAGAACACAATTCCCTGTGCGCCTTAGTTTTGTGATGACTATCAATAAAACTCAGGGCTAAACAATTCCAAATGTGGGTGTCTATTTACCCGACTCTGTTTTCTCGCATGGCCAGCTTTATGTTGCGTTGTCTAGAGGGATATCACGTAGAACTACAAAGGTATTAGTAAAACCAGTCAAAGACGAGTCTACACCTCAAATGTCATGTACCAAGAAGTTTTACACGACAAGTAACGTGTATTGTTAGTTATTATCTCATAATTGATGTAATGTTTTATTTTAATTTTCACTAAATGTTTTTATATATTCTTTGATACGTGTTAAGAATTTTTGCTTGAGATGAATTATCGTAAGTTACAATTGTTTGCAGTTACATTTTTATCTTTTCACGTTCTATTTTAAACGTTATACGAAAAACTTACCATAATATCGTATATTGTTAATTGTCTGCCACTAGGAATTTTTCATTGCTATACACGGGTACTCGTCTAGTTTAACTATTAGGCATTTAATTAATGTGTAATGGACACATTAATGAACTTAACCCAAAACAATATTTAAAGCCCATATGGCTTAGGTATGGCTAGCCTATGGAGAAACAAAGGAAGGCAAACTCTCATTCTCAAGAAAACTGAAAAATAAAAACTAATAAAACTTTTCCATTACTAAACGCAACATAAAGGCACCAAATTTAATCCTAGTTATATTAGGATTATTGTTAACATAATCTTATATACTTGCAAAAAACTAATAACGTATAAAAAGAATGAACAAAAGATTCTCTCCTTTTCCTACTCTCCTATACCACGGTTGAAAACAAAACCATATTAAGTTTTTTTTTTTTTTTTTTTTTTTTTTTTTTTTTTTTTCTTTCTTTCTTTCTTCTTCTTCTTCTTCAACGTGATAAGATGTTGTGCAATGTTAGATAGTGAATAGCAAGAACTAGCTTTCGAGTATTCCACCGCATAGTGTGAGCATTCCTTAAAGACAACTTTCTTTAGTTACTATAAGGGTTTCATTAAACTCAAGATTTAGATCGAAGAAGTCAAGAACAAGACTCAAGAAGATCAATACTCGTCTTAGTAATTCGAGTATTAAAGGTTAGTACTTTATGTGATCTTAGTTGTTAATTAATAAACATCAAACTAGATCCATCCACTGCGTACTCGTAGTGGTAATGGTTATATATACTTGTTAAATTCCAACAAAAGATTGATTTTTCGGCAAGATTGTCTGACAGAATAGTGATGAAAAATTACAGAAAAAAACTTATTAAAGAAAATTTAGCATTGAAAAAAGGGTCACAAATTAGCAAAAAACTTTTTTTTAAAGTGTCGTCTTGGTACGTGAACTATACAAATTATCATTAAATGCAACAAACCCCATAAAGTGTTTGTACACTATGATGTGTTGTCATACCTAAAAAACTGACTGTGTGTCACTATTTTTAAGGTGACAATGCATCAAAATGTGCATAGTGAAAAAACTTTATGAAAGTGTTTGTTGAATTTAATGATATTTTGTATAGTTTACGTACCAAGACGGAACTTAAGAAAAAGTTCATTGCTATTCATACGTGATTGATGTTGAAGACCAAGGATAAAACTCATATTTCACTCTTCATGCATTAGGCATGTTTACATTTAACTCCCACGTTATTGTCTTGCACCAGAAGATTAGGCTAGCTTGCATCTTTGGCTATTTAAGTGTAACTTTGTTTTATGAATGAAAACAGTGAAGAAAAAGACTGAGAAAATTAGTTTAAGAGTTCTTATTCAGTTGTTATAGTTTAGTCATCGTTTAAAGATAGTAGTGATCATCTCAAATTGATCTTCTATTAGCTATTTTGTTAAACCCTTTTTTTTTAAATGCATAATTTGTTTGTACATGCAATCCCACACAATTACCTCAATTACCACCGAGTACTTGGTATAATCGATGTAGACATAGCTGCATAAAAAGTATCTGATTATTCCAGAACATTTACACATAAATCCTCGAATAACCACCGTTTCGTACAATTGGTTTATTGAAGACTAATCATTTCCTATGGCTTAATCACTTTCAAAATGCGACGAGTTAGCTCTACGTAAGAAACTAAAAACAAAATGGAGGACATATACATGTACCTAGAGAGATCGTAACCAGCGCCCAGTGGCAGGATATGAACCTCTACAAGGCAAAACAGCTGTATCCGAAAGCTTCTTCACATTGAAAACAGGGACATGCTGATCGTGCATCTGAGCCTTTGTTTTCGGCATTTCGATTTCAGGGTTGTCATTTTTGTTGAGTGACATGGCTGAAACTAATGATGATTTGTCGTAGAAGAAGAAGGAAAGTAATGTGTGCAAGGGTATCGAATACAGTTCTGTTTTAGGAGGGAAAGAAAAAGGGGTTTAAATTTAACTAACTTATTGGTAGAATTTAATAAATTCACAAATAACATGTATGAGGAGACGGACAATTGAGACAAAAGAATTGGACGCCTTTGACGCCATATATGCAATTTAAATTTGGCGCTTTAACTGAATTCACAAATAAGCAATGATGTTTTGAAATTTATGAAGACATGGCAAATGGGTCGGGTGGGGTCGGTTTGGGTCATGGGTCAAACATGTCATACTTCAAGAATGGGTCATGGGTCAAACAGGTTGGTTGGGGTCAACCCGTTACATTTCCTTTTATGATAACCAGAAATATTGCTTCCTTTTTTTCTGTGCATACATATAAATTGCACACTAACTATGCACCTGAAAGTAAAATTAATCATTTGTGCGAGTACCTCACATCAAGTATCCAACAGCCCATACATGAATAGAGTTAACTAGACTCCTACAACCATGAAATATCAAAAGATGGCATTTTTGTCAACGCAAAACACCAATTCCAGTTCCAAAAGCAATGAGTTCTAGGCAAATTTAAAAGTAGTATTCTTGTTTGGTTTCTTAGGCTAGTGCGAGTACCTCACATCCAACTATCCAACAGCCGATACATGAATAGAGTTAACTAGACTCCTACAATCATGAAATGACAAAAGATGGCATTTTTGTCAACGCAAAACACCAATGCCAGTTCCAAAAACAATGAGTTCTGCGCAAATTTAAAAGTAGTATTCTTGTTTGGTTTCTTAGGCTTCCTTCCGGCTGCACTTGCATCATGTGAGGTTGATGCACCCTAGAAACAATACAACATTCACACAAGTTAATAAAAAATTATTGCTTTTAAAAAGAAGACGACTTGGACTGTAAGGACAGTAAGCACAGTAGGACACTAAAAGCCGGTTAATTCTTCCGGTTTACTAAAACATTGATCTAGCCAACGTGCGTGAACAAACTGAGACTTTTGGCTGTGGTTTCGTAGAATATGACATGGGTTCGGGTTGCTAATCGAAAGGGTGACACTTTTATCTAATTACTTTATGTCCCTGTGTAAACAAAGTAAAATACTAAAATGGATCCAACAAGGAAGATTCAAATATGTTTGTGCTCAAAGATGAGAAAGATCAGGATTCAGGAACACATTGTTTTGGAATATCGAGGGAAATAACTCAGAAACCCTTTACCCGGAAAGATCAGCATAAACTGATTATTTATAAAAGCGAGGAAGACAACTCAGGATCTCATATGTATTTCCGTTCTAAAAGGGTACCATTTATTATTTTATTATCAAGAAAAAGTGCAAGTCATTGTGAATGTACATAAACTGTTGAATTTAAAGATCAAAGTTTTATAACTAGAAGAGTAAAAGATTCTATAAATAACAGTTAACAAACATTAACTGCCAAGTAGGACTGAGTTTTTACTTTGGTCTGGCAAGGTGAGCTACAGATTAGACTTTCAAAGTTTGAAGCCTATGAATCCATAGCTCCAACACATTAACTATTTAAATTATTAATGTCTCTTCCAAAATTAAAAGCATATAAACTGAGTTAGAATTTAAATGTGAACTTCGGTAAAAAGTTGCAGAAATGCAACTTTATCACTAGAATGTTAATCCGAAACTTGGTAGAACTCTTTTTGGAGGTTGACCTATGCAAGACCATATTGCAATACAAAATCCATCACATAACTTAAGCCTTACACATGCAGCAAACCGTGTGTCGAGAAATCAAGGGCTACATTGACAAATGGGATATGAAATAGATAATTACTTGTCTAGATACGGATCTTAAAGCAGTTAAAAAATCAAATCTCATAGATGAAGAACTAAGATGGTCATTCCAGTATAGACCCATTTTAGCAAGTGCAACTTACATCTCCATCATATAAACCAAAACATAATGGTAGCTTAACATTTCATCACTTTTACAACCACTTAATATTTCTAAGATCCTCTAAGATGTTTAATCCGAAAATCGATTATGGTTACTAAACCCTTTAAATATCCAAACACCCCTAATATCACCAGCTAATCAATAAACATCTCTAGTTCACAATAATCTATTAACAAAATAGCAAAACACATATCCAAACATAATGAAATTTAACCAAAAAAAAAAAAAAAAAAAAAACCCGAGTAAACCAAATTTATTAATTCCGATCAACTAATTGTACCTAATTAACGACCTAAATGGATGAATGACAAATATGCCCTGACATTATAGACAAACAAACATACGGGTCAAAATTGCTAAGTGCATATGGGATTTAATATAAGCAAGTAGGTAGCAACCTAAGCTTATTGTGGTTTTTCTAAAAGCGTTTTGACAAAAATAAGTAGATTATTCTTACCTAGCTGTCCTTGATAAAGCCAAAATAGTGGACAGAGTCTTGTGTCCGATGGTGGGAAACCTCGAAGTTTTTGTTGAAAAACAAATCAAATGTATGTTGTGGGATACGGTTTGTGTCCAAGGTGCCCATCATACGCTTTTCCTTCCATGCTTCTTTTTTTAAGAAGAGTTTCACGCTTTCATGTTCCATGGACTCACCGTCCACTAGCGTTATATAAGTTAAACGTAACAAGCTCATTTTTTTTATTTCTACAAGGGTTGTCTTGCCACAAGGAACTAGTAAATCTGCATTGAATATAAAAATTAATGTGTCAACAAAATAAATACTATCAAAAGTCGCCTACAAAAGTAAGAGACACTAAGTGCAAACTAGCATACATGATATGTGACATACAAACTCTATAACAGAAGAGTGATTGGCTTTTCATTGTAGCTAATTAATTATCTTTCCTGTTAAATTGCAATAAGATGGAAGAATGAATGTTTTGGCTTTCCTAAGTCCTAACTACCAAAGGGGATATAAATCCAAGTAGGTAGCATAAGTTCAGTTAGAAAATCAATTTTCTAAACCTAGAGAACAAATAGAATTCAATATGAGATCATGTATATGAATTTAGATGTTTCAGACCTTGATGTTAATTTTCCATTTTATTAATATCTGAAGCTAAAAGCAAAACCATATGAGTAAGTTAATTACTGCTGCTAAGCTCAGACTTGGAAGTAACAAACTAAAAGTTTTCTAAATTTAGAATGTTAATAGAGATTAGATCACACCCAAACTAACCTTCGTATAATTCTAGTCAATGTCCAAAAGTATATATTTGTTATTTTAGTAAGAGATTAGATCACACCCCTAGTATAACTCATGAGTCATGACTCATGTGTCACTTCTCAACTAAATCCAAGCCTAACTTCTAACCGAAAATTAAGATAAGTAGCTCCAATAATAAGGTGACATGTGTCACTTCCCAACTTAAAATTCACCTTTATTTTCAAATTGAAATATTTATTTATCAATTTATTTTTTTAATTATCTAATTTCACCATATTTTCTAAAATTTTGTGCTCTTTAATTCAACATCCATTTTTATATATATTTAAGAGTGTTTAGTTTTTAGATTTTTAGTGGGATTTTTTATTCAAAATTTTACAACTTTAACCTTTATTTCAATCAATACAATATTGATTCGTCAAAATAATATACTTTTGGGTGAGTGTTTGACGGGAAAAGAGATTGCGAGGATCATTCTATATACGAGAATAATGATGTCACACAAAAGCTACGGGAAACCCAAGCAAACACATATGCATTCGGAGTGTTGTGAAATGAATTCACTAAGCGGGTAGGGAATTGCAAGGAGAGTTGGGCTAGCAATTTATTCACTACCCATATTACTATATTTTTCGCCGCCGCTGTGCGCGGGTATCTGACTAGTCATAGCTAAAGAGGTAAAAATGATCGTTGTAGTTGTTACAAGGGGTGTACTTTTGCTATGACACCCTTCAAACCAAAGCTTTGTACGCTTATAAGCTTAACAAAACACTCATATGAACTTATTTTAGTTGTATAACCTAATAAGCTCATAAGCCCTTTATAAAAGCTTAAACAAAGACCCCCATTCTTTTCCCATCCCCCGTTATTTAATTTAAAAAAAAAAAAAAAAAAAAAAAAAAAAAAAAAAAAAAAAAACCCACACACACGAATCCTTATTTTCAACCACCGCTATAGAATCATGTATTCACCCTACACCAACGTACAAAACTGAAATGCAAACGGTCAAGATTAGAGCGCATATGGTTAAATTACACAGTCAACATGTGCAGTTACATTATATATTTTTTTCCCTACATATAGGCTGAACCGGCCGGTTTCAGGTCCAACTATTCAATCCGGTTTAACTTTCAGCAAAACCCAATTCAAAACGGACCGGCCATCATTTCAGTTCCCGATTCAACCGGTTGAACCGGTCGGGTCGAACCAGATTTTAAAACAAGCAAGGAGCCAAAACTTTTTATTTATTTATTTATTTATTTTTAAAGCAAGTTTTTACTTACACATAACCAAACAAACAAATGACAAAGAAAAATCTGAAAAGAAAAAAAAATAAAATAAAATAAAAAACAAAACGTACCCCACTCCTCCATTGTTAGGAAATGAAGGTGACGAGGAGATTGGGCTTCAGGAAATATAAAAGATCCTACATTTTAATAAAAGTGCATCAGTATAGGCTCACGCTAAATAAATAAAAAGTTGTGGCGCAATGTACACTAACCAAGAGTTTTGGAGATATCAGTAATAATAGCAAAATGGTTGTTAAGGAATAGCATAAACGAATATGATTAAAATAAGATGCCTTAGAAGACAAGATATATGTGTATGTGTCAAAGGATATCTATCTTCAACTTTAAATTGATCTTCCTCGGTATATCCAAAATAGTGGACATAGCCTTGTTTCCGATTGTGGGAGACCTCGGATTTTATATATTGTGGGTTACGCTTTTTGTCCAAGGTGCACATTATAAGCTTTTCCTTCCATGCTTCTTTTTTTAAGAAGAGCTTCACGCTTTCAGGATCCTTGGACTCACCATCCCCTAGCGTTATATAAGTTAAACGCAAGAATTGGCCTTTTTTTATTTCTACAATGGCTGTCTTACCAGAAGGAACTAGTAAATCTGCATTGAATATAAAATAAATGTGTGAACAAAATAAATACTAAGTGCAAACTAGAATACATGATATGTGACATACAAACTCTATAAACAGAAGAGTGATTGGCTTTTCATTGTAGCTAATTATCTTCCTGTTAAATTACAATAAGATAGAAGAATGAATGATTTTGGCTTTCCTATGTCCTAACTACCAAAGGGGATATAAATCCAAGTAGGTGGCATAAGTTCAGTTAGAAAATCAATTTTCTAAACCCAGAAAACAAATAGAATTCAATATGAGATCATGTATATGAATTTAGATGTTTCAGACCTTGGCGTTAATTCTCCATGTGATTAATATCGACGCTAAAAGCAATGCCTTATGAGTAAGTTTAATACTGCCGCTAAGCTCAGACTTGAAGTAACAAACCCAAAAGCTGATTAATTTTTGTTTTCTAAATTTAGAATGTTAATAGAGATATTAGATCACACCCAAACTAACCTTCGTATAATTATAGTCAATGTCCAAAAGTATATATTTGTTATACTAGTAAGAGATTAGATCACACCCTTAGCATAACTCATCAGTCATGACTCATCGTCATCACCCCAAACCAACCTTTGGGGGTGTGTCGGCTTAGGCTTATGTTTTATAAGCACTTTATGCTTATAAAAATAAGCACATAAGCCTATTTTTCTATTTTTTGGGTTAGCTTATCATAGCTAAAGAGGTAAAAATGACCGTTGTAGTTTTTACAAGGGGTGTGAAGGTCTTTTGCTATGACACCCTTCAAACCAAAGCTTTATTAAGCTTAACTAAACACTCATATGAACTTATTTTAGTTGTATAACCTAATAAGCTCATAAGCCCTTTATAAAAGCTTAAACAAAGACCCTCATATTTATCTTTTCCCATCCCCCATTATTTAATTTATAAAAACTAAAAAAAAAAACATAAACCCCCCACACACACACTAATCCTCATTTTCAACCACCGCTATAGAATCATGTATTCACCTTACACCAACGAACAAAACTGAAATGCAACCGGTCAAGATTAGAGCGCATATGGTTAAATTACACAGTCAACATGTGTAGTTACATTAATTTTTTTCCCTACATATAGGCTGAACCGGCCGGTTTCAGGTCCAACTGTTCAATCCGGTTTAACTTTCAGCAAAACCCGACTCAAAACGGACCGGCCATCATTCCGGTTCCCGATTCAACAGGTTGACTGGCGAGTCGAACCAGATTTTAAAACAAGCATGGAGCCAAAACTTTTTATTTATTTATTTATTTTTTTAAAGCAAGTTTTTACTTAATACACATAACCAAACAAACAAATGACAAAGAAAAATCTGAAAAAAAAAAAAAAAAAAAAAAAAAAAAAAAAAAAAAAAAACTTACCCCACTCCTCCATTGTTAGGAAATGAAGGTGACGAGGAGGAGATTGGGCTTCAGGAAATATAAAAGATCCTACATGTTAATAAAAGTAGCATCAGTATAGGCTCAAGCTAAATACACCTGTGACACTTTCATTATACACACTGAGAGATGATTTGATTGATCAATAAAACAATATAAAACCACACTTTATTTATTTTATAAAAAATCCTACAAACTTAAGAATATATAGACATATACACAAAGGCAAAACAGTTCAATGTTGAAAAAACTTGCTATGTTTGATCATAACCTTGCAAAAGTTTAAAAGCATAAACTTTTCTAACCTTGCTTTGTTTTATCTTATAAACATCAAAATAATATGAGTATTCACAAACAAAATGAATTTCTAACCTGTGTTTATCATTATGAAGATAGTTTAGCTCACGGTACAGAAAGAGCGACGTGAGCTCGATCGCCTGAAAGAAATCAAAAGCCATAAGCTCGATCGAGAGTTGTGTTGAGACTGAAAGAGAAGCTTTGGCTCTTTGCTTGCAAGGGAGATGGCGGCCAAACAAGTGAGTGTGTGATATGGTTTTAGGGCTTTCAAATAAAATAGGGTGTGGTGTGTGTGTGATTTTAGAACAATGTTATAGGCAGAAGAAGAGATTAAGTGAAATGAAGGCAGGTGAGGAGTAATGAGGTCCAACAACCCTTTGCAAAACCTTTATGAGGTAGATTGGTGGAAGCCTTGTACACGCCATACACATTTTGTTTCAAAAGTTTATAACAGTAATTGATACCATTATGCTATTATAGTAAATTCCAGCTATTATTGCTTCGTCAAGTGAAGCGTTACCCCATATGTATGAAACATGGATCTTGTTATATAGTATATGCTCGACTTTGTGGACTTAAAAAATAAGGAGACTAGTAAAGGTTTTGTCTCTTTTCATTTGAATTCTCAAACCTTAACCAAGTTATCTACAACATGATTGATACATTTCTAAAGTTATACCTGTCTTTGGATAAAACACTAGCCCCAGCTTCGACTAGCAATTTTGCTAGTCCATAAACATTTCTAACAGTCAGATTAAAGAATATTAAAAACAGTTGCTCAACATTTCACTTTCACGTTTTTCGGCTATTTTGTTTTTAAACATAGAACCGTGATCATTTTACCCGCGCCCCTTATGTATTTGTTTGGCCAAAGTATATGTCGATACCCAAACTAGTTAAGTGAGTTGTCTTGTACACAAAGTCAAATATATATCATGATACCTCATACTAACAAAACCGATCACTTTAGTACCCTAGTTTAATTAACTCGAACTCCATTAGTTTATATCAACGACATAATTAAACGTGCAACACCCTTGTTTCTGGAATTTAATTAGCCTTTTCAAATATCTAATAAATAATGTCTCGTATAATCTCAAATGTAAGCAACGAATGACTTTAAACAAACTTTCACAGTTTCGTCAGTTTCTAACGAAACCCATAATTAGAACAATCCCGCAAATGTCTTACATAAAATCAATTAAGGGGGTGTTTGACAAGCCTAAATGTTGCGACTTATGAGTGGGTTTTGATAAGCCCAAATTTCGTGGCTTATTTGCATAGACGCGGGCTTATATATAATTTTTACACTCTCCGAAATTAGAAGAAAAAGACTTTGAAAAGTCTTATAGACTTATATTTTGGGACAGGGGAATTATATATATAAAAAGACTTTTATACCTTCATTTACTATTTACACCTAATTGATGTGAAATATTTTTTTGTCATTCTACATTATTAGTTATGATAAGCTAAGTCAAACATTTAATAAGGACTTTTAAACTCATGATGTATTAGTCATAAGCTGCTTATATAATATGTGTATTTTTATTTTCAGAACCCTGTTAAGTGCGAAAACTGCGAGAACTCTAATTTTGCATTAGAAAACATGCATGTTCATATAAAACATGTATGTTTTCTTACATACACCTTAATACACATACCTGCGTAACATACATTTTCATATAAAACCCTGTTAAGTGCAACATATCAATGCAAAATGGTTTTATATAAACATGTATGTTACGCAGGTATGTGTATTAAAGTGTATGTAAGAAAACATACATGTTTTATATGAACATGCATGTTTTCTAATGCAAAATTGAAGTTTCGCAATTCCCGCACTTAACAGAGTTCTGAAAATAAAACCCCTATATTATATAATATAAGGATAAGCACAATTCGTAAGTTTATGCAAACACCCCTAAATAAACCCAATAATGCAGCTAAAATCTGGGTTAGAGCTAGTCACGTGATTTTCTTTTCCCTCTTAACTCGCCGTTTTTTTTTTTTTTTTTTTTTTTTTTTTTTTTTTTTTTTTTTTGTCAATTGACAAACATCAACGTGTATCAAGAAAATGCTTACCTCATTTAGTCATTTCTAACCCTTGATGGACTAATGGCCGTTGGATGAGATGACATTAACGGTTGATATCAAATGATAAGGATTAAAACCCTAATATAGTAGAACATGTATTGTAGGCCTGTAGGGTATAGTAGTTGATGATGTATGCAACCCGACCCCGTTCTTAAGGGCAGAGTTAACCCCACGGGGGGTATAGGGGGGGTGTGGGGAAGAATTGTGCTGCCGCCGTTGTACTGTCTGCTTTAATACTTGTACATTTGACTAAAAAATAGGTGGGACCCATGTGTAGACCCCCGTCCGGTTAGGGCCACCCGTTCTTAAAGGTATCTCATTGACATGTCTTTTCACTTCCGTATCACATCACTGAATATCATCTAAGATTTTATGTATATCTTTCACTACTTTCTAAAAATTATTTAGTGTTTGTTTATTTATGTGTGTATTTAGAAAATATATTGATGAGCAAAACTTTAAATATGCAACAACAACAAATAACATATTTTGTTAGACTAGTCGTGACAATGACCAAATTTGTGATCAACCAGTCTCAACATATCAACGTTATTTCAATTTTCTCTATCTTAAATATTAAACACAAATCAAACACTCGTAGTAGTTACCAAGGTTTTGATCAGATTCTAGTATGGATAAGTTTGGTTCGGTCTCTGTAGGCGGGGGAACCCACTCTATTTAGAGAGACCGACAAAATAATTTGATCTCATTACCGGTGGTCTTATACACTAATACCTTGCATCGAAGACATAAAAATTACTCTTCCATACTAGAATCTGATCAAAACCTTGGTAACAAATCTCTAAGAAAATATTTGTGTTGTTGCATTGGTGAATAACTTTTTATTTTTTTAATGAGATATGTTATAAAGACCTCTCTACAGTATCATTATCATTTGTATTCCTTTTTGTTTTTTCATTTTTTATTTATTTTTTATTTTTATAATTTTCTTTTTATTAATTACAAAACTGAAAATACGGAACATAGAATATAAAATTTAACAAGTCAAAAGTATAAAACTGGCAAAAAATACAAAATAGAAGCTGATAAAAAAATTGTGTGTTCTACAGTTAAAATTTACAAAAAAATATTATGTAATTTTTGTAAACAAGGAGGTACTAATAGTAGTATCCTATTTTTATTTCATGACTTTTCATATTTAATATTTATTTAATGAAGTTTTCATATTTACATTATTTGTTTCTAGCGTGAATTTTATTGTGGTAAGTTATATAACCGGGTTGGAAATTTAAAACCCGTTTCATGAAAATGTTATGATTTATTAACGAGATAGTATCTCCGTCCCAAAATTATTGTCCTCTATTGACTTTTTTGGTATTTACTTTTAAACTTTGACCTTAAGTAATTTTGTTTATATTACGTAATACTTGATGCAAAATATATGAACGGATTGAGTTTTAAATGTATTTTCATTGGTATAATTTTCATTAAGTATTATATAACACAAACAAAAATATTTATAGCCAAAGTTGAGAAAGAAAGACCGAAAAAGTCAATAGAGGACAATAATTTTAGGACGAGGGGGGTAATTTAAAATGCATCAAATTCATATTTATTGATCGATTATCTAGCAAACCATTTTCCATTTTAATATAGGACCATTTTCGCACAACCCGTTAATAGGGACGTGTTATCCCAACCCTCTCTATGGTGTCACATCATAGGTTTTTTGTCAAATCATGCAACCGTTGATGCATACCGTACAACCAAAGGATGCGTCCAATCATTAGTAAACCCTCTCTCTATGGGAGGGTCCAGATAAATCAAGCCCGTTAATATTGTTCGCCAGTTCACGTTAGTTCAATTCAATTCATTCATGTGCATGACTAGTCAATATGCTTTATTGTATCGGACTAGTCAATATTGATTGATCTTTAATTTTCCAGACTTCACATTTTTTAGCTCGTATTTTTAGATAATGTTACGATTCATTTGATATTAGAGCACACGATAAGGTCACCCCGGGTTAAAACTTAACGCACTGCCATGTCAGTGCCACATCAGCTTTTACTTTTTAACCTTAACTCTTGACTTTCCACCCCGGTAACATAACTTACATTTAACTCACCTCCACCTTAATTTACAAATTAACCCCTTAACTATTTCAATCATTCAACAACCCAAATATTGCATTAATAACCTTAAAAATTACAATACAAAATAAAAAAAACCTTTCAAATTAAAAAAAATAATAATAATAAAATAAAATAAAAATAAAAATAAAAAAATCTTACCATAAAAAAAAACTAAACAAAAATTTTATTAACTTAAAAAAATGCTACTAAAACACATGGTGTAAAATGTAAACACCACAAACCATAAGGACCAAACTGCAAATGTCAAACATATACTCCTTCTTCCCCATCTTGACCACCTGCATCTTTTACACACACTAAACACACACACACACTGAAAACACACATAAACACACGCACAAAAACACACACAAACACATCACAAAGATAAACACACAAAGAATCAAAGGGGAAAAAACGAAAGTTTTTTTTTTTCATGTTAACGCACGTTAAGCTCTTGCCCATGCTCCTTAACACACCCCTTTAACGTGGAAGACGGTAAGCTAACGCACCCCAAATAAGTGTTGCGTTAAAAGTTAACTCGGGCATCACGTTACCTTACCGAAGGCTCTTAGATGGAAAATGCTTACATCACATAACATTTGTTATACATAAACAACGAAAAGTTTAAATCATTTAAATGAAAAGTATAATATTTTTTTTAAATTAAATTAAAGGTTGTAGGTATAAATTTTTTGAAATAAAATTAAAGGTTGTTTTTGTAAGTTGTTAGATAGTTTAAGAGTGCATTTTCAATTTTATTTTATTTTCTAAAAAATGCATATATTACTCTATTTATAACATCGTCATATGTCAAAAGTATTGTAATATTAGGCTTATTTTGTTTTTAAAGAGATTTTTGTCGGTATATTTTTTATAGACCAAGAGTGCGTATATTGGTGCAGTCCTGACCACCGTAAGTGACACATCAACATCCACCCACATCCAAACCTAGCTAATAGCTACCACCTTTATCACACCATACACCTTTTTTACTGTCACACTTTTCCCTCTTCTTCTTCGTTCAATGGTCATGACCACCAAATCATCTTTAAAAAGCATCATCCATGCATGTTAGTGTTATTACAGTAACGAAAGATCATGCATGGTTGGTAGTTCACTACAACCGGTCAAACAATATAACCTTAAGGCGTGTGGTAATAAGAGGGTAAGACGCATCGGTCCACCCTATAAGACGCGTCACCATTATAAACGACACCCATACACGATGCTTTGTGTAACACCCCCAATTTTAAAATATTTGCAGCGGAATAAAGATTGTGTGTTACTTCATGGAACAACAGTTTAATAGTAGAAAACAATCATTATTTTAGTCATTTTAAAGATTTACCATTCGAATATTATAAATATCAGTGTTTTCAAAATGAGGTCCCAGTGGTTTCAAAGTTTGTTAAATAAGTTTTCGAATGATAGTAAAATTTATAGCCTTCGTAAGAATCCGTGCACCTCCGTACCATCCTTGCTCATTATGGACCTGAGATAAACACATGCTAAAAGTGTCAACACAAAAGTTGGTGAGTTCATAGAGTTTGTTTTAAAACAGTCAAAAAGCCTTTAGAGAATGTTTTCCACAGCAAAGGAATTGTAAATCCACTCAGTTGCAAATCTTGCCATAGAAGACTTGCAACATGTGTGTTTACAACTCACTGCTAAAGTATAGTATAAGCAAGTAATATGTATATACGAGTACTTGAATATGTCACACAGTTAAATCTCATGCACAACTCACAAATACTGGGAGCCACTTCCCAAAGATAAAGAAAACTGGGTGCCACTACCCAAAGATAAAGACAACTGGGTGCCACTACCCAAAGATAAAAACAACTGGGTGTTACTACCCAAAGATAACTGTACATGCATCTTAACCACTAGAAATCAGGCAATAATAGTCACGTAGTATTAATCACACAGTAGGGCTCATATATATTGAATATAGTATGTCACTCATGTATCTTCCTCAGGTACTATAACTAGAACAAATGTGTATAGAAATACGTATCAATGTCATAAGAGTTTTGAGTATTTGCAAAAGTAAATAAATGTAGTTTGAGCATGTGTTTCCCCCAAAACATTTATAAAACAATTATAAAACCAGTAAAAGTAGGAGCTATGATTCACAAAAATCCGTAAAAGTTTAGAGTACTTATGAAAGTAAAAAGCAAGTAGTTGAGATGTATCTCCCCCAAAGAGTTTATAAAACAGTTAAAACGAGAAAAGTGAGGCTAAGAACTCACCTTGATTGATACTGAAATGATGAAAAGTAAAGTCGGATGAGATTATGAGAATGATTATGGAAACGTCTTTAATACGGAACCTGATAAATAAATTTATCTGAGAATCTAACCAAATACTATTTGGTAAATGAATAACGATTAATTGTTATGATGAAAAGATGATATGCGAATGAAATTCTTATGTTTATAATAGTATAACGAGATATGTTATTATTTCTAAAGTTTTCCCTTTTTAACCATGATGATAATAGTACTTAAAGATAATTAGTTAAAATATCGTTATTTATATTATTAACGTAAAACTATCTTTTATATAAATAAAATGTAATGAAAATGCATATGGCGTGATAGGGTGACGTAAAATAGAAAATAAAATAAGAATGTCAAATATAATATGTGGGTCCTTGTCCTTTTTCCAATTTTACACTTTTTACTCTAACGGCGTTGGCGTTACACCGTTAGTCCTTTTTATATAATAATTTTCATTTATAGTCCACTACATGTCCAATATTACAATCTAAGCTTGGAATATCAGATAATATCAACTTCTATCATAAACTTTCTGTTTTCACAGTTTCAGTCCCTGTTTTAAAGGTTTGACAGTTTTAGTCCTTTAACGTGAAATGCATTACGTTTTTAGTCCAAATGTGTAAGAAAAAGTGGGGAAAATTATATGAAAATTTCTGGAACTTATTTAAGCTTATTAAAACTTATTTCAACTGCTTATTCGCAAAAATAGCTTATTTTTCAATAAATGGGCTTTAACGAGCTAAATTAAAGGCCCGTTAGCGTTTAACGATCCGTGAGCGTTGAGACAAGTTGGGCTTATCCCTAGGTTCATTTTTAATGTTATAAAATCATATCAAAAGAGCTTTTTGGTCCAACTTATACGGAGTGCTTATTTTCAGCTTATTGGGCTTTTAGGCCCAAGTCGTTAATATTATTAGTTTACAAACTAGATTTATAGCGATTCACTTTGGTGAATTTTGGGTGTCGAGACTAGCTTATTTGTACAAGTTTTATATACGAAATTGGTTGCTAGCTAGGTGGTCTAATAGATCATGTAAAAATATGGTAGGCTTGTTACGTAATATTTAAAGATATACGAGGGTTCCTTGGCTTATATGGGACGTGTAAAAGACTTAGAATATTTTTCTAAGTTTTGCAACATATTTATACGTTTGATACATGGTCCAAAATGAGTTCGTATGATGCATGTAACGTAAAAATAAACGTGAAACAAGTGTGTGTTGTGACTCCTAGGCCTTCCAAAATAGAGGCTAGCCACGTTTTGTGTACTATATGTTTGTACGTACATATAAAATATATATGAAACTATATACGTTCGACATAGTATAAAACACGATGCAGGGAATTTAAATAATGTATAAAATGGATTCAATAGATATGGAAACGACTTACAACACCTCTAGAGTGGTGAAGGAACTTGTAAAGATGAATAGAACACACGGGAAAAACACAACTCACCATAACCATTTATACGATATATATATATATATATATATATATATATATATATATATATATATATATATATATATATATATATATATATATATATATATATATATATATATACCCTATATCTCGAATAAGCTTCCAACGGAGAACGTGGGTACTTCTGGTCTTCTTGGGGTTTCTAATTGATGAAAAGGGTCTGAGAAAACATACAAGGGAGTTGTGTGGGAGAGGTGGTGATGGAGAAATGAGTTATACGTTTAATATGTATACGTATTAGTTTATATAAAAGTTTTTAAAACTCACTCAACTTGTTCCTACTGTTTTGAAGTCAGGAAATGTTGGATGTTGTAGAGATTTTTATTGATATATTGACTTTAAGAGAGTGTGTGAAAGGGTAGCAAAGTTGAAATTTGCTTGGTGTACATATATATGTCGACTAGTTTTATTAAAGTGCACAAATTCATTTAACGTGCGAGACTTGATTTAATGATGTTAAAACTGATCCAACATCATGAAAATAAGCTAGAAATATTACTATGATTGCGTAGGAACAAACCAGACTCAAAATGGTTACTTAATGAATTTTTATCTATGTCGAATTGGGTGGATTTGGCCGAACAGTTTGCCTCTCGCAGACATATCAAAACTTGACATAGGTCTGAGATTCGACATACTTATAGTTGGCTAGGTGGTGAACGAGATGATATAAAAATACATATATTTTGTGTTCGAAATTCTAAAGAAAAAACGGGGCGTTTGGAGGGGGTCTGGTCGACTGAAAACTGAAAATATAAATGGAAGTTGGGCTTGTGTGATGGCCTGATGAATAGTAATGATGGGATGAAGTTGGGCTGGTGAACTTTGGCCCGATTTAGTGTTATTAGTGAGTAATTAGATTTCGTGTTATGCGTTGTGAGCTCGTCCCGTTATTTGGTAATTTTTGTGATAATGTTTTCGTGTTAAAATAATATAATAAAGAAAAATTTAAATTTTTCCGTAAAAATAGTGATTAAAAATAATGACAGAGATATGTATATAATTTAAACGTTGTTAATTATATGGAATTTTGCGGGGTTTTACAGTACCCACTCCTCATTCTGAATTTCGTCCCGGAATTCAAGTTTAAAGTGATTGCTAGGGTAAGGGATTATAAACAAAGGATTGTCAAAGAAATTTTCATTCAGAAATTGAGAAAACGAAATTTTGTTAAATTTTTCCATGCTAGCGAAAGTAAATTTAAATGTTGCTATTAATGAATCGAAGGGTTGTAAATATAGAAAGTAACGGTCAGGAATAGTGGAAAAATTAACGGCTAGTGAACAGTAAATACTAACGGTCATGTCTACCAAAATAAAATAAAGGAAAAATATTTTCAAATCCTTATAAATACTATTGGCATGCTTGGGTTATCCACACACACACACACACACACACAAAGCAATCAATGACTTGCAGACTTCCACATACCCCTGAACAATTTCGATTGTTTATCAAGGCGAAAACTGAGAATAGTGATGTGGATCGCCAAAATGCTATTGTGGAGGCCATTAAGCAATTTGAGATCGCAAAACAAATGAACCGAGAACTTAGAGAACGCTACGTGATATGCACAGACATATCAGAGGGTAGAAAGCAGGTGATTGACAAGTTCTTGCATGATGAGTATCGTAAGGATGCCGCTGTTATTGAATCGTTGTGGGCTTGTGTCGGCCAGACCCAGGCCCAGATCTCCAATAAAATTCGTTGGAGTCTTGAAGAAAATTTTGGTGTTGTTAGGGTTGAACAACAACAACAACAACATCCACCACCACCACAACAACCTCAAGATGGTGCATCAAGTTCATCCACACCAAGAGGTATTGAGCAACAACAACAATTGCCTCATCTAGATCACTTTCAGCCAAGCTTTGAGGAAAATGTGGTTGTTGATGACGGTGGTTGGACTTCTGACATGGAGCGGGAGCTGAGCATGTTGGAAGCTCAGATAGAGGAAGAGAGGTTGGCGAGCTTTGAACCTTATGATGATGGTTATGACTCCAACAACTCTCAGACTTGGGATCACCCAGACTACCTTTGAAGTCTAGGTAGATGTTTTAATTCGGTATCGTTTGTAAATGTTCAAGTATGTTTTTAATAATATGGCGTTTTGAGCGTTTACGTTGTGAACACAATTGAGAAGAGAACTCATTACGCTGTCACGTTTAGATATTTCTCATGAATTATAATTTACAAAAATCTGTACGGGTAACCTACCTGTTAAACAAAGAGTTTTGTTGATACAGATTTTTACAAGGAGAATTTTAGATAAGGATGTAGAGAAAATTTGCCGGATTATCAGCCTTTGGGAATGATGAAAGTCATTTTGTCTTTATGTGGTGAATAGTGAACGTATATGGGTAGAATAGTAGTCTACGGCTACCGCCTTACATATCTTACTTTTTCCTCTTCACTACTCACATTTCTTTCATCCAAAGATTTTAAAATGTCATACACCTATACTGTTCTCATAATTTTGTATATTGTTGCAGACATCTTCTTGGCTTATATCCCAAAGGAAGATTTGGAGTCTTTGGATTGAATTATAGCACTTCTCGTGCTAATTGTAGTTTTGGCTGTTAGCGATGAAATATGGGGGTAAGAGATAGTGATACAATGGAAACGTTGTTTTGAAACCGTATAATGGCACCATGCACTAACGTTTCATTTATGTGATTTTATCGTATAGGGTATTTGATGTACTACATCCAGTCGTGATTCTTGATCTTGTAGGGATAGTGGGGTTTTCCATCGGCTTGGCAGGCCAACCAATTGGTTTTTCTATGCCTTACCTAGTGATATTTGTAACAATAGCATTACCAATGCTAATTGTGTCGTTGTGTATCAATATATGGGGTTTCTAATGAAATTTAGTGGTTCTTGGTTTTATATGCTTGTTATTTCAAATATAATTAAACCTGTTTATCTATATTTCGTTATTTACATAGAGAAGCGTCTCAAACCATGTAACTAAGGAAATATAGACTTATGGTTCAATGATGTACAATTTCTTGATTTGAATAAAAGGGCGTCCCAATCCATTCAAATTAAGACATTGTAAATCATCTTAAGATTCTGACTTAACATCCATACTAATCGACCAAGTGATTCATGCGCGGTTTTTCCAAGAGTACGAAAGAGAGAAGAAAAAAAATATGTCATACGCTTCTAAAATGATGAGTGAGATAATTAAGGAGGATTGGTATAGTACTCAAAATAGTTGGGGAGTATATATGTCAATATACTAGAGTGTAGATGTAGCATAAACTATCTAGAAGTCACATAATCGTCTGGCAGATGGAAGGCATAGAGAGCGTAAGGCTATAAAATATTTTGTTTGTAAAAACGGTTATAGTTCAGATCTAAATTAGATCTGTTTCGCTATAACCAAAGCTCTGATACCAATCTGTAACACCCTCAATTTTAAAATATTTGCAGCGGAATAAAGATTGGGTGTTACTTCATGAAATAGCAGTTTAATAGTAGAAAACAATAATTATTTTAGTCGTTTAAAAGATTTACCATTCGAATATTATAAATATCAAAGTTTTCAAAATGAGGTCCCAGTGGTTTCAAAGTTTGTTAAATAAGTTTTCGAATGATAGTAAAATTTATAGCCTTCGTAAGAATCCGTGCTCCTCCGTACCATCCTTGCTCATTATGGATCTGAGATAAACACATTCTAAAAGTGTCAACACAAAGGTTGGTGAGTTCATAGAGGATTCCTTGGCTTGTATGCTAGCTAGGTGGTCTAATAGATCATGTAAAAATATGGTAGGCTTGTTACGTAATTTTTAAAGATATACGAGGGTTCCTTGGCTTGTATGGGACGCGTAAAAGACTTAGAATATTTTTCTAAGTTTTGCAACATATTTATACGTTTGATACATGGTCCAAAATGAGTTCGTATGATGCATGTAACGTAAAAATAAACGTGAAACAAGTGTGTGTTGTGACTCCTAGGCCTTCCAAAATAGAGGCTAGCCACGTTTTGTGTACTATATGTTTGTACGTACTTATAAAATATATATGAAACTATATACGTTCGACATAGTATAAAACACGATGCAGGGAATTTAAATAATGTATAAAATGGATTCAATAGAGATGGAAACGACTTACAACACCTCTAGGGTGGTGAAGGAACTTGTAAAGATGAATAGAACACACGGGAAAAACACAACTCGCCATAACCATTTATACGATTTATATATATATATATATATAGTATATATATATATATATATATATATACATATATATATACATATATATATATATATATATATATATATATATATATATATATATATATATATATATATATATATATATATATATATATATCTCGAATAAGCTTCCAACGGAGAACGTGGGTACTTCTGGTCTTCTTGGGGTTTCTAATTGATGAAAAGGGTCCGAGAAAACATACAAGGGAGTTGTGTGGGAGAGGTGGTGATGGAGAAATGAGTTATACGTTTAATATGTATACGTATTAGTTTATATAAAAGTTTTTAAAACTCACTCAACTTGTTCCTACTGTTTTGAAGTCAGAAAATGTTGGATGTTGTAGAGATTTTTATTGATATATTGACTTTAAGAGAGTGTGTGAAAGGGTAGCAAAGTTGAAATTTGCTTGGTGTACATATATATGTCGACTAATTTTATTAAAGTGCACAAATTCATTTAACGTGCGAGACTTGATTTAATGATATTAAAACTGATCCAACATCATGAAAATAAGCTAGAAATATTACTATGATTGCGTAGGAACAAACCGGACTCAAAATGGTTACTTAATGAATTTTTATCTATGTCGAATTGCGTGGATTTGGCCGAACAGTTTGCCTCTCGCAGACATATCAAAACTTGACATCCAGGTCTGAGATTCGACATACTTATAGTTGGCTAGGTGGTGAACGAGATGATATAAAAATACATATATGTTGTGTTCGAAACTCTAAAGAAAAAACGGGGCGTTTGGAGGAGGTCTGGTCGACTGAAAACTGAAAATATAAAGGGAAGTTGGGCTTGTGTGATGGGCTGATGAATAGTAATGATGGGATGAAGTTGGGCTGGTGAACTTTGGCCCGATTTAGTGTTATTAGTGAGTAATTAGATTTTGTGTTATGCGTTGTGAGCTCGTCCCGTTATTTGGTAATTTTTGTGATAATGTTTCGTGTTAAAATAATATAATAAAGAAAAAATTTAAAATTTTCCGTAAAAATGGTGATTAAAAATAATGACAGAGATATGTATATAATTTAAACTTGTTAATTATTTGAATTTTTGCGGGGTTTTACACTTTGTCCCATAGTTTTGTTGAGAACTCGCTCGGTCAGACGACCGAGTTGTGTGCTGAGAGAGAAATTATAGTTTCTGTGTGTTTGTGAATGTTTTATGAGGTATATTTGTGTATATATTGGTGAAGCATCACCTTCACACCCTCATCGTGTGTGATCCCCCATAAAAGACCCCTACTATCATCATTATTTTCGCATCACCTTTTGCACATAGTGGTGGTCGGCACCACCTCATTTTATTTTTATTTTTTTTTAGTTTGCATGGTATATTGTGAGGAATGTTTGTATAAAAGTGGTATTTTTATATTTTTTGTTCGGTGGTGATCATAAAAGGTAAAAATGTGGTGATAGTGGTAGTGTGTTGAATGGTGATGTGACGGTAACGTAGAAGTGTCGATAGCGTTGACCATAAAAACTAGTCTTACACTGTGTTGGTGGTGATGATGGAGACATGAGTGGAGCCAGAGGATTGACGTTAAGGGAGGTCGGACTTCATTTTAAAATTGTAACGATATAAACCGAACAATGTAACAAAATATGATAATTTGCTAAATACAAAATAGGGTAAATTGCAAAAATGGTCCTTAACGTTTCACGAAATTGCAAAAACGGGACCGAGACAAAAAGTAGGGCAAAAAAGACACCAACGTTCCACGTTTTCGCAAAATCGCCACTGAGAGGCCTTTTCCGTTAGTTTCATCGTTAAGTGTCATGTCACCGAGGGTATTATCGTCATTTCACTGCTTCACGTGGCATATCACTATTGATTCAGGGACTAAATTTGCAAAGTTATTTTTATCTTTTATTTCACATCTACCACCACCACCACTCTCTACCACCACACAACCAACACCACCACCCTTTACCCTTCATCTTCATCTTCTTCGGTGACCAAACCTAGATTCCGGTGACCAAACCCAGATTCCGGTCACTTATTTTTTTAATAATTAAAGTTTATAAAGGTAAGGTTTATAATGGATCTAGTCTTGTTGTTGTTGCCATCAAACGGTTGGATTCCATCTCTAGTCAAGGAGCAGCTGAGTTTTGGGCTGCAGTTAAGTTGCTATCTAAGTTGCGTCACTGCAATCTTGTGTCTTTGATTGGTTATTGTTATTATAAAAAAGAGATGATCATCGTGTATGAATATATGCCGAATGGAACACTTGAAGATCATCTCCATAAACTTGGTACCCCCTCACGCATGTTAAACCAAATGTAGATTGTTTCCTTAGTCGGCGAAAAAGTATCAGATAATAAAGCTTTTCATTGTCAATTTCGATCGGGAACAAAAAGCTTTTCCATCTGTTTAAAATATTACTAGCTAGCCTTATAAATTTTGAAGCCTAATGCCATTGATTTATATAGTTACGACAGCTTTGATTTCAAATATTTTGACTAATTCGTATCAGTCGAAGCACTATATGATCCACGGGAGTATGCATTAAGATAAGCAACCATAACTAGTAATGTCATCTTACATAAGAAATAGTAGACCCCTTATGAGGTTATCGGTTACATACAATATACCAACCAAAACTTGTGTTTCATGATCTATCCTCGCCCAGTCTTTAACAAAGATGCATATAACAACACATTCCATGTGTTTGGTACACCCGGGCAAACACCAATGGCCGCAATCTTGTGGTGGCATTGCACCAACTTGTGGCTTCATGGCTTTGTGATGAAACCATCCATAAATTGATGAGTGACCGTCTTTTCTGTAATCCGTAAGTCTGGTAATGTTGAGAAATGTTACAGGAGTCTTCATCAGTCACAGCACACTATCGAAAGCCAACATCTTTGGAAGGTAATTGGTTAAGTAACTTGTATTAAAGATTGGTTCGGTTTCTTTGTGACACTTTCCTCCTGAATTCCACTGCCCTCCCCTGCACGCTGTGAATAAATAATGCATCTCTAAACGGAACAAAAAACAAGAACAACACAGATTTCTTGATCAAGGAATTTTAGGAAAGCCAATAAACATAAAACTGTAATGTACCTAAAGTGAGAGCTGGAATAGCCCATAAAGATAACTTGAGTTTTCCTGCTGTCAATGTTGTTATCTACCCATTTCGCCCATGTAGAAAGAGCTCGGGTGTATGCATCAAGAACCTTGAGTCTCGGGTAAATATGTTAAACCAAATGTAGATTGTTTCCTTAGTCGGTGAAAAAAGTATCAGATATTGGCGAATATGGTGAGTGCATCCATTGCAAAATTCAAATCGTTAACTTATCTACCACACTGAGTAAAACACAACCATATCTAGATAACTAACCTATTTACTACAACACAGGTGTACCTTACCTCCCTAAGGTTATAAGATAGTTGACACTTTTAGATCGTAATAAATCAATATTATACACTTCATTGTCTAATCGCTAAAACATACATTTAGACCAAACCCTCAACCTTAATTAAACGCCGAAATGTTAGAGGTGACTAAACTAAAACTCATATTGCAACTGTCACTATTTGTAAAGCTAAAAACCCTATCATAACTAATTGCTATATTATTGCCTAGCTTCCAAACTTTCACTCAAAGTTTGCGAATATGTTGTTTCACTTGTTATTTATCCACCAATAATCAACTCCAACCACCAAATTACACCAACTAATCACATAAACACATACACCTGCGGAACCCAATCACTAATTTCGCACAGTTCTCTAAAAAGGTTGATCAAATTACATTTAATACTCAACTGGAAGTTATACGGTATAGAACATCAGAAGAGTAGCTCAACAAAGAAGTTCACTAACGTTTCATCACCAGCAGCGGCAACAATCCACAACGTAACTATAAATATAGTGCATAGAATCAGCAATAAGCGTTATGGATTCAGGAATTTTGGTAAAAAGAAAGAAGATCTAATACTAGAATAGATAAACACAGAAATTTGAGAAAAAAGAAATTATACTTCATGCTTATCACTTCTAACAACAGCATAGCCATTTAAAGGTATAACTAAACAACTTGGATGGTGACCTCACCTCACTAATAATAACTAGCTACCCGCCATTTCCATCTTTTGCACAAAGTCATGAAATCCCTTGCTCATCACAAAACTTATCCTAAAGATTGAAAGTAAAAATGTTAAATGAAGAATACAAATATGGTCAAGAAAATCCGGGTATTTCAGTTAAAGCTTTAATTATTAAAAAAAAAGTGACCGGAATCTGGGTTTGGTCACCGGAGAAGATGAAGATGAAGGGTAAAGGGTGGTGGTGTTGGTTGTGTGGTGGTAGAGAGTGGTGGTGGTGGTGGTAGATGTGAAATAAAAGATAAAAATAACTTTGCAAATTTAGTCCCTGAATCAATAGTGATATGCCACGTGGACCTTAAAGCAGTGAAATGACGATAATACCCTCGGTGACATGGTACTTAACGATGAAACTAACGGAAAAGGCCTCTCAGTGGCGATTTTGCGAAAATGTGGAACGTTGGTGTCTTTTTTGCGCTACTTTTTGTCTCGGTCCCGTTTTTGCAATTTCGTGGAACGTTAAGGACCATTTTTGCAATTTACCCT